>CM051842.1:43559156-48359156 GCA_028451465.1 Erethizon dorsatum
TCCCTATTTACAAATCTTTGTTTCCATTTTATCCTTTTTTCTTAGTCGTTCTTTTTCCTTTTCCCTTCCTTCCTTTCCCCCTTCTCCCACCTTAGTTCTTCTTTCCTTTTCAACAATTTCTTCCCATTTCACAATATCTATTGTACATTTTGATCCTTATTTATGCTTTCAGTTTCTCACACCAGGGAGGCAATGCAATGTTTACCCATGTGAGTCCGATCTATTTCACTTAAGAGTATTGTCTCAAGTTGCATCCATTTACCTAGAAATATCTCAAATTTATCCTTCTTTATGGCAGAGTGTACTCCATTATACATTAGAAAAAAACCACATCTCCTTTACCCATTCCAATGGGCATTTGGGTTGTTTCCAAGATTTAGCTATTACAAATTGTGCTGCTATAAAAAGGATGCACATATATCGCTGTGGTACGATGTTTTTAATTCTTCCCGGAAGACACCCAGAAGGGGAATGGCTGGGTCAAATGGGACCTCAAATTCTAGTTTTCTGAGGAATATCCATACTGATTTCCACAGTGGTTGCACAAGAGTAAATTTATAAGAAACGTAGGTTGTCCATAAGAGGAAATGAAAAGGCTGGGAGCTGGGTATAAGGTACAGAATTTTAATTATATTTTATTTTGTCTTCTTTTTTGGTAATTGTTTTTAAATTATTCTTTATTTCCATTATAATATATGAAACATGCAAAATAATAGAAGTAAAATTTTTAAATAAAAACAACAGTATAATGAATACTCCTGAACCATCTCTCAACCCAAGAACATGATAATTACTAACAAATTTATGAGATTTCCCCCCTACCTCTCCTCACCTCCCCCAGAGGGAAACAATATCCAGCAACCCATTTCTTTCTGCTTACATAGGTATTTTTTTTTCTTTTTAAAAGGTAAGAGTTTTATTTTTATCTTATTCTGTTTTATTTCTCTACTGGTTTGAATTTGTGCATTTTTCCTTATTCTATTTTCTGACACTGTGCTTCTGCCATATTACAGTTTGTTTTTGTTTTTTGTTTTTTGGTTTTGGTACTGGGAATTGAACTCAGGGCCTAAAGCTTGCCAGGCAGGTGCTGTGCCGCTGGGCTATATTCCTGGCCCTTAGTGATTCTTCTTTTTTTTTTTTTTTTTTTTTTTTTTTTGTGGGCACCAGGGGTCAACCTCAGGACCTCGTGCGCCAGCAGGCGCCCGTACCACTGAGAGATATCACTGGCCCTTTTTTCGTATGTGGGTACCGGGAGTTGAACTCAGGACCTCGCGCTTGCCAGGTAGGCGCTTATAACGCTGAGCTATCTCACCAGCCCTTACTGATTATTCTTGAAATTTTATTGTTGTTGTTTAACTTAGCAGTGTCTAAACTTCAAAAACATATTAATACCACTCTCAAGCAATTTAACTGTGATTTCCATCTCTTCCTGAGTTATATATTTTTCTCCATAATCACCTTTTTCTTTAACTCCACAACTCAGCCCTCATTATTACGATTCTTTTTTGAGCCAGTGCCTATATTTCTTTCTTTCTTCCTTCCTTCCTTCCTTCCTTTTTTAGATATAGTCTCTCTCTCTCTCTCTCTCTCTCTCTCTCTCTCTTTCTCTACATTGTTCAGTGAATCCTCTAGTCTCAGCCTTCCAAGTGCTGGGATCACAGGTGTGCACCACCATGGCTGGCAATTACTATGATTTTATACATACTATATTTGTTTTTTAGATTGACATATGTGTTCACCATTTTATTTGTTTTCCATGGCTTTTTCAGACTCTAATTCTGGGATCTTTTCTCCGAGGTACGGCCTGTAGGATTGTAGTTCTCTATCTCTTTTGTGCATTAGACAAATGAGCTCTAAACATATTACGTATATTACATATGATATGCCTAGCCTTACCCCTAAACTTTAGATTCATTTTGGCTGGGATGAGAACAGGTATTAGTACTGAATGAAAGAAAGATAAAAAGCTCTCCTAGTGAATCTAATGGGCACCTGGAGTTGAAAATTACTGTTTAAAAAAATAAAAGTTATTTTATTATTTTTATTTTAAAAAGTTTATTATGTTATTTGATTTATTGCTTGTCTTGCTTTCTAAAACCTAAGATTTTTTTCACTGCCCTGAATAGTGATAATCACATAGTACCTGACCAAAACCAATGTTGACTGAATGATAGAAAGTTGATAAGAATAAGAGACAATGGTAGTATCAGAGGAGAGGAGTTGTCTGGTTTGGGTTAAGGAATGAAAGTTAGGAAGCTTTTACAAAAGAGTTGAAATGTCAGCTGACTTTTTTTTTGTACCAGGAATCGAACTCATGACCTTGCACTTGCCAGGCAGGTGCTGTGCCACTGAGCTATATCCCTGGCCCCTGACTTTTAAAAGGTGTGTAAGAATTACCAGTGTGAAAGTGCAGAGATTTGAGACCTTGTTGTACTTTCGAAATAGTTTTATGGGACTTAGGATAGAAGATTCTGAGGGGCGAGATGTGAAGTGAGGGAGAGAGGGAAAAAGGGATGAAAGGACAAAGGGAGGGAGGGAGAGAGAGAGAATGAATAAGAGAGAGATTTACATTATCAAAGCTTTTGTATGCAATGCTAAGGAGTTTGGATTTGAGGAGAAATATGCAGGGCCTGAAATAAAATAACAATATGCTGACTAAGAAAAATGCTTAATGTCTACAAATGCTGCTCATACATCATTTTTTCCTAGCACCCTCCTAAAATGGCCGCCCTATCCCACTTCCTCCACTCACATTATTGCTATCCTACTTGGTTGTTTTGTTTCTAGTATTTTACTTTTTTTTGTTGTTTTGTTTTCTTTTATCTTTTTGAGAGAGATTCTCACTATGTTATCCAGGCTAGTCTCAAATTCCCAGGCTTAAGTGATTCTACTGTCTCAGGATCCCAAGTGCTGGGATTTCAGGTGTGTGCTGCCACACCCAGCTTGCCTGCTTTATTTTTTTCATAGCCATTGTTAGCATTTAGCATGTGTTGTTCTTAAATATATCATTATTTTATAGATGAATGTAAGTCCAGTGGGGACAGACATTACATACAAGGTCTGTCCCTTTCTGACCTCTTACATCTCCAGCCTCATCTCTTGTCACTGCTCTTTTCACTCTATACTTCAACTTCACTGTTGTTTTTCACTTTTACCCATCTGCTCAATCATTTATTCAGCATTAAGTAAGTCTTTATGGAGCACTCTGCAGGAGATAAGGTCTCTTTTAGGTTTGTGGGATTTATCGTCCATGAGGTGGTCATAGTTCTTCGCTGTCTCCGCCTTACTAATTATTCTTATCGCCTTAGAGTGCTGCTAATTGTTCATGTGTTTGGGCAGAGCATCTTAAAATCTAGAATTGTGTCTTAGCTTTTGTATGGGCAGCATCAGAAACAGAAACCTTGAATTGAATGGGTGTTCGAAATATGGTGGTTGAATGAAAAAATGTGAGTCAAAAAAATTTTTTTTGGTAGCGCTGGAGATTGAACCCAGGGGATTGTGCAAATTGTGCAAGTTGTCTATCACTGAACTACACTCCCAGCCATTTTTACTTTTTTAAAATTTTGAGACAGGGTCTCACTAATTTGCCTAGGCTGGTTTTGAACTTTCTATCCTTCTGCCTCAGCCTCTCAAGTAGCTTGGATTACAGGCATGCACCATCATGCCAGCTGAAATTGTTGAATTATAAAAATATTGGCCAAAGGAAGAAGCTTATGCTATTCACCGTCACGGTCCTGACTACATTTTGGTCATTTATTTATTCAACAAACATCAATAAATATCTTTCACCTTCAGACCCTAGGTTGTGGGCTCCCAATGCAATGCCTCTGGGTGTAGCATAGTGTTTGGGACATGGTAGATGCTCAGTGTATACTTGTGGAGTCACTGAAAATAACCCAAACAGTGGAGAACTGTGGTATGGATTTTGGGCCAAAAAGAGCTTTCTGGAAGTGATGGCAATAAGTAATACTGAAATTGTTCTGTAGGTCATTAGTCAGAGTAAGGTTTATTCTTTTTTTTTTTTTTTTGTGGGTACCGGGGGAGTCGACCTGAGGACCTCGCGCGCCAGCAGGCGCCCGTGCCGCTGAGCGATATCACCGGCCCCTTTTTCGTATGTGGGTTCCAGGAGTCGAACTCGGGCCCTCGCGCTTGCCCGGCTGGCGCTTAAGCCGCTGAGCCATCTCACCGGCCCAGGTTTATCATTAATATTGACATGTATTTTATTTGTTTTCTTTCTTGAGGATTATGTATGTATACAGGAATGCTTTCTAAATGAGTCCACTTTTATTTATTTGGAAATTTGAATATGGCATCTAACTCTCTAGAAACCATTCCAAGATGAAAATTATTCAGATTTAAGATTTTAAAAAACCCTTACAATTGAAATATGCCACTAATAAAATGATTTTTTTTCGAAATAAATACCATAAATATATAATGGTAGACATCCAAGACAGGGATAACAAGACCTGAGTCAAGGGACTAAGGTGAAGGGAGATATTTCGATATACTTAAGGCTAATTACAGAAAGGCGACAAATTGTACACTGACATTTGGCAAAAATAGTTCCTGGGATGACTAGAGCTAGGATTTCTAAAGTTACCGATTCCTTCTCCCAGCCTGTTTACATCACTACCCAGGTTTGTATGTGGCGAGGACGGAACCACTGAGATAAAGCGTCGTAGCGGTTGCTAGAGAGGCAAAGGAAGTTGCCTGGAGTGCGTGGGGAGGGACGCGGGGGGAGGGGCTACAGGCGCTAAAGCTTCCCCGGGCGAACGAAGTTAGCCCTTCCGGTCACGCCGTCGTTGCTGCCTTCTTCGTCTAGGTGAGTGTAAATAAGGGGCTGGTAAGTCTTACAAATGGATCCTCGTATCCTCCGGGGAAGCTTTCGTTTTTAACATGGGGCGGAGAGAATGAGAATTCACTGCTAAAGTACATTGTATCAAGAATGCTTGTGTCACTTCGCTCCTCCGGAGGCCCCCCCCCCGCGCGCCCGCTCTCTACCCCTTCTGACTGTGGTCCTTTTATCCTCCTGACCTCTGGTCATGTTTCACCTCTCCTCTTCATTCTGGATTTTCTTCACCAATTTTTTTGAGCCTGGGTCCTTCCCTCTACCACAGGTGTTTCCTTCCACTCACGCCCCCACCTTTCACCCGCCTCATTTTAGACTCCGACTTTTTGGAACCACTTTCCTCCACTCGCTCTTCTTTTTTTCCTTCCAAGCCCAATGTTTTGCTCCCCTTGCAAGCTTTTGTTTTTTTCTGTCCCTCTCCTGTAGAATCCTGTGAATTAACACATTTTTTCCAAGAGCAGATGCGACTTCAAGGTCAAAGTTATTTTTTGTTGTTGTTGTTCAAAAATAAGCAAAGAAGCAGAGATCTTGGAAGCACAAGAGGCAGAGGGACTTGTTCAAATCATGCCCTTTTATCGTTATTTACCCTAAACAAAATTATGTATCGTTTAGCTATTCACTGGTTTTAGTCCTCTACTCAACTGCGTTTGTTTTTTACGTTGGCGTAGAACTGAATCTCCAAAGTTTTGGAAGGGGGAGGGCCAACCAGTGGATTTTGCCTATGATGTAACGTCAGCTTCAGAGAGTAGAATCATTCCCATTCTTTGTAAAAACCTCTCAGAGGAGAAATGATCGGCAGAAATGACATCTAGACGCATACATGTTACTTAACAGGAATTAAGTTTATTATGCAGATTCTTTTCTGGGCACTGTAGTATCACTGCACTGCAAGCTGCTCAGTTTTTCAGACAAAAGATTTTTTTAGGAGATTTTGAAGTGTTATATAATCTGTCATAATCTGAATTTTGTCTTTTTTTTTTGTATGTTGCAATGTGAAATTATTTTTCGGTTCCATACGTTATATGAAGTTTAGCTAGTGAGAACATTTGTAAATATTCACGATTTATTACTTCGTTTTTTTGTCCAGCCAATCATTAAATTCATGGTGAGAATCCGGTTTTTCAGGTTGTAAGGAGGAATTTAACCAGAGTTCTCCTTGAACAAGCAATTTACTCTTCCCTACTCCTGCAACTCGTATATTATGCTTTCCAAAATAAGAGATGATTTTCTTTTCTAAGCTGGGTATGATTTTCCATTCTTTCAGAATAAACACTGAGACAGATTTCATGACACAACAACACTTAGGAACTTTTTTAAAAGGAATTACTGATGTATCTTTATTTCCCATGCAAATCATTACACAGTGTATCACACTGGTTTACGCCATTGTGACCCATCAATCCCCTCATTAATTCAGCAGTATTTTACTGAATGACTTTTATGTGCCATTGTTCTAAGTACTGGGAATGCAACAGTGGAAAACAAAACAGAAAATGTCTTCAAGACTATAGCTAGGAGACAGACAATAAATGAATATATCATAAATACAGGTTGTGATGTAGAGGGGACCATACTATATTAATTAGGGGGTCAGGAAGGCCTCACTGGTCAGGTGACATTTCAGCAGACACCTGAAGGAAGCGAGGGCATAAACTATGCAAATATTTGTGGAAAAATAGGATGATGTATCTAAGTCATGGTCTCTGCGTTTGTTGTTCACTCTGCTGCCTACATTCACTCTCTCTCTCACCTCTCTTGTCTCCTCCTGGTCACTTTTTACATAGCACTAATTCATGACTGCATATTCTAATAATTTGATCCATTCACATGAATTTCCCATATTCTTTTTCTTCCTGGGTAGCTTCTTGCTACCATTTATGTGAGTTGTCAGTTACCAGCCCCTCTAGGAAGCCATGTATCTCTTATCTCCATCCCCATTTAATCCTTCGTTTGTTTATTGCTTGTGCACTGTGTGCTATCCTATAGCATATTTGTTTACCTCTCATAGCTGCTACCATTGTGTATTCATATTTGACCAAAAATGTTTAGTATGATAAGTTGAAATGTGTTCAGTGTTTGCCTGTAACAGACAATATTTTATTTTTTGTTTTTTCCCCTTTTTATTACTAGTGTGTGCTTGTGATACATAATAAATACATTCATCATGGGAAAGTAGTACATACACTTGTCACATCTTGATCCTTTTTATTTCTTCCTCTCCCCTTCCTCCTCTCTCTCTCTATCCACAGATCTCTTTCCCATCTCCACATAGTCCTATATTCCTGTTTCCTATCATGTCTCTTTTAGTTTGCTCTTTGTATTATTTATACTTTGGGTTTCTCATATAAAAGAAACCATACAATATTTAAACATCTGTGTCTGATTTATTTTACTTAAGATTATGGTCTCAAGATGCATCCCTGACAGTCTTATATATATAGTTTCTCCCTTAATGCTCACAACCACCTTCAGAGATCAGCATTATTGTCATTTTCCTGATGATAAAACCAAGATTCAGAGTTCTATAGTAACTTGCTAAACTATGATGCAGTTCATGGAGTTAAGGTCTTTAGACACTTGGTTGTGGTCTAGTTCTCTGGTCTGTCTCTTTATTAATGAGAAATGGAAGATACACAGAATATTTTATTTTGTAAGAAACAATCTAGATATAGAAATTTCATTTTTTATTAGTTTCCTTTCCCTAAGACAGATTATATCAGGTACTTGAATAATTCCCTAGTTATAAATATTAAGATTGTGACGGGCATTATGAGTCTTTTTACCCGAACGTTTTTCAGTAAAACATTTATACTGGCAGAAGCTGAAAGAAAAGCAGTACAATGCATACTTTCCCCCTATGAACCTGGATTTAGTGATTGTTAACCTTTTCCTTATTACATCTCCCTCTCCTCTCCCCTACTTCTCCCTCTCTCTCTCTCTTCTCCATCCATCCATCCATTTTTTAACAATTTGGACTGAACCATTTGAGATCTATAGGCATTATTTTTAAGTAAACTCGAATACATACAGCTCAAAGCATTTTCACAATCTATACACATCTGTGAAATTAGCATTGAGGTCAAGAAACAGAAGTTGGGCTTGGTGGCCCACACTGTAATCCTAGCACCATGGGAAGCTGAGGCAAAAGGATCAAAAATTTTAGCTTAGCCTGGGTAACTTAGTGACTTAGTGAGACCCTGGAGATGTAGCTCAGTACAAAGGTCCAGGGTTCAATCCCCTGGACAGAAAAAAAAAAAAAAAGAAAGATCAGCATCTGAAAGACTTTGAACATATTTCTTACCTGTAATAATTTAACTGTAAATTAATCCTAGTCCTGGCTTCCATAATATATAATAATTTCGCCCATTTTTCAACTTAATAAAAATGTTAGCATTCACTTTTTCTTTTTTTTTGTGGGTACTGGGGATGACCTCAGGACCTCGTGCACCAGCAGGCGCCCGTGCCACTGAGCGATATCACCGGCCCTTTTTCGTATGTGGGTTCCGGGAGTTGAAATCGGGCCCTCACGCTTGCCATGCAGGCACTTACGCCGCTGAGCCATCTCACCGACCCTATCGTTCACTTTTTACAGTTTTTTGTGTATGGATTCTTGGGCTTAAGATTTTTTTAAATACATCTATGTTATTTGTTCTAGCAGTAGTTCTTTTATTTTCATGGCTATATAGTATTCCATTTTATTACAGATGGCTCTTTTATACAGATGGCCATGACGGATGTTTCTGTTTTTAGTTTGCAGATTGCACTGTGAAGACACTAGTATGTGTCTTTTGGTGATATATGTACATTTCTGTGTTGCCTATATCTAAGAGTAGAATTGCAAAATCATAGGTTATATATATGATTAGGTTTGGTAGATACTGTCAACCAGTTTTTTGTGTTTTTTTAACTTTATTTTTTATAAGTATGTATTTGTCATACATATCACATTCATCATAGATAATTTATTTTATTTTATTTATTTATTTATTTATTTTGTGTGGGTACCGGGGGGTCGACCTCAGGACCTCGCGTGCCAACAGGCACCCGTGCCTCTGAGCGATATCACCGGCCCCTTTTTCGTATGTGGGTTCCGGGAGTCGAACTCGGGCCCTTGCGCTTGCAAAGCAGGCGCTTATGCCGCTGAGCCATCTCACCGGCCCTCATAGAGAATTTATACCTGTATATATCTTTTTTTTTCTGTGTGGGTACTGGAAGTCAAACTCAGGACCTCGTGCTTGCCAGCAGGTGCTTGTGCTGTTGAGCGATATCACCGGCCTTTTTTTTTCCTTTATGTGGGTACCAGGAGTCGAACTCAGGACCTCACGCTTGCTAGGCAGGCACTTATGCCGCTGAGCCATATCACCGGCCCACCTGTATATATCTTAATTCATTTTCTTTTTTCATTCCCCTCTTCCCTTCAATTCTTCCCCTCTCCATTAAAAAAAGCGTTGTTTCCATTTTTTCCCTTCCATCCTTTTTTTTCCCTTGCCCCTCCTCCCTTGTTCACCTTCCTATTTCAGCATTCTACCTACTTCTCCTTATTTGTTTCCTGCTCTGTCTACTTCTCAATATTTATCCTGTGTAACTCAGGCTGAAACTAGCCTCTGACACAGGAACTGAATCTGTGATAACCAGACCCTGCCTCTCAGCAGGAGTCCCCCCAGTCTGCTGTCCAACTGCAAGCAGTTTCCCATGACTGTCCTTCCCTCATCCTGTCTGGAAACTCGGCAGTGTGGAGCAGCCAAGGGGCTGTTCTCAGGTCCAGGTTCAAACACCCAGCCCTTCCCTACAGTTGTGTCCCCACCAGCTCTTGCTCCACACAACTGTGTCCTCAGGCACTGGTACCGCAGTCACTCACCAACTGTTGACTCAGGAGGGCCCGCTCAGGAAGCAGTGTCTAGCATTCTTCCTGCTGTCTCCAACTGCATAAGATTCTCGTGGTGTAGCTCTCCAGTTCTCTGTGTACAGAAAAGTTGCTAATTTCACTTTGCTGGTGGCTACCCAGCTGCCATTGGCAGCACCCTGTGGTCTCCCCTCTGCAGCACGCTCTATTTCTTCAGTATTACTTAATCTTATTTTGTTCACCTCTGTCAGTTCCCTCATGGTTCCTGTATACCCTCCACTCACTTTGGTTGCTCTCCAAGCTATTGTTTTCCAGGCTCTAGACACTTTGTCCTGCAGAAGCTGAGTTGCTGGCACTCACTGCTCCGCCATTTTTCTCACCCGATTACTGTATTTTTTAATCCTGCAATTTTGGTTTGTACTTTCCCTTTCACTCAGAACTTAGGTATAGGGCTGGTGAGATAGCTCAGTGGCATAAGCGCCTGCCTGGCAAGTGCGAGGGCCTGAGTTCGACTCCCGGTACCCACATACGAAGAAAGGGCCAGTGATATTGCTCAGCGGTATGGGCGCCTGCTGGTGCACGAGGTCTTGAGTTCGACCCCCGGTACCCACAAAAAAAGAACTTAGGTGTGTATACATTTCATTTATAATTCACACATAGTAACTGTACATATTTATGGGTACAGTGTGACTTTTAACTACATGTTTAATGATCAGATTAGGGTAATTGATGTATCTATCATCTCAGATATCATTTCTTTGTGTTGGGAATATTCAAAATCCTCTCTATTAGTTATTCGAAAACATTGAATTAATTGTTACCAACCATAGTTATTTTACTGTGCTAGAGAATATAAGAAGTTATCCTTCCTATCCAACTGCACCCGTTACCATCAACTATTTTCTCTCCGTTCTTCCTTCCCCAATCTTCCCAGACTCTGATAACCACTATTTTATTCATTATTGATTTGAGACCAAAGTTTTATCTTCACATATGAGTAAGAACAAACAGTATTTGTTTTGCTGTGCCTAATTTATTTTACTTACCGTAATGTCCTCCAGTTCCATGTTGCTGCAAATGACAGAATTTCATTCTTTGTATCCATTTTGTGTGTGTGTATGCGTTTGTGTGACATTTTCTTTATTCATCTGTCAATGGACAACTCGTTTGAGTCCATATCTTGGCTATTGCGAATAATGTTGCAATAAACAATCTCAGAGTTTTAATTTTATTTTGTCTGAGAGATTTTAAAATTTACTATTGGATTTTCTTTACTGTGAATTATGATAATACTGGTTGTGCTATACCTTACTGAATTTGATGATACTTTCTTGTGGACTGGCATGTGGAAAAGTTTTATGTCTATTCCCTGAGTACTTTCACAATGTTTTATCGCCCCATTGTAAAGTTTGCTATATGTCTAAAAGATCTATCTTATGATTATGCAGAATAGCTCTACTGCTTGGATCTTTTGTCATTTGGCCTGGCTCGGACAGTTGTGTTAAACTGTGTTATTGGCATGTTTCTGCATATTCTTCCCTGAATTTCCTACAATTTCTGCTCATGAAAGTATATACGTGTTATGTACTGCATCAATATCCATAATTGTTTTACTTTGACTGGGAATCACAGCTTTCAGTCTTTATAAAGACCAAACAAAAGTGGGCAAAAGGGTGAAAATAGTATAAGATTTTTGTGAAGTTTTACATTTATTAAAGGTGGGGAAAGAAACATGCTCTGCAGAGCGAGTGTGAGCCAATTAAAGGTAGGAAAAGAGGTATACTCTACAGGGTGAGAGCAGATCACTGTGAAAGAGAGCGTGCGGTGGTCGAGAACTTAATGGCAGCTGTCTTTTGTACTCTCACTCCTCAGGATGACGTCAGGTCTAGGCCATCCTATCAAAAACATGCTTGAGTTCTTGCAAGAATTGAAGTTAGCACTTCCTGATTAATCCCAGGTGCACGGCTTGTAACTGTTTTTTACACATCCTGGGTCTCTGGGATTGACAAGTCATGGCCATACCTTAATCTCCTGCCTCATTTCCCCCTAAGACACATAAATCCCCATAATTCTTTATGGACGTGGAGGGTGTATGGGGTCTCTGTCTTCATATGGCTACTTCCTGATGAACAGGGCTATAGGCCCTACCTACTGGGGATTATGTGCTCTCCAACTGCCTTGGGATGTTTGTAGCTCACTGGCTGGGCTGGAAAAAAAAAAAAAACATCAGAAGACAATAAGAAAGGAGTTAATGTCAGTATGTTAAGTTGCCTGTTCAATAGAAGAAAGCTTGGTGACTTTGTCAGGAGACTAACTTTACTATTAGGTTGGGGCTGTAGAGCCCAAATATGAGCAGGTCAGTCTGTGGAGGAGAAAGTATGGCAAAGAGAGATACTAGATAGGCAGGCAACCAGTGTGCATTTAAACTGTGGTAGATTATGGGTTAATACTGACTCCATTTTACCCATACTTGGAGCAGTACAAGCACAGTGGCAAAAATGTTATAAATTTTGAAAGATAAATGAGAGAGAGAGACAGAAACAGAGACAGAGAGACTGAGACAAAGAGACAGAAAGCAAATGAAGAAAGAAGACCAAGGAAAAAATCACCTGTTGCATAGGTAATGAATAGAAGTTTAAAAATTAATTTAAATCTGACAAATCAATTAATAGAAAATTAGGGGAAACGGGAACTATCATAAGCCCCCACTTCTGTGCCCATAGGGAGTAGTTTCCATCAACGAACAAGGTGTACTTGCCTAGCCACC
Source organism: Erethizon dorsatum (assembly GCA_028451465.1). Taxonomy (NCBI): domain Eukaryota; kingdom Metazoa; phylum Chordata; class Mammalia; order Rodentia; family Erethizontidae; genus Erethizon; species Erethizon dorsatum. The sequence continues at coordinate 43,571,619 of CM051842.1, forward strand.
ATTCAAGATCTGAGGGTCCAGTTTGTTCCAGCTGAACTTTTTTTTGTGTGTGTGGGTACCGGGGGTCGACCTCAGGACCTCACGCGCCAGCAGGCGCCCGTGCCGCTGAGCGATATCACCGGCCCTTTTTTTGTATGTGGGATCCGGGAGTCGAACTCGGGCCCTCGCGCTTGCCAGGCAGGTGCATACGCCGCTGAGCCATCTCACCGGCCCCCCAGCTGAACTTCTTATGGGCCACCTTAGAAGGGTGGAAAGGTTGGAGCTTACCAGAAGGGGTGGCCTGATGTAGTGACTGTTAAATATCTGGAAACAGAAGATTTTCTTGGCTATTATAATAAATCATGTATTCAATAAATATTCAAAGATGTGTTGCACATCAATCCATCCTTTATTTACAGTAATTCAGGTTTCTGTTTAAAGGGCACTGATAGCTCAAACCATAGTTTAAAATTCCTGTGAGTCTCATTATTACACTGCTTTAATTTTTTACTGAGCATTTACCACTATTCTGCTAAAATTCTATTAGTATATTCTTTAACATCTAAACTTCACATGTAACTTCATGTAACTTCACAGTAAACTTGTAAAGTTCACAGTAAACTTCACAGTAACATATAACATGTAAACTTCACAGTAAACTTCATGTAAACTTCACAGTAACATAATTTTTGTCATCTTTGTTTTCTATTCTAGCTACACCATCTGGCACACTGCCACCACATAATGTACTCTAAATAAATGTTTGCAACATGTATGAATAACATCTATTCATGCCTTCAGAGAATAAAATATCTGGTGTAGAGGTAGGAAAATAATATAATTTTATAAGAAATTAATCAGCTATGATGTACAACACTTCACCTCCTCATTCAATACTCAACATATATTTGATAAGCATCTGCTTTGTTCTAAGCCCCTGTGCTAGCCACTGTGGGTATAGAGATGAATGCAGTACAGTTCCTGATTAGTATGGGATCTAGCAGGAAGGTTCCAATTATGAATTTTGCATTAAGTTACTGTACATTAACATTAGATGGTGAGCTCTATTAACAGACAAAATTCAACTAACAGTGACAGAAACCAGTGGTTTTCAATACTTGGAGAACCACAGAATGATCTGGGAAGGTTTTGACAAGACAAATCACCTACAAAGTAGTACAATTCTTATGAAGAGGAATTGGGCAATATCTAGCATATAGTTGTTGATCCATAAATCTCAAGTCTCAAAATTAAAGAGACAATGGGAAAATATGAAAATGTTGCTTATTACAGCAATATGTGTTATAACAAAAATTGGAATAGTTAAATATCCATGAATAGATTTGAAAAATAAAATAATATTATATAGCTGTACAAAGGAGTGATGACTATTTCTGTATATTCATCTGAAACATTCTCTAAGATATATTGTTAAGTGAAAAGAATCAAGCTGGGCAAAACCATATAGTACATTATCATTTATCAAACATGATGAATGAATGCATATATGTAATCAAATCATAATTAACAAACTAAAAATTGTATCTATGAGAGAAAGTACAAAGTGGGAGAGACAAGGTGACAAGAGGACTTCACTAAAAATGTTATTCGATAGATTGTACCTTGGCAGTATGTAAACTTTCCACATATTTATAAAAACTAGTTAAATAAGATAAAAATAATTCATATTAATGAAAGTCAAAATGAATGTCATGGACTTTATTGTTCATTCAGTTTTTGACATTACAAGAAAGAAAGTATTTCAAATAATTTGTTCTGCATATTCCTAGTAGGCTACAACCTCAGGATCAAAGGAACCACATGAAATTTTTAAACTGTTGTTTGGAATTACTATTTTTAATGATAGTGTTGGCATATTTTTTTTGTTTTTTTGGTTTTTTTTTTTGGTATCGGGAATCAAACTCAGGACCTTGCGCTTGCCAGGCAGGACTTGTGCCACTGAGCTATATCCCTGGCCCTGTTGGCATGTTTTTTAAACATTGTTGGGTGTAAAGTGTGGGATGAGTTATTTTGTTGTTGTCACTGGGAGCCAAGACTTGTACCTTCAGGAAAAGGATATACTGAAGTAAGACCAATGACAAAGTACATATCCTGGAGACCTGAATTTGAGTAGGAATTATCACTATGAATTCATGATGTATTTTAATTCCATCCTCTACAAGGCACTAGAAACCATGATAAACCCGGTAGCAAGGAGCTAAACACCATGATTTTACTCTCTAGAAAGCATTTTCCATTAAAAAAATCAAGATTACATTATACATTAGTTTATTTCATGAAATGTGTATGGTGAGCCTTGAATAACTTTTTGTATCAGAAAACAAAAAGCTATCAAAAAATACAAGGTCATGCGGAAAGGATTTGAGAGCCAACCTAAAGAGCCTAAATGTCTAAAATGAGACAATTTGAGAATCTATAGAATAATTAAATAGATTTAAATACATTGTGTTTAAGTATTATGTTTATAATGATTCTAAAATACACTTTGTAGTCACCTTTAAAAGTGCTAGGGAGGGCCGGGGACTTGGCTCAGCAGCGCTGCACCTGCCTGGCAAGCACAAGGTCCTGAGTTCGATTCCCGGTACCAAAGGAAAAAAAAAAGGGCTAGGGCACAAATTTATTGTCTGAAAACTGGTAAATAAAAGAAAATGATCAAATAATTATCTATTTGCATGTGCGCTATCTACTGTAACACCAAAAAGTTAATAAGGAGGAGAGTCTTTTTAGAGAATAATTCTAGCTATAAATGAAGAAAAATAAATGGAGTGTCTTCATTCTAAAATCTGCAATAAAATTTTGGATCTAGGCAATAATCATCAATGTCGAACATAAGAAGACAACCAGATATTATATGTGTCCAGATAGGAGTACATAGCACTACTTGGAAAGTATTCTTGCTAAAAAATAAAAATAAAAGCTAACTTAAATGTAAAAAAGCCTCTATCTGTAACAACCAATTTACAGAAAAGAGAGGAGACAGAGGGACATATTAAACAATGACAAAGGGAGAATGCCAGCAAAATCTAGATTGTAAGAAACTCTAGAGAATAAAAGACTCAAAATTTTCAACAAATAAATTGAAAACAAAAAAGAGAAGGGATAATCTATAGATGGAAAGAGATGTAGGCATATCAACAAATTATATGCATGAGAATAAATTAGATCCTCAGTTGAAAAATGAAGTTTCAAAAATTAAGTATGTATAAGCACCTGGAAAATTGAACTAAGAATGAATATTTGGAAATATTTAGGAAAACTCTTGAGTTGTCCCAGCTACCTGGGAAGCCAGCTTGGGCAATAGAATGAGACCCTCATCTCAAAAAACAAAAGAAAAAATGCTTAGGAATTATTACATTTTTCACATTTGATAATGTTATTGTGCTTATATTTTAAAGTGTGTATATGTTTTACAGATGCATCCCAAAATAATCTTCTATTAAGTGATAAGATGTTTAGGATTAGCTTCAAAATAACCTAGGGCTAGAGAGATCAGTGAGTGTATAAATGAAATAAAATTGATCAAATGTTATTAACTGATGAAACTGTGAGAGAGCTGCATGCATACCTTATATCTTGCCATGTATCTGACACTTTATAACAAAAAAGTTTGCTTGTTTGTTTGTTTGTCTGTGTTTGTTGAGACAGGGCCTCACTATGCAGTCCAGACTGGCTTCAAACTTGCAATGTAGCCCAGGCTGCCCTCTAACTTGTGATCTTCCTGCCTCAGCATACCAAGTCCTGGGATTACAAGCATTAGCCACCACACCTGCCTCAGAATTTTTTTTTAAATATCCAAAGTCAAAATACAGACTACTGAAATCAGAAGTTTTGGATATGGGGCTAGGGTATTAGTATTTCTAAAATCTTCCTTCAAATGAATTGACTATGTAGCTAAAGTTTAAAGTCAATTATATAAACAAACAAGACTACTTTTTTCCCAGCCCTCTTGATAAGTAGTCTGGAAGTAACCTTGCACTAGTTCAATTGCTCAGAGATGCCTCAAGGACACCATGGCTTCCATATTCCTGCTTAACCATTTTCAGCAAGTTGACTTTATGACCTCATGCTTGTCACAGCATAGCTGCAACAACTCCAGCATCTCTACCACATTCTACATATCACCATCACTCACATTTCTACTTTTAAGAAACAGCCTCTTCTACAGAACCCTTAACACATTGCCTGTATATGTAAGTAGGCATAACTAGATAACATGTGCATATAACCCCTAACTGTAGAGGAGGTTTGAAAAACCATCATCTGACAAAGAATTATGGGATAGCCATGATTAAACTGGAGAATTCCCGAATCCCTCCCTGGAGATGGACCTATTGCTTCTTTGAGGAAAAACTGTATTTTATTACCATTGGGCATTGGCAGGTAGAGCTATTGGGTCAGTAATCAAAGTATCTGGTGAGAAAGGAAAAGCAGCACTTCTAAGGTCAAAAGTACAGGGCTAAGAACTGAATGTGGACTGGAGGGAATAAATTCACAAGGACGGAGCAACACACCATACCCAGGCACTCTTTGTACCTGAATTTAGTTCAGTCCTTGTAACAGTCCTACAAACCAAGTAACCGTCATTATTTCCATATTATGCAAGAGGGACCAGAGGCTCACAGAGGAAGGGTCAGGTGCTTTGCCCAAGGTTATGAGAGGTGTTCCACAGGCCATTACTTTTTCTGTCATGAGTCATAACCACTCCTGTAGATTACCAAGATCACCATGGGAAACATCAGCAAGGAAGCGGGGAGAAATCCTGTTTGCTCAGCATGTGCTACGTACTCCTTGTCACAAGGAGAGCTTTTTTCCCGTTACTCCCCAGGGTTTTCTTTTCTTTTTTCTTTTTTTTTTTAATACTTGAGATTGAACCTAGGGCCTTCCTGCTGAGCTACATCCCCACCCCACCCCTTTTAAATTTTTTTTGAGACAAGGTCTCACTAAGTTACCCAGGCTGGCCTTGAACTTCAGATCCTTCTGCCTCAGCCTCCAGAATAGCTAAGATTACAGGTGTATGCCACCATACCAGGCTAGGAGAACATATTTTGATTCTGGCCACTCCTGTGATGGTGAGAGCTGCTGGCAGAGTTGGAGACCCAAGAGTAACTCAGAGCATAATCTACCCCTCATAGAGCTGCTACCAGTCTGCATATCCTGGTCATATGTGTTATCTTGTGCCCCACTCAGTCAGGCACTGGCAGATAGCGTGGGGTCTAACACTAACTGGAGATCTGGGATATGGCAATCTCGGGGCTGACTAGCATGCTGCCCCTGTTGCCAGCAGCTTTTGTTACTCTGTCTTACAGAATGAATCTGATGTGCATTTGTTCCCCAGCCGCCTGAGACACAGTTCAGTTCTGTTAGGAAATGAGTATTATCTTTCTCATGCCTCCAGATGCGTGCCCCCCAGCCTTGAATGGTGTGCCAACCATGGAAGCAAACAGTTCATCTTGAATTATGTTAACTTTGGGTCATTACAGTATTTTATTCACCACCAAGATCTTGTGAAGCCACCTCTTGTCTGTCTTCATCATCTTTTAAAGTAAAAAGAGCCTCCTTAAATATATCTCTTGACTTTGAACTCCTCTGTATTCCCCTCTTAAAGATAAGAAATTTATGCTTGTGAATCATCTTCCCTTTCAGAGAATTCTTTTTGGTTGAGCATGCATTGAGGAAAAAGAATAGGGATAAGCATTCTTTCATTAGCATCACTCAGGAGCTAAGCCCTTGGATTAAAAAATATATGTTTTATTTCACCTACTCGTTTATACACTACTAAAAGAGGTTAGAAAACTATGTCATGAAAGCATCAATTATAGCAGAGTGCAAAAAGAAATACAAGGGTGCAGATCAAACACTATCATTTAATCCAGGGACTGCCAGCTAAACATGCAAAAGCCTTTGGGGTGTTTCTTGGTCACTTGCCACACAACAGTGTGTCCTTCTGTGAATTTATTGGTGTGACAAAAGGTCACTGTTAGACTGCAGTAGAACAACTAAAAGCAGTCTCAGGAGAGCAGTCGTCTAAGCCTCTGCTTGAGAATAGAGTAAGCCTTTTGCTCAGTGCCCCAAATGTGAAGAGCTATAATTGGATATATATTGGATACAGAGCATATCAGGTGAGAGATGCAGTGATATGATTGTGTACAGCAGCCTGACCGTGAACAAATCTTTTTGTCCTCGCATGGTAAAATTAACGCTATGTTTCAATATTCTCTGCTTGGACTTTTGAAGAAATTCAGCAAGCAAAAAGAAAAATATGTTTATTAGAGGGCTGAGAAATGTTTGCAAAATTAATCTGAATAGAAAATAAGAGGCTTTGCCGAAACCCCCCTTTTTAGTGCTTGAAACTTTTACCAACACTGACCTATGAAAAGAAATTACACAATTTTAAGAGTAAATGTGGGAAAACAAAATCTCCTTAGAATGTAGAAAAATTTCTTTTAAAACAATCTGGCATAGTCAAGTGTAGGACAGAATTGTGTAGGAAGCCAATATTTAATATTCCACAGGCGACCATATAAAAATGTAAGCTTTGCCCTCTTGAATGTAAATAGCTTTTACCCCCCTTTTTGTTATTACATGGCATACTTGTGCAGTAGGTTTTTTCCCCATTCCCATGTTGACTTTAACATGCACACTGTGGAACATTTACAAACACACTGTATGCTTTGAAAAAGCTTCCCTTAAATTCTAAGACAAGTCTCCTTTTCCCACCTCCACTGAAGTAATGAGTGGTGTCCCTGGGGAGAAGCTGTGGCTCAAAGTCTTCCACTCAATGGTCAAGTCTGAGTATTTTAACTGAAAAATAGAAAAATGGGAAATATGCCAATAGTCTCAACAGAAAATATAGAAAGGAAAGATTAAACATGAAACGAGACACTGGGTCAACATGAGTATGGTCAAATACTTAAGTTTTGGCCAAACTTCTATGGCTGTTGGATTGTTTCTTTTTTAATGGATATGGCAATGGTAGTTAATCATCTACCTATTACTTTACAGTCCAGTTTAACTAAAATGAGTGTTATTTTTACTACTGAATGTTTATACATAAACTTTTTAAGAGGGCAGGTTCTTGCAGTGTAGTTAGCCTGAATCACGATATTATAAAAAGTGTGTCTATTTTGGTAGGTGATTTGTCTTTTAAGGACAGAAATAGTGACCTTAGGGCCGGGGGTATAGCTCAGTGGCATAAGCGCCTGCCTGGCAAGCGCAAGGTCCTGAGTTCGATTCCCGGTACCAAAAAAAGAAAAGAAAAGAAATAGTGACCTTAGTGGATAGTAAAAGCACTGGCAATTTTTCCTGGGTAGAAGAAAAAGAAGCTTAAAGCAGTGTACTCTCTAGCTTCTACCCAGCCCAAATGTTCCCCTTCTTTTTTCTTTGAAGTGTAAATTAAATTGACCCCTTTCCATCCCTCTCCTCACTTATATCCCATAATGGCCAGAGGAATAAAAGAGAAACCTTAGGAGAAAAGTTTCTAAAAGCCAATGGGTAGACATGTATTGAAAACGCCTTAAGTAGGGAGTTCCTAACAAGTAGCTTATAACCAGACTTGTAGAGATTCTCCATTATTTTGGCTGCTAGGGATTTTAGATGAAGCTCCGAAGAAAATGAAGTTAGTCTGAATTGGAGACAGGAAACCCTGGAAGGGACACTGCCCTGAATATGGCTTTATAAGAAGTTGGTTGCCCTAAGGAAACCAGTACTGCATGTGAATGGCCCTAATTTAGAGTACTGGAGATGACCACCAAATCTTAACTACAAAGCAAAGTATCCAGGAAGTTAGAAGTGTTACCACATATTTATATACTGTCTTACAGAGCCAATCTGGCATCTCCAGCCACCTGGATGATCTGCTTCTCACTGAAGTGCAAAGAATCAGTTTCTAAAATCTACTCCTTAAAGATTTATGACCTTCTCTGAAGGTTTTATGTATACACACAGCCAGAGTTCAGAGCTGCTGATAGAGAAATTGCTCTACAACTGGCTAATAAGAAAAACATTTATGAAACAGTTTTTGACAGGAAACTATTCATATTGGAAAAAGACAAAGAGTACTGTCCCGGCTTGTGGTTTTAGCCTATCGTGGAAGATGTACACAATACCACTGTTAAATTACTAAAATTACAAAATAAGACATTGATGCAGCATCAAAATAATTTTTTTAAAAAAATTTTTTGCCCAGGTGCCAGGGCAAAACTTTAATCAGGCATTAGATTGGTCTGTATTTTGTGCAAAACTCAGCACACCGAACTAAGAGGTAGAACTCATGATAAAAATTTGAAACTCTTGCCACTGACATTCATGATTAAAGGACTGGATGAATGACAGAATGAGGCATTTCCCTGCTGATTAGGTTAGCTGATGTATGACCAACTAAAATCCTTATTTCCTGAGGGGGTGCCCCGATGATCTGTGATAAATGATCCACAGTAGAGCCATGCTACTAATGCTCTTTAGCCATCTCTGACAGGTTAGGCACCCTGGAGGTATCTGCGTACGCAGAGGAGACCATGGAGATAGGAACAGTGAGTGAGCATGGGCCCAGGGTGCTGTGGCAGCAGTCTCCACACCCACGATTTCAATCAGCCCAGGAGTGTGACATTTGCCAAAAAAAAAAAAAAAATTTTTTTTTTTTTTTTTTTTTTTATAGGTGTAGTGTTATGCCTGAGAAACTAGCTCTAGCCACCACGGGCAGGTGTTTGCACTGGTCCACTACCCACTTACCAAGAAAGTTCTTCAGCTGTTGATACTTCTGCAGGCTCTATAAGGTCACTCTCCTGGAATAAATGCAGCCACGTCGGAATCCACACTTGGTGTTTTCAGGAAGTTGCTCACAGAAATGTCCAGTGCCTCTGACCTCAGGAGTGGTTGTAATATAGTTATAAAAATTACCTTTCATCTTTCTCATCAACCTCAAGCCCTAAAGGGTACGAGGGTGGAATGGTCTCATTTTCCAGGTCAAGCCACTCGTTAACCCTTAGTTTTCATTATATTACCTACAGCCCTATTGCAAACATTTATCTCAAGTCATACCCCTTACTGTGTTGTGTCTCCCACAACTTTCATGGTGGATAATACCAAGTGGGTATATTAAGATGATGGGAGTACAGATAAGAGTCTAGTCAACATACAGTGTGATTCCTCAGGTATACATGTAATTTGGCCATGCGTGTATGGGACCTGATGGAACACAAATAAGACAGCCTAGGGCTTTTTCAAATCACATGTGGGGAAGTAGAAGAGCTCCTTTACTGACTTGACTTGGACACAGAAAAGAACACTCATTAGAAAGAGCCCTGGGCCGGTGAGATGGCTCAGCGGCATAAGCGCCTGCCTGGCAAGCGCGAGGGCCCGAGTTCGACTCCCGGAACCCACATACGAAAAAAGGGCCGGTGATATCGCTCAGCGGCACGGGCGCCTGCTGGCGCGCGAGGTCCTGAGGTCCACTCCCGGTACCCACAAGAAAAGAAAGAGCCCTAAAATAATTTTTTTTTCTGAATTAAGATTTTTCCTTTAGTGCAAACTTCTGTGTTTCTTGGTAAACTCCTCATTTAAAACAGAGAGTAGGGCCGGTGAGATGGCTCATCGCATAAGCGCCTGCCTGGCAAGTGCGAGGTCCTGAGTTCGACTCCCAGAACCCACATAAAGGAAAAAAAGGGCCGGTGATATCACTCAGTGGCACAAGCACTTGCGGGCAAGCTCAAGGTCCTGAGGTCGACTCCCAGTACCCACCTTAAAAAAAAAAAAACAAAAAACAGTAGAGGAAGGGTTTTAAGAGCCTGAGTAATGAATGTATTCAATTATTTGAGAATGTACAAAGGCTAACTGAACAGTATTACATGCAAACTTTAAACATTCAAAAGCATTTAAAATACCAAAAAGTTTCAAACGGAGTATTTTATTCTCATGTTAGTTGCTTTTTTAACATGTACACACACACTGACACACTCTGATTGGTCTGCGTGGAACAAGGGTTGTCTAATATCCTAAAGGAAAATGAAAAATTAAAAAATATATTAATTTTTCATTATTATAGGCAATTACATCCACATCACTTACAAAGCTATTACTGATCTGTTCAAGGAAGCAGAGTGGTAGAGGGGGAGGAAACTTGATGCTAAATTCAACAGTGACAACAGATCTCAACATGAGAAAGCTGACAAAACAGATTTTTGCTGTGAAATTTCTCTCTGCAAAATATGGAGAAAAGTCTGTCAATGGGTAGTAAATAAGAGAAGGTGGTGAACTTTTGCAGTCAATTCTCTTCACAGTATGGTGCACAGGCATCAAGAAAACTGCTTAGTCTTTCTCTGGTACCAGTTTCAGAACTTTTCCAATTGCAATGGTCTTACCCTCATCTCTTAAAGTAAAACGACCCATCTGAGGAAAATCTTTAAATGTCTCGAGGCAGATAGTTCCTGCTGTCCTTAAACGAGCAATGCACACTTGATCTTGTTTCACGAAACGGGGCCGTGTCTTACTTTTCTCTCCTGATTTTTTGTCTACCAAGGAGATTAAGGCTGTTATCTCAACTTCCTCAATACAAGTATGAATGTGCAGCACCGCATTATAACCTGGGCAGATGATAGATTTGTGCTCAATAATCACTATCTGAACATCAAACGTGCGTCCAAAATGGCAAAGATTACTAGGGTCACAAAGTATGAAGCCTGGAAGAATCTCTTCTTCTTCAATTCCCTTCAGTCTGATTTTGAGGTTTTCACCTGGGGCTACAAAGTCAGTTTCAGTATCATCAGAAAGTATTCCAAGCACTGCCACATTGTGCTTGTTTGGCATCATCACAAGCTGCTGGCCTTTAAAAATGGATCCTGATTCCAGCTTTCCCAGGACAACAGTGCCCATATCCTTGTACTTATCCACAACTGGCAGCCTAATTGGTCCATCAATAGATCTGTTGAAGTTTGGCAAAGTATCCAAATATGGAATAAATGGTAATCCAGTGTACCAAGGGCAGAAATCTGACTGCTCTTTAATATTTGCTCCAGTCAGTCCTGAGCAGGGCATAAAGTGAATATCCTTTTTTGGACTGAAGCCGACTTTTTTCAAAAAGGGCACTAGCTTTCCTTTACATTCTTCGTATCTCTCGCTGCTCCAATTTACTGTGGGGTCATCCATCTTATTGATAAGCACTATTAAATGTTTTACCCCTGCTGTTTTGGCCAACATCGCATGTTCCTTCGTCTGTCCACCTTTTTCAAATCCAGTTTCAAACTCTCCTTTCCTGGCAGAGATTACCAGCACAGCCAAATCAGCTTGAGAAGCACCACCAATCATATTTGGGACAAAACTCTTGTGGCCAGGGGCATCTAAAATTGTGAAATGTTTCTTTTCTGTTTCAAAATAAGCACGACCTACTTCTACTGTTTTACCCTTGTCTCGTTCTTCCTGATTTGTATCTAAGGCCCAGGACAAATACCAAGTTTCTCTGTTTTTTTCCTTAGCTTCTCTTTCATATTTCTCAAGTGTCCTTTTGTCAACCATTCCAGTCAAAAACATTATTTGTCCTCCAATGGTTGACTTGCCGGCATCTACATGCCCAATGAATACCACATTTACGTGTTCTTTCTTAGGAGCACCTGACGGTACGACCACAGATTTTGATTTTCTTATTTCCTCTTTCTCCTCCATCATTTCCTGGCCACTTTCTTCAGGGGGCCCTGAATCTCCCAAGGAACAGCCCCCAGGCTCTGCTTCACTTACTTCTTTGCTGTGCTCCCATGACTCTTCTAGGACCATTTCCACCTCTCCATTTTCTACAACAGGTTCAGAAAGTTCCATGGTAACGGCTGAATTAGAACCTTCAAACGATACTAACGCTTGGTCTTTGGAAGGTTCCACAGGTGCCCCCAGTCCCAGCCTTTTACCTTGAACGTCTCCCGCGCTGGTGCAGGTTTCATCGGTGCTGGCTGAGGCAGCCAGGGGGTTGGGCGGCTGCACCGAGACCCGCAGGAAGGACGGCACGAACTCCGCGGCGTGGACGTTAGGCACGAAGGGTTTGGCGTTGACGTTGAGCTGACGGCTGAAGGCCGAGCTGAGATGCTCGCTCTGGGCCGCGGCCACTGCTGAGATTCCATCCCCGCTCGGGCCCGAACCCGGGGTTTCCATGTCCACCTGGTCCCAGCAGTCGGGCGCCGAGTCGCTGCTGCTGCTGCTGCCCGGATCCATCGTCTGAGGACCTGGAGTGTGACGGAGGAGCCAGAGAGTCAGGCCAGAAAAGCGGGGTATGCCGGCGGGGTTAAGGGAGAAAGAAGGAAGGGCCGAGAGGTAGCGGCACGAACCTTAGCGGCACAGCGGAGGCAGCTAGGTGCGGATGCTGCATTCGCAACTGCGGCGGCGGCAGCAGATATGGCGGCTCCACACTCTCCTCTTGTGTGTGAGCGGATCTCCTCCCCCCAAACCTCAACCACTTCCGACTCCTCCACGCACACACCTCCCCCCACCCAACGCCGGTCGTGGATTGACCCCTCGCTGCCACCCGTAGTTTTGGCCTCCTGGGCTCTCAGCCAGTGATTAAATCCAAAAGTACAATTTTTAAAAAGAAAATTTCCGTTTACGTTGTTCATCCGATTTAGGAGACAATTTGACCGCAGTCTAATGATTAAACCTTAGGCACACCTGATTTACAATGCTACTCAAAAATTCAAGTAAAAATGAAAACTCCTATTCAATAAATGGAAAGCAGGATATGAGTTAATTACCCGGAATCGAGCAGCCAAAAGGGGAAAAAAATAGTGACAAGGCAGGGACTCATGAAACACAAGAAGATGTAGCTAAACTTAGCAAATGGAATTTTTTTTTTTTTTTTTTCTGTGGATACCGGGGGTCGACCTCCGGACCTCGCGCGCCAGCAGGCGCCCGTGCCGCTGAGCGATATCACTGGCCCAAAATGGACAATTAAAAGACATTTGGATTTCAAATTAATAAGTAGTCTTAAATTACATTTGCTAGGCCGGTGAGATTGCTCAGCGGTGTAAGCACCTGCCTGGCAAGCGCGAGGGCCCGAGTTCGACTCCTGGAACCCACATACGAAAAAAGGGCCGGCGATATCGCTCAGCGGCTCGGGCACCTGCTGGCGTGCGAGGTCCTGAGGTCGACCCCGGTACCCACAAAAATAAATAAATAAATAAATAATGATTTTTAAAAAATTGTCCCTTTTGTGGTGGGCCCCTATAAGCCTGTAACTTCTGCTGATGGCTTCTACAGTGTAAGGATGGGGCCACAACTTCTTTTCAAATTAAGCTCTCTGGCTGTCTGCGTGGAGAGAAATTGCAAGGAAACTTTTGTCCTAATGAAACTTGTAATCACTTCATACGCAGATGCTTGGACAATGGCTGGCCTGCCATTCTGTGGACTCAGATCACTTGTCTTTTCCCAACCAATTTGGGTGTATCTGTCCTACTCACCAGCACCTCCCCTGAGTACACCCTGGATTCACAGATCAGGGGTTTCTTGCCTCATTGTGGGAGGCTGAAACACCACTCACTGCTGCTGTGGTGTTTGCTCTAAGAATCAGTGCCGTGTTAGACCCCTTCCCAGTTCGTGGTAATGACATGGAGGGGGACTGTTAGCACGATTAAAGCAATTATGCCCTCTGAGGTAGTCATTAGGACCCTCATCAATAGAACTTCACCCCCAGAAAGTTAACATTTGAGCCAAAGCCTAGATGACCTCGTTTGTAAATTATCTTTTTTTTTTTTTTTTTTTTTGTACCGTGAATCGATCTCATGACCTCACGCTTGCCAGGCAGGCACTGTGCCACTGAGCTATTTCCCCGGCCCTGTGTATTATCTTGATTTATAGCAAACTGAAATAGATAGAGGGTAATAGGATTTTCTAGCATAATATGGAGTCGTAGACTTGCATTTTAAATCTAACAACAAAACAAAACATTAAAAGAACAAGAGATTTATCTATAACTTGAGAACTGTGTTCTACAAACTTTAGAGGTAGAGAAAGAAACCTTATGTATGGCAATTTGGACTCTTAATGCTTTCAGCCTGGTGCTGCCAGTAGTTTACCACATCTGTATGGTTCCAAAATCTTTAGGTATCAAATGTCCCTTCATTCTTTTTGCCTCTGTTAATGGCTTATTTACCGTGCCATGAAGAGCATATGCACATCTATTCACGATGAATAGGAAGAAGGCCAAGGACATAGCTCAGTGGCACAGTGCCTGCCTGGCAAGCGTGAGGTCCTGAGTTCGATTCCTGGTACCAGAAAAAAAAGGAAGAACCAAGAAGCGAAATGTGTAGAGAGACCTTCAGGTAATACCCCAAATGTGCTGGGGCCTTTCTTGACCATTGTAAGACCTTAGGATATAGACTTAGTAAAATGTCCCTGGAGAACCTTTCAAGTAATATTCACATAAGGTAATTTATGCAAGGGACTGTGACTGATCTAGATATTTTTCCTTCTACCATGTCAGTTACATTGGTCATGTCATGAAAATATTAGCATGACTGATATTTGGTGATATCTCTGATAGAGAACAGAGGACACTCCACATTTAAACCTTAAAGGAGAAATGAGAAACAGTGGATGGATGTCCCCAGAAGCCATCATTCTCAGGGATCAGCAGGAAGCAGGTGAATCTAAGAGAGAAACATTGATCAGGTTGTAGCCAGAGAAACTAACCTTGGACAAAACTGGGTTTGTGTAATGGGGTGCTTGTTTCTAGTCTCTCTGCTTAGAACTTTGGAAAAATGGCCTTGTAAACATTGTGAGGGAGGATTGCAACAAGAAACCTGAAGAATAGAGGAAGATTTAGAATAGACCCATGGGGTATGGGAGAGGTTGTTGACTTGGAAATAATAAAATTATTAAAAAATAACTCCAATTAAACAAAAGCAGCTTAGACAGGAGAATTTAATCCCAGGTTTTGAGATTTCCCCTTTTGCCCCAATTTACAGCTACTATCATTGGGCAACCTAAGGCATAAGTAGTTTTAAGTTCATCCAGGCTTGAGGAATAATAGTGTCAAATGGGCTGAAAGGAGAAGAACAGGATGATCCTGAGGAGCTAGTGAACATAGAGTTGAAAATGCTTTGCTGGATGCCTTACATTGTTTCTTTCAGCACATGTTCCAGCCTCTCTGTACTAAAAGCCTAATTCCCCATTTCCTGAGGTTGTTGCTCCTGGGGTTCCATATGTGTTTCCTCTGTCAGTCTGATGCATGCTGGCCAGATTTCATTTAGTACTGATCTAGTGTTAAGACATGTGAGGTAAGGCAGAAGACTCTCCATTGAATCGACAGTTCTGATGGAGCTTCCTGTTTCTAGGAGGGCGACTACGACACCTTATGCGTAAAAACAGCTGCAGTGGAAGTTTCCTGGTTCCCTTACTCTCCAGAGATGGCAGCGCCACTTGGCACCCAATTCTGCTGTGTGGTTGTGATGATCTATCTGAAAGGCCCAGAATAGATGGTATTCCTCCACGCACTAGAAGGACAGAATTTATGAGCTCCTAACCCTCCATGTTAATCCCTGTGCTAATTAACATGGAGTGCATTCTGTTAATATCAGCCAAACACTGATTTGTACAAGTCCTACACAGCTAAAACCCAAATGCAAGGACTGCCATTTCTGACTTTTTCCTTTGTTTAACTTTCTTAACAACATTGTCTCTCTGTTTGCTTATCTGAGACGTGGAAATGAATCCAGAAGTACACTACCCAGTTCTAGATGCAAGGATATATATAGGCTACAAAGACCCACAGAGGTTGGAATTATAAGTCACTTCAACAACTTCATCATTTTCAAACATAAATACCATTACTACAATAAATTGTGGGACAGCAATCTTCAGTCTGCAATGCTTGATAGTCAACCATGTGAATAGCCTACCTAAAAATAGCCCAAGTTTGAGGTTAAAAGGCAAAACAATATATCTTCATTCTGAGGCAGTTCCCATTACCTGCAATGTCCACAGTACAGTCTGGGAATTTACTCATATGATGTTTCCAGGGTTAGGTGAAAATGAACCTATAAAACCAGACCCCAGATTACAGTTGTTTTCAGACTAATTCACATGCAATTAACACAAACAATATGAAGAACTCCAAAACCTGAGATTATTGGTCACTTAGCCTTTTGCATTTTCTACCGGCACCCAGAAATCCTATAATAAAGTTTGTAGCAGAACTTAATTGCCTGCTAGCCAAGTGCTACAGTAGCTCACCCAGAAAATATTCTTTTTTTTTAATGTGGGTACCGGGAGTACCGGGAGTTGACCTCAGGACCTCATGCTTGCCAGCAAGGGCTTGTGCCACTGAGCGATATCACCGGGCCCTTTTTTTTCTTTATGTGGGTACTGGGAGTCGAACTCAGGACCTTGCGCTTGCCAGACAGGCACTTATGCCGCTGAGCTATCTCACCAGCCCCCAGAAAATGTTCTTAATTTCAGGGTTAAAGGGTACAAAGTGAAGAGCTACAGGTAAACATGTTGGCAAAGCTATCCTTGCATATATACTAAAAATCCCTAAGCAACTATTACCCTGTTCCTTCAAAGTAATGAGATAAATTCAAGGGATTGTCTAATTCTCCTAATTTAATCCAATACTTCTTGTGACAACCTGTATCCAAAAGAACTATTGTTTGAATGTTCGCCCTCAAAATTTTATTTTGAAGCTTAATCTCTAATCCAATAGAATCAAGGAATGAGAATTTTAAGAGGTGACTAAGATATGGGGGCTTCTCCTACAAGAATGAGATTAAGACCCTTATAAAAGAGTCATTACAGGCCGGGGATATAGCTCAGTGGCACAGCACCTGCCTGGCAAGCGCAAGGTTGTGAGCTCAATTCCTGGTACAAAAAAAAAAAAAAAGAAAGAAAGAAAGAAAAGGCATTACACAATGTTCAGCTTGTTTTGACTTTCTACCTTTGGTCATATGAAGACAAAGCATTTGGTCCCTCTAGAAGACACGGTACCGGATAACATCTTGGAAGCAGAGACCAGTCCTTCGCCTGACACTCAACATTCTTTCATATGATCTTGGAATTCTGCCTCTAGAAATTAATGAATAAATTTCTGTTCTTAGTAAATATCCTGGGTGTTTTGTTATAGTAGCACTAATGGACTAAGACACCAAGTAATCACGGGTAAAAATGTTTTACACACCTTGGAATGCACATGCTTCACGATGTGCTAACAACATTTTGTTGAGCTCATTTCACAATGATGCAGGACAAAAAGCTTTGAACCCCATGTTAGGTATCAGGAAATTGAAGAATGTACAGGTTAGGAGTGGAGCTCAGTGGTAGAGTGCGTGCCTAGAATGTGCAAGACCCTGGGTTTGATGCTCATCACACTGAAAAACAAAAACAAACAAAACATCACTCATAAAATTGTACATAGGCAAAAAAAATGCCTCTTTGACATGGCCAAGCCCCACAAAATCATTGCTTCTCCAAAGGCACAACCATTCTGAGAAAAAAATACATTGAGGTTAGGAAGCAGAGAACAGTAATGTGCTATACTCCTATACAAGTGCTAGTACTCTGGTGAGGAAGACATGTGCTAATGAAAGGAAAGACTTGAGATCTACAGGGTTCTGAGAAGTACAGTGATAGAAGGTGACTGCACAGGCTAGCACAGAGCAAACAGCAGAAGTGACAATCAATGGACATGTGATGACATAAATTTTGCATATCAAGAGATATTCAAAAGTAAGAGTCTAGTTGAGGTCACCTGTTCCCCAGCAAAAAAGGAAGATCCAATAAAAGAGAGTGATCCTTAATTTATCTGCCTTCAAATCCAATGATGCTTGAACATTAAAGACAGTCAAGTGGTAATATCAGTTTTAAACACCTGGTGAAGGAATAGGTATAGTAATATAATTTACAAGAAAAAAATCAAGTAGGAAGTCAGTACACCTCACTAAGTCATTTACACACTCTCAGCACACATTGGCTAAGCACCTGCTTCATGATTGGGCCTGAGTTGCTGTAGGCATATTTATAGGAGTTTACATCATAGAGGAAACATTAGGATGTCAACAATAATGATAATGAACATGCATTTAAACACATCAAGTGGGATTACATCTTGGGTCCAGAGTAGCTGCACAGGAAAAAGAGCAAGTTGTTGTCAGGGTTTGTAAGGGAATAGATTTAATACAGGAGACATAATTCATAGGATTATTGTGTAACATTCACTCAAAAAGTCAAATGCAGAAGAGTGCAAGAGATCTGTCCACACACTAGAGATCCAAAGAATCCAGCTAAGGGCCTAGATTCCACAGCAATGTCCTGCATGTGTCCAGATGGAGGCCTAGAGCCCCGCAACAATATCTCATGAAAGTCTGCATCAAGGATCTGCACTGGGAAGGCCCAAAGCTCAGTGGTGGAAGCTAGAAAGTCTACACCAGTGAGATGAAGGATCTGTGCCACTAAGCTGAGGGATCTGCATTGGAGCCAGAAAGAAATGCTCAAGGTAAGGACCAGAGCTCCCCTGAAAGAACGGCAGACATCCTCAGTGACAGCAAAGATGCAAGCTCTTCTGATGATGAGAACAGCTGAGTTCATATCAGGACAACCAGCATAACAATCTTCTCCAGGAGAATCAATAGCACACTGTCTTCCATTCCAGTTCTCCATTTATGCTGTTGGCAACAATCCTCGGGTGGGCCTTCCACACCCAGAACCATGCTGATTCAGTTCAGCTAGGTGTTACAAGTAGACCATTAGTTAATCCACCACAGAGCCCATTTCCATGATTTTAAAATTCTAGCTCCTGAGCGTTGTTAGAGTAGATTTTAAGTGTTCTCATTTTATAGGAAAAAGAAAGAAAGAAAGAAAGAAAGAAAGAAAGAAAGATAGAAAGAAAGAAAGAAAAGAAAGAAAGAAAGATGCACCAACATGGCCACCCCTGTGGATGTGGAGTTGAAGAAAGCCTTCTCAGAGATTCAAGCCAAAGTTACTGACACTCAACAGAAGTTGAAACTTGCAGATATACAGATTGAACAGGTAAACAGAATGAAAAAGCACACCCTTCTTACAGATAGATTATGACTTTGGTAGCTAAGACTAACATGTATGAAAGTGTAGGAAGAGTGTTTAAACTTCAGTCCAAGAAAGTAAAAGAAAGTAATTCATAATTGGCTGTTGGAGAAAGAGATGGTTGCAGAGGAAAAGAATTATAGAACTACAGCTGAAAAAGTCCTACCTGGAGTGGAATGTTAAGGAAGCAGGAGAAGCTGATGCATGCCACGAAGGGCACAGTAAGAGCCTGTAGAGGACACTCTTCCTCCAGACCCCTCTCGTATTGGCAAGGGCAAAAGAGCCAGCATGGGATTGCAGCCACTCTTTGCCCAGATGGACGTTTTTATCCAGATGGGCTAGTAACCCCACATTTTCTACATTGCCTGAGCCCTTTTCAGGTCTTACATTGTGTTTTTCAAGGCTTTGCCTGCCACTCCTGCCCTGGACACTTTTCTCTCCTGAGGTGATGAACTCCTGGGAGAGGTAAGATGGGAGCCAAGGCAGGTGGGGATGCTCTCTCTGAGCCTGAGCCTGCCACTGGGAAAGACAGACAGACAGGCTGGGGGGAGAGAGAGAGAGAGAGAATGGAGGTAGTGCATTTGCTAATTAGCTTGATTTAGCCATTCCACAAAGAATGCATATTTCAAGAGATGTTGTACATGATAAATACATACAAGTTTTATTCTCCAACTGCAATTTTTAAAATCTCTAAAAAACCTATAAGTGCTGGAGGATAAACTTACTATTTTGAAATTGGATAAACGGAGGCAAAAAATGAAACAATTACATATGAACTAGAACACTTGGATATAAAATAGCAGATGAGAGAAATTTTTCATTAGAGGAGGCTTGCATCTCACAAATAAAGAGGGTTACCTAAAATCAAACATCTCCATTTTAAGCCTCAAATGACGCAAGTGGTGTAGGCACACAAGTGGAGCTCCATTGCACAGCAGAGGCAACCCCAAAGTGGATGGTGCCTGAAGGGCTATGTGACACTGCCTCTGGGGTATTTTTGTGGAAATATCAAGGTGGAATATACAGGAGACCCTAGATCTAACTCCCAATTTATGGGAAAGGCAAGAAACAGAGGGTCATGGTAAACGATGCTAATGAATAGAACTCAGCAAAACGCAGCTTCCAGGAGACCTTACAAAACAAAGAACTCATTTCTCATAAGAATGAGGGGTGAATTTTACAGAGGATTAACAAGTATATAAACCATTGTGATGCATGGACTAGATGGTATTCAGTTTTTGAAAACACTGTGAGACAATAGGGCACTTTCATTTGTAAATGGATATTGGTGATATTATGGAATTATTCAGTGTTGTGGAGGCTGTATAATGATGTATAATGTAAAGTATTTTATATCATATTATTGTATCACATTATTATCATATTATTAAAGACAGCTAAGCTAAGTAAAAATATAGTGGTCTAACAGGGCTAGGCCCTCAGGGGAATCAATACAGAGCGTAAAAATGCATTGCAACTGTGGCCTGAGACGTATCGGTTGGAGACAGGCATCGAGATAAAGACAAAATGACCAGAGCTACATGCTTCTCTGAGAGATAAACAATAAATTAACATCAGTCGCCCCATGGGTCCAATATCCCCTGATTCATCTCTTCCTAAAAAGGTCCTTGTTCTTTCCATATACACTTGCTATGTGATCTGCTTCCCCATTGGATCAATATTACCTAAGCAGCTAAACTTATAATCTTATTGGTTGATCAGAGTTGTGTCCCACATTATAACCACCTTGTGATTTTGTACCCACCTCACTATTTTGCTCTACAAAACCTCCTCTATAAAGTTGGGTCCACAGCAACCAATTTTTCAGGTCTCCTGTTTGTCAGGAGCTATCTCTTATTCTCAATAAACATTTCCTACTCTTAACCTCTGTTGTTTCTTAGAATTCCGTCTTCAGTTTTGGAAAACACGAACTTGGCATATCTAGCATCTAAAAGGTTGCGAGTTATATTTATTTCCCCTATATCATTTGGAGGTCCCACTGAGATAATTGGAAAGAGGTAAGAGTGCCTTTTTTCATGGATTTTTGGTATGACTTGTTTAGGTAATCAGAAATTATCATCCTTGTTTGTCAGTTCTTTTGCCTTGAATTTTCATGCCTTGTCTTTTTTATGCATTGTTTTTTGTTAAAATGATGATAAATTTAAGTGGAGAATGTGAGAAGATTATGATGTTTTTCTTGATGGGACATTTTACTTTTACAGACAAGATCTTGTATTCCAGTTTTGTATATGTTACATTTGGACTTACTAGTTGCTGCGATTATTGGCGTTCCTTCTTTGACTTGTCGGACAACAGCACTAGGGAAAAATAATGTTAGAGCATCCCTTAGTGGACTTTAATACTAACTGAAATGTGAATTTATGAAATGCTGTAAAATGGGTCTTTTTATGAAATCTATTTTATATTTAGGAAATATACATGCCTATTAATAAATCATGGAACTCCAACTGCCAGTAAAAGGCGATAGGCCAGAAGCTGTTCTTAAGATGTAGAGGACAGGTTTCACTGGGACAGTCTGGCCTGATCACTCCTCTACACTCTAGAGGGGAATGTTGAGCCCGTTCTGCCTCAGTTTCCTTTCAGGTTTGATCTTCTTCTGGTGAGAAGACTATCTTAGTGCTTGAGATTCCCCACTCTTGCCTTTCCAGGCTGAGGGCAATGACTCACAGGCAAACTCTATCAGTAACTCACTGTGAGCATGAGAAGAAAACACTTCCTTTTTCTGATCTCATTTCTTATCTTTTTCCTGTCACTTTATACTTTCATTTTTTTTTTTTTTGGAGGCATGTTTCTGCTAAAGATTAGAGAGAAAAGAACCCTAAACTGTCGCAATGTTTGCCTCCTATCCAACAACTAAGAACTTTTACTTTGGGCCCATAGAAAATTAGCATTTGCTAATGCCAAAGATGAGGAAATATGTTGGCTAATGTGTAAGTTGTGTTGCTGACTGATGGGAGCAAGTTTTAACCTGTAAGTTTCATAAATGTGTTGCAGATGTAGAGACATAAAAATGTTAGAGTGGACTTTGAGTAAAAGTTAGCCTTGTCTTTCTGCTAAGAAAGATTGACTCAGTGACTTGGTAGACAACACAAATGTCTTGGGGACTTCTTTACCCTAGGGCCCAGGACAAAATTTTTCTGAGCCATTACTTGCCTCTATGTATCTCTAGATGTGATCTCATTTACAGGCTGGGAAGTGCTCCAATCACTTCCAATTTGCCCTTAGAGGATTTTTTCCTCACTGTCTTTAAAGAATTGAAAAGCAGTTGGTCCAGTCTCTTGATTATTGGTTCAATTTTGCTAGCAATGCTTCCTTCTTTAAACATGACTGTTATAGCTAGAATTAATTGTAGCTTGCACTTTTGAATACACATTTGGAGTTTAGGGTGTGAGTTTCTGGAGAAGGTAGGGCAGCAAGTCAGTAATGGTGGCTAGAGTTATCCAACCTATCTTCTGGTCACTCTATGGATAGCAGCCAGCTACCCTGGAGCAGGTCACCTTAGAGGACACCTTGAGAGGATGTAGAAAGCAAGTAGAGGTTAAAGGGATGCCTATTTTTCCTCTTGTGTTTCAGATGGGGGACTCAATGTCAAATTCTCTTACTCCTTTGGAATGTATTTTTAACCACTAAAACTTGTTTGACCCTCATGTATCGAGAAAGAGTTGTTCAATATTTTTCTGCACCTGCAGATGACCTGCCTGCCCCTTAGAGACAAAATGAAATACAGAGGGAAATAGAATTGTACTATAAGAGAGAGGGGAAATGGTCAAAATGACCTTATGTTCAGACTTTCTTTGCATTAAGACATAATCTTAGTTGTGCTCAAAATGTAAATAAGAGCCACAGAAAAACCAGATTCCTCTGGCCCTTAAGGCACAGTTGGTTGCATCTACTATTACTGAGCCTGAGGTTCCCCTCACTTGCCCTCTAGACTCTAAGGATGAGGCTTCTAAGCCAGCCATAATTGAAGTCTCTACTGCACTATATCCATCCCTGTCTGATTTTGTTCAAGCTCCTCAAGGACAGTATTGTAATGGCAAACTTATAGAAATTTCATAGCAGAAATTAGAAATCAATCAGTAGCCTCTGCCTAAGCTCCTGCTGCCTGTCACATAGTTAGACCCTGCTAGGCTTGACCACCACGCCAGCTATAACTCAGAGACAGTTTGACTCAGGCTTATCTGACTGAATCCAGCTGCATTGCCCATACTTTCTACCCTATAAACATATTCTCCTTTGCTTGCCTATTCTAGGAACTTTCCACCTCGGACAGAATAACCCAGTCAAGGACATGCTTGCCTAATTACCCCTGCCCACTCGAACAGCCCGCTCCCTAGCAGAGCCTTACCCAGAACAAATCTGCCTGACAACATATGCCTTACCTATGTAACCAATCATATAATAGTGTGTAATCAGCTTCATATTTCCGGCTTGCAAAAATGTATTTAAGCTAAACTCCAAGCTGACATATGCTGATGATTTGAGACCTGATTCCCATCAGTCCACTGGCGCAATAAAGGTTGACTTCCAACTCCTCAGGTGCAGAGAGTCTTCCATTTGGTTTGATATCAGATTTCTGTAACAGTATCCCTTACAGAAGGTAAATGGAGAACACGGCACTACCCGTATCCATGTGTCCTTTTCTCTCAGTGACCTCAAACTGATCAAAGTAGATCTGAGAAAGTTTTCAGATGACCCTGATAAGTACATTGAGGTCTTTAGGGGTCTTACTCAGACCTATGAACTAGGCTAAAAAGATGTAATGTTGCTCTTAAATGAAACATTGACTTCCAATGAGAGACAAGCAGCATTACAAGCTGCTATTACATTACAGATGAATATCATTGCTAATTTTAAAAGGCCAGAGACAGGCAGTCAGGGGAACAGCCAGTTCCTACTTGTCTTAGTTACTTTTCTCATTACTGAGACAAAATACCCAACACCCAGAGTTAAAGGAGGAAAGATTTATTTGGCACACAGTTTGTAGAGGTTTCAGTCCATAATTTGCTGTCTCCAAGGCAGGGAGGCTTAGCAGAGGGCCATCACGGAGGAGAACAGCTCATGGTATCCACAAAATAGCAAAAGGAATGAGGGAGGGACAAGTCCCTTATATTGTATGCATGCTACCCACCCTAGGGTGGGTGTAGCACTCTCACACTTAATCCTAGCCAGAACTATGCCAAATCAATCAGTGGACTGATTTACTAATCATACACCCTTGATCCCAGGACCACACACTGTAGATACAGCCCACCTCTGAGAAGCCCAACCCCCACGACTGCATGAGGCTTTTGGGAGATAGCCAGACACAAACCATTACACTACTGGAGCCCAAGAAGTTCCTACGCGAGATCCCTACCGTTGTACCAACCAGACAGGAGATTGGAATAAGAGACATCTTGAGACATGTATTCTTAAAGGTCTAAGAAGGATGAGAACTGAACCCTTCAATTATTTTAACTTGTCAACTATTCATCAGAAAAAAGATGAGAACCCTTCTGCCTTCTTAGATTGTTTACAAGAGTCATTGATAAAACATAAATCCCTGGCTCCTGATTTGATAGAAGGACAGATTATTCTTAAATACAAGTTTATTACCCCATCAGCCTCAGATATTAGAAAAAGCTACAAAAGATGGCCTTTGCTCCAGATAGCTCACTTTATACTTTAGTGAGAATTTCCTCCTCAGTATTTTATAATTGAGACCAGGAGCAGGCCAGGGGGAAAAAACAAAGAGACAAAAAAAAAAAAAAAAAAAAAAAAGTCTGCCTTGGTTAAAAGGAATAGACTCTAAATTTGATTCTTGGAGCTTGACACCTAAACTTACCTACTACCACTGAGGAAAGCCAGGTCACCTTAGGAGGGACTGTGATAAAAACTGTAACAACAAGAGGCTCCCTGAGCCATGCCCTGATTGCAAAGGTGACCAGTGGAAGTAGGACTGTCCCCGGGGGTGGAGGTCTCAGGGATCAGACCCATTTTACCAGCTGGTTCAGCAAGACTGAAGGGCCCCCGGGCACTTTCTGCCTTCTCCCTCTGGCTGGACTGTCCTCTCCATGGAACAGCCCTGGGTAATCATGACTAGAGGGAAAAGAAACCAGCCTACTGCTTGACACTAATGCGTGTCTCTCAATCCCTCTTTTCAACCCTGGCCTTACTTTCAGCCACATACTTCAGTTAAAGGAGTCACTGGAGAGGAGGTAACTCGCTATTTCTCACAACCCTTAGGCTTTATCTGGGATGGCTTTCTCTTCACTCATTCATTTTTAATTATACCTGAAATTCCAGTTCCCCTCCTGGGGAGAAATATCTTATCTTGCTTAAATATTGTAATATACATGCACCCAGGTCAGGTACGCTGCCTTCCCCTTGTGGAGACAAAAATAAATCCTAAAGTATGGGCAACTAAAGGTAAAATAGGAGGAGCAATAAGAGCTGCCTTGGTGCAAATACATCTCAAAGATCCTACTATTTTTCCTCACCAGACACAATAGCCCCTAAGGCCTGAAGTTAAAAGACGACTATTGCCTATAATCAACAACTTAAGGGCACAAGATATCCTTACACCCTGCAACAGCCCCTGCAACCTTCCAATGTCGAGAGTTCAAAAACCCAATGGAGAGTGGAGGTTGGTACAGGAATTACAGGATTTTGTTGCCTTTGGATAGCAGGGTATGGTGAGATCGCACAATCCTTCTATCAGCTTATAAAGAAAGTCCAAAAGGCAGATACCCATATTCTAACCTGGGAACCTGATTCCCAAATTGCATTCCAGAAGCTTGAACAAATGCTTCTAAATGCCCCGGCACTGAACCTACCAAGGACACTGTTTCAATTTATATGTTGATGAAAGGTGGGGCATGGCTTTGGGAGTGCTTATGCAAGATCAAGGACCTGCTCAACAGACTGAAGGACATCTAAGTCATAAATTAGACATTGTAGCAAAGGGATGGCCTGTGTACCTTAGAGCTGTGGTTGCCATAGCTCTCCCGGTACCAAAGATATCCACACCGATTTTAGACAAAGTTCTCACTATATGTACACTTCGCAATGTGACAAGACTTCTTCCTTCAAAATGGAGCCTATGGCTACCAGAAAACTGACTTCTTAAATACCAGGCTCTACTTCTAAAAGGACCAGCCATTCAAATAAAGACATGTTCCTCCTCATACTCTGCCACCTTCTTACCACAAAAGGAAAAAATTGAGGCTAAAATACATGACTGTGAACAGGACCAACTTGAGAAGGACCATACACTGTGATCCTGTCAACTCCATCACCTGTCCAGATAACAGGCCTAGACTCCTTGATACACCACACCCAACTGAAGCCCTGGAAACCAGAGACTCACTGAATGTGAGCAACCATCCAAATACTCCTATAAACCCATAGAAGACTTAAAATTCTTATTCAAAACAATCAAAGTCTTCAGATAAGTAATCTAAGATGTTACTCTTAGCCCTTTTACTAATTACTTTACCACTTAACGGAGAATGTAGTTCCTTGTGAGGGCACAGGAATATGCAAGGTTGTTACAACAAATATCTTGCTAGATGTGTGGCTTGCTCCCCTTGTCAAGTACATCAGGACTTCCTTGGTGGGTATCCCCAATTCAAGGAGATGATGAAAATAAGCTACAAGACTACATTGAAGAGACACAAAAAAGTTCAGTGGCTCATAGTTTAGCCCACCTTTACAAGGTAACAGAGTGGCCTATAAACTGCACCTTTAATGATCCTAGACATGATAAAAATTTTTCTAAGGATACCACTGAGGCATCTCTACAGACTCTAATAAAACCGCTATTAAATAAGAGTAAGGGTGCTATCATGAGAGCCAACAATCATAAATATAAAGATGGCTACTTTCAGATATGGGATGATTATTTGTGGTTAACTCCAACTACAGGACAACTTAGAAGAAAAACTGCCTTATGTGGGAAACAAAAAAATCACTCTTATTCTTATTGGCCTAATTTTACTAAATACTTGAGATGGACACCCCCCAAGCAGTGTATGCACAACATTAACTTTATAGGTCAAAGACTGCTTTGCAACAGACTGGCTTAGTCACCCTAAAATTAGATGGAAAGCCCCCAATGTCGCTCATTGGTCATGTGGAACCAATTTGTGGCCCTGGCTACCCCCTGGATGGATAGAGAGATGCACACTGGGACATGCATAGTTACAAGGCCAGAGCGTCAAAAATATCGACCAACCTGCAAACTTACCCCATCTATGACATCAATGATCTAAAAATGTGTTTCACTGGTATGATCATTTGGCTTCTATCTTTGTCCCTTCCCTAGCATTAGAAGATGTCATGCAACAAATCGAGGCCTTGGCTAACTATACTCAAAGGGCCTTAAATGACACCTCGACTGGTCTCTCTCTCCTAAATGAAAATGTAAAATTAATGAAGCAAGCTGTCCCCCCAAATTGGATGACATTAGACATTCTAATAGCAGCACAAGGGGGTAGTTGTACAATTATAAAGGCTAAATGTTGTGTTTACATTCCTGATCCTTCTGCTAATATCTTGATGGCTGGTCAAGATATTAAACAAGTTAATGCCATGTCAGATTCCAAAATTCCCTAGACCTTTTCCTTACCATCTTTGTGGGAGGCTATTACTGGCTCTTCCTGGTGGAAAAATTAGTTGGTTATATTCATAATAGTCTCATTGATCTTATCGTTTGGCCCATGCATACTTAACTGTTTCTTTGGCCTTGTCTCCTCCAGACTTACAGCTATACGCCTACCCAAGACAAAAACACCTGGTGCCTATCTAAAGATAGACCCTGTACAGACTATCTCTGACTGCCAATCACAACTACAACCCGCTTCAGCCATAAGTAACCAGAATGGACGTTGCCCCTTGCCCTCTCACAGCAGTTAGGGATAGTGCTTCAGAGGAGGGAATATTATAGACAGCTAAGCTGGGTAAAAATATTATAGGCAGTCAGACAGGGGTAGGCTCTCAGGGGAGTCAATACAGAGGATAAAAACACATTACAACTGTGGACAGAGGCACATCTGTTGGAGGCCAGGCCTCAAGATAAAGACAAACTGACCAGGCCTACGTGCCTCCCTGAGAGAGAAACAATAAATTAACACCAGTCACCCTGGTGGGTGGCCAAGACCCCCGATTCGTCTCTTCCTAAAAAAGTCCTTGTTCTTTCCATATACACTTGCTACATGACCTAATTCCCCTTTGGACCAACATTACCTAAGTGGCTAAATTTATAATCTTATTGGTTGATCAGATATTGGTTTTGTCCCACATTATACTCACCTTGTGATTTTGTTCTCACCTGATTTTGCTCTATAAAACTACCTCTACATGGGGCCGGTGAGATGGCTCAGCGGCGTAAGCGCCTGCCTGGCAAGCGCGAGGGCCCGAGTTTGACTCCCGGAACCCACATACGAAAAAAGGGCCGGTGATATCGCTCAGCAGCACGGGCGCCTGCTGGCGTGCGAGGTCCTGAGGTCGACCCCCGGTACCCACACACACACAAAAAAAAAAAACTACCTCTGCAAAGCAGGGACTGCAGCAACCCATTTTTTGGGTCCTCTCCTGTCTCTCAGGAGCTCTCTCTCTCTTTCTCAATAAATATTTCCTACCCTTAACCTGTTTTTCCTTAAAATACATTCTTTGGATTTGGTAAACACAAATTTGGCGTATCTAACATCTAAAAGTTTGACAGTTACATCTATTTCCACTATGTCAATATAGATAATATTCTGTTTGCATGTACTACATTTTATCTATTTTTAATTAAGTTTATTGGTACAATTTATATATACATAATGATCATCGGGAATTTGTACCTATACATGATATATTTTGATTCCTCTTTTTTCCCAATCCCCTCTCCTCCCTTCAACCCCACTTCCCCTCCCTACTTACAAAGCTTTGTTTCCATTTTATCCTTTTTTATCATTTTTTTCCTTTTCCATTCCCTCCTTACCCCCTACCCCACCCTAGATCCTCTTTCCTTTTCAACAATTTCTTTTCATTTCATGGTATCTACTGTATATTTTGGTCCTTATTTACTCCTTCAGTTTTTCACACCAGAGAGAGAATGTGATGTTTATACACATGAGTCCGATTTATTTCACTTAAAGGTATGGTCTCAAGTTGCATCCATTTACCAAGAAATATCTCAAATTTATCCTTCTTTATGGCAGAGTGTACTCCATTCTATAAAAAAAAATCTTTTTTATCCATTTCTCTGTTGATGGGCATTTGGGTTGTTTCCAAGATTTGGCTATTACGAACTTTGCTGCTATAAACAAGAGCTTGTGTATATCGCTGTGGTATGATGCTTTTAATTCTTCCAGGAAGATAGCCACAAGGGGAATAGCTGGGGCAAATGGGAAATCTAATCCTAGTTTTTGGAGGAATGTCCATACTGATTTCCATGGTGTTTGCACCAGTCTAAACTTCCACCAGCAGTGGAGAAGTTTTCCTTTTCGCCATAGCCATTCCAGCATTTGTTATTGGTTGATTTCTTGATGATAGCCATACTTTGTGGAGTGAGATGGAACCTCAGTGTTGTTTTAATTTGTATCTCTCTAATAACCAGTGATGTTGAACATTTTTCCATATGTTTATTTGCCATTTGTATTTCTTCATCTGAGAAGTGTGTATTCATCTCAGATGCCCATTTTTGGATTGGGTCTTTAAATATGGGGAGTCTGATTTTTTTTCAATTCTTTATATCTTCTAGATATAAGTCCTTTGAGGTATAACTGGCTAAAATTTTTCCCATTCTGTGGGTTTTTGTTTCACTCTGTTGGTGATTTCTTCTGTTGTTCAAAAGCTTTTTAATAGGATAAGATCCCATTTACAAACTCTTTATATTATTCCCTGTGCTATTGGGGTTTTATTCATGAAATCTTTGCCTTCATCTATGTCTTCAAGAGTTCTGCCAATCCTCTCCACCAGCAGATTTAGTGTTTCTGTTTTAATATTTAGATCTTAGATGCATTTCAATTTTAGTTTACTGCATGGTGATAGACATAGATCTAGTTTTAGTCTTTGACATGTAGAAAGCCAGTTTTACCAGCACCTTTTATCAAAGAGACTATTTCTTCCAGGGAACGTGTTTGGCCCATTTGTTAAAGACAAGGTGGCTGAGTGTGTTTGGAGTTTTTCAGCATTTTCTAATTTGTTCCATTGACTCTCAGGTCTTTTTTTCACAATAACATGCTGTTCCTATGACAGTAGCTTTGTAGTATAGTTTCAAATAATGGATTGTTATGCACCCAGTCTTGCCTTTGTTGCTGAGAATTGTTTTTGCTATTCTAGATCTATTCTGGTTCCAATGGAATTTTAGAATGTTTTCTCTAGTTCTGTGGTAAATGCTAATAGGGTATTAACAATGGTTAATATATTGCATATTGTTATCTTCAAAGTACTTCCTCAGATTACAAGATATAGGCATGAAAAATGGATCAAACAACATAAGCACAAACCGTTCTTTTCAATGAACTAATAGAAATAAGCAGTATAATTATCTTAGCTATCGTGTATATATATGTGTGTATATATATATATATATATATATATGTATAATTTCTTTTCCATTCCTTCTTTTCTCCTTTCCCCCATCACAGTTGTTGTTTCCTTTTGAGCAGTTTCTTCTCTTTTACAATATCTATTGTACATGTTGGATCTTATTTACTCTTTCAGTTTCTTACACAAGGGAGACAATATGATGTTTACACATATGGGTCTGATTTATTTCACTTATGACTATGGTCTCTAGTTGCATCCATTTACCTATAGAAGCCTCGAGTTTATCCATCTTTATAGGTCAGTAGTACTCCACTATATAAAAATACCACATCTTTTTTATCCATTCCTCGTTTGATGGGCATTTGGGTTGTTTCCAATATTTAGCTATTACAAATTATGCTGCTATAAACATGGGTGCGGATATATTGCTGTGGTATGATGTTTTTAATTCTTCTGGGAAAATACCCAGAAGGCATATAGCTGGGTCGAATGGGACCTCTAATCCTACTTTTTCAGGAATCTCCACACTGATTTCCATAATGGCTGTACAACTCTACATTCCCACCAACAGTGTAGAATGGTTCCTTTTTCCCCACAACCACACCAGCATTTGTTATTGGTTGATTTCTTGATGATAGCCATTCTTTCTGGGGTGAGGTGGAATCTCAGTGTTGTTTTAATTTGCATTTCTTGAATGACCAATGATGTTGAACATTTTTTCATATATTTATTTCCATTTATATTTCTTCATCTGAGAAGTGTGTGTTGATCTCATCTGCCCATTTTTGGATTGGGTCTTTGAATTTGGGGGGTCTGATTTTTTTCAATTCTTTATATGTTCTAGATAGAAGTCCTTTGTCTGAGGGACAGTTGGCTAAAAGCTTTTCCCACTCTGTGGGTTTTCTTTTTACTCTGTTTGTGATTTCTTTTGATGTGCAAAAACTTTTTAATAAGGTGAGTTCCCAGTTGTTTATTTTTTCAAGTATTCCTGTACAGTTTGTGTTTTCTTCATGAACTCTCTGCCTACCCCTACATCTACACGATTTCTACCTGATTTCTCTTCCTGTAGATTCACTGTTTCTGCATTAATATTTAGACCTTTGATCCATTTCGACTTTGCTTTAGTGCATGGTGGTAGACATGGGTCTAGTTTTAGTCTTTGACATGTGGAAAAGTGGTAGACATGGGTCTAGTTTTAGTCTTTGACATGTGGAAAGCCAGTTTTTCCCACACCATTTATTAAAGTGAATCGTTTCTTTCAGTGAGCATGTTTGGCACTTTTGTCAAAGATCAGGTGGCTGAGTGTGTTTCTGGTTGTGTCTGCATCTTCTAATCTCTTCCATTGATACTCAGGTCTGGTTTTTTGCCAGTACCATGCTGAGTTTATCACAGTAGCTTTGGAGTATAATTTCAAGTCAGGGATGATGATGCCTCCTGCCTTCCTTTGTTACCCAGGGTTGCCTTTGCTATTCTAGGTCTCTTCTGTTTCAAATGAATTTTAGGAATGTTTTCTCTAGTTCTGTGAGGTATACTAATGGTATTTTGATCGGGATTGCATTAAATCTGTACAACAATTTTGGAAGTATGGCCATTTTCACAATGTTGGTCCTTCCTATCCATGAGCAAGGCATATCTTTCCATTTTCTGATATATTCTTCAATCCCTTTTTTCAGAGTGCTGTAATTTTCAATGTATACATCTTTTATTTCCTTTGTTAGATTGATTCCTAAGTAATTCATTTTTTGGATGCTATTGTGAAGGGTGTGCTTTCCCTAATTTCTCTTTCAGTGAGTTTGTTGCTTATGTACAGGAATGCTATTGATTTTTGAGTGTTGACTTTGTATCCAGTTATGCTATTGAATTTGGTTATTAATTCTAGAAGTTTTTGGTGGAGTTCTTGGGGTCTTCTATGTAGAGTATCGTGTCATCTGTGAATAATGATAATTTAACTTCCTTTCCTATCCTTATTCCTTTTATTTCTCACTCTTGTCTAATTGCTCTGGCTAAAGTTTTCAGAACCATGTTGAATAGGAGTGGTGATAGTGGACATCCTTGTCTTGTTCATTATTTTAGAGTGAAAGCTTTCATTTTTTGTCCATTTAGTATGATTTTGGCTGTTGGTTTATCATAGATGGCTTTTATCAGATTGAGGTAAAGACCATCTATTCTGATTTTCTGTAGGGTTTTATCATGAATGAGTGTTGGACTATGTCAAAAACTTTTTCTGCATCTATTGAGATGATCATGTGTTCTTTGTCTTTGGCTGTGTTGATATGGTATATTATGTTTATTGATTTGCATATGTTGAACCATCCCTGCACTTCTGGGATGAATCTCATTTGGTCATGGTGTATAATCTTCTTGATCATTTCCTGCATTCTGTTTCCAGTATCTTATTGAGGATTTTTGCATGTATGTTCATTAGGCAGATAGGCCTGTAGTTCTCATTTTTGGTTAGGTCTTTCTCTGGTTTTGGTATCAGGGTAATACTTGCTTCCAGGAATGAGTTAGGGAGAATTGCTTCCCTTTTAATTTCATTAAAGAGTTTGAGGAGTATTGGCATTAAATCTTCTCTAAATTTCTTGTAGAATTCAGCTGCGAATCCATCATGACCTGGGCTTTTCTTTCTTGGTAAGTTTTTAATTATGTTTTCAATCGCATTAACTGATATTGGGTTATTCAAAATTTTTGTATCTTCTTGATTCAGCTTTGGTAATTCATATGTTTCTAGGAATCTGTCCATTTCTTCTGTGTTTTCCATCCTATGAGAGTAAAGATTTTCAAAGTAGGTATTGATGATCTTCTGAATTTCCACAGCATCGGTAGTGATTTCAGCCTTTTCATTCCTTATTGCATGAATTTGAGTTTTTTCTTTCCTTTTATTGATAAGGTTGGCTAGGAATTTATCAATTTTATTTATTCTTTCAAAGAACCAACTCTTCATTTCATTAATTCTTTGTATTGTTTTCTTAGTGTCCATTACATTAATTTCTGCTCTGATTTTTATAATTTCCTCCCTTGTATGGGCTTTGGGCTTAACTTGCTCTTCTTTTTCTAGAAGCTTCAGGTGCAGCATTATGTTGTTTATTTGTGCTCTTTCTGTTTTCCTGATGTGAGAATTCACCGCTATAAATTTCCCTCTTAGGACTGCATTCATTGCATCCCACAGGTTCTGGTAAGTCGTGTTTGTATTTTCATTTGATTGTAGATATTGTTTAATTTCTTCTTTAATTTCATCTATGACCCATTGGTTGTTCAGGAGGGTGTTATTTAATTTCCGTGTGTTTGTGGTGTTTTTGCAGTTTCTTTTGTCATTAATTTCCAATTTTGTTGCACTGAAGTCACATAATATGCATGGGAGAATTTCAATTCCTTTGCATTTACCTAAGCATATTCTATGGGCTACTATACAGTCTGCTTTAGAGAACATGCAGTGTGCAGCCAAGAAGAATGTGTATTCTGATGTTGTTGGATGGAACACTCTGTAAACATCTACTAAGTCCATTTGCTCACAGGTTTGGTTCAGTTCTGTTATTTCTTTGCTGACTTTTTGTCTGGTTAATCTATCTCTTTGTGACAATGGGGTATTAATGTCCCCCATTACAATTGTGTTATTGCTTATTTGATTTTTCATGTCTATTAATATTTGTCTTATATAGTTGGGTGCTCCCATATTTGGTGCATAAATATTTATGATTTTTATCTCTTCCTCTTGAATATTTTCCCTAACAAGTATATAGTGATCTTCTTTATCTCTTTTTATCATTCTTGTTTTGAAGTTCACATTGTATGCTAACAGAATAGCTATCCCTGCTTTTTTCTGAGTTCCCTTTGCCTGGAGTATTGTTTTCCATCCTTTCACTTTTAGTATATTAATTTCTTTTTGAGTTAAATGTGTTTCTTGTATACAGCATATTGTTGGATCTTGTTTCTTGTTCCATTCTGCCTGTCTGTTTCTTTTAATTGGTGAACTGAAGCCGCTTACATTAATGGTTATAACCGATATGTATTGGCTTTTCTTTGTCATGTTATTTTCCTGCTGTTGGTTCCCTGCTTTTCCCCTCTGTTTAATTCCTTGCCTGCTTGGTGGTTTCTTTCTTTTGTTGTTCTTGGAATTGTGGTCACTTTTGTTACTGTCTAGAATATCTTTCAGTACCCTTTGCTGTGTTGGTTTGGTGGTCATGAATTTCTTCAGTTGTTCTTTGTCATGGAAGTATCTTATTTCTTCATTAATTTTGAAATATCATTTTGCAGGGTATATCAATCCGGGTTGGAAATTGTTTTCTTTGAAGACTTGAAATACTTCACTCCAAGCTCTTCTTGACTTGAGAGTTTGTTTTGAGAAGTCTGCCGTGATTCTGATGGGCTTTCTTTTATAGGTGATCAGTTTCTTTTCTCTAACAGCTTTTAATATTCTCTTCTTGTGTTCAGTTTCTGGGATCGTGATTCTTAAATATCTGGGTGTAGATTTATTTTGGTTATTGCTAATTGGAATTCTATATGCCTCAATTATCTGTGTGACAGGTTCTTTTCCCATTCTTGGGAAATTTTCTGCTATTACTTCCTCAAATTGCTTTTTACATCATTTGTGTTGACTCCTGCTTTTTCATTGACATCGATCATCTTTATATTATTTTTCTTTCCATCATCTTGTAGCTGTTGAATTGTTATTTCCTGATCTTTTGTTATTTTCAAGAGATCGTTCCTTTCATGATCACTAGCCAAGATCCTGTCTTCAAGGTGTGAAAGTCTGTCTTTGGTTTCATTCAAGCAGTTTCGCCACCTTTCAGTGGAATTTTTAATTTCCTGGATATCTGTTTGAATCCATTTCATGCATTCTATTTCTTTCATATATTGATCATTCATTGTTTCCATCCTTTTTCTATCATCATCTATATTTTTATCTATCTTACTCTAAATTTGCTGAGCAATTCCTTTATAAATGTGTACATTTCTCTTTTTTCCTGAGAGATTATTTCTGATTTTATTTCCTCTATAGCCTCATGGATTTGTTTCTTTACTCTGGTTGCTATCATTTCATAAATTTCAGGTGTGCGTCTTCTAATTTCTTCTATGTCGATGTCTCTTGGACTTGTTCTGGGTGGGCTGGAAGTCTGAGATTGCATTTTGCTTCTTTGTCTTGTCATTTTTCTATTTCCAAAATTTTTTTATTTTGTTTTCTGTGATGATTCTTGTGAGGTTTTTTAGTAGATAGCTTCATCACTAGTATCAAGGCCTCTCTAGGAAAAGTCTGTTCTTCAGGGATGTCTTCTGTGTGTAGGAGGTTCTTGGTTTATGTCTGTCACAAGATCCTGCCTTCCCAAGTAATTAAGTGTGGGATGTTGGTATCTGTTTGGATCAGTCCCCAGTCCTTTGCTGTAGGGCTGTGGTGAGGTTATTGCCCCAGAGCTTCCCAGTATTGTTACATAAGGGAGAACAACTGATGACAACAGACATGACATCCTAGCTAAATTAGTAAAATTAGCAATAACAATAGCATCAAACACAATTTAGAAACTGACAAACTGTGGTAGGTATTGATTTTGTACTTTAGACCATAGGAGCAGAGTCTTTAGTTATATAATATATTAACCATTGTTAATCTCCTATTATCTTGTTTTGAAATTCTTGTATCATCATTTTTATTGTTTTTTTTTTTTAAATAAAAAACTACTGGATAACACTGCCAAGCATTCAGTAGAGTTTGTGCTGGATTTAAGGTTGATCTTGGCATCCAGATATGGGTCTGGGGCCAGAGTCTTCAATCAGTACTTTCTGTATGTCTCTTAGTGGCCTCCCACTCCTTACCCTGTTTCTCTTGGCAGCAGCATCTCTTTCCCCTCTGTTTAATTGCTTGTCTTGCCTGGTGGCTTCTTTCTATTGGTGTTCTTGTGCTTGAGGTCTTCATTTTCTCTTTCTGATATATCCTTCTGAGCATTCTGAAGAGCTGGTTTGGTGGTCATGAATTTCTTCAGTTGTTCTTTGTCACGGAAGTATCTTAATTCTCCACTGATTTTGAAAGATAATTTTGTGGGGTACATCAAACTGGGTTGGGAATTGTTTTCTTTTAGAGCTTGAAATACCTCACTCCAAGCTTTCCTTGATTCAGGGTTTGTATTGAGAAGTCAAATGTGATTCTGATGGGTTTCCTTTATAGGTGATCTTTTCTTTTCTCTAACTGCTTTTAATCTTCTGTTCTTGTGCTGAATTTCTGGAATCTTGATTGTTATATGCCTTGGTGCAGATGTGTTTTGATCATGGCTGTTTGGAGTTCTATATGCTTCATTTATTAGTATGTCAAATTCTTTATCCATATTTCAGAAGTTTTCTGTCATTATTTCTGTGATGAGGTTTTTTTAATGGCATTTGCACTCTCTCTAGCTTTCTCATTGACTCCAACCAATCTTAAATTGATCTCTTTGCTTCATCTTGCAGCCATTGGATTGATATTTCACGTTCTCTTGCTATATTTAAGATATCTTTCTTTTCATGGTTTCTAGCCACAATCCTGTCTTCTAGATCTAGTATTCTATCCTCTCCTTCATTCAATCTGTTTCATATACTTTCAAGGGAGATTTTTAATCTGCTGAATTTCTGCTTGGATCTGTTTCATGGATTTTATTTCTTTCCTATGTTGGTCATTCATGGTTTCCATCATTTTCCTAAGCTCTTCTATTTTTTTATCTGTGTCTGCTCTAATGTCTTTCATTTTGATCATCATTTCTTTTTCTAACTGACAGATTATTTTTTGTATAGCCTCTTCCATTTGCTTCTTCACTTCTGTTGCTATTACTTCAGAAAGTTCCATTGCTTGGCTTCTGATTTCCACTATCTCATTGTGCTCCAGACTGTCGTGGGTGGGCTGGGTGTCTGGGGTTACATTTTGCTTCTGTGTATTGTCATTTTCTATTTTCTATTTTTTATTTTATTTTATTTTATTTGTTGGTGCTTGCCAGTTTCTTATGGTAGATAGCTTTATCACTAGAATTTTGGCTTCC
Organism: Erethizon dorsatum; assembly: GCA_028451465.1. Classification (NCBI taxonomy): domain Eukaryota; kingdom Metazoa; phylum Chordata; class Mammalia; order Rodentia; family Erethizontidae; genus Erethizon; species Erethizon dorsatum. The sequence continues at coordinate 43,609,181 of CM051842.1, forward strand.
CTGGGAAATGTCTGTTCTTTAGGAATGTCTTGTAGATGTAGATTTTTCTTGTTCTTTTTGTCTATCCCAAGAACCTACCTTCCCAATTTATTAAGGATGAGAAGTGGCTATATATTTGGCTCAGCCCCTATTCCTTCGGTACTGGACTATGGTGATGGCTATGACTCCATACAATCACAGTGTTTTCATACAAGGGAGAAAAACTGATTATAACATGTATGACATCCTGGCTAAAGTAGTATAGTTAGCAATAACAATAACATCAAGTACAGCCTACCTACTGACAAACTGTGGTAACTACTAACCTGATACCTTTTTCCATAGGAGCAAATTCTACAGTTACATCACAAAATCCAACGTATATTATGAGCTTGTATGTAATGATTTTCCCATTAGTGGAGTGAATTTACACTCTTGCAGGGGGGATTTAAGAGGGATAAAAGACAAGGTAGAGAGATGAATGAGGTCAAATATAGTAGAAGCAAGGCTGGAGGGCAAAGGATGATCACTCAAGTTTTGGGAAACTAGTGGACACAGGAGAGGAAAAAATGAAAGAGAAGGTGAAGGAGTATTGAAGTTAACCAGAAAGAGAAGAGACGGTGTTCACTCACATGAAAATAACATAAAATCAAGAGGCATAGTTGAGGAAAGAGAGAAAGAGCAAGAGTAGAAGAAAACAAAAAGAAAGCTAAGAAGCCTGAATAGTGAAAAAAAGAAGCAAAAACAAGAAAAGAAAAAATTAACCAAACCAAATCAAATGAAATAAAACAACCCAATCAGACAGCAAAAGGAATACCAATCAGACAAACAAAGAAAAAGAAAAGTAGTAAAATTCTTCTGTTGTCCACAGTTCTGTGGTAGTATCCAAGTTGGATTGCAGAAATACGTTGTATAAGCCAGCCAAGTTTGCAGTGGGATTAGTGCTGGGTATGAGGCTGATCTTGGCCTCTGGATATGGGGGCTCAGACTAGTCTTCTGTTGCTGGAGTTCTCCCAGAGCCCTTTGATATAGAAGGTTGGCCCCACCCATCCGCTTCTGTTCTACATGTCTGTGTGCCAGAGCACAACACTCATTCACTTAACTGACCAACTTCTGGTTTGTATTCTCACTGCTGCTTTGAACTTTTCCATGCTGCTGGTCCTGCCTGCTGGCACGTGCTCCTGTGCCAGGGCTTGCTGTCACTGGTCCTGCCTGGCCAGAGTGTTCTGCATGTATTACATTTTAAAATAGCATTTTCAAATGCCTTTATCTTTGGTAGATATATTTTATAGTATATAGCGATAAAAATGACATGATATCTGTTATTTGCTGAAGCTAAGTGGGAATGGTGGGAGAAGTGAATTGATGAAATAAGATTGACCAAAGTTTAAGGCTGCTGAAGAGGGGTGTGATATATATATATATGTGGGTTCATTGTAATATGACAACTTGTCCTGTGTCTGTTTGACAGTACTTATAACAGAAATTCATATAAATGCCCAAAGCCACCACAATATAGACTAGTGAAGTCAGGATTTCTGGGTATGGTGCCAAGGCATTCGTATTTCTAAAATCTATTTTCAATTGAGAGTAGAACTGTGGTTATCAGAGGCTGGGGAGAAGAGGACAGGAGGGGGACTGGAAAAACTTAACAAGGGATACTAAGTTAGAGGGGAGCAAGAAGCTCTATCAGGGTCTTGGCCTACCCCCAATCTCCTAAATGAGTGGACAGCGAATGACTTAAATAAAAGAGACCAGTAGTATGATTTTGGGGGCATCCAGGAAGGTCAGAACTCTCTCTCTCAGGAGTAAAGACAAAGAGCTCCACTGGACAGCCTGTATTTATTTGGTTTTCAAACAAAGGAAGGGGATACTGAGGCAAGAATGGGAACTAAGCAGGGCCTTGGGAGGTCAGTTCAAAGACTTCTCCAAGCGGGAAATTTTGCCAAGTAAGAGAACTGTTTGATCTTTAACATTGGCAGCTTTATTGCTCTGGAAAAGGGAGTGTCAGCAGCCGGTGTTGGTGTCCTCAGCTGCCTCAGATGTGGTGTTATCTTGACTTCATAGCACTGTGAATAGGAGCTTTTCCAACACAGACAGAGGTCCCTGGGTTCAGCAACTTCACCCTGTACAGCGCGCTGTCCAACAAAGCTCTGGTGTGCTATTGCATGGTAGAGTGACTATAGGTAATAACGATAATGTACTGTACATTTTAAAGGGCTAAAGGATTTTGAGTTTTCACCACAAAGGAATGACAATTGCTTGAGGAGGCAGATACATTTAACATGAGTTAAATTTTGTGCAGTATATACATGTATTGAAATCTTGTATGGTACCCAGCTAATATGTAAAATATTTATGTTTTTTGTATCAATTAAAAACAAATGTAAGAAAGAAATACTTATGGTTTAGAGCCATTAATGAATAGGGGCTTACTTTTATTCTGGTGATGAGATGTCTGGAATATGCTTGCATTGGTTCAGCTGACCAGATCCCACAAGGACACCCAGACTTCCATCCTCCTATTTGACTATTTTCAGTAAGTTGACTCTGTGACCTTATACTTGTCAAAACATGACTACAACAGCTCCAGGCATCTATACCACGTTTCATGTAGGACCATCCTCTCTCACATCGATCCTTCTTATGAAAAATAGTTTTTACCACAGAAGCTCCCAGAATCTTCCCTGTACACTTTACTGGGCAGAGCTGAGTCTCGCAGCCAGCCCCAGGTAGAGAGAAGGGCAGAAACAACAACATAGGATGAACGGAAATGACATATCCATGGTTACATTGGAAATACCCAGAGTTTTTCCACACCCCATCAGCCCCAGACTATACATTTTCTACTTTGAGAAAAATTATTCTTTTCCTTTTACAATTGGGCATTGGTAAGAAATGCTGGTGGATCATCAACCAACAAATCCAGTCAGAAAAGAGAAAATCATTGATACTACAGTCCAAAAAACAATGAAAGGTAGAGACTGAATATGGACTAATGGTTAGGAACTCGCAAGGATTGAACCACACACTATATCCAGGCACTTTTTGCACTTGCTACATTGTTCAGTCCTTACAACAGTCCCATAAGCAAAGATCGGTGTGATCTGTATGTCATGAAAGAGGGATGACAGGCTTATAAAGGAGGTTCTAGGTGGCTGTTCAGCATTCTGATTGTGAGTTCCCTGGGCACATCTTTCCCCACTGCCATGGGTCAAAGCCACTCCTATAGATTGTCAAGAGCACTGTGGAAAACCTCCCCAGGGAGAGGTTTGCTCAGCACAGCACTAGGCATCCTCCATGTCAAGAAGAGGAGCGAATTTGCTTCTGGCCACTGCTCTGATAATAGGAGATGCTGGCAGAGGTGGGGCTGACAGAGTCTCTGAGCAAACCATGCTCAGTAGGAACTCAATTGTATTCCCTCTGAGTTCACATACTGAAGCACTAGTCCCAGCACCTCAGTTTATGGCTGCATTTGGGATACAGCCCTTAAGAGGTAATTAAGTTAAAGTGAGGCACAGAGTGGGCCCTAATCTAATGTGACCAGCGACCTTTCAAACAAGAAGATTCAGATACAGGGTGACATACAGGAGCAGGCATCCCCAGGGGCTCAATCCTGAGAAGAATCAAGTAGACAGTGGCCATCTGAAAGCCATGAAGAGATGACTAATTGGAAACCACTCCTGCTACCACCTTGATCTTGGCTTTAATTTCCAGAAATTTGAGAAATAACTTTCTGTTTTTTAATCCAGCTGGTTTGTGGTATTTTACCTACCACCACACGCAAAGGATGCACTGCCCCCACACTCTCCCTCCTGCCCATTCTGTATCGCCAGTTTGCACATGATATGTGGGATCACAGACTCAGTTGTGCATCAACACAGGAGATCAAGTTCAACACTCCCCTAAAAAAGCTGTGAGGTTGGCCATCTTACCACCCTCAGAGATGCTGCCACATTGCTTGCGTGAGTGGCAAGTCTGACTGTAATCACCAGGAATGAATCTGTCATGCATTTGGTCTCATGAGTTCCTACCCACCTCATATCCACTAGAACATGAAGGAAAGTTTATGGAAACTTTTACCAAGCCAAACAAGTCCCCTTCATGCCAACATCAGGTTGCCATCCATGGTGACAAGTAGCTATTCTCTATTATGTCAACTTTGGTCTATTACCATGTTTTATTTAAATGCCCAGGTTATGTAAAACAGTTCTCACCTGGCCTTCATCTCCATCGCTTAACTCTTGAGTCTTCTGAGATGTGCATCCTGCCAATGGAACCCTCTGCATTCCAGTGTTACATAGATACATGTGCTCACCAGCATTAGTAGACTCGAAAGTTTTTATTATGAATTTTGAAGAATATGGACAGAGAAAGAATTATCATTGTTCAACAACTCAGGATTAAACCTGTAGCTGTTTACACATATACCACTAAATTTTCATAAATTTTTCATGTCATGAGAATATTGAATGAGACCCTATAATTTCACATACTCACCAGTTTACATTCCTGTCACTTTCTGCTTCCTCTAAACATATGGTAATTTTATTAAACTCTGTCTAGAAGTCAAACCACAGCAAGGTGAAGACCTATCTATTCACTGTAAGTAAGAAGGAGCAAGGAAGCAGCACAGATCGATATTTCCATTTCCCCTATCTGTCATAAAATTATGTTTTGAAATAGATGATGTGAATTATTCAATTTCGAGATGAGACAAAGGAAGTGGTGTAGTGGTACTATCACTGTCTATCATCTTGAGTGTGTAAATAAAGATGTGACCTAAAAGAATAGAAACAGTGACTAGGTTTCTCCCCCCACAGAGTTAGCCAGAGTCCCTCTCTTTCTCCATCACCCCTCCCCGCTTTCTCTGTATCCTACCTGAGCTGATGAAATTTCCTTGAAAAAGTGTTGGCTGGCAACATCATATTAAATGGGAAGAAGCTGAAAAGTGTTTCTTCTAAAATCAGGAATAGCCTAGATACATATGAATTACCAAAGCTCAACCAAGAAGATATAAAAATCCTAAATAAACCAATAACAATCAGTGAAATCGAAGACGTAATTAAAAACCTCCCAACAAAGAAAAGCCCAGGCCCTGATGGATTCACTGCTGAATTCTACAAGAAATTTAGAGAAGACCTAACACCACTACTTCTCAAAATCTTTAATGAAATTGAAAGGGAAGCAATACTCCCAAATTCATTCCTGGAAGCAAGCATTACCCTGATACTAAAACCAGAGAAGGACCCAACTAAGAAAGAGAACTACAGACCAATCTCCCTAATGAACATAGATGCAAAAATCCTCAATAAGATACTGGCAAACAGAATGCAGCAAATCATCAAGAAGATTATACACCATGACCAAGTTGGATTCATCCCAGGGATGCAGGGATGGTTCAATATACGTAAATCAATAAGTGTAATACACCATATTAACAGAACCAAGGACAAAAATCAGATGATCATCTCAATAGATGCAGAAAAAGCTTTTGACAAAGTCCAGCACCCATTTTTGATAAAAACCCTACAGAAAATTGGAATAGATGGTCTTTATCTCAATCTGATAAAAGCTATCTATGACAAAACAACAGCCAATATCATACTAAATGGACAAAAACTGAAAGCCTTCTCTCTAAAATCAGGAACAAGACAAAGATGTCCACTGTCCCCACTCTTATTCAACATAGTCCTGGAAACTTTAGCCAGTGCAATTAGACAAGACAAAGAAATAAAAGGAATTGTGATTGGAAAGGAAGAAGTTAAATTATCATTATTTGCAGACGACATGATACTCTACGTAGAAGACCCCAAAAACTCCACTAAAATATTGCTAGATTTAATAAGCACATTCAGTAGTGTAGCTGGATACAAAGTCAACACTCAAAAATCAATAGCCTTCCTGTACACCAATAACAAACTCACTGAGAGAGAAATTAGGGAAACAACACCTTTCACAATCACATCTAAAAAAATGAAATACTTAGGAATCAATCTCACAAAGGAAGTAAAAGACCTCTACACTGAAAACTACAGTACTCTGAAAAAGGAGATTGAATAGGATATCAGAAAATGGAAAGATATCCCTTGCTCTTGGGTCGGAAGAACCAATATAGTGAAAATGGCCGTACTTCCAAAACTGTTATACAGATTTAATGCAATTCTGATCAAAATTCCAGCAACATATCTCACAGTATTAGAGAAAACAATCCTAAAATTCATCTGGAACCAGAAGAGACCTAGAATAGCAAAGGCAATTCTGGGCAACAAAAGCAAGGCAGGGAGCATCACAATCCCTGATTTGAAATTATATTATAAAGCTGTGATAAAAACAGCATGGTATTGGCAAAAAAAACAGACCGGAAGATCAATGGAATAGATTAGAAGATGCAGAAACAACTCCAGACATACTAAGCCACCTTATCTTTGACAAAGGTGCCAAACACATTCACTGGAAGAAAGATAGCCTCATTAATAAATGGTGCTGGAAAAACTGGCTCTGCACATGCCGAAGATTAAAATTAGACCCATATCTTTCACTGTGCACTAAAATAAATTCAAAATGGATCAAAGAGCTGAATATTAAAACAGAAACATTAAATCTCCTGGAAAATAGAATAGGTAAAACTCTTGAAGACATTGGTGTAGGCAAAGACTATGAATAAAACCTCAACCGCACAGGAAGTATCACAAAGAACCAACACCTGGGATCTCATCTCATTAAAAAGCTTTTGCACAGCAAGAGAAACCACCAACACAGTGAAGAGACACCCCACAATGTGGGAAAAAATGTTTGCCAGCTATTCCTCAGACAAAGGATTACTATCGAGAACATACAAAGAACTAAAAAAAATCAGACCTCCCAAATTTAAAGACCCAATCCAAAAATGGGCATCTGAGATGAATAAACACTTCTCAGATGAAGAAACACAAATGGCAAATAAATATATGAAAAAATGTTCAACATCACTAGTCTTTCAAGAGATGCAAATTAAAACAACACTGAGATTCCATCTCACCCCAGAAAGAATGGCTATTATCAAGAAGTCAACTAATAACAAATGCTGGAGGGGCTGTGGGGAAAAAGGAACCCTTCTCCACTGTTGGTGGAAGTGTCGACTAGTGCAGCCACTGTGGAAATGAGTGTGGTGACTCCTCAAAAAACTAGGATTGGAGGTCCCATTTGACCCAGCTATTCCCCTTCTGGGTATCTTCCCAGAATTAAAAACATCGTACCACAGCGATATATGTGCACCCATGTTTATAGCAACACAATTTGTAATAGCTAGATCGTGGAAACAACCCAAATGCCCATTAACGGAGGAATGGATAAAAAAGATGTGGTATTTCTATACAATGGAGTACTACTCAGCCATAAAGAAAGATAAACTGGAAACTTTTATAGGTAAATGGATGCAACTCGAGAAAATACTCACAAGCGAAATAAACCAGATGCACATTTGTAAACATCGTATTGTCTCCCTACTATGAAAATGCAGTTTCACTGTGACTATTCCATTCCTTAGTCTTCAATATTTACCTAGCTTTTATATGGTTTAATCTTATACTGAGTAATATTTTTCTCCAAAAGGTATTTGTACATTCTCTAAAGCTTAAGTTTGTTAATACATGAGAATGTTTACTGGTTGTCTTTAAAAAAAATTAAAATAGAAACGTGACTTCCAAAAAAAACCCAAAAAATAAATAAATAAATAAATAAAATCGGGAATAGAACAAGGATGTCCCCTACTACCACTTTTGTTCAATATAGTACTTAAAATATTATCCAAAGCAATCAATTAAGAGAAAGAAAAAAGCGATAATTATAGGAAAGTACAACTCAAATTATCATTATTTTCATAAGATGTGCTCCTGTTTATAGAATATCTAAAAATTCCACCAAAAGACTTCTAGAACTAATAACCAGTTGCACAAGAAATAACAGCAAGAGTCAACAAAATAACAGCAAGAGTCAACAAAGAGTCAATATATGACTATAAAATACATGAAATTACACATTTTTTCCATAACAAAGGAAACAACTAACAGAGTAAAGAGTCAACCTACAGAGTGGAAAAAAATTTTGCCATCTATACCTCAGACAAAGGATTAATATCTAGAATATATAAAGAACTCAAAAAACTTAGACCCCCCAAATAAAAGTCCCAATCAAAAAATGAGCAACTGAAATGAATAGACACTTCTTAGAAGAAGAAATATAAGTGGCCAATAAAAACATGAAAAAATGTTCATCATCACTGGCCATTTAAGAAATACAAATGAAAACGACACTGAGATTTTATCTCACTCCAGAAATACTGACTATCATGAAGAAACCAAACAATAACAAATGCTGGAGAGGCTGCAGGGAAAAGGGAATCCTTTTGTTGTTGTTGTTCTTGGTGTGTAAACTGGCACAGCCACTATGGAAATCAGTACGGAGAGTCCTCAAAAAACTGAAAATAAAAATTTCATTTGCCCCAGCTCTTCCTCTTCTAGGCATCTTTCCAAAAGATTTAAAGGCATCACATAACAACGGTACATGCATACCAATGTTTATAGCAGAACAATTCATAATAGCTAAATCTTGGAAGTGGCCTATATGTCCATCAACAGACAAATAGATAATGAAAATGTGGTGTCTTTACATAATGGAGTACTACTTGACTATAAAGTGGGATAAACTTGAGTCGTTTGTAGGAAAATGGATGCAACTTGAAAACGTAATGTTAAGTGAAATAAATCAGACACATAAGCTTGAATACTGTATGATTTCTCTCATATGAGAAATCCAAAGTATAAATGAAGTGTAGGACAAAATGAAAGACACATGAGTAAACAGGAAGATAGAGCCTTTGTAAATGGAAAAAGAAGCAAGAGCTTGAGGGTGGGGGAAGGGGAGAAGGGAAGGGGACACAGAAAGGTTTGGGATGTGTTGTGTTACCTAGAAAAATTGAAGGAACAAGAATTTGAAGAGAGGGCCGGTGAGATGGCTCAGCGGCTTAAGCGCCTGCGCTGCAAGCGGAAGGGCCCGAGTTCGACTCCCGGAACCCACATACGAAAAAGGGGCCGGTGATATCGCTCAGCGGCACGGGCGCCTTCTAGCGCGCGAGGTCCTGAGGTCGACCCCCCGGTACCCACAAAAAAAAATAAAAAATAAAAAATAAAAAAATAAAAAGAATTTGAAGAGAAAAAAAATTTTAATGCTCCATTGTTGAGTTATGTGGAATTACAAACATGGACTACTAAGCAACCACTACTACATAATTTATAAAATCATGTTTCTTGTCTCAGGAGATGGTGACACCTGCTGTTCAGTGTGATATTCAACAGAACACTTCACAGGTAAAGCAGCATCACACTGAAAAGTGGTGTTCTTATGACATTCAGCACACTGTGTTTGCTTTCCCTGTTTTCACTATCTCGTGATTTATGCCATCATAATGTGAGTCAATGTTGCACTTGCAAGGAGAGCTTCCTTTTTGGCCAGGTTCTGGAGGATGACTATGGGGCTCCAGATAATGGCATACCACACATTGACAAAACTCCAGAAAAATCCATTGGCTTCTCATCATATGTTTTGTGCAGTTGCCAAGCATTTTGTAAGACAATTCGAAGCAGAACAAAAGAGAGCTGGAATACCATTTCTTTCAACAGATTAATGCCTGATACTTATCAATGTTTTCATCAGCTCTGTCTATACCTCCCCTAAACTGGATATACACTCTGATCATATTTGGCTGCTGAACTTGTATCTTTATCAGTTTCTGGGAATAACAATTGATAATACACAGGGGATCAATACCAGCACCAGATGAGGCAACAACACTTTTATCATTCCATCTGCAGACAATATTGCCTTTGCCATCAATTCAATAATTGAGTGTGCTTCTTTCTTCTTTAGAGCTACATCTAATTCCACTGGAACTTTATCAGTGTGATCCTTTCTCACTGTATCTGTTGTCTGATGACCCATGGAACTGCATTTATCAAGTTCAATGCTGCTGAAAAAGTTATAGTATACAAAATGGTAGTGTCCAGAGTGTGCTTCAATAAACTGAAGGACAAATGATGCACAGATACCATATTTGTCATGTTTAGTATTTGGGCTTTTACCTTGATACAGCTGAAACCGCCAAATGTAGCTCAGACATGTGGCACCACATCAAAATTTATAGCCAAAGTGAATGGGCTTTCCCCGAATAAATTGTTTTCATGACAATCAAAGTAAGGAACCCTGAATTCATCAAAGCTGAAATATGTTTCATTTGGAACAATTTTCATACATGTTTCATTGAGTTTGCTTATGAGGGGTTGCACTTTGGAAAATTTGTCCATTGGAACCAAATTTGCATTGTCAGCAACATGCAAATTAGGAGATATACTTTCACAGTGGCCACTTCTCATGGCAACACTAACCAGCATATTATGCACAACTGTTCTTTGTTCTTGATTCATACGCCTTCTAGGAACCGAGGCATAACCACTCAGAAAAAATATTCCCAGAAAACATTTGAATTCAGAGCTGGTCAAGCCACGATGTACACCCTTACTTCGAGCATGTAAATTGGAGTATTTGACAATGAATTCAATGACCTAGTCAGTGAGAAAAAGTTCAAGAATTTCTGTGGGAGTTCTCATTTTGGTGAAGAAATTGATAGGTGGTTCTGTAACTCTACCTGCTATAGGTTGGGCAGTTAGATCAGCCTTTTTCCATTTGTGAACAATTTTTGTCACTTTCCTCCTCCTTGATGGTGGAGGTTGCTGCACAGGAGACATAGATGGAACTTCATCAGGAGAGTCATCTTTAAGTGCATATGAGGGATCATCTGCGTCAGACTCAGTATCAGAGCCGTCTTGAATAAGGTGTGTAGTTGCACACAACAAAGAACCTGGCAGATTACTTATTGCTCCACCTTCTTTATCTCCTGAGTTCTCATCAGAAACAGGTGCTATAGTATTTTCAGGTGGTGGTACCACTATAGCCTTGTTGCTATGCTATCATCTGTCTCTAAAAGGTCGGTTATTTCATGTAAACTTAGAGTTTGAGGCATCTTGGGGCTAAAATGGCAAAAAGGTGTTTTTAGTCCTCGTGGTAGTGGTTTTGCCTAGTGTTCAAAAACTGGAACATGCAAAATGTCAAGCCCATATCTAATGCAGCAATAATAATTTCAGTATTTTCTTTTTATAGCACAACTAGTAGAGAAATAATTTAAAAATTACTAGTATAGGATGCAGTGCAGTAATGTTAGTACTTATCTTTGGATACTTCCTCAAAAATGTCTTCAAAAACTCACATAACTATTTGACAAACTCCCAGCATGCCAGTATCTGGAGCAGGGACTAACTCTGTGCGCCACGTGATAACATATACCCTTAGGAGGCAGATGTGTGAAAAATCAGATCTTGTCAATGACCTTGAGCAGTAGGATATAAATAACTCCCACATGCTTAGCATTCCAATAATGGACCACTAGGCACCATGAAAAAGTTGCTCTTGGTGAGGTAAAAGTGGTTCCCAGAAGCAGGGTCAAGTGCCTGAGTTCCTATGGCAACCAAGTACATTATAGAGAGCTAACTCCCACAGGAAGTGCAAGATGAAGCTTTTTCCAAGAGACAGGCCTGAGTGTTGGTGCCTCTCTTCTAGCTATGGTCCGCTTTGCACCTGACCTCCTCCCTGTCTGTACACAAAGATAGTTCATGGGTGGGAGCATTTTCATGCTTCCACAGAGTAGCAAGTCCCATAGACACAGGCATTTTTCATGTCAGCAGCCCACATCGCCATCATCTTTGGCTCATTTTCCTTCCTTCCTCATGGGGTTGGGTAGCTCTTCTTTTTGTTGATCAGAGTTTCATCATCCCTGTACTTACTCTTCTCATTGGAGTCACAGAGGGTATATTACCTCTTCATTAACAGGGTGTAGGATGGGGCATTTTCGGGAGGGAAATGTGTGTGTGGGGGGTCAGCACAGGTGAAATTACTACTTGCCTGTAGGCTGATAAGAATGATTCATGTATGGCAGAAGACAGCAATTCAGTGTCTGTTTTCTCCATTTAATAAGGCAGCTCCCCAAATATTAACCTTTTTTTTAAGACAGTGTTAGAAGAGGAAATCCATCATGGACCCTAAGTGTCCTTTCATGTTTCACTGAGTAGGCCATGAATTCAGAGCTCCAATCTCTGTTTAATGGGAGATGTCTCGTGTTCTATTTGTAGTGAGCAACCCTGAGGGAAGAACTGACAGCTCCAGCAAACAGCAGAATTGCTTCCACTCACTATGAAAGCATCAGATCTCCCACAATCATGCCCTACTCTCTGCATGTATAAGCATCCAAGTAAGTCCACCTTCGTTGCCCCCAGGACACTTAGAGGGTGCGTAGAACCTGTGCAAAGATGAAGCTCTGACTATTGCTTTGGCTGCAAGTAATAAAGTTTTCTGTCTGTGACCCAAGTCTTATCTTCTGCCAGCATCTATCAATCTGTGGCAACGTAACCTATAAATTTGCAAGAGATTAAAATCTCAGGTCTGCCATAGTCCTTGACACATAGATTTAAGTACATACCACCTCTCTACTCTTCCACCTCTCTTTTTTCTGTACTGGGGATTGAACTCAGGGCCTTGGCACTGAGCTACATCCCTAGCCGTTTTTGTATTTTGAGACGGAATCTTGCTAAATAACTAAGTGGCTCAGGCTGGACTTCAATGTGCAATCCTCCTACCTCAGCCTCCCAGAGTGCTGGGATTACAGGCATGTACCACCACATTCAACTCTACTAAAATAAGCCCTCCAGGTCCTGCATGGCCCAACCCTGTCTACTTCCCCAGGTTCTTGCATCACTTTTCTCCAAAATTCTTTGCACTTTAGTTATATGAAGGAAACTAGTCCTTGATATTTGGGCCCTAGTCTGCCACAACTAGGCTTCTCTGTTGTTAATAAAGTAGCCTTTTACTCAGCAATAGGCCCTATTGTTCTCCTGGTGGACATAAATACCAGAATCACCCAACCAAAGTCTAAATCCTGTAGTAATTTTTTCTCTAACATGATCTTTCTGAAACACTCCATAGTTTCACATGGCACGCATTCTCCTTCACTGCAGTGAGTAATAAAATCCATTTGTTTAATTGCCTGTATATTCCTAGCGCTCTTTGGCTGAAGTGCCTTGATATATACATACACTAGTCTTCTTTAACAAACTTTGCATTTTATTTATTTATTTATTTTTTTCTTTTTTATTTTTTGGTACCGGGAATCAAACTCACGACCTCACACTTGCCAGGCAGGCAATGTCCATTTGCTGTGTCCATTTTCTTTCTTGCCTCAGGAATTTTGCACATGTTGTCCCTTCTACCTAGAACATTGTTTTTTTCACTTCCTTAACCAAGTTAACCATTCCTCATCCTGATGTTCTGAGGATAAATATCACTTTCTCTGTGATGTTTTGCTGACTTCCTTAGCAGAATTTAGGTTTATGTTCTGATAATGTCTTGGATGTTTTTTTTCATTTTTCATATTTTTCGTGATTTCTTTGATACTCACACACAGTAGAAGGCCTAGTACATTGTGGGAATCCATTATTCATCATTTTTCTTCGTTCTATAAATAACTGTTGAGTGCTTACTATCTGCTGGCCCTGTTATACAATATGGAATCAAAGTTAAAAATAACCAAGTCTTGACCCTCCTGGGGATTGACCTCTCTTCCTGGAGATTGTATTTTATTCAGTGAAGGAAACAATAAAAGAAATAGACAAGTCCTCCAACAAATATTTGTTGTGCAACTCCTAGGTTGAAGCAGAGAACAAAGTCAATAAAATGTGTGTGTCCAGGGACCTTACAATCTGCTGTACTTCTGTCGATGTCAGTGTATATTTATGTATTAAACATATCTGAGGTTCAGTACTGATAAGATCTTATGTAAAGTAAAATATAGTAGGGTGACAAAGAATTTCAATGGGTGCTGTTTTTCATATGGTGGTCAAGAAAGTCTTTCCGAAAAAAGTTGATACATCAGCAGAGGCCTGTGGAAAAATAGCAGATATATTCATGATCATGTAAAACCATTATGATCATTGTAGTAACTTTTTATTTTTTTTTTATTTTTTTTTTGTGGGTACCGGGGGGTCGACCTCAGGACCTTGCGTGCCAGCAGGCACCCGTGCCGCTGAGCGATATCACCGGCCCCTTTTTCGTAAGTGGGTTCCGGGAGTCGAACTCGGGCCCTCGCGCTTGCTGGGCAGGCGCTTAACCGCTGAGCCATCTCACCGGCCCTGTAGTAACTTTTTAATCTGAACAAAGTAGAGAACCATTAGGCATTGTAGAGCCAATTAGGGAACTTAACTTACATTTTAACAAAATTTCTCTGGCTGTTGTGAAAAGTACAGAGTCAGGAGTGGAAGGTAAGGAACAAGAAAGATAAATTAGATAAGAGGCTATTGAAATTATCCAAGTAAGAAACGATGACTGAGATCATGATGGCCACATACAGAGATATACCTTTCAAATCCCTCTTCAAGATGGAACTTGCCATCCAACTGAAGGCAGTGCAGTTAGCTGATAATTTCCAATTATTAGACCCTTCACAATCTGTCATTGCTTTCCAACCAAAGCTTTCATTTTCTTTCATGGCTTCTGTTATGGTTTAGGTTAAAATGTTCTCAAAAGTCTCATGCTTTTGGAGGGTGATTGGATCATGGGGTGCTATACTCATCAGTGGATTCATAAAGGTGTCAGTTACTTAGAGGAGGAGTTAAGATCCAATGAGTATTCTCCATGCTTTCTTCTCCCCACTGCTCTAACCGTTGTAGTTCCAGAGAGCACATCCTCCATGATCCTGTGTCCCAGTGTGAGCCCACTGTGGAGTGAATATCCCTTCTAATCCAAAATAAACATGCACAATGAACAATAAATAAATTTGCATGTGTTAAGCCACTTATAGGTTGGTGTGTTTTATTACAACAGCTTAAACTAGCTTAACCTAACTAAAATAGCTATTGATACTAGCAGTGGAGTACTGCAGAAATAAAATCCATAAAAATGTCTATGATATTGACTTAGCAGTCAGATAGTAGTGAAGAAAAATACACTGGAGGCTCAGAGATATTCAAGAACTTGTTTATGTCCAACTGCTATCTGGTCTTGCTGCTGGTAGCTGTGGAACCTTATCTCAGGACCAGTCATTTTTATTGCTAGCATCTGTAATGACTCACTTAACTCTTTTATATCAGCAAACTCTTAGTTCTCAAGAGTTTTGGTGTAGACTGGGTGTGATGGTACATGTCTGTAAACCCAGCACACTGGGAGGCTATTGAAGGAGGATTGCACGTTTAAGCCCAGCCTGGGCAACTTAGTTATTTACCAAGACACTGTTTCAAATTTTAAAAAAGGGCTGGAGATGTGGCTCAGTACAAAGGCCTTAGGTTCAATCCCCAGCACCAAAAAAAAGGAGAAGAAGGGAAAAGAGGGGGGCAGGGGGTGAAGGGGGAGGAGGGCGAGAGGAAGAAGAAAAATAATTTTGGTCTAACAAATGTTCAGAGTAGTTACTGGAACTGCAATGGTGAACAGATCCTATTTAGTCCAGATATTTGATCTTTTTAATGCATTTTTGGATTATATTTTTAATATTTTAAGGTTTTCCTTATACCTAAGTTCATGAGAAATAATGGACTGTAGTTTTTTTGTTGTACTGCTTTTGTCTGGTTTTGGAATTAAGGTAATAGAATATTTAAAACATAGGAGAAGTGTTCCCAACTCTTTTATTTTATAGAATAGACTGTAAAATGGCATTAATTATTCTTCAAATATTTAGTAAACATCATCTCCAATGAAATCATCCTGACATAGAGATTCCCTTTACTGAAGTTTTAAAATCATAAATGCAATCTGTACTAGCTCCCTACAATGAGTGTATTCATTTTGTATTGCAAACATACTAGTAAAAAATTAAAAGAAATCACAAATTTAATATCTCATGGTTATAAGACTCATTAGATTATCAGATTATGTATTTTATCTTGGTTGAGTTTGGATAGGTTGTGATTTTGAGGAAATGTGTCTTTTTTCTCTATTTTGTCAAATTTATGAACAGAAGGTTGGTACTGTAATTTTAATTATATGAGATATGTACAGTGATATCCCCTGTTCCATTCTTGGTATTTGTGATCTGTGAGCTATCTCTATCTTTGTTATTCTAGCAAAAAGTTTACCAGTTTTATTGACTTTTTAAAAAGAACTTCTTTTTGTTAAGGTTTATAATACATATCTTTTTCTGTGCTTTCACTTCGATCTACCTGTTATTGAATTTGAAATGAGCTTCTTGTGAACAGTATTATAGCCACTTACAAGTTCTTGGAAATTTTTTGTTTGTTTAAGTCTATCCAGGCAGTGTTTTCTTAATTCATTAATTATATTATTTCTTATTGAAAGTTTCTGTTTTTTCATTTGTTTCAAGAGAATTGCAACTAGTTTGTCGATGCAGTTTTATGACGACAGCTTTGAAATCTTTGTCAAGGATCTCTCAGCCCTGGGAATTGAGGAAGCTTTCTGGGTGGAGCAGCTTGTAGTAGGAACACTCTGCATCCTGCCACATCATTGCTACTTGTCTCTGTTGATGAATGGGAGAAAGTTCTTCCCCTGGCTGCTTATTGGTGGCAGGTCTCCTAATAGATCTCCCTGGCCATTGCTACCAAGCTCTGTTGGTGCTGGTGATGGCACTTCAGTTCAAGTCAAGAGAGAAATGAGCCTACTTGGGCATTCCCAAGCTCTCCAGTTTGAGAACTCTGTGGCGTGGGTTATCTTATTCCACCGATTTGGGGGGGAGGTTATCACAAGACACCTGCCGTTATGTTGTTCCTACATCCTGGGGTCCCTGAATTATACCTATATTTCTTACCATAGTCTACCAATGTTTTCATTTTGCCAGATCAAGTAAAGTATGGAAAAATTTTCAGGCTTTAATTGCCTATGACTCCCTTATTTAAGATATAATGATCTTAAATATTTCTCTACATATTTGACGAACCATATAAGACAATGCCATAATTTTTACTTAGTTGACGAACACAATTTAGAAAATTAAGGAGAAAAAAGATCTACTGTATTTATCCTTAATTTTACTCTTTCCAATTGTTCTTTCTTGGCTCCTGATGTTCCTTTGTTCCTTTTAGTGTAGATAATTTTCTTTAGCTATTCTTTAAGGAGAAGTCTGTCGACAAATTCTCTGAGGTTTTAATCTGAGTATATCTTGATTTCTTCTTTTCTGAAAGATGTTTTCACTGGATAATGATTTCTACATTAACAGTTCATTCCCGGCAGCACTTGAAAAATATTTTGACACTTTCTTCTAGACTCCGTGGTTTCTGATAAGATAACTATTGTCAACCTAGTTTCTTTGTCCTTATAGATATTGCATCACTTCTCTCTTTCTGTTCTCAGGAATATTTCCCCATATTTAGAAATGTTCCTGATAGTATTTCTTTGAATATGCTTCTAGTTCCATCCTTTTTTTCTCCTTGTGAATCTATAATGACAGAAAAATTAGAGCTTTTGTAATAGTCCACCAAGTATCTGAAGTTCTTTTTTTAATCTACTTTCTTCCTTTGATCATATATTAGTAATTTTTATTGTTCTCTATTCAAGTTGACAGATTTTTGTCTTCTCTGTTCTTTTGTCTTTTTCTGCCTTATATTCCTTTGCTGAGGCTTTATATTTGTTTGCTGAGACTTCTCACTTTTTTGTTTCAAGTATGTCTGTAAATGAGCAATGAAACATTTAATTGACTAATTTATTATTATTAAATATCCTTCCTGGAAAAAATGGAAACAAAGCTTTTATAAATAAGGAGCGGCAGAGGGGTTGAAGGGAGGTCAGGGGAATGGGAAAAAAAGAAGAAGCAAGATATTTCATGTACAGGTACAAATTCCCTATGATGAATGTTATCATTATGTATATCTAAAATGCACCAATAAAATAAAAAATGCAAAAAAATAAGTATCCTTCCTTAATCATAGTAATATTCTTTGCCCCCAAAACTACTTTGACTCCTATAAATTTAGCCTTTCCAGGTTTCTTTTGCACTAGGGTTAACATAGTATATCTTTATCAAACTTTTTACTTTTATCTAATTTGTTCCTTTAAAAACTAAGTGCAGACAGAGGGAAGGAAGGAAGGGAGTGCAGGGGAAGGAAAGAAAGACTTAAGATGTGTTATGTACATGTACCAACTCATGATGAATGTAATCATTATGTATTGCAAACATGTACTAATAAAATTAAAATTAAAGTCAGTAGAAGTTTACTTAAATTGGAAATCAGAAGATTTCTCTATTCTGAATTTAGAATAATTTCCCTTTGAAATGTTTCAATAAATTGTTTCCTTTGTGAAAAAATAAAAGTACATTTATTTGGCTGAAGATGTGACTCTGCAGTAGCACTCTTTCTTTGCATGTGCAAGGCCCTGGGTTTGCCACAAAAAAGAAAAAGAACTAAGTGCATTTCTTATAGGGAAGGACATAGTTATGTTTTGCATTTTTGTCCAATTTGCCAACCTACGACTTTAAGTTGGGGTATTCAGACAAGTTACATTTCATGTCATTATTGCCGTGATTTGGTTTGAGTCTGGTGTTTTTCTATTCGTCCCATCTGTCCTCCCTTTTCTCTTTTTTACTGTGTTCTTTTGATTAGTGTAGTTTCAGATTCCATTTTATCTCCTTTGTCAGCTTATTACCTATAATTTTATTTTATTATTTTAGTCGTTGTCATAGGATTCGTGGTGTTCCTCCTGTAATTATTGTGGTCTACCTTCAAGTAATATTACACCACTACTTAAAAAAACGTCCTATTTTCCCCTTCCAGCCTTAATTCCATTCTCTGCTATACATTTTGTTTATACATGTGTTATGAACCTTACAGTACATTATTTTCAACAGTCAATTTTCTTGTAAAACATTTTAAAGGATAAAGATTTTTTTAATATATTTATTTTTTTGTTACTATTTCTGGCCTTCTTCATTCCTGCATATAGATGTGTATTTCTGTGTGGTATATTTTCCTTCTTTTTGAAAGAGTTTCTTTAACATTCTTATTGTATAGGTCTGCCAGTAATAGATTATTTTAGCCTTTGTGTGTCTGGAAAATGTCTATTTTACCTTAGTTTTGAAAGATACTTTTTTTAAACCATATATAAAATTTTACGTTGACTTTTTTTCTTTCAGAATATTAAAGGTATTTCTTCATGGGCTTGCTTACATTATTCCCAATGAGAAATCTGTTATCTTTGTTCTTTTGTATGTAACATCCTTTTTATCACTCACTGCCTTTAAGATTTTCTCTTTTTCACTGTTTTTAAGCAATTTGACTATTAATATGCATTGGTGTAGCTTTGCCCACTTTTCTTGTGCTTGTGACTAATTTATATTCTTGGTTCTATGAGTTTGTAGTTTTCATCAAGTTTGGAAAATTTTAGCCATTATTTTTTCATTTTTCTGTCTCCTCTTCTCTTTTAAAAACGTCACTTACCCATCCACTAGTCACTCGAAATTGTTCCACAGTTCACTGATACTTTTGTCACTTTTTAAAATTTATTTTTATCCCTGTGATTTATTTTGGCTAACTTATATCGCTATGCTATCAAACACACTAATCTTTTCTTCTGCAATATCTAATCTACCGTTAATTCCATCCATCTCACAAATACTAGTTTTCATTTCCAGAATGTCTATTTGAGTTTTTTCATATATTCTATTACTCTGTGTAACTTTCTGAACATATGGAATGCACTTATGGCACCTATTTAAGTGTCCTTGTCTGCTAATTCTAGCAACTCTATCAATCTTAACACAGTGTTAATTGTTTTTTCTTTTCAATATAGTTAATATATTTGTGCTTTTTTCCATTCTTTGCAATTTTTAATTGCATACTAGCTAGATATTGTAGACTTTACCTTGTTTGCTGTTGATATTTCTATATTCCTTAGATATTCTTGACATTATTTATAGGACATTATGTTATGGCTTGTGTCTAGATGTCCCCCCAAAGCCTCATGCAGTCATAGGGTTTTTTCGGAGGAGGCTGAATCTAGAGTGTGTGATTGATTGACAGTGCAATGCTGGGATTAAGGGTGGGTGATTGCTGGATCAGTCCACTGATTGGATTGGCACCGCCCTAATCCCGGTAGACTGGATACAATATAAGGGACAGAAATAGTTTGTCTCTCTCTCCCTTGTTGCTTTGCTACAGTCTGGCCACTATGAACTGTTCTCCTCTGCCAAGGCACCCTGCCTGGGAGCCAGCTGATTATAGACTAATAAAACCTCTACAAACTGTGAGCTAAATAAACCTTTCCTCCTTTAACTTCGGGCGTCAGGTATTTTGTCTCAGCAAGAGAAAAGTAACTAAGACAGACATAATTAAGAATCTTGGAAATAGTTTGATCCCTTTGCGTCATGCTTTTAAATTTTGTTACAGGACTGAAGTAGTATATAATTGATCCCTAACTCTTCTCCACTAGTGAAACTACGTTTTGTGTTCCCTGCCCAATGTCCCACGATTTTTGAGGTTTTCTAGTGTGGCTGGTAGGAAAAGGCATTATTTTTGATCCTGCATTCACCTCAGACATTGTTAGCTCTAATTGTTTTGGGTGATTCTCTACCTGGACTTGGATACTTTCCTCATATACATGCTCTGATCTATCAGTCCTCAACTGAATGCTAGAGGGAAATCTTTGTAGATATCTGAAGTTTTACTTCTGCAGCTGTCTCTTCTCTGTTACTCTCTCTTGCAAATGCTAACCACCTTTGTCTCCTGGAACTCTTAGTCTTGTCCCCTCAATGCACCAAACTCCAGAAAGCCTCTCAAGGCAATGTACTGGGACAATGTTTAGGTTCACTTCATTTGTTTTTAGTTACTCAGGGCTCATTGTCCTTCATTCCTTTATCTCTTGACCTCCAGAGTCTTGAAAACTAATGTTTCATATATAGTAGTAGAAATATTTTTTGTCTCAGCTGTGAGGATAAATCTGATGCTTTTTCTCCATATTGTCTATAAGAGAAAAATAAATATTTGTTTAAACTGAGGTATTTTACATGCAACAATATGCACTACTCATGTGTATTCAGCTCAATTATCTACACCTCTGTACAATCACCATCGAGACCAGGATATTAAACTTTCAAACACTCCTAGAAAGTTCTCTCATTACTCTGTTTTATTAGAAGGCAGCTATCTTGTCTTTTTTTTTTTTTTTTTAGACCTTAAAAAATCTTATGTTAGAGTCAGGATAAAGATGAGCAATTTTATTGCTGCCATCTCAACTACCAGTCCCTATCTTCCAGAAGTAGATTCCATTTCAGAGGTTTCTTCCTTTCTCCCTTCCTCCCTCCTTTTCATATGGCCATTACAGACTACATGATTTTGTCAAAGTATATCAGAGCTAAATATTTAAATTTTCCCAGTTTAACATTAAAGCCCACCCTGATCTCACTGTCACTGTTACCAGTGACTTGTCATTCACATTGTAGTATCCCAGTAAGAGCAAGGGAAAGTAAGTTATGCAAGTGGAATTATAATCATGACTCAGATAATGAAAAGCAGCCTGGTGCTATGGAAAAAGTAGGAGCATTTCTACTATGGAAAAAGTAGGGGAATTCTTTTTCATGCTTATAAAATAAAAAATCTTTATTTTTAGATCAGCATTATTTTTTCCTGAATTTCTAATGGAATTATTAGTGCTATTACCTCTTCCTGAGTTTTGTGCCATTATTTTATACATATCACATCCATATATGCCACAAACCCAATAATACTTAACTGTTAATTGTACATGTCACTGTACCTACTGGTAGGCTTTAGAAGAATCTGAGAGATGTAAGGTGAGCAATTATATGTTATAGTGTTTGTTATACTAACTTTATTTTTATTTTTTATTTTTTTGTGGGTACCGGGGGTCAACCTCAGGACCTCGTGCGCCAGCAGGCGCCCGTGCCGCTGAGCGATATCACCGGCCCTTTTTTCGTATGTGGGTTCCGGGAATCAAACTCCGGCCCTCGTGCTTGCCAGGCAGGCACTTACGCTGCTGAGCCATCTCACCGGCCCTGTTATACTAACTTTAAAAAATGTTTTTGGTGCTAGGGATTCAACCTAGGGCTTTCTGTGTGCTAAGTACATGCCCTACCACTGAGCTACATCTCCAGCCCTGTTACACTAACTTTTTAATTGACCATTTCTTTTTCTTACTTGTTCATGTGAATTTTAGTTACTATCTGGGTCATTCCTTTATTGCAATAAGCTTTGCTCCCACCCACATCTCATGCACTGTCACTGCATATTATATTGTATTTATAAATTTTATAGCCCCCCAATTACATACTTTTTTTTTGTGGGTACCGGGGGTCGACCTCAGGACCTCGCGCGCCAGCAGGCGCCCGTGCCGCTCGGTGATATCATCAGCCCTTTTTTCGTATGTGGGTTCCAGGAGTCAAACTCGGGCCCTCGCACTTGCCAGGCAAGCGCCTATGCGGCGGAGCCATCTCACCGGCCCCATACCTTTTTATGTAACTGATTTTTAAATGAACTAACAAGGGAAAATAATGGAGTTAAACAGTTATTATTATACAATTTTCTTTGTCAGTGTTCATTTTTTTGTAGATTCTGTGTGCTCTATGGGATCACTTCCTTTTAGCTTGAAAAATTTTTATTATTTATTCTTAGATATATCTGATTCCAATGAGTGTTTGATTTTTAAAATATGTGAATGTCTTTATCTTGCCTCATTTTTAAAAGATAATTCTTCTTTTGTTTTTGAATCTTTACTATTTCTTCAACAAATAAATAGTGAGTTCACACTATGCAAAACACTTGAGAAGCACAAATCGTCTAAGATGTGGTCCTTGGAGTTGAGTAGTTTACAATCTCGTTGCATTTACAATAATGTTAAAGACAGCTTTTCTGAATGTCAGATTCCTTGTAATTTTGTTTTTCTTTTAGCACTTTGCATATATAATCCCACTGTCTTGTGGCTTCCACTGTTTCTGATAAGAAGTGAGTTTATAATATTGTTAGGATCCTTTGTGTATAATGAGGTTTTTTTCTTCTTTTTGTTTGTTTGTTGTTGTTGTTGTTGTTTTCTGAGACAGGATCTCACTGTGTAGTTCAGGTTGGCCTTGAACTCACTATATACCCTAGGCTGGCCTCAGACTCACAGTGATTCTCCTGCCTCAGCCTCTGAGTGCTGGGATTACAGGCATGCACTACCAAACTCGGCTTGTTTTTCTCTTCTTACTTTCACTGTTTTCTTTCTCTTTCAGCATTTTTCTGCTTATGACTACCTTTGTGTTTATTATATTTAGAGTTCATTGAGCTTCTTAGATGTATAGATTAATTTTTTAAATAAAAATGGGAACTTCTCAGGCATTTCCTTGAATACTTTTTCTGTTACCCCTTCTCTCTCTTCTCCTTATTGTACAGCCATTATGTATATATTAGTAGGATTAATGTTACCCCACTTTTCTCTGAGGCTTTGTTCATTTTTCTTCATTGTTTTTTTCTTTGTATATCTCAGAATGGAAAAATCCCAATTGATCTGTCTTCAAATAGGTTGATTTTCCTTCTTCCTGCTCAAGCTACTGTTGAGCTTCTTTCCCAAAATTCTCACTTCTCTTAATGTACTTTATCAACTCTAAAATTCTTAGCTTTTTCTTATGTAATTTCTATATCCTTATTGATATTCACAATTTTTTTGAGATGTTATCAACATACCTGCCAGGTTCAGGCCAGCAAACCCTGATGGAGACGAACGAAGACATGAGAGAGAGTATCTCTGTACCACAGACGCTCACCATTCTTACTAAAATTTAGATTTTCTTGGATGCTTCTTCTTTTGCTTTAAACTCTTAGTGAAATTACCAGAGGCTTTAAGTGGCTGTTTTATTTTATTTACTTTTTCATTTTTCATTGTTTGAGACAAGGTTCAGATTGGCCTTGAACTCACTGTGTGGTCCAGGCTGGCCTCAAACTCACAGGAATCCTTTTGCCTTAGCTTCCTGAGTGCTGGGAATACAAGTGTGCCCCACCGCAGCTGGCTAAGTGGTTGGTTTAAAATGGTTTTTTATCAGTTGTGGTTGTTTTTCTGGAGAAAGGGTCTACAGAGCTCCCTCACATTTTTCCAGAAGTCTAAACTTTTGTGTATATATAAAAGCTGAGACTAATGAATATCTTTGAGGACAGTCAATTCAGTAAGAAATCAACAAAGGGGAAGGCAAAAAGTTGCTGAATAAATGAATTTGGGTTACACAGAGTTCCAACTTACAATGGCTTGACCTACAATTCTTTACCTAGAATGATACCAAAATGATATTCAGTAAAAAATGTTCTTCAGATTTTCAATTTTATTCTTTTCCTGTGCTAGAATGTGTGGTCAAATAATGCTCTTGCAATGCTGAGGAGAGGCAGAAAGCCACAGTGTCAAGTTAACCAGGTGATTACAAGGGGAAACAGTTGATACTCAGCAGGGTACTGAGTTGCTGAGCTAAGATGTTTGGTAAGTTAGGCATATTCAAAACATTTTCATTTTACAATATTTTCAATTTATGATGGATTTCATCAAAATTTAATTGCATTGTAAATCAAAGAGCATCTGTATTTGCAGGAGCTGCTCCTATCAATAGGGGAAAGATGAATTCAGGCAAAAATGTTTTTGGAATAATTAAACCTCCTGGAGGAAAAACAAATAAAATGGGATATTTTCTCATACTTCATCTGGAATAAATTCCAAATGCACCAAAGATTTAAATACAAACCCTGACATAGAAGTAATGAGAGAATTGTTCATAGTCATGGAATAGAACAGGACTTTCTACATGTGCCTAAAAGAAACTCACATCAGTAGCTTAAAAGCAAAAGATGGAAAAAGGTATACCATGAAAGCACTAATCAAGAGAAAACTTGAGTTGTTATATTAATCAGACAAATTACATTTTATAGTAAAGATACTTCTCAGGAATAAAGGAATGTGGCATAATAAAATGTCTCAATTTGGCAGAAGACACAACATTCCTACAAGTGTATATAACTAACCAAAAGCTTCAAAAATGTGAAGCAAAAAACAAAAAAGATGGAAAGGATAAATAGATCTACAACTACAATTGGGAACATCAGCACAACTCTCTCAGTAATTAATAGAATATTTTACATAGCAAATCGTGGATACCAATAACTGGGCAATACTATTAACAAACTCTCTAGTTGATATTCATAGAACATTAACCCAACAGCAGAATACTTATTCAGATTCTTTCCAAATACAATGGAATATTTGACAAATTGACCATATCGTCATTCACAAAAAAGTCCTTAACAAATGTGAAAGGATTGAAATCATTCTCTAATCAGAATGGAATTAAACAAGAAACAGTAGGAAAATCTCCAAATGCTAAGAAAGTAAATGATAATTCATGAGTCAAAGAGGAAGTACAAAGGTAAGTTAGAAAGTGTTTTGAACTAAACTAAAATGAAAACACAAAATATGAAAATTAGGGGGATGTAATTAAAGCAGTGCTTAGAGGGATATATCTAACAGGAATTTGCATTAGAAAAGAAGAAAGTTCTCAAATCAATAGTGTAAATATCTAGCTTCAGAAACCAGAGAAAGAAAAGCAAAATAAACCCAAAGCAAGCAGAAGGGGAAATTATACAAACAGGAATAAACAACCTTGAAAATATGGGAAAAACAAAAAAAAAGAAACAAAATAAAGAAACCAAAAACTGGTATTACTAGAGGTCAGTATAATTTAAGAATCACTAGAACAAATGGCAAAAAGGAGAGAATATACAGCTTACTTAATCAAGTGTAAAATGGAGTATAGTATTACAGAGTTCACAAAAATAACATAGCTAATAAGGGATATTACAAACAACTTTGTGTGCATGTATTCAGCAATTCATATAAAATGAAACAATTCCTCAAAAATCACAAACAGCAAAAAACAAAACACCCATAATGAAATAGATAACATGAAGAGTAGTATAACTGTTATAAACATAGTTACTTCATTGTTAAAAGAGTTTCAGAAAAGTGTAAATGCTTTTACTGGTAACTTTGATTAAATATTTAAAGGAGAATACTCCAATCCTACATAATCACTCTCAAAAAGCAGAAGGTGAGGGAACAATTCTTAACTCACATTATGAAACCAGCCTGACTCTGATAAAAACCAAGATAAATAAAATACTATATTTTTATAAATAAAGAAAAAAACTATAGCCCAATAACTCATGAATATAGACAAAAATCCTAAACAAGATATCAGCAAATATAACTCCACTATAAATAAAAAGTATAATACAACATTATCATGTGGTAACTATGTGGTTCAGTAATAAAAAAGATGCAATCCACCCTATTAATGGTCCACTGAAGAAAATGGGCATTATCATATCAATTGGTACAGCAAAGGCACTTAAAAAAACATGATACCCATTATAATAAAAACACTCAGCAAACTAGAACTTGAACGAATTTTCCTCAAGCTAATAAAGAGACTTCTACCAAAAACCCACAGTTAACATCATACTTAATGGTGAAAAACTGAATGTTTTCCCCTTAATTTGTAGAACAAGGCAAAGATATTTTTCTCACCATGCCTATTCACAATTGTAGTGGATGTCATAAACAGTGTAATTTGGGGGCCAGAGTTGTAGTACAGTGGTAGAAAATGTACTTAGTATTCATGAGGACTTGGGTTCAATCCCCAGCACAAAACAAAAACACAAAATTAAACATATAAACTAATAATGAAATTTTAAAAATTTACAATAGCTTCAAACACATGAAATTGAGACAATATGATTTATGTTCGCTTAAAAAAGAAATATGGGGCCAGTGAGATAGCTCAGCGGCACTAGCGCCTGCCTGGCAAGTGCGAGGTCCTGAGTTTGATTCCTGGTACCCACATAAAAAAAAAAAAAGAAATATGTATACATTTAACAAAAAATGTATAGAATTTGCACTTGAAAACTAAAAACAAGAAAGAATTTTTTTAAAGTTATAAAGAAGCCAAGAGTGCCACAACTGTAATTCCATCTACTACAGAGGGCTGAGGCAGGAAAGTCACCTCAGACTAGAAGTTTGAGGCCAGCTTGGGTAACGTAGAGAGATCCCATCTCAATACAGAAATAAAAAGATGAAAACAAATGGAGAGCTATGGAATGTTATAGATTTGTAGAGTCTACATAATAAGGTAAGTTATTCCCAGGTTAACCTATAGATTTAACACAACTTCAACCAAAATCACAAGAGTTTTTTTGTAGTTATACAAATGCAGATTCCATAATTTATAGGGAAAAACAAAGGAATTAGATTGTGATGGACTTTATAGGTGATGTGTTTCTTTTCTCTAACAGCTTTTAATATTTTATTCTTGTGTTTAATTTCTGGAATCTTGGCCTATGAAATGCCTTGCTGTAGATTTTTTTTTGATCATGGCTAATTGGAGTTCTATATGCCCATTTCTTGGATGACTAGTGATGTTGAGCATTTTTTCATGTAGTTATTTGCTGTCTGTACTTCATCTGAGAAGTGTCTATTCATTTCAGATGCCCATTTTTGGACTGAGTCTTTAAATTTGGTGGTTCTGATTTTTTTGAGTTCTATATTTATTCTGGATGTTTGTCCTTTGAGGAGTAGCTGGAAAAAATTTTTCCCATTCTGTGGGTTATCTGTTTGCTCTGATGATGGTTTCTTTTGCTATGCAAAAGCCTTTTAATTTGATATGATCCCAGTTGTTGATTCTTTGTAATATTTCCTGTGCAGAGTTTTGTTCCTGAAGTGTGCCTACACCTATGTCTTCAAGAGTTTTACCTGTCTTCCAGCAGATTAAGTGTTTCTGTTTTTATATTAAGATCTTTGATCCATTTCAATTTTCCTTTAGTGCATGGTGAGAGATATTTGTCTAGGTTCTATTTTTGGCATGTGGGAAGTACTTTTCCTAGCACCATTTATTAAAGAGGCTATCATTTTTCCAGTGAAGGTGTTTGGTGCCTTTGTCAAAGATAAGGTAGCTCAGTGTGCTTGGAGTTGTTTCTGCATCTTCTGTTCTGTTCCATTAATCCTTGGGCTTGTTCATTTGCCAGTGCCATGCTGTTTTTAACACAGTAGCTTTGTAGTATAACTTCAAATTGTGGATTGTGATGCTCCCTGCCTTGCCCTTATTTCCCAGAATTGTCTTTACTATTCTAGGTCTCTTATGGTTCCATATGAAGTTTAGGATTATTTTCTCTAGTTCTGTGAGGTATGCTATTGGTATTCAGATTGGGATTGCATTAAATCTGGATAACAGTTTTGGAAGTGTGGCCATTTTCACTATATTGGTTCTGCCTAGCCAAGAAAAGGGGCATGTTTTCCATTTTCTAATATCCTCTTCAATCTCATTTTTCATAGTAACATAGTTTTCAATGTAAAGGTCTTTCACTTCCCTTACTAGATTGATTCTTAAGTATTTCATTTTTCTTGATGCTAATGTGAAAGGTGTAATTTCCCTAATTTATCTCTTGAGTTTATTATTTGTGTACAGGAATACTATTGATTTTTGAGTACTGAATTTGTACCCTGCTATGCTACTAAGCTTGTTTATTAATTCTAGGAGTCTTTTGGTGGAGGTCTTGGGGACTTCTATGTAGAGCATCATGTCATCCGCAAATAATGATAATTTAAATTCTTCCTTTCCTATCCATATTCCTTTTCTTTGTTTCTCTTGTCTAATTGTTTTACTTAATGTTCCCAGAACTCTATTGAACAGGAGGGGTGATAGTGGGCCTCCTTGTCTTGTTCCTGATTTTAGAGTGAAAGCTTTCAGTTTTTGGCCATTTAGTATGATGTTGGCTGTTTGTTTGTCTCTGATGGCTTTTCTCAGATTGAGAAAAAGACCTATTCCAATTTTCTATATGGTCGTTATCCTGAATGGTGTTGGACTTTCTCAAATGCCTTTGCTCCATCTTTTGAGATGGTCATGTGGTTTTTGTCCTTGGTTCTGTTAATGTGACATATTACATTTATTGTTTGCATATGTTGAACTATTCCTGCATCCCTGAAATGAATCCTACTTGGTCACTGTGTATAATCTTTTTTTTTTTATAGGAAAACAAATATTTTTTTTAATAAAAAAGACAATTTATTTCAAGGTGTGAAATGGTGAAAGAAAGAGAGAACAAACATGGCAGACAGCTACTCTGGATGATAATCTTCTTGACGATTTGCTGCATTCTGTTTGCCAATATCTTATTGAGGATTTTTGCATCTGTGTGTATAAGGAGATTGGCCTGTAGTTCTGTTTTTTGGTTGGAATCTTCTCTGGTTTTGGTATCAGTGTAATGCTTGCTTCCAGGAATGAGTTTGGGAGTATTGCTTCCCTTTCAATTTCATTAAAGAGTTTGAGGAGTAGTGCCATTAGATCTCTCTAAAATTCTTGTGGAATTCAGCAGTGAATCCTTCAGGAACTGGGCTTTTTATAGGTTTTAGTTTATTTTCTTACTTTTTCAGTTTCACTGCCTGATATTGTATTATTTAGAATTTTTATATCTTCTTGATTCAGCTTTGGTACTTATATGTATCTAGGAATCTCTCCATTGTTTTCTGAGTTTTCCATCTTACTAGAGTATAGGTTCTCAAAGTAGATATTGATGGTCTTGTTGATTTCTGCAGGATCCGTTGTGATTTTGTTCTTTCTATTCTTAATTGCATGGATTTGAGTCTTTTCTTTCCTTTTCATAAAGTTGGCTAAGGGTTTGTCTATTTTATTTAATCTTTCCGAAGAATGAACTCTTTGATTCATTGATTCTTCGTATTGTTTTCTTAGTTTCAATTACATTAATATCTGCTCTGATCTTTATAATTTCCTCCCTTGTACATGCTTTGGGTTTAACTGCTCTGATTTTTCTAAGTTTGAGGTTCAGCATTAGGTTATATATTTGAGCTCCTTCTTTTTTTTATTTTTATTTTATTTTATTTCTTTTGGTACCAGGAATTGAACTCAGGACCTTGCGCTTGCCAGGCAGGTGCTTGTGCCACTGAACTATATTCCCAGCACTCCTTCTGTTTTTCTGATGTGGGAATTCACTGCTATAAATTTCCCTCATAGGATTGCTTTTATTGCGTCCCATGTGGTCCAGTATGTCATATTGGCAATGTCATTTGATTATAGAAACTAGTTTCTTCTTTAATTTCATCTGTGACCCATTGATTGATCCACAGGTATTACTTAATTTCCACATGTTTATGTAGTTTCTTTTGCCATTGACTTCCAGTTTCATTGCACTGTGATCTGATAATATATATGGGATAATTTCAATTCCTTTGCTGTTATTTAAGCATGTTCTATGAGCTAGTATGTGGTCTATTTTGGAGAAAGTCTTTTGTGCTGCTGAGAAGAATGTGCATTCTGTTGTTGGGTGGAACACTGCAGATACCTACTAAGTCCATTTGTTCAGAGGTTTGGTTCAGCTCTGATATTCGTTGATTTTTTCTAGTTGATCTATTTGTGACAGTTGGGTATTGAGGCTCTCCATTACTATTGTGTTAGTGGTTGTCTGATATTTTCGTATGCATTAGTGTTTGTTTCAAATAGTTGGGCATGCTGGTATTTGGTGCATATATATTTATGATATCTCTTCCTCTTGAATTGTTACCTTAACAAGTATGTAGTTACCTTCTGATGTCTTGGCTTGAAATCCACATTGTCTGCAAATAGTATAGGTACCTCTGCTTTTTTGTGGGTTTCTGTTGTATGGAATATTGCTTTTCATCCTCTTTAATTTCAGTCTATCGAATTTTTTTAGTTAAATGTTTCTTATATGCAGCATATTATTGGATCTTGTTTCTTGAGCCATTCTGCTGATCTGTTTCTTTTTCTTTTATATGTATATATATATATATATATGCGGGTACTGGAAGTCAAACTCAGGACCTTGCACTTGCCAGGCAGGCGCTTATGCCGCTGAGCTATATCACTGGCCCTGATCTGTTTCTTTTCTTTTCTTTTTCTTTGTGGGTACCAGGGATCGAACTCAGGACCTTGGGCGCAAGCAGGCACCCGTGCTGCTGAGCGATATCACCAGCCCTTTTTTCATATGTGGGTACTGGGAGTCAAACTCAGGACCTCGCGCTTGCCAGGCAGGCGTTTATGCTGCTGAGCTGTATCACTGGCCCTAATCTGTTTCTTTTGATTGTTGAATTTAGACCATTTATATTGGTGGTTATAACTGATATGTATTGACTTGTCATATTATTTTCCTTTTGTTGGTTCCCTCCTTTTGTGTTCCATTTAATTGCTTGCCTTGCCTGGTGCATTCATTCTGTTGGGATTCTTGGAGTTGTTGTCTTCACTGTCTTTTTGTAGAATACCCTTCTGAACTTTTTGGAGTTCTGGTATGGTGGTCATGGATTTCTTCATGTGTACTTTGTTATGGAAGTATATTTTTTCTCCATCAATATTGAAAGATAATTTTGTGGGGTACGTCACTGTGGGTTGGAGGTTGTTTTCTTTTAGGGCTTGAAAAACTTCTCCCCAAACTCTCATTAACTTAAGAGTTTGTGTTGAGAAGTCTGCTGTGATTCTGATGAGCTTTCCTTTATAGATGATTTGTTTCTCTTTTCTAACAGCTTTTAATATTCTGTTCTTGCATTGAATTTCTGGAGTCTTTGCTGTTATATGCCTTGGTGTAGTTTTTTTCTGATCATGAGTATTTGGATTTCCATATGTCTCACTTAGCTGCATGTTGAATTCTTTTCCCATGGTTGAGAAGTTTTCTGCTATTACTTTTGTGAACAGGTTTTTTATGCCCTGTGTGCTATCTTCAACTTTTTCATTGATTCCAATTAATGTTATATTCTTCTTCTTTGCATTGTCTAGTGCCTGTTGGATTGATTTTTCATGGTCTCTTGCTATTTTTAAGAGGTCTTTCATTTGATGATCACCAACCACAACCCTGTCTTCTAGATCTGATATTCTGTCTTCACATTGGTTGACTCTGCTGCATATACTTCCAGTAGAATTTTTAATCTCCTGAATTTATATTTGATTCTGATTTGTGGAATCCATATCTTTTGTATGTTGGCCATTCATTGTTCCCATGTCTTTCCTAAGCTCCTCTATATTTTTATCTGTATCAGCTCTAGACTTACTAATCATTTCCTTCGGTATGGTTGTCATCCCTTTAATTGTCTCTGTTTTGTTTTTGTCAAGAGACTTTTTTTTTTTTAACTTTTGCTGCCACAATTTCATAAAACTCACCTGGGAGGTTTTTGATTTCTTCTACCTCAGAGCTCCCTTGATTTGCCTTGGGCAAATTGGGATTTATGGGTTACATCTTGATTTTGTGTTTTCTTATTTTGTTTTTGTTGTTGTTTATTTGTTTTCTGCATTGAGGTTGTAAATTGCTTACGGTATATAGCTTTATTACTGGTGTGGAGACCTCTTTAGGAAGGAAATGATTACTTTTCAGAGATGTCCTCTAGGCTTTTGGTTTTTGAGTGCGTCCTGAGATCCTACCTCTTCAATGTATTAGGGATGAAATGTTGCTGCCTGTTTGGCCTAGCACCCTGTTCTTTGGTACTGGAGTATAGTATTGTTTCTGACCCCCAGACAATGTAGATATTGGCATATAAGGAAGACCAGTTGATCACAACACCTGTCACATTGACTAAAGTAGTACAATAGTAGTAACAATAGAATCAAGCACAGACTAGAAAATGACAAACTGCGATAACTAGTAATTTGCCACTTTTAACCATAGATACAAGATTTATAGTTATATAACAAAATCTAAGACAAATCAGAAAATTATATACAGCAAATATCTACTCAATAGAGTGACTTTATCCCAAGGGCAGAAAATTTAAAAGGGGTAAGAGGAAAAAATACAGAAATAAACAATAGAGTTTAGCAGCAAGGCTGAAGGACAAAGGAAGCTTACCCGAGCCTCAGGAAACAAATGAAGAAGACAAGAGGGAAAGAAAGATGCAAAAAACAAATACAAGAACAAAACAAGACAAAAAACCTAAAAACAATATTCACACTCATGGAAAAACAAAAACAATCAAAAAAATGAACAACAACAATGAAAAAAACCATAAGTAAAGAATAAGAAAAGAAGAAAGTAAGAAATTTCTCTGTGATTTCAAGCCTGTGGTTATCTTCTGGGGTCTATAGTTTTGTAGTAGTGTCCAATTCAGGGCATGACTCTGCCGTGACTGGTAAACAGAGGAGACAGAGCACAGATCCATGCTGGATAAACCCAGCAAGTCTGGGATGGGGTGCTGGATAATCCCAGAAAGCCTACAGTAGGATTATGTTGGGGGTGCCAAATCTGATACTTTAAGATCTACAGAAGTTCAGGCTGATCCTGGCCTCTGGTCTTGGTGTTGGGGCCTGAGTCATTTAGTGTACAACACTCTGGGTGTCTCTTGCTGATCTGACCATGTTCCCTTAGGGTCAGGCCCAAGTATGAGTGAAGCAGGGTTTAGAGGGAGAAATGGAATGAAAGGCCCTGTGGCTTAGCAGATCCTGTAACCCATGTGAGGACCAGACCTGGAGGGCGTCCATCCACCACCTTGAGGCAAAGTGGCCAGCCCTGATAGACAGGGTCAGGCTATTTAGAGAAATAGGCTACAGGGAGCAGGGAGTGTCCTGGAGGCTGTACCAAGAATCCCAATGCCTGAGACCTTGTAGCATAGATATAAAGATGGAAGGGTTTATTAGGGTTGGGAAGGTGTAAAGTGGGGAGCTCAGTTAGGGCCCTTTTTTAGTTTCTGGAATGCATGAGTTAATGAAGAATCAGGAGGAAGGAGCTCACTTTTATCCTTGGATGCATCATAAAGTGCCCTGGCTATGACAGCAAAGTTATGGATCCAGAGCCTAAAGTAGCCTGCTAATACCAAGAAAGAGAGAGTTCCCTTTTGTTCTCATGGAAGGATAGAGATGAAATTGTGTTTTTTCTGTTCTCTGAGATTTCTTGGATGGTGGGAGTGATAAGGAGTCCTAAGTAAGTCACCACTGGGGACACAGGTTGGGCCTTATTTTAGAGATCCTATAATCCCTGTCTGTCAGAAAGTTAAGGAGAACAGTCTGAGTTCTGCATGTGTCCTATGTGGGGCTACAGAGGAGGTCACCAACATACTGCAGGAGGACATTAGGGCTTTGATCAAATTCAGAGAGATCTCTTTGAAGTGCCTGTCCAAAGAGATGGGGGCTGTCATGGAACCCCTTTGGAAGAACTGTCCAAGGCAGTTGTTGTGTGAAGTTAGAATTGGGATCAGTCCAGGTAAACGCAAAGAAGGTTTGAGTGGAGGGGTCCAGGGTGATTGTGAAGAAAGGATCTTTAAGGTCAAGGACCGAGAAGTGTGTTGTGTCAGGGGGTATTCGGGATAGAGGAGTGTAAGGGTTAGAGGCCACAGGATAGATAGGAATTACAGCAGTATTGACCTGACAGGGGTGTCGTACTAAAGTGGGAGGAACCATCAGGCTTTTTAACAGGCATAGTAGGGGTATTATGAAGAGAGTTGGTGGGTATCAATATTCCTGCCTTGAGAAGGTGATCAGTAATGAGTTTGATTCCCCTCAGTCTGTCTGGGGTAAGGAGGTACTGGGGAACTGAAATAAAATGAGTAGGATCCTTCAATGAAATTTTATAGGGGTATGGTGAGAGGCTATTTTGGGGATAATAGTGTCCCAAACCTGGGAGTTGAAAAGAGGTCATTTTACAGAGATGTTGTGGACATCAGGCAGACTAACTGTTTCAGATTTGTCCTCCTGGCCGAGAAGTAAGAACCTTGTAGGCTCAGGGAGGGTGGACATATATACCATTGCTCCCAATTTATGCATAAAGTCCCTGCCCAGTCTAGGGGTAGGGCAGTGGGAATAGCTGAGAATGAATGTAGGAGTGTTATTCCCCCTATTGGGCAATACATTGGGGGTATCTGTTAGGGCTGCTCTTGGAGCCCCTTCATGCCAACTACACGACTAGGAGAGTGAGCAAGTGGCCCTTGGAATTCGAGAAGAATAGAAAAGCTTGCCCCAGTATCCATGAGGAAAGAAATGGCATTCTTAGATACAGTCCCAAGCACCCTGGGTTCTGTGGACTCACTTTGTGTTGGGCCCATGGATCCCAGGCACTGTCAATCCACTGTCCTTGAAGCCAGCAGATGAGACAAGTCATCAGAACAGGCTTTCTGTGTGATGTCGTACCTGAGCTGGAAGGGCATTCTTGCTGGGGACAATTCACTTTCCACTGTCCCTTTTGGCCACAGGTGGGGTGTGACCTAGTTGGGTAAGGATTGGGGCATACTTTTTCCCATACTTTTTTTGTCCATGATTGGGCACTGTTACACCTGTAACAGGTACTGGAAGGGGTGGTAGATGTCCCTTTGTGAGAGAGGTGAATAGCGGAGGCAAGCATTTGGTACTTTTAGTTTGTCTTTTCTTTTGGGCCTCTTGCTCATCCTCTGACTAATCTGCCACTGTTTTATTGGGTTGGTTGGTTTTTGCTGCTGGAGTTCACCCGCATAAGTTTTAGCTACCCAGGAAATGCATTTTCTCTCACCAGGCACAAGAGGTGAGGAAACAATTAGATGTATGTATGTCTTGCCAAGTGAGGCTGAATGCCGGAGTTACACGTAGAAACTCCTTTCTGTATTTACCACAGTTTTCTGAGAAGGTCCCAGCCACTGTTCAGTCTGTGCCAAGTCATTCATAGAAAAGGGAACATGGATATGGACTGTTCCTTCAAGCCCCACCACCTTTCAGAGTGGAAGGATTGCAGGAGAGACAGAAGGCACATGGGAGTGGGTAACCGACAGGGAGGGTAAAGGAGAGGGGGCAGAAGGTTGAGTTACTCCCTTGGCTGCATCTGCAGTAGGAGAAGGTGCTAGCTCATCAGGAGTGAGGTGAGGAAGCCTTTAAGAGAAACCTACTCTTAACTCCTTGAGGCTCATCTGACCCAGTAGATGAGCCTCAAGGAGTTAAGAGTACGTTTTTCATCCAGCTGGAGTATCTGGTGGGCAGAGCAAGTTT
The DNA here is from genome assembly GCA_028451465.1 of Erethizon dorsatum. Taxonomy (NCBI): domain Eukaryota; kingdom Metazoa; phylum Chordata; class Mammalia; order Rodentia; family Erethizontidae; genus Erethizon; species Erethizon dorsatum. The sequence continues at coordinate 43,645,212 of CM051842.1, forward strand.
GGCAGAGAAAGGGACCAGAGTGGAGAGCAAAGAAAGCTTGGACATAAGGTACCTCCTGCCACTTACCATTTCTCTGCAGGTAGTTATCAAGGTCACAAAGAATTTGGAAGGTGACAAATTCAGGCCATTGGCTGCCATTATCTAGGTTGTACCTGGGCCAAGCCATGAGAGAATAAAATATGAGGTATTTAGGCTGAATATCCCCCTTTTTTTTATGTGGGTACCGGGGGTTGAACTCAGGACCTTGCGCTTGCCAGCAGGCGCTCATGCCACTGAGCGATATCACCGGCCCTTTTTTTCCTTTGTATGTGGGTACCGGGAGTCCAACTCAGGACCTCACACTTGCCAGGCAGGTGCTTATGCCACTGAGCCATCTCACCAGCCCCTGAATATCCCCTTTTTAACCAAGGGGTGAAATATTTTATAGAAGGCAGTCCATAGGGCTATCTGCCAGAACTTTAGAAATTTGGGAGCCCATAATAGCCGATAAGAGAGTGTAGTCCGTAGCCTTATGTTGGTACATCTCCCAAACAGGATAAGGGACCTGGAAGTTCTCCTGTGGATGGGGCCCGGCCTCATCAGAGGAGGTTTTTCCACAAGATTGGGCAGGTGTCCTCTCCACTCCAATGTCTGAGGAAGTCCACCACAGAGCCCGGCTCTGCAGGACCCCCAGTGGTCTGGGACAGACCTACGCTTCCCGGGTACACCTGGGGGAAGGTAGGGGCCGATCTTACCAGGCCTGGGTTGGATAATGAAGTGTCTGGTGTTCAGTGGAGGGTTAGCAGGAAACTGCAAATGACCTTCTGGAGCTCTTAAGTAAGAAGGAAAAATTGAGAGAGAGGGAGAGAAGGAGGGGGCAGGTAGGTCACAAAAGGAAGAGTTTAGGGGGTATTGGAGTAGGCCCCTCGACCCCTACCCATATGGCCACCAAAGGTTAGGAAAAGGAAAAGAAACAAAGGTACGAGCTCATAGGACAGGTTTATTTCAGAACAAACTTGAGAGGAACCACTGTGGTACTAGAGATCAGACCGGCTAGCTCTCTCTCGTGCAGGCCATAACGTCTTTTATAGGGTTATGAGCATAAAAAAAGGTGGGCTGTGGAAGGAAAAAGTCACAATGGGACTTTCGAGGGGGAGAGTTCAGTACAAAGGAGTTGTAGCTGTCCTCCTGGGTCAAGGCTTGAGAATGTCCAGGGAGTTGTAGTTTGTTTGTCAAGAACAGGGCTGAATAATGTTTGGGAATTATGTTTTGTAGCTATGGTCACTGAGCCTCAGTTACTTGTCAGGAACAGGGCTGAGTAATGATGGGAGTTGTGGACTGTAGCTATGGTTACTGGGGCTTATCAACCCATGATTATACTTTTCTGGAAGGTACACAAGCACAGGGGCTGGAGGGGAAGGATTTAATGTGATCTCTGTTCAGCTCAGAATGGTGGTGGTTGGATTCCTTCAATTCTGTTTTGAAGAGGTTTCTCTTATTACTCCCCAAATTTTCTCTGTGCTTTTGGCTTTCATTATTTTGAGTATGATGTGCCTCTGTGTATTCTTTTACATTTGTCCTGTTTGGTGTTTGTTTGCTTTTTCAGATGTTTAGACAAACATTTTTGAAGACAAATATGTGATACATTCAGCCATCAATTGTTTAAATATTTTCTTCCCCATTCTCTCTCTCTCCCTCTTTCTCTGATTCCCATTGTAGTTTTTTGGTTGCTTTCTTTTTTTTGAGAGGGTCTTACTATGTAGCTAGGCTGGCTTTGAACTCACTATGTTGCCCAGACTGGCCTCCAGCTCACAGCTATCCTCCTGCCTCAGCCTCCTACTGGGATTACAGGCATGCACCTCCACGCCTGGCCCAATTTCTGTTGTATTTGGTCATTTGATGATTTCTCATAGGTTTCTGAGATGATATATATTTCTTTTTTTCTTTATGTTTCTCAGACTAGAAAATCTCAACTGACCTATCTTTGACCTTGCTGATTCATTCTTCTGTCAGTGCAAATTTGCTCTTGAGCCCCTTTAATGAATTATTCATATCAGTTACTTTATATTTGTAGTGGGTTTGAACTATTTGAGGGCTGTTCAAAAAGAAAAATAAAATTAAGATGTTGAAGTGTCATATAAGCTTTATTAGCTGATGCTTTGACAAGCTTGCATTTGGGGGGAAGTCCTTCACAGGAGAAGTCTGTGGAGTGGAGTTACTACTCCAAGGGGGAAGTTGGCTACGGGAATTCCCAGAGAGAGAGGTTGGATAAGGGACTTGTTTAGATGGTGGCTACTTGGCAGCACAGTAGAGAGTCCCTGGGTCGGAGGTCTCCAATGAGCTGCGGTGGTTTGAGGTCTAACCTCTTGCTAGTAGATGTGGGGTGAAGTTTTGCAAGATATACAAATCTGGCAGATTCTAAATGACTAAAATCTGCATATTTGAGCTGTTTTTGAAGTAATTGCATGTGTGATAGTTTGAGTTTGGTGCTGATGGGCTTTGTAGCAAATGTGCCTCAACCTGTCCTGAAGAAACAAACAACCAAAAGTAAAAGCACAAAAATCTGGTTCATTAAGTAATGTTGTTTCAACTCCAGAATTTCTGTTTGGTTCCTTCTATAATTGGTATCTCTTTACTGATATCAATTTTGGCACACTTCATCCTTTCAACATTATTTCCCTTAGCTTTTTAAACATATTTAAAATCACTCAAATGCTTAGTGAATTTATTATCTGGTGTTTTTCAGGAAGTTACTGATTGCTTGCTTTTTTGTGTCTTTGCATGTCTTTTGATTTTTGTTGAAAACTATGTAGTTTAAATAACATAATGTGGTAACTCTGGTAATCAGGGTTCTTCCCCTCTTCCACTCCCCAGGGTTTTGTTGTTTGTACTAGGTTATGTTTCTTCAGTGATTTTTTTTGGGGGGGGAACTAATTCTGTAGTTTTTTCCTTGTATGTTGACCATCGAAGTATCTGTTCATCTTAATCCTCAATTAATGATTGGGCAAAGATTTCCTTAAATGTCTGGGGCCAATAAATATCCCAGTCTTTAACAAGGGGAACTGTGTACATGTTGGAGCATGCATATAACACTGCCAGGCAGGTTACAACTGTGCCTTACCCTTCATTTTCTTTTGTTTGTTTTCTGAGACAGGGTGTAGTTCAGGCTGGCTTTGAACTCACTATGTAGCCCAGGCTGGCCTGGAACTCATGGCGATCCTCCTGCCTCAGCCTCCAGATTGCTGGGATTACAGGACTTCGCCACTATGTCCAACCTGTTACCCTTCACTTTTTTCTTTGTCTTTTCTTTTTTCTTTTTACTTATTAGTATGTGTTTGTAGTACGTAATGATTACATTCATTGTAGGGAATTGGTACATGTACATAACACTTTTCAATTCTTTTTTTCTTTTGCACTCCATTCTCCCCCTTTCCAGCATCAGATTCATTTATTTATGAGACCTTATAAAGTTAATTATCATATATATAGGTTGAGAACCAAACTAATAGGCCAAAGAACATATAAAACATGTAAGACTGTTGTAATAGGTCAAGGCTTACCTTCACTATCTGATTGTAAAAAGCCTAAGGGTCAGTTAGAAGTGGGAGTTTAGGACCTGGTCAGATCTTCCCTAAGCACATATACAGCATACAGCCCTACACATTCAGATGACCTTCTCTATTCCCTGGAAAATGTCAGAACTCTTCAAATCCCCTATAAGATATTTCATTCTTTAGCTTTTTCTTTTCTTTTGTTTGTTTAATCTATTGTTTGCCCTCAGGTGTTGTCCTTTGCCTCAGGCATCCAGCACATTAAAACGTTTGTAAATGTTTTCAAAAGTCCCCTGTGGAAAGAGACCTTTAGTGTGGGTTGTGCACCAAATCAACCATAAACCTTTCAAGTAGGGTCTCCCAGGGATTTATCTAACAGATAAGACAAATAATGACAGTTCTTTAGAAACAGCTTCTGGGAGTGATAACTGAGCTGGATAAAGTACTTTTGCAACACAAAATTGTAAGAAGAAAGGAGCATGCCCTGGCGGAAGTGCCATAGACTTTCACTGTTGTTACTAGTTCTATAGATTTTATGGAATAAATGTCATTTGATCTAGTGTAAGCACATTGATCAATCTCCAGAGACATGATATTATTGCCTTTCCTATTTTTGAACAGTTCTACAGATACCTCTTTGGGGAAGAAAATTCACTGAGTTCCTTCCTCATATAGCCATGCCAGAATTCTCATACTACTTTTGGTTTTGTATATAAAAGCTCATTACTAAACCTGAGTTTTTTATAGGTTTTCTCTTTTCTTGTAGAAGTTTTATAATTTTCTGTTTTACCTTTAGGTTTGTAATTCATTTAGAGTTAATTTTTATGTGAGAAGTGAGGTTTGTGTCAGTATTAGCTTTATTTGCCTATGGATTTCAATTGTTCAGCCCCATTTATTGCAAACACTGCCCTTTTTCCATTCAGTTACCTTCATGACTATGTAAAAATATCAATTGACATAAGTAAATAACCTGGTTGAAAAATGGGCAAAAGTCCTGAACAGATGCCTAGTCAAAGAAGACATACAGGTGGCAAATAAGCATCTGAAAAGATGTCCAATATCGTATGTCATTAGGGAATTGCAACTTAAAAGGAGATTCCGGTTATGCACCTATTAGAATGTCTAAAATCCAGAACATTAACAGTGCCAAGTACTGGCAGGAATGTAGAGTAACATGCACTCTCATTTATTGCTGGTGGTAGTACAAAATGGTATAGCCACTTTGGAAAACAGTGTGGCAGGTTTTTGCTTGTTTGTTTGCCTTGTTTTTGCGGTGCTGGGGATTGAACCAAGGGCTTCATGCATGCTAGGCATGTGCTCTACCAATGAACTATAAGCCAAGCTCCTGGCAAGTTCTTATAAAACTAAACATCATCTTACCATATGATCAAGCAATTGTGCTCCTTGGTATTTACCACATGTGTTGAAAATTTATGTGTATACAAAACCCTATGTATACATGTTTATAGCAGCTTTATCCATAATTGCCAAATTTGCAAACAACTAAAAAGTCCTTCAGTATGTAAATAGATGATGAAATTATATCTAGCCAATGGAATTCAGTACAAAAAAAGAAAGCTATTAAGCAATGAAGACATGGACAAACCTTAAATACATATAAGTGAGTGAAAGAAGCCAATCTAAAAAGGCTATATGCTGTATGGTTCCAACTTTATAACAGTCTTAAAAAGATGAAACTATAGAGACAGTAAAAAGATCAGTGGTTGACCATGGTTAGAAGGAGAGGGATGAATAGATGGAGCACAGGGGATTTTTTTTTTTTTATATTTTTTTTTCTTCATTGCTAAGGATAGAATCCAGGGGTGCTCTACTGCTGAACTACACTCCCAGTTCTTTTTATTTTGAGATAATGTCTTCCTGAGTTGCTCAGGCGAGACTAGAACTTGGATCCTCCTGTCTCAGCCACCCTCAATGCTGGGATTATAGGTGTGTGCCCACCATGTCTGGGTGAGCACAGAGGAATTTTACTGCAGCAAAACTACTCTGTATGATACTTTAGTGGATACATGTCATTATGTTTGTCTAAACCCATAGAATGTGGAACACCAATACTGAAACTCAGCACAAACTAGACACTGTGTCACTATTGGTTCATGAATTATACCAAATATATCTTTGTAGTAGGGACAGTTTGATAATGGATGAAGCTTTACATGCATGGGGGCTGAGCATATGAGAGAAATCTCTACTTTCTATTCAGTTTTGCTGTGAACCTAAAACTGTCCTAAAAAATAAAGTCTGTTACAAGTGATCAACTGAAAAAAGTAATGTTTTTTTTCTGTCCCACACCCTACCAGCTCCAGCAGTGACAAATGGTATTTTTTGTTTTTAACCATTTTAATGCATCTTTTTTTTTTAATTAGATTTTATTGGTACATTTTAGATATATGTAACAATCACATTCATCATAGAGAATTTGTACCTGTACAATATATAACTTGGTTTTTTCCCCATTCCCCTACCCTCCCTTCAGCCCTTCCTCCCCTCCCCATCTACAAAGCTTTGTTTCCAGATTTTCCTTCTTTTCTCATTTTTTTTACTTTTCCCTTTTCTCCTTCCACCCTCCCCTCTCCTTTGTCCCCCTCCCCATTTGAATATTTTTCTCATATTTCACAATACCTATTATACATTTTGGTCCTTATTTACATTTTCGGTTTCTCACACCAAAGAAAAAATGTGGTATTTACACATGTGTGTCCGATTTTTTTCACTTAAGAGTATGGACTCAAGGTGCATCCATTTTCCTAGAAATGTCTCGAGCTTATCCTTCTTTATGGCAGAGTAGTACTCCATTGTATAAAAAAAAATCTTCTTTATCCATTCACCAGTTGATGGGCACTTGGGTTGTTTCCAAGATTTGGCTATTACAAACTGTGCTGCTATAAACATAAAAAGAACTGGGAGTGTAGTTCAGCAGTAGAGCACCCCTGGATTCTATCCTTAGCAATGAAGAAAAAAAAATATCAAAAAAAAAAAATCCCCTGTGCTCCATCTATTCATCCCTCTCCTTCTAACCATGGTCAACCACTGATCTTTTTACTGTCTCTATAGTTCCATCTTTTTAATACTGTTATAAAGTTGGAACCATACAGCATATAGCCTTTTCAGATTGGCTTCTTTCACTCACTTATATGTATTTAAGGTTTGTCCATGTCTTCATTGCTTAATAGCTTTCTTTTTTTGTACTGCATATATTGCTGTGCTGTGATGCTTTTAATTCTTTTGGGAAGATACCCAGGAGGGGAATGGCTGGGTCAAATGGAACCTCTAGTCCTAGTTTTTTGAGAAATCTCGACACGGATTTCCACAGTGATTGCACCAGTCTGCACTCCCACCAGCAGTGGAGAAGGGTTCCTTTTTCCCCACAGCCCCTCCAGCATTTGTTATTGGTTGATTTCTTGATAATAGCCATTCTTCCTGGGGTGAGATGGAATCTCAGTGTTGTTTTAATTTGCATCTCTTGAATGACCAGTGATGTTAAACATTTTTTCATATATTTATTTGCTGTTCGTATTTTTTCATCTGAGAAGTGTGTATTCATCTCAGATGCCCATTTTTGGATTGGGTCTTTAAAATTGGGAGGTCTGATTTTTTTGAGTTCTTTAGATGTTCTCGATAATAATCCTTTGAGGAACAGCTGGCAAACATTTTTCCCGACACTTTGGGTTGTGTCTTCACTCTGTTGGTGGTTTCTCTTGCTGTGCAAAAACTTTTTAATAAGATGAGAACCTAGTTGTTGAGTCTTTGTGATAGTTCCCTGTGCGATCGGGGTTTTATTCATAAAGTCTTTGCCTACACCAGTGTCTTCAAGAGTTTTACCTATTCTGTCTTCCAGCAGATTTAATGTTTCTGTTTTAGTATTTAGATCTTTGATCCATTTCAAATTCAGTTTAGTGCATGGTTTGCATCTTAAGTGTCTTCTCATTTACTTTTCTTTTCTTTCTTTCTTTTTTTTTTTTTTGTGGGTACCGGGGGGGTCGACCTCAGGACCTCGCGTGCCAGCAGGCGCCCGTGCCACTGAGCGATATCACTGGCCCCTTTTTCATATGTGGGTTCCGGGAGTCGAACTCGGGCTCTCGCGCTTGCCAGGCAGGCGCTTAAGCCGCTGAGCCATCTCACCGGCCCCTTCTTTTTCTTTTTTAAGTTTAATTCCTGGGTTGATGCTTATAAAGTGTCTATGGTGAGTTGCTTTATTGCTAGTATTTAGAACCCTTAGGAAATGCCTACTTCTCAGAGGTGTCTTCCCAGTACAGCTGGTTTTTGGGCTTTGAGTCTGTTGCAAGATCCTATCTCTTCAATTTGTTGGGTATGAGAAGTTGCTGCCTGCTTGGCCCAGCCCTTGATTGTTTGGCACTGGCCCACAGCATTTTCTATGACCTTTGGTCAGTCTCAGTCTTGGGATACCAGGAAGAACAGCTGGTTAGCACAATTATGCCACTTTGGCTAAAGTGGTACCATTGGCAATCACAATAGCTTCAAACACAGTCTAGAAAATGACAACATGAGGTAACCATTAATTTGCCACATTTAACCGTATGAGTTATGTTTGTGTTTATATAAACAAAATCTAAAACAAACCAGAAAATTATATGCAGTATATAAGTCCTTAATATGTTAATTTTACCCTCAGGGGTGAACATTTAAAAGGGGTTAGGGAAAAAATAGAGAAGTAGAAGAAGAGGAAGAGATTAGAAGCAAGGCTGGAGGACAAAGGAGGATCGTGCTGACTTTGGGAAACTGGTACAGAAGACAGGAGGGAAAGAGGAGGAAGAAATAACCACAAGGAAGCTAGAAACCACGTGCACACTCATATAAAAACAAGATCAAACAATGGAGGAAGAAAACAATAACAAAATGAGAACAGCAAGAAAAAAAGAGAGAGAGAGAAAAGAAAAAAAAAAGTCTACTTTCAGGTTTGTCTGTGCTATCACTGGTAGACAACATGTGGAGACAGAGTCCAGGTCTGTGTTGATTTGATTTATCCCAGCAAGTCAGCAGTAGCTTTACAGTGGGGTAGTAGATAATCTCAGGGAGCCCGCACCTTTATTTTCTCTGAAGTTCAGGCTGTGTTCTGGCCATAGTGGCCGAGATCTGACCCATTCAGCCTGCAGCAATCAGTGCACCTTCTGTGGGCTTGAACTCAGCTGGGAGCTGCTAGATGAGCCCAGCAATTGTTCTTGAGTTCTGAGCTCAGTTGGCCCCTCTCCAAAATGGCTCCTGGCCAATTGCTCTCTCCCGCGGCAGGACTGAGCCCTCACACTCACCCCCAGCTAGTGCAGTCTTTCACATCCACTGCTCCCTTCCACTGCTGCATCTCTCCATGGAGGCCTCTGGTGTTGCCAGCAGTCACCGTGTGTCCCTGGGTTTGAAGTGTTCTTCTCCTGCAGTGAGTCCAGACTTAGGGAGAAGGCTCTGCCGGCTACCTCCTTCTTATTTGTTGAAGTTTCTTTCTCTGCTCTCCCCATGGGTTTCAATTCTCGTTTCAGATCTTTCCTGGGTCTAGGGGATCCACTTCTCTCCTTCTTGTCTTCCTTGAGTTGCTGTATTCCAGTGCCTGGATGGCAACTTTTAGAGAGGCTCTTTCTCTGGTGCTTACCACTCCACCATCTTCCCGGAAGTCCAGTCAGAATGGATTTACAGTAAAAAAAAAAAAAAAAAAATCAGTTGACTGTATTTGTGTGGGTCTAATCTCTGGGCTTCCTTTCTGTTTTGTTGATGCATGTGCCTTTTCTTTTCCTGACTCTGTGCCATCTTGGTTACTATAGAGTGAGTCTTGAAATCAGATAACATGTGTCCTCTAACATTATTCTTTTTTAGAATTGTAATAGATACTCTAGATCTTTGCCTTTCCATATATATTTTAGAATCAATTTGTCAATGTCTACAAAATGCTTGCTAGAATTTTGATTTGAGTTGAGTTTATATGGTATTGCCTCTCTTCGTATATAATTTATCTTTTTAAAAAACATTTTTAGCAGTTACTCTTTTTTTATAACAGAGTTTAAGTGTACTTTCAAATACTACTATATTGCTTGATAAGTTCTTCACATGTTTCCCTTCGACATTGCATCATTCATTTCACTTATTTATATTCTATAGTTTTGCATTGCATTGTGATACAACCTACACAGGTAGTTACCTCTTAGAATGATTAAGAATTAAAACATAAAAGTTTTATATTGCCTAGATTTTTCTCTCACTTCCTTTCTTTGAGTTCCTTTCTGATGAGTTCAAGTTTCTGATATTCTTCTTTTACTTTTCTTTTTTTTATTTATTTATTTATTTTTTATATGCGGGTACTGGGAGTCGAAGTTAGGACCTCGCACTTGCCAGGCAGGCACTTATGCCTCTGAGCTATATCACCGGCCCATCTTTTACTTTTCTGTCTGGAGAACTTTTTGGCATTTCTTTCAGGACACATAAACTATGGTGTGTAGCAGCTTCTGCACCATGTAAGTATATCAAGGTGCTGGATCTTCCGGTCTCTTCAAATATTCAGGTGTGGTTTTCCCTGTGACCATCATTCTCTGGTGATTTTGAAAAGTTATTTGATTTTATTTTTGTCTAGGTTTTCCTTGTCATAAGGGCAGGACTGACATCTTCCATTTTCTTTAGTTTGAAGCTGTAGCTGGAGGTATTATGTGTTTTTACATTTTCTTATGACCACGTTGCACAAAAATAAAAACAAATAGTTGAAACTAATTTTAATAATATAGTTCATTTCACTCAAGTATCAAAAATAACAGCTGAACATGTAATCCATATAAAAATAGTCAGGAGGCATTCTGTATTTCTTTTCAAATAAACCTTAACATATATGGATTTGTTACCAGGTTTTGGAACATTGGAGTCTCCTTCTGGATGTAGTTTTTAGGTTCTTTCTTTTTTTGGGGGGGTACCAGGGGTCGAACTCAGGACCTCGTGCGCCAGCAGGTGCCTGTGCCGCTGAGTGATATCACCAGCCCTTTTTTCGTATGTGGGTTCCAGGAATCGAACTCAGGACCTCATGCTTACCAGGCAGGCGCTTAAGCCGCTGAGCCATCTCACCGGCCCGTTTTTATGTTCTTTCTATCTCGAACAAAGGATTGAATGAAACAAGCAAAATGGTGGTAAAGTTTCACATTTATTTGAGGTAGGAAATATTAAAGAGGTAGGAAAAATTTTTAAAATGAAGAATAAAAGAAAAACTGGCTCTGCAGAGGAAGTTTCGACCAAGGAAAAAGGGAGGAGAAATGAAAACCAAAATAAAAATAAAAACGTACCCTGGGGTACAGGGTGGGCTAATGTGAGGTGGCATGTTAGCGAACTCTTCATGGCATCTTGTCTCATTTTTATTCATTCCACACACTGTGGGTGCTTGCAAGAAGTTCACTTGTGGGCCATTGGGAATTATTCTGTGCTTAGTCCTGGGATTTTGTAATTAACAGGTCACACTTACTCCCCCAGCCAGCTTTGCCATACCCTACCTTCTTGCCTCATTTCCCTCTGAGAGACACATATCCCCATAATTCTTTGTGAAGTGCTGAAGGAGTGGAGATCTCTGTCTTCTATAGCTTCATCTGGCTAGAAGGGGCTGTAGACTGTACCTACTGGGAATTATGTGCTCTCCAGCTACCTTGGGGTGTTATGGCTCACTGGCTGGGTTGGAGAAAAAAAACTTGTGAGAAGATAATGAGAAAAGTGTTAGTGATTGTACAGCTGTCTGTTTGATGGGAGAAAGAAACTTTACTATTGGCCCAAATATGAGGAGCAAGTCAAATTTCCACACTTCCTATGGAGGAGAAAGTATGCGAGAGAGGAATGTCAGATAAATTATCAAGAGTGGCCTTAGCAAGATCCTGTTTACTTATCTGTAGAAGCACTGGAGTCTTGCTTTTTGAAGAGAAATCTCAAGTTTTCCAGAGGCTCATAGGAGTTGCTTTTTCCTTTTGAGTGGTCTTTCTCTTCAGACAGTTCAGGTGGAACTGGCTTTATTCTAGAAAAATGAATCCAGTTATCTGTGCCAACTTTATTGCAGTGGGTGTGGTGAGGATTATTGTAAAGAGGCCCTTTATTTTGGCTATAATTGGTCAGTGGGAATCCCTTCTTTCTCCATGAGCACTTGGTCTCCACGGTGGACACTGGGTGGTTCCCCTGGTCCAGGAGCTAGCAGGACTCTGTTCCCATACATTTGGATAGTCTGTTGTACTTGGCCCAGATTAATAAGATAGAGTGTCATGGTCACTGGGTCTACTATCATAGCAGAGGATAGAACTGGCCTCCCATATTACATCTCAGATGGGCTCAAATTTAGCACAGTTTTGTGTATATGAGCGCTATTGGCAGTAATTGGAGCCAGGACTCAGACATCTCTTGGCAAAGTTTTGCCAGAGCATGCTTTAGGGTCTGGTTGGCTCTCTCTACCTTTCCAGAAGATTAAGGTTGCCAGGTGGAGTAGAGGTGGTATTTTATTCCTAAAGCCTTTGCCACCTCCTGAGTTATTTGAGTCACTCTGGAAGGACAGGGGTAGTCCAAATCTGGGGATGATTTCTTTAAGAAGCACCTTGACTACTTCTGTAGTCTTTTCTGAATGGGTAGGGAAGGCTTCAATCCAGCCTGTAAAGGTGTCAATCAGGAGATATTTAACTTTTTTTCCTTTTCCTAGTACCAATGCCTGCATAAGAGCTATTAGCTATGCCTTTTGAGCAGAGGTTGCTGGGGGGAAAAGGTGTAACTTTAACGACCTGTTATGAAACTGCATAACCTGCTTTTTGATGTTCTTCTTGAGCAAAGCTGCTTCATCAGTGAACCATACCTCCTGAGGGTCTTGGATTGGCAGGTCACTGACGTCCTGCCTGCTTGCATAGCTCTGGGAGATGACTTGCTCGCAAGAGTGGCTAACTTCTGGGCCTGTAGGCATCAAAGAGACAGGATTAAGAGTAGTGCAGGTTTTTATAATAACCTCAGGGGTGTAAGAGTGTGGTCTGATACTTGGTAACCCTTTCCCCTGTTAACCACAAGTAACCTCTTGACTCCAAAATAGCCCAAACTTGATGGGGAGTCAGGACTTCTGTTGTCTGTCCTAAAGTTAACTTTGCAGCTTCCTCTATTAGTGTAGCTGTAGCTGCTACTGCTTTCAGGCAGGGTGGCCATCCAGTGGCCACCTCATCTAACTTTTTTGAAAAGCATGCCACTGGGCAGGGTTCTTACCCTAGCCTTTGGGTCAAGACCCCCAAAGCACTTCTTCTCTTTTCTAATATATGGAAGAAGAGTTTTCTTAAGTTGTGTATTCCCAGTGCTGGAGCCTGACTAAGGACATGCTTTGTTTTTCTAAAGGCATTGTCATCACTCTTGTCCACTCTAGGGGCACAGACTTGGGGCCTTTTACAGCCTTATATAAAGGCTTTCCCATTACTCCAAAATTAGGTAGCTAGATCCTAAAAAAGTCTGCCATTCCCAGGAAGGAACAAAGCTGTTGTTTGGTGGCAGGAGGCCCAAGATCACAGATAGCCTGGATCCAGTCCCTAGATAGCTGTTGTTTCCTAGATGTAAGAATATATCCCACATATTGAACTTTTTGGAGGGATATCTGAGCCTTTTCTTTGGAGGCTTTATATCCTTTCTTGCCTAGAAAGTTGAATTTGTACAGCATTACAGTCGGATAATTCCCAAGTTCGGCTGCAAACTAGAATATCTTCTACATACTGTAGGATGGTTCCCTATTTAAGCTTTAGGTTCCTTAAATCCTTCTCTAGTGCCCAAGCAAAAAAGTGAGGACTGGCTCTCAGCCCCTGTGGGAGAACTATCCAAGTATATTGCTGGTTTTCTCTTGAAATGGGAGTTTCCCATTCAAAGGCAAACAGAAACGGAATTTGGATGTGAGAGGATGGGAAAAAATGCGTCTTTTAAATCTAAAACTGAGAATCAATTACTGTCCTCTGGAATTTGGGAGAGAATTGTATATGGATCTGCTACTGGGGGTGGATTGGGATAGCAGCTTCATTAATGAGTCAGAGGTCTTCTACTATCCTATACACTCCTGAGGGCTCTATTGTAGGGATAATGGGAGTATTGCAAGGGGACTGACAAGGCCGCAGAAGGTTGTATTTGAGAAACCTGTCTATGAGAGGCTGAAGGCCTTTATGTGCCTCTTCTTTGATTGGATACTGCTTTTGGTTAGGAAGTCTTCTGGGGTCTTTTAGTCTTTTTTTCTTTTTTGTGGGTACCGGGGGGTCGACCTCAGGACCTCGCGCGCCAGCAGGCGCCCGTGCCGCTGAGCGATATCACCGGCCCCTTTTTCGTGTGTGGGTTCCGGGAGTCGAACTCAGGCCCTAGCGCTTGCCAGGCAGGCGCTTAAGCCGCTGAGCCATCTCACCGGCCCCGGTCTTTTAGTCTTAAAACTACTGGCATAGCTGGATTTGCCCTACGGGTATTCCTTTATACCATGAAGCAGGATCTACCTGTTGGCTAATTTGGTTAGGGAGACCTGGTGTATTCCCAATAGGTAAAAATCCATTTTAGCCTTAGCTGGAATTTGAGAATTGTCCCCAATTTTGCTAGTAAATATCTTCCTAGCAAGAGAGTAGGAAATGACACGTCAGAGGAGGAGTAAAGAATCTCCAACTAGGGATCCCCTCGACCCCAACTATGGCTATAGACCTAGAGGATGGTTTTCTAGAGAGGAAATCAAAACTAAATGAGCTACCCCTGTGTCTATAAGCAGTTGAATTGGGTCACCCATAGTATCTAAGATTATCCAGGGTTCCTCATAGGAGATAGTGATGTCCGTGGATAGGGGCATTACAGGTTCCCCTGGGCCTTGTCAGTTGTCGCAGTAGGAAGTGAGGGTTTTGGCTGGCCTATTCCCTCTCTTGGAGTAGGGACAGTCAACTCTCCAGTGCCATCAGGCACATTGGCTGCTTCACATTTGGAGCAGGACCTAGGTGGTGGCTTGGAGAAGTCTTGTGCCCAGTGTCCAGTCTTCTTGGACTTGAAACAAGAACTCTTTCCTTTGTTGTTCCTGGGCTTTCCCTTAGATGACGTGGGTGGGTTTAAAGCATTGCCAGTTGCAGCAGCTATAATCTTAGCCCTTTCTCTTTTGACCCTCCTCTGGGTCCTGATTGTTGAACACAGAAAAGGCTGTGTCCAGTTGGACCACAGTGGTCTGTGGCCCCATCTGAAGTTTTTGTAACTTGCGCCAAATATCTGGGGATGAATGACAAATGAAATGATGCCCCATTAGTGTTTCTCTTCTCCTGGAAGATAGATCTGTATTAGTATATTTATGAAAGACTTCTGCTAATCAGTTATGGAAGACAGCTGGGTTTTCCTCTACACCTCGTATGACCATGCTCACCTTGTCATAATTAACAGATTTTTATATACCTTTTCATTCCCATGATAAGAGCAGCTAGCATATCAGACATAATTTTTAGTCCCTCAGTAGTATTATAGTCCCAGTTTGGTTCTGTTGAAGGGAGAATAGCCTCTCCAGGGTGGTTTCCTTCCCTTTTTAAAGCCTATTGCTTATCTACATAGTTCCTAGCCTCTTGTAGGATTCTTTGTCTTTCATCAGGGTTATAGCAGATGACCAACATAAATTGTACATCTCACCATAATAAGTCAAAAGCAAGGGTCAAAGTTTAAAACCCTTCTGCAAATTTACTAGGGTCCTCTAACAGTTGGCCTAATTATTCTTTGCACTGCTGGACATCTGCAACTGGAGTATTAATTTCCACCTCTGAGACCTCTCTTAGAGGCAGGATAAGTTGTGAATTAGAGGGAGTAAAAAGCACCACTTCAGGTTTGACCTGTCTGAAGAGCATAATGAGGGAGTTAAGGAGTGCTGGGTTCCTCTGGGGCACTAGGCTCTGGCCTGGGGACTATAGTAGGAGGTCGAAGAGACCTCCCAGTGTGGTTGTCTTCATCAAAGACATCAGAGAGACCCATATCCTCCTGAGACAGGTGGGGGTCCCAGGATAGGGTCATCCAGGATATCTTCCTGGTCCTCAGGGGCCACTCTAAGTACCATAGCTTCTGTTCATTCCCTCTAATTAAAGGGTCACAAAAGCCTGAATATAAGGGATCTCACTCCACCTTCTATGTTTTAAGCAGAAATGCTGTAACTGAAGAATAGTCTCATAATTTAAAGTGCCATCCCATACTCATCTCTTGCCATTTCCTAATTTATATTCAACCCAAACCATATTGCAGTAGTAGATAAGCTGTTCTTCCTTTAAATTGTCATGATCAAAACTTTCCCACTGATCAAGGATATAGCCTAGTGGCGAAGTCAGTGGAATCTATATGGTGAGGTCCAACAAGTTTCTCATGGCTAGTCTTGGGTCCTATAGTGAGAGGGCAAACCATGTCTTGGCTCCTTAGGATGTTGTCCTATGCAGAAGGAGGAGACCTGATTTGAGCCTCACAAAGTGTCCCTTGTGAGACTCAAGTATTTAGTAGACAGACATCTCTGTTGGAATGTAGAGTGATGCCTGTGTATTTCATAGAAGCAAGCAAACGTGACAGATTTTTCCCTACTGGGGCCCGTTAACTCCTTAGAAAGAGAGGGTTGAGCCACTCGATGGCCCTATCCAGTCCTTTGAAACTCCCGTGTGATCAGGGCAGGACCCCCTCCCCAGGATTCCCTTAGCTGATGTTGAGCCATTTGATGGTTCTACTTAAGCAGGCTGCAGCCACTTGAGAAACAATAACTCTCATGTTAACCCTATAGTAAAAACTTTGGTACTTTTGGTAAGGGAGTAGAAATGGAAACCTTTAAAAAAAATTAAAAAGTTTTAAAAATAAGGATGGCTCTACTTTTGTATACTTACAGTCACTTTAGTTAAGTTTCACTAGCTGTTCATTTGTTCTGCTCAGGTTGTCAGGCATATGTATCTAAATTACTTGCATTTTGTTAGAAGAAACAAGGATGGGGTCTAGCCTCAAACCAGTATCGGCAAATTAGTCCTGAAAGTGACAGCTCTAGGCGGGCTTTAGGACCCAGAGGAAACACCCAGCTCAGCTGCTGCTTGCCTCCAAGGGCAGAAGCAGTGGGAGTTTGCTTTTTTTTTTAGTTTAAGTTTATTGGTATAATTTAGGTAGACATAATGACCACATTCATTATAGGGAATTATATCTGTACATGATATATCTTGATTCCTCTCTTTTCTCCCCATTCCCATCCCCTCCTTTCAAACCCCCTTCCCCTCCCGCTCACAAAGCTCGGTTTTCATCTTATCCTTCTTTTCTCATTTTTTTCTTTCCCTTCCTTCCTTTCCCCTTCCCTCCTCTCTAGTTCCTTTTCCTTTTGAACAGTTTCTTGCTGTTTCACAATATCTATTGTATATTTTTGTTCTTATTTACATTTTCAGTTTCTCACACCAGAGAGATAATGTGATATTTACACATGTGTGTTCGATTTATTTCACTTATGATTATGGTCTCAAGGTCCATCCATTTAGCTATAAATGTCTCAATTTTATCTTTCTTTATGGCTGAGTAATACTTCATTATATAAAAAAACCACATCTTTTTTATCCATTCATTGAGTGATGGGCATTTGGGTGGCTTCTGAGATTTATCCATTACAAACTGTGCTGCTATAAACATGGGTGTGGTGGGAGTTTTAAAAGGGACAATTTTTTCTCTTCCTGTGCGAGAAGACACAGGACCTATTAATTTAAAAGAAGAGAGAGAGGAAGCTCACATGTTGTCTAAAATCACAGGCCTAATTCCTATCTACAAGGGTGAGGTTTCCCAGGATCCAGGTGACAGGAAAAAAAAAAAAAAAAAGAAAGGAAAAGAAAAAGGAAAAAACCTGTAAACAAAATGGTAATGATTCACCCAAAATGGCCTCTAGCCATGTGGTAAGAGAAGATGGCGCCTGGCCATGTGACAAGGCAACATGGTGCCCCAGACTAAAACATTGCTCTGAGAAAGAAAGGGCCATAAACAAACTGGGGTAGGCAGAAACCAGGCTAATTTCCAAAAAGGGTAGCAAAATATGGCAATCAAACACATGGACAACATGGCGTACCAAACCGGCAGAGTGAGCACAAGTGAGAAAAAGAAAGAAAACGGGAGGTAAATTTCAAGTGGGCCTGTACATAAAAACACAGAAGCCACCCATTTTCCCACCCCATCCAATCCCGTGTGGTGGGACACATTAGGAAGCTGTTCCTGGTGCCATGAGTAAAAGCCTTCTAGATTCCTAGCCCAGGGGAGACTGGGAAAGGAGGAGGGGGAGGCAGAGGGGGAAGAGGAACTTTTTGAGGCATTTACAGAGAAAAAACTATGCCCAAAGGGCCTTACCTGGTCTCCTGGCTGCTAAGCCAAATATGTTACAGGGTTTTGAGGTGCTGGAGTCTCCTGGAGGTGGTTTCTAGATTCTTTTCATCTTCAACAAAGAATTAAACGAAATGAACAAAACAATGGTAGTTTCACATTTGTTTGAGGTAGGAAAAACTAAAGAGGTAGGAAGAATTTAAAAACAAAGGGTAAGGGGAAAATGGCTCTGCAGAGTGAGTTTGGTAGTGTGAGAAACTGAAAGTGTAAATAAGAACCAAAATGTATAATAGAAATTGTGAAATAGGAAGAAATTGTTCAAAAGGAAAGGGGAACTAGGGAGGGGGAGGGGAAAACGAAGGGAAAAGAAAAATATGAGAAAAGAAGGACAAAATGGAAACAAAGCTTTATAAATATGGAAGGGAAGAGGGGTTGAAGGGGGAGGGGAATGGGAAAAAAAGAGGAATCAAGATATATCTTGTACAGATACAAATTCCCTATGATGAATGTGATCATTATGTATATCTAAATTGTACCAATAAACTTAATTAAAAATATATATTTTTAAAAGCTGGTTAAAAAAAAAAAAACCCAAAAAGCTCCGAACAACAAAAAATGCTATTTCTTTCTAAAGAATGAAGAACTTATTCTTAGAAATAAATGAAACAAATGAATAAATTTTTAAAATATTAGCAAATTATTTCTTTTTTTTTTCAAACTTTATTTTATTTAAAGACAACAAGTAAACATTCTCATGTATTAACAAACTCAAGCATTAGAGAATGTACAAATACCTTTTGGAGAAAAATATTACTCAGTATAAGATTAAGCCATGTGAAAGTTAGGTAAAAATAGAAGACTAAGGAATGGAATAGTCACAATGAAATTGCATTTTCATACTAGGGAGACAATACGATGTTTACAAATGTGCATCCGGTTTATTTCGCCTGTGAGTATTTTCTCGAGTTGCATCCATTTGCCTATAAAAGTTTCCAGTTTATCTTTCTTTATGACTGAGTAGTACTCCATTGTATAGAAATACCACATCTTTTTTATCCATTCCTCCGTTAATGGGCATTTGGGTTGTTTCCACGATCTAGCTATTACAAATTGTGTTGCTATAAACATAGGTGCACATATATCACTGTGGTACGATGTTTTTAATTCTTCTGGGAAGATACCCAGAAGGGGAATAGCTGGGTCAAGTGGCACCTCCAATCCCAGTTTTTCGAGGAGTCTCCACAAGGATTTCCACAGTGGTTGCACCAGTCGACACTCCCACCAACAGTGGAGAAGGGTTCCTTTTTCCCCACAGCCCCTCCAGCATTTGTTATTAGTTGACTTCTTGATAACAGCCATTCTTTCTGGGGTGAGATGGAATCTCAGTGTTGTTTTCATTTGCATCTCTCGGATGACTAGTGATGTTCAACATTTTTTCATATATTTGTTTGCCATTTGTATTTCTTAATCTGAGAAGTGTTTATTCATCTCAGATGCCCATTTTTGGATTGGGTCTTTAAATTTGGGAGGTCTGATTTTTTTTAGTTCTTTGTATGTTCTCGATAGTAATTCTTTGTCTGAGGAACAGCCGGCAAACAGTTTTTCCCACGTTGTGGGTTGTCTCTTCACTCTGTTGATGGTTTCTCTTGCTGTGCAAAAGTTTTTTAATAAGATGAGATCCCAGTTGTTGATTCTCTGTGATACTTCCTGTGCGATGGAGGTTTTATTCATAAAGTCTTTGCCTACACCAATCTCTTCAAGAGTTTTACCTATTCTGTTTTCCAGGAGATTTAATGTTTCTGTTTTAATATTTAGCTCTTTGATCCATTTTGAATTTAGTTTAGTGCACGGTGAAAGATACGGGTCTAATTTTAATCTTCGGCATGTGTAGAGCCAATTTTTCCAGCACCATTTATTAAAGAGGCTATCTTTCTTCCAGTGAATGTGTTTGGCACCTTTGTCAAAGATAAGGTGGCTTAGTATGTCTGGAGTTGTTTCTGCATCTTCTATTCTATTCCATTGATCTTCAGGTCTGTTTTTTTGCCAATACCACACTGTTTTTATCACAGTAGCTTTATAGTATAATTTCAAATCAGGGATTGTGATGCCCCCTGCCTTGCTTTTGTTGCCCAGAATTGCCTTTGCTATTCTAGGTCTCTTCTGGTTCCAGATGAATTTTAGGTTTCTTTTCTCTAATTCTGTGAGATATGTTGTTGGAATTTTGATCGGAATTGCATTAAATCTGTATAACAATTTTGGAAGTATGGCCATTTTCACTATATTGGTTCTTCCAACCCAAGAGCAAGAGATATCTTTCCATTTTCTGATATCCTCTTCAATCTCCTTTTTCAGAGTACTGTAGTTTTCAGTGTACAGGTCGTTTACTTCCTTTGTGAGATTGATTCCTAGGTATTTCATTTTTTTAGATGTGATTGTGAAAGGTGTTGTTTCCCTAATTTCTCTCTCAGGGAGTTTGTTATTGGTGTACAGGAAGGCTATTGATTTTTGAGAGTTGACTTTGTATCCAGCTACACTACTGAATTTGCTTATTAAATCTAGCCATTTTTTAGTGGAGTTTTTGGGGTCTTCTACATAGAGTATCATGTCGTCTGCAAATAATGATAATTTAACTTCTTCCTTTCAAATCATAATTCCTTTTATTTCTTTGTCTTGTCTAATTGCTCTGGCTAAAGTTTCCAGAACTATGTTGAATAAGAGTGGGGACAGTGGACATTCTTGTCTTGTTCCTGATTTTAGAGAGAAGGCTTTCAGTTTTTGTCCATTTAGTATGATATTGGCTGTTGTTTTCCCATAGCTTTTATCAGATTGAGATAAAGACCATCTATTCCAATTTTCTGTAGGGTTTTTATCATGAATGGGTGCTGGACTTTGTCAAAAGCTTTATCTGCATCTATTGAGATGATCATATGATTTTTGTCCTTGGTTCTGTTAATATGGTGTATTACATTTATTGATTTACGTATATTGAACCATCCCTGCATCCCTGGGATGAATCCAACTTGGTCATGGTGTATAATCTTCTTGATGATTTGCTGCATGCTGTTTGCCAGTATCTTATTGAGGGTTTTTGCATCTATGTTCATTAGGGAAATTGGTCTGTAGTTCTCTTAGTTGGGTCCTTCTCTGGTTTTTGTATCAGGGTAATGCTTGCTTCCAAGAATGAATTTGGGAGTATTGCTTCCCTTTCAATTTCATTAAAGATTTTGAGAAGTAGTGGTGTTAGGTCTTCTCTAAATTTCTTGTAGAATTCGGCAGTGAATCCATCAGGGCCTGGGCTTTTCTTTGTTGGGAAGTTTTTAATTACATCTTCGATTTCATTGATTGTTACTGGTTTATTTAGGGTTTTTATATCTTCTTGGTTGAGTTTTGGTAATTCATATGTATCTAGGAATCTGTCCATTTCTTCTGCATATTCCATCTTATTAGAATACAGGTTTTCAAAGTAGGTATAGATGATCTTCTGGATTTCTGCAGGGTCTGTTGTGATATCACGTTTTTCATTCTTAATTGCGTGGATTTGAGTACTTTCTTTCCTTTTTTTAATAAGGTTGGATAAGGGTTTGTCAATTTTATTTAATCTTTCAAAGAACCAACTCTTTGATTCGTTGATTCTTTGTATTGTTTTTTTAGTCTCCAATACGTTAATTTCTGCTCTGATCTTTATAATTTCCTCTCTTGTATGAGTTTTTCGCTTAGCCTGCTCTTCTTTTTCTAGAAGTTTGAGGTACACCATTAGGTTGTTTAATTGTGCTTGCTCTGTTTTCCTGATATAGGAATTTAATGCTATAAATTTTCCTCTTAGGACTGCTTTCATTGTATCCCATAAGTTCCGGTATGTTGTACTGTAGTTATCATTCAGTCGCAGAAACTGTCTAATTTCTTCTTTAATTTCATCTGTGACCCATTGGTTGTTCAGTAGGGTGCTATTTAATTTCCATGTGTTTAGCAAATTCTTGTGGTTTCTTTTGCCATTGATTTCCAATTTCATTGCACTATGGTCTGATAATATACATGGGATAATTTCAATTCCTTTGCATTTACTTAAGCAGGTTCTATGAGCTAGTATGTGGTCTATTTTGGAGAATGTCCCATGTGCAGCTGAGAAGTATGTGTATTCTGATGTTGTGGGGTGGAATACTCTGTAGACATCTACTGAGTCCATTTGTTCCAAAGTTTGGTTCAGTTGTAATATTTCATTGTTGATTTTTTCTCTAGTTGTTCTGTCTTTTTGTGACAGTGGAGTATTGAGATCCCCCAATACAATTGTATTAATGCTTATTTGCTTTTTCATGTCCATTAATATTTGTTTTATATAGTTCGGTGCACTGGTATTTGTTGCATATATATTTATGATTGTTATCTCTTCCTCTTGGATTGTTCCCTTTACAAGGATGTAGTGATCTTCTTTATCTCTCTGAATCATTCTTGGCTTGAAGTTCACTTTGTCTGCGAAAAGAATAGCTATCCCTGCTTTTTTCTGGGTTCCTGTCGCATGGAATATTGTTTTCCATCCTTTGACTTTCAGTCTATGAATTTCTTTTTGGATTAAATGTGTTTCTTGTATACAGCATATTGTTGGATCTTGCTTCTTGATCCAATTCGCCAGTCTGTGCCTTTTGATTGGTGAATTGAGACCATTAACATTAATGGTTAAAACTGATATGTATTGACTTATCCTTGTCATGTTATTTTCTTGTTGTTGGCTCCCCCTCTTTTAATTTTTATTTTTCCCTCCCTCTCTTTAATCATTTGCTCTGCCTGGTGGATTCCTTCTGTTGGGGTTTCTGGAGTTGTAGTCCTTGTTATCCCTTTCTAGAATGTCCTTCAAAACATTTTGGAGTGCTGGTTTGGTGGTTATAAATTTTCTCAGATGTTCTTTGTCATGGAAGTATTTTACTTCTCTATCAGTTTTGAAAGATAGTTTTGTGGGGTACATCAGTCTGGGTTGAAGATTATTTTCCTTTAGAACTTGAAATACGTCATTCCAAGCTCTTCTTGACTTGAGGGTTTGTGCTGAAAAGTCCGCTGTGATTCTGATGGGCTTTCCTTTATAGGTGATTTGTTTCTTTTCTCTAACAGCTTTTAAGATTCTACTCTTATGTTGAATTTCTGGGATCTTGACTATGATATGCCTGGCTGAAGATTTTTTTGATCGTGGCTAATTGGAGTTCTATAAGCCTCACTTATCTGAACGTGAAATTCTTTTTCTCTACCAGGGAAATTTTCTGTGATAATGTCTGTGAACAGTGTTCTGATGTCATTTATGCTATCTCCTGCTTTTTCATTGACTCCAATCAATCTTAGGTTATTCTTCTTTGCATCATCTAGCAGCTGCTGGATTGATTTTTCATTGTCCCTTGCTGTTTTTAAGAATTCTTTCTTTTCATGATCATTAATTGCAAGCCTGTGTTCTATATCTGAGATCCTGTCCTCACATTGGCTTAATCTGCTACAAATACTTTCAATGGAATTTTTGTTCTCCTGGATATCTGCTTGAATCTGCTTTATGGATTCCATTTCTTTCCTATGCTGAGCATTCATGGCTTCCATCATTTTCTTAAGCTCGTCTATTTTTTTGTCTGTGTCTGCTCTAGCGTCCTTAAGCATGGTCTTCATTGTGGACATTATCTCTGCAGTTATCTGAGAAATTATTTCTGATTTACATTTTTCCAGAGCCTCATTCAACTGCTTTGTTGTTACCACTTCAGAGATGTCAGGTGGGTGGCTTTCGGCTTGTCCCACCTTGCTGCCCCCTGGGTTTGCCTTTGGTGAACTGGATGTGTGGGGTTGCATCTTGTTTAAGTGTCCTCTCATTTTCTTTTCTTTTTTTAGTTT
Organism: Erethizon dorsatum; assembly: GCA_028451465.1. NCBI lineage: Eukaryota > Metazoa > Chordata > Mammalia > Rodentia > Erethizontidae > Erethizon > Erethizon dorsatum. The sequence continues at coordinate 43,668,884 of CM051842.1, forward strand.
AATTCCTGGGATTCTGTTTGTAAATTGCCTATGGTAGGTTGCTTTATTGCTAGTATTTCAAACTCTTAGGAGATTCTTGGAATACCAGGAAGAAAAGCGCCAGTCAGTGTGTCCTTCTCGGCTGGTGCTTCTCTGTACCGCGGCGTCTCGCGTTACTCCGCGGAGGTCCCCGCTGGAGCTGTGGATGGAGTGGCGGCTGCCCTGAGTTCTGAGCTCAGCTGCTGCCCCCCCCCCACAATGGTGCCTGGCTAGTCGGTCTCTCGCGTGACTGACAGTTGGGCGTCAGCACTCACCGCCAGTCAGTGTGTCCTTCACAGCCGCCGCTTCTCTGTACTGCGGCATCTCGCGTTGCTCCGCAGAGGTCCCCGCTGGAGCCGTGGGTGGAGTGGCAGCTGCCCTGAGTTTCAAGTTCAGCTGCTGCGCCCCCTACAATGGCGTCCGGCTAGTCGCTCTTGCGTGCGGGACGGCTGGCGTCAGCACTCACCGCCAGTCAGTGTCAGCAAATTATTTCTGAGTGGTAGATATTGTATATGTTTGAAATTTTTTCCAGAACACCGACATCAGTGAAGAAAGTTTATAAGAAATGGGGACAAAAGGAAAAAGATAGCAGCTGGAGAGAAACGCAGCCATCTAGAGGAAACCTGTTTTCAAGGTAGTAGAAACTCCAATAGGTTCAAACATTGGTGGGAATGAGCCTGGAGAGAGCAAGTATAAATACCATTATGTGTAAATACCACACTTTCTTTATCCATTCGTTGGTTGGTGGACATATAGGTAGCTTCCAAGATTTAGCTATTATGAGTTGCACTGCTAAAAACATGGGTATGTGTACCTCACTGTAATATGGAAATGGGAAAATAGATCTTATGCAAAAGGGAAGGGGACCAAGGGATGGAGGGAGGAGGGGGTGTGGAGGGGAAGAGGATAAAAGCAAGAAATACGATGTGTTATACACATGTACTAATGAAAATAAAAATTAAATCTTGTGTCCCGTGGCTAAATCAATTTTTTTACACCAAGTACTATAAGGTTTCATCTGTTATTATTTCTTAATGCTACCATTTTGTAACTTATGTATTTTATCTAAATAATGTTTAAATACTTATAACTAAATTACATTTGAATGTTTTAAATCTATATAAGGGAGAAAGTTTGACTTTAGTTCATTCATTAGTTTTATTAGTAATAGGAATATGCCTTTTTCTGTGTGTGGTTGTCAGAAGCTAGAGAACAGTAAGTAATTTAAGATTTATTTAACTTGAGTTTTTTTTTTCTTAGTCATAATATTTAACTAGGTGGTGTTTATAAATTAAAAACTGACTCCAAAGGCTGGGGATGTAGCTCAGTGGTAGAACTCTTTCCTAGCATTCATAAGGCCCTATGTTTGATCTCTAGCACAGCCAAAAAAAAAAAAAAGAAAAGAAAAAACTGACTTCTACTTAATATTTTAAAATATTCAGAAAAGTATAAAGAATAATACAGTGAACATTTTTACATCTAGTGTATGCTAAATAAATTTTTAAAATTACAGTGCAGCCGGGCATGTTAGTGCATACCTATAATCCCAGCACTTGGGAGGCTGAGGTAGGAGGATCACGTAAGTTCAAGGCCAGCCTGGGCTACATAGCGAGTTCAAGACCAGTCTGAACTACATAGTGAGACCCTGTCTCAAACAAACAAACAAAGTTAAAATCACAGTGCAGTTGAAACCCCCTATATCAGGGGTCCCTGTTGCTGGGTCAGGAATTGGTAACAGTCTGTGACAGCTGGAGGTGAGTGGCAGGCAAGCTGGGGAAGATTCATGTGTATTACAACCTCCTGTTCCTCCCCCAATCCCTAGCATTATCTCTTGAGCTCTGCCTCTTGTCCAATTAGTGGCTGGCATTAGATTCTTATAGAATCAGTCCATGGGAGGGATCTAGGTTGTGCACCAGTTATGAACATCTAATCCTGAGCCATCCCCTCCCCCTTCTCCTAAACATGGAAAAATTGTCTTCCATGAAACCCGTCCCTGGTGCCAAAAAGTCTGGTGACCACTGCCCTATATGATCCTCTCTGGTCACATCCTAGTCCCACCACCGCCCCAGATTGCCACTATCCCATTCAGCATTTACCAATCCCCTGAATTTCTTTGACCTTTACTACTTGTATAAGTGTCACTTGAAATATATGAGATTATTTTGTTTTTTGAGCATTATGTATATGTATTATAATGTATGCATTCTTCTACAAACTTCAGTTTTTGTTCAACATATTTGAGGGATTCATTCACATTAATATCTGTAAAGCTCATGCATGTATTTAAAATTCCATATGGAATTATTGCAGTTTAAGACTCTATTCATTGATGTTTGACTGTGATAGCTTTGAAGCCCCACCCTTCCCTCTTTCCCTCTGCCACTCATCTGGGCAAGATGCTAAGCCATGATGCTGCCTCCTTTACCACAAGGGGAAAGATCAAACCACAAATCTTTACCCCAGCCCAATTGCAGCTACCATAAAAACCCAAGCCAGTGTCTGTCTTTGCTCTGTCAAACCATGTTTTGGATGTGCTTGAGAACCACTAACTGCTCTTTACAGAAAGCCTCGTGTCATGACTGCAAGTATGTGTTTGGCATTATTGGTGTTAACGTACAAACCAGGTTTTGAGTTGGGGGGTCTTTATAGAGTGTCCAGAATATTATCTCAGTGTTCTTTTGTGATGAACATTAGATCGTTTCCCTTTTTTTCTTTTGCAGTTGAATACAATGCTTCCATGTATACTTTTTGCTTTTTCTTACTGATTTGCCTAAGTTATTTTTATATTCTGGACTTGTTTCTTAGTGTTTCAAATGTCTGCTCTCTGTCTTTTATCTTTTTACTTTAATAATTTCTTTTGTAGTAGAGACATTATGTAGTTTGAAATAACCAAATTATCATTTTTTTATTTATGATTGATATTTGTTTAGGAAATATTTCTCTAGCCGGGTGTGGTGGCACATGTCTGTAATCCCAGCACTGGGGGGCTGAGGCAGGAGGATTGCTGCGAGTTCGAGGCCAGCCTGGCCTACAAAGTGAAGTTCGAGGCCAGCCTGAACTTCATAGTGAAACCCTGTCTCAAAAAGACAAAAAAAAAAAAAAAAAAAGGAAATATTTCTCTAATCATGAGATCCTAAAATGTCCTCCTAAGTGTCCTAATACCTTCAAAGTTGATTTTTAAAATTTAGAACTTGGTTCTACTTGTACTTGTTTTTAAAGTAGTGTAGGCTATTTTCTTATAATGCCTGTCTGGTTTTGGTATTAGGGTCATGCTGACCTCAGAGCAAGTTAGGAATTTCTTGATGTTGTTAAATTCTGTGGGAAAGTTCATGTAGAATTGGTGGTGTTTCTTCCTTAAATATTGGTAGAATTTTCTAGTGAACTCAGTCTTAAAATTTCCTTCTAGTAAGGTTATACTGCGAACTTAATTTCTTTAAGAGATGAATGGCTGTTCAAATTGTCTATTGTTCAGGGGCTCTCGAAGAATTGGTTCATTTCATCTATGCTGTTGAATTTATTGTCATAAAGTTTTTCATAACATTCACTGGTCTTATTATCTAAAGAATTGCAGAGATACCAGTTGTTTTCATTCCTGAAACTGGTAATCTGTATCATCTTCTTATTCCTAGTTAATTTGGCTAGAAATTTATCAAGTGTACTGATACTAAAAAAGAGCTACCAGTTTCACTGATTGCATTATTTTATGTCTACTTTTTTATATCAATTGAGAGATGGATATTGAAATATCCAGCTGTTTATTTGTCTCTCTTCACAATACTACTAGTTTTACCTCATGCGTTTTGGAACTCTTATTATGTACAGTAAATGTTGACAGTTAATGTGTCCTCTTTTGGAATGACACTTTGATGATGTAATTGCCTTCTTTATCATGGTAACATTCTTTCAACTGAAATATACTTCATCTGTTATGAATATAGTCAAGCTACAACCCTTTAACCTCTTTAGTGACCTTCATATGTTTAATGGGCATTTAAAATTATTTTTATTAGTACTGTATGTCTGCAATACCTAGTGTTTACACTCATCTTGGAGGTCTGACAGGTATACATGCTGCACCTTGATTATTTAGTTGCATCTTGATCATTTTTACTCCCACTGCCCCTACTCCCTTTGCTCCCTCCTTCCCCAGATCCCCTTCGCATCTTTATAGAGTCTACCCCCGTCTTTAACATGGCTCTTTTATTTTGCTCTTTAAATTATTTATATTTTGGGTCTCTCATACTGGTATTAGAGAAACCATGAGACATTTAATCATTTGTAAATGACTTATTTCACTTAGTATTATTGTCTCAATATCTATTCACTTTCCTACAAATGACTCGTATTTATCTTTCTTTATGGAGTAGTACTCCATTGCGTATATATACCACATTTTCTTTACGCATTCATCTATTGATGGGCATGTAGGCCAGTTCCACTGTCCAGCTGTTGTGAGTTGTGCTGCTGTAAAGTCATAGTATGATGACTTCGGCTCTTTCAGGAAGACACTACAAGGATAGCTGAGTGAAATGGAATTTTTTAGTTTTTTGAGGAATCTCCATACTGATTTTCAAAGTGGTTGTACTTAGTTTGCACTTCATTTTTAAGGCAGCATATAATTGTATTTTTTATTGTTTTTCAGTATAACAGTCTCTGCTTTTAATTGGGGTGTTTAGAAAATTAGCATTTAATGTGATGATGGATATGTGGTTAGATTTCACTTTATCATCTTGTTATATTTTCTATTTATCCTGTCTTAGTTTTGTTCTTTTATCTGCCTTTTAATTAATTGGACATTTTTTATTATTTTGTTTGTCCTCTGTTTTGTTAGCTTTCTGTGTTTATTGTAGTAGTTTTAAGGTTTATATGCAAATTTAATTTATCATTGTCTACCCTCAAATCATGTTACAATGACTCTCACAGAGTATCACAACCTTTGAATAGCATATATTCCCATTTATCCCTTCCTGGTGCCTATTGTTGTTGTATATTTTACATGTTTATATGTTATGAACATAATCAATTTTTATTATTTTTGTCTGAGCTGTCAATTTATCTTTTGAAGAGATTAAAGTAAGAAAAATTATACTTTTACCTTTGTAATTTTCATTTCCAGTACTCTTCTTTCCTTTCTGTAGATGTGTATTTTCACCTGCTATCATTTTTTCCTTTGGTCTAAAGGACTTCTCTTAACATTTCCCACAATCTAGATTTCCTGATGATGAATTCTTTCAGCTTTCTTTTCAAAAGTCTTCAGCCTTTTTTTTTGAAATTTTCTGTGGGTATAGAATCTTTAGTTCAGTTTTTTCCTTTCACTTTTATGAAATGTTGTTCCCCATCTTCTTGCATCCATCTTTTCTGATGTGAAGTCTTTTTTTATTAATATCATCTTTTTGTTCTTCCTGAAATACTTCCAGAATTTCATTTCTTTTAGTCAAATTGATTGTGTGTTTTCTTCATGTTTCTTGTGTTCAGATTTGTAGATATTCTCGAATCTTTTGATTATCAAGTTTGGAAAAAAAATTTTTTTTTTTATATGCGGGTACCAGGAGTCGAACTCAGTATCTCATGCTTGCCAGGCAGGCACTTATGCCACTGAGCTATATCACTGGTCCAAGTATGGAAAATTTTAAGCTACTATTTCTTCAAATATTTTGTCTTGCTACTTCCCATCTCTTGGTAATCTGATGCTGTGACTGCTTTTTGTGTGTGTGTGTGTGTTTTTTCTCCAGTCAGATTTTATTGGTACATTTTAGATATACACAATGATCACATTCATCATAGAGAATTTGTACCATTCCCCCACCCTCCCTTCAACCTCTCCTCCCCTTCCCATCTACAAAAGCTTTGTTTTCATTTTTTCCTTCTTTTCTCCCTTGTTCTCTTCCTATTTCACAATACCTGTTATACATTTTGGTCCTTCTTTATGGCAGAGTAGTACTCCATTGTATAAAAGAACCACATCTTTTTTATCCATTCACCAGTTGATGGGCACTTGGGTTGTTTCCAAGATTTGGCTATTACAAACTGTGCTGCTATAAACATAGGTGTGCATATATCACTGTGATATGATGCTTTTTATTCGGGACGATACCAAGAAGGGGAATAGCTGGATCAAATAGAACCTATAGTCCTAGTTTTTTGCTGAATCTCCACACTGATTTCCACACTGGTTGCACCAGTCTACACTCCCACCAGTAGTGGAAAAGGGTTCTTTTTCCCCCACAGCCTCACCAGCATTTGTTATTGGTTGATTTCTTGATAATAGCCATTCTTTCTGGGGTGAGATGGAATCTCAGTGTTGTTTTAATTTGCATCTCTCAAATGACCACTGATGTTGAACATTTTTTCATACATTTCTTTGCTGTTCGTACTTCATCTGAGAAGTGTGTATTCATCTCAGATGCCCATTTTTGGATAAGGTCTTTAAATGTGGGAGGGGTCTTTTTTTTTTGAGTTCTTTGTATATTTTAGATAGTCCTTTGAGGAACAGGTGGCAAAATTTTTTTAAATTTTTGAAAATCACATTTTCTCTGTGTTTCATTTTGGATAATATTTATTGGTATCTTTTTGAGTTCTTGAATGTTTTCTTTTCCATTGTTTAATATGTCATTTGTTCAATTTGTTATATTTTTCACCTCAAATACCGTGTTTTACATCTCTAAAATTTTAATTTAGTATCTTTGTTATATATTTCATGACTCACATTTTTGAATGAATATTATAGCTGTTTATATTATAGCTGTTTCGTTGTCTTTATATGGTAATTCTGACATTCATGTCAATTTTTTTTTTTTTTTTGGTTTTTTGAGACAGGGTCTCGCTATGTAGCTCAGGCTGGCCTTGAACTCATTGTGTAGTTCAGGCTGGCTTCGAACTCATGGCGATCCTCCTGCCTCAGCCTCCCGAGTGCTGAGATTACAGGCGTTTGCCACCACGCCCAGCTCATGTCAATTTTTGATTGGGTTAAATGTATTGTTTTTCTTTTTGTACTTTTAAATGTCTTTGTGTTGCTGGTAATATTTGTATTCAAACCTTGTGAATTTTACCTTGTTGGTTGCTAGATTTTTTTTTTTACATCTATGAGCTTTCTTGAACTTTTCTTGGGCTAGAATATAATGAAGTTGCATGGAAACAGTTTGATCCTTTAATGTCTTGCTATTAAGATTTGTTAGGTAGAGCCAGAGTCCTAAATGTAGGAAAAATGATTATATGCTGGTTGTTGGTGACAGGTACTGTTCCTGGCTCAGTGTTGGTGATAAAAAAATATTCTGTCTCAAGTGGTTCTTTCTCCTGCCCTGGATAGTTGCTTCGAACATACACTTAGGGATATTCTTTTGAATATTCTTATTTGCAGTTGTATCTGCCTTCCTTTCCCTGGACTCTCAGCTTTATCTCCTCTCCTCAGGGAATCTCCCAGGGTCCACATCAGTTGCACTTGCCTGTGTCATGGTCTGGACACTCAAGGCAGGCTTCTAAGCAGCATCTTTACATTTATTTAAATATCAGCTTCCCAAGAGGCACCTTTAGTGGTTACTTGACTGGTATAAATACTATAATTAATATAGTAAAGTGGACATGAAGTGCTATAAATGTCTTTGTATTTATTTAAATGAGTTAATTGGCTAAATTAACCAATTTAGGAACATTAAATTATTGGTTAGTTCTTTTAAGTGCCTACTAAGACGCTTTGCTCTTAGCACTAGCCCTTAGAGTTCACTTTTCAATTATTTATACCAGCCAAGTAACCACTATCAACAAAAGTTATAAACAGTAGATATATCACCATAGTAGATGATTTAGGGATTAAGGTTACAGCTCTCTTGGCAGGTCGATTTTGAGAAATTTTGCCTACTAGATCAAAGTTGCATGATTCTTGTTACCCTGTTATTTTTGCTGGCTGAAGGCAGTTGGCTGCTATCTGTCGTCTCAGGGCTTTAATGCCCTACCCTAATGGCTACAGTTAATTCCAGATGTTGTTTGCTCCGGAAAAAGATGCAGAGGTTCTGTGAAGATAAAAATCAATAAAACAAACTACTGCCTAGGAAACCTAATTTACTCTTTGGTGTCAGTAGTTAACTTCTTCCTGGAAAAGTTTAAGAAACAGACCCAAGTTAATAGCCATTTGCAAAGCTGATATTTAAAGAAATGTAAAGATGCTGTTTAGAATCCTTTGTGTTTATATCAAGGATGTAATGCTTCCATCACAAAAATTTCTTTTCTGTCCTACCAACAGACACAAGTGAAGTATTGTTATAGACAGCTAAGTTAGGCAGAAATATTATAGGCAGTCAGACAGGGTTAGGTTCTCAAAGGAGCCAGTACAAAAGATGGGATACCTTGCAACTGTGGGGGAGACAGACACCTCCAGCTGAGGCCCAGACCTCAACACAAAAGATGAAACAGATGCACCTACGTATTTCCGCCAAGGATAAACAACAGTGATTGATATTCTAAATAGGTACCAATCACCTTGGGAAAACCAGAAAGAGCCTCTGTTCTGTTTCCTGCCCCATTGCTATGTGACTTGCTTCCCCATTTGATCCCGATTTAATCAATATTACCTGAGCAATTATGCTTGTAACCTTATTGGTTGAACATAGTTTTGTCCCACCTCACGCACACCTTGTAATTTCCCATTTTTCCCCACCTTGGGCCTGCCTTACCTCATGGTTTTGCTCTGTAAAAATCCCTAGAAAAGGCAGGGTCCTTGGCAACCCACTTGGGACCCTTTCTGTCTCTCTGACAGCTTTCTTTCCCCAATAAATATATTCTGCTCTTAGCCTCCATTGTTCCTGGAATTCATTCTTTGATTTTTTTTTTTTTTTTTTTTTTGTGGGTACCGGGGGGTCGACCTCAGGACCTCGTACGCCAACAGGCACCCGTGCCACTGAGCGATATCACCGGCCCCTTTTTCGTATGTGGGATCCGGGAGTCGAACTCGGGCCCTCGCGCTTGCAAGGCAGGCGCTTACGCCGCTGAGCCATCTCACCGGCCCTCATTCTTTGATTTTAAAGAACACGAACTTTTACCAGACATCTAACAGGTGGGGAGTTTCTTTCCCCTATATCAGTGTGGCCTGTTTTCTCACTTAGATAACCCAAGTACCAGAAGATTTTTTGACTAATTAATAAACCCCTTAATAGATTAGTAGCTGTTCTTTTAAGAGGATTTATGAATATAACTTTTACTTTACTAATAAAGACCTGAGTCAGATTTAGGAGTGATAAGAATAAGAATTTAAATAAAAATCACATACTTAAGAAAGTAGAGATTTGTATGGTAAGCCTCAGTGAGGTTTCTCTGTGTTGTAATTTGACATCAGTGGTCAGGAAACAAAGCTGCCAGAAAGAATAAGGATGACAAAGGGAAGGAAAACTGGCTTGCAAACACTTTCAGAAATCACTGCAAAGTAAAACCACTTTCAAGTTGCTCATGTGTTTTTCTGACTGTGGAGCACCTTACCATATTTCAGCAAAGGGCTGCATGGAGGTACACTAGGTATACATTTTAAAAGATAGATGGCGCAACCGAACGATTGATTGTAAGGGAGTGAATCTGTTTCCATGGAGTATAAGTGTCTTGAGACCCTAAAAGTGGATTTTTTATAAATAATGTTTTGCTCTTTATAGATACAATGGTTGAAAATGGAATCCATGTCTAAAATATTTTACTTTGGAGATTGTTTATATGAAGGATTCTTCTTATGGCAAAACTCTTGGAGAGCATGGTGTTTCTTAGTTTTATTCCAGTTAGATTCACTACTATTTGAATGTTTATCTCAAAGATTATGTTTTATATTTATTTCCAGTTAACAGGAATTGATTGATTATATATAGGTACAGTGTGCTATTTCCACACATGTATACAGAGTACATTGATCAAATCTAGCCTCTCCTTTACTCACTGTCTTCTCACATTTCCCAGCTTCTAATAATCACTGTTGTACATTCTGGTACACATTTATTTTTTTTTTTATTTTTATTTATTTATTTATTTTATTTTTTTTTTTTTTGTGGGTACCGGGGGTCGAACTCAGGACCTTGCAAGCCAGCAGGCGCCTGTGCTGCTGAGCAATATCACCGGCCCTTTTCTCGTATGTGGGTACCAGGAGTCGAACTCAGGACCTCGCGCTTACCAGGCAGGCGTTATGCTGCTGAGCCATCTCACCGGCCCTCTGGTACACTTTTTTAAAAAAAATCTGTATTTGAGAGAGAACATGTGGTACTTGACTTTCTGGGCCTGGCTTATTTTTCTTAACATATGTCTTCCAGTTCTGTCCATTTGATAGGATTTCATTCTTCATAATGGCTGGATAATATTCCATTTTGTACCACATTTTCTTTATCCATTCAGCATGGAGGCTGATTCCACATCTTGGTTGTTACTGTTAGTGAACTCAAGTCCGATTACTTGTTGCTTGAAAAGAATCCCAGTGAGTCAATGACAAATTATTAGGGCAAGGGAAAAGATTTATTTGGAAAGCCAGCAGACAGATGGTAAACTAGTACCCCCCACAAAGAAAACCCCAAAACTTTTTTTTTTCCTTTAGTGATGCCCTGAGTGGAAACCAGGGCCTTGAGCATGCTAGGCAAGTATTTCGCCATTGAGCTATGCCCCTGGCCCCTAAAAAATGATTTTGACTCATAACACATTTCAAGTTCCTTTTATCTTTAGGTAAGGGGGAAGAAAAGGCACTTAGGTTTGGAAAGGGTTGATGACTGGAGACTTCTAAGTGTCTGGTGGTCTGGAATGGGATGTTGTAACACCTGGTGATTGGTAATCTGTTATGATTCCCCCGTAAATCTTGAAAATATCTTAGTTATTTTTATTTTGGCATCTTTGGCCTTGAAGGGTAAGGAGATTGACTGGGGAAGCTTCAGGTAAATCAATCTTATGCTGCTACTTTTGGACAAACATTCATTAACTGGCTAATATATCTACATGCAGAGTTAAGCAGAAAACAGTCTAATCCAAAAGATAAGGTAGCAGAAGAGGCACATACAGCATAAAAAAGCAAAGATGCCAAGCCTTTTCACCTTGTATTCAGTACCTGCTAAGGCCCAAGGGAAGAGTCAGTGCTTGTCACAAAAGCAGCCTTCAATTCCCTGAAAAGTAACCTAGGCAACCGTTATCATCATACCCCACATGTCAGAGGTGTCATCTGCAGCAAAGCTAGTGGCAGACTAATAACATATTGTTCAGTTGTATGGCCTCAAAAATGAGTGATTTTTAAAGTCAATTAAAAGCAAATAACTAAAGCAAATGAAACTAGAGGGTTTATTTAGGTTTTCCCTCAGTTATATTATCCTAAATATCAATATTCTAGTACTTAAAATTATCTCAATCTGTGAGGTCTCATTGCCTCTCCTTACTTTTCTTTTTATTCATCTTATATTTGAGCTACTAGTGTGTACCCAGTACCAGAATTCTTTATGTCTAGGAAGCTATGTCTTCTGTCTACTAAAAGGCAAATATTCTCCTGGCCTCTGTGTATAGAAACCTGATCCATCTTGAAATTGTGAGTAGTCAGCTGCATGGGCAGCTTCAGCTCCACAACAGACCTTTCCCTTCCTATTCCATGCTTATTCTTTTTGTTCTAAAAGATAGCTATTTTATTAGAAAAATCTATATGCTCCTTATTTCTCCGTTATTAAGTTAAATTCAGCCTTTTCCCATTTCTGCCAGGATAAAAATCTATTGTGTTCTACAGGCTAGTTTTTTCCTATAATTTTACCTGTGAAAATTCTAGAACCTAACCTTAAAAATTCAGATGTTCATAGCACAGTCTTCATGCTTACAGCTGTAGTGGGACATAGACTATTTCGTGCTATGAGACTAATTCAGATCTTATTTGGTGTAAAAATCAACATATCCTCAAGGGTTTTTGTCTTGTGTTCTTTCTCCATGGACTTGGTGTGTATATATGTAACTTTTACCAGTCTGTTCTCTTCTTGATTAATATAACCCTGTTCTTCAAAATTTTATTGCAACAAATATTGTCATGTAAGACAATTGTTTTTAAAATGTGGACCAGAAACTCTGGGTGTCCACGTGATCCTTTGAGGGTTTTTCAAGATCAGAACTATTTTCAGATAATACTAAAATGTTATTTGCCTTTTAAAATTTCATTATCTTATAAATATACAGTGACTTTTAAAAAGAGAAATATTGGGGCGGTGAGATGGCTTAGCGGCATAAGCGCCTGCCTGGCAAGCACGAGGGCCCGAGTTCGACTCCTGGAACCCACATACGAAAAAAGGGCCGGTGATATCATTCAGCGGCACGGGCACCTGCTGGCGCGCGAGGTCCTGAGGTTGACCCCCGGTACCCACAAGAAAAAAAAATAAAAATTAAAAAATTAAAAACAGAAATATTAGATATCACAACAGTTTTGATGCAGAAGCAGATACGAGAATCCAACTGTGCTATTTTATCAGACATTAAAGAAATTTGCAGAATTGTAAAAAAGCAATGTCACTTTCATGTTTGTTTTATTTTGGAAAATACAATTATTCATAAAATATGTTATTGATGTTAGCATATAATAAGTTATTGCTATCTAAAAATAAGAATTACTCATTTTCATTTCTAATAAAGAAAATATACATAGATATATTTTATGTAAACCAAAGACCTTTTGAGGTCGTCAGGAATTTTTAAGAACTTAAAAGTTTGAGAACTACTGCTTGAGCTGGGTATGGTGGCACACGCCTGCAATTCCAGCATTTGGGAGGCTGAGACAGGAAGGTCACCACAAAGTTTGAGGCCAGCCTGGGCTACATAGTGAGTTCAAGGCCAGCCTGAACTACATAGTAAGACCCTGTCTCAAAAAAAGAGGACCGGTGCTTAAGGACTCCCAGGACTTTAGAAACTTGCCAAGTCCTATGAAAACAAGCTTCAAAAGAAAAACCTATGGTGCTCATTGATTGCCTTAACTGATGATTTGTTACCTTAGTACTAACATTGTATATAACATACATGTTTTTTTTTTTTTTGTGGGTACCGGGGGTCGACCTCAGGACCTCGCGCGCCAGTAGGCGCCCGTGCCACTGAGCGATATCACCGGCCCCTTTTTTGTATGTGGGTTCCGGTAGTTGAACTCGGGCCCTCGCGCTTGCCGGGCAGGCGCTTAAGCCGCTGAGCCATCTCACCGGCCCCAACATACATGTATTTTTAAACAGTGTAAATATTTTTGATATTTTCTTCTCACATTCCTGGGGGACCAAATACAAACATGACTCTGAACAGTTTTACAGCATAATTGAAGAGTCTTTGTTTATTTAGATCAACACTATGCTGTATGATAGATGCATTAATAGAAGAGTTTTTAATCTGTTGGTGAGAAAGTCACTTTTTAGTAGCAGAAGAGGCTTTCTTTTCAATAGTGTTTTGGGTACTTTGAGTGCTTTGGTTTGCTTTCTCATTCGGTGTGTAGCATCCTTGCTATTGCTTTACATTGCCATTGTATGTTTTCTTTATGTAAAATGATATGATCTTGGGTCCTGCTTGCATGTGTCAAGGGAGAAAAGACAAAGATTAGAGGCCCAGGCATGTGTTCTTATCAGATGAGGTCATACGGTCACAATCTGTTCAGCTATAGATACTTTAGAGATACCACTTCCTTTTCTTCTTACAGTATTTTCAACATCTTGAGGTTTTTTGTTTCTTCGGTTTTTGTTTTGATGTGCCAGTGACATTAGATGCCATATTACTAAGTGTGCTTGAAGCAATAACCTCCAACTTTATGTGTGTGAGACAGGGTCTCACTATGCAGTTCAGGATGGCCTTGTACTCACTATCTAGCCCAGGCTGGCCTCCAGTTTGTGCCCATCACCCTGCCTCGGGCTCCCAAGTGCTGGGACTATAGGTGTGCACCACCACACCTGGCTTACAATGTTTTTATAACTCTTTTTAGGGATTTTACTTTCTTGGAGGAGGCTCTGTTGGTAATATTTGCTGTCAGTAACAGTTGCTGATATGTTAGTTTTTGCTGCTCCTCTTTCAGACTTGAGCCTGACTCTGGTTTCTAACTCTGCCCCTTTCTCAGTTCCCAGATTATTTCTGTGGAAGGTAGAATAATGGTACCTCAAAGATGTCTACATTCTAATCCCCAGAATTTATCCATATGTTAATTTACATGCTACAAGGGACTTGCAGATGCGATTAAGGGTCTTGAGATGACAATATTCTGCTTGATTATTACAAGTGTCCTTATAAAAAGTGGGAGAGTTTTAGAGAGTTACAAGGCTGCAGAGGTCAGAGAGCAGAGAAGATGCTATTCTTATAGCTGCCTTTGAAAGTGGAGGAAGGTACTTTGAGCCAAGAAATGTAAACAACCTTTACAAGATGGAAAAGGCAAGGAAGTAGTTTCTCCCCTTGAGCCTTCAAAAATACACCCTGCTAACTAACATTTTAATTTTAGACTAAGAAAAGAGTTTTGACTTCCTCCTTTCAGAATTGTAATAAATCAATGGCATTTTAGCCACTACGTTTGTGATAATTTGCTACAGGAGCAAAAACAAAGATATACAGATTTTGATGCCTACGAGTAGGATACTGTTGTAACACGTACCTGAAAATGTTGAAGTTCTTTGTAATTGGATAATTGATTGAGGATGGAAGAATGTTGAGAAGCATGATAGAAAAGACCTAGATAGCTCTGAAGAGATTGTTAATAGGAATATAGATATTAAAGGCTGACCATCAAGACCAAAAGGAAGTGAAGAAGAAAGCGGAGAGAACTTATTCTGATAGAAATATGGGTGTTAAAACAACTGTAAGGGTAGGTACATGGACATTGAAAACATTGCTGGTGTGAGCTTAATTGGAAATGAGGAACATGTTATGAAAAACTGGAGAAAAAAGATCCCTGTTATAGATTAGTAAAATGCTTAGCGGAATGTGTCTTACAGTTAAGTGGGAAGCAAAAATTGTAATCAATGAGCTTGGACATTTAGCTGTTTCTGAGCAGTGTTGGAGTTGTGACTGATTTCTTCTTGATGCTCCTAGTACAAGAATGAGAGAAATTGAATGATGAGCTGTTAAGCAAAAATGAACTAGGCTTGATGGTTTGAGAAATTCTCAGCCCATCCATACTTTGAGAAATGTTTAGATAAGGAGATTCACTGTCAGGAAAGTGTGCTCTGGAGAGAAAGCCAAAGGTATGACTAGATAGCCTTTTGTTACTGCCCTAGAAAGAGATCAAAAGTTTCAGAGTACTCAGTCATATGAAGGGCTTTGTCAAGAGATCAGGCATGTGTCTCTTAAATCTCTTCAGCTGTCTCAGTACAATCCAGGAATAGAGATAAGATTATCCAAGAAAGATCTGTGGAGAAGCCCTTGTCTAATGAGGTGAATCCCCAGGACATATACAGGACACCAAGTTCTTTTAGAAGGTTGTACCAGCATAAACACTGCCAGCTTGGACTGGAAGGGAAGAGAGGATGGAATGAAAGAAGGCTACTGGACTCCCAAAATTCTACAGGTGATGAGACAGACTGATGAAAATATTCAGCTGCAAATACTTCCTAGATTTCATGAAACAGTATGATTTTGAAGGAAGAATGGGCCTTGGTCTAGAACAGTGGTGGCGAACCTGCGGCAGACGTGCTGCAGCAGACATGCAGAGCCATTTCTGTTGGCATGTGAGCCAAGTTGCCCAGCCAAGGTTTGACTAATTATCAGTGTGCATAAAACATCAAAGATCACATTAATTGTGCAAAAGAATGCCAAATGCAAACTTTTACCTTTCAATAAAAAGCTGTATCATCAAAAGCTCTGTTACTGTGCTTTTCTTTTAAGACAAAAGATGTTAATGTATGAATTTTTTTCTAAACTAAAAGATTGATATTCAGGTTTAATTGCAGTGTTGGTACTTTGCCATAAGGAAGTGGGTTTTGGTTGCAGTTTGGGCACTTGTCTCTAAAAGTTTCGCCATCACTGTTCTAGAAATTGGATCCTTGAGCCACAGAGGAATATTGCCAGGCCTTCCAACCTAATGGAGTTTGTCTAGTTGAATTTTTTTTTTGTGTGTGTGGGTACCAGGGGGTCGACCTCAGGACCTCGCGCGCCAACAGGCACCCGAGCCACTGAGTGATATCACCGGCCCCTTTTTTGTATGTGGGATCCGGAAGTCGAACTTGGGCCCTCGCGCTTGCAAGGCAGGCGCTTACGCCGCTGAGCCATCTCACCGGCCCTGAATTTTTAAATTGCTTGAGACTGGTGACTCTTTTTTTTTTTTTCTCTCGTTCTTTTTTCCCATTTTTGAATGAGAAGGTCTGTAATTTTTATCTATTGCCTGTCCCACCTTTGTATTTTGGGAGCAGATAATTTTTTTTCTAGTTTTGCAAGTCCACAGATAAAGAAGAATTTTGCCTCAGGATAGATTAGACCCAGAACCTCATCTGTACCTAATTTAGATGATTTATGTGATGAGATTTGGGACATTTGAGTTGATGAGACTTACATGAGATTTTGAACTTGAATTGATGCTGTAACGGGTTGAGATGTTTTTGGATCCTGAGATGAAATAAATATATTTTGTATGTGGGACTGATGTGCATCTCTGGAGGCCGGAGAATAGAGTGTCACAATCAAAATAATGGTCCTGAAGATGTCCACATCCTAAACTGAGAAACATGTGAACATATGACCTTACAAGGTAAAAGAAGACTTTGCAGATGTGATTAAATTAAGGAAAGATGTTGAGGTAGGGAGATTATTCTGGATTACCTAACATAATCACAAATTAAGAATGAAGCAGGAAGTTTAGAGTCAGAAAAGAAAGATAAGAAGATTGGAAGAAGAGGTCAGAGAGGAGATAAGATGCTACATTACGCACTGTGAAGACAGGGAGAATGGGGCCATTAGCCAAGGAATATGGATGGCCTTTAGAAATGGGAAACTTCAGGAAATGGATTCTACCATAAAGCCTCCATAAGTAATGAGCATTGCTGACACCTTAATATTAGCCCAGTGAAGCTGGTTTTGAATTTCTGACTGCCACAACTATAAGAAAGTGAAATTTGTGTTGTTTTAAGCCACTGTCCTTGTCGTAATTTGTTATAGCAGCAACAGGAAGTAATTACAACATCTTAAATACATATGTATGTTTAAGGTTTCAATGATCAGATATATTAAATCTATAGAAAAAGATCACAAAGTAATATTTAGGGATCTACTTTACAGATTGAATAAAAGTTAAGATTTTTACTATACTTTCTTTAAATCTTTTATTAAAAAGAAATAAAATATTACAAATATAGCTGTCATCCTATTTTTCTTATCTCACCTCTCTCATCCTATTTTTTAAATTTCCTATGTAAAAGGAATTGTGAAATTGATATGTGTCCTTTTGGGTCATGTTTTTGCACACATACCCCTACGATATGCATAGTATTGTTTTCTGCAGTCTAAAAATTTATCTAAACACTGTCATACTGTATGGTATTATTGTACTCCTTATTTGCTCATCAACATGTTTTTAAGATATTGATGTTAATATATAAAGAGTTCATTAGTTTTTAACTGCTATATAGTGTTATATTTTCTGACTGTAAAATGTTTGATCTTTCCTTTCCCCTAAGTATGGACAGCTAATTTGCTTCTTTAATATTACAATACTGAAATGAGCATACTTATACATTTTTTGTGTATATGTGCAAGGTTTTCTCCAGGATAGATATGTAGAAGAGGAATTTATATATATATATACTTAAGCTCAAGTATATATATCTTGAGCTTCATTAAATACTGAAAAAAATCAAAGTTTTGACAATTTAATTCCCACCAGTATAGAATGAAAATTTGTCTCCCTATATCTTTAACACTTTGTATTGTTAAACTTCAAAATTTTTGTCAATCTTGTGGGTGTGAAATGGTATCTAATTTAAATCTCTCAAATAAGTAAGGGAATTTGTCAACTTTTTATATATTTCATGATCATTCTTTTTTTTTCCTCTTATGATTTGCTATTTTATGTACTTTATTGTCATATTAGATCTTTTTTATGTAACTTCATAAGCTTGGTGTTTATATATTTACTAATGCTGAATACTTATGTTAGTTTTACATTTTATAGTACATTAGTCTTCCCTTATCCATGGGGCATATCATCCAAGACCCCCAGAGAATAGACTGTCGCAGTTATGGATAATACCAAACTCTATATACAAGCACTGCCATACCATATAGTCAGTCTTACAACCCAGATGGATATTAATTGATTAATGAGTGGACAGCATAGATATCATGGATATGCTGGACAAAGGAATGTTTCATGTCCCACCAGGGATGGAGCAGAGGCAACATGAGATTTCATCACACTACTCAGAATGTAACACAATTTAAAACTTATGAAGGGCTGGTGATATGGCTCAGCGGCATAAGTGCCTGCCTGGCAAGCGCAAGGTCCTGAGTTCGACTCCCGGTACCCACATAAAGGAAAAAAGGGCCGGTGATATTGCTCAGCGGCACAAGCACCTGCTGTCAAGCACGAGGTCCTGAGTTTGACTCCCGGTACCCACATAAAATAATAATAATAAAATAAATAAAACTTATGAATTATTTATTTCTGGAATTTTCCATTTAGTGTTTTCAGAATATGGTTGGTTACAGGTAACCGAAACCACCAAAGGAAAAGTAAGGATAAAAGGGAACTACTGTATCTTCTAGTTTGTGGCATGTCTTTTTGTCCTCCATGTATTGGCTTTGGTGGATTTGAATTATTTGAGAGGTGTTTTGTTTCCTTTTTGTCTCATATTTCTGTTGTTTTTGTTTGTTTAATTGTTTTGTGCTTAGGTTGGTTGTCACTTGTAGTGGACTTTGTTGCTTGTATGGTCTTTACTTAGTCTGCTTTTCAATGATGCACTCGGGATGGCTAGTTACAGTCCCTTGCCTCTGTCCCAATATTGGACCACCTCTGTTAATTTGAGAGGGGAGAATGCATTTTAATTGGCCCAGCACCCTGTTCTCCAGGAATCAACTGCAGTATTGTTAATATCGTGGTGGTAATCCAGATATTGACATACAGAGAAAACCTATTAATAGCAACAAGTATGTGGCCCTGGCAATATCAAGTAAATCAGCAATAGTAGTAACATCCAAAACAAAGTGGACACTGACATAAGAACCAATAATATACCATCCTTATCATTAGAAAATAAATCTATA
The DNA here is from genome assembly GCA_028451465.1 of Erethizon dorsatum. Taxonomy (NCBI): domain Eukaryota; kingdom Metazoa; phylum Chordata; class Mammalia; order Rodentia; family Erethizontidae; genus Erethizon; species Erethizon dorsatum. The sequence goes on from CM051842.1 coordinate 43,688,075, forward strand.
ATTATAGTATAAACACTTAAGACAAACCAAATATGGACATACAGTAAATATTTGCCAGATGTGACAACCATACTTCCACTAATGATAGAAAAGAATTCAACAGTAGTAACATGGTGTTAATTGCCTAAAAAATAATAAAGCTTAATGGTTATACCATTAAAGATATAGGGGGTTGGGAATTGGAGAATGCAAGTAGAAAAATTTGAAGAAGTAAACAGTGGGAGATGAGACAAAAGTGAGACAAAGGATCCTGTTGAGGAGAAAGATATTTATAGAATTAGGTAAAGGTAAAAAAAATGAACATTAGAAGATAAAGGAAAAATAGGAGAAAAATAATATGAAGAATGAAAAATAGACAAAATTAAAAGGGAGAAATAAAGGAAAAGATACTAAAAAACAGAAGAAAGAAAAAAACAAAAAATGACAAAGGACAATTCCCCAAACCACAATAAACCAGTGAAGAAGAAAGAGAGAAAAAAAAAGAAACTGAGTCTAAAGAAAAGTTTCTCTGTATTTTTAAATGAGTGGTTTCCTTCTGGGATTCATTTTGGAGTCTAGCAAGTCACACAAGTCACAGTTTTCTCGGCTTAACTTTCTGGTCCCTGGGTTTGTCAGGTGCCCTTCTTATTCTAGGGGCATCTCTGTTTAACCCAGGGTATGGCATTGTCCACGCCAGAGCAAGGGTTCAAGTACTTAATGTTGGCACTTTCAGACCCACTTGTTTCTGAGCTCACTTTTAGCGGGACCTGGCTTGGGGTAGGAGGGGCTGTGTCTTTCCTGGCCTGAGATCAAACTTCTTGGGATCTTTTTCTAGACCCCTCTCTGTCCACAGCTATCTGTACACTGTCTCTCATCCAGTGGGAGGGTAACACTGGGAGCCCTGAAATGAAGTTCTTTTTTAGTTGTTCTGAGTCCCAGATTTAAGTAATCAACCCATTCCTGAAATGGCGTGTGATTAAACACTCTGTGATGATAGAGCAGGTGCCCGTGCTGGTACCTCTCTGGTTGTTGCCTGCTGTGTGGAAGGAGTCACCTTGGAGTAATACCTAGCCCTGGTTTTGTAGTTCACAGTAGCCATTGGCTCCTCTTGGAGTCCATGCTGCTGGCCCAGTCTGCAGTAGCTTCTTCCTGGATCTCCCAGCCCTGGGTGTTAACTTGCTTCTTTGGAGCCAGATTCCCTTCCCTGTGAGCCATGAGCAACAGACAGTCCAGATTGTTTAATTGTTTTATTTCCATTATGGACCATCTCTTCAGCTTCTCTGTATCTTCTAATTTTCCTATCAGTTCTTTCCTGATTCCTGGTGATCTACTTTTTTTCTTTTTTTCTTCGAGAAGTTGTTATTTTCCAGTGGCTGGATTCCAGATCTCAGAGAGGGTGAAGTTTGCATTACCATTTGTCTTAGTTACTTTTCTTGTTGCTGAGACAAAATATCTGACACCCAAAGTTAAAGGAGGAAAGGCTTATTTTGGCTGGCAGTTTGTAGAGGTTTTAGTCCATAGTCGGCTGGCTGTATGTAAGGAAGGGTGGCATGGCAGAGGGACATCACAGAGGATAAACAGTCCATGGCGTGGCAGGGCTGGCAGAAGGCAGCAAGCAGCAAGAGACAGCAGCAGCAGTGAAGTAGCAAAACAGCGGAAGCAACAGCCACAGCCTTTATATTTCATTCAGGCTACCTGCCCTTGGGGTAGGGCACCCCTAATCCCAGCATCACACACTCAATCCCAGCATCATACACCCTGGTCCAGCAACCTCTGAAAAACCCCACCTATGACTGCATAAAGCTTTGGGGGACATCTAGATATAAGCCATAGTACCAGTCTTCCATTTTGTTCTCTCTTGTTCTATTTTTTTTTTTTTTTTTTTTTTTTTTTTTGTGGGTACCGGGGGGACGACCTCAGGACCTCGCGCACCAACAGGCACCCGTGCCGCTGAGCGATATCACCGGCCCCTTTTTCGTATGTGGGTTCCGGGAGTCGAACTCGGGCCTTCGCGCTTGCAAGGCAGGCGCTTAAGCCGCTGAGCCGTCTCACCGGCCCTTGTTCTATTATTTTTAACTGTTTGTATATATATATATATATATATATATATATATATATATCTTTAAAGTATATTTTTACATATTTTATATTGTAAAAGTAGAGTCAGCTCCTTCTGAAGATTTTAGAGAACAAAATTTTATAAGGAAGAAAATGAAAATCGTCCACAATTTCATTGCTTAGAGAAAATTAACTATTAACTAACTGGTATGTCTCCTTCCAGTATACAGTAGTTCCTTGGTACTCATTTTTAATTGGTTCTGGGAGGTGTGACAAGTACCAAAAAAGTACCAAGCAAATTGTTTTGGTTGGAAAGGGTATCAAGTCACTTGGCAGTGGACACTGACAAGTTCTAGCTTGCACATCGAGTACCAAGCAAAGGACAAGTACCAGCACAAAATTTTCAAGTTACAATGTGCTGAGTACCAAATTCAATGAGTTTCAAAGGATGACTGTTTACAGTACTTTGCTAGGGCTTTGATACTGCTATGGATCCAGAATCCAGAATCTGAAACCAGTTGGCCAGAGTCTCTACTGTGGAGAAGACTTAGCAAGTGATGTCATAGGTAAAGGAAGGGCTGCAAGAAGGCCTGGCAAGAAAGAGTCTAACACATTCCTTTTCTGGGAAAAACTGTCGTGCCACAGTACTACCCTTTAAAATAATAATCCTATAAGGAGAACAGTTGTCAATTTATTAACTGAGAAAAGACTAACCTAGGTGTCCGTTAACTATGGAAATGCAGTTAGAGAAAGAGCATTGAAAAATGAGTCACATGACTATGACTCCAACAGAGGTTTTAGAATTTGTGATACACTGGAGAATTTCTGGTGGGGAGAAGCCCTATATGTCTGATCAGTGTCTAAAAGACTTTTATCAGTATTTAAGGCTGATGCCTCAGAGTAGCCGAGAGAAACCCTACGAATGTAGTGAACATAAAGATGTTTTAGTCATGTTAGTCTTGCTTGCCATCTGAGGATTCACACCTGCGAATTCACTCATTGATTGTGTCTCTAAGAATGTGTGAAAACCTTTAGGCAGAACTGAATACTTTTTCAACAGCCAGAAATGTCATCGGGTAGAAAGACTTTCCCAGTATAGTAGAATTTGAAGTGGTGATCAAGCTTTTTCAATTATAGGAAAATTCATACTGGACAGAAACACTATAAATGTAGTAACTATGGGAAAGGCTTTCAGAACAGACTCTGACTTTTTCAAACATGAGAGTCTGGAGTGGAGAACAACTTTAGCCTTGTAATGCATGTGGGAAAGCTTTCACACTCAGCTCAGACCTCACAGAGCATGAGAGAATTCATAGTGGAAATAAACTTTGTACAATAATGGATGTGGGAAAGGGTTTCTGAAGATACCAGTTCTTAAAGAACATCAGAAAATTGATGGCAGATAGAGAGACTTTGAAAATAATGAATATGGTAATGCATTCATCTAGAGCTCAAATTTTACTTATTAAAGAGTCTTTTGCAATAAGTATATGAAAATCTTCAAACAGAAATTAATAATTGTTCATCTTCTACAAATTCATAATGGAGAGAAATTCTGTACCTGTAATAAATACACCTTCAATTAGAGATTGAATATTATCCATCATCAGAGGATTCATAAGGGCAAAGATCCTTTATATAAAAAATATGGGAATTCTTTCAGCAGGATTTCAGTCTTATTTGACATTGATGAAACTGTCAGTGGTGGATAAGAATCTTTTAGATGCAGAGAATGTGGAAAGGACTTTAATCTGAAGTTTAATCTTATGCAGCATAAGCCAATACACAGTGACAGAATTTTACTAATGTCATGAGAGTAATAAGGGTTTGTAAGACAAATTAGATCATGGTAAAAATGAAAAAGATTCCTTGGGCCAGTGAGATGGCTCAGCGGCTTAAGCGCCTGCCCTGCAAGCACGAGGGCCCGAGTTCGACTCCCAGAACCCACATACGGAAAAAAAAGGGGCCGGTGATATCGCTCAGCGGCACGGGCGCCTGCTGGTGCGCGAGGTCCTGAGGTCGACCCCCCAGTACCCACACAAAAAAAAAAGAGATTCCTGATAAAAGTTGATTAAAATAGTTTTTATTTATCATATGTAATTATATTTCCACCAATATGCCAAGCACTATACATAGTTTATAAGATTATACAAGAACTATACATAGTTTATACAAGAACATAGTTTATAAGATAGTTTATAACTATGTTATAAGATAACATAGTTTATACATAGTTTATAAGATTGTTTAATTCTTACGATAGTCATAGGAACCCTCATTATTGTTCTACATATGTATGAAGAAACCAAAAAAATGAGAAGAATTTTCCCAAGATTACATAACTTCAAGAACTATGATTTGAGTCCTAGATAATTTAATTGTTCTGGACTTATAGTAGCAATGTGAAATCTTCAGGGGTTTATTAACCATTATTCATCATTAAGGAACTCACTTCAGAAATCAGAATTCACTCTTCAGTGAGTATTGGGAACCTTCAGTCAATTTTAGAATCTGATAGGTACCCCAGAGGCTCCATATTGGACTCCATTCAAGTGAAATAAGGTTTATAAAAATTTACAGTGTCTTTTATCCCTTTAAATAGGGATTACTTATAATCTTGAAAAAGTTCACTAATAATAAAATTTTATTCTCAGATGTTTACTTTAACCACTTCTCATGGTGGAGGCAGTGTGGTATAGCACAAAGCACACTGGGATTAGCTAGGGTAGATAGTTTTATCATCTGGAACTGAGCAGAAGTTCTAAAAAAGACCAAATAGAAATAGGAGGGAGACAAATGTGTGATAGGAGCTTTAGGAACAGAGCCAGATCATTCTAGGAATTATAACCAGACAAGCCAAAATAAATAGAACCCAGCCCATAGGAAGTAGGGAAGCTACGGTATATGGCATGATTTTCTCCCTTTATGGGTATGGGTATAGTTCGGTTGTCTATATTTACTCAGTATTCAGAGGAATTACCACTTGAAATTGCCCAGGAACATTTGATGCTCTAGCACTCAGTCAAAAATAAATGCGGCTTCTAGAAAGCCAAGGTATAAGAAATACTAATACAGTTTTTCTACCCCCTCACTTCAAAGAGGCAGCATGGTATACCAGAAATGATCCAGATACATCTGAGTTTATTTGCCAGTTTAACTACCTTCTAGCTGTGTGATCATGGTTATATGAATAAACATTTTTAGGTCAGGATATTAATACTACACTAAGGTGTAGGGATTTTAGATAAGGGATATAAAGTGTCCAGGCCAGTAACTGGCACATAGTCCACATTTAATGATTATTTTCTAATGTTGTTGCTTCTTCCAGGACCTCAACTCTCTAACACAGAGCTTCTCCATCACAGCATACTATGAATGTGTTACAGCTGTGTCGCTGTATTACTTTAGACTATGGGGCTTCTGCTAGCTTATATGATAGCTTTGTGTGAATTCTAAAATGGCACTTATTCCTCAGAACACTATATTATCTCCTGGCAGGAAATTGTCATAACAAATAGAAATAACCTTTGCTGGCCGTAATGCAAATGGAGGTCTGAACAATCATGTGGTTGTAGGAGTGAGTTCAAGGCCAGCCTGAACTACAGAGCGAGACCTTGTCTCAAAAAGCCAAAATACATAAATTACCATGAACTCGGTAGCTTAAAGTAACACAAATCATAACCTGCATTTGGTAGGCTTATTATTGAGTCACTCGTTGTGGTAACCTACATTGCAGGATGGGAAATAAATTTTATATCTTGTGCCAGTTCCAACTAATTGAAATAGCTTTTCATAGCATGATATTTTGAGAATGATCCAGAGGTTCAGAGAGAAAATCCCTTTGGTTGAATACTGATGTCTGCCATACATAGGGGTTGGTGTCAGGCTGGCTTCATCCTCATGAAGACTCACGTGTTCATTCAGAAATATTTGTTAAGCGTCGTCTATACCAGGTATTCTGGTAGATATTTTGACTAAAGATGTGAATAAGACATGCTTCTGATTCCAGAGGAATTAGTAGTAGAGACATACACAAATATGAACAGCAAAATGTTACATATGCTTGATAAATGTCTGTATAGAGTATATTAGAAACACAAAGGAGGAAATAATAGTTCATTCTATTGGGTGGGAAAAGTTTCCAGAAATAAATAAATGTTTGTGTTGTCTTGAAAAGTGTGTAGATGTTAGTGTAAACTGTTAGGGATCAGAAATGGAAGAATGTAATTTCAAACAGTCACAATATGAACAAAAGCACATATATGAAATGATTTGGTATTTATAGTATGTTTATGTTCAAGAAGAGTAGTATAGTTACGAGAAAGAAAGAAAAAAGCACACAGAATATAATGAGAAAGAGGATGATGAGGTAGGGGCCTGATCATGGAGAGCCCTGAACACTAAGAATAGTGAGGAGACACTTGGGGGTTTTAATTAAGGGATTAGCCAGAGTGAGATTGGAAGTTTCAAAAGATCCTATGTGTGGAAGGGTTTTGTTTAGACTGGAGAAGATGGAACTGGCTGCAGGAAAACCAGTTAGGAGGCTGTTACAAAGGGATGTTGAAATCTGGGTTTAGGCAATGGGAATGAAATGAGAATACATGTATACAAGAAATTAAGTATTCTGTTATTGACTGGAATACAAGGGGGCTGATGAGGAAGAAGGCATCTGGGATGATTTCCAGTTGCTTTTCTGCCGTGGATAGTTGAGAAGATATAAAAGCCATTTCATAAGCTGAAGAATGCAGAATGAGGAGCAAATTTGAGGGGAAAGAATAATTCAATTTTGAGTACACAAAATCTGAGGCACCTTTGGAATGTTCAGGTGGAGTTAGCCAGTAGCCAGTAGGCAGTCAGGAATTCATGGTGCTGCCATGAAGCAAGTAGCGAAACAGGTGGAGATTTGAGCGTCATTGAGTATAGCGGTAGTTTTAATTAAGGTATGAGTGAGATTGCCCTGGGAGAATTTGTGGAGTGAGATTTTTTTTTTTAAGGGTGTCTGGACAGAAGAATATCAGAAACCTAGGCATTTCAAGAGAGGGTAAAGAAAGCTAAGAACGGGCCGGTGAGATGGCTCAGCGGCATAAGCGCCTGCCTGCCTTGCAAGCGCAAGGGCCCGAGTTCGACTCCCGGATCCCACATACGAAAAAAGGGGCCGGTGATATCGCTCAGCGGCACGGGTGCCTGTTGGTGCACGAGGTCCTGAGGTCGACCCCCCGGTACCCACAAAAAAAAAAAAAAAAAAAAAAAAAAAAAAAAAAAAAAACTAAGAACAAGCAGAAGAGAGCAGAGGCAATACTGCATTCTAGGTGTGCCCTCTTGTGGCAATCTGAGCATTTCTCAGAATAAATTTCCCTTCTCCTGTCTTCAGTCTTCCTGGTTCCTGCCCATAGTTTCAGTCTTACCCTACCTATAAGACTGGAGCTACCAGGTCTTCTGCTGGTCACTTCTCAAGTGCAGATCTTCCCTTTGATTTAAGAGCAATGTGTAACTCCCCTCCCCAAAACTTGCAAAAGAATAAAAAGCAAGCATGGCACATGCACCCTTGCGGGGAGGCACTTTATTTTTTCCTGTTTTATATTCTCCACAGCATCTTTTGATCTATTCTGATTGTCCTCATTCATTTCAGCAAATCCCAGTTCTTATCATATCCCTTCCTTTCCTTTATAATTAAAATACATTTTATTACAGCAATTAACATATAGAATATAGAACATATATCTTATCTTCCTCTCTTCCCACCACCAGCCTTGAATTAATATTCGAAGTAGCCAACTCTGAAATATTTAGCTATTTTATTTTTTATCTCAGTTCTAAACAATATGGCTCCAAAATTACTTCTTGAATTACTTATTTCAAGTATTAGCTGTTCACTTCTGTTATGGTAGGCGAAGATTTAACTCACTTTTTCTCTCCCACTTGCCTTCTCTGTCCTTTTAATACTGTTATAGCATACTTTTTGGTTAGCAGTAGTGTTTATACTTTTATGATTGTGCAAACATTGTTCACTAAAGAGACAATGAATTGTGATCATACTTCTTTTCTTATATACATCCATGTAATTTCTCTAGTTAATAATTCCCTTTCATCTGAATATTTTTCTGTATTTCTGTCATTAATTTTTCTATTACATCTATCGTATGTTGTTTTCTTATTTTTGCAATATGCTCAAATAAGTCAGATGATAGAAATCCTCTTTCTGGAGCCTTCTGTCCTTTTGGTCTTATCTGAACTCTTTTTACCTCCCAATCCTGGAAGCTTTTAGGATTTGTACTTTATCCCTGATATTCTGAAATTTCATAATGATGTGTGGATTTTTGTTTATTTTTTTGTCCTGGACACTTCGTAGATAGACTCTTCAAGTTTATATGTTCTTGTATATTATTTTATTATTTATTTGATAATTTCCAAACTCCTTAAGGACAGAACTTTTTATCTATTTCTGTGCTACCAGTGACTAGAATAGTGCTTGATATATACATGACAGGCACTTATTTGTTAAATGAGTTATTTACATTTAAAATCATAAAAATAAAATTATGTCAGCAAAATCATGAGCCAGGACAAGAAATAGAATGTTATCTGTACCTTAGGGCCACCCTATGCACTCTTTCCAATCACTCCATCCTATCTGCCTTCGCCTAGATATAAAACTACCCTGATTTTTGTACTAATAATACCCTTGGCTGTCTTATATTTTATCACCTATATGTATGTTCCTAAAAATATAGTTTTTAGTTTTGAAAAATAAATTGAGAAGCAAACACAAGCTTTGTTTTATGAAAAAAGGGTATTATTTATTATTGTCCCTGTTAGATAAAGTCTCCAAGGAAAATAGATGTTCTGAGTCAAAAACTGAATTCAGTTTCCCTGAGAGTTAAAAAGCCATTTCTGGGATAATTAATTAATAAATGTGGTCATGAAATTTGGTGTTACACTGATGAAAATCCAATGTTTAATTTTTATTGTAGGTAACTTTGCTCTTTCTCAGTTTCACTGAGGTATAAGTGGCAAATAAAAATTGTTTATATTTGAGATATGTAACATGATATTTTGGTATATGTACATTGTGAATTGATTTCCACAGCGAAGCCAATTAACATACAGCTCACATAGTTACTTTTGTGTGTATATGTGCACATGCTGAGAATACTTAAGATCTACTGTCTTAGAGAATTTCAAGTATACATTACATTCTTACTAACTGTAATTCTCCAGACATTATTCATTTTATTTTTTAAACGGAATGTTTTATTTTTTAATAATGTTTTATTTCTATTAGTACATGTTTGCAGTATATAGTGATTATATTCATTGTGGGGAGTGGATACATGTACATGACACATCTTAATTCTTTTTATTTCCTCTTTCTCTTGCATAAGAGAAGCATGTGATATTTAAACCTGTGTGTCTGATTTATTTCACATAACATTATGTTCTCAAGGTGTATCCATTTTCATACAAATGACTCAGATTTTCCCTTATTTATGGCAATGTAAGTACTCCATTGTATATAAATATCACATTTTAGAAATCTTATCTGTTGATGGGCATACAGCCCGCCTTCAAGATTTAGCTATTTTGAGTTATGCTGCTATGAGTGTGGGTATGCATGTATCACTATAATATGATGTCTTTAACTCTTTTGGGCAAATACCTAGAAGGGGAATAGCTGGGTCAAATGGAGTATCTATTTTTAGTTGTTTGAAGTATCTCTATACTGATTTCCATGATGGTTGTACTAGTTTACACTTCCACTAATAAAGTATAAGGGTTCCTTTTTCTCTGAAGCCTTGTCCACATTTGTTATTACTTGATTTCTTGTTGATAGCCATTCTTTCTAGAGTAAGACAAGATCTCAGTGTTGTTTTAATTTGTGTTTCTCTCATGACCAGAGATGCTGAACATTTTTTCATGTATTTTTTGGCCATTTATACATCTTCTGAGAAATGTCTATTTATTTTTTGAGTTCTTTATGTATTCTAGATATTAGTCCTCTGTCAGAGGTGTAGCTAGCAGAAATTTTCCCCATTCTGTAGGTCGTCTCTTCACTTTTGGTTGTTTCCTCTGCTGTGCAGAAGGAAATTTTATATCATCCCATTTGTTGATTCTTGATTTTATTTTTTGTGCAATTGGGATTCTGTTTAAAAAATTACTCATTTTAGAACTGGAATTATGTACCTGGACCAACATTTCTGCCTTTCCCCCTCCGGCTGACCCCAGATAACCACCCATTTACTGTTTCTATGAGTTCAACTTTTAGATTTTACATACAAGTGAGATCATGCAGTGTTTGTCTTCCTGGATTGTTTCTTAAACATGTGCACATAGCATATTTCTTAAGCATTTATATTTAGCATGTCCTCCAGGTTCATCTATATTGTTGGAAGTGGCAAGATTTCCTTTTTTTTTTTTAAAGGCCGAATAGTATTCCACAATTTCTTTATCCATTCATCTATCAGTGGACAGTTAGGTTGTCTTTGTATCTTGAAAAGTTGCGAATAATGCTGCATTGAATAAGGAAGTTCATCTGTCTCTTCAAAATACTGATTTTATTTGCTTTGGATATATATACTCAGAAGTGGAATTGCCAGATTATATGGTAGTCCTATCTTTAATTTTTTGAGGAACTTCCTTCTATAATGTTTTCCCTAATGATTATACTACTTTATACCTACCAACTGTATCTGAGTTCCCCTTTCTCAATATTCTTGTCTGTATTTGTTACTTTTTGACTTTTCGATAACAGCCATCCTAAGAGGTATAAGATGATATCTCATTGAGGTTTTAATTTACATTTCTCTGATGATTGGTGATGTGGAGCACGTTTTCATATACCTGTTGACCATTTTCACATCTTTTTTCTAGAAATATCTGTTCAGGTCCGTGTTGTACTCAATAAATGAGACTACAAAGGGAGGATGTCCAAAAAGGAAAAAATTGAGCTCTTTATTTTAGCTGGTACCCAGCGGCGTCCTCTATGCTAGAACAAAGAGGAGCCCCGGGGGCGGGTAGAGTGTAGTTTTTATAGTAGCAAGCAGTTGTACAGAAGCCAAGAGCGACGGTTAATAAAGTAATTTTACAAACTTATTGGTTAGGCTTTTAGGCGCGGGGTATTTGGCATTATTTCATTGGGCAAAAGGAACATCTTATTATGGGTTGCTAGAGGGCGGGAAGGTGCATTTCTTCACTACGGGGGAATCTCAACTTAAACAGAAAGGAATTTATCTAGCCTAAACAAAGGAGATGCTTATCTAATGGTATTTGGCAGGAAGCAGGAGCCGGACAGGCGAAATGGAGGTTTGTTTATAAGAAGGCATTAGCCTTGTCAGGTTACAACAGTCCGTAGCCCAATTTTTTTTGTTTCTTTCTCTGTGAACAGACAAGCATAGTATTTAAGTTTATGTGCAAGGACTCAAAAGCCAGCGTAAAGCTAGTTAGCAAAAAGAAAAATGAAAGTTAAAATAACTTTCAGATGTAAATCCCTACTTAACCTATTTTTTTTTTTTGTGGGTACCGGGGGTCGACCTCAGGACCTCACACGCCAACAGGCGCCCGTGCTGCTGAGTGATATCACCGGCCAGTTTTTCGTATGTGGGTTCCGGGAGTCTAACTCGGGCCCTCGCGCTTGCCAGGCAGGTGCTTATGCCACTGAGCCATCTCACCGGCCCACTTAACCTATTGTTAACGAAAGCATCCTATCAGACTAAATTCTAATTTCTGAACAAAGGGTTTTGTTTTTACCCTTTAGGAATTTGCTCGCTGATACATATATTCAGTTTTTTTAATAAGGCTTCCATACCATCTGGATGAATGCTTAAATTTCTCCATATAAAGGCTTGCTCCCCAATCTTATCAGAGAGCTCTTTTGATTATGCCATCCTTGGATTTAATAGTATGGCCAAGGAACACAGATCGTGTTTGTACCTCCTCCTCACTATTCTTATTAGTTATCACCTACTATATTATGGTGACTACAACCATTCAGAATTTGATCCCTAGTCCAGAGAAGCCAAGACTTTAGGAGTAGTGACAATACAGTTGTCTTGTTTAGACCTGAGCTTGTTAACCAGGGTTTGTCTTAAGTACTAATCAAAAACAAATACCACCTAGAAACCTTTCTGTGCTAAAACAAGAGTAAAGCATTCTTCAGTGAAGAGAATTGATGTGATTTCAGTGGTCCATCATATAGTAGTTAAAAGGGGTCAATAAATAACATGCATTTTCCTTGGTTAGGATCAGAACCAGTTGAAATTAAAAGAAGTAGGAATCAAATAAATAGAAAACAAGACATCTTCATTACTGATAAAGCTCATCAGAGAAAATGGTTTTAGTGTGGGCTTCCAAAACTGGACCACAAAATTAAGTAAATTTACACGATCATGAACAGTGCTGAAAAACTGCAAGACTACAAGCCAAAAGCAAGGCCATTATTGTATGGCAAAGAGCCAGCTGAATATGTGTTCATGTAGACTCTTGGGAGAAAAACAGAGTTCAAGGGTCTGAGTTAAGCATAGTCAGATGTTTCTTCCAGATATTCCTGTCATATAACTCATTCCTTCTCCTTTGGACAGAAAAGCAGGAGTGTTTATCTATTTGAAGTTTGACTACTTGGGAATATGAGATGTGAGATTAAATATTCCCTCTAACAGTGCTCAGTGATATATTCAGTATTGCCATTTGCTTGGACCTGTCTGTCTAGCTCTTCAGGACCAAAAATACCATAATTTTACTGTAATGATAAAGGTATCAGGATATTTTAGGAAGACTTATGTAGTACAAATAGCTCAGCTGCAGAGTATCACACTAATGATCTATCAATGACATATTTTAAAACTTCATCTAAATGGTATAATAAAACATGAAGAAATGCTTCTTAAAGGCGACTGTACCAAAAGAAATCCATTCATCACTATTTACTAAGTGGGAACAGTAAGCACTGTACCTTTTGAGTGTATGTTCCTCTACTTAATACCTGCTAGAACTCTGAAATGAGTCTACAAAGGAGAAATTGATGAACTATATCTGGCTTCATGTAAGACCTACATAATAGAAAACTGTGTGGGTGTGGGTGTGTGTGTGTATGTGAAAGAGAGAGAGACAAGACAGACTAAGGGAGAGGAAAGGGGAGAGGAGGAGAAAGAGAAGAGAAAAGAAGATGAGAGAGAAAATGATCATGAGATTGCATGACATGGGCACCACAGGTATAAAGTTCTAGGTGAATTTAGGCCATGTGTTTGATGGAGAGATGAGGGAATACTGTGTGACAGTGAGGTAACGGGGCATTGTGATCAGTGTGAATAACAGAGAGTAATATGAAATCACTGGAGTAATGAAGGCAGAGACAATGTGACAGTGACAGAAAGAAACAACAATGTACATGGTAGTGGTATGTAGTACTGTGGGAATGATAATTCTGTGTGCATAAGGTTATATGTAAGAAAATGGGGAGGGAGTGATCTTAGTGGAGAAAGGACACAATGATAGTTGAATACTGGGATCATTGTGTGCAAGTGGATGGGGCATTTTGAGAAATGGAGGATGTAGGGAGTGGGTGGAGTGGGGAAGGTAATGTGGAAGACAGGGACTTGATGGGAGATGATAAGGTTAGTGTGTGTATGTGTGTAATACTAGAGGAAGTGAGAGTGTGTGAGGACAGATGCATACAGTGAATATGTGTGATCACATTGAACAAAAATATATGTACTTTGGAGTGTAAAATCATGAGTATAGTGTTGAACGAAATGTGTGATGGGAAATGAATAGAGATTCATTTGTGTGAGAGCAGAGTGGATGTGGGTATTGGTTGTGAGTGTGTATGATATGGAGATAGCATGAGAATATGTGAAAGGAGTTTTGGAGGATTTTTTTTGTTTTTTTGAGACAAGGTCTTGCTATGTAGTTTAGGCTGGCCTTGGAGGATGTTTTTATAGTGTGTTTTATAGTGATATGGGCTGTGAATATGGTAGTGAATCCCTATGACAGTGTAGGGATTGAATAATCGTGAGTGTGACTGTGTGCATAAGGTTAGTAGGTATCGTGTGTGATGATGAAGGTTAATTAAAACCAGTTGTATTTGACAATGTGTCATAGGCACTGAATCTGCTAGAGTTTAAAAACACTGTGTATGATAGTACAGAATAGGCCACTGTGTATAATTGTGAAAATGAGTAAAAGAGGCAGTGTGTGTGTGTTAGTGGGATTGATGGGTAAAGTGTGAGCGTAATAGTTTGGAGAATTTAGACTGTGTTGATCGTAATTCAGAAATTTTCACAATCATATTAATACACGGGAGTAGAGTGAAATGAGATAATTTGTTACAGACTTGTGTGTGTATGTATGCATGTACATGTGTGTGAAAGAGAGATTGAAAAATTGAGGAAAATTTCACGTTTTGTGATGGGTACTTGGAATTGTATTTGGCTATCAGTAAGAAAGATCTGAAAATGAGATGCATAAAATGATCAGGTGATAATTTTTCTCTTTAAAAACAAGTCTAGTGGTAGAAAATCCAAGACTTCCAGGATTTTATCAATGTATCAGGCCCTTCAAATTTTTCTCTTTTTTGTTTTTTATTGTACATGTCATCCTTGGCATGTAGCTACCATCTTCCAAATGCCTCATGGTTGCAGGATGCCTGCTGCAACTATAGCTATCAGGTAGGAAGAATGAGAAAGAGGAGAGGGCAGAGTTAACCTTTTAGTAAAATTAGTCTCTTTTTTATGGCACTTTCCCCAAAATATTATCCAATGCCTTCCACCTACATCCTGTTGGGTACAACTGTGACACTGTCTGCAGCTAGAAGCATTGTATTAAATACCAAATTTTATTTAATGAGGAAGAATTAAAGTTGTAGGATATGGCTAGAAGATAAGGAGAAGTTGCAGCTATGGGGGGGATATAATTAATAGATCAAAATCCCAGAGGTGATAGATGCCCATGGGGTGCAGGTTGAAGGGGCACCATATGACTCACATAGTTTGAATTGCTGTGGGCACGTCATGCTAAGCAAAAACAGACGTGTTGTCTGTGTCTTCATGGAGCTTCCTGTCTTGTGAAGAAGACAGACCTTAATATCAGACCCAAATATTTGTGAAGTTGCCTCTTTGATAGGTTCGGTGGAGGGTAAGTACATGGTGAGGCAGGTACGTAGTCCTGCTCAGGAGGCCAAGGCAGGAGAATTGCTTGAGCCAAAGAGTTCAAGACCGCCCTGGGCAACTTAGTGAGACCCTGTGTGTAAAAATAAAAAATAAAGAGGGATTGACCCAGTCAGGGAGATAAAAGAAGGAGGAAATCATGATGGAGATGAAATGAAGAAATATTCAGAACTGAGTGGTTTAAGGGTGGATGGGGGCATGGAGGGGTATTCCTGGAAGAGGAAACAGCATGAACAAAGACGCTTTTGCTGTTTGTTTTTAAATTTTATTTTATTTCACTTAAAGTATTTCTATTATTATATCTTCAAGTTTACTAATCTTTAGCAGTTAATTCCATCCAGTGTATTTCCATCTTAACTATTACTGTTTTTATCTCTAGACACATGATTTGAACCTTATTATATGTATCTCATGTCTTTACTTAATGTGACCATTTTTCCTTTAGTTTTTTGGAGACATGGAATATAGTTATGATTTTTAAGGTACTTATCTGTTAAATATAACATCTATGTAAGTTTTTGGTTGGTTTGTATTGATTAAATTTTCTTCTTATGAAGGGTCACATTTTTCTACTGCTACACATTTCTGGTTATTTTTTATTGGATGCTAGGCACTATGAATTTTACCTTTTGGTAAAGTTTGCCTTTTGGTTCTAGATATTCTTGCATGAATTTTCCTCAGCTTTGTTGTGAAATGCACATGTTTGGAAGCAGTTAGATCTTTTCAGGTCTTGCTTTTAAGCTTTGTTACAGAAGACCATAGCATAGTTTAGCTTAAAGTTTATTAGCCCTGACCACTGAGGCAAGGCCCATCTGAACATTCCATGCCACGGGAATTACGAGGTCTTCTTCAGCTGATGGGAACAGGCATAGTCCTCATACCTGTTTGAGTTTCTAGAACTAGTTCCCTCTAAATTCTTTTGAACTTGTTTCATCTAATTCTCTCAGGTGATTCTTTCCTCAGCCTCTTGTAATTCCCTTCTGTGAATTCATTGATCAGTACTCTGCTGAATATTTAATGACAATCCTTCAAAGATCTCCAGAGTTCTCCCTGTGTAGCTCTATATTGGTATTCTGTGTACTGTAGCAACCTTGATCTTGTAATCTCTCATCTTTGGCACCTCACTCAGGGAATGCTAGGGACTACATTTTACTTCTTTACTCCATGAACTGAAACCTCTCAAGCAATAAGAGTTCACCCGTTTTTTTCCTGTCTTTCAAGGGTCACTGTTTCTCATTGCCTGATGTCCAGTGTCTTGAAAGCATCAATGTTTCATGTTTTTAGTGTATCAGGTTGGAGGGCAAATCCAGTGGTGGTGTCCTGTTAGATGATTCTTTTCTTTTGCACTTGTATGACCTCATGTCTACTGCCAAGTATCAGAGAATGTGACAGTTGTATCAGTGACGGTTGTTTTTGTTGTCAGATGAGGAGAAGAGCCTGAGGACCAGAAATTGAGTCAAAATCAGGGATTTGAGGAAGAATTTGGATCACAGGCTATGTGGCAACATATTCTAAGGGTAGCTCTTCATGACTCTGACCTTGAAAAACTTCTGAGTGTAAAGGCAAGTTGCAATGACAGATTGACTTCCCTTCTAAAGGACATAAGATATTTATGGCTTGATATAGACACAAGATTAATTCTCTGCCAGAGACATTCCAAGAATACAGTAAATGTCAGAATAATTATGTTCTAGTCTCAGATACTATCCTACATGAGGGTGAAAGTTTCATAGGACAGGCAGGTCATGTTGTGGTTTACAGGAGTTGCAACCCAAATTCAGAAGTTATAAATCACCCCCAAAGGCCATAATGGTGAGGAAATATGTATGAAGAGCATTGAGAAACCATTAGCTAAGTTTCAAGTCTTCGCCATTCATCTGCAGAGACAAACCTTGAGTATAGTGATCATGGGTGATTTTTTTAACCAGAGTTTAAACGTTACTCATTATTATTAAATAAATAGTGAAGAGAAGCCATAAGAATGTAGTCAATATAGAAAAGCCTTTAGGAACAAGTCAAACCTCAGTCAAGTATCAGAAAATGCTTGAATACACAAAATTTAAAATGTCTCTTTTTTCTTCTCTCATATAGGCCTCTCTAATTTCTATAAGCGATTTCTGTAGACCCTTCTTCACATGGCTTGGGAGAGGGAGTCACATGTCCCTTTTCTTAAGGGAGAAAAGGCTGAGAAACTACTGAGAAAGTGTAGATATTTTTTAAATCCTAAATACACATTTCTGAATTGCTTTCCAGAAAAAGAAATAATTATTTCACTTTTGGATAGCAAAGGACATGCCTAGGATTAAAAAAAAGAAGTGGAAAAGAAAGTAATGGTGTATATTTTTACCTAGATCAAGAATTTATAAATAAAACTAAGAGATGTCACGAACTAAAAATATATACTGCTTCCAACAGATACAACATGTGTGATGTTAACATCCTTAACATACAAAGAACATTCACAATAGAAGGGTAAATGACTAATAAACACAAAGAGGGTATTCCCTTTCATTAATAATAAAGGAAATACAATTTAAATCAAGAAAATATATTTTGTCTTTCAAACTGGAAAAGATAGTTTTAAAACAAATGTTCGTTAAGAGTACCATGGGGGGCCGGTGAAATAGCTCAGCGGCATAAGCGCCTGCCTGGCAAAGGCAAGGTCCTGAGTTCGACTCCCGGTACCCACATAAAGGAAAAAAAGGGCCGGTGATACCGCTCAGCGGCATGGGCGCCTACTGGCGCGCGAGGTCCTGAGGTCGACCCCGGTACCCACACACACACAAAAAGAGTACCATGGGAACCTCTCTTCTGCCTTGTTACTGTTAACAAAAACCTTTCTTGAAAGCATTTTGGTGTTATTGAATAGCAGCCTTAATTAAGATAATTCTTACTCCTTTGATTAGTAATTCCATTTCTAATAATATATCACAAGGAAGTAATTGGAGATATGCACAGAGTTTTGTGGAGGAAAAAAATCACTACAGTGATAACCCAGTGAACAAAAATAAATGAAAACATTTTTGTTAGTCAAGTAAGTAAATTTACATGCTTATACAGGTATTACACAGTTATTACAAAGAAGTTTGCATGATAAAACATTGCGATCTGTACATAAGAGTCTCAGATATGTATTCTCATAAGAGTCTCAGATATGTATTCTCATAATTGTGAATGTGCAAGTGTGTATATGGTGATGGAACTGGAAAATGCTAATTTAACAACAGTTTTTAGATGATCTTTGTTTCATAAAATGAAATCTAGAAATGTCATAAACTGGAGTTTTTGATACTATTCTGAGGCCAGCTACATATGTAATAATTGCTAATGCTCCATGATTCTCAAATTAATTGGTTTATATGCTTTATACTCATGTTGAAAATTGAGAACACTTATAACACTAAATCAAATTCCAGGTATCTGAGAGCATTCAGATATATCATGGGATTTTTTTTTTGCTGCAAATGAAAGAGGAGCTCTATGTCACAAGAGGCCATGAGCCCACATGGCAGGATCATCCAATGCGATAGTAAGCAACATCCCCAGTCTGCACTGAGGTCCTACTTGCAGGCTTCCTCTCTTTGTCTCTTTTGATAACCTTCTGTTATTAATGGAATATCCATTGCAATAATATAACTATTTAAAGTATATTCTATTTAAGTCTATGCCAAAATATATTTGATGTAATCTTAATATGTCATTTTGCCTGTTCTTATGATACAAATTGATAGTAAAAACCTAGCAAAGTTTCTTAAAATTGTGTGTGACTGGACTCTGTTCCTTATATTAAGTTGGAATCTATTAGTCCTTAAAAGGAGGTAATAAAAGTGATTTTGTTCATTATTATTTCCCCAGCACTTATATCAATGTGTACCACCTAGTAGACATACTTTTAAAATGTTTTAAACTCTTACACATATGTAAGTAAAGAAGGTGAAATCAAGTTGGCTTTAGTCCAAAAAGTACAGAAGAGGGATTTAAAAATTCTGAAGTGTTAATTTTGAGGCAACATGATGTTTTATGTTTGGGCCTCAGTGTATATTTTCACTGTAGAGGTTGCAAGGAGGACTCATTGTTTCATATGATTATCCCATTGTTTAGTTACAAAGAAGTGTTATATCTCATGCTGTGATTTTTGTTTTATTATTTCTTCTTGAAAAGCTGTTAAATTGTGATTTGTATATTATTCTTTTTACAATATGCAGTGACATTTTAATCTAAAATAATGTTTTACCATAAAAGCACCATGTCTGACTTAATATGTCTTTTTTTTCCTTTCCCATTTTTTTTTTTTTTTTGTGTGTGTGGGTACCGGGGGTCGACCTCAGGACCTCGCACACCAGCAGGCACCCGTGCCGCTGAGTGATATCACCGGCCCTTTTTTCGTATGTGGGTTCCGGGAATCGAACTCGGGCCGTCGCACTTGCAAGGCAGGCGCTTACGCTGCTGAGCCATCTCACCGGCCCCCCATTTTTTAATAGTATATATTTGCAATACATAATAAACATTCATCTGGGAGAATTGGTACATATGCATAACTCATCTTATTCATTTTCACTTCTCCTTCCCCTCCCTGCCCTCTTGTTGCTCCCATTCCCAGGACCTTTTGCATCTCCACAATGTACCTTCCCTATTTTCTATCATCAGTCTTTTATTTTGCTCTTTAAATTATTTATATTTTGGGTTCACTTCAAGAAAAACTATGTGATATTTAATCTGTATCCGGTTGATGAGGATATAGGCCACTTCCAAGATTTAGCTATTGCAAGTTGTGCTGCTATAAACATGGATATGCAAGTATCACTGTAATATGATGTCTCTAAATCTTTCATGAAGATACTCAAAAGAGATATAGCTAGGTCAAATGGAATTTCTATTTTTAGTGTTTTGAGGAATCTCCATACTGATTTCCATAGTGGTTGTACAAGTTTACATTCCCACCAGCAATGTAGCAGTGTTCCTTTTTCTCTACAATCTCACTAGCTTTTTTTGTTTCTTGAGTTCTTGGTGATAGCCATTCTTTCTGGAGCAAGATGTAGTATCAGTGTTATTTTGGTTTGTATTTGTCTGATGGCCAAAAGAAGCTGAACATTTTTTCATTTATTTATTGCCTATTTGTATTTCTTCTGTAAAGTGTCTATTCATTTCAAGTGCCCATTTTTTGATTTAGTCTTTTATTTTGGGGGTCTAATATTTTTGAGTTCTTTGTATATTTTAGATATTAGTCCTCTGTCTGAGGAGTAGCTGGCAAAATATTTTTTCCATTCTGTTGATTTCTTTTCACTGTTGTTTTCTTTGTTGTGCAGCTTTTATATTTGATTAATAGTATTTGTTAATTCTTGTTATTGTTTTTGTACAATTGGGGTTCTGTTCAGGAAATCCTTGCCTACGTCTATGTCAAGGATTTTACCTATTTTATCTTCCAGCAGATTTAGTGTTTCTGTTTTAATATATATGTCTGGTTTATTTTTTTTATGTGAATTTTAGTACAGGGTGAGAGATATGAGACTAGATTAATTCTTCTGCATATAGATAATCAGTTTTCCAAGCACTTTTTTTTAAATTTTTTTTTTTTTTTTTTTTTTGTGGGTACCGGGGGGTCGACCTCAGGACCTCGCACACCAACAGGCGCCCGTGCCGCTGAGCGATATCACCGGCCCCTTTTTCGTATGTGGGATCCGGGAGTCGAACTCGGGCCCTTGCGCTTGCAAGGCAGGCGCTTACGCCGCTGAGCCATCTCACCGGCCCTAAATTTTTATTTTAAAGACAAAAAAAATAGAACAAAATTTCAAAACAACATCATAGGAGGGTAACAATGGTTAATGCATTGAGTATTGTTATCTTTAAATTAGTTAGAGTACAAGATGTCGGCATCCAGTTGTCCAGACAATATTAGCACAAACCTTTCTTTTCAATGAAATAAGAGAAATTAGTAGTGTATCTATCTTAAATTTTATATATATATATAGAGAGAGAGAGAGATTTTTTTTCTTATCCCTTCCTTTTCTCCATTACCCCATCCCAGTTTCTCTTTCCTTTTGAACAGTTTATTCCCGTTTTAAAATATCTATCATACATTTTGGATCTTATTTACTCTTTCAGCTTCTGACACTAGGGAGACAATACGATGTTTACACATGTGTGTCTGGTTTATTTCACTTATGAGTGTGGTCTCAAGTTGCATCTATTTACCTATAAAAGTCTCCAGTTTATCCTTCTTTATGGCTGAGTAGTACTCCATTTTATAAAAATACCACATCTTTTTATCCATTCCTCAGTTGATGAGCATTTGGGTTGTTTCCAAGATCTAGCTATTACAAATTGTGCTTCTGTAAACATGGGTGCACGTATATCGCTGTGCTAAGATGTTTTTAATTCTTCTGGAAGATACCCAGAAGGGGAATAGCTGGGTCAAACAGGACCTCCAATCATAGTTTTTTGAGGAATCTCCACACTGATTTCCACAGTGGTTGCACCAGTCTACACTCCCGCCAACAGTGGAGAAGGGTTCCTTTTTCCCCACAGCCCCTCCAGCATTTGTTATTGGTTGATTTCTTGATAATAGCCATTCTTTCTGGGGTGAGATGGAATCTCAGTGTTTTAATTTGCATCTCTCGAATGACCAGTGATGTCAAACATTTTTTCGTATATTTATTTGCCATTTGTATTTCTTCATCTGAGAAGTGTGTATTCATCTCAGATGCCCATTTTTGGATTGGGTCTTTAAATTTGGGATGTCTGATTTTTTTTTTTGAGTTCTTTATGTGTTCTTGATAGTAATCCTTTGTCTGAGGAACAGCTGACAAACATTTTTTCCCACGTTGTGGGTTGTCTCTTCACTTTGTTGGTGGTTTCTCTTGCTGTGCAAAAGCTTTTTAATAAGATGAGATCCCAGTTGTTGATTGTTTGTGATAGTTCTTGTGCAATTGCGGTTTTATTCAGAAAGTCTTTGCCTACACCAATGTCTTCAAGAGTTTTACCTATTCTGTCTTCCAGCAGATTTAATGTTTCTGTTTTAATATTTAGATCTTTGATCCATTTTGAATTTAGTTTAGTGCATGGTGAAAGATACGGGTCTAATTGTAATCTTCGGCATGTGCGAGCCAGTTTTTCCAGCACCATTTATTAAAGAGGCTATCTTTCTTCCAGTGAATGTGTTTGGCACCTTTGTCAAAGATAAGGTGGCTTAGTATGTCTGGAGTTATTTCTGCATCTTCTAATCTGTTCCACTGATCTTCAGGTCTGTCTTTTTTTTGCCAGTACCATGCTGTTTTTATCACAGTAGCTTTATAGTATAATTTCAAGTCAGGGATTGTGATGCCCCCTGCCTTGGCTTTGTTGCCCAGAATTGCCTTTGCTATTCTAGGTCTCTTCTAGTTACAAATGAATTTTAGGATTGTTTTCTCTAATTCTGCAAGATATGTTGTTGGAATTTTTATCGGAATTGCATTAAATCTGTATAACAATTTTGGAAGTATGGCCATTTTCACTGTATTAGTTCTTCCTACCCAAGAGCAAGGGATATCTTTCCATTTTCTGATATCCTCTTTGATCTCCTTTTTCAGAGTACTGTAGTTTTCAATGTAGAGATCTTTTACAACCTTTGTTAGATTGATTCCTAGGTATTTCATTTTTTTGGATGCTATTCTAAAAGGTGTTGTTACCCTAATTTCTTTTTCAGTGAGTTTGTTATTCATGTACAGGAAGGCTATTGATTTTTGAGATCCCAGCACTCTTCATTAAAGAGGCTATATTTTCCTCAGGATATGTTCTTGGGCCCTTTGTCAAAAATCAGATGACCGGGCTGGTGATACAGCTCAGCGGCATAAGTTCCTGCCTGGCAAGCGCGAGGTCTTGAGTTCGACTCACGGTACCCACATATAAAAAAAAAATCAGATGACTGAAGGTATCTGGGGTGGTTTCTGCATTCTTTATTCCATTGGTCAACATTCTGTTTTTGTGCCATACTATGCTGTTTTTCTCACTGCAACATTGTAGTATAACTTGAAATCTGGGATTAGAATGTCCCCTGCTTTGCTCTTGTTGCTTAGGATGTTTTGTCTATTCTGATTCCATATACATTTTAGGAGTGTTTTTTTTTCCTAGTTCTGTGAGGAATGTCCATGATATTTTGATTGGAATTGCATTAAATCTGTGTATCATCTTTGGTAGTATGGCCATTTTGACAGTATTGTTTCTGTCTATCCAGGAACAGGCGATACCTATTTTTCAATGTCCTCTTTAGTCTTTTTTCAGAGAACAACAGTTTTCATTATAGAGGTCTTTCACTTCCTTGGTTAGGTTCATTCCTAGGTATTTAATTTCTTTTTTTGAAGCTACTATGAATGGAATTGTTTGCTGATTTATTTCCCAGTGGGTACATTCTTGGTATATAGGAATGCTACTGATATTTCTGTGTTGATTTTGTATGCTGCCACTTTGATGAATTTATTAGTTCCAAGAGTCTTCTGGTGGAGTTGTTTGGGTCTTCTGTGTAAAAGATCATATCATCTGTGAGTAAGGATAGTTTGATTTATTTCTTTCTCTTTTCCAGTTGCTCTGGCTAAATTTTCAAGTACTATACTTGAATAGGAGTGGTGAGAGTGGAAATCCTTGTCTTATTCCTGATTTTAGAGGGAATGCTTTCAATTTTTCTCCATTGAGTGTGATGTTGCAAAAAGTTGTGGTTTTGTCGTAAACTGATGTTATCAGTTTTAGATACAGTTTTTCTGTACCTTTTTTCATCGGTTTTATAAAAATTATGAATAGATGTTGGATTTTGTTAAAGAATTTTTCTACATCTATGGAGGTATTCATATTTTTTTTTACCTTTGCTTCTGTTTATGTGATGTATTACATTTATTGATTTATTACGTTGAACCATCCTTGCATCCCTCGGATTAGGCCAGCTTGGTCATGATGTATGATCTTTGCATTCTGTTTGCAAGTATCTTTTTGAGGATTTTTGTATCTGTGTTCATTAAGGGAATTGGCTTGCAGTTTTCTTTTTATATTGAGTCTTTTTCCACTTTTGGTATCAGGGTAATGCTAGTTCCAGGAATGAGTTTGGCAGTGTTCCTTTCCTTTCATTTTCATGAATGAATATGAAGAGTATTAGTGTTAGATCTTCCGTGAAGTTCTACTAAAATTCTGTGGTAAATTCTATGGGTCTTGGGCTTTTCTTAGTTTGTATTATTTTTATTATTTTCTCTATTCCATTGTTTTTTATTTGTCTATTCATAGTTTTTATGTCTTGTTGGGTCAGTGTGGGTAATTCATATGTGTCTGGGAGTTTATCCATTTATTCTAGATTCTACAATTTATTGAAATGTAAGTTTTTGAATTAGTTTCTTGCAATCCTCGGATTTCATCAGTGTCTGTTGTGATTTTGTTCTTTTCATTTCTAATTGCATTGATATGGTTCTTTTTGATAAATTTGGCTCAGGGTTTAGCAATCTTTTTATCCTTTCAAAGAACAAACTTATTGTTTTAATCCTTTGTATTTTTTAGCCTGAATTTCATTAATTTCCACTCTGATCTGTGTAATTTCTTTCCTTCTAGTAGTTTCAGATTTGGATTGTTAATGTTTTTCCAGGATCTTGAGATGCATCATTAGGTTATTTGGGATCATTTTGTTCTTTTAATGTGAGCATTCACTGCTATAGCCTACCTTCTTAGCACTACTTTCATTGTGTACCATAGGTTTGGGTATGTTGTGCTTATATTGTCAGTTGATTCTAGAAACTTTTAAATTTCTTTGCTGATTTTTTCTGTGACCTATTGTTTATTCAAGAGTGCATCATTTAATCTCCATTTGTTTGCATCGTTTCTGGTTTTGTTTTGCAAAAGATGATTTCTAGTTTCATTGTGCTGTGATCCTGTGGTCTGCAAGGGATTATTTCCATCCCTTTATATTTATTTGAGCATACTTTATTACCTAAGATATGGGCTATTTTGGAAAAAGTTCTTGCATGCTGCTCAATAGAACATGTATTCAGTTCTTGTTGGATGAAACACTCTGTATATATCTGTAGAGTCCATTGGTTCAGTGGTATGGTTTAAGTCTGATGTTTGTTAATCTTTTGTCTGGTTGGCCTATTTGTGAGAGTAGGGTATTGAAGACCTTCACTATTATTTATATTGGTGCCTATCTGTCCTTTTAGTTTTTGTTTTATAAACTCAAGTGTATCAACATTTGGTGCATTTCCTGTTGAGTTCTCCCCTTTACCAGAATGTAGTGGCTTTCTTTGTCTCTTCTGAATGATTTTAGCTTGAAGTCCACTTTGAGAATAGAATAGCTACTGCTCCTTGCTTTGGGGCTCCAGTTGCATTGAGTATCATTTCTCATCCTTTCACTTCCAGTGTATGTTTCTTTGTGGATGTGCCTTTTGCAGGCAACATGGTTGGATTTTAGTTTTTTGATACAATCAGTATCTTTTGGTTGGGGAGTTAAGACCGTTGACATTGAGAATTATTGAAAGGTATTGGAAAATCCTATCATTGCATTGTTTTTCCAGTGTTGATTCCTTTGTTTTTTCCTTTTCTTTAACTACATTCACAGTTAGATGTATACTTGGGCTGTTTGGTGCTGGTGGCCTCCATGTCTCTGTCTCAGATTCCCTTTGTTCTGCAGTGCTGGCTTTAGTGGTCATGAATTTCTTTAGGGTTTCTTTGTAATGGAAAGTCTTTATTTCTCCATCAGTGTTGAAGGATAACTTTTGTAAGACACAGAAGTCTGGGTTGACAATTGTTTTCTTTTAGGACTTGAAACACTTTACTCCAAGCTCTTCTGGACTTGAAGGTTTGCGCTGAGCAATCAGTTACTCTGAGAGGCTTGTCTTTATAGGTTACTTGCTGTTTTTTTCCCTTACTGCTTTTAGTATTATCTTTTTGTGCTGAATTTCTGGAATTTTGATGTGTCATAGAGAGGTTCATTTTTTATTTGTGGCTATTTGGGGTTCTATATGCCTTATTTACCTGAAAATTGTTTTTTCCCCCAGATTTGGAAAAATTTCTGCTACGATTCCAGTGAAAAAAGTTTTGTACCGTTTTAATGGTCTTCTGGTCTCTCCTTTACTCCCATAATTCTTTGTTTTTCTTTTTTTTTAATGTTTTGAGTCTATTAGCTGTTGGATCCAGCTTCCATGGTATCTTGTTTTTAGGGTATCATTGAGTACATGATCTACTACATCAACATTGTCTTCAAATTCTGACAGTCTTCATTTTGGTTGTAACTGCTACACATACTTTCAATTTTTCATATCTTGGATTTCCACTTGATTTCTTTTGTAATTATTAATTTGTTACCAAAATGGTCATTTATATCTTGTATTGTCTTAATTCAATCAGGTTATTATTTATAGCTTCTTTTAGCTCTCTGAACATTTTATTAACTCCTTTATCTGGTAATTGAAATCCTCTATAAACTATTGTTAAGAGGATAAATAAACAAGGTATAAATTGTCAAAAAATATTTGCAAGACACATACCAAAGACTCATGTATAATATATAAACTCCCAAAACTCAGCCTTTAAAAAGCAAGAAAGAAAACAAACAATCCAATTAGAAAATTGGCAAAGAACATGAAGAGGCACTTCATCAAAGAGGACATATGGATGGCAAATACTCATATGCAGGAATGTTCAACACCATTAACTACCAGGGAAATTTTGCAAATTAAATCCACGGTGAAATATTACTGCATACCTATGGCTTAAAAATGCTGGTAACAGATTCTGGCAAGGATTTGGAGAAATTGGATCATTCACATGTTGCTGATAAACTATAAAATGGTACAACCACTCTAGGAAAGTTTAATAGTTTCTCATGAAACCAACATGCACTTACTCTAAGATCCAGCAGTTGCACTCTTGAATGTTTATCCCAGAGAAATGAGAACTTTCATACTAACACACACACACACACTCAAATTCACACACACACAAAAACCTCACAGAAAACAAAAAAAAAAACCAAAATCTCTTGTACATACATGTTTATAGCAGCTTTATTCACAATAGTCTTAAATTGGAAATGACCCAGATATTTTTCAGTGGGTAACAGTTAAAATTAAGGCAGCACATCTATATCATGGAATATTACTCAGCAATAAAAAGAAACAAACTATTGAAACACACAACAACTTGGACATATCTCAGAAACATTCTGGGTGTGAAGAAAAGCTAATCTCAGATCGTGACATACTGCATGATTCTATTTTTATCATCTTAAAAATATAAAATTACAGAGATGGAGAACATGTTAGTAGCTGCCAGGGATTAGGGTTGGTGGTGGGAATAGGGAGGTGGGTGGGACTTTTTCTTTTCGAGTTTGACAAAATTTATTGGTTATTTTAGTAAAGACATTTATCTCAGTCATTTCTTTCTTCATCTTGACCTTAGATTAATATTTCATTTCATTTGGGTCAAGAAAAGAGTATGTAGGAGAGGGGTGTTATTTTAACAAACAGTAAAATGGACTAAAATGAATAGTTTACTTGGCTTAATCTAAACTTTAATGTAAAAGAACAACTTATTAGGCATATGCACAGGTTTCTTTTCTGGAGTTACTACCTATTAAAAGAGATCAGCAAGTAACTACCACCAATAAAATAGTCTGAAGCTGCCTCCAAATTTAACATAGGAATTTTGGAGGAAATCATTGTATCATTTTTCTTTTGTCAGTGACTATGCTTTCAAAGATATGTTTAACTGTCACATTAAAAAAAAAGTCCATATACAATACAAAAATACAAAACAAATACCCTGCAGTACACAAATCTAACAGCATATGTGATGAGCAATTCCATAAAATATGTTTGAAGATGCATTTTCTTTTTTATTTTCAGTATCTACAATATGCTTTTGAGAAGACATTGGTCATTATGTATATACTTAAAATAAACCATATAATTGTTCTAATAAGAAATCCTGTAGTGAGTCCAATTCAAATTGGATTTAACAACTTAGTAATGTAAATGCTTAGAGTTACAGAAAATGCATCTTACTGTTTTCCATCTTTGTACAATGTCAGGTTTTTTTTGATGTTTATACCTTTAAAAAATGTAAAAACCAGCCAAGTACTTAAGCATTATGTGCGTTTAAATTTTTGGTGGTGTTTTGTATTTAAAAAAAAAAGCCTCCTTATGATTTGCTTCTTAATTCTGGTGTAAATGCTTACAGGAACTAGCTAATAAACAAAAACCAAGAGAAGCACGTTCAAAATACTGATTTACTCTGGCAGCAAATGGCTGTTCTTTGAAGACTAATGAAGGTAGACAATACCATTAAGGTGAAGTGGGCTATTTCAAATAATTGATACTTCATATAAAATTTTTTTGGGGGCCGGTGAGATAGCTCAGTGGCATAAGCGCCTGCCTGGCAAGCGCGAGGTCCTGAGTTCAACTCCCGGAACCCACATACGAATAAAGGGCCGGTGATATCGCTCAGCGGCATGGGCGCCTGCTGGTGCACGAGGTCCTGAGGTCGACCCCTGGTACCCACACACCCAAAAAAATTTTTTTTAATTTATTTTTTATAAAACAGCTAAGCATCTGTATGATAGCAATGCAATACCTAATATATGATGACTTGAAACAAAACAAATGCCCATAAGGAAAAAAATCACTATTTTAATTTTATCTAAGTTTACTTTCAGTCAATGGTCCAGCAACATTTTCCTTTCAATGTAATACTCCCTCCCCCTTTCTCTATAAGGCTGTTCCTGGGAGCCAGACAGTTTGGGTAACTACGGAGTTAATTTAGGAGTAACTGTTTGCACTTTAAAATAGACAGTAACTTTTTGCTTCCCTCTTAATATATTAATAGTTGTGTCTAAAAAAATATGCAATGCTTTAAAAAGTACCATTTCTGATTTCTTTATTATCTGTAACCTTTGGAAACTAATCACATGAAACTACAAAATTAGCAAATGTCTTCAAATCTGTATATGAAACATAAATTACCTCTAATTTCATACTCTCGTTAGTGTACCACTCAATCTTAAAAAAAAGCTCCAAAGATAAGTCTTACCCCATTCTTTAAAAACGGAAACTGTTCCTTTTTACACCCACCCCACACCCCAAGTCAAAATATGTCATTTAATTCTCTTGGTCATGGACATTTTCATGGTATGATTTTATATTCCCATAGCTTTTGTTTATCAGAAAACCCATGCTTTCCTTTATTGAAAGAGTTTGGTCTGTCTGATGTTGGTGTATCCCTTCTAATATTCTTCATCTTCATCTTCTGGAGGCATTTCCTCTGGTTCACTTCATTTTCATTAAAAGCTGTGGCTAGTGAAAGGGTTTTTGGAGCAAGAGTTGGAACAGTTTCTTTAGGCTTACTTGATCCAAGTTTGATGGATATAGCTGATGCTTTCTTTGTTGTCTGACTTAACCAATGGCAAATCCAAACTTGGAGATCTTTGTAGGCTTTGTTGGGAGGTCTGCAGCTGCTTCTTCAGCGGATCGCTTCTTGGCGCTGCAACTGAAACTTTCCCCTCCATTAACTCTGGAGGCTCCAGCTTGCAGGGCTTCTCAGGCTCCTCTCGCCTTTCTGTCCAC
Organism: Erethizon dorsatum; assembly: GCA_028451465.1. Lineage (NCBI taxonomy): Eukaryota > Metazoa > Chordata > Mammalia > Rodentia > Erethizontidae > Erethizon > Erethizon dorsatum. The sequence goes on from CM051842.1 coordinate 43,717,833, forward strand.
CATTTTCGAGTCCGTGGCCTCCCCTTGGGTGGGACTTTAAAAGGGGAAATCTTGGTAGTGATGTACTGGTTTTATATCTTGACTGTTGTAGTGATTAGAGAGACCTTAAAGTGACATAGAACTGTATGTGCATGTTGTATCAATCTCATTATCGTGGGTTAGATTTTGTATTGCAGTTGCATAGATACAATCATTAGAAGTAGATGGAAGGTATATCTTCGCAATTTCATATGTATCTCTATTTCAAAATTAAAAGGTTTCTAAAACTTTAAAAGTAGTAGAACTAATAAAATATTACTAAAAGCAGCTGGGAACCAGCTGTATTTTTGAAATCATGCCATATATATTAGCTGGTTGGATACCTTTGCTGCTAACACTAAATGCTACACATTGAATGCTGGCCCTGTTACCAGTGCTGTCCCTAGAAATTCCATTTTCTTGTGACTTGCTCCCACCACAACTGTGGCAGTGAATTCCATCATTGCTGTTTTTTGTTTGTTTGTTTGTTTGTTTTGGGGGGGGTTTGGTGGTGGTGGTTGTTTTTGTTTTTGGTTATTTGAAACAGGGTCTCATTGTATAGTTCAGGCTGGCCTTGAACTCAGCTATGTAGCTCAGGCTGACCACAAATTCACAGCAATCCTGCTGCTTCAGCCTCCCAAGTGCTGGGATTATAGGCATATGCCACTGTCCCATCTGGATTTTTTTAATCCCTCCTTTCAAAGTGTTAGGTGGGAGTTGTGACTGTGCAGTGAATAGGTTGACTCACCAGATCTGGAGTGTTCAAACCCTGTGCATTCCAAGAAAAAAAGTGCCTTTTACAGAAAAAGATCTGGCTCTTGGGAGATAACCTGTAAACTCTTAGAATATTCTGCTTTTGTTTGCCTGGGGCATTGAGCCTTAATAAATAGTTTATGCTAGCAGTATGGTTTATGGTGGGAGGTTCAGCTGCAAGGTCTTAGTTTTGACTCTGGATAGTCTGGAGACTAAAAAACTAAGGTCAGCTATGCAGATTATCTCCATGCCTATCCAACTGACCCCTAATAAAATTCCTGGGCACCAAGGCTTGGGTGAATGTCTCTGATTGACAATGCTCCTTGCATTTTTTATTTGTTTGTTTGAGACAGGGTCTCTTTAGGTAGTCCAGCATGGCCTTGAACTCACTATGTAGCCCAGGCTGGCCTGGAACTCATGGCGGTCATCCTGCCTCGGTCTTTCAAGTGCTGAGATTACAGGTGTGTGCCACTGTGCCCAGCTCTGCATGTTTTCATATATAGTTGGTAGCAGTCAGCTCGGGCCATACTACTCCTTCAGAGAGGATGACTGGAAACTCATGCCTGCTCTGTTCTGTATTCTGCTTATATATCTTTTCCCTTTGTTTTTGGTTGGTTTTTTTTTTTTTTTTTTGAACTGGGAATCGAACTAAGGACCTCGCACTTGCCAGGCAGGCGGTGTGCCGCTGAGCTATACACCCGACTGCTTTTTCCCTTTGTTACTTAATCTGTATTCCTTCACCATAATAAACCATGTCATGTCTATAACATGTTTTCTCAGTTCTGTGAGTCCTTCCAGTGAATCATTGGCTCCAAGAGTAATATTTGGGAGCTTGCCTTGCTGGTAAATCCTAGATCCCATTCTTACCACTGCTGAGGCTATGTGAAGAAGTTAATATCTGACCTTTGTGGCATTTATAGTTGGCACTATTGTATAATATAAAGTATGTATGCTATATTATCTAACTAAAATGTGAAAAATTGAAATACATCTGGCCCCAAGAGTTTTCAATAAGACCTATAGGACTGTATGAAGAACTTCTGAAAGTAAGATTAAGACAACCCAAACAAAATGTAGGTGAAAGACTTGCACATACACTTTACAAAAGAGATCTAATATGTCCATTACTAATAAAACTGTTCAACTACATTACTTATCAGAAATATAAATTAAAATCACAGGGAAATGACAATTAATACATATCACAGGGAAATGACAATTAATACATATCAGGTTGGCAAAAATTCGGAAAGGTCTTACAATACCAAGCAATATAGAGTATGTTTTAGGCATGTGGTGTCATAGAAATAAAAAATACTTACAAATTAAAATAAAGGTATGTGCATAGGTATTTTGATTACAGTGTTTGTATGTTCACCTCTTTCCCAAAATCTTAAAACTAAAATGAATGCCTGCGTGGGGAAATGTTTGAATGTATTGTAGTACGTACTTATAGAATATGATGCACCCATTTAAAAGAAAAAATCAGAGGTAGATTACTATTAAATAAGATCAGATGCATAAAAGTTTCTATAATATAAAATGTAATTTTATATAATATGTAATATATGTAATATAATATGTTATTTTTATAAAGCAATAAAACATTATTTATTGAGTATGGAAAGATATAAAAATAGTACTAACAATGCATGCCTGGGAGGCAAAGGTAGAAGTTAAGAAAGAAGGCAGTTTAATATATTTGTGATATATTTATAATCCCACTAATGTAAGAACAGATATATATTCATAAAGTAGTTTATGAAAACGTAGCATAAAATCTTGGCAGTTATTTCAAGATGTGAGATTTGGAATGATTTACTTAATTTCTAAAATACTTAGATAATATTTGAATTTTAAATTATGAATCCATTTCAATAATGAATATGTATTATTTATACGATGAAAATAAGCAAATTTATCACAGGACAAAATAGTGTCTTTCAGGTTTCTTGCTTTAGCAATTGGGTGGACAGTGATTCATTATTCATCAAATAAATATTTAGTGAGCATATAAAATGTACCAGACATTGTTCTAGGCACTAGGGATACCACAATGAATAAAACAGACCACATTCTATCTCCTTAAGAAGTTTACATTCTAATGTGGAGACAGGGGTATAACCAAAGCAGATAGATGGAGGGGAGAAGGATACATACAAGGGACTCAGTTTGGGATTTGCTAAATTTGAAAATACTGAGAGATACCCATTTGGAGAGCGTGGGTAGGCAGTTGGATTACAGATTTAGAATTCATAGGCCAAGGGAAGGACTAGAGATACAGATATGGAAGCAGATAGCATATAAAATGGTGTTTCAGACCTCCTTCCTTGTCTGATCACGTCCCATTGCGGACACCCTACAGAGGAAGTGCTGAGGAAAAACAGGCAGCTGACAGGAAAGGTTGCTATGCAACAGGTGAGGAAAGTCATCCAGCCAGGCAGAATTGATGTTGGCCCTTGGGGAGTAAATGCTGCAGTTCCTCCTAGCTTTAGCTTCCTTTCATATGCAGGCTGCTGGCAGAAGCTGATGCCAGAACAAGTGAAAAATGCACAGGGATTTACCTTGGATTTTGGAAAAGTATCGGTTCGATTTAAGTCACCTCACATCTATATGTTGTTTTCTGCCTCTTTGTGTTTCTCCAGTCATCCTGGAAGCACAGCAAGCAGCCTGTGTGTTCTTGGGCAGGACCCACTGACTGTGCTTCCCATTTTGCATATTGAGAAACCAGTTCAGAGATGTCGATTGACCCTAGGCAGCTCACACAGCCAGGGACAGACAGGCTGGGCACTTCACCCCCGGAATTGTGAAGCTCAGCCCAGCTGCTTTCCACAAGATTGTGGCTTCCCCAGGCTCCAGCCCTGGAAGGAACCAGGGCTTGCCACGGAGCACACACACAAGCACCTGGTTGTTCTGGCAGCTCCACTGGGCACCAGGAAGGACTTGGGGGTAGGTAGTGTGATAGTATCTCTGATAGGGAAGGGGTCTGACAGTGGGAACAGAGTGGACCCCAAGGAGCAAGTCCCACACCTGACGCACCTGACGCACCCACATAGAGCTCAGAGTGTGATCTTAGGCCTCCTAGAAAACAAATCTTGCTTGTTTGGGGCAGATGTTGGGGCGAGGGAGGCCAGTCACTCAGAGGAAGAGGGGGTACCTAGATTTCCAGGCCGGCACTAGCAAAACGTGGGCTTTTTAAGTCAGGGTCTCAGGCCCAAATTTTGCATTTCCCGTTTACTGGGCCAGGGCCCTTGTCTGGTTCATGGGTTGTGTCTGTGCCTCAGCTTTCTGATCTGTGAAATGTGGATGCTGACATCCCGGTCTCAGATCTGCTGTGAGAGGCAAACAAGCCTCAGCACAGATCCTGCTATGAGGTATAAGCTGTACCTTTCTGTCTGCTCTTTCACCGCCCCACAGTAAATGTTTCCATGGCGGTAACTGCAGAAAGGACTGTAGAGAAGCTAATGTTCTGAATCTGGGAAGTAGTGAGGGGGAACGTGTAGTAGAGCTATTTTACTACCCCTGTAGCATGTAGTCTCCTGGCCTTTCCGTTTCCTTGGTTGCCAAGTGGATGAACTTAGCAGAAGTCTAGCCCTTGTTGCCATTAAGAGACCCCACACACAAACTTCAATACTGACCTCAGTAGTTGCTAGGCAAGGGGGTGGAGGTGTCTGTGGACCTGACTGGAGGGGACTTGAGTAGAGGAGGGACAGAAAAGAGACCCACTGGGGAAAGGAAGGGTTCCAGTGGGTGGGGCAAGGGGTGGGACCAAGAGGCACAGTGCATCTGTTGGGGGAGGGGATGCAGAGGACAGGGAGGAATGCTTGAACATTGTGGACCTGGTTCGTGGTGGGATGATGTGTTGGCAAAGGGGCGGGACCTTCTTCCAGTGCGCATGCGCATCGCGTCGTTGTGGCCAGGTCGGAGCTTTTGTTGTGAAAGCAGACGGGACTCTTTTGGACCGTTAGAACCTGCGCATGCGTATGGAGTCCTGAGGCGGTGGGTGGTATATTAATCTAAGAGGCGGGGTCGTCTAAGCTGCCGCGCTGGCATTTTCTCTTGGAGAGGGAAAGAGTACAGCTGCTGAGAGCCCAGCCTAGCAATCCTGGTCCTCTGAGTCGTGAAGAAGGGAGGCAACGAGGGGGTTGGGGTTGGGGCCTGAGGCAAGGTGAGATTAGACCACAGATAGGACATGCTCCTTGTTGCGGTCCTTTTCCCAATTTTTTATCCTGATCCCTTTACCTAGGATTCTGAACTCCCTTCCGCTTGTACCCTGATTCACATCCCCCACGCGACCCTTCCTTATTTAGAACCCCTGTTCTCTCTGAACCCTTGTCCAGTCCCTCCCATCGTTCCTTACAGAATCCTCGCAGGTTTCTGGACCTTGGTCTGTATGGTTAAAAGGCTCCTCTTCATTCAAAACCTCCACTCAGCTTCCCAAGTACAAATCCCAAGCCCCTTTCCCAGGCTTCAGAACTCTTCGGTTTTCCCCACCCCCGATTTGAAGCTTTTCCCTGTCAGCCTTTCAAGATTAAGAATCTTCACTGGGACGCCCCGTTCAGTTTTCCCGCTCCGACCCAGCCCGTTTCTCCACATATCCAGCACCGTATCCGCCCCCACAATCAAACCACACGCACACGCACACACCCCGTTAGGCCCCTGTATTTACCCTCTGTAGTATAACACTTAGCTCCTCTCCCACAACCCCTAGGCTCCGCTCTAGCCGGAGGGACCGGAGCCATGGCTCAGAAAATGGACTGTGGTGAGGGGCTCCTCGGCTTCCAGGTGAGATCTCTGTTCCCCGCCCCCACCATTTCCCTAGCAGACAGTACCCCCGCCCTCGGGCCCCGTTGGTTGTCCAGTCTCCAAGACTTTCCCCTCTATCGTGCCTAGACTTCGTCGTCTTTTTTAATAAAATTCTCAGCGTTTATCGAAGGGGGAGGGGCATCCCTTTTCAGCCATCAGTCCCTGCTTAGAGAAAGGGGAGACCCTGTTAGTAGTCAGGGCAATTTGCCTAGAAAATGTGGGTTGATGAGGAACCATTTTTTTCCACAGTCCCGACTTGTGTGGAGCAGTCTGTTGCCCCCTTTCCCAACCTCCTGACTCCACCCTCCCTTTCTCCTGCATTCCCCATCCTGTAAGACCCCCCATTCGAGTCCTGAGCTCCCACAGCAAACCTCATTTTCCCTACCCAAAGCTCACTTCTCCTTCAGTGCCCCCACCCTGCTCCAGTTCGTGTCAGCTCCTCACACCGCCTCGTCCTTCTTGCCCCTTCCCTTGTCCTCCATGAGCACGGTTTATACCTGCCCCGCCTCGCGTCTCTTCGACCCTTGTCTGCCCCCTCGGTCTCTGTCTGGGTCCTTCTGTGTTTGCACCATCCTCCGCCTGCAGCTCTCCTGCTGTGCTGTGCCTCTCCTGCTCCAGCTTCTGAGGCCCAGAGATTTATTCCCTCCCCCGCTGTATTTACAGGCTGAGGCCTCTGTAGAAGACTGCACCTTACTTATGCAGACCTTGATGGAGGCGATCCAGATCTCAGAATCTCCACCTACCAGCCGGGCCGTGGCAGCTGCCAGTGGGCAGAATGCTAATCCTCAGTGTTCACAGCCCCCAACTGCCAGTGAGATGGCTGATGTTCAAGTTTCAGCAGCTTCCGCAAGACCTAAAACAGCCTTTAAAGCCCAGAATGTCACCGGAAAAGGCCCAAATGGGGTCTACGATTTCTCTAAGGCACATAATGCCAAGGAGATAGCCAATACCCAACCTAAGGCAGCCTTTAAGTCCCAAAATGTCATTCCAAAGGGCCCAAATGCTGCCTATGATTTTTCCAAGGCAGCAGCCACAGGTGAATTGGCTACTAGTAAGTCTCAGATTGCCTTATTTAAGGCCCAGGATGTCACTACTAAGGTGGGCCCAAATCCCAACAATAGTTTCTCTCGGTCTCCCAATGCCAAGGAGATGGTCACTAACCAGCCTAAAACTGCCTTCAAGGCTTGGAATGATACCACTAAGGCCCCTGTAGCTGATACCCAGACCCACAGTCAGAATGTAAACTGGGCCAAAATGGCCACTTCCCAGGCAGACACAGAGACCAACCCAAGTATCTTTGAACCTGATGGTGTAGCTGCGCAGACATCAGCTCAGAATGTGGAGTCCCGGACTATCATTCGGGGCAAGAGGACCCGCAAGGTGAGATCCCTGCTAGCTTCATTTTTCTTCTGGCTCTCTCATTTTTTTCCTAAATGAAATAAAAGTACATGTAACTGCCTATATCCAACTAGGCTGCAGGGGATCTTGAGGAGAAACTTTGTGTTCACTGAGTATTCACAAACTGATGAGAAGACAATAAATGCACACAGATAATAAACTTGTGTGTAATTCATTTTGCATTTTGGTAGCAGCCACCATGTGTTAGGTCTTGAGTTAGACACACTTATAAAGGTCGTGTTATTAAATCTTATTTGCTAGGGGTCATAGTCTCAGTTTTACAGAGAGGGAAACTTGAGTCCCAGAAAGACGAAGTGACTTGAGTGATTTGTTCAGGGTGATATAAGTAGAGCCACTAGTGGACATAGGAGGAGGAGAAGCCATAGGCCCCACCCTTGGGTTCCTCTTGGCCTGGTTTGGAGATGAAATTCCTGCCTGGAAGACAGTGAAAGAGATAAGCTTGTGACTTAGTGTGACCAATGGCTAGTAGGTCAGGCTGTAATTACAGATGAGGGTTTAGGGGAGCTTCTTGGAATAGCAAGGGTGAAGACACAGAACCAACTAGTGACCCTAGATATTTTTTTTGTCTGATGTTCCAGCTTAATAACTTGAATGTGGAAGAGAAGAGCAGTGGTGATCAGAGGCGGGCCCCACTGGCTGCTGGGACCTGGAGGTCTGCACCAGTTCCAGTGACCACTCAGAACCCACCTGGTGTACCCCCTAATGTGCTGTGGCAGACCCCATTGGCTTGGCAGAACCCATCTGGTTGGCAAAACCAGACAGCCAGGCAGACCCCACCAACACATCAGAACCCCCCAGCTAGGCAGACCCCACCATCCTGGCAGAACCCAGTTGCATGGCAGAATCCAGTGATCTGGCCAAACCCCATTGTTTGGCCCGGCCCAGTTGTTTGGCCAAACCCCATTGTTTGGCCCGGTCCAGTTGTCTGGCCAAACCCAATGGTTTGGCAGAATCCACCTGGATGGCATACTCTACCTGGATGGCAGACCACACCAGGCTGGCAGGGCCCTCCGGACTGGCAAGGCCCTTCTGATTGGCCATTACCTCCTGACTGGCCACTGCCACCTGATTGGCCACTTCCCACTGACTGGCCACTTCCACCTGACTGGATCCCTGCAGATTGGCCAGTTCCACCTGATTGGCAGAACCTGCGACCCTCGCCTAACTTCCGACCTTCCCCCAACTCACGTGCCTCACAGAACCTGGGTGCCCCACAACCCCGAGATGTGGCCCTTCTTCAGGAAAGAGTAAGAGCTATACCTCCCTACTTGCTTCTCTCTGTTTTTTGTTTCTCTTTTGTTGTCCTTATATTTATAATAAAGTGTGTTTTCTGCAAATATCTTATAATTTAAATGAGCTCCTTCCCTCCCAGGCAAATAAGTTAGTCAAGTACCTGATGCTTAAAGACTACACAAAGGTGCCCATCAAGCGCTCAGGTAGGCATCTAGTATCCCTTCCTCAAACTCTGCCTTTCCCTTCCCTATTTCTGTGGGCATACCTTTGCTTATGCTATGTCCCTTCTCATTCTGGCCCCTTGCTTCCATAGCTGGTTCTTCCTTTCCCATGCTTGAGGACCTTTGCCTATTATCCTCATCAGGGTTTACAGAGTGGCCAGGGAGTTGCCCCCATTCAACCCAGGTCTTTCCTCCTCTCTCCTACAGAAATGCTGAGGGATATTATCCGAGAATACACTGATGTTTATCCAGAAATCATTGAACGTGCATGCTTTGTCCTGGAGAAGGTGAGAAGGCAGCCCTGAGGGACGGAAATGATAGCGAAAGTCTTTTTTTTTTTTTTTGTGGGTACCAGGGGTCGACCTCAGGACCTCACGCGCCAGCAGGCGCCCGTGCCACTGAGCGATATCACCGGCCCCTTTTTCGTATGTGGGATCCGGGAGTCGAACTCGGGCCCTTGCGCTTGCAAGGCAGGCGCTTACGCCACTGAGCCATCTCACTGGCCCGCGAAAGTCTTGATTTTAAAGATTCATGGAATTCGTACTGGGAGTTTAGGATAAGTCTCACAGGGAAGTGAGTGATTGCTTATGCTAAACCTCATAATTTTTTCTTTGGGTTCCTGTAGAAATTTGGGATACAACTGAAAGAAATTGACAAGGAAGAACACCTATACATTCTCATCAGTACTCCTGAGTCTCTGGCTGGCATACTGGGAACGTAAGATGGGAAAGGAGGTGGAACATGGCCTTTCTCAGTGATGTCCATCCCCCCACCCCCCACCCCGGGAGTTTCAAATAGGTTAGGGTCCAGGGTTCAGTGTTACATAATGGGTCATGGGCAGAGCTGGGGTGTAATTCTCCCCCTAGCTGAGAAATATTGGAAAGTTAGATGGGTAAGCTGGCTGGGGTGTCTCATGCAAATGGCTGCTGAAAATGCATTATTTTTATCCTCCTTTAGGACCAAAGACACACCCAAGCTGGGTCTCCTCTTAGTGATTCTGGGCGTCATCTTCATGAATGGCAACCGTGCCAGTGAGGGTGAGTGGTTGGATTTACAGCTGGGGTTAGCCATAGCCTGATTTCCATGCTCATTTTCCGTGCCTTGTCTCCTCTTGCCTCCCATTGCAGCTGTCCTCTGGGAGGCACTACGCAAGATGGGACTGCGTCCTGGGTATGATCAGGCTCTATCATCTCTTACCTATTTGAATCATCCTTTGACAGCAGAGGACGGTTCCAGGATTGCATTAACCTGGTGGTCTGGGGGTTTGCTTTGGGGAGGTCCAGAGCCCAGGGATGTGACCTGGGTGGAAGGGGAAGTAGTCCTGAATTCTGTGCCTCTTTTTTCATCTCTGATCTTGTGCTGGAAAGCTCTCTGCTTTTCTTTGGGCAAAGTCATAGTGTCTCTCTCTTTCTCTCTCTCTCTCTTTCTTTTTTTCTTTTTTTGGTTACTATCAGGGTGAGACATCCTCTCCTTGGAGATCTGAGAAAACTTCTTACTTACGAGTTTGTAAAGCAGAAGTAAGTGAAACCTAAGGAGCTTTTTCTGGTCCTCATGATTTTGTGTGTTGGTCTGCCTCAGAAAGCCCCTCTGAAGCTTATTTCTTAATCTACACCTGTTCATAGGCTCACAGAAGCACGTTTGTACTCAAGGGTGCTTACTGCAAGTACTCCTTTAGGTTGAGTTTTTCTATTTTATAGCTAACTTACAAGAAACTGAAGCCTACCCACTGTCTTCATGGCAGACATTCCCAAGGCTGGGCCAGGTAGAGGCTTTTGTACTGTAGTGTAATCATGGCAGTGGGTCTGTGGTTCATTGACAAGATTATAAGAATCTGGAGCTAGAGCCTTGGCAGAAGGAGTGAGATTAGTGTTGTCCTTTCTGTGACCCAACACAAGCCTCCCTTGCAGCTCTGAATGATTGCCTGGTGTAGAATCACTGGCACAGAAATTCAGAAGTCTGATTATTAAAGGGTAAATATAAATACCCTGATTGTGGTTAGGAATGAGTCTGGAGCAAGAGAATTGCTACCTGAAATCAGAAGTTTCAAAGTCTTGGACTATTATGCATCAGGGGCTGGACTACCATTCTGCCTGGGCAGGTAACACAGACATTTTTGCTCTTTCAGATACCTGGACTACAGACGAGTGCCCAACAGCAACCCACCTGAGTATGAGTTCCTCTGGGGCCTCCGTTCCTACCATGAGACTAGCAAGATGAAAGTGTTAAGATTCATTGCAGAGGTAATGGAACTGCTCTATAACTGATAGTAGCTAGGAAAGCTCCAGAAGAGGAACGAGATCCTAGATATGTTGTTGTTGTTATATGTAATAACACAAAATAAAGTGCTTGATATGTATTAGGTGCTTGGTATGTATTAACTAATACTATTAAAGATTTTGTGTTTTTTTTCCTTTTTTCAGATTTTTCAATATTATTGTTTCCAGGCTTTACTTAAGTATAATTGACAAAAATTGTATATATTTACACAGTATGCCATGATTTTTTTCTGTTGATTTTTTTTTATTTTTCATTTATTTATATTTGACTGAAAAGAATTATACATATTTATGGAGTACAATATAATGTGTTGATAATATATGTGTGTATATATTATGGAATGATTAAATCAAGCTAAGTAACTGTCATACTTACCTTACATACTTATCGTTTTTGGTGATAAAAACATTTAAAGCCAACTCTCTTAGCAATTTTCAAATATGCAATACATAATCATTAACTATAGTCATCATCCTGTACAACAGATCTGCAAACTTATTCATCCTGTCTAATTGAAACTTCAGGGCCCTTAACCATCCCACCCCATCGCAGGCCCTGGCAACCACCATTCTGCTCTACTATGAATTTGACTTTTATTGGATTCCACATATAAGTGAGAACATACAGTATATATCTTTCTGTTTCTGGTTTATCTACCTAACACCATATTGTCCTCCAGCTTCATTCATGTTGTCACAAATGGCAGGGTTTCCTTCTTTTTAAAGGATGAATAATACTCCATTCTATATATATACCACATTTTCATTATCCATTCATCTGTTGGTGGATACTTTGATTCTATATCTTGGCTATTGTTAAATAGGTTTTTGGTTTTTGTTTCTCATCTCAGGTTCAGAAGAGAGACCCTCGTGACTGGACTGCACAGTTCATGGAGGCTGCAGATGAGGCCTTGGATGCTATGGATGCTGCTTCGGCTGAGGCTGAAGCCCGGGCTGAAGCAAGAACCCACATGGGCATTGGAGATGAGGCTGTATCTGGGCCCTGGAGCTGGGATGACATTGAGTTTGAGCTGCTGACTTGGGATGAAGAAGGAGATTTTGGAGATCCCTGGTCCAGAATCTCATTTACCTTCTGGGCCAGATACCACCAGAATGCCCGCTCCAGATTTCCTCAGACCTTCGCTGGTCCTATTATTGGACCCAGTGCCAACTTTGCTGCCAACTTTGGTGCCATTGGTTTCTTCTGGGTTGAGTGAGGCATTGGGTAGGTGTATCACTTTGGATTGGGCAGATTGGGGGATATACAGTTGATGGGGTTGCATTTATGTGCATGAGCTAGGAGTCATATTGGAAACCTGTGGTGGGGAGATGAGGGAAATATAGGAAAGCACTGTTTGGTATTTATGTTTCTTACTATTTGATAAGATATATCATTGAATTTTTACTTTTTCTTATATTCACAGATATTGCTCATCAGTTGCAATAGTTCTTCCCCTGAGTGAGGCTGAAGCCTCAGATTCCTTCTAAATACAGCTATCTAGAGAGCCACATCCTGTTGACTGAAAGTGGCATGCAAGATAAATATATTTGCTGTTACTGTCTGTTGCTTTTTTTTTTTCCTCGTGTGCTGTCAAGTTTTGGTATCAGAAATAAACATTGAAACCGCGAAGTGAATTAGATGTGCATCCTTTTTTTCTGTATTCAGGGAGAGATCAACACATTTAATGGGAGAAGACATCGGCTCTAGCCTGAAGGGCAGATCAGCATTCAACAGGTGAAAATGTGGATAGATCCAGCTAATGGATTGGGGGCCAAAAGAGGGATCAGTGAACACAAGTGTTAATGAGACCCAAGGACTAGTGTGGTTTATTCAATAAATATCATGTAAGTAATTCACTTGTGATAGATATACTGCTGCATATTCTAAAGTGACTGACACTGAGAGAAATAGCATAATGAAGGAAGGTGTAGGTAGGTAGGTGCTCAGGTAGTTGCATTTAAGAAGACAGAAGAGGCAGAATTCCAGGTGATGACAAGGTTCAGAGAGTGGAGAGTTGAAGGGGAGAGCCAAGGGGTATTGGTTGTATTGTCCATGTGGCAAGTGAAATAACTCCAGGATAGAGGCAGGAGTAAGACTAGAAACACTTGTGAGCCAGGTGCCAAAGTCTCTGTGAGAAACAAAATGTACACCTAGCCCATAAAGGGCAAGGCTCTTACACACACCTCTTCCCTATCTCTGGTAATGCAACACGAGAACCTACCCCTCTAGGAAACCCTCACAGTGCTGTACTCCCACAGGACCAGGGCTTCATCACAGAGACAGGGTTTTATGGAGAGTGAAGAAGGCCTCACAGTGGCCTCTTCTGCAGCGTGAACGAGGAGCTTTTGTTGCTACTGAACAAGGATTAAGAAGACAAAGCTCCTAGAGCTAGACAGCCTTTGGCTAGGACCTGGCTTGAACTACTGAGATCTATCCTGGAAGTTAACACTCTCCCACTGAGGCTGAAATTAGGCCTAGACTCCAACTCTTTAAGAGCTTTGTGTTAATCTGAACATGTGGACAAGGATGGAGACAGGAGCTTTTGGGATAGAAAAAATGCAAGATCAAAGGCAATGTTACCTCTTAGAAAGGGCTCAATAAAGGGCAAGGTCAGTGTCCAGAGCTTCCTTGGGTTCCTGGGTGATGTCATATTCTGGGAAGAGAAAGCCCTGGATTGGAAAGAGGAATGTAGGGCCCCAGCCCTACCCTGCTTCTTGTCATCACTATAAGGAACTTTCTAAGAGCCAGTCTGGTTCCTGACTCTTCTCAAGCAGGCCTGTGAGAATCTCTTGAGGCCTTTGTGGCAGGGGATTGTCCTAGGCCTGTGTCTCTGGTGGCCTAGGCCTGGGCTGTGATTCCTGCTTTTCTGGGTAATGATTGTTCTTCTGATTGATCCCACTTGGGATCTGTGGGGCTAGGTGGCCTTTTTGAGGGGGAGGGTGCTTTCACCATATGTTCACAACCAGCTTGGATACAGAGTCTGTCATCTACCTCAGGTTTCTGCTGGTGTGTGTTCATGGCCTCCACATTCAGGTAGATGAATCCCACTTTGCAGCCTTGGGAACCAACAACCCATGGATAGCCTCTGTGAGCTAAATGAGGCCTCCAGTTGATAGCCAGCAAAGAAACCAGGACCTCACACCTCCAGCTGTAGGGACAGGAGCTGTGCCAACAATTTTAATGGAAGTAGTTTCTTTCCTTGAGGCCCCAGAAAGAAATGTAGCCCTATCAACACCTTCAGTCTTGCCTGAACAGAGGACTTGGAACTAAGCCATGCCTGGACTTCTTTTTTTTTTTTCTTGTGGGTACCGGGGGTCGAGCTCAGGACCTCGCGCACCAGCAGGCGCCTGTGCCACTGAGTGATATCACCGGCCCTTTTTTTGTACGTGGGTACCAGGAGTCAAACTCAGGACCTCGCGCTTGCCAGGCAGGCGCTTATGCCGCTGAGCTATCTCACCAGCCCATGGACTTTTGACCTATAGTAAGTAGGAGACTAAAAATGGGTGTTGTTTTAGACACTCAGTTTGTGATAATTTTTTATATATTAATAGAAAATCAAAATGTCTTTGCAGGATAACATGTTCAGATGTTTGTATACACCCATTGAAACAGTAAACCATATTATTCCCCCTGGTATTGCCAAGGGGCAGGCATGCAATTTACTCTTAAGTCAATTATGTGTTCTTTCCTTGGATTTTGAAACTTAAGTGATTGACACAGAGTTTAAAAAATGATTTATGTGATTGTTATCCTCAGGGTAGCATGCTGATTGGACTATTACTGTCTTTGTGTTTCAGTTCCTATCCAGTTCTCAAGTTACTTTCTCCAGTCTTCCTCCAGTTCTGTGAGTCTCTTGACATCTTTCTAATGAAACTTTTATTTGCATTGGCAAGAAGTCCTAGGTTCCATTTCCACGTTTTTCCACTGGTGTGTCATTGGGCAAGTATCTTTCCCTCTCTGAGTCCTAGTTTACTCATCTATAAAAGTAGACAATGAGTAAAGTATTTGGCAAAAACCGAATTACCACGCACTCCCCTACATTTCCTAGACACTTTTACTCTTGTGCATACGACTGTTTCTGGCCTATGTATATAAGTGATATGTGCATTTCCAGGACAAGACACCTACAAGCCCGTGTATTTTCAAAATAATGTATGTCCAGCAGAGACCTGGAAAAGAAAAAGTTCCCTGGATAGTTAGTTGGATGTCATAGTGTAGGTGAGACTCGTTCAGTAGGATGAGAAAAAGGGAGAACTTGGAATGGAACGGCTTCTGAATCTGGGACTTGGCTCTAACTTGTTCCATATCTGTCATAGCATCAAGTTGCAAAGGAGCTCATGTACAGAGGTAGTTGATTACATTAATTTGGTGTGGTAGGGAAAAGGGCAAGTGAAGGATACAGACAGATTAGACTGGAGGCCCCAAAGGGTAAAAGGAACAAGTAAAGGTTGGAAACAGATTGAAGAAAAACCTCAAAGATGAGCCTGATTTGCTTAGACTCTCTCTAGGAATGTTAGCCATGCATATGATGCCAATTTTAGTATCATATTAGTATCAGTTTTAGTATCCATTGATTATTCTTCTTTATTCAATTATTATCATGCTTATTATACAGAGATAACTTTCTATTCCCATCCTTTTTTATATAAGATCCAATTTATATAAACTCAAATTTATAATTATAAATCATTATTTACAAATAAAGCAAAAATATCTGAAAGGGAATTTTATGAAGTTGTGTTCTTTTTTGTTTTTTATGTGGGTACCAGGAGTCAACCTCAGGGCCTCATGCTTGCCAGGCAGGTGCTTATGCTGCTGAGCTATCTCACCAGCCCTTTATGAAGTATTTTATAATTTGAAAATCAACTAATTTTTCCATTTTCATTATATTTTATTTTTGATTAATGTGTCAAATGTGCATATTAATGTGGTTCAGTGTGATATTTTCATGCATATAGCATGCACTAATCAAATCCAACCTCCCTTTATCTGCCTCCCTTCCCAACCTCTATTAATTGTTATGCTATATTCATGTTGATCTTTTTTTAGCTTTCATCATACTTTTTTCTTTCCTTTTTTATTGAGGTAGAATTGAGACATAAAAGGGACAAGGGATGGGGGAGGGGGAAAGAAGGAAGGGACAAGAAAAAAGAATAGAAGGAAAAAAATGGAAACAAAGCTTTTGTAAATAAGGAAGGGGAGAGGGGTTGAAGGGAAGGGAGGGCAATGGGAAAAGAAGCAGGAAGATATAACGTGTGCGTACAAATTCCCTATGACGAATGTTATGTATATCTAAAATGTACCAATAAAAAAATAAAAAATTACACATATTTACAGTGTACAATGTGATGCTTTGATATATGTATACATTGTGAAATAATTGCCATCAAGCTAATTTGTATATGCATTTGCTCAAATAGTTATCATTTTTATGGGTGGTGAGGAAATTTAAGGTCTATTCTCTCAGCAAATTTCAAGTATACAATCCAGTATTATTAGCTATAGGTACTATTCTGTACATTAGATCTCCAGAAGTTATATTATTCTATGTAACTGAAACTTCACTAGCCACTGGCAGCCACCATTCTACCCTTAATTTGACTTTATTTTAGATTCCACGTGTGAGATCATGTGACATTTGTCTTTCTGTGTCTGGATTATTTCACTTAGCATATCCTCTGAACCCACTCGTGGTGTTGCAAATGTCAGGATTTCCTTTTTAAGGCTGAATAGTATTCCACTGTGTATATTTACCATTTTTTAAATTTTTTTTGCAGTACTGGGAATTGAACTCAGGGCCTTGTGCTTGCTATGCAAGCACTCTACCATGAGCTACATCCCCAGCCCTTTACCACATTTCTTTACCCATTCTTCTGCTAATGGACACATACGTTGATCTGGACTATTGTGAATAGTGCTGCAATCAACAATACAGATATCTCTTACTCTATTCTGAGAATAGATATCTCTTAGATAAAATAATTTTATTTCCTTTGGATATACACCCGGAAGTGGGATTGGTAAACCATATGATAGTTCTGTCTTTAATATTTTGAGGAATCTCCACATTGTTTTCCATAAAATATGTTCAACAATAATCAGAGAAATGCAAGTTAAAATCACAACCACATCTGTTTGAATGGCTGTTATCAATAAAAAAGAACTAGTGTTGAAGATGTGGAGAAAAGGGAATTTTGTTCACTATTGGTGGGAAGGTAAAGAGTACATACACTGGTCTATGTGTACAAAAGAAGTCTTGTAGGGCCGGTGAGATGGCTCAGCAGCGTAAGCGCCTGCCTGGCAAGCGCGAGGGCCCCAGTTCGACTCCCGGATCCCACATACGAAAAAAGGGCCAGTGATAGTGCTCAGCGGCATGGGCGCCTGCTGGCGCATGAGGTCCTGAGGTCGACCCCCGGTACCCACAAAAAAAAAAAAAAGTCTTGTAGAGTTTAACCAGAGTTGCACTATACCTGTGAATCATTTTGGGGGAGCATACATCTTTACAGTGTTATTCCTTCCATTTGATGGACATAAGCCTCTCCACTTACTTAGGTCTTCTGGGATGTTTTTCATCAGCATTTTTACCATATGTGTACTGTATGTGTTTTGATAGATTGTATCTAAGTATTTCCTTTTCTTTGGAATCATTATAAATGGTATTGTGTTTTTAATTTCCATTTTCACATCTCATAAATAGACAAGTAATTAATTTTTCTGTGTGTGTTGAACTTGTATCCTGTGAACTTGCTAAAGTCATTTTTAAATTGTGTGAGATTTATTTTTTGTAGAATCCTAGGGTCTTTATCCATAGACAATCAAGTCATCTGCAAACAGTGATAGTTTCTTATTTCCAATCTGTCTGTATGCCTTTTGTATTTCTTTTCTTTCTTTATTTTTTTGGTCTTATTGTAGAATTTTATTGTCTTATTGGCTAGAATTTCCAGTACTATGCTGAACAAGAAAAATGACAACAGATGAACTTGCATGTCATTGATATGAAGGGGGAAGTACTTCAGGCTTTCACTATTAAGTATGATCTTAACTATACAGTAGTATCTTAACTATACAGTAGTACAGTAATAGATGCTTTTTATAAGTTGAAGTTTCTATTCCTACTTTGCTGGGAATTTTTACTATTAATGTTGTATATTGTCAATACTTTTTTTGTATCTGTATGTATGATTGTGTGATTTTTCAGTTTTGTAAATTTTTCATTCTGGTAAAATGCACGTAACAAAATTTAACATCTTCACATTTTTTAAATGTATATAGTTCATTAGTGTTAATATATCCACATTATTGTACAACTGTCTGCAGAACTCATTCATCTTGCAAAGTTGAAACTCTATATCCCAATACACAACTTCCTATTTTCCCTTTCTCCAGTCTGTGGAAACCATGATTGCATTTTCTATATCTCCTCATGTAAGTTGTATTTTACGGGACTTATCTTTATATAAGGGGTTTATTTCACTTAGCATAATGTCATCCAGGTTTATCAGTGACATTTGGATTGCTTCCACCTCTGGGGTATTCTGAATAGTGCTGCAGTGAACATGGATGTGCAAATATCTGAGACTCCAATTTTGATTATTTTGGATATATACACAGAAGTGGGAGTGCTGGGTGCTATGGTGCTTCTATTTTTAATTTTTTTGATAAACCACCTTTCTCTTTTCCATAGTGATTGCACCATTTTATATTCCCACCAGCAGTGCACAAGAATTCTAATTTGTCCATATTTTCAACAACACTTGTTATTTTCTACATTTTATTTATTTAATTGTTTATTGGATAGTCCCAGTAGATCTGAGGTGATAGTGCATTGTGGTTTGATTTGCATTTCCCTTCTGATTAATGGTGTTGCACATCTTTCAGTATTCTTATTGGCCATTTGTATATCATCTTTGTAAAAATATATATTCTAGTCCTTTGCCCATTTTAATTGAGTTATTTGGTTTTTATGGTTGAGTTGTAGGATTTATTTATATATTCTGCTTATTCCTTATCAGATACATTGTTTACAAATATCCTCCATTCCTTATTTTGCCTTTTCCCTCTGTTTATTTTGTTCTTTGTTGCACAAGACTCTTTTAAGTTTGTAGTATCTATTTTTGCTTTCATTGCCTGTGCTTTTGGTGTCATAACCAAAAGTTTAATGCTGAACCCAGTATCATGAAAGTTTTCTTTTATGTTTTCTTCTAGGAGTTTTATACTTTTAGGTCTTGCCCTTAAATCTTTAATCCTTTGGGGTTGTTTAGTTTTGTTTGGGTTTGGTTTTTTGCTTGTTTTTCTAGTCCTGAGGATTGAACTCAGGGAGTGCTGAGCTACATCCCCAGCCTTTTAAGACACAGGGTCTTGCTAAATTATCCAGGCTGGCCTCAAACTTGTGATCCTCCTGCCTTAGCCTCTCAAGTAGATGGAATTACAGATACGTGGCACTATGCCCAGCGTCTTTAATCCATTTGAGTTAATTTTTGTTTGTATTGTATAAGGGTCTAATTTGATTTGTTTTCAGATGGATATCCAGTTTCCCCAACACCATTTGTTGAAGAGAATGTTCTTTTTCCACTGAATAATCTTAGCACCCTTGTCAAAGATCCCTTAACCACATATTTGAAGGTTTATTTCAGCCTGCATTCTGTTTCATTAGCCTACATGTCTACTTTTGTGCCGGGTACCACACTATTATGATTACTGTAGTTTTGTAATGTGTTTTAAAATTAGAGTGAATCCTCTAACTTCGCTCTTTTCAAAATTGTTTTGGCTGTTCTGGGTCCCTTACAATTCCACATCTATTTTAGAATGATTTTTTTATATGCAAAAGTGCTCTTGGGATTATATTGAATCTGTAATCGCTTTGATTATATTGGCATCTTAACAATAATCATTAACTTTTAATCCTTGAACATGGAAAGTCTTTCCATTTGCTTTTATTTTCTTTAATTTCTTTCATCAATTGTTAAAGTTTTCTTTCATCACCTTGGCTGGGTTTATTCCTAAGTATTCTATTCTTTTTGTTGTAAGTAAAATTGTTTTCTTAATTTCTTTTTCAAATTGTTCATTGTTACTGTATAGAAATACAAATGATTTTTGTATATTGTTTACATATCTTGTAACTTTGCTGAATTTGTTAGTGTTAACATATTTTTCTGGTATGCAAACTATATATAGAGTTTTCTGCATATAAGAAAGATTATATTGTCCAAAAAGAAAGATAATTTTTATTCATTTCCAATATGCCTTCCTTTTACTTTGTTTTTGCCTGTTTTGTTTTGCCTGCTGGGCCTTCTGGCAGTATGTTGAAGAGACCAGCTGCAGCAAGTATTCCTGTCTTATTCTTGATCTTAAAGGAAAATAGTCAGCACATAAAATTAGTTTGAAAGTGTTTTCTTATGTGTAAGAGAGTGTATAAAATCAATATTAATTGTTTAAATATTTGGTTATATTCTCATGTGATGAAGTATCTGGGGCAATAGGTTTCTTTGTAGGGAGTCTTTAAATTATAAGTAATTTTCTTTAATAATGTAGCTCTTTCATCTTGTTTGAATTTTGATTTATGTTTTTTCAGGATTTTATCCAATTCTTCTAATTTATGGAATTAATGAGTATTATTTTATTTGCCACATTCTGTTATGATTTTTATTTCCTTCCTTCTCCTCTATGTTTTTTTTTCCTTTTACTATTTTCTTAGATCTAAAAACTTAGATCTTTCATTTTAGATATTTTTAATGTAAGCATTTAGAGATATAAACTTCTCTCTTGCCACTGTTTCATTGTATACCACATACATTGGCATCTTTTATTTCATTTTTATTAAGTTCCGTGAATTTTTCAAATTTCCTTTGGATTATATAGAAGTGTATTGTTTAATTTTGTGATGTGTAGATTTGTTCTTACAGATTACTATCTTGATTCCTTTATGGTTAGAGAACATATGCTTTATGATGTTGTTTTAGTGCTGTTGAGGTTTATCTCCAAGATAAGGTTTGTCCTGTTGAATGTTCCATGAGTGCTTGAAAAAGTGTTTCTGCTGTTAAGCAGAATTTCCCCACCTCTCTATCTATATCTATCTATATTAATTATCTCATATTGTTCGATTGTATCATTCATTTCCTCGATATCCTTGCAGATGCTTTGTCTAGTAGTTTCATCTATTGCTGAGAATGCAATGCTGAAGTCCTCTGGTATAATTTTGGATTTGACTATTTTTCCCTCAGCTTTTGCTTCATATATTTTGGGGCTTCATTTGTTTGATGCATACACATGTAGGATCATAATTTATTCCTGGTGAGGGATCTTTTATCATTATATAGTGTTCCTCTTTGTCTCTAGTAACTTGCTTTCAATTTTACTTCACCTGATGTTAATATCAATACTCCTGCTTTCTTTTTATTAATGTATGCATTGTATATCACTTTTGAACCTTTACTGCTACCCTGCATATGTCATATGTCTTTGGATTTGAAGTAAATTTCCTTTTTTTCTTTTTCAACCATTTTAATACTTTTAATAAATTTAGGGAATACACCATGATGTTATGGGACACATAGATAGTAAAATGATTACTATAGAAAATAAATTAACATATCCATCATTTCAAATAGTTGCATAGCAAAAACAGCTAAAATCTTATTTAACAAAGATTTCAAGTAAAATATTAATAACTGTAGTTCTCATGTTGTATATTAGATCTCTAGACTTATTCATCCCGTACATCTGCTGATTTGCTTCCTTTGATCTGTATCTCACCGTTTTTTTCCCCCTGCCCCTCCTGTTCCTGGTTACCAGTCTTATTTTCTCTATATGTATTTGACTTTTTAAAAACTTTCACATATAAGTGAGATTGTGCAATAGTTTCATCCCGTGTCTCACCTATTTAACTTAGCATAATGTCCTCCAGTTTTATCCATATTGTGGCACATAACAGGATCGCATTTTTAAACACCGAATTATATTCCACTGGGCTTCTGTACTGTAGTTTCTCATTTATTTGTCTGTCAACATTCATTAAAGTTGTTCTATATCTTGACTAATGTGAGTAAGTTGTAAGGAACCTAGGAGCGTAGATATCTTAACAAGGTGGTGATTTCATCTCCATTGGATATGTAACTAGAAGAGGTTTTGCTGGGTCATATGGTAATTCTATTTTTAATTTATTTATGAACCTCCATACTATTTTCCATAATGGTTGTGCCAGTCTGCGCTCCTACTAGCAGTTTAAAAAAATTTCCTTTTTTTAACCTTCACCAACATTTGTTATCCCTTTGCTTTGCTTTCCTTTTCTTTCTGTCTGTCTGTCTGTCTGTCTGTCTGCTTTTCTTTCTTAAAATAGCAATCCTTACAGATGTGAGGTGATATCTTATTGTGGGTTTCACTTGTATTTCCCTGGTAATTAATGATGTTAAGCATTTTTTCATGTACCTGTTGGCCATTTTTATGTCTCCTCTGGAAAAATATCTATTCAGGTGCTTTGCCCAATTTTAAATCAGGTTATTTATTTTCCTGAGTTTTTATAATATATTTTTATATTAAACCCTGTTCAGATACATAGCTTGCAAACATTTTTTTCTAATCTCTAAATTGGCTTTTCATATTGTTATGGTACTGAAGTGGTAAAATGAGCCACTGCTGACTATGAAGGCTGGCCTTTGATACACCACCCTCTCTTTCTCCTCACTAGAGGTCTTGGGCTCTGTCATACCTGTCCGCTAGGGGTCAGCTAATGGTAAAATGTAAAATTAGGTAGAGACCCTACTTCGTTTTTTTATACCCAAACCTTTGCTTCATCCCAGCCAGACCTGCAGGCTCTTTATTGACAGGCACTGGGAATTGGCATAGTGAACGATAAGCCAGTTCCTTGTGTGTATATCTCCTTTAGGAAAAGTCCTGGCAGAAAGCACAGTGTGGCAGTACTGTATAGGACAGGAGTAGGATATTCTTGTGTCCTCCAAATATAAGCCCTACACGATTAGATTGTTACCTAACAATGCCACATATTCTGATGTCTCTCACTGTTGCAGATAGTGTATATACCCACCCAAATATCATAACTCAAATGTCATTAAAATGTCACATGTACTCATTCAAATAGACATAGCCTCAGGTATTGACATGCTCCCAGCCAAACAATGCCACTAAATGTTTGCAGGCATAATTATTATAGTCTGTGTATGAAAAGATATGGTGAGTTTCTGCAGTTCTTAATAGTTTCAGCCATTCACAGAGCCATCTTTCACTCCTTATTCTCCTTTCTGCTTCTTCCCTGTTCATTCTTTGGAGATTCTATAGTACTTTGCCTTTTGGGGACTGCTTACTCTCATTTTTGAGTTCATACAAGGATGTTGCCTGTACCCTTCTGGCTTCCTAGGGATCATGGTGATGCAGCACAAACAAACATGGCAAGAATGGGAAGACTGACTGGGGGAGAGGGATGACTGATTGGTGGAAGGCCTCCTGAATTCGAGTAATTTTCCAACTCTTTAAATTTCACTGTGTTTATTGCACAATCCTCATATTGTGAAAGTAGTTTTTGATTCTTAATCTGTTCTTGCAGTAAAGAAGTTATCCTTATTTAGACATCATTTTTATCTCTTAGTAGTTTGACCTTAACATTTATGTATCCAAATTGACTAATGCATACCAAGTGAGATCACTGGTGTCTTCCATGTCTCATTTACAGTTAAAATTGAACAATTTATTTCATCTTTCCTGACTACTCCCACATGCCTAATTACTGACTTTGTGCACATTGCTTGCTATTTTATATACCTCATATTTTACAGTTTCCTTGAAATAGAGAACACATTACTCCGGCCCTTTTGAGAAACAATTTTCTGCTCTCAGTAAGATATGCATTTAAAATTTTGTTGTGTAACATTGCTACCATGCTCTTGTTCAAAAATCATACATGTACAGGCTCATGTCCTCCATCAATATAAACATTGTCAAGTATGATGAATAAATTTATCTTTGGTAATCAGTTTACAAATATGCCTCCAGGTGAGCAGGCAGTCTACTTTGTAGTCTCTATCATCAATCCTCAACTGTCTGATACACAACAGTTTGTTTACAACTGGAAAAATCAGTTCTCTGTTTCCAAGTGCTCTAGTAAAGTTGCATCCCTCCACCATCCCAAAAATAAATCTGCTGAGATCAAACTGATATCAGATGGTGCCATCACTCAAATTGAGCCCAACTGGATTGACCTCTACTGGAATGGTCATAAAGTTAAGTATCCCCTAATCCATGCTTAGAAAAAGGGTGTGGAAGAACCTCATGACAAAGCTAAGACTGGTACCATAAGGTAGTTTCAGGATGGAGGCAGTTTTCCATTTAGTTAATCTGAATACTGAAAATGTTGGCTAAAATACTTATCAGTCTGTGTTAACAATACTGATTCATGGTGAATTATAACACAGCATATAACTTAACATATAACACCATCTTACAGATTTACATCAAGAGTACTTTGTTTAATTGTCATAGTTGTTAATATTTATTTGTGAGAGGGGAATAACATTTTAATGGCTGTTGAATGTAGAGGTCCCCTATTTAGTAGCTTTATTTTATCTAGTATATTAAAAATACTAGCATGAATATTTTGCTAACAGGATTAGATAGCACTCCAGTGTCCCAGAATAGGGCATGGATACTTTATCATGAAATATTCAAAATATTCCCAACAGAAATATTTTGGCAATGACAAATGAAGTAGTTTATGCCATTCACTATGAGAAAGAAGAGGCATCTACTACTCTTGTCCACTACTGCAAGAGTAGTAGATGCCTGTACTATATTTTCAGTATTAACTTTTGTAAAAACATAAAAATTAAAATTCTTTCCCTTGTCACCCACAGGATAGACATAAAACTCTTAAGACATGGATATATTCTTCCCTAAGGGTCTTGTACTGTACTTTGTGTGTGTGTGTGTGTGATTCTGTTCTGTTGTCTTTGCAGTTGCTTCTGTTTGGTGCTTGCCTGTTCTAAATTATCAGTCCTCTTTCATTGTTCACCCTAGATCCTGGGGGAAATGATGGTTGCTGTCCTTTCAGGAAGAAAAGGCTATCTTCTGACTGTGTAGTGTTATTCTAAGTGGGTTGAGGGCTAAACAATGGTTTCGTTTATTTTCCTGTATAGGCATCTCTTGAGAAACATCTCTGACCTCTAAATATTCTAAAATTGGGGAGACTGGACTCATCTCAACACCCCAATCATGGAGGATGCTGTCAAGAACTCGCCAACTTGAAAGCGTCCCAGGCTTATCCTTCTGCTCTAATGTGAATTTCCCCTGGTCACATGGCATTGATTCTGTGTTTCTAATCTTTGATGTTTCCTAAGGGCTCCACAATCCTCTGTAAAAGGTGTTGAGGCACAAAAATTAAGTCAAGGTGCAAGGTAGGTGACATCATTTCTCGGTAGAACAGTGTGTATAATAGAAGAGTGAGTCCACATCTGTGTCCCTTTACCTCTCCACGTTGACCCAGCCTCCTGGAAAATCCAGGCTGCTTTCTTATCCCCTAACTGAATGATAGGAGAGTTCCAAAGCTGTCTTAGGGATACTAGAGTCCCTTGCTTTTGGTGGACTATTGTTCTGCATCTAGAAACCACTGACACCTGGGCTGAGAAACATGCAAGAGGAAGGAGGATTTAGGCTTAGCAATCAGGAGCTAAAACAGGATTTTTACATTACTCCCTAACAATACTACACTTAGTTTTCTTCAGTATGTGTAAAGGGCAAAATATAAAAATGGAAAAAATAAGTGTTCACGCCATATTCTATATCATATGTACGTCTACTTGAAAAATGAATGTGAAATACAAAATGTTTGTGTTAAATGAAGGCTGAGAAAGCTAGTCAGCGTAGAACAGCACTATGAGTAATGGTAAGCAAAATTTTTCAAGTTGAAGCAAAATGAAAGCCAAAGAATTTGATCTACAATGAGGAATAAAAACCACCAAAAAGACTAAATGTAAAATCTTTTATTTTCCTTTGATTATAAAAAGAACTATTTAAAACAAAAATCCATTTTGATATCTGTAACGAATGTCAAAATGAAATGTATGACCACAGCTGCACAATTGAGAGAAGTGAATGGGTTCCTATTATTATAGATGCATTATTCTTTATGTGAACTGATAGATATTAACTCTGCTAGACTGTGATGTTAGTGATGTATATTGTAGCCCTTCAGAAATCACTTAAAATGTGCAAAAATTATAGCTAAAAGGCAAATTAAGATACTAAAATAAAATTCTAAAAATGTTTATCACCACAAACGTTAGGCAAGTGAGACGGAAATAACACACAAATGGGGAAAAACAAATACTAAATGATGGACTCAATTATGTACATAATTACATTGAACAGAAATAGACAAACACTGCAATAAAAAGCAGAGATTATTAAGCAGGATAAGAAAGCTAGACCTAACTGTTTGCTGACAAAAAAAGATGCAATTAGCCAGGTGTGATGGCGGACACCTGCAGTCTCAGCACTCTGGGAGGCTGAGGTAGGAGGATCACAAATAAGCCCAGCCTAGGCAACTTTGCAAATCAGATTGTCTCAAAATAAAAAGAGTTTGGGATATGGAGCTCCGTGCAGATGCCCTGGGTTCAATCCTCAGTACTGGAAAAAATGGTAAATTGAAAATAAAATGATGGAAAGCAAACTGTAAACCTAAGAATACTGTTGTGGCTATGTAAATATCAGACAAGATAAGTTTAAAGAAAAAGAATATGAGATAAAATGAGACATTTCACTAAGACAGTAAGTTAATGAATGATAATGATAAATACATGTGCACCTAAAAACAGCTCCAAAATTGAGGCGACAAATGCAGACACAGAGATTTATAATCATAATTGATGATTGTATCACACCCTCAGTAATTTGTAAAACAAAAAATCAGTAAGGATTTAGAATGTTTTGATAATACCTTTATCCAAGTTAATCTATTTGAAATTTTATAGAACACAATATACCTAATAACTTCAAAATTCGTATTATTTACAAAGGCACATGAAATTCTCACCAAGGTAAAGTATATTATTAGCCATAAAACCTGTGTCCATAAGCATCAGAAGGTTAAAATCTTGACAAATATGTCCTCTTACCATAACAAAATTAACTTAAAAATCAATAAACATCATATATCTACAAGTATATATAAATGCCCCCAAATATTTATAAATGAAATAACATACCTCTAAACAAACTATTAAAGATGAAATCACAAGGGAAATTAGAATATACTAATCACATGGTATCAAAATGTGTGGGATACATGCTTGGTGTGGAGGCACATACCTGTAATCCCAGCCCATGGGAGGCTGAGGCAGGAGGATTGTTGTGAGTTCCAGGCCAGCCTAGGATACCTAGTGCATTCAAGGCCAATCTGAACTACTTAGCAAGACCCTGTATCAAAAAACCAAAAAAAAAAAAAAAAAAAAAATGGATACAGCTAGGGCAGTGCAAAAAGAGAAATTTACAGTTTTAGTTGCTTATACTGAAAATCAGAAAGTCTTAAAAATCAGTTAACTGAATTTCCATATTTGAAAGCTAGCAAAATGAGAACAAATTAAATCCAAGTAGAAGGAAGGAAATAATAACAACTAGAATAGAAAACAAGCTAACAGTAGAAAAAAATTGATAAACTCATAAGTTTGTTCTTTTAAAAGATTAATAAAATTCATAAGTTCCTAGCAAGACTGACCAAAGAGTACAGTAAGAGAAAATACCAGTAACAAGTATAAAAGTGTCCATCACTAAAGATTTTATAGATATTAAAAGTTCAGTAAATAAAATCCTGTATCACTGTTTTCTGAAGATATTTATATTCAAAATTGCATCAATGAAAGTATGAATTCTTATTGAAAATATCTGTAATATTTGAAGTGACAGGGATGAAGATGAAGAAAACAGGAGGTTAGACCCCTCCCCAAGCCACTGCTTGGCCAGAGTAGAGTTTGACATTGATTCTAGTTGTAATAGGAAAGTGATAGGACATTTAAACAGAGAAGTGTCATGATTTCATTTACATTTTAAGATTACTCTACACTCTGTAGAATTGATTGTAGTAAAAAAAAATTGAAGCTGGGAGACAAGTTAAGAGACACTTGTCAGTAGGATACATTCTAGAAGATAGTGGCCTGATAGAAAGGGGGTGTTGGTATAAATTTGAGGTAGAATATTCAGGATTTGGTAGCAATTTGGATATGGAAAAAGAAACGAGAAAAAGAAAGTGGTTATGGACAACTTGGAAGTTTCTGACTTGAGAATCTGAATGCCCTTTGATGGTATTTGATGTCTGAAAGAAGTCAAGTGAACAAATACGTGATGTTTCTGAGAAGGCTATATCACAAAAGACCAGTTTGAGACATTGTCATTTTCAGAGTATCAAGGAATATCCAACTGTGGCATGGAGGTAGGCAAGTGGATATGTGTTTAAATGTTATAAGTCAAGTCAGGATTTCATATACAATTAAGGGCCATCCTTCTGGGATCATGGCTGGATTTGGGAGACCTGTTTGTAACAGTCCTAGAGGCTGTAAGACTGTGTTAACAGCTCAGAGGTCCTGAACTAGCCGCCATTTTCCAGATATTTTCTGAATGGTAAAGATAGGGGTGTTCCAGGGCTAGTAGAGGGCTCATTATGCCCAGCTTCCAATTGTTCTTGAACCAAATTTTGTAAGTGTTTTAGTTTTTCTCAAAATATGGGCCACTGCTCCACCCACACCAGACTGTTTGTAATCCAAGTCAATTTAATGGGGGGAATATTGGGCGGAACAGTGGAAGCAGTGGCCCCTATTAAAAATGTTGGTTATTCAACAAGAGGACCCATTGTTTCAAAGCATCTTGCCCCCACAGTGTATAGGGGATTGGAAGGATAAAGTGTTTAATAAAGGCAGTCTTTCCATCAGGTCCTTTAGCCAGCAGTATATGAATACCAACTTCTGGGGAGGTTTGACAACAAACCAGCTCTAATGAATTAGAGGAGGGAGCCTTAGGCCACTCAGAAATATAATAGTACAATCAAACCTGGTGTCCAGTATTCCTGTTAGGGAGAGACCTCTCACTGTGGCAGTCAAGCGAGGTCTGGTGTTAGTGATAGTGTAGCAGAAGATGCCCCACCAGCCAGTATACTTCAGTTTGTTAGTTGCCCAGGTAATAGTTCCAGTTATAGTTCCTGTTACTTTTGTTTCTTAGAAATGGCTGGTCACTGTGATGCATATTGTAAGAACTAATCCCCAATTGACAAGCCATTCTGCCTGCGTACTTCCTGCTTGCTTATCCCATATAAGCCCTAGACCACCAGAGATTAGGGCCTGATATTTTGGGTATGATTCTGATCAGTGCCCGTTGACATAAATCTGCCTCCAAATCCTGGGTGTCGTTTCAGTGTTTCTGTTTGCCATTGCAACCGTGGTGACCTCTTTGGTCACTGGGCATAGCCCTCGCAGATGGAGCAAAGACCTCTCCAGGTCCCAACAAGAAGACGCACCCTCGAGATTTCTTGAGTCCCCTCGGAGGTCTGGAGAAGGATTCCTGGCTCCCTGCTCAAGCGGCTCATATTGGACCCCAAAGGGAGGAGGACACAGTCTGTCAGTCCTGCTCAGATCAAGCAGAAGGGGAGTCTGATCAACTCTCATTAGTCAGGACCACCCTCGAGGGAAGGGGTGAATGTTTAACCTCTGAGTGCCTGTTGAATGAATGTGTGAGTGACTGGAACAGACAGCGTAAGCAATAGGCTGCTCCATCTGTGCACGAAGACTGGGAAGCACTGGTTGCGGTGGCTGATTGGGCTCTCACCTGCAGTTCTGTGGGATTGACATATGGCATAACAGAGGCCTCACACCCTCCTTAGCTAAGTCACGCCTAAGTCCCCACAAGGGGCTCAGCCAGGCGGGTATCTGAATAGTCTCTTTCTCTGAGGGGCACCCACCCTTTGCCTGTTGGGCCATTGTTCAAGGATATACAACACACATGTAGGAAGTCAGAGATGGAAATTAATTAGTCAAAACCCACAGTCCCTGACCACAGGAAAAAGGGCTTTTATGGAGTTAAAAATGAAACCAAACCAGTCCCTGCATCTCAAATAAAAAATAAAAAGGAAAAAGAGGCCCATTCTTCCTAAGAATTCCACCTTGGCACCCTTGTCGGCTGCTGCACTTGCTGCCAACTCCTATAGCTTCACTCCCTGCTCCTGACTTGTCTACTTCCAGCCAGTGGAACTGGTCCCAGCTAGCCATTGCCTGCATTCAGCCACAGAGGCCCTCCCTCTGAAAGCCTTCTGCTTCATATCCTGGTCAGGTGGTGTCATCTAACGCCCATCTGAGATGACTGTCAGCAAGTCCTTCTAAGTTCCACATTTTGACTGAGGAAAAGTTGGACTGTCAGCCCTGACGAATGAGTTGCCATGGCCTTTCCAAAGGTCACCTTGCCTAGAAATAAATAAGTCAAGCATTTCTCAAAGATGTCAAAGAGGGGGGACAAAAAGCCCATCAACCACTGTTACCCAGAAACCTGATAAAAGAAAAGCACCTGATGTCCACAAGAAAATCCAGTCTGATAGACGACCATACCATCTGGCTACAGTTATAAGGGTTATGGACACAAAAAATAAATGCGCCCTCCATCTGCAAGACACAAAGAAACCTGGCTATCCAGGTCTACCTCAACCTGAACCTCTCCTTGCCCTGTCAGACCTGGATGGATAGGACAGACTAAGCTGTATCAATTGGGCCCCCAAGAGCCATGGTCATTGCAAAAGTTGGGGGCAAACCTGTGACTTTCCTGGTAGACAATGGAACAGAACTCTCTGCCTTCAAAAGTTCCCTCTGTCAAAAAGTTACCATCATCAGAGCAACTGGGACTCTTGTCTCTCGCCCCTTCTGCCAAGCACAAACTTGCAGCCTAGGAGGACATCTCACCAAACATAAATTCCTGTCACCAAACCAGTCAGCCTCCCTCTTGTTTAACCCTGCACTTTCCCCGAGAGGAAGATGACACCTTCATCAACCTGAGACAGATAACCGTAATCCTGAAATTCTGAAAATTGTCCTCCTAGAGGTATGAGCCAAGAGTCACCTCCAGGCCTAACCACCAACCATATTCCAGCCACACCTCAGCCGCCTAAAGCAGTTCAGGATCCTGATGGATTGTTAGTCACCTTGGAACACTCCTCTCCTCCTGGTAAAAATGCCTAGTGGGGATTACCGACCAGTGCAAGATTTCCATGCCATCAACAATGCAGCCATCACTTTGCACTCTGAGGTTCCTGACCCATACACCGTTTCTGGACTCTTACCTCCAGTTGCCACCTGGCTTACACTTCTAGATTTAAAAGATGCCTTCCTCTGCTTGCAAGTTGCTCCCATAAGCCCCTTTAACTGGGAAAATCCTGAGACAAGACACAACTCACCTGGACTCAATTGCCACAAGGATTTAGGAACTCTACCACTATTTTGGGGGAGACCCTAGCAACAGATTTGGCTCTGGGACAGCCTGTTTCTCTGTCCTTCTTGCTTGCTGTCATGGTCCCCTGAGAAAAAAATAATAGACTGTCAAACTGCTAAAATACACCTCTTCTACCTGTAAAGTCAGTTCCTTCTAAGTTCCACGTTTTGACTGAGGAGTTCAAGATCTCCAAGCTGCCAGTGCTGCCACAATTGCCCTCCATATACATTGCCTCAGTCTTCTGCCACCCACAGCCTGCTGGTACACCTGCCTGGACCTAAAGAATGCCTTCTTCTGTCTTCAATTGGCTCCTGTCAGCCAGCCCCTCTTCACAACTGACCTGGACTCAATCTCCCAGAGGTTCAAAAACTTGTTTCCTCTTTGAAAAAGCACTTCTGATTAATGATACCCAAGCTGCCTGCTGGAAAGGCACAAAAGCTCTGCTGCAATATCTGGCAGAAACTGGTTACAAGAAACTCCACAAATTTCTTGGAGCTGCTGGCTTCTATAGAATCTGGATCCTTGAGTTCACAAAAACAATGATGCTTACGCAGACTGTCAGCACCCAGTGGCCTACCTGTACAGATATGATGATCCAGTTGCTAAGGGCTGCCTCCCCACTTTGCCTTCACGCTCTGATAACCACTGTCCTTCTGATCAAGAAAGCTGACAAGCTCACCTTAGCCTGAGACCTAACTGTCCAGGTGCCACATGCTGTACTGGACCTCCTGAATAACTGTGGACCATTCAGTCCTCCCACATATCTGCCCACCAAGCTGGGCTCACAAGACCATGACTGAAAAATAAACCCCCTGACAGATTCTCAATACACCCTGTTTATGGATGGAAGTAGCTCTGTTAGGAATAGGGTCTGACAGGCTAGATACGCTGTGGTCATCTTGGGCAAAATTGTTTTGGCCAAAGCTCTACTGCTACTGCTTCCTGCTGCTGTTTGGAAACCTGCCACCAACGATGCCAAACCTACACTCCTAAGCCTCCTCCAGGGATCCAATTGACTGAAACATCAACCTCAGCCAGAAAAACTTTACCCAGTACTCCCAGAAGATCCATCTTAATCAGAGCCAGACCTGCCCCCACCGTATGTTTTGAAAGCTTAAGCCACAGCACTAGCACCTGTAACCCTGCAGCCAGCTCAGGCTTCAGCATCTGTGTCACCAACCCTGACCTCCACCTGCAGATATTTGTTGGTGCTTATATGTGCCTACTCAGGCTGACCCAAGGCATTCCCTACCCGAGCTGAGAGGGCAACAAACATTTGTAGGGTCCTGCTGTAAAAAATCATCCCTAGATATGGCCTATTCTTGATCATTGGCAGCAACAATGAGCCTGCATTTGTAGCAGAGATAACTAAATAAAAACTACATACAGCATACAGGCCACAAGCTCTAAAAAGTTGAGAAAATAAAACATAGCTCTACAGAAACAGCTTGTAACTAGCTCCATAAAAGTTTAGCTAAAAGACCAGCTATACCTGTAGACACTCCTGCACACACATATAACTCAGGTGCATATTAGCTACAAGTTTCAGAAATCCAGCCTTAGATCCACTGGAGAATTTCCCTGGACCAGACAGCTCACTCTGAAGAGATGACACTGAAAGCACTGCTCTGGTCACTCCAGACACTGACCAGTCCACGCATTGCTGAAGCCTGAGGACACCATTTACAGGATTGCTCTATACCTCAAAGCATTACTTCCCTTGATTTTTGTGTCTTTTCAGGCTGCTTACCCCAGTCCTTGCTTTGCCTTAGCTGTATGGATGACTGCCCCAAGAAAATAGAAAATAACCAGTAAGGCCCTTTCAAATGATAAAGATTTAACGTGTCCAAGGCACATTGGACACTCTTCTAGATCAGATTGACTCCTCCACTCCCTTGTCAGAGTCAAATTAGGGAGAAACCCTATAATAAGAGAAACAAGCCACAAACTTCTGGTGGGAATTTTCGGTCTTGGGGACCTTGGCTAGGGCCTATCCTAGGACCACTGATAGCCCCAATGTTATTGCTTCTAGTTGGGCCTTGTCTCAGAAGATCACACGTAACATGCCCAGCAAAGATTTGCCAGGGAAACTAAAAGAGGCAGGAAATGTAGCAGAAGATGCCCCACACCCAGCCAGTATACTTCAGTTTGTTAGCTTCCGAGGTAATAGTTCCGGTTACAGTTCCTGTTACTTCTGTTTCTTAGAAATGGCTGGTCACTGTGATGCATAGCTGGTCACTATGATGCATATTGTATAAACCAATCCCCAATTGACAAGCCATTCTGCCTCTGTACTTCCTGCTTGCTTATCCCATATAGGCCCTAGACCACCATAGATCAGGGCCTGATATTTTGGGAATGATCCCAAACAGTGCCAGTTGGTGTAAAATAAATCTGCCTCCAAATCCTGGGTGTTGTTTCAGTGTTTCTGTTTGCCATAGCAATAGGAAGCACCCAAAAATCCTCTTCCCCTGGTATGACCAAATCCCCCTGTTCCCCTTTCTGCAGGTATAGCTTCCCAGATAAATATGGAATAAGTTGTGCAGTTCGCGTTTGTACAGGCACTACTTGATTTTAGTTTGGAACATGACCCAGACTTCCCCAAAATAATCAGAGTTTATCAATCCTGGTATTACAAGAACACTCTTGGAAGACCATCCTAATTGACCCAGCAAAAGCCCAAAGAAACCCTTAGGTAGGGGACCATATATTCCAGTGGGCACCTAATATATTTTATCTGTGTCAGGAAGAATTAGCTCATGTTGGAAGGCAAGGTCCAACCTGACACTCCTGCTGATTGCAGCGAGGAGGTCCCCAACACATTGGGGGGTGTTGCTAGGGTTGCCTCCCATGTGTTTTCCAGGGCACTGGGAGGTGTGCCCCTCTTGAAGTTTCCCTGTGTGGGTATGGGATTACCATCTTTGTCAAATTTGGATCTGCATCGATCAGCCCAATGTTGTCCCTTATGACATCTGGGACATAGGCCAGGTGCCTTAGCCTTGTCTTTTTTTTTTTTTTTTTTTTTTTTTGTGGGTACTGGGGTCGACCTTAAGACCTTGCGCGCCAGCAGGTACCTGTGCCGCTGAGCGATATCACCGGCCCTTTTTTCGTATGTGGGTTCCGGGAGTCGAACTCAGGCCCTCGCGCTTGCCAGGCAGGCACTTATGCCACTGAGCCATCTCACCGGCCCCAGCCTTGTCTTTAGAGTCCTTTTGTTTTCCCTTTTTAGGTTGTGTACAATGTTTGGTGAGATATCCTGATTTGCTACAGTTAAAACAAGTATTTTGGCTTTGTTGGTCAAAGACAGCTGCCACGATTTGTATTATGTGGGAAGTATTCCCCACATTTTGACACGCTTTTATTAAATCCCCCAAGGTACAATGTTTTCCAATGAGATGAGCCATGGCAGCTTGGAGATCTTTAGTGGCATTCTCATAGGCCAATTTAAGCAAAAATATTTGGGAGGCATCTGGATTTGGAATGTTCTGTTCTATGGCTGTCTGCAAGTGATTTATGCAATCTAAAAAAGATTCACTAGGTCCCTGTCTGATATTAACAAAGGATCCTGATGTGGGATTATTGCCAGTCAGGGGCATGGCCTTCCAAGCCTTCAAGGCTGTGAACATTGCCAGGATAACTGGGCTGGTGCCTGTTGATTAGGGCTGGCATAAGCCCCTACTCCTTGTAACATGTCTGCACTCACTGGGATATTTTCATCAAATTAGACATAGACAATTGTACAGCTCCATCATTATAGTCTATATTCCATACCACATATACGGTGGGTGACAACAAAATTTTACAAAGCACTCTCTAATCATAATGAAGCATGTTATACCCAGCACTGACTGCTTCAACCATCCCTACAGTGAAAAGAGACTGCATACCATTGAAAAAGAATACTCTTTCAATTCCTTAAATACAATGAAAGGGAGAGACTCATGGGTATGCTGGCTGTTATGAATGACAGCCAGATACACACAGTGCAGTGCATCAGGGTCTCCTTTAGATAGCCCCTCTCTCCGACATTGATCTATCATTCCTCTTCTGTGAGCTTCTCTAGGAGCTTCTGGCACCACAGAAGTGGCCTGGCTTTGGCAGTAAGGTGAGGTGG
This sequence comes from Erethizon dorsatum, assembly GCA_028451465.1. NCBI lineage: Eukaryota > Metazoa > Chordata > Mammalia > Rodentia > Erethizontidae > Erethizon > Erethizon dorsatum. The sequence goes on from CM051842.1 coordinate 43,753,134, forward strand.
ATGCCAAGGGTGGAATGGGGGAGTAAAATGATTTTGTCTTCCCCACAGCTGCTTGGGAAGTGAAGTGGTGAAGGGAGGTGGAAAAGGTTCAATATCTCCCTCATCACTATCCAAAGAGGTCATAGCTTTTGCTGACAGGACATGCTCAGTGGCAGCAGTCAGTGAAAGCTCACAGCAAGTTAGTTTTGGTTTCAATTTGGCTGACACTGGAGCAGCTGCAGCAGGGAAAGATAAAAAAGCAGCCTCTGGAGTGGGAGAATCCCCTTGGAATTCCCTCTGTCTAGGGTATATAAAGGAAACAAGGTGGTCCTCACAATGGCCCAAGTGATAATTACAGGAGGGTCCTTTAGCTCACCTTGTGAAAATTTATGTTTTAAAGTCTGTCCAGCTTGTTCCCATAATCCAATATCTAGTGTGCCTGCCTCTGGAAACCAAGAGCAGCAATTTGAAATAGTTACTAAAAGAGTCTATAACTCTAATGGAGTTATAGTTACATGAATAGCTCAGAGCAATTGTTGTAATGTTTTAAAATAAAACTTTTGCTCCAGGGTCACATTTTGGTCCATCATTGTGAGCATGATACCCTGTCCAGCATGGTATTTCTAAATACAAGGAATTCCCCAAATTTACTCACCTACTTCATGTTTATGTCAAAGATCACATTGGGGTCACCAAATGTAGTTCCCCAATTATTAATATTGGGGCTAGTCTCTGATGACTCATGTCACATGATGAAAGAAGACTCATGACACGAGAGGGCTGATGACCACTCTTTATTAAAGGGGTATTCTAAGTACATGAGGAGAACAAAGGTGCTCTTACAGAAATCCAAAAGATAGTTTTGAGAAAAGTACATGTTACACTTGAGCTGATAGCGTTAGAAACTGGGCTGACAGGCTAGAATAGATAGGCTTGAGAACAGCACAGAAAATGTGCTTACATCTTGGGCTGCAAGGCTATGGCCTCCCTCCAAGTCATGCCATACTCCATCTGCAGAGTCCTTAGCTGACCCGTCAGGTCGGCCACATCTACAGCATAGATGCAAAGCGCTTCATATATACATTTTCAGTTCTGACTCCCACAGAATGCAGGGCACATGGGAACCATGAGGGAACTGACGGTGGAGAAGAAGAAAACAGCAATAGGATTCATTGTTACAGAAGAAACAGCTCACTGCAGCAGATCGCGACCACACAATGTTTTTGACTACAGCAGCTGTGCAGCGGCCCTCATGGGCAGCAAAAGCAACTTTGCTCCTCACTGGGAGACTGAGACCTGACCTAGACCAGGAGAGTCTTGTACAGTCTGTGGCAGCAGTGAGAACATGAGACACTGTTTCCTGAGTCCCCCCCACTACAATCAGCTGTTGATGAGTGAACTAAAAGGGTGCTGGGCACACAGTCTCACAGGCGGGCAGGACCTCCATTCCATCCTATTTTAAAAGACACAGGGCTTAAACTCCAGCAGCAGAACAGCTCCAGGGTTGTTTCACTGCCAACATCCCAGAGTGGAATGAGGAGAGGGCCATCGAGTCACAGTACACAGCTGGCAGTTGGACAGCAGACTTGGAGGAGTTCTGCTGAGAAGTAGCAGCTGGGACCATCCAGACTCCATTCCACTGGGGGCCAAAAGCCGGTCTTAGCCCTAGCTACAATGGACTGGAAGCAGCCCCCTGCTTAGTGGCCAGTGGTGCAACTAGGCAAGCAGGCTTGGCTGGTGGTGGGTCAAGGGTACCTCCACCTACCCTGTGACCAGAGGTGCAAGCAGGCAAGTGGCCTTGGCTGGTGGCGGGACCAGGGTACTACCCCCACCCTATGAGCAAAGCATGAGAGGAGTCAGGGGTGTGGCCAGGATCAGTGCCGCACCCAGCAGTAATCCTACTGCAGACTCAGTGGGGTTACTCAGTACAGATTCTGGATCTGACTAGGGAACTAACATAGAACTGGGGGCACCAGAGGATTTTTTTTTGGAGGTGTGGTTGTTTAGGTTTTGACTTTTATTGTTTGGTTTGTTTTCTCTGTTCTGTCTCTGTCCTCAGTGGTCCTTCCTGATTCTCTGGTATTTACATGTGAATGAAAATTGTCTCTAGTCTTTCTGGTTCACCCTGATATTCTCTTGCTTTCTCCCTCATTCTTTCTCTCCTGTCCTCTTCCCCAGCTTCCCAAAGTTTGGGTGATCATCCTTTGTCTTTCAGCTTTGCTTCCCCAATATTTCTCTTCAGTTATTGCTCTATTTTGTCCCCTGTCACTCCTAAGTTCCCTTCCCCACAGGATAAAATCACTCTACCAAAGGGAAACTCACTGTGAACAAGTTCCTGGTCTATGTTGGATGTTGTTATATAACTATAGATCTTGCTCCTAGGGTTAGAGATACCAAATCAGTAGTTACCACAGATTGTCAATTTCTAGGCTGTGCTTGATGATATTGTTATTGCTAATTGTACTACTTTAGCCAGGATGCCATACTTGCTATAATCAGTTGTTCACCCATGTATGACAACACTGTGGTAATCTAGGGACATAAACATCCCCATGGTCCAGTACCAAAGGTCTGAGTGCTGAGCCAAATAGATAGCAACTCCTCATCTCTAATAAAGTGGGAAGATAGGATCTTTGGACAGACATAAAGACCAACAGCCAGCTACACCTAGAAGACATTTTGGAGGAATGCACATTTCCTAGAAAATCCTCAATACCAGTGATAAAGCTGCCTAACATAAGAAAAATACAAACAATAACACAGAAAGCAAATTCAAATAAAAAATAGAAAATGACAAGACACAAAAGCAAAATGCAATCCCAGGCTTTAAGCTCAACCAGGACAAATCCAGGAGACAATGAGATAGAGGAAATCAGATGTCATCCACATGAATCTTCTGGAATGACAGTAGCAGAAATAAAAATATATATACGAGGCTATAGAGGAAAGCAGAACAAAAATAATTTCAAAGGCTAAAAAAGAGATGATAACCATAATGAAGGTCTTGCTCAGCAAATCTAGAGTAGACATAGATTAAAAAAATAGAGGACCATAGAAAAATGATGGAAACCATGAATGCTCAATATAGGAAGAAATGGAATCCATGAAACAGATTCAAACAAATATCCAAGAAACTAAAAATTCCATTGAAAGTCTCCAAAACCATATGAAAGAAAGTGTAGATAGAATATCAGACCTAGAAGACAGGATCAAGCAAGGAAACATGAAAAACAATCCAACTACTGCAAGATGATGCAAAGAAGAACAACATAAGAATGATTGGAGTCAATGAAAAAGAAGGAGCACAAATGACATAAAAAACCATGTTCACAGAAGTAATAGCAGAAAACTTCCCAAGCATGGAAAAAGAATTAGACATACAGATAAGTGAGCCATGAAGAACTCCAATTAGTCATGACCAAAATAAATCTACACCAAGGCATATAATAATCAAGATTCCAGAAATTCACTGCTAGAATTGAATGTTAAAAGCTGCTTGAGAAAAGAAACAAATCACCTAAAAAGGAAATCCCATCAGAATCACAGCAGGCTTCTCAATATAAACCTTTAAGTCAAGGAGAGCTTGGAGTGAAGTATTTCAAGTCCTGAAAGAAAACAAATTCCAACCCAGATTGATGTATCCTGAAAAATTATCTTTCAGAAGTAATGGAGAAATAAAATACTTCCACGACAAAGAACAACTGAAGAAATTCATGACCACCAAACCAGTTCTACAAAGAATTTTGAAAGATATTCTAGAGAGATAATAAAGACCACAATTCCAAGAGTACCAATAGACAGAAGCTACCAGGAAGGGAACACAGAGGGGAAAGACAGGGAACCAATAACAGGAAAATAATATGACAAGGTAAAGCCAATACATATCAGTTATAACCACCAATGTAAATGGTCTCAATTCACCAATCAAAAGAAACAGACTGCCAGAATTGAACAAGAAACAAGATCCAACAATATTCTGCATTCAAGAAACACATTTAACTCAAAAAGAAATTCATGGGCCAGTGATTTAGCTTAGTGGCATAAGCGCCTGCCTGGCAAGCATGAGGTCCTGAGTTTGACTGCCGGTACCTGCATAAAAAAAAAGAAAGAAAGAAAGAAATTCCTAGACTCAGAGTGAAGGGATGGAAAACAATACTCCATGTGACAGAAACCCAGAAAAAAACAGGGGTAGCTGTTCTACTTGCAGACAATGTGAACTTTAAACCAAGACTGATCAAAAGAGATAAAAAAAGGTCACTACATAATTGTTAAGAAAAAACTCCAAGAAGAAGAGATAGCAATCATAAATATATATACACCAAATACAGGATCATCCAACTTATATAAAACATATACTAATGGATATGAAAAATCAAATAAGCACTAACACAATTGTAATGGGGGACTTTAATACCCCACTGTCAAAAATAGATCAACTAGACAAAAAATAACAAAGAAATATCAGAGCTGAATCAAACCTGTATACAAATGGACTTAGTTGATGTCTACAGAATGTTACACCCCACAATATCAGAATACACATTCTTTTCAGTGGCACATGGGACGGTCTTTCAAATAGACCACATACTAGCCCATAGAACATGCTTACATAAATGCAAAAGAACTGAAATTATCAATACACATTATCTGACCATATGCAAAAATTGGAAATCAATAGCAAAAAAACACACAAAGTCTCAATAAACACATGGAAATTAAATAACCTAATGAACAACCAATGGGTCATTGGTTGAAATGACCCATTGGATGAAATTAAAGAAGAAATTAACTACCTACAATTAAATGATAATGCCAATACAACATACTGGAACTTATGGGATGCAATGAAAGCAGTCCTAAGAGGGAAATTAATAGTGGTGAACTCTCACATCAGCAAAACAGAATGAGCTCAAATAAACAACCTAATGTTGAACCTCAAAATTCTGGGAAAAGATGAACAAGTCAAGCCCAAAGCTAGTGTGAAAGAAAAAATTATAAAGATCAGAGCAGAAATTAATGCAATTGAGACTATGGAAACAATACAAAGAATCAATGAATCAAAGAGTTGGTTCTTTGAAACAGTAAATAAAATTGAAAAACCCTTTGCCGACCTTATTGAAAACAGGAAAGAAAAGACTCAAATTCATAAAATTAGGAATGAAAAGGGTGAAATCAAATGGATCCTGCAGAAATTCAGAGGATTATCAATACATACTTCAAGAACATTTAATCTAATAAAATAGAAAACACAGAAGAAATGCACAGATTCCTAGATGCATATGAAATACCAAAACTGAATCAAGAAGATAAATAACCCAATATCTATAAATGATATTGAAAATGTATTTAACAACTTACCTACAAAAAAGCCCGGTTCTGATGGATTCACTGCTGAATTCTACAAGAAGTTTATAGAAGATCTAATGCCATTACTCCTCAAACTCTTTAGTTAAATTAAAAGGGAAGCAATGCTCCCAAAATCATTCCTGGAGGCAAGTATTACCCTGATACGAAAAACAGAGAAGGACGCAACCAAAAAAGAGAACTACAGGCCAAACTCCCTAATGAACATCAAGGCAAAACTCCTCAATAAGATACTGGCAAACACAATGCAGCAAATCATCAAGAAGATTATACACCATGACTGAGTAGGATTCATCCCAGGGATGCAGGGATGGTTCAACATATGCAAATTGATAAATGTAATACACCATATTAACAAAACCAAGGACAAAAAGCAGATGATTATCTTGATAGATGCAGAAAAAGCATTTGACAAAGTCTAACACCAATTCATGATAAAAACTGTACACAAAATTGGAATAGATGGTCTTTGTCTCAATACGATAAAACTCATATATGACAAACCAACAGCCAACATCACACTACACAGTCAAAAACTGAAAGTTTTCACTCTAAAATCAGGAACAAGACAAAGATGCCCACTATCACTACTCCTATTCACTATAGTTCTGGAAACATTAGCCAGAGCAAGTAGACAAGAGAGAGAAATGAAAGGAATAAGGATAGGAAAGGAAGAAGTTACATTATCGTTATCTACAGATGACATGATACTCTATATAGAAGACCCCAAAAACTCCATGAGAAGACTTCTGTATTTATAACCAAATTCAGTCATGTAACTGGATACAAAGCCAACACACAAAAATCAATAGCATTCCTGTACACAAATAACAAACTCACTGAGAGAGAAATTAGGGAAACTGCACCTTTCATAATAGCATCAAAAATATGAAATACTTAGGAATCAATCCAACAAAGGAAGTAAAAGATCTATACATTGAAAACTACAGTACTCTGAAAAAGGAAATCAAAGAGAAAATCAGAAAATGGAAAGATATCCATTGCTTTTGTGTAGGAAGAAACAACATAGTGAAAATGGCCATACTCCCAAAATTGTTATACAGATTTAATGCAATCCCAATCAAAATACCATTAGAATTCCTCACAGAACTAAAGAAAACATTACTAAAATTCATTTGGAATGAGAAGACACCTAGAATAGCAAAAACAATCCTGGGCAACAAAGGCAAGGCAGGGACATCACAAACCCTGATTTGAAACTATACTACAAAGCTACTGTGATAAAAACAGCATGTTACTAGCAAAAACAAACCGATCAAACAAAAAACAAAACAAAACAAAACAAAAACAGACATGAGGATCAGTGGAACAGTTTAGAAGATGCAGAAACAACTTCCAACACCTGATCTTTGACAAAGGGGCCAAACATGTTCACTGGAAGAAAGATAGCATCTTTAATAAATGTTGCTGGAAAAAAACTGGCTTTCCACGTTCCAAAGACTAAAACTTGAGCCTTGTCTATCACCATGTACTAAACTAAAATCAAAATGGATCAAAGATCTAAATATTAAAACAGAAATGCTAATCCTGCTGGAGGACAAAATAGGTAGAACTCTTGAAGACATAGGTGTAGGCAAAGATTACATGAACAAAACCCCGATGGCACAGGAAATACTACAAAGAATGAAGAACCTGGATCTCATCCCATTGAAAAGATTTTGCACAGTAAAATTAATCACCAACAAAGTGAAAATACAACCCATAGAGTGGGAAAAAATCTTAGCCAGTTGTTCTTCAGACAAAGGACTAATATCTATAACATATAAAAAATTGAGAAAAATCAGACCCCCCCCCCAAATTTAAAGATCCAATCCATAAATGGGCATCTGAAATGAATAGACACTTCTCATAAGTATAAATGGCAAATAAATATATGAAAAAATGTTCAACATCACTGATCATTCAAGAGATGTGAATTAAAACAATGCTGAAATTCCATCTCACTCCAGAAAGAATGGCTATTATCAAGAAATAAACCAATAACAAATGCCAGAGGGGCTGTGGGCTAAAGAAACCCTTCTCCACTGTTGGTAGGAGTGTAGACTGGTGCAACCACTGTGGAAATTCAGTGTGGAGATTCCTCAGAAAAGTAGACTAGAGGTTCTATTTGACCCAGTATTGTCTTTCTGAGTATCTTCCCAGAAGAATTAAAAACATTGTACAACAATGATATATGTACACCCATGTTTATAGCAGCACAATTTGTAATAGCTAAATCTTGGAAACAACCCAAATGCCCATCAACCGAGGAATGGATAAAAAGATGTGGTATATTTATACAATGAAGTACTACTCAGCCATAAGGAAGGTTAAACTTGAGACATTTATAGCTAAATGGATGCACCTTGAGACCATACTCTTAAGTGAAATAAATCAGACACACATGTGTAAATATCACATAGTTTCCCTGGTGTGAGAAACTGAATGTGTAAACAAGAACCAAAATATATAATAGATACTGTGAAATAAGAAGAAATTGTTTAAAAGAAAATGGCAAAAGTGGTGGGATGGAAGGAAGTGAACAGACAAAAAAGAGAAAAAAGGATAAAATGGAAACAAAGCTTTGTAAATAAGGAGGGGAAGAGGGGTTGAGGTGGAGGGAGAGGAATGGGAGGGAAAAAAAATTAAGACATACCATGTACAGGTACAAGTTCCCTATGGTGAAGGTGATCATTATGTATATCTCAATTGTACCAATAAAATTAATAAATGAAAAAATCATAAAGAGAGAGTACAGATATGCAACTAAGCATAATAAGAAAGTGCATGAATAAAATGAAATCATCAAGAAAGCAATAGGAGCTATAAAAAAGAACCATATAGAAATTATGGAGGTGAAAATGAAAAATATTGAGCTAAAAACTCAAAAGGAATTTAACAGCAGACTAGATGAGAAAAATAAAAGAATCAGTGAATTCAAGACAGGTTATTGGAAATCATTGATTCAGAAGAGTAGAAAGAAAAAATGAAGAAAATGAACAGAGCCTAAGGAATTTATGGAATACTATCAAAAGACCAAAATACACTTTATAGGAGTTAAAATGAAAGAGAATAGAAAGAAAACGGAAGAGAGTTTATTTAAAGAAACACTGTCTCCAATTTTCTCACATCTGAGGCAGAAAAATGAACATAAAATTCATGAAGATCAGAAAATTTCAACTAGAATAAGCCCAAAGAGGCCCACATAGAGACATATTATAGTCAAGAGTCAGAAAACCTTGAAAGCAGTAAGAGAAACAGGACTTATCATATACAATGGGCTTTGATGAGATTATCAGCAGATTTCTCAAAAGAAACTGCAGGACATGAGGTAGTGGAATGGTATCTTAAAAAGTGCTGAAAGAAAAAACCTTATTAAATAAGAATATATATTTTTAATTTTTATTTTTATTAGTACATGTTTGTAGTTCATAATGATTACATTCATTGTGGGGAATTGCTGCATATACATAACACATCTCCCCTTCCCCTCCACCACTCATTTAAAAAAATTTTGCCAGCATCAGATTCATTTATTTATTTTATAAGTCCTTTTCCAGTTAATTATCATACATACAGACTAAGAGCCAGACTAACAGGCCAAAAACCATAAAAAACACATAAGACAAATATACTAAATCAAGGAACACTTTTACATACATTGTTTATGTTGGATTAAAATAACTTTTTCTCTTTCTATTGTCTGTCTTTTATTTTGTACTTTATTTATATATTGGGCTTCTTATATAAGAGAAACCATGTCATATTCAAGCCTGTGTTATTGGTATACTTCACTTAACATTATGGTCTCAAGAGGTATCAATTTTCCTACAAATGACTCAAGTTTATCCTTCTTTATGACAGAGTAGTGTTCCACTGTGTATAAATACCACATTTTATTTTGCCATTTATCTATTGATGGAAATATAGGTCACTTCTGAAATTTAGCTATTATGAATTGTGCTGCTATAAACATGGGTATGCATACATCACTGTGATATGATGTCTTTAACTCTTTCAGGAAGATACCTAAAAGTGGAATAGTTGGATCAAGTGGAATTTCTAGTTCTAGTTTTATGAGGAATTTTCATACTGATTTCCATAATGGTTGTACCAGTTTTCACTCCCACCATCAATGAAAAAATGTACCCCACACACGGCCTTTCCAGCATTTGGTATTGGTTGATTTCTTGATGACAGCTGTTCTTTCTGGAGTGAGATGGAATCTCAGTGTTGTTTTAATTTGCATTTTTCAAATGGCCAACGATGTTGAACATACTTCCATGTATTTATTGGACATTTGTATTTCTTTATCCGAGGAGAATCTATTAATTTCAGATGCCCATTTTTATTGGATCTTTAAACTTGGGCGGCCTAGATTTTTTAATTCTTTATATAGTTTAGGTATTAGTCCTTTATCTGAGGAGTAGCTGACAAAAATTTTTTCCCATTCTGTAGTTTGTCCCTTCGCTCTGTTGGTGGTTTCCTTTGCTGTGCAGAAGCTTATTAATTGGATATGATCCCATTCGTTGATTCTTGGTAATATTTCTTGTGCAACTGGGATTCTGGTCAGAAAGCCTTTGCCTGCACCTATATCTTCAAGAGTTTTACCGATTTTGTCTTCCAGCAGATAGTGTTTCTTTTTTAGTGTGTAGATCTTTGATCTATTTTTATTTTAGTTAAGTGGGTGCTGAGAGAGACAGGTCTAGGTTCAATTTTTAGCATGTGGATAGGCAGTTTTCCCAGCACCATTTGCTAAAGAGGCTATCTTTTCTCCAGCAAAAGGATTTGTCCCTTTTGTCAAAGATGAGGTAGATACATGTGTCGGGAGTTATTTCTGCATCCGGTATTCTGTTCCACTGATGCACGTCTTTTTTTTTTTTTTTTTTTTGCCATTATCATGCTATTTTTATCACTGTAGTTTTGTAGTCTAACTTGAACTACAGGATTGGACATCTTTTTGATGGTTTGTTTCATTCTGTTTGCCAGTATCTTATTGAGGGTTTTTGTGCCTATGTTCATTAAAGAGATTGGCCCAGAGTTCTCTTTTTTGGTTGGGTCATTTTCTGGTTTTAAAATCAAGGTAATGCCCCCCTTCCAGGAATGACTTTGGGAATACCACTTCCCTTTCGATTTCATTAAAGAGTTTGAGGAGTAATTTTTTTTTTTTTTTTTGGTGAGTACCGGGGGGACGACCTCAGGATCTCACGCGCCAACAGGCACCCGTGCCGCTGAGCGATATCACCGGCCCCTTTTTCGTATGTGGGTTCCGGGAGTCGAACTCGGGCCTTCGCGCTTGCAAGGCAGGCGCTTAAGCCGCTGAGCCGTCTCACCGGCCCCCTGTTTGAAGAGTATTGGTGCTAGATTTTCTCTAAAGTTCTTGAAGAATCTTGCAGTGAATACATTGGGACTTGGGATTTTCTTATTTGGTAGTTTTTTAAAAAATATTTATCTTGTTGACTGATATTGGAATACTCAGAATTTTTTGTCTTCTTGTTTCAGCTTTGGTAGTTTATGTGTATCTAGGAGTCTATCCATTTTTTCTGAATTTTCTACTTTATTGGAGTACTGGCTTTCTTTTCTTTCTTTTTTTTTTTTTTTTTTTTTTGGTACTGGGAATCGAACTCAGGACCTCGCACTTGCCAGGCATGTGCTTGTGCCACTGAGCTATATCCTTGGCCCTGGAGTACAGGTTTTCAAAGTAGTTACAGATGATCCTCTGGATTTGTCAGAATCTATGGTGATTTTGCATTTTGCATTTTGAACTACATGGATTTGAGTCTTTTCTTTCCTTATTTTGGTAAGATTTTCTAAGATTTTGTCTATTTTGTTTAATCTCTCAAAAAACTAACTCTTTTATTCATTGACTTTTTTGTATTGCCTTTTTAGTCTCAATTTCATTAATTTCAGCTCTGATCTTTATAAATTCCATCCTTGTACTAGCTTTAAGTTTAGATTGTTCTTATTTTTCTAGGACCTTGATGTACATCATTAGGTTATTTGAGCTCACACAATTTTTCTGGTGATAGAATTTACCACTGTAAACTTCCTTCTTAGTACTCCTTTCATTGCATCACATAGGTTCCACTATGTTGTATTGGCCTAATAATTTGATTGTAGGAACTGTCTAATTTCTTCAATTTTATCTGTGACTCATTGATTATTCAAGAAGGTATTGTTTAATTTCCATATGTTTGCATAGTTTCTTTGGTTTGTTTTGCCATTGGTTTCTAGTTTAACTGCAGTATGATCTGGTAATATGCATGGGATAATTTGGATTCCTTTGCATTTACTTAAGCATGTTCTATGAGGTAGTATGTTGTCTGTTTTACAAAAATGCCATGTCCTGCTTAGAGGAACGTGTATTCTGTTGTTGGATAAAATTCTCTGTAGATATGTGTTAATTCCATTTGTTTGAAGATTTGGTTCAACTCTGATATATCTTTGTTAATTGTTTTGTCTCATTGATCTGTACATTTGTGACAGTGGGTGTTGAGGTCCCCCATTACAATTGTATTGGTATTTATCTGATTTTTCATGTCCAATTGTGTTTTATGAAGTTTGTTGTACTGTTATTTGGTGGATATATGTTTATAAGTTTTATCTCTTCCTTAATTGTTCCCTTAACCTATATATGGTGACCTTCTTTTTCTCTTCTGATCATACTTCACTTGGAATCCACCTTATCTGAAATTAGGATGACTACTGATTTTTTCTGGGTTCCTATTGCATAGAATATTGTTTTCCATCCTTTGATTTTTAATTTGTGAGTTTCTTTTTTAATTGAATTTGTTTATTGTATACTGCATATTGTGGGTTTTTTCTTGATAAATTCTGCCATTCTGTGTTTTTTTGATTGGGGAATTGAGACTAGTCACACTGAAAGTTATTACTGAGTGATATTCACTTAGTCCTTAATCCTGTCATCACATTACTTTGCTTTTTTTTTTTTTTCTTAACTGCTCATCCCACCAGGTTTATTCATCCTTTTTTACTTATTGGCAATGTTGGCTTCATTCTTTCCTTGAGAATTTTTTGTAATGCTTGCTGGTAGTCATGAATTTCTTGAGGTGCTTCTTGTCATGGAAATAAAGTAAAGACTTGGTTTCTGAACATGGTTCATTCTGGAAACATTCTTGCAATCTAAAGCACTTTTATATCAAAGCAAATTTCCCCATAAGAAATAGTGGAAATCAGATGATTCATTCCATAACCCAAAAATATTCATACAAAAATGATTATAATACTGTAATAAAATAGAAGATAATAAAGAATGCAACATAAAACTAAAATAAACAAATTAAACTGCACTTACCTTTGAAAACCTTTATGGCTGGTGTGTGGGAGACAACAGAGAGGAAGGTTATTGTGTAGGAAAGTTTTACTATCACTAACAGAATCACTACTATCTATTAGCTCAATAGAATCTTTTTTTCATGCGACTTTAAGAGGCAAACTATCCAATAACACTTGCTTTTGCCTCCTTTTGGGGATTTCACAGAACTGTGACATTGCATTGTTGTTAAACAGATTTATCATTCACCTTATGCAGGTGGTGCTATTCTACAACATTTTGCACTTTTCCCTTCTTTATACATCTCCCTAATTTCATTCAAGGTGAAGGATTTCTCTACATGTTCTTCTCCTCCTCTGCAGATGGTATTTCCTGCATAAGCTCTTGCTGTTGGGAGATGATCACTCACAATCCCCCAACAAGAGAGAAGAACCATTAGCCCAGTTGTGCTCATGTGACTTTTGGTGTCACATATTACTCATATGGCAAAACATCACTAGTTTATCAAGTTAAAATTTATTGCAAATGTTTGCTTTTCTTGCAGAGCGCTCACAGAAGTTACTCACAGTCCAAAGTTTTACTGTGCCTTATTTCTATGTCAATTTCAAGAGAAGTTTTACAGAAACTATAACTTGGAGTTGGAAATTGTTATCTTTTAGGGCTTGAAACACTTCACTGCACACCCTCTTGGCCTTTAAGGTTTGTGTAGAGAAGTCTGCTGTGATTCTAATGGTTTAACTTTATATCTAATTCATTGACTTTCTCTAACGACTTTTAAGATTTTGTCCCTGTGATGGACTTCTGGTACTTCGAGTATAATGTGACACAGAAAGATTCTCTTTTGGTTGTGGGTATTTGGGGCTCTGTATGGCTTGCTTATCTGTACGTTTATTTCTATTCCTATATTTGGGCAGTTTTCTACCATTATTTCTGTGAACAGGTTTTTCATGCCATTTGTATTGTCTTCTCATTTTTTCATTTATTCCAATTACTCTTAGATTAGTCTTCTTTGCATCATCTAGCAGCCATTGATTCCTTTTTTCATGTTCTCTTATTGCTTTTAAGGTGTCTTTTAGTAGTTGGTTTTTGAACCATCATTGTTTTCTAGCTCTGCATTTTTTCTCTAATTGGTCAGTTCTGCTGACCATATTTTCAACATAATTTTTAAGTTCCTGGATTTCTGATTGAAATCCTTTCATGGACTCTAATATTTTGATAAACTGGTCATTCACGTTTTGTATCATTTTGGTCAGCTCATCTAGCTTTTTTATTAGTGTCTTCTGAAGGCTCCTGGACCATTTTGGTTATTACTTACATTATTTGTTTAGTTATATTTTTGTGATCCTGCTGAATGCCTCTTTGATCTGTCTTCTAATTTCATCTGTTATGCTTTTGAGTCAATCAGGTATATGGCTTATTGCTATTCTGCCTCTCATTGGCTTTTGGGGAGTTGGGAGTTTGGGGAGGCCTTTATTTTCCATTTGTCTTCTTAATGATTCTGTTGTTTTTTGTTTGTTTTGGTTTTTTGCTGAGGTTTGTGGATACTTACAGTGTAAAGACTTTGTTGTTAGCATAGAGATCTCTTTAGGTGCTTTTTGGTGATGTACTTTGATTGTGGCTAACTATAGTCATTTGCCACAGCCCCAACACTTGACCACCTTAGTTAATTTGGGGTGGTGGATTATGTTGTGTAATTATCCCAACAACAGACCTCTCTGGGAATGTACTGTAATAATTTTAATATCACAAAGGTAATCTGAGTGTTGGTGTACAGAGAAATAGTGACAGTTATGCAACCCTGGTAATATCAAGCAAATCAACTACAGTAGTATTGACCAAGACAAATTGGATATTGACATACCATAAGGACAAATTATGTACCACCCTTAACTCTAGAAATCCACTATAGTGGATAAACATTAAGACAAACCAGGTATTGACTTACTGATAATATGTACTAAATGCAACAGCTATACTGTACATATAAAAGAGTTCAGCAATAATTTTACAGAATTAACTTCAAAATGGCAATGGGAGAATGCAAGAGGTAAACTGTGAAAACTTAAACTATATAATATAAAAAAGGTGAGAGAAATGGTACAAAAGATCCTATTGGCGAGTAGAGGGATATCTATAGAATTAAGTAAAGGTAAGAAAAAAAACTGATGATAAATAGAACATAAAAAGAAAGGGTGAGAAAATCTATATAGGGAGGAAAAATAATAGAAAAATTTATTAATGGGTGAAAATTTAAAAGGGGGAAGAGAAAAAATAAAGAAAACACAAAAGAAGTAAGAAAAAGATATAAGAAGGAAGGAAGAGGGACAAAGGAGTATTTTCCAAGCCCCATTAAACTGGTGAAGAGGAAAGGAAAGAGGAAAAAAGGAAAACAAAAACAAAAAACCCTAAAAACACTGCACACACCCACAAAGAAGCAAACAGAGAGAAGCAAAACAAAAAAGCCCAAAACAAAAGCAAAAAATAAAAATGAAAATAATAAAACTAAAAATACTGTACCTAGTAACAAGTGAGATGAATGAAGGAAAAAATGAAGGAGAAATGTAAGACTTTTCCACATCAAGCAAAAGTGATGAAATTCATTACTACTAGAGCTACTCTATATGTTAAAGGGAGTCCTCCAAGTTGAAGCAAAAGGACAATAGAATGAAACTTAAAACCATATAAAAATGTAAAGTTCTCTGGTAAAGGTAAATACATAGACAAATACAGTAACCTGTCTTATTATAATTTTGATGCTTTAATTCTCTTTCAATTCATACAGAAATATAAATGCAAAGCATAAAACTATGTCAATACATATATAGTGTATAAAGATATATAATCTGTGTCATCAATAACATAAAATGGGGGCACCACCATGCCTGCCTGAATTGTAACATTTAAATAAGAATTAACACCAATATTCTCAAATTTATAGATAATTTGAAGAAAAGACACTTTGAAGCACATTCTATGAGGCTAGCATTATTCTTTTTTTTTTTTTTTTTTTTTTTGTGGGTACCGGGAGTCGACCTCAGGACCTCGCGCGCCAACAGGCACCCGTGCCGCTGAGCGATATCACCGGCCCCTTTTTCGTATGTGGGATCCGGGAGTTGAACTCGGGCCCTCGCGCTTGCAAGGCAGGCGCTTACACCACTGAGCCATCTCACCGGCCCAAGGCTAGCATTGTTCTGATGCCAAAGCTATATAAAGATACAAGAGAAAGGCAGATTAATATCCTTGATGAATATTAACAAAAATCCTCAACAAAATAGTTGTAAACTCAATACAAGAAAGTATAAAAAGGTGATATAATGTAAACTAGTGATATTTACTCTTGGAACACAAAAATGATTCAACATATGAAAAGTAGTGCAATATAACACATTAATAAGCAAAGGACAAAAACTATACAATCATTTCAATTGATGCAGTAAAAACACTTGACAAAATTTAAACACTTTCAAGGTGGGGATGTAGCTCAGTGGGTGAGCACTTACCTAACATGCTCAAGGCCCTGGGTTCAATCCCCAGTACAACAAAATTTAAATACTTTCATGACTTAAAAAAAAGCTAAAAAAAACCCCACAAAAAACAAAAACTAAGAATAAGGAAATTCCCCAACATAAGAAAGGCCAAATATGAAAAGTTCACAACTAACATCATACCAAATGGTGAAAGACAGAAATTTGCCTTTAAAATTAATAATAAGACAAGAATCTCCACTTTCATTACTTCTACTCAAAATATTATTAGAAATCCTAGCTACCAGCATCTAGAAGGCTGAGGCAGGAGGATCACAAGCCTGGGCCAGCTTAGCAACTTAGTGAGACCCTGTCTCAATTCAAAAAAACATACAGAACACCTGAGGAGGTAGTTCAACATGAAGGCCTTGGGTTCAATTCCCAGTGCTGTAATTAGGCTAGAACAATTAGGCAAAAAGGAAAGTAAGACAGAAAGAAGGACACACATGCACACACACACCCAGACATCCACATTGGAAATGCAAAAGTAAAATTATCTCTGTTCACAGACGGAATGATCATAAATGCAGAAAAGGTTTAAAATTCTGCAAAACCTATTCATACAATAAATTCAGCAAAATTGTAGGATACCAAATCAACAAACTAAAATCAATTGCATTTCTATACAGTAACAATGAATAATGAAAAGCAATTTTAAAATATTCTACAGACTTCCATGAAAATGGCAAAGTGGTAAACAAAGTCAAATCAGCCTCTCTGAGATTCAGAATCCAGACACTGGCAAATAATAATTGGGGAAGAAAAGAAGGAAGGAGATGGATCCCTAGGACCCAGGAAGGATCTGACAGAAAATTGGAGCCTAAAGAGAAACTGAAGAGACAGAACACAATGTGGAAAAAGGAAGGGGCAATCTGTACTTTCTCCCTGGCTCCTGCTTTGTGGCTTGCAAGAAAGAAAGACTGGGCCGGTGAGATGGCTCAGCGGCTTAAGCACCTGCCCGGCAAGCGCGAGGGCCCGACTTTGACTCCCGGAACCCACATACGAAAAAGGGGCCGGTGATATCGCTCAGTGGCATGGGCGCCTGCTGGCGCGCGAGGTCCTGAGGTCGACCCCCCGGTACCCAAAAAAAAAAAAAAAAAAAAAAGAAAGAAAGACTAAATCTAGAGACACAGTGAAAGTGGGTAACTCTGCAGGCCTTGAGGCAATTCCATGTAAGCGTCAATTGACCCTAGGACTCAGAGCAGCCATGGGTTAGCTTCATTTCAGGCTTCCCAGTGTTATGCTCCCACAGTGACTGGATGAGGGACGGCCACGGGAGACATCTGTGCTCAGGGTACCATAGTCAGCCTGGCAAGAGACCCCCACAGGGGTTTAAGCTAAAAGACCCATGCCCCACAACAATAGCCAGAGGCCAGGCTCAGCCTGAATTATTTGAAAGTCCCAGCATTGGCACCCCTGCCCTAATCCTATTGCCTGCTTGCTGTTGACTGCATCCAGCAAGGAGCTGAACTCTGACTGCCTTCTGTAACTTCCAGGAAGATCAGGGACATGTCTTGAATTAGACACTACCCAAACTGTAGACCCTTGGGAAAAAAAAGCCACGTGTTCAAAATCACAGAGTAATTACTTTTTTATTCTTTCTTTCTTTTTATTTTCTTTGTTTCTTTGGTTGGTTTTTGTTTTTCTTTTCTGTGACTATGAGTGTTGTTTATGGTAGATTTTTTAAAAATTAAGTTCATTGGTACATTTTAGATATACATGATGACCATATACATCATAGGGAATTTGTACTTGTACATATTTTGATTCCTCTTTTTTTCTCAATCCCCTCTCCTTTCTTCAAACCCTCTTCCCCTCCCCATTTACAAAGCTCTGTTTCTATTTTATCCTTTTTTAAATCATTTTTTTCCTTTTCCCATCCTTTCTTTCCCCCCTAGTTCCTCATTCCTTTTAAACAATTTTTTCCCATTTCCCAATATCTATTGTATATTTTGGTCCTTATTTACTCTTTCAGTTTCTCACACTAGGGAGACAATGCAATGTTTACACATGTGAGTGTGATTTATTTCACTTAAGAATATGGTCTCGAGTTGCATCCATTTAGCTATAAATGTCTCAAGTTTATCCTTCTTTATGGCTCAGTAATACTCCACTGTATAAAAAAATCTTTATCCATTCCTCAGTTGATGGGCATTTGGGTTGTTTCCAAGGTTTAGCTATTAAAAACTGTACTGCTATAAACATGAGTGTGCATATATCACTGTGGTATGATGTTTTAATTCTTCCAGGAAGATACCCAGAAGGGGAATGGCTGGGTCAAATGGGACCTCTAATTCTAGTATTCTGAGGAACCTCCATACTGATTTCCACAGTGGTTGCACCAGTCTACACTCCCACCAACAGTGGAGAAGTGTTCCTTTTTCCCTGCAGCCCCTGCAACATTTGTTATTGGTTGATTTCTTGATGATAGCCATTCTTTCTGGAGTGAGATAGAATCTCAGCATTGTTTTAATTTGCATCTCTCTAATAACCAGTGATGTTGAAAATTTTTCTGTATATTTATTTGCCATTTGTATTCCTTCATCTGAGAAGTGTGTATTCATCTCAGGTGCCAATTTTTGGATTGGGTTTTTAAATTTGGGAGGGTGTCTGATTTTTTTCAATACTTTATATGTTCCGGATATAAGTCCTTTGTCTGAAGGACAACAGGCTAAATTTTTTTCTCACTCTGTGGGGTTTCTTATCACTGTGTTGGTGATTTCTTTTGCTGTGCAAAAGCTTTTTAATAGGATGAGATCCCAGTTATTGATTCCTTGTATTATTTCCTATGCTTTTGAGGTTTTGTTCATGAAATCTTTGCCTTCACCTATGTCATCACGAGTTCTGCCTAGTCTCTCTTCCAGCAGATTTAGTGTTTCTGTTTTAATATTGAGATCTTTGATCCATTTCTATTTTAGTTTAGTGCATGGTGATAGACATGGGTCTAGTTTTAGTCTTTGACATGTGGAAAGCCAGTTTTTCCGGCACCATTTATTTATTTACTTTTTTTTTGGTGGGTACCGGGGGTCAACCTCAGGACCTCGCACGCTAGCAGGCGCCCGTGCTGCTGAGTGATATCACTGGCCCTTTTTTTGTATGTGGGTTCTGGGAGTTGAACTCGGGCCCTCGCGCTTGCCAGGCAGGTGCTTACGCCACTGAACCATCTCAACAGCCCCAGCACCATTTATTAAAGAGGTTATTTCTAGCAGTGAACGTGTTTGGCCCGTTTGTGAATGATAAGGTGGCTAAGTGTGTTTCTAGTTGTGTCTGCATCTTTTAATCTGTTCCATTGATCCTCAGGTCTGTTTTTTTTTTTTTTTTTGCAAGTGCCATGCTGATTTTATCATAGTAGCTTTGTAGTATAATTTCAAGTCAGGGATTATGATGCCTCTTGCCTTGCCTTTTTTGCCCAGGATTGCCTTTGCTATTTGAGGTCTATTTTGGTTTCAAATGAATTTTAGGAATGCTTTCTCCAGTTCTGTGAGGTATGCTAATGGTATTTTGATAGGGATTCCATGAAATCTGTATAACAATTTTGGTAGTATGGCCACTTTTACTATGTTGGTTCTTCCTATCCATGAGCAAGGGGTATCTTTCCACTTTCTGATATCCTCTTTGATCTCCTTTTTTAGAATACTGTAATTTTCAATGTATTGATCTTTTCCTTCCATTGTTAGATTGATTCCTAAGAATTTCAATTTTTTGGATGCTATGTTGAAGGGTTTGTTTTCCCTAATTTCTCTCTCAGTGAGTTTGTTATTTGTGTACAGGTAATCTTGATTTTTGAGTATTGACTTCGTATCCAGCTATGCTATTGAATTTGGTTATTAAATTCTAGAAGTCTTTTGGTGGAGTTTTTGGGGTTTTCTATGTAGAGTATCATGTCATCTGCGAATAATGACAATTTAATTTCTTCCTTTCCTATCCTTATTCCTTTTATTTCTCTCTCTTGTCTAATTGCTCTGGCTAATGTTTCCAGAACTATAGTGAATAGGAGTGGTGATAGTGTGCATCTTTGTCTCGTTCCTGATTTTAGAGTGAAAGCTTTCAGTTTTTGACTGTGTAGTGTGATGTTGGCTGTTGGTTTGTCATAGATGGCTTTTGTCAGATTGAGATAAGGATCATCTATTCCATTTTTCTGTAGGATTTTCATCATGAATGGGTTTTGACTTTGTCAAATTCTTTTTCTGTGGCTATTGAGATGATCATGTGATTTTTGTCTTTGGATCTGTTAATTGGGTGTATGACACTGGTGTATAATCTTCTTGATGATTTGCTGCACTCTGTTTGTATATTATTAAGGATTTTCATGTCTATGTTCATTAGGGAGATTGGCCTGTAGTTCTCTTTTGTGGTTGGGTCCCTCTCTGGTTTTGGTATCAGGGTAAATACTTGTTTCCAGGAATGATTTTAGAAGCATTGTTTCCCTTTAGATTTCATTAAAGATTTTGAGGAGTAGTGGCATTTGATCATCTCTAAAATTCTTTTAGAATTCAGCAGTGAATCTATGCTGGGCTTTTTGTTGTTGTTGTTGGTAAGTTTTTAATTAAACTTTCAATTTCATTGACTGATATCAGGTTATTCAGAATTTTTATATCCTCTTGATTCAGTTTTGGTAATTCATATGTGTCTAGGCATCTGTCCATCTCTTCTGTGTTTTCCATCTTATTAGGGTACAGGTTCTCAAAGTATGTATTGATAATCTTCTGGATTTCTGTAGGATCCATTGTAATTTCACCCTTTTCATTCCTAATTGCTTGAAATTGAGTCTTTTCTTTCCTCTTTTCAATGAGGTTGGATAGCAGTTTATCAATTTTACTTAATCTTTCAAAGAACCAACTCTTTGATTCATTATTCTTGTGTTGTTTTCTTAGTTTCAACTGCATCAATTTGTGCTCTGATTTTTGTAATTTCTTTCTCATACAAGCTTTGGGTTTGATTTGTTCTTCTTTTTCTAGAAGTTTGAGGTTCAACATTAGGTTGTTTATTTGAGCTCATTCTGTTTTCCTGATGTGAGAATCCACTGCTACAAATTTCTGTCATAGGACTGCTTTCATTGTGTCCCATAAGTTCTGATATGTTGGATCAGCATTATTTCACTTTAGGTAGTGTTTAATTTCTTCTTTAATTTCTTCTGTAACCTATTGGTAGTTCAGGAGAGTGTTGTTTAATTTCCATGTGCTTATGTATTTTTTTTTTTTGGTTTCTTTTGCTGTTGATTTCCAATTTCATTGTACTATGGACAGATAATATGCATAGTATAATTTTAATTCCTCTGCATTTACTTAAGCCTGTTCTATGGTCTAGTATGTGATCTATTTTGGAGAACATCCCATGTTCAACTGAGAAGAATGTGTACTCTGATGTTGTGGGGTGGAACACTCTATAGACACCTACTAAGTACATTTGTTCACTGTTTTGTCTTAATTCTGATATTTCTGTGTTAATTTATTTTCTAGTTGTTCTATCTAATTGTGAGAGTGGGGAATTAAGATCCCCCTTTACAACTGTGTCTGTGCTTATTTGATTTTTCACCTCTTAACATTTGTTTTATATAGTTGATTGCACTAGTATTTGGTGCATATATATTTATGATTGTTATCTCTTCTTCTTGGAGTTTTCCCTTAACATGTATATAGTGACCTTCTTTGTCTCTTTTGATCAGTCTTGGCTTGAAGTTCACATTGTCTGCAAGTAGAATAGCTACCCTTGCTTTTTTGGTGGCTCCTGTCACATGGAGTATGGTTTTCCATCCTTTGTTTTTCATTGTATGAATTTCTTTATGAGTTCAATGTGTTTCTTGAATGCAGCATATTGTTGGTTCTTGCTTCTTGATCCATTCTGCCAGTCTATTTCTTTTGATTGGTGAATTGAGACCTTTTACATTGATGGTTATAACAGATATATATTGGTTTATCTTTCTCATATTATTTTCCTGTTGTTTGTTTCCTGTCTTGTCCCTGTGTTTAATTGCTTGCCCTGCTGGTGGCTTCTTTCTATTGGTGTTCATGTGCTTGTGGTCTTCATTTTCTCTTTTTAATATATCCTTCAGAGAATTCTGAAGAGCTGGTTTGGTGGTCATGAATTTCTTCAATTGTTTTGTCATGGAAGTATTTTATTTCTCCATTGATTTTAAAGGATATTTTTACAGGGTACATCAATCTGGGTTGGAGGTTGTTTTCTTTTAGGGCTTGAAATACCTCACTCCAAGTTCTCTTTGATTTGAGGGTTTTTATTGAGAAGTCTACTGTGACTCGGATGAACTTTCCTTTGTACATCATTCATTTCTGTTGTCTAACTGCTTTTACTATCTTGTTCTTGTGCTGAATTTCTGCAATCTTGATTATTATATGCCTTGGTGTAGAATTATTTTGATCATGGGATTTTAGAGTTCTATATGCTTCATTTATATATATGTCAAATTCTTTATCCATGTTTGAGAAGTCTTCTGCCATTATTTCTGTTAAGAGGTTTTTTTATGATGTTTGTGTTGTCTCCAGCTGTCTCACTGACTCCAATCAATCTTATGTTGTTGTTCTTTGCTTCGTCTAGCAACTGTTGAATTGATTTTTCCTGGTCTCTTCCTATTTTTAAGATCTCTTTCTTTTCATGGTTGTTAGCCACAATCCTATCTTCTAGAACTGATATTCTAGCCTTGTTTTCATTCAATCTGTTGCATATACTTTCAATGGAGATTTTAATCTCCTGCATTTCTGTTTGGATCTGTTCCATGCATTCCATTTCTTTCCTATGTTGGGCATTCATGATTTCCATCATTTTCCTAAGGTTTTCTTTTTTATCTGTGTCTGCTCTAATGTCTTTCATTTTGACTGTCATTTTTTTTTTATACCTGAGAGGTTTTTTTTAATAGCCTCTTCCATTTTTTTTCACTTCTATTGCTATCATTTCAGAAAGTTGCAGTGCTTCACTTCTGATTTCCTCTATCTTCTTGTGCTCTGAACTTGTCCTGGGTGGCCTGGGAGACTGGGGTTGTATTTTGCTTCTGTGTCTTGTCACTTTCTGTTTTCTGGTTTTTATTTTATTTTGTTTTGTGTGTTGATGCTTTCTGATTTCTTATGGTAGATAGCTTTATCATTAGTACCATGGCTTCCCGGGAAAAGTCTGCTCCCCAGGAATGTCTTTTAGATGTAGGTGGTTCTTGGTCTTTATGTCTATCCCAAAAACCTACCTTCCCAATTTATTAAGGATGAGAAGTTGCTCTCTATTTGACTTAGTACCCAGTCCTTTAGTACTGGACTATGGTGATGTTTATGAGCCCATACAATCACAGTATTATATAAGGGAGAAAAACCGATTATACTATGTAGGACATCCTGGCTAAAATAGTATAGTTAGCACTAACAGTAGCATCAAGTACAGCCTAGCTACTGAAAAACTGTGGTAACTATTAACCTGATACCTTTAACCACAGGAGGAGATTCTAAAATTGTATAACAAAATCCAACATATACTAGGAACTTCTATGCAGTGATTTTCCCCTTACTGGAGAGATTTTATCCTGTTGTGGGGGTGGAGAATTTAAGAGAAATAAGAGACAAGATAGAGAGATGAATGAGGTCAAATATAGTAGAAGCAAGGCTGGAGGCCAAAAGATGATCACTCAAGTTTTGGGAAACTGAAGGACACAGGAAAGAAAGAATGAAAGAGAAAGAGAAGGAGTATTGAAGGGAACCAGAAAGAGAAGAGACAATGTTCACCCACATGAAAATATCATAAAATCAAGAGATAGTTCAGGAAAGAGAGAAAGAAGATCAGTAGAAGAAAACAAAAAGAAAGGTAAAAAACCTAAATAGTGAAAAAAAGGAGAGAAAAAGAAAAAACAAAAAAAACAAAAACAAAGCAAAAATAACTGCAAACAAAACAAAACAAAACAAAAAAACCCCAACCAGACAGAAAAAGGATAACAAATCAGACAAACAAAGAAAAGTAAAGATAGTAAAATTCCTCTAGTGTCTACAGTTCTGTGGTTGTGTCTAAGTTGGATCCCAGAAATGTGCTGTGTACTCCAGCCAAGTTTGCAGTGGGATTTGTGCTGGGTATGGGGCTGATCTTGGCCTGTGGATGTGGGGGCTGGGACTGGTCTTCTGTTGCTCGAATTCTCCCAGCGCCCTTTGATATATAACTGCAGACCTGCCCACTTTCTTTCCTGTGTCTTCTTGTGTCTGTGCCAGAGCACAATCCTGGTTCACATATCATACTAACTGCTGGCTCATATTCTTACTCTTGCCTTGGACTTTTCCAGGCCAAATGTGCTACCTGCCACACGTGCACCCATGCCAGGGCCTGCTGTTGCTGGTCCTGCCTAAGCCAGTGTGTTGTTTTGTTTTCTCCTCTTTCTTTTCCTCCTTGCTTCTTTGCCAGTTTATTGGGGCTTGGGAAATCTTCCTTTGTCCTTCTGCCTTGCTTCTCATCTCTTTTTCTTAGTTCATTTTTTCTCTATTTTTACCCTTCTCCATTTTAATTTTGTCCTTTAAATCATTTCTCTCTTTTTTTTACTCCCTGATTTATTTTTTTTGCCCTCTCTTTCTTTTATCTTCTATTTCTTTTCAGCTCTTTCTCATAATGTTACCTAATTCTATAGACATCCTTCTACTTAATATCCTTTATACAGCTTCTCTCATTCTCATATCATAGTTTAAGGCCTCGAAGTTTTCCTCTTGCATTCCCCCATTCCCAAACTCTACCTATTTAATAGTGTAACTGTAAAACTTTATTAATCTTTTTCTAGTTAACTCTGTAAAATTACTGTTGAATTCTCTTCTACCATTTGTAGAGTTATCACTGTCACATTTAGTACATAATAGCTGCAAGTCAGTACCTGGGTTGCCTTAATGTTGACATCATAATTGCTGATTTTTCTCTAGCATTAAAGGTGACACATAATTGGTTTTTATGATCTAATTTTTCTAACCTTCTTTGCTACTTTTTCAAGAAAAGTGGGCATGTGACTTTTATGCTATTTTACCCGTCAGTGTCACCTATCAAATTTTTCTTGGATGATACTACTGCAACTGATTTGCTTGATATGTACAGGTTGGCATAATTGTTGCTATTTTTCTGTAAGCCGACTCAAACTGCTTTTGTGACCTTAACAATACTAGAGTACATTCCCAGATAACTTGTCTGCTTGACTAACTACACTGCATCCTCCTATCACAAATTAACCAAGGTGGAGCCGTGGCAAAGTATTATAGTTAGCCATACCAAAATTACATCACTGAAAAGCAGCTAAAGAGATCTCTATACTAGCAACAAAGCTTTTAGACTATAAGCATCCACAAACCTCAGCACGAAACAAAACAAAAACAATAGAAACATGACACAAAAATGCAAAAAAGTGCCTCTGAAAACTCGTTACTCCCTTGAAGCCAATCCAGGTGGCACTGAGGGGGAAAATAGCATAGAAGTCACATGCCCACTTTTCTTGAAAGAGTAGCAAAGGAGGTTAGAAAACAGCTGAAAGTAGTACTCAGCAGGATTATATAAGATATAACTAAACAGATCATGGAAGTAATAACCAAAAAGATGCAGGAGCTTTCAGAAGACACTAATAAAATGCTAGATGAGCTAAAAAACACAATGATACAAACATGAATGACCAGTTTACCAAAGGATTAGGATCCATAAAAAGGTTGCAATAAAACGTCCAAGAGATTAAAAATTATATTAAAAGTATGGGAAGCAGAACTGACTAATGTGAGGACAGAATTTTTGAACCAAATAGAACCATAAGTAGCCATGACTGAGAGAGAACCTCTCTGTGATACATTATACTCAAAATACCAGACGTACATCACAGGCATAAAACCTTAACTATTAGGGAAAGGCAACAAGTCACATATAAAGTTAAATCCTTCAGAACCACAGCAGACTTCTTAAACCTTAAAAGCCAGGAAGACTTGGAGTGAAGTGTTTCAAGCACTAAAAGATAACAACTTCCAACCCTGACTTATGTACCCTGCACAACTTTCTCTTAAAATTGACAGACAGATAGCCTATGTCCATGACAAGGAACATGTGAAAAAATTCATGACCACCAAACCAACATTATAAGAAAATTCTCAAGGATGTCCTAGAGACAATGAAGCCTGCAATGCCAAAACGTCAAAAAGTATGAATACACCTGGGAGGATGAGCAGCTAAGCAAAAGGGGAAAAATGAGGAAATCAGCAACAGGACATTAATTTAATGACAAGAATAAGTAAATACCTCTCAGTAATAACTCTTACTCTGAATGGTGTCAGTACCTCAATCAAAAGACACAGATTGGAAGAATGGATCAAGAAACAAAACTTGGGGCCAGTGATATAGCTTAGCAGCATAAGCGCCTGCCTGGCAAGTGCCAGGTCCTGAGTTCGACTCCTGGTACCCGCATAAAAAATTTTATAAAAAGAAACAAAACCCAACAATATGCAGTATACAAGAAACAAATTTAATTCAAAAAGAAACTCAGAGATTAAAAATCAAAGGATGGAAAACAATTTTCCATACAACAAGAACCCAGAAAAAGCAAGAGTTGCTATGCTAATTTTAGACAAGGTGGATTTGAAGCCAAAATGACCAGAAGAGAAAAAGGTTAATGTATATTGGTTAAGGGAACAATTCAACAGGAAGA
Organism: Erethizon dorsatum; assembly: GCA_028451465.1. Taxonomy (NCBI): domain Eukaryota; kingdom Metazoa; phylum Chordata; class Mammalia; order Rodentia; family Erethizontidae; genus Erethizon; species Erethizon dorsatum. The sequence continues at coordinate 43,779,931 of CM051842.1, forward strand.
GTTAACAATAATAAACAGATGCACCAAATACAAGTGTACCCAACTTCATAAAACAAACACTAATGAACATGAAAAATCAAATAAACACAATACAATTGTAATGGGGGACCTCAATACCCCACTGTCAAAAATAGACAGGTCAAGTAAACCAAAACTTCCAACAAAGAAACATCAGAATTGATCCAAACCTTTGAAAAAATGGACTGAATAAATATCTACAATGTTCCATCAAACAACAGAATATATATTCTTCTCAGTAGCATTTGGGACTTTCTCCTAAATACCCCCACAAAGTAGCCCATAAAGCATGCTTAAGTAAATACAAAAGAATCAAAACTATCCCATGCATATTATCAGATCATAGTGCAATGAAACTAGAAATTAATGACAAAAGATACCACAGAAACTATGCAAACACATGGAAATCAAATAATACCTGTTTGAATTAATCAGTGCATCACAGATGAAATCAAAGATGAAATTAGAGAATTTCTACAATCAAATGATGATGCCAATATGACATATTGGAACCTATGGGGCACAATGAAGCAGTCCTAAGAGGGAAGTTTTTAGCAGTGAATTCTGACATCAGGAAAACAGAGTGAACTCAACTAAAATAACCTAATGATCTACCTCCAGGTATTAGAAAAACAAGAGGAATCCAAACCCAAAGCTAGTACAAGGAAGGAAATTATAAAGATCAGAGCAAAAATTAATGAAATTGAGACTAAAAAAATTATACGAGAATCAATGAATTGAGTTGGTTTTTTGAAAGATTAAAAAATAGAAGAATCCTTAGGCAATCTTACCAAAATAAGGAAAGAAAAGACTGAAATCTATGCAATTAGAAATGAAAAAGGGAAATAACAATGGATTCTGGTGAAATCCAGAATATCAGTACCTATTTTGAGAATCTGTACTCTAGTCCAATGGAAAATTCAGAAGAAATGGATAAATTTCTAGATACATATGAACTACCAACAGTGCATCAAGAAGACACAAATATTATCCCAAATAATCCAATATAAGGTCAGTGAAACTAAAGAAATATTTTTTTAAAAACCTACCCACAAAGAAAAGCACAAGTCCTGACAGATTCACTGCCGAATTCTACAAAACCTTTAGAGAAGATCTAATACCACTCCTTCTCAAACTCTCTAATGATATTGAAAGCAAAGCAGTACTCCAGAAGTCATTCCTGGAAACAAGCATTACCCTGATTTCAAAACCAGAACAGGACCCAACCGAAAAAGAGAAATAGAGGCCAATCTCTTTAGTGAACATAAATGCAAAACTCCTCAATAAGCTACTCTACTGGCAGAATGAAGTAAATCATCAAAAAGATCATACATCATGACAAAAAATGACTCATTTCATAGATGCACAGATGATGCAACATATGCAGATAAATAAAAGCACTACACTACATAAACAGAAGCAAGGACAAAAATCACATGATTATCTCAATAGATGCAGACAAGGCATTTGACAAAATCCAACATCCATTAATGATAAAAAAAAGACCTCTGAAGAAAATATGTATGAAAGGTCTTTATCTCAATCTGATAAAAGCCATCTATGACAACCAAACCACCAAGATGAAACTACATGGAGAGAAGTTGAAAGCTTTACTCCTGAAATCAGGAGCAAGACAAGGATGTCTGCGATCACCACTTCTCATCGATAGTTTTCAAAACAGTAGCTAGAGCAATTAGAAAAGAGAAAGAAATAACAGGGACATGGATAGGAAAGGAAGAAGTTAAATTATTATTATTTGCAGATGACATGATCCTCTACATAGAAGACCCCAAAAACTACACCAAGAGACTCCTAGAACTAATAAATTTGATAACATACTAGGATACAAAGTCAACACTCAAAAATAAATAGCGTTACTATACACAAACAGCAAACTCACTGAGAGAGAAATTATGGGAACAATACATTTGACAATAGCATCAAGAAAAATTAAATACTTAAGAATTAACCTAATGAGGAACGTGAAAGACTGCCGGGGGCTGATCAGACCCCCAGTACCTGAGGGGGAAATGGCAGGGAATAAAGAAAGACAAAAGCCAATATCTTTTTAGTATGAGAGGAGTTTGTCTCTAGTAGACTGACTCTCTGATCTCTCAGCATTGCCCATTCTTATTAGTCAGTGAGAAGCTCGGGGGTAATGCGCTTTTCTTGAAACAGTCACTGTTGTAAGAATGGGATAATTAAATGAGGCTCAAGGGCCAGTGAGATGGCTCAGTGGCATAAGCCCCTGCCTGGCAAGTGCGAGGGCCCGAGTTTGACTCCCGGAACCCACATGCGAAAAAAGGGCCGGTGATATCGCTCAGCCGCATGGGCGCCTGCCTGCGCACGAGGTCCTGAGGTTGACCCCCAGTACCCACAAAAAAAAAAAAAAAAAGTCACCCTTGTGTGCCCAGCATAGAGTTTCGGTGTCTCGTAGCATTTTGCAAGGTGGGTGTTTTTGTGGTGGTCACCTTTGTGTGCCAGGTCACAAGAAGAATTCCTGTGGGTTTAGGAACAGGATTTAGTGGGGAAACTTACTAAGAGATGGTGACAAGATTGTAACCCACTCCTGTCATCTTCAGGGCCAGGCCTGGACAATTTGCTGGACACGTGGTGAGGAAACTGCATTCAGAAGAAGGGCCTTGTTCCCGGGTCCATCTCCCTTCCTGCAGGACAGCCTGGACAATGAGGGACAAGCAGACCACTGACCTCAAGTGTGCAGGCTGAGTGACAACAATTTACAAGGGATCTGGGAGAGCCAGATGCCTGGCACCAGGGGCTTGTGGACTTTTGCAATTCCTGTGGCCCAGAGAATAGAGCTAATGATAGAGTGCAAAGTTGGGTGTGTGTGCAGCCTCTCCCATGAGGAGCAGGGATGCCCAGTACCAGTTAGGCTGGGTCTGGGGAATGCAGATTGAGCTCCAGGGCCACCGGTGTCTATTTGTCCACTTGGTCCTGAGGACACCTGAGAGAGGGTTGAGCACTGCTGCTGAGTACTGTGTGAGTCCACATCTCAGGTTTGAGAGAAACCCTAGGGCGTGTGGTCTGAGACACCATCCCAGCCCTGAGCCTGCACCTTGTTTTGGTCTTGGTTGTTGGGACAGGGGTCAGAGTAGGTGCTGACAAGGCTGGATCAGGGCTGGGGAAAGGAGTCTCCTCTGTGAAGCTCGCATCCAGCAGAACTTAGGGCCTTTGGGGCCTGGGGTGTGAGAAGACCGAGGAGTAGAGTTCCAAGTGGAGAACTTGCATGGACAGGGGTGTGGACAGAAATTAACTTCTTCTCAGGGTGGGAGTTAACTCAGAGCTTCGGGGGCTTTATCTGTCTTGTGGGTAGAATTTCCTGCTTGTCTGAGGGTTGCAGTTCTCCCTTATCATCCTGGTCTCTCGTGGACATTCGTGGCAACCCCTAGCATTCAAGTCAAAGGCTTTCAGGACTGAGTCACCCCCACGACCTGCAAACATGTATTTGGCCCCATCACCTGAAGGGACTGTGGGAAGTCTTGGCCTCAGACCATTTCCTGCAGAGACCACACACTCCACTCTAGCCTGACCTGACCCAAAATTCTCAGGGGGAGGGCTGCTCTTGGGCTCTTCTGTGTTTCCATTATGTGGGTCTAGCCTGTGACCCTGGGCTTCTGTCCGTCCCCTGGACCCTGTGGCCTCCACCCCATCCCACTTATCCTCCTTCACACCCTGATCCTCACTGTGCTTCTTGCTGCCATGGATGCTGCCACTGAATCCCACTGTCACCCTGACCATTGGCCTTGCTGTCATACCCCACCCAGTAAGGGCCTGGTATGTGGCCCACTGTGCCTCCCAGCCCACATCCACCATCTGGACACTGACACACATGCTTGAGAAGCCATGAGGTGTCAGTTCTCCCCTCCCCAGCCCTGTTTGCTTCCTTTCCTGTGCTGATGTCCCAGCCATGTGTGTCCATGGATTTGCGCAAATTGACCTGGGGCATCACAGGCAGCCACAGGTACACCGACTTCTCCTTTGTCTTCCCCAAGATGGTCTTGCTGCTGGCAAACTATGCAGGAGCAGCTCATTTTTCACTCTTTTCTTCTTATGTATCCTCAAGGCAATCCTCCCAACCAACCTCCCACACCACTGTGGGCACTTGGGTGTAGGGGTTCATCCCAGCCCTGCAGAGTCAGCCTCTTCCAAGTTGTGTCCAGTTGGCCTCCATCAGGCCCTAGATCTAGGCAGAAGAAAGTCTCTCACTTACAGTGATTTTGTGATGGACCCTGGACAAGTTGCTGACCTCGTCCAGCCCTTTACACTTACCAGGACCATGGAGATACACACCAGTTTCATGCAACCTCTGGGTTTAGGAGCTGAGGCCCTGTGAGCATGTTCAGTGAGGTCACATGCAGGTGCTCAACAAATTTTTACAGTATTTTATCCAGAATCCCTTACCCAGGAACCTCTTCCTCCATTATCAGCTGGCTGGCTGCCTCTGCAACTAAACAGAATGTCACAGCGCCCCCTCGTGGCACTACACTTTCCTAATTCTCTTTTGCAAAATAAAATCGCCCTCAAGGATAGGAAACACCTGAAGACAGATACCACTATTCCTGCAGCCCACTCATGGCTACATTTTAAAATAGCCTCTGAAACCCATTCACAATGATAGGATAGGATGGAAATGCACATTTGTAACACATTTGCCTATACACATAGTGAATCCTTCACTCACCACAAAGTAATGCCATTAAACCTAAGCAAGTTGATTTGTAGAGTAAATCATATATTTGTGGCCAGAGGACAGGAATAAACAGGTCACACAACAAGAAAGGCAATCACTTCACACACGCAGCAGAGTAAACCATGAGGCAGCTGAACAAATGTTTGCCCCAGGGTTGCGGTCTCTGGATGAGCTTCTAAGGGAATGTGTGCTCCCAAGCACCTCCACAACAGCATCAGAGATGAGCTCCAGCAACGCTGAGACAGAGGGCCCTCCCTCCTGCTCAGGGGTGGCTCGAGATGGCAGCCTTGTTCCTTGAGACCAGCACTTAAAATCACAGTCTTCATCCTGTGGCAGCTTCCCCACAGATCTTTAAAGCCCAGGGACCCAGTAAATAATGTTGGCATTCAGTATCAATGCCCTCCAACCCCACAACACAGAGATGGAAGGCTCTCTTTCTCCTAGAGATGGCTCTTCCCTGGACATGACGCTTCCATCAGCTTAGACCTGCCTATGATCTCATCCTGACCCTGTGACTGCTGGCCTCTGCCCATTCCATCCCTGCATGGATTCCTCCCCTAGGCCTTCTGCTGAGAGAAGGTGTGGAGGAGTGGCAAGTCACTGTCCCCATTCACTGGAAGGTGTGCAGGTCCAGGAGGGCCCTCCATTCACTCTCAGCAATAGCACATTACATCACCCTGCTGGGAAAAACATTTGCCAAGATTTTTTTCTTAGGTGCCACTACATTTTGGACTAATGTACCTCAGAATTTACTCCCAATAATCAGTTTTTTCTTATTTTTGGCACAAGTGACGTAGTTTTTAGTGGTTTTTGTTTTAACTACTCACATTAAAATGCTTATGACAATTATATGACTGTTTGATGTCCTTAAAGTCTATTCATGTCCAGGAAATTACACAAAAAATTTGAGGCCCGTGGACATGAATGGAATCTCTGTCTGCAGATAAGAAATTTCCCTTTCAATTCCAAAGTCTTCACCCAAAAAGTTACAGTGTAATTGGATTATATCCCAACAACTAAAAGTGTTACAGAAATCTGATATTAAACCAAATGGAAGACTCTGCGCCTGAGGAGTTAGAAGGCAACCTTTATTTTAACGCTAGTGGGCTGATGGGAATCAGGTCTCAAATCATCAGTGCTGTCTTGGGGTAGGGTTGTTTCTTATATAGGTTTTCAGAAGGAAATACGAAGGCAGATAACATGATATTTTACAGTTGGTTACATATGTCTTGTCATACGTTGCTAGGCAGGCCTGGTTCAGGCAAGTTAATTGGGGGCTTTCTATCCTATAACAGGGAAGTCAAGGCTCGGGTGAGCAGGAGGAATCAATCACTGTCTTAGACTGAGTCGAGCTGTCCTTGAAATGATAGGTCTCTAGGACTTGAAAGTAAGGAAAACATCACTGTCTGGCTGAGTTACACATATCTTGCAGCTGGCACCTGGAATGTTAAGGCCTGGTATGTTTTGTAGCTTTCTAATTATGGGAACAGGCTGTGTTTCTCAGTCTTATTCTTCAGTAGTGTTAGAAATATACTAATATTACAAATCTAAGTTTTTAAAATTTCCTTTACAATGAAAATAGCCTCTATAAGAGAAGTACCATAAAGACATATCGATAAAAATAAATGACTGAATAAATAAACAAGAGGGAAAAAGTGGGAGTAGAATCCACCATATTCACCATCAGTGGGATGAGGGAAGAAGATACTGGGAGCCATTTTAGAATTAGATATGCTTTAAAATGTATACTTATGGCTATATGATATGAACTTTTACTCTGCCATGAACTGCAATAACATGTAGTATATCCTCCCCTTTTGTTCAACCCACCGTTGCTCTCTCCACAGTGTCACAGATAGGCTCAGGCACTTGGACATGACAGTGGCTGGGGAAGCCAGCTGTTCAGAACATATTGCAAAGAACGTCCTAAAATCACTGACTTGTTGAACACAAAGTTCCTCTTGGGGACACAGCTCTCCGTAGCTGCCTATGTAAGAGAATGAACAGATGTCTGGCTCTCTGGATACCTGCCGCATCCAGCGCAGCTCTTGAAGTTCTGGGAGGGGACAGTGGGAGGATGGAGAAATAAAGAGTCTGTATACAGAAAGCTGAGGTCAGGTGGAGCCCTCTCTCCTGATGGGAGGAAAAGGAACTGCTCGACCACCGCAGCGCATTTATTTATACATTTGGCAGGTTGATGTCACGTGACACCCCTCTGCCTAGCAACCTGCCTGCATGGTAGCCTAAGGGCTTGGTGTTCTTTGGACTGGAGCAGCTTGTTCATGTGGCTCGCCTCGGGCACTGTTTGTTCTTTGTTCTCGGACCAGCCTTGCTCCAGCCTCCCACGTGTGACCCATCTCCAGCTTCAGCTGCTCCCCACAGATACCCTCCTGCTGGTGATGCCCCTGATATACAGGTAGGAGACCTGAGATGGAACTTAGTGGAGAGAACAAGACACTGACTGTGGAATTAGGAAATCCAGGCTCTGATCCTGGCTATGTCAAGTACCTCAGTCAAGTAGTAATAACAATAATGGCTGCTCTTGACTGTTGCTATGGGACACTGTGCTCCAATCTTTCTATCCATTTTCATTTCAGCAAGGAGCCTGAGGATCTATGCCAAATTTGCAGAGTGCTGCATATGATCCAAGGCATATGAAAAGCTGGGTAGGTGCATCATGGGCTTGGGGTCTGGGCCAACCTCCGTTTGCAGGACAGCACAGAGTGTGACCAGCATTTTCTACCCTGGAAGCATATAGTGTGGGCTTGAGGGGGCAGATACTGGCATCTGAAACCCATAGGAATTGACAGCTCTCATGGGTGACCCAAAGCCTCTAGGGGATATGAGGAAACTTTGCTAAAGACTCTGGGAAAGGAGAATAATTATATAAAAAGTGGCAGAATGACTTTGAATTGTCCTTTGTAACCTAAGAAATAGTACTGTAGCAGAGCAGTGAGTTTAACTATTATAATTTTATCTGGATATCAAGCACTTTGAAATAGAAAGTATAGCCAGAGGATGGTTATTTCATATCAACCATGGTTGCTTTAGTAGTTGTACTTCTGCAGAATGTTAACAGACAACAGTTATACAGTTTATAGAGATTGAGTCACACATAATATTTTAGCATGACAATCATGATGACATTATTTTTGTAACACAGTTAAATGTCTATCTTAGTATAGAATAGCCTTTTTAGTTAATCATCTATATCTAGTACATAAAGAAGTTCACCTAATTTGTTATCCTTTAATGGGATGTCACTGAAGAAGTGTGATATTGTCTGGACTCAGTGCCTGAGCATTTTTAAGTGTAGTGAAACATATATAACATCACATAAGCCCTTTTTTAGAAGTATCATCTGACTGGTGGTTTCACTGGTCAAAAATAATGTGTTAATTGTTATAATCTGGTTCTCGTAGGTCATCTAATATTTGTATAAACAGTTAAATAGAGACCCCTTGAGCTTGGGAAAACTGCTGGACAGGACTCCCCTTGGTGAATAAAGAGCAGCTGCCTAAAAACATCTTATTCCAGCCTTTGTTCATTAATGGGACCCCAATAGTTTCCATAGCCTTATGGGAGATACACCCCAATAAATGTTGCTGAACATATTATCACAATATGTTTACACTGGTCATCATCAAAAGGCTAACTTTTTTGTGGGTAAAACAATAAGGTTCCATTAAAACATGCTCTTGATACAAAAATAAATTAAGAGACAAAGATTTCTCTGTAGCTCTGATATTCATTATTGCTAATCTCATGGTGCACTAAACGTAGCCATGCCTTCTGGGGATACAGGTCTTCTAAGATGTAAAACTAGGATTATGGCGATAACCTTTTTCTAGACTCAGATATCTGCCTTTCTCTTGTGCTCCAGCTACTTGTGAAAAGAATAATGAAACAGAATAGAAGATGCAGAAACATCTCTAGGCACACTCAGCTGTGTTATCTTTGACAAAGTAGCCAAATCCTTTTGCTGGAGGAAATATATTCTCTAACAAATGGTGCTGGGAAAACTGGCTATCCACATGCCAAAGATTAAAACTAGACCAATCTCTCTCACCATGTACTAAACTAAAATGAAAATCAATGGAATATCTAAACATTAGAATACAAACAGTTAATCTGCTAGAAGACAAATTAGGTTAAACACTTGAATACACAGTCATAGGCAAAGACTTTCTGAACAGAATCCAGGTTGCACAAGAAATAATACCAAGAATCTCCTGTCCCTTGAGGCAAGTCACACTGGCTTCAGATCATGAGACTTAGATAAGTAAATGAACTGAATGCTGGCAAAATAAAAGGTTCATGGAGGGAAGGGAAAAAAAAGAATCGAGATGTGTTATGTACATATACTAATTCTCTACAATGAATGTAATCATTATGTACTGCAAATGTACTAAATTCTATTTATAATTCAATTTAAAATACCTCAGAATATATCTATCCAGAGTGGCTGTCTTAGTTTTCTTGTTACTAAGACAAAATACCCAACACCCAGAGCTAAAGGAGGAAAGATTTATTTTGGCTCACATTTTGTGGAAGATTCAGTCTATAATCGGGTGGCTCCAAGGTAGGGTGGCATAGCAGAGAGGCATCACAGAGGAGAAAAAACAGTTCATGATGTGGAAGGCAGGAAGCAGCAAAAGCAGCAAGCAGCAAGTGACAAGCAACCCCAGCAGCTCTCTTTCTGTCCCTTATATTCTGTCCAGGCTACCCACCCTTAGGGCACATGACACACCCAGGGAGGGGCTTCCCATTATCCATTCCCAGAACTATGCCAAACCAATCAGTGGACCAATTAGTAATCACACGCCCTTGATCCCAGCATCACATACTCTAGATCCAGCCTACTCTGAAGAAGCCCCTCCTATGACCACATGAGGCTTTGTGAGGACATCTAGACACAAGCCATAATAGTGCCAAAAGACTTACACTCCAAACATTAAAAGAATATTTTTGAAAGGAGTTTAAGAAAATGAAAACAAATCAAAAGGCTTTCTTTGTTTATGAACAAGAATTAAAATTAGCTATTGGTACGATGTCAATATTACCAAAAGTGATTTACAGATTTAATAAATCATAACAACATTTTTGCAGAAATAGAAAAATATTCTCAAACACATGCAAAATTAAAGAACTCTGAATAGCTGAACAAATTGAAAAGAAGAACAAAGTTGGAGAACTGACCCTTCCAGATTTCCAATTTTACTACAAAGCTTCAGTAATCACAACTGAGTGGTACTGGTATAAAGATAGACATGCAGACTAATGTGATAGAAACAGAGCCCAGAAATAAACCCTCATATATATGATCACATTATCTTTGACAAGGGTGCCAAAATCACTCAATAGAGAAAATGAAGTATCTTCAACAGACGTCGTTGGGAAACTTTATGTCCACATGTATAAGAATGAAACTGGACCCTTATTTACACCACAAACAAAAATTAACTCAGAATAGATTAGGGACTTAAACATAAGCCCAAAGCCTATAAAACTCTTAGAAGAAAACATAAGAAAAAATCTTTGTGACACTTGATTTGACTTTGATTTCTTGAGTAAGACAGCAAAAATAAACAAATGAGACCACATCAAACATAACTTTTGTGCATCAAAGGACACAATCAATAAATTGAAATGGCTATGTATGGAATGTGAGAAACTATTTGCAAATCATGTAACTAATAATAGATCAACAGAGTATTTTTAAAATCCTACAAATTAATCACAAAAATCAAATAATTTACTTTTAAAATGGGCAAAGGGCAGCCCCTGATATTACACACTTGTAATATCAGCTACACAGGACCCTGAGTCAGGAGGATCACAAGTTCAAGGCCAACCTGGGCAATATAGCAAGACTCTCAAAGCAAAATGTTTAGAAAGGCTGGAAATGTAGTTCAGTGAAAAAGTACCCCCGGATTTGATTCTCAGTACTGGCAAAAATAAAATAAAATAAAATAAAATAATAAAATAAAATAGGCAAGAATTTGAATAGACATTTCTCCAAAGTAATATACAAATGCCTAATAAGTGTATCAAAAGATGCTCAGCAGGGCTGGGAGTATCTTAGTGGCAGGGCACTTGCCTAGCACGTGTGAGACCCTGGGTTTGATTCCCAGCAGGGGGAGAAAGGAAGAAGAAAGGAAAGAAGAAAAGAGGAAGGAAGAAGAACAGAAGGGAGAAAATTATACTCATCACTAATCAGAGAAATGATAAAACCATAGTGATATATCACCTCATAACTATTAGGTGGTGAAAACACAGAAAATAGCAAATGTTATAGAGATGTGGAGAAATGGGAACAATTGTGAACTGTCAGTGGGACTGTAAAATGGTGCAGCAGTGTGGAAGTTTCTCAAAACATCGAAAACAGAGCAATGATATAATCCAGAATTTCTGCTTCTGGGTATATATGCAAAAGAACTAAGATCAGAGTCATGAAGAGACACTATTTATAATAGCCAAGAGTTGGAAACAACCGAAATGGTGATTGACAATGAAAAAACAAAATGTGGTATATACATACAATGGGATATTATTCAGCCTTTAAAAAAAAAAAAAACCCAAGGAAATCTTGTCACATGCTAGAACATTGATGAAATTTGATCACATTATGCTCAGTGAAATAAGCTGGCCACAAAAACCAAATACAGTGTTACCTTGGTACGCACTGTTAATTGCTTCTGGGAGGTGCAGTGAGTACCAACAACAATGAGTACCAAACATTGTTTCAGCTAGAAAGGGTAGTGAGTCACAAAACAATCAACACGACAAACTCTGCCTTGTGCCTTGAGTACCAAGCAAATAAGCAGTACTGGGACCACATTTTTGTGTAAAAATGTGTTGAACACTAAGATATAACTGTACTGCATTATACCATTTAGTGAGGTATCTAGATGCGTCAAATTCATTAAAACAGAAAGTAGAACAGTGTTTAACATGGGCTGGCTGTAGGGAAAAATATGTTATGGCTACAGAGTATTATTTGTTCAAAATACAAAATATCTGAACATATATTTCACAACAATGTGAATATAGTTAACACTATTGAACTGCAACTTTAAAATTAAGATTATAAATTTCATATTAAAACTGGTAAGATAAAGTTTGTCATCTTAACTATTTTCACCTCCAAATATTCTGCTAAGATCTAATACAAGGTAACATAACATTGGAAGTGCTAGTCAGGGTAATTAGGCAAGACCAAGAAATAAAAGGTATCCACATCAGAAAGGAAGAAGTAAAAGTTTGAACTGCAAGGAAAAGTTCTGATTATATAATGTCTAACAGGAAATATTTAGGATTAAATACTGAAGAATATATTATCTCAATTATATAAAAACAAAAATGTTGATAAGAACAAAGAATGTTTAAAGCGGTTTTCTGTGAGTGGTTGGATTGTAGCTGTTACAATTTTATTCTTTATCTATTCCTTCTATTACATAATGCCTATATCTGAAACAAATTGCCTTTGTGGGCTGAGGGAAAAATCATAGAGTAAATACATGACAAACAACCTTAGGGACTTTGTAAACTTCCACATTCATGATTAGGACCAAGTGAGCAGCTGGCCCTTTTCACGGACACAAGATATAACGCTATTGGAGGAGAGACACAGCAGAACTGGTGTAAGTGGGTTTTGTGCAAGTCTTCTCTGCAAAATTCAAATGTTCATTTTAAAATGCTACAACGAATTCTGCTAACAGGAAGCTACCATTCTATTTCTTTCCTTCCTTCTTCCTTCTCTTTCTCCCCTATTTTCCATCCCTCTCTCCCATCCATCCCTCCCCCTCTCTTTCTCTCTTTCTATCTCTTTATATCTATTTTATTGAGGTATAACTAATATACCAAAAACTGGAAATATTTAATGTGCACAATTCAATGGGTTTGGAGATATGCATACATCAATGAATCTACCATCACAATCAAGGTGATAAACATATTCCTCACTTCCAAAAGTTTCCTACTGTGGTTCCCATCCTACATTTTTTTATTCATGGCCTTCCTCCATCATGATATTTTCCTTTGATATTAAAATGACCTCACATGCATTAATACATCACCACAGATGTAGGCTGCTTTTTCAAAAATGCCCTTTTATAAATTTATTGCTTTATATGACTAGATTCAGGAATTGCAGACATTTTCATAAATTGATTAGAATTGTGTGTAGTTTAAATGAAGATTCTAATGCAATTTTAGGAAATAATACAGAGATGGGCCGGTGAGATGGCTCAGCGGCGTAAGCACCTGCCTGGCAAGTGTGAGGGCCCGAGTTCGACTCCCGGATCCCACATACGAAAAAAGGGCCGGTGATATCGCTCAGCGGCACAGGCGCCTGCTGGCACGCGAGGGCCTGAGGTCGACCCCCGGTACCCACAAAAAAAAAAAAGAATATAAAAAAGAAATAATACAGAGAAACCCTGCATACTATTTTCCCATGTTCTTCATGCTATCAACTTGCAAATCTATGTTACAGTATTGCAACCAAGATTTTGACATTGATGAGATTTACCATTTATGCTCAGATTTCCCTAGTCTATTTGTGTATTTAATACCATGCAATATTAGTTGTATATTGTGCATATTTAGTAGTTTGTGTTTGTGTATATGTGATTCATGTAGTCACTACCACAGTCAACATAAAAAACACTTCCATCAACACAAAGATCCAATATATAGTCTTTTTCATAACCATACTGTGGTGGATTGACTAATGGTCAACTTGTAACACCCAACTGAACTGAATCAGCGTGGTGCTGGGTGTGGAAGGCCCACCTGAGGATTGTTGCCAACAGCATAAAAAGAGAACTGGAGGGGAAGATGGTGTGCTGTTGATTCTCGTAAAGAAGTTTGTCATGCTGGTTTTCTTGATATGAATTCTGCTGTTCTCATTGTCAAAAGAGCTCTGGTCCTCGCTGTCGGTGAAGATGGCTGCCATTCTTTTCAGGGGAGCTTTGGTCCTTACCTTGAGTGTCGCTTCCTGGCTCCAGTGCAGATCCTTCAGCCTGCTGGCACAGATCCTTCATCCCGCTGGCACAGACTTCTAGTTTCCACCACTGACCTTTGGGCCTTCCCAGTGCATATCCTTGATACAGACTTTCAGGAGGCATTGTCATGGGCTCTAGGCCTCCAGCTGGACTCATACAGGACATTGCTGTGGGATCCAGGCCCTCAGCTGGATTCTTTGGGTCTCTAGTGTGTGGACAGATCTCCCACAGTCTTTTTCATTTGACTCTTTGGGTGAATATTATAAAATAATCCTATAAATTATTTGTCCTATAATAAATATATTCCCCTGTAAACCCTGACTAAGACACATGCCCACTTTCTTCCTGCTCACTTTCTACCTCCCCACTGTATTAGGCACTGTCCCATCCCTGGGACAAAATACCTGACACCCACAATTTAAAGGAGAGGTTTATTTCAGCTCACAGTTTCAGCCCATGGTTGGCTGATTCCAAGGAAGAAACAGCATAGCAGAAGGACATGGTGGAGGAAAAGGTGCTCAACCCATGAAAGCCAGGAAGCAGAGAGCAAGGGAAGAAGCCAGGGATAAAATACACCCTGCCAAGTAACACTGCCAGTGATCCCCCTTCAGCTAGGCCCTACCTTCATATATGAGAGTTTGGGGGACATTTTAGGTCTGAACTATAACATTAACTTAACCCCTCACCTTTTACCCATTTCTACAATTTTGTCTTTCAGTATTGGGGACCCCTGCAGTGGGCTCCAGTCTCCTGCCAGGCATTGCGGCACATAGCTAAAAGAAAGAGCAAGAGACAAAATAGTGGTGCAGCAGGGATCTGGGATGGCTAGTTGTTCATGAGGATCAAAAGGCCATGAGGAAGCCAGAATCTTAGTATTTATTGATCACACTCACATTGGGGAAAATGGCAGCTGGATGTGCTAGACTAGTGGCTAGGCAGGCAAGATTTTAACAGAGGGAGCAAAGCATTCTTGTGAAAGGGACAGAACAGCCAGATTTAGGTTATGGTTAATGAGTAACCTGCTTTGTAGCCAATTCTGGGAAGGAATTTTCCTCTGGAGTCATGCAGGCCCCAGCAGAAATGTTATATCTTAGCCCCATGGTATCACAGCTCATATATCTGAGCTCAACCATGGCCGTTGATGATAAACAATGCTAGTCCTGACACCAGCCACCTGCTTTCATGAAGATCCGTACACAACCTCGGCCAGACTCACTAATTAAACTGAAAGCCAACTTAGGGAAGTCACCTCTATACAGCCTGCACTGCTCTCAAGCAAGTACAATCACAGTTGTGTCCGGGAGTGGGGCGACATGGCGGTCCTCCACAATTTGGGGAATTTTATGTAACTAGAATCATAGGTTATGCAACCTTTGGGATATGCATTGTTTTACTCACCATAATACTCTGTAGATTTATTTAAATCATGTGTATCAACAGTTTATTCCTTTATATTGTCAAATGCCTGTATATTGTCATACCCTGTATGGATATACCACAGTTTAACTACTTATTCTCTTTTAATTACATGAGTTGGCAGTATAACCACTGCCTTGTGAAATTCATTAATATGTTTGCTTATCTCTCCCTCTAACAAGTCTGAAAATCTTATTGAATTTAAATATCCTCATATACCCTACTTGCACCTGAACAACTGGACATTGCTGTTAACAAAATCGCACAGTGGTGCTAAATTTTCTTATTTAAAATTTATTACCATATAGCTCAAATGGGAACTCAGCAATCCTTCTCAGTCACACCTCACTTCCTAAGTAAACTCACTTCACGATTCTGGGAGAGGGCTATTTCAAGTCTCATTCTCTCTCCTTAAACTTCCAAAACACTTCTTCTCAACTTTAGATTAAATACATTCACAAATTCCTGAGAAAAAATAGTCAATGAAACAAGAAATGTCTTTTCTTCTCACCTCCAAATCTATCACCTCTCTTGCATATTCAGTTGGAGTTT
Source organism: Erethizon dorsatum (assembly GCA_028451465.1). Classification (NCBI taxonomy): domain Eukaryota; kingdom Metazoa; phylum Chordata; class Mammalia; order Rodentia; family Erethizontidae; genus Erethizon; species Erethizon dorsatum. The sequence goes on from CM051842.1 coordinate 43,795,633, forward strand.
TTCTGGTGTTTTCTTCATGGGTAGCCTGAGGTTATGGATATTTGGGAGGCAGTGTCACTATCAACACATCATCATAATAAAGGTATATCTTACCAAGATGATTTATCATTAATGATGTTAATTTTTATTACCTGGCTAAGATAATGCTTGCCAGGTCTCTCTACTCTAAAGGTACTCCTGCATGTTAATGTGGTGATAATGTGGGGCAGGGGAGGAAAGTGCTCTAAAATGGTATGATTAGGTCTTAGTGCACTTGTACCCCAGACTGTGATTTTCACAATTGCTTTTTAGCTTTTATCCCACAGGTGAGACAAGAAATTTAGTGGGGAGTGGATATGGTCATTTCTTTTCCCTCATAGAGACCAAGATCCAGTAAGTTATTTTCCTTTGAGAACATGTAGATAATAGAATGCTCTTGAGATATTTCAGAATGATTACTTTTCCCTTAGGCATATTTCACATGGTTACTTTTCTGGTATTCCTGTTGATAGCACTAGAGGATATCTGATTTTTCCATGTGAAACTAGAAAGAATACAGTGGTGAAAGTCATGAAAGTGTAGAAATCCATCTTGTACTGGGTCTTTGAGAGCTTAATACACAAGGAAGTCCCCATTCGGCTTCCAGCAATTTGTTAATCATAGTTGAAGTGTTCTCATGCATTCCTTGCTCCAGTAGCTTCTATTCTCCAGCTTTTGTGATGTTGACTTGCCCTGTGATATCTGTTATCTGATGAAATTAAAAAGAGGTGTGAATTTTGAGTTTTGTTGTGAGGATAGTAGTGATATCTTTACATATGAGAGTAAAGATGATTGAGATATTTTTCCAGATTATTGCAGTGCATTGAGACTTTTTTTTTTTTTTGTGGGTACCGGGGGGTCGACCTCAGGACCTTGCATGCCAGCAGGCGCCTGTGCCGCTGAGCGATATCACTGGCCCCTTTTTCGTATGTGGGTTCCAGGAGTCGAACTCGGGCCCTTGCGCTTGCCGGGCAGGCGCTTAAGCCACTGAGCCATCTCACCGGCCCGCATTGAGACTTTTAAGGGATTATTATTATTATTAGAGGTAGATTAAGATTTAATACTTATGTAACATTTTTCTCTTCATTTGTTGTTCATTTTATTTTTATTGTTTTTTATTTTATTTTATTTTAAAGGGGAAAACAATAAAAACAATGGTACAAAATTTCAAAACAAGATTGTAGAAGAATAACAATGGTTAGTATATTGCGTATTGTTATCTTCAAAGTAGTTGCTCATATTAAAAGATATAGGCGGGCCAGTGAGATAGCTCAGAGGCATAAGCGCCTGCCCAGCAAGCGAGAGGTCCTGAGTTCAACTCCTGGAACCCACATAAAGGAAAAAAAGGGCCGGTGATATCGCTCAGTGGCACAAGCTCTTGCTGGCAAGCACGAGGTCCTGAGGTCGACTCCCAGTACCCACATAAAAAAAAAAAAAACGATATACACGTGAAAAATTGATCAAACAATATAGGCACAAACCTTTCTTTTGAATGAACTAATTGAAATTAGTAGTAAGACTATCTTCACTATCTTGTCTGTGTGTGTGTATATACATATATATATATATATATATATACATATATATATTGATTTTTCCTTTTTGCCTTCTTTTCTCCTTTCCCACATTCCACTTTCTCTTTCCTTTTGAACAGTTTCTTCCCATTTCACAATATCCAGTGTACATTTTGGATCTTATTTACTCTTTCAGCTTCTCACACGAGGGAGACAATATGATGTTTACACATTCAAGTCTGATTTATTTCACTTATGAGTATGGTCTCAAGTTGCATCCATTTACCTATAAATGTCTCAAGTTTATCCTTCTTTATAGCTGAGTAGTATGCCGTTGCATAAAAATATCACATCTTTTTTATCCATTCCTCAGTTGATGGGCATTTGGGTTGTTTCCAAGATTCAGCTATTGCCAGTGAGATGGCTCAGTGGTTTAAGCGCCTGCCCGGCAAGCGCAAGGGCCCGAGTTCGACTCCCGGAACCCACATATGAAAAAGGGGCCGGTGATATCGCTCAGCGGCACGGGCGCCTCCTGGCGCGCGAGGTCCTGAGGTCGACCCCCCGGTACCCACAAAAAAAAAAAAAAAGCTTGACCCAAGATTCAGCTATTACAAATTGTGCTGCTGTAAACATGGGTGCACATATATCACTGTGGTATGATGTTTTTAAATCTTCTGGGAAAATACCCAGAAGGGGAATAGTTGGGTCAAATGGAATCTCTAATCCTACTTTTTTGAGGAATCTCCACACTGATTTCCATAGTGGTTGCACAAGTCTGCATTCACATCAACAGTGGAGAAGGGTTCCTTTTTCCCCACAGCCCTGCCAGCATTTATTATTGATTGATTTCTTGATGATAGCCATTCTTTCTAGGGTGAGATGGAATCTCAGTGTTGTTTTAATTTGCATCTCTCAAATGACCAATGATGTTGACCATTTTTCCATATATTTACTTGCTATTTGTATTTCTTCATCAGAGAAGTGTGTGTTTATCTCAGATGCCCATTTTGGACTAGGTCTTTGAATTTGGGGGTCTGATTTTTTTCAATTCTTTATATTTTCTAGATAGAAGTCCTTTGTCTGAGAGACATTTGGCTAAATTTTTTCCCACTCTGTGGGTTGTCTTTTCACTCTGTCGGTGATTTCATTTGATGTGCAAAAGCTTTTTAATAAGATGAGATCCCACTTGTTGATTCTTTGAAGTATTTCCCATGCAGTTTGGGTTTTGCTCATGAACTCTCTGCCTACACCTATGTCTTCAAGATTTCTACCTACTTTCTCTTCCAGTAGATTTAGTGTTTCTGTTTTAATATTTAGATCTTTGATCCATTTTAGTACATGGTGATAGACATGGGTCTAGTTTTAATCTTCAGCATGTAGACAGCCAATTTTTCCAGCACCATTTATTAAAGAGGCTATCTTTCTTCCAATGAACATGTTTGGTTTCTTTCTCAAAGATAAGGTGGCTGAGTGTGTTTCTAGTTGTGTCTGCATCTTCTAATCTGTTCCACTGGTCCTCAGGTCTTTTTTTTTTTTTGCCAGTACCATGCTGATTTTATGACAGTAGCTTTGTAGTATAATTTCAAGTCAGGCATTGTGATGCCTCCTGCCTTGCCTTTTTTGCACAGGATTGCCTTTACTATTCGAGGTCTATTTTGGTTTCAAATGAATTTTAGGAATGCTTTCTCCAGTTCTGTGAGGTATACTAATGATATTTTGATAGGGATTCCATGAAATCTGTATAGCAATTTTGGTAGTATGGCCATTTTCACTATGTTGGTTCTTCCTATCCATGAGCAAGGGGTATCTTTCCACTTTCTGATATCCTCTTTGATCTCCTTTTTTCAAATACTGTAATTTTCAATGTATTGATCTTTTCCTTCCTTTGTTAGATTGATTCCTAAGAATTTCAATTTTTTGGATGCTATGTTGAAGGGTTTGTTTTCCCTAATTTCTCTCTCAGTGAGTTTGTTATTTGTGTACAGGAAATCTTGTTTTTGAGTATTGACTTCGTATCCAGCTATGCTATTGAATTTGGTTATTAAATTCTAGAAGTCTTTTGGTGGAGTTTTTGGGGTATTTTATGTAGAGTATCATGTCATCTGTGAATAATGGTAATTTAACTTCTTCCTTTCCTATCCTTATTCCTTTTATTTCTCTCTCTTGTCTAATTGCTCTGGCTAATGTTTCCAGAACTATGTTGAATAGGAGTGGTGAGAGTGGGCATCCTTGTCTTGTTCCTGATTTTAGAGTGAAAGCTTTCAGTTTTTGTCCATTTTGTATGATGTTGGCTATTGGTTTGTCATAAGTGGCTTTTATCAGATTGAGGTAAAGACCATCTATTCCAATTTTCTGTAAGGTTTTTATTATGAATATTCCAGTGTTCAACTTCCAGTTTCTTCTATCTCATTTTGTTCTAGGCTTGTCCTGGGAGGGCTGGGTGTCTGGGGTTGCATTTTGCATCTGTGTCTTGTCATTTTCTATTTTCCCTTTTTTATTTTATTTTGTTTTCTATGCTGATGCTTGCCAATTTCTTATGATAAATAGCTTTATCACTAGTATTGAGGCTTCCCTAGGAGATGTCTGTTCTTCAGGGATGTCCTGTTGATATAGGTGGTTCTTTATGGCTATCCCAAGAACCTACCTTCCCAATTTGTAAAAGATGCAAAATTACTATTTGGCTCAGCTCCCAATCCTTTGGTACTGGGCTATGGTGATGATTATGACCCCATACAATCAGTGTTATCGTACAGGGGAGAAAAACTATTTATAACATGACATCCTGGCTAAAATAGTACAGTTAGTAATAACAATAGTTTCAAGTACAGCTTAACTATTGGCAAACTATGGTAACCATTAACCTGCTATCTCCAACCACAGGAGGAAGCTCTAAATTTATATAACAAAATCAAACATATACCATGCACTTGCATGCAGTGATTTTCCCCTTAGTGGAGTGGTTTTACCATTTTGCAGGGGGTAGGGAGGGTTAAGATGGGTAGGGGACAGGATAAAGTGATGAATGAGGTCAAATATAGTGGAGTCAAGGCTGGAGGTCAAAGGATGATCACCCGAGTTTTGGGAAACTGGAGGACACAGGAGGGAAAGAATGAAATAGAATGTGAAGGAGTAATCAGAAAGGAAGAGACAGTGTTTACTCACTTGAAAGTTTAAATTCAAGAAGTAGTTGAGGAAAGAAAAAGGATCAATAGAAGAAAATGAAAAAGAAAGGTAGGAAACCTAAACAGTGAATAAAAGAAGCAAGAAAGAGAAAGAGAACAAAAAAGAAGAAAAGAAAGAAAGAAAAAGGAGACCAGAGAAAGAGAGGAGAGAAAAAGAAAAAAACCCAAATACAAAAATACCACAGAATACAAAACAAAACAAGATGACATCCAACCAAACAGGAAAGGGGTAGCCAATCAGACAAACAAGGGAGAATAAAAGTAGTAAAATACCTCTGGTGTTTACAGTTCTGTGGTAGTGTCCATGTCAGATCCCAGAAATGTGCTCTGTACTCCAGCCACGTTTGCCATGGGAATTGTGCTAGGCATAGAGCTGATCTTGGCCTCTGGATGTGGGGACTGAGACAGGTCTTCTGTTGGTGGAGTTCTCCAGAGCCCAGCTGCTGGCTCCTCGCTGCTGCTTCAGACATTTCCACGTTGTTGGTCTTGCTGATTACTTCATGCATCCAGGCCAGCTCTCCTGAGTTTCAGGGTTATGGTATCAGTCTGCCTGCCAAAGACAGGTGTGTGCCCACGCGCTGAGTGCCTGGCCTGTCAAACAAGATTTTTCACACGCTACTATACTTTTGGTGGAGTTCTCCAGAGCCCAACTGCTGGCTCCACGCTGCTGCTTCAGATGCTTCCATGTTGCTGGTCTCGCTGATTACTCCACCCTCCAGAGGTGTGTGTGCGCCCATGTGCCCAGGCCCAGCTGTTGTCCTGGGTCTCAGGGCTCTGGTAGGCCCACCCATCAAAGGCGTGTGTCCTTGCACTCCTGTTGCAGACATCACCTTCCCAGGGCAATGGAGGAAGTGCAGAGTGTGGACTAACACTCTTCTCACAGGCACCTCCATCCCGGGGGACAATCTTTTATTTTATTTTATTGAAAAAAGGTAAAACAAAATTTTATAACAAGATGATAGGAGAATAACAATAGTTAATACATTGCATATTATTATCTTTAAAGTAGTAAAATAAAACTTTTTATCCACCTTTTCTGATTTCAATTGAGCATTTTATATGATTCCATTTTATCTTTACACTTAACATCACTTTATTTTGGGTTTTTGATGGTTTCTCTGAAGTTTATAATATAATTTTTAAATAATCTACATCTTCCTTCAATAACTCTATACAACTTTGTTTGTAGTGACATGTCTTATAACAGACAACTACAGATTTATCCTCCTCTCTTCATGTATCACATTGCTGTTATTCATTTCACTCTTCCTTATGCTTCAGTTTTTAATTCCTGTTCCTGAATTTTTGATTTGTAGCTCTCATTTCTGATTCTTATAATTTATATCTTTCTGGTTATGCATCTTGCCTACTTGTAACATTAAAACCTTAAATATATTTAAGTCCATCTATCTGTAACATACAGGGGTCAGGGGGGACCAGCTGAGACCACCAGGCTTGTGTAAAGGCAACATGGCATGGAATTTATTGTGCCTGGGTGCAGGAAGTTAGAGAGTGATAAGGCCCATCTGCTGGGAACAAAGAGAAATGTGTTCCTTTTATAGGGATGGAAAGAAGGCAGGGAACATCAGGTGGGAAGATTTTAATAAACATCTGTGGTCAACATTCTCTGACTGGCTTGCACCTCGGTAGGCAAAGTCCTTGAAGTGTCCAGTGTAAATTTTTGGGTGTCTCTACATGTCCCCAGGACCTGCAAAATTCCTTCTCCTATCTTATCTTCTTTCCTGTGCTTGCACATGAGAGCTTTGGTGCTGAGCTGAGTTCCCTGCTGAGAGTAGTGCTTCTGCTGGCAAGCAGGTTGGGGTCTGGGAGAGTCAGGTCTGATTTAAACTTTACACTATCTATATTTCTCTCTTTCTTTCTCCACTTTCTTTTTTATGTTTACTAATTTTTTTATTAGTACATGTTTGCAGTCTTCCTTCACCTTTGATTCCATGTTTATATTCACCTTAGGGAGTAGGTACATGCACTTAACATATTTTAATTCTTCTTTTCCCGTTCTCCTCCTCTCTTCCCATTTTCAAAAGATCTATCTCCTTTTTTCCCATTGTCTATTTTTTATTTTGTTTTTTAAATTATTTTCACATTAGGTTTCTCACATAAGAGAAACCATGAGAGAGTTAAGCTTGTCTGTCAGATTCGACTTAACATTATGGTCTCAAGATGCATCCATTTTCCTACAAATGATTCAAAATTATGTTTATGGCAGAATGATACTCCATTATGTACAAGTGCCACATTTTCTTTATCCATTCATCTGTTGATGGATATATAGGCCACTTTTAAGATTTAGCTAATGTTATGGCTTATATCTAGATGTCTCCCTGAAGCCTCATGAGCTCATAGGTGGAGTTTTTAAGAGATGGCTGGAACATGGAGTGTGACACAAGATTATGAGTGTGATAACTGGATTAGCCCACTGATTGGTTTACTGTAGTTCTGTGTGTGGATAATGGGAAGGCCCACCCTGGGTGTAGGTGGCACCACCAATAGGGTTGTAGCCTGGATGGAATAAAAAGAGAAAGGAAGGCTTGCTGCTTTCTGCCTCGGTTTGCTGCCCTCCTTGGAACCAGCCAACTATGGACTGAAACCTCTATAAACTGTGAACTAAAATAAATCTTTTATCCTTAACTTGTGGTTGTTGGGTATTTTGTCCCAGGATTGAACAAGTAACTAAGACAGCTAATATGAGTTGTGTTGTTATAAAGTGGGTATGCATCTATCACTGTGGTATGATGCCTTTAACTCTATTGGGACAATATCTAGAAGAGGAATATCTGGGTCAAATGCAATTTCTAATTTTAGTTTTTTGAGAAATTTCCATACTGATTTCCATAGTGGTTGTACCAGTTTATATCTTCACCAACAATGTAGAAGGATGCCTTTTTCTTCACAGGCTCGCCAGCATTTATTATTTGCCTTCTTGATGATAGCCATTCTTTCTGGAGTAAGGGGGTATCTCAATGTTGTTGCAATTTGCATTTCTCTGATGGCCAGAAATGTTCAACATTTTCTCATGTATTTATTGGCCATTTGTTCTTCTTCTGAAAAGTATTCATTTCTGTTGTCCATTTTTCATTTGGGTTCTTTTATTTTTGGGGTTTTAATTTTTAGTTCTTTGTAAATTCTAGATATTAGTCCTCTGTTATAGGAGTTGCTAGCAAAAGTTTTCCCCATTCTATATGTTGACTTTTCACTCTATTTGCTGTGCAAAAGATTAGTTGATTTTTGATGCTGTTTCTTGTGCAATTGGTGTTCTGTTTAGAAATTCCTTTCCTTTCCCCTTGTCTTCAAGAGTTTTAGCTATTTTATCTTCCACCAAATTGTTTCTGTTTCAATATTTCAATCTTTAATCCATTTTTATTTTATTTTGGTGCTTGGTGATAGATATAGGTCTTGAGTCAATCTTCTACATGTCTGTAACCAGTTTTCCCACTACCATTTGTTAAAGAGGCTATCATTCTGTTAGCATATGTGTTTGGCTCCTTTGCCAAAGATCAGATGACTTTATGTTGCTGAGGTTGTTTCTTCATTTTCAGTTCTGTTCCACTGATACACAGGCATGAGTTTTTGAGCCAGTACCATGTTTTTTTAAAAAATCACTTTAGCTTTGTAGTATAACTTGAAATACAGGATTGTGATGCCTTCTGCTTTTTCTTGTTGCCCAAGATTACTTTTGCTATTCTGGGTGTCCTCTGGTTTTATGTGAATTTTAGGATAGTTTTCTTCTCATTCTGTAAGGAGTGTTGTTGGTAGTTTGATGAGGATTGCATTAAATCTCTGTATCAGTTTTAGTAGTATTGTGATTTTGACAGTATTGGTTCTGCCTATCCAAGAACAGGGCATACATTTCTATTCTCTGATGTCACTTTTTATCTTCTTTTTCAGAATGCTATAATTTTTGTCATAGAGGTCTTTTGCTTCCTTGGTTAGGTTAACTCCTAAGTATTTAATTTTTCTTGATGCTATTATAAATAATATTGTAAAAATTATTTTCCTAACTTCTTTCTGGGTTAGTTTATTATTGGTGTACAAGAAAACTTCATTTTGTGTGCGTGATTGTGTATCCAGCTACACTACTGAATTTGGTTATTAATTTTAGGAGTCTTTCGCTGGAATTTTTGGGTCTTCTATGTAGAGTATCATGTCATGTGCAAATAATGATAATTTCACTTATTCCTTTTCTAGGTATCCATTTTATTTCTTTTTTGTGCCTTATCATTTTGGGTAATGTTTCAAGTACTATATTGAACAGGAGTTGTGATAATGGAAACTCTTGTCTTGTTCCTAATATTTAGAGGGAAGGCTTTTGGCTTTTTGCCATTTAATGTGATATTGGCAGTAGTTTTGCCATAAATAGCTTTTATCAGATTGAGATAAGAGCCTTCTATACTTATTTTCTTCAGGGTTTTATCATGAATGAATAGGGGATGTTGTCAAAGATGTTTTCTGCATCTATTGAGATGATATTGTGACTTTTTTCCTTGCTTCTGTTTATGTGGTTGTTATGGTGTGTGCCTAGATGTCCCCCCAAAGCCTTGTGCAGTCATAGGGTTTTTTCAGAGGTGATGGACTCTAGAGTGTGTGATTGATGTGTAGTGCAATGCTGGAATTAAGGGTGCTGGGATTAAGGGTGGGTGATTTCTGTATGAGTCCACTGATTGGATTGGCACTGCCCTAATCCTCATAGACTGTATACAATATAAGGGACAGAAAGAGGCTTGTCTAGCTCCTCTTGTTGCTTTTGCTGTCTTCTGGCGCCACGAACTGTTGTCCCTCTGCCATGTGCCACCCTGCCTTGGAGCCAGCTGATTATGAACTGAAACTTCTACAAATTGTAAGCCAAATATACCTTCCCTCCTTTAACTTTGGGTGTCAGGAATGTTGTCTCATCAAAGAGAAAAGTAACTAAAACAGTGGTGTTATTTTCATATGTTGAAACATCTTTGCATCCTTGAATGAAGACTACTTGGACTTTTCTATATTTTAATTTTCATTAGTACATGTTTGCAGTACATAATGAAGTGCATTCATTGTGGGAAGTAGGTACATTTACATAACACATCTTCATCCTTTTTATTTCCCTTTCCACGCTTTTCTCTGACCCCCTCCTTCCATCTCTTGATACCCTTCCTACTTACAGAAGATCTGTCTCTTTGTTTCCTATTATCTACTTTTATTTTGCTTTTTAATTTATTTATACTTTGGGGTTATCATATAAGAGAAACCATGCAATATTTATGTGCCTGTGTCTGGTTTATTCCCTCAACATTATGATCTCAATTGCATCCATTTTCCAACAAATGACTCAAATTTATCCTCCCTTGTACCAGAGTAGTACTCTATTGTGTATAAATACCACATTTTCTTCATCCATTCATCTACTGTTGGACATGCAGTGGCAAACAGAAACACTGAAATGTCATCCAGGGTTTGGAAGGAGATTTATTTAACATTGATGGGCACTGACCTCTGAAAACTGTCAGGCCCTGAAGGCTCAGGGAGGGAGGTTTTTATGGGGTTGCAAAGGGGAAGTATAGAGGCAGAATGGCTTTTCAATTGGGCATTGGTTCATACAATGTGCATCATAGTGACTAGCTGTGCATCATAGTGACCAGCCGTTTCCGGGAAACAGAAGTAATGGGAACTGTAACAGGAACTGAGGTAAACTGGAAGTTACCTGGGCAACTAACAGAAACTGAAGTATACTGACTGGGGGATGCATTTTCTGCTACAGACATATTGGCAGAAAGCCTACTTGGTCATGATGTATGAACTGTTTGATGACTTGTTACATTCAGTTTGCCAGCATCTTGTTGAGAATTTTTGTGTTGATGTGCATTAAAGCAATTGGGTTGTAGTTTTCCTTTTAATTTTTATTTATTTATTTATTTTTTAGTTTTTTGATGCAGGGTCTCACTGTGTATTCCAGGCTGGTTGTGAACTCACTATGTAGTCCAGGCTGACCTTGAAATCATGGTGATCTTCCTGTCTCAGCCTCTTGAGTGCTGGGATTACAGGCATGCACCACCATGCACAGATTTTAGTTTTCTTTTTTGGTTGGCTCTTTGTCTGTTTTTGAAATCAGGGTAACGCTAACTTTCAGGAAGGGGTTTGGAAGTACTCCTTCCCTTTTGATTTCATTAAAGAGTTTGCGTTGTTATCTTGCCTCAAGTTCTTGTAGAATTCAGCAGTGAATCCACCAGATCCTGGGTTTCTCTTAGTTGCTAGTTTTTTTTTTTTTTTTTTTTTTTTTGTGGGTACCAGGGGGACGACCTCAGGACCTCGCGCGCCAACAGGCACCCGTGCCACTGAGCGATATCACCGGCCCCTTTTTCGTATGTGGGTTCCGGGAGTCGAACTCGGGCCCTCGCGCTTGCAAGGCAGGCGCTTACGCCGCTGAGCCATCTCACCGGCCCTTTTTTTTTTTTTTTATTACTGCCCCAATTTCATTTCCTGCTGTTGGATTGTTGAAAGTTTTCATGTCTTCTTGTTTCAGTTTTCATAATTGGTATGTGTCTAGGAATCTTTCGGTATCTTCTAGATTCTCCAATTTATTGGAGTACAACTTTTCAGAGTAGCTACTATCATCTTCTGAATTTTAGCAGTGTGTATTGTGATTTTGCCTTTTTTATTTCTAATTGCATTGGCATAGGTCTTTTCTTTCCTTCTTTTCCTAAGTTTGGCTAAGCTTTTGTCTATTTTCTTTATTCTTTTGAAGAACCACCTCTTCAATTTATTCATTCTTTGTATTTTTTTAATCTTAATTTCATTCATTTCTGCTCAGATTTTTATGATTTCATTCCTTACAATAGGTTTGAATTTACATTGTTCTTCTTTTTCTAATATTGATTTGCATTACTAGGTTATTTGTTTGAGCTTGCTCTGTTTTTATAATGTGAGCATTCACAACAATAAACTTCCCTCTTAGAACAACTTTCATTGTGACCTATAGGCTATGCTGTTTCACTGGCATTATCATTTCATATTAGGAAGTGTTAGATTTCTTCTGTGACCCATTGAGTATTAAGGAGTGCGCTATTTAATTTCTAGGCATTTGTGAAATTTTTGTCATTTCCTTTGCAATTTATTTCTAGTTTCAGTGTGCTATGATCAGATAGTATATATGGGATAATTTTGAATATTTTGTATTTTAATTAAACAAGCCTCATGGGCTAGTATGTGGTCTATTTTGGAGAAAGTTTCATGTGCTGCTGAGAAGAATGTGTATTCTGTCATAGTAGGGCAGAACACTGTAGGTATCTACTAAGCCCATTTGTTTGAAGGTGTGGTTTAACTCTTATATTCTTTTGTTGATTTTTTTTGTCTAGGTGATCTATTTGTGAAAGAAGGGTAATGAGGTCCTGGACTATGATTGTGTTGATGTTTATTTTATCTTTTATTTCCATTGGTGTTTATTTTATTAAGTTGGATGCACTGGTATTTGATGTGTATATATTTGCAATTGTTATCTCTTCCTGTTGAATTGTTCCCTTAACAAATATGTAGTGACCTTCTTTGCCTCTTCTGGTCAGTTTTAGCTTGAAGTCCACTTTGAGAATAAAATTGCTACCTCTGCTTGATTTGGGGGTACTGATGCATGGAATATTGTTTTTCATTATTTGATTTTTTTTAGTCTATGAATTTCTTTTTATTAGATATGTCTCCTGTATGCACCAAACTGTTGGGTTTGTTTTTTGATGGAGTTAAGGCCATTTACATTAAGAGTTATCACTGAAAGCTATTGACTTATTCCTGCCATTGCATTTTTCTGTTGTTGACTCCTTACCTTTCCTTTTTTGTTTAACTGTTCACCCTGCTTGATGTATTTATTCCACCAGACTTTTTCCATTGTTGGCTTCATTGTCTCTGTCTAGGATATCTTTGAGAATCATTTGAAGTGGTGATTTGATGGTCATGAATTTCTTAAGGTGTTCTTTGTCAGGGAATGTCTTTATTTCTCCATCAATTTTGAAAGATTGTTATACAGGACATATTAGCCTGGATTGAAAGTATTTTCTTTTAGGGCTTGAAACACATTACTTCAAGATCTATTGGCCTTTAAGGTTTATGTTGAAAAGACTGCTATAATTACAATAGGCTTACTTTTAGAAGTGATTTTTTTTGTTTTGTTTTTGCTTTTCTCTGACAGCTCTTTAGATTCTGTCCATGTCTTGGACTTCTGGGATTTTGACTATGATGTGTGTGTGGGGGGGGGGGTTCTTTTCTCATAATTACTTGGAGTTCTGTATGCCTTGTTTACATTTATATTGAGTTCTTTCCACAAACTTGAAAAGTTTTCTGCTATGATTCCTGTAAACAAGTTTTTAAATTCCAAGTATGCTGTCTTCTAATTTTTCTCTAATTCCAATTAGTCTTCAGTTAGTCTTCTTAACATCATCGAGTAGCTATTGGGTCAATTTTATTTGCTGTCTTGTCATTTTTAAGGAGATGCATATTGTCTTGTTGATTCCAGCCTGTCCCCAAAGTCTGACACTCTTTCCTTGCAAAGGTCAGTTCTGATTTTCATATATTCTTTATCTCCCAAATTTCTATTTGGTGCCTTTTCATGGACTCTCTTCCTTTGCCTGTGTGGGATGGTGGGCTATGGGCAGGATTTCATGCTGTTTCAGATCTTTCTTGTATTTGGAAAACAACAGGAAAGAACCACTCTGGTCCTGCTCTGTTGTCTTTCTCCCCTTCCCTGTGTTTCTAGGGATGCAATCTGCAGGTTCTTACTAGCAAGCTTGGTGCCACTCACAATTTGTAGTGTTCAGTCTCTCTCTGCCTAGAGTAGGGGGCTTTGTTGATATAGAGCAATGGGCAGTGGGCAGGATGCTGCAGGGACAGTGTTTGCTGGTTGTTGGGGACCACAAATTATAAATTGAGTTTAGAGGATGTACAAGCTTGTCTTCGTCCTACCCTTTTGGGCCAGATTGGAATGTGGAAACTCCCCATTCTTTTCTGGTCACAGCTAGAAGCCCTAAGGCTACTGACTGCTGTGGCCCTCACAGGGCAATATAAGACCTGCTAAAGAGGATAAGGCACCTGGGGAAACTACAATTTCCTTATTGCCACCCTGTCTCATCCTTGTCCTTGTAAGAATGTTTTGATTTTCCTAGCCCACTGTAGTTGCCATTACTGTTCCCAGAAACACCCACTGCACTTCACCCATTGTTCTTGACTCAGATATAATGAATAAATACCAAGAGTCTGGGTACCTCATGGCCTTTTGTTCCCTGAGAACAACTGGTCATCCCAGATCCCTGCTACGCACCTGTCATTTTTGTCTCTTGCTCTTTCTTTCCTGCCATGCACTGTAACCCAGACAGGAGATTGGGGACTCACTGCAGGCATCCCCGATAACTGGTGCCATGGAAATGGTCTCTAATACCTGGTGTTTGAGAAGATGATATGGTGGGAGGGATTGCCTGTTTTTATCTTACTGGCTCTTCCTTTCTTCAGTTGTAGTCTATGGCTTCCCTGGGGCGTCAACCGCGGTTTACTCCCATGCTGGGTTTACTCTTCCAGGTAGGAAGGAGAGTATGTATGTAGGGAGCTTATCTCAGGAGCCTGTCCTCTGCAGCACTGTTTTCTTCCCTCACACTATTAGAACCACTCCCAAAATGGTGTGTTCACTGGGTAAAGGGTGTGGGGGTGTGTGGACCAGTAGTGGCCTTACTTCCCTCTTTCAGCAACCCAGATATTTGGTTTCATACAGAAGATTCATCCTTCAGGTTAAGTTTTCATATATGGGTATGTTTGACTTCCCGCATTATCTGTTGTCATTCTTCTGAGTTTACCCAGTGCACCTCCTTCTCTCTTTTTTTGTTTGTTTGTACGTTTGTTTGAGACAGTCTTACTGTGTAGTTTAGGCTGCCCTTGAGCTCATGGAAATCATCCTGCCTCAGCCTCCCAAGTGCTGAGATTACAGGTGTACACCACCACACCCAGCTGCACTTCCTTCTCTAATTGGGCATGTTGGAATCTCCTATATGTTCTTCCTTGACTTTTTTGACACAATTTTTTTGAGGCAAGTTCTCCCTATATAGTGCAGGCTGGCCTTTAACTTGCTTATGTAGTCCAGGCTGGCCTCAAACTCATGGTTATCCTCCTTCCTCAGACTCCCAAGTTCTGGGATTACATGGTGTGCCACCATGTCCAGTGCTTGCTCTTTTCCTTCCTTCCTTCTTTCTCTTTCTTTCTTTCTTTCTTTCTTTCTTTCTTTCTTTCTTTCTTTCTTTCTTTCTTTCGTTCTTCTTTCTTCTCTCTCTCTCTCTCTCTCTCTCTCTCTCTCTCTCTCTTTCTCTCTCTGTCTTTTTTCCTTCCTTCTGTCCTTCCTTCCTTCCTCCCTCCCTCCCTGCCTTTCTTGTTAAAGGGCTAGTTATAGATTTCTGGCTTCTGCAGGTACGTGGCTTGGAAATCCATGCTCTCTTAACAACAAGTAAAAATCCAAATGTACTGAAAAATGTCAACAACTATTCTTCATTCTGTAACATGGAGAACACATGTAAATCATTGTCCCAATGCTTGGAAAGAGACAGAGGAATACAGGGAGGCATGCTTATCGGAGCAGAGATTTGTGAGGTGCAAAACCTGCCACAGGGATTAATGCTGGCATAGGAAAGTCTGAACTGTGATTTACCAATTACTGAAGGTTCAGCGTTGACAAGTCTTAGCATTAAATATTCCAGGAGAATCCAGTAATAGGAGGTCATAACAATATTGTGAGATATCCCTCCAGGAACTCAACTATATTGCCACTGTGAATACTGAAGAAAGATCTCATGCTCCCATCAAAGGAATAAGGAAAAGAACCATTTTGAAATATGTCACAATACTCTATCTATTTCCAGGAGAAACTAAAAACTAGTTAAAACCTGCTGAGTTTTCATCAGAGCTTATATGACCCAGGGAAAGGAAAACACTCAACTCCAGCCCACTCTAGCCATCTTACGTTTCCTAAGGAAGGCGAAAAAACTGAGAACCTTTTGTGAAATTCACATTCTAGAGGCAAAGGCACCCAAAGACTGAAACCCAATGATAGCATACCTTACCACCATGTTTCTAAAGGCCTGTTTACAGAAGTTTCTTTTATCTGGTACATCATGTTTTTTTTTTTTTTTTGTGGGTACCGGGGGTCGACCTCAGGACCTCGCATGCCAGTAGGCGCCAGTGCCGCTGAGCGATATCACCGGCACTTTTTTCGTATGTGGGTTCCGGGAGTTGAACTCAGGACCTCGCACTTGCCAGGCAGGCGCTTATGCCGCTGAGCCATCTCACCGGCCCACATCATGTTTTATAATAAAGAAAAGATGACATGACTTACCAAAAGGAAAGAAAACCAACTTGAAGAGATAGAGCAAGCATCAGAACCATGTATGACAAATGTGTTGAAATCACCATACTGGGAATTAAAAACAAGTATGATTTAAATATGCCAAGGGTTGCAAAGGATAAAGTAGGTGGTGTGGAAGAAGAGATGGGAAGTATAAGCAGATGGTGTAAATTTTAGAAGTGCTACAGATAAATGTTGTAACAGAAATTGAGAATATCTTTGATGGGCTCATGAATAGACTAGATGCAGCTAAGGAAAGAATCTTGGAGCTTGAAGATATATTAATGAAAACATCAAAAATTAAAAAGTAAGAGAACAAAAATGAAAAAACAATAGATTATCCAGTGACTATAGAACAATTACAAAAAGTGTAACATATGCATAATGGGTATAAAAGGAGAAGACAGAGAGAAAAGAGAGTGGAGTGAAATATTTACATACTGTATTAGTTTTGGGGGGAAAAATCCAGAAACCTAGAATTATCCTTCAAACATAAAGGATAAATACTTTCTCAGATAAATAAACTTGTGAGAATTTATTGCCAGTAGGCCTGCATTACAAGCAACATTAAAAGAAGTTCTTTAGAGAGCAATAAAATTATACAGTCTAGAAATTGAGCTCTACATTAAAAAACAAAGAGCATCAACAAAGGAATAAGTAAAATAATAGACATTTTTTCTTATTTTTAATTGCTCAATCATATAACATTTTGTTAAAGTAACAATAACTACAATATTAGATTATGTATGGTTATATATATCACATATATGAGTTCATGATAGCATTGATATAAGGAAAGGGAAATAGGAATTAGGAATATTTTTTATTATAAGGTGTTATCATAAAGTGGGATAGTGTTACTGAAAAGGGGACTTTATGGGTGAAAGGACAGCAGGGAAAAGGGAAAAAATGCAAGTCAGTTATACTATTAGTGTCTCTTAGTTCATTAAAAAGGAAGGTTTGTGCTAATATCATTTGGAGAAATTTTTATGCCCGTATTTTGTACCCTGAGCAACTACTTTAAAGATAACAACATTTAATGTATTAACTATTGTTATTCTCCTATTGTTATGAAATTTCATTTTATGTTTTTTTCCATAAAATTAAAATAAAAGAAAAGGGGACTTGGATTAGTTGTAAATGCATTTTGCAAAGTCTAAGCTAACCACTTATTATACCCAAAACAACTGATAACAGATATCCAAAAATCCCACAGTCTTGCATTCCAATGTTCATAGCAGTGCTAGGCCCAATAGCCAAAATGTGGAATCATTGTAAATTTCCATCATCTGCTCCAGAGTGGATAAACTCATAAAGACAGAAAGCAGCTTAGTGGTTGCCAGGGACTGGAAAATAAGAGAATGGGAAGTGAGTACTTGGTGGATACAGGGTTTCCTTTAGGAGTAATAAAAATATTTTGAGACTAGATCAAGGAGCTACTTATAAAACATTATAAATATACTCAATTGTGCACTCAATTGTAGACTTTTAAATTGTATATCATGCGTATTTTTCTTCAATAAGAATTTTGATGAAAAATAATATATGATAAACAATATGTGAAAAGCCTAATTCCAGATTCTCCTACTACCAAATCTGCAATTCCCACAGTCTTTCACATTCTAGTTAACTGAAGATTTATCCTTCCTTCTGCTTATGCCAAAAACCTAGCAGTCATTCTTCACTGTTTCACACTCCGTATCTAATTCATAAGTAAATATGGAGGGATTTACATTTTTAAATATATCCAGAATGTGACAATGTCTCACTCTCACCACTACTGTCATTCTTGTCTAAAATGCTATAATCTTTTTGCTAGATTTTCACAATAGCCTTTCGCAGTAAAGCAGCCAGAGTGATTCTATTAAAATGTGTTACATCATACAACCATTCTATTCAAAACTGTACAATGATTTTCCATCTCTTTCAGAGTAAAAGCCAAGGTCTTTGCAATAGCTTACAAGGCTCTACATAGTCTGAACTATCACAAAATATCTAGCCGCATCTCCTAGTCCTTTCCCCTTCATCCACATCATCCCATCAGAACCACTCTTCTCGCTCTTAGTAGAACTACCAGGCAGAATCAATATCCACAAAAATTGCAGTTGATATTATCTCTGCTTGAAATATCCACTACAGCCACCATCCTAATTACCACTCCCCCAGTAAGTGACATTCTGCATTGACTCCCTCAGTTAACTCCCTCAAATATCGTTTACACAGTGAGGCCATCTCTGACAACTCTACCTAGCATTCAGCCCCCAGAGCTTTCTCAGCCCACTTCTATACCTTACTTATATCCTTAGTGGGTACATATCACCATGCAAATATTATGGGTTTTATTTATACTTTCATCTATCTTCCTCAGCTTGAATATAAGCTCTACAAGTTCAGATAATTTTACCTATGTCATTCACTACTATATTACCAGCACTACGAAGATCAGTAAACATTGGTGCACTATATAAGATCAGTAAACATTTTTAATGGGGCAGATGAAAGACACTGTATGCAGAATCTCCAAATGGTTATCTCTCTAGACCATACAGACCCATACTTGCTGCAAGATCTCCCTGCAAGAAGGTCACCTATCAATTCCTTGCTACACCTCTGGAGTAGTTGCGTTTCCACCTATTCTGGGAAAGATAAGGACACTACCCCACAGAAAGATGAATGGTATTTATTTTTCTGTGGTGAACACTTCCAAACAAAAGGGGTTTTGAATAGGTCACTTGCCTTTTCATAAATGACTCAGGGAGACCCATGGGATAAAGACCATGGATTTAGATAGAAAAGAAAAATCTAGGCCTGCTAGCATGTGGATATCATCCACTGTTCGTATGGGTCTTGACAGATAAGTGCAAGAGGAGCTGAGGAAGTTTCCATAGGAGCAGAATGATCCACATTTACAGATTAATAGCTGAAACCTCTAATACCCAGATATATCCGTAGTTTCAAATTTCAGAGAAAAGACAGAATAGAGGTAAAAGGACAGGACAAAAGGTTCCTTTTGGACAGAGCAGGGAAAACTGGGAGCAGGGAGGCATGCGTGTAATTCAAGTAAATCTAATTCATTTGTGGTTTGGAAACAGCAAGAGGAATAGACCATAGCCTAAGATATCTAGACAGCTTAAAATTGAGATAAAATCTAAATAAAGCCTCTACTTCACTTGCTTTTAGTTAACTTTAAAAACTATTAATTTGGGAGATCACTTAGCTGAGCAATATGCTTTTAGTTTCTCCCTAGCTTTGCTACAGATAATACCTCTGACAGGTGGGTTATGATAATGGTTACCGAGGTTACTTTTCAGAGACTTGAAGGCTGCTGTTGTTGAAAGTGCAGACTCTTCATTTGGGCCTGTGAAAGTGTCCAGTATATGACTTTTTGATCTCAGGGAAATGAAAGCTCCACCCTCAGATAGTGCTAACACCACCATTTTCTGAGCATATATTCCATGAATAGCCATCAAGTTCGATTATACCTGTGCAGGCCATTGATTACTTCACTTCCAGTTACCTTTCTTCATGCCTTAACTACCTGCTTCTTTATCCCATAAATATTTCCAAAAACCTATCTTCAAGGAGATGGATTTGAGACATGAGGCTCCCTCTCCACTCTCAGCCACCTGGCAAATAAATTTCGTTTCCTTTGCAAAACTTGTTGTCTCAGTGATTGGCATACTATACAGTGGGCAAAATGGGCCTCGTTCAGTAATAAGCTTACCAATAAGCTGCATAAGCAGAGTTAGGTCTAAATAAATTGTAAACATGATTTAAAGTGTAATTAAAATATAAAGTACCTAGAGGTGCAGTTCAGTGTTAGACCATGTTCTTAGCACACTTGAGGTCCTGGTTTCAATGCCCAGCACCAAAAACAAATTAATTAATAAAGAAAATGAGGATGAATGACTGGGAGGTCAGCAAGTTCCCACTCTTCTGGAAGCAAAATGTAAAATAGAAACATTGAAAGAAAAATGACATAATAATTTTTAAATAATAAGGACCCTCACACACAATGTATATTATTTCTGTTATCGGGGTCATACTTAATTACTAGCCTCATAGAATTCCTCCTAACCATAACCACGACATCTGCTTCTGTTGCATTTGAATGCAGTCATTGTGCTTATCCACTCAGAAAAAATAATTTATCTATACATACATGAGTACATATGCCATAACACTTGGGATGAACACTTTTATTGGAAGTTAGAATTGTACATCTGTGAGTGAGCTTTCATAATCTATCTTGTATCTTAAATTTCACTCATTACTTTTTGTCAGGACTCAGACAAAGTTACATTTTCTTTGAAGGCCTGTCTCAGTTCTTTGTCTTGACCTGTCATCACAAGAAGATAAAGAAAACAGAAAGCCATATTTTCTCCCCTGTCCATAGCTTCTGCTTACCAAACATCCTGCCCGAGCTAAGTGACCCAGTAGGTATGAGCAGAAAAATGTTTATCAAACACATGGATTCCAGAAACTTCTTATATCAGTGAGGCCCTTTTCTTTCTTCTCTGCCTACTGAGAGTCAGGTAGGAAAACAGAAGTTGTGTGATAAAGTGAGCACTGAATTCAGTTAAAGGCACATTTTAACATTAATAACTATAAATTTGTTAATATATTTTTGGGGCTGTAAATTCACTCCTGTTTTATTATTTATTGACAAACATTTAAGAACCTGATAGTACCAGGCTAACCCCTCCATTAGCTCACATATTCCTGAGAATAACTGCAAAGCAGGTGTGATTAACCCCCTCTGCAGTTGTGGAAAGTGAGGCTCACAGAGTTTCATTAACCTGTCTGCTTCATCTAGTAAGTGGTAGGTCTGGGATTTGAACCCAAGTTGCTTGGATTATATACATAATGATCATATTCATCACAGGGAATTTGTACCTGCATATGATATATCTTAATTTCTTTTTTTTCCCAATCCCCTCTCCTCCCTTCAATCCTTCTTCCTCCTTATTTACAAAAGCTTTGTTTCCATTTTATCTTACTTTTATCATTTTTTTCATTTTCCTTCCTTCCTTTCCCCCTTCCCCCTCCCCAGTTCCTCTTTCCTTTTGAACAATTTCTTCCTATTTCACAATATCTATTGTACATTTTGGTCCTTATTTACTCTTTCAGTTTCTCACACTAGGGAGACAATGTGGTATTTACACGTGTGTCCACTTTATTTCACTTAGGAGTATGGTCTCAAGGTGCATGCATTTACCTAGAAATGTCTCGTTTATCCTTCTTTATGGCTGAATAGTACTCCATTGCATAAAAAACCCATATCATTTTATCCATTCCTCAGTTGATGGGCATTTGGGTTGTTTCCAAGACTTAGCTATTGCAAACTGTGCTGCTATAAATATGGGTGTGCATATATCACTGTGGTATGATGTTTTAATTCTTCCAGGAAGATACCCAGAAGGGGAATACCTGGGTCAAATGGGACCTCTAATCATAGTTTTATGAGGAATCTCCACAGTGATTTCCACAGTGGTTGGACCAGTCTACACTCCCACCAACAATGGAGAAGGGTTTCTTTTTCCCCACAGCCCCTCCGACATTTGTTATTGGTTGATTTCGTGATGATAGCCATTTTTTCTGGGATGAGATGGAATCTCAGCATACATTTTAATGTAATTATCAAAAGTGATTATTAAAGAAGTCAAATAATGATAAAATAAAAAATTTAATAATAGTAGACTTGGTTGCAATATTATGTTGACAAAATCAATTCCAGAAAAATAGAAAGTGTGGCTATATCAACAACAGTGTGAGGAACTCTGTTGACCTTCTCCAATGAAAACGTTCACCATTTTCATAATTTAAAAAAATATGTGAATTTGCTGGAAATGTTTCTAAGGGCAAACACATGAAGAGATATATAGTCAGGAAAATATATGAGCATTCACTGAGAAAAGCATGAGACCATGGTATTTGAATCAAGACTGATTCCTTTCTTGCCCTCCCCAGCAAAAACCCATATCTCCTGCTTTGATGCAAATTAAAGGGGCCTGAGGGAACCTGCAATCCCCTTGTCCATGAACATCACTATCTCCTGTGAGGAACCCTGGGTGACCCTGGACATCACGGGTGAGCCAATTCAATTACTGGTAGATTCAGGGGTGGCTCCTTCTGTTTTAACTTCCTTCTCTGGAAAATCCTTCTCAAGATCTATGGCCACAGTTGAGGCTGAGAGGACCCCTTAGTCAGAGCTTCTTTACATCTCTATGACATGTCAATTCAAAGGTCAAATGTTTAACCATGAGTGTTTCATTGTTCCTAAGTATCCTCCTCCCTTACTAAGAAGAGATTTCTAGTAAAATTGGAGGCAGTCTATCTTCCCAGGCAGAGTGCAGTCCCCATTCCTGAGAAACCATTCAAACTGGTCCTTCCTCAAGGGGTGTAGTGGAAAGCTATAAAAACTCTACATCAAAAATAGTCACTCAGGGGCTGGGGATATAGCTCAGTGGCACAAGCACCTGCCTGGCAAGCGCAAGGTCCCGAGTTCAATTCCCGGTACTCAAAAAAAGAAGAAAAAAAAAATGGTGAGTGTGGAAAATAGTCACTCAGATTTTCACAGGACTAGGACTAGCAGAGACCACCTGACAGGTCTGCAAGGCTCGCCATCTCTGTGTCTACAGTAATGCTGGCAAACCCAAGCCACCTCCTTTGTTAGAACATGTACAGAGAAGAGGGATGTACCCTGGGAAGGACTGGCAATTAGACTTCACCCACATGGCATCACTGGGGGATTTAAACAAATATTGGTCCTAATTTACACATTTAAAGTATAGATTCACACCTCCTCTACCCATTCAGAGAAGGCTATGGAGGTAGATAAGGTGCAGCTCAAAGAAATCATCCTTTACAACATAGTACTTGAAACATTAGCCAAAGCACTCAGGCAAGAGAAAGAAATAAAAGGGATACATATAGGAAAGGAAGAACTTGAATTATCATTATTTGCAGATGACATCATACTCCACACAGAAGACCCAAAGAACTTCACCAAAAAATTTCTTAGAATTAATAACCAACTTCAGCAATGTAACAGAATACAAGATCAACACACAAAAATAATTTGCTACTGTATACATCAATAATGAACTCCATGAGAAAAAAATTATGAAAACAATATTATTCATAGTAGCTTCAGGAAAATGAAATACCGAGGAATTAAACTAACCAAGGAAGTGAAAGAGCTCTACAGAGAAAACTATAGTACTCTGAAAAAGAAGATTGAAGAGGACATCGGAAAGTGGAAAAATGTGCCCCATTCCTGGGTAGACAGAACAAAAATTGCCAAATGGCCACACTCCCAAAAATATTATAAAGATTCAATACACTCCCAATCAAAACAAAAACCAGCATATTTTATAGCACTAGAAAAAAACAATCCTAAAGTTCATGTGGAAGCAGAAAAGACCCAGAATAGAAAAACCATTTTGTGGGCTGGTGAGATGGCTCAGCAGCTTACGCGCCTGCCTGGCAAGAGCGAGGGCACGAGTTCGACTCCCAGATCCCACATATGAAAGAAAAGGGGCCAGTGATATCGCTCAGGGGCATAGGCGCCTACTGGCGCGCGAGGTCTTGAGGTCGACCCCTGGTACCCACAAAAAAAAAAGAAAGAAAGAAAGAAAAGCCATTTTGTACAACAAGGGCAAAGCAGGAGGCATAGCAATACCTGACTTTAATCTATACTACAAAGCAATAGTGATAAAAATTGCATGGTACTGGAACAAAAACAGATACATGGATCAATGGAACAGAATAGAGGATACAGTAACATCCTCAGACACATTCAGCTGTTTGATCTTTGACAAAGGGGCCAAAAGCATATGTTGGAGGAAAGATAGCCTATTCAACAAGTGGTGCTGGGGAAACTGGTTATTTCTTTGCACAAGGTTGAAATTGGGGCTGGTTGTGGTGGCACACACCTGTATTTCCAGCACTTGGGAGGCTGAGGCAGGAGAATTACTGTGAGTATGGGGTCAGCCTGGGCTACAGAGTGAGTTCAAGGCCAGTCTGAACTACATAGTCAGATCCTGTCTCAAAATAAATAAAATAAATAAAATAAAATAATTGAAATTGGACCCTTAACTCTCACAATATACTAAATTAAAATCAAAATGTATCAAAGATCTAAACATTAAAACAGAGATATTAAATCTACTGGAATACCAAATAGGCAAAATACTTCAAGGCATAGATATAGGAAAGGATTTTCTAAAAAGACCCTCAGTTGCACGAGAAATAATAGCAAGAATCAACAGATGGGATTATATCATACTAAAATGCTTCTGTACAGCAAAAGAATCAATCCACAGAGTGAAGAGACAACCCACAGAATAAAAAAATTTTTTGCCAGCTACTCCTCAGACAGAGGACTAATATCTAGAACATACAAAAAACTCAGAAAAACTAAACCACCTAAATTAAAAACCCAGTCAGAAAATGAGCACGAGAAATGAATACACACTTCACAGAGGAAGAAATACAAATGGTCAACAAATATATGAAAAAATGCTCCACATCTCTGGCCATTAGAGAAATGCAAATTGAAACAACTCTAAGATTACTTCAGAAAGAATGGCAATTATTGAAAAACCAAACATTAACAAATGCTGGTGAGGCTGTGATGAAAAAGGAACCCTCCTTCACTGTTGGTAGAAATGTAATCCAGTAAAACCATTATGGAAATCAGTATGGAGATTTCTCAAAGAACTGAAATTAGAAATTCTATTTTACCCAGCCATCCCCCTTCTAAGTATCTTCCCCCAAAAGCTTAAAACATCATACTAGAGTGACACATGCCTACCAATGTTTATGGCAGCACAATTCATGATAGTTAAATCCTGGAAGCAGCCTGTATACCCATCAAAAAACAATGGGATAAAGAAAATGTGGTATCTATATATAATGGAATACTACTCAGCTATAAAGAATGACACATTTGAGACATTTGTAGAAAAATGGATGAACCTGGAAAATATAATGTTGAATGACATAAACCAGACACACAAGCTTAAACACCATATGGTATCTCTCACGCGAGTGAGGAAAAGTACAAACAGAATAATAAAGAACGGATGGAAGGGGACAAGGGGATGGATATCTTGCAATAGGGAAGTATAGGCCGGTGATATAGCTCAGTGGCATAAGTGCCTGCCTGGCAAGCGCGAGGCCCTGAGTTTGACTCCCGGTACCCACATATAAAAAAAAATAGGGAAATATTCCAAGGCAACAAGGGTGAGGGGTGAGGAGGGGAAGGAGAAATAAGTAGAATAAAGATATGCCATGTATAGGAACTAATAACCTCAATTAATGTAAACATTATATGCCATAACGTGAGCTAAGATTAATAATATCAACAAGAATGAAAATCGGGGTAGGGGAATAAGAGGAGGAGGGATGGGGGAGGAAAGGGGAAGGGGATTAAAAAACAAAAGAAACAAGCTATAGTATGTACATGTACCCACTCCCCAAGGGGATTGTAAACTGCATGTACTGAAAACCAAACATGTACTAATAAAATTTTTAAAATTTTTAAAAAAGAAATCATCCTTCAGTTTGGACTACCTCAGTCCCTTCACAGTGACAATGGGCCTTCTTTTACCTCTCAAATAACTCAGATGGTGGCAAAGACTTCAGGAATACGGTACCACCTCCATTCTGCATGGAAACCTCAATCCTCTGGAAAGGTTGAGAGGGCCAACCAGGCCCTAAAGTGAACTCTGGCTCAACTTTGCCAGGAGAATTCTGAGTCTTGGTTCCAATTATTGCCAGCAGCGCTAATAAAGATACAAAACATCTCAAAAACTGGGCTAAATATGAGCCCATTTGAGATGTTGTATGGGAGTCCTATTCTGTCTTCTGATATGATAGCACACCCAGAGACCACAAGAATTTTCCACAAGAATTTTATTGGGCCGGTGAGATGGCTCAGTGGCATAAGCGCCTGCCTTGCAAGCACGAGGGCCTGAGTTCGACTCCCGGAACCCACATACGAAAAAAAAGGGGCCGGTGATATCACTCAGCAGCACGGGTGCCTGTTGGCGCGCGAGGTCCTGAGGTCGACCCCCCGGTACCCACAAAAAAAAAAAAGAATTTTACAATATCTTATTAATCTAGGCCAAGTACAACAGGCTATCCAACTATATGGGAACAAGGTCCTGCCATTTCCTGGCCCAGGGAGGCTATCTAGTGTCTGCCCCAAAGACCAAGTGCTCGTTGAAACTTGGAAAGAAGAGACTCCTACAGACCAATTAAAACCAAAATGGAAGGGCCCCTTTCCAGTGATACTTGCCACATTCACTGCAGTAAAGGTGGCAGAGACAGATAGCTGGCTTCATTTTCTAGGGTAATGCCAGCCCCACTAGCACTGTCTGAAGAAAAAGACCACCCAGAAGAAGAGAGCTATTCCTGTGCACCCCTGGAAGACCTGAGGCTCCTCTTCAAAAAACAAGACTCTGGTATTGTTCTGGGTGCAGATGAGCAGCACCACTAATGACCCCTAGTCCACCATAGGTTAAATGGGCACCTGTGTGGAGATTCCTGCTCTTAATTAGATCCATAATGTGGGTAATCCTGCTAGAGGTATGCCTCTCAGGTTCTTGGTAATTTATCTAATATACCTCTTTGCCATACTTTCTCCTCCACTGGAAGTGTGGAAATCTGACCTGCTTCTTCTCATATTTGGGCTCAACATCCCCAAGCTAAAAGTAAAGTTACTCTCTTGACAAACTTACCAAATTTTCTCCCGTCGAACAGGCAGCTCAATGGTTCTTCACATATAAACACTAACATTTTTTCAAACAGCTGGTGAACCACAACATCCCAAGGTAGCTGGAGAACACATAATCTTCAGTAGGCAGGGCCTACAACCACTTGTAGCAGGAAGTAGATATATGAAGATGGAAACCTTCACAACCTCAGCACCCCATAAAGAATTATGGTGATTTATGTCTCCCAAGGGGGAAATGAGGCAGGAAATTAGGGCATGGCCAACTATCTGGGAGTGAGTGTGCTCAAGCCCTGCCCCTGGGAGCAATCAGAAAGTGGTATCTTCAATTCTTCTGATGAGAATTCAACAGGTTTTTGATAGAATGGTCTAGATCTGATATCAGCCTGAGGAGTGGAAGATAAAAACACAGCTGCCATTAAACTGATAGCCGCTGTAGCCTCTTTCAGTGGCCCTGTACAGTATAATCCTTTTCCTACTTTTAATTGGCTTGCACTCACTCTGCAGAACATATTATCTTTTCCTACCTTTAATACCTTTAATAAATGTAAAACCTAGCCACTGTTTTGCTTGTCTTGACCAAGTGTGTGTTCTTAAAGTGGAAGTGTGCTTCTCATAGATAGCATAAGAGTTGGGTCTTATTTTTCTTATCCATTCGGCCAGTCTATGTGTGTTTTTTTGTTGTTGTTTTTTTTATTTTTATTTTTTGGTGGGTACCGGGGGTTGACCTCAGGACCTCGCACTTGCCAGGCAAGCGCTTATGCCGCTGAGCCATCTCACTGGCCCAGTCTATGTTTTTTGATTAGAAAATTTAATTCATTTATATTCAAGGCAATAATCAATGGGTAAGATTTATTGTTGCCTTAGTGCTTATTGTTTTCTGGCTTTGGGGGGAGGGTTCTGTTGCTCCTTTCTTCCTTTCTTGATGCCTTCCTTTGTGATTAGATAGTTTTTGTACATGCATACTTTCATTCCTTCCTCTTTATCTGTTTTGTACGTGTAGGTGTTTGCTTTGTGGTTTTTCAGGAGGCCTATACAAAGCATCTTATAACACTTTACAGTATTTTAATCTGAAAATAGCTTAACTTCAATCACATATGAAAATCTACACTACTCCCATTCACATTTTATATCTACCCCACCCCCATTCCTGTTCTAGTGATTGAACACAGGGCCTTCGTACTGACCTATATCCCTAGCCTCTTTTATTTTATATTTTTGAGACAGGATGTTACTAAATTGCTAAGTTGCTCAGGCTGGGCTCAATCTTGTGACCCTTGACAGACCCCAGACAGGGACACTACCAGTTCAAATGTGCCCACCCACCATCTTAGAGAAATATACATTTCATTTTACTTAGGTCACCAGCAGTCCCCAGAGGACATGTCAACAGGTCACAAGCAGTCCCCTGAGAATGTCAGTAGGTCACAGAGGACACATCAGCAAGCCACAAGCCCACCATTTATCCAACCCACCCCCCACAAAAGCCCACAAAAAATCTAAAAAGTCTCTTAGCCTGTAAGACACCTCTGTTCTGCTCACAGAGAGGTCCCTCTCAGGTTTAGCAATAAACCTTCTTGGACTGTTGAATTCATGTTCCTTCTTTCCTGCTCAGTCCTCCTGTTTCAGCCTTCCAGAGCCCTAGGATTACAGGCTAATACTACCACGCCCGCCTACATTTGATACAGTATTTTAATGTTACAATTTCTCACAATGTATCTTCTATAACAAATTATTGTAACTATAATTATTTCAGTAGTAGTTTTACATTTTAACCTTTATACTAGAGATAGCATGCATACCATGGTTACAGTACTAAAATAATCTAAATTTGACAATATATTTAATTTTGCCAGCACACAAAACTCCAGAATAGACTATATGTTAGGTCATAAAACAAGTCTCAACAAAAATATGAGAACATTGAAATCATTATAAGTAATTTTTCAATTACAATGGAAACTAGAAACAAATAACTTCATTAAAACTAGAAAATTCACACAGTAGAACCTAAACAACATTCTTAAACAACACTGGGTCAAAGATGAAATTAAAGGCCGGTGAGATGGCTCAGTGGCATAAGCGCCTGCCTGGCAAGCGCGAGGTCCTGAGTTCGACTCCCGGTACCCACACACACACACACACACACACAAAAATAAAATTAAAAAAATTTAAAAGGTATCTCAAGATAAACAACACTAAAAACAAAATTTACTTCTCTCTTTATTTTTCTTCAACAATTTGTTATTTTCTGGTGTCTGGATTCCAATTTAAAGGATGAGAGGTTTATTTTGGCTCAGTTTCAGAAGTTTCAATCTACTGTTGGAAGACTTAAACACAAAAACAGCATGGAGAAAGGACCTGCTGCTGAGGAAAGCTGTTCATGTCATGGTGCCCAGGAAGCAAAGAGAGAGAAGGTAGGGGATAGGAAAGGAGATGTGTCCTTCCAGGTCACATCCCTAGTGGCTTGCCTCTAACATGGCCCTACCTCCTAAGAGTAAGTCAGCTGTAGCGCCTCATAATTCAATCACCTTCCAAAAGCCCCAACTATGAGCACATGAAATGTTTGGGGAACATTTTTGTTATAAACCACAATATCATATAATCATACTCATATGTGGGGTCTAAAAAGTTTGTCTCATAGAAGATAAGAATAGAATGGTGGTTACTAATGGCTTAGGTAGTTGGGAAAAGGAAATTTGGAGATGTTGGTCAAAGGATATATGATTACAGTTAGAGAGGAGGTGTTATGGCTTGTGTCTACACATCCCGTCAAAGCCTCATGTGCTCATAGGTGGGGCTTTTGGGAGGTGGCTGGACCTAGAGCATGTGATACTGAGATTAAGGGTGTATGATAACTAAATTGGTTTGGCATAGTTCTGGGCAAGGAAAATGGAAGCCCCAACCTGGGCATGAGTGGCACCACTCAAAAGGCTTATAGCTTATATAGGATAAAAAGAAAGGCTTGCTTCACTGTGTGTTGCCTCCTGCCTGCTCTGCCATGGGCTGTTTCTCCTCTGTGATGCCCCTCTGCCATGCCACCCTGCCTTGGAGCCAGCCAACTATGGACTGAAACCTCTACGAACTGCAAGCCAAAATAAAAGCTTTCCTGCTTTAGCTTGTGGGTGTCATGTATTTTGTCCCAGTAATGAGAAAGTAACTAAGACAAGAGGGGATATATCCAAAAAGTGCAAATACATAAAGACAAAATGTACATAAGTGATTGCCTGGAGCAGCGAGGCAGAGGGTAGGTAAAGTGGGACGACAAATTGTGATGACTACTCATAGTTATGGAGTTTCTTTCTTGAATGACGAATGCTCTAAAATTATTTTGGTAATGGTTGCACAACTCTGTGTACATGCTAAATGTCATTGGATTATAAAGTTTAATTGAGTGAATTGCATGATATGTGAATTATATCTCAATAGAGGTGTTATTTTAAAACTGATAAGGTAAATGTCATTGATGTGAATATGTTCAAGGGCTCCTGAACCCCAGGGGTTCTGCCACATATGACTTTCCTCAGGGGCTCATGCATAAACCTCACATGAAGCCAGTGTTCTGGTTCTTAACTGGTCTTGCAGAAATCAGTTTGGTCTGGGAAGATGGCAGAGTGGTAAGCAGGAACAAATCAGCCTCTCCAGGATTTGGAATCAAACACTGGAAAATAATAAACTGTGGAAGAAAAGAAGGAGGGAGGTGGAGTCCTGGGACTCCAGAAGTATCTGATGGCAAAGTTGCAGCCTGCCGAAAAACTGAAGACAGAGTATGTAATGTGGAAAAAGAAGGGGAAATCTGCACTTTCTCCCTGGCTTCTGGCTTGCAGCTTGTAAGAAAAGAGGGCTGAACTTATAAGAGACAGTGAAAGAAGGGGTTTCCAGAAGTCCTCAGGTAGAAATACAACAGACCTGTGGGTGCCGTGAACTGCAACAGTTGCTGAGTGACTCCAACCCAAGCACCTGCCACATCTCCTGAAGGGAGTGCTTGGATGCCATACCAGGGAGGGGACTGACTGAGCCTGGAATTCAGAGCAGCCACAAGTTGGCTTTATTTCAGGACTCCCAGCTTTATACTCTCATAGTGATAGGGTGAGAGTCAGCCATGGGAGACATCCATGGTTAGAGACCCATGGTCATACTGGCAAAAGATACCCAAGTGTTTTAAGCTAAATGACCCAAGCTCCACCTGCACAGTCAGAGGCCAGGTTCAGCTTGAATCTCCATGAACTGGAGAGCCCCAGGGTTGGTGTTCCTATCCTGATCCTACTGGCTGCTTGCTGGTGATTGTATCCAGTGCAGACCTGAGCTTTGACTGCCTTCTTTGCCTGCCAGTGAGAGCAGGGACACATCTTGAGTTGGACACTGCCCTGATACTGTGCCCCAGAAGATAATCACATGTTTGAAATCATAGAGAAATTTTTTGTTCATTTCGTTGGATTTTTCCCTTTTTGAATTATTATTATTATACATGTGAACATTGTTTTTTGGTCTTTTTAAATTGTTTTTCTCTTCTTTCCTTTCTTCCTTTCTTCATCACTAGTTTCTTGGAACCTGGATAACCTTTCTTTTTTCCCTGCCTTGCTTCAAATCTCTTTTTTTGTTTCTCTTCTCTACTTTTTCCTTTTCTTCCTTTTAATTTCTCTCCTCTTAACTATTTCCTTTATTTTCATTCACTATATAATTTTTTTCTTTTTTGTCCCTCTTTTTCTTTTATCTTCTTTTTCTTTCCAGTTCTTTTGTCTAACCTTTATCTAGTTCTATAAATATCCTTAGACCCTCATTAAGATCCCTTGTACCACTTTTCTCTCCTTATATAGTAGTTTAAAGTTTAAAAGTTTCTTGCACTCCCCCAATACCAAACCCTACTTTTTAATACTAAAACTATAAAGCTTTGTTACTGTTTTGACACTTAACTCTGTAAAATTAGGGTTGAATTGTTCTTTATCATTAACGAAGCTATAGTTGTTGGATTTAGTACTGTTGTAGTCAGAATTTGCAAGAGAAATAGATTTAATGCAGGACACAGAAATTTACAAGATTAGCCGACAATATCCACCCACAGAGACAAATATAGAAGAGTCCAAACATCTATCTGTGCACTGGAGACCTGAAGGGTCCAGTCAAGGGCCTGGAGCCCATGGCAAGGTTCCATGCAAGTTTGTATCGGGAGGCCAAAGCATCTGCAGTGCAAGACTGAAGGATCTGTGAAGAAAAGTCCCAAGGGCCAGTGCTGGAAGCTGAGTTTCTGTGCCAAAAGCCTGAAGGATCGGAGCCAGAAGGCTGAGGGATCTGCATTGGAAGCCAGGAAACAACATCTAAGTTAAAGATGAGGATTGAAGCTCCCCCAAAGCTGTTGGTGGGAATGCAGACTGGTGCAAACACTGTGGAAATCAGCATAGAGATTCCTCAAAAAAGTAGGGTTAGAGGTACCATTCAACCCAGCTATCCACCTTCTGAGTATCTTCCTGGAAGAATTAAAAACAACATACCACAGCGATATATGTGCACCCATGTTTATAGCAGCACAATTTGTAATAGCTAAATCTTGGAAATAACCCAAATGCCACCAACCAAGGAATGGATAAAAAGGATGTGTCTTTTTATACAGTGGAGTACTTCTCAGCCATAAAAAAAGATAAACTGAAGACATTTTTATGTAAATGGATGCAACTTGAGACCATACTCATAAGTGAAATAAATCAGAATCACATGTGTAACCATCATATTTTCTCCCCAGTGTGAGAAAGTGAAAGAATAAACAAGGTCCAAAATGTATAATAGATACTGTGAAATGGAAAGAAATTTTTCAAAAGATAAAAGGAACAGGATGGGAGAAAGGGGAAAGGAAGAAAGGGAATAGGAAAAAAATACAAGATAGTTATACTACTAGTTTCTCATAGTTTATTGATAAGAAATGTTTCTGGTAATATTGTTTGGAGAATTTTTTTATGCCCACATCTTGTACTCTGAGTAACTACTTTAAAAATAACAATATGCAATGTATTAACTATTGCTTTCTCCTAGTATATTGTTCTGAACATTTTTTACATTGTTTTCATAAAAGAAGAGTATGTTCTCAAGGTGTATCCATTTATCTAGAAATGTCTCAAGATTATCTTTCTTTGTGGCTGAGTATTACTCCATTCTACTAAAAAAAACACATCTTCTTTATCTATTCATTGGTTGATGGGCATTCGGGTTGTTTCCAAGATTTGGCTATTACACACTGTGCTGCTATAAACATGGGTGCACATATATCGCTGTGATACGATGTTTTTAACTCTTCCAGGAGATACCCAGAAGGGGAATAGCTGGGTCAAATGGGATCTGTAATCCTAGCCTTTTGGCAGTGACTTAGAAATAGGCAGTGCTGTGTTGATATGAGTATCAAGCAAAGGAGGAGGGGTAAATTTCAGGGGAACGGGGTGAGACATGGTTCTTAATTATTTGAAATACCGAAAGTGTTTTTAAAAGTCACATGCCAAGTTTTAAATTTATCCCACAGGTGATAGTTGAAAGAATATTAACAAGCAGGTGTTTTTTCAAAATTCATAATGGAGGCATTATAGGAAACAGGCAAGAGCATGGGGTATCTATTCTCTTACATAGTGAGTAGCATAAACTGCTGCCTTTGTCATTGATAAAAAGTTTCTCTTGGGAATTATCTGACTAATTCATGATGAATTACCCATGCACCTTTCTGAGATGCTGGTACATTATTTAGTCCCCTCTCTTAGGAAAATATTCACCCTGGTATTTTAATTTATTAGACAAAAATAAATCAACTAAATAGAGAACTTACATTCAGAATCATGAAAATGGTATTTCTATGGCACAAGTAAATACTAACAACTGAGACCATCAATCACTAAGGTAAGTGTTTTAAAAAGTAATTTCTCAAGTTATGTTGTTATACTTCGTCACGATCTAATATTTTAACACTGGCTAACATGGAGCAATTTAGCCAAGACTATCATTATTTGAATGAACTAATATGGAAAAGTGTTTCCTACCCTAAAAGTACTTCATACCCTCAATATAAACTTTGCCATGAAATCTTCTCCTCTTTCCTGAGGATATAATAGGGAGTACTGAATCTATGTTCATTTCAGTAGGGCTGAACTTGAGTGATGGCACCATGTGATATGGATGTGATTTCAGCAATGATTTATTCTGGGATGGCAGAGGAATGCAAGCATGACCAGAGCCTGTGGGATCAGAGGATTGATTCTCCAGTAGCGGAGAAAAAGTTGTGGAATCAGCATTACATAACAAATTATACAAACTATATTGAAGATACCACCCATTCATATACAGGCATATTTGAAAACGGACCACCTAATAGAAATTTATTTGATTTTTCACTTTCAGTAATTAACAATTGACATAGACCTTTGAGTGATATTTTGTACAAGAGTAATGTTATATATTGGTAAGTAATAGTAATTACGCTGGATATTTGCACTATTTCTAAAAAGGAGAAAATTTAAAATATATTATTTAGTGATAGCCAAAAAGCATTTTCAATAGGGGAGAAGTGACATGTATTATCTCAAGGTAAATATAAAATGTGACAAATAATTAACATTGGGTTCAAGGAAAGCTGATAATTAGTGAGATATCTGGGAATAGTTACTGAATATGATAAAAATTTATGATTTTAAGTAAAAAATAGTAGAAGCCAGTGAGTGAAGAATGGGATGTGTTTTTACCAATTTGTACAGTCTAAATTTAAAGGTCAAATTTCTGAGGGAGAAAATGAAGCATAAAGCAGAAAACCTGTTTTCTTTTTTTTTTTTTTTTTTTTTTTCTGGAAACCTCAGATTTTTTGGGGGGGTGATTTTTGGGGAGGATTTCTAAAATTAAAAATAGACCATGCAGACCTCAAGATGGCGGATGAGTAAGAAGCAGGCAGCAAAACTCTCTCTAAAAGTTACCATTGGAACACGGGAATATAGCGACCCAGAAAGCGCAGGAGGGGGGGAGATGCCTCCCCGAAACCCAGAAAAGTTCTGAAGCGCAATCTGGGACCCCCGGCACCAGTGACGGGTGACTTCCAACAAAGAAGAAGGAAAGAAGGAGCAGACCGCGCGCGTGCACCTTCTAATATCCCGGGAGTTGGAGCGCCGGCGGAGGCTCAATTCTACGGACCCACGGTGGCAGCTGGCGCCCAGGGAGCCCCCACGGAGGATCCTGAGACAGCGGCGGGGCAGGGGAGCGGCGGAGAACGGCGCTGACCGGCGGTGAGTGTCTCTCAGCCACAGCTGCCCCGCGCCAGAGAGCGACCGGCCGGGCGCCATTGTGGGGGGTGTGGCGAAACTCAGAGCGGCTCGGAAACTGCTCTGGGAACTTGTGCTCCGGACAGGGCAGCACGGGGCCTCTCAATTGAGCCCACGAAAGTGTGCTGAGGTCAGCAGGCGAACGAGACTGGACTCTCAGCCACACCTGTCCCGCGCCAGAGAGCGACTGGCCCGGCGCCATTGTGGGGGGCGTGGCGAAAAACCAGAGCGGCGGGAACCAGTGCAGGGAACCCGCGCTCCGGACAGCACGCTGAGCCTCTCAGGCCCAGGGATCGTGAAAGGGCGCTGAGAGCGGAGGCGAGCTAGACTGGTCTCTACCTGAAAGTACGCGCCTCTGCTCACCGCCCGCCAGAGGGCGCTCCTGGCTTACTGGGACGGACCTGCACAGAACAGGACTCTGTCACAAGGTACCTGCCTACAACAGAGTCAACACCTGGAACTGATTCTTTTTATATTTTTTATTTTTATTTTTATTTTTTATTTTTATTTTTATTTTTATTTTTTTTCTCACTGATTTGTTTTTTTGTTCTGGCGAAGGGTTTTTTTTGTTTTTGTTTTGTTTTGTTTTGTTTTTTGGTGGGGTTTTATTTTTGATCTGTCTGTCTTATTGTTTTTATCTTCGTTTTTGTTTCTGTATGTGTATTTGCTCTTTCCTTCATTATTCACTCTGGTTTTTTATATGATTGTAAACAGCGCCTCTAACTTCTTTGTGATTGTGGTTGTGATCTGTTCTTCCTTTTATCCCTTCCTTCTCTTTTTACCACCTGTCCTCTGCACTAGTGTCCCAATTTTAGTGGGATCCCTCTTGGTCCTCTAACCTTACATCTAATTCCTTCCTCTTCTCCCAATACTCTATTTCCTCCTTAACTCATCTTAAATTTAAACTCCTCAAGGAAAAATTGACATACATAGGACTTGTATACTGCATATAATTTTTCTGGTGTGTTTTAGATTTTGTTATATAACCGCAACTCTATACAGCTAAAAGTGGTAAATAACTGGTTAGCTCAGTCTGTCATTTTCTAGGCTGTGTTTGATGCTTTAGTTAACATTATAGCCAAATGTGAAATAATTGTTCTAAACATCTTTCCTTCCTGATATTTCATGATTGAGATTGACTAAGGGACACAGAAAATACAGTGGCACAGTACCAAAGAATCAAGGACTGGGCCAAACAGGTAGCAACTTCGCATACCCAACGAATTGAAGAGGTAGGATCTGGCAGAAAGCTCAAAACCTAAAAGCAAGCGCCACTTGGAAGATACTGCAGAGAAGTAGTCATCTTCTAAAGATCTTAAACACTAGCAATAAAGTAACCTACTATAGGTAATTTGCAAACATCACCCCAGGAATTAAAGAAAGAAAAAATGAGACGACACTTAAACAAGATGCAACCCCACACATCCAATTCACCAAAGGCAAACCTAGGGAGCAACGAGGTGGGACAATCCGAAAGCCACCCACCTGGCCTATCTGAAGTGGTAACAACAAAGCAACTGAATGAGGTTCTGGAAAAAATTAAAACAGAAATAATCTCACAGATAACTGCAGAGATAATGTCTACAATGAAGACCATGCTTAAGGACACTATAGCTGATACAGACAAAAAAATAGATGAACTTAAGAAAACTATAGAAACCATGAATGCTCAGCATAGGAAAGAAATGGAATCTATAAGGCAGATTCAAGCAGATATCCAAGAGATAAAAAATTCCATTGAAAGTATTTGTAGCAGAATAAGCCAATGCGAGGACAGGATCTCAGATATAGAAGACAGGCTTGCAATTAGTGATCATGAAATGGAAAAATTCTTAAAAATAGCAAGGGACCATGAAAAATCAATTCAGCAGCTGCTAGATGACTCAAAGATAAACAACTTAAGAATAATTGGAATAAATGAAAAAGCAGGAGATAGCATCAACGACATTAAAACCTTGTTCAAAGACATAATCAGGGAGAACTTTCCTGGAAGAGAAAAGGAATTTGACACCCCTATAAGTGAAGCTTTTAGAACACCAACTAGACATGATCAAAAAAAAACTTCAGCCAGACATATTATAGTCAAGATCCCAGAAATTCAACAGAAGGGCAGAATCTTAAAAGCTGTTAGGGAGAAGAGACAAATCACCTATGAAGGAAAACCCATCAGAATCACAGCTGACTTTTCAGCACAAACCCTCAATTCAAGAAGAGCTTGGAATGATGTATTGCAAGCTCTAAAGGAAAATAATTTTCAGCCCAGATTGATGTACCCTGCAAAACTATCTTTCAAAATTGATGGAGAAATAAAATACTTTCATGACAAAGAACATCTGAGAAAATTTATGACCACCAAACCAGCACTCCAAAACGTTCTGAAGGACATTCTAGAAAGAGATAGGAACCCCAACAGAAGGAATCCACCAGGCAGGGCAAATAATTAAATAGCCGGAAAGCGGAAAAACAAAGAGTGGGAACCAACAACAGGAAAATATCATGACAAGTCAATACATATCAGTTTTAACCATCAATGTTAACGGTCTCAATTCACCAATCAAAAGGCACAGACTGGCGAAATGGATCAAGAAGCAAGATCCAACAATATGCTGTATACAAGAAACACATTTAATTCAGAAAGAAATTCATAGACTGAAAGTCAAAGGATGGAAAACAATACTCCATGCCACAGGAACCCAGAAAAAAGCTGGGGTAGCTATTCTTTTTGCAGACAAAGTGAACTTCAAGCCAAGAAGGATTCAGAGAGATAAAGACGGTCATTACATCCTTGTAAAGGGAACAATCCGAGAGGAAGAGATAACGATCATAAATATATATGCATCAAATACCAATGCACCCAGCTATATAAAACAAGTACTAAAGGACATGAAAAATCAAATAAGCACTAATACAATTATATTGGGAGATCTCAATACTCCACTGTCACAAAAAGATAGATCAACTGGACAGAAAATCAATAATGAAATAGTAGAACTGAACCAAACTTTTGAACAAATGGACTTAGTAGATGTCTACAGAGTGTTCCATCCCACAACATCAGAATACACATTTTTCTCAGCTGCACATGGGACGTTCTCCAAAATAGACCACATACTAGCTCATAAAACCTGCTTAAGTAAATGCAAAGGTATTGAAATTATCCCATGCATATTATCAGACCATAGTGCAATGAAATTGGAAATCAATGGCAAAAGATCCCACAAAAACTCCCTAAACACATGGAAATTAAACAGCATCCTCCTGAACAACCAATGGGTCACAGATGAAATTAAAGAAGAAATTAGTCACTTTCTACAACTGAATGATAATGACAGTACAACATACCGGAACTTATGGGATACAATGAAAGCAGTCCTAAGAGGGAAATTTATAGCATTAAACACTTATATCAGGAAAATAGAGCAAGCGCAAATAAACAACTTAAGGGTGAACCTCGAGCTTCTAGAAAAAGAAGAGCAGGTTAAGCCAAAAGCCCATACAAGGGAGGAAATTATAAAGATCAGAGCAGAAATTAACGTATTGGAGAATAAAAAAACAATACAAAGAATCAATGAAGCAAAAAGTTGGTTCTTTGAAAGAATAAATAAGATTGACAAACCCTTATCCAAACTTATTAAAAAAAGAAAAGAAAAGACTCAAATCCATGCAATTGAAAATGAAAAGGGTGATATCACGACGGACCCTGCAGAAATCCAGAAGATCATCTATACCTATTTTGAAAATTTATATTCTACTAAGATGGAAAATGCAGAAGAAATGGACAGATTCCTAGATTCGTATGAATTACCAAAGCTGAATCAAGAAGATTTAAAAATCCTAAATAAACCAATATCAGCCAGTGAAATTGAAGATGTAATTAAAAACCTCCCAACAAAGAAAAGCCCAGGCCCTGATGGATTCACTGCCGAATTCTACAAGAAATTTAGAGAAGAGCTAACGCCCCTACTTCTCAAACTTTTCAATGAAATTGAAAGGGAAGCAATACTCCCAAATTCATTCCTGGAAGCAAGCATTACCCTGATACCAAAACCAGAGAAGGACCCAACTAAGAAAGAGAACTACAGGCCAATCTCCCTAATGAACATAGATGCAAAAATCCTTAATAAGATACTGGCAAACAGAATCCAACAAATCATCAAGAAGATTATACACCATGACCAAGTTGGATTCATCCCAGGGATGCAGGGATGGTTCAACATACGTAAATCAATAAATGTAATACAGCATATTAACAGAACCAAAGACAAAAATCACATGATCATCTCAATAGATGCAGAAAAAGCTTTTGACAAAGTCCAGCACCTTTTCATGATAAAAACCCTACAGAAAATTGGAATAGAGGGTCTTTATCTCAATCTGGTAAAAGCTATCTATGACAAACCAACAGCCAATATCATACTAAATGGCCAAAAACTGAAAGCCTTCCCTCTAAAATCAGGAACAAGACAAGGATGTCCACTGTCCCCACTCTTATTCAACATAGTTCTGGAAACTTTAGCCAGAGCGATTAGACAAGAGAAAGAAATAAAAGGAATAATGATCGGAAAGGAAGAAGTTAAATTATCATTATTTGCAGATGACATGATACTCTACACAGAAGACCCCAAAAACTCCACTAAAAAACTGCTAGATTTGATAAGCAAATTCAGTAGTGTAGCTGGATACAAAGTCAATACTCAAAAGTCAATAGCCTTCCTGTACACAAATAACAAACTTACTGAAAGAGAAATTAGGGAAACAATACCTTTCACAATAACATCCAAAAAAATGAAATACCTAGGAATCAACCTCACGAAGGATGTAAAAGACCTCTATACTGAAAACTACAGTACTCTGAAAAAGGAGATGGAAGAGGATATCAGAAAATGGAAAGATATCCCTTGCTCCTGGATAGGAAGAACCAATATAGTGAAAATGGCCATACTTCCAAAATTGTTATACAGATTTAATGCAATTCCAATCAAAATTCCAACAGCATATCTCACAGAATTAGAGAAAACAATCCTAAAATTCATTTGGAATCAGAAGAGACCTAGAATAGCAAAGGCAATTCTGGGCAACAAAGGCAAGGCAGGGGGCATCACAATCCCCGACTTGAAATTATACTATAAAGCTACTGTGATAAAAACAGTGTGGTACTGGCAAAAAAACAGACCTGAAGATCAATGGAACAGATTAGAAGATGCTGAAACAACCCCAGACATACTAAGCCACCTTATCTTTGACAAAGGTGCCAAACACATTCGCTGGAAGAAAGATAGCCTCTTTAATAAATGGTGCTGGAAAAACTGGCTCTACACATGCCGAAGATTAAAACTAGACCCATATCTTTCACCATGCACTAAACTAAATTCAAAATGGATCAGAGATCTAAATATTAAAACAGAAACATTAAATCTGCTGGAAGGTAGGATAGGTAAAACCCTTGGAGACATTGGTGTAGGCAAAGACTTTATGAATAAAAACTCAACCGCACGGGAACTATCCCAAAGAATCAATAACTGGGATCTCATCTTATTAAAAAGCTTTTGCACAGCAAGAGAAACCACCAACAGAGTGAAGAGACAACCCACAATGTGGGAAAAAATGTTTGCCAGCTGTTCCTCAGACAAAGGATTACTATCGAGAACATATAAAGAACTCAAAAAAATCAGACCTCCCAAATTTAAAGACCCACTCCAAAAATGGGCATCTGAGATGAATACAC
This sequence comes from Erethizon dorsatum, assembly GCA_028451465.1. NCBI lineage: Eukaryota > Metazoa > Chordata > Mammalia > Rodentia > Erethizontidae > Erethizon > Erethizon dorsatum. The sequence continues at coordinate 43,836,448 of CM051842.1, forward strand.
ATTTCTCAGATGAAGAAATACTAATGGCAAATAAATATACAAAAAAATGTGCAACATCACTAGTCATTCGAGAGATGCAAATTAAAACAACACTGAGATACCATCTCACCCCAGAAAGAATGGCTACTATAAAGAAATCAACTAATAACAAATGCTGGAGGGGCTGTGGGGAAAAAGGAACCCTTCTCCACTGTTGGTGGGAGTGTCGACTGGTACAGCCACTGTGGAAGTCAGTGTGGAGATTCCTCAAAAAGCTAGGGTTGGAGGTCCCATTTGACCCAGCTATTCCCCTTCTGGGCATCTTCCCAGAAGAATTAAAAACATCATACCACAGCGATATATGTGCACCCATGTTTATAGCAGCACAATTTGTAATAGCCAGATCTTGGAAACAACCCAAATGCCCATCAACTGAGGAATGGATAAGAAAGATGTGGTATTTTTATACAATGGAGTACTATTCAGCCATTAAGAAGGATAAACTGGAGACTTTTATAGGTAAATGGATGCAACTCGAGAAAATACTCATAAGTGAAATAAACCAGAAGCACATGTGTAAGCATCGTATTGTCTCTCTAGTATGAGAAACTGAAAGAGTATATAAGATCCAAAATGTACAATAGACACGGTGAATCAAAAAGAAACTGGTCAAAAGGAAAGAGAGACTGGAATAAGGAAAAGAAAGAAGGGAAAGGGAAAAAAATTGTATATATATATATAAGATGGTTAAGATAGATACACTACGATTTTTACTTAGTTCATTGAAGAGTAAGGTTTGTGCCAATAATGTTTGGACAATTGAATGCTAATGTCTGGTGTCCTGAATAACTAACTTAAAGATAGTAATACGCAATGTATTAACCATTCTTACCCTCCTATTATGTTGTTTTGAAAATTTGTTCTTCTTTTGATTTGTTTTGTTTTTTCTTCTCTTTAAAATAAAATTAAAAAAAAAAAAAAAAGAACTAAGAAAATATGAAAAAAAAAAAAAAAACAGCATCCTCCTGAACAACCAATGGGTCACAGATGAAATTAAAGAAGAAATTAGTCACTTTCTACAACTGAATGATAATGACAGTACAACATACCGGAACTTATGGGATACAATGAAAGCAGTCCTAAGAGGGAAATTTATAGCATTAAACACTTATATCAGGAAAATAGAGCAAGCGCAAATAAACAACTTAAGGGTGAACCTCGAGCTTCTAGAAAAAGAAGAGCAGGTTAAGCCAAAAGCCCGTACAAGGGAGGAAATTATAAAGATCAGAGCAGAAATTAACGTATTGGAGAATAAAAAAACAATACAAAGAATCAATGAAGCAAAAAGTTGGTTCTTTGAAAGAATAAATAAGATTGACAAACCCTTATCCAAACTTATTAAAAAAAGAAAAGAAAAGACTCAAATCCATGCAATTGAAAATGAAAAGGGTGATATCACGACGGACCCTGCAGAAATCCAGAAGATCATCTATACCTATTTTGAAAATTTATATTCTACTAAGATGGAAAATGCAGAAGAAATGGACAGATTCCTAGATTCGTATGAATTACCAAAGCTGAATCAAGAAGATTTAAAAATCCTAAATAAACCAATATCAGCCAATGAAATTGAAGATGTAATTAAAAACCTCCCAACAAAGAAAAGCCCAGGCCCTGATGGATTCACTGCCGAATTCTATAAGAAATTTAGAGAAGACCTAACGCCCCTACTTCTCAAACTTTTCAATGAAATTGAAAGGGAAGCAATACTCCCAAATTCATTCCTGGAAGCAAGCATTACCCTGATACCAAAACCAGAGAAGGACCCAACTAAGAAAGAGAACTACAGGCCAATCTCCCTAATGAACATAGATGCAAAAATCCTTAATAAGATACTGGCAAACAGAATCCAACAAATCATCAAGAAGATTATACACCATGACCAAGTTGGATTCATCCCAGGGATGCAGGGATGGTTCAACATACGTAAATCAATAAATGTAATACAGCATATTAACAGAACCAAAGACAAAAATCACATGATCATCTCAATAGATGCAGAAAAAGCTTTTGACAAAGTCCAGCACCTTTTCATGATAAAAACCCTACAGAAAATTGGAATAGAGGGTCTTTATCTCAATCTGGTAAAAGCTATCTATGACAAACCAACAGCCAATATCATACTAAATGGCCAAAAACTGAAAGCCTTCCCTCTAAAATCAGGAACAAGACAAGGATGTCCACTGTCCCCACTCTTATTCAACATAGTTCTGGAAACTTTAGCCAGAGCGATTAGACAAGAGAAAGAAATAAAAGGAATAATGATCGGAAAGGAAGAAGTTAAATTATCATTATTTGCAGATGACATGATACTCTACACAGAAGACCCCAAAAACTCCACTAAAAAACTGCTAGATTTGATAAGCAAATTCAGTAGTGTAGCTGGATACAAAGTCAATACTCAAAAGTCAATAGCCTTCCTGTACACAAATAACAAACTTACTGAAAGAGAAATTAGGGAAACAATACCTTTCACAATAACATCCAAAAAAAATGAAATACCTAGGAATCAACCTCACGAAGGATGTAAAAGACCTCTATACTGAAAACTACAGTACTCTGAAAAAGGAGATTGAAGAGGATATCAGAAAATGGAAAGATATCCCTTGCTCCTGGATAGGAAGAACCAATATAGTGAAAATGGCCATATTTCCAAAATTGTTATACAGATTTAATGCAATTCCAATCAAAATTCCAACAGCATATCTCACAGAATTAGAGAAAACAATCCTAAAATTCATTTGGAATCAAAAGAGACCTAGAATAGCAAAGGCAATTCTGGGCAACAAAGGCAAGGCAGGGGGCATCACTATCCCCGACTTGAAATTATACTATAAAGCTACTGTGATAAAAACAGTGTGGTACTGGCAAAAAAACAGACCTGAAGATCAATGGAACAGATTAGAAGATGCTGAAACAACCCCAGACATACTAAGCCACCTTATCTTTGACAAAGGTGCCAAACACATTCGCTGGAAGAAAGATAGCCTCTTTAATAAATGGTGCTGGAAAAACTGGCTCTACACATGCCGAAGATTAAAACTAGATCCATATCTTTCACCATGCACTAAACTAAATTCAAAATGGATCAGAGATCTAAATATTAAAACAGAAACATTAAATCAGCTGGAAGGTAGGATAGGTAAAACCCTTGGAGACATTGGTGTAGGCAAAGACTTTATGAATAAAAACTCAACCGCACGGGAACTATCCCAAAGAATCAATAACTGGGATCTCATCTTATTAAAAAGCTTTTGCACAGCAAGAGAAACCACCAACAGAGTGAAGAGACAACCCACAATGTGGGAAAAAATGTTTGCCAGCTGTTCCTCAGACAAAGGATTACTATCGAGAACATATAAAGAACTCAAAAAAATCAGACCTCCCAAATTTAAAGACCCACTCCAAAAATGGGCATCTGAGATGAATACACATTTCTCAGATGAAGAAATACTAATGGCAAATAAATATACAAAAAAATGTGCAACATCACTAGTCATTCGAGAGATGCAAATTAAAACAACACTGAGATACCATCTCACCCCAGAAAGAATGGCTACTATTAAGAAATCAACTAATAACAAATGCTGGAGGGGCTGTGGGGAAAAAGGAACCCTTCTTCACTGTTGGTGGGAGTGTAGACTGGTACAGCCACTGTGGAAGTCAGTGTGGAGATTCCTCAGAAAACTAGGGTTGGAGGTCCCATTTGACCCAGCTATTCCCCTTCTGGGCATCTTCCCAGAAGAATTAAAAACATCGTACCACAGCGATATATGTGCACCCATGTTTATAGCAGCACAATTTGTAATAGCCAGATCTTGGAAACAACCCAAATGCCCATCAACTGAGGAATGGATAAGAAAGATGTGGTATTTTTATACAATGGAGTACTATTCAGCCATAAAGAAGGATAAACTGGAGACTTTTATAGGTAAATGGATGCAACTCGAGAAAATACTCATAAGTGAAATAAACCAGAAGCACATGTGTAAGCATCGTATTATCTCTCTGGTATGAGAAACTGAAAGAGTAAATAAGATCCAAAATGTACAATAGACATGGTGAATCAAAAAGAAACTGGTCAAAAGGAAAGAGAGACTGGAATAGGGAAAAGAAAGAAGGGAAAGGGAAAAAAATTGTATATATATATATATAAGATGGTTAAGATAGATACACTACCATTTTTACTTAGTTCATTGAAGAGTAAGGTTTGTGCCAATAATGTTTGGACAATTGAATGCTAATGTCTGGTGTCCTGAATAACTAACTTAAAGATAGTAATACGTAATGTATTAACCATTGTTACCCTCCTATTATGTTTGTTTGAAAATTTGTTCTTCTTTTGATTTGTTTTGTTTTTTCTTCTCTTTAAAATAAAAAAAAAAATAGACCATGCTCATAGCAGCAATAAATATCTTAACATATCCAAAGAAATAGAAATGTTGAAAAGTGAGATCTGACACCATTTTGGAGTGAAACCAGAAACCAACACAGAAACATATGTAGATATAATAACTTTTTCTCTTTCTGCCTATTAACTTTTTCATGTAAGAGAAACCATACAGTGTTCTACTTATGTGTCTGATTTACTTCAGTTAACTTTATGGTTTCAATATGCATCCATTTTCCCACAAATGATTCAAGTTTATCCTTCTTTATGGCAGAGTAGTACGCCATTGTATATAAATATCACATTTTCTTTATCCACTCATCTGCTGATGGGCATATAGGCCGTTTCCAAGATTTAGCTATTATAAATTGTGCTGCTATAAACATGGGTATGTATACATCACTGTGATATGATGTTTTTGGCTTTTTTTGGACCATACCTGTTATAGGTTGTGTCTAGTTATTTCCCCAAACCCTCATGCAGTCGTAGGTGGAGCTTTTTGGAGGTGGCTGGATCTAGAGTGCTTGATGCTGAGATTAAGGATGTGATGCTGGGATTGATTCATGGTGTGATGCTAGGATTAAGGGTGCCCCACCCTGGGTGTATTACCTGCCCTAAGGGTGGGTAACCTAGATAAAATATAAGAAACAGAAAGAGGGCTACTGTTATTGCTGCTTGTCGCTTGCTGCTTGCTGCATCACTACTTCACTGCTTTGTTGCCTTTTGCCCACCATGAACTTTTTCTCCTCTGTGATGCCCCTCTGCCATGCCACCCTGCTTTGGAGCCAGCCAACTATGAACTGAAACCTCTACAAACTGTGAGCTACAATAAATCTTTCCTCCTTTCATTTTGGGTGTTGGGTATTTTGTGTCAGCAATAGGAAAAGTAACTAAGACAATACCCAAAAGGGGAATAGCTGCATCAAATGGGATTTATATTTTTAGTTTTTTGAGGAATCTCAATACCGATATCTATAGTGGTTGTTTACAGTCCCACCAACAAAGAGGAAATGTTCCTTTTTTCCCAGGGCCTCACCAGCATTTGTCATAGGTTGATTTCTTGATGGTAGCCACTCTTTCTGGGGTGAGATGGAATCTTGATATTGCTTTAATTTGCATTTCTCCAATGGCCAGGGATGTTGAACATTTTTCATGTATGTGGTACCTCAATTCATGAACTCAATTTTCTCCATAATTCTGGTCACAAACTGAACTGGACAATTACCAGATCAAATTCCCCCATAAGGTCAACATTGAATTTGATTTGGTTCTCACCCAACTCAGATTGTGATGAGAATCGTGATCAGAATCAGAATCATGGATCAGAATTATTTGCATCAGAATTCATTTCAGATATCCATTTTTTGATTGAGTCTTTAAATTTTGGGGGTCCAATTGTTTTCAGCTCTTTAGATGGTAGTTCATCGTCAGAGGACTAGCTGGCAAAATGTTCTACCCATTCTGTAGTTTGTCTCTTCACTCTGTTGGTATTATTTCTTTCTTTCTTTCCTTGTCCTTTTTTTTTTTTTTTTTTTTTTTTTTTTTTTTGAGACAGGGTCTCACTATATAGTTCAGGCTGGCCTTGAACTTACTTTGTAGCCCAGGCTGGCCTTGAACTCAGAGCAATCCTCCTGCCTCAGCCTCCCAAGTACTGGGATTACAGGCCTGCATCACCATGCCTGGGTCTTGGTATTATTTCTTGTATAACCAGGGTTTTATTCAGAAAATCTTTGCCTAAACCTATGTCTTCAACAGTTTTACCTATTTTGTCTTCGTGTTTCTGTTCCAATGTTGAGCTCTTCAATCAATTTTTATTTTAGTTTATTGTATGATGAGAGACGTGCATCTAAGTTCAACCTTCTGCATATGGATAACCAATTTTCCCAGTACCATTTTTTTTTTGTGGGTACCGGGAGTCAACCTCAGGACCTCGTGTGCCAGCAGGCGCCCGTGCTGCTGAGCGATATCACCGGCCCTTTTTTCGTATGAGGGTTCCAGGAGTCGAACTCCGGCCCTCACGCTTGCCAGGCAGGCGCTTATGCCGATGAGCCATCTCACCGGCCACCCAGTACCATTTTTAAAGAGGCTATCTTGCCTCCAGTGAAAGGATTTGCCTCCTTTGTCAAAAATTGCATAACTGAGTGTGCCTGGAGTTGTTTCTGTATCATCTATTCTGTTCCAATGATCCACAAATCCACAAGTCAATTTTTTTGCTAATTACATGCTGTTTTTATCACTGTATCTTTTTTTAAAAAATTAAGTTTATAGGTACATTTTACATATACACAATGATCATATAAGGAATAAGGAATTATACACAATTATACACAATGATCATATAAGGATAAGGAATTTGTACCCATACATGATATGTTTTGATTCCTCATTTTTTCCCCAATCCCTTCTCCTCCCTTCAACCCCCTTCCCCTCCCTACTTACAAGGTTTATTTCCATTTTATCCTTTTTATACTCATTTTTTTCCTTTTCCCTTCCTTCCTTCCCCCTTTCCTCCACCCTAGTTCTACTTTCTTTGGAACAATTTCTTCCCATTTCACAATATCTATTGTACGTTTTGGTCCTTATTTACGCCTTCAGTTTCTCACACAAGGGACACAATGTGACGTTTACACATGTGATTGTGATTTATTTCACTTAAGAGTATTGTCTCAAGTTGCATTCATTTACCTAGAAATATCTCAAATTTATCCTTCTTTATGGCAGAGTACTCCATTATATTAAAAAAAGAACCCACATCTTCTTTATCAATTCCTCAGTTGGTGGGCATTTGGGTCATTTCCAAGATTTAGCTATTACAAATTGTGCTGCTATAAACATGGGTGCACATATATCACTCTGGTATGATGTTTTTTATTCTTCCAGGAAGATACCCAGAAGGGGAATGGCTGGGTGAAATGGCACCTCTAATCCTAGTTTTTTAAGGAATTTCCACACTGATTTCCACAGTTGTTTGACCAGTCTACACTCCCACCTACATTGGACAAGGGTTCCTTTATCCCCACAGCCCCTCCAGCATTTGTTATTGGTAGATTTTTGATGATAGCCATTCTTTCTTGGGTGAGATGGAATCTCAGTGTTGTTTAATGTGCATCTCTCAAATAACCAGTGATGCTGAACATTTTTTCATATATTTATTTGTTGTTTGTATTTCTTCCTCTTAGAAGTGTGTATTCATCTCATATCCCCATTTTTTCATTGGATCTTTAAATTTTGGGGTCTGATATTTTTCAATTCTATATATGCTCTAGATATAAATCCTGAAAGAAAACTGGCTAAATTTTTTTCCCATTCTGTGGGTTGTATTTTCACTCTGTTGGTGATTTCTTTTGTTGTGCAAAACTTTTTAATAGGATGAGATCCCCATTATTGATTCTTTGTATTATTTCCTGTGTGACAGAGTTTTGTTCATGAAATCTTTGCCTACACCTATGTCTTCAAGAGTTCTGCCTATTCTCTCTTCCAGCAGATTTAGTGTTTCTGCTTTAATATTTAGGTCTTTGATCCATTTCTATTTTAGTTTAGTGCATATTGATAGACACGGGTTTTAGTCTTTGGCATGCGGAAAGTCTTTAGTCTTTAGTTTTAGTCTTTGGCGTATGGAGAGCCAGTTTTTCCATCACCATTAATTAAAGAGGCTATCTTTCTTCCAGTCAATGTGTTTGGCTCCTTTGTCAAAGATCAGGTGGCTGACTGTGTTTGGAGTTGTTTCTGCATCTTCTAATCTGTTCCATTGATCCTCAGGTGTGTTTTTTTGCAGTACCATGCTGTTTTTATCACAGTAGCTTTGTAGTACAATTTAAAGTCAGGAATTTTAATGCCCACTGCCTTGCCATTGTTGCCCAGAATTGCTTTTGCTATTCTAAATTTTCTGGTTCTATATGAATTTTAGAACTGCTTTCTCCAGTTCTGTAAGATATGTTATTGGTGTTTTGTTTAGAGTTGCATTAAATTTAGATGCCAGGTTTGGCATTATGGCCATTTTAAATATATTGGTTCTGCCTACACAGAAAAATAGAATATCCTTCCATTTTCTCATATCCTCTTCAATCTCCTTTTCCAGAGTAATATAGTTTTCATTGTAGAGGTCTTTCACTTCTTTGATTAGGTTTATTCTAAGTATTTCATTTTTTAAATGCTATTGTGAAAGATGCTGTTTCACTAATTTTCCTCTCAATGAGTTTGTTATTGGTATACAGGAATGCAATTTATTTTTTAAGTGTTGCCTATGTATCCTCCAACTCTACTGAGTTTGGGTATTACTTCTTGGAGTCTTTTGGTGGAGTTTTGGAGTATTCTATGTAGAAGATCATGTCATCTGTAAGTAATGATAACTTATTTTCCTATCCATATCAATTTTATTTCTTTATTTTGTCTAATTGCTGTCGCTAGTATTTCAAAAACTATATTGAAAAAGAGTGGTGATAGTGGACATCCTTCATTTCTTCCTGATTTTAGAGGGAAAACTTTCAGCTTCTCTCTGTTAAGTATGATATTGGCCATTGGTTTGCCATAGATGGTCTTTATTAGATTATGATAAGGATCCTTTATTCCTATTTTCTTCAGCATTTTTTTATCATGAATGGTTACTGAATTTTGTCAAATGCTTTTGCTGCATCTCTTTAGATGATAGTATAGTTTTTGTCCTTTCTTCTATTTATGTGGTGAATTACATTTATTTATTTGCATATGTTAAATCACCCCTGCATCCCTAGAATGAATCCTATTTGGTCATGATGTATGACCTTTTTTTATGATTTGTTTCATTTGACTTGGCAGCATCTTATTGAGGATTTTTGCATCTATGCTCATTAAAGAGATTGGTCTATAGTTTTCTTTGTTGGGTCCTTTTCTGATTTTGGGATCAGGGTAATGCTTAGTTTCAGGAATGAGTTTGGGAATACTGCTTCCATTTCAATATCATTTAAGTCTTTGAGAAGTATTGGTGTTAGATCTTCTCTAAAGTTCTTGTAGAATTAGGGAATGAACCCGTGGGGACCTGGACTTTTCTTACTTGGTAGTTTTTTTTTTTTTTTTTTTTTACTTCTTCAATTTCACTAATTGATATTGGCTTATTTAAATTTTTTATATCTTCTTGGTTCAGGTTTGGTAGTTCATATGTATCTGGGTATTTATGCATTTCTTCTGAGTTTTCCATTTTATTAGAGTACAGATTCTCAAAGTAGTTAGCAGTAATATTCTGGATTTCAGCAGAATCTGTTGTTATTTTGCCTTTTTCATTTCTTGTTTTGTTTTGTTTTGTTTTGTTTTTTGTGAGTATCGGGGGTCGACCTCAGGACCTCACGCGCCAGCAGGCGCCCGTGCCGCTGAGCGATATCACCAGCCCTTTTTTCGTATGTGGGTTCCGGGAGTCGAACTTGGGCCCTCGCACTTGCCAGGCAGGCGCTTACGCTGCTGAGCCATCTCACCGGCCCATCCTTTTTCATTTCTAACTGCATGGATATGGGGTTTTTCTTTCCTTTTTAAAATAAGATTGGCTAAGGGTTTGTCTATTTTGTTCAATCTTACAAAGAACCAACTTTTCAATTCATTGATTCTTTGTATTTTTTTAGTCTAAATTTCATTAATATCTGCTTGGATCTTTATAATTTCCTTCCTTGTACTAGCTTTGGGTTTGAATTGTCCTTCTCTTTCTAAAATCTTGAGGTACATCATTAGGTTATTTATTTGAGTGTGTTTTGTTTTTTTAATGTGGGAATTCACACTATAAACTTTTCACTTAGGACTGCTTGTATCCCATAGGTTTCATTGCTTCTAGCTGGCATTATTGTTTCATTGTAGAAACTAATTTCTTCTTTAATTTCATCTGTGACTTAGTGATTATTCAGCAGAATATTATTTAATTGCCATATTTTTGAATAGTTTCTCTGCTGTCTTTCACCATTGATTTCCAATTTCATTGCGCTATGGTCTGATAATATTCATGTGATAATTTCAATTCCTTTGCACTTATTTAAGCATGTTTTATGGGCTAGAATGTGATCTATTTTGGAGAAAATCCACGTGCTACTGAGAAGAATGTGTACTTTGTGGTTGTTGAGCAGAACACTGTAAATATCTACTAAGTCCATTTGTTTGAAAGTTTGGTTCAGCTCTGATATTTCTTTGTTCATGTTTTGCCTAGTTGATCTGTGCATTTGTTCAATACAGTGGTGTATTGAGGTCGCTCATTACAAGTGTATTTGCGTTCATCTCATTTTTTTGTGTCCATTAGTGTTTGTTTTATGAAGTTGGGTGTGCCACTATTTGGTGCATATATATTTATAATTGTTAATGCTTCCTGTTGAACTGTTCCCTTAACCAGTATGTAATGATCATCTTTATCTGTCTGAACAGCCTGAGCTTGAAATCCACTTTGTCTGAAATTAGGATAGCGACTTCTGCTGTTATCCAGTTTCCCATTGCATGAAATATTGCTTTCCATCCTTTGATTTTTAATCTACAAGTTTCTTTTTGAATTAAATATGTTTCTTGTATACTACATATTGTTGGGTTTCATTTCTTTTTTTTTTTTTTTTTTTTTAAAGAGAAGAAAAAACAAAACAAATCAAAAGAAGAACAGATTTTCAAACAAACATAATAGGAGGGTAACAATGGTTAATACATTACGTATTACTATCTTTAAGTTAGTTATTCAGGACACCAGACATTAGCATTCAATTGTCCAAACATTATTGGCACAAACCTTACTCTTCAATGAACTAAGTAAAAATGGTAGTGTATCTATCTTAACCTGGGTTTCATTTCTTGATCCATTCCCTCAGTCTGTGTCTTTTGATTTAGGAATTGAGACCATTCACATTGCAGTTATTAGTGAGAGGTATTGACTTATTCCTGTCATTGCATTATTTTCCTGTTGCTAATTTCTTCATTTTCCCCCTTTTCCTAGGTGCTCATCCTGCCAGGTGTCTTCATTTTTTTTTGACATATTAGCATTGTTGGGTTCATTGTCTCTTTCTAGGATATCCTTGAGAGTTTTTTTGTAGCACTGGTTTGTTGGTCATGAATTTCTTGAGGTGCTCCTTGTCATGGGCATGGAAATATCTTATTTGTCTATCAACTTTAAAGAAAAGTTTTGTAGGACACACAAGTCAAGGTTGGAAGTTATCTTTTAAGGATTAAAACACTTCACTCCAGGCAATTCTAGCCTTTAAAGTTTGTGTGGAGAAGTCCACCATGATCCTTATTGGTTTTCCTCTATATGTGATTTATTGTCTCTCCCTACCAGCTTTTAAAATTTTGTTCCTATGATTAACATCTGGAATTTTGATTAAAATGTTGCAGTAAGAGGTTTTCTTTTGGTCATAGCTATTTGGGTTTCTGTATACCTCACTTATCTCTATGTTTATTTCTTCCTCTATATTTGAGGAGTTTCATGGCCATTATTTCTGTAAACAGATATTTTATGCCATTTGTGTTATTTTTGGATTTTTCACTGATGCCAGTTATTAGTAGATTAGTCTTCTTTGCATTGTCTAGCAGTTTGTGAATCCATTTCAAGCTCTCTTGTTTTTAAGGTTTCTTTGAGTAGGTGGTCTTTAATGGCATCATTGGATTCTGAGATCTAGAATCTGAGATCAGAATCTTCATTTCTGATTGAAAAGTTCTCAAGGACTCTAATTTTTTGTTAAACTAGACAAACATGTTTTGTATGGCTTTTTTATAGAAAAAATAAAACAAAATTTCAAAATAAAATATTAGGAGAATAACAATAGTTAACATATTGCATATTGTTATCTTCAAAGTAGTTACTTGGAGTACAAGATATAGGCATGAAAAATTCAGCAAACAATATTAGCACAAAACTTTTTTTCAATGAACTAAGAGAAACTAGTAATATAACCATTTTAACTATATTGTATATTTTTCCTTTTCCCTTCCTTCTTTTCCCCTTCTCCCAACACAGATCCTCTTTCCTTTGGAACAGTTCTTCCCATTTCACAATATCAATTATACATTTTGGTCCTTATTTACTCTTCAGTTTCTCACACCAGGAAGACAATACATTGTTTACACATGTGAGTCTCATTTATTGCACTTACGAGTATGGTCTCCATTTACATCCATTTACCTATAAATGTCTTAAGTGTGTCCTTCTTTATGGCTGAGTAGTATTTCATTGCATAAAAAGACCACATCTTCTTTATCCATTCCTTGCTTGATAGGCATTTGAGTCATTTCCAAGATATTAGCTGTTACAAATTGTGCTACTATAAACATGGGTGCACATATATCTCTGTTGTATAATATTTTTAATTCTTTTGGGATTATACCTAGAAGGGAAATAGCTGGGTTGAATGGGAACTCTAATCCTAGTTTTTAGAAGAATCTCCATACTGATTTCCACAGTGGTTGCACCAGTCTACACTACCACCAACAGTGGGGAAGGGTTCCTTTTTCCCCACAACCCCGGCAGCATTTGTTATTGGTTGATTTTTGATAGCCATTCTTTCTGGAGTGAGATGGAATCTCAGTGTTGTTTCAATTTGCATCTCTTGAATGACCAGTGATGTTGAACATTTTTTCATATATTTACTTGCTATTTGTATTTCCTCATCTGAGAACTACGCATTCATCTCAGATGTCCATCTTGTTTTGTTTTGTTTTGTTTTGTTTTGTTTCTTATATCCGGGTACCGGCAGTCGAGCTCAAGACCTCACACTTGCCAGGCAGGCGCTTATGCCACTGAGCTATATCACCGGCCCAGATGTCCATTTTTGGATTGGCTCTTTGAATTTGGGGGTTCTGATTTTTTTTCAATTCTTTATATACTCTAGATAAAAGTCCTTTTTCTGAGGGACAACTGCCAAATTTTTTTAACACTCTGGGTTGTGTTTTCACTCTGTTGGTGATTTCCTTTGTTGTGTAAAAGCTTTTTTAATAAGATGAGATCCCTGCTGTATATTCTCTGCAGTATTTCCCGTGTGGTCTGGGATTCATTCATAAAATCTCTGCCTACACCTATGTCTTCAAGATTTCTACCTACTTTCTCTTCCAGTAGATTTAGTGTTTCTGTTTTAATATTTAGATCTCTGATCCATTTTGACTTTAGTTTAGTGCATAGAGATAGACAAGGGTCTAGTTTTGGACTTCATCATGTGGAAAGCCAGTTTTTCCAGCACCATTTACTAAAGAGGCTATCTTTCTTCCAGTGAACATGTTTAGCCCCTTTGCCGAAGATCAGGTGGCTGAGTGTGTTTGAAGTGGTGTGTGCATCTTCTAATCTGTTCCACTGGTCCTCAGGTCTATTTTTTTTCCCAGTACCATGCTGATTTTATCACAGTAGCTTTATACTGTAATTTCAAGTCAGGGATTGTAATGCCACCTCACTGGCCTTTGTTACCCAGAATTGCTTTTGCTATTCTAGGTCTCTTCTCCTTCAAAATGAATTTTAGGGATGTTTTCTCTAGTTCTCTGAGGTACGTTAATGGCATTTTGATTGAGATTGCATTCAATCTGTACAACAATTTTGGGAGTATGGCCATTTTCACTATGTTGGTTCTTCCTAACCATGAGCAAGACATATCTTTTTATTTTCTGAAATCCTCTTTGATCTCCTTTTTCAGAGTACTGTAATTTTCAAAGTGTAGCTATTTTACTTCCTTTATTAGATTCATTCCTTAGTATTCTTTTTTTTTTTTTTTGATGCTATTATGAAGGGCGTTTTTTCCCTAATTTCTCCCTCAGTGAGTTTGTTATTTGTGTACAGGAATGCTACTGATTTTTCAGTGTTGACTTTATATCAAGCTACACTACTGAATTTGCTTATTAAATCTAGAAGTCTTTTGGTGGAGTTTTTGGGGTCTTCTATGCAGAGTACCATGTCATCTGTTAATGTGTGTGTGTGATAGTTAATCTTGATTGTCAGTCATTTGGTTTGAGAGATGACTAGAAGATTAATAAACCATACATCTGCGTGTGTCTCGGTGGACCACGAGGGCATCACTTGGAGGACTGTCTTGTTTCTGGCCCCTTCTCTGGCCAGACTCTCTGCTTCCTAGTTGCCAGGAGGTGGGTAGCTTTCCTCTGACAAGCCCTTAATACCTCTTACGGACATACTCCATGACATACTCTACACAAATCTTTGTCCATTTTTTTTTTGTGGGTACCAGGGCTTGAACTCAGGATCGCTTGAGCCAGCAGGCGCCCGTGCTGCTGAGCGATATCACCGGCCCCTTTTTCGTATGTGGGTTCCGGGAGTCGAACTCAGGACCTCACGCTTGCTAGGCAGGTACTTATGCTGCTGAGCCATCTCACCGGCCCTCTTTGTCCATATTTAATCAAGTTACATATTCTGGGTATTGACTTTAAGGTGTTCTTTAAGGTTTTTTTTTATGAACTCTTTATCAGATATGTGGTTTACAAATATTTTCCCCATTTCCTAGCTTGTCTCTGCTCAGTTATTTCTATTGCTGTCCTGAAACCTTTCCATTTTGCTATAGCCACATTTGGTCTATTTGGGGTTTACCTGGTCTCTTTTGGGTATCTTTGCCTGTACTTTGGTGTTAAATTCAGGAAATCATTCTGGAGATCAATGTCAAGAAGATTTACCCCTGTTTTCTTCCAGGCAATTAAGTTTCTAATGTTAGGTTTAAGTGTTTCATCCATTCTGAGATAATTTTTCTGTATGGTGTAAGATAAGGACCCTGTTTCATTCTTTTGGGTGTGGATATGGAGTTTTACCCAAATCGTTTACTGAAGAGATTATCCTTTCTCCTATGTGTTCCTGGCACCCTTGTCAAGGATCAGTTGGTCATATACATGTGGGATTATTTCTGGGATGTTGATTCATTACACTGTTTTGTGCGACTGTATGCCAGTACCTTAGAGCTATGGGAGTGTAATGCCTCCAACTTTGCACTTTCACAGGATTGCTTTGACTCCTTGGGGTATTTTGAAGTTTTGGATGTTTTTTTCTTTCTGTGAAAAACACCTTTGGGATTTTGACATTGATTGAGTCGACTCTTTGGATCACTTCAAGTAGGATGGACATCTTTTTTTTGCGGGGGGAGACAGGGTCTCACCGTGTTGCCCAGGCTGGCCTTGAACTCACTATGTAACCCAGGGTGGCCTCGTACTCACAGCAATCCTCCTGCCTCAGCCTCTAGAGTGCTGGGATTACAGGTGTGCACCACCACACCCGGCTAGGATGGACATTTTCACATCTTAATTCTTTCAGTTCATGAACACAAGATGTCTTTTCATGAATCTGTGTCTTTACTTTCCTTCATTAACTTTTTAAATTATCAGCGTACAAGTCTTATACCTCTATAGGTATGTTCCTAAGTATTTTATTATTTTTGTTGATATTGTGAATGAGTTATTTTCTTCATTTCCTTTTTAGGTAGTTCATTGTTTGCATAAGGAAAAGTTTCTAAAGTTTGCATGTAAACTTTGTATCCTACGACCATTCTGAATTCATTAGCTCTAACAGAGAAAAAATTCGTTGTTTTCCTCTAGATTTGGGTGCTTTTGATTTCTTGAATGTGTCTTTTTTGTTCTGGCTGGGACTTCTACTCTTATGTTGTGTAGAAGTGGTAAGAATGGGCATCCCTGTCTTGTACCTTAAATTAGAGGAAAAGCTTTTAATTCGTCTCCATTGTTTTGATGTTGACTGTAGGTTTCTCACACGTGGCCTTTAGTGTGTTTAGGCAAGTTCCTTCTTGACCTGTCGGCTTAGAGTTTTAATTTCAACCAAATGCTTTTTCTGCATCTACTACGATGATCATGTGCTGCCCGTTTTTTTTTAAATGCAGGAGACTAGCATGAGCTTCCCTCCTTACAGTCTTCCCAAAGGCCACGTAGAAGAGAGGTGGGCAGAAAGGGGGAGACTTGTAAGCTGGTCCCAGTGTCTGGACAGGGGCCTCTGATGCCACAGAGGAGTGGAGGGGGTGGTCTGTTCTGCATGACTCCGTTAGTGAGGGTTGTGAAACTTCTCTGGAGGCAGCATTTCAGAAATAGGGCTGGAACTTTTATTGTGTCATAAAATCGAGCCTACTGGAAAACCCGATAATGTGACAGATGCTAGGTGGTTGGGAACGAGGGAAGTGACTGGGACACAGCAAGAATCCCACAGGCCACGCACACGACTGGGGGGTAAAACAAATTCTTGGTAAGAAGGTGGCTAGGGGACAAGGAAAGCTAGGTCCCCAAATCAGGTAGCTGGGTGCTGTGTGGTGATGTAGAAACTCCTCTTGCATCCCTGTGCCTTTTTATCCTTCCTCAGCAAGCAGTGAGAGGAGCTCAGGGTAGAACTCAAAAGAAATGTCCCTTTTTATCCCTGAATAGGAGCTTGTGTACCTCAGAGGAACACAGAGCATGCACATTTCTCTGCTTTTCCCTTTGTCTCATCCTTAGTCCCTAGACCATTAGCCCTGTTGCCATGGGAACTGAAGCCGAGTGTCTGATGCATTCACTGGGCTGTGGGAGAAAAGCAGAGGTGGCCCTTGAAATAAAGGCCCTTGGGGGCAGAGATTTTAGCAAAGTATGCGCATCGAATGAATTCACCATTTCCACGGATATATGGATCCCTGCGATTACTATTACGTCCCTCCCCTCCTACACACATACGTAGGCCTCCCCCACTGACCAGCTTCATCCTGAGCAGATCTTTATGGAGCACTACACTGGGTGGCCCATAGTGGGGGATGTTAGGGGCCTCAGGAAGGGGACTTGTTTCCTTAGAGGTGCTTGTAGGAACCAGGTCTGGCAGGGGGAGGAAGGAACAGGTGAAGAGCTTGGCCTGGGCAGATGTAGCCTGGAGGTATGGAAGGTTCCTTTGTTGTCAAGGAAGGTGTTCCTGTTGCCATGGAAGGCTGAGATGTGGAACACCCAGTGGAGAAGAGGCATCCCGTGTGTCCCCGTCCCTTCCTTTTTTCCATCTCCTGCCTCTGAGATGGTGCCTAGGAGGAGCCCCAGGCCAGACCTGGGAGGAGGACCCTTCTGTTTCCAGAGGCAGGGAAGAGCGCTCAAACCTGGCAGATGGCTTTACCTCACCATTTCTGCCTCATAGCTCTCTCTCCCCATCCCTGCTCTTACTCTGCGGTCATTTATGACCCTTTGGAAAGGCCCTCTCCCCAGTCTCTTTCTCTTTGCTCACACACCCATTTCCTCTAAACGCCATCCCACTGTCCTGTCTTCCCACCTCACTTCTGCACCCATCATCACTGCCCATCTTTCCTCTCTGCCTCCTCCCTCTTTCCTCCCTGTATTATCTCTGTTTGTCCTTCTCTTCCCCTTGTCCCTGGCTTCCTCTTCCCTTTCTCATTCTTGTTCTCCCTTTTCCACTTGCATCCCTCCTCCTTCTCACCATGCCTTTTCTTCTCATCCACCTCCTTCTTCTTTCCCTACCCTGCTGCATAGGGTGTGACTAATACCTCATTCACTCAATTATGATGGGCCTGATTCGGGCCATGTCATGTTCAGCCTACTAGGGCAGTGCATCATAAAATGAATCACAGGCATAACTCTCGCATTGCAAATTACCATGAGTGATATGGGACTAAATAACAGGAAGCTATGGGAGTAAGTAATGGGAGAACTAATTTCCGTGTTGGGCCCAGTGAAGACAATGCCACAGACATTGGTTCTTCTGCCACCCAGCATCCTCCCACGGCCTCTAGGTCACCACCTCCCTTGTAAGTTGGGGCAAGTGTCCTCTTCCATCTTGGCAGTGTGAGGGACTCACTCAGGGGGTCCTGCCCTCCATTAGTCCAAGTGTCAACATAAAGTCCACCTGGGTGCTGACTTCATGCAATCTGACCAACTAACTGACCAAAATGGGCTGAGGAGCCATTTCAACTTGTCAGTGGACCTTTGCTCCGGGCACCTTTGTGCTCTCCTCATTCATCCGTTCTCTTTCTCACCTCACTTTGTCTCTCCCTTGCTCTCCATTGTCTCCATCAAGTCTTTTCTTAAAGGCTGGGCCTCACAAAGACAAAGAGGTTGAGGAAGGCGACTCTAGAAATACTGTGCTGGGAGGTGGAAAGGACACAGATGAGTGCTATCTGATTAGCTGATGTAAAGGAGCTGGATCTTAAGGCAGCAGCAAGGAAAGCCCGCAAGCAGCCATCTTGATCCTCGCTTCACCAGGCACCAGGCACAGTTGGCTCGTACTCCTGCATGTTGGTGCTAGTGTTATAAATTGCACAAATATGCTACGGATCGACTAGGCACCTGGATCCCTGCATAGCTCCCTGTAGCCCGGCAAATTGCTCTCCCCCAGCTCTGGGAGTTTGGGGACAGATTCACACTCTTCAGAGCATGAACCAGCAGATTTATGGACTCTGGGACCCGAAGCTCAGTTGAAGGCATACCCACATATCCACACCCCACACAGCCCATCTAAGTTTCTGTCTGCAGAGATTGTCACTCTCTGGCTTCATTGGAAACTCCGAGTCCAGATTGCTGGCATCTCGCCTGTCCCCACACATGCAGAAGGTGCTTGCTTGGCTTCTCTAACCGTCTCAAGAGAGGAGACTCAGTAATCTCTTCACTGAGGGACTCCCAAGTTGCCTTTATCACTCAGTTTAAAGTATTTTCTAATTCCCATGTGTCTTTTTTCATAAAGCCAATGGTTACATAGGAGGATCTTTATGAATTTGATACTTATGGGGGTCCTTTAATGATCTTTGTTACTAATTTCTGGATTCCTGGCCTGTGGTCAGAAAATATACAATTTACCAAAGACTCAATTTTTGTGATGCACCTGGGATTCTATTCATGTAAAAATCTTTTTGTAACATTTAACCCAATATGCCTGGCAAGCGCAAGGTCCTGAGTTCGATTCCCGGTACCCCCCCAAATAATTATCCACATTTAACCCAATAAAACACAGCCGGGTGGCTTGGCAAACGCATGGAATCGCAGTACTCTGGGAGGCTGAGGCAGGAGGTTCACGAGTTTGAGCGTAGGCTATGCAATTTAGTGACTTATCAAGACCCTGACTCAAAATGAAAAATAAAAAAGGGCTGATGATATAGTTAATGTGAAAGCCCTGGCTTCAATCCCCAGGACTCCAAGGACAAAACAAAACAAAACAAAAGAAAACACACATTTGTACGAAACATGGATGCACCGCCGAGTAAAATGTTGCACCACAGACATCTCGATAACTTCAGTGCAGGTTAAGAAACCCAGCACTGCTGGCAACCGAAAAGCAGGCTCATGCCTTTCTTTGTGACACCATCCACCGGTCCAGCAAGTCTGGCCACCAGTTTGACTTGTAACACTTTAATTTTGCCTCTTTGTGAACTTCATTACACATAATCAGTAGGATCATTATAGTACACATTCTTATAATCTGGCTGTCTTCTAGCAGTATCATGTGCTGATTTATTGCTATTCATATTTGTTGTGTTGTGTAGCTATAGTCGATTTCTCTTCATTACTGAACAGAAGTCAGTCGCAGGAATACATCCCAGTATTTCAAAAGTTTCCATTTCTGACATGGCATGTCAGTAGTTCCCGGTGTACAGCATGGCTATTGTTAGTGTGTGAATATTCAGACACATGTCCTTCGGTGAGCAGAATTACGCCTTTAAGACTGTACTCTCTGGGTCACTTTCATGACTTTTTCTTCCCTTATTTCACTGCAAGCTGCAAGCGGTGACAGCGGATGTATCCAGGTCTTTTTCCTTGATCCCACAAAGAAGGCTTTCCACATTTCAGCATTAACTGCCATGGGCTTTGTTGGTTTCTGAGAGAGTCGGATTGGATTAAGAGAGTCCCCTCCTAGTCCCAGTTTGCTCAGAGGTTTTGTCATAAGCGAACCTTCACCTTCTAAACTGAAGATTCTGCTTCCATGGGAATGTTGTGTTTTTCTTCTTAGCACATTACTTTCTGAGACACGCTGATTCTTTTAAAGGCAGAGACGCTTCACTCATAGAGTGTTTTTGACTTGTCTGAGGTATAATTTGCCTTAAGATATACAGCTGGCTTGCTGTGGTGACACTTTATTCCAGACTCTTCTCTCTGTGGTTATGTGAAAGATGGGCAGGCCGACACTTTTCATTTCTTAGCATGCTCTTATAAAGGTTTTGGCCTCATAACACCAGATGGGAACGGTTTCCTCTCTTTAATATTGTGTGGCAGAATTTAAGATTGACATTCTTTCTCCCTGCAATGTTTGGTGGGATCAAAATTTGAAGCTCTCGGGAACTGGACGCTGTTTTTAAGGGGTGGTGCACCTGGTGGCTTCCCTGAAACTGCACTCATCCAGTATATTGGGCAATTCTGAAGTTTGGGTTATCTTTTTGTCATTTTGGTGTGCTTTCGTGACTTGTGTGTGTTCTATCTGGATTTTAAAGATGGTTAGCATAAAGTCTTTCAAGATTAGGACTAATAGTCATTTCAATATTTCATGGTCGATAGCCATGTCTCCTGAAAGAGCCCAGAAATTTCTCTCTATTTTCTATTTTCAATTCTTTCTAGTTGGTTGGGGTCAACACAAGATAAATATGAATTGTACTATTGTCTTTACGAAGAGCCAGTTTTTGCTGTCTTCTTTCACTTTTAACTGATCTACACTTTTATCTTTATTTGATTTGCTCTGCTTTCTTTAGGTTTCCTCTGATTTTTCTACTTGATTTTGACATAGGTTCTTAAATTTGTCTCTTTATTTTCCTACATAGTATGGACATTTAAAGTTATCCTCTATGTTTTTATTAGGATTCAGTCAAAAATGTTTTGTAATCTACTCCATGAGTTCTTGTTAGAGCTGTGGGATATTTGGAAGGATGTTTCTTAACTAAGTATGCATAGAGTATTCCTTTTATTCCTTTCTTTTGCAATTGTTTTGGTTAGAACTTCTAGGACAAGGTAAAGGAGAAATGGGAAGTGCAGCTGTCCTTCCCTTGTCCTGACAGAGGAAAAGATTTCAGCCTTTCACCATTGACTGTGATGTTCATGGTGGGTTCCTCATGATAAATCCGAATTTGTTATTTTGAGGTTGCTTCCTTGTCTTACTCGTGTGTTGACTTTTTTTTTTTTGTCATAAAAGGCTGCTGAATTATTATTTATGGTAGCGCTTGAAGGAATCTTGTGGTTGTTGTCTTGCCTTTTATTGATTTGCTGCATGACTTTTTTTTTTTGTTTTGTGGGTACCGGGGGTCGACCTCAGGACCTCGTGTGCCAGGAGGCGCCCGTGCTGCTGAGCGATATCACCGGCCCTTTTTTCGTATGCGGGTTCTGGGAGTCAAACTCTGGCCCTCGCGCTTGCCAGGCAGGCGCTTATGCCGCTGAGCCATCTCACCGGCCCTTGACCTTTGATTGATTTTCAGTGGTTAAATCTTCCTTGCATTGTCCAAGTAAATCTCAATTCGTCAAAGACGTCTAATGTGCTGTTGAACTCAGTTTGATAGTGTTTTGCTCAGTACTTTTGGATCACGTTCTTCCAGCATGTTAGTTTGTGGGATTTTTTTCTTTTTCTTTTTCTTTTTTTTTTTTTTTGTTTGTTTGTTTTGTTCTTGTGGGCTGTCTGTCCAACTTTGGTATCGGGGTAATGCTGGCCTCTTAAAATGAATTGGAAATACTTTCTCCTTTTCAATTTTGGATGGGATTGAGGAGGATCAGTGATCATTTGTTACATGCTTGGCAGCATTCTCCAGTGAAACCATGTGGCCCTGGGTGTCCCTATCAGGAAGGTTGTGATTACGAATTCAGTGTCCTAACTAGTTATACGTCTGTTCAGATTTTTAACTTCCTTTTTAAATTTTTTTATGTTTTAATATTTTTATTTTTTATGTGGGTACCGGGAGTCAACCTCAGCACCTCGCGCTTGTCAGGCAGGTGCTTATGCCGCTGAGCTATCTGACTGGCCCGTTCTTTTTTTTATTTTAAAGACAGAAAACAATCATACAGAATTTCAAAACAAGCTAATAGGGGATTAACAATGGTTAATACATTGTGTATTGTTATCTTCAAAATAGTTGCTCAGAGTAAAAGATATAGGCATGAAAAATTGATCAAACAATAGAAGCACAAACCGTTCTTTTCAATGAACTAATAGAAATCAGTAGTATAATTATCTTAGCTAACCTTTATATATATATATATATATATATATATATATATATAAAATAAATTTATATATACATATATATATATAATACATATATATTTTCTTTTCCTTCTTTTCTCCTTTCCCCCATCCCAGTTGTTCTTTCCTTTTGATCAGTTTCTTTCCCTTTCAGAATATCTATTGTACATTTTGGATTTTATTTACTCTTTCAGCTTCTTCTGCTGGGGAGACAATAAGATGTTTACACTTGTGAGTCTGATTTATTTCACTTATGAGTATGGTCTCAAGTTGCATCCATTTACGTATAAAAGCCTCGAGTTTATCCTTCTTTGTAGCTGAATGGTACTCCATTGTATAAAAATACCACGTTTTTTATCCATTCCTCGGTCGATTGACATTTGGGATGTTTCCAATATCTAGCTATTACAAATTGTGCTGCTAGAAACATGGGTGCCCATACATCGCTGTGGTACGATGTTTTTAATTCTTCTGGGAAGATACCCAGAAGGGGAATAGCTGGGTCAAATGGGACCTCCCATCCTACATTTTGAGGTTATCCACACTAATTTCCACAGTGGTTGTACCAGTCTACACTCCCATCAATAGTGAACAAGGGTTCCTTTGCCCCCAGAGCCCCGCCAGCATTTGTTATTGGTTGATTTCTTGATGATAGCCATTCTTTCTGGGGTGAGGTGGAATCTCAGTATTGTTTTAATTTGCATTTCTTGAATGGCCAGTTATGTTGAACTTTTTTTCATATATTTATTTGCCATTTATATTTCTTCTTCTAAGAAGTGCATATTCATCTCAGATGCCCATTTTTGGATTGGGTCCTTGAATTTGGGGGGCCTGATTTTCTTCAGTTCTTTATATGTTCTGGATAGAAGTCCTTTGTCTGAGGGACAGTCGGCTAAAATTTTTTCCCGCTCTGTGGGTTGTATTTTCACTCTGTTGGTGATTTCTTTTGATGTGCAAAACCTTTTTAATAAGATGAGATCAGAGTTGTTGATACTTTGAAATACTTCCCGTGCAGTTTTGGTTTTGTTCATGAACTCTCTGCCTACCTTCATGTCTTCAAGATTTCTGCCTACTTTCTCTCCAGTAAATTCAGTGTTTCTGTTTTAATATTTAGATCTTTAATCCATTTTGACTTTAGTTTCGTGCATGCTGATAGACATGTGTCTAGTTTTAGTCTGTGGTGTGTGGAATGCCAGTTTTACTGGCACCATCTATTAAAGAGCCTGTCTTTCTTCCAGTAAACACGTTTGGCTTCTTTGTTAAAGATAAGGTGGGTGAGTGTGTTTGTAGATGTGTCTGCATCTTCTAGTCCCTTCCACAGATCCTCAGGTCTCTTTTTTTGCTAGTACTATGCTGTTTTTATCACGGTAGTTTTATAGTATAATTTCAAGTCAGGGATTGTGAGACTGTGATGCCTCCTGCCTTGCCTTTGTTGCTCAGGGTTGCCTTTGCTATTCTAGGTCTCTTCTGTTTCCAAATGAATTTTAGGAATGTTTTCTCCAGTGTGTGAGGCATGATAATGGTATTTGGATCAGAACTGCATTAAATTCGTATAACAGTTTTGGGAGTATGGACATTTTCACTATGTTGTTTCTTCCTACCCAAGAGGGAGGAATATCTTTCCATTTTCTGATATCCTCTTTGATCTCCTTTTTCAGAGTACTGTAATTTTAAATGTATAGATGTTCTACTTCCTTTGTTAGATTGATACCTAAGTATGCAACATTTTGGATGCTATTGTGAATGCTGCTGTTTCCCTAAATTCTGTCTCAGTGAATTTGTTGTTTATATACAGGAATTCTATTGATTTTTGAGTATTGACTTTGTATCCAGCTACACTATTGAATTTGCTTATTAAATCTAGAAGTCTTTTGGTGGAGTTTTTGGGGTCTTCTATGCAGAGTATCATGTGATCTGTTAATAATGATAGTTTAACTTCTTCCTTTCCTATCCTTATTCCTTTTATTTCTATCTCTTGTCCAATTGCTTGGGCTTATGTTTCTGGAACTGTATTAAATAGGAGTGGTGAGGGCCAGTGAGATGGCTCAGCGGCATAAGCGCCTGCCTAGAAAGCGCGAGGTCCTGAGTTCGACTCCCGGTACCCACATACGAAAAAAGTGCAGGTGATATCGCTCAGCGGCACGGGCGCCTGCTGGCGCGCGAGGTCTTGAGGTTGTCCCCCGGTACCCACACACACACTCAAAAAAAGATAGGAGTGGTGATAGTGGACATCCTTGTCCTGTTCCTGATTTTAGAGTGAAAGCTTTCAGTTTTTGTCCCTTTAGTGTGATGTTGGTTGTTGGTTTGTCATAGATGGCTTTTATCAGATGGATGTAAATACAATCTATCTCAAAATTCTGTAGAATTTTTTATTATGGATGAGTGTTGGACTTTATCAAAATCTTTTTCTGCATCTATTGAGATGATCATGTGATTTTTGTCTCTGGCTCTGTTGATATGGTATATTACATTTAATGATTTCCATATGTTGAACCATCCCTGCATTCCTGGGATGAATCCCACTTGGTCATGGTGTGTAATCTTCTTGATGATTTGCTGCATTCTGTTTACCAGTATCTTATTGAGGATTTTTGCATCTATGTTCATTAGGCAGATTGGCCTGTAGTTCTCCTTTATGGTTGTGTCTTTCTCTGGTTTTGGTATCAGGGTAATACTTGCCTCGAGAATGATTTAGGGAGGATTCCTTCTCTTTCAATTTCATTAGAGTTTGAGGCATATTGGCATTAAATCTCCTCTAAATTTCTTGTAGAATTCAGCTGTGAATCCATCATGACCTGGGATTTTCTTTCTTGGCATGCTTTTAATTATGTTTTCAATTTCATTAACTGATATTGGAATATACAGAATTTTTATATCTTCTTGATTCAGCTTTGTTAATTCATACATTTCTAGGAATCTGTCCGTTTCTTCTGTTTTTCATCCTATGAGAGTAAAGAGTTTTGAAGTAGGTATTGATGATCTTCTGATTTTTCAACCTTTCCATTCCTCATTGCATGAATTTGAGTTTTTTCTTTCCTTTTTTGATAAGGTTGGCTCGGGGTTTATCAATTTTATTTATTCTTTCAAAGAACCAACTCTTTGTTTCATTGATTCTTTGTATTGTTTTCTTAGTCTCCATTGCATTACTTTCTGCTGTGATCTTTATGATTTCCTCCCTTGTATGGGCTTTGGGCTTAACTTGCTCTTCTTTTTCTAGAAGGTTGAGTTATAGCATGAGTTTGTTTATTTGT
This sequence comes from Erethizon dorsatum, assembly GCA_028451465.1. Classification (NCBI taxonomy): domain Eukaryota; kingdom Metazoa; phylum Chordata; class Mammalia; order Rodentia; family Erethizontidae; genus Erethizon; species Erethizon dorsatum. Next base: position 43,862,201 of record CM051842.1, read on the forward strand.
GCTGGTTGTGTTTTCCTGATGTGAGAATTCACCGCTATAAATTTCCCTCTTAGTACTGCTTTCATTGCGTTCCACAGGTTCCAGTATGTTGTATTTGCGTATTTGTCTGTTTGTAGATATTGTTTAATTTCACTTTTGTCCCAATGGTTTTCAGGAGGGTGTTATTCAATTTCCGTGTTTTTATGGAGTTTTTATGGTTTCTTTTGCCATTCATTTCCAATTTCACTGCACTATGGTCAAATAATATGCATAGGAGTATTTCAATTCTTTTCCCTTTACTTAAGTATATTCTATGGGATACCATGAGGCCTATTTTAGAATGTCCAGTGTGCAGCTGAGAAGCATGTGTATTCTGACATTGTTGGGTGGAACACTCTGTAAATGTGTATTGAGTCCATTTTTTCACAGGTTTGTTTTACTTCTGCTTTTTCTTTGCTGATTTTTATGTGGTTGATCTCTTTGTGACAATGGGGCATCATGTTCCCCCATTACAATTGTGTTATTGCTTATTTGATTTTTTATGTCTATTAATATTTGTCTCTATAGTTGGGTGCATATAGGTTTATGATTGTTATCTCTTCCTCTTGAATATTTCCCCTAACAAGTATGTAGTGACCTTCTTTATCGCTTTTGATTATTCTTGGTTTGAAGATCACACTGTCTACTAACAGAATAGGTGCCTCTGCTTTTTTCTGGGTTCCTGTTGCATGGAAGATTGTTTTCCATCCTTTGACTTTCAGTCTAGGAGTTTCTTTTTGAGTTAAATACGTTTCTTATACACAGCATATTGTTGAATCTTGTTTCTTGATCCATTCTGCCAGTGAGTTTCTTTTGATTGGTGAGTTGAGGCCATTTACATTGATGGTTATAACTGATAGGTATTGGCTTATCTTTGTCATGTTATTTTCCTGCTGTTGGTTCCCTGCATTTCCCCTCAGTTTAGTTGCTTGCCCTGCCTGGTGGTTTCTTTCTGATGTTGATGTTGTTCTTGGAACTGTGGTCATTTTTATCTCTGTGTAGAATATCTTTCAGTGTTCTTTGTAAGGTTGGTTTGGTGGTCAAGAATTTCTTCTGTTGTCCTTTTTCATGCAGGTATCTTATTTCTCCATTAATTTTGAAAGATACTTTTGCAGGGTACATGAATCTGGGTTAGAAGCAGTTTTCTTTCAGGATTTGAAATATTTCACTCCCAGCTGTTCTCGACTTGAGGCTTTGTGTTGGGAAGTGGGCTGTGATTGTGTTGAGCTTTCCTTTATAGGTAATCTGTTTCTTTTCTTGAACAGCTTTTAATTTTCTGTTCTTGTGCTGAAATTCTGGGATCTTGATTATTATGTATCTGGGTGTAGATTTATTCTGGGTATAGCTAATTGGAGTTCTATATGCGTCACTTATCTGTATGGCGGATTATTTTACCAGGCTTTGGGAGTTTTCCTCTATTACTTCTGCAAATAATTTTTTTTATGTCATTTGTGTTTGCTCCTGCTTTTTCATTGACATCAATTATTCTTATATAATTTTTCTTTGTGTCATCTTCCCACTGTTGAATTGCTATTTCCTGATCTTTTGTTATTTTCAACAGATCGTTCCTTTTATGAGCTCTCTCAAGATCCTGTCTTCAAGGTCAGAAAGTCTGTCTTCAGTTTTGTTCAAGCAGTTTTGCCAGCTTTCAGTGGAATTTTTACTTTCCTGGATATCTGTTTGATCCTGTTTCATGCATTCTATTTCTTTCCTATATTGATGCTTCACAGTTTCCATCCTCTTGCTACCATTATCTATTTCTTTCCTTATCTACTCTAGATTTGCTGAGCAATTCCTTTATAAATGTTGACATTTCTTTTTTTATCTGAGAGATTATTTCTGATCTGATTTCCTCTATGGCCTCATGGATTTGTTTCTTTGATTCAGTTGCTATCATTTCAGAAATGTCAGGTGTGTGGGTCCCACTTTCTTCAGTCTTGTTGTCTCTTGGACTTGTTCTGGGTGGGCTGGAAGTCTGAGGTTGCATTTTGCTTCCGTGTCTGGTCATTTTCTATTTTAAAAGTTTTTATTTTTTTTTTCTGAGTTGATCCTTGTACGTTTTTGTACTAGGTAGCTTTATCTCTAGTATCAGGGCGTCTCTAGGCAAGGTTTGTTCTTCGGCATGTCTTCTGTGGGTTGGAGGTTCTTGGTTTGTGTCTGTCCCAAGATCCTACCTTTCCAATTAATTAAGAGTGAGATATTCGTATCTGTTTGGCTCAGTCCCCAGTCCTTTTGTGCTGTGATGTGCTGAGGTAAGTACCCCCAGAAATTCCCAGTATTGTTACAAAAGTGAGAACTACTGATTAAAACAGATATGACATCCTAGCTAAAGCAGTATAATGAGCACTGACAATAGCATCGGCACAGTTTGGAAACTCACAAACTGTGGTAACTATTAAGTTTGTACCTTTACCAATTGAAGCAACATCTACATTTATATAACAGAACCGCTTGTAAATTGGGGGCTTGTATGCAAAGTGTTTTCCCCTGGTAGAGTGGTTTTACCCTTTGGTGGGGAAATTGAAGAAGGGTAGTGGATAGAACAGAGGTAACTGAAAAGAAATAAAGTAAAAGCCAGGCTGGAGGATGAAGGATGATCACGCAAGCTGTGGGAAACTAGAGAAGAAGGCAGAAGAGAAAGAATGAAGGAGTAAGCAAGGGATTATTGAAGGTGATGAGAACAATTAGAGAGACTCTTCCCTTGTATAAAAATATGATTAAATCTAGAGAGGTAAATTGAGAAAGGGGGAAAGAAGACTAATAGATTAGAACAAAGATATATGTAAAAGATTAAAAAAAAGGAAAAGAAATGGGAAATAAACCACTAAGCACCAAAAATAAAATAAAATAAAATAAAATAAAATAAAATAAAATAAAAAAAGAAAAAGAAAAGAAAAGAAGACAAAATTCCTCTGGTGTCCACTGAGAGTCCAAAACTACTGGATAGCACTGCCAAGCCTGCAGTAGAGTTTGTGCTGGATTTGAGGCTGCTCTTGGCCTCCAGATGTGGGGGCTGGGGCCAGAGTCTTCAGCCAGTACTTTCTGTATGTCCCCTTGCAGCCTCCCACCCCTTACCCTGTTTCTCTTGGTGGGGGCGTCTCTCTCCAGTTGCTGTGCTGTTTTCAGACAGAGACAGTGGGCTGTTTCCCCGGCCCGTGCACCTTTGGCTCCTCCTGGTCCTTGCTCAGCCTTCTGTGGTCCTCTTCCACTGGCGAGTCTCTGTCCTCTCAGGTCGTTTGTTGCAGGGTGGGGTGGGATGCTGTGATATGGTCTGGTCCTCTGCTCCTGCTGTTGCAGTCCAAGGCTGCTCACTCCTCTCCCGAGGTGCGGTGCTAACTTCCCATTCGTTGCTTTACAAGTTCTGCTTTCACTGTCACCCACCTCTGCTGTAGTCTGTCACTTCCTTGGGCGAGATGGGGGGTGCTGTGGGGTGCCCTTCTGCTCCCACCCCCGGTGGCTTGGAGACAGCTGGGGCTGCACAGTCCTGAGGTGCAAGGCTGTTTATTTCCCCACACCTCTCTAACCACATGTCAGTGGGAGGCATTAGCTGTTCCATTTACTACGCACCCCTGTGGTCTTTAATCTTGTTCCTGGCACTTTCAGTTAGCACACTGGTGCACAAAAGGAACAGGAAGTAAAGAAAAAAGAAAAGGAAAAAAAGGGGGGGGAATAAAAAAAGGAAAACTGGCCGATTGTCAGGGAGGCAGCAGTTCTTGTGGGCAGAATTAACTGCTGGACTGTAGCATCTTCTGTTTGGAGGAAGGCAGAACAGGCAGGGGACCTTATTTCCCAAGTCTATCCTTCATGGCTTGATTTAGCCACACTATTTTAGTATATGCTTTTTTTCTTCTTCATTTAAGATTCCCAGTATGGCCAGCAGTCGTCCCGATATGGCGACTCACCGGCAGCTGGGTGGGCTGCCTGGCGGTTTTATTAAGTCCTTTATCTATGTTTGGCTTGATGTATGAGTCTCATGTCAGATTGATTTTAGTTTTAGGGTGAATATACCTCCCCTTTCTTCCAATTACCTGTGTTTTAGATAAATTTCTCTGAGTAGCTCTGAACGAGGCTCCTCCTCTATTCAACCATGTTGAATTCCTCCCAGATTTTTAACGTCTTCATGAATCAGTGTTCATAGTTTATACACTTCTCAGAATTTATCCACGTCTCCTAGCTTGTCTTATTTGTTGATGTATATTGTTCCTCGTACAGTATTCTCTTAAATCCTTTTTTTTTTCCCTTGGCAGCATCAGTGGGCAAGTCCCTTCTTTCATTCTGCATGTAGTTATTTGAGTCTTCTCTAATTTTTTCCTCATTGGTCTCCTGGAGAGTTTGCCAACGTCGATCTTTTCCCAAAATAACGGATCTTTGCTTCTGTCGTTTTTCTTTTCTTGCTTTCTTTTCCTTCCTTCCTTCCTCCCTTCCTCCCTTCCTTTCCTTCTTTCTTTCTTCCTTTTTTTTTTTCTTTTCCTCCACTCATTACTACTGCCTCCTTTGGGCTAACTTTGGTGTAAGTGCTTTTTCCTTTTCTACTTCTTGTAAGATAAAGTTAGCTTGTAGAATCGAGACCATTTTTCTTTTATAATGTGAGCATGTACAGTTCTAAACACCACCCTTAACAGGGCTTCCCTTGTATCTAATAAACTGAGGCATATTGTGTGCTGGCTTTCATTTGTCTCCAGATATTTTCTAAGTTCCCTGCTGGTTTTCTTCTTTGACCCGTTGGCTATTTAAAAGGGTATGGTTTAATTTCCACATTTTTGTTAATTCTCCACTTACTCTTCTGGGATCGGTTTCCCCAGTTTAATCCCACAGTGGTTGGAAATGATGACTTGCTATGATTTCAAACATCTTCAATTTATTCAGATCCTCATTGTAAAGTAAAAAAGCTAAAATTAAAAATTTCTGGTAATGAACGTAGGATTAAGTGCCGGTGAACATGCTGGAGTCAAAGGAGTCACTCGTCTTACACTGAAAGTAATAGCCACACACAAAGGAACGCTACCGGGATTTCATCAGATTCAGCAATTCTACACTTCATCAGCAGGAGAATGAAATGGCAAACCATAGACGGTGAGAATATCTCTGCAATATACCCACCTGATAGAGAAAATGATGCAAATTGTAGGAGGAACACTCTCTTCGTTATTAAAAAGACAACCCAATAGCCATTGGGGAAGTAGTGCATTGGAATATACCTTTACATGCAAGAAAACTAGATACTCAAAAGGCCAGGAGAAGATGCTGGACCAGGGTCACAAACTGAGGCATTGGCAGAGGTGGGTCAGAGGCCTCAGGAAAGTCACTTTCTTCCGGGTGTCTGTTTACTCATGTGGTTGATGAGGGTGGACAGGACCCCAAAGCGTCGTTGGGGGGGGGTGCAGTGGGATCTGATGTGCTCAGGCTGGTGGGTGGGAGAGTGGGTATCAGGAGAGAGTGTGGGGTGGGAGAAGGTGTGGTCCCGAGGACACCATGAGCCCCTCCATAGGAGTAGCGATACACTGCAAGAGGCCAAGCAGGCAGCCTGCTCTCAGAGGGTCCTGGATTTGAGTCACCACATCGCCACTGTGGCCACGAGACTTGAGGCCAGTCTCTTCCCTTTGGGAGCCTCAGGTCCCTCCTCCAGGGAATGGACCCAATCCCCTACTCCTCTCAGGGCTGCCCGATAAAGGGAAACGACACTCAGACAAGAAATTATGCAAAAACATTCAGCACAACTTTCTGCATAATCATCAACAACTGCAAACCAGTGAGTAGGCCACTGGTTGTCCACGCGCAAGTGAAGTAGGGGTGAGAGAGTGGCCTGGGCTGAGGAGAAGGCTGTGTGACCTGGCCAGTGCCACGCACACCGCTGCCACACACTTGGCACGTACGAGAGTCTCAGAAAACACTGGCTGACAGGAACCAAAGGCTTCTGTGGCGAGCGTCTGTGAAAGGTTGGGGTGGGGTAGAGGGAGGCCTGCCTTGGTCTTCCTTTGATGAGGGTGAGGAGGTCGGCTGCTTTCCCAAGGCCATCGTCGACCTCCCTGCCCAGTCTGCCCTCTCACTGCTCCCTGCCGAGTAGTGGAGACTGGGCCCCCAGTAGGCCTACCCTGGGGAGGAGAGATAGAAGGCTGAGCGCCCAGGAAGCACGGAGGCTTGGGAAATGGTGCCCTTCCCAGCGCCGTGTCTCTGAGTGTCACTGCCTCCTTCTTTCCGGATGAGCTGCCTGTCTCCAGTGGCCTCTGCACGCAGTGCTCAATCTCAGACCAGAGGCTGCCCACCCTGGAGAAGGCATGCGCCTGCCGTATGCACAAGAGTGTCCTGAGAGGTCCCAGTCACGCCGTGTGTAACTCATCACGCCAGGCCTCTGGGGTCCCAGGCAGCCCTCATCTCTCCCACAGCCGCAACCACAGACCTGCACAGGTGAAGGGAAGAGGACTCTGTGTCTGTCTGAGTGCGTGAGAGCGTGTATGTGTGTCTGTGTGTTGTGATCCAGTGAAAGCTCGGGACTCCGTGTTTGTCAGAATACCAGGATGTCAGTGTGGCTGAGCCTGCACCTCAGCACCGGAGAGGAGAAATCCCTACACAGTCCAAGCCCACAAGCCTGTGTGAAAAGCAGGGTGGTCAGGCCCTGGGTGTGCAACCTACGCAGTCCCAAACTCAAAGGGGCTTCCTGCTCTGTTGTCACGCTCTTGTAATCCTTAATCACTTTTGAGCAATCACGCCTGAGCTTTCATTGGTCACCGGGCCTCACAAGTTATGTGGACAGCCTGGATCAGGATCCGGACTGGCTGAGATGGGAGACTCCTTTAGGGGCAACAGAAGCAAGGGGGGCACGGGACGTGGGTCGCTGATACCACTGTCTCCCGCCCGGTCATCTGGCTGTCTGTCCTGCCAGGTTGTGGACATTACTGGAGAACTTGGGGCATCCCCGGACACCATTCACGCCCGATTCTGAGCCCTTCCCTGGAGGACCACCTGCCCATCCTCACTGCCTTGCACCTGGAGGATCTGCAGCCTCACGTGCCCCATGGCCTCTGGGTATCAGCCAGCCCTGGAAGACACCAGCACCTTGGCCTGGCCTCGGCCTCACTGGGAGGGCCCTGCTCCCGGGGAAATAGAGCACCGGAGCCCCCAACAGGCTTCCACTCCCTCGCTGGCAATGGGCTGTATAGGCGTGCCTACCGTTGTGTTTTGGTAACCTCCTCTTTGCTCAGCAGCTCTTGCTCCTGCTGCACAACACGAGGGTAAGGCCATCGTTGGTAAAGCCTGCCTCATTTTCCTCAAGACTCGGCCCCAAGGAGGAAGCCCAGAACGGTCTGCATGATGAACCAAGGGCTTTGGAACCTTGTCTCCACGAAGACGGGGGTTAAGGTGCTGAGTGAACCCTGCCAGTGAGTGCCTGTGGATCCCGCTGCTCGGGGAGAGGGGGACAGTGAATGGCACAAACCTCCAATCCTCCATGCCATTCCTTCTCCTGCCCCCTCTTGGCATCTAGCTGGTGCTGCTGAGCTGCCTTGTGGGACATCACATAACCACATGGACTGGGGATCCCCTACATTCACGGCCTCCCCACCACCTGGCATATGCACACTCTTAGCATCCCACCCAGACCCATGGGCCTTTCTCCACAGAGGGGTGGCCCGCTGATCCCTGGGGTCCTGAAGAGCCCAGCCACGGGCCATTTACAGGACGCCCTTTACAGGTAAAGGAGGACATATCCGCATTGTTTTGCAAATTTAATGTAACACTGACACCAAAACCATGAACACACAAGGAAAAGCACACAAGGAAAGCAGGAAGAGCAAAGGAAGCTTCATCTTCACAGCCCCTGTGACCCACAGGGAGAAGCGCCCCGAGTGCTGTGTGAGAGGCCCCCGAGGAGGCTGTCTGGCTGGGCGAGGACGACCACCACAGCTCCTCAACGCTGTCTGCAACACGGGGAACGAGAGGGAACAGGTACACATCAGAGCCCACAGTAACCGGTGAGGGGGACACACAATGACACAGGTGTGCTTCCACAGGCTCACTCTTGCCCCACCCCGGCCCTCCACAGCCCTCCCCCTGACATCACCTAGCTCATCCATAGCCCTCCCAGAGGGTCTCAAGTCCCCACGGCAATCTTACTGGATCCAGGAGAAGAAGCTGGCACCAGCTCTAGCGGCATTTCTGGTACGGATGGTGGAACTGGTGCTGGGGCCATCTAGGATGCTGGTGCTGGCCCCACCGTTGGTACCACTGCTGACACCAGCTCTCCATGTGGCTCTCCTGTTGGCACGGCTGCTGTTCAGGATGTACTGATGGTACCTGGCCCAGAAAGCAAAGGGGATCCTGGCCCAGGCATCGCCGAAATCCCCGTCTTCATCCCAGGTCAGCAGTTCGGCCTGTATGTCATCCCAGCTCCACCGTCCAATCACAGCTTCGTCTCCGATGTTCATCTGGGCCCTCATTTGGGCCCTGGCATGTTCCTCAGCCATATCCATGTCCATCGTGTTGAAAGCATCATCCATAGCCTCCAGAAAATGAGCCTTCCATTCCCGGGGGTCTCGGTTCTGGTTCTGAGGGAAACGGCAGCCAGCCATAACGACAGGGTTGCCTCGCATTCAAGGAACACCTCCTGCCAGCCACACCTTCCCATGCTCTCACTCTCATGCCCGACAGCGTGCCTGCTCCCACATTCTCAAAGGACAGAGGATAGGGTGGGCCCTGGCCTGAAAACCCCGGGTTCCTACTGTTCTGAGCCAGAGCTGGGAATACGCCCCATCCCCCACGCTACGACCTCTGAACCCGCGTAAGAAACTCAGGAACCTCTCAGAGCCTCAGGAGAGGAAAGGTGGTGACCAAGAAACAAACAAAGCTGGGCAACTGCCACCCTGCTGCTGGCGCCTGACAGGCGCTCTCTGGTACCTGGGCAATGAATCTCAGGACCCTCATCTTGCTGGTCTCGTGACAGGCTCGCAGGCCCCAGAGGAACTCATACTCTGGAGGGCTGCTGTTGGGGATCTTCTTGTATTCCAGGTACCTGAGTGTGAGAGGGAATCACCCTTTGCGTCTAGCCAAGCTGACCTGTGGTTGAACTGATGCGTTCCAGGCAGCCCCTCCTCAGCCAGGGTGCTGCAGCACACCTCCCGGAAGAGGACCGCCGGGGTCCCCAGCCCCGGAATCACGCACAACCTCACTCCCAGGACCTCAGCTGAACAACAGCGAGAACGCCACAGCCTTAGGCCCGTGATCCTGCCTGGAAGCCCTGTCTAGGTGCAGAGGTGACACATGTAGGGCATTTGCTCATAGGGAGGCCGCAGGTGCTGTGCCCCTCTTCACAATGGCCCTGGATTCCTGTTGGGTGTGTTGTAAACAGAGGAGCCATTCTTCGGGCCCCCTGCTCTGAGCACACCCCACGGCAAGGGTCCCCGAGGAGGGCTAGCTGAGCCTGGGCAAGATCCACTACAGAAAAGAAGGAACATTTAGCCACGGGTAGCTACACACACGCACCCTGAAATGTCTCCATCTCCGTCTCCGTCTCTCCCTCCCCCCCACTCACTGGCAGTGGGCAGTGCGTACGCTGGGCCCTGGCCTGAAAACCAAAAGAACTGGGCTCTTGGCCCTGCCAGCCTACCAGCTGTGGACCAGGCTCAGAAACTGCCATCTCTCCGAGCTCCAGGCTGCTCAGGTGGAAAACAAGGGAAACTACTGTGCTGGGCTGCAGGGCAGGTGCTCAGTGACACGGTGCTCGTATCATAAGCTACACCCGTGATGATGAACCTTTTAGAGCTTTCAATGATAACGAACAGCCGGCTGCGGCACACGCGTGACACAGGTTCGCCACCACTCCCCTACACCATGTTCTTGGCTGTTTGGGGGTTGCTCCCTTTCCCCAAGACAACCCCAGAATTCTATGCCCTCTACACTCCCACACCCTGACCCCCACTCATGCCTCTAGTTTATCATTTGAGGCTGGGCATGGCTTTCTCTACTAGCCTGGCGCACGGGAACACCGACAGTGAGACAAGGTGAGCTCAGTCACTACTTACTTCTGCTTCACAAAGTCATCTGTGATGAGCTTCCTCAGATCACCAAGGAAAGGGTGCCTCACTCTGAGGGCAAACAAAGGAATCCAGGATTACTGAGGCGGGTACTGGTGTATGTGGGCAGGAGTACTCCCCAGCTCCACCCCGAGCTCTCCAGCCCACGGGGCGTCCCCGTGGAGGCCGGACACACAGCAGAGGCCAGAGGACAGTTGTTCAGGGATGCTCCAGGGAGGGGCTTGATGGAGGGCCACACTGTTTTGCCTTTCTGAGATCCCCTCTGGGGACAGTGTGCTGAGAGGGGCTGAGAGCTCGCAACGGATACCCCTATCCATCCTGGAGAGACCCTCTCCTCTCTATGAAGCCTAGGGCACCCCACTCCCCTGCACCAGACCCCAGACCACTGCAATCCCGGGACCTCCTCTGCCGCTCGATGGCACTGAGGGGCAGGAGCTGAGGAGCCGGTCATACCCAGGACGAAGTCCCATCTTGCGGAGTGCCTCCCAGAGGACAGCTGCGAGGGGAGATGGGGGACAAGAGTCTGGCACACGAAGATGGGACCGTGGGCGAATCCCCAGCTGCAGGGCCCACACTCACCCTCGCTGGCACGGTTGCCATTCATGAAAATGACACCCAGAATCACCAAGAGCAGACTTAGCCGGGGAGTGTCCTTGGTCCTAAGGGCGGACAAAGAGGGATGCTGTCAGAGGCCACTTCCCCTACTCTGCAGGAAGGTCTCCCCGGAGGACTACCCTGCCAAGCCTAAGCCAGGCACGTGGTAGCCAGGGACAAGCTTCTGTCCACTGAATCTTCGGGGAGGCCAGCAAAATCCCACAGCACCAAGGCCTTGCCCCAGGATGCCTCTTCTTTTCTCCAGCAGTCACTGGGCTCAGCGACCAGAGAGGAAGAGCCCTGGTGGATCCTTGAGCCCAGTGGCCCTATTCCCCCCAAGAGGCTGAGGGGTGGGGACGGGGCATCACCCAGGAGGCCACCGCCCTCTTTCCCTTCCTTACTTCCCAAGGAGGCGAGCAGAAGAGTCCCGTGTGCAGATAAGAATGTATAGGTGTTCCTCCTTGTCGATTTCCTTTAGGTGGATCCCAAACTTCTACATGGCGAGAGAAGTGAGATCAAACCTCACGCTGGAGGCATCGTGCCTGCAGTCAAGCCCTGCTCTGAACGTTTCCTCATCTGGGAGTCCAAACCACTGCGCGAGGGCAGGAGAAGACGGGGCAGCAAGGGCTGCCCCGTGGGGGCTCTGGTGGCTGCAGAGGCAGTGGGACCCACCGCAGGGACCCACTCAGAGCGCAGGACAGAGAGGCACCAGGAAAGGGGCATGTGTCACACTGCCGCGGGTGCGCTGGAAGCTCGGAGGTGGAGGACCACGGGAGGCTTCCAGAGCACAAGGGCAGGACCTGGGCCTGGAAGGGCTGCAGGCTGCCCCACTCTTCCCATCCCCCCACCCACCTTTTCCAGAGTGTATGTGGCTCTTTCAATGATCTCAGGGAAATGTTCGTCATATTCTCGGATGACATCCTTCACCATGTCTGCGGGAGGGGGAAAAGTGAGGAAGGGACCTGGGCTGAGCAGGGGCGCGAGGGCTGCAGCCCCAGGGCCAGCTGTGCTGAAGGCAGCCGGTCAGCACCCTGTCCTGCAGAAATGGAGCAACCAGCCACTGCCTGGAGGGTGTGGGCACACACACAAAGTGAAGCCAGCAGAACAGGGGCTAGCAGAGGGCCACGGGTGCCTGCCTACCTGAGCGCTTGATGGGGATCTTCTTGTAGTCCTTGATCATGAGGTATTTCACCAACTTATTTGCCTGGAGAAGGAGGAACGTGTGGGCAGAGCAAGGCCTGGGTGACCACAGAGCGCTGGACCGTGGGGGAAGAAAGGAAGGAGATGGGGAAAGCAGACTTCGTACCCTCTCTTGCAGCAAGGTCACGTTGCGGGGGGGCAAGCACAGTACGTGCCTCGAGGGTATCTGGGACCTCAGGGCCATCGGGGGCCGAGGGCCCACCTGAGCCCGCGCTGTCACTGGGGGCTGCGATGCTCTCCAGGTTGCCGGGGCTGGAGGAGCCTCTCTCCCCTCCTCGCTGCTCTCATATTCGTCATCCAGGTGTTTGGACTGTAATATCATCAGAGAGGGGAGCGACCAGGGGCTTCCGGACTCCCCGGGCGGAAGCACGCAACACACACCTTACCCACAGCAGGCACTTGGCAGCAAAAGTAGTACGAGCAGTGGCTGGCACATGCTGAGAGCTTACTAAGTGCCAGGCTCCGAGCCAACCTCTACTCCCACCAGCCCTGAGAGCAGGAACTACGTGGAGTGAAAACATGCTCAACAAACGTGTGCTAGAGAAACATGGACAAGCTGAGAGGAGAGGAGGGATGGGGTGGGGAGGAGAGGAGGGCAGAGGAGAAAGGAGGAGGGAGAGCAGCAGGAAAGGAGAGGAGCCCGGGACTGTGCGGGGGGGGCGGGGGGGGGGCGGCGCACCTTCTTCGTCCTTTTGCCTCCCATCCTGGCCCAGGGCTCACCACTGTGCTGAGCAGTGGCAGCTGCCCCCTCAGGCTCAGGGGTGCTTGTGGCCATCTTGGCGTTGGCAGCAGCTGTGGGGACAATATTCTGAGGCTCCACCCACCGAGTCTTGGCCACAGCCTTCCCAGACTTGGTGGCCTTGGGTCGGGTGGCCACCACTTCCTTGGCAGGTGCTGCCTGAGGCACACCAGAGGCAGCACTAGGGTCCTCTGTGGCGGCCTCTTGGGCTGCGGCAGGTCTCTTGGGGCGCGTGAAGGCCATGCCACTGACACCTGCTGGCTGAGTGAAATCAAAGACATCTTTCTGGCCCAGGAAGCCTGCCTGGGGCCAGCTGGCATCCGTCTCACTGGCACTTGGAGCCTGAGAAAAAGCACAGGCAGTACTAGGACCCTCAGCACAGGCAGTACTAGGACCCTCGGCAGCAGCCTCATGGTCCAGGCAGGCCGTCTGGGACTGTGTGGAGATTGTTGGAGCCCCAGGGGCAGCCATCTCACTGGAGACTGACAACTGGGATGTCGGAGGTGAGGCCAGGATTGCCTCAGGGGTCTCCCCCTGAGCTTCAGAGTATGTCACAGGCTGGGCGCCGTCTCCTGTGGCCGGCTGTGTGGGCACCAGGTGGTTAGCCACCACCTGACTGAAGGACCTACGGGCGGCAGCGGCAGCGGCCCGAGCAGCTCGGTTGGAGGCGGCAGAGCGGGCTACATTGGCGGCACGGGCCTCAGTCTCATTGGCAAGGGTGTCTGGATCCAGCTGCAATGCCTCCACCAGGGTCTGAGCCAGCACAGGATTTTCCAGTTCCCAGGGTTCATTCTGCAAGGCCAGAGGGCAGGGGAGAGGAGGACAGACAACTCTACACACTGTCGTGGTGCCTCGCCTGTGGCCGTTTCCTCCCACCAAGCAGCACTGGCCACCCCAAGGACTTCCAGAAACCCCTCCTTTAGAAAGCCAGGGAAGGCTCGGGAAAGCCGGCATGCCTTCCCCACTCAGCCCGCCCCCCTCCCCGCCCCCCACACACACAGGGGAGAAGGCCCAGAGCGAGCAGGTGGCCAAGAAGGGGCCTCACCGCTAAGATGTGAAAGCCGGAACCCAAGGTGTCAAAGGCTCTGAGCAGATGGATGTCAAAGCTGGTGAGTGTGCCATAGCCACCAAAAGCACCAAACTCTTCATAGTCGTTGCCTCCAACGATTTCTTCCTCCCTGACGTGGTGGCTCCCCTCATCCATGTCTTCGGCACTGGAGTTTCCAGATTGCACACCGTAGCTTCCCTCAGCCATGCTGTGGCTCCCAAGGAGCTGAGAGCTCTGCCTCAGGGGCAGGGGGCGGGACCCAGAGGCAGGCTGTATCTCTGGAGAGGTGAGGGGCAGCAATCACCAGGTTACTAGGCAGTACTAGACAGCACCAGTGGGGGGTGCGGGGTCTACAGGGACAGACCAGTGGCAGAGGGATGGAGGAAATCTCAGAGGACCCCTCCCCCGCCACTGAAAGGGGACTGAAAGGGGAGCTTAGGATGGACAGGCTCCCCACTCTGGTGGCTAGATTTGAATAAGGGCGGTATCTGAGGGTTCAGGTCCCAAGAGTCCCAAAGGAGCACTGAAACCTGCAGAAGCAAAGGGCTTGAATTTAAGGGCCAGTGCAGGGGACCATGATCACGGGATGGGTGGGTGGCAGGGACGGGGTGGGGAGGGGAGCAAATAGGAGGGCTCAGACAACAGGGACAGCAGAAAGCTCTGGGAAACGGAGGTCCACGGGGGGGTGGGCGGGTCGGGAGGGGTGTTCACCTGATTCTGGTCTAGGTTGAGCTCAGAGGATGGGAACTTTGGATCTAGGTAGGGCTTGAACTGGATCCCTGGACAGCTCAAGGTCCAAGGACTGGGACTCCAGGAAGGCGCAAGCGGTCAGCTCAGCTGAAGTAATCTAGGAGTGGATGCGGTGGGGGTGGGGCCTCGGGTCTAAGGAAGCTCAGCTCAGGGTCTGTCACAACGGTTGGGACTGCAGGCTCCCGTACAAGTAGGCTCGGATCGGGGCGCTTGGGTCTGATGGTCGCGGTGGTGGGGGTCCTATCTAGACGTCGGGTCTAATGAGGTTCCGGTTCTGTGTGCTAGGGCTTTGTTCAGATCCAGAGGGCAGGGAGAGGGCGCAGCGTGCGGGCTTGCCCTCGTCCTCGCCCGGTCCTGTGTGGGGCTGGATCCTTACCTTCCCTGAGGCTCCAATGGCGTCCGTGCTCAGCACCGGGAACCCCGCAGCCGCGCCCTCGCCTACTGCTGCCAGCACAGCAGCTCGGACCACCCCGCCCCTTTTCTCCGCGCACCCCCCGCCGCTGGGGAGCCTGCGCATGCGCGGACCCCTCCAGTTGGCCCGCTTTTGCAGCAAAAGCCCTTTCCTCCAGGTCCCCAGTGCGCATGCGATTCCGCGGGTGGGTGGGCTGCAGCGAGGATGGAGGGGGAGACGCTCTTCCCGCCATATTTCCTTCACCCCCTCGTCTTCATACAGCTAGCTAGCACACTCATAGCCTGCAGTGCAGCTGAGCCCACCCACTCATGTGCTTTCAGTAGCCCGCACTCTTGCACAGTGCTTCTCGGGTCTGCCCTTTCACCCAAGCTCTTCCAGCCTGGTCCTGGGTGCTTTTATGTCCCACTTGCCCAACATGGCCCCTTAGGCCTCACGAACGAGGTCTCCAGCTGAGTCTGTAACTGCAACAAGTGGAAACCTCCACCTTGCGGGGCCAGGAAATGGAAATGGCCAGTGGATGGACGCTCCCCTTGTGTTGGTCTCCACTGTCCACCTCCAGGTCTCCCAGACACACTGGCAGCATCTGCTTCCCCTGCTGCCTTTTGTGCGTCTTTGTAGGTCTCAATGGGGCAGGGTCAGTGCCTGGGCTTGTTTTCCTTTCACAGCAGCTCTGGGAGGTGGATGTCAGTGTCCTTGCTTCACGGACCAGGAAGCTGAGGCACGCGCAAAGCCCATGAACCAGAAAAGGCTGCTGGGCTAGCAAACAGAAAATGCGAAATTTGGGCCTGGGTCCTCCTGACTGCAAAGCCCACGTCGTGCTAGTGCAGGCACCCTCTCCACCTCCTTTTGAATGACAGGCTTCACCTACTCACCATCTCCCAAACAAGCAACTTCTGGGGTAAAGTGTCCTCAGTCCTATCATTCATCCTGTCTGAAACCTCTCCAAGAAGTTTCACAGTCCAGAAACTTAGCAGGTGAGTTATCCCTTGATGTCAGTTCCTCCTGGTCAGGTCAGTCCAATTAAACAGTCAGCAGTGCCTCTTACTGAAGGAAGTGGTGTTGCAGGTGGCCTTCTGCTGCAGTCAGACCTATGTGTAGACTGATCCATCAGGTATCTGACAAGAGGCGCTTGTGTGGGAACTAGAGACACAAAGGTTAATGCTTTTTTATGCAAAAAATGTAAAACAAAATTTCATAACAAAATAATAGAATAACAATAGTTAATGCATTGCGTATTATTATCTTTAAACTAGTTACTGAGAGTACAAGACACGGGCATACAAATTTCTCCAATCGATGGTAGCACAAATCTTCCTTTTCAAAGAACTAAGAGACACTAGGAGTATAACTGATTTGCATTTTTTTCCTTTCCCTTCCTTCCTTTCCCCTTTCCCCCATCCTAGTTCCTTTTTCTTTTTGAACAATTTCTTCCCATTTCACAATATTTATTGGACAGTGTGGTCCTTATTTGCTCTTTCAGTTTCTCACACCGGGGACTATACGATATTTACACGTGTGAGACTGATTTATTTCACTTATGAACACGGTCTCACGTTGTACAATTAGAAACATCCTACCACAGCGATATATGTGCACCCATGTTTATAGCAGCACAATTTTTAATAGCTGAATCTTGGAAACAACCCACATGCCCATCAACCGAAGAATGGATAAAAAAGATGTGGGTTTTTTCTATACATTGGAGTACTACTCAGCCATAAGGAAGGATAAACTTGAGACTTTTATAGGTTAATGCTTTAGAACAAACTCAGGGTTTGAGTCCAGAGGGCCGCCGGTCAAGATTTCCAGATTTGAGTTGGAAGCCTCTTCAAATGATGTGAGAGCAGGCTGACAGACTTTCTTGGTTTCCAGTTTGCGTCAGGCGTTCCAGCCATCCTTCCGAGTAGCTCATTCGGCAGCAGGTACAGAGGTTGTCAGTGCATCAGCTTTTGTAGTGGCTTCTCTGGACTCTGTGATGAGAATTTATTTTGTGCTTCCTGTCTCCCAGGCACCTTTACAAACCCCTCATATCATAATATTTCCCTGTAGTAACCCACTGGATCCTCACAAGAGTCTTTCATGATAAGGAAACTATTTTTCCTCATTTTGTAGATGAGAACACTGAGGAGCACGGTAACTTGCTCAAGGACCCAGGGTAATAAGTCGTGGAGATCTTGTTTGTCTATACAAAATATTGGGGGACACTATTTAACATTTTCCTGGTACAGAGCCAAGTGTGGTGGCGCACGCCTGCAGTCCCAGCACTGGGGAGGCTGAGGCTGATGATCACCGTGAGTTCAAGGCCAGCCTGAACTACACAGCGAGACCCTGTCTTAAAAAAAAAAAAAAAGAAAGAAAAGAAAGAAAGGAAAAGAAAAAGTTTTCCTAGTACAGTATTACCTCTAAAAGTTCTAGTTTTGTGAACTGGTTACATTATTTATAACTTAAGTTTATTTTTAACTGACACTTAAAAACATAAGGAGTATACATGTTAGTGGGATGCCATGTGATGTTTTGATATGTGTATACAGTGTAATGCTTATATTTCTGTTTTCTATTTTCAACTGATTTATAAAAGCATAAAATTGTACATTAATGGGGTGCAATGCAAGGTTCCATAGATATATATACACTGCATGACATTTAAATCAGTTGAACATTTATGTCCTCAAACAGTTCGCATGTCCTCTTAGTGAAAACATTCAACAATACTTCCTTCTATCTTTTTGAAATATACTGTATGTAAATGTTTTCTGTAGTCACTCTACTGTTCAATAGCACAGCAGAACTCCTTGCCGCTAAGTGTAATGTAATACCTTTCTATCAACATTTTCCCATCCCTACTCTCCTGGCCTCTTGCAAGCATCATTCTGCTCTTTACTTGTATGGGATCACGTTTTTTTAGATACCACATAGTAGTGAGGTCATGGGATACTTTTCCTTGTGTGCTTGGCTGATTTCCCCTAATATATCAAGTCTGTTTCCATACATGCTTCTCCCAGTGACAACATTTTATGTTTTTTGAAGGCTGGTTAGTATTCCATTGTCTCATTCATCTGTTTTTGGACGCTTCTATTGATTCTTTTTCTTGGTTATTGTCAATAGTGGTGGAGTGAATTTAGGAGTACAAATATATCTTTGTCATTCTGAATTTGTTTTTTTGGTTATATACTCAGAACTGGAATTTCTGGATCATTAATTGTACTGGTTTAAAAACACTCAGAACAGGGGCTGCTGAGATGGCTCAGTGGCTTAAGCGCCTGCCTGGCAAGCGCAAGGGCCCGAGTTCGACTCCCGGAACCCACATACGAAAAAGGGGCCGGTGATATCGCTCAGCGGCACGGGTGCCTGCTGGCGCACGAGGTCCTGAGGTCGACCCCCTGGTACCCACAAATAAATAAATAAATAAAAACACTCAAAACAATGGAATCTAAAAGAATTCCAAGAAATAAAAGTATATGTATTCAGTAATTTTCATCCAGGGCATCACGAATATACATGTACATTAGGTATAAAGAATATTTCTTATTGAATTGTGACTGTGAAAACGGATGTCCTCATGCAAAGTATTTAAATTGAATCTTTTTCCTTAACTAATATGCAGAAATCAACTTTAAGTAGATGAAAGAATTAGGCATAAAACCTGAAATTATAAAACTCTTGAAAGAAAACTTAAGGAGAAAACTCCTTGACATTAGTCTTGTCAATCATGTTTTGGCTTTGATACCAAAATCACAGGCTAGAAAATTCAAAATAAACAAGTGAATCTACATCAAACTAAAGAGTACAGCAAAGAAATTATGAACAAAATAGGAAATACATCTACAAAATGGAAAAATATATTTAGAAATTGTGTATCACATAAAAGGTTTTACTTCCAAAATAAATATATGAGTACCTCATACAACTCATTAGCAAAGAAACAATACAGTTTTGAAGAATGGGTAGAGAACTCAAGTGCACATTGTTCCAAAGAAGACATAAAAATGGCTAACAGATATGTGGGAATATATTTTCCATCACTAGTCATCAAGAAAATGCAAATTAAAACCACAGTAGCTTTCATCTCACACCTGAGAAAATGATTATTATTAAAAAGATAAGAAGTCATGGTGATGGAAAACACATAAGGAAAAGCAAATCTTTGTGTATTGCTAATGGTAGTACAAATTAGTATAGCCATTATGGAAAGCAGTATGGAAATTGTTTTAAAAATAAAAATAGAGGGCCGGTGAGATGGCTCAGTGGCGTAAGGGCCTGCCTGGCAAGCGTGAGGGCCGGAGTTCGACTCCTGGAACCCACATACGAAAAAAGGGCCGGTGATATCGCTCAGTGGCACGGGCACCTGCTGGCGCGCGAGGTCCTGAGGTCGACCCCTGGTACTCACAAAAAAAAAAAAAAAATAGAATTACCCTATGACTCAGCGATTTCACTCTGAGTATATACCCAAATGCAATGAGATCAGTATGTCAGAGATATTGGAAATTAATCTCAATAGTGATGACATGAAAACAACCTAACCTGTGTCCATCAACTGATGAATGGATAACGAATATGTGATATAGATATCATATACGTTACTATATATAATAATATATGTAATTACATGTTAACCATAAAAGGAAAAAAATCCGCTTGTGACAACATATATCAAACTAGAAGACAGCATGCTAAGTGAAATAATAGATACAGAAAGACAAATATGTATGAAATCACTTATATGTGGCATCTAACACAATTGAACTCATGGAAACTGAGAGTAGATCAAAGTTGTTAGAGACTGTTGGTGTGGAGATTTGGAGATGCTGGAAAATGATACAATCTTTCTGTTTTAACATAAATGAGTTCTGGGGATCTAATCTACAGCATGATAACTATAGTTAACAAAAATTTATTATATAGTTGAAATTTCTAAAAGAACATATTTTAAGTGCTGTCACCACATCCAAGAAATGATATAACTTTGTAGGGTGATGCATGTGTCATTTGACTTGATTTTGGTAACATTTCATGATGTATACATACATCAAATTATCATGTTATACACATTAAAAACATTAAATGTTTTTTGTTACTTCTGCCTCAATAACACTTCCGGGGGGGGTATTGAAATTCAGAGTAGTTTGTTAAAGCCCCTAGGAAGACTGGTCTTGTCCATTCAGGGGAAACAATGAAATGTTGCATATTATTCATGCAACCTGTAACTGAACCAGTAGTGGGGGTGTGTGCATGTGCATGTGCATGTGTGTGAGTGTATGTGTGTACATGAACATGTGTGCAGGGGAGATGGGGGTATGGGGAAGAGTCTGTTTTAGTCTGATTTCTGTTGTTATGACTAAGTACCTGAGATCAGGTGATTTATAGATAATGGAAGTTTATTTAGCTCATGGTTCTGGAGGTGGGTCAGTAGCAGGATCATGGTACTGACATTTGCTTGACATCTTGTGAGGGTCTTTTTGCTGCATGATAAAATTGCAGAGGGCATCACATGGTGATTCTTTTTATTATGAAGTCACTAATGCCGTCATGCGGACCCATCTGCATGACCTCATCTAATCTAATTATGCACCAAAGTCTCCACTTCCTGATTCCAATACCATGTGCATTTGAGGATTGACTTTCCAACACATGAGCTTTTGGGGGAGACATCAAACCATAGCATAGATCATCTTTTTCTTCCATTTGCTCATTCTATACGAGTACTTTTGTGTTCAAATTAAAACCTCCACACATGTAGAAGTCGATGGACTAAAAGCCTGACAGTCCAATATCGCGTGACTATTGGGAATTTAGCAATGATTTGAGGGCAAATAAAATACTTCACCTGATTGTGAGGGTAACATCAAAATGAATGTGTATCACATGAAAGGTAAGATATACAAATAAAGAGAGTAGTTTGTATATCTCATTTTGGGGGATTTTATGGTTAAGATTATGTTAGGGTTTTAGACAATTAAATCAATTGAAATATAGAGTGAACATAAATTATATTTAAGGTGTGGGATATCGGAATATCTTCTCGTTGTCTCATTAAATGCATTTTGGGCCGGTGAGATAGCTCAGCGGCATAAACGCCTGCCTGGCAAGCGTGAGGTCCTGAGTTCGACTCCTGGTACCCACAAAAAAATGCATTTTATTTTATTTAAAATAATTTTAACTGAGTGCCATGTGATAATTTAATATATGTATATTGGGTATTGTTTAATTCAGGGTATAGTATCTATTTCCTGAAATATTTATCATTTTTATCATGAAATTTTTCAAAATTGTTTTTTAGCTTTTTGAAATATATAATACATTATTGTTATCTCTAGTCAACCTACTATGCAAGAGTACACTGAAACTTCTTACTCTGATCTAACTATAAATAAGTACCATCAGTCAAGCTCTCTCCATCACTCCATTCTTCTAAAGTTCTATGAGATCAAATTTTGTAGATTCCTAGTAAAAATGAGATCATACAGTACCTGTTTTTTCTGTGCCTGGATATATATATATATATATATATATATATATATATATATATATATATATATATATATTCCGTCCATGTTATAGCAAACAGCAGGATTTCATCCTTGTTTTTGGCTATATAGAATTCCATTGTGTTCATATACCATATTTTCTTTATTCATTCATCTATCGTTGAAAATTTAGGTTGTTTCCATTTCTTGGTTATTATGAGTACTGCTACAAAAAACATAGGTATGCAGATTTCTTTTTGACATATTGATTTCATTTTTTTCAGATAAATGCACAGTAGTGGAAACGCTGGATCCTATGGAAGTTTCATTTTTAATTTTCTGAGGAACCTCCATACTGTTGTCCATAATGGCTCTACTAATTTACATTCCCACAAACAGGAAGGATTTCATTTTCTCCACTTCCTCCCCAGCACACTTGTTATTTTTCATCTTTTTGATAATAGCTACTCTTACTGGGGTGAGGTGATATCTCATTGTATTTTTGATTTGGATTTCTCTGATGATTAGTTATGTTGAACATTTTGTCATTTACCTATTGGCCATTTGTATGTCTTCTTTGGAGAAATGTCTCTATAGGTCTAATGCTCATTTTTAAATTGGGTTTTTGCTTTTTAGCTATGGAATTTTTTTAGTTTCTTATATATTCTGTATAACAATCCCTTGTCAGATTTATAGTTTGCAAATATATTTCCCCATTCTGTGGGTTGTCTCTTCACTTAACTTTTTTCCTCTGCTGTCCAAAAGCCTTTTCGTTTAATGTAATCCCACTTGTTTATTTTTGCTTTTGTTTATTGTGCCTTTGGGGGTCTTCAAAAAACTTTGCCCCATTCCAATATCCTCAAACATGTTTTCCTCTAGTTATTTCTTTCAAGTCTTACATCTACGTATCTAATCTATTTTGAGTTGATTTTTGTAACTGGTAAGTAATAAGGGTCTAGTTCCATTCTTATATGTGTGGATATCCAATTTTCCCCAAACCATTTATTGAAAAAACAATTTTTTACTTTATATTATGAGCACATTTGTCAAAAGTTGAGATTCTCTATTCTGTTCCATTAGTCTGTACGTCTTTCTTCATGCCAATACCATGCCTACTGTGTTGTTCTTTGTGCTCAAGATGGCTTTGTTTATCCAGAGATTTTTGATTCCATAAAACTTTAGGATTGTTTTTTCTGTGTCTATGAAGAACGCAATGTTATTATGATAAGTAATGCATTGAATATGTAGACTGTATGGACATTTTATCAGTATTGATTCTTCCAATCTATGAATACAAGATGTCTTTCCATGTTTTGTGTGCTTTTCAGTGTCCTTTCTTAGTGTTTTATATTTTTCATTGTACAGATCTTTCACCTCTTTGGTTAAATTTATTCTTAGGTATTTTTATAGCTATTATAAATAGAATTGCTTTCTTTGTTTCTATTTAAAATATTTCAACATGGACATATAGTAAGTAACACTGCTGATTTTTGTATATTGATTTTTGTTTCATGCAACTTTGTTGAATTTGTTTATTCAAATATTTTCTGTGGAGATTTTCTGAAGTCACTTGAAGAGCACGGATGTTTGTCATCTGCAATCAATTGCAAACAGTGACAATTTGACTTCCTTTTTTCCAATTTGAATGCCCTTTATTTATTTCTCTTGCTTGTTTTCTCTAGCTAGGGCTTTTAGTACTATCCATGTTGTGTTCCAGAAAGCATTCAGCTTTTCTTCACTCAGTACGGTGGTAGGTAACTGTCTGCTTATTATATATGAATTTTATTTTGTTGAAGAACATTTCTCTATTGATAATTTCTTCAGTGTTGTCTTATCATGAAGAGATGCTGAATTTTTTTATTTTAAAGAGAAAAACAATAAAAACGATGTTAGAGAATTTCAAAACTAGATAAGGAGATTAACAATAGTTAATATATTGTGCATTGTTATCTTCAAAGTAGTTGCTCAGTTTAAAAGTTAGAGGCATGAAAAATTGATCAAACAATATAAGCACAAGCCATTCTTTTCAAAGAACTAATAGAAATTATTAGTATAATTATCTTACCTACATTTTCTTTTCCCTTCTTTCTTTTTTCCTTTCCCACATCCCAGTTATTCTTTACTTTTCAGCAGTTTCTTCCCCTTTCACAATATCTATTTTACATCTTGGATCTTGTTTACTCTTTCAGTTTCTCACACTAGGGAGACAATATGATGTTTACACTTGTGAGTCTGATTTATTTCACTTATGAGTATGGTCTCAAGTTGCATCCATTTACCTATAAAAGCCTTGAGTTTATCCTTCTTTATAGCTGAATAGTACTCCATTGCATAAAAATATCACAATTTTTTTATCCATTCCTCGGTTGGTGGGCATTTGGGTTGTTTCCAAGATTTAGCTACTACATATTGTCCTACTATAAAGATGAGTGCACATATATTGCTATGATATGATGTTTTTAATTCTTCTGGGAATATACCTAGAAGGGGAATTGCTGTACCTAATGGGACCTCTAATCCTACTTTTATGAGGAATCTTCACACTGATATCCATAGTGGTTGTACCAGTCTACACTCCCACGAAGAGTGAAGAAGGGTTCCTTTTTCATCACAGCCCCGCCAACATTTGTTATTGGTTGATTTCTTGATGATAGCCCTTCTTTCTGGGGTGAGATGGAATCTCAGTGTTGTTTTAATTTGCATTTCTCGATTGACCAATGATGTTGAACTTTTTTTCATACATTTATTTGCCACTTGTATTTCTTCATCTGAGATGTGCATATTCATCTTAGATGCCCATTTTTGGATTGAGTCTTTGAATTTGGGGGGTCTGATTTTTTCAATTCTTTGTATGTTCTACATAGAAGTCCTTTGAGGGACAGTTGGCTAAAATTTTTTCCCACTCTGTGGGTTTTCTTTTCACTCTGTTAGTGATTACTTTTGATGGGCAAAAACTTTTTGACAAGATGAGATCCCAGTTGTTGATTCTTTGAAGTATTTCCCCTGCAGTTTGGATTTTGTTCATGAACTCTCTGAATACCCATATGTCTTCAAGATTTCTACTTACTTTGTCTTCCAGTAGATTTAGTGTTTCTGTTTTAATATTTAGATTTTGAATTCATTTCGACTTTAGTGCATGGTGATAGACATGGGTCTAGTTTTAGTCTTTGGCATGTAGACAGCCAGTTTTTCCAGCACCATTTATTAAAGAGGCTATATTCTATCTTTACTTCAGTGAACATGTTTTGCCCCTTTGTCAAAGACAAGGTGGCTGAGTGTGTTTGTAGTTGTGTCTGCATCTTCTAATCTATTCCACTGGTCCTTTGACCAGTACCATGCTGATTTTATCACAGTAGCTTTGTAGTATAATTTCAAGTCAGGGATTGCGATACCTCCTTCCTTGTCTTTGATGCCCAGGATTGCCTTTACTATTCCAGGACTCTTGTGTTTCCAAATGAATTTTAGGAATGTTTTCTCTAGATCTGCGAGGTATGCTAATGGCATTTTGATAGAGATTGCATTAAATCTGTGTAACAGTTTTGGGAGTATGGTCATTTTCACCATGTTGTTTCTTCCTACCCAAGAGCAAGGGATATCTTTCCATTTTCTGGTACCTACTTCGATCTCCTTTTTCAAAATACTGTAATTTTCGATATATAAATCTTTTACTTCCTTGGGTAGATTGATTTCTAAGTATTTCATTTTTCTGGATGCTATTGTGAAAGGTGTTGTTTCCATACTTTCTCTCTCAGTGAGTTTGTTGTTTGTGTACAGGAATGCTAGTGATTTTTGAGTGATGACTTTGTATCCAGCGATGCTACTGAATTTCCTTATTAAATCTAAAAGTCTTTTGGTGGAGTTTTTGGGGTCTTCTATGTAGAGTATCATGTCATCAGTGAATAACAATAATTTAACTTCTTCCTTTCCTATCCTTATTCCTTTTATTTCTCTCCCTTGTCTTATTGCTCTGGTTAGTGTTTCCAGAACTATATTGAATAGGAGTGGTGATAGTGGACATCCTTGTCTTGTTCCTGATTTTAGAGTGAAAGCTTTCCGTTTTTGTCCATTTAGTATGATGTTGGCTGTTGGTTTGTCATAAATGGCTTTTATCAGATTGAGGTAAAGACCATCTATTCCAATTTTCTGTGGGGTTTTAATCATGAATGAGTGTAGGACTTTACCAAAAACTTTTCTGCATCTGTTGAGATGATCATGTGATTTTTGTCTTTGGCTCTGTTGATATGGTGTATTACATTTATTGATTTCCATATGTTGAACCATCCCTGCATTCCTGGGATCAATCCCACTTATTCATGGTGTATAATCTTCTTGATGATTTACTGTATTCTGTTTGCCTGTATCTAATTGAGGATTTTGCATCTATGTTCATTAGGCAGATTGACCTGTAGTTCTCTTTTTTGGTTGGTATTTCAGTGGTTTTGGTATCAGGGTAACACTTGCCTCCAGGAATGAATTAGGGAGTATTACTTCTCTTTCAATTTCATTAAAGAGTTTGAGGAGTATTGGCATTAGATTTTCTCTAAATTTCTTGTAAAATTGAGCCATAAATCCATCAGGACCTGGGCTTTTCTTTGTTGCTAAGTTTTAAATTATGTTTTCAATTTCATTAACTTATATTGGATTATTCAGAATTTTTATATCTTCTTGATTCAGCTTTAGTAATTTATATGTTTCTGGGAATCTATCCATTTTGTCTGTGTTTTCCATTCTATGCAAGTAAAGACTTTTCAAGTAGATATTGATGATCTTCTGAATTTCCAAAAGATCTGAAGTGATTTCACCCTTTTCATTCCTCATTACATGAATTTGAGTTTTTTTTTTTATTTTTTTGATAAGGTTGGCTTGGGTTTTTATCGATTTTATTTATTCTTTCAAAGAATGAACTCTTTGATTCATTGATTCTTTGTATTGTTTTTGTTGTCTCAATTGCATTAATGTCTGCTGTGATCTGTATTATTTCCTCCCTTGTATGGCCTTTGGGCTTGTCTTTCTTTTCTTTTTCTAGAAGCTTGAGGTGCAGCTTTAGATTGTTTATTTGTGCTCGTTGTCTTTTCCTGATGTGAGAATTCAACACTAAATTTTCTGCCTTAGGACTGCTTTCTTTGCATCCCACAGGTTCCAGTACATTGTATTTGCATTTTCCTTTGATTGTAGATATTGTTTAATTTCTTCTTTAATTTCATCTGTGACCCATTGGTTGTTCAGGATGGTGTTATTTAATTTCCATGTGTTTATGTAGCTTTTGTGGTTTCTTTTGTCATTAATTTCCAATTTCATTGCACTATGGTCAGATAATATGTATGGGATAATTTCAATTCCTTTGCATGTACTTAAGCATGTTCTGCAGGCTAGTATATGGTTGATTTTGGAGAATGTCCCACGTGCAGCTGAGAAGAATGTGTAGTCTGATGTTGTTGGGTAGAACACTCTGTAAACATCTACCAAGTCCATTTGTTCACGGGTTTGATTCAATTCTGATATTTCTTTTCTGATTTTTTGTCTAGTTGATCTATCTGTTTGTGACAATAGGGTATTAAGGTCCCCTTTTACAACTGTGTTATTGCTTGTTTGATTTTTCATGTCTATTGATATTTGTCTTATATAGTTGGGTGCTCCTGTATTTGGTGCATAGATGTTTATGATTGTTATCTCTTCCTCTTGAATTTGTCCCCTAACAAGTATGTAGTGACCTTCTTTATTGTCTTTTAATCATTCTTGGTTGGAAGTTCACATTGTCTGTGAACAGAATAGCTACCCCTACTTTTTTCTGGGTTCCTCTTGCAAGGAGTTTTTTTTTTTTTTTTTTTTCATCCTTCGACTTTCAGTCTATGAATTTCTTTTTAGTTAAGTTCGTTTCCTGTATACAGCATATTGTTGGTACTTGTTTCTTGATCTGTTCTACCAGTCTGTTTCTTTTGATTGGTGAATTGAGGCCATTTACACTGATAGTTATAACTGATATGTATTGGCTTATCTTTCTCATGTTGTTTTCCTGCTGTTGGTTCCCTGCTTTTCCCCTCTGTTTAATTGTTTTCTCTGCCTGGTGGTTTCTTTCTGTTGTTGTCTTGGAATTGTGGTCACTTTTATCTCTGTCTAGAATATCTTTCAGTACTCTTTGTAAGGTTAGTTTGGTGGTCATGAATTTCTTCAGTTGTTCTTTTTCATAGAGGTATCTTATTTCTCCATTAATTTTGAAAGTTAATTTTACAGGATACATCAATCTGGGTTGGAAGTTGTCTTCTTTCAGGACTTGAAATACTTCACTCCAAGCTCTTCTTGCCTTGAGGGTTTGTGTCGAGAAGTCTGCCATGATTCTGATGGGCTTTCCTTTATAGGTGATCTGTTTCTTTTCTCTAATAGCTTTTAATATTCTGTTCTCGTACTGAATTTCTGGGATCTTGATTATTATATGTCTGGGTGTAGATTTATTTAGGTTATGGATAATTGGAGTTCTAAATGCCTCACTTATCTTTATGTTAGTTTCTGTTCCCGTACTTAGGAAATTTTGTACTATTACTTCTGCAAATCATCTTTTTATGTCATTCGTGTTGACTCCTTCTTTTTCATTGACACCTATCCATCTTATATTGTTTTTCTTTGCATAGTCTTGTAGCTGTTGAATTATTATTTCCTGATGCCTTAATATTTTTAAGATGTCTTTGCTTTCATGATCACTAGCTGCGATCCTGTCTTCAAGGTCTGAAAGTCTGTCTTCAGTTTTGTTCAAGCAGTTTTGCCAGCTTTCAAGGGAATTTTTGTTTTCCTGGGTATCTGTTTGAATTAGTTTCTTGCATTCTATTTCTTTCCTATATTTTTCTTTGAAAGTTCCCATCATGTTCCTATGCTCCTCTATTTTTTATCTATGTCTACTCTAGATTTGTTGAGCTATTCCTTCATTATGGTTGTCATTTCTTTTTTTACCTGAGAGATCATTTCTGATCTGATTCCCCTATATCCTCAGGGCTTTGTTTCTTTACTTTGGTTGCTGTCATTTCAGAAATCTCAGGTGTGTGTCTTCCATTTTTCCTCTATCTCGATGTCTCCTGGACTTCTATTGTGTGGGCTAGATGTCTGAGATTGCATTTTGATTCTGTGTCTTGTCATTTTCTATTTCTAAATTTTTTATTTTGTTTTCTTTGTTGATCCTTGTAAGTTTTTGTAGTAGGTAGCTATATCCTAATATCAAGGCCTCTCTTGGAAAATCTGTTCCTCAGGGATGTTCTCTGTGTGGGGGAGGTTCTTGGCTTGTGTCTGTTCCAAGATCCTACTTTCTCAGTTAATTAGGAGTGAGATGTTGGTATTGTTTGGCTCAGTCCCCGGTCCTTTGGTGTAGGGCTGTGGTGAGGTTATTACTGCAGAGCTTCCTAGTATTGTTGTGGAAAAGAGAACAACTGATTACAACATATATGACATCATAGCTAAAGTAGTATAATTAGCAATAACAATAGCATCAAGCACAGTTTAGAAACTGACAATCTGGGCCGGTGAGATGGCTCAGCGGCGTAAGCGCCTGCCTTGCAAGCACGACGGCCCGAGTTCAACTCCTGGAACCCACATACAAAAAAGGGGCCCGTGATATCACTCAGCGGCACGGGTGCCTGTTGGCGCGTGAGGTCCTGAGGTCGACCCCCCGGTACCAAAAAAAAAAAAAAAAAAAAAAAGAAACTGACAATCTGTGGTAACTATTAATTTTGTACCTTACACTATAGGAACAATCTACGGTTATATAACTGAATCAATCGTAAATTAGGAGCTTGTATGCAAAGTGTTTCCCCTTGGTAGAGTGATTTTACCCTGTGGTGGGGAAATTTAAGAAGGATAGTGTATAAAACAAAGACAACTGGAAAGCAAATAGAAGCAAGCCTGGAGGACAAAGGATGATCACGCAAGCTTTAGGAAACTGGAGGAAAGGGCAGAAAAGAAAGAATGAAGGAGTAAGCAAGGGATTATCTGAACTTGGTCTCTGGGTTTGGGGAATGAGATTAGTTTTCTGTGGCTGGAGTTTTCCCATCCATTTAGAAAAGAGAAAAAATAAAAGAAAAAAGAAAAAGAAAGGAAGATACAAATAAATAAAAAAGAAAAAGAATAGGGGCAGCCCCACCCTCCTGTTTCTATTCCATGTGTCCTTGTCCCCAAGCACAATGCTGGTTCACCTAGCTTACCACCTGTTGGCTCGTATTGTTAAAGTTGCTTCGGACTTTTCTACCCCAATAGTCCCACCTGTCCATCGTGTGCACCCCAGTTGGGATCCTACTGTGTGGCTGGTCTCCTGTTCACCTGGTCCCACTGATGTAGGGGGGAGGAGCCAGTCACATGGATTGTTCCTCCCAGGCTAGTTGCCAGGTCCCCGCAATGTAGGAGGGAGGATCCAGGATAATGACATTTAAAACCCAAATTCTGGCCATGGGTTATGCACATTACTACTATGACATAACTGTGCCTGGCTTTGCCCCACCCCACCTCACCCCACCTCACCTCCCTGTCTCCCCACCCTACTCCAACTCCCCATCTCTTCCCTCCCCTTCTCTCTCCTCCCCCTCCCTCTCTCTTTCTCTTTCTCAACAGAAAAACTTAACTCTTTAAGAGAGAGCATGTTTTCCCAAGAAATGAGGCACACAAAATGTCTGTCTCAATTCATATCAATATCTCTGACTATAAAGCACAGAGTTTATTTTACTCTTTCACCCAAGCAATATTTGTAACTTTATTCTTTGACATTGAGATACTTGAAATAGAATGTATAATAATATAGTTTCAGAGTTTCTAACCTACATCCATGTAATAAATTAATACTAGAATATAAGGTTAATGTACCACCACCATGTTTTTGTTTTGGCCATTGTAATACAAGTGTAGTGGTATCTGATAGTTTTACATTTTCATTTCTCTAATAGAAAGTCATGTTGAACATCTATGTACAGGCTTGTTTGCCATTCACATATCTTCTTTGTTGAGGTGTCTATTCCAACTTTTTGTCCATTTTTTCATTGGGTTATTTGACATCTTAATGGTGAATTTAAAAGTTCTTTGTGTTTTCTGGATATAAGTCCATTGTTGGATATAGTATTTGCAAATATTTTATCTTAATCTGTGGCTTATCTTTTCACTCATTTAAAGGTGTCTTTGGAAGAGCATCAGTTCTTAATTTTGATTAAATTCAGATGTTTAATATTTTTTCTTCTTTTCATATTATCACTAGGAAATCATTGCTGCTCTAAGCAAGAGCCACAAAGATTTAATTCTGGCAATTCCTTTATAAGTTTGATAGTTTTAGGATAGACAGAGAGGTCCATGATTAATTTCTAGTATATTTTTTGTGTGTGGTACTGTATTAGTCAAGACTTACTAGAGTCAGATGTAGAAGAGTGCAAGACATCTGTCTGTACTCCAGATACTCAAAGGATTGAGTCGAGGGCCCGGAGCCCACAGCAATGTCCCATGCAAGTCCTTATCAGGAGGCTGAAGAATCTGTGTTGGAAAGGCCCAAAGGCCAGTGCTGAAAGCTGAAGTGTTTGTGCTAAAAGGCTGAAGGATCTGAGCCAGAAGGCTGAGGGATCTGCAGTGGAAGCCAGGAGATGATGTCCAAAATGAAGACGAGGATTGAAGCATCCCTGAAGAAAAAAAGCAGCCAAAGCTCCTTTGAAGAAAAACCACCAAAACTTTCCTGAAGAAATGCAGCTGCTACGAAGCTCTTCTAAGGAAGATCAGCATGAAATCCTTCCCTCCTGTTTTCCTTTTTATACATTCCAGCAGCCATGCTGAGTCAAATCAGCTGGGCATTCCAACTCAAGTTAACAATCAGTCAGTTAACTACCACGGGTGATAAGTATGGATCAAAGTTAATTCGTTTTTGCATTTGGACATCCAATTTTTCTAATGACACTTGCTATAAGGATTGTTCTTTCTCCAATGAATGGTCTTTGCACATTGTAAAAAATCAATCGACACCACAATGAATATAAACATTACATGTTGTAACATAAACTAAAAATAATAATAACAATAATAAAGAAAATGGGAAAAGGGGATCTAGCAAAACAAGGAGGAAGATGGGTGGGAAGGGGAAGGGGAATTTTAAAAATCAAGATGTGTTGTTACATGTATCTACTCCCTAAGATGAATGTAAACTTCATGTAATGCAAATGTATACTAATAAAATTTTTAAAAAATCAATACACAATATTTGCATAAACCTATTTATATGCTCTGTTTTCTGCTCCACAGATCTATGTATCTTTCATCTTTGATAATTACTGTAGCTTTGGAGTAAGCTTTGAGTTGGGCAATGTCAATTCTCCAACTATATTTTCTTAGGATTTTTCCATATACAAGGTGTTTTCTTTTCATGTAAATGTCATAATCAGCTTGTCAGTATCTATGCAAAAAAAATTTCTGGAACTATGTACTAGTTAGGGTTCTCTAGAGGAACAGAATCAATAGAAAATATATAATTATGCAAGGATGTTATTAGGTAGGCTTACAGAATCAGAGGTTGTGTGCAGGATCAGAGGTGTAAAAATCCACAATGGCCATCTGCACACTGGAGAGCTGTAGATCCAGTAGCTAAGCCTAAGAAAGGGAAGCTACTGAACAAGAGGAATCAAGGAAGCAACACAAGTCCAAGGTGGAAGCTTGGGAGCTCATTTTAGAATTGTCAGTGTGAGTCTGTGCTGGAAACTGGAGAAAGACAATTGTCCAAAGGCAATAGTGAAAACTGGAGCTCTTCTAAAATGGGGACACTTCCTTCTTCTTTCCCCTTTCATCTGGTCAGGCTATAAGCCCATTGATTGGTACCACGCACATCTGAAGTGAGTCTTTCTCCTTCAGTTTGCTGGCCTACGTGCCAGTTATCCACAGACACACTCAGAACTGTGCTCCGCAAATCCATTCAATTTGACATACCATGATTAATTAACTATAATTAACACACTATAATTGTTATTGTATTGAATCTATTTCTCAATTGGCGAGAATTAACATCTTATCAATATCGGATATTTTAATCCATGAGCACAGAATACTGTATTTTTCTATTTGTTTAGAAACTAATTTCTTTAATCAATTTTGGAGTTCTCAGCATGCAAATCCTACAAAGACGTGTTGTTAAATTTATACCTAAGTGCTTCATTTTATACAGTTGTAAGCCTTATTTTTAAAATTTTAAAATTTTGCTCGTTTGTAAGAATATGATTGAATTTTATACATTGACAATGTATTCTCTGACCTAGCTCAACTAACCTGTAATTTCTAGAAGCTTTTTGAAAAGAGTTTTAATTTTCTACATTAAACAATCATATCACCAGCAATTAAGTTTTATGTATTTCTTTCCAATTGTATCTTTATTTTTTTTTTCTTTCTTTATTGGTGTTATGGCTTATATCTATTTGTCTCCCCAAAGCTTCACATGCTCACAGGTGGGGCTTTTGGGAGGCAACTGGATCGTGGGTGTGTGGTACTGAATCATATGCATGTGATACTGGATCAGTTCACTGATTGGTTTAGCATAGTTCTAGGTGTAGATGATGGATTTACTGAAGAGGGAAGACCCACCCTTGGCATGGGTGGCACCAACCAATTGGCTTGTAGCCTGAATGGAATAAAAAAGGAAAGAAGAAACAAGTCCGGCTTCTTCCTGTCTGCCACACCATGAACTGTTTCTCCTCTATGCCCCTCTGCCATGCCCCTCTGTCATGCTACCCTGTCTTGGTGCCAGCCAACAATGGACTGAAACCTTTATAAACAGTGAGCTAAAATAAACCTTTCCTCCTTTAACTTCTGGGTATCAGGTATTTTGTCCCAGCAGCAAGAAAGTAACTAAGACAATTAAACTGCCTAGAATTTATAGTATGATATAGAATAGAAATGTTGTGAGACAGACATACTTGCCTTGCTCCTGGTCTTACAGTAATAGCATGTAGCCTCTTATCATAAGATATGATGTCAGCTTTAAATTTTTCATAGATTTCTTCTTTAGTACCTTAAGAAAGTTATCTTTTATCTCTAGTTCTCTCAGAGGATTTTTATATAATGAATGAATGAATGTAGAAATTTTTCAAGTAATTTTCTCCATCTATTTGAGATGCTTATATTTTTTTAAATTTGGCCTGTTTTTCTTATTTGGTAAATTGTAGTTTTTAATTTTCAGATATTAAGTTAGACTTGCATGCCTGAGAAAAATCCATTCAATTGTGTTATCTTTTCTAACACATTGGTATAATTGATACATCAAAAAAAACTGCCTGTGTTTAGCATATACTGCATAATAAGTTTTGACATATGAATACATCCGGATTATCACTACAGTCAAGATAATAAATATTACCATAACTTCCAAAAGTTTTCATGTTCCTTTGTAGTTGGTTATGTGTGTGTGTGTATGTGTGTGTGTGTTAAGAGCACTCAAATATACCCACTCTTGCCACTGCTTTATTTACAATTTATTTTTGACTAATACCTATAAACACAAAAGTTCTACATATTAATGAGGTGACATAGAATTTTTGACATATTGTTAATGTTTAAATTAGATTAAAGGGCGGTGAGATGGCTCAGCGGTGTACGCACCTGCCTGGCAAGCACGAGGGCCCAAGTTCGACTCCCGGAACCCACATACGAAAAAAGGGCCGGTGATATCGCTCAGCAGCACGGGTGCCTGCTGGTGCGCGAGGTCCTGAGGTCGACCCCCGGTACCCACAAAACAAAACAAAACAAAACAAAAATAAATAAATAAATAAATTAGATTAAAATGTTTATCACCTTATACATGTGAAAATTTTTAAAATCCTTTCTTCTAGCGTTTTGAAATATATGGTACATTGTTGTTACCTGGTCACCATACTGTGCAATAGTACATCAGAGCTTCTTGCTGTTATCTAACTAACTTAACACCCATTGTCAATATTTCATCAGTCCTCCCTCCCCTCTACTCTCTCCAGCCTCTGGTAATCACCATTCTACTCTCAATTTCAAGATCAACTTTTTAGATTCCACTTAGGAGTGAGATTATGCAATAGTTGTCTTTCTGTGCCTGGCTTATTTCATTTAGCATAATGATCTCCAGTTCCATCCATGTTGTTGCAAATGACAGAATTTCATTCTTTTTGTGGTTGAATAGAATTCCACTGTGTATATGTATCACATTTTCTTTATCTATTCATGTGTTGATTCATAGTTAGGCTGTTTCCATTTCACTTCTTTTAAAAACATTATTTATTTTATATGGATAAATAAAAACATATAACATGTCCTGAAATATGTATGCATTGTGGAATGGCTAAACTGATCTAATATATATTACTTCACGTGCTATCCTTTTTGTGTGACATTAAACATTTAAAATCTACTCTGTCAGCAATTTTCAGGATACAATACATTATTGTTCCTACATTTTGGATGTGTTCTCCAAAGTTAGTGTGCGGGAACTAAATCCCCAATGCAACAATGTTGAGTGGTGGGACCTGTAAAGAGGTGGTTAAATCATGAGGCTTTAACTTTATGAATGAGTTAATGCTGTAATCATGAGAATGGGTTCATTATCATGGGATTAGTTTCCTTTAAAAAGGACCAATTTTGCCTCCTGCTGCTCACTCTTCCGAATACACAGTGAGTGAGCCTGTCTCCTAAGGATGTGGCCTTTACAAAAGTTCCTGTCACTTCTAGAAGACTAGAGCTTTCATCCCCTTCATTTAATTGTTAAAGCAAATATCTACTAATATTCTCTGTCTATAGCTTGAAGATTTTCCTCCAGAAAATTAGTAGTTTTATTTATTTAATTTTTTTCCTAAGTGAGTTTATGGACCTGGATCTGGGCACACTCCCATTCCTCCAACTGCACTGGTATTAACTAACGTCCTCAGTGATATTCTGCACCATAATTAGGAATTTCCTTCGATAAGTATATTAGCCAAATTTGTGTTACTGTATTGAATACCTGAGGTAGTTAAGAAGAGAAAAGGTTTATTTCAGCTCACAATTTCAAAGTCTATGGACAGTCAGCCCTGTTGTTTTTGGGTCTGTGGCAAGGTAGCACAACCATGGAAAGGAGTGTATGGTGAAGCAGAAGAGCTTCCCTCATGGCCCAGATGTGAAAAAGAGTAAGAAAGCCTATGGGACCATAATCCTCTTAAAGTATGTATGCTTGATCACCTAAAACCTGCCACTAGTCCTCACCTCTTAAAGATTCCACCACCTCCCAATGGCACCAAGCTGATGAGGGATAAGCCTTCAACATACGGGTCTTTGGGGGGATATTTAACACACAAGCTATAGTAGTAAGATAAAAGAGTTTGGTAGATTTTTCAGTGCTTTACTGTTTAATGCCCTAGCCATCCCTATAAATGTAAGAGGTGATTTGTCCATTTTCTTCTTGATCCTCACTTTGAAATGTTGATGAAATTCCTTCAAAAGCTGCAAAAGACTGGGGCCTCCTTCTATGACTATGTTATATTTGATTATATTATATTTGTTATATTCTGATTATATTTGGAGTCTATATTTTGCCTTAGTGCTTCACTAAAATTTCCATTTTAATTTTCATACTAGCTTACATGGAATTCAACACCTTCTCTCCCAGATAATAAAATGTTCAGGTCATTGTGTACCTGCCTTTAAATTTCAGGATGTTTATTATGCTTGGATATGAGCCAAGCTTTCCTTCTAGGCCTTCACTGTGGAGGTTTATGTTAATATAATCAGGATTGGGACCACAGTTGAAATCTATTGTTGCTATGGTTACCAGCAATGAAGATTACTGTTGCTTTGGTTACCAGAGGAGAATTTTTGTTGTTGCTATGGATACCAGAGTCTTAATATTCCTCTAGTACTACCTTTTGTCTCTCACCATTTCTGCTGCTCCTCAAAGTGAGTCTGTGTCTCGTAGCTCTAACAGCTATATTCCACTGTTACTGTTACTCTGTACTTGTTGGCTTGGTGTTGGGAGGTGAACATGATAAATGTGATATTTTTGTTTAGCCTCAGTGCTAGATAAGCACTCTATGCTTCAGTCTCAAGGATGTGGCCTTAACTAGTGTTTCTGCCTCTCTTCCAGACATAATGGTAGTCTTAACATGCTGTCTTAGTCACTTTCCCATTGCTGAGGCATAATACCCAACATTTGCAATTTAAAGAAGGAGAGATTTATTTTGGCTCACAGT
Organism: Erethizon dorsatum; assembly: GCA_028451465.1. NCBI lineage: Eukaryota > Metazoa > Chordata > Mammalia > Rodentia > Erethizontidae > Erethizon > Erethizon dorsatum. The sequence goes on from CM051842.1 coordinate 43,898,624, forward strand.
TCCAGTGGATTTATTCATGGTTGACCAGATCAAACTCAGAAATAGAATGATGGAAGGCCCTTCTGTCAATGAAGACTACTCGTGTCATGGCAGTTCGGGAAGTAGAAACGGGAGAAGATGAAGAGGGAGATACACCCTTGTAGGTCATGCCCCCAGTGAACCACCTCTTCTGACTAGACACTAATCCCTAATAGTATATTTGGCTATGGATTCATCTGTGGATTGATCTACTGTAAGTATAATGCCCCCATGATCCACTGTATGAGCACAAGGTTTTGGGGGGACATTCTAGATCTAAAGGATAGCATGAGCATTATTTCCTCTCTCCCAGGACTCAGCTTTGTTTATTCCCCCTATTCTCTTATCTTATCTGCAATGGGATTCTCCCAATATCTTCTAGTTATTGTCATGATACCCCCTCATTCTCACATATTAAAGTGTAATTACTTAGGAGAGATAGGGAGATGGGTCTGAGCATTTTTGGTGGTGAAGTCTGTTCCCCTCCCTGCTTGCAATGGTACTGCATGAGTGCACTCAGGAGACATGTTTTGATGAATTCTTTCTGCAGGTTAGTTTTTTGTTCTATAACTGAAATAGGAGAGGTAGGTCTGGGTGTATGTGGCAGTGGTTGTTTGTTCCCTTTCCCCAGACGGCAGCAAGAAGGGAATTTTCTCTGGTTATTTGCTAATCTTCCCCATATTTGTGGGGTTCCTTGGGAAATTCTTATCAGGAATATGGTAATATCCCCTGCCTATAGCCCCCAGATTTTTCACACTATCAGGATTGTCTACACTGGGTCTTTAGCAATTCATTAACATTTTCCATTTAATTTTCCTATCTCCTTATATAAAATTTGGTGACATGTGGCCCAAGTAAGCAAATACTGAGTTACTGTTTCTCCCTACAAGCACCTGTCTCTCTACAAATTTTGAGTTGGCTTTTTGCCCTGATACTTGTTTTGTGATGAGTTTAAGAAAATGTGTTAAACTTTGGTCTTTCCAGTTTATCTTGCTGTAATGTTATGAACAGTGCTTTTTCCAGCTTATTTCATCTCTGAGCTAAAGCAGAGGTGAATGAATAAGTGAGTTTTACATCTGAATTTGCATGTAACAGACAAAAGTATTATTTTGACATCTGAATGAATGTATAAGGCAACTGTTTAATGCCTAAATAAGATTTTGAGACAACTAAATGAGACAATGTGAGATCTAATAATGAACATTTTTAATGGTTTCTTTTAGATGACATATGCTGGTGTTCAAATTGCCCATCCACTGTTACAACTGTCACATGTTCACTCAGATATCACTGACTTTAAATATCTTTATGGTGCATACAGGCACACACATTCACTTGGATTGTCTTTCCTTTCTCACATACACCCAGGGTTCAACATGAAACCCTGGCTTAATTCTCTCAAAGCTAGATTTCCTGTTTTCCAGTTTAGTGAATGGTACAAACACAAGCCAGTCTCAAGCCATGAACTAGTGTGAGAGTCATCCTTAGATTCACCACATACTCCCTCACCAAAACCTTTACATCTGACACCCACTATGTCCATTGTCTTCTTAGAAGCCCCATTGCCAGTGCCTTATTTTAGTCCCCCCTGGTGCACCCAGCAGCATTCTCACTGACACGCTTACAATTGATCATCCACCCTGCAACCACAGTAAACTTTATGAAACACAAATCTGATCACCCCACTACACTGATAAAATGCAATTTAGTAATGTTTTCTCTTATGGCTTTTATCTAGGTATCCTCACAAGAGCCTCATGTGCTCATTGGCAGGGATTTTGGAAGGTGATTGAATCGTGGGGGCAACATAGCTAACTTGCTGTTAGGAGGCAGGATCTGGTCTGAAGAGACAGGTTACTGGGGCCATTGGCTGAAAGGGTATATCTCCCTTCCCACCTCCTCTCTTCTCTCTCTGCTTCCTGGTTACCATGATATGAGCAGCTTTCCTCCATGACATGCTCTTTCACTATGCCATTTCTGTGTTTAAGCCTGGAAAACATGAACCAAAACTTCCAAAACATGAGTAAAAATAAACCTCTTCTCCCTAAAGTTGTGGGTTTCAGGTATTGTGTCCCAGTGATGAGGAAACTAACCAAGACAGCTTCCCATTTCCCCTTATGTAAAGTACACTTTATTTTTTAGCATGCCCTGTGTCTTAGTTACTTTTCTCATCACTGAGATATAATACCCAATATCCACAAGTTGAAAGAGGAAAGGTTTATTTTAACATACAGTTTGTAGTGATTTCAGTCTACAGTCAGCTGTTTCCAAGGCAGGGTGGTGTGGCAGAGGGATGTGGTTGAGGAAAAGCAGTTCAAGGAAAAGCAGGCAAGAAGCAGGAAGCAGTGAGCCTCCCTTCTGCTTTAATTCCATTCAGGCTACAAGCGTATTGGGCCCACATCCAGTGTGGGTCTTCGCATTATCCACACACAGAACTATGCAAAACAAATCAGTGGACTAATTTAGTTATCACATACACTTAATCCATATTCACTCACCCTAGATCCAGCCACCTCTAAAAAGTACCACCTAGGACAGAAGTAGAATTTGAGAGGGACATTTAAATGCAAGCCATAACATTCCAACCCTGGCCCACAAAAGACTCATGCACATCCCTTTACGCAAAATGTGTTTTGTCCATTTCCAAGAGTTGCCAAAGTCCTAAGTTTCAGCATTGCAGAAAAGTCCACGTCCGGAGTCTCCTCTGAAATTTAAGACAAATTCTTAACTGTGAGCCCCTGTACAAATGAAAAGAAAGCTAAACACTTCCAACATACAATGGCACAAGATAAACAATCCCATTCCAAAAGGTACAAATAGGGGGATAAAGGAATGTGACCAAGGCAAGACCAAAATCCATCAGGGCAAATATTAAGTCCTGCAGATCCCTGTCCACCATCCAGGGCAATCTATGGCATGATACAAACTCCAAAGGGCTTAGGAGGCCCTGCCCCCATGGCAACATCGGAGGTTGCAGCTTTTATGGCTTCTCTCTTGGGCCAGCTTTGCTTACTTCTTGCAGCTTTACTCAGACAACCCACATTCCTGGCTCCTCCAACTTTCTAGAGTCTCCACTGCACCTTTGGCTTCATACTCACAGCTTCACAGAGTGCCTTCTCATGGGCACACGGCCTGGCCTCCCAGGTCTTCTTCTGAAATCTGGGTGGAAGCCTTCCTAGCCCCACAATTCTTGCATTCTGGATGCACCTAAAACCAGCACCAGGTGGATGATGCCAAGGTCTGCTGCCAGCTGGAACAGTAGCCAGGTTTCCTTCTCTCTTGGCTCTGGGGGTTGAGTGCCTTGATTCCTGAGCAGTATGAATCCAATCCAAAGGAACAAATTCTCTAGGCCACTCCCATTCTGGAACATGTTGCTGTGGGGCTGTCTTCTCAAAGCAAAGTCTTTCACCTTTGCAATTTTGAAGCTATCAAGAGTGCACTTCTGCTGGTTCTTGTGATGCCCTTAAGCCAAATTTTCTATCATCCTGTTCCTTTTCTGCAGTCAAGTTCTCCTCTAGTCCATCTTTGCAGGTTGTAACATTGCTGGGGATTCCTTTATGGCCAAACTCATAACATTTTAAATTATCCTGATGGACTCTATGCTCTTGATTCTCAAGGAAGTGCTGGCTAAAAGCCTCCAACAGTAGCCATGCCACCACCCCAACATTAGAGTGCCTTGAAATTTCTTCTGCAAGATTAATTAGTCCACTGCCCTTAATTTCAGTCTCCCCCAGTATCTCTGGACATGAGCAAAATGCTGACAAATTTTCTGCCAAAACATAACACACATGGTCTTGAGTCCAACTGCCAATGTAGTCCTTCTTCTCAACAGAAACCTCCTGAATTTGGTCTTTACCAGCTCTATTTCTATCAGCATTCTGGTTTTCTGAGCTCTAACCAGGATCTCTCATCCAGCTTGGCTTACAGCCTCCCAGGGTTGCTTCTTCAGCCAGGATCTTTAAACCCTTCCAAACTATTCCAGTTCTTTATATGTTCTAGACATTAGTCCTTTGTCTGAAAAATAGCTGGCATAAATTTTTTCCAACTCTGTTGGTTGTCTTTTCACTCTGTTGGTGATTTCCTTTGCTGTGCAAAAGTTTTTTTTTAATAAGATGAGATCCAAGTTATTGATACTTTATGATAGTTCCTGTGCAAATGGGGTAATGTTCATAAAGTCTTTGCTTACACTTGTGTCTTCCAGAGTTTTACCTATTGTATCTTCCAGCAGATTTAGTGTTTCTGTTTTAATATTAAATCTTTGATCCATTCTGACTTTAGTTTAGGGCCTGGTGATAGACATCGGTCTAGTTTTAGTCTTTGGCATTTAGAAAGCCAGTTTTTCCAGCACCGTTTATTAAAGATCCTAGTTTTTTCCCAGTGAACATGTTTGGCCCCTTTGTCAAAGATAAGGTGACTGAGTGTGTTTGGAGTAATTTCTGCATCTTCTAATCTGTTGGATTGATCCTCAGGTCTGTTTTTTTTGCCAGTACCATGCTGTTTTTTTAATCACAATGGCTTTGTAGTAAAATTTGAAGTCAGGGATTGTGATGCCTCCTGCCTTGCCTTTGTTGCCCAGAATTGCTTTTACTAGTCTAGGTCTGGTTTGGTTGCAAATGAATTTTAGGAATGTTTTTTCTAGTTCTGTGAGGTATGCTAATGGTATTTTCATCAGGATTGCATTAAATCTCTATAACAATTTTAGGAGTATGGCAATTTTCACTATGTTGATTCTTCCTACCCAAGAGCAAGGGATATCTTTCCATTTTCTGGTATCCTCTTTGATCTCTTTTTTCAGAGTACTGTAGTTTTAAATGTATAGGTCTTTTACTTCTTTTGTTAGATTGATTCCTAAGTACTTTACTTTTTCTGATGTTATTGTGAAGGGCATTGTTTCCCTAGTTTCTCTCTCAGTAAGTTTGCTGTTTGTGTACAGGAATGCTATTGATTTTTAAGTGTTGACTTTATATCCAGCTATGCTACTGAATTGGCTTATTAAATCTAGAAGTCCTTTGGTGGAGTTTTTGGGGTCTTCTATGTAGAGTATCAAAGACATTCTTTTTTAAGGCTGAATAGCATTCCCTTGTAAATATACACTACAGTTTCCTTGCCAATTCATCCATTAATGGACTTTTAGGCTGATTCTATATCTTGACTACTGCAAATAATACTACAGTGAACATGGGAGTGTTGATATGTCTTCATCATGCTGATTTCATTTCCTTTGGCTATAAACCTGGTACTGAGATTTCTGTCTCATATAGTAGTTCTATTTTTAATTTTTGAAGAAATTCCATGATGTTTTTATAAATGGCTATATTAATTTATATCCCCATCAACAATGTGCAAGGGTTCCCCTTTCTCTACATATTTGGCAATAATTGTTATATTTTAAATTTTTGATAATAACATTTCTGAGTTTTGGAGTGATTTTGTGTATGTGTGTGATTTTAATATACTTGCCATCTGAAAGGGCACATAGTGATATCTAATTATGCATTTTAATTGCATTTCCCTAATGATTTGTGATATTGACTATCTTTTCATGTGCTTACTGGCCATCTGTGTATTTTCTTTGGAAAAGTGTTTATCCAAGTTCTTTTTCTCATTTCCAAATTGGATTAATTGTATTTTTGTTGAGTTACAGGACTTTATAATTTATTCTGTATAATCTCTTGTCAGATATCATTTGCAATTATTTACTTTCATTCTGAGTTGACTTTTCATTCTGTTGATAGTGTCTTCAAACACAAAAATGTTTAAATTTTAATTAAATTCAATTTATCAACTTTTTTGTTTAATGCATTGCTTTTGGTATTTTACCCAAGAAATCATTAGCAATTCAATGTTATAAAGCTTTTCCTCTTTTGTTTCTCTAAAAGTTTTATAGTTGCAGCTCTTACCTTTAACTAGATTATTCATTATAAGTTAATTTTTATATTTGGTGAAAGATAAAGGTCTCTATTTATTTGCATGTGGATATCCAGTTTTCCTACTATACTTTGTTATAAACACTGTCCTTTCCCCAACTGAATGATCTTGGTACATTTGTGTTGAAATTACGAATGAGGCCATCTTTTAAATATATATATATATGTTCATTAATAGTGACATTTAAAATATTGACTTTTGTATATGTATGTAATAGAAAAGGTAAATATATTTATTTATAACTCTGCCTTCTAAGGATAATGAATATTATAAGTAATTGAATCACTCTTTGGATTTTCTGAAGGTTTCAAAACAAGTCTGCTCTTTATAATTTGGGTTTCTCATATAAGAGAATCATGTGGTATTTAAGCTTGTGTGTCTGATTTATTTCACTTAAAATAAATGATAGATAATACAAAGTAGGGAGATAGATCTTTCTCAAGTGGGAATGGAATCAAGAGATGGAGGGAGGAGGGGAGGGAAAGGGAATAAAAAAAAGAATTAAGAAGTGTAATGTACATATACCAATCCACGCAAGGAATATAAACATTAAGTACTACAAACATGTATTAATAAAAAACAGGTCTGCGAGGAAGGACAAATATATAATAAGTATAGTAAATGAAAACAATTTCAGTATCTTTAGCTGTTAGAGAAATGCAAATGTACACTACATTGAGATTCCATCTCACCCCAGTCAGAATGGCTAGCCTCAAGAATACAAAAAACAATAAATGCTGATGAGGATGTAGGGAAAAAGGAACCCTCTACACTGCTAGTGAAAATTGTAAATGAGTACAGCTACTATGGAAATCTTTATGAAATTTCCTCAAAAAACTAAAAATAAAGCTACCACTCCTTGGTACATATCTGAAGGAATTAACATCAACATACTGCGGGGATACCTGCATATCAGTGTTCACTGTGGCATGATTCACAATAGCCAAGATATGGACCTAGTCTACGTGCCCATAGACCAAAGGATATATAAAGGAAATGTGGTATATATACACAACTGAATGTTAGTCAACCATGAAGAAGAGTGAAATCCTGTTATTAGCAGGAAAAAGGGTAGAACGGGAGATCATCATGTCAAGCAAAATAAACCAGACTGGGAAAGACAAGTATCACATATTTTCCCTAATGTGAAATCTAAAAAATGGCATGAGTAGAAGGGAGATTATTATTAAATAAGAGGAAGGGAATGGGGGTAAAGGAAAGTAATGAGGAGATGGATATGATCAAAATATATGCATGTAAAATTCTATTTTATAAAATTATTAGGCACTAATAAAATGTTTTTAAAATAAATAAAAATTAAAATTAAAAAGCAGGGCTGCTGCTGAATTTGATTCAAGGCTAGAAATATGAACTACTCTGTGAAGCAGAATGAGTAAAATTTTTGGTTAGGCAGAATTCCCCTCAAAGCTGAGGTATGGATGAGAAAAGGAAAATAAGAGGGTGGTAAATAAGCATATGATATTATGCTGTAGCTAACATCTTGAGTGGTTTTTAGCTGGGAGAAAAATCCTCAGTACTGATATTTTGGAGGACTTTTCTCAAAAGAGTTATTACTTTTCATATCGTTAGTATTGCTGATGTTTTCTGCTTTCCAAATCATGATCAAATTACATTACTTTTAAATTTCTTTGTGGGAATTGTGGAAAAGACTTAGTTCAAAGTCCTGATGAATATTTTGGGGGATAAGAAAGCAGACATTCAAAGTCTGATGTTACCATGAAAGAGTGAGCATCCCAAGAATTGACGCAAACCCTAAAGAGGATGTGCGATTTTCATGGAGCCTTCAGAATGCAGTTAAAAAGCCGTATCTTGATCTAAAATGCAGCATAGAGATCCCAGCTGACATCTGATTTTCAAGGCACTTCACAAGTGATGAAATGTGTAGTTCTCTCATTTATCCTCTTAAAAATTTTTGTTCTTTTTTGTGGTTTCCAAAGAAGTGGGTTTATAAAAACATGCATTTGAAATACTTTATAAGATTGGTACTCGAGTTCTAGTACTTTCAACTTATGTGTAAATTATAAAGAAGTATGCATAATGAGGAAATGTGTAAATCACTTCCATGAAAATGTGTGTATGTACAATGCCACACTAACTGGATAATATCAGGATGAGTGTGACATCTGAATGAAAGTTTAATATGTGCATGAACGTATGTTAACTCTGAGTGAGTACATGTGATTTCTGACTGGTTTTGACTTCTCTGTTTACATCAATTGAATGTCTGCGTAGTGTAATAGTGAATGCGTGCATGACTTTTGAGTATGATATTCCAATGTGTGAGCATGATGTGAAAGGATGTATGTGATCTGTGTAACATCTGGATGAATGTCAAAGAGTCATTGTTTATGATATCAGAGAGACACACACATTTCTTTTTTTTTTTTTTTTGGTACCGGGAATCGAACTCAGGACCTTGTGCTTGCCAGGTAGGAGCTTGTGCAGCTGAGCTATATCCCTGGCCCGACACACACATTTCTGATTGTGCGTGCATGTTGCATCAAAATATAACCTCTGGTAATGTTTCTGTCATATTTGAGGGTATATTTTGAAATAAGCTAATGGATATATTATGATTAAATGACTACAGTAATATCTGGAATACCTTAGTCACAATTTGTTACTGTATGTACTGCATCAGGTCATATTTGTTAAGATTTGTCTATCTCAAGTGTGTTGCTAGATATCACAGAACTACAACAGTCTTTTGCTAGTAAACTTGGTTTATCAATAATAAAAGAGATATTGGAAGACACAGGAGATGAGATTTTCAGAAGACATGCCAAGAAAGGCCTTACAGACTATTATGGCTTCTATTTAGATATCTCCCCAAAGCCTCATGCACTCATAGGTGGGGATTTTTCAGAGGTGGCTGGATCTACAGTATGTGAATATGAATTAAGGGTGTGTGATAACTAAATTAATCCACTGATTAGTTTAGCACAGTTCTGAGTGTGGATAATGGGAAGGCCCACCCTGAATGTGGGTGGCACCAACCAGTAGGCTTGTAGCCTGAATGGAATAAAAAGGAAAGGGAGGCTTGCTGCTTACTGCTTCCTGCCTGACTTGTCTGGACCATTTCTTTTCTGTCATGCTGCTCTGCATTAGAACCAGCTGACTATCTACTGAAACCTCTACAAATTGTGAGCTAAAATAAAGCTTTCCTCCTTTAACTTGTGGGTGTCAGGCATTGTGCTTCAGAAGCAAGATAGATTTGGTACCAGAGAAGTGGATTCGTCGCTGTGACACTACCTGACCATGTGGTTCAGGAGCCTATTGAACTGGCTCGTTGGAAGAGCTTGTATACATAAAGAACACGTTCATTACAGAGAATTTGTATCTGTACATGTATATGATATATCTTGATTTCTCTTTTTTCCCCCATTCCCATTGCCTCTTTTCAAAACCCCTTCCACTCCCCATTCACAAAGCTTGGTTTTCATTTTGTTCTTCTTTTCTCATTTTTTTCCTTCCTTCCTTTCCCCCTCCCCCTCCCTATTTCCATTTTCCTTTTGAACAATTTCTTCCTATTTAGCAGTATCTATTGTACATTGATGTTCTTATTTACATTTCAGCTTCTCACACCATAGAGATAATGCAATATTTAAATGTGTGTCTGATTTATTTCACTTATAATTACGGTCTCAAGGTCCATTCATTTAGCTATAAATGACTCAATTTTATCTTTCTTTATGGTGAGTAATACTCCATTATATTTTTTTTAAAACCACATCTTTTTTATCCATTCATTTGTTGATGGGCATTTGGGTTGCTTCCTAGATTTAGCTATTACAAACTGTGCTGCTGTAAACATGGGTGCACATATATCGCTGTGGTATGATGCTTTTAATTCTTCTGGGAAGATACCCAAGAGGGGAATGGATGGGTCAAATGAGACCACTAATCCTAGCATTTTAAGGAATCTCCACACTGATTTCCACAGTGGTTGCATCAGCCTTCACTCCCACCAAAAGTGGAAACTGTTCCTTTTTCCCCATAACCCTGCCAGCATTAACAAATTAGTTGTTTTCTTGATAATAGCCATTCTTTCTGAAGTGAGATGGAATGTCAGCATTGCTTTAATATGCATTTCTCAAGTGACCAGTAATGTTGAACATTTTTTCATATATTTATTTGCCATTTGTATTTCTCCTTCTGAAAATGTCTATTCATCTGAGATGCTCATCTTTGGATTGGGTCTTTAAATTTGTGGGGGGTGTCTAAATTTAATGACCAGATTCAGTAGAGTAGCTGGATTGCCTTTGCTATTCTAGGGTCTCTTCTAGTTCCAAATGAATGTTAGGAATGCTTTCTCTAGATCTCTGATGTATGCTAATGGTATTTTGATCAGGATTGCATTAAATCTGTACAACAATTTTGGGAATATGGCCATTTTCACTATGTTAGCTCTTCCTATCCATGATCAAGGGATATCTTTCCATTTCCTGATATCCTTTTCAATCTCTTTTTTCAGAGTTTAGCCACCTTATCTTTGACAAAGGAGCCAAATATGTTCACTGGAAGAACAATAGTCTCTTTAATAAATGGTGCTGGACAAACTGGCTTTCCACATGCCAAAGACTAAAACTAGACCCATGTCTATCACCATTCACTAAACCAAAGTCAAATGCCCATGAACTGAGGAATGGACAAAAAATATGTGGTTTTTTTTTAAATATAATAGAGTACTACTCAACTATAAAGAAGATTAAAATGGAGACTTTTATAAGTAAATGGAAGCAACTTGAGACCATCCTCATAAATGAAATAAATCAGACCCACATGTGTAAACATTGTGTTGTCTCACTAGTGTGACAAACTGAACATGTTAATAAGATCCAAAATGTTAAATAGATATTGTGAATTGGGAGGAAAATGTCCAAAGGAAAAGAGAAACTGGTGGGGGAAAGGGGAAAGGAAGGAAGGGAAAAGGAAAAAATATACATATACACGAGATACTTAAGATAGTTATACAGCCAGTTTCTCTTAGTTCATTGAAAAGAAAGGTTCGTGCTAATATTGTTTGGACAATATTTTATACCTATATTTTATACTCTGAGTAACTACTATGAAGATAACAATATGCAATGTATTAATTGTTGTTGCTCTCCTATTAGCCTGTTTTGAAACTCCGTTTTATTGTTATTTTTATTTTTTTCTCTTTAAAATAAAAAAAAGAATGTCTTGTCATTTGCAACAACATGGATGAACCCAAAGGACATTATGTTAAATCAAATAAGCCAGACACAGAAATACAAATACCAAAAAAAATCTCACTTATACATAAAATTTTAAAAAATTAAACTGTTAGATATAAAGTAGAATGGTATTTTTCAGAGAATAAGGGAAAATTTAGGGAGGTGCTGGTCAAAGCATATAAAATTAAAGTTATATAGAAGGAATAAGTTCAAGAAACCTACTGTATGACATGACTACAATTAATAACAATATATTATGCTTTTGAAAGTAGCTGACAGTACATTTTAAGTATTCTCACAACCAAAAATAGGTATGAGAATTAATGTATATGTTAATTATATAAAATTACCCATTTCACATTATATACATATTGTGAAACAACATATGCACAATAAATATATGAAATTTTGTGTTCATTTAAAAATAAAACTTTTGGGCCGATGAGATAGCTCAGCAGCATAAGCGCCTGCCTTACAAGCGTGAGGTCCCGAGTTCAACTCCCAGTACCCACATGCGAAAAAAGGGCCTGTGATATCGCTCTGCAGCTCGGGCGCCTGCTGGCGCACGACGTACTGAGGTCAACCCCCAGTACCCACAAAAAAAAAAAAAAAAGAGAAAATTAAACATCAAATTAGCATATGATATGCCATTTCCACTTCTGGTTGCATAACCAAAAAGTGAAAGCAGAGAATTAAAATGGTATTTGTACACTCGTGCTAATGACAGCATTATTCTCAAGAACCAAAATGTAGAAACAATTCATATATACATTTATGAACAACTGGATAAACCAAATTTAATTATACGCACAATAGAATATTATTCAACCTTTATTTTTATTTATTTCCCTATATATTTGGGGAGTAGTAGGTACACAGCTTGTTTCTGTTTTTAATCTCCTCCCCCTTCCCACCCACCTCCCTTCCTCTACCTCTAAATTTCCTTCCCCGTTTTCATTGCTGTTATTATTATTATTATATTTAGCTCATGTTTATGACATACAATGGTTACATTCACTGTGTTTATTAGGTTCCTGTACGTTGGATATCTTACTTTTTACTTCCCCTTTCCCTCCCTCTCTTCCTTGGTCTCCTGGGCCCCTTCCCATTTGCAAGAGATCTACCCTCTTGTTCCCTCTATCCAGCCTTTATTCTGCTCTTTGCTTGTACTTTGCTTTATTGAAATGAGAGATGCATACAATATTTCAGCTTGTGTGTCTGATTTATTTCACTGAACATTATATTTCTCAGTTATATCCATTTCCCACAAATATCTCAAATTTATTCTTCTTTATAGTATCCTTCTAATACTACTTCTTTTTTTTTTTTTTTTTGTGGGTACCGGGGGTCGACCTCAGGACCTCGCGCGCCAGCAGGCGCCTGTGCGCTGAGCGATATCAACATCCCTTTTTTCGTATGTGGGTTCCGGGAGTCGAACTCGGGCCCTCGCGCTTGCCAGGCAGGCGCTTATGCCGCTGAGCCATCTCACCAGCTCCCTAATACTACTTCTTTAAATAGTATTCTATTATGTATAGATACCATGTTTTCTTTATCTATTCATCTGTTGATGGGTATACAGGCTGCTTCTAGGATTTAGCTATTATGAACTATCCTGTTATAAACACTGGTATGCATGTATCACTCTAATATGATGTCTTTAGTTCTTTGAGGAAGATATCTAGAAGGGGAATAGCTGAGATATATGGAACTTCTAATTTTAGTTCTTTGAGAAATCTCCATACTGATTTCCATACTTGTTGGACTAGTTTACATTTCCACCAAAAATGTAGGAGGGGCCCCTTATCACTGCGCACATGCTAGGATTTGTTATTTGAATTCTTGATGATTGCCATTTTTTTCTGGTGTAAGATGGAATCTTAATTTTGTTTTCATTTGCATTTTTCTAATGGCCAGAGATATTGAACAGTTTTTCACATGTTTGCTGGCCAATTGTAACACTTCTGAGAGGTGTGTATTCATTTCACTTGCTCATTTCTTGATTGGGTCTTTTATTTTAGGTGACCTAATTTTTATGATCTCTTTATATATTCTAGATATTAGTCTTCTGTCTGATGAATAGCTGGCATATTTTTCCTATTGTGTAGGTTGTCTCTTAACTCTAATGATTGATGCCTTGCTATGCAGAAGAGTTTTTTATTTGATGTAATCCCATTTATTGATTCATACTGTTATTTCTTGTGCAATTGTGGTTCTGTTTAGAATGTCCTTGCCTGCATTTATGACTTCAAATGTTTTACCTGCATTATCTACCAGTAGGTTCAATGTTTCTGTTTTACTGTTTAGATCTTTGATCCATTTTTATTTTAGTTTAGTATATGGTGAGAGATATGGGTGTAGCTTCAAGATATCCAGATTTCAAAGCACTATTTGTCGAATAGACTATCTTTTCCTGAATGTAAGCTTTTGGCTGCTTTGTCAAAGATCAAATAGCTGACTATAGCTGGGGATGATTTTGCATCCTCTATTCTGTTCTATTTATCCACATGCCTGTTTTTGTGTCAGTACCATGCCATTTTTATAACAGTTGCTTTGTAGTATAGCTTGAAGTCAGGTATTGTGAAGTCTCCTGCTTTACTCTTGTTGCCCAGTATTGCTTTTGCTATTCTGGCTCTCTTCTGGTTCCATATGAATTTTAGGATTGTTTTCTCTAGTTCAGTGAAGTATGCTATTAGTATTTTGATTGGGACTGCATTGAATCTGTATAACAGTTTTGGGAGTATGTCTATTTTGACAATAATCATTCTGCCTATCCAAAGTCAAGGGACATCTTCCATCTTTGTTTCTTTCTTTTTTTTCTTTCTTTGTTTCTTTGTTTCTTTCTTTCCTTCTTTCTCTCTTTCTTCCTTTCTGTTTGTCTTTCTTGGGGGGAGGGTGAGACAGGGTCTCACAATGTAGTTCAGGCTGGCCTTCAACTCACTATGTAGCCCAGGCTGTCTTTGAACTCATGGCAATCCTCCTGCCTCAGCCTCCAAAGTGCTGGGATTATAGGCAAGCACCACCATGCCCAGCTTTATTTTCTGATGTCCTCTTCAATCTCCTTTTTCAGAGTACCGTAGTTTTCTTTGTAGAGGTTTTTTACTTCCTTGGTTAGGTTCATTCCTTGGTAGTTAATTTTTCTTGATCCTATTGTGAATGGTATTGTTTTCATAATTTTTTTCTTAATGAATTCATGGTTGGTGTACACAAACAATATTGATTTTTGTATATTGATTTTGCATCCTGCTACATTGCTCAAATTGTTTATAGTATTAATTTTTTTTTTTTTTTTTGTGGGTGCCGGGGGTCGACCTCAGGACCTCGCGCGCCAACAGGCGCCCGTGCCGCTGAGCGATATCACCGGCCCCTTTTTCGTATGTGGGATCCGGGAGTCGAACTCGGGCCCTCGCGCTTGCAAGGCAGGCGCTTATGCCGCTGAGCCATCTCACCGGCCCTATAGTATTAATTCTAAGAATTGTTTGGTGTAATTTTTTGTGTGTTCTTTGTAGAGTATCTTTTCATCTGCAAATAATGGTAATTTGAGTTTTTCCTTTCCTATATGTATCCCTTTTATTTCTATTGCATTTCTCTGGCTAATGTTTCGAGTACTATGTTGAATAGAAGTGGGATAGTTGGCATCCTTGCCTTGTTCCTGATTTTAGAGGAAATGCTTTCAATTTTTGCCCAAGTAATATGATATTGGCCATTGATTTGTCATAAATCAGGTATGGCTATTCTATACCTTATTTCTTCACCCATCGTGAAGGGGTGTTGGATCTTGTCAAAAGGCTTTTCTGCATTTATTGTTATGATCATGTGTTATGCTTTGTGTCTAGACGTCCCCCCAAAGCCTCATGCAATCATGGGGGCAGGCTTCTAGAGTTTGTGATTGATTCATGGTCCAATGCTGGGATTATGGGTGTGAGTGCTACACCTGCCCTGGGGCGGGTAGCCTGCATACAATATAAGGGAGGGAAAGAGGCTTCTTTCTCTCTCCTCCCTTCTCGCTCTTGTTGCTTTTGCTGACTCCCCCCGCCCCGCCATGAACTGTTGCCCTCTGCTATGTGCCACCCTGCCTTGGAGCCAGCTGAGTATGGACTGAAACCTCCACAAACTGTGAGCTAAATAAACTTTTCCTCTTTTAATATTGGGCATCAGGTATTTTGTCTCAGCAAGGAGAGAAAAGTAACCAACACATCATGTGATTTTCGTTCTTGCTTTCGTTTATATAGTGTATTACTGTTATTGATTTATGTTTGTTGAACCAACCTTACAAACCCTGAGAGGAAACCTACTTGGTCATGAGGTGTGATATCTTTGATGATGTGTTGCATTCTATTCACTAATACCTTATTGTGGATTTTTGCATCTATGTTCATTAAGGAGATTGGCCTGTAGTTTTCTTTTCAGTTTGGTCTACATGTGGTTTAGAGATCAGAGTGATGCTGGCTTCCATAAATGAGTTTGGAAGCACTCCATCACTTTCAATTTCATTGACAAGTCTGAAGAGTTTTGGTGCTATAACATCACCAATAATTTTGTAGAATTCAGCATTAAATTCATTAGGTACTGGACTTTTTTTCATTGGTAGGTTTTTAAATTACTGTCTCAACTTCATTGCTTGATATTGGGTTCTTCAGCATTTTTTTGTCTTCTTGGTTAGCTTTGGTAATTTGTATGAGTCTAGGAATCTGTTCATTTCTTTTTTTTTTTTTTTTTTTTTTTTTGGTGGGTACCGGGGGGTCGACCTCAGGACCTCGCGCGCCAACAGGCACCCGTGCCACTGAGCGATATCACCGGCCCCTTTTTCGTATGTGGGATCCGGGAGTCGAACTCGGGCCCTCGCGCTTGCAAGGCAGGCGCTTATGCCGCTGAGCCATCTCACCGGCCCGAATCTGTTCATTTCTTCAAGATTTTCCAATTTGTTTGAATATAATTTTTCATGGTAGGTATCTTCTTGACTTTGACAGTGTCCACTGTGATTTCAAAATTTTCATTTCTAATTGTATTGATGTGAGTCTTTTCACTCTTTCTCTTGGCAAGTATGGCTAGGGTTTAGCTATTTTGTTTATTTTTTCGAAGAATCAGCTCTTCAATGCGTTGATTCTTTGTATTGATTTTTATCTCAATTTTAATGATTTCTGCTCTAATCTTTATGATTTCCCTCCTTAATTTCAGTTTGTGCCTGGATTATTGTTGTTTCTCAAAAAAAAAATTTTTTGTGGGTACCGGGGGGTCGACCTCAGGACCTCGCGTGCCAGCAGGCACCCGTGCCGCTGAGCGATATCACCGGCCCCTTTTTCGTATGTGGGTTCCGGGAGTCAAACTTGGGCCCTCGCACTTGCTGGGCAGGTGCTTAAGCTGCTGAGCCATCCCACCGGCCCGTGTTTCTCAAAATTTTTATGATTCCTCATTAGCTTATTTCTTTGAGCTCTCTCTGTTTTCCTAATGTGGGCACTGATTGCAGTAAACTTCCCTCTTGGGACAGCTTTCATTGTGTCCTGTAGGTTCCAGTGTGTTGTACAGGTATTGTCACTCACTTACAGAAGTTGTGTAATTTCTTCTGTGACCCATTGGGTGTTCAGGAGTGTGTTATTGAGTTTCCAAGTACCTCTAATTTTTTTGTGGTTTCTTCTGGGTTGATTTCTATTTTTATTGCACAGTCATCTGATAATAAACATGGAGTGATTTTGATTTTTTAAATATTTATTTAAGCAGACATTATGGATCTATTTTGGAGAAGGTATTGTGTGGTGCAGAAAATAATGTATACTCTGATGTAGTAGCGTGGAATACTCTGTAGATATCTGTCAAGTCCAAGTGTTTAAGTGTATGGTTCAGTTCTGATATTTCTTTATTGATTTTTTGTTTACTGGATCTCTTTGAGAAAGTGGGGCTATTAAGGTCTCCCACTATGATTGTGATTTATCTGAAATTATCTTTCAGCAGTATTTGTTTTATTAAGATGCTGCTCCAGTATTTAGTGCATAAATATTTATAAGCATTATCTCTTCTTGTTGAATTATTACTTTAACTACTGACCTTCTTTGTCCCTCTGATCAGTTTTAGCTTGAAATTTATATTGTCTGAGATTAAAATTGATGCCCTTGACCTTTCCTGTCATTTGTTGTTGTTTATTCACTGACCTTGCTTGGTGTTTTCATTCCCACTGAGTTTTTGGCTTTATTGCTGTTATTGTTTCTGTCTAGGCTATTCTCAAGTATTTTCTGGAAGGCTGGCTTAATCTTCTGATACCTCTTGAGATGGTCTTTTTCATGAAATGTCCTTATTTCTCCATTTATTTTGAAGAAAAGTTATTTGGGTATGTTAATCTGGGTTGGAAGTTACTTGTAGGGATTGAAATACTTCTCTATGAGCTCTTCTGGCTTTAAGGTTTGTGTTGAGAAGTCTGCTGTAATTCTTTTTTTTTTTTTGTGGGTACCGGGGGTCAACCTCAGGACCTCGTGTGCCAGCAGGCGCCCGTGCCGCTGAGTGATATCACCGACCCTCTAATGGGTTTACCTGTGTTTGTGACTTTTTGTTTTTCTGACTGCTTTTAAAATTCTGTTTTTTGTTGGCTATCTGGTAATTTAATTATAATATATGTTGATGAGCTACTTTTTTCATCATAGTTGTTTAGAGTTTCAGAAACTTACTTGTTTGTTGAGCTATTTTTTCCTGTTCAGAAATTTTCTCCTACGTATTTTGTAAATGTATTAGTAATTCTATCTGTGTTATCTTCTTCTTTTTCTCTAACTCCAATTAGCCTTGGTTAGGCTTCTTGGTGTTGTTTAAAGCTGCTGAATGAGTTGTTTCTTGTTCTCTTATTTCTCTCATTTTTTCTCTATTTTTCTTATTTTTTCTCTTATTTTTTCTCTTCTCTTCTTTTTCTCCTTTTTCTCTAAGTACTTCATCATAATTTTCTATTTGTCCTCAATTTCAGATACTCTATCTTCATATTCGTCATTTCTGCTTGTTATGGTTTGTGTCTAGATGTCCCCCCAAAGCCTCATGCAGTCATGGAGGCCGGCTTCTAGAGTTTATGACTGATTCATGGTCTAATGCTGGGATTATGGGCGTGAGTGCTACACCCACCCTGGGGCGGGTAGCCTGCATGTAATATAAGGGAGGGAAAGAGGTTGCTCTCTCTCTTGCTTGCACATGCTTCTCCCTTTTGCTCTTGCTGTTTTTGCTGCCTTCCGCCGCCATGAACTGTTGCCCTCTGCCATGTGCCACTCTGCCTTGGAGCCAGCTGATTATGGATTGAAACCTCCACAAACTGTGAGCCAAATAAACCTTTCCTTCCTTAATTTTGGGTGTCAGGTATTTTGTCTCAGCAACGAGAGAAAAGTAACCGAGACACTGCTGTTTGCGGTTTCTATACAGTTTTTTATTTCTGATATTTCTGTCTGATACTCTTTTTGTGGACTCTATATTTTTGGTGAATTTGTCATTCATGTTTTGAATCATTTTGGTCAGCTCTTCCAATTTTTTATTTGTTTCCCCCATATCCACATTTTGAGTGATAATTACATAGACTTTTGGATTACATCCTCTTTGCCGATGTGGGTTTTTTTTTTTGTTTTTGTTTTTTGTACCAGGAATCGAACTCAAGACCTTGTGATTGCCACGCAGGTACTGTGCACTTAGCCATATCCCTGGCCTGGATTACATCTTCTTTGAACAAACCAAGTTTGTTCATTTCTTCTTTAAACATTTCATAAAGCTCTGCTACCTGGTATTTGCTTTCTTCTCCAGTTGTGCCCCTTGATCTGCCTTTGGATAGTTGGGAGACCTTGGGTGTCTTTTGTTGCCTTGTTTTCCCGTGATCTTGTGTGTATGTATACCTGTTTTTTAAAACTCCCCCCCCCTTTTTTTCCTTTTGGTACTGCAGATTGAGGTCTAGTAGGTTGGGGAGATCTTGTAGGTTACATGAAGGTTTTTAGTAAGATACTGTCTCCCTGTGGTGTATTTTCAGCCTTATATGTCCAGAGAAAGTATTTATCCCTTCTGTCATTTAAGTGATTTGTACTCTGTCCTTACGCTTTTTCTGGAATGAATTTCTTTTGCTTAGAACAGCATCAATAGATCTGATCATACATCACATAAGATAGACCTTGCATTTACACTTTCATCCTTATCAATACTCAATGCAGTCTACGATCAATTATTCTTATCAATTGTCCTGCAATGTGGCAGGAGAAGTGGAGGGAAAAGATTCAAGGGTGGGTGAAAGAGGAGTATAAGTCAGTAAGGGGAGAGGCAGGTAGGGGGTAATAGTGATAGGTGAAAAAAAGAAATTTATATGGGGTCAGATTCTGTTGGGATACTATTAGTTGGGTTGAAGGATTAGTGTTGAGAGTTTCAAGAAGATATCTGTGGGGGCAAAGATGAGATATAGTGGGGGAAGGTAGTATATTTTTGATTGAGGATAGCTATGTAGCTGTCAGACCTGTTGATAAGTTTGTGTGCTTGTAATGTCGAAAAGAGGCATTGGAGGACATTGAGCTAGGTAAGATATGGAAGAGCAAAAGGAATAGGATGGAGAGGATAAAGGGTTAATACAGGTGAAGCCATGAGTGATGGAGAAAGAGCAGAATTTGACAAACTAAAAACTTGAAGGGAGTTTGAATAGTGGGAAAAAGAAATAAGAAATAAAGCCATAATATTACTATAGAAGATTGAGGTGGAAAAACTAAACACAGAGATGAAAAGAGGGAGAGAACATTGACACCAACTAAATTGAAGCAAATAGAAGAAAAGATAAATAAAAGTAAAAAAAAAACCATATAAACAAAAAACCCATAAAAAAAAAAACACACACACAAAACAAAACACCTACAACCCAGAAGATATCTGATGGGAACTCAGTTTAAATACTCCAACAAGAAAATGTATATGTGATTAACATGTAACCACTTTGCCAAAAAGCCTGGGTGTTCACACCATTCCCTTCTTGCATTGATCGTGGTGTGATTATATGCACCAGTATCACTTCTCTGACCTTTTACCTGCACTCCTGAAGCGAACCCAGTCTCAGGACTTCATTCTGCTGGCTGGTAGGCACGCAGGCACAGTCTGACACTGACCCAGTCTTGGGGTTAGCAATTCTTCCTGCTCCTCTCCCCAGGTGTGATGGTGGAATCCACAGGTTCACTGGCAAGTAAGGGACCACTGAATGGGGGCATGCTCATGCACACTATGGCAAACATTCTCCGGGGTCTGTCATTGCTTTCACACAGTGGATAGGGATTCTTCTGGAGAGGTAGTGACTGGCATGGAACCACTTGGCTCTTCACTCTCAGGCAGGAGTCTGCAGATTCTTTGGGTTGTGTGTGCCCAAGGGAGTCCACAGTCCCTGCTACTCTCCCCACGTTGTGGGTGGGGTTCCCTAGCCCTCGATGAGCACTGGTGCAGCAAACAGCAGTGGCTGAAATTCCTTCTAACCACTATGCCGAAAAGGCTGTAAGTCTGTACAATTCCCTTCTTGTCTTAGTTGCAGTCTGGTTGCAGGTGAGCACCTCTGTTCTCCACAGATGGATGTATGCTCTGGTGATTAGGGTGGTCCACTGATGTGCAAGGCAGGAACAAAGCCAACTCACCCTGTGCACATCCAGGACTCATGCTAGTAGTTCTGATTCACTGCTTATGACTCAGCTGACTGAGGGACTTGCAAAGCCTGGCGGTGTGGGTGTGCTTGCCTGTGACTCGGTGGGGGGAGGTCTGGGAAAAGCAGTCTCTTTAGGGGAGTGTTAGGGCTTTCCACATGCACACCAGTGAATCAGCTGGTGATCTGAGCAGGCAGGCTCCTGGACTGTGCTTACTCAACCAGGATGCCTTTCACCTGTGTGTCCTCTCTCTGGCCTGAGTCTGGTGTGGGGAGGGGCTCCCCTGCCTGCAGTTTGCACCAGAGTGAAGAATGCAGGAATGCAGTTTTCTCCAGTGTTTGGAGGGGTGGTGTGGGGTATGGGCAGTGAATGCAGAATTTGTCCCAGGCATCTGAACTCTGCAGCACTAAACTGGGCCCTCAAATTTTTTGCATTGGTTTCAAAATGGCTGCTTCCTGGAGGAGTGGGATGGGGGTGGGCAGACCTACCACAGCAGCGCCATTTCCGTTTTTCAGTTGTCTGTTTCTTTGATTTGACCTATATTTATCATCTCTCTTATTAATTTTCTGTTTCAGTGTGAAATCCCCTCCCATCTTTAGAATACCTTCTTTTTCAGTGGATCCTTTCTAAGCTTTTCTGATGCAACTCCTCCAGTCAACCTTTAAAAATAATGAAATTCTAACACATACCATAACACGAATTTCTCAACTGCCCTCATGGCATCTTTCCTAATGTCTGGATGGAAATCTTTTCAGCAACGAAGCACTCTTCTATTCCAACTTTGCAGGTGCTTCCTTTCTGAGAAACTATTTAAATGGGCTTTTTGTTCCTGTTTCTTAGTGTAAACCTCACTAAACACAGCAAGCAATATTCATGCTATAGCCTGAACATTGGGCTGCCTTAAATTTCTGCTGCCAGATTAAGTAGTTAACTGCAAAATGTCCTGCAAAGTCTCAGGACATGAACAAAATGTAGACAAATTTTATGCCAAAGCATAACACACATGGTCTTCGGTCCAACTATCAATGGAGTCCTTGTTCCCAACTGAAACCTCCTGAGTCTGGTCTTTACTACCTGCATTTCTATCAGCATTCTGGTCTTCTAAGCTTCAACCAGAATCTTCCATCAACTTGGCCTACAGAATTTTAGGTCTTCAGTAGCTGGTACTTAAATCTTTCCAAACTCCTTCCATGAGACAATCCAAAGGCTTCTAAACCATGTGGTCAGGTATAGTCATGGCAATGACCCCATTCTCTGTGCCAAATTCCGACTTAATCGTATTTTTGTCACTGGGACACAATATCCACCATCCATAATTTAAGGGAAGAGAGCTTTATTTTGGTTTCCATATTCAGTCCATAGTCAGCTGGCTCCAGAGCAAGAAGGCATGGTGGAAGGATCTAGCATAGAAAATATATGCTCACTTCATGGTGGCCAGGAAGCAGAAAGTGAAGAAAGAAGCCAGGGAGTAAGATCTACCCTTTCCAGGTTACCACCCTCTTCCAACCAGGCCCCACCTTTCAATGGCACAGTCACTTTCTCAACTCACCAGTAGATGATTCCACTAATGAGTGCAACACCCCCATGATCCAATCACCTTCCACAAGCCCCACCTGTGAGTACATGAAGCCTTTGGGGAACATTCTTTTTTTTTTTTTTTTGTGGGTACCAGGGGTCGAACTCAGGACCTCATGTGCCAGCAGGCGCCCGTGCCACTGAGCGATATCACTGGCCCTTTTTTCGTATGTGGGTACCGGGAGTCGAACTCAGGACCTTGCGCTTGCCAGGCAGGCACTTATGCTGCTGAGCCATCTCACCGGCCCTGGGGAACATTCTTGATGTAAACCACAACATGGCCCTTCAGTTAATTCCCCAACTTTAACCAGTTTCCATATTCAGAACCTCCTGAATGGAGGATGGGCATTCTCAAGGAAAGACTCCAGTATCTATAGAGAATTTATACTCCTAATTTTCCTCCTAGCCACCTCCAAAGGGACCTATCGCCCTTTATAAGGGTAACTGTGCAGAGGGGAAAGGAAATAATAAGACCTGCAGGGACTGCTGGATAGTGGCTCTGAACTGACACTGACTCCCGAAGATCTAAAACATCACTGTGGCCCTCCATTCAAAGTAGAGTTTTGTCAAGGTTAGGTGATCAATGGAGTTTTAGCTCAAGTTCATCTCATAGGGTGCCTGGTGGGTCCCCAAAGACATCCTGGGGTGATTCTCTCAATTCCAAAATGTAAAATTGCAATAAACATAATTAGCAGCTGGCAGAATCCCTACATGGTTTCCTTGATCTGTGCAGTGAGGGTTATTATGGCGGGAAAGGCTATGTGGAAACCATTAGAGATGTGTATGTCTGGGAAAATAGGTTATCCAAAGCAATACTATATTCCTGGAGGTATTTCAGAGATCAGTGCTAATAACTTGAAAGATGCAGAGGTAATGTTTTTCACTATAACTCCATTCAATTCTCCTATTTGACCTGTGCAGAAGATGGGTGGATAGTGGAGAGTGACAGTAAATCATAAAATTACAAGGGAAATAAACATGACTAAAATTCAGTGGCCTTCTATCTCAATGAAATTTCTAGGGACTCAGTGGTGTGGAACATAACAAAGCTTTAAGACAGGTCCAAATTGCTGTACAAACTGGTATGCTGCTTCTACCACATGGTCAGTAGATTCAATATTACTTCATAGAATGCTTTTTGGAACCACTGACAGAGCCTGTAAGTTGAATTGTATTCAACTAAAGTATTTTAGAGCTTTGAAGCAAGGTCCTGCCATTATCCTCAGATAACTACTTTTCTTTTGAGAAACAGCTCTTAGCCTGCTACTGGACCTTAGTAGAAACTGAATGCTTGACCAGGGGACACCAAGATACCATGTAACTTGATCTGCACATCATGAGCTAGTTGTTGTCTGACCCACCAAGCCACAAATTTAAGAGTGAACAATAGGGCTCAAATGCAAGATATATTATATATATATATATTTTTTTTTTTAAGTAAGGCCAGAAGGCACAAGTTACATAAAAACATGGCCCCAAGTGCCTATGGCGCCCACTCCTTCTACTCTGCCTCCTCTCTCTTAGCCTGCACCTTATTGGAGAAATCCTTGCTATCACTTGACTGAGAAAGAAGACTCTGGCCAAGATTACAGATAGTTCTGCATGATATAGAGGCACTGCCTAAAAGTGGACAGTTACAGCTCTGCAGTCTCATTCTGGAACACTCCAGAAAGATAGTGATATAAGGAAGTCCTCTCCGTGTGCAGAACTTTGGGAACTGTACCTTGTTGTACATTTTATTTGGAAGGAGAAAAGGCCAGACATGTAATTACGTACTGATTCGTGGATGTAGCCAATGATCTGGCTTCATGGTCAGGGATTTGAAAGAAACATGATTGAAAAATTGGTAACAATGATTTCTGGGGGGAAGAGATACATGGATAGACCTTTTAAATGGGGAAAATATAAACATATTTTGTCTCAAATAAATGCTTACCAAAGCGTGACTTCAACAAAGGAGGATTTTTATTTTTAAATTGTGTATATGTTTGTGACACATAATGAATATATTCGTCATTGGGTACTGGTACATATAATTGTTGCATCTTGATCCTTTTTACTTCCCCTCTCTTTCCTCTCCCTCTAATCTCCTCCATCCCAAGATTCCTTTCTCATATCCACAGTCTATCTTCCTGCTTCCTATCATCTGTATTTAACTAATAATCAAGCAGACAGAATAAGCAATTGTGTGGATATCAGTTTTCCTCCACCCAATTCTGCCACTGTCCAAGGGGCTCATGAACAAAGTAGACATAGTGGCAGGGGTGGAGATTGTGCAAAGGTTTAACAACATGGACTTCCATTCACCTAGGTTGACCTGAGTCAACATCAGAGTGCCTAATCTGCCAGCCGCAAATACTAACACTGATCTTCTGATATGGCAGCACTCTCTGGGGCTACATTACTTCCCTCATAGAAGAGCCAGCATTTTGTCCATCTTGGAGTAGATACATACTCTGGATATGGATTTTCTATCCCTCCACACAATTGTTTTGCCTGAGCTTCCATCCATAGACCTTTTTTTGTTCTATTTGGGGCCTCAACAGATGAGTGATGCCCACCCACATTGTGAAGGAAATCTTTACTCAGTCTACTGACTCAAATGCTAATCTCTTCCAGAAATGCTCTCACCTAGATGTGTTTTAACACCTATCTGGATATCCTTTAGCCCAGTCAAACTGACACATAAAATTAACTATCACAACATATTCTTTCTTTACTCTGGAGTAAATGCCTAAGAGTACCATGGCTAGATTGTATGGTAGATGACTGTCTAAGTTTTTAAGAAACCCAGAAATCATTTTCCGAAGTAGTAATATTATTTTACATTATCCTCAATGGTCTTTGGGTGTTCCAGTTTGTTAATATGCTCAACAATATTTAATATGGTCAGTGTTTTAAATTTAGACATTTTTTGCAGTGATATGTGGATATCTCATTGTGTTTTTACTTGTATTTTCCTGTTACCGGGGTCTGGGGTGCTATAGGCTCTTTCCGGGGATTCTTTCCAGGTTCTAATGGTCCTGAACAAAGAATTGGACAAAACAAGTGAAAAAAGTAGCAAGGTTTTACATTTAAACTAGGTAAAGAAGTATGCTCTGCAGAGTGAGAACTGGCCACTGAAAAAGATCACAGTGGCCACAAGGTTAATGATGGATGTCTTTTGTAACCCCCATTTTTTCAGGCTGACATCAGATCTAGGCCATCCTATCTGAAACTTTCTTGAGTTCCCACCAGAAGAACTGAAGATAGCACTTTCTGATTGGTCCCAGTTGCAGGGCTTGGGAAATGTGTTTTGTGCTTATGTCCAGAATCTCTGTGATTGACAGGTCCATACCAACTTGGCAAATTCACTGGCCACACCCTAACCTCCTGCCTTATTGTCAATAACTAAAGATATTGAAAATGTTTTCATGTCCTATTTGCCATCCACTTATCTGCTTTGTGAAGTGTCTTTTCAAATCTTCCCATTTCATTATTGCATGTTTTGTGTTCTTTCCTTTGAGTTATATATTCTAGGTACAAGTATTGTGTCTATGTTCTGCAAATATTTTCTAATAGTCTTTATCACATTTTTATTTTCTGAACAGTGTTTTTTGAAAGCCAATTGATTTTTAAGTTCATTTATGTTGTGCTTGTACAGTTTATGTTTATTGTTACTTAAGAAATCATTGCTGAGCCCAAGATTTTTCTAAGAATTTAATAGTATTACTTTAAATTTAGATTTATAATCATTTACAGTTTTTACATAGTGTGTGAAGTAGAAATTGAAATTCACTATGTTGCTTATAGTAATGAGATTATATTCATATTATTTATTGAAAATATTAGTGTTTATTGAATTGCCTTCTCATTTCCCCCAAATTAACTGAATTTGTGAATTACTTCTATTTTGTGAATTTGTGATTTTCTTCTATTCCAGTGATATTTCTATTTTTGCTTCAATACTTCATAGTCTTAATTATAATAAATCTTCAAGTCAGGTAGTATAAGTTCTTCACTTCACTTTTGTCAAAATTCTTTTGCATACTCTAAGTCATTTGTGTTACTTTACAAGTTATACAATGACCTTGTCAATTTCTACAGGAAAGCTTTCTGGGATTTTAATTGTGATGGAATTAAATGTATAGACCAGTTTGTAGAAAACGGACACTTCATTTTAATCATGTTCTCATCATTGGGACACAACATACATAATTTAAGGGAAGAGAGGTTTATTTTGGCTTTCATTTTCATTCCATAGTCAGCTGACTGCAAGGCAGGAAAGGCATAGTGGAGGGTCTAATGTAAAGAAAACCTGCTCACTTCATGGTGACCAGGAAGCAAAGAGTGAAGGAAGGAGCCAGGGAGGGAGATACACCCTCCTTTAGTGACCTGAGTCTTCTCGCCAAGCCCCACCTTCCAATGGCACTCAGCCAGTGAACTCACCAGCAAATGATTCCACTGATAAGTACAGCTCCCATAATCCAATCATCTGCACAAGCCCTGCCTATGAGCACATGAAACATTTGGGGGACATTCTTGATCTAAACCATAATACACTTTAACAACATTAAGTCCACAAATCCATGAAAATGGAAAATGTCTCTATTCATTTATACCTTCTTTACTTTATGTAAGAGATATAGTTTCTTTAGTATGTAATAGAGCATGAAGACTTACCAATATTTTTATAAATTTATTTATGTATTGTTTAATTAATTGCTAATTTGTTAATTTAACCTGTGTAGGGAAATTACTTCTAGTATTGGAAATACAATTCATTATATGATGATCTTATATCCTGCAAACTTCCAAACTTACTCATTAGTTCTAGTAGCATTTAGTACATTCCTTAAGATTTTCTAGGTAGATAATTTTGTAATCTCCTAATAAGAATGTTCTTCTTCCTTTCCTATGAGGATTTTGTTTTTGTCTTTTTGAGATAGGGTTTCACTATGCAGTTCAGGCTGGCCTTGAACTCACTTTGTGACCCAGGATGGCCTCAAACTTGCAGTGCTCCTCCCACCTCAGCCTCCAGAGTGCTGGGATTACGGGAGTGCGCCACCACACCCGGCTTAAGGATGATAGTTCTCCTTTATTGTTTACTGCACTTTTTAGAGACATCACAATATTGAATAGCATGTTGAAGAGTGATTATCCATGCCTCATTTCTGATATTGGGTGGAAAGCATTCAGTCTTTTATCTTTGTTTTAGAATACATTAAGGTTACTTGGAAAGAGTTTGATTTTTTCAAACTTGAACCTTTATTATATGAACAACAGCAGAATTCATTCTAGAGTTCGTTTGACCTCGTTAGCTTGTGCTCCATCCAATACACTGGGATTATGAAGTAGCTTCAGCTTTGCAGAAATCCTGGTAATTGTTTTACTTCCTCTTCTGTGGTGGATCTTTCACTGGCCCCTAGCACGTATTTTCCTCCCATGCATGTACACAGTGAACACACATGCACTTTCAGGGCCTCAGGTTACAAAGACTGCATATGAATATTCATAGGCAATAAGAAAACATCTGGAGACAAACTAAAACCCCTTCAACAGAGAGAAGGATAGTCAAATTGTGGTATATCCATGTAATGGAATACTACTTAGCATTAAAAAAGAATGAATTCTTTGTATGTATAATATAGCAACATGAATGAATCTGAACATACATTGCCTGAGAAAATCCAGACAAAAATGTACAGAAAGGATGATTACAATTATATAAATATCTGGAAACTGAACAGGAACCTTCAGTTACAAACAGTAAATCATTCGTTGCCTGATGATGGGGGCACAGAGGCAACAGGATGCCTTTCAAAGGGGCACACAGATACTTTTGGATGATTGATATTGTATCAGTAGAGCTCCACCTGTCCACCTGAAAGGTAGAACCAGTAGAATACACACATGAGCGGGGGGAGAAAGAGACAGAAATTGAAAGAATTGGCTCATGCAATTGAGTGGGCTGGTTAAGCAAGTCTGAAATCCATAGGGCAGGTTCTAAGAAAGGACAGGGTCAAATCCTGAGACAGGAGCTGATATTGGCAGTCCACAACTGGGTTTTTTCTTCCCAAGGAAAACCTCAGTTTTTCTCTTAAAGCTTTCAACTGATTGGATGAGACCCACACAGATTATCAATAATAATATCTTTACTTAAAGTCAAGTAATTATAGAGTCAATAACACCTACAACAAAGTTTCATGTCAACATTTTTAGAAGTGTCTCATTAAAAAACTAGGTACTGTAGCTGAGCAATGTAGACAAGTAAAACTAAAAATTACAGACATTACAGACATGTTAATTATGGTTTCATAGATGTACCTATGTAAAAATCAATTGTATTATGCACTTGAATTATACGTAGCTTACAGTATGTCAATTATGCTAAAATAACCTGTAAAAAAAGACACAGGATGAGATAGCTATATCTATCTATCTATATATATAATACCACATATTATGTAACAATATATCTAAAATAATCTTATGTAAACCAAGGACAAATGCCTCACTGTACACACTTTTCATCACACAAAAAAGGATGCATACGAAACACACTAGAATTATACATTTGCATGAAAGGCATAGAATGAGAGTGGAGAATGCAAACTGATCTATGACAGCAAGAGCAGGGTGAAAGAATGGTAAGAACAGTGATGTGTGCTGGCAATAAGATTTTCTTAACACTCTGACCCTCAAGCATCCCATTCTCCCCTTGCTTGAATAAATTTGACATCTTAGCCCCTGGTAGGAATCCTGCTTGTTACTTTTTAAGGATTTTGTCACGCTGCTCCCAAAAATCCTGTACTGGTAACCCTCTTTCCTCTCCTTATGCTTATTTCTGAGGTTTCAGCTCAGATATCACTTCTTTAGGAAGATCTTTTCTGGCCACAAATCACTTTATCCCAAGGTTAAATTACTGATCGTCTTTTACTTTCTCCTAGTGCCCTGAAAGCTTCCTTCACATCACTTATCAGTATGTGTCATAACAGCATATATCCTTGAAGCCCCACTGGTAAAATTACCCATGTCTGTTTTGCTCTCCACTGTATATCCTAAGACCCAGTCTAGAGTCACAAATATGTTTATTAGAGGAATTAATTAATTAATTAATAATAGATGGATGAGTTGATGGAGGGATTGGAGAATGAGTGTATATATTCGTGGCTTTCCCACACAAATGGCCCCACATGTCTCTGTTTCTGGGAGAAAGTTGGGGCTGCCTAAGCAAGAGCAAAGAGATGCAAGATACCCATTTAGAAGGAGAAAAGATGAATGCAAAGGAGGACAGAATGAAAAAATAAGTTAGAGGACTAAAGACATGTTAGGAGGGGGGAAAGTAAGTGGGGGAGAGAGAGAGACAGAGAGCAGCAACAAGGCAGGGGAGATAAGGAAGAGATGAAAGAGAGAAACAGGAGATAAGACTAGATTGTGACAAACATAAGCCAGGGGCATGAAGATAGCAAAGGAGCACTTCTTGTCGGTTTGCAATTATCAAAATAGTGAATTCCAGAAGTCATATTATATTGTACTGATCTTACTTTTGCCATAGCTATTCCCCTCCCCTCTCCTGAAACATGAGATAGGTCAAAGTTTATGATGATCTCACTTCGGGTGGTGCATACAGTAAGGGTGTAGCTTTCTGGGGGATTTATTTTGGTAAAACAGAGGGAAAGATCATGATGACAGCTTTTAAGAGTGCAACGCTGGCTTTCCTGTGGTAACCACCCACCCCAAGACAATTAATACAGGCCGGACCAAGACTGTGATCAACCAACATGCTTGTGAGGCTTATTCAGAGAGTGATCATTAAGGAAAAATTTATCATTTAGATGAATCTATTTTTCTTCAGATCAATAGGAGGTGTGGGGTTATAATTGGTGATAAGCCAAAAAGAACTGTGCAAAATATTTTCAATATATGAGTTAGTAATACCTGAAAGACATGATAAATGCCTAAGGGTAGGGAAATGCCAGTTTCCTTGATTTGCTCATTAAATAAATACATGCTGTATATATGTATCTAATTATAACACTTTACTCTGTAAATAGGTACAATTGTGTGCCAGTAAGATATTCTCAAAAAATAAATTCCTTAAAAGGGTAGTAGTGATATATATTATCTGTTTTAAGGCAACAGTAGAATGTGAGATACATAAAAAATATTGTGTGTATGGAAGACAATAATTAGTTAAATATGTGACAGTAATTCTTAGAGTGGTTCTGAAGTTGCTAATTCTAGCTATAAGTAGAATAACAGGAATAGAAAAAGCCACCAAAGTTGGCCATGGGATATGTTTGCAATTTGTGCCATCTAAATGTTCAAGGTCAAAGTACTGAGAAATAAGAAGAGGCCTGAGGATAACTGATATACTTCAAGACAGATTTAACAATCAGAATTCTGCCTTCTTGGTACCTGAAGTTGGCACACAAATCCTTAAGAGTATAGATAGCTGTAGGGGAAACACTGGGGTTCAGAACTCTGTCAGTGTCCTCCGATCAGTGGAACTTCTAGTTATTAGTACTCCTGCTTTTGCATCATCATGTACCTGGGAAGGCAGAAGAACATTGATGACATTCTAATATAAATGCAGAAAAGGAAAGCCGATGCCATAAAGGGCAAGTTGGATAGAACTCCCCATGGAATGAATGGGGAAGAAACATTTCTATCTCCCTGATAGTTCTTTATAACATGATTTCTTACAAGTATAACGGTAAAAACCTGCTCACAGATTTTCCTGGGCTTCTATACTTACGCTACCATCTTCCCACAATGTCTCTCCCACAAAGTCTTTTTAAAAATGATCATAAAGGCAAATATCACATATCTATTGTTCAGAAAACTCAAGTGGACATTTGTTACCATAATGGGAAAAACGTCCAGACTTTGGGGGAATGCACAGGGAAAATGTCAAGAATATATACGATGGGAGAGGAAAAAAGATGGCGGATGAGTAAGAAGCACGCAGCGAAACTCTCTAAAAGTTGCCATTGGACTACGGGAATATAGTGACCGGGAGAGTGCAGGAGGGGGGGAGATGCCTCCCCGGGACCCAGAAAAGTTCTGAAGCGCAGCTTGGGACCCCCGGCCCCAGTGAAGGGTACTTTTCAACAAAAAAGGAGCAGACAGCGCGCGCACCTTCTACCATCCCAGGAATCACGGTGCGACAGAAGCTCAAAGCTGCGGACACATGGTGACAGCCGGCGCCCAGGGAGACCCCACAGAGGATCGCGAGACAGCGGCGGGGCAGGGGAGCGGCGGAGAACTGCGCTGGCCGGCAGTGAGTGAGTGTCTCTCAGCCACAGCTGTCCCGCGCCAGAGAGCGACTGGCCGGGCGCCATTGTGGGGGGTGCGGCGAAAATCACAGCTGTGCAAAAACAGCGCTGGGAACTCGTGCTCTGGACAGGGCAGCGTGGCGCCTCTGAGCCCCACGAAAGTGCGCTGAGGGCGGCGGGTGAACGAGACGCGTCTCTCAGCCACACCTGTCCCGCGCCAGAGAGCGACTGGCCCGGTGCCATTGTGGGGGGTGCAGCGAAAATCAGAGCGGCGCGAAAGCAGAGAGCTGACAGCGGTGGGGAAGGAGACCGGTCTCCACCTGAAAGTCCACGCTCTGCTCACCGCCCGCCAGAGGGCCGCTCCTGGCTCGCTGGGACGGACCTGCACGGAACAGGACTCTCATCACACGGTGCCTGCCTACAGCAGAGTCAACACCTGGAACTGATTATTTTAATTTTTTTTATATTTTTTTATTTTTTTTCTCTCTCAGTTTTTTGTTCTGGTGAAGGGGTTTTTATTTTTGTTTTTATTTTTGTTTCATTTTTATTTTGTTTTTATATATTTTTTTTATTTTTATTTTTTTTCTTTTGTGGGGTTTTATTTCTGTTTTATCTCTTTGCTTTGTTGTTTTTGTCTTCATTTTTGTTTCTGTTTGTCTATTTGCTCTTCCCTTCATTATTCTCTCTGGCTTTTATATGAATGTAAACAGCGCCTCTAACCTCTTTGTGATTGTGGTTGTGATCTGTTCTTCCTTTTATCCTTTCCTTCTCTTTTTCCCACCAGTCCTCTGCACCAGTGTCCCGATGTTAGTGGGATCCCTCTTGGTCCTCTAACCTTACATCTAATTCCTTCCTCTTCTCACAATACTCTATTTCCTCCTTAACTTATTTTAAATTTAAACTCCTGAGGGGAAAAATTGACATACTAAGGACTTGTATACTGCATATAATTTTTCTGGTGTGTTTTAGATTTTGTTATATAACCGCAACTCTACTTTATACAGCTAAAAGTGGTAAATAACTGGTTAGCTCAGTCTGTCATTTTCTAGGCTGTGTTTGATGCTTCAGTTACCATTATAGCCAAATGTAAAATAATTGTTCTAAACAGCTTTCCTTCCTGATATTTCATGATTGATATTGACTAAGGGACACAGAAAATACAGTGGCACAGTACCAAAGAATCAAGTACTGGGCCAAACAGGTAGCAACTTCTCACATCCAACGAATTGAAGAGGTAGGATCTGGCAGAAAGCTCAAAACCCAAAAGCAAGCTCCACTTGGAAGATACTGCAGAGAAGTAGTCATCTTCTAAGGATCTTGAACACTAGCAATAACCTATCATAGGTAATTTACAAACATCACCCCAGGAATTAAAGAAAAAAAAGATGAGACGACAATTAAACAAGATGCAACCCCACACATCCAATTCACCAAAGGCAAACCTAGGGGGCAACGAGGTGGGACAATCCGAAAGCCACCCACCTGGCATATCTGAAGGGGTAACAACAAAACAATTGAATGAGGCTCTGGAAAAAATTAAAACAGAAATAATTTCATAGATAACTGCAGAGATAATGTCCACAATGAAGACTATACTTAAGGACACTATAGCTGATACAGACAAAAAAATAGATGAGCTTAAGAAAACTATAGAAACCATGAATGCTCAGCATAGGAAAGAAATGGAATCCATAAAGCAGATTCAAGCAGATATCCAAGAGAACAAAAATTCCATTGAAAGTATTTGTAGCAGATTAAGCCAATGTGAGGACAGGATCTCAGATATAGAAGACAGGCTTGCAATTAGTGATCATGAAAAGAAAGAATTCTTAAAAACAGCAAGGGACCATGAAAAATAAATTCAGCAGCTGCTAGATGACTCAAAGGTAAACAACTTAAGAATAATTGGAATAAATGAAAAAGCAGGAGATAGCATCAATGACATTAAAACCTTGTTCAAAGACATTATCAGGGAGAACTTTCCTGGAAGAGAAAAAGAATTTGACCCGCCAATAAGTGAAGCTTTTAGAACACCAACTAGACATGATCAAAAAAAAACTTCAGCCAGACATATCATAGTCAAGATCCCAGAAATTCAACAGAAAGGCAGAGTCTTAAAAGCTGTTAGGGAGAAGAGACAAATCACCTATGAAGGAAAACCCATCAGAATCACAGCTGACTTTTCAGCACAAACCCTCAAGTCAAGAAGAGCTTGGAATGATGTATTTCAAGCTCTAAAGGAAAATAATTTTCAACCCAGATTGATGTACCCCGCAAAACTATCTTTCAAAATTGATGGAGAAATAAAATACTTTCATGACAAAGAACATCCAAGAAAATTTATGACAACCAAACCAGCACTCCAAAATGTTCTGAAGGACATTCTAGAAAGAGATAGGAACCCCAACAGAAGGAATCCACCAGGCAGGGCAGATAATTAAATAGCAGGAAAGGGGAAAACCAAAGAGTGGGAACCAACAACAGGAAAATATCATGACAAGTATAAGTCAATACATATCAGTTTTAACCATCAATGTTAACGGCCTCAATTCACCAATCAAAAGGCACAGACTGGCAAAATGGATCAAGAAGCAAGATCCAAAAATATGCTGTATACAAGAAACACATTTAATTCAGAAAGAAATTCATAGACTGAAAGTCAAAGGATGGAAAACAATACTCCATGCCACAGGAACCCAGAAAAAAGCAGGGGTAGCTATTCTTTTTGCAGACAAAGTGAATTTCAAGCCAAGAATGATTCAGAGAGATAAAGACGGTCATTACATCCTTGTAAAGGGAACAATCCAAGAGGAAGAGATAACGATCACAAATATATATGTGTCAAATACCAATGCACCCAACTATATAAAACAAGTACTAAAGCACATGAAAAATCAAATAATCACTAATACAATTATATTGGGAGATCTCAATACTCCACTGTCACAAAAAGACAGATCAACTAGACAGAAAATCAATAATGAAATAATAGAACTGAACCAAACTTTAGAACAAATGGACTTAGTAGATGTCTACAGAGTGTTCCACCCCACAACATCAGAATACACATTCTTCTCAGCTGCACATGGGACATTCTCCAAAATAGACCACATACTAGCTTATAAAAGCTGCTTAAGTAAATGCAAAGGAATTGAAATTATCCCATGCATATTATCAGACCATAGTGCAATGAAATTGGAAATCAATGGCAAAAGAAATCACAAATACTCCCTAAACACATGGAAATTAAACAGCACCCTCCTGAACAACCAATTGGTCACCAATGAAATTAAAGAAGAAATTAGACAATTTCTACAACTGAATGATAATGACAGTACAACATACCGGAACTTATGGGATACAATGAAAGCAGTCCTAAGAGGGAAATTTATAGCATTAAATACTTATATTAGGAAAATAGAGCAAACGCAAATAAACAACTTAATTGCGAACCTCGAACTTCTAGAAAAAGAAGAGCAGGTTAAGCCAAAAGCCCGTACAAGGGAGGAAATTACAAAGATCAGAGCAGAAATTAATGTATTGGAGACTAAAAAAACAATACAAAGAATCAACGAGCAAAAAGTTGGTTCTTTGAAAGAATAAATAAGATTGACAAACCCTTATCCAACCTTATTAAAAAAAGAAAAGAAAAGACTCAAATCCATGCAATTGAAAATGAAAAGGGTGATATCACAACGTACCCTGCAGAAATCCAGAAGATCATCTATACCTATTTTAAAAATCTATATTCTACTAAGATGGAAAATGCAGAAGAAATGGACAGATTCCTAGATTCGTATGAATTACCAAAGCTGAATCAAGAAGATTTAAAAATCCTAAATAAACCAATATCAACCAATGAAATTGAAGATGTAATTAAAAACCTCCCAACAAAGAAAAGCCCAGGCCCTGATGGATTCACTGCCGAATTCTACAAGAAATTTAGAGAAGACCTAACGCCACTACTTCTCAAACTTTTTAATGAAATTGAAAGGGAAGCAATACTCCCAAATTCATTCCTGGAAGCAAGCATTACCCTGATACCAAAACCAGAGAAGGACCCAACTAAGAAAGAGAACTACAGGCCAATCTCCCTAATGAACATAGATGCAAAAATCCTTAATAAGATACTGGCAAACAGAATCCAACAAATCATCAAGAAGATTATACACCATGACCAAGTTGGATTCATCCCAGGGATGCAGGGATGGTTCAACATACGTAAATCAATAAATGTACTACACCATATTAACAGAACCAAAGACAAAAATCACATGATCATCTCAATAGATGCAGAAAAAGCTTTTGACAAAGTCCAGCACCTTTTCATGACAAAAACCCTACAGAAGGGCCGGTGAGATGGCTCAGCGGCTTAAGCGCCTGCCCGGCAAGCACGAGGGCCCGAGTTCGACTCCCGGATCCCACATACGAAAAAGGGGCCGGTGATATCGCTCAGTGGCACGGGCGCCTGCTGGCGCGTGAGGTCCTGAGGTCGACCCCCCGGTACCCACAAAAAAAATAAAAATAAAAATAAAAACCCTACAGAAAATTGGAATAGAGGGTCTTCATCTCAACCTGGTAAAAGCTATCTATGACAAACCAACAGCCAATATTATACTAAATGGCCAAAAACTGAAAGCCTTCCCTCTAAAATCAGGAACAAGACAAGGATGTCCACTGTCCCCACTCTTATTCAACATAGTTCTGGAAACTTTAGCCAGAGCAATTAGACAAGAGAATGAAATAAAGGGAATAATGATTGGAAAGGAAGAAGTTAAATTATCATTATTTGCAAATGACATGATACTCTACACAGAAGACCCCAGAAACTCCACTAAAAAACTGCTAGATTTAATAAGCAAATTTAGTAGTATAGCTGGATACAAAGTCAATACTCAAAAGTCAATAGCCTTCCTGTACACAAATAACAAACTTACTGAAAGAGAAATTAGGGAAACAATACCTTTCACAATAACATCCAAAAAAATGAAATACCTAGGAATCAACCTCACAAAGGATGTAAAAGACCTCTCCACTGAAAACTACAGTACTCTGAAAAAGGAGATTGAAGAGGATATCAGAAAATGGAAAGATATCCCTTGCTCCTGGATAGGAAGAACCAATATAGTGAAAATGGCCATACTTCCAAAATTGTTATACAGATTTAATGCAATTCCAATCAAAATTCCAACAGCATGTCTCACAGAATTAGAGAAAACAATCCTAAAATTCATTTGGAATCAGAAGAGACCTAGAATAGCAAAGGCAATTCTGGGCAACAAAGGCAAGGCAGGGGGCATCACAATCCCCGACTTGAAATTATACTATAAAGCTACTGTGATAAAAACAGTGTGGTACTGGCAAAAAAACAGACCTGAAGATCAATGGAACAGATTAGAAGATGCTGAAACAACCCCAGACATACTAAGCCACCTTATCTTTGACAAAGGTGCCAAACACATTCAGTGGAAGAAAGATAGCCTCCTTAATAAATGGTGCTGGAAAAACTGGCTCTACACATGCCGAAGATTAAAACTAGACCCATATCTTTCACCATGCACTAAACTAAATTCAAAATGGATCAGAGATCTAAATATTAAAACAGAAACATTAAATCTGCTGGAAGGTAGGATAGGTAAATCCCTTGAAGACATTGATGTAGGCAAAGACTTTATGAATAAAAACTCAACCGCACGGGAACTATCCCAAAGAATCAATAACTGGGATCTCATCTTATTAAAAAGCTTTTGCACAGCAAGAGAAACCACCAACAGAGTGAAAAGACAACCCACAACGTGGGAAAAAATGTTTGCCAGCTGTTCCTCAGACAAAGGATTACTATCGAGAACATATAAAGAACTCAAAAAAATCAGACCTCCCAAATTTAAAGACCCACTCCAAAAATGGGCATCTGAGATGAATACACATTTCTCAGATGAAGAAATACTAATGGCAAATAAATATACAAAAAAATGTGCAACATCACTACTCATTCGAGAGATGCAAATTAAAACAACACTGAGATACCATCTCACCCCAGAAAGAATGGCTACTATAAAGAAATCAACTAATAACAAATGCTGGAGGGGCTGTGGGGAAAAAGGAACCCTTCTTCACTGTTGGTGGGAGTGTCGACTGGTACAGCCACTGTGGAAGTCAGTGTGGAGATTCCTCAAAAAACTAGGGTTGGAGGTCCCATTTGACCCAGCTATTCCCCTTCTGGGCATCTTCCCAGAAGAATTAAAAACATCGTACCACAGTGATATATGTGCACCCATGTTTATAGCAGCACAATTTGTAATAGCCAGATCTTGGAAACAACCCAAATGCCCATCAACTGAGGAATGGATAAGAAAGATGTGGTATTTTTATACAATGGAGTACTATTCAGCCATAAAGAAGGATAAACTGAGACTTTTATAGGTAAATGGATGCAACTCGAAAAAATACTCATAAGTGAAATAAACCAGATGCACATGTGTAAGCATCATATTGTCTCACTAGTATGAGAAACTGAAAGAGTAAATAAGATCCAAAATGTACAATAGACATGGTGAATCAAAAAGAAACTGATCAATAAGAAAGAGAGACTGGAATGGGGAAAAGAAAGAAGGGAAAGGGAAAAAAACTGTATATGTATATAAGATGGTTAAGATAGATACACTACCAGTTTTACTACCAGTTCATTGAAGAGTAAGGTTTGAGCCAATAATATTTGGACAATTGAATGCTAATGTCTGGTATCCTGAATAACTAACTTAAAGATAATAATACGTAATGCATTGACCATTGTTACCCTCATATTATGTTGTTTTGAAAATTTGTTCTTTTTTTGATTTGTTTTGTTTTTTCTTCTCTTTAAAATAAAAAAAAGAACATATACGATGTAATTTCATTCCATAACAACTTGGATACATCTTACATGTATGCATAGCAACATGGATAATTCTTAAAAACACAGGGCTAAATTAAAAAAATCATAAGAAATCTGACAGATCCTTATGCTTACAGCCATGAGGAATTGAGAAAAATCAGATTTATCCTTCTACATAAATACCTATAAACCTAAAAGTTACAAGGCTTTATGTCATGGCAGCACCTGCCACACAGGACAGTGATCGTTGAGGGAAGGAACATAATAACCAGGTGAGCCCACTGATTCGCTGATTCCCCCAACTCCTTGCCTGAAGAGTTTATAGGCTGAAGGACAGGGAGGCTGAACACAAAGAAAACCTTATGGAAAACTGAATGAAGAAGACAGAGTTGAAAGACCAATAGGACTCAAATTTGTTGAGAGCAAGGGAGGGAAGACAGTTGCAAAGAGAGGCAGCTTGGAGTTCTTCAGAGGTTTCCCATCTGGATGTAATGTACGAGAAAGGGCAGGTGCTAGTAGGTTATTCCCAGATTCAAGAAGAAGGATTTATATGCCATTTATTAAGATTATGAAAACAAGAGAAAAGTAAGAGAAATTGGGATAGTTGAGTGTGAGGGATTGATGAGTGCACCAATTGGCCAGTTGTAGGTAGGCTAACTATGAGGAGCCCATTAGACATGCAAGTGGATTTTTCACATTGGAGAGTGGTGGCATGCACTTGTTCCTCTAAAGAGAGGTTTGGAGTCAGGTTGTACATTTTGAAGTCATTGGCATATGGTAGTTTATCAAGACATTTGTAGAACCTAGTCATCTCCCAGAGAGGCCATTTTGAAAAGGAAAAGATAGCTGAAAAGACCATTGAAGAGAGCCATAGAGTCAAGCAAAATTGGTATTGATGACTGGGGAGTAAAAGCTGTGGCCCTACACTAGATTCCTTTCATACACAGAAATCCTGGTAAGGCTGATATACTAAAAAGCATAACAAGGAAAAGAATCAATGGATATGGCCATCTATAGATGAATGGCACAGCGGAATACTACCCAGCCAAATATCCCATGATCTCACTTGTATGTGGTGCCTAAAAAATGGTAATCTCATATAAGTTGAGAGAATGGTTGTTTCCAGAGGCCAAGAGAGTGGGAATAGTTGAGGGATGGGGAAAAGTTGATTGATGGGTACTACATTACAGTGAGATAGCAGCAAGAAGTTCTGGTGAGTGACTACAGATAACAATTATATACCATATACTTCAAAAAGCTAGAAAAGAAAATATAAAAATGGCAGAGTAGTGACCAGCAACACAATACAGCCTCTGTGGGACCTGGAATCTAGACACCTAAGAAATAACTTGGTGGAGAGAAATAAAAAAGTAGATCTCTGAGAATTGGGAGGGAACTGACAGAAAAATTAGAATCTACAGAGATGGTGGAGAAATGGACCACAATGCAAAGGAAAAACAAGCAGTCTGGAAGCTCACACCAGCTCCTGGGGAGGGGAATATGTCTCCACAGATGTAAGGTAAGCCTCTAGGGTCAGGAGCTCCAGGGAAAAAAAGTGGAGTGGGTCAGCAGCACTAGCCCCAAGAAAAGCCCATGACTATTGTACACTGCAAAATATAGTGTGTGGTTTTATTCCAAAAGTAACTCCTTCCAAACTGCAGGCTATAACTGGAGAAGGAATCCAGTGCAATGCCCGCCATATTGCCAGATTGTTTAATCAGGTGCCCTTTGGGGAAGGGGTTGATGATTTAAGACAGAGCCACCAAAAACTACAAAATAACTTCACTTCAGGGTTCCTAATGTTACCCACATATAGTGACAATAAGTGATAGACATGAGAGACAGTTGCAGACAAGAAGATGGCTAGACATAGACCTCCTTGACAAGTAAGTTGGGGACATCATGACAAATTTTTAGAAAAGGCATGTTATGGGGCTGTGAAATGGCCACATTTATTTTATTTTATTTTTTTGTGGGTACTGGGGGTCAAACTCAGGACCTCGCGCTTGCCAGGCAGGCGCTTATGCCGCTGAGCCATCTCACCGGCCCCACATTTACTTTTTAGAGTATTTCTATTGATGAATTATTAATTTTAATTTTATGAGTTTTATTATATTA
The DNA here is from genome assembly GCA_028451465.1 of Erethizon dorsatum. Taxonomy (NCBI): domain Eukaryota; kingdom Metazoa; phylum Chordata; class Mammalia; order Rodentia; family Erethizontidae; genus Erethizon; species Erethizon dorsatum. The sequence continues at coordinate 43,939,221 of CM051842.1, forward strand.
AACAATGTATAATAAGAAAATGAAATATCAATAAAATAAAATACTAAATTTTTAATAGTAATGAGTGTGTAGAACATAAACATTTTCAACATCAACTGTTTACCTGCTTACAAGATCTAAAAAATAACAGCAGAAATAAATTTCCATTGTGAACTACAATGAAAATACAAACAAAACTCTACCACAAAAATAATCTTTCCTTCAATTATCACACCTAAGGCAGTCTTCACACATGACAACAGCATGTTCCATGCACAAGTCTTGCTTACACTGACAGCACATGTGCTTAGCTTTCCTTTCCTGTTTGGTAGGCCATACTTATCACCCCTCTTGTCTTCCTCTTTTGTCAGGAGCTTCCTATTCTATTATACAATGTACACTTTGCAGGAAAATTAAGTATCAATAAAATAAAATATATGTAATGAGTTTTTAGAATAAACATCGACATTTTCAACATTAACAGTTTGCTTAGTAGATCTAAAAATGACGTCAGAAAGAAATTCCTATGTGAATTACAATGAAAATACAAATAAAGCTCTACCACAAAAATAATCTTTACTTCAATTTTGACACCTCGGACAGTTTTCACACATGATAAAACATGTTCCATACACAAGTATCACCTACACTGACAACACATGTGTTTTCTTTTCCTGTCTTCTTTGGTAGGCATACTTAACATCTTGCTAGTCTTCCTGTTTTCTTAAGACGCTCTTGTGATGTTTCACATCTCTGTTCACTGGTCTGCTCCAGAATTCTTTTGAGGAATTCTTTGGGCAGGTATATACCATTCTTCCCCTGTTGTAATTGGTCATTTATTAATTCCAGTCCCAACCTCCAAGAAAATTTCTGTGATATTTTGTGCTTGCTATTTTCTTTCTAAGCTATGAAAATATTTATGTCTCACATGTTTAGAATTGAGTAAAACACAACCATTGGCCGACACTTTGTGTTTCGAGTGACACTGTAGTTGCTGCATAACTCATCAACAACATCTACTTTGTCTTTTGTTTTGTTGTAAAATGTGATCATTTCTGGCTTTGAGTTGAGGATTCACTATCAATGTGTGTTTGTTTTGTGACAGGGTCTTACTACTTATTCCAGGCTAGCCTTGAACTCACTATGTAGCACAGGCTACCTTGAACTTACAGGATCCTCCTGCCTTAGCCTCCCGAGTGCTGGGACTACAGACGTGTGCCACCACACCCAGCCTCACCATCAATCTTATCATTACGATGCACCATTGATAGTATAATACTTTGTTTTTCTTCTCCATATACAAGGCTAGTGTTACGTCTTTCTGAAATCCAAAGATTGTACTATACATTTCTCTATCATAAACTTGCAACATTTTTCAGGAATCTTGGTTTTGTTCTTGTGAAGAGTTCCTCTGCTGGTCAACTGGTGTTATTTTAGCAAATGTAACATCAGTGGGTAACTAGTGAATCGATTATTCAATGTGACATTTGGTTTACTTTTTGAAATAGGTGCAACTGTTAGGGTCGGGACGCCCGCCGCGTGAAAGAAGACTCCAAGAAGCTTTCTCTCATGCAAAAGGCAAAGGGCTTTTATTATCCAAGCATGCGTGGGGCACACTGAACACGCAGGAACAGTGGGCCCCGAGGCCTGCCTGTGCAGGGCTTATATGTCTATAGAACAAAGGGAGGAGGGGTCTCAGCAAGCGCGGTTACAGAAGCAGATAGCATTGGTTAGTTTAAACAGACTTTTACATTCATTGGGGAAGATGTCTATACGGGGGGTCTAAAGGCTGGGAGGTAATGACCACTACCTAATATGGGCTGCGGATGGTCCGGTAATGACCATTACCTAATATGGGCTGCGGATGGTCCGGTATAGCGCATCCTGCAACTCTTGCAAATTCCTTAGCTCAGGGTCAGTCCTTATCGGGTAGCCCAGTTCCTGGGTCTGAAGTCAGCTTGTTCTGTTTTATCTATCTGGGGCTGCTTTTTGTAACAGCTCAATTCTCAGAACACAGGAAGGAGGGGAACATCATGATTTGTACATTCCCAGGAGGAAAAATTTCTCTCACATTCCCCCCTTTTTATTTTTGTAAATCTCTATTCTTAGAGATCAGCATGTCTATTTTGAGGATCTTCTAATAAAGTATATTGTTGTCTGATGAGCATCAGCTTTACATTTCCAATCTGGTTTTGTAACAAGTTTCCTATTCTATTTAGTATGCATGGCCCTATGGTTATTATCAAGATGAATATGATTAAGGGTCCTGTTAGGGCCGATAACAAGGTGGTGAACCAGGGAGACTGGCTGAACCAGGACTCAAATAAGCCTTGTTGAGTTTCTCGCTCTCTCTGTCTTTTTTGTAGACGTTCTCTTAACCTAGCCATAGATTCTTTAACCACTCCTGAATGATCTGCATAAAAGCAGCATTCTTCTTTTAAGGCTGCACATAGACCCCCTTCTTTCATGAATAACAGATCTAATCCTCGTCTATTTTGTAGTACTACTTCTGACAGAGATGTTAAGGAGGTTTGGAGGGCTGCTACAGACCTTTCTATTTCTTTGAAATCTTGGTCAATGGCAGTTTGTAATTTGCTCATGTAATGTGAGCTTTGAATTAGTGCTGCCGTCCCTGTTCCTACCCCAGTAGCAACTCCCAATCCAGCAAGGACAGCCACAGTCAAGGATATTGGTTCTCATTGATACCTGGTTTTGTGTTCTATCATATCTTCAAATGATTTACTTTGGTGGTATATTATCCGAGGAAATATTTTTACCATGACACAATAGTGAGCTGAATTATTAAATACCTGAGTAGAGACACAGGGGGTGATCCCAGTGTTACATGCCCAGTGGGTTCCTTGGGGTGGAATTAAGTATGTCGTTGAGGTGGGGATGTTATGAACATATAAACACAAAGTCCTTTTGATGTCATTTGGGGGGTTCCCTATACAGACTCCTTTTCTAGTAACCTCAGGAAGAGTGAGTTTATGGTTGGTATTCCAATCACAAGTAGTACTGGTAGTGACATTGTAGGTATTATTTACAGCAATACCTTCATAGTAAGGTGGAGAGGCCGAAAGGCAGAGCCAGCAAGACTGAGTCAGGTCACCTTGAGTATAGTTTAGGACAGAATAGGCTCCCAGAATTAGGTTGTATAATCTCGAAACAATAGGCAAAGATGTCTTAGTGGTCGAAAAGAGTGAGGAGGGAGCTTGGGTTGATTGAGTCATAATCACATTGTTGAGTGTTTGTAGTTTATCTAGGGGTCGAGGCGTAGGTTTGGGTTGAGCCCCTGGGTTGATAATAGGGTTAGGCCCTACGCCAATTATCTGGTTAGGTATTTTTTCTTTTTTTATAAGTATTAAACTACCTATAGTGCCTCTTTCCCAAAACCTAACGCCCCATGTTCGACCTACCGTCCAGCCAGGGTCAGTAGGAGTGATAACTTTGAAAGCTAGATGGCATGTAGTTCGGCTAGAGCCCCAATAAGGGTAGGTCGTTGGAGGAGATTGACAACCAGTAGGACTCCATTTCCATTGGAGTTTTGTGTCAGGGGAGTCAGGCTTCCAACCTGTAGCTAGTGTCTCATAGCCCCAGTAAGCACAATAATATTGTCCTGGCTTATTGCAATAACCTTTGCCGGGGTTAGAGGCGGGATACATATAAATGTGAAGTTTCCAACAATAATGGTGTTCATCATAAGGGGAAGAGAGAAAACCACAAGGGTGGATCCTAAAATCAGGCGACCCAGATCCCTCCCAGGCTAGTAAAATTTTGCCATCTTCCCATCGAGACATTGTCCATCTCCAGGGTTGATGTGGGTTATCAGTTCCCTGGGACGGGAGAATCCCCATCATCCCCACCCATAGCCACACGACGAACTCGTAACCTGAGGGGGTTATCAGTCTTTTCCAGTTTCCAGTGAGACTCTGGCGACGGAGATGCCGGCTTGAGGTGAGATGCATGGATCCAAGACGTGATGCCATCAACCTTAACTGCTGTGGGGGTAGTTAGAAGTACCTGGTAGGGTCCTTTCCAGCGAGGTTCTAGAGTTTGTATCTGATGGCGACGAACATAGACAAAATCTCCTACGTTGTACCGATGGGGTGTGAGTCCGTCGCTTGGCTGGTAGGCCGAGGAGAGTTGACGCCACAGGATCTTTTGAATCTGGTCCAGAGCCTGGAGTCTATCAATTAAGAAAGTATGAGGTAAATGGGCGCCCTTAGGTAGAGGGTTAAGGTCTCGGATTGGGGGAGGAGTTCCATACATAATCTCAAAAGGAGTCAAGTTAGGTGGCTGGGAGAAGGGGGTGTTTCTAGCCCTAAACAAGGCATAAGGTAGGAGCATAGTCCAATCTTTAGAGCCAGTCTCTTTGACTAATTTTGTTAAGGTCTCCTTAATTGTTCTATTCATTCTTTCTACCTGTCCTGAGCTCTGGGGTCTATAAGCACAATGAAGTTTCCAATCAATCCCCAATATCTTGGCCAATCCCTGACTTACTTGAGCCACGAATGCCGGTCCATTGTCAGACCCGATTACCTTTGGCAGGCCAAAACGAGGAAAGATTTCTTCCATCAATTTTTTTGTTACCGTTTGTGCAGTTTCCTTCTTGGTAGGGAAAGCTTCGGTCCATCCTGAAAAGGTGTCTACAAAGACTAATAAATACTTAAGTCCATATTTGGCAGGTTTTACTTCAGTAAAGTCTACTTCCCAAAATTGTCCCGGTCTGGTTCCTCGTAATCTTTTTCCCTTGGTGGTTTTTGTAGGAAAGGCATTGACAATTTGGCAAGTTTTGCAATCTGAGGCGACCTGTTCTGCCAGTGTTTTAATTTGGGAGGGAGACAGTTGATTCTCCGTTGGTAAATTCCTGGCTAATAAGCACAGTTTTTTTGTCCCCAGATGGGTTAACTTATGAGCTTGTTGGAAGTAGGTTAAAAGTTCAGTTTTTCCTATCTTGGGAGATTGGGGAGGCTCGTCTGGATGTGTTTCAGGTGGAGCATTGACCTCCAGGAGCAAAGTAGTAGGGGCACTTAAGGCTGCCTGTTTTGCAGTCTTATCTGCATGATTGTTTCCCAGTATTACGGGACTGGTGCCCTTCTGGTGGCTGTTGCAGTGTACTATAGCTAACTTTTGTGGCAACATAATAGCTGTTAAGAGTCTTAGAATCTCTGTCTTATTTTTAACTTCTTTGCCCACAGAGGTTAAAAGTCCCCTCTGTTGATAAATAGCTCCATGAATATGTGCCGTAGCGAAAGCATATCGGCTATCAGTATAAATAGTGGCCCTTTTTCCCCGTGCCAACTCTAAAGCCTTCGTAAGGGCAATTAATTCTGCTCTCTGTGCAGATGTACCTTCTCTTAGTCCTGCTGACCAAATAACTTGAGTCCCATCTGTAACCGCGGCCCCCGCGTGTCTCTTACCTTCTAGTAAGAAACTGCTACCGTCAGTGAACCAGGTTACTTCTGCGTCAGGAAGTGGCTGGTCTGTCAGGTCTCGGCGAATTCCAATTTCTTCCGCCAGGATTTCTTGACAAGTATGTAAGATTGGCTCTGATGTCTCTTCAGGTAGCAGAGTGGCCGGGTTGAGGGTGGTTGGAAGTCCAAATGTGATTCGATCCTTATTTAGCAGCAGGCTTTGGTAGTGGGTAATTCTGGCATTAGAGAGCCACCTATCTGGAGGCTGACGAATAACACTCTCCAGCGTGTGTGGGGCTACTATAGTCAACTTTTGTCCCAAAGTCAGTTTATCTGCATCCTTAGTTAGGATGGCTGCTGCAGCGATAGCCTTTAAACAGTGAGGCCATCCATTAGCCACTGGATCTAATTTTTTTGACAAGTAGGCCACAGGGCGCTTCCATGGGCCAAAGGCCTGAGTTAGTACCCCGCGAGCTATCCCCCGTTTTTCCTCAATATAGAGGGTGAAGGGTTTTTCTACATTGGGGAGAGCCAGTGCAGGGGCAGACAGAAGGGCCTTTTTAATATCGTCAAAGGCTCGTTGTTGATCTGCGCCCCAGATGAAAGAGGTATCCCCCTTTAGAAGAGGATATAGGGGAGCGGCTAGGGAGGCAAAATCTGGGATCCACAAACGACAAAACCCAGCAGTCCCCAAAAATTCCCGCAGTTGTTTTTTACTCGTGGGTGGGGGAATTTGAGTGACTGTTTTCTTTCTGGCTTCAGTGAGCCACCGCTTTCCATCCTTGAGAGTGTATCCTAGGAAGACAACCTCTTTTTGGCAAATTTGGGCCTTTTTAGCAGAGGCTCGATATCCCAACCTAGCTAACTCTTGTAACAATTTTCGAGTCCCATACATACAGTCTGGTTCAGAATCCGCGGCCAGCAATAGATCGTCGACGTACTGGAGCAGGGTCACGGCAGGATGTTGGACTCGGAAAGTTGCCAGGTCCTTATGGAGAGCCTCATCAAAGATAGTGGGGGAGTTCTTAAATCCTTGGGGGAGCCGTGTCCAAGTCAATTGTCCTGACATCCCAGTGTCAGGGTCTGTCCATTCAAAGGCAAACAGAGGTTGACTATCTTTATGTAGAGACAAACAAAAGAAAGCATCTTTTAGGTCTAGGACTGTATACCAAGTCTTTTTGGGACCCAGGGTACTAAGCAAATTGTATGGATTAGGCACCGTAGGGTGTATGTCTTCCACCCTGTTGTTTACCTCTCTTAGGTCTTGCACGGGTCTGTAATCTTCTGTTCCCGGCTTTTTGACCGGTAACAAAGGCGTATTCCAAGCCGAACGACATGGTATGAGCACCCCCAATTTGAGAAACTTTTGTATATGTTTTTTTATCCCTTTGTGAGCCTCTTTGTTAATATAATATTGTTTGATGCGGACCGGCGAGGCAGAGGCCTTTAGAGAAATTACCACGGGGGGCTGTAGTGTGGCCAGCCCCAATCCAGCAGTTTCAGCCCAGGAACCAGGAAACTCTGTTAACCAATCTTGGGGTATGGTTTGTGCCATAGGCTGACTATAAAGTTGGTATTCATCCTCAGCTGCTAGCGTGAGCATGGTCACCATAGGTTGACTCACCAAGGGGTTAAGAAATGTCACTTGGGGTCCCTGAGGCTCAAACGTTATTCTGGCTCTCAATTTGGTTAATAAATCTCTTCTCATGAGGGGTGCCGGACATTCTGGAATTACCAGAAAGGAGTGTTGAACTTTTCCTTTACCCAAATCCATAGTTCTTTTGATAGTCCATGCCCTAAATTTGCTCCCATTAGCCCCTTGAACTAGAGACCTTTTAGAGGAGAGAGGTCCTAATGGGGCTTGGAGAGCGGAAAAGACAGCTCCCGTATCTACTTCAAAATCAATTGGGGTCCCCTCCACATTAAAGGTTACCCTGAGCTCGGGGAGGGGATCCGAGCCCCGTCCCCTCTAGTCTTCTTCTTCTAAGGCTAGTACATTAGGCTGTTGATGTTGTTGAGTCTCCAAAGCCTGTCTTTGTCTTTTTTCTTTTTCTCTCCTTTTTTTAAGCTTGAGACATTGCCTCATGTGATGTCCTTGTTCCTTGCAATATGCACATTGGTTGGGGTCTAGAGGTGGACGACGTGGCTTATCCTCATCTATCCCTCCCTGAATTTCCTTTACAACTGTGGCCAAGATCTTTGTTAATTCCTTATTTCTCTTCTTATCCCTAATCAGTTCTTCTTCCTTCCTTTCTCTTTCTTTTCTCTGTTCCCTTTCTTCCTCTGTCTCCCTTTTATAATACACTTTATCCGCTTCCTTCACTAAATCCCTTAGGGTTAAATCTTGTAACCCATCAAGCCGTTGGAGCTTGCGTCTAATGTCTGGGGCCGACTGTCCTATAAAGGCCATGGCAACTGATGCCCGTTGCCCTTCATCCTGAGGGTCAAAGGGCGTGTATCTACGGTACGCTTTCATCAGCCTTTCTAGAAACATTGAGGGTGACTCAGTAGGCCCTTGAAGAATTTCCCTTACCTTAGCCAAATTCGTAGGCCGTCTAGCGGCCGCCCGGAGACCCGCCACTAGAGTCTGGTGATAGATGGTCAGATGCTCCCTACCTGCCAGAGTATTGGGGTCCCAATTAGGGCGGCGCAGTGGGAAGAAGTCATCGATGAGATTAGGGAGCTGGGTAGGTCTTCCATCCTGTCCCGGTACTAGCTTTCTGGCCTCTAGGAGAATTCGATCCTTTTCTTCGGTAGTGAACAAGGTTCCCAGTAACTGCTGGCAATCGTCCCAGGTAGGCTGGTGGGAAAACATAAGAGACTCCACCAACCCAGTTAACCTAGAGGGGTCCTCAGAGAAAGGGGGGTTATTATTTTTCCAGTTATATAAATCGGAGGAGGAAAAGGGCCAGTACTGGAGTGCTGGCATCTCCCCTCCTTCCCCATCTTCCAGCATGGGTCCATGTGGTCTGAGGGGGAGAGTAACTGCTACTCCGTCTTGAGGGCCCAGGGCTCGTCGGCTCCGGGTGCCCTGGGCCGGTCCAGAGCCCGCAACCTCGACCAAAGGGTCCTGTGGAGGCAATTCAGAAGCCGGGGACAAAGAAGGCGAGGTAGGAGGAGAAACTAGAGGAGAAGCAGCGGCCGCGGCTGGAGCAGAGAGTGAAGGAGGGTAAGGGGGGGGCAGTGCAGCAGAGTCCAAGAGAATCAGATCGGCCTGTGACTCGGGTAAAACTGGAGGAGGAAGGGGAGGGTAGAGATTAGGTATCACAGGCTGAGCTTTTGCAGGTAAAAGAGTAACAGATTCGGATAAGGCCGGAGGTAAAAACATTCTTACCCACTTGGGGGGGTTTTCACATAAGTCTTGCCATACCATGATGTAAGGTTGTTGGTCGGGGTGTCCCTGCTGTCCGGGACGGAAGACTATAGCTTTAACTGCCTGAACGAGGGGAAGATGGAAAGTTCCCTCCGGAGGCCAGCCCACTTGAAAGGAGGGCCACTCCGACGAACAGAAAGTCTGCCATTTACCCTTTTTAATAACCAAAGAAAGATTATGAGCTCTCTCTTTCACCTCTGACCAATGGTCCAGTGTGAAAGAGAGGGGTGTGGATTCCGTTTGTCCCATGGTGGATGCTGTGGAACCAAAGAGGTTAGTGGCGCCAAACAAACACAGACAGACAACCAGTACAATCAAGACAATAGACAAATGCCGGCGTACCCGACTTCCCCAGAAGAGGAAGTAAACTGAATCTGATGGGCGGCGAATGGTGACCGCACCAAAGACAAAGGAAAAATCCTGAATCGGTGAATCCACCGCTGACCGGTCCGTCAGACCGAAAGTATCCTGGGGCGTCCCCCAAGGAAAGTGGCCTGTGACTTAAATAAGCCACGCGGATCAAGAAGCTCACGCTCCTTGAGACCAACCACACTGAGTTCCAAGAAGCTAGGATCCAAGCACAACAAAGATCATAAGAACAAAGAACAAGAAATGAAAACGGCCGTACTCACCCAGAGAGGCAGCTGTTGGGGTCGCCTTCCAGCGCAGGGGGCAATCCCCGATCTCGCTGGGGCCTCCAAAATGTTAGGGTCGGGACGCCCGCCGCGTGAAAGAAGACTCCAAGAAGCTTTCTCTCATGCAAAAGGCAAAGGGCTTTTATTATCCAAGCATGCGTGGGGCACACTGAACACGCAGGAACAGTGGGCCCCGAGGCCTGCCTGTGCAGGGCTTATATGTCTATAGAACAAAGGGAGGAGGGGTCTCAGCAAGCGCGGTTACAGAAGCAGATAGCATTGGTTAGTTTAAACAGACTTTTACATTCATTGGGGAAGATGTCTATACGGGGGGTCTAAAGGCTGGGAGGTAATGACCACTACCTAATATGGGCTGCGGATGGTCCGGTAATGACCATTACCTAATATGGGCTGCGGATGGTCCGGTATAGCGCATCCTGCAACTCTTGCAAATTCCTTAGCTCAGGGTCAGTCCTTATCGGGTAGCCCAGTTCCTGGGTCTGAAGTCAGCTTGTTCTGTTTTATCTATCTGGGGCTGCTTTTTGTAACAGCTCAATTCTCAGAACACAGGAAGGAGGGGAACATCATGATTTGTACATTCCCAGGAGGAAAAATTTCTCTCACACAACAAGTCTGTTCACAAAGTCATACAGTTTATTACTGCAGGAAGAAAGACCTGGTGGCTGAGTTCCAGGATAAATTTCTAAATTCAAGTTGTAAAATGTCTTTGCACCTACCATGGCATATATTTTTATGCCATATTTCGAAAATTTACTTGGCATATATTACCAAAAGCTTCTACAACCATGAATGACACAATTTGTCAATTGTGATATATTCTGATGGTATATAAACTGCTTGACAGCTAAAAACAAAGCTTTCAACAAAAGAGTGAATAGCAGGCAAATTGTCCAATTTTTTCTTCTTGGCAGGTCTTTTTGTTATCAAAATGTAGGCAATTTTAAACGAAACCAAATCTCTTGACTGTTATAACTGTTCTAAAAATCTTGATGCCATATCTGTCACTTCTCCATTAATCCTTTAGATTCTGATGATTAAAATGATAAAGTCCTGCTATGAAGGCTTGTAGTTCAGATAGTGAGGTGTCATGGTAAATATATTTCTGAGTATTACTACTGATGCATATAGAATGTTCTCTTATATTTCATTATTAGTGTATTTCAAAACATCTTGTACCATTTTCCAACACTGAATCATAATGTCAGCATTCTGTCCAATAGGTTTCACCCCTGGCGAGAACCTAATAACATTTTGTGTCCTAGTTCTAACATTGGATCGTTCAGGTATACAGGACCATTTTCTAGCATTTTGACTAGTCAAATATTTATTTACATTACTGTTTTCTTCCTCATCTGAATCAAGGCCTTCATTCTGTACTTCTCTGTTTGTCATACCTGTCATGTATTGCTAACTTATTTGGTTTATATGATCCAAGTCATCATTAGTAGCCGAGTCACCTAATGACCCACTTTCAACAACCTCCCAAAGTAAAAGTGGATTTTCGTGAGACATTGTACTGCATTTGACTAATTCTACAAGAAAAATCAAAATAAAACATTTAATTAAAAAATGATAAGTACAGAAAAATGTAGCATGGCACATAATGTAGGTAAAACTCACCCATCTACACTTTGACACACATGTATACACCTTGACAATTATCATATACCAATTGGGTGAACACAAAGATTGCTTCCTATATTCTCCTAGTGCAGCTACTGAGACACACAGCCAGCTATCAATATGCTAAAGTACTTATTTTCATTAGAAAAATATGGTATGGGTATCTGCAACACTGTATAAGGAGCCAAAGGTTTTAAGCTCAGGCAGGGAAGAAGACAGGCCCCAACTTCTGTGGTGAGAAGTCAGGCCCCATGTGTGTGGGTTACACAGGAGGCTGGATCTGAAAGCGCTGGCATTAAGTACAGTATTCTGCTTGAACCCTTGCCCTGCTGCCTACATCTAACATGCCTCTGAGGTCTGATTGCTTTCCCCATCTACTAACATAAGCAAGGCTATGACTTGGCTTGGATGACTGTCAAACCCTGGGATGACTGGACAGAGGGGCCTCTGGAGAATAGGGGGAATCTCACAAACCCACAGGCTGCAAAGGTAGGAGAAAACTAAGACTTGCTGGAGTCTCAAACTGCAAATCCTGGAAAGAAAGCACTCATTTAAATACACGGAGGAAATTTTTTTCTGGATACATTTTATTCTTTGTTTTTCTTTTCTATCAGTTTTTGGGGGTTTGGGGGTTTTCCTCTTTCCTTTTTTCTCCCCTCTTCTCTCCTTTTGCCTTTTAATTTTTTCATTTTTTATTCTTATTTTTTCTTTTTTTCTTTTTTTATTGTTTCTTCTTTTCTTTTACATTCATCTAATTCTATTGATTTCTTTTATCTTTTTTCTCCTCATCATTCTCTATTAATTACTCAAAATTTTTTCTTCTTTTATTCTCCCATTCCCCACACTTCTATATTTACTAGTGCAACTCTTTAGATAGCTAATTGTCTTACTTAATTTTTCTCATTGCTGAGACAAAATACCCAACACCCAAAGTTAAAGTAGGAAATGTTTATTTTAGCTTACTGTTTGTAGAGGTTTCAGTCCATAATCGGCTGACTCTAAGGCAGGGTGGCATGGCAGAGGGGCATCACAGAAGATAAAAAGTTCATGGCAGGCAGAGGGCAGCAAGCAGCAAGTGACAAGCAGCAACCACAGCAGCCCTCTTTCTGTGCCTTATATTCTATCTAGGCTACTAGCCCTTAGTCTGGGTAGCACTCATACCAAGGGTGGGGCACCCTTAATCCTAGCATTGCACCATGAATCAATCCCAGAATCACATCCTTAATCCCAGCATCACACACTCTAGCTCCAGCCACCTCTGAAAAGCTCCACCTATGACTTCATGAGGCTTTGGGGAGGGGAACATGTAGATATAAGCTATAACATTCCACCCCTAGCCCCCAAAACACTTATGTGCATCCCTTTATACATAAGGCATTTAGTCTTTTTTTAAGAGTTGCTAAAATCCTGACAGTTTCAGGATTGCTAAAAAGTCCAAGTCAAAAGTCTCCTCTGAGATTTAAGGCAAATCCATAGCTGTGAGCCTCTGTACAAATGAAAAGAAAGTTAAACACTTCCAACATACAGTGGCACAAGATAAAACACTGCCATTCTAAATAGGGGATAGAAATAAATGGGACCAAAGCAAGTCCAAAATCAAGTAGGGCAAACATTAAGTCCTGTAGTTCCATGTCCAGCATCCGAGGCAGGAAGTGAATCCCAAAGGCCTTGGGTGGCTCCACCCCTATGGCACTGCAGATGGTTGTAGCTCCCACAGCTTCTCCCTTGGGCCAGCTTTGCTCACTCCTTGCAGGTTTCCTCAGACGATCCACGTTACTGGCTTCTCCAACCTTCTGGGTCCTCCACTGCACCTTTGGCTTCACATTCACAGCTGCACGAACTACCCTCTCAGGAACATACTGCCTGGCCTCCCAGGTCTTCTTAAATCTAGGTGGGAGCCTTCCTGACCCCACAACTCCTGCATTCTGCATGACCTAAAACCAGCACCCTGTGGATGATGCCAAGGTCTGCCACCAGCTGGAGGTGTGGCCAGGCTTTCTTGTCTCTTGGCTGTAGGGGTTGAGTGCCTAGATCACTGAACACTCTGAACCCAATCTCAAAATTCTCTAGGCTGTCACCATTCTGGAATATGGTTCTCTGAGGGTACCTTCTCAAAGGAAATTCATTCACCTTTCCAACCTTGAGGCTGAAAAGGCTGGAGTTCTGCTGTCTCTTATGTCTTCAGGCCATCTTTTCCACTGTCCTGTTCCTTCTCAGCAATCAAGCTCTCCTCTGCTCCATCTTTGCAGTCCACAGCTTTGCTGGAGCTTCCTTTCTGGCCAAACTCACGATGTTTTAAATCATTCTGTTGGGTTCTTTGCTCTTAATTCTCAACACAGGGGCTGGTGAGATGGCTCAGCGGCTTAAGTGCCTGCCCGGCAAGCGCGAGGGCCCGAGTTCGACTCCCAGAACCCACATACGAAAAAGGGGCCGGTGATATCGCTCAGCGGCACGGGCGCCTGCTGGCGCACGAGGTCCTGAGGTCGACCCCCCGGTACCCACAAAAAAAAAAAATTCTCAACACAGATCTGGCTAAAAGCCTCCAACAGTAGCCGTGCCACTGCCTCAACATTAGCCTGTCTTGAAATTTCTTCTGGAAGATTAATTGGTCTGCCACCTTTAATCTCCATCTCAGGCAAAGTATCTGGACATGAGCAAAATGCAGACAAACTTTCTGACAAGGCATAACACACACCATCTGCAGTCCAACTGCCAATGCAGTTCTTCCCAGCAGAAATCTCCTGAGTCTTGTCATTTGTATCAGCATTCTGGTCATCTGGGCTCTAACCAAAATCTCCCATAAAGTACAATTTAAGGCATTCCAGGGCTGCTTCTTCAGCTGGCATCTCCAAATCTTTCCAAACCCTTCCCAAAAGCCAGTTCCAAAGGTTCTTGAACCACATAGTCAGGTATAGTCACAGCAATGACCCCACTTCTCTGGTACCAAAATCTAAGTTACATTTTCTCATTGCTGAAACAAAATAACTAACACCCAAAGTTAAAGGAGGAAATGTTTATTTCAGCTCACAGTTTGTAGAGGTTTCAGTCCATAATCAGCTGGCTCTAAGGCAGGGTGGCATGCAAGAGGGGTAGCACAGAAGAGAAAAAGTTAATGGCAGGCAGAAGGCACCAAAAGCAGCAAGCAGCAAGTGACAAGCAGTGACCACAGCAGCCCACTTTCTGTCCCTTATATTCTATACAGCCTACCAGCCCTTGGGGGGATAGCACTCACACCCAGGATCCTATCATTGCCCCACAAATCAATCCCAGAATTACATCCTTAATCCCAGCATCACACACTCTAGATTCAGCCTGCTCTGCAAAGCTCCACGTATGACCACATAACACTTTGGGGGGACATCTAGATACAAGCTATAATACTAGTTAACTCTACGCTGTTCACGTTGATTGTTATTGAAGGTATAGTTGTTGCATTTAGTAGATATTTACTATATGTCAATATTTGATGTGCCTTAGTGTTTACATAATAATTATAGTTCAGTTTTCTATGATTAAGGGTAGTACATTATTGGTTCTTGTGGTATGTAAATATCTAATTTGTCTTGATGTCATTATTGTAGCAGATTTAGTTGCTAGTGCCAGGGTGACACAGATGTTGCTATCAATAAATTTTCTCTGTATGTCAATATCCAGATAGCTTCATGTGATTAACAATAATGTGGCCTATTCCAAGAGAACTGGGACCTGGGCAAACTGCACTGGATCCTCCCCTCCAAAATTAATGGAGGTGTTTGGATATTTGGATAGAGGCAAAGGCCTATAGTTACCAGTGCCCAGAGTACATCACTGAAAAATAGAAACAAATAAAACAGATATCCCTACAACAACAGTCTTTCCACTTTATAAAGCACTTGTAAACCTCAGCACACACACTCAAAAAACACAGCAAGAGGGCCGGTGAGATAGCTCAGTGGCATAAGCGCCTGCCTGGTAAGCATGAGGTCCTGAGTTCGACTCCCGGTACCCACATATGAAAAAAGGGCTGGTGATATCGCTCAGTGGCACAGGTGCCTGCTGGCGGGTGAGGTCCTGAGTTTGACCCCCAGTACCCACAAAAACAAAACAAAACAAAACAACAACAACAACAAAAACACAAGAGAAGCATGAGAATACAAGGCAAAAAAAGGCCTCCCAAATCAAATTCTCCAAAAACCGATGTGAGCAATTGAGGGAAAGGAAATCAAAAGCCACACAGCTGAAATAAACAAAACGATAAATCAGGAGGTTAAAAAAGATCAATAATGTGACTGGTGAGCTTAAAGTAGATATAACTAAATGGATAATGTACTTAATAAGCAAAATAATCATTGAGATCACAGAATCACTAATAAAATATAGATGTGCTAAACAGAACCATAAAACACATGAATGACCAGTTTACCAAGGAAAGTGAGGCCATGAAAATATACAAAACAGAGAACGAAGAGATTATAAATTGGATTAAAAGTATAGGGAAAAGAAGCAACCAATGCAAGGATGGAATTTCAGAACTAGAAGATAATTATGCCTTCAAAGACCACCTACTCAAAGACACCATAAAAGCAACAAGTGAACATGAAAAATGGATCCAAGAGCTTCTAGATAAGGCAAAGAAGACTAATCTCAGAGTAATTGGAATAAGTGAAAAATCAGAAGACAATACAGATGGCACAAAAAACCTGTTATCAGAAATAATGGCAAAAAAACTCCTCAAATATGGAGAAAGAAATAAACATGCACTGAAGTGAGGAATATAGAACCTCAAATAGCCACAACCAAAAAAGAACCTCTCTGTGCCACATTATACACAAAGTATAAGACTTCCATCACAGGGACAAAATATTAAAATCTGTAAGAGAAGGCAATGTATCACACATAAACATAACCCATTATAATTACAGCAGAGTTCTCAACACAAACACTGTTAGAAGGGCTTGGAGTAAAGTGTTTCAAGCCCTAAAAGATAACAACTTCCAACTCTGACCTATGTATCCTGCAAAACTTTCCTTTAAAAATCACTGAGAAATAAGGTATTTCTATGACAAGGAGCACCTTAAAAAATTCATGACCACCAAACCAGCATTGGAAAAACTCTCAAGGATATCCTAGAAAAAGACAATGAAGCCAACAACGCCAATATGTCAAAAAGAATGAATATTCCTGGTCGGATTAGCAGCTAAGCAAAGGGGCAAAAATAAGGAAATTTGCAACAGGAAAACAATGCAATGACAGCAATAAGTCAATACATTTCAGTATTCACTCTTAATTCCTCAATCAAGAGAAACAGACTGGCAGAATAGATCAGTAAAGAAAACTCAACAATATGCAGTATACTAGAAACATGTTTAATTTTAAAAGATACTCACAGATTAAAAATCAAAGGCTGGAAAACAATATTCCATACAAAGAGAATCCTGATAAAAGTAGGAGTAGCTATCCTAAATTCAGACAAAGTAAATTTCAAGACAAGTCTGATCAGAAGAGACAAAAAGGTCACACCTGTTGGTTAAGGGAACAATTCAACAGGGAGAAACAGCAATTATAAACATACATGCATCAAGTACTGGCACACCCAACTTTATAAAACAAACACTACTGGACATGAAAAATCAGATAAACATCAATGCAATTGTAATGGGAGATTTAAATATTCCACTGTCACAAATGGATAGATCAACTAGAAAAGAATCAATAAAGAAATATGAGTTAAAACAAATCTTCAAACAAATGGACTTAAGAGATATCTATAGAGGGATTAATTCAACAACAACAGACTGTACATTGTTATTGGCAACACATGGCATTTTCTCCAAAATAGACCACATACTAGACCATAAAGCACATTTATGTAAATGCAAAATAATCAAAATTATGTCATACATATTATTAGATCACAGTGCTGTGAAACTAGGAATCAATGACAAATGAAACCACAGCAACTATGCAAACACATGGAAATTAAACAATACCCTCTTGAATAAACAATGGGTCACAGAAAAAATTAAGAATTAGATGGTTCCTATAATGAAATACTAAGGCCAGTAGAACATACCAGAACCTATGAGACACAATGAAGGGAGTACTAAGATGGAAGTTTATAGTTGTGAATTCTCACACTAGAAAAACAGCATGAGCTGTAATGATAATCTAATGAGGCACCTCAAGGTCCTAGAAACACAGGAATAATTCAAACCTAAAGCTGGTATGAGGAAGGAAATTATAATAATCAGAGTATAAATTAATAAAATTGAGACTAAAATACCAATACAAAGAATCAATGGCTCAAAACATTGGTTCTTTAAAAGAATAAACAAATAGACAAACCTTTAGTCAATCTTACTAAAACAAGGAAAGAAAAGACTCAAATCCATGCAATTAAAAGTTAAAAAGGCAAAATCAACAGAGGTTCTGCCAAAATCCAGATAATGATTGGGAACTACTAAGAAATTTTATTTCAATAAAATGGAGAATTCAGAAGAAATGGATAGATTCCTAGATATACAAGAAGTAACAAACAGAAGCAAGAAGGATAAAAATGCTGAATAATGTAACAGTGAAAGAAATTAAAGAAGTACTAAAACACTAGGAACTAAGAAAATCCCTAGCCACTACAAGGGATTCTACAAGAACTTTTTTTTTTTTCCGAGAGAGAGTCTTGATATATAGTTCAGGCTAGCTTTGAACTCACTATGTAGCCCACTCCGGCCTCAAACTCCTGGCAATCCTCCTGCCTCAGCCTCCTGTGTGCTGGGATTACAGGTGTGCACCACCAAACCTGGCTTCTACAAGAACTTTAGAGAAGATCTAATGCTAATACTCCTCAGACTCTTTAATAATAAGAAAGGGAAGCAGTATTCTCAAAGTCATTCCTGGAAACAAGCATTACACTGATTCTATAACCAGAAAATGATCCAAACATAAAAGAGAACTCCAGGCAAATCTCTTTAATGAGCATAAATGCAAAAATCCTCAATAAGATGCTGGCAAACAAAACAACACACGTGATGTCCAAGTAGGATTCATTCCAAGGATGCAAGAATGGTTCAACATATGCAAATCAATAAATGTAGTACACCACAGAAACAAGAACAAAAATTACATGATCATCTCAATAGATGCACAAAAAACATTTGACAAAATACAACATCCATTCATGATGAAAATAGGTACAGGTTTTATCTCAGTCTGATAAAAGCCATCTGTGACAAACCAACAGCCAACATCATACTAAATGGAGAGAAGCTGAAAACTTTTCCTCTAAAGTCAGGAACAAGACAAAGACATGCATTATCACAACTCCTGTTCAATACAGTTCTTGAAACATTAGCCAGAGCAATTAGACAAGAGAAAGAATTAAATTGGGCATGGATAGAAAATAAAAACTTAAATTATCATTATTTGCAGATGACATGATGCTCTACATAGAAAACCCTAAAATCTACACCAAAAGATGTCTCAAATTAATAACCAATTCAGTAGCATAGCAGGATACAGAATAAAAAATCAATAGCATTCCTGTATACTAATAATAAATTCCCTGAGAGAGATATTAGGGAAACAATATCTTCCACAATAGCATCAAGAAAAATGAAATACTTAGGAATTAACCTAACCAAGGAAGTGAAAGACCTCTACAATCAAAACTACAGTACTTTGAAAAAGGAGATTGAAGAGGATATCAGAAAATGGAAAGGTGTCCCTGTTCCTGGATAGACAGAAGCAATATGGTCAAAATGGTATACTTCCCAAAGTTTTATAAAGATTCAATGCAATCCAATCAAATTACCAATAACATTCCTCACAGAACTAGAGAAAGCAATCCTAAAGTTCATATGGAAACAAGAGACCTAGAATAGTGAAATCAATTCTGGGTAATGGAAAGTGCAGGGAGCATCACAATCCCAGACTCTGAATTATGCTACAAAGCTACATGATGAAAACAGCATGGTATTGGGAAAGAGAGAGACTTGTGGATCAATGGAATAGAATAGAAGATGCAGAAACAATTCCATGCAGTTCAGCTAAGTTATTTTTGAAAAAAGGGCTAAATATCTTTGCTGGAGGAAAGACAACCTCTTTAACAAATGGTGCTGGGAAAACTGTATATACACATGTCAAAGATTGAACGTAGACTCACATCTCTCACCATGCACTAAACTAAAATAAAAATGGATCAAAGATCTAAATACTAAAATGAAACATTTAATCTGCTGGAAAATAAAATAGACAAAACTCTTGAAGACAGAGGTAGACAAAACCTTTCTACCACAAATACCAGTTTCAGAAGAAATAATAATAAGAATTAAGAAATGGGATCACATCAAATGAAAAATCTTCTGCACAGCAAAGGAAACAACCAACAGCAAAGAGACAATCTACAGAATGGAAAAAAAAAATTTTTGCCATCTACTCCTCAAAGGACTAATACTCAGAATATATAAAGAACTCAAAATTAGACCCCTAATTTTAAAGACCCAATTAGGGCCGGTGAGATAGTTCAGAGGCATAAGCGCCTGCCCAGCAAGCGCAAGGTCCTGAGTTCGACTCCCAGAATCCACATAAAGGGAAAAAAAGGGCCGGTGATATCGCTTAGCAGCACAAGTGCTTTCTGGCAAGCGCGAGGTCCTGAGGTCGACTCCCAGTACCCACATAAAAAAGAATAAAAATAAAAAAATAAAGACCCAATTAAAAAATGAGCATCTGAAATGAATAAACATATCACAGATGAGGAAGTACAAATTGCCAATAAACACATCAAAGAACATTCAACATTGCTGGCCATTTGACAAATAGAAATTAAAATGACACTGAGATTCCATCTCACTCCAGAAAGAATGGTGTAAGAAATCAAACAATAACAAATGCTGAAGAGGCTGCTGGGGAAAAGGAACTCTTCTTCATTGTTGGTGGGAGTGTAAACTGGTACAAACACTATAGAAATCAGTATGAAGATTCCTCAAAAAACTAAAATCAGAAATTCCTTTTAACCCAGCTATTCCCTTTTTAGGTGTCTTCCCCAAAGAGTTAAAAAATATCATGAGGGCCGGTGAGGTGGCTTAGCGGCGTAAGCGCCTGCCTTGCAAGCGCAAGGGCCCGAGTTCGACTCCCGGAACCCACATACAAAAAAGGGGCCGGTGATATCGCTCAGCGGCACGGGTGCCTGTTGGCACGCGAGGTCCTGAGGTCGACCCCACGGTACCCACAAAAAAAAAAAACTTATAAAAAAAAATATCATGAAACAGTGATACATGCATACCCATGTTTATAGAAGCACAAATCATAATAGCTAAATCTTGGAAGCAGACTACATACCCATCAACAGATTATGCACAAAGAGAATGTGGTACACAGTAATTTTAAAAAACTACCAACTAAGAAACGTCCAATAGTATGTATGATGGGTACTATTCTTGCATAAAATAGGTAAACTTGAGTCATTTGTAGGAAAATGGTACACCTTGAGACTATGTTGAGTGAAGTAAATTTGACATACAAGCTTATATACTGAAACCTAATATATAAATAAAATGCCAAATAAAAAACAAACCATAGGAAAAAGACAGAGAAGAAAGTTCGCATAATCCAGCATGGCCAATGCACCTAAAATTGTATCTTGATTTAGTATAATTGTTTTATATATTTTATATGTTTTTGGCTTGTTCTGCTGGCTGTTCTGTGTTCATTACAATTAACTTGATAAAGACATATAAAATAAAGAAATAAATCTGATACTGACAAAAGAAAAGAAATGGGGTGGAGGGGAAAGGGGTAAAAAAATTGAGATATGCATATGTACGAATTCACTGAAATGAATGTAATCATTGAGTACTGCAGACATGTACTAATAAAAAATTTTTAAAACAGAGAAAAAGCTGTTAGTGAAAGAAACAAATCACTTATAAAAGGTAAGCCACTAGAATTACAGCAGACTTCTCTACACAAATCTTTAAAGGCCAGGGGAGGTTGGTGTGAAGTGTTTTAAGCCCAAAGAGAAAATATCTTCAGAACCAGATGCACCCTTTCCAATCCTGCAAGGCTATCTTTCAAAATTGATGGAAAAACAACATCTTTCTATGACAAAGAGCTCCTTAAGAAATCCATGACTACCAAACCATTAAAAAAAATCTCAAGTCTATTCTGGAAAGAGACAATGAAACAACAATGCAAAAATATCTAATAGAATGAATACGCCAAGCAGGGTGAACAGGTAAGCAAAAGCGAAATAAAAGGAAATCAACAACAGGAAAATAAATCAGTAATAGGAATAAGTACATTTCAATAATAACTCTCAAAATGTGAATGGTTTCAATTCCCCAGTCAAAAGACAGATTGGCAGAATGGATCACAAAATAAAAATGTAGGGCCGGTGAGATGGCTCAGCAGCATAAGTGCCTGCCTGGCAAGCGTGAGGTCCTGAGTTCGACTTCCGGGACCCACATACAAAAAAAGGGCCGGTGATATCGCTCAGCGGCACGGGCACCTGCTGGTGCGCGAGGTCCTGAGTTCGACCCCTGGTACCCACAAAAAAAAAATGTAATGATATGCTGTATACAAGAAACATATTTAATCCAAGAAGAAATTCATAGGCAAAAAATTAAACAAAGGTAAATAATGTTCCATGCAATGAAAACACTAAAACAAGTAGGAGTAGCTATCCTATTTTCATACAAAATGGATTTCAAGCCACAACTGATCAGAAGAGGGAAAGAATGTCATGACATTTTAGTAAAGGGAACCACTCAACACGAAGAGGTAACAATTATAAACATATATGCATGGAACCTCAGCTCACCCAACTTCACAAAACAAGCACTACTGGACATAAAAATCCAATAAACATCACTGCAATTATACTGAGGGACTTCAATACCCCACTGTCACAAACAGAGATCAACTAGACAAAAAAATCAACAAAAAATATCAGAGTTGAAGCAAATCTTCAAATAAATGGACATAATAGATAGCTACAGTGTTCCACCCAAGAACAGAATACACATTCTTCCTAGCAGCACATATAACTTTCTCCATAAAGCATGCTTAAGTGAATGCAGAAGAATAGAAATTATACCATGCATACTATCAGATCATAGTGCACTGGAACTAGAAATCAATGGCAAAAGAAACCACAGAAACTATGCAAACACATGGAAATTAAACAATAGTCTCTTGAATAATCACAGAAGAAATCAAGGGAAAAATTAGTTCCTAGAATCAAATGATATTGCCAGTATAACTTACCAGAAATTATGAGACACAATGAAAGCAGTCCTAAGAGGGAAGTTTATAGCTGTGAATCCCCACATCAAAAAAACAAAGCAAGACTCAAAAAAATAAAGTAATAATGCACCTCAAAGTCCTAGAAAAACAAGAACAATCCGAATCCAAAGTTAATACTTTGAAGGAAATTATAAGGATCAGAGCAGAAATTAATAAAATTGAGATGAAAAAGTAATACAAAGAATCAGTAAGTCATACAGCTGGTTCTTTAAAAGAATAACATTGACAAACCTTACCCAACCTGGCCAAAAGAAAGGAAGATATGACCCAAATTAGTGCAATTACAAATAAAAAACTTGAAATCACAATGGATGTCACTGAAGTCCAGAAGATCATTAGCAACTACTTTGACAACCTGTACTCCAATAAATTGGTAAATCTAAAAGAAATGGACAGATTTCTAGATATACATCAAATACCAATATCAAATCAATATGGTGTAAAAATCCCTGAATAACCCAATAATAGGTAATGAAATTGAAGAAGAAGAAAACAAACAAACAAACAAACAAACAAAAAACACCACCAACTAAGAAAAGCCCAGAACCTGATGGATTCACAGGTGAATTCTACAAGAATTTCATGGAAAATCTAATGCAATACTCCTAAATTCTCTAACAAAACTGAAAGGGAAGGAATTGTCCAAAATTGTCCAAAGTCATTCCTAGAAGCCAGCATTACCCTGATTCCAAAACCAGACAAGGATGCAACCAAGAAAAGAGAACTGCAAGCCAAACTCTTTAATGAACACAGATGCAAAAATCTGCAACAAGGTACAGGCAAACAGAATACAATAAGTCAAAAATTCATACTTCATAACCAAGTAGTGATACAAGGATGGTTCAACATATGCAAATCAATAAATGAAATACATCACATAAGTAGAAGCAATCGCGAAAATCACACGATCACCTCAATAGATGCAGAAAAACCCTTCGACAAATCTAACATCTGTTCATGAAAAACCCTGAAGAAAATAGGTATAGAAAGACCTTAACTCAATCTGCTAAAAGCCACTTATGATAAACCTAATCCCAACATTATTTTAAATGGGGAAAAACTGAAACCTTTCCTTATAAAATCAGGAACAAGACAAGGATGTCCACTATCACCAAGTCTGTTCAACATAGTACTCTAAACATTAGCTAGAGCAATCAGGCAAGAAAAAGAAGTAAAAGAGATGTACAGGAAAGGAAGAAGTCAAATTATCATTATTTGCAAATGACATAATCCTCTCTATAGAAGCCAAAAAATTACATCAAAACACTCCTAGAATTAATAACCAAAGTCAGGAATGTAGCAGAATACAAAACCAACTCAGAAAAATCAGTAATGCTCTTGTACATCAATAATAAAATCACTGAGAAAGAAATCAGGAAAATAATGCCATTTACAATACCATCAAAAAATTAAAATCTCAGGAATTAGCCTAACCACAGAAGTGAAAGACCTCCACAAACACATGCATACAAAAAAAGAAAGAAAGAAAGAAAGAAAGAAAGAAAGAAAGAAAGCCTACAAAACTCGGAAAAAGGAGATCAAACAGGGCATCAGAAAAAGGTATCCTGTTCCTAGATAGGCACAACTGATATTTTCTAAATGGCCATACCTCCAAAACTGATATACACATTTAATGCAATCCCAACAGCATTTCTCACAGAACTACAGGAAACAATCCTACAATTCACATGGAACCAGAAGAAACCCATAATAACACAGTCAATCCTGGACAAGAGCAATGCAGGAGGCATCCCAATCCCAGACTTCAAGTTATACTACAAAAGCTACAGAGATAAAAGAAGAAGCATGGTATTGGCACACACACACACACACACACACACACACACATACACACACTAATATTTCTACCAATGGAATAGGGTGCAGAATGCAAAAACAATGGCAACACATTCACCTATGTGATTTTAGACAAAGGAGCCAAGAACATATGCTGGGGGAAAGATAGCCTCTAACAAATGGTGCTGGCAAACCTGGTGTACACATGCAGAAGATTGAATCTAGACACATGTATCTCATGGTGTACTAAAGTGAAATCAAAAGGGATCAAACACCTCAATGCTGAAATAGAAACACTTAAGGTGCTGGAACCGAAATTGGTAAAACTGTTAAAGACATACTTGTAGGCAAAAACTTTCTGAACAAAACCCCAATTGCATAAGAAATGACATCAAGAAAAAACAGATGAGATCGTATCAAATTAAAAAGCTTCTGCACAGCAAAAGAAACAACCAAAAAGATGAAAAAACAACCTACAGAGTGGGAAAAACTTTCCCACGTATTCCTCAGATAAAGAACTAATATCTACAATATATAAAGAACCTCCCCCAAAACTTAGACCACTGAAAATAAAAGACCTAATCAAAAAATGGACAACTGAAGTGAAGAGACACTTCTCAGAAGTAAAAATGGCCAATAAATACATGAAAAAAATGTTCAAAATCTGTGGCTGTTAGAGAAATGCAAAATAAAACAACACTGAGGTTCCGTGTTACTTCAGAAGGAACAGCTATCATCAAGAAATTGAATAACAAATGTCAGTGAGGATGCATGGATAAAGGAAGCCATCTACATTGTTATTAGAAATGTAAACTAGTACAGCGACTATGGAAATCAGTATGAAGATTCCTCAAAAAACTAAAATTAGAAATTCCACTTGACGCACATACTCCCCTTCTAGGTGTCTTACCAAAAGAGTTAACACCATAATACACGCATACGCATGTTTATAGCAGCACAAGTCTTAATACTTAATCTTAGAAGCAGCCTACACGTCCAGAAACAAATAAATGCATAAAGAAAATGCGGCATTTATACACAATGGAGAACGACTATGCTATAAAGAAGGATAACATTGAGTCACTTGTAGGAATATGAATGCAACTTCAGAACATAATGTTAAGTGAAATAAATAAAACATACAAGCTTAAATATCACACTACTTTTCTTATATGAGAAACCCAAAAGCATAAATAATTAAGGAACAAAATAAAAGATAGATAATAGCAAACAGATGGAGGAAGGTGCTGGGAGAGGAGGGTAAGGGGATAAAAAAAGAATTGAGTTATGTACATGTACAAACACCCGAAAAAGAATGTAATCATTATGTATTGTAGATATACATCAATAAAAATAAAATTTTATCTAGGAAAAAGATGGAAGTATTCTTGAACGTTTTCACTAAGAGGACATGCGAACTGTTTGAGGACATAAATGTTCAACTGATTTACATGTCATGCAGGGTATATATATATCTATGGAACCTTGCATCACACCCCATTAATGTACAATTTTATGCTTTTATAAATCAGTTGAAAATAGAAAACAGAAATATAAGCATTACACTGTATACACATATCAAAACATCACATGGCATCCCACTAACATGTATACTCCTTATGTTTTTAAGTGTCAGTTAAAAATAAACTTAAGTTATAAATAATGTAACCAGTTCACAAAACTAGAACTTTTAGAGGTAATACTGTACTAGGAAAACTTTTTCTTTTCTTTCTTTCTTTTCTTTTTTTCTTTTTTTTTTTTTTAAGACAGGGTCTCGCTGTGTAGTTCAGGCTGGCCTTGAACTCACGGTGATCATCAGCCTCAGCCTCCCCAGTGCTGGGACTGCAGGCGTGCACCACCACACTTGGCTCTGTACCAGGAAAATGTTAAATAGTGTCCCCCAATATTTTGTATAGACAAACAAGATCTCCACGACTTACTACCCTGGGTCCTTGGGAAAGTTACCGTGCTCCTCAGCGTTCTCATCTACAAAATGAGAAAAAATAGTTTCCTCATCGTGAAAGACGCTTGTGAGGATCCAGTGGGTTACTACAGGGAACTATTATGATATGAGGGGTTTGTAAAGGTGCCCGGGAGACGGGAAGCACAAAATAAATTCTCATCACACAGTCCAGAGAAGCCACTACAAAAGCTGATGCACTGACAACCTCTGTACCTGCTGCCGAATGAGCTACTCGGAAGGATGGCTGGAACGCCTGACCCAAACTGGAAACCAAGAAAGCCTGTCAGACTGCTCTCACATCATTTGAAGAGGCTTCCAACTCAAATCTGGAAATCTTGACCGGCAGCCCTCTGGACTCAAACCCTGAGTTTGTTCTAAAGCATTAACCTATAAAAGTCTCAAGTTTATCCTTCCTTATGGCTGAGTAGTACTCCATTGTATAGAAAAAACCCACATCTTTTTTATCCATTCCTCGGTTGATGGGCATGTGGGTTGTTTCCAAGATTCAGCTATTAAAAATTGTGCTGCTATAAACATGGGTGCACATATATCACTGTGGTAGGATGTTTCTCATTGTACAACGTGAGACCGTGCTCATAAGTGAAATAAATCAGTCCCACACGTGTAAACATCGTATAGTCCCTGGTGTGAGAAACTGAAAGAGTAAATAAGGACCAAACTGTCCAATAAATATTGTGAAATGGGAAGAAATTGTTCAAAAGGAAAAAGGAACTAGGATGGGGGAAAGGGGAAAGGAAGGGAAAAGAAAAAAATGAAAATTAGTTATACTCCTAGTGTCTCTTATTTCTTTGAAAAGGAAGATTTGTGCTACCATCGATTGGAGAAATTTGTATGCCCGTGTCTTGTACTCTCAGTAACTAGTTTAAAGATAATAATACGCAATGCATTAACTATTGTTATTCTCCTATTATTTTGTTATGAAATTTTGTTTTACATTTTTTGCATAAAAAAGCAATAACCTTTGTGTCTCTAGTTCCCACACAAGCGCCTCTTGTCAGATACCTGATGGATCAGTCTACACATAGGTCTGACTGCAGCAGAAGGCCACCTGCAACACCACTTCCTTCAGTAAGAGGCACTGCTGACTGTTTAATTGGACTGACCTGACCAGGAGGAACTGACATCAAGGGATAACTCACCTGCTAAGTTTCTGGACTGTGAAACTTCTTGGAGAGGTTTCAGACAGGATGAATGATAGGACTGAGGACACTTTACCCCAGAAGTTGCTTGTTTGGGAGATGGTGGGTAGGTGAGGCCTGTCATTCAAAAGGAGGTGGAGAGGGTGCCTGCACTAGCACGACGTGGGCTTTGCAGTCAGGAGGACCCAGGCCCAAATTTCGCATTTTCTGTTTGCTAGCCCAGCAGCCTTTTCTGGTTCATGGGCTTTGCGCGTGCCTCAGCTTCCTGGTCCGTGAAGCAAGGACACTGACATCCACCTCCCAGAGCTGCTGTGAAAGGAAAACAAGCCCAGGCACTGACCCTGCCCCATTGAGACCTACAAAGACGCACAAAAGGCAGCAGGGGAAGCAGATGCTGCCAGTGTGTCTGGGAGACCTGGAGGTGGACAGTGGAGGCCAACACAAGGGGAGCGTCCATCCACTGGCCATTTCCATTTCCTGGCCCCGCAAGGTGGAGGTTTCCACTTGTTGCAGTTACAGACTCAGCTGGAGACCTCGTTCGTGAGGCCTAAGGGGCCATGTTGGGCAAGTGGGACATAAAAGCACCCAGGACCAGGCTGGAAGAGCTTGGGTGAAAGGGCAGACCCGAGAAGCACTGTGCAAGAGTGCGGGCTACTGAAAGCACATGAGTGGGTGAGCTCAGCTGCACTGCAGGCTATGAGTGTGCTAGCTGGCTGTATGAAGACGAGGGGGTGAAGGAAATATGGCGGGAAGAGCGTCTCCCCCTCCATCCTCGCTGCAGCCCACCCACCCGCGGAATCGCATGCGCACTGGGGACCTGGAGGAAAGGGCTTTTGTTGCGAAAGCGGGCCAACTGGAGGGGTCCGCGCATGCGCAGGCTCCCCAGCGGCGGGGGGTGCGCGGAGAAAAGGGGCGGGGTGGTCCGAGCTGCTGTGCTGGCAGCAGTAGGCGAGGGCGCGGCTGCGGGATTCCCGGTGCTGAGCACGGACGCCATTGGAGCCTCAGGGAAGGTAAGGATCCAGCCCCACACAGGACCGGGCGAGGACGAGGGCAAGCCCGCACGCTGCGCCCTCTCCCTGCCCTCTGGATCTGAACAAAGCCCTAGCACACAGAACCGGAACCTCATTAGACCCGACGTCTAGATAGGACCCCCACCACCGCGACCATCAGACCCAAGCGCCCCGATCCGAGCCTACTTGTACGGGAGCCTGCAGTCCCAACCGTTGTGACAGACCCTGAGCTGAGCTTCCTTAGACCCGAGGCCCCACCCCCACCTCATCCACTCCTAGATTACTTCAGCTGAGCTGACCGCTTGCGCCTTCCTGGAGTCCCAGTCCTTGGACCTTGAGCTGTCCAGGGATCCAGTTCAAGCCCTACCTAGGTCCAAGGCTCCCATCCTCTGAGCTCAGCCTGGACCAGAATCAGGTGAACACCCCTCCCGACCCGCCCACCCACCCCCGTGGACTTCCGTTTCCCAGAGCTTTCTGCTGTCCCTGTTGTCTGAGCCCTCCTATTTGCTCCCCTCCCCACCCCGTCCCTGCCACCCACCCATCCCGTGATCATGGTCCCCTGCACTGGCCCTTAAATTCAAGCCCTTTGCTTCTGCAGGTTTCAGTGCTCCTTTGGGACTCTTGGGACCTGAACCCTCAGATACCGCCCTTATTCAAATCTAGCCACCAGAGTGGGGAGCCTGTCCATCCTAAGCTCCCCTTTCAGTCCCCTTTCAGTGGCGGGGAAGGGGTCCTCTGAGATTTCCTCCATCCCTCTGCCACTGGTCTGTCCCTGTAGACCCCGCACCCCCCACTGGTGCTGTCTAGTACTGCCTAGTAACCTGGTGATTGCTGCCCCTCACCTCTCCAGAGATACAGCCTGCCTCTGGGTCCCGCCCCCTGCCCCTGAGGCAGAGCTCTCAGCTCCTTGGGAGCCACAGCATGGCTGAGGGAAGCTACCGTGTGCAATCTGGAAACTCCAGTGCCGAAGACATGGATGAGGGGAGCCACCACGTCAGGGAGGAAGAGATGGTTGGAGGCAACGACTATGAAGAGTTTGGTGCTTTTGGTGGCTATGGCACACTCACCAGCTTTGACATCCATCTGCTCAGAGCCTTTGACACCTTGGGTTCCGGCTTTCACATCTTAGCGGTGAGGCCCCTTCTTGGCCACCTGCTCGCTCTGGGCCTTCTCCCCTGTGTGGGGGGGGGCGGGGAGGGGGGCGGGCTGAGTGGGGAAGGCATGCCGGCTTTCCCGAGCCTTCCCTGGCTTTCTAAAGGAGGGGTTTCTGGAAGTCCTTGGGGTGGCCAGTGCTGCTTGGTGGGAGGAAACGGCCACAGGCGAGGCACCACGACAGTGTGTAGAGTTGTCTGTCCTCCTCTCCCCTGCGCTCTGGCCTTGCAGAATGAACCCTGGGAACTGGAAAATCCTGTGCTGGCTCAGACCCTGGTGGAGGCATTGCAGCTGGATCCAGACACCCTTGCCAATGAGACTGAGGCCCGTGCCGCCAATGTAGCCCGCTCTGCCGCCTCCAACCGAGCTGCTCGGGCCGCTGCCGCTGCCGCCCGTAGGTCCTTCAGTCAGGTGGTGGCTAACCACCTGGTGCCCACACAGCCGGCCACAGGAGACGGCGCCCAGCCTGTGACATACTCTGAAGCTCAGGGGGCCACCCCTGAGGCAATCCTGGCCTCACCTCCGACGTCCCAGTTGTCAGTCTCCAGTGAGATGGCTGCCCCTGGGGCTCCAACAATCTCCACACAGTCCCAGACGGCCTGCCTGGACCATGAGGCTGCTGCCGAGGGTCCTAGTACTGCCTGTGCTGAGGGTCCTAGTACTGCCTGTGCTGAGGGTCCTAGTACTGCCTGTGCTTTTTCTCAGGCTCCAAGTGCCAGTGAGACGGATGCCAGCTGGCCCCAGGCAGGCTTCCTGGGCCAGAAAGATGTCTTTGATTTCACTCAGCCAGCAGGTGTCAGTGGCATGGCCTTCACGCGCCCCAAGAGACCTGCCGCAGCCCAAGAGGCCGCCACAGAGGACCCTAGTGCTGCCTCTGGTGTGCCTCAGGCAGCACCTTCCAAGGAAGTGGTGGCCACCCGACCCAAGGCCACCAAGTCTGGGAAGGCTGTGGCCAAGACTCGGTGGGTGGAGCCTCAGAATATTGTCCCCACAGCTGCTGCCAACGCCAAGATGGCCACAAGCACCCCTGAGCCTGAGGGGGCAGCTGCCACTGCTCAGCACAGTGGTGAGCCCTGGGCCAGGATGGGAGGCAAAAGGACGAAGAAGGTGCGCCGCCCCCCCCTCACAGTCCCGGGCTCCTCTCCTTTCCTGCTGCTCTCCCTCCTCCTTTCTCCTCTGCCCTCCTCTCCTCCCCACCCCGTCCCTCCTCTCCTCTCAGCTTGTCCATGTTTCTCTAGCACACGTTTGTTGAGCATGTTTTCACTCCACGTAGTTCCTGCTCTCAGGGCTGGTGGGAGAAGAGGTTGGCTCGGAGCCTGGCACTTAGTAAGCTCTCAGCATGTGCCAGCCACTGCTCGTACTACTTTTGCTGCCAAGTGCCTGCTGTGGGTAAGGTGTGTGGTGCGTGCTTCCGCCCGGGGAGTCCGGAAGCCCCTGGTCGCTCCCCTCTCTGATGATATTACAGTCCAAACACCTGGATGACGAATATGAGAGCAGCGAGGAGGGGAGAGAGGCTCCTCCAGCCCCGGCAACCTGGAGAGCATCGCAGCCCCCAGTGACAGCGCGGGCTCAGGTGGGCCCTCGGCCCCCGATGGCCCTGAGGTCCCAGATACCCTCGAGGCACGTACTGTGCTTGCCCCCCCGCAACGTGACCTTGCTGCAAGAGAGGGTACGAAGTCTGCTTTCCCCATCTCCTTCCTTTCTTCCCCCACGGTCCAGCGCTCTGTGGTCACCCAGGCCTTGCTCTGCCCACACGTTCCTCCTTCTCCAGGCAAATAAGTTGGTGAAATACCTCATGATCAAGGACTACAAGAAGATCCCCATCAAGCGCTCAGGTAGGCAGGCACCCGTGGCCCTCTGCTAGCCCCTGTTCTGCTGGCTTCACTTTGTGTGTGTGCCCACACCCTCCAGGCAGTGGCTGGTTGCTCCATTTCTGCAGGACAGGGTGCTGACCGGCTGCCTTCAGCACAGCTGGCCCTGGGGCTGCAGCCCTCGCGCCCCTGCTCAGCCCAGGTCCCTTCCTCACTTTTCCCCCTCCCGCAGACATGGTGAAGGATGTCATCCGAGAATATGACGAACATTTCCCTGAGATCATTGAAAGAGCCACATACACTCTGGAAAAGGTGGGTGGGGGGATGGGAAGAGTGGGGCAGCCTGCAGCCCTTCCAGGCCCAGGTCCTGCCCTTGTGCTCTGGAAGCCTCCCGTGGTCCTCCACCTCCGAGCTTCCAGCGCACCCGCGGCAGTGTGACACATGCCCCTTTCCTGGTGCCTCTCTGTCCTGCGCTCTGAGTGGGTCCCTGCGGTGGGTCCCACTGCCTCTGCAGCCACCAGAGCCCCCACGGGGCAGCCCTTGCTGCCCCGTCTTCTCCTGCCCTCGCGCAGTGGTTTGGACTCCCAGATGAGGAAACGTTCAGAGCAGGGCTTGACTGCAGGCACGATGCCTCCAGCGTGAGGTTTGATCTCACTTCTCTCGCCATGTAGAAGTTTGGGATCCACCTAAAGGAAATCGACAAGGAGGAACACCTATACATTCTTATCTGCACACGGGACTCTTCTGCTCGCCTCCTTGGGAAGTAAGGAAGGGAAAGAGGGCGGTGGCCTCCTGGGTGATGCCCCGTCCCCACCCCTCAGCCTCTTGGGGGGAATAGGGCCACTGGGCTCAAGGATCCACCAGGGCTCTTCCTCTCTGGTCGCTGAGCCCAGTGACTGCTGGAGAAAAGAAGAGGCATCCTGGGGCAAGGCCTTGGTGCTGTGGGATTTTGCTGGCCTCCCCGAAGATTCAGTGGACAGAAGCTTGTCCCTGGCTACCACGTGCCTGGCTTAGGCTTGGCAGGGTAGTCCTCCGGGGAGACCTTCCTGCAGAGTAGGGGAAGTGGCCTCTGACAGCATCCCTCTTTGTCCGCCCTTAGGACCAAGGACACTCCCCGGCTAAGTCTGCTCTTGGTGATTCTGGGTGTCATTTTCATGAATGGCAACCGTGCCAGCGAGGGTGAGTGTGGGCCCTGCAGCTGGGGATTCGCCCACGGTCCCATCTTCGTGTGCCAGACTCTTGTCCCCCATCTCCCCTCGCAGCTGTCCTCTGGGAGGCACTCCGCAAGATGGGACTTCGTCCTGGGTATGACCGGCTCCTCAGCTCCTGCCCCTCAGTGCCATCGAGCGGCAGAGGAGGTCCCGGGATTGCAGTGGTCTGGGGTCTGGTGCAGGGGAGTGGGGTGCCCTAGGCTTCATAGAGAGGAGAGGGTCTCTCCAGGATGGATAGGGGTATCCGTCGCGAGCTCTCAGCCCCTCTCAGCACACTGTCCCCAGAGGGGATCTCAGAAAGGCAAAACAGTGTGGCCCTCCATCAAGCCCCTCCCTGGAGCATCCCTGAACAACTGTCCTCTGGCCTCTGCTGTGTGTCCGGCCTCCACGGGGACGCCCCGTGGGCTGGAGAGCTCGGGATGGAGCTGGGGAGTACTCCTGCCCACATACACCAGTACCCGCCTCAGTAATCCTGGATTCCTTTGTTTGCCCTCAGAGTGAGGCACCCTTTCCTTGGTGATCTGAGGAAGCTCATCACAGATGACTTTGTGAAGCAGAAGTAAGTAGTGACTGAGCTCACCTTGTCTCACTGTCGGTGTTCCCGTGCGCCAGGCTAGTAGAGAAAGCCATGCCCAGCCTCAAATGATAAACT
Organism: Erethizon dorsatum; assembly: GCA_028451465.1. NCBI lineage: Eukaryota > Metazoa > Chordata > Mammalia > Rodentia > Erethizontidae > Erethizon > Erethizon dorsatum. The sequence continues at coordinate 43,972,302 of CM051842.1, forward strand.
AGAGGCATGAGTGGGGGTCAGGGTGTGGGAGTGTAGAGGGCATAGAATTCTGGGGTTGTCTTGGGGAAAGGGAGCAACCCCCAAACAGCCAAGAACATGGTGTAGGGGAGTGGTGGCGAACCTGTGTCACGCGTGTGCCGCAGCCGGCTGTTCGTTATCATTGAAAGCTCTAAAAGGTTCATCATCACGGGTGTAGCTTATGATACGAGCACCGTGTCACTGAGCACCTGCCCTGCAGCCCAGCACAGTAGTTTCCCTTGTTTTCCACCTGAGCAGCCTGGAGCTCGGAGAGATGGCAGTTTCTGAGCCTGGTCCACAGCTGGTAGGCTGGCAGGGCCAAGAGCCCAGTTCTTTTGGTTTTCAGGCCAGGGCCCAGCGTACGCACTGCCCACTGCCAGTGAGTGGGGGGGAGGGAGAGACGGAGACGGAGATGGAGACATTTCAGGGTGCGTGTGTGTAGCTACCCGTGGCTAAATGTTCCTTCTTTTCTGTAGTGGATCTTGCCCAGGCTCAGCTAGCCCTCCTCGGGGACCCTTGCCGTGGGGTGTGCTCAGAGCAGGGGGCCCGAAGAATGGCTCCTCTGTTTACAACACACCCAACAGGAATCCAGGGCCATTGTGAAGAGGGGCACAGCACCTGCGGCCTCCCTATGAGCAAATGCCCTACATGTGTCACCTCTGCACCTAGACAGGGCTTCCAGGCAGGATCACGGGCCTAAGGCTGTGGCGTTCTCGCTGTTGTTCAGCTGAGGTCCTGGGAGTGAGGTTGTGCGTGATTCCGGGGCTGGGGACCCCGGCGGTCCTCTTCCGGGAGGTGTGCTGCAGCACCCTGGCTGAGGAGGGGCTGCCTGGAACGCATCAGTTCAACCACAGGTCAGCTTGGCTAGACGCAAAGGGTGATTCCCTCTCACACTCAGGTACCTGGAATACAAGAAGATCCCCAACAGCAGCCCTCCAGAGTATGAGTTCCTCTGGGGCCTGCGAGCCTGTCACGAGACCAGCAAGATGAGGGTCCTGAGATTCATTGCCCAGGTACCAGAGAGCGCCTGTCAGGCGCCAGCAGCAGGGTGGCAGTTGCCCAGCTTTGTTTGTTTCTTGGTCACCACCTTTCCTCTCCTGAGGCTCTGAGAGGTTCCTGAGTTTCTTACGCGGGTTCAGAGGTCGTAGCGTGGGGGATGGGGCGTATTCCCAGCTCTGGCTCAGAACAGTAGGAACCCGGGGTTTTCAGGCCAGGGCCCACCCTATCCTCTGTCCTTTGAGAATGTGGGAGCAGGCACGCTGTCGGGCATGAGAGTGAGAGCATGGGAAGGTGTGGCTGGCAGGAGGTGTTCCTTGAATGCGAGGCAACCCTGTCGTTATGGCTGGCTGCCGTTTCCCTCAGAACCAGAACCGAGACCCCCGGGAATGGAAGGCTCATTTTCTGGAGGCTATGGATGATGCTTTCAACACGATGGACATGGATATGGCTGAGGAACATGCCAGGGCCCAAATGAGGGCCCAGATGAACATCGGAGACGAAGCTGTGATTGGACGGTGGAGCTGGGATGACATACAGGCCGAACTGCTGACCTGGGATGAAGACGGGGATTTCGGCGATGCCTGGGCCAGGATCCCCTTTGCTTTCTGGGCCAGGTACCATCAGTACATCCTGAACAGCAGCCGTGCCAACAGGAGAGCCACATGGAGAGCTGGTGTCAGCAGTGGTACCAACGGTGGGGCCAGCACCAGCATCCTAGATGGCCCCAGCACCAGTTCCACCATCCGTACCAGAAATGCCGCTAGAGCTGGTGCCAGCTTCTTCTCCTGGATCCAGTAAGATTGCCGTGGGGACTTGAGACCCTCTGGGAGGGCTATGGATGAGCTAGGTGATGTCAGGGGGAGGGCTGTGGAGGGCCGGGGTGGGGCAAGAGTGAGCCTGTGGAAGCACACCTGTGTCATTGTGTGTCCCCCTCACCGGTTACTGTGGGCTCTGATGTGTACCTGTTCCCTCTCGTTCCCCGTGTTGCAGACAGCGTTGAGGAGCTGTGGTGGTCGTCCTCGCCCAGCCAGACAGCCTCCTCGGGGGCCTCTCACACAGCACTCGGGGCGCTTCTCCCTGTGGGTCACAGGGGCTGTGAAGATGAAGCTTCCTTTGCTCTTCCTGCTTTCCTTGTGTGCTTTTCCTTGTGTGTTCATGGTTTTGGTGTCAGTGTTACATTAAATTTGCAAAACAATGCGGATATGTCCTCCTTTACCTGTAAAGGGCGTCCTGTAAATGGCCCGTGGCTGGGCTCTTCAGGACCCCAGGGATCAGCGGGCCACCCCTCTGTGGAGAAAGGCCCATGGGTCTGGGTGGGATGCTAAGAGTGTGCATATGCCAGGTGGTGGGGAGGCCGTGAATGTAGGGGATCCCCAGTCCATGTGGTTATGTGATGTCCCACAAGGCAGCTCAGCAGCACCAGCTAGATGCCAAGAGGGGGCAGGAGAAGGAATGGCATGGAGGATTGGAGGTTTGTGCCATTCACTGTCCCCCTCTCCCCGAGCAGCGGGATCCACAGGCACTCACTGGCAGGGTTCACTCAGCACCTCAACCCCCGTCTTCGTGGAGACAAGGTTCCAAAGCCCTTGGTTCATCATGCAGACCGTTCTGGGCTTCCTCCTTGGGGCCGAGTCTTGAGGAAAATGAGGCAGGCTTTACCAACGATGGCCTTACCCTCGTGTTGTGCAGCAGGAGCAAGAGCTGCTGAGCAAAGAGGAGGTTACCAAAACACAACGGTAGGCACGCCTATACAGCCCATTGCCAGCGAGGGAGTGGAAGCCTGTTGGGGGCTCCGGTGCTCTATTTCCCCGGGAGCAGGGCCCTCCCAGTGAGGCCGAGGCCAGGCCAAGGTGCTGGTGTCTTCCAGGGCTGGCTGATACCCAGAGGCCATGGGGCACGTGAGGCTGCAGATCCTCCAGGTGCAAGGCAGTGAGGATGGGCAGGTGGTCCTCCAGGGAAGGGCTCAGAATCGGGCGTGAATGGTGTCCGGGGATGCCCCAAGTTCTCCAGTAATGTCCACAACCTGGCAGGACAGACAGCCAGATGACCGGGCGGGAGACAGTGGTATCAGCGACCCACGTCCCGTGCCCCCCTTGCTTCTGTTGCCCCTAAAGGAGTCTCCCATCTCAGCCAGTCCGGATCCTGATCCAGGCTGTCCACATAACTTGTGAGGCCCGGTGACCAATGAAAGCTCAGGCGTGATTGCTCAAAAGTGATTAAGGATTACAAGAGCGTGACAACAGAGCAGGAAGCCCCTTTGAGTTTGGGACTGCGTAGGTTGCACACCCAGGGCCTGACCACCCTGCTTTTCACACAGGCTTGTGGGCTTGGACTGTGTAGGGATTTCTCCTCTCCGGTGCTGAGGTGCAGGCTCAGCCACACTGACATCCTGGTATTCTGACAAACACGGAGTCCCGAGCTTTCACTGGATCACAACACACAGACACACATACACGCTCTCACGCACTCAGACAGACACAGAGTCCTCTTCCCTTCACCTGTGCAGGTCTGTGGTTGCGGCTGTGGGAGAGATGAGGGCTGCCTGGGACCCCAGAGGCCTGGCGTGATGAGTTACACACGGCGTGACTGGGACCTCTCAGGACACTCTTGTGCATACGGCAGGCGCATGCCTTCTCCAGGGTGGGCAGCCTCTGGTCTGAGATTGAGCACTGCGTGCAGAGGCCACTGGAGACAGGCAGCTCATCCGGAAAGAAGGAGGCAGTGACACTCAGAGACACGGCGCTGGGAAGGGCACCATTTCCCAAGCCTCCGTGCTTCCTGGGCGCTCAGCCTTCTATCTCTCCTCCCCAGGGTAGGCCTACTGGGGGCCCAGTCTCCACTACTCGGCAGGGAGCAGTGAGAGGGCAGACTGGGCAGGGAGGTCGACGATGGCCTTGGGAAAGCAGCCGACCTCCTCACCCTCATCAAAGGAAGACCAAGGCAGGCCTCCCTCTACCCCACCCCAACCTTTCACAGACGCTCGCCACAGAAGCCTTTGGTTCCTGTCAGCCAGTGTTTTCTGAGACTCTCGTACGTGCCAAGTGTGTGGCAGCGGTGTGCGTGGCACTGGCCAGGTCACACAGCCTTCTCCTCAGCCCAGGCCACTCTCTCACCCCTACTTCACTTGCGCGTGGACAACCAGTGGCCTACTCACTGGTTTGCAGTTGTTGATGATTATGCAGAAAGTTGTGCTGAATGTTTTTGCATAATTTCTTGTCTGAGTGTCGTTTCCCTTTATCGGGCAGCCCTGAGAGGAGTAGGGGATTGGGTCCATTCCCTGGAGGAGGGACCTGAGGCTCCCAAAGGGAAGAGACTGGCCTCAAGTCTCGTGGCCACAGTGGCGATGTGGTGACTCAAATCCAGGACCCTCTGAGAGCAGGCTGCCTGCTTGGCCTCTTGCAGTGTATCGCTACTCCTATGGAGGGGCTCATGGTGTCCTCGGGACCACACCTTCTCCCACCCCACACTCTCTCCTGATACCCACTCTCCCACCCACCAGCCTGAGCACATCAGATCCCACTGCACCCCCCCCCCAACGACGCTTTGGGGTCCTGTCCACCCTCATCAACCACATGAGTAAACAGACACCCGGAAGAAAGTGACTTTCCTGAGGCCTCTGACCCACCTCTGCCAATGCCTCAGTTTGTGACCCTGGTCCAGCATCTTCTCCTGGCCTTTTGAGTATCTAGTTTTCTTGCATGTAAAGGTATATTCCAATGCACTACTTCCCCAATGGCTATTGGGTTGTCTTTTTAATAACGAAGAGAGTGTTCCTCCTACAATTTGCATCATTTTCTCTATCAGGTGGGTATATTGCAGAGATATTCTCACCGTCTATGGTTTGCCATTTCATTCTCCTGCTGATGAAGTGTAGAATTGCTGAATCTGATGAAATCCCGGTAGCGTTCCTTTGTGTGTGGCTATTACTTTCAGTGTAAGACGAGTGACTCCTTTGACTCCAGCATGTTCACCGGCACTTAATCCTACGTTCATTACCAGAAATTTTTAATTTTAGCTTTTTTACTTTACAATGAGGATCTGAATAAATTGAAGATGTTTGAAATCATAGCAAGTCATCATTTCCAACCACTGTGGGATTAAACTGGGGAAACCGATCCCAGAAGAGTAAGTGGAGAATTAACAAAAATGTGGAAATTAAACCATACCCTTTTAAATAGCCAACGGGTCAAAGAAGAAAACCAGCAGGGAACTTAGAAAATATCTGGAGACAAATGAAAGCCAGCACACAATATGCCTCAGTTTATTAGATACAAGGGAAGCCCTGTTAAGGGTGGTGTTTAGAACTGTACATGCTCACATTATAAAAGAAAAATGGTCTCGATTCTACAAGCTAACTTTATCTTACAAGAAGTAGAAAAGGAAAAAGCACTTACACCAAAGTTAGCCCAAAGGAGGCAGTAGTAATGAGTGGAGGAAAAGAAAAAAAAAAAAACAAAGGAAGAAAGAAAGAAGGAAAGGAAGGGAGGAAGGGAGGAAGGAAGGAAGGAAAAGAAAGCAAGAAAAGAAAAACGACAGAAGCAAAGATCCGTTATTTTGGGAAAAGATCGACGTTGGCAAACTCTCCAGGAGACCAATGAGGAAAAAATTAGAGAAGACTCAAATAACTACATGCAGAATGAAAGAAGGGACTTGCCCACTGATGCTGCCAAGGGAAAAAAAAAAGGATTTAAGAGAATACTGTACGAGGAACAATATACATCAACAAATAAGACAAGCTAGGAGACGTGGATAAATTCTGAGAAGTGTATAAACTATGAACACTGATTCATGAAGACGTTAAAAATCTGGGAGGAATTCAACATGGTTGAATAGAGGAGGAGCCTCGTTCAGAGCTACTCAGAGAAATTTATCTAAAACACAGGTAATTGGAAGAAAGGGGAGGTATATTCACCCTAAAACTAAAATCAATCTGACATGAGACTCATACATCAAGCCAAACATAGATAAAGGACTTAATAAAACCGCCAGGCAGCCCACCCAGCTGCCGGTGAGTCGCCATATCGGGACGACTGCTGGCCATACTGGGAATCTTAAATGAAGAAGAAAAAAAGCATATACTAAAATAGTGTGGCTAAATCAAGCCATGAAGGATAGACTTGGGAAATAAGGTCCCCTGCCTGTTCTGCCTTCCTCCAAACAGAAGATGCTACAGTCCAGCAGTTAATTCTGCCCACAAGAACTGCTGCCTCCCTGACAATCGGCCAGTTTTCCTTTTTTTATTCCCCCCCCCTTTTTTTCCTTTTCTTTTTTCTTTACTTCCTGTTCCTTTTGTGCACCAGTGTGCTAACTGAAAGTGCCAGGAACAAGATTAAAGACCACAGGGGTGCGTAGTAAATGGAACAGCTAATGCCTCCCACTGACATGTGGTTAGAGAGGTGTGGGGAAATAAACAGCCTTGCACCTCAGGACTGTGCAGCCCCAGCTGTCTCCAAGCCACCGGGGGTGGGAGCAGAAGGGCACCCCACAGCACCCCCCATCTCGCCCAAGGAAGTGACAGACTACAGCAGAGGTGGGTGACAGTGAAAGCAGAACTTGTAAAGCAACGAATGGGAAGTTAGCACCGCACCTCGGGAGAGGAGTGAGCAGCCTTGGACTGCAACAGCAGGAGCAGAGGACCAGACCATATCACAGCATCCCACCCCACCCTGCAACAAACGACCTGAGAGGACAGAGACTCGCCAGTGGAAGAGGACCACAGAAGGCTGAGCAAGGACCAGGAGGAGCCAAAGGTGCACGGGCCGGGGAAACAGCCCACTGTCTCTGTCTGAAAACAGCACAGCAACTGGAGAGAGACGCCCCCACCAAGAGAAACAGGGTAAGGGGTGGGAGGCTGCAAGGGGACATACAGAAAGTACTGGCTGAAGACTCTGGCCCCAGCCCCCACATCTGGAGGCCAAGAGCAGCCTCAAATCCAGCACAAACTCTACTGCAGGCTTGGCAGTGCTATCCAGTAGTTTTGGACTCTCAGTGGACACCAGAGGAATTTTGTCTTCTTTTCTTTTCTTTTTCTTTTTTTATTTTATTTTATTTTATTTTATTTTATTTTATTTTTGGTGCTTAGTGGTTTATTTCCCATTTCTTTTCCTTTTTTTTAATCTTTTACATATATCTTTGTTCTAATCTATTAGTCTTCTTTCCCCCTTTCTCAATTTACCTCTCTAGATTTAATCATATTTTTATACAAGGGAAGAGTCTCTCTAATTGTTCTCATCACCTTCAATAATCCCTTGCTTACTCCTTCATTCTTTCTCTTCTGCCTTCTTCTCTAGTTTCCCACAGCTTGCGTGATCATCCTTCATCCTCCAGCCTGGCTTTTACTTTATTTCTTTTCAGTTACCTCTGTTCTATCCACTACCCTTCTTCAATTTCCCCACCAAAGGGTAAAACCACTCTACCAGGGGAAAACACTTTGCATACAAGCCCCCAATTTACAAGCGGTTCTGTTATATAAATGTAGATGTTGCTTCAATTGGTAAAGGTACAAACTTAATAGTTACCACAGTTTGTGAGTTTCCAAACTGTGCCGATGCTATTGTCAGTGCTCATTATACTGCTTTAGCTAGGATGTCATATCTGTTTTAATCAGTAGTTCTCACTTTTGTAACAATACTGGGAATTTCTGGGGGTACTTACCTCAGCACATCACAGCACAAAAGGACTGGGGACTGAGCCAAACAGATACGAATATCTCACTCTTAATTAATTGGAAAGGTAGGATCTTGGGACAGACACAAACCAAGAACCTCCAACCCACAGAAGACATGCCGAAGAACAAACCTTGCCTAGAGACGCCCTGATACTAGAGATAAAGCTACCTAGTACAAAAACGTACAAGGATCAACTCAGAAAAAAAAAATAAAAACTTTTAAAATAGAAAATGACCAGACACGGAAGCAAAATGCAACCTCAGACTTCCAGCCCACCCAGAACAAGTCCAAGAGACAACAAGACTGAAGAAAGTGGGACCCACACACCTGACATTTCTGAAATGATAGCAACTGAATCAAAGAAACAAATCCATGAGGCCATAGAGGAAATCAGATCAGAAATAATCTCTCAGATAAAAAAAGAAATGTCAACATTTATAAAGGAATTGCTCAGCAAATCTAGAGTAGATAAGGAAAGAAATAGATAATGGTAGCAAGAGGATGGAAACTGTGAAGCATCAATATAGGAAAGAAATAGAATGCATGAAACAGGATCAAACAGATATCCAGGAAAGTAAAAATTCCACTGAAAGCTGGCAAAACTGCTTGAACAAAACTGAAGACAGACTTTCTGACCTTGAAGACAGGATCTTGAGAGAGCTCATAAAAGGAACGATCTGTTGAAAATAACAAAAGATCAGGAAATAGCAATTCAACAGTGGGAAGATGACACAAAGAAAAATTATATAAGAATAATTGATGTCAATGAAAAAGCAGGAGCAAACACAAATGACATAAAAAAAATTATTTGCAGAAGTAATAGAGGAAAACTCCCAAAGCCTGGTAAAATAATCCGCCATACAGATAAGTGACGCATATAGAACTCCAATTAGCTATACCCAGAATAAATCTACACCCAGATACATAATAATCAAGATCCCAGAATTTCAGCACAAGAACAGAAAATTAAAAGCTGTTCAAGAAAAGAAACAGATTACCTATAAAGGAAAGCTCAACACAATCACAGCCCACTTCCCAACACAAAGCCTCAAGTCGAGAACAGCTGGGAGTGAAATATTTCAAATCCTGAAAGAAAACTGCTTCTAACCCAGATTCATGTACCCTGCAAAAGTATCTTTCAAAATTAATGGAGAAATAAGATACCTGCATGAAAAAGGACAACAGAAGAAATTCTTGACCACCAAACCAACCTTACAAAGAACACTGAAAGATATTCTACACAGAGATAAAAATGACCACAGTTCCAAGAACAACATCAACATCAGAAAGAAACCACCAGGCAGGGCAAGCAACTAAACTGAGGGGAAATGCAGGGAACCAACAGCAGGAAAATAACATGACAAAGATAAGCCAATACCTATCAGTTATAACCATCAATGTAAATGGCCTCAACTCACCAATCAAAAGAAACTCACTGGCAGAATGGATCAAGAAACAAGATTCAACAATATGCTGTGTATAAGAAACGTATTTAACTCAAAAAGAAACTCCTAGACTGAAAGTCAAAGGATGGAAAACAATCTTCCATGCAACAGGAACCCAGAAAAAAGCAGAGGCACCTATTCTGTTAGTAGACAGTGTGATCTTCAAACCAAGAATAATCAAAAGCGATAAAGAAGGTCACTACATACTTGTTAGGGGAAATATTCAAGAGGAAGAGATAACAATCATAAACCTATATGCACCCAACTATAGAGACAAATATTAATAGACATAAAAAATCAAATAAGCAATAACACAATTGTAATGGGGGAACATGATGCCCCATTGTCACAAAGAGATCAACCACATAAAAATCAGCAAAGAAAAAGCAGAAGTAAAACAAACCTGTGAAAAAATGGACTCAATACACATTTACAGAGTGTTCCACCCAACAATGTCAGAATACACATGCTTCTCAGCTGCACACTGGACATTCTAAAATAGGCCTCATGGTATCCCATAGAATATACTTAAGTAAAGGGAAAAGAATTGAAATACTCCTATGCATATTATTTGACCATAGTGCAGTGAAATTGGAAATGAATGGCAAAAGAAACCATAAAAACTCCATAAAAACACGGAAATTGAATAACACCCTCCTGAAAACCATTGGGACAAAAGTGAAATTAAACAATATCTACAAACAGACAAATATGCAAATACAACATACTGGAACCTGTGGAACGCAATGAAAGCAGTACTAAGAGGGAAATTTATAGCGGTGAATTCTCACATCAGGAAAACACAACCAGCACAAATAAACAAACTCATGCTATAACTCAACCTTCTAGAAAAAGAAGAGCAAGTTAAGCCCAAAGCCCATACAAGGGAGGAAATCATAAAGATCACAGCAGAAAGTAATGCAATGGAGACTAAGAAAACAATACAAAGAATCAATGAAACAAAGAGTTGGTTCTTTGAAAGAATAAATAAAATTGATAAACCCCGAGCCAACCTTATCAAAAAAGGAAAGAAAAAACTCAAATTCATGCAATGAGGAATGGAAAGGTTGAAAAATCAGAAGATCATCAATACCTACTTCAAAACTCTTTACTCTCATAGGATGAAAAACAGAAGAAACGGACAGATTCCTAGAAATGTATGAATTAACAAAGCTGAATCAAGAAGATATAAAAATTCTGTATATTCCAATATCAGTTAATGAAATTGAAAACATAATTAAAAGCATGCCAAGAAAGAAAATCCCAGGTCATGATGGATTCACAGCTGAATTCTACAAGAAATTTAGAGGAGATTTAATGCCAATATGCCTCAAACTCTAATGAAATTGAAAGAGAAGGAATCCTCCCTAAATCATTCTCGAGGCAAGTATTACCCTGATACCAAAACCAGAGAAAGACACAACCATAAAGGAGAACTACAGGCCAATCTGCCTAATGAACATAGATGCAAAAATCCTCAATAAGATACTGGTAAACAGAATGCAGCAAATCATCAAGAAGATTACACACCATGACCAAGTGGGATTCATCCCAGGAATGCAGGGATGGTTCAACATATGGAAATCATTAAATGTAATATACCATATCAACAGAGCCAGAGACAAAAATCACATGATCATCTCAATAGATGCAGAAAAAGATTTTGATAAAGTCCAACACTCATCCATAATAAAAAATTCTACAGAATTTTGAGATAGATTGTATTTACATCCATCTGATAAAAGCCATCTATGACAAACCAACAACCAACATCACACTAAAGGGACAAAAACTGAAAGCTTTCACTCTAAAATCAGGAACAGGACAAGGATGTCCACTATCACCACTCCTATCTTTTTTTGAGTGTGTGTGTGGGTACCGGGGGACAACCTCAAGACCTCGCGCGCCAGCAGGCGCCCGTGCCGCTGAGCGATATCACCTGCACTTTTTTCGTATGTGGGTACCGGGAGTCGAACTCAGGACCTCGCGCTTTCTAGGCAGGCGCTTATGCCGCTGAGCCATCTCACTGGCCCTCACCACTCCTATTTAATACAGTTCCAGAAACATAAGCCCAAGCAATTGGACAAGAGATAGAAATAAAAGGAATAAGGATAGGAAAGGAAGAAGTTAAACTATCATTATTAACAGATCACATGATACTCTGCATAGAAGACCCCAAAAACTCCACCAAAAGACTTCTAGATTTAATAAGCAAATTCAATAGTGTAGCTGGATACAAAGTCAATACTCAAAAATCAATAGAATTCCTGTATATAAACAACAAATTCACTGAGACAGAATTTAGGGAAACAGCAGCATTCACAATAGCATCCAAAATGTTGCATACTTAGGTATCAATCTAACAAAGGAAGTAGAACATCTATACATTTAAAATTACAGTACTCTGAAAAAGGAGATCAAAGAGGATATCAGAAAATGGAAAGATATTCCTCCCTCTTGGGTAGGAAGAAACAACATAGTGAAAATGTCCATACTCCCAAAACTGTTATACGAATTTAATGCAGTTCTGATCCAAATACCATTATCATGCCTCACACACTGGAGAAAACATTCCTAAAATTCATTTGGAAACAGAAGAGACCTAGAATAGCAAAGGCAACCCTGAGCAACAAAGGCAAGGCAGGAGGCATCACAGTCTCACAATCCCTGACTTGAAATTATACTATAAAACTACCGTGATAAAAACAGCATAGTACTAGCAAAAAAAGAGACCTGAGGATCTGTGGAAGGGACTAGAAGATGCAGACACATCTACAAACACACTCACCCACCTTATCTTTAACAAAGAAGCCAAACGTGTTTACTGGAAGAAAGACAGGCTCTTTAATAGATGGTGCCAGTAAAACTGGCATTCCACACACCACAGACTAAAACTAGACACATGTCTATCAGCATGCACGAAACTAAAGTCAAAATGGATTAAAGATCTAAATATTAAAACAGAAACACTGAATTTACTGGAGAGAAAGTAGGCAGAAATCTTGAAGACATGAAGGTAGGCAGAGAGTTCATGAACAAAACCAAAACTGCACGGGAAGTATTTCAAAGTATCAACAACTCTGATCTCATCTTATTAAAAAGGTTTTGCACATCAAAAGAAATCACCAACAGAGTGAAAATACAACCCACAGAGCGGGAAAAAATTTTAGCCGACTGTCCCTCAGACAAAGGACTTCTATCCAGAACATATAAAGAACTGAAGAAAATCAGGCCCCCCAAATTCAAGGACCCAATCCAAAAATGGGCATCTGAGATGAATATGCACTTCTTAGAAGAAGAAATATAAATGGCAAATAAATATATGAAAAAAAGTTCAACATAACTGGCCATTCAAGAAATGCAAATTAAAACAATACTGAGAGGGCCGGTGAGACGGCTCAGCGGCTTAAGCGCCTGCCTTGCAAGCGCGAAGGCCCGAGTTCGACTCCCGGATCCCACATACGAAAAAGGGGCCGGTGATATCGCTCAGTGGCACGGGCGCCTGCTGGCGCGCGAGGTCCTGAGGTCGTCCCCCCGGTACCCACCAAAAAAAAAAAAAAAAAAAACAAAACAAAAAAAAAACAATACTGAGATTCCACCTCACCCCAGAAAGAATGGCTATCATCAAGAAATCAACCAATAACAAATGCTGGCGGGGCTCTGGGGGCAAAGGAACCCTTGTTCACTATTGATGGGAGTGTAGACTGGTACAACCACTGTGGAAATTAGTGTGGATAACCTCAAAATGTAGGATGAGAGGTCCCATTCGACCTAGGTATTCCCCTTCTGGGTATCTTCCCAGAAGAATTAAAAACATCGTACCACAGCGATGTATGGGCACCCATGTTTCTAGCAGCACAATTTGTAATAGCTAGATATTGGAAACATCCCAAATGTCAATCGACCGAGGAATGGATAAAAAACGTGGTATTTTTATACAATGGAGTACCATTCAGCTACAAAGAAGGATAAACTCGAGGCTTTTATACGTAAATGGATGCAACTTGAGACCATACTCATAAGTGAAATAAATCAGACTCACAAGTGTAAACATCTTATTGTCTCCCCAGCAGAAGAAGCTGAAAGAGTAAATAAAATCCAAAATGTACAATAGATATTCTGAAAGGGAAAGAAACTGATCAAAAGGAAAGAACAACTGGGATGGGGGAAAGGAGAAAAGAAGGAAAAGAAAATATATATGTATTATATATATATATATGTATATATAAATTTATTTTATATATATATATATATATATATATATATAAAGGTTAGCTAAGATAATTATACTACTGATTTCTATTAGTTCATTGAAAAGAACGGTTTGTGCTTCTATTGTTTGATCAATTTTTCATGCCTATATCTTTTACTCTGAGCAACTATTTTGAAGATAACAATACACAATGTATTAACCATTGTTAATCCCCTATTAGCTTGTTTTGAAATTCTGTATGATTGTTTTCTGTCTTTAAAATAAAAAAAAGAACGGGCCAGTCAGATAGCTCAGCGGCATAAGCACCTGCCTGACAAGCGCGAGGTGCTGAGGTTGACTCCCGGTACCCACATAAAAAATAAAAATATTAAAACATAAAAAAATTTAAAAAGGAAGTTAAAAATCTGAACAGACGTATAACTAGTTAGGACACTGAATTCGTAATCACAACCTTCCTGATAGGGACACCCAGGGCCACATGGTTTCACTGGAGAATGCTGCCAAGCATGTAACAAATGATCACTGATCCTCCTCAATCCCATCCAAAATTGAAAAGGAGAAAGTATTTCCAATTCATTTTAAGAGGCCAGCATTACCCCGATACCAAAGTTGGACAGACAGCCCACAAGAACAAAACAAACAAACAAAAAAAAAAAAAAAGAAAAAGAAAAAGAAAAAAATCCCACAAACTAACATGCTGGAAGAACGTGATCCAAAAGTACTGAGCAAAACACTATCAAACTGAGTTCAACAGCACATTAGACGTCTTTGACGAATTGAGATTTACTTGGACAATGCAAGGAAGATTTAACCACTGAAAATCAATCAAAGGTCAAGGGCCGGTGAGATGGCTCAGCGGCATAAGCGCCTGCCTGGCAAGCGCGAGGGCCAGAGTTTGACTCCCAGAACCCGCATACGAAAAAAGGGCCGGTGATATCGCTCAGCAGCACGGGCGCCTCCTGGCACACGAGGTCCTGAGGTCGACCCCCGGTACCCACAAAACAAAAAAAAAAAGTCATGCAGCAAATCAATAAAAGGCAAGACAACAACCACAAGATTCCTTCAAGCGCTACCATAAATAATAATTCAGCAGCCTTTTATGACAAAAAAAAAAAAAGTCAACACACGAGTAAGACAAGGAAGCAACCTCAAAATAACAAATTCGGATTTATCATGAGGAACCCACCATGAACATCACAGTCAATGGTGAAAGGCTGAAATCTTTTCCTCTGTCAGGACAAGGGAAGGACAGCTGCACTTCCCATTTCTCCTTTACCTTGTCCTAGAAGTTCTAACCAAAACAATTGCAAAAGAAAGGAATAAAAGGAATACTCTATGCATACTTAGTTAAGAAACATCCTTCCAAATATCCCACAGCTCTAACAAGAACTCATGGAGTAGATTACAAAACATTTTTGACTGAATCCTAATAAAAACATAGAGGATAACTTTAAATGTCCATACTATGTAGGAAAATAAAGAGACAAATTTAAGAACCTATGTCAAAATCAAGTAGAAAAATCAGAGGAAACCTAAAGAAAGCAGAGCAAATCAAATAAAGATAAAAGTGTAGATCAGTTAAAAGTGAAAGAAGACAGCAAAAACTGGCTCTTCGTAAAGACAATAGTACAATTCATATTTATCTTGTGTTGACCCCAACCAACTAGAAAGAATTGAAAATAGAAAATAGAGAGAAATTTCTGGGCTCTTTCAGGAGACATGGCTATCGACCATGAAATATTGAAATGACTATTAGTCCTAATCTTGAAAGACTTTATGCTAACCATCTTTAAAATCCAGATAGAACACACACAAGTCACGAAAGCACACCAAAATGACAAAAAGACAACCCAAACTTCAGAATTGCCCAATATACTGGATGAGTGCAGTTTCAGGGAAGCCACCAGGTGCACCACCCCTTAAAAACAGCGTCCAGTTCCCGAGAGCTTCAAATTTTGATCCCACCAAACATTGCAGGGAGAAAGAATGTCAATCTTAAATTCTGCCACACAATATTAAAGAGAGGAAACCGTTCCCATCTGGTGTTATGAGGCCAAAACCTTTATAAGAGCATGCTAAGAAATGAAAAGTGTCGGCCTGCCCATCTTTCACATAACCACAGAGAGAAGAGTCTGGAATAAAGTGTCACCACAGCAAGCCAGCTGTATATCTTAAGGCAAATTATACCTCAGACAAGTCAAAAACACTCTATGAGTGAAGCGTCTCTGCCTTTAAAAGAATCAGCGTGTCTCAGAAAGTAATGTGCTAAGAAGAAAAACACAACATTCCCATGGAAGCAGAATCTTCAGTTTAGAAGGTGAAGGTTCGCTTATGACAAAACCTCTGAGCAAACTGGGACTAGGAGGGGACTCTCTTAATCCAATCCGACTCTCTCAGAAACCAACAAAGCCCATGGCAGTTAATGCTGAAATGTGGAAAGCCTTCTTTGTGGGATCAAGGAAAAAGACCTGGATACATCCGCTGTCACCGCTTGCAGCTTGCAGTGAAATAAGGGAAGAAAAAGTCATGAAAGTGACCCAGAGAGTACAGTCTTAAAGGCGTAATTCTGCTCACCGAAGGACATGTGTCTGAATATTCACACACTAACAATAGCCATGCTGTACACCGGGAACTACTGACATGCCATGTCAGAAATGGAAACTTTTGAAATACTGGGATGTATTCCTGCGACTGACTTCTGTTCAGTAATGAAGAGAAATCGACTATAGCTACACAACACAACAAATATGAATAGCAATAAATCAGCACATGATACTGCTAGAAGACAGCCAGATTATAAGAATGTGTACTATAATGATCCTACTGATTATGTGTAATGAAGTTCACAAAGAGGCAAAATTAAAGTGTTACAAGTCAAACTGGTGGCCAGACTTGCTGGACCGGTGGATGGTGTCACAAAGAAAGGCATGAGCCTGCTTTTCGGTTGCCAGCAGTGCTGGGTTTCTTAACCTGCACTGAAGTTATCGAGATGTCTGTGGTGCAACATTTTACTCGGCGGTGCATCCATGTTTCGTACAAATGTGTGTTTTCTTTTGTTTTGTTTTGTTTTGTCCTTGGAGTCCTGGGGATTGAAGCCAGGGCTTTCACATTAACTATATCATCAGCCCTTTTTTATTTTTCATTTTGAGTCAGGGTCTTGATAAGTCACTAAATTGCATAGCCTACGCTCAAACTCGTGAACCTCCTGCCTCAGCCTCCCAGAGTACTGCGATTCCATGCGTTTGCCAAGCCACCCGGCTGTGTTTTATTGGGTTAAATGTGGATAATTATTTGGGGGGGTACCGGGAATCGAACTCAGGACCTTGCGCTTGCCAGGCATATTGGGTTAAATGTTACAAAAAGATTTTTACATGAATAGAATCCCAGGTGCATCACAAAAATTGAGTCTTTGGTAAATTGTATATTTTCTGACCACAGGCCAGGAATCCAGAAATTAGTAACAAAGATCATTAAAGGACCCCCATAAGTATCAAATTCATAAAGATCCTCCTATGTAACCATTGGCTTTATGAAAAAAGACACATGGGAATTAGAAAATACTTTAAACTGAGTGATAAAGGCAACTTGGGAGTCCCTCAGTGAAGAGATTACTGAGTCTCCTCTCTTGAGACGGTTAGAGAAGCCAAGCAAGCACCTTCTGCATGTGTGGGGACAGGCGAGATGCCAGCAATCTGGACTCGGAGTTTCCAATGAAGCCAGAGAGTGACAATCTCTGCAGACAGAAACTTAGATGGGCTGTGTGGGGTGTGGATATGTGGGTATGCCTTCAACTGAGCTTCGGGTCCCAGAGTCCATAAATCTGCTGGTTCATGCTCTGAAGAGTGTGAATCTGTCCCCAAACTCCCAGAGCTGGGGGAGAGCAATTTGCCGGGCTACAGGGAGCTATGCAGGGATCCAGGTGCCTAGTCGATCCGTAGCATATTTGTGCAATTTATAACACTAGCACCAACATGCAGGAGTACGAGCCAACTGTGCCTGGTGCCTGGTGAAGCGAGGATCAAGATGGCTGCTTGCGGGCTTTCCTTGCTGCTGCCTTAAGATCCAGCTCCTTTACATCAGCTAATCAGATAGCACTCATCTGTGTCCTTTCCACCTCCCAGCACAGTATTTCTAGAGTCGCCTTCCTCAACCTCTTTGTCTTTGTGAGGCCCAGCCTTTAAGAAAAGACTTGATGGAGACAATGGAGAGCAAGGGAGAGACAAAGTGAGGTGAGAAAGAGAACGGATGAATGAGGAGAGCACAAAGGTGCCCGGAGCAAAGGTCCACTGACAAGTTGAAATGGCTCCTCAGCCCATTTTGGTCAGTTAGTTGGTCAGATTGCATGAAGTCAGCACCCAGGTGGACTTTATGTTGACACTTGGACTAATGGAGGGCAGGACCCCCTGAGTGAGTCCCTCACACTGCCAAGATGGAAGAGGACACTTGCCCCAACTTACAAGGGAGGTGGTGACCTAGAGGCCGTGGGAGGATGCTGGGTGGCAGAAGAACCAATGTCTGTGGCATTGTCTTCACTGGGCCCAACACGGAAATTAGTTCTCCCATTACTTACTCCCATAGCTTCCTGTTATTTAGTCCCATATCACTCATGGTAATTTGCAATGCGAGAGTTATGCCTGTGATTCATTTTATGATGCACTGCCCTAGTAGGCTGAACATGACATGGCCCGAATCAGGCCCATCATAATTGAGTGAATGAGGTATTAGTCACACCCTATGCAGCAGGGTAGGGAAAGAAGAAGGAGGTGGATGAGAAGAAAAGGCATGGTGAGAAGGAGGAGGGATGCAAGTGGAAAAGGGAGAACAAGAATGAGAAAGGGAAGAGGAAGCCAGGGACAAGGGGAAGAGAAGGACAAACAGAGATAATACAGGGAGGAAAGAGGGAGGAGGCAGAGAGGAAAGATGGGCAGTGATGATGGGTGCAGAAGTGAGGTGGGAAGACAGGACAGTGGGATGGCGTTTAGAGGAAATGGGTGTGTGAGCAAAGAGAAAGAGACTGGGGAGAGGGCCTTTCCAAAGGGTCATAAATGACCGCAGAGTAAGAGCAGGGATGGGGAGAGAGAGCTATGAGGCAGAAATGGTGAGGTAAAGCCATCTGCCAGGTTTGAGCGCTCTTCCCTGCCTCTGGAAACAGAAGGGTCCTCCTCCCAGGTCTGGCCTGGGGCTCCTCCTAGGCACCATCTCAGAGGCAGGAGATGGAAAAAAGGAAGGGACGGGGACACACGGGATGCCTCTTCTCCACTGGGTGTTCCACATCTCAGCCTTCCATGGCAACAGGAACACCTTCCTTGACAACAAAGGAACCTTCCATACCTCCAGGCTACATCTGCCCAGGCCAAGCTCTTCACCTGTTCCTTCCTCCCCCTGCCAGACCTGGTTCCTACAAGCACCTCTAAGGAAACAAGTCCCCTTCCTGAGGCCCCTAACATCCCCCACTATGGGCCACCCAGTGTAGTGCTCCATAAAGATCTGCTCAGGATGAAGCTGGTCAGTGGGGGAGGCCTACGTATGTGTGTAGGAGGGGAGGGACGTAATAGTAATCGCAGGGATCCATATATCCGTGGAAATGGTGAATTCATTCGATGCGCATACTTTGCTAAAATCTCTGCCCCCAAGGGCCTTTATTTCAAGGGCCACCTCTGCTTTTCTCCCACAGCCCAGTGAATGCATCAGACACTCGGCTTCAGTTCCCATGGCAACAGGGCTAATGGTCTAGGGACTAAGGATGAGACAAAGGGAAAAGCAGAGAAATGTGCATGCTCTGTGTTCCTCTGAGGTACACAAGCTCCTATTCAGGGATAAAAAGGGACATTTCTTTTGAGTTCTACCCTGAGCTCCTCTCACTGCTTGCTGAGGAAGGATAAAAAGGCACAGGGATGCAAGAGGAGTTTCTACATCACCACACAGCACCCAGCTACCTGATTTGGGGACCTAGCTTTCCT
This sequence comes from Erethizon dorsatum, assembly GCA_028451465.1. Classification (NCBI taxonomy): domain Eukaryota; kingdom Metazoa; phylum Chordata; class Mammalia; order Rodentia; family Erethizontidae; genus Erethizon; species Erethizon dorsatum. The sequence continues at coordinate 43,991,605 of CM051842.1, forward strand.
TGTCCCCTAGCCACCTTCTTACCAAGAATTTGTTTTACCCCCCAGTCGTGTGCGTGGCCTGTGGGATTCTTGCTGTGTCCCAGTCACTTCCCTCGTTCCCAACCACCTAGCATCTGTCACATTATCGGGTTTTCCAGTAGGCTCGATTTTATGACACAATAAAAGTTCCAGCCCTATTTCTGAAATGCTGCCTCCAGAGAAGTTTCACAACCCTCACTAACGGAGTCATGCAGAACAGACCACCCCCTCCACTCCTCTGTGGCATCAGAGGCCCCTGTCCAGACACTGGGACCAGCTTACAAGTCTCCCCCTTTCTGCCCACCTCTCTTCTACGTGGCCTTTGGGAAGACTGTAAGGAGGGAAGCTCATGCTAGTCTCCTGCATTTAAAAAAAAACGGGCAGCACATGATCATCGTAGTAGATGCAGAAAAGGCATTTGGTTGAAATTAAAACTCTAAGCCGACAGGTCAAGAAGGAACTTGCCTAAACACACTAAAGGCCACGTGTGAGAAACCTACAGTCAACATCAAAACAATGGAGATGAATTAAAAGCTTTCCCTCTAATTTCAGGTACAAGACAGGGATGCCCATTCTTACCACTTCTACTCAACATAAGAGTAGAAGTCCCAGCCACAACAAAAAAGACACATTCAAGAAATCAGGGAGCGGAAGTAACTGATGGCGGATGAGTAAGAAGCACGCAGCGAAACTCTCTAAAAGTTGCCATTGGACTACGGGAATATAGTGACCGGGAGAGCACAGGAGGGGGGGAGATGCCTCCCTGGTTCCCAGAAAAGTTCTGAAGCTCAGCTTGGGACCTCCGGCACCGGTGAAGGGTACTTTTCAACAAAGAAGGAACACGGGCACGTTCTAGCATCCCAGGAATCGCCGCGCGACAGAAGCTCAAAGCTGCGGACACACGGTGACAGCTAGCGCCCAGGGAGCCCCCACGGAGGATCGTGAGACAGCGGCGGGGCAGGGGAGCGGCGGAGAACGGCGCTGGCCGGCGGTGAGTGAGTGTCTCTCAGCCACAGCTGTCCCGCGCCAGAGAGCGACCGGCGGGGCGCCATTGTGGGGGGGCGTGGCGAGGATGAGAGCTGCGCCAAAGCAGTGTGCTGACAGCAGCCGGCAGCAGGCAGAGGAGACTGGTCTCCGCCTGAAAGTCCACGCTTCTGCTCACCGCCTCGCCAAAGGGCCGCTCTTGGCTCGCTGGGACGGACCTGCACGGAACAGGACTCTGTCATCACACGGTGCCTGCCTACAGCAGAGTCAACACCTGGAACTGATTCTTTTTATTTTTTTTTTATTTTTACTTTTATTTTTATTTATTTTTTTATTTTATTTTATTTTATTTTTTTATATATATATTTTTTCTCTCTCATTAGTTTTTTGTTCTGGTGAAGGGTTTTTTTTTTTTCTTTTCTTTTGTGTGGTTTTATATTTGTTTTGTCTGTTTGCTTTGTTGCTTTTGTCTCCATTTTTTTTTTTTTTTTGTGGGTACCGGGGGGTCGACCTCAGGACCCCGTGCGCCAACAGGCACCCGTGCCTCTGAGCGATATCACCGGCTCCTTTTTCGTATGTGGGTTCCGGGAGTCGAACTCGGGCCCTCGCGCTTGCAAGGCAGGCGCTTACGCCGCTGAGCCATCTCACCGGCCCTTTGTCTCCATTTTTGTTTCTGTTTGTCTATTTGCTCTTTCCTTCATCATTCTCTCTGGTTTTTATATGAGTATAAACAGCGCCTCTAACCTCTTTGTGATTGTCGTTGTGATCTGTTCTTCCTTTTATCCCTTTCTTCTCTTTTTCCCACCAGTCCTCTGCACCAGTGTCCCAGTGTTAGTGGGATCCCACTTGGTCCTCTAACCTTACATCTAATTCCTTCCTCTTCTCACAATACTCTATTTCCTCCTTAACTCATTTTAAATTTAAACTCCTGAGGGGAAAAATTGACTTCCATACTGCACATAATTTTTCTGGTGTGTTTTAGATTTTGTTATATAACCGCAACTCTACTTTATACAGCTAAAAGTGGTAAATAACTGGTTAGCTCAGTCTGTCATTTTCTAGGCTGTGTTTGATGCTTCAGTTACCATTATAGCTAAATGTGAAATAATTGTTCTAAACAGCTTTCCTTCCTCATATTTCATGATTGATATCGACTAAGGGACACAGAAAATACAGTGACACAGTACCAAAGATTCAAGGACTGGGCCAAACAGGTAGCAACTTCTCACATCCAACGAATTGTAGAGGTAGGATCTGACAGAAAGCTCAAAACCCAAAAGCAAGTTCCACTTGGAAGATACTGCAGAGAAGTAGTCATCTTCTAAAGATCTTGAACACTATCAATAAAGTAAACTATCATAGGTAATTTATAAACATCACCCCAGTAATTAAATTAAAGAAAGAAAAAATGAGACGACACTTAAACAAGATGCAACCCCACACATCCAATTCACCAAAGGCAAACCTAGGGGGCAACGAGGTGGGACAATCCGAAAGCCACCCACCTGGCATATCTGAAGGGGTAACAACAAAACAACGGAATGAGGCTCTGGAAAAAATTAAAACAGAAATAATTTCACAGATAACTGCAGAGATAATGTCCACAATGAAGACCATGCTTAAGGACACTATAGCTGACACAGACAAAAAAATAGATGAGCTTAAGAAAACTATAGAAACCATGAATGCTCAGCATAGGAAAGAAATGGAATCCATAAGGCAGATACAAGCAGATATCCAAGAGAACAAAAATTCCATTGAAAGTATTTGTAGCAGATTAAGCCAATGTGAGGACAGGATCTCAGATATAGAAGACAGGCTTGCAATTAGTGATCATAAAAAGAAAGAATTCTTAAAAACAGCAAGGGACCATGAAAAATAAATTCAGCAGCTGCTAGATGACTCAAAAATAAACAAATTAAGAATAATTGGAATAAAAGAAAAAGCAGGAGATAGCATCAACGACATTAAAAACTTGTTCAAAGACATTATTACGGAGAACTTCCCTGGAAGAGAAAAAGAATTTGACCCCAACATAAAGGAAGCTTTTACAACACCAACTAGACATGACCAAAAAAAAACTTCAGCCAGACATATCATAGTCAAGATCCCAGAAATTCAACAGAAGGGCAGAGTCTTAAAAGCTGTTAGGGAGAAGAGACAAATCACCTATGAAGGAAAACCCATCAGAATCACAGCTGACTTTTCAGCACAAACCCTCAAGTCAAGAAGAGCTTGGAATGATGTATTTCAAGCTCTAAAGGAAAATAATTTTCAACCCAGATTGATGTACCCCGCAAAACTATCTTTCAAAATTGATGGAGAAATAAAATACTTTCATGACAAAGAACATCTGAGAAAATTTATGACCACCAAACCAGCACTCCAAAATGTTCTGAAGGACATTCTAGAAAGAGGTAGGAACCCCAACAGAAGGGATCCACCAGGCAGGGCAGATAATTAAATAGCGGGAAAGGGGAAAAACAAACAAAGAGTGGGAACCAACAACAGGAAAATATCATGACAAGTATAAGTCAATACATATCAGTTTTAACCATCAATGTTAATGGTCTCAATTCACCAATCAAAAGGCACAGACCAGCAAAATGGATCAAGAAGCAAGATCCAACAATATGCTGTATACAAGAAACACATTTAATTCAGAAAGAAATTCATAGACTGAAAGTCAAAGGATGCAAAACAATACTCCATGCAACAGGAACCCAGAAAAAGGCAGGGGTAGCTATTCTTTTTGCAGACAAAGTGAATTTCAAGCCAAGAATGATTCAGAGAGATAAAGACGGTCATTACATCCTTGTAAAGGGAACAATCCAAGAGGAAGAGATAACGATCATAAATATATATGCGTCAAATACCAATGCACCCAACTATATAAAACAAGTACTAAAGGACATGAAAAATCAAATAAGCACTAATACAATTATATTGGGAGATCTCAATACTCCACTGTCACAAAAAGACAGATCAACTAGACAGAAAATCAATCATGAAATAATAGAACTGAACCAAACTTTGAAACAAATGGACTTAGTAGATGTCTACAGAGTGTTCCTCCCCACAACATCAGAATACACATTCTTCTCAGCTGCACATGGGACGTTCTCAAAAATAGACCACATACTAGCTCATAAAAACTGCTTAAGTAAATGCAAAGGAATTGAAATTATCCCATGCATATTATCAGACCATAGTACAATGAAATTGGAAATCAATGGCAAAAGAAATCACAAAAACTCCCTAAACACATGGAAATTAAACAGCACCCTCCTGAACAACCAATGGGTCACAGATGAAATTAAAGAAGAAATTAGACAATTTCTACAACTGAATGATAATGACATTACAACATACCAGAACTTATGGGATACAATGAAAGCAGTCCTAAGAGGGAAACTTATAGCATTAAATACTTATATTAGGAAAATAGAGCAAGCGCAAATAAACAACTTAATGGTGAACCTCGAACTTCTAGAAAAAGAACAACAGGTTAAGCCAAAAGCCCGTACAAGGGAGGAAATTACAAAGATCAGAGCAGAAATTAATGTATTGGAGACTAAAAAAACAATACAAAGAATCAATGAGCAAAAAGTTGGTTCTTTGAAAGAATAAATAAGATTAACAAACCCTTATCCAACCTTATTAAAAAAAGAAAAGAAAAGACTCAAATCCATGCAATTCAAAATGAAAAGGGTGATATCACGACGGACCCTGCAGAAATCCAGAAGATCATCTATACCTATTTTAAAAATCTATATTCTACTAAGATGGAAAATGCAGAAGAAATGGACAGATTCCTAGATTCGTATGAATTACCAAAGCTGAATCAAGAAGATTTAAAAATCCTAAATAAACCAATATCAACCAATGAAATTGAAGATGTAATTAAAAACCTCCCAACAGAGCCCCCACGGAGGATCCTGAGACAGCGGCGGGGCAGGGGAGCGGCGGAGAACGGCGCTGACCGGCGGTGAGTGTCTCTCAGCCACAGCTGCCCCGCGCCAGAGAGCGACCGGCCGGGCGCCATTGTGGGGGGTGTGGCGAAACTCAGAGCGGCTCGAAAACTGCTCTGGGAACTTGTGCTCCGGACAGGGCAGCTCGGGGCCTCTCGGGCCCACGAAAGTGTGCTGAGGTCAGCAGGCGAACGAGACTGGACACTCAGCCACACCTGTCCCGCGCCAGAGAGCGACTGGCCCGGCGCCATTGTGGGGGGCGTGGCGAAAAACCAGAGCGGCGGGAACCAGTGCAGGGAACCCGCGCTCCGGACAGAGCGCTGAGCCTCTCAGGCCCAGGGATCGTGAAAGCGCACTGAGAACGGAGGCGAGCTAGACTGGTCTCTGCCTGAAAGTACGCGCCTCTGCTCACCGCCCGCCAGAGGGCACTCCTGGCTTACTGGGATGGACCTGCACAGAACAGGACTCTGTCACCACACGGTACCTGCCTACAGCAGACTCAACACCTGGAACTGATTCTTTTTATTTTTTTATTTTTATTTTTTTTCTTTTTCTCACTGATTTGTTTTTTGTTCTGGCGAAGGGTTTTTTTGTTTTTGTTTTGTTTTGTTTTGTTTTTTGGTGGGGTTTTATTTTTGATCTGTCTGTTTTATTGTTTTTATCTTCGTTTTTGTTTCTGTATGTGTATTTGCTCTTTCCTTCATTATTCTCTCTGGTTTTTTATATGAGTGTAAACAGCGCCTCTAACTTCTTTGTGATTGTGGTTGTGATCTGTTCTTCCTTTTATCCCTTCCTTCTCTTTTTACCACCTGTCCTCTGCACTAGTGTCCCAATTTTAGTGGGATCCCTCTTGGTCCTCTAACCTTACATCTAATTCCTTCCTCTTCTCCCAATACTCTATTTCCGCCTTAACTCATTTTAAATTTAAACTCCTCAGGGAAAAATTGACATACATAGGACTTGTATACTGCATATAATTTTTCTGGTGTGTTTTAGATTTTGTTATATAACCGCAACTCTATACAGCTAAAAGTGGTAAATAACTGGTTAGCTCAGTCTGTCATTTTCTAGGCTGTGTTTGATGCTTTAGTTAACATTATAGCCAAATGTGAAATAATTGTTCTAAACATCTTTCCTTCCTGATATTTCATGATTGAGATTGACTAAGGGACACCGAAAATACAGTGGCACAGTACCAAAGAATCAAGGACTGGGCCAAACAGGTAGCAACTTCGCATACCCAACGAATTGAAGAGGTAGGATCTGGCAGAAAGCTCAAAACCTAAAAGCAAGCTCCACTTGGAAGATACTGCAGAGAAGTAGTCATCTTCTAAAGATCTTAAACACTAGCAATAAAGTAACCTACTATAGGTAATTTGCAAACATCACCCCAGGAATTAAAGAAAGAAAAAATGAGATGACACTTAAACAAGATGCAACCCCACACATCCAATTCACCAAAGGCAAACCTAGGGAGCAACGAGGTGGGACAATCCGAAAGCCACCCACCTGGCCTATCTGAAGTGGTAACAACAAAGCAACTGAATGAGGTTCTGGAAAAAATTAAAACAGAAATAATCTCACAGATAACTGCAGAGATAATGTCTACAATGAAGACCATGCTTAAGGACACTATAGCTGATACAGACAAAAAAATAGATGAACTTAAGAAAACTATAGAAACCATGAATGCTCAGCATAGGAAAGAAATGGAATCTATAAGGCAGATTCAAGCAGATATCCAAGAGATAAAAAATTCCATTGAAAGTATTTGTAGCAGAATAAGCCAATGCGAGGACAGGATCTCAGATATAGAAGACAGGCTTGCAATTAGTGATCATGAAATGGAAAAATTCTTAAAAATAGCAAGGGACCATGAAAAATCAATTCAGCAGCTGCTAGATGACTCAAAGATAAACAACTTAAGAATAATTGGAATAAATGAAAAATCAGGAGATAGCATCAACGACATTAAAACCTTGTTCAAAGACATAATCAGGGAGAACTTTCCTGGAAGAGAAAAGGAATTTGACACCCCTATAAGTGAAGCTTTTAGAACACCAACTAGACATGATCAAAAAAAAACTTCAGCCAGACATATTATAGTCAAGATCCCAGAAATTCAACAGAAGGGCAGAATCTTAAAAGCTGTTAGGGAGAAGAGACAAATCACCTATGAGGGAAAACCCATCAGAATCACAGCTGACTTTTCAGCACAAACCCTCAATTCAAGAAGAGCTTGGAATGATGTATTGCAAGCTCTAAAGGAAAATAATTTTCAGCCCAGATTGATGTACCCTGCAAAACTATCTTTCAAAATTGATGGAGAAATAAAATACTTTCATGACAAAGAACATCTGAGAAAATTTATGACCACCAAACCAGCACTCCAAAACGTTCTGAAGGACATTCTAGAAAGAGATAGGAACCCCAACAGAAGGAATCCACCAGGCAGGGCAAATAATTAAATAGCCGGAAAGCGGAAAAACAAAGAGTGGGAACCAACAACAGGAAAATATCATGACAAGTCAATACATATCAGTTTTAACCATCAATGTTAACGGTCTCAATTCACCAATCAAAAGGCACAGACTGGCGAAATGGATCAAGAAGCAAGATCCAACAATATGCTGTATACAAGAAACACATTTAATTCAGAAAGAAATTCATAGACTGAAAGTCAAAGGATGGAAAACAATACTCCATGCCACAGGATCCCAGAAAAAAGCAGGGGTAGCTATTCTTTTTGCAGACAAAGTGAACTTCCAGCCAAGAAAGATTCAGAGAGATAAAGACGGTCATTACATCCTTGTAAAGGGAACAATCCAAGAGGAAGAGATAACGATCATAAATATATATGCGTCAAATACCAATGCACCCAGCTATATAAAACAAGTACTAAAGGACATGAAAAATCAAATAAGCACTAATACAATTATATTGGGAGATCTCAATACTCCACTGTCACAAAAAGATAGATCAACTGGACAGAAAATCAATAATGAAATAGTAGAACTGAACCAAACTTTTGAACAAATGGACTTAGTAGATGTCTACAGAATGTTCCATCCCACAACATCAGAATACACATTTTTCTCAGCTGCACATGGGACGTTCTCCAAAATAGACCACATACTAGCTCATAAAACCTGCTTAAGTAAATGCAAAGGAATTGAAATTATCCCATGCATATTATCAGACCATAGTGCAATGAAATTGGAAATCAATGGCAAAAGATCCCACAAAAACTCCCTAAACACATGGAAATTAAACAGCATCCTCCTGAACAACCAATGGGTCACAGATGAAATTAAAGAAGAAATTAGTCACTTTCTACAACTGAATGATAATGACAGTACAACATACCGGAACTTATGGGATACAATGAAAGCAGTCCTAAGAGGGAAATTTATAGCATTAAATACTTATATCAGGAAAATAGAGCAAGCGCAAATAAACAACTTAAGGGTGAACCTCGAGCTTCTAGAAAAAGAAGAGCAGGTTAAGCCAAAAGCCCGTACAAGGGAGGAAATTATAAAGATCAGAGCAGAAATTAACGTATTGGAGAATAAAAAAACAATACAAAGAATCAATGAAGCAAAAAGTTGGTTCTTTGAAAGAATAAATAAGATTGACAAACCCTTATCCAACCTTATTAAAAAAAGAAAAGAAAAGACTCAAATCCATGCAATTGAAAATGAAAAGGGTGATATCACGACGGACCCTGCAGAAATCCAGAAGATCATCTATACCTATTTTAAAAATCTATATTCTACTAAGATGGAAAATGCAGAAGAAATGGACAGATTCCTAGATTCGTATGAATTACCAATGCTAAATCAAGAAGATTTAAAAATCCTAAATAAACCAATATCAACCAATGAAATTGAAGATGTAATTAAAAACCTCCCAACAAAGAAAAGTCCAGGCCCTGATGGATTCACTGCCGAATTCTACAAGAAATTTAGAGAAGACCTAACGCCCCTACTTCTCAAACTTTTCAATGAAATAGAAAGAGAAGCAATACTCCCAAATTCATTCCTGGAAGCAAGCATTACCCTGATACCAAAACCAGAGAAGGACCCAACTAAGAAAGAGAACTACAGGCCAATCTCCCTAATGAACATTGATGCAAAAATCCTCAATAAGATACTGGCAAATAGAATCCACCAAATCAAGAAGATTATACACCATGACCAAGTTGGATTCATCCCAGGAATGCAGGTATGGTTCAATATACGTAAATCAATAAATGTAATATACCATATTAACAGAACCAAAGATAAAAATCATATGATCATCTCAATAGATGCAGAAAAAGCTTTTGACAAAGTCCAGCAGCTATACATGATAAAAACCCTATAGAAAATTGGAATAGATGGTCTTTATCTCAGTCTGATAAAAGCTATCTATGACAAAACAACAGCCAATGTCATACTAAATGGACAAAAACTGAAAGTTTTCTCTCTAAAATCAGGAACAAGACAAGGATGTCCACTGTCCCCACTCTTATTCAACATAGTCCTGGAAACTTTAGCCAGAGAAATTAGACAAGAGAAAGAAATAAAAGAAATAATGATTGGAAAGGAAGAAGTTAAATTATCATTATGTGCAGATGACATGATACTCTACATAAAAGACCCCAAAACCTCCACTAAAAAATTGCTCAATTTAATAAGCAAATTCAGTAGTGTAGCTGGATAAAAAGTCAACACTCAAAAATCAATAGCCTTCCTGCACACGAATAACAAACTTACTGAAAGAGAAATTAGGGAAACCACACCTTTCATAATAACATCCAAAAAAATGAAATACCTAGGAATCAATCTCACAAAGGATATAGAAAAAGACCTCTACACTGTAAACTACAGTACTCTGAAAAAGGAGATTGAAGAGGATATCAGAAAATGGAAAGATATCACTTGCTCATGGATAGGAAGAACCAATATAGTGAAAATGGCCATACTTCCAAAATTGTTATACAGATTTAATGCAATTCCAATCAAAATTCCAACAGCATGTCTCACAGAATTAGAGAAAACAATCCTAAAATTCACTTGGAGCCAGAAAAGACCTCGAATAGCAAAGGCAATTCTGTGCAACAAAGGCAAGACAGGGATCACAATCCCTGATTTGAAATTATACTATAAAGCTACTGTGATAAAAACAGTGTGGTATTGGCAAAAAACCAGGCCCAAAGATCAATGGAACAGATTAGAAGATGCTGAAACAACTCCAGACATACTAAGCCACCTTATCTTTGACAAAGGTGCCAAACACATTCACTGGAAGAAAGATAGCCTCTTTAATAAATGGTGCTGGAAAAACTGGCTCTGCACATGCCGAAGATTAAAACTAGACCCATATCTTTCACCGTGCATTAAACTAAATTCAAAATGGATCAGAGATCTAAATATTAAAACAGAAACATTAAATCTGCTGGAAGGTACGATAGGTAAAACTCTTGAAGACATTGGTGTAGGCAAAGACTTTATGAATAAAACCCCAATTGCACAGGAACTATCAGAAAGAATCAACAACTAGGATATCATCTTATTAAAAAGCTTTTGCACAGCAAGAGAAACCACCAACAGAGTGAAGAGACAACCCACAACGTGGGAAAAAATGTTTGCCAGCTGTTCCTCAGACAAAGGATTACTGTCGAGAACATGCAAAGAACTCAAAAAAATCAGACCTCCCAAATGTAAAGACCCAATCCAAAAATGGGCATCTGAGTTGAATACACACTTCTCAGATGAAGAAATATAAATGACAAATAAATATACAAAAAAATGTGCAACATCACTAGTCATTCAAGAGATGCAAATTGAAACAACACTGAGATTCCATCTCACCCCAGAAAGAATGGCTATTATCAAGAAATCAACTAATAACAAATGCTGGAGGGGCTCTGGGGAAAAAGGAACCCTTCTTCACTGTTGGTGGGAGTGTTGACTGGTACAGCCACTGTGGAAATCAGTGTGGATATTCCTCAAAAAACTAGGATTGGAGGTCCCATTTGACCCAGCTATTCCCCTTCTGGGCATCTTCCCAGAAGAATTAAAAACATCATACCACAGCGATATATGTACACCCATGTCTATAGCAACACAATTTGTAATAGCCAGATCTTGGAAACAACCCAAATGCCCATCAACCGAGGAATGGATAAAAAAGATGTGGTCTTTTTATACAATGGAGTACTATTCAGCCATAAAGAAGGATAAACTGGAGACTTTTATAGGTAAATAGATGCAACTCCAGAAAATACTCATAAGTGAAATTAACCGGACGCATATGTGTACACATGTATTGTCTCCCTAGTGTGAGAAACCAAAAGAGTAAATAAGATCCAAAATGTACAGTAGATATGGTAGAACAGGAAAAAACTGGTCAAAAGGAAAGAGAGTCTGGGATGGGGGAATGGGGAAAAGAAAGAAAGGAAAAGGAAAAAAATATATATATATAATAGTTAAGACAGATACACTACTAATTTTGCTTAGTTCATTGAGAAGAAAGGTTTGTGCTAATATTGTTTGGACAATTGAATGCTGATATCTTGTACCCTGAGTAACTAATTTAAAGATAACAATACATTCTGTATTAACCATTGTTGCCCTCCTATTATGTTGTTTTGAAATTTTCTTCTATTTTTTTCTCTTTAAAATAAAAATTAAAAAAAAAGAAATTATACTACAAAGCTACTGTGATAAAATCAGCTTAGTACTTGGCAAAAAAGCAGACCTGAGGATCAATGGAACAGATTACAAGATGCAGACACAGCTTCAAACACACTCAGTCACCTTATCTTTGACAAAGGGGCCAAACATGTTCCATGGAAGAAAGATAGCCTCTTTAATAGATGGTGCTGGAAAAACTGGCTTTCCACATGTCAAAGACTAAAACTAGACCCATGTCTATCACCATGCACTAAACTAAAGTCAAAATGGATCACAGATCTAAATAGTAAAACAGAAACACTAAATCTACTGGGAGAGAAAGTAGGTAGAAATCTTGAAGACATAGGTGTAGCTGAGAGTTCATGAACAAAACCCAAACTGCACGGGAAGTACTTCAAAGAATCAACAACTGGGATTTCATCTTATTAAAATTTTTGCACATCAAAAGAAATCTCCAACAGAGTGAAAAGACAACCCACAGAGTGGGAAATAATTTTAGCCAACCGTCCCTCAGACAAAGGACTTATATCGAGAACATATAAAGAATTGAAAAAAATCAGGCCCCCCAAATTCAAAGACCCAATCCAAAAATGGACATGTGAGATGACTTATATTTTTTTTTTTTATTTTTTTTTTTTGTGTGTGTGGGTACCGGGGGTTGACCTCAGGACCTTGCATGCCAGCAGGCGCCCATGCTGCTGAGCGATATCACCGGCCCTTTTCTCGTATGTGGGTTCCAGGAGTCGAACTCGGGCCCTCACGCTTGCCAGGCAGGCGCTTATGCCGCTGAGCCATCTCACCAGCCCTCTTTTTCTTATTTTAAAGGAAAAAAATAGAACAAAATTTCAAAACAATAGGAGAGTAACAATGGTTAATACATTGCGTATTATTATATTTAAATTAGTTACTCAGAGTACAAGATATCACCATTCAATTCTCCAAACAATATTAGCACAAACATTTCTCTTCAATGAACTAAGAGAAATTAGTAATATATCTATTTTAATGATCTTTTATTTTTTTTTTTTTGCTTTTCCGTTCCTTTTCTCCATTCCCCCATCCCAGTTTCTCTTTCCTTTTGAACAGTTTCTTCCCGTTTTACAATATCTATTGTACATTTTGGATCTTATTTACTCTGTCAGCTTCTCATACTAGGGAGACAATACGATATTTACACATGTGTGTCTGGTTTATTTCACTTAGGATGAGATGAATACGCACTTCTCAGATGAAGAATTATAAATGGCAAATAAGTATATGCACAAATGTTCAACATCGTGGGTCATTTGAGAGATGCAAATTAAAACAACACTGAAATTCCATCTCCCTCTGGAAAGAATGGCTATCATCAAGAAATCAACCAATAACAAATGCCGGCGGGGCTGTGGGGAAAAAGGAACACTTGCCCACTCTTGGTGGGAGAGTAGACTGGTACAACCACTGTGGAAATCAGCGTGGAATTTCCTCAAAACTCAACAATGAGAGAAAGTAACTAAGACACTAGGTAATTGGATGCACCTTGCGACCATACTCTTAAGTGAAATAAACTGGAAACACAGGTGTTAATACCGCATTGTTTCTCTGGTGTGAGAAACCTAAAGTGTAAATAAGGCCCAAAATGTATAATAGGTATTGTGAAATAGGAGGAAAATGTTCAAACAAGGAGGTGAAGAAGGGAGAGGGAGGGGGAAATAAAAGAAGGAAAAAGTAAAAAAGAGAGAAAAGAAGGAAAAAAATGAAACAAAACTTTTGTATATGGGGGAGTAGGGGCTGAAGGGAGGGTAGGGGAATGGGAAAAAAAGAATCAAGTTATATAATGTATAGGAACAAATTCTCTATGATGAATGCGATCATTATGTATATCTAAAATTTAACAATAAAATCTGATTTTAAAAAACTACAAATAGTAGTTCCTCATAAAACTGGAGAAAACAATACTAAAATTTATATGAAACCAGAAGAGACAAAGAATACCAAAAGCGCTCCTCTGCTATACCATCCTGCCTTGGAACTAGCTGACTATGGGCTGATACCTCTACAAACTCTTCTCACATTTGGATCCCACTCAATGTGCTAAAGAACTTCCAGGAGTTGTCCTTGACTCTAAAAGGAGTGAAAAAGTACAGGCACAAGGACCACAGCCAGAAACTGGGTGCAGCCATGACAACTGCTAACTGGCATTCAGCAGCAGGTAACTTGTTTGGTTTCTGCAGCCAGTACTGTGGATCTGACAGCAGTGGGGATGGAAAAGACTTAATGCTGTCTGGGGCTAACAGCCCTGAGTCCTGCATGGAGAAACAGGAGGAAGAGGCCTTAGAGATGAAGGAGAGAGAGAAAAACGACCCAACTTTGTCTGGTCCCAAGTCAGCCGTCATATAAACCAAAAAACACAAGCCAAGAGTCAGGCCAGATGGACAAAACAGGATCCTGAAAAAGAAAATAGCAAAGAGATCTCTGGACAGTGAATCTATAGCATTTACTGTACCCATAATGGGAAAGAAAGATTGGCAAAGGAATCCAAATCTGGACTATCCGGGACCTAAGAAAAAATTCCCCAGTGCAGGGCCTCAACAATCAGCCTGTATGAGAAGAAGTTAGAATGATGCTGGAGGGCCCGACCAGCTCATTATGGGCCTGTCCCTTGTGCAGAAAGAAGGTCTGAACCCCGGGAGCCACTAATGCAGGAGGCTGGAAGTGTCCTCCTTAAAGATGAAGCCTCCAGTAACCTGAACCTGGAACAAATCATGGAAGATATTGGAAGACAGAAGAAAGAGGAGACCTGCAAGAGTCGATGCAGAGGCATTCTGCTGGTCTTCTCTGATGAGCAATGGTGTGCTCCTGCCTTCTTCTTACTCTCTCTGGAGCAACAGGGAGAGCCTTTCAGTTTGGTCCCTGAGAAGTTCTCGAGTGTTTGAGTTGTTAATTGGCTACAGGTTCAAGTCAGAACTCTACTGTTTTTGTGTTAATAAAGCAGGTTTTATGTGTGGAAAAAGAAAAAAGAAAGAAAAAAAGGAAGAGGGAGCCACAAGATGGCTTAGATCACTGGATCATTGCATGGAGGAAATATTTACCAACCTACAAGAACTGCCTTAGACTGTGAGCCACTATATATTTTGGAGTCTATTTGTTACTACCTTTGCCAACACTGTGTACTTTTGCCAGTTAATTTCTCTCTTATTACTATTGTCTTAACTTTGTCCATCAACATACACTGTGCATATGTGTGTGTGTGTGTGTGTGTGTGTGTGTGTGTGTGAGAGAGAGAGAGAGAGAGAGAGAGAGAGAGAGAGAGAGAGAAGAGACTGGTGACTGAATGACTGAACCCAGGGGTACTCTATTACTGCACTACATCCCCAACCCTTTTTATTTTTTGAGGCAGTCTCACTAACTTGCCTAGGTTGCCCTCAAATTTGCAATCTTCCTGCCTCAACCTCCTGAGTAGCTTGCATTACAGGAGTGTGTGACCAATAATACAGCACAGGTGACAATATGTCATTACTGAGATTAGGTTATAAAAGACTGCAGCTTTTGCCTTGGGCTCTCTCTCGCTTTCTTCAGCGTTCACTGTGGGGGACGCCATTTACTATGCCAAGGGGACATTCAGGCATCCTACAGAGCGGGCCATGTGGTGAGGAACTGAAGTGTCCAGGCAACAGCCAAAAAGGAACTAAGGCCTGCCAACAACCACGAGTGATCTTGGAGTGAATCTCACAGACTTCAGATGACTGCAGTGTCAGTGGACAGCCTGGCCACAAGTTCATGAAAGACTCAAAACCAGAACCACCCACACAATTACTTTGAGATTTCTGACCCATAGAAGCTCTGAGATAAGAAATGCTGTTTTACACTGCTAAATTTTGGGGTTATGCAGCAATAAAAAACCAATACATTCAATTTCAAAAAAAAAAAAAAAAAAAAAAAAAAGAATACCAAAAGCACAGATGTGTCTTTTAAGACAATAAAGAAGAAAAATAAGGGACTGAATTAGGTGATCAATAAATTCAAAGAAGATATAAATAAGCAGACCTAGAATTTAATCAATAAGACGTTCAACAAGCTTAAGACACAAAGAACTGATTGAATTAAAGAAGATACTGCAGGATATGAATGACCATTTTTAGTAAAGAATTAGAAGTTATGAAAAAGAAACAAGCAGAAAATCTAGAAATGAAAACCACAATTGAAAACAAAGCAAGTGGACCACACCAACCACAAAAGAGGATAACAAGACTTGAAGACAAGAATGATGTAGTAGATCACTTAGTGATACGCTAAAAACAACAAGAAATCATGAGAAGTTGCTGCAAGAGCTCGTAGATGACTACAAGAGAACCTGAGAATTATAGGAATCAAGAAAGGATGAAAAGGGCCGGTGAGATGGCTCAGCGGCGTAAGCGCCTGCCTGGCAAGCGCGAGGGCCCAAGTTTGACTCTCGGAACCCACATACAAAAAAAGAGCCGGTGATATCGCTCAGCGGCACAGGCACCTGCTGGTGTGCGAGGTCCTGAGGTCAACCCCTGGTACCCACAAAAAAAAAAAAAGAAAGGATGAAAGAAGAAAAGTTACAGGTATAAAAAATTCACTCCACAAAATTATTGCAGAAAATTTTCCAAATCCGGAGATTGAAATGGATAACCAGGTAATCAATGCATAGAACCCCAGATAGAAATGAACAAAAAAGAATCTCTCCATGACATATCACAGTTAAAATCTGAGAAATACAGAATGAAGTAAAAATACTGAAAGGCATTAAAGAAAAACAACACATACCATATAAAGTAAAGCCTATGAGAGCAAGAAGAGTTTTCTCAAAACAAACCTTAAAGGCCAGGACAGCTTGGAGAGTAGTTTTTGAAGATTTAAAGGAAAAACACTGCCAACCCACATTACTATGTCCTCAAAAGTTATCATTCAAAATTGGTGAAAGAATAAAACTATTTCACAACAAAGAGTATTAAAAAATTCATTGATTTAGAGCATCCCCTCTAAAATCAAGACAAGAATGCCCACTATCACCACTTCTATTCAACATAGTACTTGAAACATTAGCCAGAGCAATCAAGAAAGAGAAAGAAATAAAAGGGATATATATATAGGATGGCATAATACTCTACATAAAAAACCCAAAGAATTCCACCAAAAAACTCTCAGAATTAATAACCCATTTTGGCAGTGTAGCAGGATACAAACACAACACCCAATCATTTGTGTACACCATTTGTGTACACCAATATGGAACACCAATATGGAACACAGTGAGAAACTATGAAAACAATACCATTCAGAGTAGAATGAAAAAAATTAAATACCTAGGAATTAACCTAAACAAGGAAGTGAAAACCTCTACAAAGAAAACTACTGTACTCTGCAAAAGATTGAAGAGGACATCAGAAAATAGAAAGATGTCTCCTGCTCCTGAACAGGCAGAACCAATATTGTCAAAATAGCCATACTGCCAAAACTAATATACAGATTCAGTGCAATTCCATACCAACAGCATTCTTCACAGAACTAGAGAAAACAGTCCTAAAATTCATTTGGAACCAGAAGAGGCCCAGATGCAAAAGCAATCTTGGCAACAAGAGTACACCAGGAGGCATCACAATACCTGACTTCAAGCTATATTACAAAGCAACAGTGACAAAAACAGCAAGGTACTGGCATAAAAAGAGGCATGTGGATAAATGGAACAGAATAAGGGATACAGAAACATATTCAGCCATTTGAACTTTGACAAAAGGGCCAAAAACATACATTTGAGGAAAGACAGACTATTCCACAAATGGTCCTAGGAAAACTGGCTATGTTACAGAAGATTGAAACTGGACCCATATCTCTCACCACTTACTAACCTGAAATTAAAATGGATCAAAGATCTAAACAGAAACATTGAAGGAACTGGAAGATCAAATAGGTAAAACACTTGAAGTCATAGATATAGGCGAGGACTTTCTAAACAGAACTCCAATTGCACTAGAAATAACAGAAAGAATTAACAAATGGTATTAAATCAAATTAAAAAGCTTCTGCACAGAAAAGGAATCAATTAGGAGAATAAAGAGACAACCTATACGATGGGGGGGAAATTTTGCCAGGTATTACTCAGATGGAGGATTAATATCTAAAATATATAAGAACTCAAAAATATTAGATCACATGAAGTAAAAGACCGAAACAAGGGCCGGTGAGATGGCTCAGCAGCGTAAGCACCTGCCTGGCAAGCGCGACGGCCCGAGTTCGACTCCCAGAACCCACATATGAAAAAAGGGCCGATGATATCGCTCAGCGGCACGGGCGCCTGCTGGCGCGCAAGGTCCTGAGATCGACCTCTGGTACCCACAAAAAAAAAAAAAAAAAAAAGATAAAAGACCTAAACAAGAAATGGGCAAGTGAAATGAACAGACACTTCTCAGAAGCAGCACAAATTTCCAGCAAACATATGAAAACATGTTCACATTCTCTGGCCATTAGAGAAATGTAGATTTCATCTTATACCATGAAGAATGGCAATCATCAAGAAGTCAAAGACTAATAAATGCTGGCATGATTGTGGTGAAAAAGGAAGCCCACATTTTTTGTAGCAATGTAAGCTAGTACCACCATTATGGAAATCAGTATGGAGATTTCTTGAAAAACTAAAATTACAAGTTCCATATCTCTCAGCTATCCCCCTTCAACGTATCTTCCCCAAAGAGCTAACGACATCATATAACAGGGATATATACATACCAATGTTTACTGCGGCACAATTCATAATAGGTAAATCCCATAAGCAGCCTGTATGCCCATCAACAGAGAATGCATATAGAAGATCTTATATCTACACATAATGAAATACTACTCAGCTATAAAGGAGGATAAATTTGAGATATTTGTAGGAAAATGGATGCACCTGAAAATATAATGTGGCGTGAAATAAATCACACACACAAGCTTAAATACTGTTTCTCATTTGAGTAAGGTAAAGTGCAAAGAGCAAAATAAAAAATGGAGTAAAAAAACACAGATCTCTTACAACTGGAAAGGGTCTAGTAGACCATGGGGACAAAGAGAGGTTAAAGGAAGTATAATTAAAATATGCCATGTATAGGAACTACAATGAATACATACACTGTCTGTCATAACATGAGCTAAGACTGATAATAACAACATAAATGAAAACGGGGAAAGAGGATTTACAGGAGGGAGGGATGGAGAGAAAAGGAAAGTGATTTAAAAAAACAAACAAGCTGTGTTATGTACATGTACCTAGTCTCTAAGGTGAATATAAACTTCATGTACTACAAACATGTACTAATAGTTAAAACTTAAAAAAATAAAAAGAAACCCATGTAACCATATAAATTTAATAAACCTATAATTTTAATATACAAAGGAAAACAAGGGTCATAGATACTGCAGGCAAATCACTGTGGGCTACAGGGTGCAAGCAAAGGAACAACAGAGGGCAAAAATAGACAAAGAATACAAGGATTTTGGCAGACTGGGGTTAAAACCAGGTGATACAAGTCCACCTGGATGTGACTCAAATGCACATCTGCATTTCTGTCCTTGTCTCAGGGGACTTCTGTGCTGTGGTCAGAGAATCATTTAGCAGGCCTGGATTCACTCAACAGATGTGTGAGGGGACTACTCTGTGCACTGTCCACTGGGCACATGGGAAACTCGGTGACTGACCAGTGCAGCTTCACCCTAGGGCCAGATCTGACCCCGAGGGAAGAAGAGACTGACCAACGTGTACTTAATGCAATGCGTAGCCTCTTTCACCAGGAGTTCCAGAGTTAGGCCTGGGGTGAAAGGTACAACTCCCCCTCCCCCACTCCAACAGAACAGAAACTGACTACAAACATCCTTTGTTCATTCCATTTCCCTTTAGTGTTTCTACTGTAGACATAACTGCAACAATAACGAACAGCTGCTGCTGACCAAGTAACTTGGGTCAAGGTTCTTCAGCCCTTGAGTTACCAAGTTCTACGTGCCAACTGGATGGTACATCCTGAGGAACTGGACATGGCCTGGGGAGGTAGAGCTGTTAGCCTGTCTCCTGGCCAGCACAGAAACCCACTCTGGTGTGAAGTGAGGAGAATAATGCCAGAGTTCAAGTCAGGATACGCAAGGAACACACAGGAGGGCACTGTACCCTGGCCTGCGAGGTGTGTGTTAAGTTTACTCAGGACAACTTCCCACGGGTGGAGAGGATAAAGTGGGCACTTTGTCCACACTGTACAATGGAGGCAGCTAAAGAGGACAATCTCCACATGCAGAGCCAGGCAGAATTCCACGCTCTGTCCCATAGGCCCATACCACATGTGGCATCGGGTCAGCTCTAGAGCTCTGCTGTAGCCACCACAAACACTTCCTCTGTTTACTTCTATGTTCTTACCTATCAAAAGGAAACTGAAATTGAACAGAGTGAGTCATAACTTGGGGATGGCAGTGGACTGAAAAGGAACCCTCCAGGGGAATCCTAGAAGTTAAAGTGCTACCACTGTTCAATGAAGCCAGCCTTTCCTACCAAAGGGCTCCAGAGTTGTCGGGTCTGGGCAGCTTCTGGGAGGGCACACACAGACTACCCTAGAACCTGTCCGGGTACCTTTACCTGATGTGGACATGTGCTTCACAGGTGGACATAGTGTCAGGACAATGAAGACCATTCCCTCAGGGCACACAATGTCTGCATCTTAGCAAATCCTACATAAGCAAAGGGTGTGATTAGGATTAGAAAGAGGCCTGGCTTTGGAGTCAGATATTACATATTCCTCCTTTAACGACCGAGTTCTGGTCCTGCAACTAGGTCGTTAAATGAATTGGTCACTAAAAGAAGAATTGTATATATTATATACATTACAATACCCAGAACAAATAGTCAATGGAAACTCCAACTTGATGACTTTGCATAACTCTTTCACTTTAAAGAGAAAAAACAATAAAAACAATGATACAAAATTTCAAAACAAGATAGGAGAGTAACAATGGTTAATATATTGTGTATTGTTATCTTCAAAGTAGTTCCTCATATTACAACATACAGGCACGAAAAACTGACCAAACAATATAGGCACAAACCTTTCTTTTCAATGAATAGAAATTAGTAGTATAACTATCTTAACAATCTTGTGTATATATATATTTTTTTTCCCTTTCCCTTCCTTCTTTTCTCCTTTCCCCATCCCAGTTTCTCCTTTTTTTTTTTTTTGTTTGTGTGTCTGGGTACTGGGGGTGGAACTCAGGACCTCGAGCGTCAGCAGGCGCCCATGCCACTGAGCGATATCACCAGGCTTTTTTTCGTACGTGGGTACCGGGAGTCGAACTCAGGACCTTGCACTTGCCAGACAGGCGCTTATGCCGCTGAGCCAACTCACCGGCCTCTCTTTCCTCTAGAACAGTATCCTCCCATTTCACAATATCTATCATACATTTTGCATCTTATTTACTCTTTCAGCTAACTTTGCATAACTCTTACATGCAGTACTGTAATATATAATAGAACATAAAACTACAGTAGCATACAGTACAATCAGCAAAAATTACACTGTATACACAAGGTGTACTGTACAAAAAATACATTAAGGTTCTATAAACAAGATGTGTAGAACTGTACCAAAAAAAAAAAAACCATGAGCCATAACTCTGAGTGAGTCGTAAGTCCAAACAGCATACCTTGGTCCTAAGTCTAAACACACATTAAACAGGTAGGACGTTAAATGAGGAATATCTGTACTAAGGCAACTCCTACAACTATCTTTTTCTGCCTCAGCAACCTACCTAACTCCTTTGTTTCCTAATCTGTAGCTGGAATTGTTGGGTGCTTCTTTCTCTGGGACTTGGGAAATACAAGCTAGACGTGTGAAGAACAAGTCCTCAGTAACTAGGCTAGAGGAAGAGCCACTCACAGCGTGCCCTGTTGGAGGGACACATAATTGTGGAGAACAGCATCCCAGAGCCCTGGGAGTCTAGTCTACCCACAAACCATCTTTGGAGTTGGGGTGGAAGATGTGGCAAGACTGGTGCGATTTCCGTCTTTTCTTCATTGTTGACCTTCCTAGGGAAAATGCTTCATTTCATACTCAGGTGTGCTAAGAATAATGGCTATAGTAAAGGAAGTTCATCTTCACAATTGACTCTGCAGCAGACACAACCAGGTGTAGCTTTGACCTCTTCACCGGACGTGGTAGGAACAGATGTAGTTCTCTCCAGAACTTTATGGCACCTATTGAGCACAACTAAGGAGTTGCAGGAAACCATAGTAGAGGCACTTAGCAAGTCCCCCTTAGTGAGAAGCCAGCTGATAATCCACAAGGACCACTGAACCCACCCCCTCGCAAAGGGAGGACAGCTCAGACTTTCTTTTGTCATTACACAAGCTCATATTGTAACGTAAACTCAACGAACATGTATCTCACCAAAGCTAGGATTGTTCATGTCCTGTGTATTTAATGTACTTGGCCAAGGACACCATAAAGGGAAACATTCTTTCCATGTTTCTGTTACTCCTTCTTCACTGCGAGGTTGGTCCCTGGACTGGATCCCTTCATGGCACAAAAACTGTGTCCAGCTGGGCGTGGTGGCGCACACCTACAAACCCAGCACTTGGGAGGCTGAGGCAGGAGGACTGCTGCGAGGTCAAGGCCAGCCTGGGCGACATAGTGAGTTCAAGGCCAGCCTGAACTGCGTAGCAAGACCCTGTCTCAAAAACACCAAAAAAGTTGTGTCCACAATTGCAAACTCCAAATTCAAATGCAACAAAAAGTCCATATGAATTAGAGGCAAATCTCTGCTACATATATTATACTCTATTTCTTAAAAGCTTCTACACATATGCTTTAATTATATTTATTCCTTATTTCTTTAAAACTTTATGTATTGAAGGTATGAAATGTGATTTCATAGGCATATACACAGAGTGAAATGATTACCTCAGTGTAGCAAATTAAGCTTTTATCTTCCCTAGTCACATCTAAGTATATGTAGTTGCAAATAAGGCTTTCCCCCAAAAACCATGCTCTCAATTCTGTTACAATTAGTTGAGTCATCTGGGGAATTGTAATGAATTCCTACCACTGATACTCAGTAAAACTAGCAAAGCCCTTAAGTGTGCCTCTTCACCCAGCTAATCCCTAGGCAAATGGAAATTGCTCTCCTTCACCTGAAACCAGAAGGCAAATAAACATAAGGTAGACAAGGAGGGAGGAGGCATATCCCAAAGAAAGGGAAGTTCATCAGGAGGCTATCCACATCACAGCAAGGAAAAGGCTGAGCGTGGGTCACCTGGCGAACAAAAGAGGATTAGATTGGCTAGAATGTGGGCGTGGGTTGCAAGACAGGGAGGGATATGCTACAGATGAGGCATTTGGGACCAGGCAGCACCAGATGTGTCCGGTGTAAAAGGCTGGATATTATCCTAAGAGCATGGAGCAGAACCTGCAGTGTTTCAACAGGGGTGACGGGACCTGATTGGCAAGTGGGAAAGTCTCTCCGGCCTTAGGATTCAGTGTGCAGGAAGGGTCAGGACTGGTGGCAAGAGCACCAGCTCTGACTTGATGGTGATTGTCCAGGACAGAGATGAGGATGACTAGACTAGGAAACTAACTGTGGTAGTGGGAAGAAGGGAGTGTAAAACTGTTCCTTACAAAGTCTCGCTGAGGCCTGGGCTTTGGGATTGTTGGGCTGGTGAGAGAGGCAGTCATCAAGGATGCCTTCACGCCTAAGCAGCAAGGAAGAAGGTGGCGTCTTTCACTGAGTTAGGCGGCACTGGAAGAAGGGCAAATGTGCAAAGGGTCGAGGTGGACACCATCAGTTTGGGACATGTTGGGCATTAGCAGCTGCGGGACTCAACCATGTAGGACTTGAGTGAATTTGGGAAGCTGACCTAACCTCTTTGAGCCTAAGATACCTCACCTGTTACACGAGAATACTAATTAGGAAATACAACTGACTGGTTTCATTCACTTAGCATAGAAGATTATTTTACACATTACATACAGTAGCATGGTGGTCGTATGGTCAGGTACTCCCCAGGTAAAATGGGAATCTCTCTCCTTACCCACGTTGGTTTGCTTTTACACATCAGCTTTGAGAATGGCATTGTCAGTGCACGCCGGCAGGCAGGCAGGCAGAAAAGGGGTAAGAAGTAAATAAATTGTCAGTGTTTATCACCTTTGTGTAGTATAATATCACATCAGCCCGTCTCCCACAGAAACATATCCCTCAGATCTTCTATTCTCCTGCCCATAGCCGCTCTCCTTCAGTGGACTAAGGTGGGCCTTTGGGACCTAAGATCTTTTACACTGTTCTCGCCCTGGAGGTTGTCTAGAACTCCTTCAGTGCCATGTGACTGGGGAGGGTGAGGGGTGTCAGCTGGCTCAAGAGGTCTGCAGTTTAGAAGATTGAGCTGGATTATGTGCTTCTCGAAGGGAACGGTGTAGGGTTGTAAAGCAGGGAGGTAATGAACGCATGGACATCTAGATTTCAATCTGATCCTCCACTAATTCCTTATGTGACTTTTTGCTGCTGTTTTAAACTCTGTGACAGTTACCTCATTTGTAAAAGGGAGGCCCTGATCGTCTTCTGGGATTATACATTTTGGCCTTCTTTAGACCACAGAAAAATAACCTTTTAATATTACAAAGTGCTGTCCAGGGTAAGACACTTTCACCATAAAAAGGGAATCTCTTCTTACGTATGTATCTGCCTAGACACACATTGTGACAGAATTTTAAAGCTAACTGAAATTTTAGTTAACTAGCAGCCTGAGGCTGTACTAGGACAGGATGTGCTCATGCAGCCCACCTCCTAGCTGTACCACAAAACCCAGACAGCCTTGAGCCCCAGCCTGCCACACATCGCACACAGCTGCTTTTCTTAGAATGGACTGACTCAGGTCAGCCTGACCACTTCCAGCTACACTGACTGTACTTTCCCACCTAAAAATATATCCTGTTTTCCTAACATATTATCCTGTTTTTCTAACATATTTCAAGGACTTTCTACCCAGCAACAGAGCTACAAGCTCTAGTTAATGTAACCAATAGGAACCCACCAAGCTGTCAAGCCTTTGTTCTCCCTTCTCACAAACCTATATAAACTGTACTCAAAGCTGTGGTGATTTGGAACGGCATTCCCACCAGCCCGCCGGCGTTAATAAAATGTTGCTTTCCAACTCCTTGGTGCAGAGCGCCTTCCTTTCAGTTCTTTCCAGTTCTGCAACAACATGAAAGACACCTGGCTTAAGTTCACCTTGTTGGCAATGTTGAGCTTCCCCTGTTTCCCGAAATAAGCCACGGTACAGAAATCCCTACATGCTTTCTTGTTCCGGGAAACCGCTGGCCACATAGGACCACGCTTCCCCATAGGACCTAGCTAATAAGGCTTGCTGTCTGTCCACTCTGTCCTGACTCCCATAACACTCGCAGGTGACAGACCTTCTGTTTATTGTTCCTTGGCTCTCATGCGTGATGCACTTAGAATGGAAGTTTGTCCTGCTAAAAACAGTTGGGCACAGATCTAAACATTCCCTGGTTCAGCGGACTGAGACTTTCTCTGATTACAAGCCCCGCGCCCGCAGTAACTCCCCATTACAGCTGGTCTGCTCCTCCCTATAAAACTAAAAAGCAAACGCAACCCCACTGAGACACGCTAGTCTCCACATCTGGGGCGCTCTGCCTATTGAAGCGGACCTCATAAATGAAATTTTTTACTGATTCGGTTTTTCTCTTGCCTGCTGGGCTCCTTTCGCCCATGCACAACCAGTGAATGAACCAAAGTAAAAGCCGGGATCGATTTTCAGGTGCACACTCCACGCCAGAACCAGCCAGCTCAACCGAGGCCGGCTGCCTCTAGTGACCCCTCCGCGGCTCCCACGGGCCCCGCCGATGACGTCACGTCCGCTGCCCAGAGTCTTCCCACGGGCTCCACAAACATGGTGGACTCCTGAACCCACCCTGCAGAGGTCGCTCCGGGCGGCGACGGTGCGCTATCTGGAGTCAGCCTGGACGCCGGGTCTCCGCGGGGCGGAGCGGAACGGTCCGGGTCCCGGCGCGCAGCCAGGCCAGACCTCTCTGGCGGTGGAACCCACCACCACTTTCTTCCCGACTGCTATGCCGTGGCAGCAGCCAATGAAGACCCAACTTCTCTGAGGCGTCGCTTTCCGGTGACGCAGGCCTGCGTGCTCACCCCACGTTCCCCCGTGCGGCCTCTCTAGCCTCCAGGCCGGCTCCTCTCGGTGGTCTTAACCCATTCCTGCCCTGCGCCTCGCTGTGTTTCCAGCGCTGGGGAAAGGAGGCGGCACGCCCGCGAGTGGACGGCGAGACCTGCTCTGGAGAGCGAACGCGCGTGAGACAGGCCGAGAGAGACTGAGAGAGGATGAACCCAAGGGGGCGGGGAGAGAGGGAAAGGGATGGAGAGGGAGACAGAAACAGAGCGCCACAGAAAGAGCGCGAGAGAGCAAACCAGAGAGTCGCGAGAGGCCGAATGAGAGACGGAGGGAGAGGGTGGGAGAGGACGCAGAGGGAGCTAGAGCTTCAGACAGACGAGAAGGAGGTGAGAGAAGGGGACAGGAGTGGGCGACAGGCCCCGAGAGAATCTCCTAGACCAGGGCAGGTGTGCATCAGGACCACAGTGGTCCCTTGGCCAGCGGTGAAGGGCGCTCCGGAGAGGATTGTTGTTTTTCTTGGACAGCTCGTCGCTTCGCTATCAGAATGGCGTTCGGACAGTCTGCGTGTCGCGTATTCCTCTTTCTGTAGCTGGGGACTGCTGTCTTTAAGAGGGGAAATAGGACTGAAACTTCCTGTGGGCATCGTTTAGCAGGCGGGGTGTCACTGGGCTCAAATTCGTGTTTGGTTCAGAAATAACCTGTTTGAACCGGGCGTGGTGGCGCACGCCTGTAATCACAGCACTCGGGAGGCTGAGGCAGGAGGATTGTGGCAAGTTCGAGGCCGGCCTGAACTACATAGCAAGACCCTGTCTTAAAAAAAAAAAGACAAAAAAAGCAAACAAACAGAAATAACCTGTTTCCTTAGCATCGCCTCGCTCCCCGCCTCATCTCCCACCCCACAGTGTGAGAGAATCATTCAAGTGTTTTCGAGAACGGCGACATTTCTCAAATGGAAACGGCAGAAAAACTCTTCCTAGAACTCTTGAGAGGGACTGTGGTCAGGATGTGACTTAGGAATGAGTACACATGGTTTTCATAGGCTCTGTGATTCCTGCATTAGCGCACAAATGCGGACCATTGTCAAGTAACTATGCAGGCTGAAGTGTGTGGTAGTCAGAGAAGAGAGGCATCTTTGGTTGTCCCCTTTGCTTGAGTACAGCAGTGGGCCTCAGTGGGTTCAGAAATGTGGCATAAGGATTAGTCACAGATTTTCAGTACTATCTCCATAGATTCACACAGCCTTCTTAGGGGTATTGGATTTGTGTGTTGACCAGTATGTATCAGGATTGTTTTGTTTCACTTGTCCCAAAAGGCCAAGTGAATGGCCTTGCTTGCCTAAGCCTCTCAGTGTACCTACCAGCCCAGAGAGAAGGGCCAGAAAGGAAGGGTTTGTATATTTCAAGGAGCAGAATTTCAACAGCTCCCTGTCAAAGGGGCAGTGTCCCTTCACCTGGACCATCTTGGCATTGAAGACAGTGTTTGGGGTATAATTTTTGTAGGGAAGCACTGGTTGAACTCTTTCGGGTTGGAGGCAGATTGCACTGAAAATCCTGCTTGGGTTGTGTGAAATGGTTCAGTTAAAACTAAATCTTACAAGCGCCTGCCTGGCAAGCACAAGGTCCTGAGTTCGATTCCCGGTACCAAAAAAAAAAAAACCTAAATCTTGATGATCCATTTACTTTACCTACCAAGTGCACTGAAGCTGCTCTCAAGATCAGTGTTCAGTTCTAGGCCAGGCAGTCGTTCATTACAGGGAAAATTTACATTCTTAGAGTAATAGTCCTGTGCTATAACAGAATCTATGTATGGTATTAGCAGATTATTAGAATTTCAAGGTAGGGAGAGCGATATATGCACAAAATGGTGCATGCGAATTAAAGCAGGAGACAGTAGTAAGAAGAGAGCCTGATGTAAGGAATAGTTCAGAGACCTTTGTATTTTAACAGACCTAAGTGAGTGAGAAATGGATACTGTCACGACCTAGCCCTGTGACCTTGAGTAGCTGAACCCCTCTGATCCTCCTTTACCTCATCTGAAAGTAGGGGTAATAATACAAATCGAGCATCCCTAATCTGAAACTCCGGAACCAAAATACTCTAAAACCTGAATACTTTTTTTTTTTTTTTTAAAGAGAAGAAAAAACAAAACAAATCAAAAGAAGAACAAATTTTCAAACCAACATAATAGGAGGGTAACAATGGTTAATACATTACGTATTACTATCTTTAAGTTAGTTATTCAGGACACCAGACATTAGCATTCAATTGTCCAAACATTATTGGCACAAACCTTACTCTTCAATGAACTAAGTAAAAATGGTAGTGTATCTATCTTAACCATCTTATATATATATATATATACAATTTTTTTTCCCTTTCCCTTCTTTCTTTTCCCTATTCCAGTCTCTCTTTCCTTTTGACCAGTTTCTTTTTGATTCACCATATCTATTGTACATTTTGGATCTTATTTACTCTTTCAGTTTCTCATACTAGAGAGATAATACGATGCTTACACATGTGCTTCTGGTTTATTTCACTTATGAGTATTTTCTCGAGTTGCATCCATTTACCTATAAAAGTCTCCAGTTTATCCTTCTTTATGGCTGAATAGTACTCCATTGTATAAAAATACCACGTCTTTCTTATCCATTCCTCCGTTGATGGGCATTTGGGTTGTTTCCAAGATCTGGCTATTACAAATTGTGCTGCTATAAACATGGGTGCACATATATCGCTGTGGTACGATGTAAAACCTGAATACTTTTGAGCACCAGCACGATACCAGAAGTGGAAAATTCCACACGTGACCTCCTCTGACACCTTGGAGTTAAAATGCAGGCATGGCTGGAGGCGTAGCTCAGTAGTAGAGGGTGTGCTTAGCATTCCTAGGGCCCTGGGTTGAATCCCCAGCAAACACACACAGGCGTGCGCACACACAGAGTGCACGCACAATCACAGGTGCATTGAAAGTATTGTATAAAATTATCTTTAGGCTATGTGTATATGACATCTATAACACATAAATGGGTTTTGTGTTTCGGCTCCAGTCCTATCCCCGAGATATGTCATTTTATACATGCAAATATTCTAAAATCTGAAAACCCTGCACTGCGAAACATTACTGGTCCTACTCTGCCTGCACTGTGTGTCACACCGACCCAAGGAAGAAGCCCTTCCTGGGCTCCGGGACCTCCTCTCTATTCCAGGCTTCCATGGCTCATGTTTCGAGCCTTGTTTGGTTTAGCGCCTTGCCTCACAGACTGGTAGCCCTCTGAGGACGGTTATCCTGCAGGAGTATGTGTTGTACGTGAGTGGATGCAGAAAGTATCTCGGCTTGATTTTCTGTTCATCCAGTGTTTGTGTTTTTTCTCCCCACGCTGCCCAGAGTCCAGAACCATGTGCTATCAGTGCTATAGTTTCCCCACTTCCTAGTGGACAGGTATCGTTATGCCAGCTTTTTCTCAGCTAGAAATAATATATTGTAAGTGAGTGGATATAGCAGATCCTGTGCTCAGATTTCTGTTCACTCAAGGGGTAGGAAGCACTGTGTCTTCTATCCCCACTCTATTCCCAAGTGTCTACTATTAGCGGAGTCCCCAGGTTTTTCCTCCCTATAGCGTTTCTTGGACAGAATTTCACTTCCTCAGACTGAGCTCAGTCTTCAGGATGGGGCTACATTGCATATCTCACCAACAGGACCACTGAGCAGTGTGCGCTCGGTAAAGGCCGTTTGCGTGAATACACCCTCGCCACACAGGTTGTGTTGTTTCGTAGATGAGAGGTGTAGATGTCAGACGACTGTTCGCTGTGTCTGCGATGTGAGCCCACTGATCAGTGACCTTGGTGTCCAGGTGAGCTCTTCACTGGCAAGAAGAGATTCTCTCCTAGACTTCTTCCTGGTGCTTTGGCCCCTCCTCATCTTTCCCAGTCCCTCAGACCCGCCTTTGAACTCCCCCTGCTGTTGTCTTTTCAGACCCCCCTGCCAAGAGATCGCTAATGCAAGGACCATGTTGGTTTCTTCATTTTCTTTTATACCCGAAAGCAGGCATTGCTAGGTATTTACTGACTTCACTGTTCTTTTATACGACAGTACTAATGCTGTACCCTCCATTCTCACCCCAGTAGGATAGAGATCATAGGCGAAAGCGCCGAAATTACAGAACACCTGCGTGCCAAAGACCGGACAACACCGACTAATCCACTTCTTGTATGGCTGGGCCTCAGACTCCTTTTTCCCTGGCATTGTAGAAGGTAGGTGAACACTTTTCAGCACCCTTTACCTTGCCCAGGTCTCAGTCTTTTACCCATAGGAATTTGCCATTTCTGGAAAAGCATCATAGTATAATTTGTTATCATTAAAGGAATCCTGTTCCTTAGAACTGAAATTATCTTCTTACGAGTAGTTTGTACCATTTGGGAAAGTTAGCAAAAAATATCACATATTGTTGTTGTTTTGCTTGTTTTGGTTTTTGGTTTTTTTTTTTTTTTTTTTTTTTTTTTTTTTTCTCAGTGCGGGGGATCATACTCAGGTCCAAGCCCGTGGCTGGCAAGTGCTGCACCACTCAGCTACCGTCCCAGCCCCTGTGTCATTATTTCAGTTGTCAAAATCAATACAACTCTCTTCACAACAGTCATCACCCCCACGTGCTGTGCATTGGCTTGTTTAGCTGTTACCTTCCCATCCCTCCCACTAGAGTGTAAGCTAATGTGAGCAGGGAGTTGATGAGGTTTGTTGGACAGTGTTCTGGTCACTGAGAAGACAGCCTGGCACTAGTAAAGGAGTGACCTGATCCCCAGACCAGCTCTGGACACAGGGACCAGCCTCCAGGACTTCCCTTTCTGAACTCTGTACCTCGGGATTACTCTCTAGCTCAGACTTCAGAGGGGGCCAAGAATCCAGAGAGGCCATGCCCTGCCACCAAGGGCACGTGCATCTGGAGCCAGGCAGACCTGGCATGGAGTTCGGTCTCTTCCTGGTTGTGTGATGTTAGGGACGTTACCTAACCTCTCAATGCAGGAATGTCCTCCTTTGCCATATGGGTCAATATGGATTCTATGGGGTTGACATGTAAGTGAGTTGTTTATAGAGGATCCATGTTCTTACTTCATCTGATAGATATTTGTGAATATCTACTTGGGGCAGGGCTCTGTGGTGGGCAAACGACACCACGGTGCTGAACTCTGTTGGCTCCTAGCCTAGTGGGTGAGACAGAAAGATAGCCATCCGAGACCAGCTGAGTGGCATTGGAGCTGAGAGAGGGGAGATGCTGGGTGTTGTGAGAACTCAGAGGACGGTCTGCTGTCTTCGGCCTGGGGAAGAAGCCAGGGAAAGCGTCCTGGAGGGAGTGTTGTCTATCTGAGACCCTCAGGTTGGGTAAGACCTGAGTCCTACCAAGAGCCAACCCATTTCCAGACTTTCATCTGAGGCCACCATGACCATCCCATCTGTGGGATCCCTACTAACCAAGGAATGGGGAACTGCCCCAGTGCTGGCCAACGAGAAAGGAAGAGAGTCTCTGCCGAGGTCTTCTGAAGTCCGTACTTCCTTGCTCTCAGGGAAGATACAGAAATAGAAAACGCCTTTGTATACTTGGATCTAGCAATGTATGCATGTCAGTCCTGGAACCAGTGCAGGAGAAAGGGACAGATCAGACAGATGATCTTTGTGTGACCCACTGATCACACATTCCCTGTGAATGGGAATGGGTCACCTGTGAAATGGGTTTGTAATAATTAATAATCCCAATACCCAACTCATAGGGTTATGTTTGAATATGTAACAGTGTTGTACAAGGAAAGTACATAGAAAAATTCCTGACCTGTTACCTGTTGTTACAACTGCTGATGCCACCATGGGATACTTTGAAGGAAGGGCTTTATGCTCAATTGCACACTTGAGAGCAGAGACCACAAAATTCACATTAGACTTCTGGCCAGCCTGAGAGCCTTTCTTTCTCTGCCACACTCTTCTCAGTTCCACCTTCCTCCACTAGGACTTGGACCCCTCATCAGAATGCTGGCTGTTCCATCATGGGTTCCCCTTCCAGGAACCATCAATACACCTCCTCTTACATTGCATGAATCCTTCCAATTCAGTTCCATCTCTGTCCCCAGGTCAGTTGAGCCTGCTTCTTGTTTGGGGGATGTCACAAAACAAGTCAAAGAGGATGTGACTCTGCGTTGTTCCTGCATGGAACTGGAAATTTTCGGAGACCTGGCCCAAGCTTTTCTCTCCAAACTCATCTCCCTTTGTTCAACATTTCATAGATCTCATTCACACCAGGTTCCAGTTCAGGCCTTGCCACTGAAGTCTGTCTCTCCTTATGTCGCAAATTCCCCATTTGTAAAAGATGACCAGTCTCTCACTGTACCTACTTTAGGGGTTTGTTGAGAGACCAAAATGAGATAATGTATGTTAAACCCCTAGCTCTCTTTTCCATACCGTATTGCTGCATTCTGTAAAACAAAATCTGTTTTCTGTCACACTTACTATAATTCATCACCCTGGCATTCAATAGTGTGGTAGCTCAGTCAGTGTTTTCAGATTAGACTGCAGGACAATGTGGTATATTTTAGGTGTATTATGCAAGTTTCTCCAGAGAAACTACACCTATAGGATATGCATATTGCTTCTTATTCGTGTATGTCTGTTTCTGTCTGTAAAGACATTGGTTGATTTCTGGAGTTGGCTTATGAGACCATGACTACTAACAAATCCTAAATCTGGAGCATGTCACACAGCTAGACGTCCATATGACATTTGATGTTCCAGGCTTGAGTTCAAAATCTCTAGGCAGGCCAGAATGCTGAGAACTCAGGGCAAGCTCCTATGTTGCAATCTTCGGGCTGAACTGCTTCAGTGTCTGGTCTTGAGGCTCAGTGGATGACACACACTCACATGAAGGAGGGCAGTGTGCTTTACTTAAGTCTAATGATTTTAAAGGTTCATCATACACACAGGTATCATCACAGCAACACCTACACTAGCATGTGACCAACAAGGCACCATCCCCAAGCAAAACTTAACACATAAAATTAACACCATGCAGAAGGAATATACTAAGGGACATCACCTCCCAAACTGAAGCTCTGACTCCTAACCTTTCTGTGTTCATTCATATCTGGTAGTATTTTCCCTCTCTTCAGAAGCTGCATGAGATAATGAAGGAAATTTGAGTCTGTGGTATTTTAAACAGGGGTTTGATACAAGAGCTTGATCCCTGTGGAGTGAGCAAATGTTGAAAGAATGAAACAGAGCAAGATGAGGAAGGAAGGAAAGTCACATTTGTTGCCCCAGCTGATCCCCTCCCCACAAATAAGAGACTTCTCTAGGCCTCACTGTCTATAATGCCTCTGGAGAGGCTCATGAATAACATCATACATGGGTGAGAGACAGAGCAGAAAAATGTTTCACAGAAATGATGGGGGAGGGCAAAGAGTGATTAAAACACAGGTCAGTCATAAGTTCACATTTCAGAGGCTTGTATTTCTTGATAAAAAATGTTAGTGAAAATTATTTTCTTCCTGCAAGAATTGGCTTTCTACATGAAGTTTGATCCTAAGATGGTCCCTGACATGTGAAAATTAGTTGAGAGAGAATTGGATTAAAGTCGTTTTCCAGGGCCGGTGAGATGGCTCAGCGGCGTAAGCGCCTGCCTTGCAAGCGCAAGGGCCCGAGTTCGACTCCCGGATCCCACATACGAAAAAGGGGCCGGTGATATCGCTCAGCGGCACGGGTGCCTGTTGGCGCGCGAGGTCCTGAGGTCGACCCCCCGGTACCCACAAAAAAAATAAATAAATAAAAAAATAAAAATAAAGTCGTTTTCCAAATGTTTCACAGTAAGTATCATGTGGGATGGTAATAATAGCCCACAGAATGTAAATGGAATAACTTGTTGGAAACGGAGCTTTCAATTACTGACATGTTAAGAAACTCTCCTTCTGGGGTGTTTGCCTGTGTTTGTGTCTTAGTTACTTTTCTCTCATTGCTGAGACAAATACCCGACCTTAGCTCACAGTTTGTAGAGATTTCAGTTTATAATCAGGTGGCTCCCAGGCAGGGTGGCACATGGCAGAGGGGCAACAGTTCATGGCAGCAGAAGACAGCAAAAGCAAGAGGAGAGAGACAAAACTCTTTCTGTTCCTTATATTGTGTGCAGGCTACCCACCCTAGGACGGGTGTAGCACTCACACCCTTAATCCCAGCATTGGACCATGAATCAATCACAAACTCTAGATTCAGCCACCTCTGAAAAGCCCACACCTCACAACCACATGAGTCCTTGGGGGGACATCCAGACACAAACCATAACAGTTTGTATATGGCACAGCCTGGTCATGTGATTCAAAATATCTCTAATAATTTTGTGTTTCCTGTCCTGATATTTGGTTAAGAACAATTTCTAAGTACTAGTATGTTCTGAAGAAGCAGCAAGTATATTCTTGGCTTCCAAGTTTCCCAAAAGGACAGAGCCTAAGCTGCTGCTCTAAAGTATTGATATAGCATTTAATGTAAAAAAAAATTTAATTCATCTAAAGCTGGGCACAATGGAGCACACCTGTAATCCCTGCTCTTTGGAGATCCAGAGGGGCCATGCTAAGACAGGAGATTCGTAAGATGCCCCCACTCTAACTTATGAGTACAAGACCAGCCTGAGTGACAGGGCCAGACCTCATCTTTAAAAAATGTAGATTTATTCAAGACATGTTTATTGATAGAATAGAGAGATGCCCTTGTTGCAAAGTCTACTCTGTGGGTATTTTCATGTAGTAAGATTGACTTTTCTCCTTTTGGAGTACAGTTCTATAAGTTTTAATGTAAGTGTAGATTCTTAATGCCACCACAGTGAGGATAGGGAACTCGTTCATCTCCCCAAAACACTTACTGCATCTACCCCTTTGCAGCTATACCTGCTTGTGCCTAATTTGTGATAAATAATGATCTCACCCATTGGTATCATTTTGTCTTTTGGGAAGTGTCATGAATGAAACCAGACAGCTTATAGCCTTCTGAATGGTTTCCTTCAATTAACATAATGCAAAATCTTGGATGCATCCCAGATCAGTACTCTATTGTTTTTCAGTGTTGAGCATTTCCCATTGAACGGATAGCACAGTTTCTTATCCATTCATTTATTGAAAGATATTTGTGTTATTTTCAGTTCTGGGTAACTATGAATGGAGCTACTTCAAACATTCATGAACTGGCTTTTTTGTGTATATTACCCTAAGTTTTTGTCTCTCTAGGGTAGATACACATAGAGTGGGATTTCTGGGTCCTAAGGTAAATATCTGCTTAACATATAAGAAACCATCGTCTGGTCTCCAAATGGCTATACCATTTTTTTTTTTCTCACCAGAAGATATGACAGATCCAGCTCCTTGGCACATTCTCCAGTACTTGATATTGTCAGTATGTTTTGTTTTACCTGTTCTAGTATGTACGACAAGGTTCATCATCACAGTTTTAATTTTTATGTCCTTTATGGTTAACGTTGACCCTATTTTAAGTGCTCATATTCAAGTCTTCTCCCCCATTTTCCAATTTGTGTTGTTTGTTTTCTTGCTATTAAATTTCGTAGTACTCTCCATATTCTGGATATAAGGCCTTTGTGAGGTCTATGGCCCTTATGCTTAGCCCCACCATTCATTGTTTTTCTCAGTCAGTGAGAAATTTAAATTTCTCTCTCCCTCCCTCCCTCCCTCCCTCCCTCCATCCCTCTCCCTCCCTCCCTCCCTCCCTCTCTCTCTCTCTCTCCCTCTCTCCCTCTCTCCCGCACTCCCTCACTCCCTCCCTCCCTCCCTCCCTCTCTCCCTCCCTCCCTCTCTCCCTTTTCAATGCTGGAGATCAAACACCAAGCCTTGAGCATGCTAACCAAATGCTCTACCATGAAGCTACATCCCTAGCCCTCAAGTTTTAAATCTTGATGAAGTCCACCTTATCAGTTTTCCTTTTTTCATGCATTATGCTTTTGGTTCAAGACTTGCTCATGCCTAGTCACAAAGATGCTCTCCTGTAGTATCTTCTGAAAGTTATATCATTGTACCTTTGACATTTAGGTCATCGATATACTTTTACTCAATTTTATATGTAAATCATGATATTGAGGTTCATATTTTTGCATGTGGATATACAACATTTGTTGGAAAATTCTCCCTTCTCTTGAATTCTCATTTATATCCCTGTCAAAACTCATTTGAAGCCAGGCATGGTGGCGCACACCCGTAATACCAGAATTTGGAAGGCTGAGGTAGGAGAATTACTGCATATTCAAGGTCAGCCTGGGCTATATAGTGAGATCAAGGCTACATAGTGAGTTTGAGGCCAGCCTGGGCTACATAGTGAATTCAAGGCCAGCCTCAACTACACAGTGAAACCCTGTCTCAAAAAAAAAAAAAAAAGAAAAAAAACTCATTTGACCATATTCATATGGATGTATTTATGGACTCTCTATTTTCTACCATCAATCTACGTGTCTACTCCTTTCCAAGATAGCAGCACTCTTAATTACGGCAACTTTATGAGAAGTCTTAAAACCAAATTATGTGATTTCTCTAATACATTCTTATTTCAGAAGTTTGAAAATTCTACATGAATTGTAGAATCAGCCTGCATAAATAAATAAATATATATATATATATATACACATATATATATATATATATATGAATTTCCTTCCAATATTTTGGTTGGCATTTCATTAATTCTACAGATCAA
Organism: Erethizon dorsatum; assembly: GCA_028451465.1. Lineage (NCBI taxonomy): Eukaryota > Metazoa > Chordata > Mammalia > Rodentia > Erethizontidae > Erethizon > Erethizon dorsatum. The sequence goes on from CM051842.1 coordinate 44,028,126, forward strand.
CTTGGTAATAATTGGCTTTTTTCCCCATATTGAGTCTGATCCATGAACACAGAGTTTCTCTCTATTTAATTGTGCCTTCTTTGATTTCTCTCTTGAGTATTTTATAGTGTTCAGCATACGGATCCTATATATATTTTTAGTTATATACATAACTATTTACTTATATATATAACTGAGTTTGGAGCTATTATAAATAGTATTAGTTTTAAACTTAGGCTTATCATACTCATATGGTTTTAAAGTGTTGACCTTGTCTCCTGTATCATTGCTAAACTCAGTCATTGGTTCTAAGAGTTTTGGAGGAGATGCAAGATGTGATCAATATATACAGTGAATAATTAAATGTCTAAAATTTCTACTACAGTAAAACACTCATTGCCATTAACCTCCCTCAGAATACTCCCCCTCAATCCTAACACACTTCTTCCATCATTCTTGCTACTTTCTGAAGCAGTTCCTCTTTATGAGTGTTTTGCAAGCTATGCTCAAAAATACAGCAAATATTGATGTTGTATTCCATCCAATGGAAAAGCAAGGCTTGTAAAAACATTACACTGTGTCCTCATTCATATTACTTACCAGATCTGGCACCATGTGACTTCTGGTTCTCCTGCAAAGTCAGAATGACCATGAAAGGTAAACATTTTGAATCAATTCAAGACATGGAGGCAACTATAACAAGGCAACTAAAGATATGACAGAAAACTTTCAGAATTGCTTGAGAAAATGTCAAGAATGATGGGATAAGTGTGTTAGAACTGAAGGGGAATATTTTGAGTATGGATTAATTACTGTAACAATTTCATTTTAATTTAAACATTGATTGGACTTTTCGTACTTTCTTTTGTTTTGTTTTGTTTTGTTTTGTTTTGTTTTGTTTTGAGACAAGGTCTCACTATGTAGTTCAGGCTGGCCTTGAACCTACAGCAAACCTCCTGCCTCAGCCTCCTGAGTGCTGGGATTACAAGCGTGCGCCACCATGCCTGGCTCATAGTATGTTTCAATCATACCTCATACGTTAGACATTCCAGATACATAGTCATGAGGTCTATGAGAAGAAGAGCTTTTTCTTCCCCCTTTCTTATTTGTATACCAGTGACTATGCAGGCATTACGCATCATCTACGACTTCCAGCATGAAGTTCAATAGCTGTGGTAAGAGTGGCCATCCCTGCATTGTTCTCAACTTTATTAAGAAAGGATTCAATCATTGACCATTAAATGGGATGCTAGTTGTAGGGCTTTTGTACATGTCCTTTAACAGGTTCAGGAAATGGTATTTTATTCCTAGTGTATTGTAATTTTTAATATCACCAGTGGATTTTGCATCTTGTCAAATGGTTTTTCCTATACTTTGATATGATCATGTCAGTTTTCTTCTCCACCTAAATTCACAATCTGTGGATTACATTGCCTGATTTTTAATTAGTGATAAAACAACCCCTGCAGTCCTGGTATAAAACTCACTTGACCATGGTTTCTGATGATATTGCTAAATTAAAACTTATCATTGTTCCGTTGAAGAATTTTGTACATATGCTAAAACAGTATCAGTCTGTAGTTTTCCTGGTATTAGTGCAGTGCTAGCCTCATAAAATAATTTGGATGTATTTCCTCTATTCTTTTTTTTTTTTAATGCAGGTACCAGGAGTCGAACTCACGACGTCACGCTTGCCAGGCAGGCACTTATGCCGCTGAGCTATATCACCGGCCCCTTTTTGTTCTTTTTTTTTTTATCCTCTATTCTTCTCTGAAAGAAATTATTTAGAATTGGTATAATGTCTTCATTTAATGTTTGGTAGATTTTGAAAAAAAAAATAGAATAAACCTCTCTGGGCCCAGAGATCATTTTGCAAAGGTTTTTAAGACCTATTCAATTTCTGTAAAAGATGTAGGACTGCACACAATTTGATCTCTGGTGAATTTTGGTAGCTTATGGTTTTCGACTAATGGGTCCATTTTGTGTAAGCTGTAGAATTTAGTTATTTGAAGCTGATAGCAGTATGAGCATGTTGTCCATTTTCTGGGACTATAGTGAAATCTCTTCTTTTATTACTGCTCTTGGTAAATTCTTTCCTTCCTCTCTTTTTTCCTGGTACAAGTTTATAAGAAGTACTGTTTGGTTCATTGAGTATCTCCCTCTTTTTCTTTTTGTTTGTGATCTCTTGAGTCTGTCTCCTATTTCTTAGTAAAAGAAATTCCTATTTACACACATTGTTTTTACTAGATGTAAAGTCAGAGGTCCCAAAGGCAAAAATTGCAAAGTGAGTGTCACCATGGTACAAATACTTTCGATTTAATAAAAGCCTACTTTATGAAAGTATGTGAGTGCTTATGAGAAGAGCATGTGTTGGTCACACATTGCTCATTCTTATAATTATTTTTGAAAGTAGCGTAGAAAGAGTCAGCAAGGGCTGGGTGTGGTGGCATACACCTGTAATACCAGCACTCAAGAAGCTGAGGCTGGATGATCATGAGTCAGAGTCCAGCCTGGACAATTTAGTGGGACCCTGCCTCAAAAGTTTAAAAATAAAAAGAGCTGGGGTATAAATCAGTGATTAGAGCACCTGAGGTTTGCTACCTACTATGGGAAAAAAAAACAAGGATTTAATATTGTTCTTGACATTTCATCATTACACGTTACAATGATTGTTGTTATTTCTAAAACCTTTGTGATGTACCATCAGCATTCTAAGCTCTAGACGTGTATTATTTCATGTAATCCTCCTAGGAAGCGCAGGAGATGGATCACATGATCAGCCCCATTTTACACCTAGGAAGTGGAAGGAGAGAAAGTTCAAGTGAGATGAATAGTCATGAGTTTTTCTTCTTCTTTTACCACTCTTCATTGCAGTCTGGCATCTTCTGGCTGTGCACTTTCCTACCTCCAATCTAGTTATTTGAAAACCTCCAGCTTCACCTTCCCATCTAGACTCCAGGGCCTGGCAGAGCTGCTGGCTCAGACAAGACCTCCATGGATCCACTCCAGAAATGGAATCCAGGGTTGATTTCTGGATCTTCCCAGATGGCCACTGCAGAGACCTCCCAGGAGGGCACAGCAGCCTCTCAGCCTTCCTCCACAGGACAGCTAATAATGGGCCTCAGTGACCTGAGCATTAGCCCTGGCTCCAACCCCCCTGCGCCTCTGCGAGAGGGACTGTTGCAGCAGCAGTACAGGGAAGAGAAGACTCTGCCAGAGCAGCACTGGGAAAGGCTGGGGTTCCCTCAGAGGAAGAAAGCATTCCTGGGGCACTTGAGACGCAGGCACCGTGATCACAGGGCACCTTACCCAGTCAAAAGGGAAACCAGGGTCTCTTTCCCAGTTGACAGAGCTCAGAATCAATTCAGATGCCAGTGTCGATACTGCCAGGCCCACACACCAAATATTTCTGGGGTCACTGGAGAGAGAAACGGGACCCTCAATCCCTCCTCCTGGGAAACCCTCGTGCAGGGTCTCAGTGGCTTGACCCTCAGCCTGGGCACCAACCGGCCTGGCCTTCAGCCAGGTGGGGTACAACAGCAGCAGGAGCCAGAGGAAAAGTGCCACCTGGAGAGGCAGCAGGAAAGCAAGAGCATGTTCCAGAGGCTGCTCAAGCAGTGGTTGGAAGAGAACTGAGATGCTCATCCTCCTGGGACAAAGACCCTTAGGGATTCAGACAGTGCTGTGTTGCCAGCTTTTGGGAGCTGGGCTTCTTTTGGAGACCAAGCAGCCGCTATCGGAAGAGGAGTCCCGAGACCTGTGTCTTCATCTTTCCTACCTGTCCTTCGTGGAGCGCTGAGAGGCATTCAGGAGCAGAGGAGACTGCACACCAGTGTCACCCACCTCCTCTCATCTGGTTCCCATGCTGCATGTTGTCAATTTCCCAGCCTAGATCCCCGTCTTTGCTCCTTAGCTTGTTGGCAGGAAGATATCAGATGTCTGTTTGGTGTGAATGCCTTGTTGATGTCCATGTGCTTTTGTACCATTTTACTGACTGCTGCCCAGGAACAGAGCTAGGTCTGCTTGACTCTGAGAGCCAGGTGTAAACATCTGCTGCCAAACAAAATGTGGGAAAAGGATGTGGAATTAGAACTTGACGCTTCAGCATTGTGTTATGAGTGTAAACTATTACGACTGCAATAAGCTGACTGTATGTGTTTCCCTGCTCCTTAGCAATCAAGTAGTATTCTCCCATGCAAGATTTTCGCCTGGGTTCCTCATCGCTAATACCAAATAAACATATGTATGAAAGGAAAGTAACAGTAGAATGCAGGTTTGTTCATCCATAGTGGTTTGTTTCTTTTTGAATCTCAGATCACTACCTTGAAATCCCCAGCCAGCAGACCAGAGTATGTCAAGAAGAGCTCTGCACCATGGAGATTCAGAAGAGGGGAAAGGGGCAGGCCCAGAACAGTCCAGCCACTATCTGAGATGCCACAGGAGGACCAGCATTTATACCAGCCAGGCAGTGAGGTTGGAGAAAGTCCTCTGATACATAAGGGTGGAAGCAGAGGCCACTGCTCCCAGAAGGAGCCCCCGAGTGTTGGCACTGGTTCCCTGGGTGAGGTTTCCAAGAGCCTTTCCTTGTTGCCTGGTACACTTGGTCAGCGAATGTGAACGGCAGTTTTGTGCCCGCTTCCTGAGAACCAGACTAGCACTGGGTTATTTCAAAATCCTACTGGAATTTAGACATGTGTCTTTTAACTTCAGGCGGCCTGAATGATTAAATTTACCTTCTTTTCCCCTTCTTTTGTCCTGTGATGTACACTTACCCAGCCAGGGACCCGAGATTCTTCTGAGCCAAACACAAATTCTGCATTGTGTCACTCTCTTTTTAGGGAGGCCCCAGGACTGCATTGCTGTAAAAATCTATGTGTCTCCTGCTGGTAGAAGTGACTTGAGAGCAGGTAAGTTTCTTAGATCGGAACTTGGGATCTCATCAGAGAGCTTGAGAGTTAAGATAACTCTGCCAGGGTTGTCTCTCAGGTCCTAGGGACCAGGTTTATGAAGGGCAGCTTTTCTTTCTTGACACTCGGAGGCCTAAAATCAGAGCAGTGATTTGGAAGTGTGTAGAAGGATAGCATAGCAGTGCACTTTGGTGATGTTTACTCAGTGTTAGACTCTCTTCTGTGTATTCCTGAAGGTTCACTCATTTCATCCTCTCCCACAGACCCATCATTTAGCAGCAGTGCCGGTTCCACATTGGGGAATGTGCCAAGGTCACAGAGGCCGCAAGAGGCCAAACTGGCATATGAGCTTAGGCAGGCTGCATTCTAGCTAGCATAACTAACCCATTCTTCTGTGTGAGAGCTGGGGTGAAGTGCAGAGACCCAGTGACCTCAGAGGACATTTAATGCTTTTCAAGGACCAAGTCTTGCTAAGACATGATGTTGAATCCTCACCGCTATGCAATGAAGTGGAGGTAAGTACTCCCACTTTATGGCAAGGTTGTGAAGTACTGGCCAGAGACACAACCTTTTGCCTGACTCCCTATACACCAAACCACACCCTGTATACCTTCTAGGTCAGTCTATTGGCCAAAAAGTTTCATAGTGCCAGTGACAGTCAAGCACTGAACCAGTCACCAAGGTTTTCTCACTTGACTGCTCCCCACTCTATGCTATGCTGACTTCTGTGATTGGGAAATGAGAAAGAATTGCAGAGCTGGTCCTAGCCCTCCAGTATTGAGTATTACATTGATTGGACACTGTGTTACTGCATTTTCTCCTGCTATGTCAGAATACCACACACTGGGTAGTTTATACACAAAACAAGTTTACTTCTACAATTCTGGAGGTAGAGAAGGCCAAAATGAAGATGCTGGCATCTGATGTCTTTTGAGAGCCTTCTTACTGAGTCCTCACATGGTGAAAGGTCAAATGGCGTGGGGGATGTGAATATTGTTCTCACATGTCAGCAGAACCAAACTCACTCCCACAAATCTTCTTAGCTCTATTTATCCATTCATGGGGACAGTACCCTTCTGACCTAAATATCTCCCATTAAGCCTGACTTCCTAACACTGTAGCCTTGGTAATTGACATTTATTGTGACTCCTACAGGTGACTAAAACATTCAAGCCTTGGTGTACACCATGGATGTATTTACGATAGAGCAATTGATCTGTGTGGCATGAATTGCCAGGACATTAGAAGGGAGAGAAGGGTCCCTGTTGGTTAAAGTAGGCATGAAGGGTTTGCTGAAGTACTGCTGCAGAGTGAATCAAGGCCTACTGGAGATTCTGTGAGTAATGCCAGAGGACATAAGTGAAGGAGGTGGCCACACACCATATCCCCATTTTGAAGTTTTGGTCTGCATACCCATGTCTGGCATACAGGAGAGTATCTGAGGGTGATATCTGAGATGATATCAAGCTACTGACTAGGAGTTAGAATCTGGTAATGTCTGATCATATCCAACATGTCCAATTCTAAACCAGGCACTGCATTAAAGGCACCAGCAGACAAGAAAATATTGGGGCAGAGTAGGGTACAAATGGAATGCACTAGCAGAAAATCTGGACAGATTTAAAGCCTGAAGGAAATGGAAATAGGAAATGAAACCTTCCCTCAACTGAGAGGTCAGGCCGAGCTGTCTGCATGGGTGAATTCTATCCAACATTTAAAGAAAAAATAATACCAATCCTTCACAGACTAGTCCAGAATATGGAAGGGAGAAACATTTCCCAAGTCATTCTACAAAAATAGCATTATTTTGTTAATAAATACAGACAAGGACAGCTCAAGTATATTACACACCAACATGAATTATGAATATCTATGCAACAATGCTTGAGAAAATATTGACAAAATCCAGCAACATAGTTTCTCCTGGGGATATACAGGTGGTTAACATTCAAATTTCAATTAAGGTAATACACCCTGTTACTAGAATAAGGGACAGAAATCATATCAGCTCAAGTGAGAAAGAAAACACATTTGAGGCATAAACTGGAGGAAGCAAGGAAAATCTTCAACCTGTCACAAGCATCTACAACTAACCTAGAGCTGTCATAATGTACTCAATGATATAGTGAAAGTATACATACTTTTCCCAAGAGAACAAGGCAGGGATGTCTGCCCCCATCATAAAAGGATGAGTATAAAATTAGATGTGAAAATACATGTTCATTCACAGACAAGCTAAGGATTTCACTCCTCAAAATTTAGGTTGAAACTTAACCCTCATTTTGAGATCAGAAGACATGGGAGCAGGGAAACTTTTTAAGAGGAGATTAGTACTCTGCCCTCCTTAATGGATTAGTTCATTCCGTTAATAGATGAATGGATTAACAATTCAGTAGGTTAATCTGGATAGTGGGTCTCCTATGAAAACCAGTTTAGCCAGGCATGGTGGCACACGCCTGTAATCCCAGCACTCGGGAGGCTGAGGCAGGAGGATCACTGGAAGTTCAAGGCCAGCCTGGGCTACGAAGTAAGTTCAAGGCCAGCCTGAACTGCATAGTGATACCCTGTCTCAAAGAGACAAAAAATAAAAACTAAAACCAGTTTAGCTAGAGCTGTATCATGTTCCTTGTCTCCCTGCCACATGATGCCCTGCTCTGTCTGAACACTCTGCCACAAAGAAGACAATCACCAGATACCAAAATAAACCACATTCCTATGTTCCTTACCAGTTTTGGGTATTGTGTTTTGAGCAACAGAAAACAGATTAAGACAACAGGATTTTAAGATATTCATGGCTCATGTTTCATGATGACCCCAAAGTGAAAACAATTTAATGTCTACCTACTGGTGAAGGGATAAAGGAAAGATATATCTATACGGTAGAACATGACTAAACATTGTGGAGAGACAAAATATTCATACGTGCTGCAGCATGTTTGAACCTCAAAAAAACTTTGCCAAGTGTGACAAACCAATCACAAAAGACCTTTTACTGCATATGTGGGTCTATAGGAAATGCCCAGAAAGGGCAATTCCACACAGGATGAAGATTAGGAACTGCCTGGACCTGGCAGTAGTCATCACTGTGACCTGGGATCCAATGCGCAGGCCTAGAACATGTCAATCATGTTCAAGCTCAGCCAGGTCCTTCCCCTCAAGTGCTAAAATCCTCTGGCTTTTGCTTTGGTTCTAAGTGCTAGCCCTCTGTTTCTCTGGTGACCAGATACCCAATGTTGCACCTCCCAGTGACCCTGTGCACCTGTCACCACACCCTTCCTGTTAGAAAAAAAGCCATGGAGATTTTCACTGAAGAGGGTTTTGTCCTCCATTTCAGTCTAGGGAAACCTGGGAGAAGAAATTCTGAAAGTGCTTTTGGGGGATTCCTTGCTAAAACTCACAACCTTAGACACACCCTGTGCTTCTCTGAGTAGCAATTCTCCTCTGGCTGCCTAGGCAACTTATTAACTTGTATTCCTACTTTTCTGGAAGGTTTGTCATTCCTTACTCCACTTGTCCTGTTCCTGGGACTCATGAGCTTTTATTACCATGTTGTCTCATTACAGATGTAATTGAAACAAAAATTTCTCAAGCAATGAACTATAATAAAATCATTCATACCCACATTCCTATCACCCAGCAGTAACCACTACTTACATGTTGTGATAATTTCCTTAGATGAGTTTTCCTTAGATGAGTTTGCATTGTAGAACCCAAAGTATAAATAAATTAAAAATAAAAATTAGCTAATTGGGGCCGGTAAGATGGCTCAGCGGCATAAGCGCCTGCCTGGCAAGCGCAAGGGCCCGAGTTCGACTCCCAGAACCCACATACGAAAAAAGGGCTGGTGATATCGCTCAGCAGCACGGGTGCCTGCTGGCACACGAGGTCCTGAGGTCGACTCCCGGTACACACACACAAAAAAAAAATTAGATAATAGGAAACAGGGAGATTGCTTGCAAATGGGAAAGGGAGCTAGAGATGGAAGAGGGTGGGAGGAGAGGAAAAGGGGAAGTGAAAAGAGTTAAGATGCACTGTGTGCATGTACCAACTCCCCACAATGAATGTAATCATTATGTAATGTACTAATAAAAATAAATTTTTAAATGCATTGCATATTGCTATATATGAAGTCACCATTCCTTTTACATCTTTTTTAAAACTCACGTTTATTGAATTATGATGCAGAGTCCCACTAACATGAACAATAAATACATGTTAATAACACTAAGAATCTAACATGAATTCCCATGTCCCAAAAACCTTTTTAAAAGAACCAAAAATTTTACCACAAGTGAGAAAAAAATTATTTACTGTTAGACGTGGAAAAGAGACATTACCCCAGAACGCTTATTTAAATGAAAACAGCATAATTTTTTTTCCAATGGAGAGTAGCCATCTTTGATTTGCTTCATGTTTATGCAGCATTCTTTGTTCAGGACACAAACAAAACAGTGCCCATAACTGTGTTCTTGATAACAGATATTGGTTGAATACATGAACAAGGGCTGATTTCTTCTACATAATTTTCTTTTGGAGATACAGTGTGCCCTTACATAGATTTCCGATGGTATTCTTTGAATACTTACCTAGAGGGTTTGTCTTTCAATTTAGCACTTTGTTGTGAACAATAAGCTTCTTAACACAATTTTCTAAAAAATAATGTTACTGGCTATTTTATGACTGTAACCTGATTGGGAGGAAAATGAGACTTTTTATCACCCTTGTATTGGGGACAGGAAGGCATTCTGCAACATGCATATGCAATCCTCAGGCTTATGCACCAGGGACAGTGGTGAACACTGGTGCCCTCCTTAAAGAGTCCTAAGACCCTGGATAACTGATGCCACCAGCGGGTACCGCAGTTTCCATACATATAAATTAAGAGTGGCAATAAAATCTGCTTCAGAGGGTGAAGGCCTGCATAAATAGCAGTTTGTGTCCTGACAATCTAACCATTAATTCTATTTTATGATGATTTTCTTCATAGGAGTTTCATCTACAAAAATTTATTTTCGACACAGTAAGATTCATGTGTACATCATAACTTCAACATCTGTCTTTTAAGTAAACATTTACACTTGTGAGAAATTGCTTTCAACATCTGAGTTATTTGAGAAATAGTGGAAACCTTTGATAAAACATTAAACGTTTCTGTAAAACTTTCTTTCAAAATATAATATCTGGAGTTGCAAACACAACTATCACCATGCTCCTTTATGTGGGCAGGAGCTATGGTGTTTGATTCAGACTTCAAATCTTCACTTTTGAAAGACTAAGAAGTACTTGACTGGGTGTTATTCATGGTCACTAAGAAATAAAATAATCACGTGTATAGTCACTTTTTTCTTTAAATCCATGGTTTCACAGTATTGGAATGTTAGACAGCAGTACTTTTCTACTAAATTGGTTTTTGTGTCCTATGATTTAACATTTCTTAAAAACCAGTTTTATGGGCTGGAAATATAGCTCAGTGGAAGAGTATTCTTGTGGCATGCGTGCAGACCCCACCAAAAGAAGAAAAAGCATCTGTTTCTCTGCCAGGTCAATTCGCTGAGTGAAGAGCCTTTGACTTGTTGCTGACAGACTCAGGACAGCGCTCAGGTGTTTGTAGACTAAACACTAAATTCCACGAAAATTCCTCTGAGGCTCAAGTAATTAAGATGCAGCATACAACTGCCTCGATAGAAATAATTTTTATTTATTTATTTTTGTTTATTCATTTATTTGTGGGTTGAACCCAGAGAGCACTGAGCTACATCCCCATCCCTATTTGATTTTTATTTAGAGACAGGGTCTCACTAGGTTGCTGGCCTCAAAACCAAGAGCCTCCTGCCTCTACAACCCAAATAGCTATAATTACAAATTTGTTTCCACCAAGTCCAAGTAGATATTTCATTTTTTGTGCTTGTGTTTTATCAGCCCTTAGTATATTTAATGTGTTTCCACAGGACAGTGCCCTAGATCCAACCAGTGGGCTGAACTGAGATTCTGCAGTCACAGTATTATTTGTTACAATAACCAAGCACTTGCTGCATTGGTTTGGGTCATATAATGAGGGACAGAGGGAATAAAGAAGAGTACACTAAATATGAAATTAAGGGTCAAGTTACCAAAATGTGGCTGGAACCTGGTATACGGTCATTTACATTAAACAATATAGGTGACGCAAGACTCATAAAACTGCAGTGTTCCTTCTCTCCCCAAGTCTAGATACTTCTGAAGCAGTTTGGGGCAGGCATCACATAACTGGAAAAGACTTACATACTTATTGGCAAAAAGTTTTCATTTTAAAAGGTGCTGGACAAAAATAAATTGACAGCTTCTTGCCATAAAGACATTGTTTGATTTAGACATGAAGTTCGTCACTAATTTTTACTTCTCCCAAGGGCTTATGGACGACCACACTGGGCCAGGGTTTAAGAGAAATTTCACTTCCACTCCCAGCTCTCAGTCTTTCCTATTTTACAGGGTCCCTTCATTCTCTGGTTTAATTGATTCTACCATATTATGGAGAGAAGCAGGGAAGGAGGAGCATCCAGGGAAGGAGATGGTTGAGAGAGCCCCTTTTGCCAGTATAGTACCTTCACTATTTTTTTATGCACTGGAATATTTTTTATATAAAAGAGGCACATATTAAGCATACAGTTTGAAATCCAATACTCTGTTAGTTTTTCTGTGTGCTTTCTATCCCATACAATAAAGGAAGTTTGGAGAGACATGAAATTATTAAAGAGTGAACATAACCAGGCATACTTAATTATAAACACTGAAAAGTAATCTCTAAGCTTCGGTGCACAACACTGTCAAGCTGTTGTACTAGCCTCAGCTCAATCAAGGGATTATTTTCTAGAGAAATATTTATTTTTCTCTATTTTTCTCTTTTGGGGTGCATGTGTGTGTGAGAGAGACACAGTCTCGCTATGTAATTCAGGCTGTCCTTGAACTGACTGTTGCCCAGGATGGCCTCGAACTTGCAAAACCCGTCTTGCCTCAGCCTCCCCAATGCTGCAATTACTGACATGGACCACCACACCTAGCTCCCATTTTTCTTCAGGTTAATCCATTTTCACTGATTTATTAAGACAAGTCCGTACCCTAGCTAAAGAGTATAAAAGTGACCAGATTGTTGGATCACTTACAAACAGGCTTTATAGAATACTGAGTTTTTTATACTGACTAGTTTTATGGCGAATCTTTTCCAAATAGCAAATTTTAGTATCGTAGGTCACATTAGTTTGTTACAGACACCAATCGTTCGCATGTAAATGATCTCGGGTTGGGATGGTGGTGCATGCCTGTGACCACAGCACTCTAGGAGGCTGACCAGGAGGATCCCACCTTAACCCACCTTGGGCAACTTAGTGGCTTGCGCATGCCGTTTCGAAATAAAAATTTGAAAGGACTAAGAATGTAGCTCAGTTCAAACTTCCTGAGTTCAATCACTGGTACTAAAAATAAATAAATGAACAAACCAACAAACAAAACAAACCTTGTGCACACACACACACCTCCATGAGACACAGGACAGTAGTTTTCTGAAAATATAAGACAGCTCAGCTGTGTGTCCGTTTATATAGATTGATTCACAGTTCTTACACAAATTTACTAAGTGGGTCCATTTTCCCTTTTGGACCCTTTTTGACAATTTGTTCTCAAATTAATTCCAGAGTTATATTTTTCCTATTCACTGCTTCGTCTTGGACACGATCTGTTGAGTTCTTATAGCAACTGAGGATTTCAACCACTCTAACATAATACGAAAAACACCAAATTTGCCCAGGAAATACACAATGAAAAATAAAATCCCTTCTTTGATGCACACCCAGGGAAATGTGCCTCCCCAAACTTTCTCTTTGTGGCTACTTCATCAGGATTTTAACCTCTGGTCCTCTAAATGGCAGGCTGGTATTGCAGTGTGATAGTATTATAGGCAGCTAAGTTAGATATAAATTAATATGCAGTTAGAGAAGGACTGGAACCTCAAGGAGGTGAGCACAAAAAATAAAGACAGATGCACACGTAGGTGAGCAGAGCATCTGTATCCATCCCATTCCAAAAATGGGGGGTGGGGATAGCCAGAAATCAAGCCAATGTGCAGAATTTTTTATTTATTTTTTGCATTTCCTGTGTTCCAGTCAGGACCCTACGTTAACATTCCTTAAAAATCCTTCTTGGGAGCTGGAAATATAGTTTAGCAACAGGATGTTGACCTGGCATGCATGCTGAGCTGGGTTCTGGTTGCACCCACGAAACAAACAAACAAAAAAACCCAAACTATTTTTCTGGCGTCAGCCGGGTCACTTCATTTACTGAAGACCCTTCACCTGTGCTGGTGTCCATCGCGTCTCCTGGGAGCCCTGTTGGCCAGGAAGGATGCCAAGGGCCAGGGCTAAGAGGAAGACAGTGAGGGAGCCAAGTGAGAGGCCTGGTCAAAAGCCGGGGTGGGTGGGAGCGGGACCAGGGACTCGGGAGGGCACTGGCAAGAGGAGCTTGTCCTGCGGTGGGGCCGCACGCACCAGACCCCCGGGTCCTGTCCCTCAGTAACAGCACTGTCAAAAGTGGGACCCCGGGCCTGGGCCTCCCGGGCTCCCACACGCAGGCCCACAACAACCCAATCCTGGGCCTCCATGCGGCGCGTCCTTCCGGGAACGCCGCGACTTCCTGCTGCTGTTGCCATGGTTCCCAGGGCGGGAGGAGGGCGGCTTCCTTAAGGGGCGGAGCCTTCAACGGGGCCTACTTGGGTGGTTTTAGTGCGTTCTGGGCTTCTTGCCTTCATTCGACTTGGACCCCATAAACTTCATCTCTGGGTCTTTGGCCACGCAGGTTTAGGAAAAGACGGATTTTCCGCTAGTGATGCACGATGTTCGTTTCTCTGGCCGCTAGATGGCACTGTAGTTCTGTACAGAGGGCCTGCCTGCTTGCTCCCGCCCTTCCTGTCTTAAAAAAATGCGTAAAAAGTTTTTCTATTAAATTGCCTTTCTTTGTGGTGAGTTTTACAGTCAGTTGCAATCGGTTCCCTACAATTCGGGTGCCATCTTATGGAGAAGTTCCTTGCTAAAAATCACCACCTATGGAACCCCTTTGCTTTTCTTGTTGGCATTTCAACTGGGAGGCTGCCTAGGCACCCCAACAGCCTATATCTCTTTTTCTGAAAGGCCTCGTTCCTCCACTTCTGGGTTTTTCATTTTTTCCCCAATTTTTAGTTTTTGTTGGTGCATGTTTGACATACGTGACAATTACATTCCTCCTGAGAAGTTGGTACAAAAATATAACACATCTTAAATTTTTTTTCCATCCTATTCCCGGCAATTTTCTCTGTCCCTGCACCTTAGTCCTGCTTCCACTTCCAAAAGATCTATCTCCCTGTTTCCTATTTTCTCCTAATTTGCTTGTTACTAATATTTTGGATTCCTTGGAAACCATGTGATATATAAGCTCGTTTGATTTATTTCACTTAACATTATGATCTCAAATGCATACATTTTCCTACAAATGACTCAAACCTATCCTTCTTTATGGTAGAGTAGCACTCCATTTTGCATGAATACATTTTCTTCCATCCATTAATCCATTGATGGGCCCATAGGCTGCTTACTAGGTTTAGCTATTAATGAGTTGTGGTGGTATAAACTTGGGTATGCATGTGTCACTGTAATATGATTTCTTTCAGTCTTTCAGGAATGTACCTACAAAAGGAATAAATACATCAGTGAATGGAATTTCTAGAATTCAGTTTTTTAAGGTATCCCCATAACTCTCCTTGCGTTTATGCACCTTTACCAGTACAATCTTTCATTATAGACATCCTTGAATTTCACTCTGTGAAATTTCTCTAGGATGTTATACAGAAAACCATTCTTACCCAGTGTCCCATCACCTTGCAAAAACTATTAAACATTTTTTCTCATAACTTCCTTAGAGAATATTTCCTCTCTAAAATGCATTTTGAGGCTGCAATGGTGGTGCACCAGCACTCAGGAGGCTGAGTCAGGAGGATTTCTGCAGGTTTGAGGCCAGCCTGGGCTACATAGCCAGTACAAACGCCAGCCCAGACTACCTGGGGAGCCCCTGACTCCAATGAATGAATGGTGAGCCAGGTTTCCTGTTTCCAACCTGAGCAGCCCTCAGGAGACTGAGGCAGAAGAATCACTAGTTCAACACCAGCCAGGGTGATTTAGTACCTTAGGAGACCATGTCTCAAAATAAAAAATAAAAAGACTGCGTATATAGCTCAGTGCAAAGGCCCAGGTTAAATATCAAGTACCCCAAATAAATATATAATCATTTTAGACATAATGAGATCCCTAATGTTAGCATTGATTTAGCCCACTTTAAAGGTCCTTATATGTATAGAAGTACCATAGAATCCTATTAACACATACAACTAGTTTGTAAATGTACAAATTACTCAGAATGCATACTCAGAATGAATTAGTCTGTCATATAGTTATTTGAGAAAGACCTAAATTTTTTTCTAGAAGTTTTAAAAATTGTTAACTGGTGTGGAGAGGAGAAAAAAAATCCCAGACCCCTTATATAAATGACAGTAAAATAAACCAGGGTTCCTAAGACATAAGCCATTTTGGTTTTGCTTTGTTTTTGCTATGCATTGTTTGTTCAGGACAAAAAGAAAACAGTGCCCTACAATGTGTTCACAATGTATGTGTTTTTTGTTGTTGTTGTTTTGTGGGTACAGGGGGTCGACCTCAGGACCTCGAACGCCAGCAGGCGCCCGTGCCGCTGAGCGATATCACCGGCCCTTTTTTCGTATGTGGGTTCTGGGAGTCGAACTCAGGACCTCGCACTTGCCAGGCAGGCTCTTACCCCGCGGAACCATCTCACCGCCCTATATGTATTTGTTGAACATATGAACAAGGGCCTGGTTTCTTCTAGGTAATTGTAAGCGAAATGAGTCATTCATTACGTAGTACTGAAATAGCAGATAGGGCTTAGGAAAGCTGGCTGGGAAAATTAGCAGGACCTGTCAATCACAAGATCCTCTCCAGAGCTCCCAGGAGATGTAGACAGCATAAAAAGGACAGGCCATCATGGAAAGCTGCTCTCATGGGTAAGTTGGCTCAGTAGCCTGCTACAAGTCTGAACAAAGCATGTACTTTTATTTTTGCTTTTACCCTCTTTTTCTCTTGTTCGGCCCAAGTTTGCTCTGCAGAGGTGGTTTCTCCCATACACACTTACACCATAATTTTCAAATAAACTTTTTGGCACTGTTATTGGCTTGTCTCATCCAATTCTTTTCTTTGATGGAAAAAGAAACTGAAATATTTTTGATCAGCGAGCCATTTCTAAAGAAACTACCCTGTAACAATACTCTGATGGTACACTTTCAACAATTTCTACTGGGCTTTTCTTTCCCTTTACCAGTTCATTTTCCTGTGAGCAATAAGCATGTTAAAATCATTAGGAAAAAAATATTTTATTGAATGTTTTTCATTCTTTCCCAGTGTGATTTTATTTCATCCTTCTACTGGGGATACAAAAGCATTCTACAATCTAAATATGAATCCAGAGTCCGACAGACCAGGGACATTTGTGGACATTAATATCCTCCTTCAAGTGTCCTAAGACCCTGTATAACCAATGCCACTTCTGTGTGCCAGTGTTTCCACAGGTATAAATTAATGATGTGTGCCTGCATAAATAGCCCAACAGATCCTTAGTTTGTCTTCTTACAAATTTCTATCCTGTTAGTATTGTTTTTTATTTGTAATATTTGCTCTAACGTGAAGTATGTACAGGTTTTTAAGCAGACATTTTGAGACCATAAGATATAGTCTTTCAATTTAATTATAGCTGACGTTCATTTTTTAATTTCCATTTTCTGCCTTTATATAAAAAATTACAGTAAAAATTTCCAGGGAAATCCAGTCAAGGAAATCTGTCGGAGGAAAGCATCTTAATACAATGTGCAAAAATATTCCCCCCATAAAATGAAAGGAATATTTTAACATGCATATTGTTCAACATCTCTAATCACTCATCATAGACTTTAAGAAGTTGATTTATTGAATTATTAAGCCCAAACTCTTCACACTCTCAGTGTATGCTGCAGGAAGCCTAATCTCTGTTGGCACTAAAGTTGTATGAAAAGGCTTGTTTTTCATAACCTCATCGTCGCTTATTAACTTTTAACAATAATTTTATCATTGGGTTAGGGCTGTAGACAAGTGGTAGATTGACTGCCTCAGATAAGTGAGACTAATACAAAAATATTATATTTTTATTAATTTTATTGGTACATTTTAGATATACATAATGATCACATTCATTAGAGGAAGTTTGTACCCATACATATTTCTTGATTCTTCTTTTTTCCCCGAAGCCCTCTCCTCCCTTCAACCCCTCTTCCCCTCCTTATTTACAAAAGCTTTGTTTCCATTTTCTTCCATTCTTTTTTTTTCTTTTCCCTTCCTTCCTTTCCCCCTCCCCCATCCCTTGTTCCCCTTCCCATTTGAATATTTTCTTTCTATTTCCCAGTATCTGTTATACCTTTTGGTCCTTATTTACCCTTTCAGTTTCTCCCACTAGAGAAACAATGTGATATTTAAACATGTGTGTACAATTTTTTCATTTAAGAGTATGGACTCTTTTTTTTCCCTTCCTGCCTCCCTCACCCCCAGTTCCCCTTTCTTTTGAAAAAATTTCTTTCTTTTGAAAAAATGTCTTCCTATTTCACAGTACCCTTTATACACTTTGCTCCTTATTTACACATTTGTTATCTCATACCAGAGAAATGACGTGATATTTACATATGCGAGTCCAATTTATTTCACTTAAGAGTATGTTCTCAAGGTGCATCCATTTACCTAGGAATGTCTCGAGTTTATCCTTCTTTATGGCTGAGTAGTACTCTATTCTTAAAAAAAAAAAAACACACATCTTCTTTACCCATTCCTCCATTGATGGGCATTTTCATTGTATCCAATATTTAGCTATTACACACTATGCTACTATAAACATGGGTGCGCATATATCACTGTACTATGATGTTTTTAATTCTTCCCGGAAGATACCCAGAAGGGGAATGGCTAGACAAAATGGGATCTCTAATCCTAGTTTTTTGAGAAATCTCCACACTGATTTCCACAGTAGTTGCACCAGTCTACACTCCCACCAACAGTGGAGAAGGGTTCCTTTTTCCCCCACAGCCCCTCCAGCATTTGTTATTAGTTGACTTCTTGATAATAGCCATTCTTTCTGGGATGAGATGGAATCTCAGTGTTGTTTTAAATTGCATCTCTTGAATGATCAATGATGTTGAACATTTTTTCATATATTTATTTGCCATTTGTATTTCTTCGTCTGAGCAGTGGGTATTCATCTCAGATGCCTATTTTTGGATTGGGTCTTTAAATTGGGGGATCTGATTTTTTTCAATACTTTATATGTTCTAGATACAAGTCCTTTTTCTGAGGGACAACTAGCTAAGATTTTTTTCCCACTCTGTGGTTGTCTTGTCACTCCACTGGAAATTTCTTTTGCTGTGCAAAAGCTTTTTAATAGGATGAGATCCCAGTTGTTGATTCTTTGTAGTATTTCTTGTGCAAACTGGATTTTGTTCATGAAATCTTTGCCTACACCTATGTCTTCAAGAGTTCTACCTATTCTCTCTTCCAGCAGATTTAGTATTTCTGTTTTAATATTTAGATCTTTGATCTATTTTGATTTTAGTTTAGTGCATGGTGATAGACATAGGTCTAGTTTTAATCTTTGGCATGTGGAAAGCCAGTATTTCCAGCACCATTTATTAAAGAGGCTATCTTTCTTCCCATGAACGTGCTTGGCCCTTTTCTCAAAGATGAGGTGGCTGAGTGTGTTTGGAATTGTTTCTGCATCTTCTAATCTGTTCCTTTGATTATCAGGTATGGTTTTTTGCCAGTAAATATTATATTTTTTGATTGAACAAGTTGTATGTGTAGAACTTTACACCCATGTGTCACATACATTGAAAATACATTTCTTTTATAATTATACTTCTGGCTTTCACGTGCATAGATTATTTTATTTATACATAGACAAATTTATCTACTTTTAGGACTGGAGATTAAACTGAGGCACCTTTTTATGCATGATTTCACGTCTTGATACAAAAGTTGAAAACGTCCTTTGTCATTTGCAAGTGTCCTATGGAGATGTTTCACTTTAAACAATAATGTATGCAAATAACCTGAATTAATCAATACTGATCAATTTTTTGGCTATAAATAAATTATGTAATTAGGACATACTTGTCACAGAGTGTCTTGGACCACTGGCCTTGGGCCAGAGCTCAAGAGTACTGTACATCCCATCCACTTGCAGCTATACCAGCCTCTGCTGGTTTACTGAGTCCCTTTGTACTCCGAGCCAGCTCTTTACAGTACTCAGTTTCAAAGAGAGAAGCATGAAAGGAGGAGCATTCAGGGTAGGAGATGGAAAAAGTGGCCCTGTTTCCCATATAGTAACTTCTGATTTTTCTCTTATTCACTAGAATGTTTTTCAAGAAAGGGTCCTTCACTTAAGGAGACTTTGATATCCAGTGGTCTACAAGATCTGTATGTTTCTCCTCAGTGAAATTTGGTTATATGTGTCAATAGTAGGAATCCACACAAGGCACATTATCTAAAATGTGGGCAATGCTTTATTAAAAATATTTTTCATGAGCCTGGCTGCACATGCTGTAGGTGGGACTAGCAGCCCAGCCGCACATGGCACAGGCCAAGCAGTGGCCCGGCAGCAAGGAAAAGTCCTAAGCAGCAGTGTGAGAATATGAGACACTGTTTCCCAGGGGCCGTGGAGAGCCAGCAGTTGGTAAGTGAGGTGAACTGACACTGTGCTCTGGCAGACAGACACGCAGAACAGAAGTAGACAGGTGGGGTCACAATTTTATTTCAAAGGGCTTGGGGCAAACTCCAGCAGCAGAACAGTCCCAGGTCGCTTCACTGCCAAAGTCCCACAGTGGAATGAGGGAAGAGCCATCCAATCACAGTAGACTGCCAGCAGATGGGAAGAATACTAGGGAGAATCGTCCTGAGAGGTAGGAGCTGGAACCACCTAGACTCTGCTCTGGTGACCACCAAAAGCCATTCTTAACCCTAAATACAAAGGACTGGAAGGATCTCCCTGGTCTGCAACTGGCAGAGCAGCCTTGGCCAAGCGGCATAAGCAGGAAAGCAGCATTGGCCTGCAATGGGACAAGGGCATTCACCCTGCCCAATGACCAGTGTGTAAGAGGAGTCAATGGTGTGGAACAGAGGAAGCTGTGCAAGATGCGGAAGGGTCCGACTGTGCACAGATCTGGGAGCAACCCCAGGCTTTCCCTACCCGAGGGCGCCACAGCAACTGGGAGACCACCATAGAGACAATCACGGTGAGAAATGGACATAGAGAATGTTCTCAGCTTAATACCAATCCCAGCCCCCACAACTAAAAGCCAAGATCAGTCCCATAACTAGCACAAATCGTACTGCAAACTTGGCAGGATAACACAGCACATTTCCGTGATCCAGCGTGGACACTACCATAGAAGCATGAACTCTAGAGGAATTTTATTATTTTTCTTTTTCTTTGTTTGATTGGTTTTCCTTTTTCTGTCTGGTTTGGTGTTTTTGTTTGTTTGTTTTTCTTTTTCCACTACTTAAGTTTCTTACCTTTCTTTTTGCTTTCTACTATTCCTCTTCTTTCTCTCTTTCCTCAACTACCTCTCTTGATTTTATGATATTTTCATGTGAGTGAATATTGTCTCTTCTCTTTCTGGTTCTCTTCAATAATCTTTTACTTTCTCTTTCATTGTCTCTATCCTGTGTTCAGCAGTTTTCCAAAACATGGGTAATCATGCTTTGCCCTCAAGCCTTGCTTCTACTAAATTTGTCCTCATTCATCTCTCTATTTTGTTCCCTATCCCTCCTAAATTTCACCCACAGGGTAAAATCACTCTACTAAGGGGAAAATTGTTGCATACAAGTTCCTGATATATGTTGGATTTTCTCATATAACTGTAGAAATTGCTCCTATGATTAAAGGTACCAAGATAATAGTTACCACAGTTTGTCAGTAGCTATGCTGTGCTTGATGCTATTGTTATTGCTAACGGTATTTTAGCCAAGAGGTCATGCCTGTTATAATCAGCTTTTCCCACCTGTATGACAACACTATGATTGTCTGGGGTCATAATCATCACCATAGTCCAGTACCAAAGCACTGGGTTCTGAGCCAAATAGATAGCAACTTCTCATCCTTAATAAATTGTGAAGGTACGTTCTTGGGATAGACACAAACACCAGGAACCACCTACACCTAGAAGACGTCTCTGAGGAGGACACATTTCCTAAGGAAGCCTCAATACTAGTTATAAAGCTATCTACCATAAGAAATCTACAAGCATCAACACAGAAAACAAAATAAAATAAAAACTAAAAAATAGAAAATGAGAAGACACAGAAGCAAAATGCAACCCCAGACCTCCAGCCCTCCCAGAGGACAGGTCCAGAACACAATGAGATAGAGGAAATCAGAAGCCACCCACTGGAACTTTCTGAAATGATAGCAGCAGATATGAAAACACAAATGGATGAGGCTACTGAAATAATAATCTCTCAGGAAAAAAAGAAATAACAATCATAATGAAACATATTAGAGTAGACAGATTATTTTAAAAAGGAGCATAGGAAAATGATGGAAACCATGAATGACCAACATAGGAAAGAAATGGAATCTGTGAAACAGATCCAAACAGAAATCCAGATTTAAAACTCCATTGAAAATATATACAACAGGGGCCGGTGAGATGGCTCCGCAGCATAAGCGCCTGCCTGGCAAGCACGAGGGCCCGAGTTCGACTCCCAGAATCCACATACGAAAAAAGGGCCGGTGATATCGCTCAGCGGCACGGGCGCCTACTGGCGCGCGAGGTCCTGAGGTCGACCCCCGGTACCCACAAAAAAAAAGAAAATACATACAACAGATTGTATGAAGCTGAGGATAGAACATCAGATATAGAAGACAGGATTGCAGCTAGCGACCACAAACACAAAGATATCTTAAAAAGAGCAAGGGATAATGCAAAATCAATCCAACAGCTGCATGATGAATCAAAGAAAAACAACATAAGATTGATTGGACTCAATGAGAAAGCCAGCGATAGCACAAATGCCATAAAAAAAAAACCTCTTCACAGAAGTAATGGCAGAAAACTTCCCATACATGGATAAAGAATTTGACATACAAATAAGTGTTGCATATGGAACTCCCAATAGCCATGACCAAAATAAATCTACACCAAGGCATATAATAATCAAGATTCCAGAAATTCAGCACAAAAACAGAATATTAAAAGCTGTTAGAGAAAAGAAACAGATCACCTATAAAGGAAAGCCCTTCAGAAGCACAGCAGACATCTCAACACAAACCCTCAAATCGAAGAGAGCTTGGAGTGAGGTATTTTAAGCCCTAAAAGAAAACAACTTCCGACCCAGTTTGATGTACCACACCGAACTATCTTTCCAAATCAAAGGAGAAATAAGATACTTCCATGACAAAGAACAACTGAAGAAATTCATGACCACCAAACCAGCTCTCCAAAATGCTCTGAAGGATATTTTAGACAGAGATAACACAGACCAAACTTCCAAAAACACCCATAGAAAGAAGCCACCAGATAAGGCAAGCAATTAAACAGCAGGGAAAGTCAGGGAACCAACAACAGGAAAATAATATGAGAAGGATAAGCCAATATATATCACTTAAAACCATCAGTATAAATTGTCTCAATTCATCAATCAAAAGAAACAGACTGGCAGAATGGATCAAGAAGCAAGATCCAACAATATGCTGCATACAAGAAAAACATTTATCTAGAAAAATGCACAGACTGAAAGTCAAAGAATGGAAAATCATACTCCATGTGACAGGAACACAGAAAAAAACAGGGGTAGCTATTCTCTTTGCAGACATTGTGAACTTCAAACCAAGAATGATCAAAAGAGACAAAGAATGTCACTACATACTTGTTAAGGGAAAACTCCTAGAAGAAGAGATGACAACCATAAATATATATATATATATATATATATATATATATATATATATATATATATATACATATATATATATATCTCAAATACTGGTGGACCCAACTACATAAAACAAATATTCATGGACATGAAAAATCAAATAAACACTCACAATTGCAGTGGGGGACCTTAATACCCCACTGTCACAAATAGATCAACCAGACAAAAAATCAACAAGGAAATAGGAGAACTGAATGAAACCAAATGGACTTAGTAGATGTCTACAGAGTGTTTCACCCAACAACATCAGAATACACATTCTTCTCAGCTGCACATGGGACATTCTCAAAAACAGACCACATACTGGCTCATAGAACATTTTTAAGTAAATCAAGAGGAATCGAAATTATCCCATGTATATTATCTAACCATAGTGCAATGAAAATGGAAATCAATGCCATAAGAAACCACAAAAACTATATAAACACATGGAAATTAAATAACACCCTCCTGAATAACCAATGGGTCACAGAGGAAGTTGAAGAAGAAATTAAACAGCATCTACAATTAAATGATAATGCCAATAAAACATACCAGAACTTATGGGATGCAATGAAAGCAGTTCTATGAGGGATATTCATATCGAATTCTCACACCAAGTAAACAGAACGAACTCAAATAAAGAACTTAATGTTGAACCTCAAACTTCAAGAAAAAAGAACAAATCAAACCCAAAACTCATACAGGGAGGAATTATAAAGATAAGAGCAGAAAGTAATGTAATTGAGACTAAAAATGATACAAAGAATGAATGAATCAAAGAGTTGGTTCCATGAAAGATTAACTAAAATTGATAAACCCTTAGCCAACTTTAATAAAAACAGGAAAGAAAAGACTCAAGTTTATGCAATTAGGAATGAAAGGAGTGAAATCACAATGGATCCTGCAGAAATCCAGATCATCAATACCCACTTCAATAACCATTATTCTAATAAGATGGAAAACACAGAAGAAATAGACAGATTCCTAGATACATATGAATTACCAAAGCTGAATGAAGAAGATACTAATATTTTAAATAACCCAATATCAGTCAATGAAATTGAAAATGTGATTAAAAATGTACCAACAAAGAAAAGCCCAGGTCCTTAGGGATTCACTGCCAAATTCTACAAAAATTTTAGAGATCTAATGCCATTAATGCTGAAACTCTTCAATGAAATTGAAAGGGAAGCAACACTCACAAAGTCATTCCTGGAAGCAAGTATTACCCTGATACCAAAACCAGAGAAGGACCCAACCAAAAAAGAAAACTACAGGTCAACCTCCCTAATGAAAATAGATGCAAAAATCCTCAATAAGATACTGGCAAACAGATTACAGCAAATCATCAAAAAGATTATCCACCACGACCAAGTAGGATTCATCCTAGGGCTGCAGGGATTGTTCAACATAGGGAAATCAATAAATGTAATATATCGTATCAACAGAGCCACAGACAAAAAATACATGATCATCTCAATAGATGCAGAAAAAGCATTTGACAAAGTGCAACACCCATTCATGATAAAAACCCTACAGAAAATTGGAATAGATGATCTTTATGTCAATCTGATGAAAGCCATCTATGACAAACCAATAGCCAACATCATACTAAATGGTCAAAAACTGAAAGCTTTCACTCTAAAATCAGGAAAAAGACAAGGATGTCCATTATCACCACTCCTATTTAATATAGTTCTGGAAACACTAGCCAGAGTAATTAGAAAAGAGAAAGAAATAAAAGGAATACGGATAGGGAAGACAGAAAGAAGTTACATTATCAATACTCACAGATGACATGATAATCTACATAGAAGACCCCAAAAACTCCACCAAAAGACTTCTAGATTTAATAACTGAATTCAGTAGTGTAGATGGATACAAAATCAACACTCAAAAATCAATAGCATTCCTGTACACAAACAAAAAATCACTGAGAGACAAATTAAGGAAACCACACCTTTCACAATAACATCCACAAAAATGAAATACTTAGGAACCATCTAACAAAGTAATTAAAACAACTATACATTAAAAATTACAGTACTCTGAAAAAGGAGATCAAAGAGGACATCAGAAAATAGAAAGATATCCTTTGCTCATGGGTAGGAAAAACCAACATAGTGAAAATGGCCAAACGCCCAAAACTGTTATACAGATTTAATGCAATCCCAATAAAAATACCATTAGCATACCTCACAGAACTAGAGAAAACATTCTTAAAACTAATTTGGAACCAGAAGAGACCTAGAATAGCAAAAGCAATTCTCGGTAAGAAAGGCAAGGCTGCGGACATCACAGTCCCTGACTTGAAATTATACTGTAAAGCTACTGTTATAAAAACAGCATGGTACAGGAAAAAAAGACTAGTGGATCAATGGAACAGATTAGAAAATGCCAAAACAACTCCAAACACACTCAGCCACCTCATCTTGGACAAAGGGGCTAAACACTTCACTGGAAGAAAGATGGCCTCTTTAATAAATGGTGCTGGAAAAACTGGCTTTCCACATGCCAAAGATTAAAACTAGACCCATGTCTATCACCGTGCGCTAAACTAAAATCAAAATAGATCAAAGATCTAAATATTAAAACAGAAACACTAAATCTGCTGGAAAATGGAATATGCAGAACTCTTGAAGACATAGGTGTAGGCAAAGATTTCATGAAAAATACCCTGATTGCACAAGAAATAATAGAAAGAATCAACAACTGGGATCTCATCCTATTAAAAAGCTTTTGCACAACAAAAGAAATCACCAACAGAGTACAAAGACAACACACAGAGTGGGAAAAAATTTTAGCCAGTTGTCTCTTAGAGAAAGGACTTGTATCTAGAACATACAAAGAATTGAAAAAAATCAAGTGAAATAAAAAAAATAATAAATAAATAAAAATAAATAAAAATAAATAAAAAAATAAAATCAAGTGAAATAAAAAAATTAAGTGAAATAAATCAGATACACGAGCTTACATATCACACGGTTTCTCTTCTGAGGAACCCAACATATAAATAACGAGCAAAAGAACAGATTAAGAGGAAATAGGGACATAGATCTTAACAAGTGGGAGAAAGACTAAGAGGTGGAGGGAGGGGAGTGATAGGGAGTGGAAGTGGATGAAAAAACAATTAAATTGTGTTACATACTTGTACCAACTACTCAGGACAAATGTAACCGTGATGTATTGCAGATATGTAATAAGTAACAATTGAAGAAAAAAAGAAAAACACAGAAGTGGGGAAATGAGACAAGATCTTTCAGAGAAAGAGAGACGGATTGCTGGGGCACCTAGGCAGCCTCCCAATTGAAATACCAACGTGTAAAGCAAACTTCCATAGGTGGTGATTTTTAGCAAGTAACTCCTCCAGAAGATGGCATCTGAATTCTAGAAACTGTCTTCCTAGGAGCTGTGAAAGTCGCCACGAAGAAAGCCAGTGTAATAGAATAACTTTCTGGGGATATTTTTAAGACACGAAGGGCGGGTGAAAGGAACGCAGGTCTTTTATACAGAACCATAGTGCCACCTACTGCATAGCCAGAGGAAATCCAGCTTTTCCCCAACCTACGTGTCTAAAGACCCGGAGATGAACGCTAGGGGAACCAAGTTGAATGAAGGGAAGAACCCCAGAATGAATTTAAACCAGCCCAGTGGGTCCACCTGAAGGCCCCGCCCTATAAGTAAGTTGCCCCCGGCCTTCCTTGGGAACCATAGCAACAGCAGCAGGAAGTCACTGCGTCCCCTGAAGTACAGCGCCTGATCAAGGCTCAGATTGGGTTGTTTTGGGCCTGTGAATGGGAGGCCAGTGAAGTCGCTGACCTGGGGTCCTACCATGGGTGTCCTGGCACTTCCCTTCACGGTGCTGTTACTGAGGGACAAGACCCGTGGGGTCTGGTGCGTGCGGCCCCACCGCAGGACACGCTCCTCTGGCCAGTGCCCTGCCGAGTCCCTGGTCTCGCTCCCACCCACCCCGGCTTTTGACCAGGCCTCTCACTTGGCTCCCTCACTCTCTTCCTCTTAGCCCTGGCCCTTCGCGTCCTTCCTGGCCAACAGGGCTCCCAGGAGACGCGATAGACACCAGCACAGCTGAAGGGTCTTCAGTAAATGAACTGACCTGGCTCACGACAGAAAAATAGTTTGGGTTTTTTTTTTTCCTTACCTGGGTGGAACCAGAACCCTCCTCAGCATGCAATGCAGGTCAACATTCATACTTATATTCCCAACTACAAAAATGAGTTTTTAAGGAATGTTAACATAGGCTGCTGACTACAACATAAATTTTTTTTTTTTTAATCTCCACATTGGCTTGACTCTTGGAAAATCTCCCTAAAAGGCTTCATTCTTCATAGGAGACTCAGAACACGTCCTGAGCAGGTGTGGACATCCTGGATTTTTGAGCCCCAGGCCATGAAATCTTTGCAAAAGACCTCCTCCTCTCTGTATTATGTCAGAGTGGTTGACATCCTCAGTTGCTATAAGAACTCAACATTGATCATGTCCAAGACACAGCACTGACATAGGAGAAATATATCTCTGGCCATGTTAGTTGCCAAATGTGCCTTCTTTGTATTCCAACAACATGGAGGAATGAACTCAAGAACCATTGGAAGAAATTAGGAGTTTTATTAAAAATAAAGATAAAAATACCTCCTAGATTTTCAGGAAGGATCCCAAGTGGATGGCCACTGAGGCCCTTTGTCAGAGGTAATTTATACAGCAAAGTCACAACATGGATACAGTGTGGGTCAAACAACATTCAACCTTTAGGATTACAAGTACAGCCCCTTAGCTAATACTGATCCCTTAGGCGAATGAGTGACAGCAAGGGTACATGGAAAGAAAAATGCATTTTGGGGGAAGGGATGGGTCCAAATGCTCTGACCACACACCTGGGCAGCTGATGCCCATCTGGACTTCCTGGACCAGGTGGTGCTGATTACCATATAATTTGAAGTTATTTTCTATGTCTTAGGGAGGACTGTAGGCCTGGCCATTGTATCTTCATCTTCAGGTCCCACCATTTTGGAGTGTTCCTTCAGCCACAATTCTGATGTATTTCTTTTTGGGCTGACCTCATTGAGGCCCCAGTCCTGCTCAGACTGCATATTAATATTTTATTAAGTTTATTGGTACATTTTAAATATATATAATGATCACATTCATCATAGGGACTTTGTACAGGTACATGACTTACTCAATTCCTCTTTTTCCCATTCCTTTACCCTCCCTTCAATCCCTCTTCTCATTTATGACAGCTTTATCTCTATTTTTCTTTCTTTTCTCTTCTTTTTTCTCTTCCCTTCCTACCTTCCCCCCCATAGTTCCCCTTCCAAATTAAGCATTTTCTTCCTATTTTATAATATCTAGTAAATATTTTAGTCCTTATTTACACTTTCAGTATCTCACACCAGAGAAACAATGCAATATTTACACATGCGTGGTCAATTTATTTCACTTAAGAGTGTGGTCTCAAGGTGCATCCATTCGCCTAGATATACCTCAAGTTTATCCTTCT
Source organism: Erethizon dorsatum (assembly GCA_028451465.1). Lineage (NCBI taxonomy): Eukaryota > Metazoa > Chordata > Mammalia > Rodentia > Erethizontidae > Erethizon > Erethizon dorsatum. The sequence continues at coordinate 44,056,577 of CM051842.1, forward strand.
TTGTGGCTGAGTAGTACTCCATTATATAAAAAGACCACATCTTTTTTATCCATTCCTCGGTTGATGGGCATTTGGGTTGTTTCCAAGATTTAGCTATTCCAAACTGTGCTGCTATAAACATTGGTGTGCATACATCCCTGTAGTATGATGTGTTTAATTCTCTCGGGAAGATACCAAGAAGGGGAATAACTGTGTAGAATGGAACCTCTACTTACAGTTTTTTGAGGAATCTCCTCACTACTTTCCACAGTGGTAGCACCAGTCTACACTCCTACTAACAGTGGAGAAGGGTTCTTTATCCCCACAGCCCATCCAGCATTTGTTATTGGTTGATTTCTTGATGATAGCCATTCTTTCTGGAGTTAGATGGAATCTCAGCATTGTTTTAATTTTCATCTCTAGAATGACCAGTGATGTTCAACATTTTTTCATATATTTATTTGCCATTTGTACTTCTTCATCTGAGAAGCGTCTATTCATTTCATATTCCCATTTTTGAATTTGGTCTTTAAATTTTGGGGGTCTGATTTTTTTTGAGTTCTTTATATTCTAGATATTAGTACCTTGTCTGAGGAATAGCTGGCAAAACTTTTTCCTACTTAGTGGGTTGTTTCTTCACTTTGTTGATGATTTCTTCTGCTGTACAAAAGCTTCTTAATAAGATGAGATCCCAGATGTTGATCCTTTGTGATAGTTCCTATGCAATGAGGGTTTTGTTCATAAAATCTTTGCCTACAACCATGTCTTCAAGAGTTCTACCTATTCTATCTTCCAGCAGATTTAGTGTTTCTGTTTTGATATTTAGATATTTATTTCATTTTTATTCTAGTTTATTGCATGGTGAGAGACATGGGACTAATTTCTGTCTTCGGCATGTGGAAAGCCAGTTTTTTCAGCAACATTTATTAAAGAGGTTATCTTTCTTCCAGTGAGTATTATGGCTGCTTTGTTGAAGATAAGGTGGCTGAGTGTGCTTGGGGTAGTTTCTGCAGCTTCTAATCTGTTCCATTGATCCTCAGCTCTATTATTTTGCTAGTAACATGCTGTTTTTATCACAGTAGATTTGTACTATGATTTAAAGTCAGGGGTTGGGATACCTCCTGCCTTGCCTTTGTTGCCCGGAACAGTTTTTGCTATTCTAGGTCTCTTCTGGTTCAAAATAAATTTTAGGATTGTATTCTCTAATTCTGTGAGGTATGCTATGCTATTGGTGTTTTGATTGGGACTGCATTAAATCTGTATAACGATTTTGGGAGTAGGGCCATTTTCACTATGTTGGTTTTTCCTACCCAAGAGCAAGGGATATCTTTCCATTTTCTGATATCCTTTTATCTCTTTTTTCAGAGTACTGTAGTTTTCAGTATAAAGATCTTTTACTTGCTTTATTCAATTGATTCCTAAGTATTTCTTTTTTTTTCAATGCTATTATGAGAGACATGCTTACCCAATCTCTCTCTCACTGTTTCTTGTTTGTGTACAGGAATGCTACTGATTTTTTAGTGTTGACATTGTATCCAGCGACACAACTGAATTTAGTTATTAAATCTAGAAGTCCTTTTGTGGAGTTTTTGGGGTCTTCTATGTAGAGTGTCATGTCATCTGCAAATAACAATAATTTGACTTCTTCCTTTCCTATCTTTATTCCTTTTGTTTCTTTCTCTTGTCTAATTGCTCTGGCTAATGTTACAAGAACTATATTGAATAGGAGTGATGATAATGGACATCCTTGACTTTTTCCTGATTTTAGAGTGAAAGTTTTCAGTTTTTGACCATTTTTATTGTTTGACCATTTGTATTGTTTTCTTATATGCCTCAACCCGCACAGCCAGTGGGATCCTGAGAGGGGGTGAAGGGGGATTAAGAAAAAACTAGACACATAATAAAAGGAGAGCTGGGGCTGGGTGGGACCTGACCTCTCTGATGGAGAGGCAGCAACAACCCAGCGCGGTCTGCGTCTTTATTTATACACAGTAAAAAGGGGGGAAGTGCTTGATGGGGCCTAAAGTGCAAGGTCTCAGTGTTTTGCTGAGAACACTGAAAGTGAAACATTCTCAAAGCTATCTGTGCTGTAGTTAACAGGGAGGAACGCCAAGGCCAGACACCTGCTGGACTGGCTTTGCTCTAGTCCCAACAACTTGTTTACATGGCTCACTTCTATGGCTCCATGTTCTCAGGGCTGGCCTTGCTCTAGCCCCAAATGTATGGTCAATCTCCAGCTCAGCCGCTCCCCACACTTATATGATGTTGGCTGTTAATTTGTCATAGATGGCTTTTATCAGATTGAGATGAAGACTTGCTATTCCTATTTTCTGTAGTATTTTTAACATGAATGGGTGTTGGACTTCGTCAAATGCTTTTTCTGCATCTATTGAGATGATCATGTGAGTTTTGTGTTTGGCTCTGTTAATATGGCTTATTACATTTATTGATTTGCACATGTTGAATCAACCCTGCATCCCTGGGATAAATCTTACTTGGTCATGGTGTATAATCTTCTTCATGATTTGTTGTATATTGCTTGCCAGTATATTGCTGAGGATCTTTGTATCTATATCCATTAGGGAAATTGGCCTATAATTCTCTGTTTTAGCAGGATCCTTCTCTGCTTTTGGTATCAGAGTAATAACTGCATAAGGAAACTGTTATAACAGCTGCAATGCAGAAATACCCAAACCCTATGAACCCGAGTGTGGTCAGAGTTGATGTGCTGGACAGACATACAGACCCCTCCGGAAATCTCCGCAGCCACAGACTTCTCAGCAGAGTGAGGACTGCCTTCCACTGTGAAGTCTATTATTGATGCAGCAAGAACCAAAACATATGTGCAAGAACATTCTGTAGTTGATCCTGTAGAGAAAACAATGGAACTTAAATCTACTAATATTTCATTTACGAATATGGTTTCAATAGATGAGAGACTTGTATACAAACCACATCCTCAGGACCCAGAAAAAACTATTTTGACTCAGGAAGCCATAATCACAATGGAAGGAGTCAGCCTCACCAGTAACCTTGAAGGACTGATGGCAAGCACGATATCTTCAAATGCTAATAAAGGTTGAGAAGCAATGGAATGTGTAATACATGAATTAAATACTGAGACTGAAGAGTCGGCAGCTTCAGCAAGAGAAAGCATAAGGACACTAATGGCGGTGGCAGCATTCGTAGAGAAATGATGAAGAAAGTTGGTATACAGCACCAGTCCCCCAGATCTCTCCAAGCCAACAATACATTTATTTGTTATTTTAAAAACACAACTATATTGGGCCGGTGAGATGGCTCAGCGGCATAAGCGCCTGCCTTGCAAGCGCGAGGGCCCGAGTTCGACTCCCGGATCCCACATACGAAAAAGGGGCCGGTGATACCGCTCAGCGGCACTGGCACCTGCTGGTGCGCGAGGTCCTGAGGTCGAACCCCCGGTACCCACACACAAAAAAAAAAAAAAAAAAAAAAAAAAAACTATATTTTAGGTAGAATTTTTTTTTATAAACTGGAGTAAGGCTATGTGATTTTCATCAAAACATAAAGATACAGGGGTTCAGAATCATGTGCCGTTAGTAAGACTTGAAAGACTAATTGTTAGGGTTCCAGTATTTATGTGAAAATGTAACCATTTTTTTAAAAGTACTTGGAAAAAAATTGGTATTGACAGTAAGTCTTCTTAAGTTACAATGTTAAAGCTTTTTCAGGCATTGGGACTTTACCTGGCTTTGGACCAATGCCAGAACAAAGTAGAGCCACCTCTTAGGTACACACAGTCGCCTTGCTGCTGCGAACTAGAAGTGTGTGCATGAGGAACTCATTTTAAAAGAAGCTATTGTGGGGCTGGTGAGATAGCTCAGTGGCATAAGCGCCTGCCTGGCAAGCATGAGGTCCTGAGTTCGACTCCCGGTACCCACATAAAGGAAAAAAAAGGGCTGTTGATATTGCTCAGCAGCACAAGCGCCTGCTGGCAAGCACAAGGTCCTGAGGTCGACTCCCGGTACCCACATTAAAAAAAAAAAAAAGAAGCTATTGTGTAGTTGTAAAAGACATTAATTTGTATAAAATAACTTGCTGTGCTAGAAAACACAGTATTTTGATTTGGTATAATAAATGATATTTTTGGAGTGAAAATTATCACTAAAGTAATATGACTCCAATAGAAATATTATTCTATAGTATTAAAGAGTATTGTATTGGTTTGCAAAAAGTTTTGTAACTTAGAAAAGGTATTACTTTCCTTGGATTTGTACTTTATGACTTAGCATGCTACACCATGGGCTGGTTATGCTAACTAAAAAAATAGTCATCTGAGTTTTGCAGCACTCGTACACAGAACACTTAACGTGTAAACAGAAGAGCAGCTGTTCACATCTTTTCACATTTCACATTTGCTTAATTTATAAATTGCCCTGTGTCAAAATCTTGGTTTTGCAATTGCTAAGGCATATCAAGTTATTTTAATATGATTACTTTTGGAAGTAATTGTGACCACAAAACACCTTTTTTATATGAGGAGCTGTACATCATTTGAAATTACTCAAATGATTTCTTGATTTGAAGCATAAATCACAGCTACTTAATTCTTTTAATAAGGTATTCTTTCTTCAACCCACCCAGTGAGCCACAGGATCCCAAAGTAGTTGGAGAGCACATGCCAGTACATAGGGTCTACAGCCCCTTCCAGCTTGAAGACGCTATAGAAGACAGAGACTTCCACTCCCTCAGCACCCCATAAAGAATTATGGAGATTTGCATCTCTCCAGGGGAAATGAGATAGGAGATTAGGGTATGGCAAAACTGGCTGGGGAAGTAGTCATGACCTATTAATTACAAGATCCCAGAACACATGCTCACAACAATTCCTAAAACCCTGAACCTGGAAATCTCAGGAGAACTCCAATAGGATGGCCTAGACCTGATGTCAGCCTGAGGTGTGGGATCCCAGCACTGCCTCTCAAGACCTGAATGGAGAAATTCTCTTGGGCTTCCTTGAGATTTGGACAGCATAAAAGAAGAGGCAGCCATGAAGAACTTGCTATGGTGGCTTTTCCTCATGATTGCCTCTCTGCTTTCTCCAGGGTGTTCTTTTATCTTGCTTTTCCTCTTTTACCCAGCCCAAGCTTGCTCTGCAGAGCCAGTTTCTCCCCTACTCTTCACTTTTACTTTCTCAAATAAACTTGGCACCTGCAAAAACTAAAAATAAATAAATAAATAAATAAAAACAACAGAAATAAAATTCTACATGAACTACAATAAAAATACCAATAGCACTCTACCAAAAAAATAATCTTTACTTCAATTATCACACCTAAGCTAGTCATCACACATGACAACAGCTTATTCCATATGCATGTATCGCTTGCACTAACAGCACATATGTTTTGCTTTCCTGGCCTTCTTGTAGGACATACTTGACATCTCGCTGGTCTTGGTGTTTTGTCAGGAGGTTCTTATTATGTTATGCATTGTGAAGTTAACAGAAACAAAAAATATCAACAAAATAAAGTATTAAATTCTTAACATGTGGGCTGGGCGTGGTGGCCCATCCCTATAATCCCAGCACTCAGGAGGCTGAGGCAGGAGGATTGCTGTGAGTTTGAGGCCAGCCTGGGCTACAAAGTGAGTTCAAGGCCAGCAAGGGCTACAAAGTGAGTTCAAGGCCAACCTGAACTGCATAGTGAAACCCTGTCTCAAAAAAGACAAAAAAAAATCTTATTATATATTGCGTGTGTAGAGTAAACATCAACATTTTGACATCAGCTGTGTACTTGCTTTCAAAACCTAAGAGATATCAGAAATAAAAACCTATGTGAGCTACAGTGTACACACAAAAAATGTCTACCACAGAAAAAATCTTTGCTTCAACTGTCACACTCAAGGCAGTCTTCACACATGACAACTGCATTTTCCATGCACATATCTTGCTTTCACTGACAGCACATGTGCTTAGTTTCCTTTCCTATGTGGCAGGCCATTCTTATCACCTCTCTTCTCTTCCTGTTTTGTCAAGAGCTTCCTACTATAGGGCCGGTGAGATAGCTCAGGGGCATAAGCACCTGCCCAGCAAGCGTGAGGTCCTGAGGTCGACTCCCCGTACCCACATTAAAAAAAAAAAAAAGAGCTTCCTCCTATAATGTACATGTACTTAGCAGAGAAATAAGATATCAATAAAATAAAATATCATGTTTAATGAGTGCTTAGAATAGACATCAACATTTTCACATCAGCTGACTACTTGCTTATAAAACCTGAGACATGGGCCGGTGAGATGGCTCAGCAGTGTAAGCGCCTGCCTTGCAAGCGCGAGGGCCCGAGTTCAACTCCCGGAACCCACATACGAAGAAAGGGCCGGTGATATCGCTCAGCGGCACGGGCGCCTGCTGGTGCGCGAGGTCCTGAGGTCGACCCCCGCTACCCACAAAAAATAAATAAATAAATAAATAAAACCTAAGATATAATATCACAAATTAAAATTTATGTGAACTACAATGAAAACAGCAATAGAACTCTACAACAAAAATAACCTTTGCTTCAGTCGTCATACCCAAGGCAGTCTTCACACATGAAAACAGCATGATCCATACACAAGTATCGCTTACACTGATAGCAAGCATGTTTTGTTTTCCTGTCCTTTCTTGTAGGCCACAGTTGACACCATTCTGGGTTTCCTGTTGTCATGGTAGGTCTTTGGGATGCTGCATCTGCCTGTTTACCTGTCAGGTTACCACTGTGGTCCACAATTTTTGCGTAGGTCCCTGAGCAGAAACATTTTGTTTTTCCTCTGCTGTAAATGATCTCTTATGAGTTCCAGTCCCAATCCTCTAAGATAAATTCTCTGTGATATTTTACACGTTGTTTTCTTTGTAAACTATAAAATTATTTATGGCACACATGTTTAGGATTGAGTAAAACACAACCATTAGCCAATTCTTTGTTTTCAAGTGACATCATAGATGCTGCATAACTCATCAACAACATCTACTCTGCCTTTGGTCTTGTAGAAAGTTTCCATCTCAGGCTTCTGTTTTGTCAAGGTTTCCCTATCAATATTTTTTTTTTTTTTTGTGGGTACCAGGGGGTCGACCTCAGGACCTCGCGCGCCAACAGGCACCCTTGCCGCTGAGCGATATCACCGGCCCCTTTTTCGTATGTGGGTTCCGGGAGTCGAACTCGGGCCCTCGCGCTTGCAAGGCAGGCGCTTACGCCGCTGAGCCATCTCACCGGCCCCTATCAATATTTCCATCATGGTGCAATGTTGACATTATCAGCACCAGCTTGGGATTTTTTGCCATATATGAAGCCAATGTAAATCTTTCTAAAATCCAAAGATTGTGCTATACAATTCTGTTTTGAAATTCAACATTTCATTTGGAATTCTGCTTTGTTCCTGCATACAGTTCCTGTGCTGGTCAATTTCTGCTCTGTTAGCAAATGTAATATTAATTGGAAACTGTTAAACCAATTGTTTAATATCACGTTCCAATTAGTTTGGGAGATGGAAGCAAGAAGTCTGTTCACAACATCATCTGGTTTATTACTATATGAATAAGGAACTGATGGCTGAGTTCCAGGATAAATTTCTAAATTGAAAGCATAATAAGTCTTTGTATCTACAAGGGCATAAACTTTTATGCCATATTTTGACCCATCACTTTTCCATAAATCTTTTACATTTCTGCAATTACCATGAGAAATCCCTGCTAAGTACAGCAGATCTATGAATGCTGTCAGTTTTGCTAGACAGATGTCATAATAAATATTTTTTAATATGGCTATTGATGCATACAGAACATTTTACTTGTATTTCAGACTTTGTGTATTTCACAGCATCTCCTAGCACTTCATCTGTTACTATTTCCAATATTGAATGCCAGTGCTGGCATTCTGTCCAATATGTTTCACCCCTGGCAAAACCTTCACTGTATTTTTGGACCTAGTTCTAACATTGGATTGTTCTGTTTGGTTGCATAACCATTTTGCAACATTTCAACTGGTAAAATATGTACTCACATTGCTATTTTGTTCATCATCTGAATCAAGGAGGTCTGCAATACCTGTGTCTGTATCACTCAACTCATGCTCCATTTCACTGTCACAGGAACTTTGGCTCACAAGGCCAACATCAAACTCATCATTATCATAATTATCACACACCCACACCACTCTTCTGTTATGAAAACATGTATTTTACCATAATGGATCATCTTCATCATCCACGCATGAGTAATCTGATGATTCACTTTTGAATTCCTCCAAAACTTGCAAATATAGTTTTTCACATGCCACTGTACTGAATTAAGCTGCTTCTACCAGAAAAATCAAAAGAAAACTTTTCAAAAACAAATCCTAGAGTGGTGCAGGTGTATTACACCCTAAGTAATGGTCAGGTAAACATATGCCAAACCTGTTAGACAGAGCATAATGTCGGTGAAAATCCTAGTTTGACACTTTTGCACACATGCACAAACCTTGCCTTTTGTTGTACCAAGTGGGTAAACACAAAGACTACTTCCTGTATCCCTCAGGCATAGGTACTGAGATGCATAGCCAGCTACTAAAGCCAGTTACACTAAAGTAAAAATTTACATTACTAAAGCCAATTACACTAAAGTGAAAATTTACATTAGAAAAGTAAGGGATGTGTTAGTGGTAGCCAGTGTTATGCCTTAATAATTTCCTTTCTCTTACATCTTCCTTTCTTATATAGAACAGAAAGCACACAGGAAAACTAACTGATCATGTAGGCTACTGGATTTCAAACTCTTTGCAGACATTAAAGAACCAGGTTTTTTGTTTTGTTTTGTTCTGTTCTGTTTTGGTTTTTAGAAAAATATATTCCACCCCATAAGAGAAAGTGGTGAGGTACTATATACTGGAAAAGGGGGCTCTCTTACCTTCTCCTACCCTGGATGCTCCTCGTTCCCTGATTCTCTCCATAATATGGCAGAATCAGTTAAGCCACAGAATGAAGGGATCTTGAAAAATACAAAAGACTGGTCGAGCTGGGACAGGAAGTGAAAGTTCTCTTGAACCCTGGCCCTAGGGTGGTCCTACATAAGACCTTGTGAGAAGTAAAATGAGTAATGAACTACATATCTAAATCAAACAATGTCTTTATGGCAGAGAAGCTAGCAGAACAAATTAATTCAAATTATTTTTGTGAAGCACTGATTAAAATGAAACCTTTTTTGGAAATGAACATGTAGCTGTTTTCCAGTTATGTGAGGCATGCCCAAAGCAGGTTCTACACATACACATGTTCAGTTAATGATAAATTATTTTCCCGTGGTAAGTGCTGGGCACAAAGTCCTCATGTATTCTTTGCTGTCAATCTACTTCTTGAATACACTCCAACCCAATAAGATAATTATTTTAAGTACTATTAAGTCATGATGAAGGTATGACAAACAAGCCTATTCATAGAATATTAGTGGCAATACAGATGGAGATTAAGCTTCCTATAGTATGCACTGAGCATTTAAAGAATTTAGACTTTTTAATTCAATGAGCTTGCTTCTGAAACTCTATTATGAATTACTGAAGATGGTGAACAATATGCACATAGAAATATTCCTTTCATTTTACACACAGAATCTTTTTGCAGCTTGTATTTAGGTACTGTCTTCCTACAGATTTCCTTGACTGAACTTCCCTAGAAATTATTAATCTAAGTTTCTTTTATAAACAAGCAGAAATGAAAATTCAACAATGAATGTCAGCTATAATTAAATTTAAAGAGTATGTTTTATTGCAGTCTCAAAGAGACTACATAAAATTCTGTACCTACTTCACCATATAGCAAATATTAGAAAAGCATAACAATATTAATAGGATAGAAGTTTGTAAGAACACAAACTAATAATCTGTTGGACTATTTATGCAAGCAATCCCAGCCTGTGGCAGATCATTTTGCATCAATAATTTATACCTGTGGAATAAATTCCACAAAGGTGGAATTTGTTATCCATGGTCTCAGGACACTTGAAGGAGACTATCAGTGTCTAGCAATGTCCCTGGTCTGTCTGGACTCTGGGTTCATATTTAGGTTGTAGAATGCTTTGGTGTCCCCAGTACAAGGATGAAATAAAAGACACATTGGGAAAGGATGCAATATGGCCAGCAAAGCTTTTTTTTTCCTTAATGGTATTAACACGCTTATTGTTCTCAAGAAAATGAATTTGTAAAGGGAAAGAAAATCCCTGTAGGTAACTGTTGAAAGTGTACCATGAGAGTACTATGAAATGAATGACACGTTTCATTTACAAAGACAATTATGTAGAAGAAACCAGGCCCTTGTTGTTGTGTTCAACAAATACATACACTGAGAATGCATTGCAAGGCGTTGTTTTGTTTGTGTCCTGAACAAACAATGATTAGCAAAAATAATACAAAACCAATGAGTTCTGTCTCTGCAATGCTGATTTTTGTTACTATCATTGATATAGGAGGTCTGGGATTTTTTTTTTTTTCTTCTTTGCACATGACTCTGTAAGTAATTTTCAAAACTTCTAGTAAAAAATTTAGGTCATTTTCAAATGGATATATGACTGAGTAAATCATGTTGGGTGAGTTTTATTAACACAAATTATTTGTACATATTAATTAAATTCTATATAATAATTCTATACACATAAGGACCTTTAAAAAGGGGCGAAAACATTGCTAACATTAGGAGTCTCCTTATGTCTAAAATAATTATTTATTTGGGTTACTACCTTTCTAACCTAAGGCCTTTGCACTGAAGTATATCCCCAGTTTTTTTATTACTTGTTTTGGGACATGGTCTCCTAAGTCACTACATCAAGCTACTTGCTCTTGAACTAGTGATCCTCCTGCCTCAGTCCCCCTGAGTGCGGTTGTGAGAGGTGTGAGCCAGCAGGCCTGGCTCAAAATGCATTTTACAGATGAAATCTTCTCTAAGGAAGTTATGAGAAAATATACTTATTGGTTTTTGCTGCGTTATGGGACAGTGGGTAAGTATAATTTTCTTCATGACATTTGGAAGAAATTTTGCAGGGTGAGGGATGTCTATAATGAAACAATGTATTGGTAGAGGTCCATAAACACTGGGAGAAGTATGGAGATGCCTCAAAAAACTCAGTCTGGAAACTCCATTCACCCAGGTATTTATTCCTGTCCTAGATAAATTCCTGAAAGACTTAGACATCATATTAAAGTGATACGAACATACTCATGTTTATAGCAGCACAATTCATAATACTTAAATCTTGGAAGCAGTCCACAGGCCCATCAACAGCTTAAAGGATACAGAAAATGCAGTATTTAAAAACAATGGAGGGCTACTCTGCCATAAAGAAGGGTAAACTTGAGTCATTCGTAGGAAAATATATGCATTTGAGGACATAATGTTAAGTGAAGTAAATCAGACACATGAGCTTATATATTACACGGTTTCTCTTCTGAGAAACCCAATCTATAAATAATGAGCAAAAGAACCGATAAGAGGAAATAGGGACATTGATCTTTAACAAGTGGGGAAGGACTAAGAGGTGGAGGGAGGAGAGTGACAGGGAGTGAAAGGGGATGAAAAAAGAATTAAATTGTGTTACATACTTGTACCAAATACACAGGACAAATGCAATCATGATGTATTACGAGCTTGTACTAATAAAAACTAAAAATTGAAGGAAACAAGAAAAGCACAGGAGAAGTGGAGAAACGCGACTAGACCTTTCACAGAAACAGACTGCCTGGGTACCTAGGCAGCCTCCAACTTGAAATGACAATGTGGAAAGGAAAGGGGTTCCCTAGTTGATTTTTAGCAAGGAACTCCTTCAGATGATGGCACTGTAATTCTGGTGAACGACTTGCTAGAGACTGTGAAACTCCCCACAAAGAAAACCATTTTATTTTTATTATTTATTTATTTTTGAGACAGGGTCTCACAATATACTCCAGGCTGGCCTCGAACTCATGGCAGTGCACCTGCCTCAGCCTCCAGAGTGGTAGGATTCCAGACTTGTGCTACCAGCCAGTGCAACAAAAGCATTCCAATACAAAAACTTTCTGGCGATTTTTTTAAGAAAAGAAGGGCGGGTGCAAGGCAAGCATGTCTTTCCTACTGCACCACAGTGCCGTCCAGCGGTAGCAGAAATGGATATTGCCCATAATCAGAGAAAAACCTATTTTCTCGTCAATCTATGTAGCCAAAGCCCCGGACAGGAAGTCTAGCGGAACCAAATGGAATGACGGGAACAACCCCAACAGGCACTAAAACCCGCCAAGTGAGCCCCGCTTAAGACCTCGGCCCTATAAGGAAGCGTCGCTCCTCCACCCCTGGGAACCATAGCAACAGCAGCAGGAAGACGAGGCGCTTCCGGAAGGACGCGCCGGATGGAGGCCCAGGATTGCGTTGTTGTGGGCCTGCGCGTGGGAGCCCGGGAGGCCCAGGCCCGGGGTCCCACTTTTGACAGTGCTGTTACTGAGGGACAGGATCCGTGGGGTCTGGTGCGTGCGGCCCCACCGCAGGACACGCTCCTCTTGCCAGTGCCGTGCCGAGTCCCTGGTCCCGCTCCCACTCACCCCGGCTTTTGACCAGGCCTCTCACTTGGCTCCCTCACTCTCTTCCTCTTAGCCCTGGCCCTTCGCATCCTTCCTTGGCCAACAGGGCTCCCAGGAGACGGGATAGACACCAGCGCAGCTGAAGACTCTTCAGTAAATGAACTGACCCGGCTCACGCCAGAAAACAGTTTGGTGTTTTTTTGTTTGTTTTGTGGGTGCAACCAGAACCCAGCTCAACATGCATGCCAGGTCAACATCCTGGTACTAAACTATATTTCCTCCCAAAAGGGATTTTTGAGAAATGTTAACGTAGGGTACTGACTAGAACACAGGAAATGAAAAAAATAAATTCAAAATTCTGCACATTGGCTTGATTTCTGGCTATTCCTCCGCTCCCCCCGGGAGGCTTTGTTCTTGGTAAGAGACTCAAAGCCATCCTGAGCGGGGAGGTCTGCTAGATTTGAGGGCCCCAGGCCATTAAAGCTCCATAAGAAATCGACCCGGTGTTAAGTCACAATGTTTGAAATCCGCAGTTGCAACAGATCGTGTCCAAGGCCCAGCAGTGATTGATGTAGGAGAAATATAACTCTTCTCCTGTTAGATGCCAAATGTGCCTTGCTCGTGGTCCCACCAAATGGAGGAATGAAGTGGACAACCAATGAAAGAAGTCAGTCTTATTGGATACAAGGAGAAAAACAGCTCCTGGATTTAGAGGAGGGTCCCTATTAGATGGCCACTGAGGCCCTTTTTCAGGGGTAATTTATACAGGAAAGTCACAACATGGCTATAATGTGGGTGAAACCACATCAACCTTTAGGATTACAAGTGCAGTCCCTTAGCTAATATTGATCCCATAGGCAAATGAGTGACCTAGCAAGGGTACATGGAAAGAACAGGGGCATTTTTGGGAAGGGATGGGTCCAGATGCTCTGCTCACCCACCTGGGCAGCTGATGCCCATCTGGACTTACTGGACCAGGTGGTGCTGATTACAGTATAATTTGAAGTTAAGGTTTGTGTCTTAGGAAGGCCTGTAGGCCTCTCTTTTCTTTTTTCTTTTTTTTTTTTTTTTTATGTGGGTACCTGGAGTTGACCTCAGGACCTCGCGCTTGCCAGCAAGCACTTGTGATACTGAGTGATATCACTGGCCCTTTTTTTCCTTTATGTGGGTTCCGGGAGGCAAACTCAGGAACTCATGCTTGCCAGGCAGGCGCTTATGCCGCTAAGCTATCTCACTGGCCCAGGCCTGTCTTAAGGTCTGGCCTTTGTCAGATATGCCTCCAGCCACACTTTTGATGTCTTTATTTTTCGTGGTGACCTTCTTGAGGTCCCAGTGCCTCTCTAATTGCATATTAATTTCTATCTAACTTGGCTGCCTAGTACACTAGGACACAGCAATACCAGCTCAGCATTGAGAGGGACAGGGATTCATATCTGGTGAAACAGCCATGAAGAGAAGTGAGGGGGACGTTTCCCTGGTTGTGCATGTAGAAGGGATGGCTGAATTTATTTGTCATTCTATATTTCCTAGGGGAATTTGCCCTTCTTCATAAGGACAGAATTAATTCAAGAGCAAGATGTCATAAACAGTGAGAAAGGGAAATTAGCTGCAGTTAGTAAAAGTGCCTGAGAGCGATGGATCCATTCATATCAAGGGACACACACCTGAGCCATCTTTTATTTTCACAAAACTACTGTTCTGTGTCTAATGGAGGTATGTGTGCAAAGGTTTTCTTTTTTTGTTGGTTAGTTTGTTTATTTTTTAGTACCAGTGATTGAACCCAGGAGCTTTTCACTGAGCTACATCCTCAGTCTTATTATTTCTTATTTTGAGAAATAGTCTCCTAAGTCACTAAATCACCCTGTCTGGTGTTGAACTAGTGATCCCCATGCCTCAGTCTCCCTGAGTGTGGCTGTGAAAGGTGTGAGCCGTCAGGCCTGGCTCAAAATGCATTTTATGGATGAAATATTCTCTCAGGAAGTTATGAGAAACACAGGTATTGTTTTTTGCTGGGTGATGGGAGTGTGGGCAAGGATCATTTTCTTCGTGACATTCTGAAGAAATTCTACGGGGTGCGTTGCAAGGATGTCTATAATGAAAGAATGTACTGGAAGACGTCCAGAAACACCAGGAGAAGTATGGAAACATCTCAAAAACTCAGTCTGGAGTTCACCCAGATATTTATCCCCTCCTAGGGAAATTCCCAAAATAGTTAAAAAGGTCATGTTACAGCGATACATGCACACCCATGTTCACAGCAGCACAGTTCATAATAGCTAAATCTTGGAAGCAGCCCATAGCCCCACAAACAGATTAATAGATAAAGAAAATGCGCTAGCACTTGGGACACTGAGGCAGGAGGATGTCTGTGAGTTCCAGGCCAGCTTGGGCTACAAAGTGAGTTCAATACCAGCCTGAACTGTACAGTGAAACAGAGGAGGAGGAGAAGGGAGAGGGTGAGAGAGAAGGAGAGGGGAAAGGTGAGGAGGAGGAGAAAAAAGAAAAACAAGACAAAGGAGAAAGAAAGAAGGAAAGAAAGAGAAAAAAAAGAGCAGTTTTATACACAGCGGAGTGTTACTTGAGTTTATCCTTGAGTCAGTTCATTTACTGAAGATCCTTCAGCTGCGCTGGTGTCTATCGCGTCTCCTGGGAGCCCTGTTGGCCAGGAAGGATGCGTAGGAGACCATTTCTCAAACTAAGAAATAAAAAGACTGAGGATATAGCTCAGTGCAAACCTGCTCGGTTCTATGACTGGTAGTAGTGCCTTGGGGCCATCAACTGGCCCTCCTGACTAGAACATAGGAAATGCACTAAATCACCTTGGCCGCTGTTGAACTTGAGTCCTTTGTAGGAAAATGTATGCATTTGACAATATGTTAAGTGAAGTAAATCAGACACACCAGCTACATGTAACACCGTTTCTCTTCTGAGAAAGCCAAAATATACATAAGGAGCAAAAATGAGATAAAAGGAAATGAGATAGATATTTTGCAAGTGGGAGAAAGACTAAGAAGCTCAGGAAGGGAATGACAGGGAGGGGAAGGGGATGAAAAAGGATTAAATTCTCTTACATACTTGTACCACCTCCCCAGAAGGAAAGTAATCATGAGATATTCCAAACATATATTACTAAAAACTAAAAATTCAAGGACAAAGGAAAAGCGCAGGAGTAGCGGAGAAAGGAGACAGGACCTTTCAGAGAAAGACAGACTGCGGGGGTGCCTAGGCTCCTTCCCAACCGGAAAAGCAAAGGGCTTACATAGGCTGTGATTTTTAGCTAGGAACTCTTGCAGAAAGCCTCTGGTTTTCTCCAGATTGTCTAACTGCCCACAAACAAAGGTAAATTCATGAGAAAAGTTTTGCCATTTTTTTAAGACACGAAGGGAGGGTGCAAAACAGGCAAGTCTTTGGAGCACAACAACAGTGCCATCTAGCGGCAAGAGAAACGGACTTTTTCCATTATGATAATAACATCCATGTTATTCCCAATGTTCGTGGCCAAAGATCCGGAGATGAAGTACAGGGGAGCCACGGGGACTGAAGGCAACAACCCCAGAATGCACTAAAACCACCCAAGGGGGCCCCTTGAAGGCTCCGCCCCTTAAGGAAGCCGCCCTCCTCCCGCCCTGGGAACCATAGCAACAGCAGCAGGAAGTCGCGGCGTTCCCGGAAGGACGCGCCGCACGGAGGCCCAGGATTGCGTTGTTGTGGGCCTGCGCGTGGGAGCCCGGGAGGCCCAGGCCCGGGGTCCCACTTTTGACAGTGCTGTTACTGAGGAACAGGACCCGTGGGGTCTGGTGCGTGCGGCCCCACCGCAGGACACGCTCCTCTGCCCAGTGCCCTGCCGAGTCCCTGGTCCCGCTCCCACCCACCCCGGCTTTTGACCAGGCCTCTCACTTGGCTCCCTCACTCTCTTCCTCTTAGCCCTGGCCCTTGGCATACTTCCTGGCCAACAGGGCTCCCAGGAGACGCGATAGACACCAGCGCAGCTGAAGGCTCTTCAGTAAATGAACTGACCCGGCTGACGCCAGAAAAATAGTTTGGGTTTTTTTTTTTTTTCCTTACCTGGATGGAACCAGAACCAGGTCAGCATGCATGCGAGCTCCACATCCTGCTACTAAACTATAGTTCCAGGTCCCAAAGAGGGATTTTAAGGAATAGTAACGTAGAGTTCTGACTAGAACATAGGAAATGCAAAAACTAACATAAAATAATAAAAACCCTGCACATTGGCTTTGCTCCTGGAAAGTCTCCCTGGAAGTCTTTGTCCTTAGGAAGAGACCCTTAGCACACTTCCTGAGAGGGGCAGACACCCTAGAGTTGAGGGCCCCAGGGCACTACTACCAGTCATAGATCAGAGCAGGTTTGCACTGAGCTACATCCTCAGTCTTTTTATTTCTTAGTTTGAGAAATGGTCTCCTACGTCACTAAATCACCTTGGCCGCTGTTGAACTAGTGATTCTCATGCCTCAGTCTTGAGTGTGGCTGTGAAAGGTGTGAGCCACCGGGCCTGGCTCAGAATGCATATTATGGATGAAATGTTCACTGAGGAAGTAATGAGAAATATAGGTATTGTCTTTTGCTGGGTGATGGGACAGTGGACAAGAACGGTCTTCTTCGTGACGTTCTTAAGAAACTGTACAGGTTGAGTTTCAAGGATGTTTATAATGAAAATGTACTGAAAGGGGTCCAGAAACTCCAGGAGAAGTATGGAAACACATAAAAAAAAACTAAATCTGGAAATCTCATTCGCCCAGGTATTTATGCCCCTCCTACAGAAATTTCCGAAAGAGTAAAGAGGTCATGTTACAGTGATACACACACACCCATGTTCCTAGCAGCACAGTTCAGAACAGCTAAATCTGGGAAGCGGCTCATAGGCCCACGAGCAGATTAATGGATTAAGAAAATGTGTTTATACAGTGGAGTGCTACTCTGCCATGAAGAAGGATGAAGTTGAGTCATTTTAAGGAAAATGTGTGCATTTGAGAACATAATGTTAAGGAAATCAGACACACCACCTATATATCAGACGGCTTCTCTTCTGAGAAACCCAGAATATACATAACTAGCAAAGAACAGATGATAGAAAATAGGGAGATAGAGCTTTTGCAAGTGAGACAAGGACTAAGAAGTGGCAGGAGGGAACGACAGGGAGAAGAAGGGGGCGAAAAAGGATTAAATTCTCTTGCATACTTCTACCAACCCCCCAGGAGGAAAGTAATCGTGAGGTATTGCAAACATACATTACTAAAAACTAACGAAGGACAAAGGAAAAGCGCTGGCGTAGCGGAGAGAGGAGACAGGACCTTTCAGAGAAAGACTGCTGGGGTGCCTAAGCTGCTTCCCAGTTGAAATACCAACCGGAAAAGCACAGGGCTTACATAGGCTGTGATATTTAGCAAGAAACTCTCCCAGAAAATGGCATCCAAATTGTAGCCACTGGCTTTCTCCAGATTGTCAAACGGCCCTCAAAGAAAGGTATTTTCATCAGAAAAGTTTTACCATTTTTTTAAGACAAGAAGGGCGGGTGCAGGGCACGCAGCACTTTTCTACAGTGGCACAGTGCCATCTAGCGGTAATGGAAACGGATTTCGTGCATCAGAAGAACAAAATTCATGTTTTGCTCGACCTAAGTAGCCAAACACACGGACATAAAGTCTAGCAGAACCAAGTGGAATGAAGGCAAGATCCCGAGAACGCACTAAAACCACCCGAGTGGGCACCGTTGAAGACCCGGCCCTGCATGGCAGCCGCCCTCCTCCCGCCCTGGGAACCATGGCAACAGCAGCAGGAAGTCGCGGCGTTCCCGGAAGGACGCGCCGCATGGAGGCCAAGGATTGGGTTGTTGTGGGCCTGCGCGTGGGAGCCCGGGAGGCCCAGGCCCGGGGTCCCACTTTTGACAGTGCTGTTACTGAGGGACAGGACCCGTGGGGTCTGGTGCGTGCCGCCCCACCGCAGGACACGCTCCTCTGGCCAGTGCCGTGCCGAGTCCCTGGTCCCGCTCCCACCCACCCCGGCTTTTGACCAGGCCTCTCACTTGGCTCCCTCACTGTCTTCCTCTTAGCCCTGGCCCTTGGCATCCTTCCTGGCCAACAGGGCTCCCAGGAGACGCGATAGACACCAGCGCAGCTGAAGGCTCTTCAGTAAATGAACTGACCTGGCTCACGCCAGAAAAATAGTCTGTTGTGGTTTTTTTTTCTTGCCTGGGTAGAACCAGAACCCCCCTCTGCATGCATGCCAGCTCCACATTCTGCTACTAAGCTATATTCCCCGTTCCCAAAAATAGTTTTTAAGGAATGTTAACATAGACTAGAACATAGGAAATGCAAAAACTAACATAAAATAATAAAAACCCTGCACACTGGCTTTGCTCCTGGAAAGTCTCCCTAGAAAGCTTTGTCCTTAGGAAGAGACCCTTAGCACACTTGCTGAGAGGGGCAGACACCCTAGAGTTGAGGGCCCCAGGGCACTACTACCAGTCATAGATCAGAGCATGTTTTCACTGAGCTACATCCTCAGTCTTTTTCTTAGTTTGAGAAATGGTCTCCTACGTCACTAAATCACCTTGGCCGCTGTTGAACTACTGATCCTCATGCCTCAGTCTTGAGTGTGGCTGTGAAAGGTGTGAGCCACCGGGCCTGGCTCAGAGTGCATATTATGGATGAAATGTTCACTAAGGAAGTAATGAGAAATATAGGTATTGTTTTTTCCTAGGGTGATGGGACTGTGGTCAAGAACGTTTTTTTTGTTTGTTTGTTTGTTTGTTTTGTTTTCTGGGTACCGGGGGTCGAACTCGGGACCTCACGCTTGCCAGGCAGGCCCTTATGCCACTGAGCTATCTCACTGGCCCAAGAACGTTTCTCTTCGTGAACATTCTGAAGATATTGTACAGGGTGAGTTTCAAGGATGTCTATAATGAAAGAATGTATCAGAAGAGGTCCAGAAACACCAGAAGTATGGAAACACCTTAAAAAACTCCATATGGAAACCCCATTCACCCAGGTATTTATTCCCCTCCTACAAAAATTCCCTTAAGAGTTAAAGAGTTCATGTTACAGCGAAAAACGCACACCCATGTTCCTAGCAGCACAGTTCATAACAGCTAAATCTGGGAAGCAGCCCATAGGCCCGCTAACACAATGGATTAAGAAAATGTGGTGTTTATACAGTGGAGTGCTATTCTGCCATGAAGGAGGATAAAATCGAGTCATTTGAAGGAAAATCTATGCATTTAAGAACATAACGCTAGGTAAATCAGACACATCACCCACATATCACACGGTTTCTCTTCTGAGAAACCCAAAATATACATAAACTAGCAAAGAACAGATAATAACAAATAGGGAGATAGAGCTTTTGCAAGTGGGAGAAGGACTAAGAAGTTGAGGGAGGGAACGACAGGGAGGGGAAGGAGATGAAAAAGGATTAAACTTTCTTACATACTTCTACCAGCTCCCCAGGAGGCAAGTGATCATGAGGTATTGCAAACATATATTACTAAAAACTAACACTTGAAGGACAAAGGAAAAGCGCAGGAGTACTAGAGAAAGGAGACAGGACCTTTCAGACAAAGACAGACTGCTGGGGTGCCTAAGCTGCTTCCCAGTTGAAATACCAACCGGAAAAGCAAAGGGCTTACATAGGCTGTGATTTTTAGCAAGGAAGTCTTGGACAAAATGGCACCCATATTGTAGCCACAGGCTTTCTCCAGATTGTGGAACTGCCCACAAACGACGGTATTTTCATCAGAAAAGTTTTTCCATTTTTTTAAGACATGAAGGGCGGGTGCAAGGCACGCAGCGCTTTTGTACAGTGCCACATTGCCATCTAGCGTCCATAGAAACAAATTTCGTGCATCAAAACAACAAAATGCATCTTTTGCTCAACCTAAGTCACCAAAGACTCGGCCATAAAGTCTAGCAGAACCAAGTGGAATGAAGGCAAGATCCCGAGAACGCACTAAAACCACCCGAGAGGGCCCCGTTCAAGACCCCGCCCATTAAGGAAGCCGCCCTCCTCCTCCCTGGGAACCATGGCAACAGCAGCAGGAAGTCGCGGCGTTCCCGGAAGGACGCGCGGCATGGAGGCCCAGGATTGGGTTGTTGTGGGCCTGCGCGTGGGAGCCCGGGAGGCCCAGGCCCTGGGGTCCTAGTTTTGACAGTGCTGTTACTGAGGGACAGGACCCGTGGGGTCTGGTGCGTGCGGCCCCACCGCAGGACACGCTCCTCTGGCCAGTGCCCTGCCGAGTCCCTGGTCCCGCTCCCACCCACCCCGGCTTTTGACCAGGCCTCTCACTTGGCTCCCTCACTCTCTTCCTCTTAGCCCTGGCCCTTGGCATCCTTCCTGGCCAACAGGGCTCCCAGGAGACGCGATGGACACCAGCACAGGTGAAGGGTCTTCAGTACATGAAGTGACCCCGCTGACGCCAGAAAAAATACTTTGTTATGTGTGTATGTGTTTTTGTTGTTGTTACCTGGGTGGAACCAGAACCCCCCTCAGCATGCATGCCAGCTGCACGTCGTGCTACTAAGCTATAGTCCCAGGTCCCAAACAGCGATTTTAAGGAATAGTAACATAGAGTCCTGACTACAACATTGGAAATGAAAAATATAACAAAATAGTAAAACCCTGCACATTGGCTTTGCTCCTGGAAAGTCTCTCTGGGAGCCTTTGTCCTTAGGAAGAGACCCTTAGCACACTTCCTGAGCGGGGCAGACACCCTAGAGTTCAGGGCCCCAGGGCACTACTACCAGTCATGGATCAGAGCAGGTTTTCCATAAATCACCTTGGCTGATGTTGAACTGGTGATCCTCATGCCTCAGTCTTGAGTGTGACTTTGAAAGGTGTTAGCCACAGCCCTGGCTCAGAATGCATATTATGGATGAAATGTTCACTAAGGAAGTTATGAGAAATATAGGTATTGTTTTTTGCTGGGTGATGGGAGTGTGATCAAGAACGGTTTTCTTCGTGAACATTCTGAAGATATTGTACAGGGTGAGTTTCAAGGATGTCTATAATGAAAGAATGTATCAGAAGAGGTCCAGAAACACCAGGAGAAGTATGGAAACACCTTAAAAAACTCCATCTGGAAACCCCATGCACCCAGGTATTTATTCCCCTCCTACAAAACTTCCCAAAAGAGTTAAAGAGGTCATGTTACAGTGATACACACACACACCCGGGTTCGGAGCAGCACAGTGTATAACAGCTAAATCTGGGAATCAGCCCATAGCCCCCCGAACACATTAATGGATTAAGAAAATCTGGTGTTTATACAGTGGAGTGCTATTCTGCCATGAAGGATAAAGTCGAGTTATTTGAAGGAAAATGTATGAATTTGAGAACATAATGCTAGGTAAATCAGACACACCACCTATATATCATAGGGTTTCTCTTCTGAGAAACCCAAAATATACATAACGAGCAAAGAACAGATAATAACAAATAGGGAGATAGAGCTTTTGCAAGTGGGAGAAGGACTAAGAAGTTGAGGGAGGGAACGACAGGGAGGGGTAGGGGATGAAAAGGATTAAATTCTTTTACATACTTCTACCAACTCCCCAGGAGGCAAGTGATCATGAGGAACTGCAAACATATATTTACTAAGAACTAAAAATTGAAGGAGAAAGGAAAAGCACAGGAATAGTGGAGAAAGAAGATAGGACGTTTCAGAGAAAGACAGACTGCGGGGGTGCCTAGGCTGCTTCGCAGTTGAAATACCAACCAGGAAAAGGGCTTACACAGTCTGTGATTTTTAGCAAGGAACTCTTGCAGAAAATGGAGCCCAAATTGTAGCCACTGGCTTTGTCCAGATTGTCAAAGTACTCCCAAAGAAAGATATTTTCATCAGAAAAGTTTTGCCATTTTTTTAAGACACGAAGGGCGGGTGCAAGGCACGCAGAAGTTTTGTACAGTGCCACAGTGCCATCTAGCCGTCAGAGAAACGGATTTCGTGCATCAAAACAACAAAATGCATCCTTTTTTCTACCTAAGTTGCCAAAGACTGCGACATAAAGTCTAGGAGAACTACGTGGAATGAAGGGAAGATCCCGAGAACGCACTAAAACCACCCGAGTGGGCCCCGTTGAAGACTCCGCCCCTTAAGGAAGCCGCCCTCCTCCCGCCCTGGGAACCATGGCAACAGCAGCAGGACGTGACGGCGTTCCCGGAAGGACGCGCCGCATGGAGGCCCAGGATTGGGTTGTTGTGGGCCTGCGCGTGGGAGCCCGGGAGGCCCAGGCCCGGGGTCCTACTTTTGACAGTGCTGTTACTGAGGGACAGGACCCGTGGGGTCTGGTGCGTGCGGCCCCACCGCAGGACACGCTCCTCTTGCCAGTCCCGCTCCCACCCACCCCGGCTTTTGACCAGGCCTCTCACTTGGCTCCCTCACTCTCTTCCTCTTAGCCCTGGCCCTTGGCATCCTTCCTGGCCAACAGGGCTCCCAGGAGACGCGATAGACACCAGCGCAGCTGAAGGCTCTTCAGTAAATGAACTGACCCGGCTGAAGCCAGAATAATCACTTTGGGTTTTTTGTTGCTCTTGTTATTGTTTCTTGGTTGGTGCCAGAACCCTCCTCAGCATGCATGCCAGGTCAACATCCTGGTACTAAACTATATTCCCAGGTCCCAAAAAATTTTAAAGAAATGTTAACATAGGGTCCTGAATAAAACACAAGAAATGCAAAAAATGAATTAAAAATTCTGTACATTGGCTTAACTTCTGCTATTCTCGTCAGAAGGTTTTGTCCTTGGTAAGAGACTCAAAACACATCCTGAGCAGGGGGAGGTCTACTAGATGTGAAGGCCCCAGCCCATTAAATCTCCAGAAGACATTGACCCTTTATTAGGTGGAATGTCTGAAATCCTCAGTTGCTATAACAACTCAACACATCACCTTGCAAGGCCCAGCAGTCCTTGATATAGGAGAAATACAACTCTGGCCCTGTTAGATGCCAAATGTGCCTTGCTCATGGGCCCACAATATGGAAGAATGAAGTTGACACCACTGGAGGAAGTTAGGAGAGTTTTATGGGAAACAAGGAGAATAGCTCCTGGATTTCCAGGAGGGTCGCTGAGTGGGTGGCCTCTGAGTCCCTTTGTCAGGGGTAATTTATACAGGAAAGTGGGTACAACGTGGGTACAACTAGGTCAAACTACAATCAACCTTTAGGATTACAAGTATAGCCCCTTAGCTAATACTGATCCCATTGCCAAACGAGTGACCTCTCAAGGGTGCATAGAATGAACAACGCCGTTTTTGGGAAGGGATGGGTCCAGATGCCCTGCTCACCCACCTGGGCAGCTGATGTCCATCTGGACTTCCTGGACTAGGTGGTGCTGATTACAGTACAATTTGAAGTTAAAGTTTGTGTCTTAGGGAACGCTGTAGGCCTGTCTTCTTGAGGTCTGGCCTTTGTCAGATATGCCTCCAGCCACACTTTTGATGTCTTTATTTTTCGTGGTGACCTCCTTGAGGTCCTAGTCCCTCTCTGACTTCATATTAATTTCTATCTAATTTACCTGCCTATTACACTTGGACACAGCAATAGCAGCTCACCATTCAGATGGAGTCATATCCCGATGAAATAGCCATGAAGGGATGTCCGCGGGGTGTGCGTGTGGGGGCGTGAATTTCCCTGGGTGCGCATGAAAGGAGTGCTGAATTTGTCATTCTATAATTCCTGGAGGAATTAGGCCTTTTCATAAGGACAGCAATTAATTCCAGAGCAAGTGATCATAAGAGTGGAAAAGGGAAACTTGACACATTTAATAAATGTGTCTTACATACTTGTACCAACTCCCCAGGAGGAATGTAATCATGATTTATTGCAAACGTATATTAATAAAAACTAAAAATTGAAGGAAAAAGGAAAAGCGCAAAAGTGGAGAAACGAGACAGGATCTTTGAGAGAAAGACTGCTGGGGTGCCTAGGCAGCCTCCCAGTTGAAATGCCAACGTGTAAAGGAAAGGGCTTCCACACGTGGTTTGTTTTAGCAAGGCACTCCGCCAGAGGACAGCACCCAAATTCTGACCCCTAACTTTTTAGACTGTGAAACTGACCACTAAGGTATTTTAATCGGAAAACTTTCTGGCGATTTTTTTTTAAACAAGAAGGGCGGGTGGAAGGCGCGCAGGTCTTTGGTGCAGAACCACAGTGCCATCTAGCGCCCGTAGAAACGGATCTTTGCATCATCACACTAAAATGAATCTTTTCCGCAATCTCTGTGATCAAAGACCTGGAGATGAGGTGTAAGTGAACCAAGTAGAATAAAGGGAAGATCCCCAGAATGCGCTAAAACCGGCCGAGGCACAGACTGCTGGAGCGCCTAGGCTACCGCCCAGTGAAATAACGACCGGAAAAGCAGAGGGCTTACATAGGCTGTGATTTTTAGCAAGGAACTCTTGCAGAAAGTGACACCCAAATTGCAGCTACTGACTTTCTCCAGATAGTAAAACTGTCCACAAACAAGGTATTGTACTCAGAAAAATTTAGTAATTATTTTAAGACAAGATGGGCGGGTGCAAGGCACGCAGCACTTTTGTACAGTTCCACAGTGCCATCTAGCGGCTAGAGAAATGGGTTTCCTGCATCAGAGGAAGAAAAGGCGTATTTGGCTCAACCTAAGTAGCCACAGATTCGGACATAAAGTCTAGGAGAACCAAGTGGAATGAAGGGAAGATCCCGAGAACGCACTAAAACCACCCAAGTGGGCCCCGTTGAAGGCTCCGCCCCTTAAGGAAGCCGCCCTCCTCCGGCCCTGGGAACCATAGCAACAGCAGCAGGAAGTCGCGGCGTTCCCGGAAGGACGCGCCGCACGGAGGCCCAGGATTGGGTTGTTGTGGGCCTGCGCGTGGGAGCCCGGGAGGCCCAGGCCCGGGGTCCTACTTTTGACAGTGCTGTTACTGAGGGACAGGACCCGTGGGGTCTGGTGCGTGCGGCCCCACCAGAGGACACGCTCCTCTTGCCAGTGCCCTGCCGAGTCCCTGGTCCCGCTCCCACCCACCCCGGCTTTTGACCAGGCCTCTCACTTGGCTCCCTCACTCTCTTCCTCTTAGCCCTGGCCCTTCGCATCCTTCCTGGCCAACAGGGCTCCCAGGAGACGCGATAGACACCAGCGCAGCTGAAGACTCTTCAGTAAATGAAGTGACCCGGCTGACGCCAGAAAAATAGTTTGGGTTTTTTTTGTTTGTTTGTTTCGTGGGTGCAACCAGAACCCAGCTCAGCATGCATGCCAGGTCAACATCCTGTTACTAAACTATATTTCCAGCTCCCAAGAAGGATTTTTAAGGAATGTTAACGTAGGGTCCTGACTGCAACACAGGAAATGCAAAGAATAAATTAAGAATTCTGCACATTGGCTTGATTTCTGGCTATCCCCCCTCCCCGCTTTGTTCTCTTAAGAGACTCAAAACCATCCTGAGGGGGTGGGGGGAGGTCTACTAGATTTGAGGGCCCCAGGCCATTAAAGCTCCATAAGAGGGGCCGGTGAGATGGCTCAGCGGCTTAAGCGCCTGCCTTGCAAGCGCGAGGGCCCGAGTTCGACTCCCGGATCCCACATACGAAAAAGGGGCCGGGGATATCGCTCAGCGGCACGAGCGCCTGCTGGCGCGCGAGGTCCTGAGGTCGACCCCCCGGTACCCACAAAAAAAGAAAAAAGCTCCATAAGAAATCGACCCTGTGTTAGGTCACAATATTTGAAATCCTCAGTTGCTATAAGAACTCAAGAAATCATGTCCAAGGCCCAGCCGTGATTGATTTAGGAGAAATATAATTCTGGCCCTGTTAGATGCCAAATGTGCCTTGCTCGTGGTCCCACCAAATGGAGGAATGAAGTGGACAACCAGTGAAAGAAGTCAGTCTTATTGGATACAAGGAGAAAAACAGCTTCTGGATTTAGAGGAGGGTCCCCAGTGGGTCGCCCTGAGGCCCTTTGTCAGGGGTTATTTATTCAGGAAAGTCACAACGTGGGTACAACGTGGGTCAAACTACAATCAAACTTTATGATTACAAGTATAGCCCCTTAGCTAATACTGATCCCATTGGCGAATGAGTGACCTAGCAAGGGTACATGGAAAGAACAGGGGCAATTTTGGGAAGGGATGGGTCCAGATGCTCTGCTCACTCACCTCTGCGGCTGATGCTCATCTGGACTTACTGGACCAGGTGGCGCTGATTACAGTATAATTTGAAGTTAAGTTTTGTTTCTTAGGAAGGCCTGCAGGCCTGTCAGATATGTCTCCAGCCATACTTTCGATGTCTTTATTTTTCGTGGTGACCTTCTTGAGGTCCCAGTGCCTCTCTAATTGCATATTAATTTCTATCTAACTTAGCTGCCTAGTAAATAAGGCACAGTAATACCAGCTCAGCATTGAGAGGGACAGGGATTCATATCCTGATGAAATAGCCATGAAGAGAAGTGGGGGGGCGTTTCCCTGGTTGTGCATGTAGAAGGGATGGCTGAATTTATTTGTCATTCTATATTTCCTGGGGGAATTTGCCCTTCATAAGGACAGGAATTAATTCAAGAGCAAGATGTCATAAACAGTGAGAAAGGGAAATTAGCTGCAGTTAGTAAAAGTGCCTGAGAGCGATGGATCCATTCATATCAAGGGACACACACCTGAGCCGTCTTTTATTTTCACAAAACTACTGTTCTGTGTCTAATGGAGGTATGTGTGCAAAGGTTTTCTTTGTTGGTTAGTTTATTTTTTAGTACCAGTGATTGAACCCAGGAGCTTTTCACTGAGCTACATCCTCAGTCTTATTATTTATTTTGAGAAATGGTCTCCTAAGTCACTAAATCACCTTGGCTACTGTTGAACCAGTGATCCTCATGCCTCAGTCTTGAGTGTGGCTGTGAAAGGTGTGAGCCACCAGGCCTGGCTCACAATGCATATTTTGGATGAAATACTCACTGAGGAAGTAATGAGAAATATAGGTATTGTTTTTCGCTGGGTGATGGGAGTGTGGGAAAGAACAGTTTTCTTCGTGACATTCTGAAGAAATTTTGCAGAGTGAAGGTCAAGGATGTCTATAATGAAAGAATGTACAGGAAGAGGTCCAGAAACACCAGGAGAGCATGCAGATGCCTCAAAAAACTCGGTCTGGAAACCCCATTCATGTATTTATTCCCCTCCTAGGGAAATTCCCGAGAGAGTTAAAGAATTCCTGTTATAGCAATACAGGCACACCCATGTTCATAGCAGCACAGTTCATAATAGCTAAATATTGGAAGCAGCCCATAGGTCCACGAATAGATTAATGGATTAAGGAAATGTGGTGTTTATACAGTGGAGTGCTACTCTGACATGAAGAAGGATAAAGTCGAGTCATTTGAAGGAAAATGTATGCATTTGAGAACATAATGTTAAGTAAGTCAGACACACCATCTATATATCAGTTTCTCTTCCCAGAAACCCAAAACATATATAACAAGCAAAGAACAGATAATAGGAAATAAAATAAGAAATAAAAAATGGGCATCTGAGATGATTACACACTTCTCAGATGAAGAAATACAAATGGCAAGTAAATATATGAAAAAATGTGCAACATCATTAGTCATTCGAGAGATACAAATTAAAACAACACTGAGATTCCATCTCACCCCAGAGAAGATAACTATCATCAAGAAGTCAACCAGTAACAAATGCTGGAGGGGATGCAGGGAAAAAGGACCCCTTCTCCACTGTTTGTGGGAGTGTAGACTGCTGCAACCACTATGGAAATCGGTGTGGAGATTCCTCAAAAAACTAGGATTGGGGGCCGGTGAGATGGCTCAGTGGTGTAAGCGCCTGCCCGGCAACCATGAGGTCCTGAGTTTGACTACTGGTACCCACATAAAGGAAAAAAAGGGGCCGGTGATATCGCTCAGTGGCACAAGCGCCTGCTGGCAAGTGCGAGGTCCTGAGTTCGTCTCCCAGTCCCCACATAAAAAAAAAACAAAAACAAAACAAAACAAAAAAAACTAGAATTGGATGTCCCATTTGACCCAGCTATTCCCCTTCTGGGTATTTTCCCAGAAGAATGGAAAACATCATACCACAGCGATATATATCCACTCATGTTTATAGCAGCACAATGTATAAAAGCTAAATCTTGGAAACAACCCAAATGTCCATCAACCGAGGAATGGATAGAAAAGATGTGGTATTTTTATACAGTGGAGTACTACTTAGCTATAAAGGATAAACTTGAGGCATTTATAGGTAAATAGATGCAACTTGAGACCATACTCATAAGTGAAATAAATCAGACTTGCATGTGTAAACATCATATTGTCTCCCTAGTGTAAGAAACTGAAAGAGTAAATAAGATCCAAAATGTACAATAGATATTGTGAAATGGGAAGAAACTGTTCAAAAGGAAAGAGAAACTAGTATGGGGGAAAGGAGAAAGAAGGAAGGGAAAAGGAATAAAAAATGTATATATATATATATATATATATATATATATACACACACACACACACACAAGATAATTAAGATAGCCATACTACTGATTTTTCTTAGTTCATTGAAAAGAAAGGTTTGCGCTAATATTCTTTGGTCAATTTTTCATGTCTGTATCTTGTACTCTGAGCAACTACTTTGAAGATAACAATACGCATTGTATTAACCATTGTTAGTCTTCTATTATCTTCTTTTGAAATTTTGTTTCATTTTTTCTCTTTAAAATTAAAAAAAAAAGAAATAGGAAGATAGATCTTTTGCAAGGTACAGAAAGACTAAGAGGTGGAGGGAGGGAATAACAGGGAGGGGACGGGGATGAAAAAGGATTAAATTGTCTTACGTACTTCTACCAACTCCCCAGGATGCAAGTAATCATGAGGTATTGCAAACATGTATTAATAAAAACGAAAAATTTAAGGAAAAAGGAAAAGCGCAGAAGTGCAGAAGCGAGACAAGACCTTTCACAGAGAGAGACTTCAGGGGCGCCTAGACAGCCTCCCAGGTTGAAATTCCGATAGGAAAAGCAAAGGTCTTCCATAGGTGGCGAGTTTTAGCAAGAAACTCCTCCACAGGGTGGCACCCAAATTCTAGCGACGGGCTTTCTACAAAATGTGACCCTGGTTCCAAAGAAAGGCATTTTATTTTATTTTTTTTGTGTGTGGGTACCGGGGGGTCGACCTCAGGATCTCGCGCGCCAGCAGGCGCCCGTGCCGCTGAGCGATATCACCGGCCCCTTTTTCGTATGTGAAATCCGGGAGTCGAACTCGGGCCCTCGCACTTGCCAGGCAGGCGCTTAAGCCGCTGAGCCATCTCACTGGCCTAAAAGAAAAGCATTTTAAAAGAAAACTTTCTGTCCATTTTTTCAACACAGGAAGGGCGGGTGGAAGGCACGCAGTTCTTCTAAACACAACCACAGTGCCATCTAGCGACCAGAGAAACTTATATCGTGTGTCATGGGCGAAAAATACATGTTTTCCTCAACCTATGTGGTGGGAGACCCGGAGAGGAAGTCTACTGGGGCCAAGTGGAATGAAGGCAAGAAGCCCAGAACGCACTAAAACCACCAAAGTGGGCCCCGTTGAAGGCTCCGCCCCTTAAGGAAGCCGCCCTCCTCCGGCCCTGGGAACCATAGCAACAGCAGCAGGAAGTCGCGGCGTTCCCGGAAGGACGCGCCGCATGGAGGCCCAGGATTGGGTTGTTGTGGGCCTGCGCGTGGGAGCCCGGGAGGCCCAGGCCCGGGGTCCTACTTTTGACAGTGCTGTTACTGAGGGACAGGACCCGTGGGGTCTGGTGCGTGCGGCCCCACCAGAGGACACGCTCCTCTTGCCAGTGCCCTGCCGAGTCCCTGGTCCCGCTCCCACCCACCCCGGCTTTTGACCAGGCCTCTCACTTGGCTCCCTCACTCTCTTCCTCTTAGCCCTGGCCCTTCGCATCCTTCCTGGCCAACAGGGCTCCCAGGAGACGCGATAGACACCAGCGCAGCTGAAGACTCTTCAGTAAATGAAGTGACCCGGCTGACGCCAGAAAAATAGTTTGGGTTTTTTTTGTTTGTTTGTTTCGTGGGTGCAACCAGAACCCAGCTCAGCATGCATGCCAGGTCAACATCCTGTTACTAAACTATATTTCCAGCTCCCAAGAAGGATTTTTAAGGAATGTTAACGTAGGGTCCTGACTGCAACACAGGAAATGCAAAGAATAAATTAAGAATTCTGCACATTGGCTTGATTTCTGGCTATCCCCCCTCCCCGCTTTGTTCTCTTAAGAGACTCAAAACCATCCTGAGGGGGTGGGGGGAGGTCTACTAGATTTGAGGGCCCCAGGCCATTAAAGCTCCATAAGAGGGGCCGGTGAGATGGCTCAGCGGCTTAAGCGCCTGCCTTGCAAGCGCGAGGGCCCGAGTTCGACTCCCGGATCCCACATACGAAAAAGGGGCCGGGGATATCGCTCAGCGGCACGAGCGCCTGCTGGCGCGCGAGGTCCTGAGGTCGACCCCCCGGTACCCACAAAAAAAGAAAAAAGCTCCATAAGAAATCGACCCTGTGTTAGGTCACAATATTTGAAATCCTCAGTTGCTATAAGAACTCAAGAAATCATGTCCAAGGCCCAGCCGTGATTGATTTAGGAGAAATATAATTCTGGCCCTGTTAGATGCCAAATGTGCCTTGCTCGTGGTCCCACCAAATGGAGGAATGAAGTGGACAACCAGTGAAAGAAGTCAGTCTTATTGGATACAAGGAGAAAAACAGCTTCTGGATTTAGAGGAGGGTCCCCAGTGGGTCGCCCTGAGGCCCTTTGTCAGGGGTTATTTATTCAGGAAAGTCACAACGTGGGTACAACGTGGGTCAAACTACAATCAAACTTTATGATTACAAGTATAGCCCCTTAGCTAATACTGATCCCATTGGCGAATGAGTGACCTAGCAAGGGTACATGGAAAGAACAGGGGCAATTTTGGGAAGGGATGGGTCCAGATGCTCTGCTCACTCACCTCTGCGGCTGATGCTCATCTGGACTTACTGGACCAGGTGGCGCTGATTACAGTATAATTTGAAGTTAAGTTTTGTTTCTTAGGAAGGCCTGCAGGCCTGTCAGATATGTCTCCAGCCATACTTTCGATGTCTTTATTTTTCGTGGTGACCTTCTTGAGGTCCCAGTGCCTCTCTAATTGCATATTAATTTCTATCTAACTTAGCTGCCTAGTAAATAAGGCACAGTAATACCAGCTCAGCATTGAGAGGGACAGGGATTCATATCCTGATGAAATAGCCATGAAGAGAAGTGGGGGGGCGTTTCCCTGGTTGTGCATGTAGAAGGGATGGCTGAATTTATTTGTCATTCTATATTTCCTGGGGGAATTTGCCCTTCATAAGGACAGGAATTAATTCAAGAGCAAGATGTCATAAACAGTGAGAAAGGGAAATTAGCTGCAGTTAGTAAAAGTGCCTGAGAGCGATGGATCCATTCATATCAAGGGACACACACCTGAGCCGTCTTTTATTTTCACAAAACTACTGTTCTGTGTCTAATGGAGGTATGTGTGCAAAGGTTTTCTTTGTTGGTTAGTTTATTTTTTAGTACCAGTGATTGAACCCAGGAGCTTTTCACTGAGCTACATCCTCAGTCTTATTATTTATTTTGAGAAATGGTCTCCTAAGTCACTAAATCACCTTGGCTACTGTTGAACCAGTGATCCTCATGCCTCAGTCTTGAGTGTGGCTGTGAAAGGTGTGAGCCACCAGGCCTGGCTCACAATGCATATTTTGGATGAAATACTCACTGAGGAAGTAATGAGAAATATAGGTATTGTTTTTCGCTGGGTGATGGGAGTGTGGGAAAGAACAGTTTTCTTCGTGACATTCTGAAGAAATTTTGCAGAGTGAAGGTCAAGGATGTCTATAATGAAAGAATGTACAGGAAGAGGTCCAGAAACACCAGGAGAGCATGCAGATGCCTCAAAAAACTCGGTCTGGAAACCCCATTCATGTATTTATTCCCCTCCTAGGGAAATTCCCGAGAGAGTTAAAGAATTCCTGTTATAGCAATACAGGCACACCCATGTTCATAGCAGCACAGTTCATAATAGCTAAATATTGGAAGCAGCCCATAGGTCCACGAATAGATTAATGGATTAAGGAAATGTGGTGTTTATACAGTGGAGTGCTACTCTGACATGAAGAAGGATAAAGTCGAGTCATTTGAAGGAAAATGTATGCATTTGAGAACATAATGTTAAGTAAGTCAGACACACCATCTATATATCAGTTTCTCTTCCCAGAAACCCAAAACATATATAACAAGCAAAGAACAGATAATAGGAAATAAAATAAGAAATAAAAAATGGGCATCTGAGATGATTACACACTTCTCAGATGAAGAAATACAAATGGCAAGTAAATATATGAAAAAATGTGCAACATCATTAGTCATTCGAGAGATACAAATTAAAACAACACTGAGATTCCATCTCACCCCAGAGAAGATAACTATCATCAAGAAGTCAACCAGTAACAAATGCTGGAGGGGATGCAGGGAAAAAGGACCCCTTCTCCACTGTTTGTGGGAGTGTAGACTGCTGCAACCACTATGGAAATCGGTGTGGAGATTCCTCAAAAAACTAGGATTGGGGGCCGGTGAGATGGCTCAGTGGTGTAAGCGCCTGCCCGGCAACCATGAGGTCCTGAGTTTGACTACTGGTACCCACATAAAGGAAAAAAAGGGGCCGGTGATATCGCTCAGTGGCACAAGCGCCTGCTGGCAAGTGCGAGGTCCTGAGTTTGTCTCCCAGTCCCCACATAAAAAAAAAACAAAAACAAAACAAAACAAAAAAAACTAGAATTGGATGTCCCATTTGACCCAGCTATTCCCCTTCTGGGTATTTTCCCAGAAGAATGGAAAACATCATACCACAGCGATATATATCCACTCATGTTTATAGCAGCACAATGTATAAAAGCTAAATCTTGGAAACAACCCAAATGTCCATCAACCGAGGAATGGATAGAAAAGATGTGGTATTTTTATACAGTGGAGTACTACTTAGCTATAAAGGATAAACTTGAGGCATTTATAGGTAAATAGATGCAACTTGAGACCATACTCATAAGTGAAATAAATCAGACTTGCATGTGTAAACATCATATTGTCTCCCTAGTGTAAGAAACTGAAAGAGTAAATAAGATCCAAAATGTACAATAGATATTGTGAAATGGGAAGAAACTGTTCAAAAGGAAAGAGAAACTAGTATGGGGGAAAGGAGAAAGAAGGAAGGGAAAAGGAATAAAAAATGTATATATATATATATATATATATATATACACACACACACACACACACAAGATAATTAAGATAGCCATACTACTGATTTTTCTTAGTTCATTGAAAAGAAAGGTTTGCGCTAATATTCTTTGGTCAATTTTTCATGTCTGTATCTTGTACTCTGAGCAACTACTTTGAAGATAACAATACGCATTGTATTAACCATTGTTAGTCTTCTATTATCTTCTTTTGAAATTTTGTTTCATTTTTTCTCTTTAAAATTAAAAAAAAAAGAAATAGGAAGATAGATCTTTTGCAAGGTACAGAAAGACTAAGAGGTGGAGGGAGGGAATAACAGGGAGGGGACGGGGATGAAAAAGGATTAAATTGTCTTACGTACTTCTACCAACTCCCCAGGATGCAAGTAATCATGAGGTATTGCAAACATGTATTAATAAAAACGAAAAATTTAAGGAAAAAGGAAAAGCGCAGAAGTGCAGAAGCGAGACAAGACCTTTCACAGAGAGAGACTTCAGGGGCGCCTAGACAGCCTCCCAGGTTGAAATTCCGATAGGAAAAGCAAAGGTCTTCCATAGGTGGCGAGTTTTAGCAAGAAACTCCTCCACAGGGTGGCACCCAAATTCTAGCGACGGGCTTTCTACAAAATGTGACCCTGGTTCCAAAGAAAGGCATTTTATTTTATTTTTTTTGTGTGTGGGTACCGGGGGGTCGACCTCAGGATCTCGCGCGCCAGCAGGCGCCCGTGCCGCTGAGCGATATCACCGGCCCCTTTTTCGTATGTGAAATCCGGGAGTCGAACTCGGGCCCTCGCACTTGCCAGGCAGGCGCTTAAGCCGCTGAGCCATCTCACTGGCCTAAAAGAAAAGCATTTTAAAAGAAAACTTTCTGTCCATTTTTTCAACACAGGAAGGGCGGGTGGAAGGCACGCAGTTCTTCTAAACACAACCACAGTGCCATCTAGCGACCAGAGAAACTTATATCGTGTGTCATGGGCGAAAAATACATGTTTTCCTCAACCTATGTGGTGGGAGACCCGGAGAGGAAGTCTACTGGGGCCAAGTGGAATGAAGGCAAGAAGCCCAGAACGCACTAAAACCACCAAAGTGGGCCCCGTTGAAGGCTCCGCCCCTTAAGGAAGCCGCCCTCCTCCGGCCCTGGGAACCATAGCAACAGCAGCAGGAAGTCGCGGCGTTCCCGGAAGGACGCGCCGCATGGAGGCCCAGGATTGGGTTGTTGTGGGCCTGCGCGTGGGAGCCCGGGAGGCCCAGGCCCGGGGTCCTACTTTTGACAGTGCTGTTACTGAGGGACAGGACCCGTGGGGTCTGGTGCGTGCGGCCCCACCAGAGGACACGCTCCTCTTGCCAGTGCCCTGCCGAGTCCCTGGTCCCGCTCCCACCCACCCCGGCTTTTGACCAGGCCTCTCACTTGGCTCCCTCACTCTCTTCCTCTTAGCCCTGGCCCTTCGCATCCTTCCTGGCCAACAGGGCTCCCAGGAGACGCGATAGACACCAGCGCAGCTGAAGACTCTTCAGTAAATGAAGTGACCCGGCTGACGCCAGAAAAATAGTTTGGGTTTTTTTTGTTTGTTTGTTTCGTGGGTGCAACCAGAACCCAGCTCAGCATGCATGCCAGGTCAACATCCTGTTACTAAACTATATTTCCAGCTCCCAAGAAGGATTTTTAAGGAATGTTAACGTAGGGTCCTGACTGCAACACAGGAAATGCAAAGAATAAATTAAGAATTCTGCACATTGGCTTGATTTCTGGCTATCCCCCCTCCCCGCTTTGTTCTCTTAAGAGACTCAAAACCATCCTGAGGGGGTGGGGGGAGGTCTACTAGATTTGAGGGCCCCAGGCCATTAAAGCTCCATAAGAGGGGCCGGTGAGATGGCTCAGCGGCTTAAGCGCCTGCCTTGCAAGCGCGAGGGCCCGAGTTCGACTCCCGGATCCCACATACGAAAAAGGGGCCGGGGATATCGCTCAGCGGCACGAGCGCCTGCTGGCGCGCGAGGTCCTGAGGTCGACCCCCCGGTACCCACAAAAAAAGAAAAAAGCTCCATAAGAAATCGACCCTGTGTTAGGTCACAATATTTGAAATCCTCAGTTGCTATAAGAACTCAAGAAATCATGTCCAAGGCCCAGCCGTGATTGATTTAGGAGAAATATAATTCTGGCCCTGTTAGATGCCAAATGTGCCTTGCTCGTGGTCCCACCAAATGGAGGAATGAAGTGGACAACCAGTGAAAGAAGTCAGTCTTATTGGATACAAGGAGAAAAACAGCTTCTGGATTTAGAGGAGGGTCCCCAGTGGGTCGCCCTGAGGCCCTTTGTCAGGGGTTATTTATTCAGGAAAGTCACAACGTGGGTACAACGTGGGTCAAACTACAATCAAACTTTATGATTACAAGTATAGCCCCTTAGCTAATACTGATCCCATTGGCGAATGAGTGACCTAGCAAGGGTACATGGAAAGAACAGGGGCAATTTTGGGAAGGGATGGGTCCAGATGCTCTGCTCACTCACCTCTGCGGCTGATGCTCATCTGGACTTACTGGACCAGGTGGCGCTGATTACAGTATAATTTGAAGTTAAGTTTTGTTTCTTAGGAAGGCCTGCAGGCCTGTCAGATATGTCTCCAGCCATACTTTCGATGTCTTTATTTTTCGTGGTGACCTTCTTGAGGTCCCAGTGCCTCTCTAATTGCATATTAATTTCTATCTAACTTAGCTGCCTAGTAAATAAGGCACAGTAATACCAGCTCAGCATTGAGAGGGACAGGGATTCATATCCTGATGAAATAGCCATGAAGAGAAGTGGGGGGGCGTTTCCCTGGTTGTGCATGTAGAAGGGATGGCTGAATTTATTTGTCATTCTATATTTCCTGGGGGAATTTGCCCTTCATAAGGACAGGAATTAATTCAAGAGCAAGATGTCATAAACAGTGAGAAAGGGAAATTAGCTGCAGTTAGTAAAAGTGCCTGAGAGCGATGGATCCATTCATATCAAGGGACACACACCTGAGCCGTCTTTTATTTTCACAAAACTACTGTTCTGTGTCTAATGGAGGTATGTGTGCAAAGGTTTTCTTTGTTGGTTAGTTTATTTTTTAGTACCAGTGATTGAACCCAGGAGCTTTTCACTGAGCTACATCCTCAGTCTTATTATTTATTTTGAGAAATGGTCTCCTAAGTCACTAAATCACCTTGGCTACGGTTGAACCAGTGATCCTCATGCCTCAGTCTTGAGTGTGGCTGTGAAAGGTGTGAGCCACCAGGCCTGGCTCACAATGCATATTTTGGATGAAATACTCACTGAGGAAGTAATGAGAAATATAGGTATTGTTTTTCGCTGGGTGATGGGAGTGTGGGAAAGAACAGTTTTCTTCGTGACATTCTGAAGAAATTTTGCAGAGTGAAGGTCAAGGATGTCTATAATGAAAGAATGTACAGGAAGAGGTCCAGAAACACCAGGAGAGCATGCAGATGCCTCAAAAAACTCGGTCTGGAAACCCCATTCATGTATTTATTCCCCTCCTAGGGAAATTCCCGAGAGAGTTAAAGAATTCCTGTTATAGCAATACAGGCACACCCATGTTCATAGCAGCACAGTTCATAATAGCTAAATATTGGAAGCAGCCCATAGGTCCACGAATAGATTAATGGATTAAGGAAATGTGGTGTTTATACAGTGGAGTGCTACTCTGACATGAAGAAGGATAAAGTCGAGTCATTTGAAGGAAAATGTATGCATTTGAGAACATAATGTTAAGTAAGTCAGACACACCATCTATATATCAGTTTCTCTTCCCAGAAACCCAAAACATATATAACAAGCAAAGAACAGATAATAGGAAATAAAATAAGAAATAAAAAATGGGCATCTGAGATGATTACACACTTCTCAGATGAAGAAATACAAATGGCAAGTAAATATATGAAAAAATGTGCAACATCATTAGTCATTCGAGAGATACAAATTAAAACAACACTGAGATTCCATCTCACCCCAGAGAAGATAACTATCATCAAGAAGTCAACCAGTAACAAATGCTGGAGGGGATGCAGGGAAAAAGGACCCCTTCTCCACTGTTTGTGGGAGTGTAGACTGCTGCAACCACTATGGAAATCGGTGTGGAGATTCCTCAAAAAACTAGGATTGGGGGCCGGTGAGATGGCTCAGTGGTGTAAGCGCCTGCCCGGCAACCATGAGGTCCTGAGTTCGACTACTGGTACCCACATAAAGGAAAAAAAGGGGCCGGTGATATCGCTCAGTGGCACAAGCGCCTGCTGGCAAGTGCGAGGTCCTGAGTTCGTCTCCCAGTCCCCACATAAAAAAAAAACAAAAACAAAACAAAACAAAAAAAACTAGAATTGGATGTCCCATTTGACCCAGCTATTCCCCTTCTGGGTATTTTCCCAGAAGAATGGAAAACATCATACCACAGCGATATATATCCACTCATGTTTATAGCAGCACAATGTATAAAAGCTAAATCTTGGAAACAACCCAAATGTCCATCAACCGAGGAATGGATAGAAAAGATGTGGTATTTTTATACAGTGGAGTACTACTTAGCTATAAAGGATAAACTTGAGGCATTTATAGGTAAATAGATGCAACTTGAGACCATACTCATAAGTGAAATAAATCAGACTTGCATGTGTAAACATCATATTGTCTCCCTAGTGTAAGAAACTGAAAGAGTAAATAAGATCCAAAATGTACAATAGATATTGTGAAATGGGAAGAAACTGTTCAAAAGGAAAGAGAAACTAGTATGGGGGAAAGGAGAAAGAAGGAAGGGAAAAGGAATAAAAAATGTATATATATATATATATATATATATATATATATATATATACACACACACACACACACACAAGATAATTAAGATAGCCATACTACTGATTTTTCTTAGTTCATTGAAAAGAAAGGTTTGCGCTAATATTCTTTGGTCAATTTTTCATGTCTGTATCTTGTACTCTGAGCAACTACTTTGAAGATAACAATACGCATTGTATTAACCATTGTTAGTCTTCTATTATCTTCTTTTGAAATTTTGTTTCATTTTTTCTCTTTAAAATTAAAAAAAAAAGAAATAGGAAGATAGATCTTTTGCAAGGTACAGAAAGACTAAGAGGTGGAGGGAGGGAATAACAGGGAGGGGACGGGGATGAAAAAGGATTAAATTGTCTTACGTACTTCTACCAACTCCCCAGGATGCAAGTAATCATGAGGTATTGCAAACATGTATTAATAAAAACGAAAAATTTAAGGAAAAAGGAAAAGCGCAGAAGTGCAGAAGCGAGACAAGACCTTTCACAGAGAGAGACTTCAGGGGCGCCTAGACAGCCTCCCAGGTTGAAATTCCGATAGGAAAAGCAAAGGTCTTCCATAGGTGGCGAGTTTTAGCAAGAAACTCCTCCACAGGGTGGCACCCAAATTCTAGCGACGGGCTTTCTACAAAATGTGACCCTGGTTCCAAAGAAAGGCATTTTATTTTATTTTTTTTGTGTGTGGGTACCGGGGGGTCGACCTCAGGATCTCGCGCGCCAGCAGGCGCCCGTGCCGCTGAGCGATATCACCGGCCCCTTTTTCGTATGTGAAATCCGGGAGTCGAACTCGGGCCCTCGCACTTGCCAGGCAGGCGCTTAAGCCGCTGAGCCATCTCACTGGCCTAAAAGAAAAGCATTTTAAAAGAAAACTTTCTGTCCATTTTTTCAACACAGGAAGGGCGGGTGGAAGGCACGCAGTTCTTCTAAACACAACCACAGTGCCATCTAGCGACCAGAGAAACTTATATCGTGTGTCATGGGCGAAAAATACATGTTTTCCTCAACCTATGTGGTGGGAGACCCGGAGAGGAAGTCTACTGGGGCCAAGTGGAATGAAGGCAAGAAGCCCAGAACGCACTAAAACCACCAAAGTGGGCCCCGTTGAAGGCTCCGCCCCTTAAGGAAGCCGCCCTCCTCCGGCCCTGGGAACCATAGCAACAGCAGCAGGAAGTCGCGGCGTTCCCGGAAGGACGCGCCGCATGGAGGCCCAGGATTGGGTTGTTGTGGGCCTGCGCGTGGGAGCCCGGGAGGCCCAGGCCCGGGGTCCTACTTTTGACAGTGCTGTTACTGAGGGACAGGACCCGTGGGGTCTGGTGCGTGCGGCCCCACCGCAGGACACGCTCCTCTTGCCAGTGCCCTGCCGAGTCCCTGGTCCCGCTCCCACCCACCCTGGCTTTTGACCAGGCCTCTCACTTGGCTCCCTCACTGTCTTCCTCTTAGCCCTGGCCCTTGGCATCCTTCCTGGCCAACAGGGCTCCCAGGAGACGCGATAGACACCAGCACAGCTGAAGGGTCTTCAGTAAATGAACTGACCCGGCTGACGCCAGAAAAATAGTTTGGGTTTTTTTTGTTTGTTTGTTTCGTGGGTGCAACCAGAACCCAGCTCAACATGCATGCCAGGTCAACATCCTGTTACTAAACTATATTTCCAGCTCCCAAAAAGGATTTTTAAGGAATGTTAACGTAGGGTCCTGACTGCAACACAGGAAATGCAAAGAATAAATTAAAAATTCTGCACATTGGCTTGGCTCCTGCAATGCCTCCCCAGAAGGCTTCGATCTTGTGTAGGAACTCTCAGAACACATTCTGCAGGGCCGGACACTCTATGGAGTTGAGTGCTCTAAACCATGAAATCTTAGCAGGAAATATGAACCCTGTATTATATCAGAATTTTTGAAGTCTTCAGTTGCTACATCTCAACAGATATTGTCCAACACACAGCAGAGATACAGAAGAAAGATACCTCCAGGCCTGTTAATTACACAATGTGCCATGTTTGTGGTCTCACACCATTCTCATCCTTCCTTTTAATGCAAAAATTTTTATTCAAATAATTATAATCCAAATTATTTTTGAATTAATGTGATTGGAACCTAGGATATGGTTATTTACATTAAATAATAAGGGTGAAGCAAAACACATAAAACTGCAATGTTCTTTCTCTCCCCAAGCCTAGATGACATGTCTGAAGCTGGTTTGGCCAGGAATCACGTAACTGGAAAACAGTCACATGTTTGTTGCCAGATAACGTTTCATTTTTAACAGTGCTGTAGAACAGTAATTGTACACCTGTTTTGCCATAAAGATATTGTTTGATTTGGACATGTAGTTCATCGCTCATTTTACTTTTCTCGAGGTCTTAGGTAGGACTACCCTAGGGCCAGGGTTCAAGAGAACTTTTGCTTCCAGTCCAGCTCTACTAGTCTTTTGTATTTTACGAGATCCCTTCATTCTCTGGCTTAACTGATTCTGCCATATTATGGAGAGAAGCAGGGAAGGAAGAGCATCCAGGGAAGGAGATGGTAAGAGAGCCCCTTTTGCCAGCATACAGTACCTTCACATTTTGCTCTTACGCACTGGAATATATCCCCCCAACCCCGCCCCCCCAAAAAACAATAACAAAAAAGTTTCTTTCATTTAGGCAAACAGTTTGAAATCCAACAGCGCACATGATCAGTTAGTTTTCCTATGTGCTTTCTGTCCTATACAAGAAAGGAAGATGCAAGAGAAACAAAAATATTAAAGAGTAAACATGACCGGGCATACTTAACAGTACCAAACACTGCAAAGTACTCTCTGCACTTCAGTACACAACGTCGTAAAGCTACTGTACTGGCTTCAGCTTAAGGGATTATTTGAAAAGACACATTCACCTTTCTTAGGCTGATCCATTTTTGTTGATTTATTAAATAGACATCCCATATCCTAACTAAACAGAATATAAGTGCAAAGAATATAAGACTATAAGTGCAAAGTGTGATCACTGTAGAACAAACTTTATAGAATATTGAGGTTTTTAAATTGTAGTCAGTTTTAAAACTTATCTTTTCCAAATATCAAATTGTAGCATCATACTTCGAATTAGATTGTGTCAGACAACGATCATTAGCACGTAAATTGTGTCGAGCTGGGATGGTAATGCTCTAGCAGGATGACCAGGAAGCTTCCACCTTAGACCTGCCTGGGCAATTCAGTGACTTACCCATGCCCTTTCTCCAAATACAACGCTGAAAGTACTGAGAATGTCCCTCAGGGAAAAGCTCCTGGGTTCAGTCACTGGTACTAAAAATAAATAAATGAACCAAAAAAAAGAGAAAAACCTTGCATACATAAACTCCACGAGTCACAGCACAGCAGTTTTGTGAAGATGGAACACAACTCAGCATTGTGGCCCTGATATGAATGGATCCAAAATTCTTAGGAACTTTTTTTTTTTTGTGGGTACCGGGGGTCGACCTCAGGACCTCGCGCACCAGCAGGCCCCGGTGCGCTGAGCGATATCACCGGCCCCTTTTTCGTATGTGGGTTCCGGGAGTCGAACTCGGGCTGTCGCGCATGCCAGGCAGGCGCTTACGCCGCTGAGCCATCTCACTGGCCCCGAGGAACATTTTCTAAGTATGGCTAGTTTCCATTTTGGAGTCTTTATGACAGTTTGCTCTCAAATTAATTCCTGTGCTTATGAAAAAGGCGAAATTCCTCCCAAGAAATGTACAATTTGAAATAAAAGTTAGGAATCCTTTATTTCATGCACACCCAAGGAAATGTGCCTCACCACAACGTACAACCATGGTTATTTCATCAGGATATTAATCTCTGTCTCACAAAATTGAGGGCTGCTATTGCTCTCTCCTAGTATAACAGGAAGCTAAGTTACATAGAAATTAATATGCAGTGAGAATGGCATTGGGACCACAAGAAAGTTAGCACGAAAAATAAAGACATCAAAATTGTGGCTCGAGGAACACCTGAAAAAGGTACAACTCAACATGAAGATACCTTGGCCAGGCCTACAGGCCTCCCTAAGACATAAACAATAGCTTCAGGTTATACTATGATCAGCACCACCTAGTCCAGTTAGTCCAGATGGACATCAGCCACCCAGGTGGGTGAGCAGGGCATCTGGACACATCCCTTCCCAAAAATGCCCTTGTTCATTCCATGTACCCTTGCGAGGTCACTCATTTGCCAATAGGATCAGTAATTTGTAATCCTAAAGGTTGATTGTAGTTTGACCTAGTTGTACCCACGTTGTACCCACTTTCCTGTATAAATTACCCCTGACAAAGGGACTCAGAGGCCACCCACTCAGTGACCCTCCTGGAAATCCAGGAGCTATTCTCCTTGTTTCCCATAAAACTCTAACTTCCTCCAGTGGTGTCAACTTCATTCTTCCATATTGTGGGCCCATGAGCAAGGCACATTTGGCATCTAACAGGGCCAGAGTTATATTTCTCCTATATCAAGCACTGCTGGGCCTTGCAAGGTGATGTGTTGAGTTGTTATAGCAACTGAGGATTTCAGACATTCCACCTAACAAAGGGTCAATGTCTTCTGGAGATTTAATGGGCTGGGGCCTTCACATCTAGTAGACCTCCCCCTCCTCAGAATGTGTTTTGAGTCTCTTACCAAGGACAAAGCCTTCTGGGGGGAATAGCAGAAGTTAAACCAATGTACAGAATTTTTATTCATTTTTTGCATTTCTTGTGTTCTATTCAGGACCCTATGTTAACATTCCTTTAAAATCCTTTTTGGGAGCTGGGAATAGAGTTTAGTAACAGGATGTTGACCTGGCATGCATGCTGAGGGGGGTTCTGGTACCACCCACGAAAAACAACAACAAAAAACCCACAACAGACTATTTTTCTGGCGTGAGCCAGGTCAGTTCATTTACTGAAGAGCCTTCAGCTGTGCTGGTGTCTATCGCGTCTCCTGGGAGCCCTGTTGGCCAGGAAGGATGCCAAGGGCCAGGGCTAAGAGGAAGAGAGTGAGGCAGCCAAGTGAGAGGCCTGGTCAAAAGCCGGGGTGGGTGGGAGCGGGACCAGGGACTCGGCAC
Organism: Erethizon dorsatum; assembly: GCA_028451465.1. Lineage (NCBI taxonomy): Eukaryota > Metazoa > Chordata > Mammalia > Rodentia > Erethizontidae > Erethizon > Erethizon dorsatum. The sequence continues at coordinate 44,100,203 of CM051842.1, forward strand.
GGCACTGGCCAGAGGAGCGTGTCCTGCGGTGGGGCCGCACGCACCAGACCCCACGGGTCCTGTCCCTCAGTAACAGCACTGTCAAAAGTGGGACCCCGGGCCTGGGCCTCCCGGGCTCCCACGCGCAGGCCCACAACAACCCAATCCTGGGCCTCCATGCGGCGCGTCCTTCCGGGAACGCCGCGACTTCCTGCTGCTGTTGCTATGGTTCCCAGGGCGGGAGGAGGGCGGCTTCCTTAGGGGCGGAGCTTTCAACGGGGCCCACTCGGGTGGTTTTAGTGCGTTCTCGGGATCTTGCCTTCATTCCACTTGGTTCTGTTAGACTTTATGTCCGTGTGTTCGGCTAATTAGGTTGAACAAAACATCAATTTTGTTCTTCTGATGCACGAAATCCGTTTCTATTGCCGATAGAAGGCACTGTGCAACTGTAGAAAAGTGCTGCGTGCCCTGCACCCGCCCTTCCTGTCTTAAAAAAATGGGAAAACTTTTCTGATGAAAATACCTTTCTTTGAGAGCAGTTTGACAATCTAGAGAAAGCCAGTGGCTACAATTTGGGTGCCACTTTCTCCAAGAGTTCCTTGTAAAAATCACAGCCTATGTAAGCCCTTTGCTTTTCCGGTTGGTATTTCAACTGGGAAGCAGCTTAGGCACCCCAGCAGTCTGTCTTTCTCTGAAAGGTCCTGTCTCCTTTCTCCGCTACTCCTGTGCTTCTCCTTTCTCCTTCAAGTGTTAGTTTTTAGTAATATATGTTTGCAATACTTAATGATTACTTTCCTCCTGGGGAGTTGGTAGAAGTATGAAAGAAAGTTTAATCCTTTTTCATCCCCTTCCCCTCCCGGTCGTTCCCTCCTTCAACTTCTTAGTCCTTCTCCCACTTGCAAAAGCTCTATCTCCCTGTTTGTTATTATCTGTTCTTTGCTAGTTTGTGTATATTTTGGGTTTCTCACAAGAGAAACCGTGTGATATATAGATGGTGTGTCTGATTTACTTAGCATTATGTTCTCAAATGCATACATTTTTCTTCAAATGACTCCATTTTATCCTTCACTGTATAAACACCACATTTTCTTAATCCATTAATCTATTCGTGGGCCTATGGGCTGCTGCAAAACTGGGTGTGCGTGTGTCACTGTAACGTGACCTCTTTAAGTCTTTCAGGAATTTCCGTAGGAGTAGAATAAATACCTGGGTGAATAGGGTTCCAGATTGAGTTTTTTGAGGTGTTTCCATACTTCTCCTGGTGTTTCTGGAACCTCTTCCAATACATTCTTTCATTGTACACATCCTTGAAACTCACCCTGTACAATTTAAGAATGTCACCAAGAAAACCGTTCTTGCCCACACTCCCATCACCCAGCAAAAAACAATACCTATATTTCTCATTACTTCCTCAGTGAACATTTCATCCATAATATGCATTCTGAGCCAGGCCTGGTGGCTCACACCTTTCACAGCCACACTTAAGACTGAGGCATGAGGCTCACTAGTTCAACAGAGGCCAACGTGATTTAGTGACCATTTCTCAAACTAAGAAATAAAAAGACTGAGGATGTAGCTCAGTGCAAACCTGATCAGATCTATGACTGGTAGTAGTGCCCTGGGGCCCTCAACTCTAGGGTGTCTGCCCCTCTCAGGAAGTGTGCTAAGGGTCTCTTCCTAAGGACAAAGGCTTCCAGGGAGACTTTCCAGGAGCAAAGCCAATGTGCAGGGTTTTTATTATTTTATGTTAGTTTTTGCATTTCCTATGTTCTAGTCAGGACTCTATGTTACTATTCTTTAAAATCCCGGTTTGGGACCTGGACTATAGCTTAGTAGCAGAATTGGAGCTGGCATGCATGCTGAGCTGGGTTCTGGTTCCACCCAGGCAAGAAAAAAACAAAAAGAAACAAACAAAAAAACCACGACAAACTATTTTTCTGGTGTGAGCCAGGTCAGTTCATTTACTGAAGACCCTTCACCTGTGCTGGTGTCTATCGCGTCTCCTGGGAGCCCTGTTGGCCAGGAAGGATGCCAAGGGCCAGGGCTAAGAGGAAGACAGTGAGGGAGCCAAGTGAGAGGCCTGGTCAAAAGCCGGGGTGGGTGGGAGCGGGACCAGGGACTCGGCACGGCACTGGCAAGAGGAGTGTGTCCTGCGGTCGGGCCGCACGCACCAGACCCCACGGGTCCTGTCCCTCAGTAACAGCACTGTCAAAAGTAGGACCCCGGGCCTGGGTCGCCCGGGCTCCCACGCGCAGGCCCACAACCCAATCCTGGGCCTCCATGCAGCGCGTCCTTCCCGGAAGGCCGGGACTTCCTGCTGCTGTTGCCATGGTTCCCAGGGAGGAGGAGGGTGGTTTCCTTGCAGGGCGGGGTCTTCAACGGGGCCCAGTTTGGTGGTTTTAGTGCGTTCTGGGCTTCTTGCCTTCATTCTACTTGGACCTCATAGACTTTGCCTCAGGGTCTTTGGCCACGTAAGTTGAGAAAAAATGGATTTTTTTGGTCTATGATGCACAATGTCCGTTTCTTTGGCCGCTAGATGGCACTGTGGTGCTGCAGAAAAGATCTTGAGCTATTGCCCCCGCCCTTTGATAAAAATATGGACAGATACCTGGCAAGCGCCAGGCCCTGAGTTCGATTCCCGATACAAAAAAAAAAAAAAAAGAAAAAAAAAACAAAAGAAAAATATCCACAGAAAGTTCTACGATTAAATGGGACCTCCCATCCTAGTTTTTTGAGGAATCTCCACACTGATTTCCACAGTGGCTACACCAGTCTACACTCCCACCAACAAGGGAGAAGTGTTCCTTTATCCCCACAGCCCCTCCACCATTTGTTATTGGTTGAATTCTTAATAATAGCCATTGTTTCCGGGTTGAGTTGGAATCTCAGTGTTGTTTTAATTTGCATCTCTCGAATGACCAGTGATGTTGAACATTTTTTCATATATTTATTTGCTGTTTGTGTTTCTTGATCTGAGAAATGTGTATTCATCTCAGATGCTCATTTTTGAATTCTGTCTTTAAATTTGTGAGGTCCGATTTTTTTGAGTTCTTCATATGTTCTCGATAGTAATCCTTTGTCTGAGGAACAACTGGCGAACATTTTTTCCCACATTGTGGGTTGTCTCTTCACTCTGTTAGTGGTTTCTCTTGCTGTGCAAAAGCTTTTTAATAAGATGAGATCCCAGTTGTTGATTCTTTGTGATAGTTCCTGTGTGATTGGGGTTTTATTCATAAAGTCTTTGCCTACAGCAATGTCTTCAAGAGTTTTACCTGTTCTATCTTCTAGCAGATTTAATGTTTCTATTTTAGTATTTAGATCTTTGATCTATTTCAAATATAGTTTAGTGCATGGGGAAAGATATGAGTACAATTTTAATCTTCGGCACATGTAGAGCCAATTTCTCCAGCACCATTTATTAAAGAGGCTATCTTTCTTCCAGTGAATGTGTTTGGCACCTTTGTTGAAGATAAGGTGGCTTAGTATGTTTGGAGTTGTTTCTGCATCTTCTAATTTGTTCCATTGATCTTTGGGTCTGTTTTTTTGCCAGTACCATGCTGTTTTTATCACAGTAGCTTTATAGTACAAATTCAAGTGAGGGAATGTGATGCCCCCTGCCTTGCCTTTGTTGCCCAGAATTGCCTTTGCTATTCTAGGTCTCTTCTGGTTCCAAATGAATTTTAGGACAGTTTTCTCTAATTCTGTGAGTTATGCTGTTGGAATTTTGATTGGAATTGCATTAAATCTGTATAACAATTTTGGAAGTATGTCCATTTTCACTATATTCGTTCTTCCACACTAGAGCAAGAGATATCTTTCCATTTTCTGATATCCTCTTTGATCTCCTTTTACAGAGTACTGTAGTTTCAATGTAGAGGTCTTTTACACCCTTTGTTAGATTGATTCCTAGGTATTTCATTTTTCTTGATGCTATTGTGAAAGGTGTTGTTACCCTAATTTCTCTTTCAGTGAGTTTGTTATTGGTGTACAGGAAGGCTATTGATTTTTGAGTGTTGACTTTGTATCCAGCTATGCTACTGAATTTGCTTATTAAATCAAGCAGTTTTTTAGTGGAGTTTTTGGTGTCTTCTATGTAGAGTATCATGTCATCTGCAAATAATGATAACTTGTTTCTTTCCTATCCTTATTCCTTTTCTTTCTTTCTCTTGTCTAATTGCTCTGGCTAAAGTTTCCAGGACTATTTTGAATAAGAGTGGAGATGAAAGTGGACATTCTTTAGAGTGAAACCTTTCAGTTTTTGTCCATTTAGTATGATTTTGGCTCTTGGTTTGTCATAGATGGCTTTTATCAGATTGAGATAAAGGCCATCTATTCCAATTTTGTGTAGGTTTTTTTTTTTGTGTGTGTGTGTGGGTACCAGGGGTCAACCTCAGGACCTCGTGCACCAGCAGGTGCCCATGCTTCTGAGCGAAATCACCGGCCCTTTTTTGTATGTAGGTTCCGGGAGTCAAACTCAGGACCTTGCATTTGCCGGGCAGGTGCTTATGCCGCTGGGCTATCTCACCGGCCCTTCTGTAGGGTTTTTATCATGAATGAATTTTGGACTTTATCAAAAGCTTTTTCTGTATCTATTGAGATGATCATGTGATTTTTGTCTTTGGCTCTGTTGATATGGTGTATTACATTTATTGATTTGTGTATGTTGAACCATCCCTGCATTCCTGGGATGAATCCCACTTGTTCATGGTGTATAATCTTCTTGATGATTTGCTGCATTCTGTTTGCCAGTATCTTATTGAGGATTTTTGCATCTATGTTTATTAGAAAGATTGGCCTGTAATTCTCTTTTTTGGTTGGGTCTTTCTCTGGTTTTGTTATCAGAGTAATACTTGCCTCCAGGAATAGTTCGGGAGTATTGCTTCCCTTTCAATTTCATTAAAAAGTTTGAGGGCCGGTGAGATGGCTCAGCGGCGTAAGCGCCTGCCTTGCAAGCGCGAGGGCCCGAGTTCGACTCCCGGATCCCACATACGAAAAAGGGGCCGGTGATATCGCTCAGTGGCACGGGCGCCTCCTGGCGCGCGAGGTCCTGAGGTCGTCCCCCCGGTACCCACCAAAAAAAAAAAAAAAAAAAAAAAAAAAGTTTGAGAAGTACTGGTATTAGGTCTTCTCTAAATTTCTTGTAGAATTCAGGAGTGAATCCATCAGGGCCTGGGCTTTTCTTTGTTGGGATGTTTTTAATTACATCTTTGATTTCATTGATTGATTTTGGTTTATTTAGGATTTTTATATCTTCTTGATTCAGCTTTGGTAATTCATATGTATCTAGGAATCTGTCCATTTCTTCTGCATTTTCCATCTTATTAGAATACAAGTTTTTAAAGTAGGTAAAAATCATCTTCTGGATTTCTGCAGGGTCCACTGTGATTTCACCCTTTTCATTCCTAATTGCATGGATTTGAATCTTTTCTTTCCTTTTTTTTTTTGATAAAATTGGATAAGGGTTTTCAATTTTATTTAATCTTTCAAAGAACAACTGTTTGATTCTTTGTATATTTTTTTTTTTTTAGTTTCCAGTGGGTTAATTTCTGCTCTGATCTTTATAATTGCCTCCTTTGTATGAGCTTTTGGCTTAGCCTGCTCTTCTTTTTGTAGAAGTTTGAGTTTCACCATTAAGTTCTTTATTTGCACTTCCACTGTTTTCCTGATATGGGTATTTACTGCTATAATTTCCCTCTTAGGACTGCTTTCATTGTGTCCCATAAGTTCCAGTATGTTGTACTGTCATTATCATTCAGTTGTAGAAACTGTCTAATTTCTTCTTTAATTTCATCTGTGACCCATTGGTTGTTCAGGAGGGTGTTACTTAATTTCCATGTGTTTATGTAGCTTTTGTGGTTTCTTTTGTCATTAATTTCCACTTTCATTGCACTATAGTCAGATAATATGCATGGGATAATTTCAGTTCCTTTGCATTTATTTACACACGTTCTATGGGCTACTATATGGTCTATTTTAGACAGTGTCCTGTGTGCAGCTGAGAAGAATGTGTATTCTGATGTTGTTGGGTGAAACACTCTGTAAACATCTACTAAGTCCATTTGTTCATGGGTTTGGTTCAGTTCTGTTATTTCTTTGCTGATTTTTTTGTCTAGTTAATCTATCACTCTGTGACAATGAGATATTAAGACCCCTCGCTACAATTGTGGTATTGCTTATTTGATTTTTCATGTCTGTTAATATTTGTCTTATATAGTTGGGTGTTCCTGTATTTGGTGCATATGTATTTATGATTGTTACCTCTTCCTCTTGAATTTTGCCCCTAACAAATATGTAGTGACCTTCTTTATCTCTTTTGATGATTCTTGGTTTGAAGTTGACATGGTCTGCAAACAGGATCGCTACCCCTGCTTTTCTCTGGTTCTTGTTGCATGGAGTATTATTTTCCATCCTTTGACTTTCAGTCTATGAATTTTTTTTTTAGTTAAATGTGTTTCCTGTATGCATCATATTATTGGATCTTGTTTCTTGATCCATTCTGCCAGTCTCTTTCCTTTGAGTGGTGAATCGAGGCCATTTACATTGATGGTTATAACTGATATGTATTGGCTTATCTTTGTCATGGTATTTTCCTGCTGTTGGTTCACTACTTTTCCCCTCTGTTTAATTGCTTGCCCTGCTTGGTGGTTTCTTTCGGTTGTTGTTCTTGGAATTGTGGTCAATTTTGTCTCTGTCTGGACTATTTTTCAGTACCCTTTGAAGTGTTGGTTTGGTCGTCATGAATTTCTTCAGTTGTTCTTTGTCATGGAAGTATTTCATTTTTCCACTAATTTTGAGAGATAGTTTTGCAGGGTTCATCAATCTGGATTGGAAGTTGTTTTCTTTCAGGGCTTGAAATACTTCATCCCAAGCTCTTCTTGACCTGAGGGTTTGTGTCCGCCATAATTCGCATGGGCTTTACTTTATAGGTGATCTGTTTCTTTTTTCTACTGGCTTTTATTTATTTATTATTTTTTTTTTTATGTGGGTACCGGGAGTCGACCTCAGGACCTCGTGCTTGCCAGCAAGCGCTTGTGCCGCTGAGCGATATCACCGGCCCTTTTTTCCTTTATGTGGGTATTGGGAGTCGAACTCAGGACCTCGCGCTTGCCAGGCAGGCGCTTATGCCACTGAGCTATCTCACCGGCCCCTCTATTGGCTTTTAATATTCTGTTCTTGTGCTGAATTTCTGGGATCTTGATTATTATATGTCTGGGTGTAGATTTATTTTGGTTATGGCTGTTCAGAGTTCTATATGCTTCATTTATCTGTATGTCAGATTCTTTTCCCATGCTTTGGGAATTTTGTGCTATTACTTCTGCAAATAGTTTTATTTATGTCACTTGTGTTGACTCCTGCTTTTTCTTTGACACCAGTCATTCTTATATTATTTTTCTTTGTGTCATCTTGCAGCTGTTGAATTGTTATTTCCTGATTTTTTTTTATTTTCAAGAGAGCTTTTCTTTCACGATTGCTAGCCGTGATCCTGTCTTCAAGGTCTGAAAGTCTGTCTTCTGTTTCATTCAAGCGGTTTTGCCAGCTTTCAATGAAATTTTTATTTTCCTCGATATTTGTTTGTACCCTTTTCATTCACTCTATTTCTTTCCTATATTGATCATTCACAGTTTCCATCCTCTTCCTATAACCATCTATTTTTTATCTATCTCTAGGATTTGCTGAGCAATTCCTTTATAATTGTTGACATTTCTTTTTTCACCTGAGAGATTATTTCTAATTTCCTCTATAGACTCATGAATTTCTTTCTTTAATTCGGTTGCTATCATTTCAGAAATTTCAGGTGTGTGTCTCCCAATTTCTTCTATGTCGATGTCTCCTGGACTTTTTCTGGGTGGGCTGGGGGTCTGAGATTGCATTTTGTTTTTTCTTTTGTCATTTTCTGAATTCCTCCGGCAGACCCGGTTACCAAGTCTCGGATTTTTCCCATGCTCTTTGCTCGTCCCAGGGTGTAGTAGGAGGGGCCAGACACCTGGGTTCCTCTGGCAGAGCCAGTTATGGACTCCTGGATTCTTCCCACCTCTGGATTCGAGGTTGCATGGGATATTTCCACACCTCTAGTTCAGCCTGTCCGTCTTGTGCCCCTTATCCAGGGTCCTATTCGGTGGCTGGCATTCCCGCAGGTCTCCGGGTGACCTCTGTCCCCAGCCACACAGTCTCTGGGTGATGGAGGAAGAGAGGGGCGCTGACTCAGGCTCCTCTCAGGAGCCCCGCTATCTCGGGGCAATGGAGCTACAAAGTGATTTCCAGGCCAGCCTGAACTGCATAGTAAAACAAACTTTCAAAAAGAGAAAAAAAGTCAAAAAATAAATTAATACAATAAAATAATATAACTTTCTTTGTGGCCAGTTTCACAGTCTGTAGAAAGCCAGTGCCTAGAATTTCGATACCTTCCTCTAGAGAAGTTCCTGGCTAAAAATCACAGCCTATGTAAGCCCTTTGCTTTTCCGGTTGGTATTTCAACTGGGAAGCAGCCTAGGCACCCCCGCAGTCTGTCTTTCTCTGAAACGTCCTGTCTCCTTTCTCCACTACTCCTGCGCTTTTCCTTTCTCCTTCAAGTGTTAGTTTTTAGTAATATATGTTTGCAATATTTCATAATTACTTTCCTCCTGGGGAGTTCGTAGAAATATGTAAAGGAGGGCCGGTGAGATGGCTCAGCGGCGTAAGCGCCTGCCTTGCAAGCGTGAGGGCCCGAGTTCGACTCCTGGATCCCACATACGAAAAAGGGGCCGGTGATATCGCTCAGCGGCACGGGTGCCTGTTGGCGCGCGAGGTCCTGAGGTCGACCCCCCGGTACCCACAAAAAAAAAAAAAAAAAAAGAAAGAAATATGTAAAGGAATTTAATACTTTTTCATCCGCTTCCCCTCCCGGTCGTTCCCTCCCTCAACTTCTTAGTCCTTCTCCCACTTGCAAAAGCTCTAACTACATGTTTGCTATCATCTGTTCTTTGCTAGTTATGTATATTTTGGGTTTCTGAGAAGAGAAACCGTGTGATATATAGGTGGTGTGTCTGATTTACTTAACATTATGTTCTCAAATGCACACATTTTCCTTCAAATGACTCGACTTTATCCTTCTTCATGGCAGAGTAGCACTCCACTGTATAAACACATTTTCTTAATCCATTAATGTGTTAGTGGGCCTATGGGCTGCTTCCCAGATTTAGCAGTTATGAACTGTGCTGCTACCAACACAGGTGTGTGTGTATCGCTGTAACGTGACCTGTTTAACTCTCTCAGGAATTTCTGAAGGAGGGGTATAAATACCTGGGCGAATGGGGTTTCCAGGTTAAGTTTTGTGAGGTGTTTCCAAACTTCTAGTGTTTCTAGACCTCTTCCAATACATTCTTTCATTATAGACATCCTTTAACCTCACCCTGTACAATATCTTCAGAATGTCATGAAGAAAACCGTTCTTGCCCACTGTCCCATAGCCCAGCAAAAAAACAATATATTTCTCATAACTTACTCAGTGAACATTTCATCCATAATATGCATTCTGAGCCACGCCTGGTGGCTCACAACTTTCACAGCCACACTCAAGACTGAGGCATGAGGATCACTAGTTCAACAGCGGCCAAGGTGATTTAGTGATGTAGGAGACCATTTCTCAAACTAAGAAATAAAAAGACTGAGGATGTAGCTCAGTGGAAACCTGCTGGGATCTATGGTAGAAGTGCCCTGGGGCCCTCAACTCTAGGGTGTCTGCCCCGCTCAGGAAGTGTGCTAAGGGTCTCTTCCTAAGGACAAAGGCTTCCAGGGAGACTTTCCAGGAGGGTTTTATTATGTTATTTTTTGTTTTTATTATGTTATTTCCTATGTTCTACTGTATCTTAACATTCCTTAAAAATGTGTATGTTCCTATGTTAACATTACTTAAAAACTCCTTTTGGGATCTGGGACTATAGCTTAGTAGCAGGATGTGGAGCTGGCATGCATGCTGAGGGGGGTTCTCGTTCCATCCAGTTAAGAAAAACAAAACAAAACCCAAACTATTTTTCTGGCGTCAGCCGGGTCAGTTCATTTACTGAAGAGTCTTCAGCTGCGCTGGTGTCTATCGCGTCTCCTGGGAGCCCTGTTGGCCAGGAAGGATGCGAAGGGCCAGGGCTAAGAGGAAGAGAGTGAGGGAGCCAAGTGAGAGGCCTGGTCAAAAGCCGGGGTGAGTGGGAGCGGGACCAGGGACTCGGCAGGGCACTGGCAAGAGGAGCGTGTCCTCTGGTGGGGCCGCACGCAACAGACCCCACGGGTCCTGTCCCTCAGTAACAGCACTGTCAAAAGTGGGACCCCGGGCCTGGGCCTCCCGGGCTCCCACGCGCAGGCCCACAACAACCCAATCCTGGGCCTCCATGCGGCGCGTCCTTCCGGGAACGCCGCGACTTCCTGCTGCTGTTGCTATGGTTCCCAGGGCGGGAGGAGGGCGGCTTCCTTAAGGGGCGGAGCCTTCAACGGGGCCCACTTGGGTGGTTTTAGTGCGTTCTCGGGATCTTCCCTTCATTCCACTTGGTTCTCCTAGACTTTATGTCCGAATCTGTGGCTACTTAGGTTGAGCCAAATACGCCTTTTCTTCCTCTGATGCAGGAAACCCATTTCTCTAGCCGCTAGATGGCACTGTGGAACTGTACAAAAGTGCTGCGTCCCTGCACCCGCCCATCGTGTCTTAAAATAATTACTAAAGTTTTCTGAGTACAATACCTTGTTTGTGGACAGTTTTACTATCTGGAGAAAGTCAGTAGCTGCAATTTGGGTGTCACTTTCTGCAAGAGTTCCTTGCTAAAAATCACAGCCTATGTAAGCCCTCTGCTTTTCCGGTCGTTATTTCACTGGGCGGTAGCCTAGGCGCTCCAGCAGTCTGTGCCTCGGCCGGTTTTAGCGCATTCTGGGGATCTTCCCTTTATTCTACTTGGTTCACTTACACCTCATCTCCAGGTCTTTGATCACAGAGATTGCGGAAAAGATTCATTTTAGTGTGATGATGCAAAGATCCGTTTCTACGGGCGCTAGATGGCACTGTGGTTCTGCACCAAAGACCTGCGCGCCTTCCACCCGCCCTTCTTGTTTAAAAAAAAATCGCCAGAAAGTTTTCCGATTAAAATACCTTAGTGGTCAGTTTCACAGTCTAAAAAGTTAGGGGTCAGAATTTGGGTGCTGTCCTCTGGCGGAGTGCCTTGCTAAAACAAACCACGTGTGGAAGCCCTTTCCTTTACACGTTGGCATTTCAACTGGGAGGCTGCCTAGGCACCCCAGCAGTCTTTCTCTCAAAGATCCTGTCTCGTTTCTCCACTTTTGCGCTTTTCCTTTTTCCTTCAATTTTTAGTTTTTATTAATATACGTTTGCAATAAATCATGATTACATTCCTCCTGGGGAGTTGGTACAAGTATGTAAGACACATTTATTAAATGTGTCAAGTTTCCCTTTTCCACTCTTATGATCACTTGCTCTGGAATTAATTGCTGTCCTTATGAAAAGGCCTAATTCCTCCAGGAATTATAGAATGACAAATTCAGCACTCCTTTCATGCGCACCCAGGGAAATTCACGCCCCCACACGCACACCCCGCGGACATCCCTTCATGGCTATTTCATCGGGATATGACTCCATCTGAATGGTGAGCTGCTATTGCTGTGTCCAAGTGTAATAGGCAGGTAAATTAGATAGAAATTAATATGAAGTCAGAGAGGGACTAGGACCTCAAGGAGGTCACCACGAAAAATAAAGACATCAAAAGTGTGGCTGGAGGCATATCTGACAAAGGCCAGACCTCAAGAAGACAGGCCTACAGCGTTCCCTAAGACACAAACTTTAACTTCAAATTGTACTGTAATCAGCACCACCTAGTCCAGGAAGTCCAGATGGACATCAGCTGCCCAGGTGGGTGAGCAGGGCATCTGGACCCATCCCTTCCCAAAAACGGCGTTGTTCATTCCATGCACCCTTGAGAGGTCACTCGTTTGGCAATGGGATCAGTATTAGCTAAGGGGCTATACTTGTAATCCTAAAGGTTGATTGTAGTTTGACCTAGTTGTACCCACGTTGTACCCACTTTCCTGTATAAATTACCCCTGACAAAGGGACTCAGAGGCCACCCACTCAGCGACCCTCCTGGAAATCCAGGAGCTATTCTCCTTGTTTCCCATAAAACTCTCCTAACTTCCTCCAGTGGTGTCAACTTCATTCTTCCATATTGTGGGCCCATGAGCAAGGCACATTTGGCATCTAACAGGGCCAGAGTTGTATTTCTCCTATATCAAGGACTGCTGGGCCTTGCAAGGTGATGTGTTGAGTTGTTATAGCAACTGAGGATTTCAGACATTCCACCTAATAAAGGGTCAATGTCTTCTGGAGATTTAATGGGCTGGGGCCTTCACATCTAGTAGACCTCCCCCTGCTCAGGATGTGTTTTGAGTCTCTTACCAAGGACAAAACCTTCTGACGAGAATAGCAGAAGTTAAGCCAATGTACAGAATTTTTAATTCATTTTTTGCATTTCTTGTGTTTTATTCAGGACCCTATGTTAACATTTCTTTAAAATTTTTTGGGACCTGGGAATATAGTTTAGTACCAGGATGTTGACCTGGCATGCATGCTGAGGAGGGTTCTGGCACCAACCAAGAAACAATAACAAGAGCAACAAAAAACCCAAAGTGATTATTCTGGCTTCAGCCGGGTCAGTTCATTTACTGAAGAGCCTTCAGCTGCGCTGGTGTCTATCGCGTCTCCTGGGAGCCCTGTTGGCCAGGAAGGATGCCAAGGGCCAGGGCTAAGAGGAAGAGAGTGAGGGAGCCAAGTGAGAGGCCTGGTCAAAAGCCGGGGTGGGTGGGAGCGGGACTGGCAAGAGGAGCGTGTCCTGCGGTGGGGCCGCACGCACCAGACCCCACGGGTCCTGTCCCTCAGTAACAGCACTGTCAAAAGTAGGACCCCGGGCCTGGGCCTCCCGGGCTCCCACGCGCAGGCCCACAACAACCCAATCCTGGGCCTCCATGCGGCGCGTCCTTCCGGGAACGCCGTCACGTCCTGCTGCTGTTGCCATGGTTCCCAGGGCGGGAGGAGGGCGGCTTCCTTAAGGGGCGGAGTCTTCAACGGGGCCCACTCGGGTGGTTTTAGTGCGTTCTCGGGATCTTCCCTTCATTCCACGTAGTTCTCCTAGACTTTATGTCGCAGTCTTTGGCAACTTAGGTAGAAAAAAGGATGCATTTTGTTGTTTTGATGCACGAAATCCGTTTCTCTGACGGCTAGATGGCACTGTGGCACTGTACAAAACTTCTGCGTGCCTTGCACCCGCCCTTCGTGTCTTAAAAAAATGGCAAAACTTTTCTGATGAAAATATCTTTCTTTGGGAGTACTTTGACAATCTGGACAAAGCCAGTGGCTACAATTTGGGCTCCATTTTCTGCAAGAGTTCCTTGCTAAAAATCACAGACTGTGTAAGCCCTTTTCCTGGTTGGTATTTCAACTGCGAAGCAGCCTAGGCACCCCCGCAGTCTGTCTTTCTCTGAAACGTCCTATCTTCTTTCTCCACTATTCCTGTGCTTTTCCTTTCTCCTTCAATTTTTAGTTCTTAGTAAATATATGTTTGCAGTTCCTCATGATCACTTGCCTCCTGGGGAGTTGGTAGAAGTATGTAAAAGAATTTAATCCTTTTCATCCCCTACCCCTCCCTGTCGTTCCCTCCCTCAACTTCTTAGTCCTTCTCCCACTTGCAAAAGCTCTATCTCCCTATTTGTTATTATCTGTTCTTTGCTCGTTATGTATATTTTGGGTTTCTCAGAAGAGAAACCCTATGATATATAGGTGGTGTGTCTGATTTACCTAGCATTATGTTCTCAAATTCATACATTTTCCTTCAAATAACTCGACTTTATCCTTCATGGCAGAATAGCACTCCACTGTATAAACACCAGATTTTCTTAATCCATTAATGTGTTCGGGGGGCTATGGGCTGATTCCCAGATTTAGCTGTTATACACTGTGCTGCTCCGAACCCGGGTGTGTGTGTGTATCACTGTAACATGACCTCTTTAACTCTTTTGGGAAGTTTTGTAGGAGGGGAATAAATACCTGGGTGCATGGGGTTTCCAGATGGAGTTTTTTAAGGTGTTTCCATACTTCTCCTGGTGTTTCTGGACCTCTTCCGATACATTCTTTCATTATAGACATCCTTGAAACTCACCCTGTACAATATCTTCAGAATGTTCACGAAGAAAACCGTTCTTGATCACACTCCCATCACCCAGCAAAAAACAATACCTATATTTCTCATAACTTCCTTAGTGAACATTTCATCCATAATATGCATTCTGAGCCAGGGCTGTGGCTAACACCTTTCAAAGTCACACTCAAGACTGAGGCATGAGGATCACCAGTTCAACATCAGCCAAGGTGATTTATGGAAAACCTGCTCTGATCCATGACTGGTAGTAGTGCCCTGGGGCCCTGAACTCTAGGGTGTCTGCCCCGCTCAGGAAGTGTGCTAAGGGTCTCTTCCTAAGGACAAAGGCTCCCAGAGAGACTTTCCAGGAGCAAAGCCAATGTGCAGGGTTTTACTATTTTGTTATATTTTTCATTTCCAATGTTGTAGTCAGGACTCTATGTTACTATTCCTTAAAATCGCTGTTTGGGACCTGGGACTATAGCTTAGTAGCACGACGTGCAGCTGGCATGCATGCTGAGGGGGGTTCTGGTTCCACCCAGGTAACAACAACAAAAACACATACACACATAACAAAGTATTTTTTCTGGCGTCAGCGGGGTCACTTCATGTACTGAAGACCCTTCACCTGTGCTGGTGTCCATCGCGTCTCCTGGGAGCCCTGTTGGCCAGGAAGGATGCCAAGGGCCAGGGCTAAGAGGAAGAGAGTGAGGGAGCCAAGTGAGAGGCCTGGTCAAAAGCCGGGGTGGGTGGGAGCGGGACCAGGGACTCGGCACGGCACTGGCCAGAGGAGCGTGTCCTGCGGTGGGGCCGCACGCACCAGACCCCACGGGTCCTGTCCCTCAGTAACAGCACTGTCAAAAGTAGGACCCCAGGGCCTGGGCCTCCCGGGCTCCCACGCGCAGGCCCACAACAACCCAATCCTGGGCCTCCATGCCGCGCGTCCTTCCGGGAACGCCGCGACTTCCTGCTGCTGTTGCCATGGTTCCCAGGGAGGAGGAGGGCGGCTTCCTTAATGGGCGGGGTCTTGAACGGGGCCCTCTCGGGTGGTTTTAGTGCGTTCTCGGGATCTTGCCTTCATTCCACTTGGTTCTGCTAGACTTTATGGCCGAGTCTTTGGTGACTTAGGTTGAGCAAAAGATGCATTTTGTTGTTTTGATGCACGAAATTTGTTTCTATGGACGCTAGATGGCAATGTGGCACTGTACAAAAGCGCTGCGTGCCTTGCACCCGCCCTTCATGTCTTAAAAAAATGGAAAAACTTTTCTGATGAAAATACCGTCGTTTGTGGGCAGTTCCACAATCTGGAGAAAGCCTGTGGCTACAATATGGGTGCCATTTTGTCCAAGACTTCCTTGCTAAAAATCACAGCCTATGTAAGCCCTTTGCTTTTCCGGTTGGTATTTCAACTGGGAAGCAGCTTAGGCACCCCAGCAGTCTGTCTTTGTCTGAAAGGGCCTGTCTCCTTTCTCTAGTACTCCTGCGCTTTTCCTTTGTCCTTCAAGTGTTAGTTTTTAGTAATATATGTTTGCAATACCTCATGATCACTTGCCTCCTGGGGAGTTGGTAGAAGTATGTAAGAAAGTTTAATCCTTTTTCATCTCCTTCCCCTCCCTGTCGTTCCCTCCCTCAACTTCTTAGTCCTTCTCCCACTTGCAAAAGCTCTATCTCCCTATTTGTTATTATCTGTTCTTTGCTAGTTTATGTATATTTTGGGTTTCTCAGAAGAGAAACCGTGTGATATGTGGGTGATGTGTCTGATTTACCTAGCGTTATGTTCTTAAATGCATAGATTTTCCTTCAAATGACTCGATTTTATCCTCCTTCATGGCAGAATAGCACTCCACTGTATAAACACCACATTTTCTTAATCCATTGTGTTAGCGGGCCTATGGGCTGCTTCCCAGATTTAGCTGTTATGAACTGTGCTGCTAGGAACATGGGTGTGCGTTTTTCGCTGTAACATGATCTCTTTAACTCTTAAGGGAATTTTTGTAGGAGGGGAATAAATACCTGGGTGAATGGGGTTTCCATATGGAGTTTTTTAAGGTGTTTCCATACTTCTGGTGTTTCTGGACCTCTTCTGATACATTCTTTCATTATAGACATCCTTGAAACTCACCCTGTACAATATCTTCAGAATGTTCACGAAGAGAAACGTTCTTGGGCCAGTGAGATAGCTCAGTGGCATAAGGGCCTGCCTGGCAAGCGTGAGGTCCCGAGTTCGACCCCCAGTACCCAGAAAACAAAACAAAACAAACAAACAAAAAAAACGTTCTTGACCACAGTCCCATCACCCTAGGAAAAAACAATACCTATATTTCTCATTACTTCCTTAGTGAACATTTCATCCATAATATGCACTCTGAGCCAGGCCCGGTGGCTCACACCTTTCACAGCCACACTCAAGACTGAGGCATGAGGATCAGTAGTTCAACAGCGGCCAAGGTGATTTAGTGACGTAGGAGACCATTTCTCAAACTAAGAAAAAGACTGAGGATGTAGCTCAGTGAAAACATGCTCTGATCTATGACTGGTAGTAGTGCCCTGGGGCCCTCAACTCTAGGGTGTCTGCCCCTCTCAGCAAGTGTGCTAAGGGTCTCTTCCTAAGGACAAAGCTTTCTAGGGAGACTTTCCAGGAGCAAAGCCAGTGTGCAGGGTTTTTATTATTTTATGTTAGTTTTTGCATTTCCTATGTTCTAGTCTATGTTAACATTCCTTAAAAACTATTTTTGGGAACGGGGAATATAGCTTAGTAGCAGAATGTGGAGCTGGCATGCATGCAGAGGGGGGTTCTGGTTCTACCCAGGCAAGAAAAAAAAAAACACAACAGACTATTTTTCTGGCGTGAGCCAGGTCAGTTCATTTACTGAAGAGCCTTCAGCTGTGCTGGTGTCTATCGCTTCTCCTGGGAGCCCTGTTGGCCAGGAAGGATGCCAAGGGCCAGGGCTAAGAGGAAGACAGTGAGGGAGCCAAGTGAGAGGCCTGGTCAAAAGCCGGGGTGGGTGGGAGCGGGACCAGGGACTCGGCACGGCACTGGCAAGAGGAGCGTGTCCTGCGGTGGGGCCGCACGCACCAGACCCCACGGGTCCTGTCCCTCAGTAACAGCACTGTCAAAAGTAGGAACCCGGGCCTGGGCCTCCCGGGCTCCCACGCGCAGGCCCACAACAACCCAATCCTGGGCCTCCATGCGGCGCGTCCTTCCGGGAACGCTGTGACTTCCTGCTGCTGTTGCCATGGTTCCCAGGGAGGAGGAGGCCGGCTTCCTTGCAGGGCGGGGTGTTCAACGGGGCCCACTTGGGTGGTTTTAGTGCGTTCTCGGGATCTTCCCTTCATTCCACTTGGCTCCGATAGAGTTAGTTTTGGGGTGTTTGGTCACATAGAAAGGGGAAAAGATGGATTTTTTGTCCGATGATGCACAAATGTCGTTCTATGGCTGCTAGTTGGCAGTGTGGTTCTGTGCAAATGATCGTTTCTTGCACCCACCCTTCCTGTTTTAAAAAAATCGCCAGAATGTTTTTCTATTAAAATACCTTTCTTTGTTGCCCGTTTGACAGTCTGAACAAAGCTTGTAGCTTAGAGTTTGGGTGCCATTCTCTGGAGGTGTTTTTGCTAAAAAATCTCCTCCTTTGGAAGCCCTTTGTTTTTTACGTTGGCATTTCAACCCCGAGGCTGCCTAGACACCCCAGCATTCTGTCTCTTTCTCTCAAAGGTTCTCTCCTGTCCACTTCTCGTGCGCTTTTCCTTTTTCCTTCAATTTTTACTTTTTATTATTATACCTTTGCAATACCTGATGATTACTTTCCTCCTCGGGAGTTGGTACAAGTATGTAAGACAATTTAATCCTTTTTCATCCCCTGCCTCTCCCTGTCATTCCCCGCCCTCCACATTTTAGTTCTTCTCCCACTTGCAAAAGATCTATCTCCCTGTTTGCTAATATCTGTTCTTTGCTAGTTATGTATAGTTTAGCTTTCTCAGAACAGAAACAGTTTTATTTATATAGCTGGTGTGTCTGATTTACTTAACATCATGTTCTAAATGTATATATTTTCCTACAAATGACTCGTTTATTATTCTTTATGGCAGAGTGAGTGGCTCGTACCGCATTTTCTTTACCCATTAATGTGTTCCTGGGCCTAAGGGCTACTTCCAAGATTTAGCTATTTCCAATCGTGCTGCTTTGAACACGGGTGTGCGTGTATCACGTATCACTGTAACATGACCTCTTTAACTCTTGCAGGAATTTACCTAGGGGATAAATACCTGGATGAATGGGGTTTTCAGATTGCGTTTTTGTGTGCATATTTCTCCTGGTGTTTATGGACCTCTTCCGGTACATTCTTTCATTATAGACATCCTTGAACCTCACTGTGCAAAATTTCTTTGGAATGTAATGGAGAAAACCGTTCTTGCCCACACTCCCATCATCCAGCAAAAAACAATACCTATATTTCTCATAACTTCCTCAGAGCATATTTTTCATCCATAAAATGCATTTTGAGCCAGGCCTGGTGACTCACACCTTCCACAGCCACCCTCAGGGAGAATGAGGCATGAGGATCACTAGTTCAACGCCAGCCAGGGCGATTTAGTGATTTAGGAGGTCATGTTCCAAAATAAAATTAAAATGACTGGGCATGAAGCTCAGTGCAAATACCTCGGGTTAGATAGCTAGTATCCGAAATAAATAGATAATCATTTTAGACACAATGAGATCCCTAATATTGCCAGTGGTTTGACCCTTTTTAAAGACCTCATGTTTATAGAATCATTACTTAGAATCTGACTAACATGTACAACTAATTTGTGTTAATCATATTCACTCACCATGAATTACTCTGTCATATAATCACTTGAAAATGACCTGAATTGTTTTCTAGAAGTTTGAAAAATTACTTGCTAACTGATATGGAAAGCAGAAAAAACATCTCAGACCCTCTACATAATGACAGCAATATAAAGCAGGGTTACTAAAACAGAAGCCATTGTGGTTTTGCTTTGGCTTTTGCTGTGTCGTTCGTTCAGGAAAGAAACAAAACAATGCCCTGCAATGCCTTCTCAATGCATGTATTTGTTGAACACATGAACAAGGGTCCGGTGTCTCCTAGGTTATTGTCCCTGTAATTGTGTCATTCATTTCATAGCACTCTCATGGTACACTTTCAACAGTGTCCTACAGGGCTTTTATCTTTACCATTTTCTTCTGAAAATTAAGTATGTTGATACCATTAAGGGAAGAAAAGCTTTTGTTGTCCGTATTGCATCCTTTCCTATTGTGTCTTTTATTTTATCCTTGTACTGGGAATATGAAAGCATTCTACAACCTAAATATGAATCCAAAGTCTGACAGACCAGGGACATTGGTGGACATTTATATCCTCCTTGAAGCATCCTGGATAACTGCAGGGGAAAAAAAACAAAAAAAGACTCTTTGTTTGGCGTGAGCCAGGTCAGTTCATTTACTGAAGACCCTTCAGCTGCGCTGCTGTCTATCGCGTCTCCTGGGAGCCCTGTTGGCCAGGAAGTATGCCAAGGGCCAGGGCTAAGAGGAAGACAGTGAGGGAGCCAAGTGAGAGGCCTGGTCAAAAGCCGGGGTGGGTGGGAGCGGGACCAGGGACTCGGCAGGGCACTGGCCAGAGGAGCGTGTCCTGCGGTGGGGCCGCACGCACCAGACCCCACGGGTCCTGTCCCTCAGTAACAGCACTGTCAAAAGTAGGACCCCGGGCCTGGGCCTCCGGGGCTCCCACGCGCAGGCCCACAACAACCCAATCCTGGGCCTCCATGCGGCGCGTCCTTCCGGGAACGCTGTGACTTCCTGCTGCTGTTGCCATGGTTCCCAGGGGGCGGAGGGCGGCTGCCTTGCAGGGCGGGGTCTTCAACGGGGCCCACTCGGGTGGTTTTAGTGCATTCTGGGCTTCTTCCTTGTAGTATACTTGGCTCCTCCAGCCTTCATTTCCGGGTGTTTGGCAACCCAGCTTGCGAAAAATATGGATTTTCTTTCTATGATGCACGATATCCGTTTCTTTTGGCCGCCTGGTGGCACTGTGTAGCTGAACAAAATATCCATGAGATTTGCACCTAGCCCTTATGTTGTTTAAAAAACCTGGGCAGAAACTTTTACTATTAAAATTGCTTTGTTTGTTCCGTTTTTGACAGTCTCTAGCGAGCCAGTCCCCCGAATTCAGTTGCCTTCATCTGGAGGAGTTCCTCGCTAAAATCATCACCTTTGGAAGTCCTTTGCTTTTCTTGTTGGCGTTTCAACTGGGAGGCTGCCCAGGCACCCCAGCAGTCTGCCTCTCTTTCTCTGAAAAGTCTTGTTTCTCCACTTTCCCTGCGGTTTTTTTTTTCCTTCAGTTTTTAATTTTATTGCTACATATTTGCAATAAATAATGATTGCATTCCTCCTGGGGAGTTGGCACGAGTATGTAACATAATTTATTTCTTTTTTCATCTGCTTCCCCTCCCTTTCGTTTCCTTCCATCCTCCTCTTAGTCCTTCCACTTGCAAGGGCTCTATCTCCCTATTTCCTATTATGTTATTTTGCTCATCATTTGTAATTTGTGGTTCTCAGAGAAACCATGTGATATATAAGCTCATGTGTCTGATTTATGCAGCCTTTTTGAGATTGTAATAAAACATACCCTTGAAATTTAAGTATAGGTGACATTCATTGTTGAATTTCCATTTCTGCCTGTTTATAAAAAAAACTTCAGATTAATAATTTCTAGGGAATTTCAGTCAAGGAAATCTGTAGGAAGACAGTACCTAAATACAAGCTGCAAAAAGATTCCCTCTATTGAAATGGAAAAACTGTACAAGAGAAATTGTTCCTTTTAAAACTTTCTTCTTTTGAAACTGCCTAGCTCTGTAACTGCTTCATGGCTTTGTAATTACTTTCTTGACCCCTGTAACCACGAGAGCGTAACCGAACATACAGGATGATCATTACCCTTGTAACCGATGATCTCACCCTGCTAGCTAATCAGAAGAACTGCCAGGCTGTTCTGTCTCGCCTTTGTACCTCCTTTGTACCTCCCATACCTTTGTACCTCCTTTGTACATTGTATAAAAGCCCTAGACCACCAGAGATCGGGGCCTGATATTTTGGGAGTGATCCCGATCAGTGCCCGTCAATGTAAATAAATTTGCCTCCAAATCCTGGGTGTCATTTCAGTGTTTCTGCTTGCCGTTGCACTAGAAAATGAAAGGAATATTTCTACATGTATATTTTTCACCATCTTCAGTTATTCATAATAGAGTTTCAGAAGCAAGGTCATTGAATTAAAAACTAAATTCGTTAGACTCTTGGTGCATACTGGAGGTAGACTAATCCCCATCTGTATTGCCAGTAATAATCTATGAAAATGCTTGTCATACCTTCATCATGACTTAGTAATACTTAAAAATAATTATGTTATTGGGATGGAGTGTATTCAAGTAGCAAGTTGACTGCCCAGAATATGAGAGGCCTTTTGGCCTAACATTCACTACTGTAAAAAAGAAATCAATATTAACTGAACACATGTATGTGTAGAAGTTGCTTTGGGCATGCCTCACATGACTTGAAAACAATTCCATTTTTATTGCCAGAATAGTTTCCGTTTAAATAGTGCTTGAAAAAAATAATTTGAATTAATTCATTCTGACAGCTTCTTTGCCATAAAAACATTGATTTGGACATATAGTTTGTCACTCATTTTTAATTCTCACACGGTCTTACGTGTGACCACCCTAGGTCCAGGGTTCAGCTGTACCAGTCTTTACTGTTTTACAAGGTCCCTTCATTTTCTGGGTTACCTGATTCTGCCACATTATAGAGAGAAGCAGGGAAGTAGGAGCACCCAGGGAAGGAGATGATAAGACAGCCCCCTTTCCAGTATAGTACCTGCATCTTTTGCTTTTATGCACTGGAATTTTTTTCTAAAAGGACTCTTTCACTTTAGGCAACAGTTTGAATCCAATAGTCTACATGATCAATTAGTTTTCCTGTGTGCTTCCTATCCTACACAGGAAAGGAAGATGTGAGAGAAATGAAATTCTTAAAGAGCAAACATAACCAGCCATACTTAAGAATACCCAAAATTTGTGCCGGTGAGATGGCTCAGCGGCTTAAGCGCCTGCCCGGCAAGCACGAGGGCCCGAGTTCGACTCCCGGAACCCACATACGAAAAAGGGGCCGGTGATATCGCTCAGCGGCACGGGTGCCTGCTGGCGCGCGAGGTCCTGAGGTCGACCCCCCGGTACCCACAAAAAAAAAAAAAAAAAAAAAAGAATACCCAAAATTGAAAAGTAATCTCCTAATTTTGGTACAGAACATAGTAAATCTACTGTACTGGCATCAGCTTAATCAAATGATTATTTGAAGAGAAACATTCACCTCAGGCTAATCCATTTTTATTGATTTATTAAGTAGACAAGCCCATAACCTTACTAAACAGAGCACAAGTGTCTGTAGTACAGTTAGAAACAAAGGAGCTTAGTCACTTCCTCTTGTTCAAGTGTAAACGCCACGCTACCCTAACAATTATCCATCCTTCCACAATCCTAAATCAGGTAAGTCGTATGAACCATTCCCCTTGTCTCCATTTAATCATAAACTAAACACTACCCTAATGATTATTCAGGTTTAAATTTAGGAGGTCACACAGATTGCTGACATCAGAGGGACAGTGGGAGGTACCATAGATCAGTGATGTCTGACACTATAAATAATAGAAGCCTCAGTTATGGAGTCCCTTTTTTTGCTGCTTTGCCCTTCTGCCTCTTCCTGCTGCTGTCCCCCCACGTTCAATAAATTTACCATATAATACAAGGTGTACGCTTGGCAATTCTTTACTTGTGGTACAAAAGATCCTGGTAAATTTTGGCCCACTCAACTGTAACACAGGGACTGTAAGTTCAGTAAAAAAATAGAATTTATAAAATATTGAGTTTTTAAAAATTTTAGTCACTTTTATAACTGATCTTTTCCAAATAGCAAATTGAATCATCATAGGTCACACTAGTTTGTTACAAACACCAATCATCAGCACGTAAATGATGTTGGGCTGGGATGGTGGTGCATGCCTATGACCACAGCACTCTAGGAGGCTGACCACAAGGATCCCACCTCAGCCCAGCCTGGGCAATTTAGTGACTTACGCATGCTCTGTTTCCAAATGAAAAATGGAAAGGAATGAGAGTATAGGTCAGTGAGAATCTCCTGGGTTTAATCACTGGTATTAACAATAAATAAATGAACAAACCAAGAATCAAAGAAAAACCTAGCACAGATACCTACATGAGACAAAGCACAGCAATTTTTTGAAAACGGAACAGAACTAAGATGTGTGTACCTTGATGTGGATGGATCCACAACTCTTAGGCACATTTATTAAGTGTGTCAGGTTTCCTGCGGGGAAGGAAAAGTCATAAATTAACCTAAACTTGTTTAACCTTTAGTTAGCCCAGGGACTTTGTGCTTTGGAAGGCCGCATGATTGTTCTGGAGGAAGTCTTGCAAAGGCACAGTGTTTAAGGAAATGAAGGCAGTACCTTAGTCCTGGTGGAATGCTGCTGGGACAGCATGAGATGCTTTGCTAAGATATGTCTGAAAGAACGATAAACATGAAGGCCGGACATAGCCAAATATGGTCACTGGAATAATTAAACAAGTATGTTTCCACTTATCAGTACTATACCCCGCCCATATCCCTTTCTGCTTTTTGTAAAGACTCTAATAAAAGGCCAGTAAAAATTGTGATTGAGGCTTCAGTCCTACAGGCTGTAGTCCCCTGATCCCATAACTTTGTATCTCTTGTTTTTCTTTTCATCCACTGCACCTCGTTTTTGCGACCTGTCATCATATAGAAACCAACAGTTTCCCTTTTGGACTCTATGACAACTTGCTCTCAAATTAATTCCTGTCCTTATGAAAAAGGCCAAACTCCCCCAGGAAATATAGAATGACAAATAAAACCTAGCAATTCCTTCTTTCATGCACTCTCAGGAAATGTGCTCCCCCCTCCCTGAAAACTTCTCTTCATGGCTATTTCATCAAGATATTAATCCCTGTCCCTCTCAATGCTGAGCTGGTATTGCTGTGTCCTAGTGTACTAGGCAGCCAAGTTAGATAGAAATTAATATGCAATTAGAGAGGGACTGGGACCTCAAGGAGGTCACCACGAAAAATAAAGACATCAAAAGTGTGGCTGGAGGCATATCTGACAAAGGCCAGACCTCAAGAAGACAGCCCTACAGGCCTCCCTAAGACACAAATGGTAACTTCAAATTATACTGTAATCAGCACCACCTGGTCCAGTAAGTCAGTCAGTCATCAGCTGCCCAGGTGGGTGAGCAGAGCATCTGGACCCATCCCTTCCCCAAAATGCCCCTGTTCTTTCCATGTACCCTTGCTAGGTCACTCATTTGCCAATAGGATCAGTATTACCTAAGGGACTATACTTTTAATCCTAAAGGTTGATTGTAGTTTGACCGGAGTCGTACCCACGTTGTGACTTTCCTGTATAAATCACCCCTGACAAAGGGCCTCAGTGGCCACCCACTCAGTACCCCTCCTGAAAATCCCGGAGCTATTGTTCTCCTTGTTTCCAATAAAACTCTCCAAACTTCTTCCATTGGTTCTCGACTTCATTCCTCCATTTGGTGGGATAACGAGCAAGGCACTTTTGGCATCTAACAGGACTGGAGTTATATTTCTCCTATATCAATCACTGCTGGGCCTTGAACATGATCTGTTGAGTTGTTATAGCAACTGAGGATTTAAAACATTCTGACCCAACATAGGGTCGATGTCTTCTGCAGATTTAATGGCATGGGGTCTCAAATCTAGGGAATCCTTCCCTGCTCAGAATATGTTCTGAAAGTCTCTTCCGGAGAACAAAGCCTTCTTGAGAGGCTTTTCAGGAACCAGGCCAATGTGCAGGTATTTGTTTTTTGTTTGTTGTTTGCATTTCCTATGTTCTAGTCAGGACCCTATGTTAACATTCCTTAAAAACATTTTTTGGGACCTGGGAATATAATTTGGTTCCAGGATGCTGACCTGGCATGGATGCTATGTTGGGTTCCGGTCCCACCCATGTAAGACACACAATAAACTATTTTTCTGGCGTCAGCCGGGTCAGTTCATTTACTGAAGACCCTTCACCTGCGCTGGTGTCTATCGCGTCTCCTGGGAACCCTGTTGGCCAGGAAGTATGCCAAGGGCCAGGGCTAAGAGGAAGACAGTGAGGGAGCCAAGTGACAGGCCTGGTCAAAAGCCGGGGTGGCTGGGAGCGGGACCAGGGACTCGGCAGGGCACTGGCAAGAGGAGCGTGTCCTGCGGTGGGGCCGCACGCACCAGACCCCACGGGTCCTGTCCCTCAGTAACAGCACTGTCAAAAGTGGGACCCCGGGCCTGGGTCTCCCGGGCTCCCACGCGCAGGCCCACAACAACCCAATCCTGGGCCTCCGTGCGGCGCGTCCTTCCGGGAACGCTGCGACTGCCTCCTGCTGTTGCTATGGTTCCCAGGGCGGGAGGAGGGCGGCTTCCTTAAGGGGCGGAGCCTTCAACGGGGCCCACTCGGGCGGTTTTAGTGCGTTCTCGGGATCTTGCCTTCATTCCACTTGGTTCTCTTAGACTTTATGTCCGAGTCTTTAGCTACTTAGGTTGAGCAAAACATGGATTTTCTTCCTCTGATGCACGAAATCCGTTTCTCCTGCCGCCTGATGGCACTGTGGAGCTGAAAAAAAATCAAACCTGTGAGACTTCCACGCCGCCCTTACTTTCTTAAAAAACCGGCAGAAACTTTAACTATTAAAATGTTTTTCTTTGTGGCTTGAGAGTCTCTTAGCGAGCCAGTCCCCCGAGTTCAGGTGCCTTCATCTGGAGGCGTTTCTGCGTAGAAATCACCATCTAAGGAAGCCCTTTGCTCTTTATATTGGCATTTCAACTGTACTCAGTATCAGAGAAGCATGGAAGAATGAGCATGCAGGATAAGGGATTTAAAGTGAGGCTCTGTTTCCCATATTGTAACTTCTGATTTTTCTCTTATGCACCAATGTTTTTCAAGAAAGGTTCCTTCACTTAAGGAGAATTTAATATCCACTGGTCTACAAGATCTGCATGTTTCTTATCAGTGGAATTTAGTTATATGTGTCAATAGGAATCCACACAAGGTACATTTATCTAAAATGTGGGCAATGCTTTAAAATATTTATTTTCAATATTTTTTACGTTTTAAAACCACATATGAATTGTTAACCATAGTGTACAAGATGCATAAGCTGAAATACTGGGAAATTTGAGTATCATGTAAATATACTTATTACCTAATATCTAGAGAACACTCTTCAAAATTCAATATTATACAATGTATTATCTCAAATGTGGGAAATTGCGCTATGCAAAACTTGTTGAAAGGGGATGCGTGAATGCTTGAATTATAGTTTATTACTCCTTATTCCTCCATTCTTTTCTGTGTAGTTCAAAATGACTACAATAGAAATGAATCGCGTCTGTAGAGTAAAGAGAAAATAACGCAGTGAATGTATAAAAATTTTCCTCAGCAGGTTTTGCAAACTCCTAAGGCCATTGCATAGGATCAAGGAAGCAATCAGCCCTGTGCAAGGGGACAATGAGGTAAGGTTGTCAGAGGACAAAGAAAGCAAGTGGATTTCACTCAGGTCTTCTGTGCCAAACCCATATATGCCTTACATTTGGAAATGGTAGATGAATTCTGGTAGGTAGAGCCACTACTGTCATCTGCTTCTCTCCTCATCTCTCCCTTTCATGGCAAAATCATCCCTTACTTGCCTTGGCCAACACCACCAACTCTTGGCCCCTGCCATCTATTCCACACTAGACATCTGTTTCCACCACTGTCATTTCATCCTCTATATGTGGAGTTAAAATAATGTTCATTACTGGGTGACTTACTTCATCAAAATCTGGGGATATAACATTTCTGTTAAGAGAAATCTAAAGTCAAAATTGTATGATAATGTTATAGGAGACCACCTAATTGTGCTTAATTACCACAAGTGCATAGGCACAGAGAAAATATATCTGTAAGATTCCTGAAAATATATCTGCTAGCTTTGTAGGTAGTGGGAAGTCCTCTCCGACTTTGCAAAGTAATTGCTGATAGAGCACAACTATGTAGTTCCTGATAATTTTCATTGCTTTTGTTTTTCAAGGCATTTTAGTGCGGGGGGTCAGCTAAGAATTAGGAAACACAAAAAAATAGGGGTAAAATAAATAACAGGAGAGTTGTATCAGAAAGGACCTTTTCAGATTTTTGTACTTAAGAGTAAAACATACAAATAAACCTCCTAGTTTTAATCCCCAGTCCTGAAAAAAAGAAAACCAAAAAACAGAGTTCTGGGGATGTAGCTCACAACTAGAGGAATTGCAAAATATGCACAGAGCCTTGGGTTCTATCCCCACAACTGAAAAAAAAAAGATATATTTGTCTACATAAAAATGAAATTATTTATCCTCCTGAAATCCACAAATGTAGTTCAAAAACAAAGAATTTGTAAAATATGTGACAGTTTGGGGTAAATTTCCACACACATATAACTTAAAATCAATCATATACTTTTTTTTTCTTTCTGTACAGGGTAGCAATTGAGCCCAATGCCTCAAACATGCTAGGCAATCAATCTACCACTGAACTACAACCCCAGCCCAATAATATAGTTGTTTTAAAAACTTTGTAAGTGATGAGTATATAAAAAAAGAAAACTTCTCCTAGTCTGTTAGAGCAAAGCAAATGGGAATTAGGGTTCCTGCAGTATGCACTGAGTATTTAGACAGTTTGAACTTCTCAAATGCATAAATCTACTACTGAATGCCCTTTTTTGTTTGTTTGTTTGTTTGTTTTTTGAGACAGGGTCTCACTAGTGTAGTTCAGGCTGGTCTTGAACTCACTATGTAGCGCAGGCTGGCCTGGAACACGCAGCGATTCTGCCTAAGCCTCATGAGTGCTAGGATTACAGGCCTGGGCCACCACGCCCAGCTGAATGCCCATTATGAATCATTGGAAATGGTGAAAAATAGATATGTAAAAATTATTCTTTTCATTTTATGGAGGGCATATGTTTGAGGAACATACCAATGCGCTTTCCTCCTACCGATTTCCTTGACTCAATTACCCTAGAAATTACTACAGTGCTTGTTCCACTAAAAGGAGAAATGGGAAATTCAAGAAGGTTTTTCAGCTATAACAAAACGTAAAGAGAATATTTTATCACAAACATAGCAAATATTATAGATAAAACAACAATAATAGGCTATATAAGAGTGCCTGGACAGGTACTAAGACTCTGTTGGCCATCACCCCTGAAGCAAGTACCATTACCACTCTTAATTTATACTTGTGGAAACTGGCACACAGAGGTGGCATCAGGTATGAAGGGACTCAGGAATCTTCAAACAGGGCACCAGTGTTCATCCTATCCCTGGTCTATCAGACTCTAAATTACATATTTGGGTGGCAGAATGCTTTCATGCCCCCAATACAAGGGTGAAATAAAAGACAGAATGAGGAATGTTACATAGATTTAAGACCCGGAGATGGCCAATCAAAGCAGAAAGATTTATTAGTTCACAACTACAGCAACAAGTCCAGGGTCTGAGGCTGAGACTTCAGCCCGCCCCCTAGAGACAGGAGGGCAAGATTTAAACCTGGGGTAGGCATGGAGTTTGGACCAGGGAATGAGGACATTGGAGGGCGTAAATTTCCTTTTAAACCTAGAATAAAAGGCCCCTAGCCAGAGCTCTAAGCTAACAGGGAAAAATGTAAAACAACCAGTAAAAGTTTTTAAAATTATATTAACATGCTGATTGCTTACAACAAAATGTTAAATAGACATAGGAATCCCTTGAAACAACGCCATCAGAATATGACACATATTTATAAAGAAAATTACCTAAAAGAAATCAGGTCTTTGTTACTGTATTTAAAAAACACCTAACATCGTATTGTCTCCCTAGTATGAAAATGCAATTTCACTGTGACTATTCCATTCCTTAGTCTTCTATTTTTACCTAGCTTTTACATGGCTTAATCTTATACTGAGTAATATTTTTCTCCAAAAGGTATTTGTACATTCTCTAATGCTTGAGTTTGTTAATACATGAGAATGTTTACTTGTTGTCTTTAAAAAATAAATTAAAAAAAAAACACCTATACTGAGAACACACTGGTAGGCACTGTTTTGTTGGTATGTTGATAAACCAATGCAGAGAAAATAAAAGAAAGAAAAATAAATATGGCTTTTGTCCTTAGGAACAATGGTTTATGTTATTGTTGTTGAAAAAGAGTTCAGGCGTTTTTTTCCAGTTTTCCATATCAGTCATTAAATAACTTTTCCACACTTTTAGAAACAATTTCAGGTCTTTTTCAAATGATTATTAGGACAGATGAATTCATGCTATAATAGTGGCTTTATTAACAGACTGATAGTGTGCATGTCAATGGGGATCTGAGTTATAGTTCAATAAATAGCTGAACTTGGTGGCACACACCTGTAATCCTAGCATTTGGGAGGCTGAGGCAGGAGGATCACAGTGAATTCGAGGCCAGCATGGGCTACATAGTTCAAGGCCAGCTTGAATTACACAGCAAGACCCTGTCTCAAAAAACAATAATAATTCGGGCCGGTGAGATGGCTCAGCGGCTTAAGCGCCTGCCCGGCAGGCGCAAGGTCCCGAGTTCGACTCCTGGAACCCACATACGAAAAAGGGGCCGGTGATATCGCTCAGCGGCACAGGTGCCTGTTGGCGCGTGAGGTCCTGAGGTCAACCCCCTGGTACCCACAAAAAAAAAACAATAATAATTCAATAAATATATGAGTTTTTAAAAAGAGGCTACAGAATGGTGACATTAGGGAACTCATCGTGTCTAAAATGCACATTTATATTATTTGTTTGCAATACTGGGGATTTAAAAAGCCCTTTTAACTGAACTATACTCCAGCCTTTAAACTTGTTTTAGGATAGGGTCTCCTTTACTGCTAAGTTGCCCTGGCTAGGCTGCAACTTGTGGTCCTCTACCTCAGCCTCCCAGAGCACTGGGCTAAAGGTGTGTGCCTGCCACCCTCCGGCACAGCTCTTGAAATTCCCGGAGGGGAGGATGGTGGCGGATGAAGAAATGAAGACAAGAGTCAGAATGCAGAGCTGAGGTCAGGTGGAGCCCTCTCTCCTGATGGGAGAAAAGGAACTGCCCAATGACTGCAGAGCGTTCGTTTATACAATCAGCAAGAGGTTGATAACAGGTGAAACCCCTCTCCTAATGGAAGACAGGACTTGCCTAATAACTTGTTTATTTATTTGTTTATTTTTTTGTGGGTACCGGAGGTCGAACTCAGGACCTCGCGCGCCAGCAGGCGCCCATGCCACTGAGCGATATCACCAACCCTTTTTTTTTCATACGTGGGTACCGGGAGTCGAACTCAGGATCTTGCACTTGCCAGGCAGGCGCTCATGCCGCTGAGCTATCTCACCGGCCTTAACAACTTGTTTGTCTGGCTCGCCTCGGGCACTCCATGTTCTTGGGCTGGCCTTGCTTTAGCCCCACATGTGTGATTGATCTCCAGCTCAGCTGCTCCCCACATCTCCCCCTTTTCTGTTTTGTAGTTGCAAGTGATGGGTGGTCAATTGGAGTTGGAGGAGCTGTGTTTGGAGGGCTCTGCAGAAGACCTTCTTTTTTGTGGAAGACTTTTCTTCTCCACTCTTCCCCAGGCATCCCCAGGCAAGCTTTTTCCTGTGAAGGCCTTCTCCTTCTCAAAGCCTTTCCATTTTGAATGAACTTACTAATTTAGGCTAAAGATTCCCAGTCCAAGGATTTCAGATCCCTGCATTCAGCAGTTTAACCCTATGCAGCCCATTAACCCATGATAGTAGTCAGTTACCAGTGTAGCTGGAAATTGTTAGAAGGTGTCAGTGATTTAAGCCTCTTTTATAGCTAGCATATTACTATGGCACTGTTTTATATATCTTGTGGTTATACTTTTCTGCTGGATGTTCAAGACCAAGTTAGAGTGAGACCTGTATTAATTAAAATTAATTTCTTGCTATCTATCAAGGTCAGTTAAGTCTCCTCAGGAATTACCTTGGAACCATGCACAGCACCTCTTAGTTCTCCTGTCAGTGTCAGCCATCTGGATGAGTCACAGCCACTGCTTGGTGACTCTTCTTATGTACAGTGTTTCCCCTTGGTAGAGTGGTTTTACCCTGTGGTGGGGAAATTTAGGGAGGATAGTGTATAAAGATAACTGGAAAGGAAGTAGAAGCAAGGCTGGAGGACAAAGGATGATCACACAAGGTTTGGGAAACTAGAGAAGTGGGTAGAAAAGAAAGAATTAAGGAGCATCCAAGGGATTATCTGAACTTGGTCTCTGGTTTAGTTTTCTGTGGCTGGAGTTCTCCCCTGCCGTTTAGGAAGATGTATGGGGTATAAGAGGAGATCTGGGGGAGACATCAGACTATCACAAATTAATGACGAAAAGCTGGAATCCTGTGATGTGAAAAGACATCCATTATATCAAATTCTATACCATGCACTGAATTAAAGACACCAGCAGGCAAGAAAATATTGGGAAGGAAATGGAAAGAGGAAATGAAAAACCTTCACACAATTGAGACACCAGGCCCAGTTGTTCTCATGGGTGAATTCTATCCAACATTTAAAGAAGGAATAATACCAATCCTTCACAGATTAGTGCCGAATATGGAAGAGGGAATATTTCCCAACTTATTCTATGAAAATAGCATTATTCTGCTACTAAAACCAGACAGAGACACAACAAAATATTACAGACTAATATGCATCATCAGTATTGATGCTTGAGAAAATATTAACAAATCCAACACATCAAAGGATTACACATTTCCAAGTGAAGTTTTTCATAGGAATTATACTATTGTTTAACATTCAAATTTCAATTAATACAAACTGTGAATAGAATAAGGGCCAGACACCATATGATCATCTCAAGAGAAAGAAAAAGCATCAACAAAATCTCAGACCAGCCTGAGCAAATTAGCTACATAGTGAGTCACTGTGTCAAAATAAAAAATAAGAAGGGCTTGGGATATATCTCAGAGTGAAGGCCCTGGGTTCAATCCCTAATTTCAAAAATAAATAATAAAGAACAATTAAGCAAAGAGAAATTAGGCACAGATATCTCCATCAGACTCAGCAGAGTAGCTTTTTGAAAATGCAACATGCCTCAAATTTGTGTCCTTTGATGTGGATGGATCACATTTGGGAATATTTACTAAGTGTGGCAAATTTCCCTTTTGGATTTTTTTTTTGGTACCAGGAATCGAACTCATGACCTTGCACTTGCCAGGCAGGCGCTGTGCCACTGAGTTATATCCCTGGCCCCCCTTTTGGATTCTTTATGATAATTTTTAATCAAGTTTATTAAAGTGCTCAGAGGAAAGGTCAAATACTACCAGGAAACTTATGATAAAAAATAAAATTCTCGGGCCGGTGAGATGGCTCAGCGGCGTAAGCGCCTGCCTTGCAAGCACGAGGGCCCGAGTTCGACTCCCGGATCCCACATACGAAAAAGGGGCCGGTGATATCGCTCAGCGGCACGGGTGCCTGTTGGCGCGCGAGGTCCTGAGGTCGACCCCCCGGTACCCACAAAAAAATAAATAAATAAATAAATAAAATTCTCCAATGCCTTATTTTATGCACATGCAGGGAGATGTGGCTCTCCATCCTTTCTCTTCATGGCTATTTTTTTCTGGATATTAATCTGTGTCTCTAAATGGTGGACTTGCATTGCTCTATACTGTTAGACATAGTATGTTGAGTTCTGACTACAAGTAAGGTTTTCAATCATTCAGATATATTGCAGGATCTTCTATAAATATTTCATGGTTGGAGCCCCTTACCACAAGGTGTCCAACCCTGCTCAAAATGTGTTCTTAGAGTCTCTTACTAAAAGAGAACACACCTGAGGAGAGTTTCCAGGCATCAGTGCCAAAGTGCAGTTCACATTTGGCCTTTTTCAAAGCATTCCAGAGACTTGGGTTTAATCAATTATGTGGCTGACAATGCCCAGCCTGAGACACAGGACCCAAGTTAGGGATTATAGAGAACAGAGGGACAA
This sequence comes from Erethizon dorsatum, assembly GCA_028451465.1. Classification (NCBI taxonomy): domain Eukaryota; kingdom Metazoa; phylum Chordata; class Mammalia; order Rodentia; family Erethizontidae; genus Erethizon; species Erethizon dorsatum. The sequence goes on from CM051842.1 coordinate 44,133,450, forward strand.
AAATGTAAAAATTAGATTGGTAAAATATCTAGTGGAGATATGGTCACCCAGCGTTGTGTATAGAGTGACAAGTATCCCAGGAAAAGGTTGAAAGACAGAAAGAAACATGATCAAAAAAAAAAAAAAAAGAACCAATGAGGAGAGATAGCAGTAATGGTCTGAGGGATGGGAGAAGGCTGTGGTGCGGCTATCCAGTCACAGATGTGGACAAAGCAGAGTTTACTGAGTAAGGCGCTATGGCACATGCCTATAATTCCAGCATTCTGGGGGGCTAAGGCAGGAGGATTGAATGTTGAAGCCCAGACTGGGCAACTTAGCAAGACCTTGCCTCAAAATAAAAAAATAAAAAGGTAGTGTTGGAGCTGGGGATGTATCTCAGTCTGGGGTGCTGGGTTCATTCAATCCACCGTACCGCCCACATAAAAGCAGAGCGTAGTCAAATGGGGGGTGTTACTATGGCCAGGAAGGCATTGAATACGTTGGTTTGGCAATGTGGAACCGATTGGAGATTTTAGCTGGGGAATGTTCTGTGCACTTGAAGTGCCCAACGAAGTATGCTGTTGTAGTCTATGCTTTCAATCACATTGGCTTCAAAGAAATCAAAGACACCAGTACTCAAATCAGGGAGCTATAGATTTTTCAGGGTGTAGTACTTTCTGTTCCCCCAACCACCTGAGGAAACTAACAGGAGGCAGATGCCATCAATCTGTGTTGGGATGAGGCTCAGGGCGATACTCTTATGCTGAGGATGAAGGTGCAGTGATCTCAAGGCAGTGGTGGGATTTCAGGAAGGCTGCCATCATTCCTCTTGTCCCCATCCTTTCCTGCGGGACTTGTGATGCTCTTGTCTGGGAGATAACACATCTTCCATAGAAAAGGCCTAATTGAGAGGTGTCCGGGAAAGTCTAAGATTGAGTTAACTCAGAAAACAAAGTCACGGGAGGTGTAGGTTTGGCAAAGATGATACTATCAGAGGGAGGAAACATCCTTTTGGGGAGGCACTGGGCAATCTTCTGAAGAGGTTTTGGGTGTGAGGTGCATGGGATAGTGGTGAGGGCATATGCATGATACGTGGGTCACTTGGCTGACCAAAAGATGCTTAGTCCAGGAGAGTGGCTGCATGGGGAACTGTAAGCAGCTAGGACAGTTTTGTTCTGTTTGTGTGCTGCCCAGGAAGAACTGCAAGCCTCTCCAACCTTAGGTCTGATCATGAGATTGGCCTCAAGGTGTCATAACTGGTGGCACAGAGGCTGTGCTTTGAAACCCTTTGAGAGCAATGGCAATGCCAAACATTAGAGCAACACAACCTAACTCCCTTTTGATCCTGGTCTCTGCAAAGCTGGGATAATAGAGTCTGAGTTCGTAGCTTATCAGAAGTGGTGTAGGCCCACAGCTGGGGTGGTCTTTAAAAAGGCAGGGAGAAGCCTGTATCTCAAGGTTCAAAGATCTTACGCAGGGTCATCTGTGTCAGTCCTCATAGGTAAACAAGGTGTGTCCTCTGCAGGGATGACACAGGGTCCAATCCTACTGGCTCTTATGCCACCACTATCTGGCCATATTCCAGGCACCACCTGGACATAAAGGTCTTTGCCAAGGAAGCTGCATCTTTGCAAACTCCTCAAACTCTATGGCAGGGAATTGGTGGAGAGGCAGGGTTCCACATCTGAGAGAGAACCCCAATGAGGGAAAGGGACCAGATAGGGCTGGACCATGCCAAGAGAAGAATCTAACCCTTCCTCCCCATGACTTCCTCAGTGACACCCAGAACAAACCCCAAGAACCCTGGTTGCCTCCTGGGACCTAGGGGCTGGTTTACCTTTGACACACTCTTGAGTCTCAGAGATCTACCATCCCGGTAATAAAAAGTAGGCTAGAAAACATTACAGTATACTGTTCTACCACCAAATGAGACCAAGATCGGGCCACAACTGCTTTCTAAATCATACAGCTACACGGAAAGTAAGAATGTTATTACTGACTTGGTTTCTGTTGTTTCCCATTGATTCCATTGGAAAATGGGTCCCCTAGAAGCATAACACATTCAAAGAGCCAAAGACAGCCCACTTGCTCTATTTGAAAGGTAAAATGTACACTTGACTAGGAGAGATTCACTGGTCCCCCTTCAGGACAAAGGGCCATGCTTAGGGCCGGTGAGATGGCTCAGCGGCATAAGCGCCTGCCTTGCAAGCACGAGGGCCCAAGTTCGACTCCCGGATCCCACATACAAAAAAGGGGCCGGTGATATCGCTCAGCGGCACGGGTGCCTGTTGGCGCGCGAGGTCCTGAGGTTGACCCCCCGGTACCCACAAAAAAAAAAAAAAGGGCCATGCTTGGCACAGGGATACAAAGGTCTAGGACAGTGGTGACAAACCTATAGCACATGTGCCTCAGCGGGCTACTTGTATCAAGCTATTTGTTTTCAAGCTCTAACGTTCACCATCACTGGTCTTGGAGAAAGGAAGAATAAATTATCTGACAAACTTGTGTCATGGGCTAGAGCCCTATGAGATATTTATGGGTCTGTCAGGAACTACTGAAATAACCACTGGTACCTCTCAACCCTTGGGAGGAAACTGGAAACTGGCATTATTTACCTTAATACAAATACAGAATATTTTTTAAAAACAAAAGGACTTCTTCGAATAAGAAACATTGGTTTTCTGCATTTCTTCCAGGTATGATTTCCTGGCTCTGCAAGAATTTTCTGAGCCCAAGTTCTAGGTCTCGGGCCTGAATGTGGTGTTTGTTGGTAAAGGTCAGTGGGACCCAGCATCTCTTGGGGAAGGCAATGACATGCATCAGGGAGGCCCTGCTCACCTCAGGGCAAGTCTCATCAGTTACTCCACTGTCTGTGACTGTCTTCTTGTCACTCTGCTTTTTGTGCTGTATTTTGCAGGTTGATTTAAGGGGAGGGGTGTAAACTTTTCCTGGCTTAAAGGCTAAGGGGAGGCAAGGATGCTCCATTTCCTCACTCACATGTACAACAGGACAGAGGGCAAAGGTGTTAGCCGATGGAGATGGTGTGCAGAGACCATACATTCTCGTGAGCGCACAGGAATATGAATTCATCGACTCCCTCTGACTGGTGTGATTCCTGTTGTAAGGAGATACAACACTAGATTAATGTCTGAGTTCGTAAGTGTCATCTAGTGCTGTTCTGTGAATGGCTCATTCATATAAATGCTCAGTATGTTTTGGTGAACGTTTTCAGTTTTTCACATTCCCACCCCAGCTCACTACTACTTTCCAAGATCGTAAAGGACTCTAGGAGGATATGGAGTGTCTGCAGTGATGGAGGATAGGGCCTGTACCATTCACGTGTTGTTCATAGTGTCCTCGGTCACCCCTGAGGGCAAGATGATACTTTTGTCTCTCATGTCCTGTTATTGATCAGACTTGCTCGCCCACGTCTGTAGTTGATGTAACTTGCATTTTTGCCCTACTCATCTTTGTCAGGACCTGGAGTTCCCTGGCTGCTCAGCCTCAGCGCAGCTGTGTTTGCATCTGCAGACCCCTCTGAATCTGGGTCTCATTATCCATCCTGCCCCACCCTAGGGATATGAATTCCACAGCCTCGGCTGCAGGATCATCTAGCCCTGGACAGGCTTTCTTCCTGGTACCTCCTCTGACCCCTCCATCAGCCACTTTCCACACTCCCCCTCAGGGAATTCATCACACTGCAGTCTTGCCTACAAGACAGCAGGAATCAAGATGAGCTACAAAAAGTTAAATTCCTAAACTCTAGCCATCCCACTGTCTAAGAAGGCTAACTGGGTCATTCTGGAAAGTGAATTCACATGAGCCCAAATGTGTATGGGGAAGGAATAAAATCTTTTTGTACTTTAGACCACTGTCCTCTTCTCTGACTAGCTTGCTTGATCTGAGATGTCTGACTCTGTTGGCCATTGCCTCTGAAGACCTTCAATCCCTTGAGTCTGCAATAAGAACACTTTCTCTGGCTTGAGTTTCAAGTTGACCCAAGAAATGTATTACTATATCCAGCTCAAAAAGGGGATCCTTGGGAATTACAGGAGAATGTGTTGTCATAACATACACACACAAAATTATATATATATATATCTGAGAGATTCTAAAAAGAAGGGTTAAATGTGCCAAAGTTGCATAAAAACTTTTCTCAATGTTCATAGAGAAGTATACCTTGGTTAGGCAATGTAAGTCTTCTTGGTTGTTATGGCTTGTATCTAGACGTCCCACCAAAGCCTCATGCGCTCATAGGTGGGGCTTTTTGGAGTGAATGGATCATCAGTGTGTGTTACTGGATTATGGGTGTATGATACTTGATTAGTCCTCTGATTTAACGTAGTTCTGGGTGTGCGTGTGATGGATTTGCTGAAGAAGAAAGACCCTGGGTGTGGGTGGCACCAACCAATAGGTTTGCAGCCTGGATGGAATGAAGAGGGAAAGAAGGAAGAAGACCCCCTGCCTCCTAACTGTTATGCCATGGACTATTTCTCTTCTGCCATGCCCCTCTGCCACGCTGCCCTGCCTTGGAACCAGACAACTATGGACTGAAACCTCTACAAACTGTGAGCTAAAATAAACCTTTCCTCTTTTAACTCGTGTGTGTCACATATTTTGTCCCAGCAGGGAGAAAGTCACTGGTGATATTGACATACCCATTTCATTGGGGTGATAGGGAGAGAAGCTCTATTAAGCAGATGAGGTGCCAGTTGCTGCTGAAACATGTGCAAAGAGGGTAGGTATTCCTCCCTTCCTTTATGGAATGCTCTAGTGCAGAGGGAGCAGTTGACAGCTCGGGAGAGAGAAATGACCATTGCCGGAACAACGTCCTGAGAAGGCAGGAGACCTGGGATCCTGAGCAGAGCTGAGAATGCTGGTTTCTGCGAGCAGTGCTGTATGCAGGGGCAGTGCAGGGAATACCAGGGCAGGGTGAACTGGGTTTAGGAAGCTTAGAGAAACCCCTCCGACCCGGTGCTTCTGTCTTCTCAATGAATCATTAGGCCAGGTGGTTCCAGTGGAGAACAGTTGCTAGCATGATGGAGGCATATTAGAGTAGTACAGGTTGGAAGAGTTTAAAACCAAGAAGCAATCTGCTTATGGTCATCATGAAGGTAGAGTAATTCAGAAGGCTGCAAGTCACTTCTCTTCACGGTTCAGTACAGGCAGGGCACCACAGAGAGGCGTGACTTACCCAGATGTCCATGGCTTAACCGAGGGCAGGGAAATCGGGGTGGTGGCCTACTCATACTCATGGGTGCCGAGGGTACCAGGATCAGAAGAGTGACACATGACAAGAAGACGAAATTAGACTGCCTTGAAATTTCTTCCTCCAGATTAGTCCGCTGCCCTTAATTTTAGTCTTTGATGATTGTGCCGCTTGAGAAGCCTGTTCAAAAGCTTCTGTTGTTGGGAGCAGGTAGTCCGGGGGATTGGTATAGGTCTCAAACGTGGGGAGGCTATGGCCGTAGAGCAGCAGGTCCTGGACAGCCCATCCCTTGCAACACACTACTGTACTGGGAAGCAAAGTCCCAGCAGAAATAGGGAAGGTGATTGTCAGCTACCTTACTGGGCTCCAAGGCCCAGGCGGAGAACCTACCAATCCTGAGATTGGTAGCTGCCTTTTTCCTGTAGCCACAGCTTCCTGCTGCTGTTGGTATGGTTTCCAGGGCGGGACTAGTGCACTCGTAAGCACTCTCCTTCATTCCGGTTGGCTGGCTCCCCCAGCCTTCTACTTTACATTCTTGTGTAGAATCCTCCTGGAAAAAACGAATTTTTCTACGATGATGGCACCTTTCCGTCCTTCTGGCCGCTAGATGGGAGTGTTGCACTGTAGATCGTCCACGCTTGCTTCACCTCCGCCTTTCCTGTCTATAAAAAGAGCCGGATCGCTTTATGGCAGTTACTCTTTTGATTTTTCACTGCGTCTGGCAAATTGGTGCTGGGGATTCTGAAGAGGCGTTAAGGGTGGTAGAGTATTCTAGAGAAAACTCAAAGACTGGACAAAACCTTTGCTTTTGCGAGTGGCATTAATCCTGCGGGGCTGCCCAGGCATGCTAGCAATTTGTATTTCTGCTTCTCTGAAAGATCTTGATGTTCTTTTTCCTACTTGTGCTGGGCTTTAAGGCCTTTTTCTGTATGTTCTTTCATTACAGCAGTCATTGAGTCGCACTCTGGAAAATTTCCATAGAAATAAAATACAATAAAGACAACCACTCTTACATTTCCATTATGTCTCATGAGGTTAGATTTTTATCTAGGGTTCGTTAAAAAAAAAAAGATCCTATATCAATAAAAGAATCATAAATAAGTTCAGAAGAAGAAACAAAATCACTTTATTGCAAAGGGAAGAGAAACAGGAAAGCAAAATAATTTTATTGGGAAAAGGTGAGAAAATAAGTAGATAGATAGCTACCGCATCCAGTAAGGTAGGGAGCCTAGAGCTGGCACTGGAGTCTTTGTTCTAAGCCTCTTTTATTACATGGTGAAAAAAGAACTCTCCTCTTTGAGATGTGTATAAATTGATTGGCTATTTTGGGCTCTGAGACCCCTGACTTGGCCACTGCCCCTTCCATCGCCTAAGTGTACATTCTTGGATAAGCACATCTTTGGTCTCTTTGTGCTGTCCAGGTGCTTATCTTGTGAGTTTTATAGCAGAGTTACATTCAAGGTTGAATTAGTAAAAAGGATACGTGTGCATTTTAGTGTATTAATATGGTGAAAGAATAATAAAATATATGTACATATATTTGTGTGTGTGTGTGTGTCTAGGTGTTAGTGCATATTTTATATACTAAGTGAGTTTTTTAATAATATAGCCCCCTCTCCTCTTTGTTTCTTTTTGTGCTTAACTGCAGATGGAGGGAAGAAGAAATTGAAGCCTTGGCATTTGAAGTTAAGTCAGGCCAGGAGTGAGCCAGGCTGCCTTAATAGCTCTCTCTGTTTGTTTTTCTTAGCTATTCTCTCTAGCAAGGGTTTAACTTTTTTTTTTTTTTTTTTTAGACAGGGTCTTGCTATGCAGTTCAGGCTGGCCTGACACTCACTATTTAGCGCAGGCTGGCCTCAAACTTTTGAACTTTTGGTGATCCTCTTGCCTCAGCTTCCTGAGCGCTGAAATTACAGGTGTGCACCACGCCTGGCCTTAATTCTTTATTTGCCAGAAACCTCACTGAGGCCCTTTAACATCCCCTGCCTGTCCCTTAACTTTCCCTACATTACCATTACCCAGCAGTAACATTTTTGTAATAATTTTCTTTGATGACCTTTCATTTATAAAATGCATTGCAGAACAGATCCATAATGTCATCACTGCTTTAATATCTTCTCAAAAACACATATATAGTGCCAGTGAGATAGCTCAGCGGCACGAGCGCCTGCCTGCCAAGTGCGAGGTCCTGAGTTCGACTCCCGGTACCCGCATACGAAAAAAGGGCCGGTGATATCGCTCAGTGGCATGGGTGCCTGCTGGCGCGCAAGGTCCTGAGTTCAACCCCCAGTACCCACACACAATATATATATATATATATATATATATATATATATATATATATATATATAGTTTGGGGTTTCGGGTTTTGTTTTTTTGTTTTTTTTTGCTGTTTGTTTGTTTAGAGACAGAGTTTCGCTATGTAGTTCAGGCTGCCCTTGAATTCACTATGTAGTCCAGGGTGGTCTCGAACTTGTAGTGATCCTCCTGCCTCAGCCTCCCAAGTGCTGGGATTATGGGCATGCGCCACCACACCTGGCTTGTGTTTTGTTTCGTTGTTTTTTTTTGTTTTTGTTTTTTGAGAAAGGGTCTTACTATGTAGCCCAGGCTGGCTCTGAACTCACTATATAACACAGGCCACCCTGGAACTCACAGGGATCCTCCTGTCTCAGTCTTCAAAGTACTGGGATTACAGGCCTGCGCCACCAGGTCAGATTAAAAAGTCATATATTCTTGGGATAATTACACCAAATCCCATTAACATGGAGAGTTAATACATGTTAACAAAAAACACAAGCTGGCCTGATTTCTCCTGTCTTAATAATCATTTGAAAAAGACCTGAAAAAATTTTACCAGAATTGTGAAAAAATCATTTAATAATGGACATGGAAAACAGAAAAAAGACAATCCATTATCTCACTAACAACATAAATCACTGTTCCTATGGAGAGGAGACATATTTAATTTGCTTTGTTTTTTGTTATCAGGACACCAATAATACAGTGCCCTGAACTGTGCTCTCAATATAGATATTTGTTGAATATATTATCAAGGGCCTCATTTCTTCTAGGTAATTTTCTTTCTTTTTTTTTCCCCTGGGTGATAATAGGTCTGTTATTAACAAATATTCACAAAGAGTAATTTGTGACATATTTCCAACAGAAACAGCTTAACATGAAACAAGAATTGTACATTTCACTGCTTGATTCAGAAATAGTTACACTCCTTTTCCATAGTGTGAGTCTCTGAAAAAGTAATTTTCACCAAGGTGCTCCCAAACTACAAGTAAAAGAAATCTTTTATGTACTTTCAAATACTGTGCCTTTTTATTTAAAATAGTGTAAACATAACAACTCAACGCCACCAATAATTGGAAAAAGACTGGGTATGTGAACACTAATTTCCTTGAATGCCCCATGAAAGTAAGGGAAAATGAAACAGACAGATCTTCAGGAGAGGTCTCCATTCACCTTAGCAGTGGTAAAAATATCGCTTTATTCCAAATGAACATACAACACGATTTCCTGTTCTTTGGGGGGGCTTCTCGTGAACTGAATAGTTTGGGCTTGTGATTGTGACAATTTATTCCTTCCGTATGAACCACAGAAGCCAATGCCTTGGTCCACACATAGTAGACTTGCTCTAAAAATCAGTAGCAATGAGGCTGATGCAAAAGAAAATGGTACCTGTCAATTTGATAATTGGCCCATGTAGATAATGTCAGTAGCTATGATTCAAAATAAACACACATCCTCCATCAATACACTTTGTGATACTGGTATCAATAAGCCGATAGTTGTTCCTTTCAAAAGGATTCACATCATAAAATGGTCCAGACATTCTCAAGTGTTTCTAGGCTCCACCATGCAAGGGACCTTGATTTAAGAACTCACTAACTGAACAGTATCTCGAATGGGAAAATTTAAAGTGAACAGATCCAAGAGGGAAAATATTTTTATCTGAATATTAGGTTCCCTGATGTTTTAGAACAAATTTTAGCAAGCTTAATACATACACACACACACACATGCACACACATACGCACAAAGAACACATGCGCAAGCACATATGTGCATAAGAGGGCAAGTTCACACCCTTGCACACTCACTCACACATGTGCATGCACACACACACACTGAGAAATGCTCCTTCAGAGCTTCTAAACAATCTTCAAGGAAAACATTTCTATTAGCATCATTTTAGTGACACGACATTGTGAGTTTCTTGTTTCTTTTTTTCCTATAATAATTTTGTACCTCCCTCTGAGATTCTGTGCTTTCAAATTTCAGAGGAAGACGGCGCGTGAGCACAGCAAAGATTGCTTCAATTACTCTCTGCCATCAGCTGTCTCCTTCCCTATGCAGTTTTTGCACCATTCTTCAAAAATCAAATACAAAACACTACATTTCTTGACATGACATAACCTGTGATACAGGTGTTGGTTAAGTGGAAATTTAGGGGTTGGGATCAGCACACTGAATGGCCAGGGCCACCTCCTCCCTGGCACATCATCCACGGGACAGAGCTCTTCTCTTAAACCACGTACCTGCCAGTGCTTCCTTGATGGGGACACTGGCACTGAGAGACCAAGGGACCAAGGGTCTCGACGACCCACATCTTCTGAGACCCAAAGAGGACAATGTTAGGACTAACTAAAATTGGATTCAGAATTCTACCCAAAAGCTTCCATGGTAAGCTTCATCCCTCCTGAAACATTTCTTTCCCTTTAAAAAAATATTTTGTTAAAAAACACTATGATATGAGGGCGATAGACTATTTGGTTTCTTCTAAGTAGATGCTCTTAAATTAATGCATATAAATAATTTGTATTTAATTTCCTCTCCTTCCTGTTGAGCAAAGCATCGAATGCGCAGATCCCTACGTCTCCAGTCACTTGGTCAATGCTGAGTCTCTCTGTATTTCATTTCTTTTTTTTTTTTTTTTTTTTTTTTTTTTTTTGTGGGTACCGGGGGGTCGACCTCAGGACCTTGTGCGCCAGCAGGCGCCCGTGCCGCTGAGCGATATCACCGGCCCCTTTTCCGTATGTGGGATCCGGGAGTCGAACTCGGGCCCTCGTGCTTGCAAGGCAGGCACTTATGCCACTGAGCCATCTCACCGGCCCTGTATTTCATTTCTTAAGACAAACTGTGCCTCTCGTTCTGATTTGGCCGTGGGACTCAGGGGGAGAAAGGCTGTGTTTTCGCTTGCGCTGTCCTCGGTTTCTATTCTGGCCAGTTTGTAGTCTTCCGACTGTCTGGCATCAGTCAGAATCTGGATCTGCTCCTGGACAGTTTCTAGCAATATTTTCACTTCCTGTTGTTCTGCTATAAAACAGTCGCTGACAGGAATACTCACATTGACGATGTCAGCAGAGTAGGAGTTTTTGCACCATTTGATGCTTTTGACCTCAGAAATCCCTGGCATTTGCATGCAGGTTTCTTCTAGACCCACCGAGGGGATGATGGGCACAGAACTGGCCCTTGTAGATGAGTATCCCACCAGGTCCTTTTGATCCAAGTTATTAAAATAGGGGTTTGTTTCTCTTGAAGGCAGTTGCATATTTATTGATGAATTTTGTTGGGTTTTTAAACCACTGGATGAATACCTTAAGTCCAGGGGTCTTTGGACACACCACAGCTATATAGACAGGTGGGATAGAGTCTTCCTGACCTCTACCCTTTGGCAGGGTATCGTATCCTGGTCTGGGATCCTTGATTCTTCGAGTTGTTGATACGTGGGTCTCACGACTCCGCCCAGTCTGCTCCGGGGTGAGGGGGGTATCCTCCTGAAGGCGTTCCTATGCAGCATCCCACTTCTCTGCCCTGGGCTACAGCAAGAGGAGAAACTCCTGTGGTGTTTCACAGATTGACTTCCTCTGTCAGGAGAAGGGACCTCAGGGAATGGCTGGGGACCACCGAAACTTGACTCCATCATTTTCTCCAGTGCAGTCACAGGATGCCTTTCCGCCTTGGAATAATTTTGCAGCTGCACGTGGCTCTTCACCAAGCTCTCTGACTTCGACATCATGCTGGATGCTTTGAGACTGTAGTTTTTACCATTTTGTGACTCTTTCAGCTGCTCTTGGATTTGTTTAGTTTGTTTCTTGCTTTTGAAGTAGAACGCTGCACAGAACATGCCCACGATGACGATTCCAAAGATGATACATGAAATTGACAGCACCTGCCTTTGATAAACTTCACTCTTTTGTTCTGTAATGATTGTTCTAGCTTCTTGATTGCTGGTTTTATTTTTCAAATTCTGGGCAGCAGTAATGAGTTCTTCCAATTGGGGGCACCTCTGTTCCAAATCCTGCAGTGTTGCCTTCTGTTTGATGATCATCTCGTTGATGTCTTCAAGATCACCCACCATCACCCTTTGTGATTTTATAACTCGATCAAGCAGAGAAAGCCAATCAGTAAGTTCTGTCCAAGCCCGGTTGAAATCTGCCAGAGCAGGTACCTCCAATAGCAAGGAAGATGGCATTTCTAGTTTGGAGATGGCAGTTTCCTTGGTAACCACAGGTTGTGTCACTAGAGTAACAGTCTGACTAGTAGAGGCTCCAATCGTGGTCAGTCCAGGAGTCAGGTCAGGCTGCTTTGCCCTCAGCTCTCGAAGTAAGTGGTTTATGGCCGCCCACTCCCTAGGTAATTTTCTTTGTATATATTCGGGGTCATTACATAATACTCTGATGGTACTGTTTGAACTCTTACCTACAGGGCCTTGTCTTTCAAAAGAGCACTTTCTTGTCAACAATGAACATGTTAATAAATGAAGAAAAACACTTTTTCCTGGCTGTTTCACATTCTTCCCAGTGTGTCTTTTATTTCATCCTTGTAATAGGGACCGGAAAGCATTCTGCAACCTAAGTGTGTAATCTAGAATTTGACAGACCAGGGACTTCGGTGAAAACTTGTGCCTTTCTTGAAGAGTCCCGTGCCACAGTGAACATCTGTGTGCCACAGTTCCCACAAGTATAACTTAAGAGTGGTTATAAAATCTGCTTCAGGGGGCGATGGCCTGCATAAATAGCAGTTTGTGTCCTGGGAATCTAACCATTATTAATATTTTGTGATAATTTACTTAGAGGATTTTTCATCTACAAAAATGCATTTTAGACGTTAGATCCATATGTGCATCATAACCTCAATATCTTTCTTTTCAAAGTTTTACACTCGTGAAAATTTTTTTTAATTGGAATCATTTTTATTGAAAAAAATGGAAACTTTTGATAAAACAATGAAAGTTTCTGTAAAACTTACTTTCAAAATATAATATCTGGTGTTGCAAATGCAACTGTCACCACGCTCCTTTACGAGGGCAGAAGCTATGGCATTTGATTCACTCTTTAGTCCTCAGGTGTTGAAAGACTAAGCAGCACTTAACAGGAGGCATAACAATCACTCAAAGTGATTGTTTCAAAATCGCTGAAGTGATTTTGTTTCTCCTTCTGAACTGATATCTGATTCTTTTATTGATATAGGATCTTTTTTTTAACGAACCCTAGATAAAAATCTACCCTCATGAGACATAACAGGAATGTAACAGTGGTTGTCTTTATTATATTTTATTTCTATGGAAATAAAATAATTACACTTCTAGTCATTTTTCTTTATGTAAAATCAATGCTTTCACAGTATTGGAATATTATACAGCATCACTTTTACAAGACCTTTAAAAAAATTTCCCATGTTGTAGTCAGCATTTTCCTATGTTATTAACGTCTCTTAAAAATCAAACTTAGGGGCCGGTGAGATGGCTCAGTGGCGTAAGCGCCTGGCAAGCGCGAGGGCCCGAGTTCGACTCCCGGAACCCACATACGAAAAAGGGGCCGGTGATATCACTCAGCAGCATGGGCGCCTGCTGGCGCGCGAGGTCCTGAGGTCGACCCCCGGTACCCACACACACACAAAAAAAATCAAACTTAGGAGTTCAAAATATAGCTCAGTAGAAGATTGTTCAGGTCACATGCACATGGCCCTGTATTCTAGTAACAGCACAAGATAAAAAACATCTGTTTTTTTCTGTCAGGCCAATTCATTCACTGAAGATCGTTTTGCTTGTTGGTGACCAGACTAAGGACCGTGCTGAGGTGTTTGTAGACTGACCACCCTTCATTCAGTGAAAATTACACTGACACTTGAGTAATTAAGATGCAGCATAGAACTGCCTTTGTAGAAACAGTTTTGGTTTTTATTCATTCATTTAGTTTTTGGTGGACTGGACCCAGACAGCACTAAGCTACATCCCCAGCACCCCCCCTTTTTTTCCTTTGAGACAAAGTCTCATTAAGTTGGGCAGGCAAATTTAGAACTCAGGAACATCCTGCCTCAGCCCCCTGAGTAGCTGGGACTACAGATGTGTTCCACCAAGTCTGTCTAGAGATTTCATTTGTGCTGCATGCGTTTTATCAGCTGTTACTATATTGACTGTCCTTCCACAGGACACTGTCCTAGATCGAATCAGTGGACTGAACTGACATTCTGGAAGTCATCCTAATATTATCTGTTCCAATAATCAAACACTTGCTGCATTGCTTTGGGTCATGTAATGAGGTACAGAGGGAATCAAGAGAAATACACCAAATGTGAACTTAAGGGCCCAATTACCAAAATGTGATTGGAACTAGGAAGATCAGAGAAAAATGAAATTATTGAAGAGTGAACATAGCCATACTTAAGAATACCAAACACTGAAAAGTAATCGCTAAGGTTAGTTATGAAACACTATCAAGCTACCATACTGGCCTCTGCTAAATAAGGGATTATTTGAAGAGAAACATTCATCTTTCTTTAGGATAATGTATTTTCATTACCTTTTTAAATTCTAACTAAAGCCTATATATAAGTACATGGGCTGCAGGATAACTGAAAACCAGACTTCATAGAAAATTGATGTTTTCTTAAGGTTAGTGTGTTTTTATGATATATTTTTTCCAAATAGCAAATTGTAGTTTTTGTGTACTTGTTTCTTACTGCCAATCAGTCCCATTAGTTTGTTACAGGCACCCATCATTTGCATTTAAACAATGTAGGCATGGCATGGTGGTACATGCCTATAATCATGATTCTGTGAGGCAGAATAGAAGGATCACAAGTTGCAGCATAGCCTGAGCAACTTCGGACTTAACTAGACCCTGTCTCAAAAAATTAAAAGGACTGAGAATGTAGCTCAGTGTAAAGGACCGTGGTTAAATTCCTGGTGCCAAAATATAGATAAATTAATAAAACAATGAAAAACCTTGCACAGATACCTCTATGAGACTTAGCACAGTTGTTTTTTGAAAATGAAATGTGGCTCTGATTTTTCCTTCCTTGATGTGGATGGATCAGCAGCTCTTAGGCACATTTACTAAATCCAGTTTCCTTTTGGATTCTTCACAAAATTTTGTTATCTAGTCAATTCGTGTGCATAAATAAAAGACCAAATACTACCACAAAAATATATGATGAAAAACAATACTCGGCAGTTCTTTGTTTCATGCACAGCCAGGGAATTGTGCCTCAAACTGTTTTCATGGATATTTTATCTGGATATTAATTCCTGTCTCTCTAAATGGTGGGCTTGTATTGCTGTGTCCTGTGTATCTTTGACATTATCTGTTGAGATCTTATAGCAACTGAGGATTTCTACCACTCTCATATAACACAGGATTGATGTCTTCTGCAAAGAGTTCATGGTTGGGGTCCAAAAAACCAGAAGGTATTCAGAGAGTCTTTTGCCAAGAAGAAAGCCATCTAGGGAAATTTTCCAGGTGTCTTTCCAACTTGCAGAAGATTTTTTTTTTAATTTTCCCACATCGTAGGAAGAATTTACCTGTTAACTGTCTTACTTTTCTTTCATTGCTGAGACAAAATACCTGACATCCAAAGTTAAAGGGGGAAAGGTTTTTTTTAGCTCACAGTTTGTAGAGGTTTCAGCCCATAATCAGGGGCTCCAAGGCAGGGTGGCATGGCAGACAGACACTGCAGAGGAGAAACAGTTCATGGCAGGCAGAAGGTAGCAAAGCAAGCAAGAGACAAGACAAGCCTCTTTCTGTCCCTTATATTGTATCCAGGCTATCAGGATTAGGGTGATGCCAAACCAGTGGACTGATTTAGTAATCGCCCACCCTTAATCCTAGCACCCTTAATCCTAACATTGCACCATGAATCAATCACACACTTTAGATTCAGCCACCTCTGAAAAAACCCTACATATGACTGCATGAGGCTTTAGGGGGACATCTAGATACAAGCTATAACATTAACATTTCTTAAAAATCAGTTTTGGGGGGCTAGGAACATAGCTCAATAAAAATGTGTTTACCTAGAATGCATGAGGATGTGGGATATAGTCCCAGCACAGAAGAAAAAAAAATTGTTTTTCTGGCATTAGCCAGGTCAATTCATTTACAGAAAATCCTTATTGCTCTGGCTGATGGCCTACTCGCCAGCCAGCAAGGATCAGAAGCGTGAAGGGGGGAGAGTGTCCCACTTGGAGAATGTCCCTGTTCAAAGGCTGGCGGGAAGGTGGGGGGGTGGGATTTGTACGGTACTTGAATGGGAAGAAGTTTGTGCGGTCACAGGAGGTACTAGACATCACTGATCCCATCTCTCAGGAATACCGAAAGTAAGTGCCTGGAGACACAAGGTAGGAGACTGACAGTGATCTCACAGTGATCCCACCAGGAGGCCCCGAACTTGTCAATTCTGAGTCTTGCTCAGATGCCTTCTTCTGGTAACTCAGTGATTTCCAGCTGCTGTTGCTATGGTTCCTAGGGCGGGCCTGGGAAAGCTTCCTTACAGGTCCAGAGCCATTCTCCATACTGTCTTCAGCTCTGTCAAGCGCATTTTAGGGTTCTTTCATCTCGCTTAGGTCCCTGGGCCTTCATTTCCACCTGTCTAGGCAGACACCCCATGAAAGAGACGGATTTTTCTAGAATAATGGTGGCTTTCTATTTCACTGGCCGCTAGATAGCAGTAAAGCGCCGATGATGGTCCCTAAGCTTTTATCCCCCCACCCTTTGGGTCTCAAAAAATATAGTGGAGGCTGTTTCTACAGAGACTTGTTTGGTTGGTTGGGTTTTTTGTTTATTTTTTGTTTTTGAGACAGGGTCTTGCTTTGTAGCCCAGGCTGGCCTGGAACTCCGCGGATCCTCCTGCCTCTTGAGTGCTGGGATTACAGGCTTGCACCACCACTCCTGGCCAAAGACTTGCTTTTTGTCCTTCATTTCTGAATCTGCTTCCTAGGGAGTCTCTTGCTAAATCTCATCACTGATGGACAAGCCCTTTGTTTTTCAAAGTGGAATTTCTTCTTTGGGGCTGCCTAGGTACCCTAGCAATTTGTATTTCTTCTTTTCTGAAAGGTTTTGTCATTAGTTTCTCCATGTTGTGGCACATACCTTTAAGGAGGCAAGGAGGACCAGACGTTCCACCCCAGCCAGAGCAACTTAGCCACTTAAGAGACACTTTCTTAAAATGAAACATAAAAAAACTTGTGATGTAGCTCAGTGCAAAGGCCCTGGGTTAAATGCCCAGTACCATAAGTAAGTAAGTAAGTAAATAAATAAATAAATAAATAAATACAGCAAGCAAGCATTTTAGACATGGTATCCCAAATGTCACCATTGTTTTAGCCACTTTTAAAAGCTGATATTTATATTATCATCATAAGGAATTCTATGAACATTACAACTAATATGTGTTACTAAAAACCACTCAGCATGAATTTTTGTTTTATAATCATTTGGAAAAGACCTGAAAATTTTCTATAAGTATAGAACAATTATTTACTAACTGATATGAAAAACAGAAATAATCCCTGACCCCTATGTCAATGAGAATAACAAAAATCATTGTTCCTAAGGACAGGACCCATATTTGTTTTGCTTTCTCTATGTTCGGCATTTTTTCAGGACACCAACAAAACAGTACCCAGCAATGTGTTCTCATATAGATATTTGTTGATATCTATATGAACAAGGGCCTGATTTCTTCTAGGTAATTTTCTTTGTAAATACATGTGTCATTATCTAATATTCTGATGGTACTGTTTGAACACTTATATACAGGGCTTATTTTTTCATTTAGCATTTTCTTGTGAACAATAATCGTATTAATACAATTGAGAAGGAAAAAAACTTAGTGTGTTCAAGGCCAATCTGGACTTCACATTTTCAAGTTTAATTATAACTACCTTAAAACATCCTATTTCTGCCTTTTTGTAGAAAAATCACTGTAATAATTTCTAGGGAGATTCAGTCAAGGAAATCTATAGGAGGAAAGCACAATTAATACATTACTCCAACATAGTCCCTCTATAAAATGAAAGGAATCATTTTTATTTATATATTTTTACCATCTCAAATTATTCATAATAGACTTTCAGAAGTAGACTTATTGAAAATTTAAACCCTTTACACTCTTGGTATATACTGTATGAAGCCTAAGACCCATTTGTATTGCCACTGACATTATAAGAAAACACTTGTTTTATACACCTTCACCATCACATATTAAGTTTTAAAAATAATTATTTTATTGGGATGGGAGTATAAACAGTCTTATATTGACTCACATATGTGAGGCCTCGGGCTCAATACTAACTACTACATTAAGTAATTAGTGTATTTTCTGGAATTTCAAATTTCCCAATAATCCAGCACCTATTATCTTCTACAGCATGTTTATCAATTTCTATGTGATTTTGAAATATAAAAATAATGCAATAACAAATATTTAATTTTTAAATTTGTATATGTCTGTAATACACAATGATCAATTTCATTGTGGAGAACTGGTAAATATACATGACATTTCTTTATTTTATTTATTTATTTTTTGTGGGTACCGGGGGTCGACCTCAGGACCTCACGCGCCAGCAGGCACCCGTGCCGCTGAGCGATATCACCGGCCCTTTTTTCATATGTGGGTTCCAGGAGTCGAACTTGGGCCCTCGCACTTGCCAGGCAGGCGCTTATGCCACTGAGCTATCTCACCGGCCCAACATGACATTTCTTAATTCTTTTTTTTTTAACACTCTCCCTCTCCCTGCATCTCGTGGACCCCCAAAAAGGTATACATCAGAAAAAGAAAAACTTGTATAAATATCTTAATTGAGACAAAATATATTGAGACATCATAAGATTAATACAAGTTACTTTTGGCCTCTACAATTACAAGAGATACTCAAAGAGGTGGTCATCAGCTTCCAGACATTTACTAGTATAATAAACTGCTGAACTGTGTATACATTTTTTGGGCAGACTCTGTGTATATTTGTTTATTTATACATGTTTGTATTACATGATGATTACATTCCTCATAGGGACTTGGTGTATATATGCAGCATTTCACAATCCCCCCCTTTTAAATTTCATTTTTAGCTGGGCATGGCAGTGCACACCTGTAATTCCAGCACTCGGGAGTCTGAGGGAGGAGAATCACAAGTTCGAGGCCAACCTGGGCTGCATAGTGCGCTCAAGGCCAGCCTGAACTACACAGCAAGACCCTATCTCACAAAACCAAAATAAATAAATAAATTTAATTTCCCTCCCCTTTCTCTCTTCCCTCTGTCTACCAGTTCCCTTCCCATATGCCAAAGATCCACCTCACTATTTCCTATTGTCTATCTTTTATTTCACACTTTATTTATATATTGGGGTTCTCATATAAGAGAAAGCATGTGATATTTAAGCTTGTGTGTCTGATTTACTTCACTTAATATTATGGTCTCAAGATGCATCCATTTTCCTACAAATGCCTCAAGTTTATCCTTCTTTATGGCAGAATAGTACTCCATTGTATAGAAATACCATATCTTCTTTATCCATTCATCTGAACAACAAACATTTTAAATAAATCTCTGCCCATCCTGCGCACAGGTGGTGCATGCCTATAATCCTAGCACTTGGAAGGCTGAGGCAGGAGGATTGCTGTGAGTTCAAGGCCAGCTTGAACTACATAGCGAGATCCTATCTCAAAAAAAACAAAAACAAAAACAACTTTGCCCACATTTAAGATAATGTGTCTTGTGTGGATTCCCACACTTGATACATATAGACAAATTCCTTTGAGGAAGAACAAACAAATCATATAGAGCAGTGGATTTCAAATTCTTTGCTTAATGAAATAACCTTTCCTGAAAAAAAAATTCCAGTACATAAGGAGAAAAAAGAGAAGGTACTATACTGGAAAAAAGTGCTCCCCTACCAACCTCTTCCCTGAATGCTCTTCCATGCATCTCTCCTTGATGTTGAGAAAACAGCTGGCCCAGAAAATAAAGGGACTCAGTAAAACAAGAAAGGATGGTAGAAACAGAACTGGAAATGTAGTTTGTTTGAGCTCTGGCCCAAGGCTGGTTGTCTATGAGACCTTGAGAGAAGTAAAAATTAGTGAAGAACTGCCTATCCAAATCAAACAATGTCTTTAGGTCAAAGAAGCTGTCAGTATAAATTCATTCAGATTATCTGTTCACAATATTGTTTAAAGTGAAACCTTTTATATGCCAGGTGTAGTGGTGCACACCTGTAATCTCAACACTCGGGAGGCTGAGGCAGGAGGATCACTGCAAGTTCAAGGCCAACCTGGGCTACACAGTGAGTTCAAGGCCAGCCTGAACTACATAGCAAGACCCTGTCTCAAAAAAACAAAATAAAGTGAAACCTTTTGTGGTAAGAAATATGTGACTTTTTTCCAGTTATGTGAGGTATACCCAAAGCAGCTTCAGAAGTATCAACTAAAGTTGGGGAGAGAAAGAACTACGCAATTTTATGAGTCTTGCTCATCTATACTGTTTAATTCAATGACAATATCTATTAGTGTATTTTTCTTTATACCTTCTGTACTTTATTACATGACCCAATTCAATGCAGCCAGCTTTTCATTATTGTACCAAACAATATTAGGAGGCCTTCCAGAATCTCGGTTCTATGAACTGACTTGCTCTAAGGCAGTATTCTGTAGAAAGATAGTCAATATATTAACAACCAATGAGACATTTGGAACATGAATGGAAGAACTAGCCAGGCAAAGTAGCATACCCCTGTAATCCCAACTACTCAGAGGCTGAGACAGGATGTTCGAGAGTCTGAGGGATGCCTGAGCAATTCAGTGAGACTCTGTCTCCAAAAAATAAAAAAAACACGGGGTTGAGGATGTACCTCGGTGCTCCCTAGAATTGAGTCAGGATAAAGAAATGAATGAATAAATAAATATTTAAGTAAATAGATGAAACAAAAGATCTATTTCTACCAACGCAGGTCTCTGCTACATCTTAATTACTTAAGCCTCAGTGGGGTTTTTATGATATGAAGAGTGTTGTCTTAGTTATTTTCTTGATGCTGAGACAAAATACCCAACACCCAAAGTTAAAGGAGGAAAGGTTAATTTGGCTCACAGTTTGTAGAGGTTTCAGTTCACAGTTGCTGGCTCCAAGGCAGGGTGGCATGGTAGAGGGCATCACAGAAGAGAAACAGTTCATGTAAGGCAGAAGTCAGAAAGGCAGCAAGCAGCAAGCTACAAGAGATAATAGCAGCTTTTTTCTGTCCCTTTATAGCACTCACAACCAGAACTATGCCAAACCAATCAGTGGACTAATTTAGTAGTCACACACCCTTAATCCCAGCATCACACACTCCACATCCAGCCATCTCCGAAAAAGCCCCACCTATGACCACATGAGGCTTTGGGGGGACATCTAGATACAAGCCATAACAAGTATCCAATTTGAAAAGACATGTGAGCTGTTCTGAGCCTGTCACCAACAAGCTAAACGATCTTAGGTAAATGAATTGACCTAGCTGATGCCAGAAATGATGTTTCTTTTTTCATCTTGTGCTATGATGAGAATCCAGTACCACATGCAATCCAGGTGAACACTCTTCCTTGAGCTATATTCCCAGCCCTTAAAACTGTTTTCTTTTCTTTTTTTTTTAAGTACATGTTTCTGGTACATAATGTTTACATTCATCTTATGGAATAGGCACATTTACTTAACGTATCTTAATCATTTTTATTTCCCTTCCCCACCCCTCCATCTAGATCCCCTTCCCATTTGCAAAAGATCTATTTCCTTAAAAAACCAGTTTTCAAGAAATGTTAATAAGATAGGCAAATGCTGACTACTACATGGGAAATGAAAAAAAAAAATCTCACCACAAAGTTTTGCTGTATAATATTCATGTACTCTGAAAGCATTGCTCTATTTTGGGTTCTCATATAAGAGAAACAATGCAATATTTAATCTTGTACATCTAATTTATTTCACTTAATATTATAGTCTCAAGGTGCATCCATTTTCTGATAAATGATTCAAATTTATCCTACTTTATAGCAAAGTAGTGCTCTGTTGTGCATAAATACCACATTTTCCTTTATCCATTCATCCGCTGATGTACATGTACGATGCTTTAAAGATTTAGCTATTATGAGTTGTGCTGCTATAAACATGAGCATGCTCTTATCACCGGTATGATGTCTTTAACTCTTTTGGGAAGATATCTAGAAGGGGGATAGCTGGGTCCAGTGGAAATTCTTGTCTTAGTTTTTTGAGGAATCTCCATACTGATATCCATAGTGGTTTTACTAGTTTATAATGCCACAAACAATATGGAAGAGTTCCATTTTCCTCACAGCCTTACCAGCATTTGTTATTGTTTGATATTTTTGCTTACAGCCATTTTTTTCTGGAGTAAAATGGAATCTCAGTATTGTTTCAATTTACATTCTTCTAATGGCCTGAGATGTTGAACATTTTAAATGTATTTACTGGGTATTTGTACTTCTTCTGAGAATTATCTATTCATTTAGTTTTTTAATTGGGTCTTTTGTTTCTAGTGGTTTGATTTTTTCTTTTTTTAGTTTTTTTTTTTTTTTCTTTTTTTGTGGGTACCGGGTGGTCGACCTCAGGACCTTGTGCGCCAGCAGGCGCCCGTGCCGCTGAGCGATATCACTGGTCCTTTTTTCGTATGTGGGTTCCGGGAGTCGAACTCGGGCCCTCGCGCTTGCCAGGCAGGTGCTTAAGCCGCTGAGCCATCTCACCGGCCCCTTTTTTTTAGTTCTTTAACATTCTAGGTATTACTCCTCTGTCCAAGGAGCAGCTGGCAAAATTTATTTTCCCATTCTGTAGTTTGTCTCTTCAGTCTATTAGTGGTTTCTTTTTCTGTGCAAAAGCATTTTAATTCAACATAATCCAATTTATTCATTATTTATTTCTTGTGCAGTTGGGGTTCTGTTCAGAAAGTCCTTCCCTAATTCTGTATCTTCAAGAGTGTTACCTATTTTGTCTTACAACAGAATAAGTGTTTCTGTGTTACTATTAAGATCTTTGATTCATTTTGATTTTACTTTATATGGTGAGAGATAAGGGTCTAGATTCAATCTTCTACATATGGATAGCCAGTTTTCATGACATCATGTATTAAAGAGGCTATCTTTCCTTCAGTGTATGTTTTTGGACCCCCTTGACAAAGACCAAAGAGCTGAATGTGCCTAGGTTTGTTTCTGCATCCTCTATTCGGTTCCATTGATCATCATGTCTGTTTTTGTGCCAGTCCCATGCTGTTTTTATCACTGCAATATGACTTGAAGCCTGGGATTATGATGCTCCCTGTTTTGGTCCAGTTGCCCACGACTGTTTTTTATATTCTGAGTATCTTTGGGTTCCATATGAATTTTGGGATTGTTTTCTCTAGTTCTGCTGGTATTTTGATTGGGATTGCATTCAATCTGGATATCATTTTGGAAGTGTAGACATTTTGACAATATTGGTTCTGCCTATTCAGGAACAGGGGTTATCGTTCCATTTTCTGATGTCCTCTTTGATCTTCTTTTTCAGGGTACTGTAGTTTTCATTTTAGAAATCTTTCATTTCCTTTGTAAGGTTAATTCCTAAGTGTTTAATATTTGTTAAGGATATTGTGAATGGTATTGTTTTTCTAATTTCTTTTTCAGTGGGTTCATTACTGGTGTACAAGAACGCTATTGATTTTTGTGTGTTGCATTTGTATCCTGCTACATTGCTGAATTTATTAGTTCTAGGAGTCTAATGGTGGAATTTTTTTAGGTCTTCTATATAAAGGATCGTGTTGTTGCAAAAAAGCATAATTTGACTTCTTTCTTTCCTATACATGTCTTTTTTATTTCTTTCTCTCACTTGATTGCTCTGGCTTAAGTTTCAAGTACTATATTAAAAAGGAGTGATGATTGTGGACATCCTAGTCTTGCTCCTGATTTTAAAGGAATAGTTTTTAGTTGTGCCTCATTTGGTATGATATTGGCAGTAGATTTGTCATAAATAGCTTTTATCAAATTGAGATAAGGTCCTTCTATACCTATTTTCTTCAGGGTTTTTATCATAAAAGGATGTTGAATTTTGTCAAAGGCTTTTTTTGCATCCATGGAGATGACCATGTGATTTTTTGCCCTTGTTTCTGTTTATGTGATGCATTACATTTATTGATGTGCATATGTTGAACCATCCTTGCATCCTTGGGATGAAGCCAGGTTGGTCATAATGTATAATCTTTTTAACGATCTGTTGCATTCTGTTTGCCAGTATCTTGTTGAAGATTTTTGCATCTGTGTTCATTAAAGAGACTAGCCTGTAGTTTAGATTTTTAGTTGCATCTTTGTATCATGGTAATGCCAGTTTCAGGAATGAGTTTGGCAATACACCTTACCTTTCAATTTCATTAATGATTTTGAAGTATATTGCCCTTAGATTTTCCCTGAAGCTCTTGTAAAATTTAGTGGTGAGGGGCCAGTGAGATAGCTCAGCGGCATAAGCGCCTGCCTGGCAAGTGCGAGGTCCTCAGTTCGACTCCCGGTATCCACATACAAAAAAAAGGGCCAGTGATATTGCTCAGCGGCACGGGCGCCTGCTGGCGTGCAAGGTCCTGAGTTCGACCCCCAGTACCCACCAAAAAAAAATTTTTTTAGTGGTGAATCTATTGGGTCCTCAGTGTTTTTTAGTTTGTAAGTTTATTATTATTGCCTCCACTTCACTGCCTATTACTCAGGATTTTTATGTTTTTGGTTCATTTTTGGTAATTCATGTGTTCATTTCTTCTGGCTTCTCCAATTTGCTCATAGGTTTTCAAAGCAGTTACTAACAATCTTCTGGATTTTAACAGTATGTGTTGTGATTGTATCTTTTTATTTCTAATTGCATTGATATGGATCTTTTCTTTCCTTCTTTTGTTTAGATTAGCTAAAGGTTTGTCTATTTTGTTTATTCTTTTTATATTTTGTCTCAATTTCATTAATTTTTGCTCCAATTTTTATAATTTCCTACCCTGTATTAGCTTTGGATTTGGATTGGTCTTGTTTTTCTAAGATCTCGAGGTACATCATGAAGTTATTGATATGGGTTCACTCTGTTTTTCTGATGTGGTTATTCACATGTACAAACCTCCCTCTTAGGCCTTCTTTCATTGTGCTGTCCCATAGGTTCTGGTATGTTGTATTGGCATTATCTACTGATTGTAGGAACTGTCTAATTTCTTTCTTTACTTCTGTGACCCATTAATTATTCAAGGGTATATTTTTTAATCTGCTTGTTTGCATAATTGCTGTAGTTTCTGTTGCCATTGATTTCTAGTTTCATTGCAATATGATCTGATAATATGCATGGAATAATTTTGACTCTTGTATTTCCTTCAGCATGCTTTATTGGCTAGTATGTGGTCTATTTTGGAGAAAGGATCATGCGCTGCTGAGAAGAATGTTTATTCTGTTGTTGGGTTAAACACTCTGTAGATATATATATTAAGTCCATTTGTTCAAAGATGTGGTTTAGCGCTGACATTTTTTTTGTTGAGTTTTTGTCTAGTCGATCTGTGTATTTGTGAGATGCATTTTTGATGCCCTAACTATAATTGTGTTGATGTTTATCTGATCTTTTACGTAGAGTAGTTTGTTTAATGAAATTGGATGTGCCAGTGTTTGGTGCATATATATTTACACTTGTTATTTCTTCCTGTTGAATTGTTCCCTTGACCAATATATAATGACCTTCTTTGCCTCTTCTGATCAGTCTTTGCTTGAAGTCCAATTTGTCTGAAAATAGGATAGCTACTCCTGCTTGTTTTGAGGCTTGTGTTGCATAGATAATTGTTTTCTATCCTTTGATGTTTAGTCTATGGGTGTATTTTTTGATTAAATGTGTTTCTTGTATACAGTATACTGGTGAGTTTTGTTTTTTGATCTATTCTGCCAATCTGTGTCTTTTAATTGGGGAATTGAGACCATTCATATTGAGAATTATTACTGAAAGGTACTGACTTATTCATGTCATTGCATTATTTTCCTGTTGCTGATTTCATTTTCTTTCCCTTTTGCTTACTTGCTCACCCTGGTGATGTATCGATTCTATTAGACATTTTGGCATTGTTGGCTTCATTGTCTTTTTCTAGTATACCCTTCAAAAGTTTTTGGAGTGCTGATTTGGTAGTCACGAATTTCTTATTGTGCTCTTTGTCATGGAGAGACCGTTTTTCTCCATCAATTTTGAAAGATATTTTTGCAGGATAGATCAGTTTGAGTTGGAAATTGTTTTCTTTTTCTTTTTTTTTTTTATGTGGGTACTGGGAGTCGACCTCAGGACCTCACACTTGCCAGCAAGCGCTTGTGCCGCTGAGCGATATCACCGGCCCTTTTTTTTCCTTTATGTGGGTTCCGGGAGTTGAACTCAGGACCTCGTGCTTGCTAGGCAGGCGCTTATGCCGCTGAGCTATCTCACCGGCCCCCGGAATTTTTCTTTTAGGACTTGAAACACTTCACTCTAAGCTCTCCTGGCCTTTACGATTTATGTTGAGGGGCCGGTGAGATGGCTCAGCGGCTTGGCAAGCGCAAGGGCCAGAGTTCAACTCCCGGAACCCACATACAAAAAAAGGGCCGGTGATATCGCTCAGCGGCAAGGGCGCCTGCTGACGCGCGAGGTCCTGAGGTCAACCCCGGGTACCCACAAAAAAAAAAAAAAAAAAAAAAAGATTTGTGTTGAGAAGTCTGTTGTAATTCTAATTGGTTTACCTTTGTATGTGATTTGTTGCTCTTTTCTAACAGTTTTTTTTTTAATGTGGGTACTGGGAGTCGACCTCAGGACCTCACGCTTGCCAGCAAGCGCTTGTGCTGGTGAGCGATATCACCGGCCCTTTTTTTCCTTTATGTGGGTTCCGGGAGTTGAACTCAGGACCTCACGCTTGCCAGGCAGGTTGCTTATGCCGCTGAGCTATCTCACTGGCCCTTTTCTAACAGTTTTTAAGATTTTGTACTTATGTTGGACTTCTGGGGTTTTGATTATGATGTTTTGGAGAAGTTCTTTTTTGATCATGGCCATTTGGGTTTCTATAGATCTTGCTTATCTGTATGTTAAATTCTTTACCCATACTTAGAAAGTTTTCTGCTACGATTTTTGTTAAATTTTTTTTATATCATTCATGCTTCTGAGTTTTCACTCTTTCTAGTTAATCTTAAGTTAGTTTTGTATGCATCATCTAGCAGCTGTTGGATCGATTTTGCATGATCTCTTGTTGTCTTTAAGGTATCTTTGATTATATAGTCACTTGCATCAACTCTATCTTCTAGTTCTGATACTCCCTCCTCACACTGGTCACTTCTTCCCATACTTTCATTAGAATTTTTCATTTCCTGGATTTGTTTTTACCTTTTCATAGTCTCAATTCTTTGCTAAACTCGTCATTCATGTTTTATATAGTTTTCTTTAGCTCACCTAACTTTTTATTAGTGTCAAGTTCACTAATCATTTTTTATTAAGTCCATTATCTGTTTATATCATCTTTGTGCTTCCCATGCATCTTATTGATCTTGTTTTGTTTCCCCTTTTATGAGTTCATATAATTCAACTATTTGGCTTTTGATTCTCTGCCCCATGGATCTGCTTTGTGCAAGTTAGAAGTTTTTGGAGGCATTTTGTTGCCTTGTTTTCTTATGCTTCTAGTGTGTGTGTGTGTGTGTGTGTGTGTGTGTTGAGAGTTGAAGGTCCATTAAAATGGAAAGCCTTTACTGCTAGTGTGGAGATCTCTTTAGTTAGTGTCTGCTTTCCAAAATGTGTTCTGGGCATGGCTAACTATGGGCCTTTGACTCTGTCTCAAATTCTGATCACTCTTGTTAACTTGGGGAGGGGAAGGTACAGTGTAATTGGCCCCAAACCCAGTTCTCAGGAAATGAACTGCAGTAATGTTGATAACAGAAAGACAAACCAGATATTGGCTTACAGTAAAAATCAACTAATAACAACTATTCCACCACTGGAAATAGCAAAAAAAATCAGTAGTAATAGTAGAGTAAAAGGCAAACTGGATATTGACATACCATATGAATCAATAAAAGCTACCACTGTACCAGTCTTAACAATAGAAAAGGGATCTAGGTTAATAATACAGACACAAAGACAAACCAACTATTGACATACAGTAAATATCTACTAAATGCAACAACTATTCCACCATTAACAATAGAAAAGAATTCAACAATAATAACATAGTCAACTAAATATCTAAAGATTAATAAAGGTTAATAGTAATACTAATAAAATGGAAGAGGTGTGGAAAGGGAAAATAGAAGTAAAATTTGAAAAATAAAGAAAAGAAAGATGAAAAGGAACAGAGAAAATTGAGATAAAGGATCCAATTAAGGAGTAAATAAAATTAATAAGGACAAGTACTGTAAAAATATTCTGTTTATATGACAAAATTGGAAAACGGTACAGTTTTATTTCCCTTACAAAAAAAGCCAGCAAGTTCATAATGTTAATACTGATAATGTGGGAATGGAAAGGGGATGAAAAATGTAGTATGTATTACGTACATGTACCAATTCCCCATATGGAATGTAAACATTACGTACTACAAATGTGTACTAATAAAAAAACTGATAAAAAGAAAATTAATAGAATTGGATAAAAGTAATAGCAAAATGAACAACAAAAAGAAGAAAAAAATCAAAGAACAAAAGAAAGGAAAAAAAGAAAAACCCTTCAAAACCAACAAAGAAAAAGAGAAATGAGTCCAAAAAAATTCCTCTGTGTATTTGAATGAGTGGTTTCTTTCCAGGGTCTGCAGTAGTGGAATCTATCATTTATGGGGGAAAGACAGTAAGTTCCTACTAAGTTTTATTTTTGTTTACACACTCACATTTTTGTGTATGAATGCGGAGTCATGCCCATCTTTCCTCCTGGGTGTGGTGGGTCAATGGGGTCTGCCCTAATATTGTATTCACTCCAGCCACTTCCAGTTTCCATGTCCTTCTGTGTGCCCCAAATCACACCTTTGACCACCTAGATTTATGACCTATGGGTTTGTGAGCTGCCCCCCCCCCCGCTGCAGATGCCCTTCTGTCTGTACAACATAGGATTTGGCAACTATCCAAACCAAAGCACATTCTTGATCATGTTAGCAGATGGGTAAAGCAAACATACTACTGAGCTCTATGCTGGTTGGAGGCAGTGAGGCAAAGGGCTGGTGGCGTGCCACACAGTCAGACCCAGCTTCCCCCCCTCCAAAAATCACATACAACTCGTCTGGCTTCTTACTACAAAGGTGGGACCCCTGCATCCTTCTTGGCCTTAGCTTAAACTTCCCAAGAGAGGTCTATGTCTAGCCCCCTCCCTCTGAGCAAACCATCTCTTGTGATCATCTCCCACCTACCCAGTCACTGTGGTAGGATGGGCACAGAAACCCTGAAGTGTAGTTGTTCTGTGGTTTCTGATTCCCAGAGTAGCTCAGTCTTAAACAGTGAACCCCTTCCCCAAATGGCTCCTGATTAAACAATCTCATATATGGCAGACACTGTACTGAAGTATTTTTTCCCAATTCTAGCCTTCCATGCAGAAGTAACGACTTTCAGAGTAAAACCCCCATGCTATTTTTCCAGTTTCCAATAATGGTGGGCTTTTATTGCCGCTGGCCCAGTCTATTGCTGCCAACCCTCTCTGGGTTTACCTTGTCTTAGCGGAGACAGGTCCTCCTCCTTGGGGTGAGCTTTCCAGATCGCATTTTTCTTTTCTTTGTCTTCAGTTTCTCCAGTGTCTATATAGTTTATAATTTTCTTGTTAGCTCTTTCTTGATTCCTGGAGATTGACTTCCCCTTTTCTTCATTAATTTGTTTTTTTCCAGGTACTGCAGAGGCTGTATTTTCTATAATTAAATTTAAAGACTGTATTTTACCACAGTTTCAAAACAGATTGCTTAAAACTCTGTACCTACTACACATGGTATAACAAATATTAGAGATAAAACAACAATAATAGAATATACAAGATTGCCAGGACACAAACCAAAAACCTGTTGGGCTGCTATTTATGCAGGCTATCACCCAGTGAAGCAGGTATTATATATATATATATATTTTTTTTTTTTTTTGAGTCAGGGTCTCGCTATGTAGTACAGGCCGGCCTTGATCTCACTATGTAGCCCAGGCTGCCCTCCAACTCACGGTGATCCTCTTGCCTCAGCCTCCTGAGTGCAGGGATTACAGGCATGTACTACCACACCTGGCTGAAGCAGGTACTATTGCCACCCTTAATTTGTTCTAGTGTAAACTGTGACACACATAGGTGACATCAGGTATGAAGGTTCTCAGGACTCTTAAAGCAGGGCACCAGTATTCACCAATATCCCTCATCTGTCAGACACCAGAAGACATATTTGGGCAGTAGAATGCTTTCATGTCCGCAGTACTGGGTGATATAAAGGACAAACACACTGGAGAATAATGTAAACCTGCTGGGAATATTTTTAAATTGTAATAACATGTTTATTGCTCGCACGAAAACACAAAATGGAAAAAACTGGGAAACTGTTCAAACAATCCCATCAGAGTATTATGTAATGACACAATGTATTCAAAAAGAAAATCGCCTAGATGAAATCTGGAATCCTGATTCAGCTATCTATACTGGATGTCTTAAATCTACCTTCCAGACCTAAAAGTCAGCAAGAGTGGAAACCTTAATTTCCTCCTCTCTATGCTCTCTCTCAGCAGGAAGCAGCCAGAATGATGTGATGTCCCAATACCCTAAATGATTTTAGGGTCCCACCTCTTGAGAGAGAAATATAGGTACATATTTTGACATTACTGGGTCTGAGGAACAAAGGCAATCAAAATAACATGTTTTGTGAATTACACTTAAACAAAAAATCCAGACTACTGGGAAAACAAAGTTCTTTCTTATTCACAAGAAAGTTCTAGTGGTACAGTACCTGCCTGGCAAGCATGAGGTCCCGAGTTCGATTCCAAATACGTAAAAAAAATAAATAAATAAATACAGTTCTAATTGGGGATGGAAAGTCCTGTAGGACATTTTGAAACAGTACCATCAGAGTATTATGTAATAACACATTAGACTGACAAAGTGATTTACATGGAAGAAATCAGGCCCCTGTTCATATATTCAACAAGTACCTATATGAGAACACACTATTGGGTGCTGTTTGTTTTTTTGGGTTTTTTGTTTTTTGCTTTTGAGACAGGATCTTGCTATATTGTTCAGGCTGGCCTTGAACTCATTATGTAGTCCAGACTAGCCTCGAATTCATGGTGATCCTCCTGCTTTAGCCTCCCAAGTGCTGAGATTACAGTGTGCTACCACGCCTGGCTGGGCAGAGTTTTTTGATTGTAAAAAACAATGCTGATTAAAAACAAAGCAAAACAGAGCCCCTGTCCTTAGGAATAATGTTTTATATTCTTGTCACTGAGATAGGGGCTCAGTTTTTTATTTATCCTTTACACTTCAGTGAGTAAACAATTTTTCAACATTTCTAGAAAAATTTCAATGTGTTTTTCAAATGATTATCAAACAAAGGAATTCATGATATCTGAGTGGTTTTTCTTAACACACTAATAGGATTCCATATAATAATTCAGGAAAAATATTAGTTTTTGAAAAGACGCTAAAGCAATAGTGACATTAGGGATCTCATGTCTAAAACGCATTCACTCTTTCATCCATTCATTCATCCATGGATATAACCCAGGGTCTTTACACTGAGCTACATTCTCAGTTCTTTTTTCAGTCAGGATTTCCTGTGCTGCCAAGTTACCCTGGTCTGGCTCCAACTTCAGTCCTCCTGCTTCAGTCTCCCAGAATGTTGGGGTTAAAGGTGTGACACCATGCCTGGCCTAAAATGCATTTCTGTAGATGAAAAATCCTCTCACAAACTTATCACAAAATATAATTAATGGGCCCAGCAACGGGCCAGGGAAGAATCCAGGACCCGGCAACTGGCCTAGCTGGAGGAATCCAGGTGACTGGCCCCTCCCTCCTACATCCGTGGCACCAGGCAACCAAGGAAACGCCAGCCACACAGTAGGACCCCAACTACGGCACACACAATAGACAGGCAGGACTAGCGGAATGGAAAAGTCTGAAGCAACATCAACAATACGAGCCAATAGATGGTAAGTTAGGTGAACCAGCGTTGTGCTTGGGGACAAAAACACACGGAATAGAAGCAGGCGGGTGGGGTGTCCCCTTTTTTAATCCTTCTTTTTCTTTTACTCTTTTCCTTTTTCTTAACTTTTTTTTTCTCTTTTCTAAACAGCTGGGAAGAACTTCAGCCATGGAAAACTAATCCCTTCCCACAAACCTGGAGACCAAGTTCAGATAATCCATTGCTTCCTCCTTCATTCTTTCTTTTCTGCCCTCTTCTCTAGTTTCCCAAAGCTTGTGTGATCATCCTTTGTCCTCCAGCCTTGCTTCTACTTCCTTTTCAGTTATCTTTGTTTTGTATAGGATCCTTCTTACATTTCCCCACCACAGAGTAAAACCACTCTACCAAAAGGAAACCCTTTCCATATAAGCTCCTAATTTACTATCAGTTCTGTTACATACCTGTAGATTTTGTTCCTATAGTTCAAGACACAAAATTAATAGTTACCACAGTTTGTCAGTTTCTAAACTGTGCTTGATGCTATTCTTATTGCTAATTATACTACTTTAGCTAGGATGTCATATCAGTTGTAATCATTTCTTCTCCCTTCTGAAACAATACTGGGACGCTCTGGGGCAATAACCTCACCACAGCCCAACACCAAAGGACTGGGGACAGAGCCAAACAGATACCAACATCGCACTCTTAAATAATTGGGAAGGTAGGATCTTGGGACAGACACAAACCACACACAAAACATCCCTGAAGAACAGATTTTTCCTAGAGAGGCCTTGATACTAGTAATATAGCTACCTACTACAAAAACTTACAAGCATCAATAAAGAAAACAAAATAAAAATTTTTTGATGGGCCAGTGAGATGGCTCAGCGACGTAAGTGCCTGCCTGGCAAGCATGAGGGCCCGAGTTCGACTCCCGGAACCCACATAGGAAAAAAGGGCCAGTGATATCACTCAGTGGCACGGGCGCCTCCTGGCGCGCGAAGTCCTGAGATCGACCCCCGGTACCCACAAAAGAAAAATTTTTTTTGAAATAGAAAATGACAAGATGCAAAGCAAAATGCAATCTCAGACCTCCAGCCCACCCAGAGGAAGTCCAGGAGACAACGAGATAGAGGAAAATGGAAGACACACACCTGAAATTTCTGAAATTATAGCAACCAAAGTAAAGAAACAACTCCATGAGGCTATAGAGGAAATCAGATCAGAAATAATCTCTCAGGTAAAAAAAGAAATGACAACCATAATGAAGGAATTGCTCAGCAAATCTGGAGTAGACACAGATAAAATAATAGAGGAGCATAGGAAAATGATGGAAACCTTGAATGAACAATATAGGAAAGAAATAGAATGTGTGAAACAGATTCAAAGAGATACCCACAAAATTAAAAATTCCATTGGAATCTGGCAAAACCGCTTGAATGAAACTGAAGATAGACTTTCAGACCTTGAAGACAGGATTGTGGCTAGCAATCATGAATGGAAAGCTCTCTTAAAAATAACGAGGGATTAGGAAATAACTGACAGCTGCAAGACAATGCAAAGAAAAACAATATAAGACTCATAGGTGTCAATGAAAAAGCAGGAGTCAACACAAATGACATAAAAAGACAATTTGCACAAGTAATAGCAGAAAATTTCCCAAGCATGGGAACAGAATCTGACATACAGATAAATGAGGCATATAGAACTCTGAACAGCTGTAACCAAAATAAACCTAAACCAAGACATATAATAATCAAGATTGCAGAAATTCAGCACAAAAACAGAATATTAAAAGCTGTTAGAGAAAAGGAATAGATCACCTATAAAGGAAAGCCCATCGGAATCACAGCCAACTTCTCAACACAAACCCTCAAGTCAAGAAGAGCTTGGAGTGAAGTATTTCAAGTCCTGAAAGAAAACAACTTCCAACCCAGATTGATGTACCCTGCAAAACTATCTTTCAAACTTAATGGAGAAATAAGATACTTCCATGACAAAGAACAGCTGAAGAAATTGATGACCACCAAACCAACCCTACAAAATATACAGAAAGATATTCTAGAGAGAGATAAAAATGACCACAATAACAAGAACAACAATAGAAAGAAACCACCAGGCAGGGCAAGCAATTAAACAGGGGAAAAGCAGGGAACCAACAGCAGGAATATAACATGAGAAAGATAAGCCAATACATATCAGTTATAACCATCAATGTAAATGGCCTCAACTCACCAATCAAAAGAAACACACTGGCAGAACAGCTCAAGAAATGAGATCCAACAATATGCTGTACACAAGAAACACATTTAACTCAAAAAGAAATTCATAGACTGAAAGTCGAAGGATGGAAAATAATACTCCATGCAACAGGAACCCAGAAAAAAGCAGGGGTAGCTATTCTATTTGCAGATAATGAGAATTTCAAACCAAGAATGATCAGAAGAGATAAAGAAAACCAACGACAGGAAAATAACATGACAAAGACAAGCCAATACATATTAGCTATAACCACCAATGTAAATGGCCTCAATTCTCCAATCAAAAGAAACAGACTGGCAGAATGGATCAAGGAAAAAGATCCAACAGTATGCTGTATACAAGAAACACATTTTAACTCAAAAAGAAATTCGTAGAATAAAAGTCAAAGGATGGAAAACAATACTCCATGAAACAGGAACCTAGAAAAAAGAAGGGACAGCTATTCTGTTTCAGATAATGAGCATTTCAAATCAAGAATGATCAAAAGAGACTGACTGGTGGTGAGTGCTGACACCCAGCCGTCCCGCGCAAGAGAGCGACTAGCCAGGCGCCATTGTGGGGGGGGGCAGGAGCTGAACTTGAAACTCAGGGCAGTTGCCACTCCACCCACGGCTCCAGCAGGGACCTCTGCAGAGGAATGCGAGACGCCACGGAACAGAGAAGCGGCGGCCGTGAAGGACACACTGACTGGCGGTGAGTGCTGACACCCAGCCGTCAGGCATGCAAGAGAGCCACTAGCCGGGCGCCATTGGGGGGGGGCAGCAGCTGAGCTCAGAACTCAGGGGGGCCGCCACTCCATCCACGGCTCCAGTGGGAACCTCCGCGGAGTAACGCGAGATGCCGCGGTACAGAGAAGCACCAGACGAGGAGGACACACTGACTGGCGCTTTTCTTCCTGGTATTCCAAGACTGAGATTGTCTAAGGATCACAGAAAATACTGTGGCACAGAACCAAAGAACCAAGCACTGGGCCAAACAGGCAGCAACTTCTTATCTCCAACAAATTGAAGAGGTAGGATATTGCAGCAGGCTCAAAACCCAAAAAATAAGCTACACCTGGAAGATACCTCAGAGAAGTAGCCATCTCCTAAGAGTTTGAAATACTAGCAATAAAGCAACCTACCATAGGCAATTTACAAACATCACCCCAGGAATTAAACTAAAGAAAGAAAAGAAAATGAGATGACAGTTCAACAAGATGCAACCCCACATATCCAGTTCACCAAAGGCAAACCTAGGGGGCAATGAGGTGGGACAATCCGAAAGCCACCCACCTGACATCTCTGAAGTGGTAACAACAAAGCAACTGAATGAGGCTCTGGAAAAAATTAAAACAGAAATAATTTCACAGATAACTGCAGAGATAATGTCCACAATGAAGACCACGCCTAAGGACACTATAGCTGATACAGACAAAAAAATAGATGAGCTTAAGAAAATTAGAGAAACCATGAATGCTCAGCATACGAAAGAAATGGAATCCATAAGGCAGATTCAAGCAGATATCCAGGAGAACAAAAATTCCATTGAAAGTATTTGTAGCAAATTAAGCCAATGTGAGGACAGGATCTCAGATATAGAAGACAGGCTTGCAATTAGTGATTATGAAAAGAAAGAATTCTTAAAAATAGCAAGGGACGATGAAAAATCAATCCAGCAGCTGCTAGATGATGCAAAGAAGAATAACTTAAGATTGATTAGAGTCAATGAAAAAGCAGGAGATAGCATAAATGACATCAGAACACTGTTCACAGACATTATCACAGAAAATTTCCCTGGTAGAGAAAAAGAATTTGATGTTCAGATAAGTGAGGCTTATAGAACTCCAATTAGCCACAATCAGAAAAAATCTTCAGCCAGGTATATCATAGTCAAGATTCCAGAAATTCAACATAAGAGTAGAATCTTAAAAGCTGTTAGAGAAAAGAAACAAATCACCTATAAAGGAAAGCCCATCAGAATCACAGTGGACTTTTCAGCACAAACCCTCAACTAAAGAAGAGCTTGGAATGATGTATTTCAAGTTCTAAAGGAAAATAATCTTCCACCTAGATTGATGTACCCCATAAAATTATCTTTCAAAACTGATGGAGAAATAAATACTTCCATGACAAAGAACATCTGAGAAAATTTATAACCACCAAACCAGCACTCCAAAATGTTTTGAAGGACATTCTAGAAAGGGATAACAAGGACTACAACTCCAGAAACCCCAACAGAAGGAATCCACCAGGCAGAGCAAATGATTAAAGAGAGGGAGGGAAAAATAAAAATTAAAAAAAGGGGAGCCAACAACAAGAAAATAACATGACAAGGATAAGTCAATACATGTCAGTTTTAACCATTAATGTTAATGGTCTCAATTCACCAATCAAAAGGCACAGACCTGCAAATTGGATCAAGAAGCAAGATCCAACAATATGCTGTATACAAGAAACACATTTAATTCAAAAAGAAATTCATAGACTGAAAGTCAAAGGATGGAAAACAATACTCCATGCGACAGGAACCCAGAAAAAAGCAGGGGTAGCTATTCTTTTTGCAGACAAAGTGAATTTCAAACCAAGAATGATTCAGAAAGATAAAGAAGGTCACTACATCCTTGTAAAGGGAACAATCCAAGAGGAAGAGATAACAATCATAAATATATATGCAACAAATACCAGTGCACCCAACTATAAAAAACAAATATTAATCGACATGAAAAATCAAATAACCACTAATACAATTGTATTGGGGGATCTCAATACTCCACTGTCACAAAAAGACAGATCAACTAGACAAAAAATCAACAATGAAATATTAGAACTGAACTAAACTTTGGAACAAATGGACTTAGTAGATGTCTACAGAGTGTTCCACCCCACAACATCAGAATACACATACTTCTCAGCTGCACATGGGACGTTCTCCAAAATAGACCACATACTAGCTCATAAAACCTGCTTAAGTAAATGCAAAGGAATTGAAATTATCCCATGTATATTATCAGACCATAGTGCAATGAAATTGGAAATCAATGGCAAAAGAAACCACAAGAATTTGCTAAACACATGGAAATTAAATAGCACCCTACTGAATAACCAATGGGTCACAGATGAAATTAAAGAAGAAATTAGACAGTTTCTGCAACTGAATGATAACGACAGTACAACATACCGGAACTTATGCGATACAATGAAAGCAGTCCTAAGAGGGAAATTTATAGCATTAAATTCCTATATCAGGAAAACAGAGCAAGCACAAAAAAATAACCTAATGGTGAACCTCAAACTTCTAGAAAAAGAAGAGCAGGCTAAGCCAAAAGCTCGTACAAGGGAGGAAATTATAAAGAGCAGAGCAGAAATTAACGCATTGGAGACTAAAAAAACAATACAAAGAATCAACGAATCAAAGAGTCGGTTCTTTGAAAGATTAAATAAAATCGACAAACCCTTATCCAACCTTATTAAAAAAAGGAAAGAAAGTACTCAAATCCACGCAATTAAGAATGAAAAGGGTGATATCACAACGGACCCTGCAGAAATCCAGAAGATCATCTATACCTACTTTGAAAACTTGTATTCTAATAAGATGGAAAATGCAGAAGAAATGGACGGATTCCTAGATACACATGAATTATCAAAGCTCAACCAAGAAGATATAAAAATCCTAAATAAACTAATAACAATCAATGAAATCGAAGATGTAATTAAAAACCTCCCAACAAAGAAAAGCCCAGGCCCTGATGGATTCACTGCTTAATTCTACAAGAAATTTAGAGAAGACCTAACACCACTACTTCTCAAACTCTTTAATGAAATTGAAAAGGAAGCAATACTCCCAAATGCATTCCTGAAAGCAAGCATTACCCTGATACTAAAACCAGAGAAGGACCCAACTAAGAAAGAGAACTATAGACCAATCTCCCTAATGAACATAGATGCAAAAATCCTCAATAAGATACTGGCAAACAGAATGCAGCAAATCATCAAGAAGATTATACACCATGACCAAGTTGGATTCATCCCAGGGATGCAGGGATGGTTCAATACACGTAAATCAATAAATGTAATACACCATATTAATAGAACCAAGGACAAAAATCATAGGATCATCTCAATAGATGCAGAAAAAGCTTTTGACAAAGTCCAGCACCCATTCATGATAAAAACCCTACAGAAAATTGGAATACATGGTCTTTATCTCAATCTGATAAAAGCTATCTATGACAAACCAACAGTCAATATCATACTAAATGGACAAAAACTGAAAGCCTTCTCTCTAAAATCAGGAACAAGACAAGGATGTCCACTGTCCCCACTCTTATTCAACATAGTCCTGGAAACTTTAGCCAGAGCAATTAGACAAGACAAAGAAATAAAAGTAATTATGATTGGAAAGGAAGAAGTTAAATTATCATTATTTGCAGACGACATGATACTCTACGTAGAAGACCCCAAAAACTCCACTAAAAAATTGCTCACTTTAATAAGCAAATTCAGTAGTGTAGCTGGATACAAAGTCAACACTCAAAAATCAATAGCCTTCCTGTACACCAATAACAAACTCACTGAGAGAGAAATTAGGGAAACAACACCTTTCACAATCACATCTAAAAAAATGAAATACCTAGGAATCAATCTCACAAAGGAAGTAAAAGACCTCTACACTGAAAACTACAGTACTCTGAAAAAGGAGATTGAATAGGATATCAGAAAATGGAAAGATATCCCTTGCTCTTGGGTCGGAAGAACCAATATAGTGAAAATGGCCATACTTCCAAAACTGTTACACAGATTTAATGCAATTCCGATCAAAATTCCAACAACATATCTCACAGAATTACAGAAAACAATCTTAAAATTCATCTGGAACCAGAAGAGACCTAGAATAGCAAAGGCAATTCTGGGCAACAAAAGCAAGGCGGGGGGCATCACAATCCCTGATTTGAAATTATACTATAAAGCTACTGTGATAAAAACAGCATGGTACTGGCAAAAAAACAGACCCGAAGATCAATGGAATAGATTACAAGATGCAGAAACAACTTTAGACATACTAAGCCACCTTATCTTCAACAAAGGTGCCAAACACATTCACTGGAAGAAAGATAGCCTCTTTAATAAATGGTGCTGGAAAAATTGGCTCTACACATGCCGAAGATTAAAATTAGACCCGTATCTTTCACCGTGCACTAAACTACATTCAAAATGGATCATAGAACTCAATATTAAAACAGAAACATTAAATCTCCTGGAAAATAGAATAGGTAAAACTCTTGAAGACATTGGTGTAGGCAAAGACTTTATGAATAAAACCCCCATCGCGCAGGAAGTATCACAAAGAATCAACAACTGGGATCTCATCTTATTAAAAAGCTTTTGCACAGCAAGAGAAACCACCAACAGAGTGAAGAGACACCCCACAACGTGGGAAAAAATGTTTGCCAGCTGTTCCTCAGACAAAGGATTACTATCGAGAACATACAAAGAACTCAAAAAAATCAGACCTCCCAAATTTAAAGACCCAATCCAAAAATGGGCATCTGAGATGAATAAACACTTCTCAGATGAAGAAATACAAATGGAAAATAAATATATGAAAAAATGTTCAACATCACTAGTCATTCGAGAGATGCAAATTAAAACAACACTGAGATTCCATCTCACCCCAGAGAGAATGGCTATTATCAAGAAGTCAACCAATAACAAATGATGGAGGGGCTGTGGGGTAAAAGGAACCCTTCTCCACTGTTGTGGGAGTGTTGACTGGTGTAGCCACTGTGGAAATCAGTGTGGAGACTCCTCAAAAAACTAGGATTGGAGGTCCCATTTGACCCAGCTATTCCCCTTCTGGGTATCTTCCCAGAAGCATTAAAAACATCGTACCACAGCGATATATGTGCACCCATGTTTATAGCAACACAATTTGTAATAGCCAGATCTTGGAAACAACCCAAATGCCCATTAACCGAGGAATGGATAAAAAAGATGTGGTATTTCTGTACAATGGAGTACTACTCAGCCATAAAGAAAGATAAACTGGAAACTTTTATAGGTAAATGGATGCAACTCGACAAAATACTCACAAGCGAAATAAACCGGATGCACATTTGTAAACATCGTATTGTCTCCCTAGTATGAAAATGCAATTTCACTGTGACTATTCCATTCCTTAGTCTTCTATTTTTACCTAGCTTTTACATGGCTTAATCTTATACTGAGTAATATTTTTCTCCAAAAGGTATTTGTACATTCTCTAATGCTTGAATTTGTTAATACATCAGAATGTTTACTTGTTGTCTTAAAAATAAATAAATAAATAAAACAAACAAAAAAAACACAAAGAGATGGATTAGAGAAAAAGTCACCAAAGAAATATCAGAACTGAACCAAACCTGTGAACAAATGGACTTAGTAGACGTTTACAGAGTGTTCCACCCAACATCAGAATACACGTTCTTCTCAGCTGCACATGGAACGTTCTCTAAAATAGATCATAGAGTAGCCCATAGAACATGCTTAAGTCAATGCAAAGGAACTGAAATTATCCCATGCATATTATCTGACCATACTGCAATAAAATTGGTAATTAATGGCAAAAGAAACCACCAAAACTCCATAAACACATAGAAAGTAAATAACACCCTCCTGAACAACCAATGGGTCACTGATGAAATTAAAGAAGATTTTTTTTTTTTGTGGGTACCAGGGGTCGAACTCAGGACCTCATGCACCAGCAGGCGCCCGTGCCCCTGAGCGATATCACTGGCCCTTTTTTCATATGTGGGTACCGGGAGTCGAACTCAGGACCTCGTGCTTGCCAGGCAGGTGCTTATACAGCTGAGCTATCTTACCAGCCCAAGATGTTAAACAATATCTTCAATCAAACAAAAATGCAAATACAACTTACCAGAACCTGTGGGACGCAATGAAATCAGTCCTAAGAGGGAAATTTATAGCAGTAAATTCTCACATCAGGAAAACAGAACAAGCACAAATAAACAACCTAATGTTGCCCCTCAAGCTTCTAGAAAAAGAAGAACAAGTCAAGCCCAAATCCCATACAAGGGAGGAAATTATAAAGATCTGACCAGAAATTAATGCAATTGAGACTAAGAAAACAATACAAAGAATTAATGAATGGAAGAGTTGGTTGTTTGAAAGAATGAATAAAATTGATAAAACCCTAGCCAACCTTATCAAAAAAAAGGAAAGAAAAAACTAAAATTCTTGCAATGTGGAATGAAAAGGGTAAAATCACTACAGATCCTGTGGAAATTCAGAAGATCATCAGTACTTACTTCGAAAATCTTTACTTGCATAAGATGGAAAACACAGAAGAAATGGAGAGATTTCTTGATATGTATGAATTACCAAAGCTGAATCAAGAAGATACTAAAATTCTGAATAACACAGTATCAGTTAATGAAATTGAAAACATAATTAAAAGCTTATCAACAAAGAAAAGCCCAGGTCCTCACGGATTCACAGCTGAATTCTACAAGAAATTTAGAGAAGGTTTAATGCCAATACTCCTCAAACTCTTCAATGAAAGTGAAAGGGAAGCAATTCTCCCGAAGTCATTCCAGGAGCCAAGTATTACCCTGATACCAAAACCAGAGAAAGACCCAACCAAAAAACAGAACTACAGGCCATTCTCCCTAATGCACATAGATGCAAAAGTTCTCAGTAAAATACTAGAAAACAGAATGCAGCAAATCATCAAGAAGATTACAGACCATGACCAAGTGGGATTCATCCCAGGAATGCAGGGATGATTCAACATATGCAAATCAATAAAT
Organism: Erethizon dorsatum; assembly: GCA_028451465.1. NCBI lineage: Eukaryota > Metazoa > Chordata > Mammalia > Rodentia > Erethizontidae > Erethizon > Erethizon dorsatum. The sequence goes on from CM051842.1 coordinate 44,175,052, forward strand.
GTAATGCACCATATTAACAGAGCCAAGGACAAAAACCATATGATCATCTCAATAGATGTAGAAAAAGTGTATGATAAAGTCTAAAACCCATTCATGATAAAAACCCTACAGAAAATCAGAATAGATGGTCTTTACCTCAATCTGATAAAAGCCATCTATGACAAAACAATAGTCACCATCATAATAAATGGACAAAAACTGAAAGCTTTCACTCTAAAATCAGGAACAAGACAAGGATGTCCACTATCACCACTCCTATTGAATATAATTCTGGAAACATTAGCCAGAGCAATTAGACAAAAGAGAGAAATAAAATGAATAAGGATAGGAAAGGAAGAAGTTAAATTGTCATTATTCGTAGATGACTTGTTACTCTACATAGAAGACCTCAAAAACTCCACCAAGAGACTTCTAGATATAATAAGCAAATTCAGTAGCATACCTGTATACAAAGTCAACACTCGAAAATCAATAGCATTCCTGTACATAAACAACAAACTCACTAAGAGAGAAATCAGTGAAACCACACGTTTCACAATACCATCCAAAAAAATGAAATACTTAGGAATCAAGCTAACAAAGTAAAAGATATCTACATTGAAAATTACAGTACTCTGAAAAAGGAGACCAAAGAGGACATCAGAAAGTGGAAAGATATTCCTTGCTCATGGATAGGAAGAACCAACACTGTGAAAATACTCCCAAAACTATTATACAGATTTAATGCAATCATGATCAAAATACCATTAGCATACCTCACAGATCTAGAGAAAACATTCCTAAAATTCATTTGGAAACAGAAGAGACCTAGAATAGGTAAGGCAATCCTGGGCAACAAAGGCAAGGCAGGAGGCATCACAATGCCTGACTTGAAATTATACTACAAAGCTACTGTGATAAAATCAGCATGGTATTGACAAAAAAACAGACCTGAGAACCAGCGGAACAGATTAGAAGATGCCGACACAACTATAAACACACTCAGCCACCATAATATCTTTGACAAAGGGACCAAACATGTTCACTGGAAGAAAGATAGCCTCTTTAATACATGGTGCTGGGAAAACTGGCTCTCTACATGCTGAAGACTAAAACTAGAACCATGTCTATCACCATGCACTAAACTAAAGTCAAAATGGATCAAAGATCTAAATATTAAAACAGAAACAATAAATCTACTGGAAGACAAAGTAGGTAGAAATCTTGAAGACATCGGTGTAAGCAGAGAGTTCATGAGCAAAACCCAAACTGCATGGGAAATACTTCAAAGAATCAACAACTGGGATCTCATCTTATTAAAAAGCTTTTGCACATCAAGAGAAATCACCAACAGTGAAAAGACAACCCACAGAGTGGCAAAAAATTTTAGCCAATTGTACCTCAGACAAAGGACTTATATCTAGAATATATAAAGAACTGAAAAAACTCAGATCCCAGAAATTCAAAGACCCAATACAAATATGGGCATCTGAGATGAATACATACTTCTCAGATGAAGAAATACGAATGCTACATAAATATATGAAAAAACAACAAAAAAATGTTCAATGTCATTGGTCATTTGAGAGATGCAAATTAAAACAACACTGAGATTCCATCTCACTCCAGAAAGAATGGCTGTCATCAAGGAATCAACCAATAGCAAATGCTGGAGGGGTTGTGGGGAAAAAGGAACCCTTCTCCACTGTTGGTGGGAGTGTAGACTGGTGCAACCACTGTGGTAATCAGTATGGAGATTCCTCAAAAAGCTAGGATTAGAGGTCCCATTCGATCCAGCTATTCCCCTTCTGGGTATCTTCGCAGAAGAAACAAAAACATCATACCACAGTGATATATGTGTACTCATGTTTACAGCAGCACTATTTGTAATAGGTAAATCTTGGAAATATCCCAAATGCCCATCAACTGAGGAATGGATAAAAAAGATGTATTTTTATACAATGGAATACTACTCATCCATAAAGAAGGATAAACTTGAGACTTTTATAGGTAAATGGATACAATTTGAGACCATAGTCATAAGTGAAATAAGTCAGACTCATATGTATAAACTGTATTGTCTCCCTGATGTGAGAAATTGAAAGAGTAAATAAGGTCTAGAATGTACAATAGATATTGTGAAATGGGAAGCAATTGTTTAAAAGAAAAAAGGAACTAGGAGGGAAAGGGGAAAGGAAGGGAAAATGAAGAAAAATACAAGGTAGGTATACTACTACTGTCTCTTAGTTCATTGAAAAGGAAGGTTCGTACTAATAACAAATTTTTTATGCCCATATCTTGTACTCTGAGTAACTACTTTTAAGATGCCAATATGCAATGTATTAACTATTGTTATTCTCCTATTTGTGTTATGAAATTGTTTTACCTCTTTTCAATTAAAAAAAGTATATGTAATTAATGTTTAGAACTGGGATGATGTGACTGTGGATGAGAATTTTTTTCCTTTATTATACTTCATCTCTAGATAAATTCTCCAGAGTGAGTCTTGTGTGTATGTTGAGGGGGAGCTGAAGGTGTATTTTAGCGGGTAAGTTCCCCAGGGAAAAGAAAGCACTGGGAGCTGACAGCAGCAGCAACAGCAAGGAAGCGTCTTTATTGTTCTGCCCATATATATTGGCCGTTATCAAGCTTTACATTCTTGTGTACTGGCATCACTATGCAGCGCATGTGCGGTTGTCTATGGTAAGTCGGAAGTGTAATCCTTTGTGCCCCTGTGCCACACAGTGAGGTCCTGTCCTTACGGGTCCTCAAACTCCCCGGGCTTTGAAGGGATTTGCTGTGGTCCTCCACAGATTCAATAACATTTATAATAAAGGAAAATACTGATAAAGGTCCATAAGCCTCAGGAGACGTGACAAACAAATGACAAGATCTTGCAGAAAAGCAGAAATACAAGTTGCTGAGGGTGCTTAGGGAGCCCAACAGGGGAAAAGACACTCTGAAAAGTAAAGGGCCTATCTACAGGCGGTGAAGTTTAGCTAGGAGGTCTACTAGAAGGCATCACCAGAATCCCAGGCATCTCTAGACCCAGACTTTGCAATTAGAGAGAAGGTAGGCCTCTGTGGTAGAAAAAGGCTCCAGTGTGTTTTTTCAGACACAAAGGGCGGGGGGCAGAGGCACGAAGATCCATACACGCAGTTACACTGCCGTCTAGTGGCCAGAGAAACAGAGAGACACCATCGTGCGAGGGAAATCCATCTTTTCCCCAATCTTTCTCGCCCAAGACCTGGAGTCAAAGAATAGGCAAGCTAAGTGGAATGAAGGGAAGAACCCCAAAATGCACTAAAACCAGCAGAGTGGGTCCAGTTTAAGGCCCGGCCCTGTAAGGAAGCCTCCCTCCTCCCACTCTGGGAACCATAACAACAGCAGCGGGAGTTCAGCTCAGCATGTCCCAGGATTCAATTCCTGGCAATAGTATGGGGTCTCTGAGGTAGCGACCTTTCTCTTGCCCCTTGTATCCTGGCGCTTCCCTTCACAGTGCTGTTACTGAGGGACAGGACCCGTGGGGTCTGGTGCGTGCGGCCCCACCGCAGGACACGCTCCTCTTGCCAGTGCCGTGCCAAGTCCCTGGTCCCGCTCCCACCCACCCCGGCTTTTGACCAGGCCTCTCACTTGGCTCCCTCACTCTCTTCCTCTTAGCCCTGGCCCTTCGCATCCTTCCTGGCCTACAGGGCTCCCAGGAGACACGAGAGACACCAGCACAGCTGAAGAGTCTTCAGTAAATGAACTGACCCGGCTCACGCCAGAAAAAGTTTTTGTTTTTTTTCTTTTTCTTTGAGGGCTGCGACTAGAACCCACATCAGCATGTGTGCTACCAAAACACCTTTCCACTGAGGTATATTCCCAATCCCCAAAACTGATTTTTAAGAAACGTTAATAACATAGGCAAGTACTGACTACGTCATGGGAAACAGAAAAAAACCAAACCTTAAAGTTGTAACAGACACCAGAGAAAAGTCTCCTGAGATGGCTTTTCTTCTTGGTAAGAGACTCTCCGAAGGCATCCTGAGCAGGGGTGAACACCCTGGTTTTGTGGGCCCCAAACATGAAATCTTTGCAGAATATCTTGATCCTGTATTATATCAGAATGGTTGAAATCCTTAGTTGAAATTAGTAATCAACATATAATTTCTTAGATATGCCAGGACCCCGCAATACAAGCCCACCATTTAGAAACAGAGATTAATCCAGATGAAATAGCCACAAAGAGAAAATCTGGCCTGGTGCATTTCCCTAGGTGTGCATAAAACAGGCATTGCTGAATTTTATTTTTCATCATAAATTTCCTGGCAGTATTTGGCCTTTTATCTAAGCAACATGAATTAATCTGATAATAAATTGTCATAAAGTACCAAAAAGGGAAACATGACACACTTAGTAAATGTGCCTAAGAGCTACTGATTCGTCCACATCAAGAGACACAAATCTGAGCCATCTTTCATTTTCAAAAAATTACTGTGCTGTGTCTTATGGAGGTATCTGCGTGAGATTTTACTTTCATTATTTTACTTATTTATCTTTGGTACCAGGGATTGAATTTAAGACCTTAAGGCTGACCTATATCCCAAGTCCTTTTAATTTTTTGAAACAGGGTCTCATTAAATTGTCCAGGCTTGGGGCCGGGGATTTAGCTCAGTGGAGCAGTGCCTGCCTGGCAAGCATGAGGTCCTGAGTTTGACTCCTAGTACCCCCCCCAAAAAAACTGCCCCGGCGTGGCTGCATCTTGGCTTAGTCTTACTCAGCCTCCCAGAGTGCTGTCATTACAGGCACGTGCCACCATGCCAGGCCCTACATCTTTTAAATAGAAAAGATACATCACAAAAGTTCACTAACCAAAAAAATAAGTCAAATTTCTATAATGTCTGGTTTTCAGTGATGCTGTACTCTATGCACCTATATGCTATTTAGTTAGGATATTGGCTAGTCTACTTAATCAGGCAATGGAAATACATTAGCCTAAAGAAAGATGAATGTTTCTCTTCAAACAATCCCTTAAGTCAGGGACCAGCATAGTAGCTTCACAGTGTTAGGTACCTAAGTTTAGAGATTACCTTTCAGTGTCTGATATTCCTAAATATAGATATGTTTACTCTTTACTACTTTCATTTCTCTCAGATCTTTCTTTCTTTTATGCAATATGGAGCACAAAGGAAAGTTTACATGTCATGCAGACTAGTGGATTTCAAACTGTTTGCTTATGTGAAAGCACCTTTCTGGGTGGTGGTGGGGATGACACTACAGTGCATAAGGAAAAGAAGAGAATCATCCCCTTCCCCAGATGCTCTGCCCTTCATGCTTCCTCTCCTTAAAATACAGAAAACAGTTGACTTACAGAATAAAGGGACTCAGTAAAATAGGAAACCGAGGTAGAGGTAGGACTAGAAGGGAAGTTCTCTTAAGCCCTGGCCCAAGGACAGTCATCTATGAGACTTTGTGAGAAGTAAAAATTAGTGGAAAACTGCACATCCAAATCAATATCTTTCTGGCAAAACAGTTGTTAGTATAAATTAATTCAGATTATTTGTGTATTATACTGTTTAAAGTGATTCCTCTTTCTGATAAGAAATATGTAACTCTTTTTCCAGTTATGGGAGACATGCCCAAAGCAGTTTGAGAAGCATCAGCTAGAGTTGGGGAGAAGAATTGGAATTTATGAGTCTTGTTCCACACATACAGTATTGTTTAATGTAAATGATGATATCATTAATTCCAGCAACATTTTGGGAAATGAGCCCTTGAATTCATATTTAGTGTATTTTTCTTTGTTCCCTCTGTACCTCATTACATGACCCAAATCAATGCAGCCAGCTTTTGATCACTGGATAAAATATTACACCAACTTCCAGAATTTCAGTCATCGCAAAATGGAACTTTAAAATATTTTTTCTTGTAGAGGTAAGCAACTTCTCCAAAAATCCTCCTGCTGAGCACATAACCAATACCCTCTCCTCTCCTCAGCCCTTTAACTCTTTAGGGAAGACACCTAGGAGACTGAATAGCTGCGTCAAATGGAATTTGTTTTAGTTGAGGAATCTCCATACTGATTTCCGTAATGGTTGTACTAGTTCAGGTCTTTTTCAAGTGATTTTTAGGACAAGGGAGTTAATGCTAGCTTGAGAGTGTATTTCAATAACATATTTAATATCCATGTTAACGGAATCAGTGTGATAATTCCATACATGAGTTTTTTTTTTAATCTAAAGCTATGGTGACATTATGGATCTCATGTCTACAATGCTTTTATATATAAAAAATCATCTAGGGCCGGTGATATGGCTCAGTGGCATAAGCACCTGCCTGGCAAGTGCGAGGGCCCGAGTTCGACTCCCGGAACCCACATACGAAAAAAAGGGCCAGTGATATTGCTCAGTGACATGGGCGCCTGCTGGCGTGCAAGGTCCTGAGGTTGACCCCTGGTACCCACAAAACAAACAAACAAACAAACAAAAATCATCTAAAAAAAGTATCACAAAATATATGCAATAGTTACCCATGTGTGATGGAACTAGGGGTAAGAATGGTTTTATTACGTTTTATTTATACAGAAAATTTCCAGAGTGGGGTTCAATGACCCCACTCATTAAAGAACATATACTGAAAAGTCAATAAAGCCCAGGACAAATAAGGTAAAGAATGGTAAAAACTGGTCAGAGAAGCAGAAATACAAATTGGTAAGGTTCCTAGGCAGCCTACTAGAAGAAATAGCACTCAGAAAAGCAGAGGGTTTCCACACCCCCAAGGAGCTTTAGGGAGGGGACAACCCCCTATCTCCAAGCCTCTACAGAGTCCTTGCACCAGGTACCCCGCCCCTACAGTCAATTGGAAAAGGATGAAACCTCTTCGTCCAAAAAGGCTGCATCATTTTTTTCAGACATGAAGGGTGGGGTGAAAGGAGTTCAGGGTCCCTTAGTTGGGAAACACTGCCATCTAGTGACCAAAGAAACTGAAAGTCTCCACAACCCTAAAAAATATCCATTGTTTTTGAGAGGTTTCTGCTCAGTCCAGGAAAGGCACAGGGAGCCAGGGGTAGTGAAAAGAACTTGAGAGTGCAGTAGAACCAGCGGAGCTAGATCCAGAGAATGCGTCTACCCGGACATGGTAAAGAGCCTTCCCAGTCCCGCCCTGAGAACCATAGCTACAGCATCGCCAACTCACTGTATTACTGGAAAGACTCATCAGTTTTCCTAGCACCATTTATTAAAGAGGCTTTCTTCCAGTGAAGGTGTTTGGCACCTTTGTCAAAGATAAGGTAGCTGAGTGTGCTTGGAGTTGTTTCTGCATCTCATATTCTGTTCCATTGATCATTGGGTCTTGTTTTTTGTTTTTGTTTATCCAGTAACTTTTTTTTTTTTTTTTAAATCACGGTAGCTTTGTAGTATAACTTCAAATCGTGGATTGTGATGCCCCCTGCCCCGGTCCTTGTTATCCAGAATTGCTATGGCTATTCTAGGTCTCTTCCGGTTCCATATGAATTTTAGGATTGTTTTCTCTAGTTCTGTAAGGAATGCTATTGGTATTTTGATCGGGATTGCATTAAATCTGTAGAACAGTTTTGGGAGTATGGCCATTTTTACAATGTTGGTTCTTCCTATCCATGAGCAAGGGATATCTTTCCATTTTTTGATATCCTCTTCAATCTCCTTTTTCAGAGTACTGTAGTTTTCACTATAAAGGTCTTTCATTTCATTAGACTGATTCCTAAGTATTATTTTTTTTATGCTATTGTGAAAATTGTTGTTTCCATAATTTCTCAGTGAGTTTGTTATTCATGTACAGGAATTCTGCTGACTTTTGAGTGTTGACTTTGCATCCTGCTATGCTACCGAATGTAGTTATAAATCTAGGAGTCTTTTGGTGGAGTTTTTGGGGTCTTCTATGTAGAGTATCATGTCATCTGCAAATAATGGTAATTTAACTTCTTTCTTTCCTATCCTTATTTCTTGTATTTTTCTCTTTGTCTAATTGCTCTGGCTAATGTTTCCAGAATTATATTGAATAGGAGTGGTGATACTGGGCATCCTTGTCTTGTTCCTGATTTTAGAGTGAAAACTTTCAGTTTTTGACCATTTGGTATGACGTAGGTTGTTGATTTGTTATAGATGGCTTTTATTAGATTGAGATAAAGGCTGTGATTCTGATGGGTATTCCTTTATAGGTGATTTGTTTCTTTTCTCTAATAGCTTTTAATATTCTGTTCTTGTGTTGAATTTGTGGAATCTTGACTATTATATGCCTTGGTGTCATTTTTTTCTGATCATGGCTGTTTGGAGTTTTAATATGCCTCGCTTATCTGTGTGTCAAATTCTTTTTCCATGATTGGGAAGTTTTACTTCTGTGAATAGGTTTTTTATGTCCTTTGTGCTGTCTTCTGATTTTTTCATTGATTCCAATTAATCTTATATCATTCTTCTTTGCATCGACTAGCAGCTGTTGGATTGATTTTTTCCTGGTCCCCTCCTATTTTTAAGAAGTCTTTTATTTGATGATCACTAAATGCAACCCTGTCTTCTAGGTCTGATATTCTACTTTCACATTGGTTCATTCTGCTGCTTATACTTTCAATAGAATTTTTTTTGGGGGGGGTACCGGGAGTCGACCTCAGGACCTCGTGCGCCAGCAGGCGCTTGTGCCATTGAGCGATATCACCGGCCCTTTTTTTTTTGTATGTGGGTACCGGCAGTCAAACTCAGGACCTCACGCTTGCCAGGCAGGCGCTTATGCCGCTGAGCTGTCTCACCGGCCCTCGATAGAATTTTTAATCTCCTGGATTGAATCTCCTGTTTGAATCTGTTTTATGGAATCTAGTTCTTTCCTATGTTGGGCATTCATGATTTCCATCACTTTCCTAAGCACCTCTATTTTTTTAATGTGTATCTACTCTAGATTCACTAACCATCTCCTTCATTATGGTCATCATCTCTTTAATTATCTGTGTAATTGTTTTTTTTTTTTTCCTAGAGAGTCACTCATCTGCTTTGTTACTTCTGCTACCATTTCAAAAAGTTCAGCTGAGTAGCTTTTGATTTTTTCTACCTCACTACCCCCTGGATTTGCCTTGGGTGAGCTGGAGATATGAGGTTGCATCTTGCTTCTGTGTTTTTTTTTGTTTGTTTGTTTTCTGAATTGATGTTTATAAATTGGTTATGGTGGGTATCTTTATTACTACTATCGAGACCTCTTTAGGAAATGACTACTTTTCTGAAATGTCTTCTAGGGGTAGCTGGCTTTTGGTCTTTGAGTCTGTCCCTGGATCCTGCCTCTTCTGTTTATTAGGGATGAAAGGTTGCAGCCTGTTTGGCCTAGTGCCCAGTTCTTTGGTACTGGACTGTAGTATTGTTTATATCCCCCAATCAGCTGTTGTAGTGCACAGCATCCACTGCTCCACTGCACTGGTCCATTTCTCCCTGGCAGCCTCTGGAGTCACCCACTTTCACTGTGTCTCTGTAGATTCAATCTTCCTTTCTCATACCATAAGCCAGGAGCTAGGGATAAAGTGCAGGTTGTCCCTTCCTTTTTCTGCATTGTGGTCTGTCTCTTCAATTTCTCTGTAGGCTCCAATTTTCCCTTCAGGGTCCTTCCTGGATCCCAGGGATCCACCTTTCCCCTTCTTTCCTTCCCCAAGTTATTTTCCAGTGTTTGTATTCTGAATCTTGGAGAGGCTGAATTTGTTGCTCCTTACCACTCCACCATCTTCCTGCAAGTCCCATCTTCCATTTTCAAAGAACTACTGTACTGTGTCTCATGGAAGTATCTGTACAAGGTTTCTGTTTGTTTGTTTATTCATATCAGGGACTGAACCCAGGGCCTTCACACTGAGCTATATCCTGTGGGGAGCGGCTGAAGCTGGATATCGATCACATGTGCCAGGCTAAAGCAAGGCCAGCCCGGAGAACAGGGAGAGCCCAAGGCAGTCCAACCAAACAAGCTGATAGGCAGAGGGGTGTCACGTGACATCAACCTGCCCAGTGTATAAACATGCTGCAGTGGTTGGGCAGTTTTCTCCCATTAGGAGAGAGGGCTCCACCTGACCTCAGCTTTCTGTTTTCTGACTCATTTCTTCATCCTTCACCATTTGCCCCCCAGGAAGTTCGAGAGTGTGCTGGACACGGCAATATCCCCAGTCTTTTTTTCTTTTTAATCATGAGAAAGGGTATTGCTAAATCACTAAGTTGCCCAGGCTGCACTGGATCTTGGAATCCTCCTGCTGAGCCTCCCAGAGTGCTGTAATTACAGATGTATGCCACCACACCATGCTGCTGTGCAATGTTTTACTCATATTAAAAATAACTTGAGCACAAGGGATCATCCAAACCAATAGAGTCCTATGGTTCGTTTGCAAATGTAGGAGCTTTACATCAGGATTATGACTGCAGGAATGCACAGAACAGCAAAGACAGTGTGAGCTAGAAACCACGCATTTACTTTGAAGCATTTCTCTTACTCCTTAGCCTGAGAAATCTGTATATCTCAGCACAGGATCATTAAAACCTGCTTTCTGTTTTAAAGAGAGGCCTATTTCTTATTTTGATTTTTGTACTCTAAGGATGGGTCCAAATGGCCAATAAATATATGAAAAAATTTTCAACATCTCTGGCCATTAGCGAAATACAAAACACATTCATGATGGGCCACAATTCATATGTCTCACTGCTGGGTGGCTTGAACCACTGGTGGTACATGCATAACTGTTCCATTTTATTAGTAAAAAGACCGATTAAAGTGATTAGATCCATTTGTACCACCAGTGGTACAAGCTGCCCAATCAGAAAATCAGTCATGTATCACCGGCAGTTGAAGCTGCCGAGAATGTGTTAAAACAACACTGAGATTACATCTTACTCCAGAAAGAATGGTTATCACCAAGAAATCAAATAACAAGAAATGCTGGCAAGACTGTGGGGGAAAAGAAAGCCTTCTACATTGTTGCTGAGAATGTGAACTAGTACAACTACTGTGGAACTCAGTATGGCTCAGAAAACTTAAACTAGAAATTCCGTTCTATTACCCTTCTAGAAATAGGCTGGACATCATATTACAGTGGTACACGCTACAGATATTTATAGCAGCAAAATTCATAATAGGTATATCTTGGAAGTGGCCTATATGCCCATCAACACATGAATGGGTAAAAGAAATGTGGCATTTACATACAATGGAGTACTACCGTGCCATAAAGGATAAACTTGAAGCATTCATAGGTAAATGGATGCACTTAAGAACATAATATTAAGTTAAATAAAATCAGACACAGAAGCTTGAATATTGCATGGTTTCTCTTATATGAAAAACTCCAAATATAAATAAAGAACAAAATAAAAGACAGACAATAGGAAGTAGGGAGATAAATCTTTTGCAAAATGGAGGGGAACCAAGAGATGGAGAGGAGAGGGGAAGGAAAGGGGTGAGAAGAAGAATTAAGATGTGTTATGTACATGCAACAACTCCCCTCGAGGAATGTAATATTATGTACTACAAACATGTACTAATAAAGAAATAAAAACTGAAAAAAATGATGGATCCATTTCCACAACTGCAGTATAATGCAGAGGTCATTCCAGCCCAACTAAATCAAGATCTCTGGAGTTGGGCACCCTACACTTCCTCCTTACAACTGCTCCACTGGAGATTTGATCCACAGCTGAGGTTGAGAAGCCTAACCACACACTCCTGTTCACCTGTCTTGTTGTCAAATATAACCTGGGACTTTATAACCTTGTTTGTTGTTAACCAATTTTTTTTGTGTGTGTGTGTGGGTACCAGGGGGACGACCTCAGGACCTCGCGCGCCAACAGGCACCCATGCCACTGAGCGATATCACCGGCCCCTTTTTCGTATGTGGGTTCCGGGAGTCGAACTCGGGCCCTCGCGCTTGCAAGGCAGGTGCTTACGCCGCTGAGCCATCTCACCGGCCCCCAATTTTTTTTTTTTGAGACAAGGTCTCACTACGTAGTCCAGGCTGACCTTGAACACTACATAGCCCAGGCCGGCCTTGAACCTGTGGCAATCCTCCTGCTTCAGGTTCCCTAGTGCTGGGATTACAGGCACGCGCCACCACACCCAGCTGTTCACCAATTTTTTTAAAAAACAACTGATCCTGTGCCTTATCTTTTGATAGGTATGCTTGAGCCATTTATTTTACAGCCATATTTAGAAAAATCTCAAGGACACAGGATTATGTTTATTTTTTAACATTCCCTTTCCTGCTTGATAGCCAGACAGGCCAAGGGGGAGGGAGAAGGGACTCACAGGTGGGAAGGCATCTGACACCTGTTGTCTTGGAAACCTTGCTGCTGTTCATTCTCAAGGGTCTTTTGCTTAGAAAGGAGTCCCTGGGTTGAGATCACAGCCCGCACCACTCTGATGCCTTCCTAGGAACGGGTTCAAGAGGAGAGCTGAGGATGGTTATCTGAGAGACCAATGCAGAGCTTGTTGAAAATCATAATTTTAAAATGACATCTAGGAAGCAAGATGGATTTCAGGAGCCTACCTACAGATGGGGAATTGCTAGCCAATAGGTATGTTCAACCAAGGAGTGGCTACTTGTGATTGTACACACATACACATACAAGACACATGGAAATGTGCACACTTATCAGCACACTTTCTGCCCAGATGTGCACAGCGTCTCTGTTTGGCTGTAGCATAAAGTATATATGGAGATGGGAAACGTAGGCAGGACACAAAGCATGGAAAGAGAGCAGGAGATCCCTTACTGTTGTAAAGGACTGACTGCATACCTTTTCCTCCATGACTAAATTTCACATGCGCATCATTACATTTTAAACTCACATTTACTGAGGCATACCTAACATACCATGAATTTCATGCAACAAAAGATACAAATAAGCACAATTTATAATAGCTGAATCTTGGAAACAGCCTATATGCCCATCAACACATGAATAGATAAAAGAAATGTGGTATTTATACACAATGGAGTACTACTCTGCCATAAAGGATAATCTTGAGGCATTCATAGGTAAATGATATACCCTAAGACCATAATATTAAGTGAAATAAATCAGATACAGATGCTTAAATATTTCACAGTTTCTCTTATATGAGAAGCCTAAAATATAAATAAAGAGTAAAGTAAAAGAGATAATAGGAAGTAGGGAGATCTTTTTCAAATAGGAAGGGGAACAAGAGATGGAGGGAGGGGGAGGGGAAGGAGGGAAACAGGATGGAAAAAAAGAAGTGAAAGAGAAAAACGGAAATGGAGCTTTTGAAAATGGGAAGGAGACCAAGAATTGGAGCAGCGAGGGATGGGAGGGGTAGGGGATGACAAAAGAATGAAGATGTGTTCAGTACATATACCAACTTCCCACCTAAACGTAATCTTTATGTACTGCAAACATAACAATGTACTATGTACTAATAAAAAGGTACAGATGCAGTGACTTTCAGCAAATTTACATTGTTATGCACTCCAATCCTGTTTCGGAACTCCTCTATCACCTTAGACAAACCCCTTTTTTCCATGTAACAGTCAATCTCTATCGCAGTCCCGTATGTGTGGAATTGCCCTTTCTGGGCATTTCTTATAAACCCACTCATGCAATAACTGGTTCTTTTTGTGTGGCTTTTGTCACTTAGCAAAGTTTTTTGAGGTTCAAACACGCTGTAGCATGTATGAATCTTTTGTCCCTCCACAATGTTTAGTAATGTTCTACTATGTAGATACACAATCTTTCCTTTATCCCTTCACCAGTGTGTAGACATTTAATAGTTTTCACTTTAGAGCCTTCAAGAACAATGTGCCTACAAACATCAGAACATCATGTTGTCTTAGGCTGTTTTCTGTTACCCTATAGTGGGTAAGATATACAGGAAACAGTTTATTTTGTCTCATGCATCTGACTTGAGGGGTACAGGTGGTGATGATCTTCTTGCTGACAGAGTCTTCATGTGGATCAAGGTCTCACACAGAAGGGAGACAAGGAGCAGAGCATGATGAGCCCTGACCAAACTGCTTTTCACAGAACAAATCTCCATATTAACCCACGGACTTGTTAATCTATTCATCTATTAATGGAATGAATGGACTAAACCATCAATGAGAGCAGAGCACTAATCACCGCCTGAAGGTCCCTCCTGCTTCTACATCTTACGATCTCAAAATGAGGATTAAATTTCTACATGAATTTTGGGGAGGAAAACCCTTAGTTTGTCAGTGAGTGGACAGGTATTTTCCTATCTAAATTCTCCATATTTCCAGGTATTTTTGTGCACAGTGGGATAAGACATCCTGCCTTGTTCTTGCTCTCACAGGAAAAAAAAATTCCTTATTTTACTATGTGAGAACATTATGTCAGCTGTTGGCTTAATGTTAGAGATGCACTTTATAGGTTGAGGACACTCCCTGCATCCTCCAGTTTGCTAAGACTTTTTATCATGAATGGGTCTTAGATTTTGTCAAATTCATTCATCCCCCCTTGTCCTTTGACTTTCCACCATGTGAGGACACAGTAAGAAGGTCCTCAGCAGGTACCACATGACAGCACCTTCATCTAGGCCTTCCTTGCCTCAAGGCCTGTAGAAGTAAACTTATTTTACTTATAAATTACCCATTGTGTACTATTTTGACATACACAGCAGGAGGAAACAGACTAGGACAGTGTCCAATTTGTCCACTCACTTAAAAGCCCAGTATCAGAGGCCAAGAGCAAGCACTGCAATTCCTCATTTCCTACCACAGCAGTTAGCATATCAGAGAATGGGGGGAGGCCAAGTGAAAGAAGTAAAGCCTTGCTGAATGGGTCAACACTTGACTGCTATTGGCACTATGGAACTTTTGTGGCTGGCCTAGAACATGTACAGGAAGTCGTTTCGTGTGTGAAGAGTCAGGCAAAGGCTTGTGTCTCTAGCCAGTACTTGATAACCTCTGTGAACTTTCTGCAATGTGGGAATAATTACCTCTGCCCTACTTCATAGTGGTGAGAATTCAACACTGTATCTCAGCAAGACTTGCTCCTTTAAGGCATGAAATGTCTACTGAGGTCCCTGGGTCTCTGCACATCACCCAAGCTCTTATAGAAAGTAAACCGTTAGGGATGCCAGCTAGAATACAGCCTGCCTAGGTTCACATGGTAGTTTTGCTGCCTGTGTGACCTTGGCACATTCCCAATGTGGAACCAGCACTGCTGCTAAATGATGGGTCTGTGGGAGAGGATGAAATGAGTGCACCTTCAGGAATACATAGAAGAGAGTCTAACACTGAGTAAACATCACCAAAGTGCACTGCTATGCTATCCTTCTACACACTTCCAAATCACTGCTCTGATTTTAGGCCTCTGAGTGTCAAGAAAGAAAAGCTGCCCTTCATAAACCTGGTCCCCAGGACCTGAGAGACAACCCTGGCAGAGTCATCTTAACTCTCAAGCTCTCTGATGAGATCCCAAGTTCTGATCTAAGAAACTTACCTGCTCTCAAGTCACTTCTACCAGCAGGAGATACATAGATTTTTACAGCAATGCAGTCCTGGGGCCTCCCTAAAAAGAGAGTGACAGAATGCAGAATTTGTGTTTGGCTCAGAAGAATCTCAGGTCTCTGGCTGGGTGGGTCCTACAGGATTCTGTAAGGGAAAAGAAGGTAAATTTAATCATTCAGGCCGCCTGAAGTTAAAAGACACATGTCTAAATTCCAGTAGGATTTTGAAATAACCCAGTGCTAGTCTGGTTCTCAGGAAGCGGGCACAAAACTGCCGTTCACATTCGCTGACCAAGTGTACCAGGCAATAAGGAAAGGCTCTTGGAAACCTCATCCAGGGAACCAGTGCCAACACTCGGGGGCTCCTTCTGGGAGCAGTGGCCTCTGCTTCCACCCTTATGTATCAGAGGACTTTCTCCAACCTCACTGCCTGGCTGGTATAAATGCTGGTCCCACTGTGGCACCTCAGATAGTGGCTGGACTGTTCTGGGCCTGCCCCTTTCCCCTCTTCTGAATCTCCATGGTGCAGAGTTCTTCTTGATATACTCTGGTCTGCTGGTTGGGGATTTCAAGGTAGTGATCTGAGACTCAAAAAGAAATAAACCACTATGGATAAATAAACCTGCATTCTACTGTTACTTTCCTTTCATACATATGTTTATTTGGTATTAGCGATGAGGAACCCAGGCGAAAATCTTGCATGGGAGAATACTACTCGATTGCTAAGGAGCAGGGAAACACATAGTCAGCTTATCGCAGTTGTAATAGTTTACACTCATAACACAATGCTGAAGCATCAAGTTCTAATTCCACATCCCTTTCCCACATTTTGTTTGGCAGCAGATGTTTGCACCTAGCTCTGTTCCTGGGCGGCAGTCAGTAAAATGGTACAAAAGCACATGGACATCAACAAGGCATTCACACCGAACAGACATATCTTCCTGCCAACAAGCTAAGGAGCAAAGATGGGGATCTAGGCTGGGAAACTGACAACATGCAGCATGGGAACCAGATGAGAGGAGGTGGGCGACACTGGTGTGCAGTCTCCTCTGCCTCTGAATGCCTCTCAGGGTTCCACGAAGGACAGGCAGGAAAGATGAAGACACAGGTCTCGGGACTCCTCTTCCGATAGCGGCTGCTTGGTCTCCAAAAGAAGCCCAACTCCCAAAAGCTGGCAACACAGCACTGTCTGAATCCCTAAGGGTCTTTGTCCCAGGAGGATGAGCATCTCAGTTCTCTTCCAACCACTGCTTGAGCAGCCTCTGGAACGTGCTCTTGCTTTCCTGCTGCCTCTCCAGGTGGCACTTTTCCTCTGGCTCCTGCTGCTGTTGTACCCCACCTGGCTGAAGGCCAGGCCGGTTGGTGCCCAGGCTGAGGGTCAAGCCACTGAGACCCTGCACAAGGGTTTCCCAGGAGGAGGGATTGAGGGTCCCATTCCTTTCTCCAGTGACCCCAGAAATATTTGGCATGTGGGCCTGGCAGTATCGACACTGGCATCTGAATTGATTCTGAGCTCTGTCACCTGGGAAAGAGACCCTGGTTTCCCTTTCAACTGGGTAAGGTGCCCTGTGATCACGGTGCCTGCGTCTCAAGTGCCCCAGGAATGCTTTCTTCCTCTGAGGGAACCCCAGCCTTTCCCAGTGCTGCTCTGGCAGAGTGTTCTCTTCCCTGTACTGCTGCTGCAACAGTCCCTCTCGCAGAGGCGCAGGGGGGTTGGAGCCAGGGCTAATGCTCAGGTCACTGAGGCCAATCATTAGCTGTCCTGTGGAGGAAGGCTGAGAGGCTGCTGTGCCCTCCTGGGAGGTCTCTGCAGTGGCCATCTGGGAAGATCCAGAAATCAACCCTGGATTCCATTTCTGGAGTGGATCCATGGAGGTCTTGTCTGAGCCAGCAGCTCTGCCAGGCCCTGGAGTCTAGATGGGAAGGTGAAGCTGGAGGTTTTCAAATAACTAGATTGGAGGTAGGAAAGTGCACAGCCAGAAGATGCCAGACTGCAACCAAGGGTGGAAAGAGAAGAAAGAAAACCCATGACTATTCATCTTACTTCATCTTTCTGTACCTCCACTTCCTAGGTGTAAAATGCGGCTGATCATGTGATCTACCTCCTGGGCTACTTCCAGAGAGCTGATGGTATATCACGAAGGTTAGAAGTCCTAGATAGTGGAATAATGCCAGAACAGTCACCACTGCTCTACGGATTCAATGCAGTCTCAATCAAATGAGAAAGAAGGAATAATATGCTGTCTCTTCTTACAGATCTCACAACTATGTACTTGGAATACCCAATGTAGGAGGTATGATTAAAAAATATGGTGAATGTTTAAATTAAATATAAATTATTACAGCAAACATACATTGCCACGAAACCTCCAGAAAATACTCCCATTTACTTCTAACATACTTATCCCATCATTCTCACCACTTTCTGAACCAGTTCAGGAAGTCCTCTATTATGTCTTTAGTTCTATTGTCGTGGTTGTCTTGATGTCCTGAATCAATTGAAAACATTTACCTTTCATGGTCATTTTGACTTTGGGGAAGAGCCGGAAGTCAGATCCAGTGAATAAGGTGAATGAGGACATACTGTAATGTTTTTCTACAAGGCTGCCTTTCCACTGGATAGAATACAGCAGTATGCATCATACTTTTTCTTTTTTTTATCACAACTCGTAAAGACACGAGAGAGGACTTCCAGAACTGTTTCAGAAAATGATAAAAACAATGGGGTAAGTGTATTAGAACGAGGGTGAGTACCCTGAGGGAGGTTAATGGTGATGTGCATTTTACTGCAACAATTTTTTTTAAAGTTAAACATTCACTGTATATGCTAATCACAACTCGTATCTCCTCCAAAAGTCTTAGAACTAATGGCTGAGTTTAACAATAATACAGGATACAAGGCAAACACATGTAAAACAACCATATAAGTATGAGAAATCTAAGTTTTAAAACAATACTGTATAAGAGCTTCAAACCCAGTGAAATAGTTACATACAAAACTAATAAAATATATACAATATCTATGTATGAACACTATAAAATACTCAACAAAGAAGTCAAAGAAGGCATAATTAATAGAAACAATGTGTTTGTGGATCAGAAAACTCAATATGGAAATAGGTCAATTATCCCTGAGTTGATCTATAGAATTAATGAGATGTCAACCAAAATCCTAGAAGGAAATATATATATACATGCAGGTTGATTCTACAATTCATATGGAACTTCCAAACTTCTGAAACAAGAATGAATTGGAGAATTCACATCATTCAGTTTTAAAACTTGCCATAAAGTTGCAGAAATCAAGAATGCTGCTAGAGTCAATACTGTCAAAATGGCCACACTCCCAAAACTGTTATACAGATTCCATGCAGTCTCAATCAAATACCAACAGAATACTTCACAGAACTAGAGAAAACAATCCTAAAATTCATATGGAACCAGAAGAAACTCAGAATAGCAAAAGCAATCTTGGGCAACAAGAGGAAAGCAGGAGGCAACATGTTACCTGACCTCAAGCTATGCTACATAGCAACTGTAATACAAACGTCATGGCACTGGAACAAAAGCAGATGTAGATCAATTGAGCAGAATGGACAACATAGAAACATCGCCAGACACATTTAGCTATTTGATCTTTGACAAAGGGATCAAAAGCAGACATTGGAGGAAAGATACCTATTCAACAAATGGGGCAGGGAAAACTAGATATCTGTTTGCAGAAGATTGAAACTGGATCTGTATCTCTTACCATGTAACCAAACTAAAATCAAAACTAAAATCAAAATAGATCCAAGATCTGAGCATTAAAACAGAAATACTGAACCTATTGGAAGACAAAATAGGTAAAACACTTGAAGCCATAGGTGTAGGAAAGGATTTCATAAGCAGAACCACAATTGGACAACAAATTAACAGCAAGAATCAACAAATGGGATTACATCAGATTAAAAGCTTCTGCACAGCAAAGGAATCAATTAGTAGAGTGAAGAGACAACCTATAGAATGGGAAAAAATTTTGCCAGCTACTCCTCAGACAGAAGTCTAATGTCTAGACTATGTAAAGAACTCAAAAAAATTAGACCACCTAAAGTAAAAGACCTGATCAAGAAATGGGCAAGTGAAATGAACAGACACTTCTCAGAGGAAAAAAATGCAAATGGCCAACAAACTTATGAAAAAAAGTTCAACACTCCTGACCACTACAGAAATACAAATTAAAACAATGGTAGGATTTCATCTTATACCAGAAAGAATGGCAATCATCAAGAAATCAAAAAATAACAAATTCTGGCATGGCCGCAGTGAAAAAGGAACCCTCATATCTTGTTGATGGGAATGTAAACTAATATAACCATTATGGAAATTCCTCAAAGAACTAAAATTAGAAATTCCATATGACTCAGCTATCTCTCTTTTAGGTTTCTTCCCCAAAGAGCTAAAGACATCATAGTATAATGATACATACATACGTTTATAGCAGTGCAGTTCAAAATAGCTAAATCCTGGAAGCAGCCTGTATACCCATCAACAGACAACTGGATAAAGAAAATGTGGTACCTATACATAATGGATCACTACTCAGCTATAAAGAAGGATAAATTTGAGACATCTGTAGGAAAATGGATGCATCTGCAAAATATATTGTTGAGTGAAATAAATCATACACATGCCGGGAGTGGTGGCACATGTTTATAATCCCTGCACTTGGGAGGCTGAGGCAGGAGGACTGCCATGGGTTTGAGGCCAGCCTGAACTACATAGCAAGACCCTGTCTCAAAAAAACAAAAACAAAAAAAATAAATCATACATACCATTGAATACCATATACTATCTTTCATTTGAGTAAGGCAAAGTATAAACAAAGAGCACAATAAAGGATGGATGAAAGGAGACAAGGGGATAGATCCCTTGCAAATGGGAAGGGGTCCAAGAGAGCATGGGTGAGAGGAATGGGGGAGGTGAAGGGGAAATAGGAATAAAGATATGCCATGTACAGGAACCTAATAACCTCAGTGAATGTAAATATTACATGTAATAAACATGAGATAAGATTAATAATATCAGCAAGAACCAAAATGGGGAAAGGGATTTACAAGAGGAGGGATGGAGGCGGGAGAGAAGGAGGGGATTTAAAAAAAAAGAACCAAGCTGTGTTATGTACATGTACCCATTCCACAAGGTGATTGTAAATTGCACATACTGCAAACATGTACTAATAAAAAAAAGAAAATTAGAAAAAAAGAGTGTTGTTCTTTTGGCAAAGAGTAGACACATAGACTGAAGGCAGAAAATAGAGTCCATAAATAGATCCATACAAATAGGATCAAATGAGTTTTTCATTTTTGTTTTTGTTTTTGCTTTTTTTGAGACAGGGTCTCGCTATGTAGGTCAGGCTGACCTTGAACTCACCATGTTGACCAGACTGGCCTCAAACTCACAGCAAACTTCCTGTCTCAGTCTCCTGAGTGCTGGGATTACAGGCATGCACCACCGTGCCTGGCTGGTCAAATGAGTTTTGACAGGAATATAAATGGGAATTTAAGAGAAGGGAGAATTTTCCAACAAATGTTGTATATTCACATGCAAAAATATGAACCTTGACATCATGATTTATATATAAAATTAACTTTAAAAATGTATTAGAGGGCTGGTGAGATGGCTTAGCGGTGTAAGCGCCTGCCTGGCAAGCACGAGGGCCCGAGTTCAACTCCCGGAACCCACATACGAAAAAGGGGCCGGTGATATCACTCAGCGGCACGGGCGCCTGCTGGCGCGTGAGGTCCTGAGGTCGACCCCCCGGTACCCACAAAAAAAAAATGTATTAGAGACCTCAATGTCAAAAGTACAAAGATAAAACTTTCAGAAGATACTATAGGAGAACATGTTTGGGACTAGACAATAAGTATGAGCAAGTTTTCAATAAAAGTCACAATGAAAAGAAATATTTAAAACCTAAGGGCTGCTTATAGCTGAGTGGTATAACACTTGCTTAGCATGCTTGAAGCTGGGTGTTTAATCCCCAAAACCAAAGAAGGGAGAGGAGGGGAGAGGAGGAGAGTGGAGTGGAGGGTTGGACAGGGGAGGAGAGGGGAGGGGAGAGGCAGAGAGAGGAGAGGGGAGAGGGGAGAGGCGGAGAGAGGAGAGAGGAGAGAGGAGAGGGGAGAGGGGAGGGGGAGTGGGGTGAGAGGAGGGAGAGGGGGGGGTGGAGAGAGGAGGGAGAGGGGAGAGAGGAGAGAGGAGGGAGAGGAGAGAGGGGAGGGAGAGGGGAGAGGAAGAGGGGGAGAGGTGGAGAAGGAGGGGAGAGAGAGAGAAAGAGAGAGAGAGAGATCAAAATATTGGCTCAGAAAAGACAATGAATGGGGAAGCTATCCATAAGGACCACATCCAGAATATAGAGTACTGGAAAACTTATTAGTAAGAAAATAAACAATGCAAATAGAAAATGGGAAAAGGACTTGAATGTGAGCACTTAAAACAGGATTCAACATTATTAACCATAAGAGATATGAAAATTAAAACTGTGATGACAAACCCTATCATACATAGAATGGGTAAAACAAAACTTACTGACAATACCAAGTACTGGGGAACCTGCCAAGGAACTGGAATTCTCATATCTGCTGGTGAGAAAAAAAATAGAGTGATGGCTTCTTATAAGACATATACCTTAAGACCCAGAAATCCCACTCTTGGGTATCTACCCTTGAGAAACAAAAACTTAGGTTCACATACACACACACACACACAAAGCCAGTGCATGAATGTTTGGAGCGGCTCTATTCAGTCACTCAGAATGGTAAACAATACAAATGTCCTTTAATAAACGAGTGGATAAGAGATTGTGCTAGCCATACAAGGGAAAATGGCTCAGCATTGAAAAACTATATAGTATTGATCTGGGATTCATCCAAGGTGTTGCATTATGTTAATTGAAGGAAACCCATTCAGAAGTCTACAAGCTATCTCATTTCACTTATATGATATTCCACAAAAGACAAAATGATTACAGAGGGAGAGAGATCACTATTTAACAGGTATTAGTGGTGGGGAGATGTAGGAGCAAAGGAGTAGCAGCAGGAAACGTTTTGCCATGATGGATGAGTTCCTCATCCAGATCGTGGTGGTGGCACCAAGAATCTACACATGTATTAAAACTCATAGAACTGCACTCTAAAAGAAGAAAGGTCAATCTTACTAAATGAAAATACCCAGAGTCTTAGAACACGACAGAGTGAAAACTGGCAGCATATCACAGCCTCTCGAGGACCTAGAGTACATGCCACCAAGAAGACCAACGTAAAATCAATGGAATTAGTGAAAAATCAGAAGACAAAACGAGTGACATTAAAACTGTTTAACAGAAATAGTATGAGAAGGGGAACAAGCAGACTTGTGCCTGAGGAGCCGAGCCCCTCTCCACTTGAGCAAGCACAACCAGGCCTAAGAAGCACTGCCCCACCCCCAGGGGAGAAAGCAGACCTGCACATGAGGAACAAGACAAGGGTATCTACTATCACAACTCCTGTTCAATATAGTACTGGAAATATTAGCCAGAACAATCAGGCAAGAGAATGAAATAAATGGAATATGTATAAAGGAAGAAGTCAAATTATCATTATTTGCAGATAACATGATCCTCTACAAGCAAGACCCAAAATATCCACAAGGACTTCCAGGAAAATGGTGGAGTGGTAAGCAACAACAACTCAGCTTCTCTGAGATTTGGAATCCAGACACTGGAAAATAACAATTCGGGGAATAAAAAAAAAAAAAAAAGAGGGTAGTAGATCCCCAGGAACCAGGAATGATCTGAAAGGAAAATTAAAAGCTACAGAGAAACTGAAGAGACAACACAACATGGACAAGGGAAGGAATCAGCTGCACTTTCTCCCTGGCTCCTGGCTCATGAGAAAGAAACAGAAATGTACAGAGACAAAGTCAAAGTAGGGGACGGACTCCAGAAGACTTCGGGGAGAAACATGACAGTGGAATGGACCAGCAGATGCTGTGACCTGCGACAGCTAGTGAGTGACTCCTTTCAAGTGCCTGCTGTACACCCCGGAGAGAGGGCTTGGGTGGAAACCATTCCAGGGAGGGGTTGACTGTTCGAACCTGAGACTCAGAGCAGTCATAAGACAACTTCAATTCAGGGCTCCCAATGTTTTGTTCACATAGTGACTGGGTAAGAGACAGCAATGGGAGACAGCTGTGGTCAAGGAGCTGAAGTCAGGCCAGCAA
The DNA here is from genome assembly GCA_028451465.1 of Erethizon dorsatum. Classification (NCBI taxonomy): domain Eukaryota; kingdom Metazoa; phylum Chordata; class Mammalia; order Rodentia; family Erethizontidae; genus Erethizon; species Erethizon dorsatum. Next base: position 44,198,722 of record CM051842.1, read on the forward strand.
GAGACCTCCTGAGAGGTTAACATTAAAGGACAGAGATCCCAGCCCCACTTCCAGAGGCCACGCTCAGCCTAAATTGTTCTGGATTTGAAAGTTCCAAAATTGGTACCCTTGCCCTAATCCTACTGCCTGCTGGTGACTGCACCCAGCATGGATCTGAGATCTGAGTGCCTTCTCTATCTACCACCATGAGCAGGGACAAGTCCTGACTTGGACCCTGCCCCAAAATTGTAGATCCTGGAAGAAAACTACACGTTCAAAATCACAGAAAATTTTTTTTGTTTTGTTTTTTGGTGTCTGTATTTGGTGTTTTGTTAATTTGTTTTCTGTTCATTTGTTTTGTTTTTGTGGATGTGTGCACTGTTTTTAGTTTTCAGTGTTTTTTTTTTCCAACCTTTTCCCCCTTTCTTCTTCACCAGTTTATCGGGACTTGGGGAATTTTTACTTGTCTCTTTTTTTTTTTTTTTTTTTTTTTGTGCGTACCGGGGGTCGACCTCAGGACCTCGTGTGCCAGCAGGCGCCCGTGCCGCTGAGCGATATCACCGGCCCCTTTTTCATATGTGGGTTCCGGGAGTCGAACTCGGGCCCTCGCACTTGCCAGGCAGGTGCTTACGCCGCTGAGCCATCTCACCGGCCCTCTGCCTTGTCTCTTATCTCTTTTTCTTACCTTTTTCTTTTTGTCCTTTATTTTTTCTTCGTCTCCCTTTTAAATTTTCTCCCTTTAATTTTTTTCTCTCTTATTTTCACTCTATATTTCTTTTTTCCTCTTTTTCTTTTACCTTCTATAGTGGTGCCTTAGTTCATGAACTTAATTGTTCCACAATTCTGGTCACAAACTGAATTGGTTGTGAACCAAATCAAATTTCCCCATAAGATTCAATGTAAATAAGGTTAATCTGTTCTGACTCCTACGAATGTAGTTACTAACCAATTTTGGTCACAAACCAAATCAAGTTTCCCCATAAGGTTCAATGAAAATAAGGTTAATCATTCTGAACCATATGTATTTATTAACCACAAAAATATGAAAGTACAGTACAGTACAGTATGAAGAGAGGGAACACTAACCTTGCTTGAGACAACTTCTGGTGTGGAAGACAGGAAGGTGGGCGGGGAGGAGGTTATTGTTTGGAGGGAGATTCCCCCTCCATAAGGACATCAGGGAGATGTCCTTCAGGGTTTCCTCTCTTCTTTGCTTCTTAGCTGGAGGGTCAATTTTGATAAAAAATCTGTTTAATGTCACTTGTTTTTTCCTGTGCTGCATAACCCTCTGGAAATGAGAGACCACGTTATCATTCATCAGATTCAACACTCTGTTACAGTTATGTTTGGGTGGTGCTTCTCAGACATCCTGGCATTTATTCCATCTTTCCATAATGGATTTTATTACATCAGTGCTAACTTCCTCCCTGTCTTCCACTTCCTCAGTAGAATGCTCAACAAGTACCTTCTGCTGCTCACTCTGGAGTTCAGCAAGTTCTTCTGTCATCAGCTCCTCTATGTCTACACCATCAATGTCCAGACTCATACTCTTGCCCATGGACACAGTCTCCTCCACTAGCTGTGCGTCAGACCCTTCAAAGTCACATTCAGTAACACATTCTGGCCAGTTTTCTCCAGGCTGAGTTCAAGGTCCGGCGCGTGATATCTTCCCAGGCTTTGTCAATGAGGTTGATGCAGTGGAGGACATTGAAATGTTTCTTCCACAGGTCTTTCAGAGTCAAGGACGCCTCTTCAGTGACATTAAAACACCTCGTGAAGGGTGCCTTTGTGTACAGCTTCTTGAAGTTGCAGATCACTTGCTGGTCCATGGGCTGCAGAAGAGGTGTCGTGCTGTTAGGAAGGAACTTGACCTTTATGAAGTCATACTCAGTGTCCATATCATCCACCAAGGCTGGACAGTGTGCTGGGGCACTGCCTATCAGAAGAAGGCACCTTTCAGGCAGTTGGTTGTCAGAAAGATATTTCTTAACAGTGGGTGTGAACTTTGTGTAGCCATTCCATGAACAATTGCCTTGTGACCCAAGCTTTTGCATTGGCCCTCCACATAACAGGCAGTCTGGCCTTTTTCACATTTTGTTTTTTGAATGTACAAGGGGCCTGGGAATGGTACACCAGTAGTGGCTTAATCTTCAGATCAGTGCCTGTGTTCGAACACAGCAAAAGGGTCAATCTGTCCTTCATAGGCTTTTGCTTCGGCAATGCCATTTTTTCCTGCGTGATATAGATTCTGTTCAGCATCTTCCTCCAGTAGAGCCCTTTTTCATCACAGTTGAACACTTATTGAGCAACATATCCTTCTGCCTTCATGAATTCCATGAATTCCATGAATTCTTTCTCACAGGCTTCTGCAGCAGCCTTGTCAGAACTGGAAGCCTCACCATGTCTTATCACACTGTGGATGCCCCTTCTCTTGTGGAATTTTTCAAACTACCCTCTACTGGCTTTAAATTCATCACTTGTTGCACTTGTAGAGTGGTTTTCGTGCAGTAAATCACTGTGGAATTTCCTGGCTTTTTCACAGATCATAGCTTCACTAATGCTATCACTTGCCAGCTATTTCTCATTTAACCACATTAACAAAAGTTTTCCACCTCTTCCAGCACTTGTGTCCTCACTGGGTTAACATCGTTGCTCCTTCTGCCACATCAGCTCACTGATGGCATCTATTCTTCAAAATACTCGAGATTGTATTCCGAGTCCAGATCAGTCACACGAATACCACACTCACGCTTTTCTACAATTTCCTTCTTAAATTCAATGGTTATTTTCTTCAAACCCTTCTCACCATTTTGCTCTTACTTTCTTGTTACCTTCACCACGCTCTGTGCATTCTCATCATCTTCATCACCGCTCTGCACACTCTGGTTACTTTCATTACTGCTCTGCATGTTCTTGTCGCCCTCTGCTCTGCACTGCTCTGTGTTTTCTTTTTACTACATGCTTGCCCTGCACTTTCTTTGGAGCCCTGCTGGATTGAATAGTGCTGTACAGCACTGAAAAGTACACCAAAAAGCTTCACAGCAAGTATACACAGGTCTGTCTGTGACCGAGATCTCGAGTAGAGGAAGCCATGACCATGTGCCAGAGTGGGGAAGATGGCCGCGTTCATCTTTGTGTGGGGAAGATGGCCATGGTGGTGTTTGTCACCCAATGCAGAGGTCACGAACGGAAGCAAAATTTTGCCCAACTCTTCTGTTTGCAAACCAAATTGTTCACAAACAGAAGCGTTCGTGAACCAAAGTATTACTGTATTTCTCATCAGTTCTTTCTCTTACTTTTATCTAATGCTGTAAACATCATTCTACTCTCCAAAAAGATCCTTTGTACTACTTCTCTCTCCTCCATCTCATATCAATTTAATGTTTCAAAGTTTTCCTCTTGCATCCCCTCAGTCCTAAACTCTATATCTTTAATAGTATAACCGTAGATCTTTATTAATCTTTTGATTGTTAACTCTGTAAAACTTACTGAGTTCTTTTCTACCATTAGTGGAGATATAGCTGTCGCATTTAGTACATATTAGCTGTAAGCCAATACCTGAGTTCTCTTGATGTTTACACCATAATTGCAGATTTCACCACTAGGACTAAGGGTGGTACATAATTGGATCTTACAGTATGTTAATGTCCAATTTGTCTTGGATGATAATACTGTAGCTGATTCACTTGATATTAACAGGGTTGCATAATTGTGGCTATTTTTCTTTAAGCCAACACTCAGATTACCTTTGTTACATTAGCAATACTAGAGTACATTCCCAGAGAACTTGCTTATTGGGCTAACTGTACTGCATCCTCCTTTCCCAAAATAACCAAGGTGGTTGAATCTTGGGGCTGTGCCAAAGGATTACAGTTAACCATGACCACAGGACATCAGTGAAAAGCAACTAAAGAGATCTCTATACTAGCAACAAAGTCTTTATACTATAAGCATCCACAAACCTCAGCATAAAACAAAACAAACAAAACAACAGAAACATGACAAAACAAGGCAACAAAATGTCTCCCTAAACTCCCACCCCCTACAAGCCAATCCAAGGAGCAGTGTGGGGCAGAACAGTATAATCCACACATCTGAACTAACTGAAAGGATAACAGAGGGAGTCAGAAAATAGATCAAAGAGGTACTCAGCAGGATCACAGAAAATATAACTAAATAGTTATTGGAAATTATAACCGAAATGATCCAGGAGCTCTCAGAAGACACTAATAAAATGCTAGAGGAGGGCCAGTGAGATGGCTCAGCAGCATAAGCACCTGCCTGGCAAGCGCGAGGTCCTGAGTTTGACTCCCGGTACCCACATAAAGGAAAAAAGGGCCGGTGATATCGCTCAGCGGCACGGGTGCCTCCTGGCGCGCGAGGTCCTGAGTTCGACCCCCGGTACCCATAAAAAAAAAAATGCTAGAGGAGCTAAAGAAAATGGTACAAAACATGAATTCCAGATTAGCAAAGACTTAGAGTTCATGAAAGGGTTTCTATCAGAAATCCAGGAGATTAAAAGTTATATTGAAAGTATGGGCAGCAGAAGTGACCAGTTTGAGGACAGAATTTGAGAACTAGAAGACAATGATGCCTTTGAAGACCAACTACTCACAGACACCTTAAAAGCAGCAAGAAAACATGAAAAACAAATCTAATAGCTGCTCAATGATGCAAAGAAGACTAAGCTATGAGTAATTGGAATAAGTGAAAAATCAGAAGACAATATAAATGGCATAAAAAACCTGTTCAAACCAGGCTTGGTGGCACACGCCTGTAATTCCAGTACCCTGGAGGCTGAGGCAGGAGGATTGCTGCGAGTTCAAGACCAGCCTGGGCTCCATAGTGAGTTCAAGCCCACCCTGAACTACACAGCAAGACCCTGTCTCAAAAAAACAAAAAACAAACGAACAAACAAAAATCAAAACAAACAAACAAAAAAACAGTTCACAGAAATAACGGCAGAAAACTTCCCAAAGATTGGAAAGAAATGAACATAGGAGATAAGAAAAGCAATATAGAACCCCAAATAGCTACAACAAAAAGAAAACCTCTCTGTGCCACACTATATTCAAAAGTACAAGTTCATCACAAGGACCAAACCTTAAAAGCTATTAGACAGTGGCAACAACTGACATATGAAGTTAATCCCATTAGAATCACAACAGACTTCTCTACCCAAACCTTAAAGGCTAAGAGGGGTTGGAGCTAAGTATTTCAAGCCCTAAAAGATAACAAATTCCAAACCTAACTTATGTACCCTGCAAAACTTTCCTTAAAAATTGATGGAGAAGGTATTTCCATGACAAGGAGCACCTCAAGAAATTCATGACCACCCTCCCTCTACATTGCGGGACCCGGCAACTGGCAAGAAAGAATCCAGGACCCGGCAACCGGCCCAGCAGGAGGAATCCAGGTAACTGGCCCCTCCCTCCTACCTCCATGGGACCAGGTGACCAGGGGAATGCCAGCCACACAGTAGGACCCCAACTAGGGCACACACGATGTACAGGCAGGACTAGCGGGATGGAAAAGTCTGAAGCAATATTAACAATATGAGCCAATAGGTGGTAAGTCAGGTGAACCAGCATTGTGCTTGGGACAAAGACACATGGAATAGAAGCAGGCAGGTGGGGCCGTCCCCTTTTTTAATCTTTCTTTTCCTTTTACTCTTTTCTTTCCTTTTTTCTTATCTTTTCTAAATGGCTGGGTAGAACTCCAGCCACAGAAAACTAATCACTTCGCCCAACCCACAAACCAAGTCGAGATAATCCCTTGCTTACTCCTTCATTGCTTCTTTTCTGCCCTCTTCTCTAGTTTCCCAAAGCTTGCGTGATCATCCTTTGTCCTCCAGCCTTGCTTCTACTTCCTTTTCAGTTATCTTTGTTTTGTATAGGATCCTTCTTACATTTCCCCTCCACAGGGTAAAAGCACTGTACCAAAAGGAAACCCTTTCCGTATAAGCTCCTAATTTACGATCAGTTCTGTTACATACCTGTAGATTTTGCTCCTATGGTTCAAGATACAAAATTAATAGTTACCTCAGTTTGTTAATTTCAAAATTGTGCTTGATGCTATTCTTATTGCTAATTATACTACTTTAGCTAGGATGTCATATCGGTTGTAATCATTTCTTCTCCCTTCCGAAACAATACTGGGATGCTCTGGGGCAATAACCTCACCACAGCCCAACACCAAAGGACTGGGGACAGAGCCAAACAGATACCAACATCGCACTCTTAAATAATTGGGAAGGTAGGATCTTGGGACAGACACAAACCAAGAACCTCCTACACACACAAAACATCCCTGAAGAACAGATTTTTCCTAGAGAGGCCTTGATACTAGCGATATAGCTACCTAGTACAAAAACTTACAAGGATCAACAAATAAAACAAAATAAAAATTTCTTGAAATAGAAAATGACAAGATGCAGAAGCAAAATGCAATCTCAGACCTCCAGCCCACCCAGAAGAAGTCCAGGAGACAACGAGATAGAGGAAAATAGAAGATACATACCTGAAATTTCTGAAATGATAGCAACCAAAGCAAAAAAAACGACTCCATAAGGCTATAGAGGAAATCAGATCAGAAATAATCTCTCAGGTAAAAAAAGAAATGTCAACATTCATAAAGTAATTGCTCAGCAAATCTAGAGTACAGATAGATAAAAAAATTGATAATACGAAGAGGATGGAAATCGTGAATGATCAATATATGAAAGAAACAGAATGTATGAAATGGATTCAAGCAGATATCCAGGAAATTAAAAATTCTATTAAAAGCTGGAAAAACCGCTTGAACGAAACTGAAGACAGACTTTCAGACGTTGAACACAGGATCGTGGCTAGTGATCATGAAAGGAAAGATCTCTTAAAAATAACAAAGGCTCAGGAAATAACAATTCAACAGCTGCAAGATGATGCAAAGTAAAATAATATAAGAATAATTGGTGTCAAGGAAAAAGCACGAGTCAACACAAATGACATAAAAAGACAATTTGCAGAAGTAATAGCAGAAAATTTCCCAAACATGGGAACAGAATCTGACACACAGATAAGTGAGGTATATAGAACTCCAAATAGCAATGATAAAAATAAATCTATATCCAGACATATAATAATCAAGATTCCAGAAATTCAGCACAAAAATAGAATATTAAAAGCTGTTAGAGAGGGCTGGTGAGATAGCTCAGCAGCATAAGCACCTGCCTGGCATGTGAGAGGTGCTGAGTTTGACTCCCGGTACCCACATAAAAAAAAAAAAGCTGTTAGAGAAAAGAAACAGATCACCTATAAAGGAAACCCATCAGAATCACAGCCAACTTCTCAACACAAACCATCAAGTCAAGAAGAGCTTGGAGTGAAGTATCTCAAGTCTTGAAAGAAAACATCTTCCAACCCAGATTGATGTACCCTGCAAAACTATCTTTCAAACTTAATGGAGAAATAAGATACTTCCATGACAAAGAATAGCTGAAGAAATTCATGACCATCAAACCAACCCTACAAAGAGTATGGAAAGATATTCTAGAGAGAGATAAAAATGACCACAATTCCAAGAACAACAACAAAAGAAACCACCAGGCAGGGAAAGCAATTAAACAGGGGAATAGCAGGGAACCAAGAGCAGGAAAATAACATGAGAAAGATAAGCCAATACATATCACTTATAACCATCAATGTAAATGGCCTCAACTAACCAATCAAAAGAAACAGATGGGCAGAACAGATCAAGAAATAAGATCCAGGGCCGGTGAGATAGCTCAGCGGCATAAGCACCTGCCTGGCAAGCACGAGGTCCTGAGTTCGACTCCCGGAACCCACATAAAGGAAAAAAAGGGGTCGGTGATATCGCTCAGCGGCACAAGCGCTTGGTGGCAAGCGTGAAGCCCTGAGGTCGACTCCCGGCACCCACATTAAAAAAAAAAAAAAGAAAGAAGATCCAACAATATGCTGTATACAAGAAACACATTTAACTCAAAAAGAAATTCATACATTGAAAGTCAAAGATTGGAAAATGATACTCCATGCAACAGGAACCCACAAAAAAGCAGGGGTAGCTATTCTATTAGCAGAGAATGTGAACTTCAAATGAAGAATGATCAAAAGAGATAAAGAAGGTCACTAACTACAAGTTAGGGCAAAACTTCAAGAGGAAGAGGTAACAATCATAAATATATACGCACCACATATGGGACCACCCAACTATATAAGACAAATATTAATAGGCATGAAAAATCAAATAAGCAAGAACACAATTGTAACAGTGGACCTTAATACCCTATTGTCACAAAAAGATAGATCAACTAGAGAAAAAATCAGCAAAGAAATATCAGAACTGAACCAAACCTGTGAACAAATGGACTTAGTAGATGTTTACAGAGTGTTCCACCCAACAACATCAGAATATATATTCTTCTCAGCTGCACATGGGACGTTCTCTAAAATAGACCATATACTAGCTCATAGAACATGCTTAAGCAAATGCAACGGAACTGAAATTGTCCCATGCATATTATCTGACCATAGTGCAACGAAATTGGAAATTAATGGCAAAAGAAACCACAAAAACTCCATAAACACATGGAAATTAAATAAGATCCTCCTGAACAACCAATGGATCACAGATGAAATTAAAGAAGAAATTAAATAATAGCTACAATTAAACAAAAATGCAGATACCACATACAGCAACCTGTGGGACACAATGAAAGCAGTCCTAAGAAAGAAATTTATAGCAGTGAATTCTCACATCAGGAAAACACAACAAGCACAAATAACCTGATGTTGCACTTCAAACTTCTAGAAAAAGAAGAACAAGTCAAGCAAAAAGCCCATATTATGGAGGAAATTATAAAGATCAGAGCAGAAATTAACGCAATGGAGAATAAGAAAACAATACAAAGAATTAATGAATTGAAGAGTTGGTTCTTTAAAAGAATAAATAAAATCAATAAACCCTTAGCCAACCTTATCAAACAAAGGAAAGAAAAACTCAAATTCATGCAATGAGGAATGAAAAGGGTGAAATCACTACAGATCCTGTGGAAATTCAGAAGATCATCAATACCTACTTTGAAAATCTTTACTCTCACAGGATGGAAAACACAGAAGAAATGGACAGAGTCCTAGAAACATATGAATTACCAAACCTGAATCAAGAAGATACAAAAATTCTGAATAACCCAATATCAATTAATGAAATTGAAAATGTAATTTAAAATCTACCAACAATGAAAAGCCCAGTTCCTAATGGATTCACAGCTGAAATCTATAAGAAATTTAGAGAAGATTTAATGCCAATACTCCTCAAACTCTTCAATGAAAGTGAAAGGGAAGCAATTCTCCCTAAGTCATTCCTGGAGGCAAGTATTACTCTGATACCAAAACCAGAGAAAGACCCAACCAAAAAACAGAACTATAGGACAATCTCCCTAATGAACATAGATGCAAAAATCCTCAATAAAATACTAGCAAACAGAATGCAGCAAATCATCAAGAAGATTATACACCATGAACAAGTGGGATTCATCCCAGGAATGCAGGGATGGTTCAACATAAACAAATCAATAAACATAATACACCATATCAACAGAGCCAAAGTCAAAAATCACATGATCATTTCAATAGATATGGAAAAAGCTTTTGATAAAGTCCACCACTCATTCATGATAAAAACCCTACAGAAAATCAGAATAGATGGTCTTTACCTCAATCTGATAAAAGCCATCTATGACAAACCAACAGCCAACATCATACTAAATGGACAAAAACTGAAAGCTTTCACTCTAAAATCAGGAACAAGACAAGGATGTTCACTATCACCACTCCTATTGAATATACTTCTGGAAATATTGGCCAGAGCAATTAGACAAAAGAGAGAAATAAAATGAATAAGGATAGGAAAGGAAGAAGTTAAATTGTCATTATTCGCAGATGATTTGATACTCTACATAGAAGACCTCAAAAACTCCACCAAAAGACTTCTAGATATAATAAGCAAAGTCAGTAGCGTACCTGTATACAAAGTCAACACTCGAAAATCAATAGCATTCCTGTACATAAACAACAAACTCACTAAGAGAGAAATCAGTGAAACCACACATTTCACAATACCATCCAAAAAAATGAAATACTTAGGAATCAATCTAACAAAGGAAGTAAAAGATATCTACATTGAAAATTACAGTACTCTGAAAAAGGAGATCGAAGAGGACATCAGAAAACGGAAAGATATCCCTTGTTCATGGATACGAAGAACAAACACTGTGAAAATGGCCATACTCCCAAAACTATTATACAGATTTAATGCAATCCCGATCAAAATAGCATTAGCATACCTCACAGATCTAGAGAAAACATTCCTAAAATTCATTTGGAACCAGAAGAGAAAGGGAATCCTGGGCAACAAAGGCAAGGCAGGAGGCATCAAAATCACTGACTTGAAATTATACTACAAAGCTACTGTGATGAAATCAGCATGGTATTAGCAAAAAAAAAAAAATAGACCTGAGGACAAGTGGAACAGATTAGAAGATGCAGACACAGTTACAAACACACTCAGCCACCTTATCTTTGCCAAAGGGGCCAAACATGTTCACTGGAAGAAAGATAGCCTTTTTAATAAATGGTGGTGGAAAAACTGCCTTTCCACATGCTGAAGACTAAAAGTAGACCCATGTCTATCACTATGCACTAAAGTCAAAATGGATCAAAGATATAAATATTTTTTTTTTTGGTACTGGGAATTGAACTCAGGACCTTGCGCTTGCCAGGCAGGCACTGTGCCAAAGATCTAAATATTAAAACAGAAACACTAAATCTACTGGATAGAAAGTAGGTAGAAATCTTGAAGACATAGGTGTAGGCAGAGAGTTCATGAACAAAGCCAAAACTGCATGGGAAGTACTTCAAAGAATCAACAACTGGGATCTTATCTTATTAAAAAGTTTTTGCACATCAAAAGATATCATCACAAGAGTGAAAAAGACAACCCACAGAGTGGGAAAATATTTTAGCCAACTGTCCCTCAGACAAAGGACTTCTATCTAGAACATATAAAGAATTGAAAAAAATCGGGCCCCCATATTCAAAGACCCAATGCAAAAATGGGCATCTGTGATGAATACACACTTCTTAGATGAAGAAATACAAATGGCAAATGTATGAAAAAATGTTCAACATCATTGGTAATTTGAGAAATGCAAATTAAAACAACACTGAGATTCCATCTCACTCCAGAAAGAAGGGCTATCACCAAGAAATCAACCAATAACGAATGCTGGATTGGATGTTGGAAAAAAGGAACCCTTGTCCATTGTTGGTGGGAGTGTAGACTGGTACAACCACTGTGGAAATCCGTGTGGAAATTCCTCAAAAAACTAGGATTAGAGATCCCATTCGACCCAGCTATTCCCCTTCTGGGCATTTTCTCAGAAGAATGAAAAACATCATACCACAGTGATATATGTGCACCCATGTTTATAGCAGCACAATGTATAATAGCTAAATCTTGGAAACAACCCAAATGCCCATCAACCAAGGACTGGATAAAAAGAGGTGGTATTTTTATATAATGGAGTACTACTCAGCTATAAAGAAGGATAAATTCGAGGCTTTTATAGGTAAATGGATGCAACTTGAAACCATATTCATAAGTGAAATAAATCAGACTCACATGTGTAAAGACTGAATTGTCTCCCTACTGTAAGAAACTGAAAGATGGGGCTGGTGATATGGCTCAGCAGCTTAAGTGCCTGCCTGGCAAGCGCGAGGGCCTGAGTTCGACTCCCGGAACCCACATACGAAAAAAGGGCCAGTGATATCGCTCAGTGGCACGGGCCCCTTGTGGCGTGCAAGGTCCTGAGGTCGACCCCCGGTACCCACCAAAAAAAAAAAGAAACTGAAAGAGTAAATAAGTTTGAAAATGTACAATAGATATTGTGAAAGGGGAAAAAACTGCTCAAAAGGAAAGAACTGGTGAAAAGAGAAAAGAAGGAAGGGAAAAGAAAAAAATATATATATATACAAGATAACTAAGATAAGTACACTAGTAATTTCTATTAGTTCATTAAAAAAACGGTTTGTGTTTATACTGTCTGATCAATTTTTCAGGCCTATATCTTGTAATCTGAGCAACTACTTTGAAGATAACAATACTGAATATATTAACCATTGTTAATCTCCTATTATCTTGCTTTGAAATTCTGTACTATTGTTTTTATTGTTTTTTTCTCTTCAGAATAAAAAAAAGATAAAATAGGTAAAACTTGAAACCATAGGTATAGGCATGGACTTTCTAAGCAGAAATGCAATTGCAAAATACCACCAAGAATTTAAAAAATGTGATTATATCAAGTTAAAAAGCTTTTGCATACAAAAGAAAAAAGGAAAAGAATTAAGAAACAAGCTACAAGATGGAAAAACTTTTTTGCCAGGTACTCCTTGGACAGAGCACTAATATCCAGGATATATAAAAAACTCAAAAAATTATACCCCCAGAAATTAATCACCCAAACCATGGGCTATTGAAACGAACAGATACTTCTCAGAAGAAGTAAAAATGGCTAATAAGACCATAAAAAAATGTTTAGCATTTTGACCATCACAGAAATGCAAATGAAAGGAACACTGAGATTCTAGAAAGAACAAACAAACATGAACACAACCTTCTGAGTTAGGGATTGGGATTATTATTACAAACCCATTTCACAGGTGAAGATACTGATTGTGTCAAGATGATGTGATTACAAGCAGGAGACCTAGACAGGAAGAAAGCTTAAATGGAATCAGAACTAGTGTCTTAAACCACGACGTTATATTGGTCTCTCAAGGAAAAGCCTCACTGTTCACCATATCGGAGGTTACTTTTTGTTTTAAGGGAAAACCTCTCTCAATCAGGTCTAATCAGAAAGGCAGCTGAGCATCTGACAAACCAGTCAGGAGGAAGGGCGGGCCCAGGCTGGGAATGTGTGATCAGTGGGTCACACAAAGATCATCTGTCTGATCTGTCCCTTTCTCCTGCACTGGTTCCAGGACTGACATGCATACATTGCTAGATCCAAGTATACAAAGGCGTTTTCTATTTCTGTATCTTCCCTGAGAGCAAGGAAGTACGGACTTCAGAAGACCTCGGCAGAGACTCTCTTCCTTTCTCGTTGGCCAGCACTGGGGCAGTTCCCCATTCCTTGGTTAGTAGTGATCCCACAGATGGGATGGTCATGGTGGCCTCAGATGAAAGTCTGGAAATGGGATGGCTCTTGGTAGGACTCAGGTCTTATCCACCCTGAGGGTCTCAGATAGACAACACTCCCTCCAGGACGCTTTCTCTGGCTTCTTCCCCAGGCTGCAGACAGCAGACCGTCCTCTGAGTTCTCACAACACCCAGCATCTCCCCTCTCTCAGCTCCAATGCCACTCAGCTGGTCTCGGATGGCTATCTTTCTGTCTCACCCACTAGGCTAGGAGCCAACAGAGTTCAGCACCGTGGTGTCGTTTGCCCACCACAGAGCCCTGCCCCAAGTAGATATTCACAAATATCTATCAGATGAAGTAAGAACATGGATCCTCTATAAACAATTCACATGTCAACCCCATAGAATCCATATTGACCCATATGGCAAAGGAGGACATTCCTGCACTGAGAGGTTAGGTAACGTCCCTAACATCACATAACCAGGAAGAGACCGAACTCCATGCCAGGTCTGCCTGGCTCCAGATGCACGTGCCCTTGGTGGCGGGGCATGGCCTCTCTGGATTCTTGGCCCCCTCTGAAGTCTGAGCTAGAGAGTAATCCCGAGGTACAGAGTTCAGAAAGGGAAGTCCTGGAGGCTGGTCCCTGTGTCCAGAGCTGGTCTGGGGATCAGGTCACTCCCTTTAATAGTGCCAGGCTGTCTTCTCAGTGACCAGAACACTGTCCAACAAACCTCATCAACTCCCTGCTCACATTAGCTTACACTCTAGTGGGAGGGATGGGAAGGTAACAGCTAAACAAGCCAATGCACAGCACGTGGGGGTGATGACTGTTGTGAAGAGAGTTGTATTGATTTTGACAACTGAAATAATGACACAGGGGCTGGGACGGTAGCTGAGTGGTGCAGCACTTGCCAGCCACGGGCTTGGACCCAAGTATGATCCCCCGCACTGAAAAACAAAACAAAAAAAAACAAAAACCAAAACAAGCAAAACAACAACAATATGTGATATTTTTTGCTAACTTTCCCAAATGGTACAAACTACTCATATGAAGATAATTTCAGTTCTAAGGAACAGGACTCCTTTAATGATAACAAATTATACTATGATGCTTTTCCAGAAATGGCAAATTCCTATGGGTAAAAGACTGAGACCTGGGCAAGGTAAAGGGTGCTGAAAAGTGTTCACCTACCTTCTACAATGCCAGGGAAAAAGGAGTCTGAGGCCCAGCCATACAAGAAGTGGATTAGTCGGTGTTGTCCGGTCTTTGGCACGCAGGTGTTCTGTAATTTCGGCGCTTTCGCCTATGATCTCTATCCTACTGGGGTGAGAATGGAGGGTACAGCATTAGTACTGTCGTATAAAAGAACAGTGAAGTCAGTAAATACCTAGCAATGCCTGCTTTTGGGTATAAAAGAAAATGAAGAAACCAACATGGTCCTTGCATTAGCGATCTCTTGGCAGGGGGGTCTGAAAAGACAACAGCAGGGGGAGTTCAAAGGCGGGTCTGAGGGACTGGGAAAGATGAGGAGGGGCCAAAGCACCAGGAAGAAGTCTAGGAGAGAATCTCTTCTTGCCAGTGAAGAGCTCACCTGGACACCAAGGTCACTGATCAGTGGGCTCACATCGCAGACACAGCGAACAGTCGTCTGACATCTACACCTCTCATCTACGAAACAACACAACCTGTGTGGCGAGGGTGTATTCACGCAAACGGCCTTTACCGAGCGCACACTGCTCAGTGGTCCTGTTGGTGAGATATGCAATGTAGCCCCATCCTGAAGACTGAGCTCAGTCTGAGGAAGTGAAATTCTGTCCAAGAAACGCTATAGGGAGGAAAAACCTGGGGACTCCGCTAATAGTAGACACTTGGGAATAGAGTGGGGATAGAAGACACAGTGCTTCCTACCCCTTGAGTGAACAGAAATCTGAGCACAGGATCTGCTATATCCACTCACTTACAATATATTATTTCTAGCTGAGAAAAAGCTGGCATAACGATACCTGTCCACTAGGAAGTGGGGAAACTATAGCACTGATAGCACATGGTTCTGGACTCTGGGCAGCGTGGGGAGAAAAAACACAAACACTGGATGAACAGAAAAGCAAGCCGAGATACTTTCTGCATCCACTCACGTACAACACATACTCCTGCAGGATAACCGTCCTCAGAGGGCTACCAGTCTGTGAGGCAAGGCGCTGAACCAAACAAGGCTCGAAACATGAGCCATGGAAGCCTGGAATAGAGAGGAGGTCCCGGAGCCCAGGAAGGGCTTCTTCCTTGGGTCGGTGTGACACACAGTGCAGGCAGAGTAGGACCAGTAATGTTTCGCAGTGCAGGGTTTTCAGATTTTAGAATATTTGCATGTATAAAATGACATATCTCGGGGATAGGACTGGAGCCGAAACACAAAACCCATTTATGTGTTATAGATGTCATATACACATAGCCTAAAGATAATTTTATACAATACTTTCAATGCACCTGTGATTGTGCGTGCACTCTGTGTGTGCGCACGCCTGTGTGTGTTTGCTGGGGATTCAACCCAGGGCCCTAGGAATGCTAAGCACACCCTCTACTACTGAGCTACGCCTCCAGCCATGCCTGCATTTTAACTTCAAGGTGTCAGAGGAGGTCACGTGTGGAATTTTCCACTTCTGGTATCGTGCTGGTGCTCAAAAGTATTCAGGTTTTAGAGTATTTTGGTTCCGGAGTTTCAGATTAGGGATGCTTGATTTGTATTATTACCCCTACTTTCAAATGAGGCAAAGGAGGATCAGAGGGGTTCAGCTACTCAAGGTCACAGGGCTAGGTCGTGACGGTATCCATTTTCACTCACTTAGGTCTGTTAAATACAAAGGTCTCTGAACTATTCCTTACATCAAGCTCTTCTCTTACTACTGTCACCTGCTTTAATTCGCATGCACCATTTTGTGCATATATCGTTCTCCATACCTTGAAATTCTAATAATCTGCTAATACCATACATAGATTCTGTTATAGCACAGGACTATTACTCTAAGAATGTAAATTTTCCCTGTAATGAACGACTGCCCGGCCTAGAACTGAACACTGATCTTGAGAGCAGCTTCAGTGCACTTGGTAGGTAAAGTAAATGGATCACCAAGATTTAGGTTTTTTTTTTTTTGGTACCGGGAATCAAACTCAGGACCTTGTGCTTGCCAGGCAGGCGCTTGTAAGATTTAGTTTTAACTGAACTATTTCACACAACCCAAGCAGGATTTTCAGTGCAATCTGCCTCCAACCCGAAAGAGTTCAACCAGTGCTTCCCTACAAAAATTATACCCCAAACACTGTCTTCAATGCCAAGATGGTCCAGGTGAAGAGACACTGCCCCTTTGACAGGGAGCTGTTGAAATTCTGCTCCTTGAAATATACAAACCCTTCCTTTCTGGCCCTTCTCTCTGGGCTGGTAGGTACACTGAGAGGCTTAGGCAAGCAAGGCCATTCACTTGGCCTTTTGGGACAAGTGAAACAAAACAATCCTGATACATACTGGTCAACACACAAATCCAATACCCCTAAGAAGGCTGTGTGAATCTAGGGAGATAGTACTGAAAATCTATGACTAATCATTATGCCACATTTCTGAACCCACTGAGGCCCACTGCTGTACTCAAGCAAAGGGGACAACCAAAGATGCCTCTCTTCTCTGACTACCACACACTTCAGCCTGCATAGTTACTTGACAATGGTCCGCATTTGTGCGCTAATGCAGGAATCACAGAGCCTATGAAAACCATGTGTACTCATTCCTAAGTCACATCCTGACCACAGTCCCTCTCAAGAGTTCTAGGAAGAGTTTTTCTGCCGTTTCCATTTGAGAAATGTCGCCGTTCTCGAAAACACTTGAATGATTCTCTCACACTGTGGGGTGGGAGACGAGGCGGGGAGCGAGGCAATGCTAAGGAAACAGGTTATTTCTGTTTGTTTGCTTTTTTTGTCTTTTTTTTTTTTAAGACAGGGTCTTGCTATGTAGTTCAGGCCGGCCTCGAACTTGCCACAATCCTCCTGCCTCAGCCTCCCGAGTGCTGTGATTACAGGCGTGCGCCACCACGCCCGGCTCAAACAGGTTATTTCTGAACCAAACACGAATTTGAGCCCAGTGACACCCCGCCTGCTAAACGATGCCCACAGGAAGTTTCAGTCCTATTTCCCCTCTTAAAGACAGCAGTCCCCAGCTACAGAAAGAGGAATACGCGACACGCAGACTGTCCGAACGCCATTCTGATAGCGAAGCGACGAGCTGTCCAAGAAAAACAACAATCCTCTCCGGAGCGCCCTTCACCGCTGGCCAAGGGACCACTGTGGTCCTGATGCACACCTGCCCTGGTCTAGGAGATTCTCTCGGGGCCTGTCGCCCACTCCTGTCCCCTTCTCTCACCTCCTTCTCGTCTGTCTGAAGCTCTAGCTCCCTCTGCGTCCTCTCCCACCCTCTCCCTCCGTCTCTCATTCGGCCTCTCGCGACTCTCTGGTTTGCTCTCTCGCGCTCTTTCTGTGGCGCTCTGTTTCTGTCTCCCTCTCCATCCCTTTCCCTCTCTCCCCGCCCCCTTGGGTTCATCCTCTCTCAGTCTCTCTCGGCCTGTCTCACGCGCGTTCGCTCTCCAGAGCAGGTCTCGCCGTCCACTCGCGGGCGTGCCGCCTCCTTTCCCCAGCGCTGGAAACACAGCGAGGCGCAGGGCAGGAATGGGTTAAGACCACCGAGAGGAGCCGGCCTGGAGGCTAGAGAGGCCGCACGGGGGAACGTGGGGTGAGCACGCAGGCCTGCGTCACCGGGAAGCGACGCCTCAGAGAAGTTGGGTCTTCATTGGCTGCTGCCACGGCATAGCAGTCGGGAAGAAAGTGGTGGTGGGTTCCACCGCCAGAGAGGTCTGGCCTGGCTGCGCGCCGGGACCCGGACCGTCCCGCTCCGCCCCGCGGAGACCTGGCGTCCAGGCTGACTCCAGATAGCGCACCGTCGCCGCCCGGAGCGACCTCTGCAGGGTGGGTTCAGGAGTCCACCATGTTTGTGGAGCCCGTGGGAAGACTCTGGGCAGCGGACGTGACGTCATCGGCGGGGCCCGTGGGAGCCGCGGAGGGGTCACTAGAGGCAGCCGGCCTCGGTTGAGCTGGCTGGTTCTGGCGTGGAGTGTGCACCTGAAAATCGATCCCGGCTTTTACTTTGGTTCATTCACTGGTTGTGCATGGGCGAAAGGAGCCCAGCAGGCAAGAGAAAAACCGAATCAGTAAAAAATTTCATTTATGAGGTCCGCTTCAATAGGCAGAGCGCCCCAGATGTGGAGACTAGCGTGTCTCAGTGGGGTTGCGTTTGCTTTTTAGTTTTATAGGGAGGAGCAGACCAGCTGTAATGGGGAGTTACTGCGGGCGCGGGGCTTGTAATCAGAGAAAGTCTCAGTCCGCTGAACCAGGGAATGTTTAGATCTGTGCCCAACTGTTTTTAGCAGGACAAACTTCCATTCTAAGTGCATCACGCATGAGAGCCAAGGAACAATAAATAGAAGGTCTGTCACCTGCGAGCGTTATGGGAGTCAGGACAGAGTGGACAGACAGCAAGCCTTATTAGCTAGGTCCTATGGGGAAGCGTGGTCCTATGTGGCCAGCGGTTTCCCGGAACAAGAAAGCATGTAGGGATTTCTGTACTGTGGCTTATTTCGGGAAACAGGGGAAGCTCAACATTGCCAACAAGGTGAACTTAAGCCAGGTGTCTTTCATGTTGTTGCAGAACTGGAAAGAACTGAAAGGAAGGCGCTCTGCACCAAGGAGTTGGAAAGCAACATTTTATTAACGCCGGCGGGCTGGTGGGAATGCCGTTCCAAATCACCACAGCTTTGAGTACAGTTTATATAGGTTTGTGAGCAGGGAGAACAAAGGCTTGACAGCTTGGTGGGTTCCTATTGGTTACATTAACTAGAGCTTGTAGCTCTGTTGCTGGGTAGAAAGTCCTTGAAATACGTTAGAAAAACAGGATAATATGTTAGGGAAACAGGATATATTTTTAGGTGGGAAAGTACAGTCAGTGTAGCTGGAAGTGGTCAGGCTGACCTGAGTCAGGCCATTCTAAGAAAAGCAGCTGTGTGCGATGTGTGGCAGGCTGGGGCTCAAGGCTGTCTGGGTTTTGTGGTCTAGCTAGGAGGTGGGCTGCATGAGCACATCCTGTCCTAGTACAGCCTCAGGCTGCTAGTTAACTAAAATTTCAGTTAGCTTTAAAATTCTGTCACAATGTGTGTCTAGGCAGATAGTATGTATCTCTTATGTATATAAGAGATTCCCTTTTTATGGTGAAAGTGTCTTACCCTGGACAGCACTTTGTAATATTAAAAGGTTATTTTTCTGTGGTCTAAAGAAGGCCAAAATGTATAATCCCAGAAGACGATCAGGGCCTCCCTTTTACAAATGAGGTAACTGTCACAGAGTTTAAGTCAGTAGCAAAAAGTCACATAAGGAATTAGTGGTGGATCTGATTGAAATCTAGATGTCCATGGGTTCATTACCTCCCTGCTTTACAACCCTACACCGTTCCTTTCGAGAAGCACATAATCCAGCTCAATCTTCTAAACTGCAGACCTCTTGAGCCAGCTGACACCCCTCACCCTCCCCAGTCACATGGCACTGAAGTTCTAGACAACCTTCAGGGCCGAGAACAGTGTAAAAGATCTTAGGTCCCAAAGGCCCACCTTAGTCCATTGAAGGAGAGCGGCTATGGGCAGGAGATTAGAAGATCTGAGGGATATGTTTCTGTGGGAGACGGGCTGATGTGATATTATACTACACAAAGGTGATAAACACTGACAATTTATTTACTTCTTACCCCTTTTCTGCCTGCCTGCCTGCCGGCGTGCACTGACAATGCCATTCTCAAAGCTGATGTGTAAAAGCAAACCAACGTGGGTAAGGAGAGAGATTCCCACTTTACCTGGGGAGTACCTGACCATACGACCACCATGCTACTGTATGTAATGTGTAAAATAATCTTCTATGCTAAGTGAATGAAACCAGTCAGTTGTATTTCCTAATTAGTATTCTCGTGTAACAGGTGAGGTATCTTAGGCTCAAAGAGGTTAGGTCAGCTTCCCAAATTCACTCAAGTCATACATGGTTGAGTCCCGCAGCTGCTAATGCCCAACATGTCCCAAACTGATGGTGTCCACCTCGACCCTTTGCACATTTGCCCTTCCTCCAGTGCCGCCTAACTCAGTGAAAGACGCCACCTTCTTCCTTGCTGCTTAGGCGTGAAGGCATCCTTGATGACTGCCTCTCTCACCAGCCCAACAATCCCAAAGCCCAGGCCTCAGCGAGACTTTGTAAGGAACAGTTTTACACTCCCTTCTTCCCACTACCACAGTTAGTTTCCTAGTCTAGTCATCCTCATCTCTGTCCTGGACAATCACCATCAAGTCAGAGCTGGTGCTCTTGCCACCAGTCCTGACCCTTCCTGCACACTGAATCCTAAGGCCGGAGAGACTTTCCCACTTGCCAATCAGGTCCCGTCGCCCCTGTTGAAACACTGCAGGTTCTGCCACATGCTCTTAGGATAATATCCAGCCTTTTACACCGGACACATCTGGCGCTGCCTAGTCGCATATGCCTCATCTGTAGCATATCCCTCCCTCTCTTGCAGCCCACGCCCACATTCTAGTCAATCTAATATTTTGTTCACCAGGTGACCCACACTCAGCCTTTTCCTTGCTGTGATGTGGATAGCCTCCTGATGAACTTCCCTTTCTTTGGGATATGCCTCCTCCCTCCTTGTCTACCTGATTTTTATTTGCCTTCTGGTTTCAGGTGAAGGAGAGCAATTTCCATTTGCCTAGGGATTAGCTGGGTGAAGAGGCACACTTAAGGGCTTTGCTAGTTTTACTGAGTATCAGTGGTAGAAATTCATTACAATTCCCCAGATGACTCAACTAATTATAATAGAATTGAGAGCATGGTTTTGGGGGGAAAGCCTTATTTGCAACTACATATACTTAGATGTGACTAGGGAAGGTAAAAGCTTAATTTGCTACACTGACGTAATCATTTCACTCTGTGTATATGCCTATGAAATCACATTTCATACCTTCAATATATAAAGTTTTAAAGAAATAAGGATACCTCCATAAATATAATGAAAGCATATGTGTAGAAGCTTTTAAGAAAAAAATATAATATATGTAGCAGTGATTTGCCTCTAATTCATATGGACTTTTTGTTGCATTTGAATTTGGAGTTTGCAATTGTGGACACAACTTTTTTGGTGTTTTTGAGACAGGGTCTTGCTACGCAGTTCAGGCTGGCCTTGAACTCACTATGTCGCCCAGGCTGGCCTTGAACTCGCAGCAGTCCTCCTGCCTCAGCCTCCCAAGTGCTGGGTTTATAGGTGTGCGCCACCACGCCCGGCTGGACACACTTTTTGTGCCATGAAGGGATCCAGTCCAGGGACCAACCTCCCAGTGAAGAAGGAGTAACAGAAACATGGAAAGAATGTGTCCCTTTATGGTGTCCTTGGCCAAGTACATTAAATACACAGGACATGAACAATCCTAGCTTTGGTGAGATACATGTTCGTTGAGTTTACGTTACAATATGAGCTTGTGTAATGACAAAAGAAAGTCTGTCTGAGCTGTCCTCCCTTTGTGAGGGGGTGGGTTCAGTGGTCCTTGTGGATTATCAGCTGGCTTCTCACTAAGGGGGACTTGCTAAGTGCCTCTACTATGGTTTCCTGCAACTCCTTAGTTGTGCTCAATAGGTGCCATAAAGTTCTGGAGAGAACTACATCTGTTCCTGCCACATCTGGTGAAGAGGTCAAAGCCACACCTGGTTGTGTCTGCTGAAGAGTCAACTGTGGAGATAAACTTCCTTTACTATAGCCATTATTCTTAGCACAGCACACCTGAGTATGAAATGAAGCATTTTCCCTAGGAAGGTCAACAATGAAGAAAAGACGGAAATCGCACCAGTCTTGCCACATCTTCCACCCCAACTCCAAAGATGGTTTGTGGGTAGACTAGACTCCCAGGGCTCTGGGATGCTGTTCTCCACACTTACATGTCCCTCCAACAGGGCACGCTGTGAGTGGCTCTTCCTCTAGCCTAGTTACTGAGGACTTGTTCTTCACACGTCTAGCTTGTATTTCCCAAGGCCCAGAGAAAGAAGCACCCAACAATTCCAGCTCAGATTAGGAAACAAAGGAGTTAGGTAGGTTTCTGAGGCAGAAAAAGATGGCTGTAGGAGTTACCTTAGTACAGATATTCCTTGTTTAATGTCTTGTTTAATGTGTGTTTGGACTTAGGACCAAGGTATGCTGTTTGGACTTATGAGTCAGAGTTATGGCTCGCAGTTTTTTTTTTTTTTTGGTACAGTTCTACACATCTTGTTTATAGAACCTTAATGTATTTTTTGTACAGTACACCTTGTTTATACACTGTAATTTTTGCTGATTGTACTGTATGGTAGTGTAGTTTTATGTTCTATTGTATATTACAGTACTGCATGTAAGAGTTATGCAAAGTTAGTTGAAAGAGTAAATAAGATGCAAAATGTATGATAGATATTGTGAAATGGGAGGATACTGTTCTAAAGGAAGGAGAGGCCGGTGAGATAGCTCAGTGGCATAAGCGCCTGCCTGGCAAGCGCGAGGTCCTGAGTTCGACTCCTGGTACCCACATACGAAAAAAGGGCCGGTAATATCGCTCAGCGGCACGGGCGCCTGCTGGTGCGCAAGGTCCTGAGTTCGACCCCCGGTACCCACAAAAAAAAAAAAGAGAGAGAAACTGGGATGGGGGAAAGGAGAAAAGAAAGAAGGGAAAGGGAAAAATAAGTAAATACATAAATATATAAATATATATATACACAAGATAGTTATACTACTAATTTCTGTTCATTGAAAAGAAAGGTTTGTGCCTATATTGTTTTTTTAAATAATTTTGATGCTTTATTTATTTATTTATTTTTTATGTGGGTACAGGGAGTCGAACCCAGGACCTCGCGCTTGTCAAGCAGGCGCATGTGCCGCTGAGCCATCTCACCGGCCCATGTGCCTATATTGTTTGATCAATTTTACATGCCTATATCTTGTAGATGAGCAACTACTTTGAAGATAACAATACACAATGTATTAACCATTGTTACTCTCCTATCTTGTTTTGAAATTTTGTATCATTGTTTTTATTGTTTTTTCTCTTTAAAGTGAAAGAGTTATGCAAAGTCATCAAGTTGGAGTTTCCAGGGCCGGTGAGATGGCTCAGCGGCGTAAGCGCCTGCCTTGCAAGCGCGAGGGCCCGAGTTCGACTCCCGGATCCCACATACGAAAAAGGGGCCGGTGATATCGCTCAGCGGCCTGGGCGCCTGCTGGCGCGCGAGGTCCTGAGGTCGAACCCCTGGTACCCACAAAAAAAAAAAAAAAAAAAAAAAAAGTTGGAGTTTCCATTGACTATTTGTTCTGGGTATTGTAATGTATATAGTATATACAATTCTTCTTTTAGTGACCAATTCATTTAACGACCTAGTTGCAGGACCAGAACTCGGTCGTTAAAGGAGGAATATGTAATATCTGACTCCAAAGCCAGGCCTCTTTCTAATCCTAATCACACCCTTTGCTTATGTAGGATTTGCTAAGATGCAGACATTGTGTGCCCTGAGGGAATGGTCTTCATTGTCCTGACACTGTGTCCACCTGTGAAGCACATGTCCACATCAGGTAAAGGTACCCGGACAGGTTCTAGGGTAGTCTATGTGTGCCCTCCCAGAAGCTGCCCAGACCCGAGAACTCTGGAGCCCTTTGGTAGGAAAGGCTGGCTTCACTGAACAGTGGTAGCACTTTAACTTCTAGGATTCCCCTGGAGGGTTCCTTTTCAGTCCACTGCCATCCCCAAGTTATGACTCACTCTGTTCAATTTCAGTTTCCTTTTGATAGGTAAGAACATAGAAGTAAACAGAGGAAGTGTTTGTGATGGCTACAGCAGAGCTCTAGAGCTGACCCGATGCCACATGTGGTATGGGCCTATGGGACAGAGCGTGGAATTCTGCCTGGCTCTGCATGTGGAGATTGTCCTCTTTAGCTGCCTCCATTGTACAGTGTGGACAAAGTGCCCACTTTATCCTCTCCACCCGTGGGAAGTTGTCCTGAGTAAACTTAACACACACCTCGCAGGCCAGGGTACAGTGCCCTCCTGTGTGTTCCTTGCGTACCCTGACTTGAACTCTGGCATTATTCTCCTCACTTCACACCAGAGTGGGTTTCTGTGCTGGCCAGGAGACAGGCTAACAGCTCTACCTCCCCAGGCCATGTCCAGTTCCTCAGGATGTACCATCCAGTTGGCACGTAGAACTTGGTAACTCAAGGGCTGAAGAACCTTGACCCAAGTTACTTGGTCAGCAGCAGCTGTTCGTTATTGTTGCAGTTATGTCTACAGTAGAAACACTAAAGGGAAATGGAATGAACAAAGGATGTTTGTAGTCAGTTTCTGTTCTGTTGGAGTGGGGGAGGGGGAGTTGTACCTTTCACCCCAGGCCTAACTCTGGAACTCCTGGTGAAAGAGGCTACGCATTGCATTAAGTACACGTTGGTCAGTCTCTTCTTCCCTCGGGGTCAGATCTGGCCCTAGGGTGAAGCTGCACTGGTCAGTCACCGAGTTTCCCATGTGCCCAGTGGACAGTGCACAGAGTAGTCCCCTCACACATCTGTTGAGTGAATCCAGGCCTGCTAAATGATTCTCTGACCACAGCACAGAAGTCCCCTGAAACAAGGACAGAAAAGTCCAAGTGGACTTGTTCATCTCTCCTGACTTTATTCCCAGCTCTTTGCTAGTCCTAGTGGTCTGACTGTTCTTCCTTTGCTCAAATCCCACAGCATGTGCTGACTTGCCTGGGACATCTGTTACCCCTGGTTTTCCTATTCTTTCTGCCTGATCACCCCCTGCCTTACTGCACCCCGCATGACGGCACCCTGGCCCCGCATCACACCTCCAGTGTCCTGTTCAGTTGTCTCCTGCATTCTGGCTTCCATGCATCCTCGCTGTCCGGTGTGCTCTGTCTCAGACACTCCTGTCCAGTTGTTCCTTCTGTCTGGAATGTCATGAGCCTAAATATGTGACTGGCTGTCTCCTCTCCATGTCTTTTCCGATACCCTTGCTGTATAGACATAGATACTTGGCAGGTGTGGTGAAAAGGGAGGGTAGAGCTGTTTGCCATCAGACCGAAGCTATAGTGGAAAATGGCCCTTTGTAAAATGGCATTTCTTTCTGCCCTGTTGACATTTGCTTGAAACATGAGTCACAGGGAGAAACTTATCTCCACCTGCCATATGATCCTAACATGTGCACTTACGAAATAGCAAGAAAAGCTGCAGACTTGTCCTTTCACTGGGTTATAATTTTCCAGGAAAGAAATAAA
This sequence comes from Erethizon dorsatum, assembly GCA_028451465.1. Taxonomy (NCBI): domain Eukaryota; kingdom Metazoa; phylum Chordata; class Mammalia; order Rodentia; family Erethizontidae; genus Erethizon; species Erethizon dorsatum. Next base: position 44,224,290 of record CM051842.1, read on the forward strand.
GACATTCTCTTTCCAATCTTTGTCTCATGGTACATTTTGTGTCATGAAGGTTCTCAGAAAGTGATAGCACTAAACCTTGGGTGTCTTAGAAATGGAGATAACACTCTGCAGTAGTTTACTGTTTCTTCAGCCCCACCCACAGATGATATGTGCATGTGCTCTTGTGATGCAAGCATAGACTGTCTCAGGCCTATCCCATCCCCCCTGGGCACAGATGTCATTCGCCCACATCCCTTCCCTTACCCTGGCACTGAGTTCTGCCTTCTGATGTGTGTGATGGAGGGACAGGGTTGGAAACAGCGCTATCAATCCTCCTCAAGTAAAGGTTAAGGTGCAGCTTGGAAAGAGCTAGACTCTCCTGCTATCCAACCAAGGCCCCAGGATCAAGGATCTCACATTTCAGGGCAGAGAGCTGTAACATGAATGTGTCTAGTTACTTTCTGGGTATCTGTGAGGCCTCAGAGGAGGCAGACCACGACGTCCTATGATTAGATGGGCACATCCTATTCATTCCTGAGATATGGGTCCCAGTGTATTTTGCCAGTCAGATTTCTACAATTGGGGCCAATGGAAACCCTGTGACTTTCTAAACAGTAGCAGGATTGTGACCCTGGGGACAGTCTGAAGAAAGAAGATCACGTAATCTCATTGGTGTAGAGAAAGACACTCTGCTCTTGAGAGCTCTAGTATACAAGATCTCAGATGGCTCAGTCCAGCCTGTCACTGTGTTTCTGGACATTCGTGAGGTTGAAACATCAGCAGATCATAAACACCTCCTGTATGGACTTGGCTATGTGGCAGTCTCTCTTTATGGAGTTGAACCTTAGGTTTCAGCTGTTTGAAACCTGAGAACATAAATCCCAGAGAGACCATGCCTGTTTCTGGGACATGGATCTCTCATCAGCTCAGAAACATCACACCCTGGACACGGACTGCCAAATATGTAACACGTCACACTCTTTATCGCAAACCCCAGAATAGCCCAGTGACACACAGAAGCCAGACACCAACCCAGGAAAGCACAATTTAAAGTGTTGGAAGCATTGAGACCACAACACTGATCTCAAACTCCTCAGAAAGTTCAGTGATGAGAACAGAAAAACAACCCAGGGAAGTCCTTTTGTAAAATACATATTGCATGTATTATAGTAACTTCATTACCTGTGATATAGAAACCAGATTGCTCCCAGACCTCACACTCTGGACACAGAAGCCCCCAAAATTATAGAGCCCACTCCCCCAGGTGCAAACACATAAACAGCTGAGAGGACATGGAGATTTCATGTACCAGGTCACATGCAACAAATATTTAAGACTTCAGAGTGTGGTGCAGTTTCCTCCATAGCCCACAGTTTGCAACCTGAGAGACAGACAGCCCTCAAAATGTGGGCAGTGCCGGACATGGTGGCGTATGCCTGTAATCCCAGAACTCGGGAGGCTGAGGCAGGAGGATTGCTGCAAGTTCGAGGCCTGCCTGGGCTACAAAGTGAGTTCAAGGCCAGCTTGAACTGCATAGTGAAACCCTGTCTCAAAAAGACAAGCAAACAGGCCGGTGAGACGGCTCAGCGGCTTAAGCGCCTGCCTTGCAAGCGCGAAGGCCCGAGTTCGACTCCCGGAACCCACATACGAAAAAGGGGCCGGTGATATCGCTCAGCGGCACGGGTGCCTGTTGGCGCGTGAGGTCCTGAGGTCGTCCCCCCCGGTACCCACAAAAAAAAAAAAAAAAAGACAAGCAAACAAACAAACAAAAGAATTTCCTAAAAAAAAATGTGGGCAAACTGTCTGTGGGATGCAGACTTATAACCAGTTCATAGGGGTCATCCAAAAGGGAAAGACACCTATCTTTTGGGTAACCTCTGTAATCTCAAAGCCTAGAACATAGAACCCAAGGGACTGTAATGGGTCATATCCTCATGCCAAGCCTCAGGAAAGTTTGAACTCTAATCCCTGAAATACAGAGTGAAAACTGTACAGATAATATACGTTCTAGATTCAGCACCTATAACGGACCTAATACCTTACACACTGGAACAGATGCCCCTAAACAGCCCAGAGATCTCTCACCCTCACCTCAGAGACCTCATGTCCTGGACACCAGCCACAGAACAGCCGAGGCACCTGACAACCTGTGACACAGACCTCCAAATAGGTAAGAGACGTTACGGTCTGAAGGTGGACCGTGAAACGGTTCAGAGACATGATGTCTTGCTTTAGACATACACTAGAGGTCACCCTGTACAGGACTCATGCCAGATAGGCTCCCAGCGAGGTGTTTCCCAGCCTCCTGAGAGAGACATACAGAGAGAGACAGAGAGAGAGAGAGAGAGAGAGGAGGGCGGAGGGAGAAGATAGAGAGATGGGAAGAGCAGAGTGAGAATTAGGGACCATTCTGAACATCTGTCTCCCCTGAATTAGCGCCTATCACAGGATTCTGGTCCAGGCACCTAGGTAGCTTCTTCTTCTCTTTTAAGGGACAAAGACTTCAAAGATTCTGCCATCGAAGGCTGTTTCTCAGCAATGGACCTAGGCCACAAACCAGGAGGGGAAGAGCCATGCTTGACCCACTGTGGAGCCCTCTATCCATCAAAGTGGGTACATTTTAAATTTAGAGTTTTCATGCCGTCCTCAGGCCTGAGATGCTCTTGAACTATGGCGATGCCACCTGGGTTGGGGAGGAGTCTATACCCCTTTGGACCAGGATGATACTGTGTTACTCAGAGCAATGCTGATGCTGCTGGGAACAGGCCTTCAACAGCCCCATGAATTACCAGGCCTGTGTCCTATTCACCCTGAAGGACATTGTTTCTGCCTCCCCAGCATGGCTCTAGGAGGTACTGTAACCCCTTTATTTACTCTGCCTTCCTCAGCCCAGAGCAAAGGTCCCTTGCAGGTCCTTTGAGAGCTGGGGAGTGAACCAGGGGTGTGGGAAGGAAATAGGGAAGTAGTTTGCAGTGCTGTGCTGGGGGCTCCCTGGCACAGACCACACTGCTGAGAGAAAGGGCACACCCATCCCCCTCAGCCTGTCTCTCTCCCTATTCTCCCTTCCCTTTATCCTCCCTATGGTGGTTAATTGGTTAATTGTCAACTTGAGTGGGAATGCCCAGCTGAATTGAGTCAACATGGTTTTGGGCAAGGAAGACCCACTTTAAGGAGGATTGTTGTTCAACCAGTATAAAAAGAAGAATGGGAGGGAAGTATTTCTGCTGATTTTCCTTGGAAGAGCTTCACTGTGGCTGATTTTCTTTGAGGAACTTTGGCTGTTCTCTTTGGAGGAGCTCCTGTCCTTGCCAGGGCCAAGGATGGCTGCTGTTCTCTTCAGAGGAGCTGTAGCCTTCACCTTCTCCTTGGGCGTCATCTTCCGGCTTTTGGCACAGATTCTTCAGCTTCCAGTACCAGCCTTTCACCTGCCAGCGCAGACTCTTTAGCTTCTACTGCCAACCCTTCAACCTCCTGGTGCAGACCTCTCGGTCTTCCATCTCGGATCCTTTGGCCTCCAGATGCAGACTCATACAGGACATTGCTCTGGGCTCCAGGCCTTCAGCTGGGTGCTTCGAATCTCTAGCACGCAGACAGATCATTTGCACTCTTCTACATTTGACTGTGTGGGCGGCCATTGTAGGCCAATCTTGTAAATCTCTGTGTCCTGCATTAAATCTGATTCAGAGTACATGCAGTCTTTTGAGAAGCTTTGTCTCAGCCCTGCAAGCTCTTGTAAACACTGACTAATACACTCCCTATCATCCTCAGAGTAAGCTTGTTGCCCTCTGCTATATTCCTAACCCAACTTTAAAAGACCCCATGTGTGAGGTCTGTGCATTTGCTGTCCCCCTTCACTGTTTTAAGCCTCACCTCTGTGATTATGAACTCCCAGAGTAGGACAATACCCACTCTCAAGGTAATAAGTTTCTCTACCTAGAAGATCCTGAGCAGACAATTCCATCTAGACCAAACAGATGTCATCCTTAATGTCTGCCCTGCTCCTCCATCCTGGAATTACTCACTTGCCCCTTTGCCCTCATCCCTGGCTCCCACTTGATTTGAACCTGTAGAATCATCTGGCTGTGGTTAAAAATGGGATGATGGCAACTTTACAGGAGGTGGAAGCCTCAGCCTGAAGGGAGGTGTGAAGGATCCTGCATGGTAGTGAACCCCTTGCATAAGGCATACAATGATTTGTTTTGAAAGACAAAGCTCCTCTTCCCAGTCGTACCTCCCAGAGCAGATTGCTATTTCTGGGGCCCTCGCGGTACATTCCAGTAGAGGAAGTTTCCACCTGCCACTCATCTAATCTCTCCCCTCTCCTTAGTGTCCCCAGTCTATGGTGATTCTCCTAGAATCACCTTCGAGGAGCATACTGATGGGGGTAATCTAGGGACTGCTTATGACATATTCTGGGGTAGTAGACTGGATTTGCTGAAAATGGCCCAAATATATCCAAGTATGTGTATTTTATCTCTTTTAACATTTTACTTTATTGAATTATAACTAAAATGCTATAATGTTCACCTTTTGAATTGTACAGGTCAGTGGTTTCAATCTATTCACAAGGTTCTGGTCCATTTTAGTAACTAATTTCAGAGTGCTACAGTTTGAATATGATTTGTCCCCACCTGTCGTAGTGGCTGAGACACAATACTGACATTCACACCTTAAAGGAGGAGAGGTTTATTTTGGCTTGTAGTTTTAGAAGTTTCAGTCCATGGTCAGCTGCTTCCAAGGCAGAAATGGTGTGTGGAAGGCCCTGGATAGAGGAAAGCTATTTACATGGCAGTCAGGAAGCAGAGAGCTAGAAGGGAGGAGACAGGGAGAGAGATATACCCTTCCAGGTCACACCTGCCATGACCTACCTCTTCAGACCAGACCCCATCTCCCACCATCACAATCAGCCACTGGACTCACCAGTGGATGAATCCACCATAATCCGACCACCATGCAAAAGCGGTGGCTGTACCATTTGCATTCTTAGCAATGTATGAGGATTCTAATTTCTCCAACATCATCTTCAGTATATGTATTTTGAAGTCTAGTAGTTGAGGGTCAGAAACTCACATATGGGAGGTCCTGGGAGAAGAGAGAGTTTACTCACACTCACAAAGGGAAGGGACATTCACTCCAAGTTCTCACATATGGGATCCAGTAACATGTCCACTCTTTAAAACATCAAAACAGAGTGAAACACAAGTTCCAAAACCAAAATATCTTGTAGCAGATTATGGAAGTGTTGGGAATTGTTCCAATGCTATATAACAGCCCAGGAGGAGAGCTTGTAGGATGTGGGGAGGTAACAGCTGAGACCTCAGGGCATAGAGAGGGCCACTGTGATATTCAGATGCTGGGCCTAGTAACAAGGAGAAAGAGGGAGAGGATGATAAAGAAGGCCCCTGCAAAGGACTATGCTCAGGGCTCATGAGAATATAGGATGCTCCCAAGGCTTCAGTTTCCCCATTTGTTAGCTGGTGATAAAAGTAGAACTTATACTTCTGGAGTCGTGAAAAAAGCATGGTTCATGTGATGTGCTCAGCCAGCGTATGGCACAGAGTGTGAGGTAAATGCCGAAAATATCATCATCATCATCATCATCATCATCGTCATTATCGTTGCCATCATCATCATAGTAGTAGAATCGCTCTATGTCAATTGACTATGGCATGTTATTGTCCCCCACAGAAGGAGCACTCTGTTCAACTGGCCATTCCTGGCTTTGAAGATGGAAGGGGGGCATGAAGCAAGGATTGAGGGCAGCCTGTAGAAACTAGAAAGGTAACAGTCCTTCTCCCCATACAGACTCCCAAAGCAATGCAGCCTGCACACCTATTAGACTTCTGATTTCCAGAACTGTAAGATAATAAATTTGTGTTCTTTTAAGCCACTAAATTTCTTGTGAATTTGTTACAGCAACAGGAAATTAATTCAGGGGGAAACACATATCATTCCTTCCTCCCCCCTTCCCAGGCCCTTTGTGTCAGAAACACCCAGCCCTGCAGCCTACAAGATAGTGTCACTGAGATGCTGAGGTGGTTGCCTTGGCCCCTGGTCAGCCCCAGTGACAGAGGAGACTGAAGAGGGTGCAGCTCCTCTGGGGAGAATGTGAGGGACCCTCATAAAGGGTCAGGCAGGGAAGGCACCTGGAGCACGGGGAAGCCCCCACCCTGCATGTCATCCACCATTATAATAACCTACACACTGGTGGCTGGGATGGATGTATGGGGAACAGCAACTGTAAGGTTCTGGCTGGGGGTGACAACAGCAGTTTTGCTCTGTACCAAGTGCCACTTTCAGTGACTGATAGGTCATCTCTTTTTACCCTCACATAACCCTGTAAAGGAGGGAAAGTTATTATCCTGATGACAGATGAGCCAAGGAGGTGCAGAGAGCCTAAGTAACTTGCCCATCACATGACACTGGGACAATTCAGTCCTGGACTGTCATTCCAGCCCCTACTCTTACTTGCCCTGCTACACTGTATTAACCACTAAATTCACCATGGGCCCAGGTGAAGGTCATTACATATGTTCTTCCCAAAGCCCACAACTCCCCTGTCTGGTGAGCACTAGTGCCCTTTTATGAATGAGGATCTGAGAATTAGATGATCAGCCAGGACAAGTGAATAGCCCAAGGTCACATGACTGGAAAATAGCAGAGTCAACATTTGAACCAAAACTGCCTGCCTCCAAACCATATTTCCTTTTTCCATCTCATCCCACAGATTACCAGGAGGTAATTAAACTGTTCTCAATGATACCATTACTTGAGAAACCATATGCAAAGTGAGAATGAGTGTATTTATTTTATTTTTTTTTTGGTGGGTACCGGGGGGTCGACCTCAGGACCTCGCGCGCCAACAGGCACCCGTGCCGCTGAGCGATATCACCGGCCCCTTTTTCGTATGTGGGATCCGGGAGTCGAACTCGGGCCCTCGCGCTTGCAAGGCAGGCGCTTATGCCTCTGAGCCATCTCACCGGCCCCAGAGTGAGTGTATTTAACGGAAACAAGGAATCCAAATGTCTGAAGCAGAACAGAGCAACACTGAACTTGTGGGAAATGTGGAAAAGGGATCAAGGTAGGGATTGAAGAAGCTTATGTTCTCTTAGCTGAGAGCAGCAGATGACAGTGATGATTTCCATAATACAAAAACCATATCTGGGGCTGGGATAGCTCAGGGGTAGAGCACTTGCCCAGCATGCATGAAGCCCTGGGTTTGATCACCAGCATCAAAAACAAAACAAAACAAAATCACCTTAATAACACAGAGAGAGGGAGTGTTAAGCAAGGGTAGGGGTTTTTATATTTTACTGTTTTAAAGTCTATTACAACGATAGCTCAAGTGCTAAATTTTCATGGAGTTATCTCCTTCTTAAAAGAAATTCAAGCTCCCACAGTGAACTGGTGGCGAGCCAAGCCAGGGATGGTGTAGGCTTGTCTGCTGGACCTTGCCCAACATGGACAGTTGGGTTCTGTATGATAGTTGCCCACTGGTTTTCCTGACTGCCTATGAGAACCCCCCAGCATGGATTCCTCCGCATGAGAGTGTACACCACCCAGACTACAACAATAAGTTGACCCAGTTTTTGCCCCAAATTGTCACATTGAAGAAACCTCCTGGAGCTCAGCTGAGATTTATCATACAAGGAGGGAAGGCCTTGCAGCTAGGCATCTTCATCTCCAAGGTGATTCCTGGCTCTGATGCAAATCAAGCAGGAGTTCAAGAAGGGAACCAAGTTCTAACTGTGAATGATGTGCGTTTCCAAGATACTGAGCACATAAGCTGCTGAGGTCCTGAAGACAACCCACAAAATCGGCACGCATGTGTGCTTCTTTCCCTATAATTATCATTGCCAAAAAAGAGAGGACGGTGCACTAGAGAAGTGAAGCCCACAGCCCTCAATGTGGAACCTGCCACGACGAGCTGGCGAGACCCTGAGGAAGCCACTTGGGAAATTTTGTTCTCAGTTCCTTCTTAGCATAGTGGGTGGGGAAGATGGAGAGATAGCTAGCAAACTGCATTACCCAAACTACTGTACATTTAGTTCCCTAGTTTTCTAGGTGAGCTTCATTGTATGAAAGAAGAATGATGATGTCTAGTCATAACCCAGCCTGTGGGAAACCCAGCTAGAAAAGACAACTGACATTTATTGGACACCATCGGCTTGGTGCTTATACACCTTACCATTTTAATTATAGAAAACAGTAGAAAAAAAGAATCTTGGGAATCTTGTTACGGTTTATATCTAAATGTTCCCCAATAACCTCATGCACTCATGCACCTTTGGAAGATGCCAGGATTGTAAGGGAGCTGCACCTGACTTGCTGTTAGGAGGCGCAGCCTGGTTAGAGGCTGTGACTGTGGGTTTGACCTATAAAGACACATTCTCCCTTCCCGGCTCCTCCCTTTGCTCTCCGCTTCCTGCCCACCCTGACAGGAGCAGCTTTCCTCTGCCCAGGCCCTTCTGCCATGTCATTTCCTTGTTTAAGCCTGCTGAAACTTCTGAACTGTGAGCCAAAACTTTCTTTAAGTTGCTGGTGTCAGGTATTTTGTCCCAGAGATGAGGAAAGTAAGACATCTTCCATCTGATTTGCCTGGCTATTTCATTCCATCGCTATACTATCAGAAGTCTCACACACTTCAGGGACTCCAATGAGACACTGTTTTTGTTCCTTCCTCCTCCTATTCTCTCCCCCAAAAGTAAAACACAATATGGAAAAAAATCATATAAAATGTTATCCAAAGTATCATTAGCACCTCACAGGCTCAAAGGCCATGTTCTTACAGATTTGTTTCTCTAAATGTAAGTGTATCATTTTATATAATATTTTTACTCTGAAACACTTTCTTACAGAAAAGTTGCAAAGACCTTTTCTTTCCCCTGAGCCACTGGAGGGTACAATAAAGACATCATGTCCTGTCACTCCTACAGTCAAGGACATTCTCCTAAATAATTATAATACCACTATCAAAATCAGGAAATTAGCATTGGTACAGTATTGCCATCTGATTCTCAGACTCTGCTATCGTTTAGATCTGTAATGTGCTCCAATGGCCCATGGGTTAAAGGCTTAGGCCCCAGCTTGATGCCACTAAGAGGTAGTGGAAATTTTGAGTTGGAGCCTAATGGCAGGTCTTCTGACCTTTGGGGGCATGCCCTTCAAGGAGACAGTGGGAACCCAACCCCTTCCTCTTCTGTTTTTCACATCCCCGCCATGAAATAAGCAGCTTTGCTGTACCATATTCTCCCACCATGATGTACTGCCCTGCCACAGGCCTAAAAGAAACAGGGCCAACCATGAACTGAAACCTCCAAAACTGTGAACCAAAATAAACCTTTCTTCTTTTTATTTCAGACATTTTGTTACCATAGTGGAAATCTGAATAACACAGACCCATAAAATTTGCCCGTTTTCCCAATAATACAGTTTATATATAGCACAAGGATCCAGTTCAAAATCACATGTTGCATTTGGTTATCTTATCTCTTTAGTGTCCTTCAATGTAAAAAAGTTCTTTTACCTTTCCAGGCTTTGGTGCACTGGGAAATTATAGGCCAGTTATTTTTTACAATACCCCTCTGTTAGCTTTATCTTCCTGTTTACTCATGATTAAGTTCAGGTTATAGCATCTTTAACAGGAATTTCACATATTTGCTTGTTTTCATTGTTTCCTATTATATGGCACATGATTTCAATTTGTTCCATTTCTGATGTTCACTTGGATCACTTCATGAAGGTGGTGTTAGCCTGTAAAGTTATACTTTTTCCATTTATAATTAAGACATATTTTGCAAGGAGGTCCTTTGAAATTATTTAAATATTATGTTTTTCATGAAACTTACAATCAACTTATTTATTTGTATCAGTATGGACTCAGAATTAATATTTTATTCAATGGGCTGTAATCCATTATTATCATCAGTTACTTTGATGCTAAAATTGTCCTTTTTGGCCAGCAGGAGCCCTGTTAAGGAAGTTGCTATGTCCCTCTTGTGTGTCCCCATTATTCGTTGAACACTGTCATATTACTGATGTCGTAAATCATGCCAGGCTTATCTTATCTCTTCCCTCTCCCAGCCATGGTGCCAACCATTTCTGAAAGGAGTGCTGGCTCCCTTGGTGGAGAATGGCATTTAGAAACCAAGATCTAGTGGCTAAATGTGCTTATTCCTATTAGGGAATTGCTTTTCCTAGGAACTTTGAAATATATGTATGCACACACACATATGTATGTACATATCCATATCTAGCAATTTATCCACATATGTACACATATATATTAAAAACCATAAGTTCATGTGGAGACCTCCAATTCTAGTATATCATCTCGGAGTTTGTTCTAGTTTTCTTCCTTTCCATGTTTGAAATTACCTTTTCCAAAAGTGAGAGACCTAACTTCTGTTATCCTTAATCATTCAGTTCATTGATAAACCCCACTAAACCACCGCCTCCCTTACAGAGGTCTTCCTTACCCGTTATGCTGAATAGTCCCCAACCCCTGACCTGTACATTCCACTCAGCTTGCACCCCTTAGCCAGTCAACCCTCCCCACATCCAACCTCCAGGGGAGAGCTGGAAAAGAGGCTCAGGGCACTGCTCTGAGCCTTGGGTCCTTCATCTGCTGAAGGGGACAGCAGACACTTTTCATTGAGCACTACATGTCCAAACCTGGGATGAGGCCTTACCAGCATTATGAACTCCTTGATATCCAGGAACTGAGCAAGCAGCTCCCCACTTCAGGACTATTATACATGCTGTTTCTTCTACACCAGATAACCTCATGGCTTCCTTCCTCCCTTCTTCCAGGTCTGCATTGAGACCTTCCCTGTATATCCTTAACAAAAAACAACATCCTGCCCACTTACCTTTCTCCTAGCCCATCTTAACTTTTTGCATAGCACTTTTTACCCTGAGGTATGACATATATTTATTGACCAATTGTATTAAATCAAGAATGTTGTCAGTTTTGTTCTCTGTTGTATGCCCAGAACCTAGAACAGTAATCAGGCACATAATAGATTGCTCAGAAAATTCTTGAAGAATGGCTAAAAGTGGGATCCTTTACACATATTGTGGACATGTATAGATACTCTGAAAGATGAGGACTGGCCCTATTTATTGACTATAATACTGTATGTGCTGAGGCTCAAGGAAACAAATGACTTGTTCAACATCACACAACCAGGACTTGGGGGCTCCAGGCCTTGAAATCATGTGTTCCAGTCTCTAAAACCCACAGTTCCTGGATAGAGCCCTCACAGTCAAAAAAGAAAGGAGGGCATAGTGACACGTTCCTGTAATCCTAGCTACTTGGGAGGTGGAGACAAGAGCATCACAAGTTCAAGACTAGCCTGGGCAACTTGGCAAGACCCTATCGCAAAAAAAATTTTTTTTAAGGGCTGGAAATGTAGCTCAGTGATACAGCACTTGCCTAGAATACCCTGAGGCCTTGGGTTCAGTTTCCAATAATACACACGCACACACACACACACACACACACACACACACACACACACACACACACACACATGAAGAAATTTCACTCCCGAGACACTGACCTCCAAGCAGTTCAGATACCCAGAGACACCAAAGACAGCCCACTGAACTCACAATCTAAGACAGACTCCAAAATTCCCTGCACAGAGAGCTCACAGCTTGAGACAAAAGCAGAACAGAGACCATATACACCGTGACAAAGACAAAGATATGCACACACATGCAGGCACACAACCCAAAGTTCTCAACCACAGGAAACAAATTAAAACTACTCAAATACCTCACACCTTATACAGACTTCCGAGCCACCTAGACACCTCCCAACCTAACATGAAGATCCCCAAAACAGAAACAGAAGTTCAAATAGCTCAGAAATATTACCCAAGTGTGGTGGCGCAAACCTGTAATCCTAGCACTCGGGAGGCTGAGGCAGGAGGATCGCAGTGAGTTCAAGTAAGACCCTGCCTAAAAAAAAAAAAGAAAAAGAAATATCACATAACCTTAATAAAGTCTATGGACAAGTTAGAGAACCTACACGCTGGACAAAGACCCCCAAACAGTTCATATACTTTACACCTTAAGACAAAGTGCCCCACTGGCAGCTCAGAGACATTATAATGTGGGACCCAGAAACGCAGCTCAGGAGCTTCACACCATGGGGCACAGATGCCTACATAGAAATAGCACATTTAGGGACACAAATGTCCAAAAAGCTCAGAAAATGAACACCCAGATATTCACACACACAAAATCCACTTACATGAAATATACCACGCAGACACAATCCCCTATATATCTTAGAGTGATCAAATATACCCAAATAGCATCTGAGATGTCATACCTAGTGATACACATCCCTCAAACGGCTTTACACACTTTCCTAGGGAGAGACACCAAACAAGCTCAGAGACCTCTCCCTGGACAGTAATTGAATGTAGGAATGATTGTAGGGTGCCAAAAGCACCAGAACGCGCCTGTGACTGATATACGGATATGTAAGACAGAACGAGCTCGCGTGAAGAAAGTATCCGTCATGTCACGCATCCAGCACCAAACTCTGGGTACAACCAAGTAATCAGGGCGAACGTAGCACCTTCAGCCCCTTTGGGATAGTCAGTCTAAAGAAATCTACAGTACACACGCGCGCGCGCGCGCGCGCGCACACACACACACACACACACACACACACGCACGCACACACCCCTCACCCTCTGCCTGAACTCAGACTGCCAATCAGAACCAGGTACTTGAAAAGGGAGGTGGAACCTACGGGATCCAACCGGAGCTATCCTCTACCCCGGAAATGCTTACTTGTAGCTCTCTCTCGGTGACCAATCACCACCCAGGACCTGGCCCCTCACATCCTAGAACCAATCGCTTGCCCCTTTGAGGTCCCCAGCTGGATTTGACAATGTAGAAAAGAAGAGGTGGAGCTGGAGAAGTGAAAATGGATAACTGCTACAGCCTTGAGTGGGCCAGAAAAACGGAGTGGTGGGAATAGGAACAGTCCAGACAGGGCTATTAGTGCCTGTGTTAGAAACCATGGTTAATGCCCTACGTGGCTTTAAGGAGACTTCAGTGCCGTCACACACATGAAGATTATTCCCAGATGGATGCCCCTTCCCAGTAGTTTCTCTCAAAGCGGACTAACCTACCTCTGTTCCCGTCAGTGGTACCTCCCAGGACAAAACTGTTCCATCTCGCGCGCCCCTAGGTGGTACAAACCCGGAATAGCTCTTCACTGCAGGTGCCTGCGGACCCTTTCAGGCCGGCCCCCGAAGAATGGAAAAGGCAAAACAGGACAAAAACTCTTAACTCCGTCCGCGTTCGCTGCAGTCTTGAACATGAGGGAAAATATCCCTAAGCTGAAATTTATCTGCTTGTCGTGCCCGCCGTGATAATAGGGAGCGTTTTCAAATGTTTTCTGTGTGCTGGGCATTGGGCTCACTTGTGTCTCCCTGGGTAATGCAGAATAGATCTAATGGAGGCTGCCTGCCTAAGCACCCAGCCACACAACCCCAAGGGGCAGATGGGGTGGAGCGATTGACAGATGGCCTTTACTGTCAGGAATGGTGAGGAACAACAGAACCTTCGAGTTCTCTCAGGATAAGGACCATCTCCTAGGGACAAAAAGGACACTAAGTAGCCCAAATAAATCTTGTAATACCTGGTCATGTTCCCTAGCAGAATCCTCGACTTGTCTAGCTGTGTCTCCTACTATAACTTTGCATTTGTTTATTCATTTGCTTATTCATTTATTCTGTCCCAATTATGTGTCATGAACCATTATGGGTGTTAGGTGCATGTAGCTGTATGGAGAGAGACAAAAATCCCTGCCTTCATGGAACTTAATTCTGTTGAAATCATTCAGCACAAAATGTGAGCGTGTAATTTGTCAGGTGGTAGTAATTGCTGCAATGAAAATTAAGTCAGGGTAATGAAATAGAGATCAGAGGAGCAGTTCTAGAAAGAGTCAAGGAAATTCTGAGAATGTCACATTTCAGCAGAAATTTATAAGAAATCAGTATCTGGGAGATATTGATTCCAGCCAATTCAAAAGTGGTAGGGTGGAACTCTGTCTAGCATATGTGAGCAACAGTGAGACCAGTGTGGCTAACACATCAATGGAGAGGTAGAAGATGAGGTCAGAGGGGTAATGAGAGCTAGATCATGTAGTCTTCTAGGCCACTGCTGAGGACTTCGACTTACTCTGAGTGAACCATGGGAGGGTTTTTAGCAAAGAAGCCCCTATGCCTCTCTGATAGTTAAGCTTTATGGTCAACTTGATTGTTTGGGAGCCACCTAGCAGATTAGTAAAGCACACTTCTAGTTGTGTCTGGGTGGGTCATGGAGGCATGACCTTGAGTACTATATCAAGGTCTCTGGCCACTTCCTCTGGCATTGTTCCCTTGCTCTTCTTCTCAACCACCATGAAGTGAGCAGCTTTGTTCTTCCATGCCCTTCTGCCATGATGTTCCTGCCTTGGAGCCAGCCAACCATGGATTGAATCTTCCAAAACTGTAAGCCAAATTAAACCTCTCCTTTAAATTGAGGGTGTCAATTTTTTTTTTTTTTTTGCAATGGCAAAGATGTCTAATACCACCTCTTTCAGAGGCCAGAGGCCCAGGTCAACCAATACATAGGGACAAGCTCCTGGTTTTCCAAAAGGAAGAATCTCTTCTCCCAACCCAGTGCAACTGAACATGCTTTCACTGGGCAACAGACTTGGGGAGAGCCCCCACAACTACTCCCTATGAAAATATGAAAGGTCAATATCTTTAGGAGAGACTGAGCAAGGGTCCTTAAAGCATGAGTGAAGGCAAACCCAGCCCCAAGTGTGAGAGAGACGAAGTAATGGACCCATAGATTACAGAGAAAAACAGAGAATTAGAAAGACTATTTCTGGCAGCCCACTGAATTAGCACTCAGATTTCTGACTGATCTATTCATGGTACTGGGGGCTATGCCTGTCTCTACAGGGGATAGGAAGCCCCTGGCCAGAGACCATTGCTAGGAACGGACTCAGCTGCTCTTGACTTGGGCTTCAGTCATGAAGGAAGACTCTCCCTACTGCCTTAAAATACATCCAGATCATCTATCCATCATGACAAGAGCATGTTCCAGTTATGGAGAGGCCTGCGCTGTGCACAGGGTCTCCTTACAACCCCTAAAGCCCTTGACTGCTCTCCTGCTGACTCCTAGTGCCAAAAAAATTCCTTCAAAGGGGAAGGGAAGGCAGGGATCCCTATATTCATTGTAGAGCCTTGTGCAAACTGATGAATTGGAGGCATTTCCCCATCTATGCAGGCACTCTACCCTTACACTACTACTTCCACAGGCAATGTAAGAATTGCATCCTGCACATCGGGTACCCCACAAGGTGTGTGAAAGACAGACAGACAAACAGACATCCTGACAGTGACTCAGTGACAGTGTTCTTGTGGCCCTAGGAAAACCTTTCTCTTTCCCCTTTCCTTGTCATTTCCTACCTGACCTCAGTCATGCCCAAGCCCTTCCCTTGACTCCTCAAGTGACTCCAGGTTTACATTCAGTTCCTCCCTTCCTCATGATCTGAGGATGGGAACATATTACCCATCCTCACTTGCCTTCGACTTCCTAATCTGCAAATGGTGACCTCCTTATGAGTTTGTTTGGCAGATTGAGTTAATAGATGTAGATGGGTTTATCAAAAGGTGTGGCGATAGCAAGGATAAGGTTGATGCCAGCAGTTATTCTGATTAGTACTGTTACCATGGGCTCCTCCGTGTGGCATATGACTGAAGATTTGCCCTCCCTGAAGATGAGGACTTTCTCCATAGTACTAGGGGAAGGATGGGGAAAAAATCACATCAAATGTGACATCACAGTCCTTATTCTAGACCCTGTGATAGAAAGGTCTCTCCTGCTTTACTCAAGGAAACATCCTGGTATGCAGATATGTGAATAGTTCGGAGACCTAACTCCCTGGACAAATATTTACCCCAACAATTCTGAGACCTCTTATCCTAGACACCAACCAGCAAACAGCTCAAAGATGACAAAACAGAAGACTTAGACCCCCAACCAGCTCAGGGAATTCCTGTGTCTATGTAACTGCCCCTTAACTGCTCAGAGACCAAAGAATCTCTGGGTGACCCTCAGAGACTACTGAGACACCCTGGGACCAGGTCCACTAATATTCAGCTCAGGACTGCTATGCGGGCAGTGAAACTAGATCTCTATACCACCCCGTTGGGGAGAGGGCTCAGGTCTAACAGTCTGAGTCAGCACCGTGTTGTAATGAAGAAGCCAGGTTCACACCAGGGGAGGGGAGGACCCTTGGGGCTGCAGGGTTCTTAGGGTGAGCACTTATATCTGGGTCCCAGGAACAGCCATTGTCTGACCTGTGTTGGTCATCTCTGATCATGGTGACTTTTGTATCCTGCCCTATGGGGCTTCAGAGTGAATCCCAAAACACAGAAGGAGTTGTGCCTGCCCTGTCTTAGCACCCACTGTGGGGTACTAGATCCTGGAGTGCAGGATCCCATTAAGTCCCCTCTAAACAGCCTAGCTGTCTCCTCCAAACTCTGCTTAGTAACAGCTGTCACACCTCTTCTTTCTCCCCAAATCCTTCCCCTTATGGGCCACCAGGCTTCTCTTCCATCCCAGGAGTCACTCTATCCCCTTTCCCCAGCCCTAGTCACTGGCCTCAGTTAAACTTTCTCATCTCCACTTCATCCCTCAGAGAACCCCCCTGAGCACGCTCTTTGTTCCCTGAAAGCTCAGAACACTGTGCAGGACTCTTTCCTGCCCTGACGCAGGGCTCTGTCACAATCTGATGAAACTCCAGACCTACATTTGGGAGTTAGAAAGTCCCCTAGGGGCAATGCACGGGGAAGAGGTTCCTGAGGAAGGAGCTGCCTTGAGTATGGCCTTACAAGGTGGGGTGACACTGTAGGGCTGGGTCTGTGGGGACAGGGAAGAGATCCTCAGAGGGACTGGGGAAGGAAGCGCTCAGATTACCCCGAGGGCTGTCTGCCTGGGTTTTGTCATTTGGCCCAGACTCTTCCCAACCCTAGCTAAACAATCTGAGCTATGTACCTGCCTTCTCAGTGCCTCAGTGACCTCATCAGTGACAGGAACAACAGAGTTTTCCTGCAAGGGTCCTAATGAGGATTAAATGGGATAGCACACAAGAAGTGCTTAGGACACTGCAGGTGAAATCTAGGCTTACTTAAAACTTACAGCCCTGTTACAAACTAAAACCTCCCTTCCCCTGTGACACCTCTGGTATTGGTGCATTCATTCTAGCACCTGGTAAGTTCCAGGAGGGGAGAGTTGTGTTCTCCACACCTCATCCCCCTCACACTGTTAGAAAGTTAGACACACAAGGGGCTGTTTCATACTTGGGTCCTGTGTATTATCCTTGTGGTTCTCGAACTTTAGTGTGCATCAGAATCACCTAGAGGGCTTGTTAAAACACCCCTGTAGGGCTCCACTTCCCAAAGTTTCTGATTCAATAGGTCAGAGGTGGGATTAAAGAATTCATATTTCTCACCATGCCCAGTGCCTCCCCCTCAACGCACACATATGCAACCAAGTGGGCTCATTCTCATGCTTTACCATATTGCTAGTGAACCAACACTTCCCTGTCTTTCCCTCCTTCCCTCAGCCCCAGCCCATCCAGATGAACCATCTTACTGCCAGACCCTGAAATTCTTAAAGGGAACAAAGATCTAAGATCCAAGCTGCAGAATTTCTGCCTCATGAGTGGGCAAACAAGCTTTTCTTGTCCTGTACTGCTGATGGACATCCTCATGCCAGCACCCATCAAAATATGAAGTCCTTAGATTTTAGCCCTTGGAATGTTAGGTCCCTGAAGATAGGGCTATTTTTCTGTCTGGTTTCCTCAGTCTCTCTCATGCCCAGAACATAATAGCCACTCACTAGATGACTGTTGAATGAACTCTTTGACCCAGTAGTTCCACTTAGGAGAATTTACATTATAATAAATGCACACAGGCACAGAGAGGTGTAAATAAGGAAGGTAGTGGCAAACAATTGGAGGGAAATTCTAAATATCCATTAATAGTCAATGATCATAGGATGGTAAATGAATGATGAGGGATTTGTGTTATGCCATAGAGCACTCACTGGCCATGGGAAAGAATAGGGGAACCAATCTGTTTTGATCAGTGATCTTAAGGATATGCTGTTAATTTGGGAGTAGAGGAAAGCAAGGGGAACATACTTATAGTGGGAGCTGGTGTGTGTGTGTGTGTGTGTGTGTGTGTGTTGTTTAAGTACAAAGAAATATGTTTGAAAGAAAACAAGGAAATGTCCAGAACACACTGCAGTGGTAAGCTGGGACAGGAGCAAATGTGCAAGGGAATGGCCTGTGTAGTTTATGTCTGATGTACTAATGGAATCTACACCAGGCCCATATTCACATATTATGTGAGTAACTCTTTATAAAGCAAGATCTTGTGATGAAAACAATGCTACATCACAGAACATTTTTGATCAAGGGTTTCTAGAGGTGTCCAGGAACAGGGTTCTCAAATTTACAGGCCCCAGGGATCAGATAGTTAATGTACATAAGAGAAGCCAGGTCATCTCTGGCTGTGGAAGGGCAGCACAATAGTCATGACAAATGTTCTCTGCCAGTCAGACTCTGTCTTGGTTACTTTCTCATTGTTGAGACAAAATACCCAACACCCACAAGTTAAAGGAGGAAAGGTTTATTTCGGCTCAGTTTGTAGAGATTTCAGTACATAATGACCTGGCTCTAAGGCAGGGTGGCATGGCACAGGGGCACTGCAAAGGAGAAGCATTTCATGGCAATGCAGGCAGGAGGCAGCAAGGTAGCAAGCAGCAGCCTGCCTTCTTTCTATCCCTTTATATTCTACCCAGGCTATAAACCTATTGATTGGTGCCACACACACCCAGAGTGGGGCTTCTATTATCCACATCCTTAATCCCAGTATCACACCTTTATCCACATTCACACACTCTAATCCAGCCACCTTTGAAACCCCCCACCTATGACCACATGAGGCTTTGGGGGACATCAAGATACAACCCATAACAGACTCCAAAGTGGGTGCTAATAGAGAAGATGGGGCTGGTGCACACTCCAGATTCCACACCCTGTATGAGGGACATCTAGAAGGTAGCTGTTGAAAACCATCCTTGTGCAGGAACAAGATCTCCATATGGTCAGAATTACTGACTTTTCCCAGAGAAGCTCAAAGACTAGGTTCTTGTTATATCCCATTTTTTTTTAATGATAGAAACAAATTAAATAGATGAGAAGTGTGGTTCATTCCATCTCTGTATAAGCCTATATGGTATATACACAGAACAATATATCTGGGAATAGGATTGGGCCTGGGGGCTCTAGTGTGAGGCAAGAATTTCTGAAACTCTTTGGGAGCCCTTTTGGTACAGTGCGGTAGTTCAGGGAATGCCAGTGAATGAATGAATGAATGAATGAATGAATCAATCAATCAATCAGTGAAATCAGGAGATAACCATTCATACCTGGAGAAGGGTTCCTGTTCTCAGCAAGTGATGGCCCCTGTGATGCTCACCTCTGGGTGATATTCTCCTCTGATCCTAGGATCCTGGATCAGCGTTCCAATCCCCACCATCTAGTAGGCATAATCACTTGCCCTCTGACTCCTTTTTCCCTCTTGTTGTGTCTTCTCAGTACTCATGGTCCACAGCAGACTACTCTGATTCCTTCGTTTTGAGCCCCAGTAGAGTCCCCTGTGGAATGGACCTTTCCATGCCCTAGCACCCCATCCCCAGCAACGTTCAGGAAATTGGGTTTTCCTGAATGCAAATCCCAGCTTTTCCTCTTCTTATCAGCTGTGTGACCCAAGACCATCTCCATTACCCTCTCTGTTGCCTCTGTCATCTCCACTGTGAAATAATGCTAATCTCACAGGTTGTAGGGAAGAGTAAGCAAGACCTCAGTAAGACTTTTCACAGGGTTTGGCACAGAATAAATATGTGATAAACATTAGCCAGTATTATTATTGTTCTGTCATTGTTATTGTTTACACAGATGCTCTATTTTTAATTGTCAATTAACTTCTTTAATGCTGATAACATTCCTGAGAGGTAGTTATTATTATTAACTGTTTTACAGGTAAGTAAGCAGAAAGGTACTGTGCA
Organism: Erethizon dorsatum; assembly: GCA_028451465.1. Classification (NCBI taxonomy): domain Eukaryota; kingdom Metazoa; phylum Chordata; class Mammalia; order Rodentia; family Erethizontidae; genus Erethizon; species Erethizon dorsatum. The sequence continues at coordinate 44,244,432 of CM051842.1, forward strand.
TCAGCTATCTTACTTACTTAAGCCAGAAGAGAAATGCCAGCACCCACACCCAGGTCTGTTTGGCCCCAGAGCTCCTGCCCATGACCGTTCCTTTACCTCTCTGTGCCTCAGTCTTCTTCATTGTGCCTTATTCCACAGCAGAGTCAGTGACAGCAGTAGCCACTGGGGTCACAGAGGTAGCCAAAGCCAAGCAAAGACCCCATCTGCACAACCCCTGAAAGAAATGTGGCCTCTACCACATTCTGAGAAAAAAACTAGATATCTTGAGTGCTTTTAGTCTCAGTGAGTCACTCTTCTCTGTTCATGTCCTGTGGGCTGAGGAACTCCATCCTGTAGGTCCTATCTTCCAGAGGCTTCTGTGGGATCAGCCACCTGTGGGATCATCTCCAAAGCTGACCTGAGCAAACTAATCTCTCCCTGCACTGCTCTATGGGGCATGCTGAGGCCTCCTGTTCTAGGGAACTTCTGCCCCTGGACCAGCTGATCCTTAATGACCTCCAGCAATTAATCATTGCAGAAGGAAAGCACGGTGAATTTGAAGACATAATAAAATTTTTTAAGTATACAGTAATGAAGGACACAAAGGGGGAAAAAGCCTGGTAGAAACTGAATGGAGCAATAGTGAGCTATAAGACAACTTCAAGTAGCCTAGCATACACATTATTGGAGCTGCTGCGTTTTTGTAGGCACAAAAATGTTCATAGAAATAATAACTGAAAAATTTCAAAATTTGATCCAAATCATAAATACACACATCCAAGAAGCTCACAAATCCCACATGCAAGAAACATAAAGAAAAATACACCGAGGCACATAATAATGAAAATGTTTAAATGCAGCAAAAACTCTTAAAAGCAGCCAGAGGAAAAGAAAATTCATTATGTAAAGTACAACAAAGACAAAATGACAGCACACTTCTCTTCAGAAACAACGGAAACCCCAAAACAGTGGAACAACATCATTAATGTAAGTGAAAGAAAGAAACTGTCAAATCAAAATTGAAAACCAAGATACAATAATTTTCAACAATGACAAAATAATGACTTTTTAGTCAGAGACATTATTCTTACAATTAATGCTCTGGGCTGTGTACACATGATATAGAGCCTTATTTTGCACTCAGCACTCTTAAATATTATCAAACTATTTCATCCTAAGTAATCTAGTCTTGCAAAAAGTGTCAAGTTTTATACTAGGGTATAGAGAGAAGTTGTCTCCTGCAAAAAAAATGTGATTCAGAAATCTCTGATTTTGCTCTGGGAAGAGTTTCCTCATGTACTGACTGACCATCCGTACTGATTTCACTTTTGATAGAGATTTCCTTGTTTAGATTATTGTTGTCAACACTCTTGCTTCAAAGGAGTCACTGGCCCTCTTTGACAACCTCTTCTGAATATGGACAAAACTCTTTCTAGAAGTTTCTTTAGAATAGCAGAGTTAGACTTCCACAGTCACCATATTAAATTATTAGGGACAGCAAAAGGAAAATAAAGAGTTCAAAATGTCATCTTTAATGGTATATTCACATAAAAAAATGACTTTTTAGAGATACAAAACTAAAAGTATTCGTTAGCAAACCTGCACTATTAAAAAAAAACTGTTTAAAAAGTCCAACAGCTAGAATTAAAATATCAGATGGAAATTCAGATGTGCACAAAGAAATGTGCACCAGAAATGATAAATATGTGTTAAATATAAAGCACTCATTTTCTTATCTTTTAAAATAACTTTAAAAGTTAATTGACAGTTTAAAAAAGTTAACTGATAGTTTAAGGCAAAAATAATACATAGTGGAGTTTAAAACATAAGTACAGGGCCGGTGAGATGGCTCAGCGGCATAAGCGCCTGCCCGGCAAGCGCGAGGGCCCGAGTTCGACTCCCGGAACCCACATACGAAAAAGGGGCCGGTGATATCGCTCAGCGGCACGGGTGCCTGCTGGCGCGCAAGGTCCTGAGGTCGACACCCCGGTACCCACAAAAAAAAAAAAAAAAAAAAAAAAAAAAAACATAAGTACAAGTAAAATGTAGTTCAGCATAATGCTGCACACCTGTAATCTCAGCTACTTGGGAAGTTGAAGCAGGTGGATTGCAAATTGGAGTTCAGCCCAGGCAACATAATGAGACCCTATCTCAGAAAATTAAAAAAGTAAAATATATTACAACAGAAGTGAAAAACCTGGAAGAGGGCGGTGAGATAGCTCAGCAGAATAAGCGCCTGCCTGGCAAGCGCAAGGTCCTGAGTTCGACTCCCAGTACCCACATAAAGGAAAAAAAAAGGGGGCCGGTGATATCGCTCAGCAGCACAAGTGCCTGCCAGCAAGCGCGAGGTCCTGAGTTTGACTCCCGGTACCCACAAAAAAAAAAAAAAAAAAAAAAAAAACCTGGAAGAAGTGAAATGGAATAGCATAGTTGTAGAAGTCTGATATTCTATCAAAAGTGGTGTAAAACTAAAAAGTAGATTGTGATAAATTGTAAATGTATACTATAACCCCTGAATCAACTACTAAAATTCAAAAAGTACATCAAACAATCCAGCAGATTGATAAAAGAGATTAAATGGAATTGTAAAAATACTACATTAATCCAAAACAAAACAGAAAAAAGAGGATAGAGGAAACAAAGACCAGATGGAACAAATAGAAAATAACAAGATGGAATGTGTAAACCCAAACATACCAATAATCATATTAAATATGAAGAGCCTAAATGCCCCCATTTAAAACAATGATTGTCGGATTGGTTTAAAGAGCAAAACTCAACTACAAGATGCCTAAAAGAAACCCAATTTGAATGTGAAGACACAAATAGGTTAAAGTAAAAAGATGGGCCACTCAAAGGATTCCCCTTCCAGAATGGTGATACAAGGAGCCCTGTGGACCTGTTTACCAGTGAAAGTAGTAAAAATTGTCTCTTTAAAAACAAAGGGGGGACTGGTGAGATGGCTCAGCAGCATAAGCGCCTGCCTGGCAAGTGCGAGGTCCTGAGTTCGACTCCTGGTACCCAAATACAAAGGAAAAAAGGGCCAGTGATATCGCTCAGTGGCACGGGTGCCTGCTAGCGCACGTGGTCCTGAGGTCGACCCCCGGTACCCACAAAAACAAAGCAGTTGGGCCAGTGATATAGCTCAGCAGCATAAGCACCTGCATGGCAAGCACGAGGTCCTGAGTTCGACTCCCGGTACCTGCATAAAAAAAACAAAAACAGTTAAAGTTTCTATTAAATTTCCTTTTCTTTTTTATGCCGGGAATTGAACTCGGGACCTTCTGATTGCCAGACAGGCGCTTGTGATGCTGAGCTATATCCCCAGCCCCTCCATTAAGTTTCTTGAGGCCTATCATAAACATTTATTCAAGAAAATCTACTAAATCTCACTAAGAGCAATGAGAGTCCATGCCAGTTGAACCATGACCTACTCCATCTTCTAAACTCCCAGCTCAAGTCTGAGAGGATGTGAGTTAAAAAAAAAAAAATGAGGCTCCCTATCAATTCAGCTCTCAGTCAAAAGATACATCATCTCATTGGAAGAGGCAGGATGCCAATATTGTGTCTGACATTTCAAAGGCTCCCTTCCTTCACACAATAATGAATAATGTTATGCTCACAAATTTGACAACTTAGATGAAATGCATATATTTCCTGAACTACGCAAACTACCAAAGCTCAAAAAGAAATCAATAACCCAAATAAACATATATCTACTAACAATTGAATTTGTAGTTAAAACCCTTCCTTGGCCAGGGGTGGTAGTACACGCCCCTAACCCCAGCACTCAGGAGGCTGAGGCAGGAGGATCACTGCAAGTTGGAGGCCAGCCTGGGTCACAAAGTGAGTTCAAGGCCAGCCTGAAATGCATAGCGAAACCCTGTCTCAAAAAGACAAAAACAAAAAAACTTTCCTTAATGACAACCTCAATCCCAATGACTTCTCTAATAAATTCTACCAAACATTTTTTGTTCGTTTGTTTTGTGATGGAGTCCCTCCTTTGTTGCCCAGGCTGGTCTCAAACTCTTGGGCTTGAGCAATTCTCAAGCCTCAGCCTTCTAAACAGCGGGGACTATAGGTGTGCACCATGATGCCTGGCTCTCTACCAACATTTAAAGGAATAAATAACATAATTTCTACACAATCTTTTTGAGAAAGTTGAAAGGGAAATAACATTACACAACCTATACTATGAGGCCAAAATTAAACTGATACCAAAATCAGAAAAAGAATTACATATAAAACTATAGACCAGCATCCCTCATGAACATATACATGAAAAAATTAACAAAAATTAAGCAGATAGAATCCAAAAACATATAAACAGATCCTTATAACCAAGTGAGGTTTTATCCTAGGAGTATAAGATTGGTTTAATGTTCCATAATCAATCAGTGTAATTTATCATGCTCACAGAATAAAAAAGAAAATCTATATGACCATGTCAATAGAGGCATGAAAGCCTTTGAAAGAATCAAACATCCATTTACGCTAACAAAAAAACAAAAACAAAAAAAAAAAAACTTTTGCCACACCAGGAATAGAAGAAATTTTCCTCAATCTGATAAAGAGTATCTATGAAAAACCAACAGCTACCTCATATTCAATGGGGAAAGACTGAATGTGTTCTCTTGAAGATCAGGAGTAAGACAAAACATATCTGATTTCCTCACTTCTACTCAACATTGTACTGGAGGTTCTAGTCTTTGAAATATGATTATAAAAATAAATAAAATATTGTTTTTACAATATTATTGCACACAATTGCACAATTATTATTGTTTGTATGAATACTATTTGTACTATTCTTCCTGTATAATTTGTAAAAGAAGAGGTAAAGCCATTTCTCACATATTACATTTATTGTCTATAGAAAATCCTAGGGTATTTACAAAACAAAGAAACTACACAATTATCGGAAACCTCTGCAGTGGGTTCCAATGTCCTGCCAAGTGTTATGGCGCATGGTGGGAAGAAAGAGCAAGAGATAAAATAGGGGTGCCTCAGAGATCTGGGATGACCAGTTGTTTGTGGGGAACAAAAGGCCAGGAGGCACCCAGAACTTTGGTATTTATTCATTGAGGAAAATGGTGAGGGGATTGCAGCTGGATATCCTAGAGAAGTGTTGAGGCTGGCAAGTCTTGTAACAGAGGGAACAAAGCATTCTTGCGGAAGGGACAGGAACAGCCAGATTTAGGTTAAGGTTAATGAATAACCTGCTTTGTAGCCAATTCTTGGAAGGAATTTTCCTCTGGAGTCATGCAGGCCTCAGTGGAGATGTTATCTCATATCTTAGCCACACCTTATCACAGCTCCTCTGCCTGAGCTCAACCATGGCCGTTGATGATAAAAAATGCTAGACCATCATCAGCTGCCTGTTTTCATGAAGATACGTACACATCCTCGGCCAGACTCACTAATCAAACTGAAAGCCAATTTAGGGAAGTCACCTCTATACGGCCTGCACTACTCACAAGTAAGCACAATCACACTTGCGTCTGGGAGAGGGCCACGTGGCGGTCCTCCACACCCAATGAGTTTCGAAAAGTTGTGGGATATAAGATCAACATATAGGAGTTGGGGGTGTAGCTCAGTAGTAGAGTGCTTGCCTAGCATGAGTGAACCCTGGGTTCAAGCCCCAGCACCAGAAATGAGAAGATCAACATATCAGATCAACGGTATTTATATCCTATTTATATCCATTGGCATTAACAATCAGAATTTAAAATTTAAAATGTCATTTACATTAGCATCACAATATATAAAATACTGAGGAATAAATTTGACAAAAGATGTGCAAGACTCATGCACTGAAAAATCATAAAATATTGCTGAGAACATTAAAGAAGATATTATACGTTCACAGACTAGAAGACTCAACATTGCTAAGATACACAACAGAGAAGCTTATTCTAAAATTCATTTGGAAATGCAAAGACCCTAAAATAACCGAAACAATGCTTTGGAAAAGAAAGAGGACTTACACTACTTGATTTCTAGCCACAGTAATCAACACGATGTGGAATTGGTGTAAAGATTTGTGACAACAGAATCGATAAAATATCATACTTGGACGTAACAGAAACCATTTTGAATGTTCTTCAACTTCGGTGCTTGGGAAGACTGTTTTTTGACCCCATTGTGCAGAAGAGCCTTTGAAAAGGTCGTAATATCACAGTTTAGAAGGAACAGAGCTAGCAAAAGCTTGAAAATGGGTCTACTAGTCCCCATAGATTGCTAGAACGTGTTGAACTTCTAATAAGAGAGTTTATTAGCGCTATGTGCTTAATTATAAAGCAGGCGGTGTTAGAGCACATGGAAGATTTCTTGGACTTTAGAAAGTTAAAGGAAGCATGTAAATGGGGTTGGTCACAAAACAAAGTTGCTGAGGTAAGTGGAAAACAAGAGAAATGCTCAGAGAATATGGAAGAAGAGGCCAAAGAAATTAAGATACAAAGAAAGAACAAAAGAGATGTAGAGGGCCCTTTCAGGAGATACAATCTATTCATACTAGGAATTCCTTAAACAGAGGACAAAGCAAATGAAACTGAAATGATAATTAAGGAACCAATTGAAGAAAACCTCTCAGAGTTGAAAAGCAAAGTAGGCCTGCAAATGAAGAAGGCTTGCAAGGTACCTTTAAATTTTAATGAAAAAAAACACCTAGACATATCCTGGTGACTTTTTTCAATTTCAAGGATAAAGAAAAAATTCCGTTAAGTATCCAGGCAGAGAAAACGGGTTACCTATAAAGGGACAAAAGTTCGACTGACCTCAGATTTTTCTCTTGCATTTCTTTTTTTTTTTTTTTTTTTTTTTTTTGTGGGTACCGGGGGGACGACCTCAGGACCTCACGCGCCAACAGGCACCCGTGCCGCTGAGCGATATCACCGGCCCCTTTTTCGTATGTGGGTTCCGGGAGTTGAACTCGGGCCTTCGCGCTTGCAAGGCAGGCGCTTAAGCCGCTGAGCCGTCTCACCGGCCCTTCTCTTGCATTTCTAAATGCCAGAAGACAATGAAACAACATCTACAGAACCTTAAGGGAAAATAATTCTGAACCAAGAAATATATACCCTGCCAAGTTAATATTTCTATATAAAGGCAACTGGAAGACATTCTCAGATACCAAGTGGTTAAGAGAGTATATCAACCAAGAACCTTCTCTAAAAATTTTGCTGAATGATTAACTGCAGCCAACAGAAAAATCAAAAAGAGTAGGGAGAAAATTGTATGAACAATTGTATTGTAATCTTTAAAACTAGTTAAGAAGGATGAAGTCTAAAATAGTTACACATAGAGTAATAAACCTAAATGCAAAATAGATTTGTAAGCTAGATCTAAATTTTTCAGTTTATGTAGTTTTAAATTGTCAAAGTTCATGCCAAATAGCCACTGTTTTGGGCAAATAAATACTGTTTTATTTTTGCCATTAATATTATAGATAATGATGCATGTCGTCAGGCCAAATGTATGTTAGATAAAAGTGCTTTGTCATTGTGGACAGGAGAAGTACAATAAAGATATTCTAATGTTAATCTGACAAAATTGGAAAATGGTACAATTTTATTTCCTTTAAAAAAGACTAGCAAGTTCATAGTGTTAATACTGATAATGTAAGGAAAAAATTCCCAAAGCACTGGTTGGAGAGGGGTGGATGTGTTTGAAATACTGAATTGGGAAAACCAGTAATTGCTGCATCAGATGGTTGTTCATATAAGTCAGTTTGTCATTGAATTGTGGGCAAAAATAGATTACCTACATTTCAAGTTTCTGAAATTGAAAACAAGTGAAAAAGCAAGAAAAAGGCAAAAGAAAACTACAAGGAAGTGTTAAAGTTTGCATAAAAGATATTGATAGAAGTAGAGGTGAATTATACTCATAAACTTGTTAAATTTCCAATTAATAAAATCCAAACTGAGTTTGAAAAATCAATCTCTGATCTGAGATACTCACATTTGTATAAAACAAAGGTTAAAAAGGTTTGAAGGTAATAGAAATTGTTTAGGTCATTGAAATGGAAAGCAACATTTTTATTAGGCAGAAATAAGGATATTACAAGATACTTCACACTTAAGAGACTTATGTGACATTCGTATGTAAAATTTTTTAAAAATTGCATTTGTTCAGTACTTTGATGTGGGTAGTAGTTTTAGTGTTGTAAACTGATATAGATATGCATATTTTAAAACACATTTAAAATTAGTGCATTTTATGTGCCTAAAATTCATTGAGAAATCCTTCCATTAGCAAAATAAGAATATCCAACTTATTAGAAAAAAAAGAATAAAAAAAGAAATAGGTCCACATATATATGATTAATTGATTTTCTACAAGATTATAAATGCAATTTAACAGGGAAAGAATAATCTTTGCAATAAGTGGTGCTGGAACAATTGAGCCATGTGCAAAAAAAGAACCTTGCAATTACCTGAAAATATATATAAAAATTAATGCAAAATAGATAATAGACCTACATATAAACCTAAAACTATAAAATATTATTAAGGAAAACATGGGATGAAATCTTAATTACCTTTGATTTGTTAAAGATTTCTTAAGGAGGGCACAAAAAGCATAGATATAAAAGAAAAAATAATAACTTGGATTTCATCAAATTAGAATTTTTTCTTCAAAAAGAGACTAAGAATAAGGTGCCGGGCATGGTGGTGCATGCCTGTAATCCCAGCACTCAGGAGGCTGAGGCAGGAGGATTGCCGTGAGTTTGAGGCCAGACTGGGCTACATAGTGAACTCAAGGCCAGCCTGAACTACACAGTGAGACCCTGTCTCAAAAAAAAAAAAAAAAAAAGACAAAGGCAGGGACAAAAACATTTGCAAAGTTTTTCCATTCTGTAGGTTGTCTCTTCACTCTGTCGTTAGTTTCCTTTGCTGTGCAGAAACTTTTTAATTCACTATAATACCATTTGTTGATTCTTAGTATTATATCTTGTGGGACTGGGATTCTATTCAGGAAGTCCTAGCCTATGACTCAAGAGTTTTGCCATTTTTTTCTTCAATCAGGTTTATATTTATATTTATATCTGGGTCTTTGGTTCATTTTTATTTGACTTTAGTACAGGGTGAGAGATATAGATGTAAATTCCTGTTATTGGTCCCTTTGTAAAAAAAAATCAGATAGCTGAAGGTGCTTGGGATTGTTTCTGCATCTTCTGTTGTATTTCATTGGTCTACATGTCTGTTTTTGTGCCAGTACCATGTTTTTATTATTGTATCTTTGTAATATAACTTGAAGCCTGGGATTATGTTTCCTGCTGTTCTCTTGCTGGATTGCTTTGGCTGTTCTGGGTCTCTTTTGGTTTTTCTAGTTCTGTGAAAAACACTGATTGCATTTTGATTGGAATTGCAAAGCATGATAAAGGACTTGCATAAAGAATCCATAATGCTGAAAATCCAATAATAGGAAAACAATCCAGTTTTTTAAATGGGCAAAAGATCTGAAAAGACATTTCACTAAAGAAAGTATACAGATGACAATTTAAGCACATGGAATGATGCTCAATATTGTTTGGTCATTACAGAAATGCAAACTGAAACCATAATTAAGATCTGCCACAAATCTATTAAAATGCCTAAAATTAGAGAGACTATACCAAGTTTTGACCAGGATGTGAATGAACTGGAATTCTCATACACTGCTGGTGGGAGTGAAGTGGTATAGCCACTTTGGAAAACAGCTTAGCAGCTTCTTACAAAGTTATACATCAATCTACCATAGTGGAGTCCAACCTTTACACTCCCATGTATTTTTCCAATGAAACTGAAAGCGTACATACATACAAGGACATGCGCACAAATCTTCATAACAGATGAATCTATAATAGACAAAAACTAGAAACAACCCTGATGTCCATCAACCAGTAAATGGTTAAAGACATTACAATATATAAGTACAATGGAATTCTACTCAGGACTAAGAAGGACTGAACTATTGACAGACAGCTACAAGGCTGAATCTTAAACTAATTTTACTGAATAAAAGACTCGGACTAAAAACAGAGCATACTGTATTATTCCATATATATAAACTCTGATGAGACATGGGATGTGAAAGATAGGAATCAAGAATACAAATGTGACCTGAGAAACCACAAAGATGGAGTTACCAACATGATAAGGCAAAGAATTCTGGAGGCACTTGTTTTAGGAGTAAGGTCAGGAGCTAGGTTTTGGATGCGTTGAGTTTGAGAAAACTTAGTACACATTCAAGTGGAGATATTGAGTAGGAATTTGGAAATGAGAGTCTGGAGATCAGGAAAGAGAAATGGGCTGGAGATAGGAATTTGGGAACTTGACTTCAGAACTTTCACTCTTAACCATTAGAATACATCACTTCTTGAATGTTGCTATGGCTTCCTTACTGGTCTCCCTGTCTCCTGCTTTTATCCCTTCCCATCCATATTTACTGCTTTTCCTGCTAGAGGGATCTTTCTATATTACAGAATAGGCTATTTGATGTCCTTGCTTTAAAAAAAAAGGAGAAGGAAGGGAGAAAAAATCCTTAGTTCTACCTTCTTAATTCAGCACCCTAGGACTTTTGTAGCATATCTTTCGCCTCACTGTTATATCTTGTATCTAGATGTCCCTGCAAAGCCTCATGCTGTCACAGGTAGGGCTTTTCGGTGGTGGTTGGATCTAGGGTGTGTGATGTTGGGATTAAGGACATGATGCAAGGATTAAAGGTGTGATGTAGGGGCCGGTGAGATAGCTCAGTGGCATAAGCGCCTGCCCGGCAAGTGTGAGGTCCTGAGTTTGACTCCCGGAACCCACATACGAGGAAAGGGCCGGTGATATCGCTCAGCTGCACAGGCACCTGCTGTCACGCGAGGTCCTGAGGTTAACCCCCGGTACCCACACACACAAAAAAAAAAGGTGTGATGTTGGGATTAAGGACATGATGCAAGGATTAAAGGTGCGATGCTGGGATTAAGGGTGCTCCATCCTTGGTGCGAGTGCTACCTGCCCAAGAGTTAGTAGCCTGGATGGAATTTAAGAGACAGAAGGAAGGCCTGCTGCTGCTAATTCACTGCTTTGCTGCCTTCTGCCTGCCTGCTTTGCCATGGACTGTTTCTCCTCTACAACACTCCCCCTCTGTTGAGCCACCGTGCCTTGGAGCCAGGTGACTATGGACTGAAACCTCTATGAGCTGTGAGCTGAAATAAACCTTTCCTCCTTTAACTTTGGGTGTTGGGTATTTTGTCTCAGCAACAAGAGAAGTAACTGAGACACTCACCAACTGACTCTTTGCCTTCCCAAAATGCTAGCAGTTCTTCATGTTCTCCCTGCTGCACCTGAAATCCCAGTCTGTCAGTCTGTCAGTCTGTCAGTCTCTCTCTCTCTCTATATATATATATATTTTTTTTTTTTTCCCTTGGGAGACTCTATCTTGTGAGCCTTCAAAATTCAACTCAAATATCTCTAGGTTTGTGTACCCATAACTCCAGATGTGTAAACTCTCAGTGAGCACTTACTTTGCCTCATCTGTCTGTCTCACCTATGATGCTATCGTCTTCAGATTACATCTTTCTTCTTTTACAAGCTATGTATATACAAATCAAGCTCCCAAAAATGCCAGTGAACCAATTTTTTTAAATGATTGTACGCTCACATGATGGAATGCTATTCGTTAATAAAAAGATATGTTCAGTCAACAGAGTGAGTAAATCTCACAAACATAAAGTTAAGTAAAAGAAGTATATATTCTATTAGTTTTCTATTTATATAAAATGCAAAACCAGGCAACACTAAACCATGCCCTTAAAAGTCAGAATAGTAAGATGAAGAAGTGATAGTTCTCTGAGTATAATTTTGTATGTATATTTTTTTGAGACAAGGTCTTGCTATGTAGCCCAGGCTGGCCTAGAACTCATATCAATCCTCCTGCTTCAGCCTCCTAAGTGCTGGTATTACAGGTGTGTGCCACCAGTCCCTGCTGTAATTTTTGTATAGTTTTGAATTTAAAAATCATGTTAATGTTTCACACAATTGATCAATAAGAATGGGGGAAAACAAAATGAAAGACAAACAGAAACAAAAGAGCCTATTTTAAATAAGTAACATTACTATAGTGAAAAGAAAAAAACAAAATAATATTAACAGATACTAAGCTCTAGTCAATGACTTTATTTTTCACAGTGGTGTGGGTTGCCAATTCTGAAACTGCTGAATGTGCATCATAGGACTGAACAAATAATTAAATATATTGTGGGTGATGGAAATAAGTTTCTCACTATCAGAGAAGGAAACTAAAATATTCAAAATATTTAATATATTCAAAAAGCGGGAAGGCTAGAATGAACTTCGTGGTTTAGAATTAGCATTAGAATATCAGGTGGAGCTCATTGTCTTTAAAATGCTCCATAGATTAGATATATAGATGATAGAAGAATAGACGGGTGGAATGATAGCTAAATAGATGTGTGTATGTAGGAATATCCTAGCTCTGTTCACTGAGATGGCCTAGATACAATGACTGTCTAGTAGCGAGAGCACACCTTGTGCCTATGTCTTGGTATGTCTACCAAAAACAATCAAGCCTGGATTGCAAAGAAAGCCTTGAGCATCTTGCTGTTCCAGGAAAAAAGGAAGTGCTCAAAGAATGCTGGAGCATAACAGAAAGACACAGAAGCAAGCTCAAAAACGTTGCCCAGAGTTGGAGGTATAGCTCAGCAGTGGAGCAGTTGCCTAGTGTGCTGGGCACTCTGGGTTTTATCCCTAGCACTGCTAGAAAAAAATAATAATAATTCCAAAGTAAATAATGAATGCAGTGGTGTATAACCCATTGAATAAAATAAGAATCCATAAATCCATCTAATGTAACTGGCTAAATGAATATATAAACAGAGAAATCATTTCCTGCCTGTAGAATGTGAACAAATAAATGTAGAAGGAATAATAATGGAGTTAGAAAAGCACCAGTTGGCACCCACCAAAGTAATCATTTCAGGCATGTGCAGTGGGATTGTGAGAGAGTGAGGGGAAATTGTGTCTTTTTATTCCATACACTTCTGGGCTGTTTATGCATCTCATAAGCCTCACAATGTGTGTGTTCTCATGCATTACTTGTGTAATTAAAATGTGCATATTCTTTTGACATGGCAAGGGACAAGTGTTTGTCACTGTCAGTGCTAGCTGCAAGATAGTAGAGATCAATAAATTGCACTGAGGTGGCACCCAGGAGCACTGTCTCCTGAGAGACAGAGATAAGAGAGGCTGCCCTAATTAACCTTGATACTGAAAACACACTAGAACAAGGTGATAAGTAGGATCTTGCCTGACTGCCTCAGCACAATGCCGGGAATATAATAAGTACTCAATAGACACTTGCAGAAGGTGTAAGGCATCACATCCAGTCTGATACTTAGCATAATAAATGGGGAATACAAAGTATCTTACATAAATAACTATAGGATATATAAGTATCAACACTGGAAGGATAAACCAAAAATTAATGAGGGAGGGGGCATAACAAGGTATAAGAACAGGATGGAAGTGACATTTCTCTAACTAAGCCTTATATAGCTATATAGTTGAGAACTTGAAAGCATAAAAATATTTTACATATTCAAAAATTAAAACTCAATTAAAATTTTAAAAATCAACCTCTAAAAATTGAGAATAAACTGGAATGAAGAAAACAAACTATATCACATTGGTGATAGAGCTTCCAGAGATGATAGATATACAATTTCCAGCAACTTTAGAACACAAGAGTCTAATTGTTGGTAAAAATATTGGTTGTATTACTTTAATGCAAAGAAAGTAGTTTTATGAGCTGAGATTTTCAGTATAAAAGTATCATCTATAAACAATAAAAATTTTTAAATTACCTAAACATCTTGGAATATTAATTTTGAATTAGAAATATCAATATGATCCAATCACACTTCTGCTTCTTTCAAAAAAGATTCCTTGTCCTGTTCTTTGGAATTGCCCAGAAGCAGTGTCAATGAGCACACTAGTATCAATAAGCACATTATATTTTGGTGTCTAGAAACATCCCAATTAAAAGAAACCAGAGTTCCAAGGAGAAATGGCTGATTCGAGGTCTGGAGCAGGAAATGTCCAACATGAGCCTGAAGTATCTTTTTATAACAGAAACCAAGGAAACTGCCAAAGCTACCAGTGTCATGTCAAAAAGATACAGGAACAAACTTGAAAGGGTTCACGCTGGCCAAATATGATGCAATTTGAATAGCAGAGTAACTATTGCAATAGATTGAAACACACCAAATATTTCTTTATAGACCAAACAGAAGTTCATAATGACACTAAAAATGAGAAGCAAAAAAAAAAAAAAAAAAGCAAAACCTCTTCATTTGAATTACTGGCAAAAAACTAAGGCTTCCACTGCTGCTCCTGCCCCTTCTCCTCCTCCTCCTCCTCCTCCTCCTTCTCCTCCTCCTTCTTCTTGTTCGTTTTTTGAGACAGGCTCTCACCATGTAATTCAGGCTGATCTTGAACTCACTGTGTAGTCCATGCTGGCCTTGAACTCACAGCAATCCTCCTGCCTCAGCCTCCAGAGTGCTGGAATTACAGGCATGTACCACCACACCCGGCTTCAACTGGTTCTTCTGAAAATTAGCATTTAAAATGACAGAATTACATATTTACCTTGTCTTTTCTGTATGAACTATATTTGGAGGTAGTAAAATAATCCAAGTTGTTGAAGGAAAGATTTATAGAAGAATGCTAGTTAATAAAAGCAGAAAAAAGAAAAGAAAAGCAGAAAAGTGATGGAAAGGTCACCACTTTGCAAGTTGCAATAACTGACTCAGGCAACAATCATCAATAGACGAAACCATTAGATGAAAGTTTGATGGGGAAATTTACCATGAAAGAATCAGGCTATTACTAATGACTCGCTAATGAATAGTAGTGTCATTAAAGGCAGGAACACCAGACATTATGTGCCACCTAATGTAATAGGACTTTCACGGTACCATCTATGAAGTATTCTCTTTGTTTTTGGTACCGGGAATTGAACTCATGACCTCGCACTTGCCAGGCAGGCGCTGTGCCTCTGAGCTATATCCCTGGCCCCTATGAAGCATTCTTGCCCCCCCCAAATAAATAAATAAATACCTATCCTGAATGCAACAGTCTAACTTGCATCTCCAGGAAAACTAGGGGGTAAAGAACACATGTTCAATACCAACACAAAGAGGCAAACAGACAAATCAAGAAGCTGGATCCTTCTCCGAGCTGCACCAATAAGTCCATGGCATGAAACAAAAAATGGAAAGAGAAAACCTACTCTAGATTAGGAGACATATTGAACAATTCAATTTAATTTATTTATTTCTAGTAATAGAGATTGAACCTAGGGCCTTGCACTTGCTAGGCGAGCACTCTATCATTGAGCTATACCCCAGCCCCGCTTTTTTTACCTTGAAACAGAATCTTGCTAAATTTTCCCAGGCTGGCCCTTACATTTGCAATCCTTTCGCCTCAGCCTCCTGAATAGTTGGGATTACAGGTGTACGCTCCCATTAGAACAAGCCCTCTATAAAAAGGCAGTTGATTATGATGACAAACAGGATTGTGGACTTACTGTTGTTAGACATCAACAAAGAATTATTGTAGTGTTTAAATGTAGTAATGGTATAGTGGTTTTATTAAAATTACTTATTTTTATAATTGCATATTGAAGTATACAGGGATGTGATGTAATGTCTGCAATTTGCTTTAAAAATAGTTCAATAAAAGGAAAAATGTAATGAATGAAACAAACAGGATAGAACCTTACTCGTTTAATCTGGGTAGTGTGTGTGTGTTTATATGTGTGTGTAGTCATGATATTACTCTCTATATGCTTCAAATGTTCATAATTTTAAAAATTACAGTTCTTTGATTGAGTGGGTATACTTTCTGTAAGAAAATTTTCAGAGTAAATTGGAAAGGAGCATTTTTTCAAGCCTCAGGTGAAAAGTTTGTTTAGATACAGTAACTAGGACAGTTAAAATGCGTGAGAAATGTACAAAACCATTCCCAAATGTTTATATACCAAGTAGGAAATGCCTTATGATAAGAATGTGTTTTTTAAATAAAAGAATCATTAATGCTAGGGACCCTGGGTATCATTAATATTCTATTTCTTTAGCTAAGCAATGGTTACATGGGTGTTCATTTTATAACTATTTATTAGTCTGTATCTATAAGTCTTAAACACATTTCCATTTGTACAGTATATTTCACAATTTTAAAAGTTGAACTTTTTGAGTCAAGGTCTTGCTAAGTTGGCCAGGCTGGCCTCAAACTCAAGATACTCCTGCCTCAACCTCCCAAACAGCAGGCATGTGCCATCATGCCTGGCTTAAAAAGTTGAATTTTTTAAAAAGTAGGATTGCAGAGTAAACCATGACACTCTTTCTCCCAACTCTTTGAAGCCTGGACTGGTCAAGGAGAACACAGCACCCCAGTAGAGGTACTTTGCCCTCCTGGTGGCAGAATACAATCATTTCAGGGAAGGGTATAGAAGGAAATATACAGGGCCGGTGAGATGGCTCAGTGGCATAAGCGCCTACCCGGCAAGCGTGAGGTCCTGAGTTAGACTCCTGGTACCCACATACGAGAAAAGGACCAGTGATATCGCTCAGTGGCACGGGCGCCTGCTGGTGTATGAGGTCCTGAGGTCGACCCCCGGTACCCACAAAAAAAAAAAAAAGGAAATATACAACTTTTTACGGAAAAAAATGTTAAAACAAAATTTCATAACAAAATAATAGGAGAATAACAAGTACTCTAAAACAAATTTATCTCCCTGCCTTCTCAGAGTGGCAAACAGAAAGGCACAGGCAGAAAGAAACTGAGCTCTTCCATTTCTATAATGTTGGAATGGATTCAAAATGAGGGACTGTGGCTATAAGTATGTGACTCAGTTTCCCCTGTCCTCTCCCAGCTTGCCTGTTGGTTTTTTATGTGCTCTTCTCATAGAGACAAGCCTTTTTAGAGAACCCTTTCTTCCACTGCTAGGGGAAGAAGGCTCCTAGGGTGGGGGTGGTGCCCAGCTTGCCTTTCCTACCTCCTGGGCAAGCCATTCCTTTCTCATCTCACTTTCTCACCATTGGCCACAACCTCACCAGAAGAATTCTTTCTCTGGAGAGCCTTGGAAGGTCACAAGTCTAGGCTAACTGAAGGGCAAACAGAAATTCCAAGAATCCAGGTCACAATCTCTGTTTTTGCAATAAAGCCTGAGCTCTTTAGCCTGGCATTTAGGGTCTGATCCTTGCCTGATGAGCATCTCTCACCAGGTCACATGAAATTGCTTCCACATGCTTCAAACACATCTTGCCTTCTGGGACCCCCCAAGCCTTTGTACAGGCTATTTCACTCCCCCTAGGTACCATTTTTTATTTAATGAAGAGTTACTTCCTACTGATTATGTCTTGATACTGTTCTGAGCACTTTGGAGATATCATCTCCTTTATCCTCACAACCCCTAAGCACTATTACTACTCCAATTATTATTACTCCAATTTAACAGATAAGGGACTTGATGCTCAAGGAAAATAAGAAGTATGGATTTAAACCCATTCGGTCTTGGCCACAGTCAATGCTCCTAGCCACTATAATATACTGCCCCTCAAATTTCTGACTTTCTTCCACTTCCTCCCTACTTATCTTAGATATCAACACCTCACCCCAATCTGCCTCTGATATCTCTGCGCTCCCACATCTCTGAATTCCCACCTTTGCCTCACAGTGTGTTGAAACAATATGATTGACTCTTCTATGTCTTCACTTTTTTAACGTCTTTTCTTAGTACTGGAGATCAAACCCAGGGCCTTGTTCATGCTAGACAAGCACTCTACTGCTGAGCTACACCCTTGGCCCTCCAAAAAGCTTTTTAAAAATTTAAGTATAATATACATAAATAAAAGTACTAAAGACAGAAATGCACAGATCTTGATAAATTGTTCCTAAGTAATCATCCATGTAATCAGCACTGAAATAAAAACAAAACAACATTTTCAGCACTCTAAAAGGTCTTGGGCCTCCTACTCAGATCCCAGTGGTAATCAGTATCCTGACTTCCATCACCAAAGATTAGTTTTGCTTACTTTAGAACTTTATATAAATGGAATCATACAGTATGTATCCTTTAGTGTGAGGTTTATAATGCTCAGCATAACATGTGTGGGATTCATACACATTGTTGTATGTAGTTATGGGTCATTTCTTCTTTTTGCTGTGTAGTATTCCATTGTGTGAATATACCACATTATTTATCATTCTCCTGTTGATGGCATTTGAGCTGTTTCCAGTTTGCACTATTACAGATAGTGCCTTTATGAACATTATTATATGTTTTTGTAAATATATACAGTCCTGCATCATTTAACAACAGGGTACAGTTCTCAGAGATTCATCAGGTAATTTTATCCTTATATGAATATCATAGACTATACTTACACAAACTAACATGGCTATGGTGTCACCAAACAATATAAACTTATTGGGCTCCTTTTGTGTATGTAGCCCATTGTTAACTGAAACACTGCTTTTCAGCACATGATTGTATAAGCATTTCAGATGGGCACACACCTAAAAGTAGAATTGCTGAGTTATTGCAACAGCAAGCAGAAACACCAAAACAACACCCAGGGTTTGGAGGCAGATTTATTTATGTTGACGCGCACTGATTGGGATCACTCCCAAAATAGCAGGCTCTGATCTCTGGCGGAGATTTTATATGATGCACAAGCAGGAGGTACAAAGGAGGTAAAAAGGCGAGACAGAACAGCCTGGCAGTTCTTCTGATTAGCTAGCAGGGTGAGATCATCAGTTACAAAGGTAGATTAATGATCATCAGTTTATGAAGCTTGATACAGTGGTACAATAGGCACCCTGTATGTTCGGTTACACTCTCGTTGTTACAGGGGTCATGAAAGTAATTACAAAGCCATGAAGCAGTTACAGAGCTGGGCAGTTTCAAAAGAACAAAGTTTTGAAAAGGACAATTTCTCTTGTACAGTTTTTCCCTTTCATTTCCCCCTCTCGTCGTTACTCAGAAAAATCTTTTTCAATGCTGGGGCTGTTCTTTTTGTCTAAAGCTGATCAAATCTGAGAATTACTGAGCCTTGTCCATTCTAGACTTTGGCCTGAATTACCTCCCAGGTGTCAGTTTTTACCAGGCGAATTCCCTGGTTAAATTAAACAGAGCCAGAATCCAGACCCCAACATTAAATGCCAGTACATTAGTAACAACAAATATTTTCTAATTATAACTGATAGCCCTGGGCTTTTTAGATGAGGAAGCAGTTTAAAATAACAAATCTAGGGCCGGTGAGATGGCTCAGCGGCGTAAGCGCCTGCCTTGCAAGCGCGAGGGCCCGAGTTCGACTCCCGGAACCCACATACGAAAAAGGGGCCGGTGATATCGCTCAGTGGCACGGGTGCCTGTTGGTGCGCGAGGTCCTGAGGTCGTCCCCCTGGTACCCACAAAAAAAATAAAAATAACAAATCTAACAAACAAAACTGTATAAAGAATAAGGAAAAGAGCCTTACTGGTTGTCTTTCATCCCTCTGGGACAACTGTCCACAAGGCCAAGGCAAAGGTTACAGTCTGTAAGAGGATAAGGAGCAAGAACCAAGCAGGACAGCATAACATCAAGTACATATGGGAGGGACTGGGGTAAATAGTCACATTTGAAATCCCATGAACATTGTCCTCCAAGCTTCAGCCATGCGTGGACCTGTCAGCATGCATAGTGACAGGAGCAAGGCTTTGAGTATGTTGTCCATTTAGAGTGAGCCCCAGAGGAGCTGTCCAGATAAATTTTTCAGTGCATCTAAGGCTGGATTTCTGAAACTTGTGGAGGTAGTTAATATGTACCTGGGTTATATGTGTGGGCAGGAATGTCTACAGAAGCTATATGTAGATTTATGTTTTATTTCTGTATAATCTATCTAGTCCACTATAATACATGAGGTCAGGGCCAGTGACACAGATGCTGAAGCCTGAGCTGGCTCCAGGGTTATGGGTGCCAGCACTGCAGCTTGAGCTTGCAGAACAAATGGTTGGGGCAGGTCTGGCTCTGATCTTCTGGGAATACCAGGTAAAGTTTTTCTGGCTGGGGTTGATGTTTCAGTCAGTTGGATCCCCGGAGGGGGCTTAGGCCTCTGGACTGGATTATTTTCCATCGTTGGTGGCAGGTTTCCAAACAGCAGTTTGCTGTGCAGATCATCCCTTCAGGAAAGTTTTGGCCAGAATAGTTTTGTCCAAGGTGACCACAGCATATCTAGCCTTTCAGACTTCATTCCTAACATAGCTACTTCCATCCATAAACAGGGTGTATGCAGCATCTGTCAGGGGGTCCATTTTTTAGAACAGTTCATCCCAGTACAGCATGTGGCACCTGGACAGTTAGGTCTCGGTCTAAGGTGAGTTTGTCAGCTTTCTTGATCAGAAGGACAATGGCTGTTAGAGCATGGAGGCGAAGGGGGAAGGCAGTCCTTAGAGGCCACTAGGTGCTCCCAGGGACCAGCAGCTCCAAGAAATTTGTGGGGTTTCTTTTTTGTAACAAGTTTCTGCCAGATATCGCAGAAGAGCTTTTGTGTCTTTCCAGTGGGCAGCTTGGAAGTATCATTAATCAGAAGTGCTCTTTAAAGAGGGAACAAGTTTTTGAACCTCTAGGAGGTTGAGTTCAGGTCAGTTGTGAAGAGGGGCTGGCTGACAGGAGCCAATCAAAGGCAGAAGAGGGAATTCTTAGGCCCAGGGAGGTGTACCAGCAGGCTATGGGTGCAAGAAGACAGGCAACGTATATGGAGGGCAGTTGTGGCAGCATTGGCAGCTTGGAGATCTTGAACTGACTTTACAGGCAGGAGAGGTGTACTGTTTGATGTGGGTGAGGTTTGTCTTGGGACAGAGCTTGATCACCAAAGAGGCATGATTGATGGCAAGCCCTGGGGGTGAGTCCTTTGTCCATACTTCTGGAATCGAGTCTCTCAAAATTTCAGGGTTATGGGCCAGTGATACAGCTCAGCGGCATAAGTGCCTGCCTGGCAAGCACAAGGCCCTGAGTTCGACTCCCGGTACACACATATAAAAAAAAATTTCACGGTTATGATTGTCAGGCATTTCAGGCTGACATAGGCACTACTCTTCCTCCTGGGGTACAGTCAGAGTCAATATTGAGTCCAGGACAGTGGACTCGAGTGTGAGGGAGGCTGGTCACATCCTAGGAGGGGTATAGAGCACTCAAGCATGTACAGGAATTCATGTTTGAGTAAGTGTCCATCAATCTCACAGGATCTGCTTTTTCAGAATTTCTTTTCAGTGGGGGCTCCAGTGGGTAACTTTAGTAACTTTAGACATGTTTATTGGCTTCTTGCCTCCCTCTTTGAGGTCTTCCGGGAGAGCAGTGTGGTACTGATCTAAGGCTTCATGGCCCTCTGTCACATTATAGTCCCAGTTTGGACACGGTTGGGGGAGGACCGTGTTCACCCATGCATCAGGATCAACCACAGTGGCAGGGACTTTTGACTTTAACCACGCTTGGGCCCCATCTAAAATATGGCAGTGTTCTTCAGTATTAAACAGAGTCAGAAGGAGTTGCTGACAATAGAGCAGGAGGCTGTGGTGCAGGAGACAGAACTGGCAGTGGTGGCACTGTGGCTGCCTGAGCAGCTAGAGGTTGATGAATGTAAGGAGGAGGCAAGTCAGACTTGGGGTCCTCAGGCAGAACAGAATAAAGCTTTTCTGGCTTGGGCCAAATCTGAGAGCCTCTCAGACAGCCTTGTGGGTTTGTTTTGATGACTAGGATGGCTTTCTTGTTGTGCAGGACACAGGTGCAGAGCCGAGTTGGGAGAGTTTTTAACCCCTATGGCAATTGAGTCCAAGTGAGCTGGCCTTTTATCTCAGGATTTTCCCAGTTGAAGGGACTTATGGGAGCAACTCACAGGCAGAGGCACAGGTTGCTGCCAACTTTTGCAATAACTGCTGGCTCTCGGGGGCCCAATTTGATAGAGCTCAGTCTGTCCTATCTATTCAGGCCTGACAGGGCACAACTCATTTGTCAGGGCTGACAGTCTAATTTTTCCTCAGTCAAAATGTGGAACTCGGAAGGAATTATTGACAGTCATCTCAGGTGGGCATTAGATAAGGCCATCTGACCAGGATAGGCTTGTAAGCAGAAGGCTCTGGAGGGAGGGCCTCTGTGGCCAAATGCAGGCAATGGCTAGCTGGAACCAGTTCAAATGAATGGAAGTAGAGGTGTCGGGAGCAGGGAGTGAAGTTATAGGTGTTGGCAGCAACTCTGGCAGCTGATGAGGGTGCCAAGGTGGAATTCTCAGGAAGAATGGGAGCGGTTTGGTTTTATTTTTAACTCAGTAAAAGCCCCTTTTCCTGCAGTCAGGGACTGTGGGTTTTAACTAATTAGTTCCCATTCTATCTCCCTATGGCGTATGTTGTGTACCCTTGAACGATGGCACAACAGACAATGGGTGGGTGCCCCTCAGAGAGAGACCATTCAGATGCCCACCTGGCCATGCCCCTTGCCAGGCCTTAGGTGCGACTTAGCTAAGGAGGGTGCGAGGCCTCCTTTATGTCATATGTCAATCGCCACAGAACTGCAGGTGAGGGCCCAGTCAGCCACCGCGACCAGTGCTTCCCAGTCTTGGTGCACAGATGGAGCAGCCTATTGCTTATGCTGTCTGTTCCTCTCACTCACACAGTCATTCAGCAGCACTCAGAGATTAAACATTCGAACCCCTTACCCTTGAGGGTGGCCTTAACTAACAAGAGTTGGTCAAGCTCTTCTGCTCGAACTGAGCAGGACTGACAGACTAATTAACTGGGGTGCCCCCGGGGTTCTTACCGGAATGAGACAGGCAGGCAGACAGACAAATTGCATCCTTTCCTTTTGGGGTCCGATGTGAGTCGCTTGAGCAGGGAACCAGGGATCCTCCTCCAGACCTCCAAGGGGACTCGAGAAATCTTGAGGGCTTGCCTTCCCGTCGGGACCTGGAGAGGTCCTTGCTCTGTCCACGAGGGCCACAACTGGTGACCAAAGAGGTCAGCATGGTTGGTCTTTCCAGCTGACACACCAGATGCAACGGCAAGCAGAAATACTGAAACAACACCCAGTGTTTGGAGGCAGATTTATTTACGTCAACAGGCACTGATTGGGTTCATTCCCAAAATATCAGGCCGTGATCTCTGGTGGTCTAGGGCTTTTATATGATGCACAAGCAGGAAGTACAAAGGCGAGGCAGAACAGTCTGGCAGTTTTTCTGATTAGCTAGCAGGGTGAGATCATCAGTTACAAGGGTAGAGTAATGCTCATCCTGTATGTTCAGTTATGCTTTCATGGTTACAGGGGTCAAGAAAGTAATTACAGAGCCATGAAGCAGTTACAGAGCTAGGCAGTTTCCAAAGAACAAAGTTTTAAAAAGAACAATTTCTCTTGTACAGTTTTTCCCTTTCAATATATCCATAAGTCACTTACTGGAGTCTTACTCTGTTTCATTGGTCTATTTATTTACCCTTGTAGCAATGTTCCCCATCTATAGCTTTATAAGTCTTAGTGTGTGGTAGAGGAAGTCTATTATTTTGACTTTTCTTTTCCCTTTGTAATGCTAAAAAATATTACAAGAAGCTTGTCAAATTACACATACATATAACAACACTCACTTTTGGAAGATTGTATATTGTTACAATTCATGATAATGAATTGCTCCATTCATATACCAACATGGTATATTGCTCCATTTATTTAAGTCTTCTTTAATTTCTTTCAGTGATATTTTATTATTTGTTGTATAGAAGTCTTGCACATTTTTCATTGGATGTATTACTAAGTACTATTAATCACTAGATTACTAAGTTTCCATGCCAGGACATTAAAGCAAGAAAAAAGACATAGAATTAGAAAGGAAAACTAAACATTCAAATATTTACAGATGATAAGATTTATATGCTGATATAAATGGTATGTTTTTTCCATTTTTGTACGCTCTACTGCTGGTATACAGAAAAAAAAAACCCTTTTTTTATATAATAGATTTACATCACTTAGAAAAAAATTTCTTCGTGTGCATGTGTGGTGCTAAGGATTGAACCCAGGACTCTACCCCTGAGCTCTTCAGTCCTAAGCAAACTGACGTTTAAATGTTGACCTTGTGTCTCACAGCCCTGACTAATTTACTTATTTAATAGTATTTAACAATTTTGAGGGATTTCCTGTACACAAAAATTTCATCGTATGTAAATATTTGCATGTTGGGCCGGTGAGATGGCTCAGCGGTGTAAGCGCCTGTCTTGCAAGCGCGAGGGCCCGAGTTCGACTCCCGGAACCCATATATGAAAAAGGGGCCGGTGATATCGCTCAGTGGCACGGGTGCCTGTTGGCACGCGAAGTCCTGAGGTCGACCCCCGGTACCCACAAAAAATATATATATATATTTGCATGTTTAGTTTTCTTTTCTAATTCTATGTCTTTTTACTTGCTTTAATGCCCCAGACAGGACCTTCAGTACAATTTAAATAAAAGTGACTATAGTGGGCATCCTTGTTCCATTCCCGATCTTAGAGAGCATTTAACATTTCCCCATTAGGTATGATATTTGGCATAGATTTTTAAGGAATTACACTTATATTCTTAGCAAACTTACATTCTTTCTTTTTTGTCATGACACTTCTTTTGCATCTGTTGAAATGGCCACCTAAATTTTCTCCAATTTCCTGGAAGAATTTGTGTAAAATTTGAAAATGAGTGAGTCTTTTTTTCTTTAACTATTTTGTAGAATTCATTATTGACAGTTTCTGGGTCTGGAGATTTCTTTCTTGAAAGTTTTTAAATTATAAATTCAATTAATTTGGTAGTCATAAGATTGCTCAGATTTTCCATTTTTTTCTTTCTTGAGATTTAGTGAATTATATTTTTTCCAGGAATTTTTCTACTCAGTTAAATATTTCAAATTTGTCAGTACAAAGTTCTCCCTAATACCCTCTTATCTCTTATTATATTTTAATGTCTCTGTGACCTGTATTGTAGTGCCTCCTTTTGCTCCTGATACTTTTTTTTTCTTTTTGGTACCTTCTATATTTTTTTTTCTAAATTAATCTCAGGGGTTTATCATTTTCAAGATTTTCAAAAGAACCAACTTTTAGCTTTGTTGATCCTCTCTCTTGTAGTCTGTTTTCTACTTCACTGAGCTCTACTTTTATTTCTATTATTTCCCTCCTATTTATCATTCTTTTTTGTTTTTTAGACAGGGTCTCACTATGTAGTTCAGGCCGGCCTTGAACTCATGGCGATCCTCCTGTCTCAGCCTCCCAACTGCTGGGATTACAGGCATGTGCCACCATGCCTGGTGGTCTCTCCTTCTATTTATCTAATTTGCTCTTTTTCTAAGTTTTTTGATAGACTTCCAGCCTTTCTTTTTTTTTATAATATATGAATTTAAATCTGCAATTTTCTCTCTAAACACAGCCTTAGCAGCATCCCACAGGATTTCAGATGTAATATTTTCATTATCAATCAATCTAAAGTATTTTCTAAATTCCATTGTGAATTTGTCTTTGATCCATGGGTTTTTCTCCCTCTCCAAAGCATAGTACCCAAACTTTAATGGGCATAAATATAACCACTGAAGGTCTTGCCAAAATACAAGCTTTACAGTCCCATCTCAAGCCTACCAGATGAGTATTTCTGAAAATTGACCCTGTGGAATCTATATTGCACAAGCCCTTTACAGGATTCAGATACAGGTGCATGTGTACCAAGCCTGCAGTTTGATGGCAGAGCAGGGTTTCCTAAGAGCAGGGAGCAAGTCCGATTCACCTGTATCATCAGTGCTGAACATTGGATCTACATAAAGCTGTGTTTAATAAATGAATGAACCAATATATGAGAGAAGAAAGAAAATAAATTTCCTACATCAAGAGAATTGGAATTCTTCATTGCTATAAATTAGAAGAACCACTTCAGCATCATTTGATCCCAATTTAATCCCATTTGGGGTTTTTGTTGTTGTTGTTGTTTTGTTTTGTTAGTTGTTTTGTTTTGCTTTGTTTCAGACTCTCTATGTAGTTTGGGCTGTCCTTGAACTTACTATGTAGCCCAGGCTGGCCTCTAACTTACTATTAACCCTAGGATGCCCTTGAACTCACAGCAGTCCTCCTGCCTCAGCCTCCTGAGTGCTGGGATTACAGGTGTATGCCCCCATACCCAGCAAGGTTTTTTGTTTGTTTGGTTTGGGTTTGGGTTTTTTTTTTTGGTGGGGGGTTGTGTGTTTTGAGACAGGATCTCTCTGTGTAGCTTAGGCTGGCCTTGAATTCACTGTTTATCCCAGACTGGCCTCAAACTTACAGCAGTCCTCCTGCCTCAACCTCCTGAGAGCTGAGATTACAGGCATGTGCCACTATGCCTGGCTTAATCCCATTTGGAACTAATATTTTTTCCTTGTCTTCATATCTCTGCCCACCCTGTGTTCTCACTTATCCCATTACACTGTCTGGAAACACAGCCCTGAATATAGGTTTATGCTTGTCCACTGGCCCAGAGAAAGTAAGGGTAGCACAGGAGAGATCCTGGTAGGCACTGTTCAGAGCTGGGCACACTAGCTCCTTCCCACAGCCTCCCACTGCCCGCCTCCAGGCCCTGCCCATAGAACCCCATTCCAAATAAACTTAACCTACCCAACCTTTCAGATCCCTCCCATCCCAAAGCCTCTAAGAAACATTCACTGCATCTCTGTCCTGACGCAGACCCCAGAACACTCCCTATGCCATACATCCTCTGCACTTGCAGCCTCTGTGAGTTGCTTTCTCAGCAGCCCCTTGGCCACCTCTCCCCACTTCCACACGTGCCATTCTCCAGCATCTCAGAAAAGCCTGAGCATGATTTACCCAGCCATCTATTGTCCTGGCAGCACAGCGGCCACACCAACATCCCCACCCAGTCAGCCAGTCAACCAGTGGTTCCGGGTCTCTCCAGCCTCCCTCTCTGCCCCGCCCCAGGAAGGACCAGGCTGCTGTTGGGTAGGAGTCTCCCTGCTTGCCTGCTCAGCCTCTCTCTCTCTCCCTCTCTCTCTCTCTCTCTCTCTTTCTCTCTCTCCCTCCCTCCCTCCCTCCTCAGCCTGCCCCTGAGGCAGGGACTGTGCAAATCGAGGAGAGGGGGGACAGACAGGCTGGATGGGGTCCAGCTTAGGGCCCAGGACTCCCCACTGATGCCCTATCTAGGCTGGGTGTCCCCAGCATCTTAGCACCTGGATTTGTGTGAGCCTGGGTGATACCCAAGCTGGGGAGATCCTTCCAGTAGCCTCATGGTGCTCTCCTCTTGCATCAGGAACCCCCTCGAATGCTCTGAGCCACCCTCCTCAACCCGGATCTAAAACCTGGGACACATCTATCAGGCCAACCTCTCTCTCTCCACCCCACCTCCTCTTTCTGGCATCTATCCCCTCCCCAACACCTCTGCTGCTGCCTCTGGCTGTGGATCCATACCTCTTCCCATCCCCACCAGGCCTGGGGAGCCGGGGTAGCCTGAATGAGAGACCTCCCTTACCTGGGGCTCTCCCAAGCGGTGCCCCGTGTGCTCCCAGGGAGGAGCCTCGGACCCTGAGCATCTGCTAGAGGCTTGGCAGAGGCCCCACGGGGACCGTGTCTTCTGAGGACAAAAGGCGGCGGCCAGCAGGCAGACGGGAGGGGGAGGGTGGCCACCAGGCTGGCAGACGGGTGCAGGGGCCAGCCCTGGCCCCCCCTCCCACCTTGGCTGTGGCATGAAGATGGGGGTGGGAGTGTGTACTGGGGAAAGCACTTGCTGGGGCACCCACCTGCCAGCTAGTTGGGCACCCCAAAGCTGTGTGCTGCCCATCTGGTGTTCCCCAATACCCCCAGCCCTGCCCAGTGCACCCCTCCCATGCCTGCTTCCCCTGATGCCTGCAATTTAGACCAGTCCGGCTGTATCCACGGCAACAGAAGCAGGAGTGTCACTGGCGGCCAGATTATTGAGGGTCCCACAATGTGGCCTGGGCTGTGGTTTTTCCTGGGTGAGACAGCTTGAGCCCCTTTTCTGGATTCCAAGACAGCCCAGCTGAGCGATCCCAGGTAAGCAGTCTGCATCCCTCCACCAAGGATGGGTGGCCGGGGCTTCTCTTCTGTTTCTCCACACATATTTCAGAGTCTCCATCACTGCCATGCTCTCTCTCTCATTCTCTCCCCCCTCCCCCCACCCCATCTATCTCTGTCTTTCTGCTCCATCATAGAAGCAGGACCTACTTGAACACCCAAGCCTGGAGACTCCTTATCTTCACTCATTTTCCCCAATCCCAATGTCCCATGAGAAAGGGAACCACCACCTGTTTACCTGCACAGGGTCTGTTTTTATCATTATGGTCATGTTCGGGCACAAAGCTGTGTTAATACTTCCTGTGTGCTAGCTGTGGAGGGATTCCTGGGAGCCCAGCTGTGGTGTTCCCCTCACAATGCCGGCAGCTGCTCTCTTTCTCTCTCTCTCTCTCTCCCTCTCTCCCTCCCCCCCTCCAGGTTCCTTGGCCTGTTTGCTGTGTGTGTGTGTGTGTGTGTGTGTGTGTTTGTGTGTGTGTACACACCTGGATAGCAAGCAAATGGGTAGATATGACAGGGAAGCTGCTTTTAACTCAGACCACCCCCCCACTCCTTTCTTCCTTTCCTTCCTTCCTTCTCTTTCTCCCCACAGGTAGCACAGACTTTTGCTCCCTCACAATGGAAGGTATGCTGTGGTTCCCAGCTGGGGGAGGAAGTCACCATAGGCTTAAAGGAAGGTGAGGTGGGGGTGGGGAACACTTCAGGCCCTAAGCTGCCTGATGGCTCTGAGAGGGCAAGGACCAAATCACATGACAACCTGGGTCTGAGAGGGGCCAGGCACAACATGCTTGTCCCCACAATGTGGGACCCAGCTTCCAACACATGGCTGTCTCTGTCTCAGATACCCATGTTGTGTCTGGGACCTCCAGATCTTATGGCCTTGTGCATGGTGGCCAGATGTCCCCTATATCTAGAATGGCAGAAAAACCTGGTACATGGAGAACAAGGATTCTACAGGGACAAATCCCCAACTACTAGCTCTGCAACTGTAATGGAAGCATGGCATTTAATTGAACCTCAGTTTTTCCATCTGTAAAAGAGACTGGTAACCCTTCCTTCATGAGTGTTTGTAGGGATTAAATGAGTTGGTGCATGTAAATAAGGGATGTGCACAGAGGTGGCACAGAAAGAATGTCAGTAAAACTCATGATCAATACTGTTGTTAATTGTTTATGATTAATATCGCTGTTGACAATTTGGGGGAGGTGCTCTCCAGGGTCTCAACAGAGATCTGAGGAAGGCAGCAGGTGGGCAAATGGGAGGATGGGAAGTGGGGGAAGGCAGAAGCAGCTCTATGTTGTTATTTCTCATTTGTAGACCATGATAAGAGGTAATTATAGACAGAGTCCCCCAATTCCACCCGACTCCAGGCTTCTTTCCCTGCACTTGCCTCTGTACACACACACACACACACACACACACACACACACATACAGGATTAAGCCCCTGTGAACCAGCATAGGCCTGACTTGTAGCCTGCTGCATTCCTGACCCTGATAATCTATGTGTCTCTCTGTTGAGGGGATACTTGGCAAGAATTTGCCTGTGGTCAGTGGTTGGCAGGGCCTGGAGACAAGGCTGAAGCTTCTGAGATCACAAGGCTTCAGGTAGAGCTGGGGTGTGGCCCATGCAGCAGCCAGACCTATGGAGAATGAATCACAGGGAGTTGCTTAACTAGAGCCTGGGGTGGGGTAAGAGTGGGGCCTGCTGGATGGATTCTGGGTGTGGAGATATGGTGGAACACTGAGTGAGGGGTCAGGAGCCAGGGGAGAAGCAGAAGGAGGGGAAAGACTGAGCCCCAGAAGAACCTCTCTGTGACAGCAGGGAAGGCTAGGGCCTTGAAGCATAGACTTTTTTGAAGAGGCATTTGGTATGGAAGGCAAAGGGCACAGCCTGTGGTCTGGGGCATCTGGGGCATCTGGGCCCTTAGTGTGGGTGTATATGTTTGATTGAAAATGTGTGGCTGTGTGTACGGTCTGTGTGTGCATGTCTCTTCATGGGATCGTGGGTGTGTGTGAATCTGTGTGTGTGAGCAGGCCATATGATGGTGTGTGGGAGTGTGTGGGTGTCTGGGTAGGCTGATATGTGTACAGAGGGATAGGTATGACTTTGCATGTCTGTCTGGGTGAGCAAATGGGCATGTTTGATTCTGACCCAAGTGTGAGTGTGTTTCTCTGAGCCTATAGGCCTGTTGAATGTCTGATTGTATATGTGCGTGGGATCAATTTGCCTTTGAGTGTATATCCCTGTTTATATGTATATGAGGAAGTAGGTTTCAGAATGCTTGGGTATTCCTGTCCAACTAAGTGACCGCCCATTTCTATCTGATTGTGTATGTTCATGTATGCCCACATGTGCTTGTGAATGCATTTAAATAGTGCGTTTGTGAGTTTAAAGATATATAAGTGCATGCTCATTTATATAGGAGAGGGTGTGTGTATATGAATACATGTGTATGGTATGTGGTGTGGGTGTTCCTGTCATGTATTTATGTGAGTAAGCATGTGTGTGAATGTCTCTGTGGATTCTCTAGCATTTCAAATTATGTGTATGTCTGTGTGTGCGTGTTTTGAGTGCACACTGTCTTTAGAAAAGCCTATGTGTCTATATCCAATTTGGGACATGTGAGTATAGGTGACACACTAGTATAAAGAGAACTAATTGTGTGGGTAGAGGAGGCTGTATGAATAAAAACATATTTTGTGAGTATACTTACGTATGCACATTTAACTATGTGTATGAGTACAGCTGTGGGGGTATGTGCTGCCACATATTATACACACACATACACACTCATAAGCCTGTATGCATAGATAAGTGGGTACATGTGTTTATATGTTTAACTGTGTTTGTGTATACACCATTATGGGTGAGTGCATATCTAATTATGGTATGCATGAGTAGCTACATTTCATAATACTTAGGTGCATGTGTCTCACTATGTGTTTTGTTTGGACTTCTGAGTGTGAATATGTGTTTGAATATGCCTGAGAATTATTGTGCATGCATATGTGGTTATATATACTGATATATATGAATATCTGACTATGTGCATATAAATACATATGCATATGCCTTTTTAATTGTGTGTGTGAATATGCCTGTGTGTATATCTGAGTGTACAGGTGTTTGGATATACCTGTTTGTATAGTTCTAATTATTTGCACTTGTGTTTGTATTTACCTTTATTCTGGATCATATATTGCAGAACAATGTATGTACATGTTACTCTCAGCTGATAAGAGTGTTTCAGTGTGTGGGTATATCTATATAAGGAGGTCTTTGCATGTGTCTGTGATGAGGGTGGATCAATCTTGTGCAGATGAGCAGGTGTGTGTAAGAGTATGTGAGTGTACATCCATGTGTGTAAACATACCTTTGTGTCCAAATCTATCTGTGGAATCTGTGTAAATGATTCTTCTTTCATTTGTGTGGTTTCTCATTATGGGTGTGTGAATGTGTGTGAATGTACATGGTGTACATATCTGGCTATGACAGTGTGCACTTTGCGAGTATATTTGTGTTTCCATATCTGATTATGTGCATATGAGAATGAATTAATGTATACATCTATGTCACATGAATACACTCATAGATGTAGCTGCTCAGTTTTGCATACAAGTCTATGTGTTAGAATGTCTGTATATGTATACATCATCTCATTTACAAACATGTGCATATCTGGCTGTTTGTATGTGAGTACACTACACAGGTGTGTGTGTGTAAATATACTTGTATGGTTATGTCTGAGGATGTGTACGCATACTTGGGAGCTTGCTGCTCTGTGTCCATGTTTCTTCATCAGCTCTGTAGGTGTGATTCTTCCTGTCTGTGGACATGTGAAAGTATGTGTGTACACCTGCATTTGTGAGTGAATGTGTGTCATCCATGAGCATTATGCCATGTGAATGTATGTCATGTATCTATGCCTGTGTTTAAGAGTAAATGGATGTCTACATGTGTGATTGAGTACAGTGTACATGTGCATTGCTACGAGTGTTCCTATGTGTATGGGTGAGGGAAGGTATCTGTGCATGTGCCTGTCTGATGGTATGTGAGAAAGACTTGGCCTTGGTCCTGTACAGATGAGCCTTATCACTGAGAGGGTTCTTATGAGTTTTTGAGACTCTGTATGCACCTAAGCATGTATTTATATGCATGTCTGAGAGTCAGTGAAATTCTTTTTTTTTTTTTTGAAATTCTGATAGACTGCATCAGTTTGTAACAACGGGTAGACATCCTACATATTGGCAAGCTATGACACCTGAACAGTCATGACCCCACTTCTGGGGCCTTTCTGGCCTTGACCATGTACTAGGCTTTTGTGGTTGCTCCCAGGATAATTCCTGTCATCATTCACACCCAAGAAGTAGGGATCAATCATAGCTGATATCCTACTAGGGGAAGGGGGCCCATGACCTCTTTAGAAAAGGATTCCTTGAAACGCAAGGATCTCCCTTCCTTTCCCCCCACCATTAAAGGCCCAAGGAAGAATGGCATTGTATAGTGCCTAGGGTTGGTAAATAGTTTTCATAGAAAGCATCCAAATTATGCCACCCAATCTAGATGTGAATGTGTACAAATAAATGAAGACGTATAGGTATAGATATAGATATAGATATAGATAGATATAGATATAGATCTTAGGAAAGAGAGGTAAAGAGAGAGATCTGGGGGAGAGATTAAGTGAGGATATGAGTTGTGTGTGTGTAAGGGAGAGCATGGGTGTTTCTGGGTAGGATGTGCATTGAGATATTTGGTTTTGAGAGGGGAGGGGTGAATATGGGTGTAAGTAAATTGATCTGTTTGGGTGCAGGGTGGTATGAATGACAGTTTGCATTGATTGGGCAAGAATATATATGAAGATATATATAGATATAGATTATATATATATTTGAGGGGGTGTGGTATGGGTGTATTTGGGTGGTGCAAGAGAGTGGGAGGTTATCTGTATAGCATATGTGTCTGAGAGTGTGTCTGTATACATGTTGTGTGTGTAAGAGAGATTGTGGGCATTTCTGGGTAGAATATGTATATGAGGGAGTATGAATGTATTGGAGTATGCGATATTCAAGTGTGGAAATATCCGGATGGTGTGTATCCATCTGTGTTAGAGAACAGTGTTCTAAGCAATGGACGTGTGTGATTGGGTGATTCTAGATACGTGTAGGAAAGAGAATTTGGGCATATCTAGGTGAAGGTGGAGTGCATGTGTATATGTAATTGGGTGTTGTCTATGGATGGTGTGTGGAGATGTATTTGGGTGAGATGTGGAGGATGTATATGAAAGAGTATGAGTATATGTGCATTTTGTGTTTGGAGTGTAGGCAGATCTGGATGATGGTGATTAAGAGGAGTGATCTGTATTGTGTGTGTAAGAGAAAAGATAGGTGTTTCTGAGTGTGGTAGCAGTGTGAACATGGATGTGTCTGATGGGAGGAGTGTGTATCTAGATGCAGTATGAGAGTTTGGGTATAACTGGGTTCGGGAGAGTGTGGGTGCAGTGAAGGTGTGAGTATATGTATTGAGATGATACATATGTATAAGATGTGGATGTGTCTAGATGGTGTGTGAAATTGTGTGGATATACTCGGGCTGTGTGTGTGAGTGTATGGATATATGTGGAGTGGAGTGGGTTTGAATTTGGGTGTGTTTGAATAGTGGGCAGATGACAGCATGGGTATATTTGGGTAGCAAAGTATGTAATAAGGTATATGTGAATGGTATCATGGTGTGTCGTAAGAGCTTTGGTTGTATATCTGGTTGGAGAGTGTAAATATGTATGTACAGGGTGTGGATGTGGGTGTGTGTGAATGTGTGTGTAACTGGATGGAGTGTGTGAGAGTTTGGGGCACCATCTGGATGAGAAGTGATGTGGGCAGGATGGCAGCATGTGTATATCTGAGGAGGAGGGTGTGTATGGTATTGCACACAGATTGGGTACATGACCGTTGGACATATCTGAGTGGGAAGTGTGTGTAGATATAGATTTATCTGGATGGTGTGTGTGGATTTGAGTGGATCTCAATGGTCCATATGGGATGAATCTGGAAAGTGAGATATGTATGAGAGGGTGGGTGTATCTGAGTGGGTTTGATGTGTATGTGTCAGAGTGAGAGACAGAGAGAGAAACAGAGAACATGAGAAAGTGTGGGTGTACATATGGATAAAATTTGCACGTGAGTGTGGGTTCCCTGAATGATGCGTAGATGGATATCCAAGTGATGTGTGCGTGCGTGTGTGTGTATGTGTGTGTGTGCATACACAC
Organism: Erethizon dorsatum; assembly: GCA_028451465.1. Lineage (NCBI taxonomy): Eukaryota > Metazoa > Chordata > Mammalia > Rodentia > Erethizontidae > Erethizon > Erethizon dorsatum. The sequence goes on from CM051842.1 coordinate 44,278,771, forward strand.
ATGTATTTGGGTTGGGAATTTGAGAGTGTGAATATCTGGGTGGGATGTGTCTAAGTGTAGTGCCTTGGAAGGTGTGTGTTTGTGATATTTTGGGTGTGTCTTGATACTGTGTAGGTATGCCTGGGACAGGTATGAGGGCTCTGAGTTAGGGACATAAATCTGAATGCATCTGAATAGTGTATGTGAGAGTGTGGGTATACTGAGTTGGAAATTTGTATAAGTGAGGCTATAGGTAGTTGGAGTGCCTGTGAGTGTAAGTGTATTTGAGGCAATGTACATGAGGGTAGGAGTATTTAGATGGGATGTGTGTGAGAGTGTGGGTGTACTGGCATCAAGTATATGTATGAAAGTGGCTATATCTGAATGGTGTATGTGAGAAGAATGTGTGTATACAGTGGTTCCTCAGTTCACAAGCACTTTTGTTTGAGAAAAGTTTGGTTCACAAACAAAAGTGTTTGGCAAAACTTTGTTTTTGTTTGCAAACTCTGTACCAGGTAACAAACACGACCCTAGCCATCTTTCCTGAAGATTTGTGTCTCTTTGTATTTGTAAGCATTGGCGGCTATGTGAGTGTGTATGAATGAGTTTGCATTGCTCCCCATGCCTGCTTGCTTCTCTGCATGCAGCAGCGAGCCCTAGTAATATGCCTATATTCATAAGCATGTCTGTGCTGTGTGCCTATATCTGTGTACTAGAGCAGATCTGTGAAAATGACTTTGTATAGAATAATGGGATTTAATCTCTTAGTGTAAGAGCAAGTATGCAGCAGGGGAGTGCATGAATCTGTAGAATATGAGCTGGACTTGACCTATGTCTGAATGTCAAGTCTTATGTCTGTACTTGCAGTATTGTGTCTGAAAAATGTGTAGGTCCATGCAGTTTGTTTTATCTGTATATATTTCTACATGTATCCTTTGAATTGTGAGTGTGTCTCTGCCTAGGACTATATTTCTATAAAAAGATAGTTACACCTGTGCATGTATGTGTGTGTGTGTTGCATGACTGTGAATGATTTATTGGTGAGTGGGTAGCTAGATCCATACTTAAATGACTCTGTGGAGATGAGGGGTGTGTGTGTGTGTGTGCATAAGTACCTGGTTCTGCTTATTAACTGGTATAAGTCTGGATGTGAATAAAAATTTGAATCTTCATGTACACACATGCCCATTCGCACCTATCCGTGTGTGCTACTGTTTCTATGTGATGTGACTAGCTGTGAATGTGTTAGGGCATTCATAATCCAGCATCCAGAGAAAGTGAAATCTTTGTATGGCACACTGGAGTAAAATGAAAATGATTTAAAGGTACTAGGGCTTGGTTACATTTTTCCATATTATGCAACTGTGGAGAAAAAAACAAAAATGCAGAGTTTTCAAAGTTATTAGGGCCGGTGAGATGGCTCAGCGGCATAAGCGCCTGCCTTGCAAGCGCGAGGACCCGAGTTCGACTCCCGGAACCCACATACGAAAAAGGGGCCGGTGATATCGCTCAGCGGCACGGGTGCCTGTTGGCGCGCGAGGTCCTGAGGTCGACCCCCTGGTACCCACAAAAAAAAAAAAAAAAAAACCAAAAAAGTTATTAAATACTGAATTTGTGTACAATTTTCAAATGAAATCTTTTCAGAATTTTTTCATGACACACTTAAGCTCACTTCTAGGAACACAAATTTTTATTCACTAATGCAAATTTGTAGTGGTCAACATCCATAGCCACTTCTTCTGAGCCTTTGGTCATGAGTGCCTTGGTTTATTTTATGGTCATTTGACTCACTTGTGATCATTTTAATCTTGATTTGGTAAGCCGGTGTTGAGTTTAGATCTTCTACATAAAGGTATTTTGCTTCTTAGTGAAAACCCAAACCAAACAAATGAAGTAAATAATATCTGGTGGTTCTGATAGGGTATAAACTTCCATTGTGGCCTGCCACTTCCTGAACTTGAAAGCCATGTTGTTGAGTGTAAGACCAATTCCATGCAGGTTATTCAGACACATTTTGCCCTGAGTCCTCTGCAATTAGCTTGAATGTGTGAAACATAGCTGTACAGTTCTACAGATCAGCAAAGCTCACCTCAAAAACACAAGTTTGGGGAGCATTGGATAGGATTGTGATACATAAAATTTTTGCTGATAAACCTTTCTCCCCAATAATCAGAATTTGAATTTCAGTTTTGTGCTTCAAAGGGAGGATTCTTCTTTAAATCTACCACCTCTTTCTTTTCTTTCAATCAAATGTGATGTTGAAATTTCTTGTAACACTCATGCATTTGGAATCCAACCGAAAATTTTCATTTTGAATAGTTCAAAATAATGATGGAGATTTCCCCTAAGTAGACACAGACATTGCTCAATGCATCTTAATAAATCTTCTTTTGCATTCAAATTGTAACACCAAGTACATATCACTCAGGGAACCATACTTGACCTCACTTCTCCTAAGTTGAAATTTTCCTTCAAATCTTGTCAGTACTGCATACGCCAAATACAATATTTTTAAATGTCTTCAAATTTTTCAATATAACTTTATTCATGTGTTCAAAACACCATTTGTTGATGCCAGTAAGCATCAAATCTGCAAAGTTAGACTCATTCTCAAAGAAATGTTTAAATTTTTTAGCTCGTAAATTGTTTACAAAATTCCTGGGGCCAGTGAGATAGCTCAGCGGCATAAGCGCCTGCCTGGCAAGCGCGAGGTCCTGAGTTCGACTCCCGGTACCCACATACGAAAAAAGGGCCGGTGATATCGCTCAGTGGCACGGGCGCCTGCTGGCGCGCAAGGTCCTGAGTTCGACCCCCAGTACCCACAAAAAAAAAAAAATTCCCACGCACTTAGGTTTAAACAACAGAGAAACATTTACTGATCCCAATTCTTCACAGAAAGCTTAAAGACTGGTGGGGAGTATCTTAGATTTAATTAAATTCACCCAGCATTGTTTTCTGTGAAAATTAGATCTACAGGTAAATTTTTACAGGTGAGTGAATATCTGTGTTATCAAAACAAACTTTCTGCCATCACAACAGCAGCATCAGCCTATAGACTTTTGCAGAGATTCCACAATATTTCAAAATATCCATGTATCAATTTGCATATTTCAACCTTAGTTTTTGTTGGTATTTCTTGCATTTCTCTTCAGGATTTCTTTTTTTTTTTTTTTTTTTTTTTTTATTTTTTAAAGAGAAGAAAAAAAACAAAACAAATCAAAAGAAGAACAAATTTTCAAAACAACATAATAGGAGGGTAACAATGGTTAATACATTACGTATTACTATCTTTAAGTTAGTTATTCAGGACACCAGACATTAGCATTCAATTGTCCAAACATTATTGGCACAAACCTTACTCTTCAATGAACTAAGTAAAAATGGTAGTGTATCTATCTTAACCATCTTATATATATATATACAATTTTTTGCCCTTTCCCTTCTTTCTTTTCCCTATTCCAGTCTCTCTTTCCTTTTGACCAGTTTCTTTTTGATTCACCATATCTATTGTACATTTTGGATCTTATTTACTCTTTCAGTTTCTCATACTAGAGAGATAATACGATGCTTACACATGTGCTTCTGGTTTATTTCACTTATGAGTATTTTCTCGAGTTGCATCCATTTACCTATAAAAGTCTCCAGTTTATCCTTCTTTATGGCTGAATAGTACTCCATTGTATAAAAATACCACATCTTTCTTATCCATTCCTCAGTTGATGGGCATTTGGGTTGTTTCCAAGATCTGGCTATTACAAATTGTGCTGCTATAAACATGGGTGCACATATATCGCTGTGGTACGATGTTTTTAATTCTTCTGGGAAGATGCCCAGAAGGGGAATAGCTGGGTCAAATGGGACCTCCAACCCTAGTTTTCTGAGGAATCTCCACACTGACTTCCACAGTGGCTGTACCAGTCGACACTCCCACCAACAGTGAAGAAGGGTTCCTTTTTCCCCACAGCCCCTCCAGCATTTGTTATTAGTTGATTTCTTTATAGTAGCCATTCTTTCTGGGGTGAGATGGTATCTCAGTGTTGTTTTAATTTGCATCTCTCGAATGACTAGTGATGTTGCACATTTTTTTGTATATTTATTTGCCCTTAGTATTTCTTCATCTGAGAAATGTGTATTCATCTCAGATGCCCATTTTTGGAGTGGGTCTTTAAATTTGGGAGGTCTGATTTTTTTGAGTTCTTTATATGTTCTCGATAGTAATCCTTTGTCTGAGGAACAGCTGGCAAACATTTTTTCCCACATTGTGGGTTGTCTCTTCACTCTGTTGGTGGTTTCTCTTGCTGTGCAAAAGCTTTTTAATAAGATGAGATCCCAGTTATTGATTCTTTGGGATAGTTCCCGTGCGGTTGAGTTTTTATTCATAAAGTCTTTGCCTACACCAATGTCTCCAAGGGTTTTACCTATCCTACCTTCCAGCAGATTTAATGTTTCTGTTTTAATATTTAGATCTCTGATCCATTTTGAATTTAGTTTAGTGCATGGTGAAAGATATGGATCTAGTTTTAATCTTCGGCATGTGTAGAGCCAGTTTTTCCAGCACCATTTATTAAAGAGGCTATCTTTCTTCCAGCGAATGTGTTTGGCACCTTTGTCAAAGATAAGGTGGCTTAGTATGTCTGGGGTTGTTTCAGCATCTTCTAATCTGTTCCATTGATCTTCAGGTCTGTTTTTTTGCCAGTACCACACTGTTTTTATCACAGTAGCTTTATAGTATAATTTCAAGTCGGGGATTGTGATGCCCCCTGCCTTGCCTTTGTTGCCCAGAATTGCCTTTGCTATTCTAGGTCTCTTCTGATTCCAAATGAATTTTAGGATTGTTTTCTCTAATTCTGTGAGATATGCTGTTGGAATTTTGATTGGAATTGCATTAAATCTGTATAACAATTTTGGAAGTATGGCCATTTTCACTATATTGGTTCTTCCTATCCAGGAGCAAGGGATATCTTTCCATTTTCTGATATCCTCTTCAATCTCCTTTTTCATAGTACTGTAGTTTTCAGTATAGAGGTCTTTTACATCCTTCGTGAGGTTGATTCCTAGGTATTTCATTTTTTTGGATGTTATTGTGAAAGGTATTGTTTCCCTAATTTCTCTTTCAGTAAGTTTGTTATTTGTGTACAGGAAGGCTATTGACTTTTGAGTATTGACTTTGTATCCAGCTACACTACTGAATTTGCTTATTAAATCTAGCAGTTTTTTAGTGGAGTTTTTGGGATCTTCTGTGTAGAGTATCATGTCATCTGCAAATAATGATAATTTAACTTCTTCCTTTCCAATCATTATTCCTTTTATTTCTTTCTCTTGTCTAATCGCTCTGGCTAAAGTTTCCAGAACTATGTTGAATAAGAGTGGGGACAGTGGACATCCTTGTCTCGTTCCTGATTTTAGAGGGAAGGCTTTCAGTTTTTGGCCATTTAGTATAATATTGGCTGTTGGTTTGTCATAGATAGCTTTTACCAGATTGAGATAAAGACCCTCTATTCCAATTTTCTGTAGGGTTTTTATCATGAAAAGGTGCTGGACTTTGTCAAAAGCTTTTTCTGCATCTATTGAGATGATCATGTGATTTTTGTCTTTGGTTCTGTTAATATGCTGTATTACATTTATTGATTTACGTATGTTGAACCATCCCTGCATCCCAGGGATGAATCCAACTTGGTCATGGTGTATAATCTTCTTGATGATTTGTTGGATTCTGTTTGCCAGTATGTTATTAAGGATTTTTGCATCTATGTTCATTAGGGAGATTGGCCTGTAGTTCTCTTTCTTAGTTGGGTCCTTCTCTGGTTTTGGTATCAGGGTAATGCTTGCTTCCAGGAGTGAATTTGGGAGTATTGCTTCCCTTTCAATTTCATTGAAAAGTTTGAGAAGTAGGGGCGTTAGGTCTTCTCTAAATTTCTTGTAGAATTCGGCAGTGAATCCATCAGGGCCTGGACTTTTCTTTGTTGGGAGGTTTTTAATTACATCTTCAATTTCATTGGTTGATATTGGTTTATTTAGGATTTTTAAATCTTCTTGATTTAGCTTTGGTAATTCATACGAATCTAGGAATCTGTCCATTTCTTCTGCATTTTCCATCTTAGTAGAATATAAATTTTCAAAATAGGTATAGATGATCTTCTGGATTTCTGCAGGGTCCGTCGTGATATCACCCTTTTCATTTTCAATTGCATGGATTTGAGTCTTTTCTTTTCTTTTTTTAATAAGGTTGGATAAGGGTTTGTCAATCTTATTTATTCTTTCAAAGAACCAACTTTTTGCTTCATTGATTCTTTGTATTGTTTTTTTATTCTCCAATACGTTAATTTCTGCTCTGATCTTTATAATTTCCTCCCTTGTACGGGCTTTTGGCTTAACCTGCTCTTCTTTTTCTAGAAGCTCGAGGTTCACCCTTAAGTTGTTTATTTGCGCTTGCTCTATTTTCCTGATATAAGTATTTAATGCTATAAATTTCCCTCTTAGGACTGCTTTCATTGTATCCCATAAGTTCCGGTATGTTGTACTGTCATTATCATTCAGTTGTAGAAAGTGACTAATTTCTTCTTTAATTTCATCTGTGACCCATTGGTTGTTCAGGAGGATGCTGTTTAATTTCCATGTGTTTAGGGAGTTTTTGTGGGATCTTTTGCCATTGATTTCCAATTTCATTGCACTATGGTCTGATAATATGCATGGGATAATTTCAATTCCTTTGCATTTACTTAAACAGGTTTTATGAGCTAGTATGTGGTCTATTTTGGAGAATGTCCCATGTGCAGCTGAGAAAAATGTGTATTCTGATGTTGTGGGATGGAACACTCTGTAGACATCTACTAAGTCCATTTGTTCAAAAGTTTGGTTCAGTTCTACTATTTCATTATTGATTTTCTGTCCAGTTGATCTATCTTTTTGTGACAGTGGAGTATTGAGATCTCCCAATATAATTGTATTAGTGCTTATTTGATTTTTCATGTCCTTTAGTACTTGTTTTATATAGCTGGGTGCATTGGTATTTGACGCATATATATTTATGATCGTTATCTCTTCCTCTTGGATTGTTCCCTTTACAAGGATGTAATGACCGTCTTTATCTCTCTGAATCCTTCTTGGCTTGAAGTTCACTTTGTCTGCAAAAAGAATAGCTACCCCTGCTTTTTTCTGGGTTCCTGTGGCATGGAGTATTGTTTTCCATCCTTTGACTTTCAGTCTATGAATTTCTTTCTGAATTAAATGTGTTTCTTGTATACAGCATATTGTTGGATCTTGCTTCTTGATCCATTTCGCCAGTCTGTGCCTTTTGATTGGTGAATTGAGACCGTTAACATTGATGGTTAAAACTGATATGTATTGACTTGTCATGATATTTTCCTGTTGTTGGTTCCCACTCTTTGTTTTTCTGCTTTCCGCCTATTTAATTATTTGCCCTGCCTGGTGGATTCCTTCTGTTGGGGTTCCTATCTCTTTCTAGAATGTCCTTCAGAACGTTTTGGAGTGCTGGTTTGGTGGTCATAAATTTTCTCAGATGTTCTTTGTCATGAAAGTATTTTATTTCTCCATCAATTTTGAAAGATAGTTTTGCAGGGTACATCAATCTGGGCTGAAAATTATTTTCCTTTAGAGCTTGCAATACATCATTCCAAGCTCTTCTTGAATTGAGGGTTTGTGCTGAAAAGTCAGCTGTGATTCTGATGGGTTTTCCTTCATAGGTGATTTGTCTCTTCTCCCTAACAGCTTTTAAGATTCTGCCCTTCTGTTGAATTTCTGGGATCTTGATTATAATATGTCTGGCTGAAGTTTTTTTTTGATCATGTCTAGTTGGTGTTCTAAAAGCTTCACTTATAGGGGTGTCAAATTCCTTTTCTCTTCCAGGAAAGTTCTCCCTGATTATGTCTTTGAACAAGGTTTTAATGCTATCTCCTGCTTTTTCATTTATTCCAATTATTCTTAAGTTGTTTATCTTTGAGTCATCTAGCAGCTGCTGAATTGATTTTTCATGGTCCCTTGCTATTTTTAAGAATTTTTCCATTTCATGATCACTAATTGCAAGCCTGTCTTCTATATCTGAGATCCTGTCCTCGCATTGGCTTATTCTGCTACAAATACTTTCAATGGAATTTTTTATCTCTTGGGTATCTGCTTGAATCTGCCTTATGGATTCCATTTCTTTCCTATGCTGAGCATTCATGGTTTCTATAGTTTTCTTAAGTTCATCTATTTTTTTGTCTGTATCAGCTATAGTGTCCTTAAGCATGGTCTTCATTGTAGACATTATCTCTGCAGTTATCTGTGAGATTATTTCTGTTTTAATTTTTTCCAGAACCTCATTCAGTTGCTTTGTTGTTACCACTTCAGATAGGCCAGGTGGGTGGCTTTCGGATTGTCCCACCTCGTTGCTCCCTAGGTTTGCCTTTGGTGAATTGGATGTGTGGGGTTGCATCTTGTTTAAGTGTCGTCTCATTTTTTCTTTCTTTAATTCCTGGGGTGATGTTTGCAAATTACCTATAGTAGGTTACTTTATTGCTAGTGTTTAAGATCTTTAGAAGATGACTACTTCTCTGCAGTATCTTCCAAGTGGAGCTTGCTTTTAGGTTTTGAGCTTTCTGCCAGATCCTACCTCTTCAATTCGTTGGGTATGCGAAGTTGCTACCTGTTTGGCCCAGTCCTTGATTCTTTGGTAGTGTGCCACTGTATTTTCTGTGTCCCTTAGTCAATCTCAATCATGAAATATCAGGAAGGAAAGATGTTTAGAACAATTATTTCACATTTGGCTATAATGTTAACTAAAGCATCAAACGGAGCCTAGAAAATGACAGACTGAGCTAACCAGTTATTTACCACTTTTAGCTGTATAGAGTTGCGGTTATATAACAAAATCTAAAACACACCAGAAAAATTATATGCAGTATACAAGTCCTGTGTATGTCAATTTTTCCCTGAGGAGTTTAAATTTAAAATGAGTTAAGGAGGAAATAGAGTATTGGGAGAAGAGGAAGGAATTAGATGTAAGGTTAGAGGACCAAGAGGGATCCCACTAAAATTGGGACACTAGTGCAGAGGACAGGTGGTAGAAAGAGAAGGAAGGGATAAAAGGAAGAACAGATCACAACCACAATCACAAAGAAGTTAGAGGCGCTGTTTACACTCATATAAAAAACCAGAGAGAATAATGAAGGAAAGAGCAAATACACATACAGAAACAAAAACGAAGATAAAAACAATAAAACAGACAGATCAAAAATAAAACCCCACCAAAAAACCAAACAAAACAAAACAAAAACAAAAAAACCCTTCGCCAGAACAAAAAACGAATCAGTGAGAAAAAAAAAATAATAAAAAATAAAAATAAAAAAAATAAAAAGAATCAGTTCCAGGTGTTGATTCTGCTGTAGGCAGTTACCCTGTGGTGAGAGAGTCCTGTTCTGTGCAGGTCCGTCCCTGTAAGCCAGGAGCGCCCTCTGGCGGGCGGTGAGCAGATGCGCGTACTTTCAGGCAGAGACCAGTCTAGCTCGCCTCCGCTCTCGGCGCCCTTTCACGATCCCTGGGCCTGAGAGGCTCAGCGCGCTGTCTGGAGCGCGGGTTCCCTGCACTGGTTCCCACTGCTCTGGTTTTTCGCCACGCCCCCCACAATGGCGCCGGGCCAGTCGCTCTCTGGCGTGGGACAGGTGTGGCTGAGAGTCCAGTCTCATTCGCCTGCTGACCTCAGCACACTTTCGTGGGCCTGAGAGGCCCCGTGCTGCCCTGTCCGGAGCACAAGTTCCCAGAGCAGTTTTCGAGCCGCTCTGAGTTTCGCCACACCCCCCACAATGGCGCCCGGCCGGTCGCTCTCTGGCGCGGGGCAGCTGTGGCTGAGAGACACTCACCGCCGGTCAGCGCCGTTCTCCGCCGCTCCCCTGCCCCGCCGCTGTCTCAGGATCCTCCGTGGGGGCTCCCTGGGCACCAGCTGCCACCGTGTGTCCGTAGATTTGAGCCTCCACGGCGCTGCAACTCCCGGGATAGTAGAAGGTGCACGCGCGCGGTCTGCTCCTTCTTTCCTTCTTCTTTGTTGGAAGTCACCCATCACTGGTGCCGGGGGTCCCAGATTGCGCTTCAGAACTTCTCTGGGTTTCGGGGAGGCATCTCCCCCCCTCCTGCGCTTTCCGGGTCGCTATATTCCCGTGTTCCAATGGTAACTTTTAGAGAGAGTTTCACTGCCTGCTTCTTACTCATCCGCCATCTTGAGGTCTCTCTCTCTTCAGGATTTCTAACTAGAACTATAAACTAAGCACAGTCAGAAAGCATCCACAGATGCATCAATATAAAATGAAAACCCTTTCCACTCAACAATCTTCCAGGTTAGTGTCTTCTCAGTGTCCTTTGACCTGTATTTGGAAATAATTGAAAGTGTCTCCTCTCCTATTTTCTTTACCTCACTGGTCCTAAATATAGTATGAACAATTTCTCTGCAAACTGCTAACATGTGAGATTTTACTGGGAAGGATATCTAGGATTTGCTCACTAATTGTGCAACCCTGTCACTAGCTGGTTGAGCTCCATCTAAAAATGTTCTAATTATCTCATAAAAGATCTCTCCGGGCTGGTGACATACCTCAGTGGCGTAAGCACCTGCCTGGCAAGCGCGAGGTCCTGAGTTCGACTCCCGGATCCCACATACGAAAAAAGGGCCGGTGATATCGCTCAGCGGCACGGGCGCCTGCTGGCGCGCGAGGTCTTGAGTTCGACCCCTGGCACCCACAAAAAAAACAATAAATAAATAAAAAGATCTCTCTCTCTCTCTCTCTCTCTCTCTTTCTCTCTCTCTCTCTCTCTCAACTGGGAGCCTTTTCTAAACAAGCACCACCACAGATCTACACCCCAACCCTGGAATCTTTCTATTGAAGGGGACAGGAGAACTTTGTAACTTATGAAAACTGATTTTTCTCTGCATTCTTAAGAAGGCAACACTCAGAAACAAAAACATCAAAGCCTAAATTACTATATAATACAGATTGGGCATTCCTAATCCAAAAATCTGAAATGCTCCAAAACCTGAAAATTTTTGACCATGTACATGACACCACAAGTGGAACATTCCCCATCTGACCTCTTGTTATGGGTTGTAGTCAAAACACAGATGCACTAAATATATTGTATAAGATTACCTTCAGGCTATGTGTCTAAGATGTATGCAAAAACACGAAGGAATTTCGTGTTTAGACGTGGGTCCCATCCCCAGGATAGCTTGTTTTATATATATATATATATATATATGCAAATATTCCAAACATTTAAGAAAATTCCAAATCTGAAGCACTTTGGGTCCCAAACATTTTGGATAAAGGATATTCAAGCTGTACAACCTGTGGTCTGCAATAGCAATAATCACAACCTTTCCTCCTCCTCCTCCTCCTCCTCCTTTTTTTTGTTTTTGTTTTTGCTTTTGGTAGTGGCAGTGAGGATCAAACTGAGGGCCTTTGCATGTCAGGGAAGTGCTCTACCACCTGAACTATATTCTAGCCCCTAACCTTTCCATTTCTGTAGAAAAAATTGTGGGAAAACAAGAACAAGGTCAAATTAAAAGAAAAACACTGTATATGTAGGTATAGGCCAAACCAGAAAACCTCACTGATAATAAACAAGTAGCAAAGTAATAATCAGACTATCTGGGATGTTTCAATAGGAAGTGAAATAGGAAGTGATAAAAAAATTTATAACCTCCATTTTTCCACAGCTGTCTGGAGCTCTTCTTGCTCCATCCCTTGCTATGACAAGTGCCCATCAGCTGGGCGGCTCTGCTCATGTTTTCACATAGCCCTGCAAAAGTCAGCTGATCTGTGCAGGTGACCAGATCTACCCCTGAGAGTACACCTGTTGCAGAATGTTTATATCAGTAAGTGTATGTGTGTGCATATGTGTGAGAAAACTGTTATGTGTGCACATATTTGCCAAGTGCAAGTGTCTGTGCAAGAGTATCTGTATACAGGGGCAATGTTTATCTTTGTGTGTGGTTGTACTTGCATATTGCTAAAGTAAGTGACTGTGTGTGGCTTGTGTGTGTGTCAGAGAGAAACAGACAGGAACAGAAACAGAGTGAACCTCCATCTGTGCATGGGTGAGGGTTCATATTTGTGAATGGTCATGTGTGTATATGTGCCAGGATGTGTATAACTGTGTTGGTGAGTATGCTTGATCTATGACAGAAGGTTTGGATTTTTCTCCATGTAAGTGTATCTACCTGTAGGTAGGTATCTGAGGGGAAATCTACGTGTACATATCTGTGTGTGCATAGAGGGTGGTAGGGTTCAGGTGTGTGTGAGCATGCTGGCATATGTAAGGTGACTTTGAATCTAAGTGTTTGTTAGTATGTGTATATGTGACAATATAGACATGCCACTGTGTACTCACTTGTGTTGTGAAACTTTGATTAGGTGAGATTATTTGAATCAGATATATTGGATCAATGGGTATATATGTGTCTGTGTGTGAGTGACAGCGTATGTGAGTAGGTTTGCTCATATGTATCTATTTGTCAGTGTTTAAGAGTTCATCTGTGTGTATGTATGCATGTGTGTTAGGGGAATTATAAATGTGGTTTTGTGGGCCATTACTTGTGTGTGAGAGAGAGTCTGAGTGTTTGTGTATTATTAATAATTCTCAGCCTTCTCAAACCCAATGTGCTTTTTAAACATATTTATAATGCCTCTTTATTATCTGGAAATGGAGTTCTTAATTTCTCCACATATGCAATTTTAAAAGAAAATCCAAGCCAGATTGGTGGCGCACACCTGTAATCCCAGCACTCGGGAGGCTGAGGCAGGAGGATTGCTGAGAGTTTGAGGCCAGCCTGGGTTACATAGTGAGTCCTGGCCAGCCTGAACTACATAGTGAGACCCTGTCTCAAAAAAAAAGAAAGAAAGAAAAAGAAAATCCATGTAGTATTTCATATAATATCCATGTTATATTAATATGATATCAGAAATAAAAAAGAAGCGATTTATAAGAAAATAATATATTTAAATATGTAAATGCTTGAGTGTGACACTCTTCAGAAGATTTAATAAAGTAATTAGAGGCTTGTAAGGCCTTATAATAAATATGGATTCAGCAGAAAGGGGAACTCAGACACAGGAAGTGTAGGAAAATGACAGGCAGAGGCTTCGGGATAAGAATTTATAAAATAGTGAATGACTCCATGGGAAGTGCACTGAAAATGAATGTACAGTCTCCTTTTGACTTACATGACAGCCACATTCCTGAGTAATTGAGGAGAAAAACTGGTGTTTATCTGTGAAATAGAGTTAGATTCTAGGTTCAATTAATTATATACTCAAAGTCCTAGGGGGTGTGGGACATTTCTTAGTGGTGTGGGACTGCCCCACATGTCACTGGGTGGTCAGCATCTCACCCTGGAAACCTAAATGTTAGGACACCCTATACCCCAACCTTGCGGCAATCAAAAATGTTCCTACAAATTTCCAAAATATCTCCTAGGGGACAGCAATGCTTTTACTGAGGACGAAGCGCCGGTACTTCAGCAGGGTACATTGTGTACCTCTATGAAGAGGCAGAGTACAAGACCTACCTCTGCCTCCATGTGCGTGTGTGTGTGTGTGTTTGTGTGTAAGTGCGGGCACATACTTCCCATGTGTGAGCTAATTGGTCGTTGGTCTCCCTAGCAGTAGGCTATCTGTGGGAGTCTGTGAGTGTGGAGGTCTGTGCACAAGGGTACGGGCACTAGCAGGTGTGTTCTGTCCATGTACACCCATCCTTAGCCTGACCTGGGCCCTGGCTGTGGCTGCCAGTCTGTGCTTACGAACACAGACACATATAGTCTCCCTAGTTTTCCCAACAACACCAAGGCTCTGTTCATTTGGTGCTATCATTTCAGGGGGTTGTTTTGTTGTTTGTGGGTTTTTGTTCGCTTTTGTCTTCATTGAGACTCTGGGCTACACATTATTCACTTTCTCCATCTTAGTGTGTCTCTCTGTCTCCCTCTCTATCTCCATTTTTGTTTCTGTCTCTGCCTCTGTCTCGCTCCAGCTCCCTCCCCAACATCACTCTCATCCCCCCAGTCTTCTAGATCTTTCTAGTCTGAGTGATTTTGTGTATATGAGCAATTCTCAGCCTTCTCAAACCCAACACACTTTTAAAACATATTTATACACTTCTACTATCTGGAAATGGAGGTCCCCGTCCCTTTTTCTATCTTTCTCTTTCTATCTCTGTCTCTATTCTTTTCCCTTCTCTGTTGTGCTGTTTCTATATGTGAGTCTTTTTTTCTCACTCTTCTTCCCCTTTTTGCCTATTTCTATCTCTTTCTCTCTCCTCTTTCTGTTTCTGTCTTTTCCTCTCTCTCTCTCTCTCTCTCTCTCACACACACACACACACACACACACACAGTCACATACTTCTTTCCTTCTGTCACTCTCTGTGTGTCTCTCTGACTTTGTCTTACATTCAGTTTGTTTCTATTCCTTTCCTCTTGCCTCCTCTCAAAGCTAAAGAGTGTGTATATGGGTGTGTGTATATGAGTATTCACATTTATACATATACCACCGAGAGCTGAAGATGCCATCATGCTTCGAGGAACTAAAAGGGGGGCCCTCAGCCCCACTTCTCTCCTGCCTAGGACCTTCTCAAGGGCAGGCTAGTAGCTCTTAGACGTCACAGTATCATCAGCTCCAGGTGACTGTGCAGGCCATGTTGGATTGGACTGCAAAACAGCACAAAGGGGACCCCCTTTGACTGGAACAAAAAGGGCATGAAGACATGTACTCAAGCTCCAGCCCAGACCATCCCGAGCCTCCACAATAATCCTGAGCATCTCCAGCTTCTGCCCAGGTAGCCTGGCTGCCTTCCTCCTGGGACCTGCCTTATTACCTTATCACATCCTCGCACTCCCAGCCTGCACACACCAAGTGTTCTATTTCCCCCGAGCTTTACTGTGCTGCTTGCACTGCACTCCAGACACGCTCCCCAGGCCTCTTTTTCAACAAAGTCTGCCTGGATGTCTCCAGGGAGCCCTCGTCACCTACCAGTGCATTTAGTCCTTCAATCAATTAACTTGGGATCTTTTCACTGAGAGCCTACCATCTGCTCTGTCCTGCTCTTTTAGAGGAAATTGAGGGAGTCTACAATCCCAGCCCTTATGGAGCTTTCTTTCTAATATCACAAGGCAGGCAAGAATACAAATTTTTACAGTAAATTATATAGTGTGTTAGAGGAGAGAGAATACAAGAAGAAAAATGAGGGAAAGGGGCATGCAGGTGCTATGACTTCTCACCTGGACTACTGCAGGAGCCTCCTGATAGTCCCTCCACTTCTACCTTTGCCCCATATGATCTGTTTTCACAGCAGCAAGTGGGATCTTGTTCAGTTCTAAATCATGTAATGGCTTGCCTCTGCTCACAACCCTTCCAAGACTCCCATCTCATTTCAAGTCAAAGGCTTTGCCATGGCCTCTGAGACCTGTCCTTGCCATTTTTCTGGCCTCACGTCTCAGCACTTGCCCCTTGCTCACTCTGTTTGTTCACTGTGGCCTCCTTGCTTTTCCCCAAATGTGACATGCAGAGTCCCACCTGAGGGATTTTGCTCCAGCTGTTCCCCCTGCCTGGACTTCTCTTCCCCCAAATAGCCACATGAGTCACTCCTTCACCTCCTCAGGTTTTCGGTCAGATAATAATCCTCCATGAAGTCTTCCCTGTCCACTGCAGTGAAAACTGCAACACCTTCCCCACACCTTCCTATCCCCCTTCCCTTCTTTATGTTTATTCTAAGAACTTGTCATCATCTGACATACTAACTTCACCCATGTCTCTTTTTATTGTCTAGAATGTCAGCTTCACAAAGGCAGGGATCTTTATCTATCTGGCTCACAGCTGGATTCTCAGTGCCTAGAACAATACCTCACATACAGTGGATGCTCAATAAATGTTTTTCAGTGAATGAATGAGCAATACAAGCATACAAATCTTTTTTTTTTTTTTTGTGGGTACCGGGGGTCGACCTCAGGACCTCGCGCACCAGCAGGCGCCCGTGCCGCTGAGCGATATCACCAGCCCTTTTCTCGTATGTGGGTTCCGGGAGTCGAACTCGGGCCCTCGCACTTGCCAGGCAGGCGCTTACACCGCTGAGCCATCTCACCGGCCCCAAGCATACACATCTTTATATTCACACATACTCCCTACCTCACCCAAAATAAAAACCAACATTTTCATCATTGCCCACAGCCCTGCACAATCTGGCCCTGGACACCTCTGACCGCACCTACCACTGGCCCTTTTGCTCATGCAGTTCCAGTAACGCTAGTTTTCTCACTGTTCCTTGAACATGGGAAGCACATTCCTGATCATGAATTAAAAAAATCCACTCACGGAGTGGCTGCCAGAATTTGGGTACATTACGCATATGATCAGTGCTGTTTTGTGAAACTTTTGGTTGAGGTGTGTGTGTGTGTGTGTGTGTGTGTGTGTGTGTGTGTGTGTGCATGTGTACTGAGTTGTGATGTAAAATGTCTTTGGGATTTGCAAAGGGGGAGAAGAGCTGCACCAACATCCCCACCCCACATAACTCACCAGTGGAGGAAATAGGTAACCAAAGACATCCAGAGAGATGAAGCATCCCCACCCAGCAAGGAGGGAGCAGGATGAAGAGTGGACCAGGCTCAGGGCCTGACCCCAGCTGTGGAGTCATGGGGGAGGCTCATAGACACACTAACCCTACCCTTTCTATTTCTTCCTCACCTTTCTTTCCATCTGTTTCTCATTCTCTCTCAATTCTCTCTCTCTTCTCTACCACTCTCTTATTACTCTTTCTCATCCTGTCCATTTGTGTCATTTTCTGTCCATTTACATCTTTGCTGCCATTTTTCTGTCTTTCTTTCCCACTCTGTCTCTGCGTGTCTGTGTTTATTTTTCTCTCTTTGTCTCTCTCTCCTGCCCTCATCTCTCTGTCTCTGTGTCTGTGTTTTCCCCCTTGTCCACATTTGCAGGTACGGCCCAGCAGGACAACTGATGGAGTCCCTCAGGACCCATCGAGTACCAGACTGGCTCACCCTGTAGGGTTGGGAGTAGCCCTTGCCCCTCAGTATGGCCAACACCACCGGAGAGCCAGAGGAGGTGAGCGGCGCATTGTCCCCACCGTCAGCATCAGCTTACGTGAAGCTGGTGCTGTTGGGACTGATCATGTGTGTGAGCCTAGGGGGCAATGCCATCTTGTCCCTGCTAGTGCTCAAAGAGCGTGCCCTGCACAAAGCTCCTTACTACTTTTTGCTGGACCTGTGCCTAGCTGATGGCATACGCTCTGCCGTCTGCTTCCCCTTTGTGCTGGCTTCTGTGCGCCACGGCTCCTCATGGACATTCAGTGCACTCAGCTGTAAGATTGTGGCCTTTATGGCCGTACTCTTTTGCTTCCATGCAGCCTTCATGCTGTTCTGCATCAGCGTCACCCGCTACATGGCCATCGCACACCACCGCTTCTACACCAAGCGCATGACACTCTGGACATGCGCAGCTGTTATCTGCATGGCCTGGACCCTGTCTGTGGCCATGGCCTTCCCACCTGTCTTTGATGTGGGCACCTACAAGTTTATCCGAGAGGAGGACCAGTGCATCTTTGAGCATCGATACTTCAAGGCCAATGACACTCTGGGCTTCATGCTTATGTTGGCTGTGCTCATGGCAGCAACACATGCTGTCTATGGCAAGCTGCTCCTTTTTGAGTACCGTCACCGCAAGATGAAGCCAGTGCAGATGGTGCCAGCCATCAGCCAGAACTGGACATTCCATGGTCCTGGGGCCACTGGCCAGGCTGCTGCCAACTGGATCGCTGGCTTTGGCCGCGGGCCCATGCCACCAACCCTGTTGGGTATCCGGCAGAATGGGCACACGGCCAGCCGGAGGCTGCTGGGCATGGACGAGGTCAAAGGTGAAAAGCAGCTGGGCCGCATGTTCTACGCAATCACACTGCTCTTCCTGCTCCTCTGGTCACCCTACATCGTGGCCTGTTACTGGCGAGTGTTTGTGAAAGCCTGTGCCGTGCCCCACCGCTACCTGGCCACTGCTGTTTGGATGAGCTTCGCCCAGGCTGCTGTCAACCCAATCGTCTGCTTCCTAATCAACAAGGACCTCAAGAAGTGCCTGAGGACTCACGCCCCTTGCTGGGGCACAGGAGGTGCCCCAGCTCCCAGAGAACCCTATTGTGTTATGTGAAGCAGGCGGGTAGGCAGACATGCAGGGAAATGGTCATGGCCAACATGATGGGGCCAACAGCAAGGGTGGGGCCCCATACAGGAGCCTTCTTTTCTGAGCTCCAGCCTCAGCCTTCAAACCAACTGTAATCTAGGCACCTTTGCCAACACCTCCCTAGGGTGAGGGACTGGATGGAAAACTGGGAAAGAGGCATTTCTACTTTTGTGGGGCCTGTCTCCACAGCCTCCTTCTCCACTTCTACACTCTCATATTCTCACTCACTCCCTTCTCCCCCTCTCTCTTTCTCCCTTCCTTCCCCCTCTCTCAAATGACAATTCAGAAAAAGAAAACACAACTCAGAATGCAGGTTTTTCTACTAACAGCTGAGGAGATAGGCTTTCTTGCTTTATGTATCTCTCCTTCTCAGATTGCCCAGAAGGGGGAAGTTTGTCCTGTAAAATAGATTGCCAGAGCTCTTATTGCTCCTTCTGCTCCCAGGCGCCTTCCCTTCCCAAGTCCTTTACCGAGGCCTGGATGTTTAGGGGTAAATTGATCCAAGGCTGCTGACAACAGGGACAAAAGAGGGGACTGGGTCCACAGGGAGCAAGGATGTTTAATTGCTGTGTTGTATGCAATGTTATTTTGGGCTAAGCCTGATCCCAAGCCCAATTGTCTCTCCCTCCCCACCATGTCCAGACCTTCCAAGTGTTTCTTTAGGATCTGTTTGAGAAGCCCAGAGGGTAGGGAGAAAGGTCTCCAGTATGGGCCCAGGCTAGGTGAAGAGCAGGATGTGAGCTGAACTGCTCGAGCTAAAGAGACCAAGCTGCATTCTCTCATACTGCCTCCTTAACCCCCGGCCCCTATCTCTCCTTCTCGAGGATGGAAATCCAGTCCAGCCCTACTAGGGCTGATGTGGGGGTCCTGCAGGTAGGAGATACCCTGAAAGGAAGTGTAAGGAGGAATCTGTACTCCCTAGAGCAGCTGAACCACAGAGCCTGGGATCAGAGCGAATTCAACCCCAGAATTGTCTCCTGGGTTCACACTAATCTTCTGAAGATGAAAATTCTTTCTGGGCCTTGATAACTGATCATGGTAAAAACTCCAAGGCACTATGGACTGGAGTCCATTCCTATCCGACCTCTTTTTGTACTCCTCAAAACTCAGGGGCCTCAAGCCCTTCCTTGGTAGCCTGTAGACTCCTGGGTCCTCAATCCCAAACACCCTTCCTCCCTCCAAACTTACCTACACTCAAAGTAGAACAGATTGCAGCCAGATTCCCAGGTGAAAGGTCTCAAGCCTCCCTTCCAGGGGCAGAATCCACTGTGGTCTTACTTCAAGGCCAGTTCTGTAGATTGGTGAGCCAAGCTGGCACTCCTTTGCCTGGATTTGCCCAGGCTCTCTGTCCCCTTCTCATTTCTTCTGGGGACAGGGACCTATCTGTACTTATCTGCACCCCCTTTTCCCTTCCTTCTAGAAGCCCCTGTCCTAAGATCCTTCCCTACCCCAAGACAGCCCCTGAATTGGGGAAGCCTTGACCCAAAGGGATTGAGGAGGGCACTCTAGGCAGGAGAGAATTAAGGAGCCTGGCTGCGGAGTGGCCCTGGAAAGGCAGGCCAGAGTGGCTGAGAGGCTGGGGTGGGGGTAACTGTTCTCTCAGTGATAGTGATGGGGGTGCCTTTCCGAGGGGGTGGGGTGGGAAGACCAAGGGGTGGGGGGTAAATAGGGTACACTCAGGAGGGTTTTCCTCCATTTCTTTTTTTCTAACTGCCTGGATTCACCATTGGATTTTGTAAATGGAAAAACTAAAATGAACAATGCTATATTGGATGTTTTCTTTTTCTGACTGTGTGTGTGCGTGTGTGCTGTGTGCTTGTCTGTGTATCCTGTCTGTGTGACCTCGTGCGGGAAAGTATGATTGAGTGAGATAGTGTGTGTCTGTGTGACTTTGTGCAGTGAGTAACCCTTAAGGAAAACTTATCTGGTGCACACGTGTAAGCAAATGCCTGTATGTGGAGACATATAGCGTGCAAACACACACACACACACACATATCTTGTTGAGAAAAGACAAACTATAGTATGTGTTGGCACAGGCAGTAAGGTATTCAGGAGATAGAGTCTGGAAATTATATGTATGTATGTATGTATGTATGTAGCAAGCGGATTGACTCTCATCTCATAAGATTGTCTTCCCTTGGTTCAGGCTCTGAGCATGGGGAAAGGAGGCCAGGATACTTGAGAACCTCATCTCCTCCCTCTTCTCCTGAGAGACTCAATCCTCTCCCCAAAACTCAAACAATGTGTTCTTGAAATTGGACCATCACGGAGAATGGGGGCTGATAAATTGAGGTTCAAATGTTGTGAGAACTGACTAGGATAGGAAATGCCCTCACAAAGTTATGTTTCTGGAGGAACTGCTCAGTATGTGCAGGAGCCTTTCCTCAGGGTCCACTGTATACAGGTGGGATTTTGGTCAGCTTTGACTAAATTCAGAGAAAGTGATGTCATGGTAAAAAAAAAAAAACAAAAAAACAAAGAAAAACAAACAAAAAAACCCCAAAAAAACTACAACCCCCCTCAAAAAAAAAAACCCAAGTCTGGGGACCTACCCAGCTGTCCTACTCCCTGGACACTCAATTTACTGTCTATTTGTTTGCTTAATTCTCTTGGGTGCACAGAACTGAGTTGACCATACTCCTCAGTTCTTAGCACACTATATCATCATTGGTTCATGCAAGGCCCTTTTATTCTGTTTTGTTTCATTTTGTACCCTTCATCACCCATCCCTGATTCCATCCTCCCACACCCCACGTAGACACCCGCTCTTTCGTATTTAACATGTGTCCTTCCAATCCACCGTTCCTGTGTTTATTTACATGTGTATCTGTGAAAAATATATGGTATTGTATGTTTTAATTTATATAAACAGTACTGTACTATAAATCTTGTTCTGTTTGTTTTTTCACTCAATATTCTGTTTTTGAGAGATCCAGCCATGTTGCCGTATATAGACCTAATTCATTCTAGTGATCCATCTTAAAACATATGTCACATTTTTCCTATCCATTCGCCTGGTGATGAATCCCTAGCTCCCCCCCAATTCTCTGCTACAACCAGGCTGCAACGGACAGTTACCTACACTTCTTTTTAGGGATACCTAATGTAGGAAAGGAAACAAACTCAGAGAGGAGCAGTGATTTGGCACACCCATTGATGTGAATTCCAGAGCCAAAGCCAGACCCCCACCATCACGCCTAACCCAGGACCATCCATCTCTAGTCATAAAAAAAAAACGAGACGATTCAAAGCAGATAAACTGAAGAAATATTTAGTAGATGAAGAGATAGAAAGCTCTAGAAAAACCTAGGTGAGCTGAATCAATCATTTTATGACGCAAAGGAAATTATTTTTTGCGTGATTATTTCTAGAGCCATTTTTGTAGAGATGGAAAACGCCACTTTAAAATCTGGCCCGCATACCAAAGACCCTGGGTGCCTAAATTGCAGGCGCCAGGTCAGCCCGAGTTCTGAGAAGATAAGGCAGAGTTCACCCCCAGGGCAGAAGCGGGGAGTGAGGGAAGGGGCAGATTTAAGAAGTGCGTAGTTGCTAGGGGGAGGGGAGCGGGGACGACAGCGAGGCTCTTCGATTTCGAGCACAACCTGCTCAGTGCCTGCGTTTGTTTTTCATCTTCTTTTCTGGTGTTCAGAACGTCTAGTACTTTTCCCATTGGATAAAACGTTGCAAGAATAAGGGAGAAAGCTTCTACCCCTCGCAGCCAATCGCCTGGCAGTTTTCCTCTCATCGCTGTGAGGGGGTCAACTCTATGATTGGCGGATGCGATGGGAGCCAATCGGAAAGTGATGACGTGTAGTGTTGGCAAGCAGATTGCATGAGAGCCGGAAGGGGTCGAAGGAGCACGAGCCCCGCCGCGGCGGCCGGCAGCCAATGGTGAAGAAGAGCAGGGCCCTTGCGTTGAAGAGTGGGCGGGGCTTTGGCGATTGGCGCGGAGGGAGTAGGGCAGGCGCCGTAGGAGGGGACGCCAGAGCTAGGCGGTGAGCTGAGCTAGTCCTGTGAGGTTAGACGGCTGCACTTCAGGTGTGACTGGTAGCAGCGGCTGGACTGAAAGCGAAAGAGCGAGTGCAGTCCCCTGAGCTTTGTGAGCGCGGTCACCATGGACCGCCCGGATGAGGGTCCTCCTGCCAAGACCCGCCGCCTGAGCAGTTTGGAGCCTCCTCAGCGCGACCAGCCGCCGCCGCCGCCGCCGCCGCCGCCGCCGCCGCTCCTGCGTTTGCCCCTGCCTCCACCCCAGCAGCGCCCGAGGCTCCGAGAGGAAACCGAGGCGGCACAGGTGCTGGCTGACATGAGGGGGGTGGGACTGGGCCCGGCGCTGCCCCCACCGCCGCCCTATGTCATTCTCGAGGAGGGGGGGATCCGCGCATACTTCACCCTGGGTGCTGGGGGGCCCGGCTGGGATCCTGCGATCGAGTCAGGGTACGGGGAGGTGCCCCCTCCCACAGGGAGCCTGGAAACATTTCCCTCGTCCCAGGCCTCTGGGGGAAGCCTGGAAATTGACGTTCAGGTTGCAGAGCCCAGCATTCTTGTTGAAGAGAAGGCCCTAGAAGAAACCTGTAGCTCAGGGGTGTGGGAGCCCCAGATGTTAGTGGGTCCAAAGAGGAATGAAGAGGCTGTCATAATAGTGGAAGATGAGGATGAGGATGAAAAGGAAAGTGTGAAGAGGAGGCGGAGACGGAGGAGGAGGAGGAAGCAGAGAAAGGTGAAGGAAAGCAAAGACAGGAATGCTGAGAGGATGGAAAGCATCCTGCAGGCCCTGGAGAGCATTCAGATGGACCTGGAAGCCGTGAACATCAAGGCGGGCAAGGCCTTCCTGCGTCTCAAACGCAAGTTCATCCAGATGCGAAGACCGTTCCTGGAGCGCAGAGACCTCATCATCCAGCATATCCCAGGCTTCTGGGTCAAAGCAGTATCCTTCTCATCGATTCTCATGGGCCACAAGCCCATGGCAGAAAGGGAGAGGTGGGGAGAGGGACAGTGAGGGTGAAAGGGTGCTGGGGAGGACCAAAGATGGGATGAGCCCTCTATGGGAAGATGGACTAGAATGGGTGGAAGAGGGATGGAAGGAGGAGGGCAAAACAGAGAAGCTGGACTGGAGATGATGAAGGGGTAAGGGAGCACACAGCATAAAAACCTGACCTCAGTGGGAAAGGTGAGAAGAGCATAACAAAACAATGGATCACAATGAAAAGGGGGAGGGTAATAGAGGGGCACGCACCTGAAAAATTGGACCAGACATGGTGAAAGGAGGAGGGGAAGGGCATACACAAGATGAATTGACTCAGAGACAGTGAAGAGGGAGGAGAAAGGTATACAGCAGAGAAACTGCCCAACTGTGTGCTTAAGCTACATAGGCCTCTGCAAGCCTAGGTCTCTGCATAGACACTAGGAGATACCAGTCCTGGCTGAAGTGCTCTCCATTATAGGGGAGGGGGCTAGAGAGGTGCTGGAGCCCCTGAAGTGTTAGGAAAAAGAATGCCTGGGTATGGAGATCAAGGAGTTAAATGAAGGAGAGCGGAGAACAGGAAGAATCCCATTCACTATTGGTGATTGTTAAGTACATCCCAGAGGAATATATCTAAATCAATGTAACATGTTAGGAACACATAGGTTTAACATCTCAACAGGGTTACATGGATACCCTGGTACACAGGCACTGTGGTATAAAGTAGCATATGATCACAAGCCCTCAGCACACAGGCACACAGTATCATGTAGACACAAGACTTAATACAGACATAGTATTATGTGACCATAGGTCTTCAGCACACAAACACTCAGCATCATTTGAACACAGACCCTCAGAGCTATTCACTCAACACCCACATATATAACATCATGAGACTAAAGTCCCTCAGCAACCAGATACAGTGGCGCTTAGACACAGGGCCTTTAGCTCCCAGGCATACTAAAGTGAACACAGACCCTCAGCACCTAGAGACAAAAATCTCATGGACATAGACCCTCAGCATCGAAACACACAGCAGATATGAACCACCTAACACAGAGGTTTAATGTTGCGTGAACAATCTGACTACATAGATGGTATCATGGTAATATAAGTACAGGTCATGTCCTATAACCCACTTGCTTCATATACGTTACATGAACACAGAAGGAATCCTCCTGCTCCAGCCTCTCTTGGGGTACCCTGCCTGGCCTTCCCTCCCTCCTCACTGAATAGTTAATCCTTGACCTAAACTGCTCCACTCATCAGTTCCTCAACCACCCCAGAATTTCAATCTTGATCAACCAACGCGATGAAGACATTTTCCGCTACTTGACCAATCTTCAGGTCAGGCCAAAGAGGAAGGCCAAGGAATCTGGTTCTTTGAGGTGAGGGGGTAGGAGGGGCCATAGGGGCACAGATTCTATCATTATCCCCATCTTGAGCAGGTACAGGATCTCAGACATATCTCCATGGGCTACAAAATGAAGCTATACTTCCAAACAAACCCCTACTTTACAAACATGGTGATTGTCAAGGAGTTCCAACGCAACCGCTCGGGTAAGTGGCAGTCCAGGGTAAATCCATGTCCCCCCATCTATCATTAGTTTCCTCTTCATGGCTTCCTCTTTCCCTAGGCCGGCTAGTATCTCACTCTACTCCAATCCGCTGGCACCGGGGCCAGGAACCCCAGGCCCACAGTCACAAGAACCAGGACACCAACCACAGCTTCTTTAGCTGGTTCTCAAACCACAGCCTCCCAGAGGCTGACAGGATTGCTGAGGTAAGGCCACTTTCTGGTATGACCAGAAAAGGCCTTGTTAGGCTTGCCCGGGATGCCTGGGGAATTGGAAATAGTACCTGGGGCTTACGTTCATGGCTCTGCTCTTCTTTTTCTCCTCTTTTTTTCAACAGATTATCAAGAATGACTTGTGGGTTAACCCTCTACGCTACTACATGAGAGAAGGGGGCATCAGGGCAACCAGAAAGAAGCAAGAAGAGAAAGAAAGGTGATGGGGGAATTGGTGGCTAAGAAGTGGTTTGTTGGAGATGGGACAAAGACTAGGCCAGTATCACAGGATTCATAGAGCCACAAGGGACGTTTGAGATAATTGAGTGCAATGTTTTACAAGTGAGGAATAATGCCAAGAAATGGCCTGAGGTTACATATGTAGGTCAGGGTCAGAAATGGGACTCTCCCTACCCTAGCCTCATCCCTAGGGACCCTTGTAGACTGCAGCCTCTCCAGTTACTTGCCACCTTTCAGTATCTGCCCTGGGCCTCCTACTAACCCCATACTCAGCCCCAAACTTCCCCACAGTAAAGCCAAGGATGAATATGAGATGGTGATCATGGAAGATGCTTATGACCATTATGCCATGGAAGACATTCTCAGCGAGATCTCAGACATTGACGAGACTACTGACAATGAGACCAATCATGACATCAAGATCTCTGACTTCATGGAGACTACTGACTACTTCGAAACCACTGACAATGAGATAACTGACGTCAATGAGAGCCTTTGTGACGGTGAGAACCCTGGCCACAATGAGAGCCCCAACAGCGAGACCACTGACAACAATGAGAGCGCTGATGACAACAGTGAGAACCTAGAAGACAGTAATAATACCCATGACAATAAGTATCCCAACAATGAGAATCCAGATGGTGACAACAATGGCCTGGAAGATGGCAACCAGGGCAGCAGTGGTAATAACCAAAACGGTAGTGAGAGTAACAGTGGAGATGAGGGCAGTGATGATGAAGATAATGATGGCAGTGAAGGTGACAATGAGGGCAGTGATGATGATGGCAATGAGGGTGACAATGAGGGAAGCGATGATGATGACAGAGACATTGAATACTACAAGAATGACATTGTAGTCTTTGACAAGGATCAAGATAACAGCACCAACCAGGAAAACTATGAGGATGAGGTAGAGATCATCTCTGAAGAATCAATGGAGGAAGAGGAAGAGGGCAGTGAGGAAGGTGAGCTAGACCCCTCTTATCTTCCCTCATTCTCTTTTCTCAGAGAAAACCTGGTGCAGGGTATTCAGACATGAACACAGTCTACTCTGTGGAGGAAAGAGAAAGCATTCTTTTTAAACAATGGAAGGCCAGGAAACATTTAACTTAAAAATGTAACAGAGTCAAAGAAATGGTTCTGTTCTAAGGGATGGGTGGACAAGGAGATAGGACACAGTGGGTGGAAGACTAAGAAGGGCAGGTACATATATTGGGAGTGACACATTGAACATACAGTGTATCCAGCCCTGGCCTCCTAGGAACTCCCAGGCTTGTTTGGGCTGCTGGGAGTGAAGTGAACAGTATGCTCTGTGAGCCCAGAGGATGGATGGAGCAACTAATTCTACATCAAGAGTTGAGAAGGTAAGGAGAGAGCTAGAGGAAGGGGGTGAACTTTGAATTAGAAGCTACATTCCCACTGAGAAGCACTATGGGCCATTCTCTGTGGAATGGAGAATGTGGCAAGGACCTGGAAGGGTGAAAATGCATAGTATGTTGGGCAAGGTTTCTGAAATTGTCTCCTGAGGATGCTTCACCAGTTCTGAAATTTGCTTCTCACAGAAGACTTTGGTGATCAAAAACATTGCAGATATACTGCATATAATACTTCTTGTAGCCGGGCGTGGTGGCACATGCCTGTAATCCCAGCACTTGGGAGGCTAAGGCAGGAGGATCGCCACGAGTTCGAAGCTAGCCTGGGCTACATACTGAGTTCAAGACCAGCCTGAACTACATGGCAAGACCCTGTCTCAAAGAAAAATAAAATAATATAATAATAATACCTCTTGTAGAATCACATGTACATTGGCACCTTAAAGGCTCTAAGAAGTTCTGCTCTAAAAACCCTATTTTACTTTGTAGAACACAGCATTTCCTAAACTTCTTGACCATAAGCCAATGTTCACTGCTCACCAAAGAATGCACTTTAGGAAATGCAGAGGAAGCATTGCATGCAGGGATTTGAGGGAGAAAGCAGTATTTAAGGGGATTCTCAGGTTTGGGTCTGGCCCAGACTTGTTATAGGCAGACAGGAGAGGTGGGCCCATTGGGGAAGTAGAAGGGACAGAAACACCAGCCACTCCTGGAGTTTTGGGCCACGGGGTCCCTAACAGACTTCCATTGAGGGCAGGGACAGGGCACCAAGGATGTAGCCACTGAATGAGTTACCTCAATCTATACATATTTTCAGATCGGGTAGGGAAACTGAGTTGTCAATCCTTTTTCCTTCCCACCTAAGGGCATCTCTAAGAATGGGAAGTAGAGCTGTCTGCCCAGCCCTAAGGTGTGAGTGGGGCAAGGGAATCGGGCTTAAAAAGACAGACTGGGGCCTGTTTAGACCAGATTGGGGGGAAGAAGTGAGGGAGCTGCCTGAGGATGAATAGGGTTATTCAGCTGAGGTTTGAGCTCAGAAGAAATAAACATTGAGGAATACAGCGAGGAGAAAAAGCTACTTTCAGAGAGTTATCAATTTTGATAGAACAAAGGCAGGGAGCCTACCCTGCCTTCCTGCCTCCCTTCCACTCCCTCTCACCCTGGGGGCCTTGTTCCAAGCAAAGGCCCTTGGCAAGTGGTGCCAGGCCCTCAAAAGCCCTAGCTATGTGTTCGGTTCCCTTTTAGAGTCCTGTCTACCTGCCTGTCTAATGCCCTCCACCATTTGCCCTTCCTTGCCTCTCTCCCCTACACAGACAGTGAACAAGGTGAGGACAGCTACCAGGAGGAAGGAAGCTATGAGGAGGAAGGAAGCGAAGTAGACTCAGAAGACACTGACATGGAGCAGGTGCTTCAGGTTCCAAATGCTTGGTCCAACCTGGGAAAGGGGGGGAAAACTGGATAAACATCTTACTCTCTCTGGGGCATCTCCTCTCTGTATCCCTCTTCCCCAGTGCCCTGTTTGCCCTCCCCCTCAGTTAGGGTCCCTGCATTGCACTTCTGGGGGGTAACTGACTTTATACACGGGTTTAAATTTTATTTTTATGGTTTAGTAATTGCAGAGTTCTTATTTTGGGGGGGATATCCCCTCTTTTTTGGCCCTCCTCCCCCACAGGCTTCTGTGTGCTGCTTTTTATTGTGATGCCTTGGTCAGGGCCCCTCTAGCCCCCTTCTCTTTGGTGTTGGCCCCAGCCCTTTTCCCCATAGAGTGGAGACCCTGATCCCAAAGTGGGGAGAGCTGCTATGGCCTTTGTCGCAGCCTCGCAGTGGCCTTGAAGGCTCTGCCTCCATCTTGTTCCCCCAAGTTTTTCTCTTTCTCCATCCCTTTTACCCACCGTGCCTGCTAACTCACCAGGCCGCTTAGCCTTTGCTGTATTCCTGCCCCGCAGAAGTCTCACCTCTCCCTGTGAATATTGATGACCCTAATAAAACTCTGAGCAAATTAAAAATGCTGCTTTGAGTCTTTAGTCCGTTCCAGTGCGCCGTCCCTAGTGGCCAGTCTCCCCACAGACCAGCACAGAGCTACCTGCCCCACGCAGGGCCCTGCAAGATGGTAGTAGCTCCAGGGTTTGGTTGGAGGGGAGCAAGCTCAGCGGGGCAATGGAGGCGTTGCATCAGACCATTGCGGACTGCTCTGGCCAATGGCTAAGCGATGCTGAGAAAGCCCCTCCTACTCCTTGCAGCCGCCTAGGACCCAGCCAGGTAGCAAAGAGCTTCCCACTCCTTTCCCTCTGGCGCGAACATAGACGTTGTGTGCCCTAGAACATCAATTTAATGGTGATTCATCTTTTTCATTTACAGTGCATCAAAATTTTCTTCGGGCCTAGTGTGAGTTGGGCGTGGGGCAGCCAGAGGAGTCCATTTTTCTCGTTGGCATGTAGTAAAACAACAAAAAAGCACGAACGATACCAGTACCACAACCCGATCACGCTGGAATACTCTCTTTGGGGGTGGTGCAAGGCCCCGCTGGAGCTGGGCCTGGGGGAGAAGGCAGGAAAAAAGATGGCTAAGCTGAGGAGTTTGCATAGAGATAAAAGGAAAACTTCTAGCTGTACAGTGGGGTGGGGAGGTTGGGAGTTGGACCTCTTAAAAGCAGACTTTCCCCGAGAGACCTTGGAAAAGCTGCACTGTATTAAATTTTGGATACAGTAATCTTATTTTACCAGAAATATTTCCCAGATTCATTCTGGATAATGGTAAATTTCACACAGACTTTGGTCGGTCTTTTAGGATACAGTATATCTCTGGAACATTCCATCCAAGGCTTTTTATTTTTCAGGAGGGGTTTAAATGCGGTCAGATATTTATTTTCAAGAATGCCCTCTACTGGCTCCTAGGAGAACGGATGGAAGGGAGGGAGAGCAGTGGGGAAGTTGACACTAAACTTCAGATGAGAGTGGCACAGGGACATGGGAGAGGTATTTTCCTTAATTTTAAATTTCAGAACAGTTTTAGATTTATGTAATTATTGCAAAGATAATACAGAGAAACCCTGTATACACTACAGCCAGTTTCCCTTGTTAAAATTAATGAATCCATATCAGCACATAATGATTAATCAAAGTCCATACTTTATTCAGGTTTCCTTAGTTTTGGTTTTTTTTTTTTTTTTTTTTTTTGGTGGGTACCAGGGGTCGAATTCAGGACCTCGCGTTTGCCAGGCAGGCACTTATGGCACTGAGCTGTCTCACCAGCCCCATCCTTAGTTTTAACCTGTTGTCCTTTTTTGTCCCAGGGTCTCATCCAGAATACCATCCTATATTTTAGTCGTCACGTCTCTTTAGGCTTCTCTTTGGCTGTGACACTTTCTTATACTTTCCTAGTTTTTGATGACCTGGACTCACCATTTGAGGGGTACTGGTCAGGTGTTTCGCAGAATTTCCCTTCACTGGGATTTATCTGATGTTTTTCTCATGACTAAAGAGGGTTATGGGTTTGGGGCGGAAGACCACTGAAGTAAAATGCTATTCTCATTATATTAAGTATACATGCTATCAGTATGACTTATCACTGTTGATGTTAACTTTATGACCTGGCTGAGGTACAGTCTGTCAGGTTTCTCCACTCTAAAGTTACTTGTTTCTCTGTTTTCCGTGGTGTACTCTTTGGAAAGAAGCCACTAAGTACAGCCCATGCTTAAGGAATAGAGAGTTATGCTTCATTTCCTTAGAGAAAGTATCTACATAAATTAATTGGGTTTGTTCCACATCAGAAATCTGTCTATTCCATGAGAGCTTTTAAAGTACTAAAATTGACAGGCTTTAGATGTGGGAGGAAAGGGACTGGCAGGAGTCAGGAGGACTGCCAGGTTGCTGTGGGACCTTGCTCTAGGCCTCTTCTTTCAAATGACTGGAACACCAGATCATGGAAATAACTCTTCATGCTTCTGATAAATGTTTTGGGAAGAGGACAGAAGTTTTGATGTTTCTGGTTCTGACCTTGATTCACTTTGTTAGAGATGGATAGAAAAGACTGAATCTTAGAAAGGGGGAACATCATACTGGGCGTGGTGGCACACACCTGTAATCCCAGCACTCAGGAGGCTGAGGCAGGAGGACTTCCACGAGTTCAAGGCCAGCCTGGGCTACATAGCCAGACCCTGTCTCAAAAAAGAACCAAAAGAAAAAAAAAAAGGGGAACATCTTAGCTGGGTGTGGTGATATACACCTGTAGTTCCAGCTACTCAGGAGGCTGAAGCAGGATTAATTGAACCCAGAAGTTCTAGACCAGCCTGGACAACATAGTGAGACTCCATCTCAAAAGAAAAGAAAAACTGGGCCGGTGAGATGGCTCAGCGGCTTAAGCGCCTGCCTGGCAAGCGCGAGGTCCTGAGTTCGACTCCCGGAACCCACATACGAAAAAAGGGCTGGTGATATCGCTCAGCGGCACGGGCGCCTGCCGGCGCGTGAGGTCCTGAGGTCGACCCCCGGTACCCACAAAAAAAAAAAAGAAAGAAAAGAAAAACTACAAAAAAGGAGGGTTACATCTTGCCCAACGTAATACAATACCTCAGGAATAGAGCTGAGAGTGGAGAATCCTAAGTCAAGGCATCTTGCGCAGAGTAAATAGACATCTCCCTGAACTATCTGGAACCAGTCCCACTGGGCACATGTGATAAAGTAAGGGAGAAAGGGAGGTACTAGGGGCAAAGGCCCTTGAGTGGGCCAGGAAGAGGTCAGCCTGGCAAGAGGATCTCAGCTAGCCTGAGAGGTAGCCAGCTTGGTTCCTCTTTTTTTGTTTTCCCCCTGGGATTGAACTCAGGTCTTTGTGTACCCTAGACAAGCACTCTACCAACTGAGCTATAGCCACAGCCCCAGCCTGGTTCCTCTTGCTTCAGTCTGCTCTACTTCACAACAGTTTTCCTATCTATAACCTTAGGCTAATCAGGCTGGGGAATCAGCCCAGGAAAAGCAACCTGCCCAGGATCCCAAGATGGAGTCTAGCCCTGAATCTGGTCTGTGAGGTCTGGCCTTCATCATACTCATTCCTGATTACTTTCTGCCTCCTCTCCAATCAAATCCCTAACTCTTCATCCTGGCATTTGAGTCTCCTCTTTATCCACTCTGTCAGAGAGAGCCTCTGGTCTTCAGAGACACTCTTAGGAGCTCGTTAGGGAATTCTAATGTAGTTGGCAAGAGTACTCATGTCCTGGCCCAAGGCATGGAAGGAGAAGATGTTCTTTGCCCAGAGCAACATCTTGTTCCCCGTGCCCTCACTTCTCAGTCTGTGCCTCCAAAAACAAGGGCTGTTCTAGAAGGTCGTTATGATCACATCTAGCTCCAAAATACAGTCTTCACTTAAGATCAGAGAAGACAGGCCCTACTTCTTGGGACCTTAAACGGAAACCAGGAGGAGGATGAATAGCCACAGTCCCAGTGTACCCCAGGTCCTGTTCCCATGCCAAAACTACTTTTCTCCATATCCTTTACAGCTTACTCCCTCTGCAGCAAAGGGCACTGGTTCCCATAATCTCCTGGGGCCAGACCTTTGAAGTATCACCCATCTCTGGGGACAGAATCAAATTGCCAGTGACGAAACTAGATTCAAGAACATCTCTCCTTCTTAGGTGACCAAAAGGCCAGCACTGGTTCCTTCAGTTGACAGCGTAGAGGATGGTTGAAGAGAAATCCTGTTATCCATTCAATAAACACTTGTTGAACACCGACTATTTGCCATACTAGAATGGATGATAGGGACACAGCAAGGAAACAAGAGAAACCAAGTCTTTGTTCTCCTAGAGCCCAGAGTTCAAGTTTAATTTTTTGTGCCATAACCTCTTTGGCAATCTAGTGAAGCCTACAAACCTTTTCTCAGAAAAAAAATTTAAGTGCATAAAATACTTAGAATTTCAGAGGAAAGTGATTACATTGAAATACTGTATATAGTAGTTATTATATGGAGAAAACAAATATGTGCTATGGTAATATATGTGCTCCCCATTAAATCCCAAGCTTTTATAGAGAGTCTAAGGACTACCATTATTTTATTTTATTTATTTATTTATATTTTTGTGGGTACCGGGGATCGACCTCAGGACCTCGTGCGCCAGCAGGCGCCCATGCTGCTGAGCGATATCACCGGCCCCTTTTTTTGTATGTGGGTTCTGGGAGTCGAACTCGGGCCCTCGCGCTTGCCAGGCAGGCGCTTATGCCGTTGAGCCATCTCACCAGCCCCCATTATTTTAGAACAGCGATGAGACTGTACATTTTAAGAGATCTGCGACATCTATAATGAGATGTGAAAGTCTCTGATTTCTATTGGTGACAGTCTGCAATACTATTACTATTATAGTTAGTTGCATTCTTTATTGAAAAGTACTGTACTAAACTTTAGCAGAGAGGGAAATAAAAGATGTAAATTTTTCCCATCCAGGTTGATGGGCCCCTCCAAACCCTGTCCCCAGATTTGCCTGGAAGTCTATGGACCCCAAGTTAAAACCCCTGTTAATAGGAGAGTCCTTCCTGTCTTCCCTTCCTTCTTAAACAACTTTCCTTTGGAAGACAGAAGCCTGGGTTTTATTCTGGGTAATGGCTGTGTGACTTCAAGCCAGTTTGCCCCTCTGGGCTGTAGTTTCCTCTGCCTGAACACTGGGAGAAGAGACCTTAATTATTTATTCCCCATGGAATTATTTTATGTTCTCTCATTTAATCCGCACAACATGGGGGAGGGGATTAAATATCTTTCCATCTCACAGATGATTAAACTAAGGCACCCAGCGGGGTTGCCACTTGACCAATGTCTCAGTAAGTAGTAGAGGCTGGTGAGTGATGCACCATATCCACCTGCCCTCCATGGACGGAATTAGGAACTCTGTTCACCTCGAGAGAGAAAAGCTGGCTCAGAAATCTCTGCAGGTGGGTGTGGAGCTATGGAAAACTGGGGACAGAGTCGTGTTTCTTAGCAGAGCAGACGAAATGCAAGGTAGTTTGCGGAGCGGAAACTTCAGCGACTGGCTTGGGCCTGACGAGCTTCGCGCTTGCGCGTTCCCAACTAACCCTCTGAAGCCATAATAGGCCGGCAATACGCTGTAAGGAGCGCTTTCCTGGCCAATCCTGTTAAAGAGTGGGCTTGGATTGTAAACCAATCAGAGGCCCCCAAAGGGACGGAGTTTTCCTCCGCTTGGATCCTGGCCTGGAGGCTAAAAATAAAGTGTTTCCGTCTCCGCCAATTCCGCGAAAGGCTGGAGGTACTCCTCCAATGGGAGCCTTGAAGCCTTCGGTAGAGGTGGAGACTTGTGCCCCGCCCGTGCTCGAGCTGGAGGGAGGGAAGCCTCCGGAGTATTCGCGAGATCCTGCTGCGGGCCCTTGGTGACATTTCGCCCGAAGCGTTGGCGGCGCGGACTGCCGGGGCGTCGGGTGAGAAGCCAGGAAATGGGGCGGCGCGGGAAGGGGGAGCGGCGGGTGGAAGAGCCTGGCTCAGAGCGGAGGAGGGGTGGGGCCTGAGCGAGCTTTTACCTGGGTGGCCTCTAAACCCTAGGCCAGCGGGTGGCAGGATCCTGCAGGTAGCAAAGGGACGGCGAGTGCTCCTTCGGCCCCTACACAGCAAGCCGGTGAGTACACTGCGGAGCCCACTGCCTGTGCTCTCCTTCCGCTGCCTCCTCACAGTCTCCGGGGAAATGATTCTGTGCAGTTCTGCCACTCACGTGATCACCTGTGTGCCTGTCTGTCTCCATCTCTCCCCGACCTCGCAGTCACTGCTTCCCTCTCTGGGTCATACTAGGCAGCCCAGATCTTGGAGGCTTAATCCTGCCTTGGCCAATGAAAACTACCTATGAGACTTTGAACTACCTACTTCACCTGTCTGGGCCACAGTTTCGTCATCTGTGAAATGGGGCTGCACCACTTTACCCAGTTACTGGGCCCTAGAAATTTTTCAGTAATTAATGACTGTCATAATTGAAAAGAGTATTGTCTCAGTCTGTATCTTTGTTTTGTCCCTGTCTCTGATCCTTCTAATGTATCTTTTTTTTGAATGCTTAATTTAATTCTCTGTTATGTTTCTTTTTTCAACCTCTTTCCCACCCCTAAAGAGGGTAGAAGTGCCCTGTTTATATGAGCGTAGCCTTAGGTCAGGGTGAAAAATGGAGCCTGCCCTTGGGCTGCTTCTGGTTTTTTTTTTTTTTTTTTAATGTGGGTACCGGGAGTCGAACTCAGGACCTCATGCTTGCCAGGCAGGCGCTTATGCCGCTGAGCCATCTCACCGGCCCCTGCTTCTGGTTTTATTGAGGAGAGAACCCCCTTCCATCCTCAGCCTATTCTGTTAAACAGGTAGAGACGCCCAAGATGGGGAGCAACATCCTATATAATGTTAATCACCACAAAAAGCCCAGGGATCTCTTGGTTACATGCAGCCCTGGACATCTTTTCACACACACACACACACACACACACACACACCACTTTCTTTTCAATACTGGTGTTTGAACACAGGGCCTTTATTCACACTTTAGCTACATCCTCAGCCCTTTTTATTTTGAGATAAGGTCTTGCCAGGCGTGATAGCGCATGCCTATAATCCCTGCTCTCCGAGGCTGAGGCAAGAGGATGGCTGCAAATTCAAGACCAGCCTGGGCTACATAGTGAGTTCAAGGTTAGCCTAAACCACAAAGTGAGACCCTGTCTCAAGAAAAAAAAAAAAAAAAAGAAGAAATAAGGTTTCACTAAGTCACTAAGTTGCCCAGGCTGGGCTCAAACTTGTGATCCTTTTGCCTCAGCCTCCCAGAGTGCTAGGATTGCAAGTGAACATCCTCTTTTCTGTCTTCATAGCAACCCTCTCCCTTTCTCATCCTAACTTTTGAATACTCTCTTTATTTTCTTACCATACTTTGCTCATTCTGACACCTCTTGGTCCCAACACTCTAATTTTTATAGTGTATATTTTCAAATGACCCCTTCACTATTCTGTGAAGTAGGCAGAAAATAGAATCTATATACACACATAATTCCCCCCAAACCAATATAATGCCCTTATTGTGATACAAGGGTAAAATAAAGAAAGAATAATTTATAATAAAGCAGTATACATTTCACTATGTAAAGGCTAGTAGAAGACATTATGAAATGGTCTTACACATAATGATATTTGAACCTGTGACAGCTACAGTACTTATGTGCTGATTGATGACTCAGAAACCACAAAGAGGATGACAAAGTTTTCCTAAATGATGAACATTTCTTCATAAGGTTCTAAACAAAACAGTATGCAATCTTCCCTCAATTTATATGGTTGTTGAATTTTAATATATACTGACTTGTATATATTTTATTTTAATATATACAAGTCAGTATATATTAAAATTTTCTCCCTTAAAAAAATCTTAAATCATCATACTACTATCCACTGCCTCTCTGCGGAGGCAGAGACATACACACACATACCCACCCCTGCCACTCCTCATTCCTAGAAGTTTAGTTCTGAGCTCACTGTCACTCTCTTTAGCACTGCTCTAGTCCTAACTGGGTGGGTTTTTGTTTTTTTGTTTGTTTGGTACCAGGAGTCGAACTCAGGACCTTGTGCTGGCCAGGCAGGCGCTGTGCCACTGAGCTATATCACCAGCTAACTGGGTGGTTTTAATACCCTCATAGATGGTCCTTCTAATGCTTTCACCTCTCAGTTCTGTCACCCATTCTCCTACAAATATCCTGCCTTTCAGCCCCACCTCAGCCACCCAATCGAACAGTGTCACCCTTCTTCTTAGCAATACCTATGACTGTATTGCCTCCATAAGCTCATTTACTGACATCCTCCTTTCTAAACAATACTTCCTACCCTTCCAGCTCACTGCCTCTAGTACCCTATTTCTAGGAATCCTTCAGCTCACTGGGACTGAGCAACTTTTTGCCCTTAACTTCTCCCATGCTTCCAATCCCCTTGTTTAACACTTTCACAATGGGACCATAATTCATAAGTCTTGCCACAGGGTGGCTTGAACCACCCATGGTACATGCATGACTGTCCCATCAGGTGGCTTTTTATTACTTTTATTAGTAAAAAGACTGATAAAAGTGTTTAGATCAGCCAGGTGTGGTGGTGCATGCCTGTAATCCCAGCACTCCGGAGGCTGAAGCAGGAAGATCGCTGCAAGTTCGAGGCCAGCCTGGGCTACAAAGTGAGTTCAAGGCCCGCCTGAACTGCAAAGGGAGACCCTGTCTCAAAACAAAAAGTGTTTAGATCCGTTTGTACCACCAGTAGTATAAGCCACCTGATGGGACAGTCATGCATGTACCACCAGTGGTTAAAGCCAGTGAGAATGTGTTAATTAGCTTGGATTCCATGGCTCTTCATTAATTATAATCATTCCCTTGCATATACCCTCACTTCCCTTTGTCTCTCTCTCACTAAAATTTAGCATACAGGCAAAACCCCAGCCCTGGTCAAGTCCAACTCTGCCTATTCCCTAACATTTCCCTAGGCCTTTACTCTTCTACCCTCTGAGATGACTATTTCAGACCTCATCTCTCCTCATATCTCCACCACAGCCTCTCTCATCATCATGCTAAGGCATCCTGCTTAATTAAAAATCCATCAGAAGTATATGTCTGTATATTCCCACCACCACATCCAACCATCACGTAGCATCTACACTGATGTACCTTGTCTTCTTCGCTATTATTATGGGTGACCATTGCTATTGTCATCCAAATCAGTCCTGCTACTTTGGCACTAGACCCCATCCTTTCTTACCTACTTGAGGACAATGCTCCACCAGTTTTCTCCTCTCTACAAGATCATTTTTAGTGGCACACAGATATTGTTATTGCTGCCATCTTTTCTTTTTAGTTTTTTGGTGTTGGGAATTGAACCTAGGGCCTCACACATGCTTAAGCACACACTTCACCACTGAACTACATCCCTGAACCTGTTCGTTACAGCCTTATTGAGATACATTTTACATGCCATGAAATTTACCCTTTCAACGGTGCTGGTCAGTGGTTTGTGGTATATTCACGGAATTGTACAAACATCACCATGATCAGTTTTAGAACATTTCCCCCCTCCCCTGCCAAAGAAGCTTCATACTCATTAACAGTTGCAACCTATTAATTTCCTTATCTTCAGCTCTAAGTGACCACTAATATTCTTTCTGTCTCTATCTATAAATTCGCCTGTTCTAACGTTCCACATAATTGAGCTCATGTAATATATTGGTCTTTATGGCTGGCTTTTTCTTTCTTTTCATTGCCAAATAATGTTCTGTTGTACGGATATGTCACATTTTATTTATCCATTGGTCAGTCAATAGACATTTGAGTTGTTTCCATGTTTGGCTTATGAATAATATTTCTCTGAACATTTGTTTGCAAGTGTTTGTGGGTATGTATGTTTTCTTTTCTCTTGGGTAGAATTGTTGTGTCTTTTGGCAACTCTCTGTTTAACTTTTTGAGGAACTACCAAACTGTTTGCAAAAGTACCTATACCATTTTACTTTCCCATCAGCAATGTATGAGGGCCTCAATTTCTTCACATCCTTGCCAATACTTTTTATTGTCTGTTTTTTATTATGGTCATCCTAATAAGTATAAAATAGTATCTCATTGTAGTTTTGATTTTTATTTCCCTAATAACTAATGGTTTTAAATTTCTTTTTATGTATTTATTACTTATTTGTATATAATCTTTGGAGAAGTGTCTATTCAGACCCATAGCCCATTTTTTTCCAATGGTAGGAGTGGAACCCAGGGCCTCATCCATTCTAGGCAAGTGCTCTACCACTGAGCTACATCCCTAGCCCCTTGCCTGTTATGATTTGATTATTTGTCTTTTCATTTCTTTTTTTTTTACAGTGATGGGGATTTAGATTACTGTATTTGTCTTTTTATTATTGAATTTTAAGAGGGCTTTATGTACCTGGGTATCAAGTTTCTTGTCAAATATATGAATTGCAGATATTTTCTCCAATCCTATGGGTTGTCTGTCTTTCCATACTCCTTCCTTTTCCTTTCCTTCCCCTTTCCCTTCTCCTTCCTTCCTTCCTTCCTTCTGTTCTATTGGGGATTGAACCAGGCCCTTGTCCTGAGCTTCATCCCCAGCACCTTTTTCATTTTTTGTATTTTGAGACAAGGTCTCACTAAGTCGTTAAATTGCCCAGCCTAGACTCAAACTTGCAATCTTCATGCCTTATCCTTCCAGACTTGTGGGATTACAGGCAATCACTACCATGCCTGGCTCATCTTTTCACTTTCTTGGTGGTATCCTTTGATAGATGGAACTTTTTAATTTTGGTGAAGTATAATTTATTTATTTTTTTATTTGTCACTTGAGCTTTTGGTGTTGTATTCAAGAAAACATTGCCTAACTCAAGGTCACAAAGATTTATTACTGTGTTTTCTTCTAGGAATTCTATAGTTTTAGCTCTTACATTTAGGTTGATGATCTAGTTTGAGTTAATTTTTGTGTATTACAGAAAAGGGGAGGGATATTAGGGGCCTGAATCAACTCTGTTTTGTATTGCTACAATAGAATATCTGAGAGTAAGTAATCTATAAAGAAGAGAAAGTTATTTTTTACAGTTCTGGAGTCTGGGAAGTCTAACATGCAGGGTCCATATTTGGTAAGAGCTGCATTATAACATGGCAGAAGATATCACATGGTGAGAGAGTGAGAGCATGCAAACTGAGGTTTCTCTTTCTCTCTTAAAAAGCTACTAATCCTATAATGGGACCCCTGGACCTCATCTGATCCTAATTGCCTCCCAAAGACCCCCACCTCCAAATACTATTAGCATATGAATTTGAGGATTAAGTTTCCAATACATAAACTTTTGTGGAATACATTCAAACCATATCGGGGTCCACATTCATTCTCTTGGTATAGATATCTTATTCTCCCAGTACTTTTTGTTGAAAAAAAAGTATTCTTTTCACATTGGATTATCTTGGCAACATTGTAAAAAATCACTTAAAGTCAGGTATGGTGGTGCACACCTATAATCCCAGCACTCAGGAGGCTGAGGCAGGAGGTTCCCTTTAGTTCAAGGCCAGCCTGGGCTACATAGTGAGTTCAAGGGCAGCCTGAACTACATAGTGAGACCCTATCCCAAAAAAACAAAAAAAAATCACTTGACCATATATAATAAACATAAAGGTTAATTTTATATACCATTACATGTACATTACATTGGAATTTTTTGTTCTAGACTTATATTCCACAGATTCTGTTGAGTTGTATGTCACTACACCAGACCACACTGGCTTGACTACTGTAGTTGTACAGTACATTTTGAAATCAGAAAGTGGGATTCTTCTAACTTGATTTGGATATGCTAAAGTCCTTGCATTTCAATATGAATGTTAGGATTATTTTGTCAATGTCTTTTTCTAAGTTGGATTTGTTTTTTTTTTTGGTACTGGGGGTTGAAACCAGGGAACACTGAGTTACTTACATCCTCAGTCCTTTAAAATTTTTTTTCTCATGGAGTTGCCCAGGCTGGCCTCAAACTTGTGATCCTCCTGTTTTGGTCTTTTGAGTAGCTGGGATAACAGTTACGTGCCACTGCACCTGGAGAAAAGTTGAAACTTTAATAAGGATTGTGTTAAACCTATATATCAATTTGGAGAATGTTGCCATTTAACTATTGTCTTCCAGTCTGTGAACATGGGATGTCCCTCTATTTATTTAGATCTTTGATTTCTTTCAGGAATTTTTTTGTAGTTTTCAGCATACAAGACTTATACTTCTTCTGTCAAATGTATTCTTCTGGATTGTATTCTTTTTGATGCTCTTATAAGTGGGATTTTTTTCCCTTAATTTTGCCTTCTGATTGTTCATTGCTAATGCATACAGATATAATTTATTTTTGTTGATCTATCATGCCACATTGCTACACTTGTTTATTAGGTCAAATAGTTTTCTGGTGAATTCTGTGGGATTTCTCATAGATGAAATCATGTCATTCTCATTTGCGGAAACTAAATAGGCAATCTCATAGAAGAATGGAGTGGAATAGTGATCACTTAGAGGAAGGGTAGAGGGTGGGGCAAATGGAAAGAAGTTAAATAAGGGACATCAAAGTGGAGAGGAGGAATTAGTTATGATTTTCTATAACACAGTAGTAATTATTGATTGAAACAATCTATGATATGTTTCAAAATGACTAGAAGAATATACAATTCTCAGCACATAAAATGATTAAGGTTTGAAGAGATGGAAATGGTTATTGCCCTAATTTGATTATTACATATTATATATATGCATCAAATTACCATAATGTACCCCCTAAAGATGTACAAATATTATATCTCACTTAAAGATTATATCAGCTGTAAATAGAAATAATTTTACTTTTTTCTTTCCTATCTGGATGCCTTTTGTTTCCTTGCCTAATTTCCCTGGTTAGCTTTTCCAATGCAGTGTTGATGAGAAATGAGAGCAGACAACTTAGTCTTATTTCTGATCTTAGGGGGAAAGTATTACAATGATGTTAGCTGTGTGTTGTATGTCAGTAACCCTTTATCAGGTTGAAGAAGTCTTTCTACTTTTAATTGCTCAAGTGTTTGTTGTTGTTGTTGTTGTTTTGCCATGAATGGATATTGTATTTTGTCAAATGCTTTTTCTGTAGCTATTGAGTTGATAAGGTGGAGCTTGTGCTTTATTGTATTAGTATGCTATATAATATTGATTATTTCTCAGATGAAAACCAACCTCACATTCCTGAGGTAAATACCACTTCATTGTGTTAAACAAGATTTTTTTTTATATTTGAGAGAGAAAAAACAATAAAAACAATGATACAAAATTTCAAAATAAGATAGGAAAGTAAGAATGGTTAGTACATTGCTTATTGTTATCTTCAAAGTAGTTGCTCAGATTATAAGATAGAGGCATGAAAAATTGATCAAATGACATAAGCACAAACCTTTGTTTTCAATGCACTTATAGAAATTAGTAGTATAGCTATCTTAACTATCTTGTACATATATGTATTTTTTTAATTTACTTTTCCTTTTCCCTTCCGTTTTTTCTCCTTTCCCCCATCCAATTTTCTCTTTCCTTTTGAACATGTTCTTCCCATTTCCCAATATCTGTTGTACATTTTGGATCTTACTTACTCTTTCAGCTTCTTACACTACGGAGACAACATGATGTCTACACATGTGAGACTGATTTATTTCACTTATGAGTATGGTCTCAAGTTGCATCCATTTACCTATAAATGTCTCCAGTTTATCCTTCTTTATAGCTGAGTAGTGCTCCATTGTATAAAAATACCACATCTTTTTTATCCATTCCTGAGTTGATGGGCATTTGGGTTGTTTCCAAGATTTAGCTATTACAAATTGTGCTGCTATAAACATGGGTGTGCATGTATTGCTGTGGTATGGTGTTTTTAATTTTTCTGGGAAAATACCCAGAAGGGGAATAGTTGGGTCAAATGGGACCTCTAATCCTAGTTTTTTGAGGAATCTCCACACTGATTTCCACAGTGGTTGTACCAGTCTACACTCCCACCAACAATGGAGAAGGGTTCCTTTACCCCCACAGCCCCTCCAGCATTTCTTATTGGTTGATTTCTTGATGATAGCCATTCTTTCTGGGGTGAGATGGAATCTCAGTGTTGTTTTAATTTGCATTACTCGAATGACCAGTGATGTTGAACATTTTTCATATATTTATTTGCTATCTGTATTTCTTCATTTGAGAAGTGTGTATTCATCTCAGATGCCCATTTTTGGATTGGGTCTTTAAATTTGGGGGTTCTGATTTTTTTCAGTTCTTTATATGTTCTAAATATAAGTCCTTTGTCTGAGGGACTGTTGGCTAAATTTTTTCCCACTCTGTGGGCTGTCTTTTCACTCCATTGGTGATTTCTTTTCTTTTTTTTTTTTTTTAATGTGGGTACCGGGAATCAACCTCAGGACCTCGCGCTTGCCAGCAAGTGCTTGTGCCACTGAGCGATATCACCGGCCCTTTTTTCCTTTATGTGGGTTCTGGGAGTTGAACTCAGGACTTTGCGCTTGCCAGGCAGGCGCTTATGCCGCTAAGCTATCTCACTGGCCCGGTGATTTCTTTTTATGTGCAAAAGCTTCTTAACAAGATGAGATCCCCGTTGTTGATTCTTTGGAGTATTTCCCATGCAGTTTGGGTTTTGTTCATGAACTCTCTGCCTACACCTATGTCTTCAAGATTTCTACCTACTTTCTCTTCTAGTAGATTTCGTGTTTCTGTTTTAATATTTAGGTCTTTGATCCATTTTGACTTTAGTGCATGGTGATAGACATGGGTCTAGTTTTAGTCTTTGACATGTAGACTGCCAGTTTTTCCAGCGCCATTTATTGAAGAGGCTATCTTTCTTCCAGTGAACATGTTTGACCCCTTTGTCAACGATAAGGTGGCTGACTGCGTTTGTAGTTGTGTCCGCATCTTCTAATCTGTTCTATTGTTCCTCAGGTCTGTTTTTTTGCCAATATCACGCTGATTTTATCATAGTAGCTTTGTAGTATAATTTCAAGTCAGGGATTGTGATGCCTCCTGCCTTGCCTTTGTTGCCCAGAATTGCTTTTGCTATTCTCGGTCTCTTCTGGTTCCAGATGAATTTTAGGAATGTTTTCTCTAGTTCTGTGAGATATGTGAATGGTATTTTGATCGGGATTGCATTAAATCTATACAACAATTTTGGGAGTATGGCCATTTTCACTATGTTGGTTCTTCCTATCCATGAAGAAGGGATATCATTCCATTTTCTGATATCCTCTTCAATCTCCTTTTTCAGAATATCGTAACTTTCAATATATAGATCTTTTACTTCCTTTGTTAGATTGATTCCAAAGTATTTCATTTTTCTGGATGCTATTGTGAAGGGTGTGGTTTCCCTAATTTCAGTCTCAGTGAGTTTGTTGTTTGTGTACAGGAATACTATTGATTTTTGAGTGCTGACTTTGTATCCAGGTATGCTACTGAGTTTGCTTATTAAATCTAGAAGTCTTTTGGTGGAGTATTTGGGGTCTTCTATGTAGAGTATCATGTCATCTGCGAAAAAAGATAATTTAACTTCTTCCTTTCCTATCCTTATTCCTTTTATTTCTCTCTTGTCTATTTGCTCTGGCTAATGTTACCAGAATTATATCAAATAGGAGTGGTGATAGTGGACATCTGTGTCTTGTTCCTGATTTTAGAGTGAAAGCTTTCAATTTTTGTCCATTTAGTATGATGTTGGCTGTTGGTTTGTCATAGATGGCTTTTATCAGATTGAGGTAAAGACCATCTATTCCAGTTTTCTGTAGGATTTTTATCATGAATGAGTGTTGAACTTTATCAAGAGCTTTTTCGGCATCTATTGAGATGATCATTTATTTTTTGTCTTTGGCTCTGTTGATAAGGTGTATTACATTTATTGATTTGCATTTGTTGAACCATCCCTGCA
This sequence comes from Erethizon dorsatum, assembly GCA_028451465.1. NCBI lineage: Eukaryota > Metazoa > Chordata > Mammalia > Rodentia > Erethizontidae > Erethizon > Erethizon dorsatum. The sequence goes on from CM051842.1 coordinate 44,322,748, forward strand.
TTCCTGGGATGAATCCCACTTGGTCATAGTGTATAATCTCCTTGATGATTTACTGCATTCTGTTTGCTAGTATCTTATTGAGGATTTTTGCATCTATGTTCATTAGGGAGATTGTCCTGTAGTTCTCTTTTTTGACTGGGTCTTTCTCTGGTTTTGGTATCAGGGTAATACTTGCCTCCAGGAATGAGGAGAATTGCTTCCCTTTCAATTTCATTGAAGAGTTTGAGGAGTATTGGCATTAGATCTTCTCTAAATTTCTTGTAGAATTCAGCAGTGAATCCATAAGGACCTGGGCTTTTCTTTGTTGGTAAGTTTTTAGTTATATTTTCACTCTCATTAACTCATATTGGGTTATTGAGAATATTTATATCTTCTTGATTCAGCTTTGGTAATTCACACGTATCTAGGAATCTGTCCATTTCTTCTGTGTTTTCCATCCTATGAGAGTAAAGATTTTCAAAGTAGGTATTGATGATCTTCTGAATTTCCACAGGATCGGTAGTGATTTCACCCTTTTCATTCCTCATTGCATGAATTTGAGTTTTTCTTTCCTTTTTTTTTTTTTTTTTTGAGTACCAGGGGTCGACCTCAGGACCTCGTGTGCCAGCAGGCGCCCGTGCCGCTGAGCGATATCACCAGCCCTTTTTTCGTATGTGGGTTCCGGGAGTCGAACTCGGGCCCTCGCGCTTGCCAGGCAGGCGCTTACGCCGCTGAGCCATCTCACCGGCCCCCTTTTTTTGATAAGGTTGGCTAAGGTTTTATCAATTTTATTTATTCTTTCAAAGAACCAACTCAATTAATTAATTATTTGTATTGTTTTCTTAGTCTTCATTGTGTTAATTTCTGCTCTGATCTTTATAATTTCCTCCCTTGTATGGGCTTTGGGCTTGTCTTGCTTTTCTTTTTCTAGAAGCTTGAGGTGCAACATTAGGTTGTTTATTTGTACTTGTTCTATTTTCCTGATGTGAGAATTCACCGCTATAAATTTCCCTCTTAGGACTGCTTTCTTTGTGTCCCATAAGTTCTGGTATGTTGTATCTGCATTTTTGTTTAATTGTAGATATTGTTTAATTTCTTCTTTAATTTCATCTGTGACCCATTGATTGTTTAGGAGGATGTTATTTAATTTCCATGTGTTTATGGAGTTTTTTTGGTTTCTTTTGCCTTTCATTTCCAATTTCAGTGCAGTATGGTCAGATAATATGCATGGGGTAATTTCAAGATCTTTGCATTTACTTAAGCATGTTCTGTGGGCTAGTATATGGTGTATTTTAGAGAACATCCCATGTGCAGCTCAGAAGAATGTGTATTCTGATGTTGTGGGGTGGATCACTCTGTAGACATCTACTAAGTCCATTTGTTCACAGGTTTGGTTCAGTTCTGATATTTCTTTGCTGATTTTTTGTCTAGTTGATCTATCTCTTTGTGACAATGCAGTATTAAGGTCTCCCGTTACAATTGTGTTATTGCTCATTTGGATTTTCATGTGTATTAATAATTGTCTTATATAGTTGGGTGCTCCATCTTTGACACATACATATTTATGATTGATATCTCCTCCTCTTGATGTTTTCCCCTAACAATTATGTAGTGACCTTCTTTATCTCTCTTGCTCATTCTTGGTTTGAAGTTTACATTGTCTGCAAACAGGATAGCTACTCCTGCTTTTTTCTGGGTTTCTGTTGCATGGAAGATTGTTTTCCATCCTTTGACTTTGTCTGTGAATTTCTTTTTGAGTTAAATGTGTTTCTTGTATACAGCATATTGTTGGATCTTGTTTCTTGATCCATTCTGCCAGTCTATTTCTTTTGATTGGTGAATTGAGGCCATTTACATTGATGGTTATAACTGATATATATTGGCTTATCTTTGTCATGTTATTTTCCTGCTGTTGGTTCCCTGCTTTTCCCTTCTGTTTAATTGCTTGTCCTGCCTGGTGCTTTCTTTCTGTTGTTGTTCTTGGAATTGTGGTCATTTTCATCTCTGTCTAGAATATCTTCCAGTACTCTTGGTAGGATTGGTTTGGTGGTCATGAATTTCTTCAGTTGTTCTTTGTCATGGAAGTATCTTATTTCTCCATTAATTTTGAAGGATAATTTTGCAGGGTACATCAATCTGGGTTGGAAGTTGTTTTCTTTCAGGACTTGAGATACTTCACTCCAAGCTCTTCTTGCCTTGAGGGTTTGTGTTGAGAAGTCTGCCATGATTCTGATGGGCTTTCCTTTATAGCTGACCTGTTTCTTTTCTCTAACAGCTTTTAATATTCTGTTTTTGTGCTGAATTTCTGGAATGTTGATTATTTTATGTCTTGGTGTGGTTTTATTTTGGTCATGGCTGTTTGGAATTCTGTGTGCTTCATTTATTTGTATGTCAAATTCTTTATCCACTCTTGGGAAGTTTTCTGCCATTATTTCTGTGAAGAGGTTTTTTTTTTTTTATGGCATTTGCACTGTCTCTAGCTTTCTCATTGACCCCAATCAATCTTATTTTATTCTTCTTTGCTTCATCTTGTAGCTGTTGGATTGATTTTTCATGGTCTATTGCTGTTTTTGAGATATCTTTCTTTTCATGATCACTTGCTGCAATTCTGTTTCCAAGATCTGATATTCTATCCTCTCCTTCATTGAATCTGTTGCATATACTTTCAGTGGAGGTTTTAATCTCTTGGATTTCTGTTTGGATCTGTTTCATGGATTCTATTTCTTTCCTATGTTGGGCATTTTATGTTTCTATCATTTTTCTAAGCTCATCTATTTTATCTGTGTCTTCTCTAATATCTTTTATTTTAAGCATCGTTTCTTTTTGTACCCGAGAGATTATTTTCTCGATAGCCTTTTCCACTTGTTTTTTCACTTCTGTTGCTATCATTTCAGAAAGTTCTGGTGTTTGACTTCCAATTTTGTCCACTTCATTGTGTTCTGGGCTTCTCCTGTGTGGGCTGGGGGTCTGGGGTTGCATTTTGATTCTGTGTCTTGTCATTTTCTATTTTCTCTTTTTTATTTTATTTTGTTTTCTATGTTGATGCTTGCCAATTTCTTATGATAGATAGCTTTATCACTAGTATTGCGGCTTCCCTAGGAGATGTCTATTTTTGGGGGATGTCCTCTAAATGTAGGTGTTTCTTTATAGCTATCCCAAGAACCTACCTTCCCAATTTGTAAAGAATGCAAAGTTACTATTTGGCTCAGCACCCAATCCTTTGGTACTGGGCTGTGGTGGTGATTATGACCTCATACGATCACAGCGTTATCATACAAGGGAGAGAAACTGATTATAACATGTATGACACCCAGGCTAAAGTAGTACAGTTAGTAATAACAATAGTTTCAAGTACAGCTTAACTACTGACAAACTATGGTAACCATTATCCTGCTACCTCTAACCACAGGAGCAAATTCTAAAGTTATATAAGAAAATCAAACATATACCATGTACTTGTATGCAGTGATTTTCCCCTTAGTGGAGTAGTTTTACCCTTTTGTGGGGGATGGGGGGGGTTAAGAGGGTAGGGGACAGGATAAAGTGATGAATGAGGTCAAATATAGTAGAGTCAAGACTAGAGGTCAAAGGATGATCACCTGAGTTTTGGGAAACTGGAGGACAAAGGAGGAAAAGAATGAAATAGAATGTGCAGGAGTAATCAGAAAGGGAAGAGACAGTGTTTACTCACTTGAAAGTTTAAATTCAAAATTACTTGAGGAAGGTGAGAAAGAGGATCAACAAAGTAAATGAAAAAGAAAGGTAAGAAATCTAAACAGTGAAAAAAAGAAGAAAGAAAGAGAAGAACAGAAAAGAAAAGAAGAAATGAAAGAATAAAAAAGTATACCCGAGAGAGGAGAGGGGAAAAAAAAACCCACAAACAAAAATAACAAAATACAAGACAAAACAAGACGAATTCCAACCAGACAGGAAAGGGATAGCCAATCAGACAAACAAGGGAGAATAAAAGTTGCAAAATACCTCTGGTGTTTACAGTTCTGTGATAGTGTCCATGTCAGATCCCAGAACTGTGCTGTGTACTCCAGCCACGTTTGCCATGGGAATCCTGCTGAGTATGGAGCTGATCTTGGCCTCTGGATGTGGGGGCCGGGACTGGTCTTCTGTTGGTCGAGCTCTCCAGAGTCCAACTGCTGGCTCCTCGCTGCTGCTTCAGATGCTTCCACGTTGCTGGTCTCGCTGATTACTCCACGTGCCCCGGGCCGGCTGTCCTGGGTCTTGGGGTTATGGTGTCGGTCTGCCCGCCAAAGGTGTGTATGCGCCAGTGTGTCCAGGGCCTGGCCTGTCAAACAAGATTTTTTTATATGCTACTGGACTTGGTTTGCTACTCATTTGTTGAGATTTCTATATCTATATTCATAAGGCATATAGCTCTATAGTTTTTTTTACAGTGGCTCTATCTGGGATTTTGTTTTGTTTTGTTTTGTTTTGTTTCTTGGTTTTGTTTTGCTTTTTTGAGACAGGGTCTCACTATGTAGTTCAGGCTGGCTATTGAACTCGCTTATGTAGCCCAGGCTGGCCTCAAACTCACAATGATCCTCGTGCCTTCCGAGTGCTGGGATTATAGGCTTGTGCCACCATGCCTGGCTGAAATTAGTATTTCTTATAGTATAGGGCTGCTAGAAAGAAATTCTCTCAGTTTTTATCTTAAATGCTTTCATTTTCAAATGACAGCATTTCTAGATAAAGAATTCTCAGTTGAGAATCTTTTTCATTCACCAGTTTGAAAATGTCATTGCACCATCCTCTGGCTCCTGTGGTTTCTGATTACAGGCAGCAGTTAATCTTATTGAAGATCCCTTATTTGTATAAGTCACTTTCTGTTACTGCTTTCCATATTTTCTTTTATCTTTGACTTTCATCAGTTTCACCATGATATTCCTAGGATGAATCTCTTTGAGCTCTGAAGTTTTGAGTCCTTTCTCTACCTCTTCTCCTTTTCAGATTCCATTGTGAATATATTATGTTTGATTATGTCCCTGAAGTCTGTGAGGATCTTTTTCTCTTTTCTTCCCTCTTTTATCTTTCTGATTCTCAAAATGGATAATCTCTTTCTTACCCTTCTTTCTCCTGCCATCTCAAATCTATCACTAAACTGCTGTAGTGAAGGTTTCATTTTAGTTATTATACTTTTCAACTCCAGATTTTTCTATTTGATTTTTAAATAAATTACCACTTTATTGATATTCACCATTTGGTGAGACATCATTATCATATTCTCCTTTAATTCTTCAGATATGGTTTTCTTTAGTTCTTTGAAAATATTTGCAAATGTAATGTAGCTAATGTAAAGTCTTTGTCTATTAAGTTTAAAATATTAGCCCTCTTAGGGACATGTTCTGTTGGCTGCTTTTTCTTTTTTTCTTGTGTATGTGGCATTCTTTCCTGTTCCTGTGTATGTCTCAAAATTTTCTGTCAAAAAATGGACATTTTAGTCAGGCACAATGGCACAAACCTGCTATCCTAGCTCCCTGAGAGGCTGAGGCAGGATGACACCAGCCTGAGCAACTTGGTGACACATTGTTAGAAAAAACACTGAACAGTTTAGACACTATTCTAATAATTCTGGTGTCAGAATATTATACTTTCAAGTTTTGTTAGTCTTTTTTATTAGTAAATGTATTTATTTTTAATTGACAAAAATTACATATTTTTCAAAGCATGTATAAATTATGTAATGGCTAATCAAGCTAATTAATATGTATATTACTTCACATTTTTCATATTTGGGGTGAAAACATTTAAAAATCACTCTTTTAGCAATTTTCAAGAATACAATGCATGTTACTACCTGCTTGGCAAAAAGCCAGTGCTTTTTGTGCATCTCAAGATGATCATGTTTTTTGTCCTTTCTGTTAATGTGGTGCATCATATTTATAGATGTACATATGTTGAAATATCCTTACATCCCTGGGATAAATCCTACTTGACCATCATGAATGATCCTTCTACTATACTGTTAAATTTGATTTGGTAATATTTCATTGAAATATTCATCAGCTGTAATTTTCTTTTCTTGTAGTATCCTTGTCTGGCTTTGGTGTCAAAGTAGTGCTGACCTCATAAAACGAGTTTAGCAGTATTCCTTCTTCCATGTTTTAGAAGAGTTTGAGGGTTTGAGAAAGATGGTATTAGTTCTTTACATGTTTGATAGATTAATTGGGGTTATCAGGTTCCTGTACATGGCATATCTTTATTCTTCTTATTTCCCCATCTGCTTCTCCTCAACCCTCATTCTTGTCCCCTTGGACCACTTCCCTTTTGCAAGAAATCTGTCCCCTTGTCCCTTTCTATCCATCCTATATCATTCTCTTTGTTTTTACTTTGCCTCACTCAAATGAGAGATACCATATGGTATTTAAGCTTGTGTGTCTGGTTTATTTCACTCAACGTGATATTTTCCAGGGGCACCCATTTTCCTACAAATGTCTCAAATTTGTCATTTTTTTATAGCTGAGTAGTATTCCATTATATATAGATACCACATTTTCTTTATTCAGTCATCTGTACATGTAATCACTCTCAAGATGATTATACACTGCATGAATTGCAAACATGTACTAATAAAAAATAAATACACTTTTACAAGATATTTGGTAGAATTCAGCAGTGAATCTATCAGGTCCTGGGCTTGGCTTGGTCTGTCTGTCTGTCTGTGTTTCTTTCTTTCTTTCTTTCCTTCTTCTTCTTCTTCTTCCTCCTTTTCCCCTCCTCCCCTCGTCCTCCCCTTCCCCTTCCCCTTCCTCCTCCTTCTTCTAATTCTTCTTCCTCTTCCCCCTCTCCCTCCCCCTCCTCCTCCTCCTCTTCTTTCTCCTTCTTTTCAGTACTGGGGATTGAACCCAGGGCCTTCACACTGAGCTACATCCCAGTCCTTTTTTTAAATTTTTTGAGACAGGGTCTTGGTAAGTCACTAAATTCCCCAGGTAGGGCTCGAATTTGTGATCCTCCTTCCTTTGCTTGCCAGAGTAGGGGCCCAGACCTGGGCTTTTCTTTCATGGGAGTCTTTTTTTTTTTACTGATTCAATCTTTTTATTAATCATTGGTCCGTTTAGATTTTCTGTTTCTTCATGATCTCATCTTTCATTTCTGAATTCATTTATTTGAATCCTGTCTTTTCTCTTGATCTCTTTTTATTCCATTTTTTTATTCCATTTTTGAATTTTTATCTTTTATATATATATCTATATATATATTGTGTGTGTGTGTGTGTGTGTGTGTGTGTGTGTGTGTGTGTGTGTGTACCGGGGGTCGACCTCAGGACCTCGCGCGCCAGCAGGCGCCCGTGCCGCTGAGCGATATCACCGGCCCCTTTTTCATATGTGGGATCTGGGAGTCGAACTTGGGCCCTCGCGCTTGCCAGGCAGGCGCTTATGCCGCTGAGCCATCTCACTGGTCCCTATCTTTTATATTTTTTAAGGATATTCTTTTCTTTGTTTGTTTTGTTTGAGATAGGGTGTCACTATATGTTGCCCAGGCTGACCTGGAACTTGCAGTCCTCCTGTCTCAGCCTTGAGTAGCTGGGATGACAAGCATGTGCCATCAACCTGGCTTCTCTTTTTCTTTTCTTTTTTTCTTAGTGTAGCTATAGATTTGTTTGTTTTGTTTTCTTTAAAAAAAAACTTAGTTTCATTGATCTTTTCTATTTTTAAATCTCTAATTCATTAATACTATGATCTTTATTATTTTATTCCTCCTGCTAACTTCTTTTTCTAGGCCCTTGAGGTGCAATATTAGTTTTATTTGACATCTTTCTTCTTTTATGGTACAGGCATTTATTGCTCTAAACTTTCCTTAGAATTGCCTTTGCTGTATTTCATAAATTTTGGTATGTTGTATGTCTTCTATTTTCATTTGTCCCAAGAGATTTAAAATTTTACTTTTTAATTTCTTCTTTGACCCAGGAAAATGTCGTTTAATTTTCATGTATTTCTGAATTTAATAGAATCTCTTTTGTTACTGATTTCTGTTGCATACCATTGTGGTTAAAAAAGAAACTTGATATGATTTCAGTCTTCTCTAGTTTGTTCAGACTTGTTTTGTGTCCTAGCATATGATCTGTCTTGGAGAAAGTTCCATATGTGCTTGAGAAGAATAAATATTGCGATGCTATTTAATAGAATGTTCTGCATATATCGATTAGGTCCATTTCATCTAAAGTAGAGCTTACGGCCAATGCTTCCTTATTGATTTTGTCTAGGTGATCTGTCCATTAGAAAGTAAGATATTGAAATCTGCCATTATTATTATGTCTCTTCAGAACAGTTGATAGATTTGCTTTATGTATTTAAGTGTTCCAATGTTGGGTATACATGTTTACACTTGTTACATTCCGATTAATTGAATCCTTGAACATAACATTATATAATGACCTGCTTTATCTCTCTCTCTCTTTTAAATTATTTTGTATCTTTATTGAAGTTTAATTGATTGATTGATTGATTGATATGTGGTACTAGGGACTGAACCAAGGGCCTCATGCATGCTAGGCAAGCACACTACCACTGAGTCCAGCCCCTCTCTTTTTATACTGTGTATCTTTCTGTATTTGGTATTGGGTATTGAACCCAGGACCTTTGCATGGAGCTATATCTCTAGCCCTTTCTATTTAATTATTTTTAAATTTTGACAGAGGGTCTCACTAAGTCTATAAATTGCCCAGGCTGGGGTCTAACTTATGATCCTCCTGCTTCAGCCTCCCAGATTACAGGGATTACAGGTACACACACCACACCTGGCTTTTAAAAAAATTTTATTGTTATTAGTACATCCTTGCAGTATATAATGATTATATTCATTATAGAGAGTTGGTATGTGCATGTAACACATTTTAATATTTTTTCACCCCATTCCCTTCCCACCCTCCCAGCAACCCCAATCAAAATATCAGCAGCATGCCTCACAGAACTAGAGAAAACAATTCTAACATTAATACAGAATTAGAAGAGAAGCACAATAACAAAAGCAATCCTGGGCAACAGTAGCAAAGCAGGAGGCATCACAATCCCAGACTTCAAGTTATACTGCAAATCTACATTGACAGAAAGAGCATGCTATTGACACAAAAACAGACATGTGGATCAATGGAACAGAATAGAGGATGCAGGAAAACAATCCCAGGCATGTTTGGACATCTGATCTTTGACAAAGGGGCTGAAACTATACACTGGAGAATAGATAGCCTCTTTAACAAATGGTGCTGAGAAAATTGGCTATACACATGCCAAAGATTGAATCTAGACCCATATCTTCCACCATGTACTAAACTAAAATCAAAATGATCAAAGATCTAAATATTAAAACAGAAACAATTTTCTGGAAGATAAAATAGGTAAAACTCTTGAAGTTATAGGCATAGACATGGACTTTCTGAACAGAATGCCAATTGCACAAGAAAAAAACATCAAGAATCAACAAATGAGATTACATAAAAGTAAAAGCTTCTATACAGCAAAGGAAACAACCAACAGAGTGAAGACACAACCTACACAATGGAAAAAATTTTTGCCAGCAGTTCCTTGGACAGAGGCCTAATAACTGGAACATATAAAGAACTAAAAAAATTAGACCCCCCCCCAAATAAAAGACCCAATCAAAATAGGGGCAACTGAAATGAACAGACATTTCTCAGAAAAAGTACAAATGGCCAGTAAATACATGAAAAATGTTCAACATCTCTGGCCATTAGAGAAATGCAAATGAAAACAATACTGAGATTCTATCTTACTCCAGAAAGAATGGCTATTATCAAGAAATCAAATAATAACAAATGGTAGCAAAGCTATGGGGAAATTGGAACCCTTCTGCCTTGCTGGTGGGAATGTAAACTGGTATAACCACTATGGAAATTAGTAAGGCAATTACACAGAAAACTAAAAATAGGGATTCCATTTGACCCAGCTATTCCCCTTCTATGTGGTCTTCTGGAAAGAGTTAAGGACATTATATTACAATGATACATTCACATGAAAATGTGGTATTTATACATAATGGAGTATGACTCTGCTATAAAGAAGGATAAATTTGAGTCATTTATAGCAAAATGGATGCACTTTGAGATCATAATGTTAAGTGAGATAAATCAGACATACAAGCTCAAATATCACATGGTTTCTCTTTTGTGAGAAACCTAAATTATAAATAAATTAAAGACCAAAACAAAAGGTAGTTAATCAGAAACAGGAAGATAAATCTTTTGCAAATGGGAAGAGGACCAAGAGATAGAGTGATGGGGGGAGGTAGAAGAGTGAAAGAGGACTTAAAAATAATTAACATATGTTATGTGCATGTTCCAACTCCCCACAATGTATGTAGTCATTATGTACTGCAAACATGTTCTAATAAAAATAAAAGTTTAAAAAGCCAATCATTTTGAATTATTTTTCAGGTAGTCCCTAAATACTAGGGTTGTGAGGGCTGTTGTGGTGTTGGGGTGGACCTGAAGCCTGGGGCCCAGAGCCACATTTTGAGTCCATCACTAGTGCTTTATTTTGTTTCTTTGGTGGTGTTTTCCCCTGATTGCTCTTGATCTTTGTGGCTGTGTTTTGGTATCTGCACATTTGAGGAAGTAGGGACTTATTCCAGTGTCTGCAACAGTGGCTTTGTGAAAGTCTTGCGCTAGTCAGTGTTGTCTGTGGACAGGCTTTGTGTGGAGTCCTTAGTCAGGTTGTCCTGGTCCCTGGGTTACCAGATGGGTAGGCCTGGTGTGTTGGTCCACAAGGGTGGGCCTGGACCCTGTATCCATAGTGGCCAGCCTGAGATCTAGGTCCACAAGGGCTGACCCTGTAATGGGGTGAGCCTTGAGCCCGAGTCTACAGGGATGAGCCAGGGTTTAGAACTGGCCCAGTGCCTGGGTCCGCTGACTTGTCTCATTAAAGCCTGAGTTCCCATGGGCTGACCTGGCACTGGAGCAGGCCTGGAGCCTGAATCCATGGGTTAGGACCTGGATCCACAGAAGCTAGCCTACATCTGTAGAGATGGTCCTGGAGCCTTGGTCTGTGGAGGCTGGCCAGGCACCAGTTTGTAATGAGGCCTGGACCCTTTGTGTGCTGGAACAGGCTTAGACTCTGAGTCTAGTGGAACCTGGGGTCATGGATAGCAGCCTAGAGCCTGAGCAAGCCTTTTGCTGGGGCAGGTATAGAGCCTGGGGCCGTGGGGGCTGGTCCAGTATTGTGGTCTACTGGGATAGACCTGGATCTTGGGTCTGCTGGTCCAGGCCTAGACTGTGGGTTGGCTGGAATGTGGGACTCGCTAAATGGAGAGAAAGTGAGTGCACTAAAGTCCTCGCTCTGTCATCTCTTTGATCTCCTATTGGTCTTATCTTTTAAAAAAGTTTTAAAACCCTCTTTATCCCATACCTCTTGCAATTATAACTTTATTTCTTAATTCCCCTGACAGCAGTACTCTGAGTTTTCACCCTTACTTCCTCTCCCTCTTCTCTCATTCTGTTTTTTCTTTTAAGGTGTATTAGCTGTATGATAAAAATGCATACATTATGCACGTTTTAAAGATAATGATGTAATGAAAACCCAAGAACTCACCACCCCACCCAAGAACAGCATTCATGATAAGTTCTGCCCATGTGTCGTCTGAACCCTCTGCCTACCCCTGCCGAAGCCATCACCCTCTTAAGCCTTGTGTTTAATATTCCCTTGCTCTTTTTGATACGTGGGATATCTTTTTACATATTTGTTGGGATGTTTGACCAATACATTATTTAGTTGTGAGCTTTCTAAAAGTAGTATCATATAGTATGTGGTCTTCTGTGCCTTCTGTTTTTACTCAGTGTTATGTTTCTAAGATTTGTCTATGTTGTTGCATGTAACTGTCCTTCGTTCATTATCGGTGATGTTTATTCTTTGGGTGATCATAAAATAAATCATCATGTTATCTGTTGGCGGACATTTAGATCATTTCCAGTTTTTTGTTCTTTTGAACAGTGTTGTTGCGAACATTGTATACAACTCCTGCTGTACATGCACATCCATTGTTCTTAGGTATATATACCAATGAGTAGAGTTGTTAGCTAATAGGACATGTAAAAGTTCAACTTGACAGCATTTTGCCAAACTGTATCCCAAACTGATGTTACCAACTTACATTCCTCTTAACAATGTACAGGAAATTCATACTCTCATATACTTGATCTTGCCCCACTTATTTTTTGTTATTATAGTGAGTATAAAATGATATTTCACTGTGGGCTTACTTAGCATTTTTCCAGTTATTAATGTAGTTGAGCATCTTTTCTTGGTTACTGGCCACATGTTTCATCTCTGTCAAAAGATTTATAATATCCCTTCCACATTTAAAAAATGTTAGTGATTTGTAGTAGTTTCTTTCTTTTTTCTTTTTTTTCTGTACTGGAGGTTGAAACCAGAGCCTTCACATTGAGCTACATCTCTAGCATTTTTTTTTTAACAAGCCATGATCAAAATATACAGTGAGGGCCGGTGAGATGGCTCAGCGGCTTAAGCGCCTGCCCGGCAAGCGCGAGGGCCCGAGTTCGACTCCTGGAACCCACATAGGAAAAAAGGGCTGGTGATATCGCTCAGCGGCACGGGCGCCTGCTGGCGCGCAAGGTCCTGAGGTCGATCCCCCAGTACCCACAAAAACAGAAAACAAAAAACAAAACAAAATATACAGTAAATATTTAAATTTAAAAAAAAAATGTATTATAGTAAAAGACACATTGGGTCAATGCAGAGAAAAGAATAAAGCAGTCTGGAATGCTAATGCCCGCTCCTGGGAGGAGGTTCTGTCTCAGCAAAAATAAAGTAAGCACAGAGAGGGTCAACAGCCTCAGGGAGAAACGCGGACCAGTAGTGTTAGCCCCAAGGAAAGCCCATGGTTATTGTAAGCTGCAAGTACAACATGGAGTTTTACTCTCAAAGTGACTCTACATGGCAGGCTAGAGTTGGAGAAGAAATCCACCGCAGCACCTGCCGTACTTGGGAGTGATTTATCCAAGCCATTTTGGGAAGGGATTTATGCTGAGCTCTTCTGGGCATCAAAAATTACAGAACAACTTCACTTCAGGGTCTCTGGGACCACCCTACTACAGACTGGGTGGGAAGCAGCCATAAGAGACAGTCACCAAGAAAGGGCGGTCTACTTGCAGATCCCCTGAGAAGTTTAAGCAGTGGGGAGTTCAGGTTGTGAAGGACATGGTGGTTCCATACTCAGCGGTGAGAAAACAGACTGATCCTGTGGTTTTCTGAGGGGGCTGCATCTGAAAGTGCTGGGATGAAGTCTAGTAGACTGCTTGACCTCCTTGCTGCCTACTTTCAGCACAGAAATCATTGGTCTGTTTGCTTTTCCCATCTGCCAACATGATCAGGGATACGCTTTGGTCTGAACAATTGGTCCTCTGGAGCAAGGGAGGCACCTCACACGCCCACAGGTCAGGAAGCCAGTCTGAGGTAGTAGTGACTTAGGGCATAGAGAAAGGCACAAACACTAAGAGCTGCTGGAGTGAATACAGCCCTGGGGCAAACACCACGCCACTGACTGATCACATTCTGTGGGAGAGGTGGCGCAGGACTCAAAATTTACATGGCAAAAAATGCATATGGAAACAAAATAGGCCCTAGTTGTGACTCACTATCCCCTACTCATATCTGGTGGATTCGAATACCACAGACCCTAGGAAGAAACAACTCACTCAGAGGAATTTTTTTGATTCATTTTTCTATTTGTTTGTTTTGTTTGTTTTATTTCTTTTTTTCCTATCTTTGGCTCTTTGTTTTTATCCCTTTTTTCTTGTTTTTTTTCTCTGTTTGTCTTTTTCTGTTAACTTTACCTAATTCTACTAACTTTACTTTATTTATTTATTTATTTATTTATTTATTTATTTATTTATTTATTGAGACAGGGTCTCACTATGCAGGCTGGCCTTGAACTCACTTTGTAGCCCAGGCTGGCCTCGAACTCACAGTCATCCTCCTGCTTCAGCCTCCCAAGTGCTGGGATTATAGGTGTGTGCCACCACGCCCGGCTTATTTTATTCTTTAATTGAATATTTTATCTCACTTTTCTCTCCTGATCTTCCCTAATATTAACCCGAACCCTGTTTTTTTTTTCAAATTTTACTTCTTTCATTTCCCCTTCCCCCACCCCTCCATTATTATTATTACTATTAAACTTTATTAATTTTTAACTGCTTAGTTGGCCCTATGCTATTATTGCTGAATTCTTTTCTATTGTTAATGGTGGTATAGTTGTTTTTAGTAGCAGAAATTAATAAAGTTGAAACTAAAACAGTACAAGGAATCAATGAATCAATGAGTTGGTTCTTTGAAATGATTGGAAGGGGCTCTGGTGATAGAGGGAGATGAGAATGAGAGGAAGGGAAGGGAAATAAAAAGGATCAAGATGTGATATGTATATGTACCAATCCCCCATGATAAAAAAAATTAGAGATAACACCACTAACATTTCACTATTATTAAGAATAATAGAGCTGGGCATGGTGGCTCACTCCTGTAATTCTAGCACTGGGGAGGCTGACGCTGGAGGATCTCCAGGAGTTCCAGGCCAGCCTGGGCTACATAGCGAGACTTTTCTCAAAAAATCAAAAATAAAATTTTCTGTAGTTTCCTACAGGTTTTATCAGGTTAAACAAATTACATCCTATTCTTCTATGCTGTTTTTTTTTTTTTAATCATGACAGGGTGTTGAGTTTTTTTCAGATGCCTTTTCTTTTGATGATTATGGTTTATTCTCTAAGTATCTGATAATGTGGTAAATGACATTTATATATTTTCCTCATATGTAGAGCAACTCTGCATTTTTGGTATAAACACAATTTGGCCGTTGTCTTTTTGGTTTTATATAGTACTTGATTTGTTTGCTAATATTTTGTTTAGAATTTTTGCATCTGTGTTTATGAGTAAAAATGGTTTTTAATTTTCTTTCTCATGCCATCCTGATTTGCTTTTGGCATTATGGGTCTGCTGGGTCATAGAGTGAGTCAGTGTTCCCTCATTTACAATATTCTGGAAGATACTATATGATTTTAGAAAGATCTGTTTGGTAGAACTCTCATAAAACATTTTGATTTGGTGTTTTCCTTTTAATACTGAGTTGGTATTAAACTTATAAACGAAAATCTTATTAAAATTTTAAAAAGAAAATTGAAATCTGCTTTCATAACTTGTTTATTATATATAAGGTTTTATATTTGATATGACAAGCTCTTAAGATTTGTAATGTGTTTTAATTCTTTTTTGTTTGCTTTCAAGTTCTTAACAGTTACAGTCAACATCAACAAAAAATAACTTTCTCAAAAAAAAAACTTTCTCTATGAAAGTAGGTGGTAAGATATTTAAAACTAATTTTTACATTGTTCAAAAATGTTTAGCAATTGAAATTACACATAAAAGCTTTTTATTTTTGTTTCACTGACATGCATTGTTAAAATTTTTATGATAATGCAAATAGATTTCAAATCCAATTTATCTCTTATTGACTATTTCAAAATAATGATGAAGCTCTCATTTGCAGAACATGAATCATTATTAGAACCATCAACCTGCAGCTAGCTTGGACATCATTAAAAGGGCTCATCAGCTACAAATGGATACAAGTGTCTGACACTGGTGAAGACAGTTTCAGGGCTTCTACCTGGAACTACACCCTCTACCTTGGTTGGCCTCCCTGCACCCAGCCAGTCATAACTTGGGCTGTGGATGGTGTTTCTTGGAAACTGGAACACAGACTCTTCCAGCAGCTCCACAGTTCCCTTGTCCTCAATGAGCAGATTACAGAAGCTGACTACTGAAGAGGCTTTCCAAGCAGTAGAGCTCTCCTTGGCCCTGCCTGGCACATTTACCACAGAGCAATAACTGAATGTTGGGTATTACTCATGTGTGCTTACCACCTGCAGGGACTGTAAGGGATCTGTCACACCCACTTCACTAATGGCCATCCTCTAAGGATTTCCAGAAGAGGTTAACTACAGAGAGTCAGTCTTCCTAGTGTCTCCATTGCCTCAGATCCTACTTGGACACCTCTAGGCTGAGGGGATCCATATCTCTTCACCTACCTGTAGCCCGCATACTAACTGGAAAACTGCTTGCTATTTTTTGCTTATCTCTTTGTTCTTTTAGTGTGAAGAGTTTTAACTATTGACTCAATTCCTCAATGGGACTACTGAGGATTTCTTTTTCTTCTCGAGTCAGTTTTGGTAAGATATCATTTCCTAGGAATTGGTCCATTTTGTAACACAACTTTTTTTTTTTTTTTTTTTTTTGTGGGTACCGGCAGTTGAACTCAGGACCTCACGCTTGCCAGGCAGGCGTTGCGCCGCTGAGCTACATCCCCAGCCCGGAATTGGTTCATTTTTTCCTATGTTTTCGAAGTCATTGGCATAAAGTTCCTTTATTTATTCTGTGCTGTATAAAATCTGTAGCAATGTCTCCTTTTTCATTGCTAATATTGGTTATGTGTGCCTTCTCACTTTTTTTCTTGATTAATCTCACCAGAGGTTTGTCTATTTTATTAGTCTTTTCAAAGAACCAACTTTTGGCTTTGTTGCTCCTCTCTATTGTGTCTTTGTTTTCTATTTCTTTAATTTCTGCTCTTATCTTTTTTGATCTCCTTCCTTCCACATTTTTTGGGTTTATTCTATTGTTCTTTTTCTGATTTCTTAAATTGGAAGTGAGCTCATTAGCTTTCAATCTTTTTGTTTTCTAATTTATGCATTTAAGGATATAAGTTTCCCATTAAATAATGCTCATTAAATACTATACTAGTTCAGATAAGTAGTATTTTCATTATTGTTCAGTTCTAAGTACTTCAATATTTCCATTATAATTACTTCTTTGACCCACGAGTTATATAGAAGTTTGTTTTTAAATTTCCAAATGTTTAGGGATTTTAAATTTTGTCTCTTTGTTCTTAAAAATCTATCTTACTTGCATTATGGTCAGATAATGTGATTCATGTGATAACAACTCTTTGAAATTTATTGAGATTGGTCTTATGGCTTAGTACATGATCAATATTTTTGAATGTTTCCTATGTGCTTTATAAGAATGTGTGTTCTCTAATTGTTGTATACAAGTTCTACATATATCTATTATCAAGTTTGTTAGCTGTGTTTAAATTTTATTTATCTGAATGGTTCTTTGGTCATGATCTACCAGTAATTTTAAAAGGTATGGTAATATTCAATTATGATGGTGGATTTATCAATTTCCCTTTGTAGTTCTATGATTTTTTTTTTGCCTTACATATTAACTGTGTCCAAATTTTATTTATCTAATCAGGTTCTTTGGTCGTGATCTACCAGTAGCTTTAAAATGTATGGTAATATTCAACCATGATTCAACTATGATGGTGGATTTATCAATTTCTCTTTGTAGTTCTATCATTTTTTGCCTTATATATTGTGAGGATATTTTATTAGGAATATTCAAATGAATAATGTTATATATTCCTGCTAAATATGTAATACCCCTCTATTCCCAATAATATCCTTTTCCTCCATTAATGTAGGAGCACAAGCTTGTTAGGATTTGTATGGTATATAATTTTACATTCTTTTACTTTTTAGAATTTACATGCCTTTATTTTTTTAACTTTATTATTTTATTAGTACATATTTGTCGTACATATTGATCACATTCATCATAGGGAATTTGTACCTGTAAAAACTGGGACTAGAACTAGAGGTTTCATTCTTTAATTATATTTCTTGAAAATGCAATGGCATATATCTGGACCTTTAAAAAATACAATCCAATGACCTCTGTCTTTTAATTAGCAAGTTTAGTCTGTTTATATTTACTGCGATTTTAGGCTTGTTTTTACCATTACACTTTCTTATTTCAGTTGTTAACCACCAACTTTTGTATTCCTCATTTTGTCTTTTCTGAATTTTAGTTTTAAGATTTTTATTCTCTCTCTGTCTCTCTCTCTTTCTCTCTCTCTCTCTCTCTCTCTCTCTCTCTCTCTGTACTGGGGATTGAACACAGGGCCTTCATATTGAGCTACATCCCTAGCCCTTATTAAATTTTTTTTGAGACAGAGTCTTGCTAAGTCCCTAAGTTGCCCAGGGTGGGCTGGAACTTGTAGTCCTCCTGCCTCAGCCTCCCACAGTATTGGGATTACAGCTTTGGCCACCACACCAGCTTTGTTTTCTTATTCTGTTTTTTCCTTCCTATTGTTTGGATTTTGTTTTCTATTCTTTCTGAGGTTGTTCTTGAAATTTTACCTTGTATGTTTAACTTAGAAATTTAGAGTTAAATAATAGTTAATCCCTTCTCGAAGAATTCAGGAAGCCTGGAAATCTTCAAGTTTAGTCATTCCTTTCCTGACCACATTCTGTTGTTTTCAAGTATGTTAGTCTTTTTTTTCCTTTTTTCCTAACCTCACACTTACACATAATCACTGGTACTATTTTATATAGGCAGGATTTGTTTGACTTTACATGCATACATTCTTGGATCTCAGATCATCCTTTGGGATTGTTTTTTCATTGTGAATGCAGTGTTTAAATGTTCCTTTTGTGTAGGTCTCTTGATGTTAAATTCTCTAAGTCTATGTTATATGTAAATGTCTTTATTTTATCCTCCTCCTTAAAAGAGAGTGTTTTATAGGTATTTTCACTCAACACTTAGAATATGTGGCCCCATTCTCTTTTGGCTTTGGGACATCTACTTTGCTGCCATTTAGAAGTGTACTATGAGTCACATTGCTGTTGTTCTTCTTGTTTGAGTGGAATGTGCAGGGAGTCTTGCAGTTTCTTACATGTTTAGGCATGTTTTTTTTTTTTTGTTTTTTTTTTTTTGGTACTGGGAATCAAACTCAGGACCTTGCGCTTGCCAGGCAGGCGCTTGTGCCACTGAGCTATATATCCCCGGCCCCCTTTTTTACTTATTCTAACTTTGGAAATGTGTTTCATGGCTCAGTAAATTCATTTTTTAAATTTATAATTTCTGGAAAATTCTCAACCATTATTTCCTTAAATATTGCCTATCTTCTATTGTTTCTATTTTTTCTTTCTCAGAATCCAGTTAGTCATATTTTGGACTCATTCATTCTGTCTTTTATATGTCATAACATCTCTGATATTTTCTATCTCGTAGTTCATTTTGGACAGTTCCTTCTGATACATCATTCAGTTAACCAATTTTCTCTTCACCTGTGTCTAATCTGTTTAATCTTTCCATTGAGTTTTTTTTTCAAAAATTGCACTTTCATTTGTACAAGCTCCATACATTTTACTTTCTAAAGTGCTTAGCCCTGATAGTCTCCTGTTACTTGCTATTCTTTGTGATTTTATCTACTACTTCTTTAAGTATTTTATATAATTTTTGTTCAACCAGTACTCACTGTTTGCATGAGTATGACACTGTAAATATTGTTTACATCTAGACCACAAAATACACTCTGAGTACATATTCTTCATTGCATACTTTTTTGTTTTCCTAGGAGCCGATAATTGTGTTTTGTTTTCTTTTGCTTAGTGTTGTATAGTACTTATTACTACTTCTTCTCTGAAATTCTTTTTAAAATCCAAATCAGATCGTGTCCCTCTTCTGCTCAAAATTATCCTATGGTTTCCAGCTCCCTCAGAACAAAAGCCAGAGCCTTCACCATAGCCCAAATGTTCCCTCATAATCTGGTTCCCTTCACCTCTCTGACCTCATCTCCTGTCACTTTCCCTATCACTCTTTTCCAGCTACCCGGCCTCCTTTCTGCCCCTCAAGCATGCCAAGTACCCTCCCTCTTCAGGGCCTTTGTACTTGCTATTCTTTCTGCCTGGACCATCTTTCGTCCTATATAATCTGATGACTTGCCCAGGTATTTCCAGTGTCTTCAAATGTCACCTCCCTGATCAAGATATATAAAATAGCCCCCTTCACCTCCATTTTGTATCTCTTTATCCTGCTGTATGTGTGATACCTTTCTACAAAGCGCTGATCACTACCTGATATTTAATTAATTTATTTATTTGTTGTGGTTAGTGTTTGTCTCTCTCCAATAGACTGTAAGCTCCACAAAGCACGGATTTCTGTTTTGTTCACTGCTGTATCCCCAGTGCCAAGAAGAACAGTGCATAGCAATTCAATAAATATTTGTGGAATAAACTGAATGAATGCATGAATAACTTAATTAATTACTGTGAAGGATAAAGAGAAAAATGACTTGAAAAGTAGGGTAGGCTGGAAGACTTTTAATACCACACTAAGGATCTTGGATGCCATTGTTCAGAAGGGTGGGAGCTGAGAAGAAGCAGTGAGGACAGCTCCTGGGTTCTTTTGGGAAGCAGGTTCTCAGTTGGTAAAATAGTGACAAAGCACCATATTCTCTGTGTCTGACTCTATACTCTTAGACTCATGAAAATGGGCTTCTTGTCTTGCCAGCTTGTTACTTGGTGAAAAACAAGGCCCACTTCTCACTGGGATCCCAGCTAGCATCCCGCTTTCTCTTGGCCTGTGAGGAACTGTTTCTTGGCACCCCCGGCCAAGCAGATAGCTCCCATTAGACTTCTATCTGTGTACTTGAGGGGAGGGGACAGTGTAAAGCTGGTATAATGTGTGGCACATAGTAAGTGTTGTTAACATGATGAAGACCACAGGAAGGTAAGTTTCAGATCAAAGGACTTTTTTCCATTGTCAGAATGGGACTTTAGTCCTGACTTTGCCTCTCACCCCCTTGGGAACTAGCCTGGCTCCAGTGTTATGCCTTTGTGTGACTTTGGATAGGAATTCTGTTGTCCAACATGTGACCTACTTTTTTTCTACTCACTAATTTCAGCAGAGTGCCATCTATATACACAGAGCCTTGTGGCATGCCACAAGAGACTTCCCTGTCCAGGCCAACATCAGTTTATTAATCATTATCACACTGGGTTTAACCATCCAACTAGTTATAAGCTCAGTTGAACAGAGTTTGACTGACCACTTGCTATATTTTATGCTTTTTGCTCCAAACTGAATATGCAGAGATGAGCCAGGTGTGTTCCCAGACACAGCACCATAATTTCAGGGCAGTGAGATCCATGTAGTAACAGTGGTGGTTGCAGTAAGCTCTGAGAGCCCCCAAGGACCACACAGCCAGCTCAGGAGGCCAGGAAGATTTCTTGGACGAGATGGCATATGAACTAAGTCTTAAAAGATGAGTAGGAATCATCCAGTTGATTAACAAGGGAGGAGAGGGTAATCCAGGCAAAGGGTACACCATGGCCAGTGACCCAAAGATAGGAAGTGGCATGGTATCGACCACCCTACGTCATTACACTCACAGCTCACCTGTCATTCCACAAGACATTCCAAAGTCTTCCATCCTAGGAGGCTTTGTCTTTTTTTTTTTTTTTTTTTTTTGAGACAGGGTCTCGCTGTGTAGCTCAGGTTGGCCTCGGACTCACAGTGATCCTCCTGCATCAGCTTCCCAAGTGCTAGGATTACAGGTGTGCACCACCATGCCCGGCTTGCTTGCTTGCATTATTTTGAGACAAGGTCTTGCTGAGTTGCCCAGGCTGGCCTTGAACTCATGATCCTCCTGCCTCAGCCTCCAAAATTGCTGGAATTACAGGTGTGGACCCCTGTGCCCAGTGTAGGAGACTTTGATACATACCAAAATCCAGACATGAGGAGTTTGTGGGGCCTCCCCTTATATGCTTATCTAGCAGTTATTCAGAAAATTACTGAAAAGTTGGTCTGACATGATTATCCATGAATTTGTCTATACCAGTTTCTGATATCCCTGGCTTTCTTGTCTAGAAGAAGGTTAATGGAGTTAATGTGACAAGCTTCCTTTTGACTTATGGGATTCCAGTCACTCCCATTGTCCAGGAAGTTATAGGGTCTCCGTCACCCCTGTATGTGGAGAGGAGTTTTCTGACTTGAAATTTTACCATACAGATTTAACCTGAAATCTAAAGCTAAACATTATCATAATCCCCACCCATACATGAGGACTTTATAAAATGTCGATGTCTCCTAACTTACATATTCTTTTGACTATTTTAGTTACCTTTTTAAGGAAGACATTAACACCCAGAAAAACATTAACAACATCATTATTTTATGCAGACAGTACTCATTTAGTTTCAAATATGTGTCATTTTATTTGCCCGCGTGCCTTCTTAAACCTCAGACTTCCCTCGTTGGGATGAGTTTTCTTCTGGAAATGTCTACCTTAGAAGATCCTTTAGAACAGATCACTTAATAGGAAACTCTCAGTCTGCGTTTATCTATAAATGCCCTTTTAAAACTTTATTCTTCTTAAAACATAGATTTATTGGATACCCAATTCTAAACTACCTCTTTTTCTTCTTAACACTTAGGCGATATTATCACACTGTCTTCTGGTTTCCATTATTACTGGTGCAAAATCCGCTGTTAATCAAATTGTTTTTGTAGGTGCCCTTTTATCTCCATCTGCTCTGCAGAACCTTCTTTGATTATTGCTCAACTCTAGGAACTTTTTGGTTGTTCTCTGAATGTTCCTTTTTGTAGCTTCCTGATCTTGCTTCATGAAGGTAATATTTTTTTCCTTGTTACTCTGAGAACATTAAATAAAAGTGTCTTCTTTTTCAAGTGTTTTTCTCCCTGCATAGTGTTTGTTTTTAAATACATATATTTGGGTGTCATCTGCAGTGAAAAACTCTCACTGATGCCAGATGTGACCAAAGGCATCACCAATGCCAAAGACATGACATATCGGAGAAAGTTTATGTAGATAATAGGAATAGAGGCCTCTACTAGCATGTAAGTATGAGTTATTGCCACAGTTCTGTCACTTAAAAGCATGGTAGTGCAGTGGGCTTTGGAGCCAGACTGCCTGGGTTCAAATTCAGATCTGCCATTTCCTAACTTGTTAAGTCACTTAACCTCTACCTACATTAGTTTCTTCTTCAGTAAAAGTAGGGATAATGATAGTGCTTACTTTGTAAAGTTATTGAAGCTATTAAATGAATTCATCTACATAAAGCGTTTAGTGCCTGGTATGTAGTATGTACTGTACATACGTTTTGCAGTTAATACTGTTATTACTTTTGTGCCAAGGAGATTGAAGGGAGAATTGCTTCTGTAGTGCAATGGGGAAAACAGTATATCTGGTCTGTGTATTCCCCCAGTATCTTGGAAACAAAAGCCATCCACAAAAGCACAAGATCAAGAATTTAAAGTGGTTATTTGGGCACCTTAGGTTGTAGGATATCAACCTAATTAGGTAGTGAATTGGATAGAATTCAGTGAGAAAATGGGAAGCATCATTTAAAGGTCAGTCCTCTGCAGGTGACCTATGTTGGCTGTTTCCTCACTGAAGCAGAGCAATATCAAGTCAGGGAGCAGTGATAGAGGGAGAGAGATTTCCTAAACATTTAATTATGCTTTTTTCTTAGCAACTAACCTGTCATATACTATGACTCTTCAAGTTGGGGACACACTTGTTAAAGAGGCAAGGCTGCTGCCAGGGGTTAATTTACATTCTCACAGGAGGACTGACCACATAAAAATGCTTTCAAGTATTCTAAATTCTCATGGGCCCTCTCAACTTTGGGGGAAGTCTTGGCCTCAGTAACCACCCCAGACACAGTCTAGAAGATATGAGCAGGAGGAGTGAGTCATACTGAAAATAAGTGCTTGGCAGGGAGGCACATTTGAGGGAAGAGTAGTGTTAAAAGTAAAAGTTCAAGAGATATGAAAATTCTACACAAATTTTATTTAATCCAGTAATGTATTAAAAGGATAATCATGACCAAATGGTGTTTATTCCAGGAATGCACAGTGAGTTTAACTTTAGAAACTCCATCAGTACAATTCACCATATTAACAGACCAAAAAGAAAACTTGTTATATGATCATTGCAATAAATGCAGAAAGAGCAGGATTTAAAAAAAAAAAAAAAAAACTTGGGAAACTAGAAATAGAAGAGAATTTCTTCAGCCTGATGTAGGGCATCTACACACACACACACACACACACACACACACACACAGCTATTTTCATATTCAATAGTGAAAGACTGAATGCTTTCCGCCCAAGGAATAAGATAAGTATGTTCCTTCCTACTTCTATTCAGTGTCATACTAGAGGTTCTCGCAAGTGCAGTGAGGCTAGAAAAGTAAAAGGCATCCAGATTGAAAAGGAAGAAGTAAAACTCTCTTTACAGCCAATATGATTGTCTATGTAGAAGATACAATGGAATCTACTGAAAGAAAGAAAAAAAAAAAAAAAAAAAACTACCAGGACTATTAAGTGCGTCCAGCAAGGTGGAGGATATAAGATCAAATTCACACTCCAACTGTGGACCTGCATTAACTTCACATTACCACAAATACTGGAGGCAGTAGATAAAGAGAAAAGTTTTCAGGAGACTGAGGCAGGAGGTAACAATTTCAATGCCAGCCTGACTACATAGCAAGACCCTATGGGGGGCAGACAGATTGAGAGAGAGAGAGAGAGATTGATTGATTTAGCTCGCAGTTCTGAAGGTTCCACTCCAAGATCAGGTAGCCCTATTTCTTTAGACCTCTGAGTGGGTACTGGATGGCAACAGTGGGGGCTCACGTCAGAGCAAAACACTCACAGTGTAAGCCAGGAAGGACAAGAGTCCTGTTGCTGGGCGTGGTGGCGCACACCTGTAATCCCAGCACTCAGGAGGCTGAGGCAAGAGGATTGCTGTGAGTTCAAGGTCAGCCTGGGCTACAAAGTGAGGTCAAGGCCAGCCTGGGCTACACAGCAAGACCCTGTCTCAAAAAAACTTAAAAAATAAAAAAGACTGTCAGAGTCCCAGTATCCCTTTTGAGGGCATACCCCCTAAGGATATCCCATAAGGCTCCACCTTCTGCAAGTCCCAGCCCTTCCTAATAGCACCATCCTGGGAACCTAGCCTGTAATACATGGACGTATAGGGGGTGCTCATCCAAATCATGGCAATAGCTGCATCCTAGCAATAAATAATTGGGCTTAAAAATTTCAAACACAATTTATAATATCTTCTAAAATGTAACTTAGAAATAAATCTGACCGGAAACTAGAAGGTGGACTTTTGAAGGAGGAAGGGGCTTAGGGAGAAGAGGATAATGGAATTGAAAATGATCAAGATATGTTAAATCATGTACCAATTTCCCAAAACAAACCTCATTGTTCTGTTTTACTAACATGCTCTAAAAAGAACAACAACAACAACAACAACAAAACCTTTAAGACTAATAAATAAATCTGACTGCCCATCCCTGTAGTCTAAGCTACTTGAGAGGCTGAAACAGGAAGATTGCTCAAGTCCAAGATTTTGAGGCCAGCCTGAGCAACATAAGAGACCCCATCTCAAAGAAAAAAAAGTGGTGGATAAATCTGACAAAAGATGTGAAAGACCTGCACACCTGTGAGTTAGCTTTCCATCACCATAACAAAATACCTGAGGCAATTAACTTATAAAGAGAAAAGTGTTATTTTGGCTCATGATTCTGGGTGTTCCAGTCCAGTTTGCTTTGGGCCCCAGGAGAGGGTAGTCAAACAGGGTAGGAGCATGTTGCAGAGCCAAACCACTTACATCACAAGCCAGGAAGATGAGAGAGCAGCAAGAAGAGACCATGGTCCCACAATCCCTTTTGAGGGCACAGCCCCAGTGACCTAAGGACTTCCCATAAGTCCCCATCTCCCAATAGCACTACCCTGAGGACCAAACCTTTAATCATGGACCTTTCCAGGACGCTGTCATCCAGACCATATTGGATGACACCTGTATCACTGAAAGAAAAAAGGGTGAAATAGATGGAAAATTTAACATTGATGGGTCAAAAACCTTTGTATATTACAACCTTAGTTCCCTCCAAATTGATCTATAGATTCAGTGTGATTCCTATAAAATCTCAGGCCAATCCTTCAATAAGGAAAAAACAGCCACACCATGTATCCTCTGTTTTTTGTTTTTGTTTTTGTTTTTTTTGGAACCAAGAATCGAACTCAGGATTTTGCACTTGCCAGGCAGGTGCTGTGCCACATGTATCCTCTGTTAATCTAAGCCAGAATACCCAGGTGAGCCTGGTTCAGACAGGCTGTACGCGGCTGGTTATGACCAGTCTTGACCACGTGCTGCTGCGTGCTCCAGCATGCCTCTCCCACCGGCACTGCGGCCGCCTGGAGCAGGTGTGGACATGCTTTTCACCTCAGAGTAGTTACATGCTGTGATCTGCTGAGGGTGGGGGATGGTCATGGGGAGATCACAAACAGAAAAATCAGGGCAGCCCACACCTCATCCAACCCTGTGGTTACCAGACAGTTAACTGCCGGTCCACACAACAGCCGTGCTGAAGCCTCGATTGTGCTGAGCCATGGGCTTGTTTCTCTGGCTCATTCATGACCTTGCCTTCTGATTTCCCCAGAAGCAGCTTTCTTATACTCTAAGGAAGCCGAAACCCAGACAGTGACCCAGGGACTCACTTCAGCTTATCCTCCCCTACAGTTCTGCATCTGATCTCACCAATAGTCCCTGTGTAATCAGCATGGAATGTGTGTGCCATTTAAGTCTTCAAAATGATTCAGTATTTTACTTAGGGTTATGTACATGGAAGGTCAAACTTTGATGAAAACCAAAGGGAATGAGAACATAAAGGTCAAGAGAGTGGTTTACTCTGGGGCAAGGGAAGGAGGTACAGTATATGAAAGGATCCACAGGATGCTTCTAAACACTGGAATGTTGTAGTTCTTTAGCTAATTGTAGAAATCCCAGCCAACTTGTGGGCAACTGACCTTAACAAGGGAGGGCAACTGCTTGTACTCCTATTAAAATCAAACTTACACAGCATCTGTTGCCATCTTATTGCCTCAGTGCCCACTTTCACAGAACAGGGAAAAGCATGTCATCAGTGTCCTCCTCAAACTGGGTGTTTTAATGCTAACCCAGGGTCTATGCAATGACCCTGCTATAGCTTGGATTTGGAATGCTCCTCAAAGGTGCATGTGTTAAAGGCTTGGTCCTCAGCTCGGCACTATTGGAAGGTGGTGGAAACCTTTAAGAGGTAGGGCTTAGAGGGAGGTCTTAGGTCATTGGGGGCGTGCCCTCAAAGGAGATATTGGGACCCTGATCCCCTACTCTTCCTCTCTCACTTCCTGGCCACCATAAAGTGATTAGCTTCCTCCATCATGTTCTCCCACCATGGCGTACTGCCTCAACATAGGCCCCAAAACAACCAGGCAAACCAGCAATGGACAGAAACCTCTAAAACTGTGAGCCAAAAATAAACCTCCTCTCAAATCAGAACCAGAGGCACAGAGTGATGTTTCCTCTGAGATGTAGGAAGAAGCAGTTAGGCAGCCCCTGGGCAGTAGTCCTTCTCCTCTGACTACCCTTCAATGTTCCCATTCTTCCTGGACTCCTTTCTGCTCCCTTCACCTTCAGCCTTTGATCTGCAATGGCTGGTTGTATAGAGGGGTCAGTACTCAGGATGCTCCAGGCCAAGCTGAAAATTAGCAGGTGACCATGCAAGCTACACAGCACAATAGGCACAGCAAGGGACTCTGCTGTCTGCAGTTAGGAGAGGCAGGAACTAATAGATGTACCAGGCACTGGCTCAGCCTAACCCTAAGCACTAGTCCAGGGGAAGGACCTGGCTGTTTACCTATTCTCCTGCCTGGAGCTGATCCCAGGATAAAATAGAGGATAACATCAGCCAAGGGGCAGGGAGGTATTAGAAAGGAGGTCCTCAGAAGAGAATGAGTCCTTGATACCAGGTAAAGGGCAGGAAGGGGCACTATCCCTGAAGCACATCCTGTCGATTGAGGGTGTGACCACTGTCACAAATAGATCAACTAGACAAAAAATCAGCAAAGAAATATCAGAACTGAACCAAACTTTTGAATAAATGGACTTAGTAGATATCTACAGAGTGTTCCACCCCACAGCATCAGAATACACATTCTTTTCAGCTGCACACGGGATGTTCTCCAAAATAGATCACATAGTAGCTCATAGAACATGCGTAAGTAAGTGCAAAGGAACTGAAATTATTCCATGCATATTATCAGACCATACTGCAATAGAATTGGAAATAAATGGCAAAAGAAACTACAAGAACTTCACAAACACATGGAAATTAAATAACACCCTCCATTGCTGAACAACCAATGGATCACAGATGAAATTAAAGAAGAAATTAGACAGTTTCTACAAGTAAACGATACTGCCAATACAACATACCAGAATTTATGGGACAAAATGAATGCAGTCCTATGAGGGAAATTTATAGCAATGGACACCCATATCAGGAAAACAGAGCGAGCTCAAATAAACAACTTAATGTTGAACCTCAAGCTTCTAAAAAAAAAAAGAGCAGGCCAAGCCCAAAGCTCATACAAGGGAGGAAATTATAAAGATCAGAGCAGAAATTAATGCAATTGAGACTAAGAAAACAATACAAAGAATCAATGAATCGAAGAGTTGGTTCTTTGAAAGGTTAAATAAAATTGACAAACCCTTAGCCAACCTTATCAAAAAAAGGCAAGAAAAGATGCAAATCCATGCAATTAGGAATAAAAAGGGTGAAATCACAATGGATCCTGCAGAATTCCAGAAGATCATCTACACCTACTTCGAGAACTTGTATTCTAATAATATGGAATATGCAAAAGAAATGGACAGATTCCTAGATACATATGAATTACCAAAGCTGAATCAAAAAGATATAAAAATCCTAAATAAACCAATATCAATCAATAAAATTGAAGATGAAATTTAAAACCTACCAACAGGGAGTGTCGACTGGTACAGCCACTGTGGAAGTCAGTGTGGAGATTCCTCAGAAAACTAGGATTGGAGGTCCCATTTGATCCAGCTATTCCCCTTCTGGGCATCTTCCCAGAAGAATTAAAAACATTGTACCACAGTGATATATGTGCACCCATGTTTATAGCAACACAATTTGTAATAGCCAGATCGTGGAAACAACCCAAATGCCCATTAACCGAGGAATGGATAAAAAAGATGTGGTACTTTTATGCAATAGAGTACTACTCAGCCATAAAGAAAGATAAACTGGAAACTTTTATAGGTAAATGGATGCAACTCTAGAAAATACTCACAAGTGAGATAAACCGGACGCACATTTGTAAACATCGTATTGTCTCCCTAGTATGAAAATGCAATTTCACTGTGACTATTCCATTCCTTAGTCTTCTATTTTTACCTAGCTTTTACATGGCTTACTCCTATACTGAGTAATGTTTTTCTCCAAAAGGTATTTGTACATTCTCTAATTCTTGAGTTTGTTAATACATAAGAATGTTTACTTGTTGGGCCGGTGAGATGGCTCAGCGGCTTAAGCGCCTGCCCGGCAAGCGCGAGGGCCCGAGTTTGACTCCCGGATCCCACATACGAAAAAGGGGCCGGTGATATCGCTCAGCGGCACGGGCGCCTGCTGGCGTGCGAGGTCCTGAGGTCGACCCCCCCGGTACCCACAAAAAAAAAAAAAGAATGTTTACTTGTTGTCTTTAAAAAAAATAAATTATTAAAAAAAAAACCTACCAACAAAGAAAAGTTCAGGCCAATGGATTCGCTGCTGAATTCTACAAGAAATTTAGAGAAGATCTAATGCCACTACTTCTCAAACTCTTTAATGAAATTGAAAGGGAAGCAATACTCCCAAATTCATTCCTGGAAGCAAGCATTACCCTGATACCAAATCCAGAGAAGGACCCAACTAAGAAAGAGAACTAAAGGCTAATCTCCCTAATGAACATAGATGCAAAAATCCTCAATAAGATACTGGCAAACAGAATGCAGTAAATCATCAAGAAGATTATACACCATGACCAAGTGGGATTCATCCCAGAGATGCAGGGATGGTTCAACATAAGTAAATCAATAAATGTAATACACTATATTAACAGAGCTAAGACAAAAACCATATGATCATCTCAATGGATGCAGAAAAAGCTTTTGACAAAGTCCAACATCCACTCATGATAAAAACTGTACAGAAAATTGGAATAGATGGTCTTTACCTCAATGTGATAAAAGCCATCTATGACAAACCAACAGCCAACATACTAAATGGACAAAAACTGAAAGTTTTCACTCCCAAATCAAGAACAAAACAAGGATGTTCACTATCACCACCCTTGTTCAATATAGTTCCGGAAACTTTAGCTAGAGCAATTAGACAAGAGAGAGAAATAAAAGGGATAATGATAGGAAAGGAAGAAGTTAAATTATCATTTTTCAGGGATGATATGATACTCTACATAGAAGACCCTAAAAACTCCATCAAAAGACTTCTAGATTTAATAACCAAATTCAGTAACATAGCTGTATACAAAGTCAACACTCAAAAATCATTAGCATTCCTGTACATAAATAACAAACTGAACTGACTGAGAGAGAAATTAGGGAAACAACACCTTTCACAATAGCATCCAAAAAAAAAAAAAAGAGAGAGGAGGAGGAGGAGAAGAAGACCTAGGAATCAATCTTATGAAGTAAAAGACCTCTATATTGAAAACTATAGTACTCTGAAAACGGAAATTGAAGAGGATATCAGAAAATGGAAAGATATCCTTTGCTCTTGGGTAGGAAGAACCTATATAGTGAAAATGGCCATACTCCCAAAATTGTTATACAGATTTAATGCAATCTTATCAAAATCCCAGCAGCATATCTCACAGAATTAGAGAAAACAATTCTAAAATTCATTTGGAACCAGAAGAGACCTAGAATAACAAAGGCAATTCTGGGCAACAAAGGCAAGGCAGGGGGCATCAAAATCCCAGACTTGAAATTATAATACAAAGCTACTGTGATGAAAACACCATAGTACTGGCAAAAAAACCCAAAAAACAAAAAAAACAGACCTGAGGATCAATGGAACAAATTAGAAGATGCAGAAACCACTCCAGACATACTTAGCCACGTTATCTTTGACAAAGGTGCCAAACAAATTCACTGGAAGAAAGATAGCCTCTTTAATAAATGCTGCTGGAAAAACTGGCTTTCCACATTGTGAAGATTAAAATTAGACCTATATCTTTCCCCATGCACTAAACTAAAATTGAAATGGATCAAAGATCTAAATATTAAAACAGAAACATTAAGTCTGCTGGAAGATAGAATAGGTAGAACTCTTGAAGACATTGGTGTAGGCAAAGACTTTATGAATAAAACACCAATCGCACAGGAACTATCACAAAGAATCAACAACTGGGATCTCATCTCATTAAAAAGCTTTTGTAGAGGAAGAGAAACCACCAACAGAGTGAAGAGACATCCCACAGTGTGGTGAAACATTTTTGCCAGCTGTTCTTCAGACAAAGGACTACTATCTAGAATATATAAAGAACTCAAAAAAATCAGACCCCCCCAAATTTAAAGACCCAGTCCAAAAATTGGCATCTGAGATGAATACACACTTCTCAGATGAAGAAGTAGAAACAGCAAATAATATATGAAAAATGTTCAACATCACTGGTTATTCAAGAAATGCAAATTAAAACAATGCTGAGATTACATCTCACCCCAGAAAGAATGGCTATTATCAAGAAATCAACCAATAACAAATGCTGGTTGTCCTGTGGGAAAAAGGAACCCTTCTCCATTGTTGGTGAGAGTGGAGACTGGTGGAACCACTGTGGAAATCAGTGTGGAGATTCCTCAAAAAACTAGGATTGGAGGTCCCATTTGACCCAGCTATTCCCCTTCTTGGTATCTTCCTGAAAGAATTGAAAGCATCATACCACAGCGATATATGCACACCCATGTTTATAGCAGCAGTTTATAATAGCTGAATCTTGGAAACAGCCCAAATGCCGATCAACTGGTGAATGGATAAGGAAGATGTGTTTTTTTTAATACAATGGAGTAGTACTCTGCCATAAAGAAGGATAAGCTTGAGACATTTCTAGGTAAGTGGATGCACCTTGAGACCATACTCCTAAGTGAAATAAATTGGACACACATGTGTAAATACCACGTTTTTTCTCTGGTATGAGAAACCGAAAGTGTAAATAAGGACCAAAATGTATAATAGGTATTGTGAAATAGGAAGAAAATGTTCAAATAGGGAAAAGAACAAGGGAGGGGGAGGGGGACAGGAAAGAAGGGAAAAGTAAAAAAAAAATGAGTAAAGAAGGAAAAAATTGAAACAAAGCTTTTGTAAATGTGGTGGGGAGGAGGGGTTGAAGGGAGGGTAGGGAATGGGAAGACAAGTTATATCATGTACAGGTACAAATTCTCTATGATGAAGGTGATCATTATGTGTATCTAATATGTACCAATAAAATCTGATTGGAAAAGAAAAAAATAATTGAGGGGATGAAATGGACAGAGAGGAGACTGCTCCTGATAGCATCTCCAGAAGCGGACTCCCTCCTTAGCCAACCTCAACTGCCAAGCCCCTCTGGACCAGGTCTCCTTTTCCACTTACCTTCTCCAAGAAAGAAAGGAGAGATCTTCTGGGAGGTGCCCCAAGGGGAAAGAGATAGCCCTGGATCAGGAAGTGGAGTGGCAAGGGGTCTCTTCTCCTCAGAGGGCCAGGTATCCTCCATCACTGCCTTGATGTTGCCATCTTTTCAGGGAGACAGTCCGCAGAGGTCATAAGTCAAGCTACTCCTCACCAGCTTCAGTGACCCTGGTTCTATAAAATATAAAGCCCTACACTTTCTCATTTTATCTCCCATCCCACTACCAGTCTCTCAGCCACTCCTAGCAGGACGAGTTTGGCCCTGCTATCTGGTCTCAGCCTTATATATTGCTGAACACTTAGGTGGATTCTTCTCACGAACCGCAAGCCCCTACTCAGCTGTCCAGACTGCTCATAAGCACAATCTCTATGAGGTCTTCTCTCAAGCATAGAAAAGTGGATGTATTAAGTATGAAAAAGATATACTTGAAGTAAAGAACATAATAGATGGCATAAATAGTAGGTTGAGTACAGTCGTAGAATTAGTTGGAAGATCAGATTGAGGAACTCTCAAAAAGCAGCAGGAAAGAATGAAATGTAGGGGGAATGGAGAAAAGAAGGGAAAAGAAAAAAATATATATATAGGATAGTTAAGATAGATACACTACTAATTTCGCTTATTTCATTAGTTTGTGCTAATATTGTTTGGACAATTGAATGCTGATATCTTGTACCCTGAGTAACTAATTTAAAGGTAACAATATGTAATGTATTAACCATTGTTACCCTCCTATTATGTTGTTTTGAAATTTTGTTCCATTTTTTTCTTTTTAAAATAAAATTTAAAAAAAGAATAAAATGTAGAAAATATTAATTAAAAATAAAAGAAATTAAGAATAGAAGTTTTAGCATCTTGGTAATAGACTTAAAGAGTGTGTATGAATAAATAGGAGAAAATATTTGAAGAATGGAGATAAATATCCCAGAATTAAAGTCTGCAACTTACAAACATCCATTTTGTTTCTATTACAAGCAGATACAGTTAGGTAACAATAATTTTATCATTAAAATAGCCTTTAGTGGACATCAGACTCCAGATTCTTCAGTCTTTGAACACAGACTCACACCAACAGCTCTCCAGGCAGCTTCCAGGCCTTCATTCTCAGACTGGTGCTGCGTCCCTGATCCTCTCATTCTGAGGCTTTCAGCATCTTGGCCAGAGCACCTGTTCGATCCTCTGGTTCTCCAGTGTGCAGGTGGCCATTGTGGACTCTCCTGCCTCTGATCCTGTAAGCATATCTAATAAATCACCTTTGATAATTATATTTTTTAAAATAGCCTTTAAAATCAGTTACCTAAAATTGCTACAAATAAACCTAACAGGAATAAGTCCTTTATATTTACACTGTAAGTATAGAACTATACTTATGGAACTTACAGTTCAATAAGTCATAGAACTTTTAAAGAGAGATTAAAGATGGAAATACAGTGATAGACTATATTCATAGGCTTATGGTTTCAGATTACAGGGATGTCAGTTCTCCCCAAATTGATCTATGGATTCAATATGATGCCAGTTGAAACTGATGGGGCTCCAAAGGGGCGCATATGCCTGTAAATTCCAGCTGTCCAGGAGGCTGAGGCAGGAGATCACAAGTTTAAACCCATCTTAAAACTCACTGAGACCTTGTCTCAAATTAAAAAAAAAAATTAAAAGGGCTGGACATGTAGCTCAGTGATAGAGCACCCCTGGGTTCAATCCCCAGTAAAGGGCTTGGGGTGGGCGGTAGCTGTGAGTGAAATAAAGCCATGCATGCTGGGAACTTACCTCAAAATAAAAATGGCTGAGTATGTAGCTCAGTTGTAGAGCACCTCTAGGGTTTGATCCTCAGTACCAAAACTAAAAATTAAAAAAAAAGTTTGATGGAGTTTATTGGATTCCAAAATGTATCTAGAAATGGAAAATGTCAAGGTAGCCATGATTCCTGAAGAACTATGTGAGACGTTTTCCATCATCAGATAACAAGGGTTTAAATAAAAAGATTGTAATATTGGCATAAAGGATAGAAAAACAGTCCAGTGGAACACACAGCTTAGAAAAAATACCCACCCATAATTATGTATCTAAATTAACAAAAATGTAGCCCAATAGAGTAGTATTAGCCAGGCAATCTTTGACAAATAGTGTTGGAACAGTTGGGTAACCAAATTAAAAAATAAAAAAAACTTGAAACTAAATTGGATGTCGGGCCGGTGAGATGGCTCAGCGGTGTAAGTGCCTGCCTAGCAAGCGCGAGGGCCCGAGTTCGACTCCCGGAACCCACATACGAAAAAGGGGCCGGTGATATTGCTCAGCGGCACGGGCGCCTGCTGGCACACGAGGTCCTGAGGTCGACCCCCGGTACCCACAAATAATAATAATAATAATAATAAAATAAATAAATTGGATGTCTATCTCAAATCATACATTAAAAAAAAAAAACTCACACAATTCCCAGGTAGATTATAGACCTAACAGTGTAAAGCAAAGAAGGAAAAATAGAATATTAATGACATTGGAATGATAAAACATTTCTAAAAGAAGACACCAGGTCAGATGTAGTGGTGCACTCCTGTAATACCAGCACTTGGGAGGCTGAGGCAGGAGGATCACTGTGAGTTTGAGGCCAGCCTGGACTACATAATGAGCTCAAGCCCAGCCTGGAATACATAGCGAGACCCTGTCTCAAAAAATAAAAAGTAAATAGACCCATATATTTCACCATGTACTAAACTAAAATCAAAATGGATCAAAGACTTAAATATTAAAACAGAAACAATCTGCTGGAAGATAAAATAGGTAAAACTCTCAAAGATGTAAGCATAGAAACAGAACCCCTATTGCACAAGAAAGAACATCAAGAATCAGCAAATTAAAAAGATGCACAGCAATGAAAACAACCAACAGAGTGAAGAGAAAACCTATAGAATGGAAAAAAAACTTGCCAGCTCTTCCTCAAAGGACTAATATCTAGAATATATAAACAACTAAAAACATTTAGACCTCGCAAAATAAGACTCAATCAAAAAATAGGCAATTGAAAAGCCAGGCATGGTGGCACATGCCTGTAATTCTAGCATTCAGGAGGCTGAGGCAGGAGGATCACCACAAGTCCGAGGCCAGCCTGGGCTACATAGTGAGTTCAAGACCAGTGTGAACTACACAGCTAGACCTTGTCTAAAAAAACAGAAAGACAATTGAAATAGATACTTCTCAGAAGAAGTACAAATGGCCAATAATATATATATAAAAAATGCTCAACATCTCTGACCATTAAAGAAAGCAAATTAAAACAACAGAGATGCCTTCTTACTCCAGAAAAAAATGGCTATCCATAATAAATTAAATAATAACAATGCGCAAGCGTGAGGTCCTGAGTTCGATTCCTGGTACCAATAATAATAATAATAATAATGCTAGAAAGGCTGTGGGGAAAAAGGAACACTTCCTCATTGTTGATAGAAATATAAACTAGTACAACTATTGTGGAAATCAGTATGGAGATTCCTCAAAAAACTAAAAACAGAAATTCCATTTGACCCAGCTTTTCCATTTCTAGGTATCTGCCCCAAAAGAGTTCAAGGCCAGCCTTGGCTACATAGTGAGTTTGAGGCCAGCCTGGACTACATGTTGAGACCTTGTCTCAAAAAACAACAAACAAACACAAAAAAACCAATGTTTATAGTAGCAGCCTGTATGCCCATCAGCAAATGAATGGATAAAATGTGGTATCCCAGGATAGGAAAGGCAATTCTGGGCAACAAAGGCAAGGCAGGAGGTATCATAATCCCTGACTTG
This sequence comes from Erethizon dorsatum, assembly GCA_028451465.1. Classification (NCBI taxonomy): domain Eukaryota; kingdom Metazoa; phylum Chordata; class Mammalia; order Rodentia; family Erethizontidae; genus Erethizon; species Erethizon dorsatum. The sequence continues at coordinate 44,358,927 of CM051842.1, forward strand.
AAATTATACTACAAAGCTACTGTGATAAAATCAGCATGGTACTGGCAAAAAAACACACCTGAGGATCAGTGGAACAGATTAGAAGATGCAGACACAACTACAAACACACTCAGCCACCTTATCATTGACAAAGGGGCCAAACACATTCACTGGAAGAAAGATAGTCTCTTTAATAAATGGTGTTGGAAAAACTGGCTTTCCACATGCTGAAGACTAAAACTAGACCCATGTCTATCACTGTGCACTAAACTAAAGTCAAAATGGATCAAAGATCTATTTTTTTTTTGGAACTGGGAATTGAACTCAGGACCTTTCACTTGCCAGGCAGGCATTGTGCCACTGAGCTATATCCCTGGCCCCAAATATCTAAATATTAAAACAGAAACACTTAATCTACTGGAAGAGAAAATAGGAAGAAATCTCGAAGACCTAGATGTGGGCAGAGAGCTCGTGAACAGAACCCAAACTGCACAGGAAATACTTCAAAGAATCAAAACCGGGATCTCATCTTATTAAAAAGCTTTTTTTGTTCCTTTTTTTGGGGGGTGGCACATCACAAGAAATCATGAACAGAGTGAAAAAAGAACCCACAGAGTGGGAAAAAATTTTAGCCAATTGTCCCTCAGACAAAGAAATTCTATGTAGAGTCATATAAAGAATTTAAAAAATCAGACCCCTCAAATTCAAAGACCCAATCAAAAATGGGTATCTGAGATGAATATACACTTCTCAGATGAATACAAATGGCAAATAAATATATGAAAAAATGTTCAACATCATTGGTCATTTGAGAGATACAAATTAAAACAACACTGAGATTCCATCTCACCCCAGAAAGAATGGCTATCATCAAGAAATCAGCCTTTAACAAATGCTGGAGGGGCTGTGGGGAAAAAGGAACCCTTCTCCACTGTTCTTGGGAGTGTAGACTGGTACAACTACTGTGGAAATCAATGTGGAGATTCTTCATAAACTAGGATTAGAGGTCCCATTCCACCCAGGTATTCCTCTTCTGAGTATCTTCCAATCAAAGAAGAATTAAAGAAGAATTAAAAATATCATACCACAGTGATATATGTACACCCATTTTTATAGCAGCACAATTCATAACAGCTAAATCTTGGAAACAACCCAAATGCCCATCAACCAAGGAATGGATAAAAAAGATGTGGTATTTTTAATACAATGGAGTACTACTCAGCCATCGAGGATAAATTTGAGACCTTTATAGGTAAATGAATGCAACTTGAGACCATACTCATAAGTGAAATAAATCAGTCTCACATGTGTAAACATCATATTGTCTCCCTAGAGTAAGAAGCTGAAAGAGTAAATAAGATCCAAAATGTACAATAGATATTCTGAAAGGGGAAGAAACTGATCAAAAGGAAAAAGGAACTAGGATGGGGGAAAGGGGAAAGAGTGGAAGGGAAAAGGGGAAAAAATGCCAGTCAGTAATACTATTAGTGTCTCTTAGTTCATTGAAAAGGAAGGTTTCTGCTAATATCGATTGGAGAAATTTTTATGACCATGTCTTATACTCTGAGCACCTACTTTAAAGATAACAACATGCAATGTAACTATTGTTATTCTCCTATTATTTTGTTATGAAATTTTTTTTAACCTTTTTTCCATAAAATGAAAAAAAGAAAATCTGGTATGTATACATAATGGAAATTACTCTTTATAGTAGGATAAATTTGAGACTATTGTAGGAAAATGGATGCACCTGGAAAATGTAATGTTGAGTGAAATAAATCAGACACACAAGCTTAAATACCATATGGTATCTGTCATGTCTTGTGTCTAGATGTCTCCCCGAAGTCTCATGCAGTCATAGGTGAGGCTTTTTAGAGGTGGCTGGATCTCGAATGTGTGATGCTGGGATTAAGGGTGTGTGAATACTAAATCAGCCCACTGATTGGTTTGGCACCCACCCTAAGCCTGCTTTGCTAGATAGAACATAAAAGGGGCAGAAAGAAGCTGCTAAGGTGACTTGTTTCTTCAATACTTTGTTGCCTTGCTACCTTCTGCGTGCCATGAACTGTTTCTCCTCTGTGATGCCCTTCTGCCGTGCCACCGTGCCTTGGAGCCAGCCACTTAGGGACTGGAACCTCTACAAACTGTGAGCCAAAATAAACCTTTCCTCATTTAACTTCTGGTGTCAGGTATTTTGTCTCAGCAATGAGAAAAATAAGTAAGACAGAATTTGGTATTGAGAGTGGGGTTGCTGCTGTGACTATACCTGACCATGTGGTTCAGGAGCCTTTGGAACGGGCTCCTGAGAAGAGTTTGGAAAGGTTCGGAGATGCCAGCTGAAAAAGCAGCCCTGGGAAGCCTTCAGCTGTACTTGATGGGAGATCTTTGCTAGAGCTCAGAAGACCAGAATGCTGATAGAAATGATGCCAGTAAAGACCAGGCTCACATTGAAAAGAAAGGTTTGTGCTAACATTGTTTGGAAAATTGAATGCCAATATCTTGTACTCTGAGTAACTAATTTAAAGATAACAATATGCAATGTATTAACCATTGTTACCCTCCTATTATGTTGTTTTGAAATTTTGTTCTATTTTTTTTCTCTTTCAAAAAAAAAAAAAAAAAAAAAAAAGACCAGGCTCGGGTTTCTGCTGGGAAGAAGGACTTCATTGGCTGTTGCACTCCAGATGATGTGTGTTATGCCTTGGCAGAAAGTTTGTCTGTATTTTGCTCGTGTCCAGAGTCTTTCCCTGAGACTGAGAGGGTAGCGGACTAATCAATCTCACAGAGGAAATTTCAAGGCAGTCTAATGTTGAGAAGGTGGCATGGCTACTGTTGGGGCCTTTTAGCCAGATTTATGTTGAGAATCAAGAGCAAAGAGCCCAGCAGAGTGATTTAAAACATTGTGAGTTTGGCCAGAAAGGAAGCTCCAGTAAAGCTGTGTATGGCACAGGTAGCGCAGAGGAGATCTTGATTGTGGAGAAGGAATAGGAGAATAGAAAAGATAGCCTGAGGGCATCACAAGAAGCAGCAGGACACCACCCTTTGCAGCCTCAGAGTTGCAAAGGTGAAAGACTTTTCTTTGAGAAGAGAGCCCCACAGTACCGTGTGCCAGAATGGTGGTGGCCTAGAGAATTTGTTCCTCTGAATCAGGTTCAGAGTGCTCAGCACTGTAGGCACTCAACCCCTACAGCCAAGAGGGAAAGAAGCCTGGCTACTGCTCCAGCTGGCAGCAGACCCTGGCATCATCCATGTGGTGCTGGTTTTAGGTCCATGCAGAATGCAAGAGTTGTGGGGTCAGGAAGGCTTCCATCCAGATTTTAGAAGAAGGCCTGGGAGGCCAGGCAGTATGCTCCTGAGAGGACAGTGTGTGAAGCTGTGAGTGTGAACCCAAAGGTGCAGTAGAGTCCTCAGAAGTTTGGAGAAGCTAGGAACGTGGCTCATCTGTGGAAAACTGCAAGGAGGGAGCAGAACAGGTCCAAGAGAGAAGCCATGGGAGTGACAACCACCAGCAGTGCCATAGAGGCGGAGCCACCTAAGCCCTTTGGACTTCACATCTTGTCACAGATTGCCTTCGATACTGCACACGGAACTATAGGACTTAATGTTTGTACTGCTGGATTTTGGACTTGCTTTGGTCCTGTTCCTTTCTATCCCCTATTCGTACCTTTTGGAATGGTAATGTTTATCTTGTGCCATTGCATGTTGGAAGTGTTTAACTTTCTTTTCATTTGTACAGGGGCTCACAGCTAGGAGTTTGCCTTAAATCTCAGAGGAGACTTGGTACTTGGGACTTTTCAGCAGTGCTGAAACTGTTAGAACTTTGGCAACTGTTAGAGATGGACTAAATACCTTTTGCATAAAGAGATGTGCGTGAGTCTTTGGGAGGCCAGAGGCAGAATGTCATGGCTTGTGTCTAGATGTCTCCCCAAAGTGTCATGCAGTCATAGGTGGGGCTTTTTAGAGGTGGCTGGATCTCGAATGTGTGATGCTGGGATTAAGGGTGTGTGATTACTAAATCAGTCCACTGATTGGTTTAGCATCTGCCTTAAACCTGCTAACCTAGATAGAATATAAAAAGGGCAGAAAGAAGCTGCTAAGGTTGCTTGGATTTGCTTCTTCGATACTTTCTGGCTTTGCTACCTTCTGACCACCATGATCTGTTTCTCCGCTGTGATGCCTATTTGCCATGCTACCCTGCTTTGAAGCCAGCCACTTATGGACTGAAACCTCTACAAACTGTGAGCCAAAATAAACCTCTCCTCTTTTATCTTTGGGTGTTGGGTATTTTGTCTCAGCAACAAGAAAAATAACTAAGACAGTATCTCTTATTTGAGTGAGGGAAAGTACAAACGATAGAAGGAAACAAGGGGATAGGTCTCTTGCAAATGGGAAGGGGCCCAGGAGACCAAGCAGAGAAGGGTAGGGGAAGGGGAAGCACAAAGAATTAAGATATGGCACATACAGGAACCTAATAAGCACAATGAATAGAAACATAAACATGAACTAATAATAATAATAACAACAATAATAATGGAAATAGGGAAACAGGATTTAGAGACAGAGGAAGGGAAGTGGGTAGGAAGGGGATTAAAAGAAAGAAACAAGCTGTGTTATGTACATGTCCCTACTCCCATGATGAATGTAAACTTCATGTAAAGCAAATATGTACTAATAAAAGTAAATAACTACAAGAAAGGATTTTGAAAGTTTTCACCATAAAAAATAAATGTTGAAGATAGATACGTTTAATCTTATTTAAGCATTATACAATATATACATGTATCAAGACATCGCATTACTCTATTAATATGTGCAATTTCTTTTTTGCGATGCTCTGATTAAGCGCAGCGCCTCATGCATGCTAAGCAAGTTCTGTACCACTGAGTGTATCCACAGTCTTTGTAGAATGTTTGTTTTCATGTATCAGTTAAAAAATAAATTTAATTTTGAAAAAGAAAACATGCAACCCAATTAAAAAGTAGGCAAGGGCCGGTGAGATGGCTCAGCGGCTTAAGCGCTTGCCTTGCAAGCGCGAGGGCCCGAGTTCAACTCCTGGATCCCACATACGAAAAAGGGGCCGGTGATATCGCTCAGCGGCCCGGGTGCCTGTTGGCGCGCGAGGTCCTGAGGTCGACCCCCCGGTACCCACAAAAAAAATAAATAAAATAAAATAAAAAGTAGGCAAAAGACCTAAACAGGCATTTCACCAAAAAAGATACACATATTGCAATAAGCATGTGAAAAAGATGTTCTACACATGTCACTGGGGAAATGCAAATTAAGACAACAGTGATATGCCGGTATATACCTATTGGAATAGCTGAAACCCAGAACACTTGGAACACCAAATGCTGCCAAGGATGTGGAGCAACAGGAGTGCTCATCTATTGCTGGTAGGAATGCAAAGTGGTACAGCCATTTTGGAAGACAGTTTAACAGTTACATACAAAACTAAACATTCTCTTAGCGTATTGTCTGACTATTCACATTCCTTGGCAATTTGCCCTAGTTGAAAACGTATGTCCACATAAAAACCTGCACACACATGTTTATAGCAGCTTTATTCATAATTTCCGAAACTTTGAAGCAATCAAGATGTCCTTCAGTAAGTGAATGAATAAACAAATGGTGGTACTTCCAGACAATGGAATATTATTCAGTGCTGAAAAGGGCTATCAAGCCATTAAAACACATGGAGGAACCTTAAATACACATTACTAAGTGAAAGAACACAATCTATAAAGGTCACCTACTGTATGACCCCTAAATAACATTCTAGAAAAGACAAAAACTATGGAGCCAGAAAAATTTAGTGGTTGCCAGGGGTCAGAGTAAAGACGGGGATGAATAGGCAGAACAATGAGGGGTTTTAAGGGCAGTAGAACTACTCTGTGTGTTACTATAATGGTGGATACATATCAGTATTTGTTTTTCAAAATCCATAGAATGTAGAACACCAAGAGGGAACCCTCATATAAAGTATGGACTTTGTTTGTGACGTGTCAATGTAGGTTCATGAATTACAACAAATGTACAACTCTGTTGTGAGATGTAGTTGTGGGGGTGACTGCATGAGTGGGATCAAGGTGTATATGGAAAGTCTCTGTACTTTATACTCAATTTTTCTATGGACCTAAAACTGCTTTAAAAAGTAAAGTCTATAGTATAACAAGAATAAATTTTTTTGTTTGGCACTGAGGATTGAAGCCAGGGCCTTCCATATGCTAAGCAAACACTCTACCACTGAAGGGTCTCATTAAATTGTTCAGGCTAGCTTCAAATTTGCAATCCTCCTGCCTCAGCCCCCTGAGTAGCTAGAATTAAAGGGGTGCACCATCACATCTGGCCTTTAAAAATAAATCTTTTTCTCTTCTAGACCCAGAACGGATTTAGCCTAAAATCAGACATATAGCCAAATCCTGCAGGTTGCCAATTTAGAATGCAGGTTGAATTCACAGGACTGCCAGGTCTCTTATGTGAAAACAAGGTTAGGGGAAGGGGAGACCTTGAGAACTGGAATATAAATACCAAAGTAGGACAGGTTTGAGACCCTAAACTCCAGCCTTCACTGAGCCTCCCTTGTCAGCAGAGGCAGCCCTTCCTCCCCAGTCTAATGGAGCTGCTCCTACGTGACTTGGGGACCCTCTCAGTATTTAGCTAATTCTTCTTAAGATCCACCAATGTCACCCCTTCCTGCCTCTGGACTTATTTCTAGATTCAGATTCTTGTACATCCTACGGGAAGTAGAGTCAAACCTATGCATGGGAATTAGCTCTGTGGATGACAGATTATGACACAGTGTTGATTGATATACAATGTATATAATACAAAATTTGTCATTATAACCATTTTTGAGTGTACAATTAGATGGCATTAATTACATTCACAATGTTGTACAACCATCACTACCACCTAGTTTGAATACTTTTCACTGCCCTAAAGAGAAACTCTGAACCCGTTAAGCAATTATTCCCCCATACTCCCAGAACCTGTTTAATCTCTGATCAACTGTCTCTATGACTTTGCCAAGTTCAGATAATCCCATTTAAGCGAAATCCACCTTTGTCCTTTTGTGCCTGGATTATTTCACTTAAGATAACATCCTCAGATTTGATCCATGTTGCAGCACGTGTTCAAACTTCATTCTTTTTTATGGTTAAATGATATTACAGTACTTGTACCACATTTTGTTTATCCTTTATCTGTTAATGGATATTTATGTAGTTTTCACCTTTTGGCTACTATGAATAATTCTGCAGTGCACATAATCATATAAGTATCTGTTTGAGTCCCTCTTTTCAGTTCTTTTGGGTGTATACCTAGGAGTAGACTTGCTTGGTCATATGTCAATTCTTTTACATTATTTATTTATTTACTTATTTATTGTTTTTTATTGTGGTGGGAATTGAACCTAAGGCCTCACACATGTTAGGCAAGCACTTTAACAGCCCAATTCTATTTAACTTTTTGAGGAACTGCCAAACTATTTTACACAGTGGCTGCTCCATTTTATATTCCCACCAGCAATGTACGAGTTACAATTTCTCCATATTCTCCCCAATACTTACTTTCTTGTTTTAAAAATTATCATCTAGAAAGGGGAAAGGAAGGAAGGGAAAAGGAAAAAATATATATAAACACACGACAGTTAAGATAGTTGTACAGCTGGTTTCAGTTGGTTCACTGAGGGGTAAGTTTTGTGCTAGTAATTTTCTGGACAATGTTTCAGGCCTATTATCTTTTACTCTGAACAACTACTGTGAATATAACAATACACAATGTGTTGATTAATGTTACTCTCCTACTAGCCTGTTTCGAAACTGTTTTATTGTTATTTCTTACTTTTTTCTGTTTAAAATTTTAAAAAAATTATCATCTATAGTCATCATAGCAGATTGTGGCTGATTTGCATTTCCTTGACTGATGATGTTGAGCATCTTTTCATGTGTTTCTTGGCCATGGCCATTTTTATGTCTTTTCAGGAGAAATAGCTATTCAGGTCCTTTGCCTGCTTTTTTAAATTGGGCTGTTTGTCTTTTTTGTTGTTTTTGAGACAGGATCTCGCTATGTAGTTCAGGCTGGCCTTGAACTCATGGCAGTCCTCCTGCCTCAGCCTCCCACATGCTGGGATTACAGGCATATGCCACCACCCCTGGCTATCTTTTTGTTGTTGAGTTGTACAATTTCTTTACATATTCTAGATAGTAAATCCTTATCACATATGGTTTGAATATATGTTGTCCTATTCTGTAGGCTTTCTAGTTTTTTGATGTCCTTCGAGTCACAAAAATTAATGTTGATGAAGTCCAGTTTATCTATTTTGTTCACTGTTCTTGCTCATACTTTTGGTGTCATATTCTAAGAATTCATTGCAAAATCCAAGGTCATGAAGATTAACCTGTACATTTTCTTCTAAAGAGTTTTGGGGTTTTAGCTCTTAAATCTAGGTCATTGGTCCATTTAAGAATTAATGGCATATGGTGTGAGGCATGGAGTCCAACTTCATTCTTTACATATGGAAATCCAGTTGTCCCAGCACCATCTGTTGAAGAGACTATTCTCTTCCCCACTGGAAGGACTTGTAACCCTTGTCAAAAATCATTTGGCTGGCTGCAGGTTTAGCTCAGTGGTAGAGGGCTTGCCTATCATATGTGAGGCCCTAGGCTCGCTCCCCAGCACCACACATACACACACACACACACACACACACACACACACTCACACGCTGATGGTGTTTATTTTTGTTCTTTTTCAAGATTGTTTTGTTCATGATCCCTAGCAATTCCATGTGAATTTTAAGAATGGCTTCTCCATTTCTGCAAAAGTGATGTTTGACGTTTTGTAGGTACTGCATTGAATCTGCAGATCACTTTGGTTAGTATTAACATCTTAAGTCTTCCAATTCATGAACGTGGGGTGTTCTTCCATTCCTTTAGATCTTCTTCAATTTCTTAACTTTTTATTTTTTGGACTAGGGATTGAACCTAAGGCATTGTACATACTGGTTGAAGCTGTAGGTCATTTTGACTAGCATTAACAACTTAACAATATTAAGACTTCCAATCCATAAACATGGAGTGTCTTCCTATTCCTTTAGATATTCTTTACTATCTTTTCCTTTTTATGTTTTGTTTTGTTTTAATTTGGTACTAAGGATTGAACCCAGGGCCATGTACATGCTTTACCACTGAGCTATATTCCCAGACTTTTAATTTCTTTTTGTTTGTTTGGATTGTTTTTGAGACAGTTCTCACTATGTAGTCCAGGCTGGCCTTTAATTCAATATGTTGTGTAGGCCAGCCTTGAACTTGCAATCCTCCTGCCTCAGCCTCCCAAGTACTAGGATTGCAGGCATGTGCCACCATGCTCAGTTTCTTCTTTACTTTTTTTTTATGTGGGTACCAGGGGTCGACCTCAGGACCTCGTGCTTGCCAGCAGGCGCTTGTGCCACTGAGCAATATCACTGGCCCTTTTTTTCCTTTATGTGGGTACCAGGAGTCGAACTCAGGACCGCAAGCTTGCCAGGCAGGCGCTTACGCTGCTGAGCTATCTCACCGGCCCTTTCTTTACTTTCTTTAAGCAGTTTTTTTAGTTTTTATGTATAAGTCTTTCTCCTCTCATTAAATTGCTTTTTAGTTAATTTTGGATCATTTGTTGCTAGTGTATAATTTTTTTTTTTTTACGTGGGTACCGGGAGTCAAACTCAGGACCTCGTGCTTGCCAGCAGGCGCTTGTGCCGCTCAGTGATATCGCCAGCCCTTTTTTTCCTTTATGTGGGTACCGGGAGTCGAACTCAGGACCTCGCGCTTGCCAGGCAGGTGCTTACACTGCTGAGCCATCTCACAAGCCCCATAGTGTATAATTTTTGTTGATCTTGTGCCCTGGTACTTTGCTGAATTTGCTAGCTCTGTTTTTTTTTTTCCCCCTGCATCTGAAATGCCTTTTCTGTATGAAAATCAAAAGATCGTGTTTTCTAAATTTCCTTTATTCTATTAATGTGATGTATTACCTTGATAGATTTTATGTTGAAGAAAAGACCTTGCATTCCTAGAGTAAATCCCATTTGATAATGTTGTACAATACTTTTAATCTTCTGTTGGATTTGGCTTGCTACTATTTTGTATCTATATTTATAAGGGATATTGTTTTGTCATTTTCTTTTCTTTTGATGTATTTATCTGGATTTGTAAGGTCACATTTTTCAGTATGGATGTACTTATTAGCAATCCTGGATATACTTTGTTAGAAGAGGAAGCTATGAATATTTCTAAGAGGTGTTCCACTGAATTCAAGTAATACAGGTTGTAAGAAACACAGGGTCTTGGATCCCACAGATAGAATTGGCCCCAAATGACTGGGTAAAATTTTTTAAAAAACCCACGAAAACCAAAAGAGGTATTTTATTGATTGGATGACATCTGAACTCAACAGTAGTCTGTGTTAAAGTAAGATGCTAGAAATTCTATGGAACAATGTAGACAGAGGAATCCAAATGTTTGAAGCAATAAAAGTATCAGAATTGACTGCTGGACCTGGTGGTGCAGGCTTTTAACCCTAGCACTTTGAAAGGCTGATGCAAAAAGATCCTAAGTTCAAGCTCAGCTTGGGCATCTTAGGAACTTGGCGAGACCCTGTATAAAAATAAAAATTAAAATGAGTTGGAGATGTAGCTCAGTGTGAAGGCTCTGGGTTTAATCCCCAGTACCACACACACACACACACACACACACACAGAGGAGAAAATGTTGGAATTGATTAATCATGGTAAACCATTCAACTCACCCTCTATGTTAACATTCTTTTCATAAGGGCTTTGAAAAATATACTATGAAGTGTGGCAGAGAGTGGCTAAGTGAACTATTTCCTCTTCTTTCTTGTGATAAATTCAGACTACATTTGTAATTAAATATGCCCATTGTCTGAGTTCTAGCTAATGGAATGTGAGCAGAAATGATGTGAGCTACATTCAGGTCTAGTGCCTAAAAACCTTCTGCATGGTCTTTTCCTCTTCTGTCTGGCTGGGATGGGGTTGACAGTATTACAATGGTGACCATGTTTTGAAGATTTCAATGGGGATGACAGGATCACCTCCAGAGGCAAGTTGGGTTTGGTTCCTATAATGTACAGCAGAACATAGCAGTAATCGGAATGGTTTGATCTGTGGGGATCACTAATAATGACTAATTAAGCATGGTTTCCCCAGGACCAAAATAGATGGTCAGACAAATAAAGTTCTACTTGTTTTTACAACCCCCTCCACAAAAAACAATTTTCTAGTTTGATAAATGAAGGCCCAATCCAATCACCAAAATGTAGAGTCCCAGCTTCTTCCCTTGTTCCCCTTGAAGGAAGGGGAGGGTCCATTTGAAGGACTTTGCTACACTTTTCACTAGTGTAGCAAAAAAAAAACCCTCTGCTTTCCCCACAGGAACCTACAGGCAGGGTAAATGTGTGATGGGGACAGGGGAATATGTAGGCCTCTTGAAATACAACGGCTATTAATTTTAATCCCTGGGGACCCAAACTGTCACTGTGGTCCACCAGTCTGAGTAGGATCACTTTATACAAGAAGTTTCGGCCTAAGTTCCTATACTGGGTTCAGGAGAAATCCTATGGTGATTTCTCTATTTCCTGGACAATTATTGAAATGCACACAATATAGATGGCATAATGGATAGAAGGGCTATAAAGAAAGAGCAAGTTAGTGAGTGGAAAGATCAGATTGAGGACCTCCTCTGGAAATCAACAGCAAAGAATAAAATGATATGGCATATTTTTAAATGACTAAAATGGAAAATAAGATTGCAAGTGGTAATATTGTGATGAGTCCCAGAAGCAAAGAAAAATAAAAATAAAAAAGTGATTTATTTTGTAAGTGAATAGAGCATAGAACACCAAGTGGCCTGTGCAGCCCATGGTGATCTGTGTGTTAACTGTGCCATCAGGTCCATGAAATTATCTTTATACAAGCAGATCTAAAATACACAAGTCAGCTGCCTGAGCAGGTGGGTCATATTCCTCCACCTGCTGCACTGCCATCCCTTTCCAGCCTACACTTGAGGCCTCATGGGGAGTTCCCTGTGACCACACCACCAAGGGATACAATATTCAAGTTTGGTTTATAGATAGTCCTGCATGATATGCTGGAAGTGGCTAGCTGCAGGGTTGATCCCAAAGGATAGTGAGACATGAAGTTCTCCCAGTAGGGGAACTACCTGATCACATAAATGATCAGAAATATATACTCCTGATTCATGAGTAGTTGCTAGTGATTTGGATACATGGTCAAGGACCTGGAAAGAATAGGATTGAAATCCTGTTAAGGAGGTCTAAGGAAAAGGCATTCGGATTTCCCCCTTGGAATGGGCACACAGTGAGGATATTCATGTTCCACAAATGAGCACCAGAGAATCCACTTTGGAGGAAGATCTCAATCAGACAAGATGTCCTGTTCTGTGGACGTCAGCCAACTTCTGTCCTATCATCCTTTTCCTTGCCCAACAGATTCTTGAATAAAATGGCCATGGTGGCAAGCACGGGCTCCACACTGTGGACCTCTACCAAGGCCAGTCTGGTTACATCCATTGCTGAATGCCCAACCTGCCAACAGAAGAGAAGCACCATGCTCCTCTAAGGAACAGTATCTTGGTGGCAGCTGATTACAGAGATAATACAAGATGAAAAGCTGCCACTGGACCTCCAAAATTCTACTGGTGAGAAGCAGACTGGGCAAATTGCTCAGCTGCAAACATATACTACTCGTTATGAAATGGAAGCACAGGAGATACAATCAAGAGCCCAGAAGGCAGAGCCAAGAGCCATGGAGTATTATTCCCAAGCCTTGAAATCTAATCAAGAGATTTCCATTTTCCCAGCTGGATTTCAGACTTGTTATAGACCATTAACTGCTTTGTGTTCCCATCCCCACTCCCGCCTCCATTTTTGGACTACAATGTCTGTAGCGGTTATCTTATGCCTGTTCTACCACTGTATGTGGGTGTATCGGGTACAGACAACTTGTCCTTAAATTCCCCAAATCTGCGCATGGAGAAAAATAGTATTTAAGGAGCCATACTTAAGGAATACACTCAATGTGCCACATTCACATCTGTACCTGATTTAGATGATATTCTGGACTTTGAGGTGGTGCTGTAATGGCATGAGACTTTTAGAGAACTTGGGAAGGGATGAATGTGTTTTGAATCACTGGGGACCGGAGGACAAACCATGGTAGTCTCCAAGATTGTCCCCCAATGATCCCCACCTTCTGGTATTCACACTCTGGTATAATCCCTTCCCCTTGAGTGTGGTCTGGACCTAGTAACTTCTAATGGATAGACTATTGAAAAGTGATGGGCTGTCACTTCTAAGATTAGGTTATAAAGACTGACTTCTGTCTTGTGCGAGGACATATTCTTTATGGTTTCTTATTCTCTCTGGCTCATCTCACTTGATTGCTCTGATAAAGCAAACTGATGTGAGCTGCCTTATGAAAAGATCCATATGACAAAAGATCCATACAGCTGGCCCACCACCAGCAAGAAAGTGAATCCTGCCAACAGCATGTGAATGAGTTTGGAAGATCCTTCTCCAGTTGAGCGTTAAGATGACTGCAACCCTGGGTGACATGCAGCCCACCCTTGAATAGAAACTCAACTAAGTTGCACCCAGATTTCTAAGCCACAGGAACTATGAAGGAAATCGTGCTTGAAGCCACTATGTTTTTGAGGTAATTTGTGACAGCAATACATAACTAAGACAGGCATGGAGCTTATGTGCACCCTCAGCAAAAGGGGCTTTACCTACCAAGGCCAATAGGACCATAGCATTGCTGAGTTCCCAACCTACCAATAACAGCAGAGATCAAGAGTCGCCATTATGAATTATTTCCTTGGGGCAGACTGGTTTCTTGGACCCCATCTGATGTGCAGATGCTTAGAGTCACAGGAGACCATGAAAATACCAGCCCTACCAGGCTGATACGCCTGGGCCTAGCCTGTTGTCCTAGGATTGTTTCTTATGTCTGTTGTATACTTTGTAAAGTAGCTCACATGGAGACTGGCACCCAGGATTGGTTTCACAAGAGGCTGCTTCCTTCTCCCATATGGAATGTAAGCATTCCAAGGGTGAGACACCTGTCTCCCAACCTTTCTCTCATCCCTACAATTTCAGGTAGGTCTTCTGAGAAGCGTGGTTTGTCTGCCCCTTCAGGGCCCTGTTCATCATGGACCTCAGACTCAGGCCCCACTGTCATAGGTGGCAACCTATACTGACAAAGCAGTGCAAAAGGAAATGAGCTCACCTGCTCAGTGTGTGTCTGATGCTCCTGTCTGCCTCTTCTGAGCCTACTGTGCAGGTCCCTGGCCTGGAAGATAGAGGACTCAGGCCTGGGCCTTGCCTTTCCTCCAGGTACTCCCAGAATGGGAAGCTCGGGGATGGGAGGAGAGACCCACTAATCCTAGCGTTTTAGACACTTAAGGCACAACAGAGGCACTAGTAAGTGAGGGGGCAGGAGACCTCAGTTGGACCTGAGGGAAAAGTCGGGGGAAAAGTGTTTGATGTTTCTTCTTCCCTTGTCACCCTGTTTAAGGGGCCATCTTGAGGGATGTAGCAATGCCTGGGAAGGTGCAGCAGCAAGGCAGTGTTTCTAAAGTAGAAAATGACTTTTAAGGTGAGACGATACCCTCCACTTCCCTGCCCTCATTCTCTCATCCTCCACTCACGGGGGGGGGTGAGCTCTAAGCCACTCACTCTTTCTAGGGGAGTATGCAGACAGATGTGGAACCAAGAAAGCTCTCTGGAAGAGCTCAGATTTGATGAGTCCTGCAGGATGATGGCTGCAGCCCCTCCTGCAGAGCTCATGGGAAGGGGGCAGAAAGTACATGTGATAGTGTGATGGGGCAGGGGGGTACCAAGCTGGGAGAGGCTGTCTGAAAACTTGTGAGGGTTGGGCCCAAACTCTGGAGGACCCCTACCCTGGGCCCAGCAGTTCTCTAAACTGGGAGCTAGTGGCTGGGTGGCTGTCTTGGACTGGTAGTAAAGTGCCAAGATTGAACCCCTTCTTCAGATCTTTCTCTTCTGTTACCTCTTCCAACCTTTTCATGATCAATTCCTGATGGATGAGCACACAAAAGGATACCCTTTTCCCCCTCAACTGGCACCTAGAATCAAACTAGGCCCAGGAAACTAGTTTTGATACTGCCCTCTGCCTTTCACTGTTGAGCCCAGAGCCCAGAAAGGCTGGATGAAGCAGACTTTCCATCACTCAAACCTGCCAGAGGGTGGGCCTTCTTATTCATCACTAGGTTGCTATCAACTGGAAATCCTGGGAAGAAGAAATGGAACAAAAGGAACCTCTCAACACACAAATGAGGAAGGGCAAAATAGCGTGGCAGTGTGCTCAGTTCCAGAGCTAAGGATGAGGACATGGCCTTTAGTACCTCTGTGCATTCCCCCGAGAGGAAAAGCCCTTGAAGAACCAGGCATGATGGGAAGCTGGCTAGCTTAAGCAAGGCTTCCATGTTTTTTCTCCTCTACGCCCTTATATCCTGGGCAGACTCTAAACACAGAACACTTAGGGCCACAAAGAATGGTTAAGGGTACCTTTATGAATTGGAAACACGTTTGCAGACACCCACAACATGGAAACAGTCTGGGGATGATCCTTGATCTAGCCCAGCACCCACACAACAACTTTGAGGGCTCAGAAGGGAGAAAATCTAACTACAATGGGACCATTAATGAGCTTGAAACCATTATTCCAAGTGAAAGACGCCAGACACAAAGGATCACGTATTTTATAATTTCATTTATATAAAACGTCCAGAGTATGCAAATAGAGAATGGGGGAAGAAAGCAGGAAGGACACCGAAAGAATGGAATTTTGGGGGGTGATAAAAACATTCTAAAATTTTTCGCAGTGATAGTTGCACAACTCTGAATCCTAAAAGCCATTGAACTGTACACTTCAAGTAGGTGAATTGTATGGTATGCGAATTTTATCTCAATAAAGCAGTTTTTAAAAAGTGAACTGAGGAATTGCAAATAACTGTATATCTGGGCTTTGGTCCCCATTCATGAGGGGCAGAATCAATGGAAACATCAGGGATGAGTCCCTGAATGTAGCATATGGATTAGACAGGAAAGAGTAAAATTATACATATAATCTTGATTTTTAAGGGTAATGAAACATCACAGTTTTAAGCAGTAGTGACAAGATCTATACTTTAGAAATAACTGACTCACCAAATTACATATTTAAAACAGCTGAATTTTATGGCATGGAAACTGTGCCTCAATAAAGCCATGAAAAAAAAATCTCTCTGGAAACCAAAGGACAGACTGGAGAGTATAAAGCTGGGGAAAACTGCTGTGCAGGTTAGATGAGTGGCCCAGAACCCCCCACCCCCACCTCTCGGGAAAATGACTTGGGGGAGTACCAGGATGTCTTGCCCAAGGTTAAGCTGGTAGGACTTAGATCTAGGGCTCCCTGGCCTCAGCCCCAGCACCCCTACTAGCACTACAGCTGCTCCACTGACAGGTAAGGGAGAAACCACTCTCCCCTTTGAAGAGAAAAGCACTTCAGAAACGTGTTTCCAAAAAATGTTGCTAAGGGTTTTATTTCTAACAAGAGGAAAATAATAAAATAAAATTAAAATAGGCTTCAGTTGGAACCAAGTTTCTTGTTTTGTTTTGTTTTCCTTTTGAACAAATTAATTACACACCAACAATCTTCTTTTATTACAACAGGAACCCAGGAGGAGGAAAGGAGACAGGGAGGAGGAGGGGGGGTTGAGGTGGGTGTGAGGACAAGCACCAAAAGCTTTCTTCAGATCACAGGGAGCCCTGTTTAGCCCCCCAACCAAATTTCTTTAAAATAAAAAAACTGTAAGCACAGCTATGTGAAGTTTCCTCCTCCTGGGTGGAACAGTCAGGGGAAGGAGAAAGGAGGAAAAGAGGAGGAAAAGGATAGAGGGAGGAAGGGAAAAGGGAAGGAGGCGAGAGAGGGCGAGGAAGAGGGGAGATTAGTGTAGCATGGCCTGGCCAGGGCCAGAACTGGGGAAAAAAAGGACCACCCCCCCAGTTTGCATATGCACTGGCCTTGTCTCTGGAATGGTGCTGGCCCAGCCCCAGTTGCCCCCCTGCCCCCCTGCCCATTTGTCTGTCTCAGGTGTCTGGGAATGCTGGTTAGAGGTTACCAGGGATGGGGAGCTCCAGGGGCCGGCCCCCAGGAGCTGAGGTCTGAATGCCTTGGAGTCAGAATATAAAAGTCAAAGGATGGGGGGGTATTAGGAAGGGGGGGTGGCCTTCCCCCCACTGGCCCAACTCCAAAAAAGCAGGCTTGATGGTCAGAAAGAGGATCCTTGAGGCCAAGGCAGGGGGTGTCTGTTGGGGTCTGTGCTAGGCTCAGCCACTGTCACAACTGTTGCTGAGGCGGCTGCTGTGGGCAGGGCATATGCAGCCGGGAAGTCAGAGTAGAAAAAGGGGCAGAGGGGCCTGAAGTGGCCCCCAGCGCCGGTTCCAAGTCATCCTGGTTCTCCTGGGTGCTGGGGCTGGCAGTGGTGGGGAGGGGTGCAGGGGGTGCCTCACCCCCAGTCTCCTCCTCCAGCTCCTCCTCCTCCTGGGCTTCCTCGGCCTCTGGCCCTGAGCTCCGTACCCTCTTTGGCTCTAGCTCCTCTCGAGCTGGGTCATCGCCCTCCCCACCCCGATCCACCTTCCGCCGCCGCCTCTTCTCCAGGGCCCGGCCCCGTGCCCGACTCCCATGGCGCTCTGCCTTCTCCAGCTGTGATCACAGGCAGAAAGATAGGTTGTGGGCCAGTCATCAGGCCTGGACTCCCTGTCTGCTTGGCCTGACCTCCTGGCCCAGCCCGTGACCCCTCTCCTCACCTCCAGAAGTGTGTGGATCCGCTCCAAGTCTGGGGGCTGCCCAGCCTGCAGCAGCTGCCAGATGCTGTGGTTCTCGTCCAGGGTCACCTCAAGCAGGTCCCCCTCCATCATTAGCTCCTCCAGGGGGGCTCGGGTTGCCTCAGGCAGTTCCAACACAGGGCCCGTCAATTGTGACAACAGTGAGGACAGCAGTTCCAGATCTGGGGGTGGGTTAAGGGGTGGACAGGGACACAAACTGGGTTAGAGGCTGCCCTTGATCTTATCCCCCACCACAACAGAGCTGAAAACCACAGGGGTCACTCCGGTGATATCCAGTCAATAGCCTACCCACACCATATCTAGACCTACCTCTCTTACCTGAGCCCTCCTCTGGGGTCACCTTCTCAGGACTGGTCACACCATCTCCATTCTCCAGCAAGCCCTGGGCCTGCCAAGGAGAACAAGAATGGGTAAGGATAACTGAAGAACCAGGCCTTATTCTTTCTCCCCCAAACCCAAACCTGGGACCTTCTACCTCCTAGAGGACGGCAGACACAGCTGACAATAGAGAGCAAGCTAGGAATGTGGACAGATGTAGAGTGGGGCTGGGAGGCTGGGCCAAAGGAGACTGAAAACTGGAGCACAGGGTCAGAGCTGGAGCCTCAACAGTGGTGGGGGCTAGGAGACAGGCACTTGAGGACAAGAGCTGGGCTGAGCAGCTCACCTTAGGCATATCCTTGCCACTGCCCTCTCTGAGAGAGTCAGAGGCAAGGGCTGAAGGGTAAGTTGGGGGCTCCTCGGGCCTGGGTTCAGCCTGTAGCCGTTGGCGGAGGTCAGCCAGCCGTCCCAACAGAGCAGTCACGTCCTCAGAGGCCAGAGCCTGTCGGGCACGGCCTTGCCAGCTGATGGCCCTCTCTGTGAGGCACTGCAGGGCCTCGCCCTCGGGCAGCCGCACAGGCAGTCTCTGCAGGGCTACCAGCAGTGCCAGGATGGTCTCCAGGCGTGGGCGCCGTGAGCGCATGCACAGTGGGCACAGGAATTTGGTGTCCCATTCCCACCAGGCCAGCAGTGGGGATGAAGTGGGACTGGGCCTCGGGGAGTTGAGGAGACGGGGCACTGACACACACCTCCCATGGAACCAGTCCTGACACAGGTCACACTGCAGAGCTCCCACCCCGGCTGGCACTTGCCCACACACACAGATGGAGGTTGCAGAAGAGGCTGTGGTTGATGATGCCAGGGGGCTGGGTTTGGCTGAGTTGGTACGACGTAACTGCAGGATACCTTCCTTTTCCTTCTGTTCCCCCTCCTTGAAGGCCACGATCTGCCATGCCCAGGAGAGGGGAGAGTAGGTCAGCAGCCTTTCCCTTATATTCTCTGGCCCCTTCGACACCCCACTCCCCAAGTTGGAGAACTGAGGCTCAGGGAGCAAGAAGTCTGCCCATGGTCACTGGGCTCAGACACTCTGTCCTTGCCAAGCTCTTCACCCATCTGTGTCTAAGCTTCTTACCACAGAGCCTGGGTCCCTGAGGTCCTGCGCAGACAGCCCCAGCAGCTCTGTGTCAGATTTGTACAACCCCAGCTCCTTCTCCATCCACCGGCTGCGCTTGGTGCTGTCTGAGCCGGCGTCTGCACACGGGCAGAGCACCTGAGGCAGGCAGACAGAGGGAGAATGACCAGGCTTCCCTACTGCCCATACCCTCTCCACTCCTCCCCTCTCTGGTGCCCTCCTCCAGAAAAGCTCATGTTCTCATATGAGCTGTCTGCAACAGCCAGTCCAGGTAAGGAGAGGCTGTAGGTCAAGGTGCCAGGCCTCACCTCCAGCAGTGTGTAGCAAGAATTCTTCTTGAGGAAGGTCTTAGAGGCCTTCTCCCTCCAGGAGTGGGCTGTTAGTACCTGCAGCTCGAGCTGTCTCAGCTCCTCCAGCCCCACAGGGAGGTCCCGGCCTACAGCCACCAGGCCCTCCAAGTCATCCAAACAGGGGTAATGGTCACCATTCTAGGGATGGGGGCAAGAGAAAGCCAAAGTTCAATGTGCCAACACCTGAACCTTACTCCATGCCTGGGCCCAAGCCAGCAAAATGGACTGGACTCAGTCTAAGGCAGAAAACAGGTATCCTAAGGACCACAAACTTGGCTTTCTCCCACATGCCTACATTCACTGACTCAGCCCCAGATATCCAGGTAGTCTCCCAGACCACCTGATTAACTTTCTGTTGTGGTTTGTCTCTTCCACTTGCCTTGAGGCACATGCCCTACTCCACTCCCATACCACCTGCCTCCTTGCCCCACTATCCGCATCTTAATCAGCACCCCCATTTCCTTTAGGCCAGCCTAAAAACTCCTTACACTGCTCACCAAGCACAATTTGCCTCCTTACAATGTGCCCCATGCCCCCTTCCTCTCTCTAGCCCACCCAAGCCAACAATGTGTCATCTCTTCCCAGCTGGACAATTCTGACGTGTGTTCGGGGGCAACTCACTTGGATTTCATCCACATCAGCAATCCAAGCCCGGGCTTTAGCAAGAGCCTCCTTGAGAGCCTGGATGTTGGGCAGGTGAACAGGGATGTTTTCTGCTTCACGGATTATGGCCTCGAGTGTGGCTGGGGGATGCTTCTGCCTAAACGTAGGAAAAAAGTGGAACTCAGTCTGATACGGTTTACTGACCAGAAGCCCAGCCTGACCACCAGATCTATCTGCATGAACCCTATGGATGCTTGTTATTCTTGCTGCCACTTGGGCCTACTTGCTTGTACCCTGTCTATGGATGGCTGCCAGTTCTGCTTCCTCCAGACTGCACACACCCATGTATCCTTCTGCCATAGCTCTCATGCTCTGCTTGTCTGCCAGCCTGTCAGCCTGCTGGCAGCGCCTACACACACTACGTGTGTAACCTTCGGCTTTAGTCTTCAGACTGCCCATGTGTTGTGTCTTTCTATGAACATCTGCCCATCTGCCTGTTACTTGTACTTCTATGCACATGCATATGCCAGCCTACAGGGCTGGTCCTCTATACAGTAAATCACTGCTTCTCCATCAGCCTGTCTTTGCCTCTCTGTGCATAAGGAGTTCAGGGGAAAAAAAAAAAAAGACAAGACAGAGAACAGAAGTAGTGGGGAGGAAAGTCCCTACACCAACACAAGAATTGATGTTCAAGGCCACCCACGGCTGTCATCTTTAGCTTCTCCACTAAACTCTGAGGGGTGTAGTAGGGAAGGGAAGGGAAGAACTGGACCCACCTGGCCTCCAGGCAGAGGTGAGCTTTCTCCTCCCAGCGTTCTGCAATGGTCAGCAGCTCCTGAAGCTCAGCCTGGGCCTTATCCACAGCAGGGCTGGGGGCTACACTGGCGCCTGCAACCAACAGTCCTCGCATGACAGCCAGGGTACCCCTTCGGGCTGATGGGGCCAGTGTGCGTTTTACCTCATCTAGCCATCGAGCCTGTTCCACTTGCCGCTGGAGCTGCTGGGCCTCAGGCACTTCCACCCCCAACTGCTGCCCCTTCTCCAACAGGGATTGCAGTAGCCCTGGACTGGAGGGCAGTGAGGCTAAGGCCTCACGGGCCTCAGCCTGGTAGGCCTCCACTTGTTCCAGAATACCCTACCAATACACAAGATAAAGAACAAATACTTCAGCTAAGTCCACTTAAAGATCCCAACACATACCCTTGCCTCACTACTTTCTTCTCTAATCTTCTGGGAAAATGGAGTTTAATATGGGCTGGGCTCTCTTTCTCCAAGCTCTAAGACAGTGGTTCCTAACACTGACCGCTCATTAACATGCCCTGGGGGAGTATGTTAAAATCCACATTCCTGGAGACTCTTTAATAGAGGTTGGCCAGAAATCTGTGTTTCACTTATCTCTGTAAAGGACTCTGCCCTCAGCACCAAGAGACCCTCTGCTCTAAGAAATGCTACACTAGGCTTAGTCCTCACACAAACTCCGATGCTCACACTGGTATCCACTGCCCTCTCTACCTTCATGAACTCTGCTCAACTTTCCAGGTCCAACAAGTACCTTCCCCCTCTACTTCTTCTAGTAAACCTTCCCTTGACTCTGTATTCTTTCCTCGTCCCCTTGGCACCTGTCCCTCAGATCCCATGTCTAAGAGGCAGTTACTAGACCCCAGCATCATATCACCTGCTATTTTCTCACATGTACATCCTGTCTCACCCAAATACTTCAAGCTTACTAAGGGAGTCCTAAGTGGCCTGCTGGTCAGGTTGCTGGATCCCCTAAATCCCTTAGCAGCCCATCCCTCCTCACCTTGACATCCCCAATCTGGTGCATGGCACAAGGCAGGTTGTTCATCTGGTCCAGAAAGGCCCGGAGCTCAGCCAGGGTCATCTGTAGACCAGCCACCCTGTGGGGGCTATGGAGTTTCACATGTTGGCTTTCAGGGCCAAATCCAGTCCCCTCCCTCCATCTCCTTACTAAGACTCCCACCTTTCCTCACCACACCCATCCAGCTTGATTTCACACCTCAGAATTCCCCCAACTGCAAGGCCATAAGGGAGGGTTTTAAAATATAAGTATGTTCACAGGATGAAGAACAAAAATTAGGAGAGGAAAATATATCTTTTTTCAGGAGTGGAGAGAGCTTAGAAACTAACTGATGGTAACAAAAGCTGCACTTTTCTTTTCTTCCATGCTGGGGATGGAACCAGGACCTTCTACATTCTAGACAAGCACTCTACTACTGGACTGCACCTCCAGCCCCTGAGTTTTTAATCCATCCTCTAATATGAACCCAAAGTTGTGCAGCTATGCTCAGGTTTACATGTCAGTATACTGTTTTGCCCTTAAACCTTGCACAGCTCACCCCTCCCTGCACACAAAATCCTTTGGCCTGTCTCTCAAATCTTCTATAAGTATTGACAAAAATAAACACTTTTAGCTTTCTTATCAGTGAGGCTCTTCTCTCCATGCTGTGTTCTGGTCTTCTTGCCCTTTCCAACCCCTCCCGGACCATTTCACACTACAGTGCTTGACAACTTCCTGCTACTGTTCTATGTACCCAACGGCATTTGGAGTCCACCCCTCATAGCACTTTTCCTGGGCACTGGAACCTCAGCAGGCTTGCTGAGATCCAACACATCATGCTGCCATACCCAGCTTCCTGGCCGCTGACCAGTCCCAGAGCCCGGGACACACAAGCCTCTGCCTCATTCAAGCAGTTCTTCAGCCGCTGTAGGAGCTCACTGTTAGGAAACCTGCGCTCACGGGCCTCAGACTCCAGTGCCCTTAGCTCTTCAAGGCCTAGAGGGAGAATGAGAGCAGCAAGAAGTAGGCAGTACTGACTAAAGTCAGAGGACAGGGGCTGGGAGTACAGAGGAAAAGGGAGAAGAACTTGCCTGTGGAGTCCCTGCAACCCCCCATCACTCACTGCGCTTCCGCCCATCCTCCACCTCCAGGGCCACTCGCACTTTGTTGGCCCAGGTATCAAAGGATTCAGCTCGAACCTTCAGCTTGTGCAACATGGCGGGAAGCTCATCCAAGGTGTACCGATACCTGAAGGAAAAGGACAAGAAAGGGCTTGTCTGGCCCAGCTCTGGACCCTCCTCCTTGCCCCACCTCCTTAGGCCCCATGATCACCTAAGGTACTGTCGGCTACTGGAGCACTTGCAGAGGTCGTTGATGTGGGAAAGGCAAACAAGACCATCTGGGCAGTCATAGCAGGCCAGGGCAGACAGGAAGCATGTGGTCTTGCACTTGATGCACTGGCGCTCATCATCTGGGAGCAGCTCAAAAGCCTCTCGCTCAGCCTCTGTGATACCCTAGAGACATTCCACCCACAAGCATTATGCAAAACCAGAGAGGGTTGCAGAAACTCCCACCGCAGCTGCCAAAGAGCCCTACTTTAGGCTCAGATCAGTGCTGAACATCATGGGGGTTAGGAGATCAAGGATCACAGAGCACGCCTGCTCTTTGTTAAGTCCAGACTCTGAAAATGTGGGTGGAGTGGGGGAGATAAAACAGACAGGGCAAAATCAGTGTGGGTTGAGGCAGACAGATTTTTAAAGAGAAAAATCAGGTAGGATTCAGAAAAATACAAAGGGCCTTTGGGTGAGAGAAGGTGAGGAAAGTGGTAAACCAACCCCTTAAGAGGTAACAATGTGGGGTCTGTCTGTCCTGGGGAACAATACTGCCTGCATCTATATAGCTTATAGAAATTCAACTGCCTGCCCTCATGTCCAAGGATTAAAGATACAACTTTTGTCCAAGAACATGGCTTCCAAAACTAAATCAATGACTTTGCTGGGGGATGGGGGTGAAGCAATCCATTTCACAACTGAAGGAAAAGCCAGGTATTATTGGAGTGACTGAAAGACAACACAATGGTATACACTATGGACAGCTTTACAGATTTTACAGGAAAATGTTAATTCTAAGGAGTTTTGCTTTATATACTGACTGTAACAGCTAAACACTGCATAAGTTATAAGCCTACTACAAATTACAACTCCCCCTCTGCCACTCATTAGATGTGTGATTATGAATAAATCATTAAAATCTCTGAGTCTCAGTTTTTTTTTTTTTTTTTTTAATATGCAGGTACCGGGAATCGAACTACGGGACCTCGCGCTTGCCAGGCAGGCGCTTATGCCGCTGAGCTACATCACCGGCCTAAGTCTCAGTTTCTTTACCTTGTAAGATGGAGATTACAGTAGCATCCTCACTGGGTTGTTATAAAGAGTAACAAAGCAACTAAAGATTTAAGTGGATTAGTACTTAGGATTAAGTGCTCAACCAAAGTTATTAGCGCTAGTTTATTAATAGCTCTAATTTTTAGATAAGAGAATATCTCACAGATGTATCTCATTTGCCAAGAAGGCAACTAAGTCTCATAAGAGTCAGTAACTTGTCAAAGGAGGATTTGACCCCAAAGCCATAGAATGTTATAAAGATGAAACCCTTAGGTTTCTCTGGATCTTGGACTCCTTGAGAATTGGATGTAAACTGAGTCCTCTCCTCCAGAAAAGTACTCAAACATACATCATCTCTTAAGGATTTCAAGACTGGGAACACTGTCTAAAAACCCTCTCTGAGGAAAGGGCTAAGTGTACAGATTCATGCTGGGTGTGGCAGTGCACATCTGTAAACCCAGCACCTGGGAGGCTGTGGCAGGAGGACTGCTATGAGCTCAAGGTGAGACTGGGCTACATAGCAAAACCTTGCCTCAAAAAAAAGGGTGTACAGATTCTGAATGTCAAAATAGGTAGGAAGGTCTATTTTCCCCATTTTGCTTTGGCTCCATCCCATGGAGTGGCAGAGCCACAGGATCATCATTTAGTAACAGCAATGAACACAGAAAGGAAATGATGCCTGGAAAAGCACAGGGACTCACCAACTAACACCATGAGCCCCCAGACTTCTAACACTATTGTAACTGAACTACTGTAGCTGAAATTCTGTCTACAGCCCATGATCACAGGAAGTTATAAATAAATTTGTGTGTGTGTGTGTGTGTGTCTTTTTGAGACAGGGTTTCACTATGCAGTTCACGCTGGCCTTGAACTCACTTTGTACCCCAGGCTGGCCTCGAACTCACAGCGATCCTCCTGCCTCAGCCTCCCGAGTGCTGGGATTACAGGCAAGCACCACCACGCCCAGTTATAAATAAACTTTAAATTAAGAAAAGTATTACCATAAACAGGCAGCAAGCAATCACTCAAGATTTTTTTTTCAGTGCTGAGGATAAACGTAGGGCCTGGTACATGGTAGGCAAGCACTCTACCACTGAGTTATACCCCTGCCTCCTTTGTAATCTTATGAAGGACCCTCACTAAGTCAATTCCCTAACAGGGCAAGAATAGAGCTTGAAAACTACATGAGTGGAGTGCCCATAGCAGCTTTCACTTATCTACATACACAACTGACACACGCTCATGAGAAATGTATTGAAGTAGGACTGTTTTCTACTTGGTAATATTATTGACTCAGTTTAAGTTACTGAACCATCTGAATGTAAAAAAAATAGCACTTCCTAAGAAACATTCCATATTTCAATCTCTTTCTTTGTGTATCAGTATTATCAACCTTACTACACTGCAAGGGTAGTAATAGATACTTTGACAAAGATCACCTCATTCAAGCTTTATAATTAGCTTCCAAGTTAGGTATTTATTTCCATTTAACAGAGAAAGTTAGACTATGAGAGCTTAAGTAACTCGATAAGGTCACCTACATAATTAGTAGTGGAGCTTTCATATACCAGCCTATCTTGTTGGGTCATCCAAAAAATGATGAACAGCTGCTCTGCCATCAGCTTTTATGGGTCAGTTACTGAATAAACATTATCACTGATTCACTCCACCATCCAAAAAGATAAGCATTATCATAATTCCTGTTTTTCAAATGGAGAAACTGACAGTCAGTGAAAGTAAACCAACTTGTCCAAGGTTGCCAGTAAAGGACAGAACAGAATGGAATGTGGTTTCTGATTTAGATTCATCTAGTTCTTTTCACTACACTCCATCTTTTTGGTGTCTCCCGTCTCCCTCAATCTCCATCAGGCTAGGGTACTTGACACGGGGCACTCTCCTACCACTCACCTTCTCCAGCAGAGCCTTTCGCAAACGCCGTTCCTCCTGCACCATGATAAACATCTCCTTATGCACAGCTGCTGCCAGGTTCAGGTCCAGCTTCTCAGGGCAGGCAGCCATTTTACAGATGAGCTCTTCATGGGAGAAGACGCAGTATCTTCGGAGCCGGCGATAATGCTCAATGCACTGACGCCCAGCTGGCAGCTGTGGACAGGTTCAAGGTTGAGTGTGGCCAGGTCTGAAGACAGTGGTGCCTCGGCTTCCCCAAAAACTTTCCTGGCTTCTTCCTGCTAGCCCATCACATTCCAGACTCACCCAGTCAGCAGTGCAAAAGTTGACAGCCTCAGCAAAGTTGTAGCCTTGGTTGAAGCCACTGTGGTAAGCACGGGGGAAGGTGATGACAAATTCTCCTGCACACTGGTTTGTGCGGACAACCTGAGGAAAAAGAACGTCCAAGGCCACTGAGATAGAGGTTTTCCAGCCTGCAGAAACCAGACCTAAATGCGGGGTCCTTAAGGAGACAAAGGAAAGCCTCAGGGAACACAACCTGACAACAGAATCCCAGGCTCTCCACCTCGAAAAGAGAGCCATCAGTCACTCAAGCTTCTAATCTGTGTTGACAGATGACAGGAAGATTTGAGTCACAAGTAGGAAATGGAACTATGAAATTATTCGGATTTTGACTCCCCTAAGTAATCCCACCCCACCCCTCAGTACTGGGGATTGAACCCAAGGCCTTCGTACTGAGCTATACCCTAGCCCTTCTTTCCTTATTTATGTACTTTTAAATTTTGAGACAGGGTTTCATTAATTCGTTAAGATGACCAACCTGGGCTCAAACTTACAATCCTTCTGCCTAGGCCTCCCAGACTTCCCCTGTAATTTTTGTAAAAAAGATAAATTTCACTTATCATTAAGCTGGCCAAGATTTTTATATTAATAGTTACTTTTATGGGTCACAGGTGCAGATTCAAGTGTCAAACGGTTCTAGAAGATTTGTTATAAAATTAGCGGGCTGGGGCTGCCATTCCTCTCTCCCCAGAGCCAATTACTCTGATTATTTTGGCATTGACCTTAACAACCCTAAATAACATGCTTCTGGACTATGTTAAAAACAGCCTGTTCTTCAATTTGCTTTGTTTTCTATGTACATACTAGTAATTTAAGCCCTAACTTTCTGACAAATATCCAAATCTCCTTTCCTATTAATTTTTATGTTCTGTAGCACTCTCACAACACAGCATTCTGATCCGTTCCAATCTGGACCAGTTGCCCTCCCTGGATCCTCACACTGCCATGACAGATACTCTGTTTCCTAAAGTCTTTGTCTTCTTTTTTCGTCTACTCCTTTACTGTGCTTGAACATCTCCTCCAACAGGTTCCTGGGAATTCGTGGCAAGAACCCTTTCTGGGAGTGAGGGGGATGTGTCTATTCTTACACTGGACTACAAATAGAGTTCAAAGATGAAAATCATTTTAAAGCCTTGTTTCAGTCTTCCAGATTTCAGCATGCTGTTGAAAAGTCTGAAACCATTCTAGTTTCTAATACCTTGATTAAACCTATTTCTCTAAATAATTTTATAGAATTCTTTTGGTCCTAGTGTTAGATATGAAAGTTCACAAGTGTATCTTGGTATGAATCTATTTTTACTCATGTACTGGTTAGGTCCTTTGATTCTGGAAACAATCCTTCAGTTCAATGAAATTTTCTTGAAACACTGCATTAATGATTCCATCCTCAGTTTTCATCTATTCTCTTTTCATAATTCCTACTATTTGAATACTGAAATTCCTAGACAACTGAATTTCCTACTTTTTCCCATTTTAAACTTTTCATTTCATTTTCTGGGAGATTTCAACTATTTGTCTTTTTTTTAAGTTTTGCACTTTTACTATCATAACTTTAATCGCTTAGTATGTTCTTTTTTAATAGTATCCTGCTCCTCTTTCAGGTTTGCAGTACAGCACTCACATTATCCAAGGGGTATACATTCTAAGACCCAGTGGATGTCTGAAATTTCAAATAGTACCAAACCCCACATATAACATATTTTTTCCCTATTACGCACACACAAATTTAATGCCTTTTCTACCTTAACTAAACATGCGCTGTGGCCATAACTTCTGCATTTTGAGGCATGATAGCAAAACTAGCACAAAGTTTTTTCTTTCTTCGCAATTTCACAGAAGATTTATTCTTACCATAGATCTTGGCTACCACAGCACGATTTTTTTTCTTTCCTTAAATCAAGAACTTTCACCTTTCCATTTAAATATAACACTACAGCTTTTCTTTGGTATATCTGAATTGCTAGCACCACCCGTCTTGTGCTTTGGGTCCATTATTAAGTAAAACAAGAGTTACTTGAATACAAGTTACCTGAATACCTCAACAATCAATCTGATAACCAAGACAACTATAAAATGACTAACAAGGAAAACATATAGGGCCGGTGAGATGGCTCAGTGGCTTAAGCGCCTGCCCGGCAAGCGCGAGGGCCTGAGTTTGACTCCCGGAGCCCACATACGAAAAAGGGGCCGGTGATATCGCTCAGCGGCACGGGCGCCTGTTGGCGCGCGAGGTCCTGAGGTCGACCCCCCGGTACCCACAAAAAAAAAAAAAAAAAAAAAAAGAAAACATATAACCCATGAATACCCCGGACAAAGGGATGTTTCATGCCTTAGACGCGATACAGCAGGATGGCATGAAATTTCATCATACTACTCAGAACAGCATGCAATTTAAAACTTATGAACTATTTACTTCTGGAATTTTACATGTAAAATTTTTTACTGTAATGACTGTGGGCAGCTGAAATTTTGGAAAGCAAAACTATGGATAAGGGATGACTACTACACATGCTTATCTCTAAAGAAATAAAGTTTCTTTTCCTTTTGAGATTTATTTTCCCTACCTAGCCTGTTTCTCCAAGGTACTTTCTTCCTGTCTGGTTCTATTTCATTTTCTAGAGCATCTTTGGTTGTCTGTCAATCTGTGGTCACCTGCTTACAAGGTGTGACCAAAGTATACAATGACTGCTCAAAATCTTTTAAAAAATGTATTACAGTAAAAACCACATTGCCATTAATCCCCCTCCCCTCCCCTTCCAACACATTTATCCCATCGTTCTTGCCACTTTCTGAAGCAGTTCTGGAAGTCCTTTTTTGTAAGTGCCTTTACAAGGTGTGATAAAAAATATGGTGAATTCTACTGTTCTTCTCCAAAGTCAAAATGACCATGAAAGGTAAATGTTTTGAGTCGATTCAAGGTATTGAGGCAGCCACAACAGTGAACCTAAAGACATGAAAAATGACGTCCAGAACTGCTTTAGAAAGTGGCAAGAATGATAAGTATGTACGAAGCAAAGGAGAGTATTTTGAGTGGGATTAATGGCAATGTGTCTTTTACTGTAATGAATTTTTAAAAATTCGAACATTCACTGTATTTTTTAAAATCACTTTGAGTATTTAAGACATGAAGCTGGGCAAGGCAGCACATGCATGTAATCCTAGGTATTTGGTAGGCTAAGGTGGGAAGATCACTTGGGCCCAGGAATTTGAGGCCAGGCTGGGGAACACAGCAAGACCCTGTCTCCAAAATAAATTTTTAAAAAAAATTTAAAGAAGAAGAGATGAAGGGCTGGAGATTTAGCTCAGGGGCACAAGCGCCTGCCTGGCAAGCACAAGGTCCTGAGTTTGATTCCCGGTACAAAAAAAAAGAGATGGGGCCGGTGAGACGGCTCAGCGGCTTAAGCGCCTGCCTTGCAAGCGCGAAGGCCCGAATTCGACTCCCGGAACCCACATACGAAAAAGGGGCCGGTGATATTGCTCAGCGGCACGGGTGCCTGTTGGCGCGTGAGGTCCTGAGGTCGTCCCCCCGGTACCCACAAAAAAAAAAAAAAAAAAAAAAAAAAGAGATGAAAAAGCTGAACAGAAGCTCTGAATACACAGGTGAAGTTTGGCAACTTAAGTTTCACTGTAGGGTGATCCATCCAGCTGAGTCATTTAGTTTAGAAAACTAGGCTTTTCCTCTCAGGCCACTCACATTCCCCAAAGAAAACCGTAACATCTTTTGCCTGCTGAAAAAAGGCCCGGTTGCCAGTGTTCTAACACCCAAATGAAGGAAGACTACTGGGAACCTCAGCATCCAGTATATACACAATGATAAAATCCTACTATTTCACTCTAACTCTACTTTCAACTGTACCTAGGAGATCTCAACCCACAGACTTCCTCAGAAATAAATCTCCAGTCTTTTACTACAGACAGGTACAGTCCCATTTCTAGCTATCAGCATTGGTAGTGATCACAGTTTCTTACATGAGCCAATCCTTATTTTCATCCCATTCATCTTTATCCCTAGATTGCCTGGTGCTACTAACCACAAACTTTTGGGGGATTCTGAGGTATAAATCAGGTTCCTTTTCAGAAGTTTTCAGTACTGGCTTAAGATTATTTTCTTATCTGTTTTCTAGCTTCAATAATTTTGTTTATTATTGTTTTCTCCATCACTGTAATTTTTTTCCTCTAAAAAAACATCCCTATCACTTTACTTGTTTCAGTAAGAAATGGGGAAGTAGCCATGTGTATACTTAATCTGTCTCTTCACCAAAAAGCCTCATGAAGTTTTTGAAGATGAACATTTGACGCTGGCAAAGGTACAATGACACAGGTACAGTGCTGGCAAAGGAATCAATAAATTCTTCCCACTGGAAAGTAATTTGGTGGAGTGGGCTGAAGGGAGTGCTGGGGATTGAACCTAGGGCTCTGAGCTATACACCAGGCTGTAAATTTGTTATCAAGGACCTAAAATGAGCTGGGAGTGGTGGCCCACACCTGTAATCCCAGCACTTGGGAGGCTGAGGCAGGATGACTGCCATAAGTTCAAGGCCAGCCTGGGCTACACACTGAGTTTGAGTCCAGCCTCAACTACATAGCAAGACCCTGTCTCTAAATGCAAAAAAAAAAAAAAAAAAAAAAAAAAAAATCTAAATATCTTTATACCCTTCAACGTAACAATTCCTCTGCTAGGATTCTAGATTAATTTGGGACAAATTAACATCTTAACAATTTTAAATCTTCCCATTCATGAATGTATCCCCACATTTGTACAGATCATATATCAGCTGTCACCTCCTATACTTTTCTGCTTAAACCAATCTTTACTTAGTGGCAACATCAGCCTCTAAACATTCCTTGCCTGTAATACTGCACTGCCTGCACTATCAATCACCAGAACTACATTCCCCAAAATGCAAATCTGACCATGTCATACCTCTGCTGAGCATCCCCATGCCCACATAATAAAACCACAGCTCTGACAGACTAATTTCCATTTGGAAGGACCACCACTTTTACAAACCCTTTCCTGACATCCACTCCTAAATGACCCAGTCTGTTCTTTTGTAGCATTTCTTACACTTTATCCCACTTGTTTATTGCTATCTTCTACTTTACTGGACCGTGCATGCCCAAAGGCAAGGACTGATTCATTGACCTTGCAAGTTGTGGACCAGAGGCTTTGCAAACAGAACACACCCTAACAATATCTGCTCAGTGATCTAGTCCCAGTCTTAATTTTATAGATGTGAAACTATGTCCCAGAAAAGCCTCAGGTGGCAGAGCCAGGAGTAAAACCTAACGTTCCTGACTCTTCACCTCAACCTACATCCTCATTTTGGTAAATGTTACTTTACTGTTTCCTATGTGATTTTACTCTCCTCACATTCTGTAGCTGTTGACAACAGCAAATACAAACAGCCAAAAAGTAAAAACAACCCAAATGTTCATCAACCGGTAAAGTGAATACTGTTAGACCATAAAAGGAATGAAGTCCTGATACATGCTGCAGCATGGATGAACGAGGACAACATAATAAATGAGAGAAGCCCTTCATAAAAGACTGTATTATTTTTCTTCTATTTATATAAACTGGCCAGAAAAGGCCAGAAAACAGACAAGCGGTTGTCTAGTCCTACAAGCTAGAATGGAGAGTGACTGCAAAAGGGAAGGGGATATTTCTGGGGTGACAGAAATATTCTAAAACTGGATTGTGGTGACAGCAGCATAACTATGTAAATTCACTGAATTGTGCACTTGAAATGGGTGAATTTTATGGTGTGTAAACCATACACCAATAAAACCGGTTTTTAAAAAATAAGGTATAAATTGTTCTAGACCAGCTCTGTCCAAGAGAAATACACTACCACATATGTACTTTTAAATTAAGTTCTTTAGTAGCCACGTTAAAAAAGTAAAAAGAAACAGGTAAAATTAATTTCAATATATTTTATTTAACAAAGACACAATATTATCATTTCAATGTATAACTGGTATACAAAAGTATTAGTGAGATACTTTACATTCTTTTTTTCATAATAAGTCTTGAAATCCAACAGATATTTTATACTTTCAGCACATTTCAGCTGGGACTAGCCACATTTCAAATGTTCAATAGTCACAAGTGGCCAGTGGCTACCAAATTGGACAGTGCAGTTCTAGACCACCAAACTTACAAAAGAGATTATAAAATCTATACACTAAATACCAATACATCAAAATTTATACAGGAAAAACAACTTAGGGAAACACAACAAAATGTTTACAATGAAGGAAGTAGGAAAGACCTCTACATTTTTTATAAAGGAGGCATGTTTCATTTTTAATGAAAATAATACTTACAACATATATCTATATAAGGAAATGGTCTTCTCCCACCAAAGGGAAAGGTAGGTGAAGGGGGTAGAGTGGGGTGGAGGACTAAAAATTGCTCTAGGGGGAGCTCCAGCTGGCTAAACTATAGCCCGCCAGTATGAGAACATGACAATCACAGATGCCCTGGACTGGGGGGGATACTGCCAGGTTCAAAGGCCTAGAGATGCTAGGAACTTAGAGGAAGGGCAGGGCAGACAGAGGGCAAGGTGTTAAAGCGACAGGTGGCCAGAGAAGCTGGTGAGCCATGAGCAGGAGAAATGCCGTAGAGGTGAAAGCAAAGAGCACATGTTTAAAAGTCTATGATAGGGCCCAGGATATAGCTCAGCAGCGCAGCGCCTGCCTGGCAAGCACAAGGTCCTGAGTTCGATTCCTGGTACCCATACCCCCAAAAAAAAGTCTATGATAACTTTTCTAAAAAGAGGTTAAGGACTGAACATGTACGTGACTTTATATATGTGCATCTTGGCTGCCTGAATCCTTAAGAGAGTCTTCTTTTACACTTAACAGTTTTCCTTGGCATTATAGACAAGGACTGATACAGTGTTACGAGAGAGGAAGAGGGAAATCCAAAAAAAGACCCAATGTCTGCTTGATTTGTTTGTTTGTTTTTTGAGACAGTGTCTCACTACATAGTCTAGGCTGGCCTCAAACTCACAGTGATCCTCCTGCCTTAGCCTCCCAAGTGCTGGAATTACAGGCATGCGCCACCACTCCCACCCTCAATGTCTGCTTGAGAAGAAGCAGAACTATAAAGGGCTTTGATCATTTTTTTTGGTGGTGCTGTCAGGACCTCACACATGCTAAGCACACACTCTACCCTCAGTGCTCCTTGATCATTAAGTCCAGTTATCCTTAAAAGGGGTGAGGCAGAGAGGGAGAAGGAGAGTACCCTCTGAGAGAAGAAAGGCTGTCTGATTTGTTGTAGGATGCCTCTGCTCCTGTCCAATGCCCTAGATCTTTGGTTAAATATGTAACAATATTATTCATAGGATATAGCATGTCAACACAACGTGAAGGCTAGAAGAAATACAGGTGAGAACCACTGATCTAGTCAGAAGACTTACTGTACAGATGACCAGAAACTAGTAGTATAGATAAGAGAAAGGTAGTAGGGAAGAATAGTAGCATAGGATAAGAATAAAGAAGAGATGCAGCCGGGCGTGGTGGCGCATGCCTGTAATCCCAGTACTTGGGTGGCTGAGGCAGGAGGATCGCTGTGAGTTTGAGGCCACCCTGGGATACATAAGCGAGTTCAAGGCCAGCCTGAGCTACACAGTAAGACCCTGATCCGGGGGAAAAAAAAAAAAAAGAAGAGATGGAGGATGTACTAATTCCTATTCCTACAGGACTGCTGACCAGGCTGTTTTAAGATCCATACCAGTAACCTGGTGGATGCTAATCAATGCTAGAAAGTCCCAGGAATATAAAGTTCTTTACAGATAAGTCAGATTTTATACCTAGCAAATTATTTTATAGGATGATAGAAAAGTACCCAGAGAAGGAAGATAGGCCAGGATTATAGGCTCGATTTCTGACTTGTTAAGTAAAAAGACTTAGCCATTGCTCCAAGAAGTGTAACAGTATGCAAACTATGATACAGGCAGCTAACTTCCCCTGATATTCATTATCTTCTTTAATAATAACATGACCTTCAATTTTCAGGTGGTATAAAACCATCCAGGGTAACAATCACATTTCCTAGTTTTCCTTGCACCTAGATATGGCCATGTGATCAAGTTTTCATTAATGGGATCTGAGTGGAAATAATGTGCACACTTAAAAGTAAGGAGACTTTCTAGTTCTGCCCTTCTCCCATTTCTTCCTTCCACTAGTTGTAACATAAATGTGGTATTAAGCCACCCCTAAGGTACTGTCCTCAAATATATGGCCCAGAGGGCTATCATATTGTATATCTAACCACTAAAAATAGGTCTCTATTAGAACCATCACACCTACAGCCTAACTGAGATAGAATAGGAATGAGCAAAGGACAGGGGTAAATTCCAGATGAAGGCTACCACGTCACCACAAAGGACATCATTAAACCATTCCAACCCTTGTTCATGGTTCTTGGGAACTCACCGGCACGCCATGGGACATGAGGGTATTAGGATTCATGAGGGTGACAAGCTGGTGCAGGAGGTCAGGCTGACTATCAAAAAGCTCAGGTGTCAGCTTCTTCATCACTTCTTCCAAATGTTCTGCTGCAAGTGAGGGTACTCCATACCAGGTCTTTGGCTCACCCCTGATCAAATGGAAAGGGGACACACAGAATGATCACATTCATGGTCATGTAAGGAGTCCATCCTGACTACCTCCCCAGCTGCTCCCCAAGGCCCTGCTCACCAGTGGAGGTAGTTAATGGAGTAACTCCAGTGATCTTCAATATGCCAGCAAAAAGCTGAGAAAACCATGCCCACGTAGAGCCAGGGCACCTTCATGCCAGAGATATCTGCATTGATGTGGCACAGTACAGACTGCTCCAACACTGGCATCACATTCAGATTCCAACCACTCGTGGCATACTCCTGTCAAGTCAGGTATTTGTACAGAGGGCATGAGAGTTATGCTAAGGAACTGTGATCTTACATCATTCGCTTAGCCTAGAGAACTTTAATTGTGGGGTCATACCTAAACATCTAAAATATACTACAGGTTTTCCCCTCCCCCCCCCCCACAAAATGTAAACAGATAAAACCTGAATTCAATTCACTTCAATTTCAGGGAGATTTACAGATATAGCCATCCCCCAAAATACCCACAAGTTAAAAATTTCTGCTCTGCCACCTGATTTTTTACAAAGGTGCTAAGAATATTCACTGGAGAAAGGACATTCTTTCCAACAAATGGTGCTGAAAAAACTGGATTTCAACATGCAGAATAAAACTAGATGCTTACTTCTCATCACTAATAAAAATGAACCCTAAATGAATTAAATACTCAAACGTAAGACATGAAACTACTAACAGAGAAAACACTTTAGAACACTGAAATTGGCAAGGATTTCTGGACAAGAACCCCAAAGCGCAGAAAACAAAAAGACAAATGGGATTAAATTTAATTAAATTAAAAACCTACACAGTAAAGAAAACAATCAATAAAACAAAAAGACAACATACAAAATTGGGAGAAAATATTTGCAAACTGTATGTCTGAGATTAATATCCAAAATAAGAAACTCAAATAATTCAATAGCAAAAAAAGCAGATAACCTGATCAATAGATCTAATTAGACATTCTCAAAGGATGACATACAAATAGCCAATAGGTACATGAAAAAAATGTTCAATATCACTAATCATCAGGGAAATGCAAATCAAAACACAATCAGGTATCACCTAACATCAGTAAGAAGGCTATTATCAAAAAGACAAACAGGCTTGAAATACAGCTCAGTGGAAAAGCAGCTGCCTAGCATATACAAGGCCCTAGGTGTGATCCCCAGCACCACAAAAAAAGGAAAGGAAAGGAAAGGAAAGGAAAAAAAAGGACAAAAAAATAAGTGCTGTGAGGATGTGAAGAGAACCGCTGCACGCTGCTGAAAATTGTAAATACAGTCATTTTACAGAACAGCCATATTAGAAAATAGTATGCAGAATCTTCAAAAAACTAAAAATAGATATGATCCAGCAATCTCACTACTGGGTATATATCCAAAAATAAATCAGTATGTTGAAAAGATATCTGTACTCTTATGTTTACTGTGGCAGTATTCATTATAGCCAAGAAATGAAAACGACCTAAGTGTCCATCGACTGGTAAATGGACAACAAAATACGCATACACAATGGAAGACTATAAAGCCATAAAAAAGGACAAACTGTCATTTGCAGCAACGTGGATAGAAGTGGAGATCATTATGCTAAGTAAAATAAACCACGCACAGAAAGACAAGTATTGCATGATGTCACTCATATGTAGACTCTAAAACTAAAGTTGACCTCACAGAAGTCGAGAGTAGAATGGTGGTTCTCAGAGGCTGAGGAGGGTAAGGAGGAGGGATTGGGAAAGGTTGATCAATTGCTATTAGGCTACAGTTAGAAAGGAGAAGTTTTGGTATATTATTGTGTAGTAGGGTGACTACAGACAACAATCGTGCGCTATATATTTTAAAGAGCTAGAAATGATTTTGAATGTTTTGATCACAAAGAAATGACAAATGACTGAGGAAATAGATTTGTTTACACAATGTATACACATATTGAAATATCACACAGTACCCCATATGTACAATTTTAATGTTTTTCTGCATTTTAAATAAATTTAAAAGAAACAAAACAGAAAAAATCCTGCTCTGAACCCAAATACGCTTTTCCCCTTGCAAGAGGCCTGGACCCTGAATTTCTTCTATGCATCTAAATCCAACTTCCTAAACACTTCTTATGAATGAGCCACACACTTTGCCAGTTTATTGTACATACTTTCTCATTTAATTCTTTTAAAAATTTGCAAGTTAGTTATTATTCCCATTTTACAGATAAGGAAATAAGCTCAGAGAGGTAAATGAACCCATATGTTATCTTTCCACACGCCAATAATAGACTGTATACACTTACAAGCCTCACAGCAAGTGTATACAGGTTATCATTATCTCCAATCTTATAGAAACATTGAGTCCTTCAGATACCAAATGACTTGCTTGAGTTCACAAATCTAAAAACACAACCGTGATAATTACCCACTCACCTCCTCCTCAGGGGTTAGGTGCCGCTTACTGTCACTGACAGGGAAACCACTGCCAAATTCTTTGGAATGGATGTCAGCCCCATACTCAACAGTCACATCTTCCTCAATGCTATTCACCAGCCGCCAGAACTCCTTCTCTACGAGTTCTGTGGGCACCATCTGGGGGAACAGGGGTAGCAGGTGACCATGGCCCATTTTATCCTAGCCCCACTGCCCCAGATGGGGTGAAACCATTAGGTACCTATGACCCTAATCCCAATACTACCCCAGCCCTCCATCACCTACATGCACAGGCATGTTGAAGTAGTCGGCTTTAAAGGAGTCAGCCATCTCCCCAAAGCTCTGCAGAGTATATTCCCGGGTAGCTTGCTCAAAGCCAAAGGCTTCAGGGGGCCGTTTACACTCCTGAAACCCAAAGGAGAACATGTCACCAAGACAGAGGCAGAGGAGAATCCTCACATGTGGAACTAGAATGTGGGGTAGGAATAGGGAACGAGAACAGCTTTAGGTCAATTTCAAGCCTGGCATGGTACCACACCTATACTCCCAGATACTCAGGAGATTAAGACAGGAGGATCACTTGAGTCCAGGAGTTTGAGGCTGGCCTGGGCAACATAGTGAGATTTCAACTCAAAACAAAACAAAAACATAAAACCTAACTTCAATCCCACAGCCTCCAGAAAGTGCTTCCTCATCATTACAGTCCATGCTCTTTTCTTCAAGACTTTACTATCTAAACCATGAGCTCTGAGTTCAATATGCTATTCCATACTCCTCTGCCACGATTCTTCCTGTCTGGTAAAAAGTGACTTCACACAGGGTGCATAGGAAAGTTTTGTTTATGCCTAGACTAGAACTACAAGCCTAGGAAAATGGCACAGAATATTCTAAAACATTGTTGGATGAAAATGAAAGCACCAACTTCTATAGTGTAAAACCTTACACTGTTCCACTGTTCCTTTTTTTTTTCCCCTTGTAGTACTGGGGATTGAACCCATAGCCTTTGCAATGACCTACATTCCCAGCCCCTTTCTTATTTTGAGACAGGGTCTTGCTAAGTCACTAAGTTGCCCAGGCTGGGCTTGAACTTGTGTTCCTCCTGCCCCAGCCTCCCGGAGTGCTAGGATTACAGCCTTGTGTCACCATGGCTAGCTCTGTTCTTCAGACTATCTCAAAAGACAGGACATAGGTCTCCCTTATTTGTACCTATGTTCATAATTTTAGATGAGATCTGAGCGTACTCCAGAGTCAGACACATACCCTGATCATGTTTGCAAAGGTTCATAACCACTTAGAGAAGGGAACCAAGTACACCTGACAGTTATCCTCATCTAAGACACTACTGGGTACCCAAACTTTTCTACACTAGAATCCCCACTACTACCAAGGCAATTATGCACTGCCCTGGTCTTTCCCCATTTATGTGCATCTGTATGTATATACATGTGCACAGCTGGTTTGTACAACCACCGCTGAGTCCCTAAAATAAGGCAAGACCATCAATGTCTGCTCTCCAGAAACCCAGAGAGAAATGCAGATGAGCAATAGGAATTTGGATGAAGGAAGGAAGCTCACGAAATGGACCTGCCAGAATTACCTGGGCACATGGCCCTCAATGCTGCTTCCGCTGCTCTCCTCAATACCCCTACCTGCCTGAGGCACATTCTCCTCCATATAACTCTGCCACTGCCACACTGCCCTCTGTCTGGAACACCTGTCCACCCCATCTAGTTAAGTCTGCACCACTACAAACCAATCTAAACGTTGTAACAGGAGGAAAACCGCTAAATAAACATTAAACCCATATGATGAAAAAAATTCATACCTTGAATAAACTTAATACAGAAAAATGACTATGAAGTAACAAATGAAAGTATCTAACACTGTCCCAAACTTGTTAAGGATAGTTACATTTACACAACAGCAAAAAGATAAGAAAATATACCAGGCTGTTAACAGTGATTATCTCTAGGTGGCGATAGGTAATTTTGTCTGTTTCGTTTAAGAAACAGATATAGGTAGATTTGGAAAATAAAAGGAACATTTTTTTAAAAATTATATTCCTGGGCCGGTGATATAGCTCAGCGGCTTGCCTGGCAAGCATGAGGTCCTGAGTTTGACTCCTGGTACCCGCATATTAAAAAAAAAAAAAAAAGAAAAAATCTATCCTGTCCTTCAAAGCACATTCCTGACATCTTCCCTGATTACTATCCTTAGTAATTTTTTTCTCCTCTCAATTGCTATATCTCAGAGTTTCTAACATCCAATTAAGCATCTGCTCATATGTAACCACACAGAGTTCATCTAATTATGACACCTTTCCACGGGGGTCTGGGAATTCTCAGAGAGTAGAACCAAAGGTTGGGTCTCCTTTTCTTCTTTCTCCCAAAGCTCTGCCGAGCCCACCCCTCACCCCACGGACTCAAAACATAGGACTGTGGCTTAACTAGGAGGCTGCCTCCCCATAAAGCCAGATGAAAGAAGGCATGGATACCCTATGTGGTCTGGGGCAGGGGAGGTCTTACCGCCATAACACACTTTGGGCACCGCCAGACACCTTTTGGGATCTCAGGCAGAGGAGGCAGCAGGCAGAAGATGTGGTAGTTGTCATCACAGCCATCACACAGCAAGAGCTTGTCATCCTCATCCCCCCGGGAACACATCCGGCATACGTAGGACTCGATCTGCCAGGGGAAGGAAGCAAAAGTTAATCAACACAGCCCTGTCTAGCCTTCAAAGACCAGGCCCCTCCAGACAGTACACTAGTCCAAAGCTCTCTACTAGAAACCTTACTGTGCTTGCCAGCTGGACCATTTGTGGCTTGGTTCAGGTTAGTCACATAAGGTCTAGAGTTCAACTGAATGCATGTACCATCTCCCCAGTAAGCAGATAGAGCTGTGAAAGCAGTCTTTATCACTCAGTCTTGAACTGTCCCACTTGTATTCCTTCAATAAATACTTACTGAACCTGTATTCAACACTATGCTGGACTCTGTGGCACAGAAATGGATAAGGAATAGTATCTGCTTTCCAAAGGCATACAGTGCTCTAGAAACACATGTTCATAAAAATTAAAAACTGCCAATAGCAGCCCATAAAGAATACTGTGGGAGCCTAAGGAAGCAATCAGACGAGATGGTGATGAAGGCTTTGAGGAAGGACTTCACTGAAAAGGTGACACGTGAACTGGTTGAAACATAACGGCAAACTGAAGCTTGGCAACGGAGTAGAGCACAGAGGGCAACTCTTCCAGGCAGAAGAAACAGCATATGCAAAGAATTTGGGACTGAAAGAGCATGGTGTGTCTTGGAGGAAAAACAAACAAACCTACAAGTACTTCAATGTGGCTACAGCAGAGGGGTGAAGTAGGTAGTGATGGGGAATCAGGCTAGAGATCATCAAGGACTGGATCAGGTTTAAGCCTTTATCCTGAAGCAGTGGACAGTGAGTCTCCTCCTTTGGACCCTTCTAGCACTTCATGTACCCGTAGACAGTACTTGATCACCCTTTCCTGTTCCTTGTTCCAAATAAGTTGGCCTTGTTTCCCCAGTTAAGTGAGCTACCTGATGGTGGGGACAACCAGACCCACCTTTCTGCTTAATACATCCTGGTCCAGTGCCATGCTGGGGAAATGCTTATAGAAGGTATGAGAAGCAGAGCATTAGGAAGTCAGGGCTGTCCTTACAAACTGGGCATTGCTGTGGTTCCTCCGCAGCCTCATGGTCATCTTGGTGCAGGGCTCTGGGCTGTGACTCAACTCCTCCTTGCTTTCCAGGAAGGACTTGGGAGAGGTTGATTCCACCTTCACATCTCCACCTGATTCCTCCTTCACCACTACAGTAGGGGGACACTCAGGCCCTTCCTTATCTGGGCGAGAAAGAAGTGGCTCTAAACATAGGTCTAGGACACATAGGGCCCTGCCTTCTTTTCCCAGGTGAGGCCATCCCCAGCCTGTTAGGCCTCACCTTTCTTCCGCAGAGTCTTATCCTTGGCCATGAGACCCAGGCCCATCATCTTGGGGCCTGCCCCATAGATCTGTAGCTTCTTCAACTCTGGATTCTTTTCGATGTCT
This sequence comes from Erethizon dorsatum, assembly GCA_028451465.1. NCBI lineage: Eukaryota > Metazoa > Chordata > Mammalia > Rodentia > Erethizontidae > Erethizon > Erethizon dorsatum. The sequence continues at coordinate 44,400,786 of CM051842.1, forward strand.
TCCTCTGTGGGTTCCGGCTAGGAGCAAAGAAGAAAATGAATGAAGACTGCTATCTGAGGCAAAAAAGAACAATAGCTCAGACTATGTATCACCCAAGCTCATACCAGGGCCTCAGGCACAGACAGGTCAGGGCAAGAACTCAGAGTTGCTTTCTGGAGACTGGGGAAGTGAACTCTCTCCTCAGCCTCTCTTAGAAAAGAATTAAAGACACGACCTCAGTCTTTCCAACTATAAAATGAGAATATTAACTCCTTCCTTACAGTGATGAGGGGGTTTAGAGATACTATATATATATATATAAAAAACTAACAACATTTGACATTACCAATAAATGGTACGTACTAATATGGTCTGCTAAATTGTATGTTTTAGTAATCTCAAGGATAGTGTCTATCTTATTCTCTGCTGTATCTTCAGTGCCAGGACAACACCTGGCACATAAGCTTCTGATTGAAGGCAGGATATAGGCTCTATAAGCAGAGTGAGTCAGGGAAGAAGTAAGACAAGCAAGAAGGGCTGACATGCAAAAAGTATTGTACAAACAGATCAAGACCCAGTTTAGCAGCTCAGCCAAGAGTGAAGAAACCAAGAAAAATGAAGCGAGAGAGAGGCACACTAATGTTTAAGAACTCAGAGAATAAGAAGAGAGGGTGCAGCAGGAAACATGGCCTCAGTCAAAAGGGAGGGAGAGGATTCTCTCCAACCTAAAGCAACTGTGAGAAAGAAGGGAAGTACTCACATCAGGCTGCAGTCTCTTGGCTCGCCGGCCATAGCTGTTGAACTTGGAAGGCTGCACAGACTGTCGAAGGGGGATGCTGTGAGGTTTGTATTCCTTGTCCTTCTCCTCATTATCAAATGGACGTGTGTTACACTGCTGGGAACAGATGAAGGGCAGGGGTCAGAGCACATGACTCCAGACCCCAAAAACGAGAACTTCCCTCCACCCTCACCAGTGGCTACCGAAGTTATAGTCAGCACCCCTCTGTTCAACTGGTCTTTATCACTTAGATCAGACACACTTTGGAAATCCTCCTCAGTGCTTTGCTTACGTTATTCCTCCTTCCAATGACCTACTACTCAACCATCTCCCAAAGTAAATCAGATTCCATCTCTTCCCAGCCCTCTCTAGTCCAAAAGATCCCCCCCTTCTCAAAATTCTTGTATCAGTTAAGACTGTGTCAAATAATAGTAGGCTGGCCCAATAGATAACTCTAAGACGTTTGAGCTTTGGCAGTGTGGGAAGAGAAAAGGCACTAATTGGAAAGGGTAAGGTCTAGCTCCCAGGTTTCTAGATCACAGAACCAGTACTATTAAGAACAAGTATGGTAACCTGTGTCTGGGGGTAAAGCCTCACTGCAGCCTCACTGGGCATCCTTACCACAAGGTTGGCTCCAGACTGGTACATCTCATAGGGATAAACAATGCGTTCATAGTGAGAGCGCAGCAGGGAACCAATGTTTTTGCCTGGTGGGTAGTTGAGGCGCTGGGCCACCCGGGCCCACCGACGATCCTTGCAGATGGCTTCATAACCACCTTCTTCCACCACAATCTGAAAGGATAAACAGGGACATAGATGTGCTGTGTGTATGTACATGAGGGTGCAGGCCTGTAGAAAGGACAATGAAGACAACTCCAGCCTCACTTCACTGGGGGCTACCCTCTTATTCCAACCTTACACTGCAACAAGAGGCCAAGATGTTCTGAGGGCAACCAGTGTGTTACCAGGCTGTGCCCCTTCCACTGCAGCCAAAGGGGCCCCCAGAGTAGCAACGCTGAGGGGTATTTGAGGAAAAACCTGTTCTTACTTTGCTGAGGCTGTAGAGGTCCAAGATCCGTCGTTCTACATTGGGAATCTTTAAGGAGGAGCCCTGGATTTCCCAGAATTTGGCAATCTGGTCCAAGTAGTTCAGTTTCACTCTCGTCTGGGCCTGAAGAAGAAATGGCTCAAATAGGCTGGCCACCCTCTCCTCCGACCCGTCTTCTGACCCAGAGAACAGAGAACAGAGCAGCCCACATACACTATCTAGGGCTTCTCCCAGTGAATAGGATCCCAGGCTCTGGGCAGAGCTAGCCTCACCTCTTTCTCATCTCCCAAAAGAGATGGCCACAACAGGCAAACCTGTAGATATATTCTCTCCCAATTTCCCTGACAGGGTTGTATATTATCTTCTGTTGTACAGATAAAGACACAGAAAAACATAGGAATTAAATCACACAGCAAGCACCAAGATAGCTGGGTGTCAAATTACTTAAGTTTTAGCTTTCCCTCTGCTACTGACTTTCTGTATAGCCTTCAGCAAATTAGTTCCACTCTTTAGACCTCTGTATTTTTATTATAAAAGGAAAATAAAAATAATTGCTCAGTCCACTTACCCCAGAAGGGTGGACTTAGTAAGAGGAACAATGAAGGCCCCTCGGAAACTTCCAAACTGTGTGCAAGCTCTAGGCAGATTTCAGAGAATGAAGGCTCCAAAAGAGTACATTCACTTCCTTATGTACCACAAATGTGGTTCCATGGCAGCTGAAGGGTGAGGGTGCATGCTATATGTAGAATGACCTAAAGAACTGAGATGGTATACTGAAGCAACACTGGCACCTGGCCAATCCAGGACCTGACCTGGGCCAAAGAGTCTAGGAACAAAGCATGTACTGTGCTTGTCTGAAGTTTCAGTAACCCAAGAAACACTCCCAAAGGCCCCTAAGTCTATAACTTCCTCACTTTGGTCAGAATGTCTGGTTCTAGGTGGAACTATATAGTCATTACTATTCACTATCTTGCCTTGATTCCACTAGGAGGAACAAGGATGGTTCTTTCTGTTTCATAGTTGAGAAGAACTAAGGTCTATTTCTGTTAAGAAATGACCTATGGCTCCTTGACTGTGAGAACCATTAAGGGGCTAGGAACACTACTCCCTCCACTTGAACCCTTTAGCATTCTGACTTTGGCCTCATCTCTATGTCTCCCTTTCATTAGCCAGTGCTTATTCTCTAAAAGACTTGCCTTTGTCCTATGTTAAACAATAGCTGGCCATAGCTGTACCCCCACAGACATGGTCAGATCTATTTCTCTAAGGAACTTGCACTTCCCATAAAATGATTTTGGCCCTAACTGGAACAGCTCCCAGTCTGGGTCTAAAATGGTAGTTCTTAATGGGGGGCAATTTTGCCCCCCAGGGGACATTTAACAATATCCGAAGCTATTTTGGTTGTCATATGACTGAGAGGGCACTACTGGCATCTAATGGGTAGAAGCCAGGAATACTGATAACATCCTATGATGCAATAGACAGCCTTGCCCCCATGACAAAAAAAATTCTCTGGCCCAAAATGTCATTAGTGTTGAGTCTGAGGAACTCTGGTCTCAATGACAAGAAAACTTTTACCTTATAGGTATTCAGCTGGGCCTGACTGACTCTGGGACATCTAGTAAGGCTTGTGGATACATGGTAGTGGGTGAGAGGTGGGAGCACACATTTAACCTACATGCTCCATAGAAAACTCCCGGACCTTACCTAGAACTGGCTTCAGGGCTCCCACTCTTATTACACCAGGGAATGCTCAAGCCCCTAGTGAAGAACCCTACTTGTTCAGGCAAAAGGGCCTGGACTTCCTGTACAGAACAGGAGGGGGAAAAGCCTACTTTGCCTGACCGCTGCCAAGTCTTTAACCATTCTAGCTTCTATACAGGCCAATCTTTGTGTTGTTCTTGCCCTTCTACCTCACCTCCCACTTTAGCAAATACCATGGAAAAAGGTAGAAAGCACAGGACTATGATGAATAAATATATGAGGCCATCCATACTCACTGGCCAAAGACAGAAGGGTCTCGGCTAGCCCATTATTTCCCTTTTGATGACCCAGATAGAGTAGACAGGGGAGCTTCAGAAATAGCAAACTTGTGGGAAAGGGACATTCCTAGTCTTTGGGTCACCAAATCAGAAATAGCAAATGTCCCTGCTCTTGGTTATATTTGAAGCTTTCAAGTGTCGCCCATGCCCCAGGTACACTAATGATAAAGTACCTCAGCCAGAGAAGGTATGAAGGAAATAGGATCTGAGCTCAGGAATCCATCCATTCTCCCAACCCCACCACCAGCTGCTAGTCTTCTTACCTCTAGCTCATTCAGCCTCTGGATCCGGGGAGTAAACCTAAAGTTGTCCACTTCCACAGCAAAGGGTGGCTGCCAGTCCTGAGAGAATAGAAAGGGGAAAGGGATTTGGGTTATCCAACATAGCACAAGACTAGAGGGCACCAACAGTAGCTCAGCACCCCATTCACATTCATACTTTTCTAGACCTCTAGCCACCCCAGATACATTAACCTCACCAACGCCCAAACCACCCACCCCCATCTCCCTCCAGAAATCACAATAGGGCCTAGCAGCCTCTCAGGTCTATATCCAAGACCCCATGCACATGCTCTGGGAAACTTCTCCTATGTCCCTTCCAACAGTACAATGCCAGGATTTTAAGAAACAAAGTGATGGATCCATAACCAGTTGACTCTGAATCCTCCTCACACCCACATTAACCCCTTGTCTCCTAGGCATTTACAACAGGACTCATAATCCTGAGTACTAAAAAGCACACAGGATCTGGAGTCAGAAGACCTTGGTTCATATTCTAGCTATACTACACACTAGCTATGTAGTCATACCTTTATATAAACCTTGTTTTCTCATCTGTAAAGCAGGCATACGAACTGTTGCCCTAACTTCTTCACAAGACTGACAGGGAAAATTAAACTGGTTTTCAAATGAAGATATTACTCAAAGGAATCATCATTAATTTCACCCTGACATCTACAGCTGACATCTAAGGCTGACCCCACTACCCAATCCACTTGCAGAGTATCTCAGCTCTTATTCTGGCAGGATTTAAAGGTTTGGCCCTTTGTAGTATCTTTTCTCTCAGTTTAAAGGCCCAGAGATAGACACTGCAGGGAACAGCAGAACAAGAATGTGCATCACTTACTGGGTCTAAAAGGGTTTCTGTGAGCCCTTTCTCATATACCTGCCTGGTATAGGAAGAGGCAGGATGGAAGCCAAATAGGGGTAAGTACCTGGCTGCCTGACCATAGTGGGAAAGAATGGGAGAATTTGGGGAGGGGAAAGTGAGGAAAAGACAATGAAAATGGGGGAGACCCTGTCCTTCCAAGTTGGAGCTTGTTCTGTCCTACTCAAGGGGTGGCTGTGAATAATTTCCTCCCCAACAACCATCCCCCAACTTCCCAAGCAGTCCTCTCCTCCCCAGAGCCTTGGCTCCCGTTGGGATGGCAAAAAACAACCTAGAACAATGTCCTCATTTTACAAATGAGAAAAGTGAGGCCCAGAGAATAAATATGATTTCTCCAAAAATCACATGCTGAGTCAGTGATACAGCCAACACTAGAACCCATGTCTTCTAACCACAGGTCCAAGGCTCCTTGCACTACACCAAGCTACAAGCGTTTCTCACACGTGCATGCATATGGAAGGGAAAGGGGGAATGATAAAAACAAAAGAAAACAAAAAACCCAAAGCTGTTGACTTCTGCAAACACATTTTTAAAAGAGGGCCAGAGGATTCATTCTTGTATGCACACATACTCCCCTTCCCAACAGAAGCAAGTAGAAAACATCTGGGACCAGTGAGGCAGGAGGAGAATGTAGGCTAAAATGCTTTGGCTCCAGCCCAGTCAAACTCTTTTTTTGTTTCCCATAGATTAGGGTACTCCCCTCAGTGTAAATAATCCAGGCAGAAAGGTGCTCAAACCCAAAACTTCGGGGACCCTTCTTTGCTGCTGAATCAAGTACTAGACAAGAATCAGTGCAATATCAAGACCTGACAAGAAACTGCAAAACTGGAATCCTAGAGCAGGAGCTACAGGTACAACTGATAGCTGGGGAAGGCCTAGCAAACCTCCTGCCTTCGGTCCCATACTACTGTATGCCGATGCTCAATGTTGGAGTAGTATTAAGATTGTGGGACAAAAAGGTTGGCTACCTGCAGGAAGCCTGACCCTTCAAGCTCCCCTGAGTCTACTTTAGGATACCAACACTCTCCTACCACCTACCTATCTCAAGTGTAGCAGTCACCTCTCCAGCAATGGCACCCCAAATCAACCTTCCCTAGTCAAACCTTCAATTCCCAGGTACACACTCATATACAAGTTTTCACCCTGGGCCCAAGTATCACTTGGGTGAGTACTTCAAACTCCAACCAGAAGAAAACAGCTATCTACCTAAAGGTGGTCTAACAGCAGCCCTAGGCAAAACAAAACAAACAAAAACTGCCCGGCCTCTTGGATTAAAGGGAAGCATGTTGTTGGGGTAAATGAAAAAAGGAAAAAGCCTAACGAAGGACAGTTCCCTGTTGCCCACACACATACCATGAGTCCCCTTCCTGGTCACCCAAACCAAGGTAGAAAAAAGGAAATTCAGGCCTCAACTACCCCCTAGGTCAGGTATGCCTCTTTCCCAGATATGCCCCACCATTTCAGGGAGGGCCTCCTTAGGGCTGCCCAGGATTCCAGCCTCTCCTTTCAGTGAGCCTTCCTGACTTCTCACTACCCACTGCCACTCCCTTACCATGGACAAGGATACCTCTGAGACCTGTGGCTAGGCTCCAACAAGGAAGAAATCTGCTTACCCAACACCTCCCAGAGGATCCATATGAAACCAGCCTAGATCCGTGGCTAAGTACCAAAAGTACTGAGTTGGATAAGGAGGCCTGTGGTGCCCTCCTCGGGTGGGAATGAGGATCCCATCCTGAGAAACCCACTCAAAAACACTCTGTTCCAGCCAAACTCAATTCTTGCCATTAGAATCCCAAGTGGTCACTGAATAAAATGCATCATCATTTCTCTTTCATGTTAGCAAGGCAGCAGCCTGTCCTAGACCTTGGGGAACTTCTGGCCTACCCGGGCCTAGGAGGAAAGATATGGTCTTTGTTGCTGACATCTGGGAATCAAGCATTTCCAAAGAAGCAGACTTCCACAGTTCTATTCTGATGGGGAGGGGGCTGGGGCGCACGCAAGAAAGCCTTATACTCTGGGACCTCCTAAGCAGAGTAGAAATGTTCTGAGAAGGATTCACATCTCACTACCAAGCCAACTGGTCCAAATCTCTACACAGGAAGGGGGTGGGGGTGCAGGAAAGGCCCTGACATTGCCTTCAATTAGAAATGGGGGTCAATTTTCTGAACTCACCTTACAGGAGCCAGATAAAAGCATTCCCTGTGAAACTGATTTCCTGACTGGTCCACCAGGCCAGGATATTATCATAGATGAATTGGCCTGGCAGGGTGTGAGTAAATATGAGTCACCCAGATAGAAGCAAACCAATGACCACATCAAACACCTTTACAGTCAGAGTAATTACCATGTACCAAGTGCCTACTACATACAAACGCTACCTAGTTTAATCCAGTCCTAGAAGAAAACCACTCCTGGGACCCATTTCACAGGCTGAGAGATTACTTTATATGCCCAAGGTCACACACCTGCTAAGCTTCACAGTGGAGTTTTAAACTCAGGTCTGCCTCCCTTCAGAAATGTGATCTTTCCACTACACTATGCCGCCCGCCTTAAGTGAAATGAAGACAGTAGATGTAAGGCCTTATTTAGTGAAGCCTTGACCTGGATGGTTTGGAATAACTAAAGAATACTCGGGGTGCCTCTCTTTGAACTCTTTCCCACACACAAGGAGGCATCCCTGTGTTTAACCAAAAGTAATTCTGAAGAGCGGGAACGGAGGTGGGTCTTAGACCGTTGGTCATTTGTGTGCCTCACACCACGAGAAGACCCCCAGCACCTTTTCTCCGATTCGCGCCGCGTCCACAACTGTCCCAGACATTCCATCTCCCACACCTCCAGCTGCCCAGACTTTACCGCGGGTTACCCTATCTTTCATCCCCGGCCTCGCCGCCGGCAACCATCCGCCCCAGGCCTTACCGCGGGTGGGCGGATCTTGCAAATGCCCGACTTCTCGGCGATGGGCCTGATTTTCGCGATGTAGCCAAGAGGGTCTCTGAACTCGGCCCAGCTAGGCTCGAACACCGGGCACTCCGGCGGCGGTAAGAAGTCGTCGGACCCCGGCTCCATGGTGGGCCCGAGGAGTGGGCCAGGAATCAGGAGGGCTCGGACCGCCCTTACGGGCTCATGGCGCCGCCGCTGTCTGAAACCGAGACACTGCTCGGAGACTAGGCCCTAAGCTGGGCGGCCGCCGCCCGCCAAGGGCCTAGGGGGGCGTGGGGGTGCCGCGCTCTGAGAGTCTCAGGCTGATGCTACTGCTACCGCCTCTTCGTTTTGCTCAATTCCTTCCAAATTCTGCCGCTGCCTGCCAACTACCGCTGCCTTCGCTTTCGCCACCAGTTACCTTCCAGCCGCCGGGGCCTTCACCGCCGTAGCCGCCATCTTAGTTTGTCAGCGTCTCCCCCTCCCTTCACCACAACAAACTGGATCCCTCCGCCCGTTGTCCTTCCGAGCCGCGAATGCCTTGCGTCAGGCTAAGCCCCAGAAAGCCTTTATCCCGTGGAGACTGAGCTAAATCAGCTGTCACAGGTTCCCTATTTGGAAGGAGTTACTCGAAATTACCTCTCCGACTGAGAAAAAATAGTTAACCTCAGCGGCGGAGGAGCAAGGTTGTAATTTGCCTCCGGATCCTTTTTCCGGATGGACCGACGGTGCACGTTTAAAGGCCAGTGGTGCGCATGCGCATTTTGGAGACAAACCGGAAGAGGCGCTGGTTTCCGTGGGTGGTGTGCCCAAACTGGCAGCCCTCACACCCTCCCACTCACCCAGCAGATCTGAAGGAAGTCTCCAGCCCCGCCCTAATGTCCTCCGTCCCTTTTTCCTGGTCTTTTCTGTGTGGACCACGGAAGGCGGCTTTTGCTGACCCGCAGGTGGGGAAAGACTATGTTCCCAGCTCTGGGCGCTGACACCTCTGGGGCTGCCCTCTTTTTTTAGAATCTTGGTCCCAAGTGGAGGAAAGAAATATTTCGTCCGAGGTTACATAGAAGCTCTCAAAAAGATGAGGTTTCCGTTTTTACCCCCAAAATAACTGGCAATGAGCATTTTAATGAATACTTTAAACTGTTCTGTATGCATTGTAACTGTGTACACATATGTGGCACGTACCCTACAAAACAAGCCCGAGTGTATGTGTCCCCTCCCCTACTCCCTCGGTATTGGCGATTGAACCCAGGCCCCTTACTCTACAACGGATCTTAATCCCCAGCCCTGTTGTTGATTTGTAAGCGGACAGTGGACTGCTTCTCAAACATCTGTGTACACTGTATTTATTATATATACCCTTTATCACAAGCATTTTAGTGCCTACTGTGTATACATCTCCTGTTGGGACGTGTTTCTTGAGCAGTTTCTGGTTTCTGTTTTTGTCTTTTTGAGACAGGTTTTCACTATGCAGTTCAGGCTGGCCTTGAACTCACTTTGTAGTCCAGGCTGGCCTCGAACTCACAGCAATACTCTTGCCTCAGCCTCCTGAGTGCTGAGATTACAGGCGTGCGCCACCATGCCCAGCCCCTTGAGCAATTTCTGAATAGGTTTATTCCAATACTTAGAGTATCAAAACAGTACTTTGTCCACATACATCATGCTTCTACTGCATTTGAGCATCATCTGTATTATTCATTAGGTGTGGGCCTACTGCCTATGGTCTGAACACCCACTGTGCGCATATTTGAGTACTTGCGCACATGCCAATTAGCTTTTTTTGTATTCCCTCACCGGACTATTAATTTAAGGGCAGGGACCATGTGACCTTATACAGATTTATCACCTGGCATGATAAGCAGTAAATACTGAATGAAAAGAAAAATGAGTGTATAGTTTTTAGCAGACTTAGTATATGTTGACTGAAAATAATGTATAATCTTTACAGACATTGCCTGTATACATTAGGGACCTACCATAAGCTTGAATGTATTTGAGGGGTAGGAGTGTCATTTCTTCATCGAGTTAACTGTTCCTAACCACATACTATGTGCCAATTACGTAGATTCTGCCTGCCTCGGGACTAGCTGAGGGAGCAGGGCACACAGGTAGAAGCTCATGGGGTCAGACAGGCCTGCCTTCCTGTCCTACCAGCTCTGCCATTTTCTAGTTCTGTGACCATGGGTAAGTTTCAACTTCTGAACCTGATCTGGAGATGATAATACCTACCTTGTAAAATTGTTGTACAGTACCTGGCATTAGCAGGCCCTCAGTCTTTCCTAGCTGTTGTTGTTTCTGAGTGTCAACAACCAATGACTAATGATTTCCTTTGTGCCAGGCATTTTGCTAGTGTTTTCATGTTTTTTTTTTTTAATCACTTGAATCCTTATATTACCTTGAACAGTCAGGATCTTTGTCCTCACTTGGTACATGAGGAAAATGGTCCCAAGCAATACAGATAGTAAATGACATCTCCTTTCTAGTTTTCTAGATGTCAGGAAAACTTAGCCCCTCCCTGCCAGAAATGATGAATGATCCATCTGAACAACTGTCTAAACAGGAAACAGAAAGCCAGGTGAAATGATGCTAATCATAGTAATATCACTAACTTCTCACATGGATAAGCATCTAATAGCCCACATAGCTCTGATTTCATACCAATATTTCCCTTCATCTTTGCAACAGTCTTAGGAAAGATGAAGGCCAATTTACCCATACTGCAGATGAGGAACCAAGTTCCAGAAAGATTCATCAACTTGCCCAGTGTTACACAGGAAATTGCTAATTCCTGGTCAAATACTCTTCTTGTCACTTGCAGTAACCAGAAATAGAGCTAGGCAGGAGAAGAGTAAGAATAATGAAAATTGGAGAGTGTGCCAATCCTAAACTGAAGGAAGTTCAGTCTTTTGACCTGGAGGCAGCTCAGTGAAGGGCAAAGAACATGAAGCAGGAATCAGGAGACCAGGTTTTGGGTCTCAGCTGCGCCTAGGCTTCATGCCCCCTTCTCTGAGGTCCTTAGCCCAGATATATCCTCATCCTGGAAGGGCAAACAGAAATTCCATAGACTCTTTCAAGCCAGTGAGATCAAAGTCATTATTCATCAGGTATTTATTAAATTCCCTCTATGCACCAGACATTTTTGTGGGCACTGAGAATATGATGGTAACCAAGACAGACACGCTTTTCTGGAGTGGACATTAACCTACTGAGATCTGCTGAATATCTCATCTCCCTAAGCCTTGATTTTCTCATTTATAAAATGAGGCTAAGTATTCCCTTCCTTACAGTGTTACTTGGAAAATCAGAGATAATGAAGACTGCCATTCATTAAGGGCCAACTTCTTCATAGGAAGAAGGTATTATTATCCCTGTCTTACAGATGAGGAGATTGAAGCTCAGGGAAGTATAAACACACCCAAATCACATGGCTAGTAAGTGGCAGAGCCAGAACCCAAACCCTGGGCTGACTGCTGTACAATTCTTCTTGTGAAAATCTTAGATAGTGTTCCCCACACAGTGACATGTTTAGAAAACAAGGTCCTTCCCAAGCTTCAGGTCTTGCTGGAGAACAACCAGAGTCTGGGCACTGCAAGCTTCAGAATTGGGAAGCATCCGGGAGCTCACCTTGGGCTGGGGGCTGGCTTCACCTCACCCACATACCTGGAGAAGGGGTATGGCACAGAGTTGTTGTGGGGTAGTGACTGTAAATCTTCGCTGGGCTCACAACTACACTCATCCAATCCATGTTTTGTGGGTGAACTTGATGAGAATCACTTCATCACCACTCCTTCTCCCCTTTTGGTGCTGGAGATGGAACCCAAGGCCTCATGCATGCTAAGAATGCACTCAACTACTGAGCTACACCCTGTGCATGCTAAGAATGCACTCTATTACTGTACATTCTTTTTTTTGTGTGTGTGTGGGTACCAGGGGTCGACCTCAGGACCTCGCGCGCCAGCAGGCGCCCGTGCCGCTGAGCGATATCACCGGCCCTTTTTTCATATGTGGGATCCGGGAGTCAAACTCGGGCCCTCGTGCTTGCTAGGCAGGCGCTTACACCACTAAGCCATCTCACCAGCCCTAACTGTACATTCTTATACCTCACTTTTTTGATTTTTAAAATAGGATCTCTTTCAGTTCTGAAGTAGGTATGAGCTGTCAGTTTTAACTCCTAAAGAGCTCTGGAATCCTTCCCTCTCCCCTTACCTTCTTCCACTCTGCTTGTGAGCCATTTACTATCTCTAGCCTGGACTTTTTCTTCTCTTTTTTGCAGTACTGGGAATCAAATCCAGGGGTGCTCTACCACTAAACTATATCCCCAGATCTTTTTTTTTTTTTCTTTTTTCTTTTTCTTTTTTCTTTTGAGACAGGGTCTCACTAAATTGCCCAGGTGGGGCTCAAATTTGTGATCCTTTTGCCTCAGACTCCCTCAGTCCTGGGATTACAAGTGTATACCACCATGCCCAATTTGGGACTTTTTTTTTTGAGATAGGATCTGGGAGTCTCACTATTTTGCCCAGGCTGGCCTCAAACCCCTGGGCTCAAGTGATTCTCCCAGCTTACCCTCCTCAGTAGCTAGGACTACAGGCATGTGCCACCACACTCAGCTTCTAGCCTAGAGTTTAAAAGAACCTCCTCAAGGTATCTGTGTGAACTCATGGTTTATTAGAGCTGAGACAGAGGCAGAAAGAAATATAGATGTATAGTATGTGCTTATCTATACACATAACAATAAAGTCATAAATTCAAAATAATTATAATTCAAAATGAATTGTAACAGTAGTGGATTATAATTAATTAAACTGATTAAAATTTTAAAAACCCTTGAATCCACATTGATATAAATAAATGAGGGGAAAGGGAAAGCTCTTCCTTAAAATAGAATGCTAAATAATAAACACAGAAGGAATGATGGAATTAGAAAATCATCAATGGATGCTTGAACTTTTTCCAAAAAAAAAAAAGAAAACACTTAAAATATAACTATAACCCCTAGTACCCAAATCTTGATTTTTAAATGCCATTCTCTGCTAGAAAGAATCAATGTTCCTTGGAAAAAATGACCAATTCCAGGGTTGGGACAGAGAGATTAAAAGATGAGTCTGAGGTATCTTTTGTGCCAGAAAAGCAGGAAGTACTCAAAGATGGAGACATGCCAAAGGACACAAGAGCCAGCTTGGAGGGTTTCCTGCTGGCTAACTGGGGCATTTTGAACATCAAAATAATGAATGATGTTAATGGGTTATATATAACCCATTGATTAGAGTAGAGAAGGAGTCCCAGAGGATATAAATAAATAAATGTAGGAGAAAGGAAAGCTTTCCCTTATAGTGGAAAGTCCACTAATGAATGTTGAAAGAATGATGACATTTGAAAATTACCGTTTGCCAACCTCAACCATAATAATTGTTTCAAGCAAGAATTGTCAGTGAAAGCTAAACCTGGTGGGTTAAGTTTGAGGAGTAACAGGATATTTACATAATCTCAATGTATCTCTCCACAAGATAGTCATTACTTATGAAGGAAAAAAATAGTAACTTTACAGTGCAGACACTATATAGTTCAGGTATTACCTGGTCTTCCCTTAGCTGCTGCTGAGATCAGGGTGAGAATACCTGTTGGCCACATAGCAACAGGATGGGCAGAGGAGGCCTGTCTGCCTCTACACTTCAGTATATGTTATGCCCACTGCCCAAGCCCCTCTCTCTCCTCCCTTCTTCACTATGCCACTAACACTTGTATTCTGTCATGCCTTCCCAGGCCTTTGCATGTGCTGCCCCCTCTAACCAGTGCCCTTCTTTTCCAGGCTAATTGTTACTCACCTTTCAAGATTCAGCTAAAGGGGTAGTTGCCTAAAAGCTTCCCTGACACCCTGACCCCCAAGTTGGGTTCTCTGTGTTCCCACACACCCAGTGCTTCCTTCCAGAGTTGTACTTATTGTATTGACATTATCTCCTGAAAGTGTCCTACACTGTCCAATGTGGTTGCCAATACCTACATGTGGCTATTTAAGTTTAATTTAAAAATTTAAAAAGTCAATCCACTCCCGGTACCCACATAAAGGAAAAAAGGGCCGGTGATATCACTCAGTGGCACAAGCGCCTGCTGGCAAGCGTGAGGTCCTGAGGTCGACTCCCGGTACCCACATTAAAAAATAAAAATAAAAAGTCAATCCTTCAGTTACATTAGCCACACTGCAAGTGCTCAGTAGCCACATGTGACTACTGGTTACCATACTGGACAGCACAGGTACAGAACCTTTCCATTGGCACAGAAATACCATTGGACAGCACGGTCTAGAACAAAGATAAGAACTCTGTGAGACCCTAGGATCTTTGTCTTTTGTTATGTGTTCTCTCTCCCTATCTGCACAGCCCAAAGAGATTGGCAGTAACGCCTTTAATATGGGAACAGTCAGTGGGGTTCTTATCTTCAGGTCCTCAGAGAAATGGGGAGGTGAGATGAACTACCCCATCACAGTAACAGGAGACTGCTGACAAGGAGAACGGGGGGGAGGGACAGCGAAGTGCTGGGACTGCAATGAGGGCTGGGAGGAGGAAAAGTTAGCAAGAGTAGAAGGTAGCAGGAGGCAGTCTCATAGGGGCCCAAAAGTTTGGTACACAGATTGTATCTATCAGTAAATCAACTGATACAAAGATTCATTAAGGCTTCGTTCATTTGATCAATGAAATTTTAGCGACATCTGTGCTGTGTCAGGAACTGTGCTAGGCAATACTGTCGGTGAATATGATGCAGATCAGTGTTACTTTCAAGCCACTTGTGGCCTGGTGGGGTAGGTGATGACACCAGGGATCTCAGAATATGATCAAGGGCACATTTTATGAAGGAAGGGTCTTTGAAATTTATCTTGCAAGAGTGGGAAAACTTCCATCAGGGATACTGGGGGGAGCACATCTGGTGGGGCAAATGGCACAGGACTGAGGTTGGAACGTTTGAAGAACACTGACTGGATGGCCCAAGTGTGAGTGAGGAATGAGGGGACTACACAGACATTGGTTGGGTCTCTTCATTGAGAACTACCAGTGCTAAGAACAGCAGTTTGTACTTGTTTCTGTAAGTAGCCGAGAACAGCTGACCATATGACTGGCAGGAAGTAGGCACTTTATGAACATCTGGTAACAACTGTTTTGCAAGATTGTTATCCCCACTTTACAGGTGAAAAACCAGGCTCTGAAGGGCTGGATGGCTCGCCAAAGGTGGCATGGCCAAGCCACTGGGCCAGGATCGGAGTGCTAAACACTGAGCTTTGGGAAGATGCAACCAGCCTCAAGTTGAAGGTGGGAGAAAGACGGGAGAAACCAAAGGTATTCCAGGTTAGTTCACCAAGGAGAAAACCAAAAACTGGTGATCTGACTTGATTTAGGACTCTGCATCTAAGCTATTCAAATGTTTAGGTCTGGTCTGTGAGGAAGCATCAAATGTTTAGATAACTGCAGCAGCTGCCTTTGCTAGTTATCGTCCCTGGGATGTCTTTAAATGTGTATTTATGAAGAAGAAAACAAACAAATTGTTTCAATCTGCTAATAAGTAGGGCCATGCAAACTATTCCCTCTTAGAGTTCATTCCAGATTCTAGGAAAGCAGCAAAAATATTAACTAAATGCTGCTTCTGGGGACCCTGCTGACTGTAACCAAGAGCCAGTGCTCTGTCCCATCCTTTCTGTGGTAGGCTGAGAGCCAGGGTATAATCAGCAGTGCTAGTAACAGGACCATTTCATAGGGAAACAGCTTGGGGCACTTGAAAGAGAAACCCCATCCTGACTTGCTATGTGGCCTATCCTCTCCTCTATAAATTAAAAGCAGTCCAGCTATTTGTTATATTATATGCTAAGAACATACACAGAGCTCTTATAATGTATCTAGCCCTGTAGTTCCCTGGACCAAGTAACTACCCCCACCAAGGACAGAAATGTAGCCAACAATTGTATAGAGGGCAAGAGACAGAGGCTTCAGTCAAAACTAGGCCAGCCACAGGAAGGATGAGAATAAAGGCCACAAGTGAGGAAATATCCAACCTGTGAAAGGACGACAAGGGAACTAACTTGATGAGTATCTACTCCATCCTGGCTGCTTGGCATTCATTACCTCATGTAATCATCACAACTCCATGTGGCAATGGCTGATGTTCTCAAGTTGTAAATTGAAGAAATTAAGACTCAGGGTAACTCCCCAAAGGTCACATGCCTAGGAAGTGAAAACCCCAGTATGTGAAATGGATCAACTACGAAGCCCACACTCTTGCCACTCTTTCATACAGACTGTGTCTGAAATGAGGCAGGAAAACATCCCTCACTCCACCTCCCACCCAACCAAAGTATCTCACCCACCCAACTGCCTGAACTTCTACCATTAATGCATCACCTCCCCAGGGCTAAAGCCTCTCTCTCCGTGGGCTCCACAGTGGGGAAGAGGGGCATAAGTAGGAGGCGGAGGCGGGAGGTGAGCACAAGGTCTTTTATGAGGCATCAAATATACATTCTTATATACAAGGAGGAAAAAAGACAATGCCTGAACCCCAGCTCCTCTCCACACAGCCCCTCCCACTACCACCCTCCCCAACCCCCAAGCCCCAGGGTTCCTGGCCCTTTGTACAGCCAGGGTCTGTCTGTCTATACTGCAGCCCATAGTGGAGAGAGGAGAGGGAGGCAGGAGCTGAGGAAGAAGCTGGATGTGCAGGGCAAGAAAAGGAGCTGGGGCTTGTAAAAAATATATTTATAATAAATAAACAGGGCTGCAAAAGGGCTGGAGAGGCAGCAGAGATTCTGACAGACAGAAGGACTCGGGCATTCTGGCTCCCAGCCCCGGCTCTGATGGCTTCAATCTCTGCCTCAGGAAGGACATCTTGGGCCCAGGATGGCCCTCTGGGAGCCTCTCCCCAGGGCTGATGCTGGGTGCCCTGCCCCAGCGAGGTGTGTGGGCAGTATCTATAAAGTGCATTGTCTTCAGTGGTAGGTGGGAGAGGTGGAAGGGAATGGGGGGGCATGCAATATGGGTGAGGGAGGGCAGTGCCCTTCTCATCCCAGACCTGAGCCCCCCCAGACCTGTCTGGACTTTGATCAGGATAAGAACATTGCAGGGCGAGGCAAGTTCCTGAAGCTGAAGAGGTCTGGGCCGGGGCCTACTGGAGAGAGGGCATAGACTGGCTCGAGAGAGGAAGCACTGCCCCATGTGGGGCCAGCACAAGCGGGGTCCCACCCACTAAGTGCATTGACAGTCTGTGTCCTCCGGCAGGCAGAAAGACACATAGAGGTGTGTGGCCAGGCCCTGAGGTCAGAGAGAGGGCCAAGCCAGCTGAGGTTTGACCAAAACTGTACAGAGCTCTCTCCTAGCCCCACATGGCCAGAGGAGCTTTCGGGAAGCTTTCACCCCTACAGCTCCAGATGCCTTCCCTTTTCCACCAGCCAGAGCTGCAAGGGACCTCACATTAGCCTGGAGGTCTGAGGCCCCTGAGCTAGACCTCCAGGGAAAGGGGAGAAAGGGAAAGGAAGACAGGAAAAAGAGGATGAGGATCTCTCAAAGGCCCTCACCACTCCCCAGCACTGGAGTAACCTTAAGTCAAGGCTGCAAGTGGCAAGGGCCCTTGAATCTGGAAGGAAACCCCATGGCAAAATGATGGGGTTGAAGGAGGAGCTCTGAGGCAGGGAGGAAGTGGAGAGGAGGACATTGCTATGTGTATATATATTTTTTAAAAACTGAGGAAGACACAGGAGCAAGGTCCCTCTCCTGTAGATTCCTCAGACCTTCCTGTTCCCCAGCTGGCTTGCTTCCATTCATCAGACCACGGTGCTGATCCGGCTTGGCTTGGCCTTGGGGTTTGCACTGGGTGGGTTGGCTGTACCAGAGGGCCCAGAGGCGTGCAGCGGGCCATGGGGGGAGGTGGGTGGCAGGGGTGAGTGCGGGGTATGAGGTGAGGGTGGGGGCAGGGGTGGGTAGGAAGGGTGGGGTGGGATGGGTGAGTGTGGTGACAATGGTGACTGGGGGTGGTGGGGGTGGGAGTAGGAGCCCCCTGGTGGCCGGGACCCAGGGCCCCCTGCTGCACCTGCTGCTGGCATCATCTGTGGGTGGTGACTGAAGATGAAGTGCTTGGGGCCCTGTTTGTGGGCAGGAGGGTGCTGGGGGGCAGGACTGTACAGGGGCAATGGGGATGTGGGCTGGTGCAGGGGGTGGCGGCCATGAGGACCAAACTGAGGATGTCCCCCAGCCCCCCGTCTGGGAGCCCTTCCTGGCCGGCCCAAGGTATAGTGCTGGGGTCCTGGGACCGGACCATGGGCATGGAAGTGGCGATGTGGCCCCACAGGGGGGGCTGAGGCGGGTGGTGGTGGAATGGAGCCCAACTGGGGCAGGGGAGGGGGTTGCTGAGGAGGTGGGGGTAGAGGAGGTTGCTGGGGTGGGAGGTAGGGTGGTGGGGCTGGTCCTGGTCCTTGGCAATACTGGGCATGCAGAGCCTGGAGCTTGGATTGCCCATCAGGCAGCACCCCCAGGCCACCATGGCTGTGACCATGGTGGTGGTGGTGGTGGTGGTGGTGGGTGGAGGAAGCAGATGAAGAGGAGGCAGAGGCCTGGCCTGTTGGCGGTGGCGGCATCTGGAAGGGCCCTTTGCCCCGCTTGCTTCCAAATAGGGAGCCCAGGAAGGATGAGGAGTTGGAGACTGGCCTCTGGCTCTTGTACTCCTCTGGCGGCGGGGGTGGGGGTGGAGGTGGCATCCTCTGGTGAGGGCGTGGACTGCTAATAACAGACCCCTGGAAGGGGGGAGGGGGGAAGTCAGGCCGGTCTAGATACCCTAAACCCCCAACCCTAAACTCCATCCCTGTCTCTGAGGGCTGGAGCTGGGGAGACAGGGACCCCCGAGTGATAATGACAACCAAACAGCAGTCCTGTGCTTGTTCGTGAAGCTCCCCAGCTGGTAAAGCTCTGCTGTCACATCCACTATCTCAGCTGATCCTCAGTGGGCAGAGGAAGAATTAGTACGACCTCTTCCTCAGGCCCATTTGCAGGCTAGGAAAACGTTAGGCCCAGAGAGGCAGAGCAACTCGCTCAGGATCAAAGAGCAGGACTTGGAGGTGAGAGCTTCTTGCGGCCCAAGTCCAAGGGTGTCCCTACTCGGAGTTGGCCCTGGGGTTGAGAGGGGGCACGGGAAAGTGGAAGACAGACTGAGAGACAGGCAGAGTGAGGACAGACAGAGCTGAGGACAGATGGAGAGAGTGGTTGGCTGGGAGAGGCAGCCACACAGTTCCTAGCAGGGAAGACAGGGAAGCAACAGGTCCCCTCCTCCTCTGGGGCTCCATGGCCAGGGCAGGGCTCATGCAGAGGACAAGTGGGGCAGGAGCTGGCACTTACTTCGATGGTGCTGTCCAGCGATCCCACGCTGTTACGCCGCCCCCGCTTCCCTGCACCCACAAGCAAGGAGCCCAGCGTCAGAGCAGCAAACCCCCTCCCCACCCTGCTGGGCTCCAGAGCTGGACACCAGGCTTGGGCCCCTCCCGGGGACAGACACCCCATTATCCCTTTCCCCCATTGAAGAGGGGGAGGTGGGGAGGAGGAGAGGTGGAAAAGGAGGAGAGAGGAGGGAAAGATGGAGAAGGAGAAGAGGCAGTACAGGAAAGACAGAAGAGGGAAAAGAGGTGAGGTGGAGCAGTGAGAGAGGGGCTGAGACTGTGGCCCCACTTCACATTCCCTGGCCCATACCCTGGGCTCCACCTGTTCTGACCTGGCTACCAGGCCCCCTGCAGCACAGTACCCAGGGCTCTTGGTGAAGGCAGGGTGCATGTGTGCAGCAGGTAAAGGGAAGGCTGGAGGCCAGTGACAGGAGGCCAAGAAGACACCCAGTCCCATGTCTCCCCAGCCAGGGCAGGGGCCCAAAAGACTTACCTGCATCAGAGAGGTCTCGCAGGGAACTGCTGAGTGCGCCCCGTTTGAGCCCATCGCCTGCCCCATAAGTGTCCTCCAGGCTACTGCGGGCCAGTGTCCCATTCACTGAGTCCTTTGCTCCTCCAGGTTGTGAGGTGTTAGGCCGCATCATACCCTTCTGCTTCTCCAGCTCCGCTGGGTGGCAGTGGGGAAGACAAAGAGCAAAGGTCAGGAACAGGAGTGAGATTCACCCTTCCACAGGCCCTTTCTTCTCCCTCCATATGGCCTGCAGATCTCCCATTTTGCCCCATGGATGGCCAGCATGTGTCCCCCCAAATGCAACTCTCTCTGAAGCTCCCTCGGTGCCCAACTCACCTCACACTACCTCCTCCTGCTCCATCTTCCCTTCCTCCCTCTCAACTTTCCACCTCTTTTCCCTTCCTTTCACCTTTTGTACTCCCCCCATCCTCCTCTACCCTCTTTCAGTCAGGTTTTCCCAAATACCCTTGAACTTCAATAAAGAGCTTCATGGCAGATGGCTCACAGTCGGGACAGGAAGGCCCTTCTAGCCTACAGTGAAGGGCAATCTTTCCAGAGTTTGCTCTGTTCTCAAGTACCTTGCTCCAGAGCAGAGGGGCTCCTAGAAGGGCAGCCCAGAAAACTGACATGAATCTAACCCTCTGTTATGTGTCAGTCAGTATCCTGGTCACTACATATACTTGATTCCTCTCGGTCCATATTATTAACATCATCCACATTGTGCAGAGGAAGAAACTGAGAACCTGAGAAGTCACAGAGCTTGCCCAATGTCATACAGCTAGAAATGGTGGAGCTGATATTCTGGAAGTACATTTGCCTGATTCCAGAGCTTGGGCTCTCCCAGCTTCCTTTTATCTCCCCTTTCCATGGAGCTCAAGGAACTTCTTGTCTAATTGCTTATCTAATTGTCTACTTGTCTTGGTATGCTAAATTCTTGCTCTGCATTTCCCCAGGGTCCCCAAGGATATGGTAAACTGAAACTTCTGACCTTGCCTTGTTGAGGAGTGGAATAGACCCTGGGACTGTGAAGGCCTCACCAAGGAGCCGTCTACTGCCTGTCTCTCTGTCTCTGTCTCTGTCTCTGTCTGTCTCTCCCCTCCCCTTACTCCCCCTCCTCCTCCTTCTTCCCTCTTTCTACTTAACACCTTGTTTTTTTTTTTTTTTTTTTTTTTTTTTTTTTTTTTTGTGGGTACCGGGGGGTCGACCTCAGGACCTCGTGCGCCAACAGGCACCCGTGCCACTGAGCGATATCACCGGCCCCTTTTTTCGTATGTGGGATCCAGGAGTCGAACTCGGGCCCTTGCGCTTGCAAGGCAGGCGCTTACGCCGCTGAGCCATCTCACCGGCCCAGCACCTTGTTACTTAACTGTGACTGCTTAGCTTGGGGAACGGAAAACTTGGAGGGCATCAGGAAGAATGAAATGTAATCACTACTTTCCACTATGTAAAATCAAAATGACTTGGTGTAGCCCTGGGTGCTGGGAGGATAGGTTGCTGGGACTCAACTCAGGAATTGACACGTGGGGAAAGAAGGGGAGAGAGTGGGACAGGGAATGAGATTTGTTGAACATCTAGTAGGATGTAGTAGAACACTTTGTCTAACTTGTTTAATCTCCAAACTCTCTGAAGGAGATTTCATTATTCCAGTTTCATGTAGGAAGATACTGGGGCTTAGGCAACTCTACCCAGTTTATCCAGATAATAAGTAGCATACCTGGGATCTGAAACTACACTCCTACCTCTTATACCCTGGTTTTTCTCCCTTCTGCCTTTTTTTTTTTTTTTTTTTTTTTTTTGTGGGTACCGGGGGGTCGACCTCAGGACCTCGTGCGCCAACAGGCACCCGTGCCACTGAGCGATATCACCGGCCCCTTTTTCGTATGTGGGATCCGGGAGTCGAACTCGGGCCCTTGCGCTTGCAAGGCAGGCGCTTATGCCGCTGAGCCATCTCACCGGCCCCCTTCTGCCTTTTAATAGAAGGAAGAGTTGGCTCACAATTGGAGGATAGGCGTGGGAGCCACGGCATAGACTCTTACAGCTTGGAAGAATAATCTGAGATTGAGAGGTAATGAGCCTCTTGTCACTGAAGGTATTCAAGCAGAGACTGAAGGGTTCCTGGAATGAGGGTAGGAAGGTTGGACAAGCTACCCCTCAACCCTGAGATTCTCTTTTTTTTTTGTGCCGGGAATTGAACTCAGGACCTTGCGCTTGCTAGGCAGGCACTTGTGCCACTGAGCTACATCCCCAGCCCTGAGATTCTCAAAAGAGAGGATTCTGTGTGTCTGCAAGGCACTGTAGCAGGAGATGGAGATGGAGACATGGCTGAGCTACTCACACTCCACACGGTACTTCTCCATCTCTTGCACCTCGGCAATGGACTCACGAAGGTCGGATGTGAAGCGCAGCCGGTCCTGGAGGCTGGGGGCATTGAAGATGATGAGGACTTTTCGCTCCCCACCAGGTACTGCAGACAGCAACTTGATCCCAAACTGGTAATCTATGGGCAAAGGGAGGGGACAGGAGAGAGCAGGTGCCTCTGTCAGGATCAAAGCAAGGTGGCTCAGTTGATACATTATTTTTCAGTTTTTTGTGGGTTTTGTTATTCTTTTGTTTCCTGTGAGACAGAGTCTTGTTATGTTGCCCAGGCTGGTCTTAAACTCCTGGGCTCAAGTGATCCTCCTACGTCAGCCTTTTGAGTGCTGGGACTACAGGTGTGTGCCACTGTGCCCAGCTTGGAAATGATTTCTCTAATGTCAAACTCTGACATGCCTCTTCTCTGCTCAAGCATCTTCAGCAGCTCCCCATTTCCTGGTAGTTGTGGTCCTTTGCTTCTTTATATTCTGGGATGTAAAGACAAACTGAATTCTGCAGTGTTTTCTGGAAATTGTTTCCTTTGTGCCTCTACTCACAATGATTCTGCTCTCCCAAGTGCCACTCAACCATGCTCCTCCCAGTTCAGTCCTTCCGAGTACAACATGATCACCAACTCTTCAGCCCACCAGTTCACACACTGTGGTGCCCTGCTCCCCAAGGGCCAGACCCAAGTCACACTACACATTTGCCTGTTCGTCATCCTAGGACCAAGTAGGTACTTTGGAGACCTCAGCCCAGTTGTAAAGGACCCAAAACCTGGAGGTTGGTATGGATGAAGGATGAGCATGGGGGCCATGGCATGGACTCTTGAAATGTTGGGGGTCCAAGAAGGGACTCACATGAATTCTGGAAGAGCTGCATGTGCATTTCCACCAGGGGAAAGGACTGACGGAAGCTGTACGTCACCAAGATCTTCTTCTTCTGGAAAATTTTGGTGACCTTTGGCAGAGGGGGGAAAAAGACAAGAGGCGGGGCTTAGGGTGGGGAATTTCCATGTGGCACCTATTTCTGATAACCACCATACCCTCCCACCCCTACTAACAGATGTATACACACAAACACACGTCCCCACAAGTATAAGAGAACTGAAGCTTGAGGAACAGAAAGGAACGTATGGGAGAAAATGCAAGTTCCTAATGTTGTGGCGATACACAACAAGCATCTGCAATTTTTACAGGAACTAACTAAAGGCTGCTCCCCCCAGGAAGCCTATTCTAACACCTCACACACAGATTTTTGTTTTGCTTTGCCTTTTTGTGATATGGGGGATTGATCCCAGAGCCTCTGCCCTAAGCTACATCCCCAGCCCTTTTTTACTTTGAGACAAGGTCTTGCTAAGTTGTCCAGGCTGGCCTCAAACTTTCAATCCTCCTGCCTCAGCTTCCAGAGTAGCTGGGATTACAGGTATATGCCACCACGTCTGGTTCACACAAATTTTTGTTTTCTTTTTCTGAGCTGCCACAGTGGTGGGTCAGAACCTTACCCTTGTCAGGCTTTAATGGCAGTCCTCTAGTGAGTGAGTGCCCCCTGCTGACCTGGAGGGCAGGAGTCTGGTTTTCAGGTTCTCCTGCCCAGCCAGCCTCCACCCTCCACAGCCAGCATATAATGGGAATCTCTGCCCTGCCTACAAGAAGGGTTAACGAGTCTTTCTCTTAAAACCTAAGGATCTTGAGTGAGTGGTTGGGCACTCTGGACTTCCCACTAACATAGGTTCAGACAGTCTGCAAGTGGCTTTTTTTTTTCCTGCTATGCTGGGGGTGGAACCAAGGGCCTTATGCACATTAGGCAAGTACTCTAGCACTGAGCTACACTCTCATCACCTGCAACGGTCTATGAAAAGCCATTGTTTTGCTGGATGTGGTGGTGCACACCTGTAATCTCAGCCACTCAGGAGGCTGAGGAGGGAGGATTGCAAGTTGCAAGTTTGAGGCCAGCCTGGGCAATTTAGTGAGACCTTGTCTCAAAATAAAATTTTAAAGAGGGCTGGGTATGTAGTTCAGTAGTAGAGTATTTGGTTAGCATGTGTGAGGCCCTGGGTTCAATCCCCAGTCTGTCTGTCTCTCTGTCTCTCTCTCTCTCTCAGAGCAACTGTTTTGATTTCAGCGTGGTTATAGGGCAGTGTTGCAAAGCATCTCTTTTGGTTCTTTGGACTGTGAGTTCCCTTGGAACAGGAACTGAGTCTGATTCATCTCAGGGTACCTAGCAGCTAGCATGGAGCTGGACACACACACAGGTGTCACTACATGAGGGGTGTCTAATATTGACTCAACACCTGTGTGGGCCAGGCATGCCTCCAGATAAGGCTATTCCACATATGACCTCTTATTTTATTCTCATAGCAACCCCATGAGATATGAGTTAGCCTCATTTCAGATAGCAGGAAATTAAGGCTGAGAGAGAGTATTAAAGGTGCTTTGTCTAAAGCAATGATTCTCAATTGGGGGAAGTTTTGCTCCCAGAGGACATTGAGCACTGTCTGGAGAAGATTCTTCTCTCTCTCTCTCTCCCTCCCTCCCTCCTTCTCTCCCTCTTTCTTCCCTTCCCCCTCTCCCCCTTCTGTATTTGACTTTTTTCTGGAGAACACAGTTTTGGTTGAAGGGGTACTACTGACATCTAATAGGTAGAGAACAAGGTCTTGCTAAATATCCTACAATGCACAAGACAGTCCAGCCCCCTCCCCGAGAATTATCTGCCTCCAAATGTCAACAAGGCTGAGACTGAAAAACCTGATCTCAAGGAGAGAAGGCCAAGGAGGGGCAGGATCACTGTTCTCAAATTTCTCAAGAGCTATCTTGGAGCAAAGGTAGAACACTTACTTTTGTGAGCCCCATGGGTCAAGTGACAGTCGTTGCAGGAAACCCACAGGAACACCAATTCTAGCAGTCAGATAAGCTATCTAGGAAGGTGGTTTTTGCCCAAGAGATGCTGGAAGTCCCTTCTGATCTACAGTCCTACAAGTCTCATCCCTAAAAGATGAACATCTCTGTACTGCTGATAAGCTTGGTTTTAAGAATCACTTGCAGCATCAGGACCACTCCAAGGTTTCAGACTGACTCCGGCTCCCAGGTTCACCTCTTTCCACCCAACCCTCCAGTCTACTTAGGTGGACAAGGACCCTGCCTACCACTTTACAGACTGCAAGTCTGCATATCTCCTGGCCCTCACATTCTCTGCTCTTGTGTGTCTTTGAGAACCTCCAAATGGATCCATGAGGAAAAGGAAGGGCAGGGAAGGATTGTTCTTTGCCAGAGACCATGCAGGGCACAGCACCTGCCACTCCACACACCAATGCCCACGTGGTTCACTGCAGACCCAGCAGCCAGGTTGGGCATCTCCCTCCCATCTCCTCTCACACAGTGCCCATACCACAAGGAGATCGTTGAAGAGGAAGACCTCCCGCTGATGCAGCCCTATCCTCTGGGGGCGGTTTGGATCTGGCACCTCATAGAGCTGGCAACAGCAAACCAGTCGGCGGTGAGGAAGAGATAGGACCTGGATAGGAATGGAGAAACATGTGTCAGCAAGGCCTGCCAATCAGCTTCAGGCCTCTGGCACTTTAACATTCAACCACAAGAAGAAGTATACCCACGATACACATGCATCACCCTGACGCAGAGCAACTAAGCAACTAAGGCTTACCTTTGACCCGGTAGCACCCTCTGTCTGCAATGCCTTTCCTGCCCAACTCCCCGTGGCTGCCTTTTACCCATCCTTCAAATACCAATTCCAAAGTGATCTCTTCCAAGAAACCTTCCCTGATTCCCCTAGGTTGAAAATGGCTTCTCCCTCCTTTCTGCTCCCCTAAACTAGCACATAAGGCAGGAGAACTGTGTCTCTATTTGGCAACCCCATTGGTCTCTGAGTGGCTCCAAGGACAGAGACCATGTCTGATGTCTATGTCTCTGATGCCCAGTGAAATGCTGAGCTCAACGGAAAGGCTTTCATGACTATTTGCTGACCAAAGTGTATTCTTGCTTTGCTTCTCAGCTAATATTAACTTGGCACCTCACTTGGGATGGGTATGCAAAATCAGAGGTGGGAAGGATGCTAATATTTATACAGCACCTTCTATGGGCCTTGCAATGTGCTAGACTCATTCATATGGGGTGTCTCACATAATCTGTGCCATGACTTCCTGAGGAATCCATTATCACCCATTCCATGTTCAGTGTTGAAGGTGGACCAGAACCCTGCTCCTCTACAGCCTCTCAAGGCACTTACTGGTTTCTTGCCAACAATCATGCGCTCCACGGCCTGCACCTGGGACACATGGTCATCATTGGTTCTCAGTTCGCGCCCCTGGATGCGCTGGTAGATGCCAACCAGGAGGTCTCGGGGGATGTCTTCACCATTGTCAACCCCTGCATAGGGGGTGGGGAGTAACACAGGGATATATCCCATAAACATGGGGAGTGGATGGTAGGGATTCTCTACAGTGCTCCACACCAAGGGATACTCCGCCCCATGGCATGATTATAGTCAGGACTAAGGGTCAGTGAGCACCCTTGGTCCCTCATCCAGGATCAGTGCACGGAAGGTGCCCTTCAACAAGACAGTCAGGTGCTTTCTTCTCCATGGTAGAGATTTTGTCTAAATAACTCAGAACATACTACAATTAAAATAGGTACTACTTTTTGCCTTTTTTAATTAGCAAAAATAATTTTAAATAATGTCCAGAGTTAATAAGAGTATGGGGAAGTGGTCATGTATAGTAAAATAACTAGTTTGGAAGGTGATTTGGCAAGAACCTAAATGTTCAGACCCAGTGATTCCTCTTCTAGGAATTTGGCCTGAGATATTACTCAGAAATATGTGTAAGAAATATATCCAAGAATGTTCACTAAGTCCTATTTACAGGAAAACTCTGAAACAACCTAAGCTCTAACAATAGAGAAATAGGTAAAGGATAGTATATCTGCTTAATAAAATGATACACAGCCATTAAAAACTTGATGTTTACAAAAAATTTCAATAACGTGGGAAAATTCTTGTAGCAAGTTAAGTAAATAAAGATAAGTTACATGTATAGCATGATCTTAACTGTGAAAAGCTACATATGGATGGGAAAAAAATACTAGAGTATATCCAAATACAGTAAGTCACCGACTTACAAACAAGTTCCTTTCGGGGAGAACGTTCATAAGCTGGATTCATTTGTAAGTCTGACAAGTGAGTCTTATACACCTTTGACATAAATATACAATGTAAAGCATAAAAAAAAAACCACATAGGGCTGGTGAGATGGCTCAGCGGCATAGGCACCTGCCTGGCAAGCGCGAGGGCCCGAGTTCGACTCCCGTTACCCACATATGAAAAAAGGGCCGGTGATATCGCTCAGCGGCACGGGCGCCTGCTGGCGCGCGAGATCCTGAGGTCGACCCCCGGTACCCACAAAACAAAACAAAACAAAACAAAAAACCACATAAATACAATAAGTCCCTGACTATACTGTACTACTATACACTATCACACTGTACAGTAAGCACACAGCAGCACAACTGTGACAGTGTCAGGCAGACACGTGAGCTACCTCCGTGATTTGTTTGCATCTACGAATCTTCGTAATGCGAGGTCTGTTCATATCTGTGAAAGTTCGAAACTCCACTAAGTCGGGGACTTCCTGTACTAAGTATGATTGCCTCTAGGGGGCAGAATTTGGGTCTAATTAAAATAAATTTTCTATATGTTTCTTTTTTTTTTTTTTTTTTTTGAGACAGGGTCTTACTATGTAGTTCAGACTGGCCTTGAGCTCATGGCAATACTCCTACCAGAGTATTAGGATTACAGGTGTGTGCCACCACACCTAGGTAATATTTTTCAAAAAAAACTTTTTTTTGGCAGTGCTGGGGAATCAACCCCACGGCCTCATGCATGCTAAGCATGCACTCCACCACTGAGCAATATTCCTGTCCCCAAAGTTTCCAAAATGAATATATACTACTTTTACTCATTTGTTTGCTTATTATTTGCTTCAATAATTGGGGGGGGAACACACACACACACACACACACACACACACACACTCTGGTCCTTCCATATCCATGGGAAATTAGTTCTAGGACCCCCCCCATCAATACCAAAATCTGAGGATGTTCAAGTCCCTTATATAAAATGGTGTATTTGTGTAAAATGTACACACATCCTCCATATATTTTAAATCATCTCTAGATGACAACACCTGATACAATGTAAATGTTATGTAAGTAGTTGTTATACCATATCTTTTAGGGAATAATGACAAGAAAAGTCTGTACACGTTTAGTATGGATGAAATTATTTTCGAGTATTTTTGATCTGTGGTTGGTGGAATTCACAGATGTGGAACCCACAGAAATGGAGGGCCAACTGTATACACATACAGAGAGACAATGTGTGTGGGGGTAGATGAATGAATAATGGCAGTATTCTAGGAGACAGCTCCAGATGGCCTCTGATCTAACTCCCTCCTCCCAAGTCTACCCCCATTCTCTACTCCTGATTGTCTAAACTTTCTGCTAGGGAAAAATATATCTCCTTTGAAAATGCCATACCTCCTTGGACAGGTGCTACAGGAACATTATTCCTCGCTGCTTTTTCACCTTAGCTGCCAGAGAATTTAAAGCCTATCTATTGTGTAGACCTGATGGTCAGCAAATTTGTCGGGCTTTTTTCCTTTACTCTATTTCCCTCTTTCATTTCCATGGAAATAATCTTAACATCTGTGCCATTTTTTTAGTAGGCTGCTCTTTGGTGAGAAACAGGGCTTAACATCCATAAAATAAAACCAAGAAAAAAAGAACAAATGACATATTTCATCTGGCATTCAAGGTTCCATCTGACCTTCCCAAACAATCATCTGCCCTATCTTCACTGTTCTCTAAGTAACTTTATATTTTCTTCCCTGGTGCCTTTGTTGTTCTTCCTGCTAGATAAGCCCTCCCCATCTCTATTCACTTTATCCATGCCTTCAGGGCTCACCTTAATATAAAATCCTGCAGGAAGCCAGTTGGAGTTGGGCTCTCCCTCTTTTGAGCTCTGACTGCACACTGTCCTCTCTGACATCATTGTTCACTGTCTTATGTTGGTTATCTAGGTACCATAGTCAGTCTGTCCCACACGTGGAGAGCTCTCTCAGAGCAGGGACTATGGTAGGCCCCTCTATTGTCCTTGGCACCCATTATAGGACCTAGCACACATTAAGTACTCAGAAAGTGTTCACTAGATGGCTAGTTGGTTGTCTGAATGAATAAATGAATACATGTGTGGTGGAAAGGGTACTTAAAATAATTGAGTCTTTACGAGCATATACAGGAAGATGAGGAAAGAGGAAGCAATGAATAGACAAGTGAATGACTGAGTGAAGAACCAGGATTTTTAGCTATCATGTTCACTGCTATAACCCCAAGACTTACAAGCTTGGTACTGAGAAGAACTTAAGTAAATAGTCAGTGTGTGGGTGAGTACATGGGCAAACTGCTAGTGCGGGGTGTGTGTGTGTGTGTGTGTGTGTGTGTGTGCACACATGCATCGTTCTGGGGATCAAAGCCAGGTCCTTGCAATGCTATGCAAGGTTCTACCACTGAGCTGCACCCCCAGCCCAGCAAATGACTATTTGAGTCAATTAATAGGTGAATGCCCTGGGAACATCCAGAACTGGCAGAAAGTAACAACACCACAGTTAATTTCCAAAAACAGAAGGTATCTCCCTCATTCTTCCCCACCCCTCCACCCTATGCACTTTCCTTTCCCATATTAAGGGCAGGAAAACCCAGTGGGAAACTCTGGTCACCTCACCTCTCAGGTTCTTGATGAAGTCATCTAGTTTCATCTTGCGTTCAGCCTTAACGCTGGGACTGTACATGTCAGTATTGAGAAGGATGATGGCAAAAGCAAGAATGAAGATGGTGTCTGGGTTCCGGAACTGGCGAACCAGGGCTGGATTGCAGACACAGTACCGCTGGCTGCAGGATAGGAGGGGCCAAGGCCAGACTCAGGCACCAGCAATCTCTACCTACCCACCATCCACCCAGCCTGGTACCACCATCCCTTTCTTCCAAGAAATACTCCCGTAGTCCTCTGGGTCTGTCCTCTTGAGTTTCTCCAAGACAAGCAGGTAAAAAATCAGTCTTACCTTTTATGGAGATTTCCCAGGGGATTTAAATAAATTGTTTCATGTAATCCTATCACAATCCTGCAAGGTAGCTATTTTTCTTCTTCCTCTTCCTCGGTTTTTTTTTTTTTTTTTTTTTTTTTTTTTTTTGGTGCTGGGAATTGAACCTAGGTCCTCAAATATGCTAAGCACGTGCTCTATCACTGAGCTATGCCCTTGGCCCTCAAGGTAGCAGTCCCATTTTACAGATGGAGTGACTGAAGCTCCAAGTGGTGGTAACTTGCTCAAGGGAACAGAGCTTATAAATGGTGAAGCCAGGATAAAAACTCACATCTTTCTGACTATAAAGCAAATCCTTCTCCCATCATTGGTTACATGTTCTCAGCAACTTCTGTTTCTCCTTTAAATATCTCAAAGGAATATAGCAGGATTTTGACACAGGTGTGTCTGAGCCTAAAGCATGTATAGTGGAATATGATGGTTTACGGGCATGGATAGACAATGGAGTCAACACACCTGAGTTATAATTCTGGTTCCATGCCTTACTGTACAATCCTAGGGAAGTTACTTAAAGTCTCTGAACTTCAGATTTCTCAACTACGAAATGGGTACAAAATGGAAATAATGATAGAAGCACCTACCTCATTGGAGGTTTTGAGTATTTGGTGAAATAACCATGTAAAGTGCCCAGCTTGGCACCGAATACCTAATAAGTCTTCCATGAATGTTAGCGCTCCTCTCTTCTCCTCTCCTCTCCTCTCCTTCCCTCCCCTCTCCTCTCCACTCCTCTCCTTCCCTCCCTTCTCCTCTCCACTCTTCTCTTTTCCTCACCTTTCCCCTCCCCTCCCCTCTCCTTTCCTCTCCTCTACCCTCTCCTTTTTCTTCCTCTCCTCTCCCCCATCCCCTTCCTCCCCTCTCTTTTTGCAGCCCTAGGGGTAGAACAACCCTGGGCCTTACGCATGCTAGGCAAGTGCCCTACCACTGAGCTACACCTCCAGTCCTGTGAATGTTTGCTTTCATTGCTGATGCTGTCACTTATTAAATGCTCATGTTCCAGATGCTGAGCTAGATATGTTATATGTACTACCTCTGATCATCAAACTGCCTTGCAAGATATGATTTATCATTTCTGTCTTATGGTGAGAAGAGCATGGGGTTCAAAGAAGTGACTTATGGACACATACTCCATGGGCCCCCAAAGTAGAGAGGGACAGCTTCAGGAGTGGGAAGCAGGCACACCTGAAAGCTTCGATGAGTCGCTCCACTTTCTGGGCCTCACCCTGAACCCGGATATGGGATTGGAACTTCCGGAGTGCATCATCCAGATCCATGGAGGAGAAGTCCATCTCATCTACTACACAACTGAGGAACAAAGGAGGAGGTGTAGCATTCTCAATTCCTCCACAGAAAACCTCCACCTACCCTCCCCTGCTCAATACCCCCACCGATACACTTCCAAAATTGGGGCCTGTGGTCTGAACAAGTACATATGAGGACAGTATATTTGAAATTAATCTGTCCCAGAGAGTCTAGGAGATATACGTGGTTATTAAGGGACCTTTCCATCAGCTAACTCATTCCAGAAATGGGAAAACTGACACCCAAAGCAGGTCATCGTATGAGAATATCCTGCCCAGGGTCACTCAGAATACTTTAGGAATAGGGTCAAGAGATATCAGACCCCTTTGGGGCTGAAGGGTATGTGAGCAGGAAGGTCTGTTCATCCTGTTTTGAAAAGTTTATCTGAGCAAAAAGGACAGGCTTCCCTTTTTTCCCTCCTGCCTTCCTTTTCCAGGAATCCCTGGCCCGTCTGCCCCATGCTGGGGTCCTCACTCCAACACATCTCTGTTGAACTGCTTCTGCCGGTTCCCTAGGAATTCCCCTATCATCTGTCGGCTCAGGCCTTTTCGTTCCAGGATGAAGTGAGCCACTCCCACTGGTGTGTCTGACAGGAAGCCTCGTTCGATCAAATACTGGATACCCTTCTCTGGCTTCCTGCAGAAAGAGAGGAGGTAGATGAGATGACTGTCCTGGAACTGTGCCCTCTGTCCTGTTTTTAGAACTAATTTTGGCCCCACCTAACCATGGCCTCAGAGAACCAAGGATGTCGAATCTACGATATAGTCCAATCCCTTCATGGTATGGGTAAGAAAACCAAGGCCCTTGCCGGGCATGATGGCACGTGCCTATAATCCCGGCAACTCGGGAGGTTGAGGCAGGAGGATCACCATGAGTTTGAGGCCAGCCTAGGCTACATAAGCAAGTGCAAGGCCATCTAGCACTACATAGTGAGATCTTGCCTCAAAAAAAAAAAAAAAGAAAAGAAAAGAAAAGAAAAAAAAAAAAAGAAAAACAGAAAAGAAAAAGAAAACCAAGGCCCAGGGACAGGAAGCTACTTGCCCATTTCACAGAGCTTCAAAAGGTGTTCTCATTCCAAGTTCCTACTTCACTAGGGCTACACAATGGTTGGAAGACAGTATCAAATGAGAGCCTGCTTTATGCCAGGAGAATTGATATTTCTAGCAGGGCTGGAGGAATCTGGAGAGAAAGCCTGAGCTCCAGGCCAAGACTTTCTCAGTCACAGACCCTCAGGGTAGAGAAGAGGTTACTTTGTTCTATGTCCCACATCCCACCCAGGTGGGTATTACCCAGCTTCTATGAGTACTTTTATAGACAAGGCGCTCCCTAGGTTTCCACAGAGCTAGGCCAAAATCTAGGTTGGGGCTATCCCGTATTCAGAGCCCCAGAACATTAGCACTTCATACGGCTAACATTTGGAAGAGACTTTGGTGTTCTAGGAGTCTCAGATCTATCACTTCCCAATTGTACGATTTTGGAAAATCCCCTTTACTTCCAAGCCTCAGTTCCTTATCCATAAAATAGACATTATTACTCACTTTGCTGAATTATTGTGAGAACTAAATATAGGTGGCAGTGTTTAATAGACTATGAAAATGTAAGGCACTTACATCTTACTCCTTCCATTATATCTCATGTTTTCTAATTACATCTATTGTTTCCTAATTATTTTGTAATCAAACGCCACACTCCTACCCTATTCCTAAGCACCTGGCCCAAGACCAGGCACTGGAAAGAGCAGAGTTGTCGCTGAGTAGTTGAGTGGTTCAGCACATGGCCTCACCTCTCAACACCTCAAACAAACACACCCTGCTTGTCAATAAATGGAAAAGCTGAGGCCCAAGGAAGAATCACACATTGCCTAGGCTTCATAGCAAGTGGTCAAAAGCAGACTAGGGGTCCTGGTCTCCTGTTTCCCAGACTAGGGCTCTTTGTACCCCGAAGACAAGGCTCAGAAACCACTCAGTGGAAACATCTCACCCAAGATCACACAGCCAGTCAGTGGCAGCACTAGGACCCAAACCTAGGTATGTTGGGGGTTTCTCTACTCTGCCACACTGTTACCAATGCCCTTCCTTAAATAACGGGGGAGAAATACCATTCCACCAGATGAGAGGATGGCAGAGAACCAGGGTCACTGCCTGGACCTCGGTCCTGAGGACCAAAATGCCTACAGCAGGGTAGAAAGGGATGATGAGGCTAGAACATGAAACACATACTTATTGAAGAGGTTGAGGCCAATTCGGTAATGCCGCCTCTGTACCACATCGTTATTGAAGGCTGGTGAGTCCCAGCTGTGCCTTGTCTCCCTCTGGTATGTCTGCTTGCACAGGCCAGCGGCCGGAGGCTCTCTCAGGCTGTCCCGAGAAGAGGAGCCGGAGCTGCAGTTGATAGTCTCATTGGAATTGCTGGAGCTCTCCAGGCTCTCGTTATCTCCACCATCAGAGTTCTCGCCGGCTGCCTCACACTTCCCCAACCTCCGACTCCCAGCCACACCACTGGGCCCAGTGCCACTGTTGGAGGCTGGTGGCAGGGGTCCAGGTGGGGCTGGGGCTGGGCCCTCAGGGACGGGGTAGTGGCGGTGTGGGATTGGGGCCCTGCCTGGTGGTCCCTTGTGCTTCAGGGTCCCATGGGGGCTGCAGCCATCAGCCTCATACACCAGCTGGCGATGGACAGAGCCACGGTCTGAGCGATCACTCAGGTCCACAGAGCTGTCACTAGGAGGCTCAATGGTAAGCAGGGGAAGGTGGGCAGCCCGCAATCGGAAATCCCTACATTCCAAGCAACCAGGCCCCCGGCGGGTGCCTTCCTCACGGCTACCATCTTCCCGGGTCCCTGGTGGCACTGGTGGAGGAACTGGGGGGAGGGGGGCTGGTGCCCAGAACTCAGGCCGGCCTTGTGGTGGGGGTTCTGTGCTGGGCAGTCGCTCGGGGGATGGCGGAGGAACTGGGTCATCCAGGTAGAGGGGAAGGTCACTGAAGGACGTGGCTGAGCTGTCTTCTTGCTGTTCCTTTGACTCCCGCTTCTCCAGTTGGGCTGAGTCTGGCTCCTCAGACATGGGCCCTGATGGGTGGCAGTTCAAGGCCTCATCGATGGATTCAGCCAGAGACTTCACCTGCACAGAGGGGAAGGGGATCAGGGAAAGGGAGAGAAAGAAGGAAAGATGAAGAAAACAATATGGAAGGGTGGGGAGAAGAGAAAGAGGGGAAGAAAGGGAGGTAATTTTGGCGGGTCATCTCAGCAAGGAGATTCCCCTTTTCCACCCCCAACAGGTTCTTTTCAGTCTATAAAATAACTCTTAGGGAGACACTGTGAGCTCTCAGGAACTGGGACCAAGGACTACCAAGTCCCTTCCCATCTCAGATATTCCAATGCCATCTCCTTCCCAAGGCAAATACTACCTCCTGCCTCAGCCATCCAACCCTTCCCCACCCTTACCCCCAAAAAGCCAGAATCCCAGCTTCCTCTGGGCTTCCAGAACTCTGGGTGATTCCTGCTTAGGAAATTCATAATATTTAGCCTTGAGAATCTGGGCCACACCTGGGAACTCTCCCTGTGGTGGTATCCAGCTTTCAAACTGGCCCCAATGATCCCTGCCTCCTGGTATTAGAGATATTCATATGGTCAGGTACCACATTATACCAGAGTTGGTCTTTGCAACCCATGGTATATCATAGAAGTGAAGATATGTTACTTCTGGGATTAGGTTGTAAAAGACTGAAGCTTCAGTCTTGAGTGTTCTGCCAGGCTTGTACTTTCTCCCTCAGGCCCACATGGCGAGGAGCTGAAACCTCCTGCCAACAGCCAAGTGAGTAAGCTTGGGAGCAGACCCGCCGCCTCAGCACAGTCTTCTAGTTTGGGGTCCTACCCTATAGCTTGACCACAGCCTCATGAGAGACCCTGAGCCCAGAACCCTCCAGCCAAGCTCCTTTCAGCTTCCTGGCCCTCAGAAACTACACAAAATAATGTCTGTTGTTTAAATTCAGCCTCTAAGGTTAGTTTTACATTTTACTAAGTTTGGGGATAGTTTGCTGTGCAGCAATAGATAAGTAATACACTTCTTCATCAGACTTGCACAGCACTGAGGGCTGGAGGCCAGGCCTGGTTCCTCTATCTCTCCACTGGACTGTGATCTTCTAGTCCCAATTATTCCCTAGAAGGATGAGTGCAGGCCTGATTACTCTCTTTTGGAACTCAGCTCGACACACTGCTTGACAGAGAAGAAATGTTTAATTAAATCTTCGTTGTATGAATGAATGGATGGATGATATAGATCTCTCCAATACTTCTTTCCTCCCCTCCACTTCTTTACTAGCTCCAATGAAGCATGCCCAGGCTAATGGCAGGGCCAGATCAGAGTTTAAAGCAGAGTGATTTCTTCTCTTATAAAGATTCAATCATTTTGGGGGCCGGTGAGATGGCTCAGCGGCGTAAGCACCTGCCTGGCAAACGCGAGGGCCCAAGTTCTACTCCCGGATCCCACATATGAAAAAAGGGCCGGTGATATCGCTCAGCGGCATGGGCGCCTACTGGCACGTGAGGTCCTGAGGTCGACCCCCGGTACCCGCAAAAAAGAAAAAAAAGATTTAATCATTTCTACATTCATTCAACAATTTCTACCAAGTACCTCCTTGGTTTCAGGTAGAAAACTGACATGTACTCAGGAGCTACAACCTACCTTAGGTGCTTTCACCTGTTACCTAGTTGAACTAAATCTTCAAAACATCTCTGAAAAGAAGACTTTCTCTTGCAGGGTCTGTAACTCAATGGCAGAGCGCTTGTTGAGCATGTGTGAGGCCCTGGGTTCAATCCCCAGCACCACAGAAAAGTCTATTTTACTGATGATGTGTCAGTGAGGGTAAACTGCCCAACGTCACACAGCTGGGAGATGGCAGAACTGGGATTTTTACTCCTGGGCAGGAGGTATGCTGACACACTCTGAGGCTACACTGATCTCCTACCCGCCTCACAGCCAGTGACATTCCCATCCTTCTGTGTTTTTGTTGATGCCAATGCCTATGCAAGCAACACCCTCCCAACTCTCTCTAACTTGCTTAATCTTCTCAGTCTGGTAAGATCCAGTTCCAATGCTATTTTCTTCAAGAAGCTTTCTCTGGTCCTTCCAGAATCTTTTCTCATGGCTGTGAGCACACTCTATTTCAGGAGATAGTAATGCATCTATCATATATCTGCTATTTCCTACCAGACTGGGAGATCCTGAAGAATGAGGATCAGGGCCAGTGTCTCAGCCTCAGTGTTCTCCTCTGTAAAATGGGGATGATAATATCTATCTCACAGATCTGTTCTGAGGCATAAACAGTATGAAGCACCCAGTAGGTGCTCATTACTTGTTAGTTACACCAGTGAGAAATTTTATTTTCTTATTTTTTCTATACACCCACATTTTTGTTTTTGTTTTTGTTTTTAAGACAGGGTGTCATCACTCTCACAGTCCCAACTCAGACCATAGCTATCTATTGTTTTTAAATGCTCAATACAACAACTTCTTTCAGTTTGGAATACAGGTAAAAAGCAGAAGGAGGGCTGGTGAGATAGCTCAGTGGCATAAGCACCAGCCCGGCAAGCGCGAGGTCCTGAGTTCGACTCCCGGAACCCACGTAAAAGGAAAAAAAAAGGCCGGTGATATCGCTCAGCGGCACAAGTGCTTGCTGGCAAGCACGAGGTCCTGAGGTCAACTCCTGGTACCCACATTAAAAAAAAAAAAAAAAAGCAGAAGGAGCAGCCAGAGCCTGGGGATGGGGAATAAAGGCCCTTTTGGGGGCTCCTGACCTGTTTGGAGAAGGAGTCTTCAAGTTCTGTGATGTCATTAGAAAACTCTCCAGATGTGGTGACAGAGCTTCCACCACCATCGATGCCCCCACCACAGGAGCCTCCATAGGGGAGACCCCGATCAAGCCGGTGGCTCCGGGCACCCGCCATGGCACCCTCGTCCAGCGAGGCTGGCTTGCCCTCGAAGTACGCGGGGTTCTGTGCTTTCTCGTACTCCTCAAAAGAGAACTGCATCCGCATGTTAGAAAGGATGATGCGGCGGGACATGCGGCTCTCTGAAGCTGAGCTGCGTAGCCGCTCGAAGTTCTTGTTCATGCGGTACTGGCGGAAGGCTGTCTGGATGGTCCTGGCAGCCCTGCGGCTCAGGAAGGAGCCCCCATACTTCCTCTCCAGCATTTCCACCTGGCAGGGGAGAGCCAAAGGCAACAAGGTCAGAAAGTCACCACAGACTCATGGCTCTGGGTCCTCAAGCACACCCTCATTTGAGCCGCAGCTAACAGCACACAGTCACCCAAATATGCCAGGCGACGTGCTCAGTGCTGTCTCCACACTTGAATCTCAGACAGCATTGGTCACATGGGATTGGGCCACGTTGTATTTTTTTTTAATTTGCAAGCAATATATGTTAATTATTCAAAAATAACAAAAAAAAAAAACCCTAGAGAAGCCAAAAAAGGAAAGAGAGGAAGAAGTAAATGGAGACCAAGAAGTTGTAGGAAAGAAAAAAAGAAAGAACGAGAGGAAGAGAAGGAAGGAAGCAAAGGAGGGAGGGACGCAGGGAGGGAGGTTGACTTGCCTAAAGCCCAAACACCTAGGCCAGTGATGGAGAACCTTTTAGAGCTTTCAATGATACAAACGTGCCATAGGTTTGTCACCACTGATCCTAGGCAATACCATAACTAACATTTCGGTACAGTATATGTCCTTCCAGGTTTCTTTATTCCTAAACGTAGTATTTTGTCCTCCCCTTTGTTGCTGTTTAGCTAAACAATATATTGTATCATATGTGAAACTGTCAACTTATGTGTGTCCTTCCTCCATTAGACTGTTTTTTGTTTTTTTTTTTTTTGTGGGTACCGGGGGTCGACCTCAGGACCTCGTGCGCCAGCAGGCGCCCGTGCCGCTGAGCGATATCACCGGCCTTTTTTTCGTATGTGGGATCCGGGAGTCGAACTTGGGACCTCGCGCTTGCCAGGCAGGTGCCTATGCCGCTGAGCTATCTCACCAGCCCCATTAGACTGTTTTTGAAGACTGGATGCAGGTTTCATTCACCTTTATGTCTCCAGGACCCAGACATGGAGCTCAATAATGTTTGCTGAGTGAATACGAGACTCCACGGATGGGTGGTGAATGAATGAGTCTTCAGAAGCATGAACAGTGTATTCTCCAACTCCAGTTTCACTGTCCTTCCTGATTATCTCCCTCTCATGCCACATCCCAACCCCTCCCTTGGCTCTCTTGCATACCACTCCCATCCCCAACCAGAGAGCCATCCCTTTGGTACCTTCTTATCCTGCAAGTCTGTGGAGAGTTCATAGCTGTCCGATAGGGCCTTAGAGCGCTTTATCTCCTCTTCCTCCTGCTTCCTCAGGGCGACACTGGCTGGCTGGAGGCGTGCCCGCTGAGCCCAGGGAAGGCCCACCCCAGCAGGAGGGCCCCCCATGTGGCTGCTGGTGGGGGGCAGCTGGCTCAGCCGGTAGGGGGGTTGGCTCCCAGGGCTATCAACCGCTGTGCTGAGGTCACTGCCTGGGGCATCACCCTCCACACTGTGGGGATGAGATTAGATGAGCCAGGATATGAGAACAGGAGAAAGGCCTGCTGAGCTGGACTGAAACTGAGTAGGCCAGATTTATTCCCCACCCTGCTTCCACATAGAGACCCCAACACTTAAAAGCCAGAGGGGAGTCCCTCACTGTCCCCACAGTCCCTTCCCTTCAAGCCCCCCTGCTTTCACAGGCTTATCCTCACTTCCCTTCAGCCCCCTCCCTTTGAGGTACATCGCTACAGCCCTGTCCTCTTGGATGCCTTTCCCATAAGCTCTGCCTTCTCACAATGCTGTCTCCAGTTCTACTCACCCATCACAGCCTGGTTCCCTCACAGCCTAACCCTCAGACCAGTCTCCTCCCAGTCCCGTCTTCTCAAGCTCTTTTTTCCTTTTTTCCTTTACGTGGGTACCGGAAGTCGAACTCAGGACCTCATGATTGCCAGGCAGGCGCTTATGCCGCTGAGCCATCTCACTGGCCCTCAAGCTCTTTTTCTCTAACAGTTCCTGCCCCCTAACAGCTGGAGTCTCAAACTCTCCTTCCCCTTGATGGTCTAGTTCTCTCCTCCCTAGACCTCTTCCTCTCCCAGCTCCATCTCCTCATGAACCTGTCCCCAACACAGTGCCCGTGATGCTGTGATTTTCCTCATAGTGCCATCTCCAGCACTACCCTGGACCAGTTCAATTGGAATGCCGTAACCCCCCACCGCCCTGTCCCCTATATCCTGAAACCTACTCCTATACCCTACCCACCCAGGAGCTCCCCTACCTGCCTGACCCTACCCCTGTCTGTCACCCCTGCCCTTGGCAGCCTGGAGTCCCAACCTGGCCAGTCCCCAGGGTTCCCCAGCTGCCGCTCCACGGGTAGGGCTAGGTCTTGGACTCCCAATAGTGGGAGGTGCCTCCCATCTAGCATCCTCACAGGTAAAGAGCTGCCCTGCGGGGCAGCTTCCTTTTTTTCCTCATGGCCTCCTCAGCTGAGGTGGGGAACAGGGCAGGTGTCTCGAGACCGAAGAGTGGCAGGAGCTGGGCCCCAGGCTGGCCTGCCCGGTTACTCAGCTGTTTTTCTGCCAGACCTGCTCCCACAGTGCCATGGCAACCAGGCTGCCAGGGAACCCAGGTGTCGACAGAGCCCTGGTGCCCTAAGCTGAGCAGGCAGACTTGGTGAGGAGCCGCAGAGGTAGGGAGAACCCAGGAGGGCTCCAGAGGGGAGGAGCAGGCAGGTGAGGCATGGGCGGGGGTGGCTGGGCCCAGAGAATGGTCTGGTTTTTGGGGGGCCCAAGGTTGAGGAGGTCTTGGCTCGTGAAAGGGTTAAGGGGCCACTACCCAGCCCCTGCTTGGTAGAGGCCAGGTAGGGTAGATGAAAGGGGATTCCCTACCAGGGTAGGAGCTTGAACTGCTGCAGGTAGGCTAGCCTCACAGCAGGGCACTCTGTGCTGGAGACTGGGAATGGTGCGGGGGGGGGGTGCTGAAGCCATGAGGTTGGGCCCTGGGCTTTGGTGGAACCAGGCTCTGCCCTGGTGGGAACTTGTACCCTCCCATTGCTCATCCCCTACCCTCCCAAGTGTTAACCTGCAACACTGCAAAACTGCCCAATACTGCCCTGGACAAAGCAGAAACAGACTAGGGGACCACCCTCCACCACACACTCTCCCATTTGGGGCCTCAGGGGCTCCTGATGTCACCCTCTATGGGTCAGATCATACCCCCCCGAATTGAAGATGTTCCTCTCCTCTCTCTCTCTTTCAGGACATCATGATCCCCTACACACACACCTCTCAAACCTCTCCCCTCCCACACAGCTGTGATCAACCGTCTTCTCTAATCATGAAAAATCCAGAGCTTCTATCGCCCAAGTTCCTCATTCTGGCACTTGAGGCCTCTCCAAGATAAAAGACAGTTCATATAGAGAACTTAACACATTTAAGCACTATTTTTATCACCTCATGTTTATCAGTAACTTGGTTACTCTTCCAAACAACCACATGAGGTAGGTATTATTACTTATCTTCATTTTACACATAAAGAAACTGAGGCCCAGAAAGGTCAAGTAGCATATAGATGGTCACACAGCTACCAATGATACAGCCAGGATTCAAATTCAGGCAGTCTGACTCCAGAGCCCACAATCTCAAACATTAAGCCATACTGTGGGGTTGGCTGCCAGCCCTCTACTCCACCCACCCTGGCCCAGATCCTGTTTTTCTCAAATGCTCCTCAGCTTCCCACCTCCAAAACTGCTCATATACTACCTTCCACCTGCAATGCAATCCCCATCACCTCTGCCATGTGCAATCTGAGAAATCCCCCACATCCTAGTTCCATCAAGATTCAGGACATATACCACCACTAAGAAGCCCTCCTGAATCCTGCTGCCAGCCTGAAACTATTGCTGATCCTGTTCAGAGCTCCCACACACAGCACATGGCGGTCCTTCTTTTTATGGCACAGATTAGCTTTGGCAAAGCGTGACAGCTATTTGTGTACATGACTCCCAGAATCCCAGCACAGGAAGAGAATTTGGTAATCTCCTACCTAACGCAGAGCACAGAGCCTGGACCAGCATAGGTGCTCAATATAAGCTTTGGGCCTGAAGGAGTCAGCAAATGTTCTTAGGTGAGTGCTGAAATAAAGCTCTCACCTGAACTTGTACCATAGTCTCCAGTGTGTTCTCCATCAGGTAGCCAGAGAGAGCTCTCAAAATGTGCATCTGACCATTTCACTCTCCCATGAAAACCCTTACGCAACTCCCCATAATTCACATAACGAACACCAACTGAGCACTTATGCAGGTGCTAGGTGCTAGAAACATAAAAGTGAGCAAGATGCACAAGAGTGTTCCCTCAGGGAGGTGATACTGTAGTGGGGGAAACAGACTATAAACAAACAAACAAACTTATAATTTCAGATAGGGATAAGTACTAGGAAGGAAAATAAAACAGAGTGCTAAAAGTGCTGTTTTTTTTAAGACTTAAAAAAGTGATGTTTTAGATGTGGTAGTCAGGGAAGGCTTTTTTTTTTTTTCCCCAGGAAATGGCATATAAGCAGAACCCTGATGGAAATGAAGGAGTGAGCTGTGTGGCTGTCTAAGGCAAAAGTACAAAGGGTACAGCCAATGCAAAGGCCCTAAGGTAGAACCGTGCTCGGCATGTCTGAGGAACAGTGAAGAGGCCAGTGAAGCCTGAACAGAGTGAACAATGGAAGAGAGATAGAAGATAGATAGAGAGATAATGAGAGCCAAATTGTGAAGGACATTAAGCCCATAATAAAACTGGCTTTTATTCTAATTGAGATCAACAGAGGAGAAATGTGACCTAAATTGCGTTTTATAGAAATCACCATCCATAGGACAGCTTCCAGCTTTCTCACTATGGCCGTGGGTGGCTGTCCTGACCTGACACTTGCCCCATAACCCCAACCTGGCTACCTCTTGCTCACCCTTCAACATTTAGCTCAGGTGTGCCCTTCCACACCTGCCTACCTCTTTACACAGGCTGGCTTACAGGCCCTTCCTCCTTGCCACTGTAGTGCTCTCTAGTCACCTCTATCCCTAGGCCGAGGGTATTGATTAGCTCACGGAATCCTCACAACTTACTAAGGCAGGTGTCATTAGCCTCATTTTATAGATAAGGACACTGAGGTTCACACAGGTGATGTAAACACACACAGGGTCACACAGCTCTGAAGTGAGAAAGCCAGGATGCAAAACCTAGATCCCAGGTGTCTTTCTTTTCTTTTCTTCCTTTCTTTCCTTTCTTTTCTTTCTTTTGGTACTGAGGGTCTTGTGCATGCTAGGCAAGTGCTTTACCACTGAGCTTTATCCCCATTTATTTTTTATTTTATATGAGACAGGGTCTCAATAAGTTGCTTAGGCTGGGCTTGAACATCACACACTGTGGTCCTCCTGGGACTACAGGCACGTGCTATTGCCTGGCTCAAGCTGTCTTCTCATGGCATCTCATTGCCTCTCCCCACTCCTGGCCCTGTGCTTCTTTGAACTCTCCACTTGAGGGCAGTTCTTCCCTTGAGAGCTCACCCCATTCTGGTTGCAAAGGGAACAGTGGCAGGGATATCAGGATGTCAGCATAGCCTCCCATGAGAGGGCCTGGCCAAAAAAAAAGAAGAAGAAGCGTGCTTGAGGGGTTGCTTCTGACATCACACACTCCTGAAGAAATGGG
This sequence comes from Erethizon dorsatum, assembly GCA_028451465.1. Lineage (NCBI taxonomy): Eukaryota > Metazoa > Chordata > Mammalia > Rodentia > Erethizontidae > Erethizon > Erethizon dorsatum. The sequence continues at coordinate 44,444,173 of CM051842.1, forward strand.
AGCTGGGGATGTGGAATTCCTCATCAGAGCCCCCCAAACACTTAGGGAAGGCTGATCACATGGAAAATGGTCTCTCATTCTCTCTCTCTCTCTCTCTCTCTCTCTCTAACACCCACCCCTCATACACACACATGAGTACATACTGTAGAATAAGAAACTGGGCAGACCTAGGTTCAGGTCTTGGATGTCATTTACCAGACGTGTGAGCTGAGTGTATCATTTTCCTTGTCTGTACCTCAGTCTGTCATCTGTGCAGGGCTGGAACAAATGCAATTCCCTCTTTGGATTCCTGGACTTCAGAAAGGGCCTCCTCTTTCTGGATTCCTCTCAAACAGAAGCAAAGCACGTGCACGTACACACACACACACACACACACACACGTGCACACATGCACAGGTACAAAAACAGACATATCTAAAGGCCAACAAACCTAAAAACAAAAACATAAATCTACAACTATACGCCTATATACATGCAGATATGCCCACATACAGATACAAACACAGACCATACACACACACGTGTGCGCGCGTGCGCGCACGTCCCAGTGCCCATGTGCACTGTCTGCTGGGCTCTTCTGTGGGGGAAATGAGAGCATCCTCTGCAGAGGGGGGATATAACCCACGTTACACAAATAACCATAGCATAAAGAGGAAAGCTATCAGGGCTGGGAACAGAGGAAGTGCTGGGGGAGTGCGGGAGAGAGATCCCTTCTGCTTGGGGGTGGCTGAGCAGAATAAAAATAAACTCACATTTACTGCGCACCTTCCCTGTGTCAGGCATTTTCCACACATTATTTAATCTGCATGGCAAACTCGAGGTAAGAGTTAGGATTCCTGTTTTCCAGAGGAAGAAAAAAGGCTTCCAGAGGGAAAGTGACTGCCAAAGGTCTCAGAGCTAGCAAGTGGCAGAATGGAGATTCAGACCACAAAACCTGTGCCAGCCCTCCTGCTACCTTGAAGGGGGAGGACACTGGTGGACTGGCCTTGCCTAGGAGGAGCTAAGAGAGATGAGGGGTGATGGAACCTTGTGAGCCAAGGCTCTAAGATGGGGAGAAGCAGAATGAATGATTCTTAGGGATTTGGTACTGGTCTGCCTATGGTGAAGGGCACTGATCCTCCCTTGATGCAGCTTCTAATGGGAAGTCTTCTCTTTCTCCTTCCCTTTACTGGCACTGCCTGGAGCCAGGCAGCCAGCAGGGGATGGGATCAGGATCCAGTTGCCATGGAAATGAATGGGGGCTGTTGCCATGGATACCATAAGATGAGGGCAAGAGGAAGCAAGGGATGCCGAGGACTATCCCCATGACAACTTAGGCTCAAAGGGGGGACCGGAAGTGAGAGACAAGGAAACAAGACAACGAGGTCAGAGCACTGAGATGGGGCCAGGGGTTTTGGGCTCTGGAAGAAGACTGGGTAAGGAGATCGGAGCCAGTGGCGGGTGGTGTGTGTGTGTGTGTGTGTGTGTGTGTGTGTGTGTGTGTGTGTGTGGAGGGACAGAAGTCACCTCTCCTCTAACAGCTCTTCTGCAAGCTGTTTCTGCTGCCCAATCCCAGTGCCACAGGGATTCCAATCCTGAGCCCAGTCTGGCTTGGCACTGGGGCTGCAAGGAAAGAAGGAGGCTAGCTAAAGGGCTGACTGGGTAGACAGTAGGTAAACACAGGATTTGGGAGCACAAAGACCTTGGTTTAAATAATGGTTCTCCTCCTTTATGGCCCTAAAAATAAGAGCTCTCATGTATTGAGTGTCTCTTTTTTGCTAGACCTAGCAACTGTGCAAGGCCTGGGTTGTTCTCTCTGAAGGAGATAACACAGAAAATAAAACTGAGATACAGAGACAGATGGAGTAACTTGCCCAGTCACAGAGCTCAGCAGTGGTAGAGCCAATATTCAAACAAAAGTATATTTGAACACATGGGGCTGGAGGTATAGCTCAGTGGTACAGCACTTGCCTAGCATGGGTGAGGCCCTAGGTTCCAACCCCAGCATGGCAAAACAAAAGTGTATCTGAATACAAAGCTCATGCCCTTCCTGTTCCAGGCACTGGGCAGCTTTTCCAAGTTAGAGTCCATGCATTCTCCATCTCCCTGGGGGGCCTTCCCATGGTGGCACACTGGACAAATATTTGTGGAGTGGGTGAGTGAAGAAGCCACCCAGGAGGAAGCAGGAAAGACTAAAGTTAGATGTGACAAGCTCATGACTTCAATGACTTGTGGATTTGGCTAGCCAAGGGTAGAAGACCCACAGAGCTGGTGAGGACTATATGAATTAGGCTTTATGAACCATCCTATTCCACAGATCCAAGTTGAGGCCCAGACAGTCAAAGTGACTTGCCAAGGGTCCCCCCAGGATAAGAATCCTCCACCTTTGAAGGCCACTGTCCCATTTTGAGCCTCAGAACCAACAACTACTCCTTCCCACCATGCCCTGCAAGATCCAAAATATCACCAACAGCAGGCTCCTTGCAATTCCTAGACTACGGCAAATTTACCCACATTTCCACGTTTGCGCTGATACACTTTTGTTCTGCCCCGAATGCCCTCAATGTCCCCTTCACCCTCGGACTTGATTGGCCTGGGCGTGCTCATCTTCATCTTGCTTTAACCCTGAGTAGACAGGGCCTCCTGCAGTCAGTTCTGACTCACTTCTACCCCTCTGTCTCATCCACACCCATATCGTGGTAGCTCTTATCACCAGCTAACTTGTGTCTGATTGCCTCTTCAAATATCTGTCCCCTACTCCCCACTCCCATGCCTGTTTTGCAAGGGCAGTGGCCTGGTATGGTTCACCTCTGTGGACCCACCGTGTCCAGGCCAGGGCACTGCACACATCCACTGCTCAGCAGCCACTTTGGTTTCCTAAGACCACAGGTAGAAGTCACCTGTGTCTGTATGTGTGTGACCATCCTGCCTGACAACTGTTGGCCTAAAAGTCATAGCCCCACATACTTAAAAGCCACTCACATCCAACCTTGTACTTACATCCACCAGACACACACAGAGACTACAAGGCACAGAAAATTGCCACCTCACACAAGCAACCTCGAGTTGTCAATTCCTTATGGCCAGCCTCATATAATCACTTTCCCTCAGAAACCCAGCAGCTCACACAGTCTCTTGCTACCGTGAGACCTGCATAGCCTCACGAAAAGACGTATACATGGATGCACGGGCACATGGAGAGATATTTCTCTCACAAGTGATATAAACCTACCCTCTTCTCACCACATAGGCCCTAGGTCCTATTCGGCCAATTCAGTTGCGTACGTATGAGTTTCTATTGCCACAGCTCTCAAGATGGGTATCTGATCTTGACTTGCCCTCTCCCTTCATTTAATAGACCCCCCAACTTCCTTCTGTCTCCACTCAAATAAAGGTTGGAATGATTTCCTGCTCCCTGCCACAGGTCACCTAGATTCACATACACTGGAAAGCAATTTCCTCGCCATTCCCCAACCTGACCCTGTAGCCCTCTACCAGGTTTTCAACGGTGTGGTCCCTGTCTCCTGCAATGCCTTCTCAATCACTTGCCACCCAGTGAAACCTTTCCAGCCTGCAAAAATCAACTCTTGCCCTTCCTCCTCCAGCAAGGTCTCCTGAACATGCGCCCCTCCCCACCTTAACACCTCCCTCCTCTTTGGGCGGGGAACATACTGTGCTCATCAGTAAAGCTGTTTCTGCTCAATCATTTGTGCCCCTCACACCCAGCCTACTTTCTCAAAACATCTCTCACCTCCCCTGAGAGATGGAGAACACAGCCACTGCCTTAATTTTGATCTCTTACAGTATTTAGCTTGAGGCCTTACACCCAGTAGGCTCTCAAGCAATCCTTTCAGGAAGAACAAATAAAGAACAGAGGAAGAGAGTGGGGTGGGGAAGAAGGGAGGGAGAGAGGAGATAAATAATGAACCAGTGAATGAGTAGCTGGGTTGAGTGAGTGAAGCAATGGGTGGGGGAATGAGGTAAGGTTCTGGAGGATCTACGGGTTCAACATGATGAAGATGCTGAAGGGAGGGAGGAAAATAAAGAAAGGATGGACTCTCACCTGGGCCTAAAACAAGAGCCACCAATCACAAAGTGTCTACCAGCCCCTATGCTTGGCTCATTGCGTTCTTTCTTGCTAATCTTCATGACAACCAGAGAAGTAGAGATACTCTCATTGTACTCAAGAGGAAGATAAAGCTCAAGAGAAGAAAAGACTTGCACAAGGTTACACAGATAACAGACAGTAGAAAGCAGAGGGTGAACTCAGGTGTATCTAAAGCTCGGAGAGGGAAAGTTGGGGTCTGAGCCCACTTTGGGGTCTCTTGACTGCACGCCTAACACAGAACAAATCAATAAAGGACATCATCCACTCTCCTGTTGGCATTCTTCAAGGAGTTTTAGCATCTAGCTAGATGCAGAGAATATTTAGGGTCATTGTATCTGGGGGAATTGACTCCCTCTCAGATTCAAGATCCCCAAAGTTATAGAATCAGAAACTTAAAAGTATAGAATCAAGGAATCTTAACATCACAGAATAATAAAATTACAGCATCAGAATTTGTTTTAAATTTTATTTTGAGACAGGCTTTCAGTAAATTGCCCAGACTGGCCTTGAACTTGTGATTTTCCTCCTTCAGCCTCCCAAGTAGCTGGTAGGCGTGCTCCACTATGCCTGGCTACCATCAGAATTTTTTTTTAAATAGTAGAATCACGAACTCTTAAAGTCACAGGATTGGAAAATCCAAACATCACAGCATTGTAGAAATAGAAATCCCAGAATCACATGGAATTTGTTCTAGAATCATCATATCTTAAATGCACATAATTATTGTTCTTCAAAGTGTAGCACCTCAAATTCACAGAATGTCAGAGGTGGAAGAGCTCTCAGAGACTCAGATCCAAACCCCTTCCCATTTTCTAGATGGGAAAACTATGTATCAGAGAGGTCAAGGGACATGTCCAAGGTTAGTGAGCTCACACTGCCTCGGACTAATGGGCTAAAGAAGACAACAGGCGTGCCCAAATTGGAAGCCATTCATTCATTCATTTATTGAGTGCTTCTTGAATGTTGACCATACCACAAATCAAACCCTATTCTCTCCCAGCCCCTGTTCCCACCCTGCATAGTAAAGAAGGCAAGGCCTTTGTGGGGATGGGGATAGGGAAGTGGGGTGGGGTGGAACATACATCAGACAGAGAGAAGAGATCAGCTTTTATTGATGGAAATTCTTTTGTACACAGCAACACACACTCTGAAAGGCCTTTTCCTCCTGATCATATTTACAGCGTACTATGGGAGTGGCAGGGGTCATGGGGCAAGGCCTTCAAGCAGTGAAGAAAATGGCAGCTACAGCTACAGCAAGGAAACAAATGGCGGGAACTAGGTAGGTTGGGTAATGCCCCCCCCGTCTGGTCCTCTGAGCCCTGGGCACCCTGCATCTCTGTTTGTGCTCACAGAGGACAGAGGTAGGTCCTTGGGATGTCATTTGGAGACCTCTCCAGGAGTGGCAGGCTCCAGGGTGCCTGGGAAGTGGGAGTGTGGGTGCAGGAAGGTCTGGGTTCCAAGATCCAAGCTCCAAGCTTTGCTTCTCCCACATTTTAGTCAGACCTAGGGCTCCAGCTGTTTTTAATTCAGGAGTTGGAGCCCAGGGGAGACAGCAGTGGGAGGGGGTAGGAATTTCAAGAAGGAAGTAGGGGAGGGAAGGGGCACGATGCTTGCCCATCTGGTTCCTGAAGCAGGGGAAAGGGTCCCATGGGGGATCCGCAGGGGTAGGTGGGGCTGGTTAAGGCTTTTGCTTCTGCATAGAAAATGGCCCTTGTCCTCTCAGTTACCGAGAGGAGGGACTACTGCACTCGGAGGCCGGACAGCAGAACTGGTGAGCGTCTTCCTCTTCCTCTTCCTCAGTCTCCTCCTCCTCCTCCTCCTCCTCCTCCTCCTCCTCTTCCCTGGGGCCAGGAAGGGCAGGGTAGAGGCCACAGGCGGTGGGTGACAGAGAGAGGCAGAGGCATTAGTTTGCAGAGCAGGGGGAGATACATGAAGGGCCAGAACCGGGAGGTGGGACTAGGATGGGGGTCCAGATTGGAAGGCCAGCATGATGGATTATCCAGGGCTACACCCAACTCAGTCTCCAAGGAGCCTGTGACTGGTCCCCTCTTGGGAAGCCCTCTCCCACATCCAGCCTAGGCTCAGTCTTAAGGTTACCCCCAGGGATATAAACTCCATTTCTGACTCTGACAGGTGTCCAGCCATCATTTTAATATAAATGATGACAATCCGCTCTATGCTGGCACTTTGTATACATCATTTCATTTAACCCCTACAACAATTCTGCAAAGTAGATTTTAGAGATGAGGGAATTGAAGCTAAGAGAGGTTAGCTAATCTGCCCTAGATCACACAGCTGGGGGTGTGACAGACTTCAGGATTTGAACCTGGAGTTCCTGGAACTCCTACCAGGATCTCTGGGTGAACTTGGCACTATCTCTAGAAATCTACTCTGCCTTTGAAGGATAAAGATTTGTATTTCCCAAAGGCTGAAGGTCAGGAAAATAGGAGATGCTCAGAAATGGAGTGTGGAAAACCCACAGCTTTGGAAGCAAAAAGACCTGGCTTCAAATCCCAGCTGTACAAGTGCTTCCAGGCCATGTGCCCTCAGGCACATTATTACCCCTCTCAAAACCTCAGTTTCCTCATCTGTAAAATAGGGCTTCTGATGTGAACTCCCCAGAACTGTTGCCAGGCCTAAAACATATATCAAGTGCCTGGAAAACAGCATCAATGGGAACATGGTGGAGACTGTTGTTAACTGCTCATGAACTGGATCTAATCCCCAAGGTGGCTGTCTGCCCACAGAGAAGCAGCCACTGCAGAGACAGTCATTGCAGGAATAAGTGCTGTCCTGGGGTGGGCTCAGCAGCACCAGGAGCCAGAATGAACACTGACAATCACTGGAGCTGGGCCACTACAGTTGCATGGGGCGGATGGACATACAGTAGGGCTGGGAGGGGACGAGGTACCTTGGAAGTGAAAAGGCTGATTCTCTGGTGACAGTCATGGAAACAGCCATGCCCCATTTCCAGACTTCTTGGTTCAGGGGATGCAGTAAATATGGAATCCAGGAAGTGGAAGGATTGGGAAGAAATGGGGAGGAAAGCAGATAGGCAGGGGAAGGTGTCCATCGGACAGACAGACAAGCACATGCACACATGCACACACGCCCTTTTCAGACTCAGAGATCCCTCTGACACATTGTTCCACACACTCACTGAATCAGCAAAATCACATGAACCAGGGCTCAAGTCTCTCCTTCCTCATCCATAAAAAGAGAAGAAAAATCCACACCTCTCAAGGCTGTCATGAGGAACAAACGATATTATCGTCCAGTCCCACTATTCACTCCTGTCTTCTCCAGGTCAGGCCCCACTACCTCTCTCCTGACACTGCAGTCACCTTCTGGTTTTTTCTTCCTACCTTCCTGGTCCATATTAGCCTTCCTAAAGTCCACCTTGGAGCACCAATCTCTTCTGCTCAGACACTCATGCTGGCTCTTGCTTGCCTCCTGGACAAGTTCAGACTCTTCAGTATGCCATTCAAAGGCCTCTATCATATGGCCTTAGACAGACCAGAGCCAGATAGACCTGGGTTGCAATACCAGCCCCGCCCCCTACTAGCTGGCTAGCCTTGGATCCATTTCTTCAGCAATCTGGGACTCATTTTCCTTATCTGCAAAATAAGAAAATACCTATCCTGCTGGGTGTGTTGGGATTAAATAAATTCAAGTATGTTAAAGAACTTGCCTGGGGCCAGTGAGATGGCTCAGCGGCTTAAGCGCCTGCCTTGCAAGCGCGAAGGCCCGAGTTCGACTCCCGGAACCCACATACGAAAAAGGGGCCGGTGATATCGCTCAGCGGCACGGGTGCCTGTTGGCGCGTGAGGTCCTGAGGTCGTCCCCCCGGTACCCACAAAAAAAAAAAAAAAAAAGAACTTGCCACAGGGTAGGTTGGATGCCTAGAACATGGGAACTATCATTATGTCTGTGATTATTGGTGGCATCATTATCCTACTCACTCATGCCCGGCCTCCATCAAACTAGCTGGTTCGTTATTCCATCAGCACACCCAGCCTTTTCACACCTCTGTGCCTCTGAAGATTCTGTTTCTTCTACTTCACACAGTCTTCATTCTGCACAGATCTTTGTCTACTGACATTCTGTCTGAATTTAATGACCCTGCTCAAATACTGCTTCCTGCAGGAAGTCCTCCCTGACTCCCAGCCACAAGAATTCATGACTTCCTCCTTGCTCCAGCATGCATGTCCTTGTTCGGGTTCTCTGTTGGTTGCTTTGAACTTCCCTTAAGTATTTCTGTTATCAATCCCCTCAACATCCCTGTATCTCCACCAGCAATACTTTCCTTCTCTGTGAGAAAGACGGGGCCCTGATACTATTTAAGGCCAGTCTCTCCACCTGGGCTCTGGAGCCCATCCCTCCACAGCAACCAACCCCTCTCCCTCCCATATTTTCAACCTCTCCCCCACTGTTGCCTCCCTCCTATCCTCACTTATAGAAGCTCAAGTCTCTCCCATCTGGGAATAAAAACCCTCTCTCTGCCCCCACATCCCCCTCTGTCCCTCTCTTTTCTTCACAGCTAAGCTTCTTGAGAAATTCATCTACACTGGCCATCTCTGCTTTGGTACCTCCCACGAGTTCTTCAGCCCACTACAATCTGCCTCATGCGCCCACCACTGCATAGAAGCTGTTCTTAGAAAGGTCACCCAGGACCTCCTGATGGTTAAAGCCAATAAACTCTCTTCCACCCTCAATGTACTCCCCCACCCCACCCCACTGCAACATTTGACACTCTTTAATAAGGCCCTCCTCTACATGGCCCCTTCCTTCCTCTGCTTCTGGGAGCCCACTCCCAGCTGGTTTTCCTCCTACTTCTGACTCCCCCCACCAATCTCTCAAACTCTTCTTCTGCCCATTCCTTATGTGATAGTGCCCCTTCCCCAGTTCTGCTCTGGTCCTCTCTTTCAGTCCTCTCTTTCAGTAATGCCATCCCATTTCATAACTTCAGGTGCAGCTCTCTGTCTAGCACAGACCTCTCTCCTGGGCCCCAGCCCCACTAAGCCTAATGCTTGATGGACATCTCTACCAGGATGGTCATTAGGGCCTTTCAGATCTCAGAGGGATTGCTACCTTGGCATCTTACCATGGCAAACCTAGCTTCCTGTATTTCCTACCTTAGTGAAATGGAGTCACCCTAAATCCTTTCTGCTCCCTTAGCAAGTTAGTCACTATAAATCCTGCTGATGCTACCCGCTAAATAGCTCTAAAAGAGTTGGCACGTAATCTGGCTGCTGTTACCTCATCTTCTACTCCTTTCACCCCTTGTTCAACCTTTCTTTCTCCAACACACTGGTCCCCCTGCTGTTCCTTGAATATACCAAGCACACTATTCCCACAGGACTTTTGCACTTCATATTCCTTATATCTGGAACATCATCTCCCAGATAAGTGCAAGGCTCACTGCTCAGCTACTACCTCACCAGTGGGCTCCTCCCTCTTAAAAAGACACCCCAATATTCTCTATCCCCTTACTATTTGTCTTCATAGCACTCACGGACACCAGACACATACATACATTTATTTATTTATTTATTTACTTACTTACTTACTATTTGTCTCACCTACTGGAAGATCCATCAGGACAGGAATCTGTTTTGTTCAGTACTATATCTCTAGTGCCTAGCACAGTGCCCTTCATAAATACTCATTGAAAGAATGAATCCATTGCTAGGTCTGAACACACCAACTTAATAGTAACTCCATCCTCAATCATCTCTTCCTCCTCCCCATCCCCCATCATCTCCTCAGTCTCTGATTCTGGTCCTCTCTTGGGACCAATCACCTCTAGGTCCCTCTCCTCTGCTCTGTCTCCACTGCTACTTCCTTAGATATTTTCTTTCTTTCTCTCTCCCTCTCCCTCTCTTTCTCTCTCCCTCTCCCTCTCCCTCTCTTCCTCTATCCCTCTCCCCCCTCCCTCTGCCTCTATCTTCCTCTTTCCCTCTCCCTCCCTCTCTCTGGGATTACTCCAACAGCCTCCTCCCTAGTCTCCCTTCCTTCTAAAATGCTAATTTGATCATGCCACTTTCCCTACCCAAGAACTGCTCATGGCTCCCCAGCTGTCTACCCAAAGAAAAAAATAACAAGCCTGAATACCCCAGAAAGCGGCTTGAGGCATAGCTAACCTCTGCCCCCTCTGAGACTTTGTTTTGTCCTTTCTTATCTCCAGGTTCTGTATAGACTCTCACAGCACCAGCAGCCTTCATCGTTAGCTCTCCAAATCTTTATGGACCTTGAATGACTACCTCAAATGATACTTTCATCAGAAAACTCTGCCTGACTCACAAACCAGAAGTCCCCTCCGCCATAAAAAAATGCTTTAGTATTTCCTATGGGAAATAAGTGTCTCTAGGTTTACCTGGGATCTCTGAGAACCAGAAGTATGATGGAAGTTAGTAATTATGTCTGAGACCAAGCTAGTACCCCATATTAGGCCTTTCAGCTGCTCTCCATGCATACAACCCACTTCTCACACTGACTGCTAATATGATGTTTCTAAAACATGAATTTTGCCGAATTACTCTCCTATTTAGAATTCATTCATGTGACACTTTGCCACCAACAACACTGGTTCTCAACCTTTTTTGGGGAAAACAATCTTTTTTGGGACAGTTCATGAAAATCATAAACCATCACCCCTCAAAAAAAATTACACATGGTTATACACATGCAACATTTTGCATCCAATCTCAGCAGGTTGATAGGCCTCCTGAAGCCCATGTGGGACCCAGGAGCTCCAGGTTAAGAACCTCTGGCTTTACCCAGTAACATCCAGGTTCTTTTGCATATGCTATTCCTTCTGCCTAGGATGCTCTTCCACACTTCATCCTCCTATCCCTGGCTAATTCTTAGTTATTCTTTAGGATTGAGCTTGTAGTCTGAGTTGACCTGCACTGGGCCAGATTCCTTTCTCTGGGCTTCCATTCCTGCCACGCCCCCCATCATGCTGTCCTCTGTCATTGCCCTTCTCAGTGTCCCCAACTGACAGAGACTTCAAGGAGGATGAGAACCACTCCCTAGCACAGGCCCTGTCCGTAGCGGCACTCCCTCCAACAGTGCCTTCTGAAATAAATCTAGTAACAGCTCCCTTACAGTCAGTGCCTGTGAAGTGCCAGGCACTTAATGAGGGTATTCTGAATGGATTAATCTGGATGTGTCATCTACTCTTCAGTGAATAAAATCTACAACATTAGTAGTATTCTGTTCTTTTTTAACAGATAAGGAAGTAGGCTCAGAGATGTGTGAGGTGAGTTGCTCAGGGTCATCCAACTAGACATGGAATTAAAATTGCCCCAGATGTTATGGCAAGTTCTGGTCCACCAACCGTCACTGCTTTGAACTGCAGATTAGCAAATGGCATCAGCAGAAGAAAAAGACCAAGAACAAAGTCCAGACCTCCTGACCTAGGCTCCATTTTCCAACACCACCTACTCTGATTTTTCCTCCCATATTATTCATGTCAAAACTAGGCACTCGGGCCAGTGATATAGCTCAGCGGCATAAGCGCCTGCCTGGCAAGCGTGAGGTCCTGAGTTCGATTCCCAGTACCTGCATAAAAAAAAAAGAAACTAGGCACTCATCTCTCTTTTCTTATGATAGTATGATATACCCGTCTCCAACCCATGCACTACTCTCAACCTCCTCAGCTCAAAGCCCTGCTATGGTCAGGCCTATCCTTTGTTCCAGAACCATCCTCAGACACATACAGTTTTTAAGTCCAATCCAGTACTACACACTTAGCTAGGAGGGAAACAAGATATGGGTGGTCCCTGCTCTTTCAGAGTTGACAGTCATCCAGGAGTTTTACATGTATCACTTCCAATCCTGAAAACAGCCCTGAGAGTTAAGTAGGCATTAGCCCCATTACACAGATGAGGAAACAGGCTCAGAGGCTAAATGACTTGCCCAAAGTCACAGAGTTTGTAAGCAGAAGAACTTGGGACTTAAATAAAGGTACTGACTAAACCACTTTTTGTCCCCATGAAGTCATCCTTCTTGGAAGAGCCAGAGTGGACAAGACCATTTCTGGTGGGGGAGGGGGTGAAGGAAAGCTATTATTCTTTCAAGCCTCAGTACGAATATCCCCTACTGCAGAAAGGTTTCCCTGGCTCCCAGATGGGGTCAAATGCCCCTCCTCTGGCAGCCTTCTGAGTCTAAATCTGTCCTATCCCAAACCGCCCTATGCTGTCACTGTCTACACATCTCTCTCCCTTCTAGACTTGAGCTCTCTGACAGCAGAACCAAATGTAATTTATCCCAATATTCCACCAAAGTTCAGCACAACATCTAACGTAAAGCAGGCAAGACAAAATATTAATTGAGTGAATGAGGTGGTATTTGAGCTAGCTGTTAAAAAGGAAAGCATACAAATAAATAAATAAATAAATAAATAAATGAATAAATAAATAAATAAATAAATAAAAGGAAAGCAAGATCTGAATAGTTGGGTACAGGAAAAAGGCATAAAGGGGAAGGGAAGTGAGTTAGTAAAAGCAGGGACATGGGACCAAGGAAAAAGGCCAGTGATTTTGAAATTATGAAAGGTTTAGTATAACATGTTTTTGTTGTTGTTACAAAAACTGGATCATACATACTATACATACTATCACCCCTGTTCTGCAACTTGCTTTTTTCATATTACAAGTCTTGGAGATCTGGCCATGATATACACAGATCCACTACAAACAATCCATAGTGTGGGTATATCATTGACTAAAAACTGCTCCCTACTGAAGAGTATTTAGGTTTTTAAAGTGTTTTGCTATGCTGCACTAAGTATCTTTGCATATGTCTGGAAATACTGTTGAAGGATAGATTCCTAAAAGTTCAACTGTGGGACTAAAAAAATGCACATTTTATGTAAAGTGCAGGTAAAAGTTATTTCCACTGCTTTAACATTTTTACAGACTGGCTAAAAATACAAACTACTCATATAATCCTGTCTTTATTTTGAGAGGCAGATATCATGCAGCTTTTCAATTAAGAGTTGGTTGAGAGTGACATTCTACCAGGGTATGTGATAAAGAACTGTACAATATGGCCTATATTTGCAGTTTGGGTTGGGGTGTTTTAGAAAAAGCCTCTGGCTGGCCAAGTTGGGGTTCCTCTTGTGTAAAGCCTTAGAGAAATCTAGCTCCAAGATACAGTTCTCAGCTTGGAAGAATATGCACATTTAAGATTCTTGTGGTAAATGACAAATTGACCCCATTAAAAAAAATTGTACCAGGGCCAGGCGTGGTGGCGCACGCCTGTAATCCCAACACTCGGGAGGCTGAGGCTGGAGGATCGCCATGAGTTCGTGAATTCGAGGCCAGTCTAGGCTACATATGCGAGTTCAAGGCCAGCCTGAACTACATAATGAGACCCTGTCTCAAAAAAAAAAATTGTGCCAATGTGCACTCCAATGAAGGTATCTGAGAGGTTGTTTCTCCACAAGCTTCCAAAATCTTTTTAATTCTGGTACCTAACAGTGGTGCTTCATTAGTTTTAGTTACCGTTCATTAACTGTTAGGAAGCTTGAGCATCCTTTCTCATTTATTAGGCAACTTTTTAGTTCTCTGAATTGTCAAATCATGTTATTTCTCAATTTTAAATGGGTTGTGTGTCTTTTTCTTACTGATTTCTGGGAGATGATATAGACAGAAATACTAACATTTTATCTGATATCTGTGTAGCAAAGATACTATCTCCTGGTCTGTTGTTTGTTTTAACTTTGTGTAGAGTATCTTTCTTCACATCCACACAGAATTTTTTTTTTTTTTTTTTGGAGACAGGGTCTCATTATGTGGCCCAGGCTGGGTTTGAACTTGTGATCCTCCTGCCTCAGCCTTCTGAGTACTGGGATTTCAGGCACTCACCACCACACCCAGCATAGAAGTTTTAAATTTTAATATCGCCAAAATTATTCTATTTTATGGCTTCTGTTTTGATTTATGGCTTCTGTTTGTTGTTGGTTGGTTGTTTTTTCAGGTAGGGTCTCACTATATTGTCCAGGCTGGTCTCAAACTCCTGAGCTCAAACAACCCTCCTACCTGAGCCTCTAGAGTAGCTAGGACTACAAGTGTGCACCACCACAGTTTGCTTGGCTTCTGGGTTTTAAAGTCATACTCCGAAAGGCTTTCTTCACTTTAATATAAGAATATTCCAGATTTTCTTCTGGTACTTTTTCTTCTTGTACTTTTTGTATATGTTTTCGTATAAATTACTAAAAAAAATTTGAAAGATAAGAATAATATGAGCAAAAGTTTTTGTATGGATTCAATTTAATTTTTTCCCAAACGGGTAGCCAATAGTCATATCCCAATTACTGACTCCCCACTGATTTGAAGTGAATTCTTTATCATAAATTAATTTGTCATGTCAACATATGAGCGTATTTCTAAACTATTTTGTTCTATTTATGTATTCCTCTATTTCTATGAGGATATAACATTCGTAAGTACTGCAAATTTAGGGTAAGTTTTTGTATCTAATAGGGCAAGTCCTTCATTATTCTTATCTTTCAAATTTTTCTTAGTAATTTATGAGCATATACTCTTCCAAATGAACTTTAATATATAATTGTCAAATTCCCAAATAAAATCCTTTTTTTTTTTTTTTTTTTTTGGTGTTGATGGTATGGTGGTACTAGGGATCAAACCCAGGGGCACACTACCACGGAGCTATACTCCAGCCCTTTTCATTTTTTATTTCAAGATAGGGTCTCACGAGGTTGCCCAGGCTGGCCTCACACCTTTGCTCCGCAAACCACCATACCCAGCCCCACTGAAATTTTATTGTAAAATGCATTGAACTTTTTGAGCAAATTGGGGGTAAAATGTCTTTTTTCTTTACCATGTTGAGCCTTCCTATCCATGAACAGGACATGACCCTTGATATACTCTTCTTACAGCCTTTGCTGAAATTTTTAGTTTTCTATAGAAAATAATTTCATATTTCTTATAAATTCCTAGGAACTTTGTAGGGTTTTTTGTTTTGTTTTGTTTTTGGCTACTGTTGTGCGTGGTACTGGGCCTTCAGTAAGTGCTCTACCACTGAGCTACATCTTCAGCCCTCTTTATTTTTTATTTTGAGATAGGGTATTATTGCTATGTTGCCTAGGCTGAGCTCAAACTTGTGATCCTCCTGCCTCTGCCTCCTGAGTAGCTGGGATTACAGGCGTGTGCTACAACATTCAGCTCTATCATGTCTTTTAATTAGTTATTGCTGGTAGTCAGAGAAGCTAATGCTTTGGATGCATATTTATTTTGTTCTACCCATTCCACTCAATTTTCTTATTAGTTGTAATAATTTTCATTTTCTTTTATTTGATTATCTATTTTTTTACTGTAATTCCAATAGTACTCATTTATTCAAACTCCAAAGGATTCAAACTAAATGAATACTGTTTTAGTAAAAAAACAACATATGGTAAAGATAGCAAAAGTGACCAAAGAATCAAGACAGTGGTCACCCATTGGGAAGATGCAGAAGTGTCACAGAGGGGCCATCTGGACACTCTAAAGACTGCCCAGTGGCCTCTTATATCTTTTCATGAGGACCCATCTAAATATTATCTTTAAGTAATACTAATTCTGACTCTTCTTTTTTGGGGGGGTGCTACTAGGGATTGAACACAAGAGACTGTGCACTGAGCTACATCCCTGGCAATTTTTTAAAAATGTTTAACTTTGAGACAGGGTCTCGCCAAGTTGCTGAGCTGCCCAGGCTGGGCCTGAACATGCAGTCCTCCTTGCCTCAGCCTCCCAGAGTGCTGGGGATGCGTGTGTGTGCCACCACATCTAGTCTGACTCTTTCTAATATTAATGCCACTTTTTTTCTTTTCAAAATCCCATTGGTTAAAACCTGCAGAAAGCCTGGCGTGATGGCACACACCTGTAATGTAATCCCAGATACTCTGGAACGCTGAGGCAGGAGGAACACAGGTTTGAGGTCAAGCTGGCCAACGTAGTGAGACTTTATCTCAAGAAACAAAACAAAATGTCTAGAAAAATTATTGGCTAAATAATGGCGATAGAAGTTATTCTTATTTTCTTCCTGAAATGTATCTAGGTCTTCACAGTTATATTTGATTACTGTATTTGGTTTCTGATAAAAATTCTTTACCAAGTTATGAAGTTTTCACTGATTCCTAGTTTTCTCTATTCGTTATCTATTGCTGTGTAACAAATTACTCCATTGTAGCAAGAGAACAGATGTGTAATTTTATCAGACCATTTTCCAGCATTTATGAAAATGGTTATATGATCTTTTCTTTAATCTCTTAATGTAATAAATTACAATAACAGCTTTCCTAATGTTGAGTAATCCTTGCATTCCTGGGAAATCTTCATTTGTCAAGATATATTCTTTTAATACACTGACAGATTCCATACGATACCTTTTAAAATATTTGTTGCTCTATTAATATGTGAGGTTAGGCTACAGTTTTGGCTAGGCTAGGCTACAGTTTGAGTTTTTTGTTTTTTGGTCTAAACCTACCTAGTTACTTGTCCTTTTTTTTCCTGGTGCTGGAGACTAAATGCAGGGCCTTGTGCATGCTAGGCAAGCACTCTACCACTGAGCTATACCCATCAGCCCTGTTTCGTTTTGTTTTTGAGGCAGGGGTCTTGCTATGTTGCCCAGGCTGGCCTTGAACTCATGAGCTCAAGCCATCCTCATCCTCCTGAGTAGCTGGGCTACAGGCATGCACCACCATACCTGGCCAGCTCCTAGCCTTATAGAATGAACTGGAAAGCTGTCCGTCTTTTCCTACTAACTGATCTTTCCAAATTCAATAGAATTCCACTGTACCACAACTTCCAGAATACCAACTAGATCTAGTACTATGTCTGAGAGAAAACTTTGAACATCTTTTCAATTTATTCTTTATTTTTCTATTCTATTCAGGGTTTCTGCCCCTTCTTAGGGCATTTTGGTAATTTATATTTTCCTAAAAAAACACACTTCATCTAGATTTTCATTTTTATTGGTATAAAGGCATTTTCTTATAACTTTTTCCGATCTCCTAACAATCTTATTTTACTTATCCCTTTATTTTACTTTATTTTACTTTATTTTCTCATTTTTTTCTCAGTTGTATCTACCATATAATGGTCAACCTAGTTTGCTGATCTTTTCAAAAGCTACCTATTACTTTATCAAATCATTTGTTTACTGTTTATTAATTTCTGCTTTCTACAGTAATTATTCTATTTTCTTTTAGTTTTTTTCTAGCTTCTTAAGTGGAATAATTAGTTCATTTAATTCAACCTGTCTTGTTCTCCAATAAAACCAGTAAAGACTATAAATTTTCCTTTGGAACTGCTATGGCCATATCCCATAGGTTTTGATACACATAGTACTCTTCTTGATGTCATTTATTCTAACTTATCTATAAATTTCATTCTTATTTCTTCTTTAATGCAAGATTTTTGCTTTTGGGTTTTTTTTGGGGGGGAGTTGGGGGTCTCACTATATAGTTCAGACTGACCTTGAACTCAACAATGTAGCCCAGGCTAGCCTCAAACTCAGTAATCCTCCTGTCTCAGCCTCCCTAGTGCTGGAAATATTAACTGTGGATAGGGCCTAGCCTTTTTGATGTTGCAGTTCATACTTCCTTTTGTTGCATTTTAATTAGAAAATATGTTTTCTAATTAACTTGGAAATAATGTTCTCTGAAGGTGTGGACAGATTCTTCCCTCTGCCTGAACACCTTTCCCCAGTCTATCTAACTGGCAAACTCCTAGTCACGCTTAAGAACAGCTCAAATGTCACATATTCTAGGACCAAACACTCCTGCTTTTGGGGGCAGTCTCCAGGAAAAGATAAACTACAAATGGATTCCAACTGTCCCCTTCTGTTTCCTGACCTGATCTCCCAAGCATTCTCCTCAGACACTCAGACACCCGTTGCACAGTCATACTAGGGGCTGAGGGACATGGGGGAGGGGTCTGGCAATGATACTGCATATTTGTCTGGAAGGGAGAGGGATTGGGAGAGGAATGGGTCTAGCTCTTACCTGCTCTCTGCCAGCCTGCCTGAGGGGGTAAGCTTCATGGAGTCAAGGACCTGAGTAGGACAGCAATACTGGTGTAGAGTATGAGACGCTGTGGACCTGAGAGACAGCAAGAGACAGAGAGAGAGAGAGAAGGAGAGAGAGAAAGAGGGAGAGGGAGAGAGAGAGAGAGAGGAAAGGCACAGTGGGCAATTGGGACAAGGAGATGAATTAGTGGGGGAGGAGGAAGGGAAGTTGGCAGGAAGGGAGGATGGGGAATGGAAGAGGAGGGAGAAGAGGATGATAAAAAGGGAGAAAGGAAGACAGGAAAGGAGGGATGGATGGAGGGAGGAAGGAAAATAAGGGAGAAAGGAAAAGAAGGGAGAAGGGAAAGGGAGGAAGGGAGAGGAAGAGGCAGGAAGGAAGGAAGGAAGAAAAAAAGAAAAAAACCACAAAGTCAAGAAAGAGAGGACGGCACTCGAACCACAAACAGAACACAACGACAACAGGGGGCAGCAGAGACAAAAGAGCCGGGCTGGGCCTCCTGTGTTCCAGGTGACTCCGTGGGGACCTGGGCCACTGAGAGACGCTGGGACACCACAGTAAGGAAGGGGTAAAGGAGCCCTCCTCACACCAGACGCCACATGGGTGGGGAGGAGGGGAGGAGAAAGGGAAGATGAAAGAGAAAGGGAAAAGATGTCTGAGGGGAGCTCCTCTTATAGAAGAGCCCTCACAGGAAGGGAGAAACGATAGAGGGAGGAAGGGTTGTGGCCCCAAAGAGGGGAAAGAACCCAGGCGGGGGAGGAGCGGGGGTGGGGGGGACACTGAAGGAGCAGAGAGCAGAGGGAGAGAGAGAGAAACCGCAAAAGACAGGAAAGACAGATAAAGTGGAAGACAGAGAAGGGGTGAGACAAAAGACACAGAGAAAGGACAGGTAGGGAGAGGCAGAGAAAGCCAGAGCAGAGGAGGGGTGGGGGAGGGGGAGACTGACAAGGTCTCAGTGGTCTTGGTGACAGGAGAGGACTCAGGGCTGATTGGGTAGGTGGAGCCCAGGCAAGGCAGAGGACAGGGTGGTTCCAAGCAGTCTTTTAGTCTTTTTTTTTTTTTCTTTCTTTCTTTCTTTTTTTTTTTTGAGACAGGGCCTCCCTATGTAATCCAGGCTGGCCTTGAACTCACTATGTAGTCCAGGCTGGCCTTGAACACGAGGTGATCCTCCTGCCTCAGCCTCCTGAGTGCTGGGATTACAGGCATGTGCCACCAACCTCGGCTCAAGTAAGCAGGAGTCTTTTGCTTCCAAGGCCAGTGCTGCACCCCCTACCCCATGGCAGAGCCCATACCAGCACCACCCCCCCGCTGCCCCCACCAGTGCAGGGTCCAAAGGCCCCTCTACCTCCTGCTTCCCAAGATTAAAGTTCAGGGATTGGCACAAGAGGAGAAGAACAGCAAGGAGTGAGGCTGAGGGCAGGTCCCTCTGCACTATACAGCACAGTGCAGCTGCTGGGGTCACACCAGTTGGCGAGAGCCAGGACCAGCTGGAAGTGGAGTCTGCCCTGCCAGGTCAGCCATTCCCTGTTCCCCACAACCCCCTGAAGGCAGGCTATGGTCAGAGCCTGGCCATTCAAGAGCCCAAGTAAAAGTCAGGAAGAGATATAACTACAGGCCAGGCCAGCTCACTCTCTCACTTGCAGCAAACTTGAAAATGCCCAAATCTTAAAACTTTACAAAGAATCTTCGAGATTTCTTATCTGAGACTCTCGAGTAACCGTCATTCATCACAGCGACTGTTTCTCAAGTGCCACCTATACGTGTCAGTCACCCACGTACATCCTTGACTTGCTATCTCATTGAATCTAAGACTCAGAGTCTTTCAAGCTGCTGGAACGTTGGTATCAGGGTATCTCAGCAGCTGGAGCAACAGCCCTGCAATGCTGTGCGTGCCAGACTAGTGTGCCAGGGCAGCTGCCAAGCTTACTCCACCCAGGCCACAGACTGGGGGGCAGTGCTCGGGGCTCCAGGGTCCTTACAGAGCTGGGCACCCGGATGCCATAGGCTTGTCCACTCAAGCCAGCTCCCTCCCCAGCCAAAGGCCTCCAAAAGTCCAAGAGGGAGTCAGGAACCAGGAAGCCAGGAGGCTGCTGAATCAGCAGCTCAGGGAGTGGTTCCAGGTCTGGGCAGGAAGGGAGGGGGTCAGGCTGTGGGGCCCACATTCTTACCTGCTGCTCTTCCTGGGGGGCTCCATGGGTCTGGACCTGTCCCAAGGGCAGGCCCCCCGGCCTGTGGATACCTCCACTGCGTCACCACCTCCTCCTCCCCACCCCTTCCCTTGAAGGAGGAACCAAGGAGGCGGGGCCGGGCCTGCTGGGCTGCAGGCCAGGCTGCAACTGGAAACTTTGCTCCTTCCCTGCTCTCCCAGGAGGGCTGGGAACTCCTCTTAAGAGGAAGCAGCTCTAGAGCTCACAGTTACTCCTCAGGGCCAAACCTCCAGCTGGGTCCCCTATGTCCAACTCCACTAGAATCTCCCAAAGTACCCTGACAAATTTGTATCACTAGGCCTCTTCTCCCGCAGAGAAAACTGAAATGGAAAGAGGTTTAGTACTAGCAGCAGAACCCCAAGATTAGGACCTGGTTTGGCCATTCCCAAATCTGGAATCTGTCTCCTTGGCCACATCACTGCTTCATGAACAAAGAAACCTTTCAATAGAAGCTTTCCTCAGACATGTTCATTTCAGCACAGTTATGGACTATGTTTAGGAGGTGTTCTGGGACACTTCACATCAAGTAAATTTCAAATTACCCATTTTTGGTGTATCAAGATGGGGGCCTGGCCAATATTCCTTACTACTGCAAAAAGCTCTTACCCTTTTCTGGACTGTTTTCTAGACTGGCCAAGAAAATGCTCTCTGAAGAGAAAAGCATAAATCAGAAGACATGGCACGCATAATCAAGAGGCTGTTCCTCCAAGGAGATCGCCCGGCCTGATTCTACAGATGGGGCATTTGAGGCCTGGAGAGGAGTAGAGTCTCACTAAAGTTTATGAAGTTCAGTTCAGACTAGGATCCAAGTGCCCTGACTTCCTGCCTACTACAACAGTAATCTCTCTATCCTCTGTACAAGTGGCACTGGAGAAAGGAGAGAAGTGTTAGGGTCTGACGGATGGTTCGTAAAGAGGACCACACTTCCAGTTCAGAGCAGCCCCGTCCTTCCAAGTTCCTGAGCCCAGGCAGGAGGTGGCACTGGGAGGAGTCAGGGGCCCAGTGATCTAGAAGGAATAGGAGCTGATAGGTACAGGCCAGCCTTCCTGCCTCCCTGCCAAGGCAGCTAGTTCCTCTCAAGAAAGCCAAGAGAGAGAGGCCCTCCAGACCACCACAGGGTTGGCATCTGTGAGCCCTTTGTGGCCGCCTCCCCCCTGCCTATTCCCTAAAGCCCTGGCCCTCTGGTCTCTGGCCTCAGCCTTGCTTTGTTTATTCTCCCTGAGAAATTCTCCGAGCTCCCACAGCAGGTTCACCTTGAACCCATTTGCAGTTATCACCCTGTGAGCTACACGTTTGCCCCAGACCTTCCTCTTAGCCTTGCAGGAGTTAAAAGAAAGAAATTCTAGTCCTGGTTCTAAGGCTGATGCTGTGTGACCTGATGAAGCGAAGAATGTACACTCTGGTGCCTGGCAGAGCTGGGAACAAGTCTATCTACAGAGGATGAGCAGTAATTCCCACCTCACAGATACCTGTCAGGATGCACACGATGAACATTGTTCAGCCTGAAGGAGCATGACCCTTCTCCTAGGGAGATGGGGATACCCGTGGGAAGGCTGTTTGTTTCAGGGATGGAGGAGAAGAACTCTAGGAAAATACCCCTTAATCTGGAGCCACTTTGGGAATTCATGCATATCTGACGGAGCATGTTGCGTAAACACATGGGATGGCCCACCAGGGGCTAAAGGGAAAAGGGAATTAAAGGTGAAGAGCATGACCCAGGCACAGGGCACTGGTGTGAGTGGGTCCTTCATTCACTTCTTCCAACAGATACTGTGGACCAGGTGCTGGATACAGCAGAAACTAGGAGTAGACAATGTCCAGGTCTTGTGGAGCTTATAGCCAAGTGAGAGGAGATAGCCATTCACCTGCTAAGAGAATTAAACTGAACAAGGGGAGAATATGCTAGGAAGACTAAAGAACCTGGGCAGAGGTTCTGAGGTACTATTTCCAGGAACTGCAAAGAGGCTGATGCGGCTGAGTGAAAAATGCAAAGGAGAGAGAAGTGATACTGGAGATGCAGGCGAGGCCCAATCACGCAAAGCCTTGAAGGCCACAATAAGGGTTTCCTTATGTATACTAAGAGCATTTTGGAAGCCTGTAGCTCATAGATAGGCATGGGAGGGGGTACTCTGAAGCCCCTGCACGTGTATGAAAAAATATTAATTTCCAGTTTTCATTGGATCCTCAGATGGGTTTGTGATCCCAATAGTAGGGAAGCTTCTCATACATGATCCCATTCCCTAAGTGCCTAGCAAACGAGCTAGTGGCAGGCATCCATCTTCTGTGTGCTAGCCCATCTCCCACCTCCAGCTAGTCTCAGTCTTCCCCTATTGTCACACTGCCCCCTACCCAGACAGAAATGCTTACAATTCTACCCCATGCTTTGCCATCACCTGTGTTTTCCCTCTGGGCCCCCACAGTCACCTCCCTGCCTGGCCAGCTCCTCTTTGTTCTTCAAAAGTCAGCTAGAAGTGGTGCCCTCTCAGAAACGGCTGTGACCCCACTCAGACAGGACAGGTCAACTCCTTGATGTCCTTCCACTCTGCTCTTCCTGCAGCCAGCTTCTCTTGACACTGTTTACAGCTTGTGGCCTTTTCTTGGCCCAGAGTTCTGTGAGGAAAGGGGTAGTGTCTTGTTCATCTCAGTGTCACCAGCACCCAGCACAGGGCCCTGGTCTCATATGTTGGTGGTGGACAATGTACCCAGAGGTGGAGGCTGAAAGATGGGCCAATGGACACTAGATGGCACTGAGACCACTGGATTCCTGCACTGATGCTGACCATGACCACCTGGGAAGCACCCCAGGGCCAGACATGCCTGTCACCAAGAGCCCAGAAAGCATGGAAACTCTGCTGCTTTGTCCTGCAGTGACTTAGCTCTGGGCCCACCAGTTCCAGCCTCCCAATGTACTTCTGCCCCCTTTCCAAATACTTTCTCGTGACAGCCCCACCTCACTGCACATATTGCTTCAGTTCCTCACAAATGCAGGTGTCAAACACCCTTCCCACAGGTCTGGCCTGCACCAATGTGTACTTCGTCTCACCCCACCTCTTCTCGCCCCTCCCTGGGCTCACTTCCACTCATCCTCTAAGCCTCAACTTGGACTTTAGTTTGGAGAAGCCTCCCTGACCCTCAGGCTGGGAAGCTGGGTTAGGCATACTTCTGCAGTGCTTCATGGCAAGCTATACTTCCCTTATAATTGTGGATAATTGTCTTTTTCCTGACCAGCCAGTGGGTTCCATCTGAACAGGGACCATCACTCTTTCATTCACCATCCTACTAACTGCATTGTATCAACTGGCACTTTGTATGTACTCAACACATTGTCCTTGAATGAAGGAAGGGATGGATGGATGGATGACTTCAGGCAAGTCACTTTATCTCTCTAGGTGTCTCTCTCCCTATCTGAAAATCACCCCTACCTGGCAGGGTGGCAACAAGGATTAAAGATAATGTGTGAACTGGGTGTGGCGGTGCATGCCTATAGTCCCAGCACTCAGAGGCTGAGGCAGAAGGATTGCCCTGAGTTCAGGGAGAGCCTGGGCTACATAGTGAGTTCAAGGTCAGCCTAAACTGCATAGGATGACCCTGTCTCAAAGAAAAAAAAAAGATAATGTGTGTCCACTGCTCTCTGAAATACAGTAAACATTCTCTGAAGCAAGCAATGATTAATATTTGGAGCAATAAAAACAAAGGGGGAGGAGGAGTTGAAGACGACTCTGCCCTGAGCCTGGGATCATCTCTCCCACTTAGATTTACCATTTATATACAGAACTGGCTTTTCCAGTAATAACAAAAGGGCCATTTTTCTTAAAAATAACAACAGCATCTGTTATGTGCCAGGCCAGAAACAGGAGGTCCCTGAGAAGATGGTGGAGAGACTGCAGTCTCAGCCAGAGGATGAGAGGCGAGAGCTGTGGGCATCGCCCTTGCGTCTGGAGACCAGTCATTACTGAAACAGCTGGTTCTTAACTCTTTACTCATAGGTGAAAACTCGTCTAAGAGGTCATTAATTCCCTCTGTAATTAATGTAAAAACTGCAGGGTTTGTATTAATGGAAAAGTAAGCTCAAGCGTCAAGCTGATAATATTGATAATGTGCACTTGTAATTATGTTCTACACGTAACTATAAATTCAGTCACTGCACTAATAAAATAGAAAAACTCCTGAAGCAACTAAGAACTTGGTAGCAACCATCAGAAGCATTATGCCAACTGTTCTGAGGCTACAAAAATCACCACAAACTGGTAGTAATGGTAAATTCACTGTGTATTTAAAAGGTGTTTCAGCACAAAATAAGGGGCGGCAGGGTAGCAGTGGTAGAGCACGTGCTTAGCACCTGCGAGGCCCTGGGTTCAACTCTCAGGACTAAAAATAAATAAATATAAATGAACAAGGGGAAAGTTTTAGATAAAACAGCATATTTTGATGCAAGAACATGGAACCTAGCTGGGCATGGTGGTGCACACCTATAACCCCAGCACTCTAGGAGGGTAAGGCAGAAGGATGGAGAGGTTGAGCCTAGCCTGGGCAACTTAGTGAAAGTGACTCAAAATAAAAATAAAAAAGGGCTGGGGACGTAGCTCAGTGCAAAAGTCCCAGGTTCAAGCCCCATGATTAAGGGTGGGCAGGGAGCATAGAACCTGAAAACATAGTAGTAAATGGTGCAAGATTTATATGATCTGAAAAGACTCTAGAGTCTTTCTTTCTTTCTTTCTTTCTTTCTTTCTTTCTTTCTTTCTTTCTTTCTTTCCTTCTTTCCTTCTTTCCTTCCTTCCTTCCTTCTTTCCTTCCTTCCTTCTTTCTTTCTTTCTTTATAGTACTGGGGATTGAAACTCAGGGCCTTGTGCATGCTAGGCAAGCACTCGCCCACTGAGCTACATCCCCAGCCTCCGAAAACATAGTAGTAAGCAAAGGTCGTCTTGCAATAAAGTAGGGGCCAAAACTTGGCAGAAGGGCAAATTTATATCTATGGGCCTCTGAACAAAATAACCCCTAGGTTCCAACCTCATTTGTATGCGCATAAAAACTGCTTACAGTTGAAAAAACACTAAGTGCTGAATATTTTACCTTTCTACCCTTACTCACTTCTAAGAGGATGACTTCCACCTACAGCTCCTTGCTTCTTGTGTTATCACAGGCTAGAAAGAATCACTGCAGTCAGATGGGGTGGACCAAAAGCTGGAAGGTCACATAGCTTCCAGGTTGGTAACTATGTTAGGCTGTGTGGCAGCACAGGAAGCCAGTCCAGAGAGAGGAATCAGTGAAAAAGGAATGACAGGGACCATGCAAGCTGCGAGCGATAGACAGAAATGAGGTATGTGCTAAGGAAAGCAAGAGAGCCATCTTAGTCCTTGACTTCCTGATCCTGCTTCCAGTTGGCAAGAGGCCTGGCTATACTTCATTTACTGTTCTCAGATTTTGTAAGACGTAGCCTCACAATAGTCCATCCCTCTCCTTATTCTTGAGCTAGTTTGATTTGGCTTCTGTTCCCTGCAACAAAATGTACCCAGACTAAGAAAAGTGAAAATTAGGAATATAAGCACAGGGCTTGCATAAGCAGAAACACATAAAGAACACTTATGTTGGGAAAGGTGAATGCAATTATATGGTATTTGTGTTTTTTGCCCAAAAAGTTTCCTAATTTCCTGACACTTCCTACTACAGTAACACACTACAGCCATGCACTCAAACACACTGACATTCAGTGACATGCTGAAACAGCCACCAGACAGGCATATAAGCAGACACCTCAATATGCATGGCCATGTGCCAGCATGCAACAATGCCCCAGAATTTTTCATAGCCACACTGACGTGGAGCCTTCTGTACATGCAGCGATGCACACCGACACACATGAACACAGTGACACTGCCTGTAAGGCTCAGGGAGGGGTCAGAGCTTCACTGGGCTCTGTGCAGCCTCCTTCCCCAGCTGCCAAGTGACTCATCCCTGGGGCTGCTAATTAAAGCCAGGACAGAGGAGACAGAGGCAAGGGGAGGGTAAGAGAGGGAAAGCAAGTTTATTTTGGTGTCAGCCAGGCACTCAGCCAGCTTAGGGGTCACCCGATTTCTGGGGTTGGGCCAGGTGGGGGCAGGAGAACACAAAAAGTAAGAGAAGGAGAAGAGGAACCTTTTGCCCCTTCTTGTCCCTCTGGAGCTTCCTGGAAAGGTACCTTCTTTGGGAAAATTACCCCAGTTTCTTCCATTTCCCTCCTCCTTCATCCAGCTGTCAGAATCCAGCTCAATTCCTCTAGACCCTTGTTCTCACACACTGACTGTCTACTTTGCTATTACACTCTCAATTGGGCTTGCCAGAGCTGGCTCATTTGTGGCTGTAGCAACCCCAGACTGGGAGTGCCCCACAGGAAGGGACCCCAGTTGCCTGCTTCTGTCCCCACAGTGGGTTACCCCACATAAGTCTGGTATGCAGGGAATGTATGGTTGGGTTATCTCTGGGTTAGCATGGTGATCACCAATCTGACAGTACGGATTACTACCTTAATTCTACTGTGCGGTAAATTATTTTGGCTCTCTAAGCCTTAGTTTCCTGATCTTCAAAAAACAAGAATATATTCCCTATAGGATCACTGTGAAGATGAAATGAAAAACAATAGGTAAAGTACCCGGCATGGTGCCTGGCATACAACAGCTTTAGCCAACACGGAGCAAATGCTACTGCTATGGTTGACCATGATGATCCATCAGACCCCACCTCAGGCCTGGGGCAGCAACAATTACAGAACCAAGTTCCAAACTGGGTTCTACCACATAGCACTTTCAGGACCTTGAGCAAGTCCCATCAGCTCCCAGAATATTGTCTCATATGTGCAATGGGGATTCACAATATGACATCATAAATTTACTGTAAAGATTTGAGTCTGTCAGATGTCCTGTGTGGCCTGGCTCTTAGAATTGGCTCAATAAATTACAGCAGTGATTCCTAAGGACAGCAGGAAGGGCTCAGGCCTTTAGGTCCAGAGAAGCCCTGGAAGGAAGAAACAGTCAGGGTGGATGAGGGTACCTAGAGAAGGCTTCCCAGAGTGGGCAGGACTAGAGTTGGGCCCCCAGAACCAGAGAGCATTTGGCACGCAGTAAATGACAAGGTCCTAGGCAAAGGAAGCAGGAAGAATGGAGAGCTTGGGCAGGGGGAGCAGCAGGGCTGAGCTGAACAGGATGTGGAATGGGAGGGAAGAACTGGACACAGCTGGGGCAGCTCTGGGGACTGATGGCATCTTACACATGTGAATGGGGGAGCCACCAAAAGGTGGTGAGGTCTTGGCTATCCGAGATTGCCAGGAGATCAAAACAAAGAAGAATCTTCGAGATTATCTAATCCAAACTCCAGTTGGACAGATGGGGGCACTGAGGCCCAGAGTGGGAGGCCTCCTCTGGGAACAGAGCCAGCAGTGGCTCCTCCTCCCACTTCATCTCCTGATGCAGTGGCTCCCGTTGCCATGGGGACGTCCCTGGCTCTGCCGGTGTCAGTGGCTCCCCCACCTCCTCCCTTCTTCCCTAGCAACAGGCCACCTCCTCCAGCTCTCATCCTTGCGTGCCTAGCAACCCCAGGCTGATCCCCAGGGTGCCTGAGTTCCACCCTGACCCTCTCTCCCAGCAGTGGCTGGAGGCCTGGGCTCCCTCATCTCCTGGTGAGAGAATCAATCAGGCCCCTCTCACTCCTGTCTGTCTTCAAGTTCCACACTTCCACACATTTTTGAAGTTTGGCTCTATAGCATCTGACTGTGGATTTTGTTAGGGGAGGGCGGACATTACAATTTGTTGAGCCACCATTTTATAGGAAGCGTTATTTTAAGTTTCCCCATCAACTCAAAAGTTAGAACTATTGTTTCCATTTTACCAAAGAGAAACTAAGGACCAGAGAAGTTAAGTGACCACAAAGAGCAAACAGCTAGGAAGCAGGCTCTACTGATAGCTTTGTGACCTTGAGCCACGACCGGCCTTTCTCTGGACCTTGGCTTAAGATGCCTTCAGGTCTGATAACTTGTCATGGATCTACAGAATTCCAGGCACCTACCTCTGCCCACAGCCCTCCCCCATCACCAGCTGCTCAGCTTTAATTAGACTCCACACTTCCTCTGGCACCCAAAAGTTAGAAGCCATCAGGCCTGGGCCCTGCCACTCCCTGCTGCTCAGTTTTCACAACAGCCAACGCCTAGCCCCTCTCCTTGGTATTTCTTCTACTCACCTAACCCATCTCCGTACACACACACACACACACACACACACACACACGCACGCACACACTCATGCACATGTGTTTATGGGGTGAGGAAACTGGGGTTCTAAAGGACAAACAGATTTGTGCAGTCACATAACTACAGTGGAAAGCAACCTCATTAAAAACGAAGTCCTGAGCCTCCAAAGTTTCTGTCCTTTTTCATACTACAGAGCTTAGCCTCTCCAACTTTCCTCAGCTCCCCATTAATGATAGAAGGTATCTGTGACCCAGCCCTGACCAGCATGCTGAATTTAGCTCAACCCACTGTTCCCTGTTTTTTTTTTTTTTTGTGGGTACCGGGGGGTCGACCTCAGGACCTCGCGTGCCAGCAGGCACCCGTGCCGCTGAGCGATATCACTGGCCCTTTTTTCATATGTGCGTTCCGGGAGTTGAACTCGGGCCCTTGCGCTTGCTAGGCAGGCACTTATGCCGCTGAGCCATCTCACCAGCCCCTGTTCCCTGTTTTTAAAACCCACCCCTCACTTTCCTATACATGCTGATGCCACCTCTAGGGATGCCCCTCTCATACGAAGTCAGACCTACACAGCCCTGCTCAAACACTGCCTGACCCTGACCCCTAACTGGAGTGGACTGAAGAATTTGCATATAGGGCCTGAGAACATTCTCAGAGGGCACCATCCAGTAATGGTTCCATGTTAAAAGCTCTTCCCACCATGCTTGCAAGACCTTGCCTAACATGTGCTATGCTTTAGGCCTTTCTCACAGCCCACGTTTGACCCTTACTTCCCTGCCTGCTGAATCCTCAAGGCCCCTACAGCCTCTTTGACTGTGGGCCCAGATGGCTGTCAGGAAGCAAATCTGAATAAAATCAACACTGGCTTTAGAACCAAAGAATCCAGGATACAAATCAGAGAGATGCCACCCTGCTCAATGCTCTTCCCTAGGACAAGCACTGACCCTCTCAGAACCTCCTTTTTCTCATCTGTAAATCAGGTATCATAATCCAGGCCTAATAAGGCTGCTGTGTGCATTAAATAAGATCATATTCAGAGTTCTTAGAATGTAAGGAATCAATGATAATTGCTATGATTACTAATATTAGGATGAGGATTAGGATGATTATTATTATCTTCAAGGCTTTAAGAGCTCCTTTGGTGATAGTGTGGGCAGGGCTCCGGGCTTGTTGCCAGAGAGATCTGGGTTTGAATTCTGCCTCAGCCATATATTAATTGTGCAGCTGTAGGCAAAACCCATAACCATACTGAGCCCTAGTTTCCCCAACTGTAAAACAATGATGATAAGGCCAGCCCAGGTTCCACCTACAGTGTCAGTGGGACGATCAAACAAAAGAAAGTCCCTGACAACTTCTGTAAGTTGTAAAGGCCCAACATATGTCATCATATGACTTATGATTATGGTATTATTAAGTATCCTGAGCTATAGGGCCCAAGAACTCCCTGCTGGGAGAGGTGAGAACTAGATAGAAATGACTTCAATCTGGGTTCTTAACAAGTAGCAGGCCCATCATCAGGGCTGCCTGCAGGGGCCCTAGGCTCAGGGTCAACCCAGGTTGCCTTTCTCCAAACCCACAGTGGGACATGAGATCCATATCCTTTGCTAAGCAAGTACTTTCTGAAGTGCTAGGACAAGCTGTGCTTGTGCCATGCTCCTTGGCTGCATGCAGGGACTAATTATGTCTCATCATACACCCCCGCCTGGCACTGGGGCTGACTCTGTCCATCACACTCCCCTTCCTTAATGCTGGCCTCAGTGTGCATCCAACCCACAGCCCTGACCTTAGCCCTGGGCATCAGTGTGTTCACACCAGATTCCCTGTTACAGATGCTAGCACAGAACGTATCTCATTATATACCTTTTTTTTTTCTTTTTTGTGAAGTACTAGAGATTGAACCCACCAGAGCTTCACTCATGCATGCTAAGCAAGCGCTCTATCGCTGAGCTATATCCCCAGCCCTGTTTAGTTTTTGAGACAGGGTCTCACTAAGTTGCCCAGGCTGCACTCCAACTTGCCATCCTCCAGCCTCGGCCTCCCAGCTGGGATTACAGGCATGTGCCAACCACACCCAGTTTATTATATTACTCTGTGTGCTGGCATCCTCTGCCCCCAGCCCATATCCACTGTCTAGGCTAGGACCTATGCTGCTGCATATGGTTGAGCAAGCTATGAACCACACAAGCGGGCACAAACAAGGGCTGACGTCCTACCTGAGCTATGCTCACCAAGCTGGGAAGCCTGGTAAGCATGGCCCAGAGGAAAAGGAAAGTTTTTCCAGTTGATTCATTCAGAAGGGGTGCCCTTGAAAGGGGGGTACTTTTTTCTACTCTTCACAAAGGTGCCAGCCATATACACTTGTGGCAGCCTTGGCTGGGACTGACTGTCCCCATCCTGTGCCTCTGCTGCCCAGGCCCATCCCATTGCAGAGGACCATCCCATAGTCCCAGCCTGGACACTAAGTCTGATTGGGCTCTACCCTGAGTCCCTCACCATTTCTATATAATCCTTACACTTAACACTTCTGCCTTCTTGAGGTTCCTGATGGGTGAAGGCCAGAGCTCTCGTCTCTACTCCAGTTTTAGCCCTGCCTCCCCCAAGTGGCTGATCAATCATGCCTTTAAAACTTACTCAACCTTCTAAACTTTTTAAACAAATACACAAGAAAAATGTTTACTTGTCACCATCATATATATTTCTAATGTCTAGAATGTGTCACATCCAACGTCCATCCAAATTCTGTTTCTCAGGGATGGCACAGTTTAGGGTAAAACAAGAACACCAGCCAAGAAAGCCCAGCATCCATTGTTCCCTCTTCTCCTGGGAGAAGGTGGAAAAGGTCCTGGGTCCAGAGCTGACCTCTCAGGAGACAGGCTTTCATGTCTGGTCAGCTCCTATGAGCCCCTGTGGTGTTGAGTTAAATCCCTGAGTCAGCTAGGGCCAGAAAGACTGAAGAACAGACTTCAACCCCCCAACCCACACCTGCCACATTCACCCTGCTGTCCCCGCTCCACTCCATATCCACCCCTGACACCAGTGGGAAAAGAACCGTGAAACTGGTCCCTACCCCTATCCATGGATCCCAAAGTAACAAACCAGAGACCCCCACCCAGGCCCTGCCCCATCTCCTAATGACTACTAAAGAAAAGAGGTACTGACCTGACTGTTCTGGAATTCTCACCATCAGATCTGAAAGGGAAACAGAGAAAAAAACCAACACAGTCAGAATATGCTGTCTTATTCCTTTTCCCCGCCCTACACGGTGGCCTTGAGGCCTAATGTACACCATGAAAATGAGAGGAAGGGTATTTGATTCATGCAGGGAGAATAGCAAGTGCAAAGGCTGTGAGATGGTCAGTCCTTAGACAACTGAAGGAGCAGAGAGGAAGGCAGGGTGCCTGGGGTGGAGTGCGCAGGGGAAGGGCAGTTAGAGGTGAGGTCAAAGAGGTACCAGTGGGGCCTAATGGGTCACAGTGAGGAGTGTGGCTCTCTTGGGAGTGGCCTGAGGAACAGCCAGCAGCTGTAGGAAGGGGCAAAGCCTGAGCTTTAAACACAGAGAGACCTAGGCTCAGATATCAGCTCTGACACTTACCAGCCCTGTGACCTGTGGAAGTCATTTCACCTCTGTGAATCTGAGCCTCAGTCTCCCCAATTGTAACATGAGGCCAATCCTTGCAAAGCCGTTGGGATGATTAAGCCCTTTGGAACCCAGTAGACAGATACCAGGTATTATTAACAACATAGAAGAGGCTTTGCCAATTACCTAGTCCAACCTGCTTATTTTCCAGATGAAGATGAAGCTGAGAGGGTAAATGAGTCAGCTGCTAGGCTCCTTTCTACTATATGAGTCTGCCTTCTTCACTGTGAGGCTCTTCAGAGGGGAAGGGAGGGCAAGAGAAGAGAATGGACTGGGGACAGCTCGGAGGGAAGTGAGGAAATGAGTGAAATGTGAACCACTCTCCTCCCTTCTGGCTACTCTTCCCTGGGAAAAACATGTAAGTGCCTGTGCGTGTACACCCATGCACGTGTACCTGTGCTGGTGTGTGTGCACATGCACTTGTGTAAGGAAGCTTAGGTCACAGGAACTGGTATGTTGGAGGCAGGGGAGGGGAAGAAGGTGGGCCAGGGACCTTAGAAGTGGGAGAGTGTGAGAAGCAGCTTCCTCTTTCCCCTGGTTGTCTTCTTCCTCCCTCTTCACCCTAGACTTATCCCAGGCTGGCTGTAAAGGACAAAGAGATGAACACATCGCAGGCTCTGTCCTTGGCTAAGAGAGCCAAGATGTTATCTTAGTGGCAGGAGGGTCCATCTACATCTACACCGAGTGCCAAATGACAAAGGAACACACAGGGAGGGGAGGTGGAGCTCAGGAGAGAGCCATTTGTTCAAAGAGAGGAGGTCTCACCATCAAAGTGGGACAGGTAAGTGACAGGGTGTTGGGTGAGCACAGCACTTCACCATGTGGAATCTCAGTTTTTTCACTTGTAAAAGGAGCAGGGGTGAGGGCATTGGCATGAATCCTTCCCTTTCTGGAGTGGCTTTTTGGGACATGGTACATGCTCAACTGATGACAGTGGTACCAACCTTTAGCATTTTCAGCCCCCTAAAGGAACAGAGGACCAAGTTACAGAGCACCTTAGTACATTTATTAAAACTTTCTATGTCACTATGCAGCAGTAAAATTGCTTCTGAGGCCTAGCTCAATTATTTGCAAGTACCAGGTCTAAGGGGCCTAACTTCAAGGATACCCCACTCCCTACAGAATGGAGGCCAAGCTACTCAGCCTCTCTCCCACACACTAACCCTTTACCCTAGACAGGCTGATCTCCTCACCACTCAGCCACCCACCCCCAAACCCAGAACACATTTATTGAGTGTATTTTATCCCAGGCCCTGACCTGGCAAGACAACTCCGTAAGAGGCTCATGGACTGGGCACTTGCCCACATCTGCTTATATAATATGTAGATATACAATCACCTTCATCATCACCACCATGAACAATCACTGAGCACCTACTATGTATCAGGCAGAATGTTTGGCTCCCTTCATACATTATCTCCTTTGATCCTACAAAATGAGAATTAGTCATCCAATTTTATGATGATGAAACTGAGACTCAAGAGAGGTTGAAATGACTTGCCTAAGGCCACACAAGTAGAGGAGCTTGTAGTGAACCTCAAAGTTCAGGCTCTCACCACACCATGCAGCACTGCACCAGTCACTCAGTGCCGGCCCCATCCACACTGTTACGGTGAGTTCCCTCAGCTTCATTCCCCAATATCAAGCCAGAGGTACTGACAGACCCTTCTTTTCTACTGCTCTTTCTTCTGAGATTCCCAGATAGGTACTTCTGCTCCCAACACATTTCTATATGGTGTCTTACAATCCTCAAGATGGCAATGAAGGGAGAAAGAACTTCAAGTCATGGTTCAGAATGTGTTAGACAATTCTCCTCATTGTCGCTGCTTCTTACTAGTTTGAAGGGCCAATGCATCTTATGACCCTCTATGTGGGAGTATGGCATAACCTCAGGGATCTGTCACTTTTTTGTGGCAGTGAGCATGGAATTCAGGGCCTCAAGTAAGCTAGGCAAGTACTCTACCATTGAGCTACACTCCCTGCCTGGTATATCACTCCTTATGCATTTAGTAATGATGTACAGACAATAATCATTAATGCAGTGCTATCTTATACTTCTTTAGGGGGCAACGCCCTGCCCAATGGTCAACCTAACTCTACTGCATGGAGCTTGGCCAACATTCTTCTGGGAGGCCATACATACTGGTAGAAAGAAGCTGGGTTCTATTAAGGCTCATACCCTAACTGGTAGTGTGAACTTGGACAAGTCACCTCTCTCTGGACCTTGGTTCTTCATCTGTAAAATGATGGGGCCATGTTAGTTAAATTCTAAGCAATCTTCAGGCCTTAAAATATTTAGTGTTTTCGGAACCCCAAAGTTTATCTCTTTTTATCAACTAGATTCATTTGTATACACGTAGAAGAAAAGACCCAGGGACCAGACCCCTCCTTCCCCGTCATGCATGTCAGTATGAGATCAGTTTCTCCTGTTCTTCCCCACAGCCTTCTCTTAACAAAAGGCCACTTAGGACCCCAAGATTCTCAAAAGATTTGGTTAAGCCAATTCCCATCATCAGTAGTGATGCTCAAAAAAATAGTGATTGTATTTTGTGAACCAAAAACTTGGGCATGTAATCTAAAGATTTTGATGTTGCAGCTCCCAGGTATAAGAGGGAACCTGGAAGGTGGGAGAATAAATGGAAGAATATCAAAACTTCCTGAACCTTTTGGGGGACTTATAGGAACACAGCAGAATGACCAAAAAGAGTGGAGGCCCTAGCTGGGCATGGTGGCACAACATCTGCAATCCCAGCACTCTGGCGACTGGACAGGAAATTTGCAAGTTCAAGCCCAGCCTGGGCAACTTAACAAGAAGACCCTTTCTCAAAATAAAAAGATAAAAAGCTGGGAATGTAGCTCAATGTGAAGGCCTTGGGTTCAATCCCCAGTACCACAAAAAGAAAGGAAGGGAGGGAGGGAAAAGGATGGGAAAAGAAAGGAAGAGAAAGGAAAAGAAGGGAGGGGAGGGAGGGGAAGGATGGGGGCCCTCGAGTTGCCACAACTGGAGTTTTCTGCCCTTGCCTCAGAGCTGGATTCCCTGCCTCCTGTTTTGATCCTCCAAGCCATGTAGAAGCGTATAAGTAGTAAGTGAGGGAATATGGTGTGTCTCCCCAAAAACCTGGAATTAGATATGTAAAGTTGTTCTCTGAAAGCTAAACTAGTTGAACAACACAGAATGCATCAGAAATGAGATATGCGGAGTCACCTGACTTATCCTCAAGCCAGTATTTGAGTAACATTTCTAAAAGGTCATGTGTCCAAGGCCAAGGGTATAGCTCAGTGGTACAGCACTTGCCTAACATGCACAAGGCTCTGGGTTTCATCCCCAGCACTGCATGCATACATCCATGCATACACACATAATTTTAAAAATCCTATCCTATAGAAAAGAAGTTGGAAGCAGATTTTTTTTAAAGAGAAAAAAGATAAACAATGAAATCGAGTTTCAAAACAGGTTAGTAGGACAGTTACAATAGTTGATACACTGCGTATTGTTGTCTTCATATTAGTTATTTAGGGTACAAGATATAGGCATGATATCTTGTCCAATCAATATTAGCACAAAACATTCTTTTCCAGGAACTAAGAGAAGCTAGCTATATAACTATCTTGTGTATACATATATTTTTTCCCTTGCTTCCTTTCCCCTTTCCCCCATCACAGTTTGTCTTTTCTTTTCAACAGTTTCTTCCCAATTCACAATATCTATTGTACATTTTGGATCCTATTTACTTGCTTGGTCTCTCACACTAGTGAGACAAAATGATTTTTACACATATGGGACTCATTTATTTCACTTTGAGTATGGTCTCAAGTTGCATCCATTTACCTATAAAAGTCTTTTGTTTATCCTTCTTTACGGCTGAGTAGCACTCCATTATATAAAAAAACCACATCTTTTTTATCCATTTCTCCATTGATGGGCATTTGGGTTGTTTCCAAGATTTAGCTACTACAAATTGTGCTGCTATAAACATGGACGCACATATATCGCTGTGGTATGATGTTTTTGATTCTTCTGGGAAAATATCCAGAAGGGGAAGAGCTGGGTTGAATGGGACCTCTAATCCTAGTTTTCTGAGGAATCTCCACATTGATTTCCATAGCGGTTGTACCAGTCTACACTGCCACCAATAGTGGAGAAGGGCTTCTTTTTCCCCACAGCCCCACCAGCATTTGTTATTGATTGATTTCTTGATGATAGCCATTCTTTCTGGGGTGAGATGGAATCTCAGTGTTGTTTTAATTTGCATCTCTCAAATGACCCATGATGTTGAACATTTTTTGATATATTTATTTGCCATTTGTATTTCTTCACCTGAGAAGTGCATATTCATCTCAGATGCCCATTTTTGGATTGGGTCTTTGAATTTGAGGGGCCTGATTTTCTTCAATTCTTTATATGTTCTAGACAGAAGTCCTTTGTCTTAGGGACAGTTGGCTAAAATTTTTTTCCCACTCTGTGGGTTTTCTTTTCACTCTGTTGGTGATTTCTTTTGATGTGCAAAAGCTTTTTAATAAGATGAGATCCCAGTTGTTGAGTCTTTGAAGTATTTCCCATGAAGTTTGGATTTTGTTCACGAACTCTCTGCCTACCACTATGTCTTCAAGATTTCTACCTACTTTTGTCTTCCAGTAGATTTAGTGTTTCTGTTTTAATATTTAGATCTTTGATCCATTTTGACTTTAGTTTAGAGCATGGTGATAGACATGGGTCTAGTTTTAGTCTTTGGTATGTGGAAAGCCAGTTTTTCCAGCACAATTTATTAAAGAGGCTATCCTTCTTCCAGTGAATGTTTGGTTCCTTTGTCAAAGAAAAGGTGGCTAAGTGTGTTTGGGGATGTGTCTGCATCTTCTATTCTGTTCCACTGATCCTCAGGCCTGATTTTTTTCTTTTCTTTTTTTTTGCCAATACCATGCTGATTTTATCACGGTAGCTTTGTAGTATAATTTCAAGTCAGAGATTGTGATGCCCCCTGATTTGCCTTTGTTTTCCAGAATTGCTTTTGCTAGTCTAGGTCTCTTCTGGTTCTGAATGAATTTTAGGAATGTTTTCTCTAGTTCTGTGAGGTATGAGAATGGTATTTTGATTGGGATTGCATTAAATCTGTATAACAGTTTTGAGAGTATGGCCATTTTCACTATGCTGGTTCTTCCTATTCATGAACAAGGGGTATCTTTCCATTTTCTGATATCCTCTTCAATCTCCTTTTTTAGGGTACTATAATTTTCACTGTACACATCTTTTACATCCTTTGTTGGATTGATTCCTAAGTATTTCATTTTTTGGATGTTATCGTGAAGGGTGTGCTTTCCCTAATTTCTCTCTCAGTGAGTTTGTTGTTTGTGTACAGGAAGGCTATTGACTTTTGAGTGTTGACTTTGTATCCAGCTACACTACTGAATTTGGACATTAAGTCTACAAGTTTTTTGGTGGAGTTTTTGGGATCTTCTATGTAGAGTATCATGTCACCTGTAAATAATGATAATTTAATTTCTTCCTTTCCTACCTTTATTCCTTTTATTTTTTTTCTCTTGTCTAATTGCTCTGGCTAATGTTTCCAGAAGTATATTGAATAGGAGTGGTGATAATGGACATCCTAGTCTTGTTCCTGACTTTAGAGTGAAAATTTTCAGTTTTTGACCATTTGGTATGATATTACCTGTTGGTTTGTCATAGGTGGCTTTCATGAGATTGAGGTAAAGACCATCTATTCCAATTTTCTGTAGGGTTTTTATCATGAATGGATGTTGGACTTTGTCAAATGCTTTTTCTGCATCTATTGAGATGATCATGTGATTTTTGTCTTTGGCTCTGTTGATATGATGTATTACATTTATTGATTTGTGTATGTTGAACCATCCCTGCATCCCTGGGATGAATACCACTTGGTCATGGTGTATAATCTTCTTGACGATTTGTTGCATTCTGTTTGCCAGTATTTTATTAAGGATTTTTGCATCAATGTCCATTAGGGAGATTGGCCTGTAGTTTTCTTTCTTGGTTGGGTTCTTCTCTGGTCTTAGAATCGGGGTAATACTTGCTTCCAGGAATGACTTTGGAAGTACTGAGGAAGCATAATTTTTAAGAAATTAGACTTGAGGCTTGAAGGGCAATGGTGACCAGGGCTCCTCCCAGGAGTGTCTTGAAGAAAAACAGTCAGGTTCCTTGTCCCACAAACCCTGCAGATCTCTCTAAAAGCTGAGAACCAGCCCTGGGGCAGCCAGGTACCTTCCCTCCCCAAAGTCACTTTGTCTAACTGCAAGTGTTTTCAATGGACAAACTCCTTTCTCCCACTGACTGCTACAGGACCATTCTAAAGCACACATCAGTTGATATGGTTCTCCTGCTTTGAACATTTTAATAATTTCTCCCCATGGAACTTCCCACTGATCAAGCCCTGCCTCTCTAAAGCTCTACATCTCATGCCGCCCTCTCACCTACATTTTGAGTACATCTAGTATTTGCTACCTGGAATGTGCTTGCCCCTCTTTATGTTTTTAAAATGATTTTTAACTTTATTGAATACATGAACATTTTAAAAAACTCAAATTGTGAAAGGCTCTTAACGCAAATAACAGTCTCTTTTTCAAGTCTTTTAGTTATTTTTTTTCTAAATTGACTTTCATATTTGTAAAGTATATGCTTATATCACTAATCTACTTTTGGCATGGTTTTGTGAATCCTTTTTAAATTTTGTTACAAAAGTGATACATGTCTATAGATAACACAAATTTTATTAGTTACCAAAGTGATAACAAAAAACACAAATTCCTTGCTCTATCCCTCCTCACCCCCAACTCTCACTCTCAAAGGCAATCCCTTTTCAACTCTTTTCACTGATTTTTAGTATTTGTCTTTGTTTCTAAAGAACTCACGCATTCTTCTATTTCTTGATTCTGTTTTTTGTTTTTCTGAGATAGGTCTCACTATATAGTCCAGGCTGGCCTTGAATTATGTAGCCCAGGCTGTCTTCAAACTCAGGGCAATCCTCCTGCCTCAGCCTCCCAAGGGCTGGGATTATAGGTAAGCACCACCATAACCAGCCAGTTTTCTACACTATGTCCTGAATTCCTACTATCCTGTAAGAGGATATCTCTCTTATACTACCACCTCCATGGATATTTAACATCCGTTTTACATGCATTACTGCGTGGTGACCACTTCCATTCATCCTAGTTGTTACATAGGTACACATGGGCCCTCCTCTCATTTCTATCCAAAAGTTTGGATTAAATCAATGCTGGTGGTTTACACTATAATGACTGCATGGATACTAATACTGTACTGGCTGAGTATCCTTTACCTGAACTGCTTGAGAGAAGAAGTATGTTGGATTTCTATTTTTTTCAGATTTTAGAACACTTGTATATACACAATGATATATTGGGGTTGGAACCCAAGTCTACACATGAGATTCCCTCCTGTAGTATTTACATCTTACACACATAGCCTGAAGGTAATTTTAGACAGTCTTTTAAAATAATTTTATGCAAGAAACAATTTCATGGTGTGGAATTTTCCACTTGTGGTATCATGACAGCACTCAAAGTTTTAGATCTGGGTACATTTTAAATGTCAGATTTGTGAATTAGGGTCAACCTGGAATGAATAAATCATATCATATGTAATTATGTTTCCTTTCTGATATGACTTTTTCCTTTTCTAGTGCTGGGGATTGTAACTTTCTATTTTCCCTATTATTGACTACTATTTTCTTGCTGTTGTTTGCTTAGTTCTCTTCATAAAAATGATCAATTTTCTCCCCCAAACTCTGTCAAAAGTACAATTCTCCTCTCAATGTTTTTTTTTTTTTTTTCCCTGAGACCAGGGATTGACTCGAGGGCCTTTGCACTGAGCTACATCCCCAGTCCTTTTTTAAATTTTGAGACAGAGTCTCAATAAGCTAGTAGGTTGCCCAGGCTGAGAATGAACTTGCAATCCTCCTGCTTCAGCTTCCCAGAGTGCTGGAATTACAGGTGTGTACCACCACACCCAGCTTCAATATGTTTTGATGCATTTCCTTTAGAGACATCTGTCTTCCTGCTGGAAGGATCTAAACTGGCCGCTCTCTAGGTGCGCCCAGGTGTTGCCCTAAGACATTCTCTCTTCCCATCTTGGAATTCCCTTCACCTCTCTTCTGTGCTGGATTCTATATTTCCTAGATCCTACAGCTTCTTTTCTCAGTTTATTTCCTGATTTTGCGGGAGCAGATTCTCCAATGCTTCCTAAGAAAGGCGGTGTAAAATCTTTAGACCTTCCATGTCTGAAAAATGTCTTTACCATATCCTCGCTATTGGTTGATAATTCAACTGAGTACAGACTGCTAAATTGAATTCTTTTTCCTCAGAATATTGAAAAAGTGGCTCCATTGTTTCCTAGCTTCCATTGTTCCTGCTGAGAAGTCCAAATGCCATTCTTTTTCTTTATCCTTTGTACATTTTTTTTTTTTCCTCCAGAAGCTTTAAGGTCTTCTCTTTAATCCCTGGTA
This sequence comes from Erethizon dorsatum, assembly GCA_028451465.1. Taxonomy (NCBI): domain Eukaryota; kingdom Metazoa; phylum Chordata; class Mammalia; order Rodentia; family Erethizontidae; genus Erethizon; species Erethizon dorsatum. The sequence continues at coordinate 44,484,847 of CM051842.1, forward strand.
GTATTCTGAAATGTCACAGTGGCGTATCTTGGCATGAGCCTTGCTATCATTTATCCTGCTGGATAATCAGCAGGAGTTTTTGTTTCCTTCAGTTCTTTAGTATAATATTCTTATATTATATCTTTGAGAATTTCCTTCCCGCTGTTTCCTCCATTTTCTATTTCTGGAACTCCTACTGTTGCTTGGTGGAGTTCTTCAACTGATCCTCTAATTTTCTCTTCTGTAGTCCTTCTCTTCATCTTGTTAGTTGGCTTCCTGCGATATCTCCTCACCTTTTATTTTCTAATTCTGCTGAAATTTTTATTTTGTGTCTATGTTTAATTTCCCAGGTTTCTTCTCCCTTCATTACTTCTAGTCCTTCTAAGTTCTTTTCTTCTGTGTGTTTGTTTGCTTTTTCCATCTGTTTTCCAGGTTGACAGTCTTCCGCATATAGTTCTGGACTATCTCATAATCTCTGGCTACTCAGAACTTGTTTTTTGTTGTTGATCTTGGTTTTTCTGTAGGGTCTTTGGTTTTTTAGTACTAAGGGTTGAATCCAGCGCCTTGCACATGCTAGGCAAGTGCTCTACCACTGAGGTATATCCCTGGCCCTTTTAATTTTTTTTCTTTTTGGAGACAGGGCCTCACTAAATTGCCCAGGCTGGCCTTGGACTTGAATCTTTCTGCCTCGGCCTCCCAAGTAGCTGGGATTACAAGTGTGTACAACCACACCCTGCTTAGAACTTTTAAAAAAATCAATTATATTATGGTTTAGTTTACATAAAATAAAATATGCCTAACTGAAGTGTCTTTGGCTGGTGATCCTTAGTGATCAGTTCCCATGTCACTACAAAGTTTCACAGAAGCTTTATGTGCAGATAGAAATTGGATGTGGGTTTCATTAGGAATCTGCTGAGCTGAAAGCCTGTTCTTTTATTAGGAGACTCCCAAATGTCATCTTTTGGGAGCCCTTCTCTTGGGGTCTTTCAGTTTCCCCAGAGAAAAATCCTTTGATTTCTTGTGTGCACCTAACTTTGGTGTCCTGCAAGTAGGGGAATGGAAGGCGGTGAACCATGGCAATGGAACCATTTTAGGTTATGGATCCCTTTGCTTGTAGCCCTGTTTCAATCATCCTCCGCTGCATCCAGGGTCCTCAAGTCAAAAGACTCTTCACTTCAATTTCTCCAAGGAATCAACTTCTATCTGGAGAGATGGGGCTGCAGGTACAGGAGTCCTGACAGGCTGGGGTTGGAGAAGAACAGACTGTCAACATTTCTCTGTTATTAGGTCCATACGACATCCTGCCTTCTGAGGCCCACAGTACCACTGAATCCTGAGCACTGCTGGGGTTCACTAAATGAAATAGTTTACTTTTGGTCAACATCCCAGATCTTATGTGTTTCTAACTTTTTTTATTCCTTTACTCCTATCTTAGTGGGATTTGGGAAAGCAACTGAGATAAATAAGTTTATTCAACTCATTATGTTTAAGTGCAAGCTCCCTTTTTTATTCTAGCCAACTCCTATTCATCTTCCAGACTCATTTAGGTACCACCTCCTCCAGGAAACTTATGTTCATGTCCCTAGACTGGGTTAGGAGCCCTTCCTCTGTTCTCCCACGGTATCCTTTTCCTGCCTCCACCTCAGCCCTGATCAAACTGTTCGAAATTGTCCATTTCCATGTCTGATTCTCTCAGCAGATTGGGAGTTCCTGGCAATACGGGGGCTGTGTCTCATTCTTGCCTATAACTCCAGCTCTCAGGGTCTGGTTCACATAGGTACAGAGTTAACATGTGGTGATGTAATAAATGAGTAAAGGGATGACTCTAAGAATGGATCAGAGGCCTGGGGGGGGTCTCTCAGTGGTACAGCTTAGTGGTACAGTGCTTGTCTAGCATACATGAGGCCCTAATTCCCAGCAACACACACACACACACACACACACACAAATCCGACCCAGCTAGCGGGACCATCTATAAAGGGAAATAAGCTGGATACAATTGTTCCTATGTAAGTTCAATTCTCTAAAAGCTGTAAGTTCCCTTAAAGCTGTGTGTGCAAGAAAGTCCACTGCAGCATAATTTAAACCAGTAAAAATATGGGCCCCACTTCCATGCCCTACCTGCGGAGGACAGCTAAGTATATCATGGTACATCAGTTGCCACTAAATACGATGGTAATGAAGAATATGCAAACAAATGGAGAAATGTGTAAATGAAAAAAGCAAAAAAAAAAAACTTGTATGTGCAAAATCTTTCCAACTACATAAAAAAATACAGAGAATGAAAGGAATATACCAAATGTTCAAAGTAGCGGCCCCTGTGTGTTGTAATTATGAATAACGTTTTTCTCCTTGTTTTTCCAGGATTCCCTAAAATTTTCTAATGGAAGAATGTATTTAATGTACATTTTAAAGCTACTAAGATGAAGATAAGTATCCTGAGAGTGCTATGAACAAAATATTGCAAAGAAGGCCCAAGAACTTCGTGTACGTCTGGCAGGGCTTGCTGTAAAGGCTCCTTTCTTCAATGGCCAAAGATCCTGAAGGCCTAAGCTGATGGGATGCCCTCCATTCCCTTCCTTGTAAAGTAGGACCTAGCTCAGGAAGCCAAAAGATTAGGATCTTGGAGATCAGTTGATTACAAATCACAGTAACATGGGCTATACTGAGAAGCAGAGACCCCTACACCAGGCCCCACTCTTAAGGGGCCCCTTCCCACAAAGAAAAGTATCTGTGGGACCAGGGAGCCACGCCCATCAGGGTCTTTGGCCCTATCCCTTCTAGACCATACCCCAGGTACCCAAGGCCCCAGAATTTCCTGCCCAAATTTCTTGGGCTTACTTTTAGGAACTGTGTGGTCTCATAATCCAGGTCCATCTTGTAGGCCCATGGGGTGGCCAAAAGGGAAAGGCAGATAGGCAGGGTGTGAATTATGAGTTGAGGTATATATACATACGTCAAGGTTGCATATGAACCGCAGGTGGGAAGCAAAGTGGGAAGGGCCAAAGCCTTCAACTGGTACTATGTCTGGGCCCTGCCAGTATGGAGGCAGGGCCCAGACATAGGCAAGTCCAGAGATCCCTAGGCCTCAAGTTTGCAGAAGGGTCTAACCTTGAGTGTTGGACAGATCTGTATTCAAGTCTATTCTTTATGTAACCGTGAGTCCATTCTCCTCTCTGAGCTCAGTTTCTCAGCACCATAAAATGGGTATGGTAATTCTTACTTCAGAGAATTGTGGTGAGGACCGTAGAGTGACACAGTAGTTATGACCACAGGCTTTGGGTCAGATGGGCCTGGATTTAAATCCTAGCCCTGCCCCTTCTTACTATGTGACTTTCGTCTCTAAGTTCTAGTTTCCTCATCAATATAATGCAGGTAATAATAGCACTAACCTGTGATTACTGGGAACATTATGGTTATAAAGAATATGTGATAACATTGGAAAATGCTTAAATAAGAAAAAGTTGTTTAATAATGGTCATGCAAATATTGGCTATGGTTGAATGGGCCTTCTGTATGCCCCCATCCCCTGCTTAGTTTTATTTTTGCTACAGCACTTACCACTATTTAACATATGTATCTTATTTGTTTCTTTTCTGTCCTTGACCTGACATACACACACTAAAATGTCAGCTCCACAGGGCAAAAGTATTGTCTGTTTTGCTCATGGCTTCCAAGTGCCTAGAACAATGCAAGGAAGGTGCTCTTCGAAAGTCAAGTGGCTATCTGCCACACAGACAATGGAGGAAATGCATCTGGCCATAGGGATAGGTAAAATAAAGGCAAGGAAACATAAAGCCTAAAATGCAGCCAGGTGGCATATAACTGTAATCCCAGCACTCTGGGAGGCTGAGACAGGATGATCACAAGTTTGAGCCCAGCCTGGGCAATTTAGTGACTAGTGAAACCCTGTCTCAAAATAAATTTTAGAAAAAGAAGTCTAAAGCTGGGCATGGTGATGCATGCCTGTAATCCCAGCACTCAGGAGGCTGAGCCAGGAGGATCACTGTGAATTCAATGCCAGCCTCAGCTGCATAGTGAGTTCCAAGCCAGCCTGAACTACGTAGTGAGATCCTTTCTCAAAAGGGAAAAGAAGAAGAAAGAAGAAAGAAGGAAGAAGGAAGAAGGAGGAAGGAAGGAAGGAAGGAAGGAAGGAGGGGGGAGGGGAGGAGGAGGAGGAGAAGCCCAAAATACTCAAGAACCTCTAGATAGTTCAGTCCAACTTGAGTGGTAGTTTAGGAAGGTAACGGAATGACTAGAAAGGTGAGTGGGACTGTGGCCTTACCCAAAGGAACATCCAAGAGCTTCCCTAGACCACAAGTGGAATGAAGGCCTACTTATAACAGCCAGGAAGTAAAAAAAGGACTAGGGTGAGGTAAATATGTTTCCCAAGTTTAAGTGACACTCAAGTTCAAGTTCAAGTTCAAGCAGGACAATGTGAAAAGAAAAGAAAACCTTTTGAAAGTTGATTCAGGACAGAGGAAGACTCTATTCTAAGGAGCCCTCTGGGCCAAGAATCAGACCTAGAAATAAGAAGCAGAAGCAGGTACAGAAGACAGGTGGATTGAGGTAATGGTGACATCCAAGAAAATCTCATGGTCTTGTTTTGTTTTGCTTTGCTTTTTGTTTTTTTGAGACAGAATCTTGCACAGGCTGGCCTTGAACTCACTGTGTACCCCAGGCTGGCCTCGAACTTATAGCAATCCTCTTGCCTCAGCCTCTCGTGTGCTGGGATTATAGGCGTGCACCTCCACCCCTATTTCTTATGAAAATTAGTAGAAGAACCACTGGTAGGTGAACCATGGGACAAATAAGAAGCCTTGATTGCTTTCAGCAATGGACCCAAACAACATCAAAGGCAAAGATGGTAGCCAGGATACAAAATGAAGGCCACGGTGGTTTTGGTGGCTCACTGTCCTTCTAATGGCTATTAAGCCTCCTAGAGCCCTTGTTTACCATAACTCACTGAACAAGTTCCAAGATGACACGATGATGATGATGATGATGATGATGATGATGATGATGATGACAAAGACTGCTTCATACTGCAAATGAAGTATCTGTCTATCACTTTTTAAATGTCTCTTTCAGGAAATAAGGAAGCAGAGATCACATTTATATTTTGAGGAGAAAAATGATAGGTAGAGCTACAACCAAGAAACCTTTGAGAGGCCACGCAACAGAGTGTGAACTTCACCCTGCAACTGCTAGGGAGCCCTTGTGGGACTCGACCCAAGGAGTGACAAGGTCAAATGCTTCCTCCTTAGAGAAGACCTTCCCTAAACTCATGCTCCTTTCAATTCTAAACAAATACTATATAGTATATAATTATAAAAAATAAGCAGGCTTTATTTGGTCCTTAGCATGCCCTGCCTTATAATGATCCAAACAATAATAAAGTTACTATTTATTATGCACCTACAATGGTCCAGGACTTGTGTTACCTTCATAACAGCCATGCAAGGTAGTTGTTTTTCTCATTGTCTGGACACAGAAACTGAGGCTCAGAGGAGCGATGTGATTTACCCAGTTACACAGCTAATAAGCAGTGGAACTGAGATCCAAATCTGGGGTTGTCTGACTCCAAAACCAAAGCTTTAAACCACCATAGCTGCTGTTTCCTTCTGTCATACCAGAGGCAAGTGGTGCTTCATCTCCCACATCAGCCAGCAAGCTTAGCCTCTCTTCCTCATCCGCTTCCTGTCTCCCCTCCACATAGTGCAGCCCAACGCCCCCCACACCAAGAACATTCAGGTCGAATTTCTAGAAGAGATAATCACTCAAGGATGGAAAAGAGGCAGCACCCAAAACTGAAAGTGAGGGTAGACACAAGTATTGCAGCCCAGATGAGCTCAGCATTATGATGAGAGAGAGAGAATATGGAAATGGCTTTCTAGCCTTCTCTTCTTTCCTCCCTCTGCTGGAGGCAGAAGGATGGAGATTCAGCCATGATGGGAAAGGGAGTGGGCGGAACGGGGAGCAGCGATAGCAGTCTGCTGCTGCAGAAGCCTCAGCTCCGCCTCCAAGCTCCCTCCTGTGTGCCTGAGGCCCATCTCTGGCCCACCTGCTTCCACTGCCTGAATAGGGAGACTGGGCTGTTCTCCAAACACCCGACCAATCCTAGAAAAGCCTGGCTCACAGCAGATCAAGAGCCTCTCAAGTCACAAAGAAGGCACCCAAGAAGGCAGAGGGGCTGGCCCAGGGCTCCAGAGGGAGGCTGGGGGCAGTCCCCAGGTTTCATTCCTCCACTGAGGCTCCCATGACTGCATGGTCTCAGTGGCACAGGCTGAGGAAAGGAACACTCTGGGGCTCCTAGAGGAATGCTCATGACAGTTTGGGGCCAGCAGCAACATGGCATCAAAATGAGATCATCTAGCCTCGGCAATGGGGGGGGCAGTTAATAGTTTTCAGCTTCAATCTGGATTGAGAAAGCAAAACAATCATTTTTAAAGTATCTTTAGTCTAAGTTTATATCTCATGAGCATAATGTTTACCTCCTTTCTGTCCCAGGACCTCACTAAAATGAAAGTGAAAGAATAAAATAAAGTCTGAATTCATACCAAGGAAGAGAATAGAAGAGGGTAATAATCAGCAGGTGAGAGATTTCAACAAATTTCTGGAAGCAAAAAATAAACACAAGAGTGTTCCAGGTTGAGGGAGAGCCAAGAACAGCACGTAGGGGGTTGCAGTTGAGGAGGGACTCAATCAGGCCATCAGAGGCCCAGAGACTCCAAACTTGGCAATGGTAGATGATCAGGGGACTGAAGACGGGGGGATAAAGTGAAGGTACATATATGAAATCTTTCCTCCTTTGCCACCCAATCCCTGGACATAGGCTGCCTGACATTCGCGCCTAGGCAAAATATCAGGGTACTCCTTGCTATAGGAATTAAGGAACAAGAAAAAAAAGAGAATAGAGGCCGGGGATTTAGCTCAGTGGAGCAGTGCCTACCTGGCAAGCGTGAGGTCCTGAGTTCAATTCCTGGCACCGCAAAAAAAGAAAAAAAAAGAATAGAAGGAAGAAATGGGAACAAAGCTTTTGTAAATGAGGAGGAGAAGGGTTGAAGGGAGGGGAGAGGAATGGGAAAAAAAGGAGAAGCAAGATATATCATGTACAGGTTCAAATTCCCTATGATGAATGTGATCATTATGTATATCTAAAATGTACCCAAAATTATACCGATAAAATTTTAAAAACACACAAAAATAAACTATCTGGGATGGATTAGGGTACCTAGTAACATGTTGGTACCCTACCCCATAAAGTGATTTTCATTTTTGCACTTGGGAGTTGTAACAATCTGCTCTCTGCCAGCTCACCAAAATAAAGCCAGAAGTGGTCAAATGAAACTGGATATACAGGCATCTCAGCAACTTTATTAACTTAATTCATAAGCTACAAAATAGAAAACATAAGAGAAAAGGTAAGCAGCCTACAGGATCAATCCACAATTTTCAACATCCAACTAATAGGAATTCCAGAAAGAGAAAACAGAAAATGGAGGGGAAGGAATTATCAAAGCAATAACGTAAGACGAGACAGTCTTTCAAACTGAAAGATCTCCCTGAGTACCAAGTAAAACAAATTAAAAAGCAGACCTTGCTCAGAGTGTTAGTGTTTGCGTTACAAAACTTGACTGTATCATTTGTGATATGAACACTTTTATGCATGCATATTAGATTTCAGAATGTTTTAAAATTCCTCTATCATTAGACATGAAGAAGGGAATAAGGGGAGAGGGAAGGGGGATAAAGGAGGGGAATGACAGAGTGAATGCAATTAAAAATGTTAGATGCATGTATAAAAATACCACACTGAAACCCAGTATTTTATAAAATTAACAGGCACTAATAAAAATCTGCAAGTAAAATGATATTCCCAGGAGATACGCTAAGGTTATCCTATGGTTTCAAGAAACTTCACACAACAGTAAGAAAATAAGATACACACACACACACACGCACACACCCACAAACACAGAAAAGAAAGTTCTGGTCCAAATATGAAACACAGTAAAAGGTAGCATGATTTTGAACAATTGATAGAGTGTACAAAAGGAAAATTTACTTGACCTTGATACTAGGAATATTCTTCTGGTAGTACAGACGCTGTGGCAGTGGAACTGTGGGAAATGAGGAGTGATTATAGTACACTATTTGGCTCTGCAATGAATAATAGCAACAGTCATAATCACATAAACACGGTATATTGGCAGTCAACCTTTACAAACAGTCTCTGTAGACAAAGCACCGAAGACCTGATTATTTTTACAGAACAGAATGTAAATGTAATCAACCATGCTGGATACACAAGTACAGAACACAGAGAGCAGGTGGTGGAAGAAGGAAAGGAGAGATAGAAAGAAGGATGGGGCGCTAAAAACTATGTCTCACAAAATGAGTGCTCAAGAGATACTAAGGAAAATTGGAGGCACAAGAAATCACCGTTTAAAATAGTATCTAATAAAGTTACAAAGCTAATCAACAGAGGAAACCAAATGGTAACGTAACTATCAAAATGTAGCACAGAGGGAGGGAGAGAGCCAAGTATTGTAAACAAACTAAATTCTGATTTTTCATAGAAAAAAGAAGACAAGAAATGTTCCAAATTGATAAGTAAAGAAATAACTGTTGAAGCAAATTATTTAGAGATTCGAAGTTACCACCACAAAAACTAAATGATAAAAGTGGTCACCTCTGGGGGTAGGAAGTGGGAAGCAAGGAGATATTGGTTTTTTTCTTTTCTTTAAAAATGTTTTATTTTTATTAGTACATGTTCGTAGTACATAATGATTACATTTCTCATTGGAAGTTAGTACATGTACATAACTTAATTCTTTCCCCATCTTCTTCCCCTCTTCCCCCTCTCCATCTCTCTATATTTTTTATTTTTTTAGTTTATTAGTTTAGTTTTTTACTACACAAGTCCTTGTATGCATATGCTGCATGTTCTCACCTATAGGTAGAAGCTAAAAAGTTGAAGCTAAAAAGCTAAAATGTTGATCTGATAGAAGTAAAAGTAGAATAGTGGTTACAGAGACCAGGAAGGGCATGGGGGTAAGCTGATGGAGAAGAGACGGTTAATGGCAATAAGGATGCCGGTGGATAGGAGGAGTAACTTCTAATGTTCTACAGCACAGTAGGGTAACTATGGTTGACAACATTTAATCGTATTTCAAAATAACTAGTAGAGAGGATTTTAAACGTTCCCAACACAAAGAAATGATATATGTCTGAAATGAGAGCTATGCTAATTACCCTGACCCAATCATTAAACATTGTATACATGCACTGAAATATCATACTGTACCCCATAAATATATACAATGTGTCAAATAAAAATATATGTTTAAAACATTTTATATATATATGACTTTGATTTACATCTTATGGTTTGTTGTTGTTTGAGACAGGGTCTTGCTATATTGCCCAGGCTGGTCTCAAACCCCTGGGCTCAAGTGATCTTCCCACCTCAGCCTCCTGAGTACCTGGGATTACAGGCATATACCACCATTCCCAGCTGCTTTAATTTAATTTCTAAAAACAAGTCCCTTCTCTTTCTTTAGACCTCTGTCTCCCACACTGTATATACAAAATGGAGAGGGTGATGATCTGGGTTATAGATATAAGGTCCTGTTCTCCAATCTCTGTCTCTTTCTAGAGCAGGAGCAAGAGAGGTGTGTAAAGGGCTGACTAACACCTTGGCTCGCTACAATCACCCACACAGATACCTTCTCAGCTGGCCCAACCTGTAACACCCCCTGGTCCTCTTCAAATCTTACCATTGCCAGTCCAGTCCCTCCAGCCTTCCATTCTCAACTATTTACACCAAATAGTTGTTTACACCTGCTTGAGTCACAAAGGATTGGAGGTTGCTTACTCTGAGAACATACATAAGGATGGAACAGAAATTAAAGTGGAAAATAAGAACTCAGAAAGACAGATCAAGAAAGATGCTAGAGGGCCGGTGAGATGACTCAGCGGCTTAAGCGCCTGCCCGGCAAGCGCGAGGGCCCGAGTTCGACTCCCGGAACCCACATACGAAAAAGGGGCCGGTGATATTGCTCAGCGGCACGGACGCCTGCTGGCGCGCGAGGTCCTGAGGTCGACCCCCGGTACCCACAAAAAAAAAAAAAAGAAAGATGCTAGAGCTGTGCTTCAATTGATAGCTGAGGCAAAAAGGAAGATACAATGAGCCACGACAGCCTTGTATTAGGAAGGAGGAAAGATAACCGGTTTTCAAGGAAAGTAAACTTTGCACTTCGCGTAGCACTAGATTTTTTTTTTTCCTGTACTGGGGATGGAATCCAGGACCAAGCATGCTAGGCAGCTATTCTACCACTGAGCTACACCCACAGCCCCTTAATACTGGATTTTTCAAGCCACTGTCCACAGGAGGTTTCATGAAAGAGAAGGAATATGACCATTTATTGAGTACGTGCAGGTATCAGGGAATGTCATTCAAATTGTCTTGGTTAATCTTGAGAAATGAATATTTTTATTCTATTTTAAAGATGAGGAAATTAAAGTTTGGAAAGTGTCAAATGACTTCACTGAGGTCATCCAGCTGGTTGGGGCACAGTCTAGATTCAAACTCAAGTTTGTCCATCTCGAAAACTCATTCTTCGTGCATCATACTATGGTGCCCCAAAACAAAGACACCTAGGTCAGAGATGCCCTGCCCAAGGCAGTGGGAATACAGTAACAAGACATGTGGCTCCCCTTCTTTTTACGAAAACAGAAAAAGGGAGGTAAGGTAACGGGCCTAGCTGTCAGGGAAGAAACTGCCTCTGAGCTGCCTCAGTTGCATTAAATGTTACATTAAACTTTAGGTAGCCACCTAAAGGAGAAACCAGCAGAAAGAGGGCTGGGTCTGGGCTGGGCAGAGATGGGGAACCTTAGGCTCACTCCCCAGCCATGATTCTAGCAGCTCTGATTTCTGAGGGGCCAGAACAGAGCAAAGGGCCTATCTCCCATGCAAGCAAGAGCCCCGTTAGGTGATGCCTTCTCTTCATCACCTCCTGCCACCCCCAGCAAGTTGCCAGCCTCCCTGAGCCCTGATTTTCTCATGTGTACAACGCAAAGATAATGATCCCCACCATCTTCCTAAGATTCCAAGGCAGGAAATAGGACATTTAAGGAAAGATGCTTTGAACACTGCCATTAATACTAGAATAACTCCTCTCATCAGAGTTCTCTCTTCTGTTCAGTTTCCCCAATCTTACACAAGGGCTGTCTCTCTCTGGACGTCAGTATTCTCACCTATAAAATGAAGCCCTTGAGCTGGATGATTTTTCAGGGTCCTTCCAGCTCCAAATTTCTTGACTTTTGTGTTGGTTAGAGCCCTGCTGTTCATGAATGGCAGCTGTTCCCTTCCACCACTACACTTGTCATTGTGTTCTCAGTGTCTTTCTTCCCATGTAGGTGATCTTTACTGCCATTGCCCAAGCACCCTCCTCTCCGGATGGCCTCTAATCTACCTTCCAACCTTTCCTCTATGGGGACTGCTCCAAAATATGACTCTCCACCTGTCTTCCATACTATAAAGCAAGCTCCTCTCTCCTCCCCATAGCTTAAAACCCTATGTTGGCTCCCAATTCCTGATAGTATAAAGCTCCTGATGCCACCATTCAAGTATCCTCATGATCTAGGCTGGCCAACTTGCCAGACGCCTCTCCAACCCTCCCTGCCTCCCAGGTGGTGCTCTAGTTTTCAGTGAACTGATAAAAGTGCCCCTTGCCTCCACACATACATGTGTATTTGTTCATTCTGTCCCCTCTACTTTAACTTCCCCTTTGCCCCCAATTCCCAGCAACTCACACACTGTCCTTCTTTGTCTAGCTCTTACTCATCCTCTGAGCCTTAGCTTAGGAATCACCTCCTGCAGGAAGCCTTCCCCACCCTATGGGGAGATGTCCCTCCTTTTGGGTACCTTGGCCCGCTGTTCTCCCTTCTAGCATAACACATAACACACCGCATTGCTATCATCTGTTTCTACCAACACTTTCTCCACCCATGACTGCCCTAAAGCCAGGAACCGTATAATCACAGAACTCTTTATCTGAGGGGCACAAGACATGACCCACACTAGGCACTCAATATTCCTTGCACTGACCTCTCTCTCAGAAATGAGGGAAGCTCCTAGATGGTCTCTCCTGCCTGCCCTCCTACAGCACAGAGCTTTACAAAGCTATCACTAGTAATATTAATTAACCAACATAATTGTTATTAATATAATGATAAAACTGTGTGCTGAGCACTTTAGCTATGCCATCTTATTGAATGCTGACAACCACGATGAGTTGTTTATGGAGTAGGCAGCATATCAGATGTGCAGTTGTATGAGCTGTCTCCCACTTTAAAAAGGAAATTTTAGGTAAGGGCAAAGTTAGGAACTTTTCATCACAGATAAAATTACAGTATTTTTTTTTTTTTTTGCTGTGGTGCTAGGGATGGAATACAGGGTCTCAGATGTGCTAGGCAAGAGCTCTACGTCTAAGTCACACCTCCCATACCTAATGACAATTCTAAAATGGTTTTACAGAGAAAAACATTGGTTGGATTCAGGTGAGTGGAGTATACTATATCCTGGGATCTAGTAGGAAACCATAAAGTCTGAATATGTAGTCATATTACTTTTTTTTAAAAAGGTATAAAAATCACATAGCTCCAGTACAATTACTGCGTGTCAATAAAAAATAGTGTAATTTAAAAAATCATATAGCTCCAAAGAAATGCACTTGATATTAGTTAAACTGTACCTCTCAGGTGATAGCAGTGATAAATTTATCTAAAATGTTAAAGGAATAATCCTGATCAGTGGCGTAGCTCTGGTTTGTCATCTTTGTTTTGGAAAGGATGTGATGCAGCTGTCTCCATGTTGTTTTCTTTGCTATGCTCCGCCTCTAGGGGGCAGGGCAGTCCATCTAATATTTTCCATCCTCAGCCTTCAGCTTTCCATCCTGATCAGAACCTTAATAAGTATGAGGAAAAGCCAGGAAAGTTTCTGATACATTTTTGAGGGGCAGGGGGATGAAAACAGGAAACTTACATATCAGAAAACAAATTTTTAGCCAGGCATAGTGTTGCATGCCTGTAATCCCAGCACACAGGAGGCTGAGGCAGGATGAATGCTGTGAGTTTGAGGCCAGCCTGGACTACAAAGTGAGTTCAAGGCCAGCCTGAATTACATAGTGAGATCTTGTCTCAAAAAAACTAAAAGGAAAAATTTTAGCCCCATTTCTTCCTAGAAAAAAACAGGCTCTGAAAGTAAAGTGATGCCTAGAGTCACACAAAGTCCTCTTTCCAGGGCACCACATTTTGAACACTGAAGTGCTAGGGTACTTCAGCTACTAAGCATTGGGAATAGGTTTCCTCGTGTAATGATTGCAGAGACCACATACCATGAGGAAGTTAGAGTAACTAGCAAATCATCTTGCCCCAAGAGGAACTAAGTCATTTATTCATCATTCTTCCCCATGACCAGTGTTTATTATCCTGCCAGGGAATACAGCAAAGAATAAGCCAGAAGGGCTGAGTCTTATTCCCACCCCAAAACACTGTGCCCAGGGTATGAACTCAATAAAGACTGGATCATTACAGAAAGAAGGGAGAGATATGAGGAGCTGAGAGTGCTGCTCAAGCGGAAGAACAGTTGCCTAGCTTGAACAAGGCCTTGGGTTTGCGGGGGAGGCACTCGACAGGTAACTAAGGAGTTTCCCACTAGGTTGGGCGGGCTGTACACGGGTCCTACCCTATACAGGCCTCCTTGCTCCACTGAGAACAGAAGCTTTTGTGTCAAGGGTCAAGACCATGGCACGGCACAGCCATGGCATGATAGGGAGAAATGAAAATGAGCAGATGGGCCTGTATGTTTATAAAGTACCATCCAACTCTGCTTCTCTGTCATTCTATGAATTGGGAGACTAGTGGGTGAGAGAAGCAAAGAGAATAAAGGCCAAATGACTCCCGGGAGCAGGAGGAAAAAGCCACTGGAAAGCCAGGCCAATTCTGAGGTTGTCATTTCTCTCCACAAGAGGTCTAGAACAAAGAAAATGCGAGGTACCCCAGCCACTACTTCACCAGGACTTAATGAGACATTTGTCTACAGACTGAGCAGCTACTATGTGCTGTGCTATATGTTTCCAAGCTAACTGCTCCTTCATTCATGCCCCCTGCACCTAGCACAGGGCTTAACACATAACATACACTCAGTAAAAGTCCCTTCAGGGCAAAGTGCTCATTGTAAGGGTCAGAGCATCAAGAACTGAGCATCCAGAAGGACCAGCAAATAAACATGGTAGAGGTGATGGCTGAGTTCAGCCTGGGAATTGGACAGAGCAGTCTGGGAGAAGGGAACAGCACAAGCCAAGTTCCAGAGGCTATCAGAAGCCTGGGGCAAGCAGGTCAGGATGGCTAGAGCACACACCGTCTGTGGAGAAGAGACTAGAAGAGAAAGGAAGTTGGGGCAGATCCTAAAAGGACTATGCATGGTAGGTGGTGGTCCTGGGAGCTTTCTGGGGGGACCAGAGCCACACCTAGGGTGGCTTCCATGTCTTTAAACCCCACGTGTGGGAGGCAGAAGGCTTGGGAGCCACACAGTTCTGGGTTCCACCCAGCTGTGTAACCTCAGGCAGGTCACTGCCCTTATCTGATCCTCATTTCCTCATCCGAAAAATGAGTTTAACAGTCACACCCACCTGGCAAGAATTCTGAACAAATGAGATAAGAAGCGGTACTACAGCAGGTATGGTGGCACACACCTGTAATCCCAGCACTCTGGGAGGCTGAGACAAGAGGACTGCAAGTTTGAGCTCAGCCTGGGCAATCTAGCGAGTTAGTAAGACCCTGCCTCAAAATAAAAAGTAAAAAAGGTCTGGGGATATAGCTAGTGTGAAGGCCTTGGGTTCAATCCCCAATACCACAAAGAAGGAGAAGGAGAGGAGGAGAAAGAAAAGGAGGAAGAGGAGCTACTGCACGGTGTATAAGAATACTGCAGACCCCAGAGCCCAACCACCTGTGCTCCTTTTAGCTCCTTCACAGTTCTACCACTTATTCTTTAAGTGACCTTACATATGTTATCCTACCTTTCTGGGCCTCAGTTTCCTTATCTGTAAAATGGAATTAATAATAATCTCTATATTAAAAGCTTCATGTGAAGACAGAGTGAACTATTACATGGAAATCGCTTAGAACCGTGCCTGGCACACAGTAAGTACGGTAGAAAAAGCCATTATTACATAGAGCCACATCGGGTGGTGCATGGTACACAGAAGGCTGAGACTCACCCAAATACCTATACAGCCTCTTCATCATGTTCCAAGCCTTTACTATGCTCCTAGCAAATTCAGAGGCCATGGTAGGTAAGGGTGACATGGAGGAAGGAAGGTAGCAGGTGGCAAGGCTGGGTCTGCTGTGTTCCTCTCAACCCCTTCCATCAGATACCAGAGGACCATCCATCCTTCTTCAAAGCCCCCTCTCCTACTGCCCAGGTCTTCAACCAGTAGCCTGGCCTGCCCTGATCCCTCTGTCCTCTCCCCCTCAGCACCCTTGCTACTAGTTTTGTCCTGAGTACCATCTTTATAGCATGACTGGACCTGCAACCCTGTCTGTCAGTCTGTGGAGGGGGCAAGGCAAGTACCAAGAGCACGGTGTTGGATCAAACTGGTAGCCCCTCCTGTGCAAAGCATACAGCCAAGAAATGTTTGTGGATGACAAAGACACCATTCTTGCCCCAGATGTAGACAGAGAAGCAAGACTCCTCTAATTCTTATTAAACTCAACATTATCATTTCTGCTATACAAGCATAATGCTCACAACAGTGTGGAAAAAGGAGATAAATGTTTTTCCCTCTTGGGAGGAAGGAGATACCCCATGGGAAAAGGACCTGAGACCCCAAAGGAGACAGAGTTTCCCAGAGCCTCTCCCTGGGCCCTCCCTTCTCTCTTACTCCCTCTCAGTGGCTTCAGCCCCTGCAGGGAGCATGCTGACACCCACCACCTGCCCCTGGCAGGGAGACAGACAAGCAACCATGCGGTAGACCCCACAGCGCTCTGGCTGTCAAAAGCACCTGGACAGTCTCTCTAGTTGCTGTCCCAAAATGTGAGCCAGCTTTGTAGCGTGGGTGGGGGCAGAGGATGGAGAGTTACCACCATAGCAGCTTCAGCCCACCACCACCTACAGCAGAGCCAGAGCTGGGGCCATGCAAAAAGTGTGGGGAATGCAGCTCTCTTCAGTGTGGGGCACACAACAGTGGCCCCTAGCACTCATAAATCATTCCAGGCACTGGAGCTGCAGGGGGGCCAAGCCAAGATCAACAACAAAAGTGGAGCACTTCTCTAATCATAGGGAGGGGTGACCATTTGGGGGGGACCTCTGAGCATTGGTTAGGACCAACAATTACTAAAACAAAATCCTCATGTACAGAGGACCAGAGGGAGGTAGGGACTTATCTTGCTCTATGCCGCACCAGGAAGGCCACACCCAGAGCACAGCAGAAGGGATACTGGCATCCTGGAACCTGTCCAAAAGAGAGTGTGGGAGGCTGTGGGAGTCCTTGGTAGCGATAGGAATGGGGCCCAATATGACAGCTGATGTCCAAAGCAAGGGAGGGGAAGTTCATAGTATTGAGAGTCTGTCCTATTAGTACCATGACCCCTGGTAGGTTTCACTTCTCAAATCCCTCAGTTTCTTCTGCTATAATATATGGACAGTGGTGACAGATCCGCAGGGTAGGGTTGTAAGAAGGGCTAAAGAAAGTCATCAGGCAGAGTAGGCCCCAACCAATTTCAACTGGGCCCAGGCCCCACTTTCTCCTCTTCATCCACCAGAGGGAGCTCGGGGACCAGGAGCCCAGCCTGTACCAGTTCTGCCCGTCCTCCCCCAATGCTGCAGCCTCTGCTGCTGAACTCCCACCCTGCCTACCAGGCTTTGGCAGCCTTCTCTCCCACTCCTTACAAATCCAGAATAGGCCTAGCAAGGGAGTCGCTTGCAGGAGCAGCAGTGGCAGCAATGGCTATTGCAATACCAGATTCTCCTGAAGCCTAGCCAGCAAGAAAGTGGAAAAGAGGTCCCTTCATCTTGAAGCCTCAGTTTCCCCATCTCTAATAATGGAATTGCTAGTGTTCACGGCACAGGGCTTGTTATGAGGACCAAAAGAGATAATCATAGACATACAAACAGTATGTGGTGAGAAATTCAAAGTATTACCTAAACACAGTTATTAATATCACAGGAAATGCGAAGCAAGGAAGTCCAACAAGCAACCTGGAAGGTACACAAAAAGAAGGACCAAGAGGTAGGCCTACAAGGTTAGTAGAAGAGCAAATGGGCTTCTAGCTAGCCAACACATTCAGATCCTTGTCTGCAGGATGGACAATCTGAGGCCAATGGAATCCTGGAACTGAGGAAGACCCAAGTCATTTCACGGCTGGCAATCAGGGTTTTACACCTGATTCTGACATGATGCTATCTCTAGCTGTCCCCGACTCCCACCTGGCCTCTGCTGGACACCTCCAACCAGCCTACCAGCCTACCACAGCCTACCACTGCTGCTACCACTCCCACCCCTTGAAGCAGCCTCCTGCATCACTGAGGGCCTGGTTGTAAAGTTCTTTTTGATTTTATCTCAAATCTTCCCAAAGTTTCAGGTTCTGGTCCCTGGAGCCATATATAATAAGCCTGCCCACTCTGTTATAGGCCTGTCCCTCTACAAAAGTCTTCAGCAGTCAGGCTGGAGGACCACAATGCCTTATCCAGTCTTCCTCTGCTCCCACCTGACCATGGCCCTCTTCTGAATGGACCCTGATCTCCCTGCATCCCTGTGGTGCCCCAAAGTACACATGGTCAGTCCTCTGAGACTGCAATCGCAGCAGCTCTAACTGGGCAGGTGAGCCCATTCCTGGACCCCCCAGCCTACACTGGGACAGTCAACACCAAGACTCAGAGAAAGGTGCACTGCAGTAGAGCCCAGCTGAGCCCTCGAGCTGCAGCTACTGCTCCTGGGGCCCAGCCATCTCAACCCAGCACCCCAGCCTGCTGCCTCACCACGGGGGAGTTGCAGAGAACTATCTCCCGGCAGATTTCCTGAGGCAGAAGGCTTCCCCACCCCCAGCCCAGCCTCCAAGAGACACTCCACTGGTTGTGGCACATGGTAAGACCAGCTGAGCACTGAGAGGAGGGGGAAGCCTATCCATTCGCTAGAAGACTTCAGACTTGCTTCATAGTGTGACTAGGTTAGTCACAGAATAGTCAAATCTAAGCCAGAGGGGTCCTTAAAGACCACCCAAGACAGACCTTGCCTTTAAAATAGATATAAGGGAACTGATGGACTGAGAGAGGAAGGGACTCAGTCAAGGTCACAAAGCCAATCTGCAGCAAAGCTGAAAGGGGAACCCAGGTCTCCTAACTTCCAGTTCAGTGTTCTTTCCAATACAGCAGGAAAGCAGTAAGGGAGCCTTTAAGGCATTCCTGTGAGCCTGCACATCCTTCGCTCTCTCAAGCTGATACGTTTTTCCCAACCAACACACAAGGGGTCTATATGGAAAAAGTGGACCCAGCCCATATCCCACCAACCCAGGAGATACTGCCAAGGTGCCCCAAATAGACACACGGATCCCAGCAGTGGAACTGGAAGCAGTCCAACAGAGAGGAGATCTGTAGACTTCCCTTCCCGGCAGGGCTCTTTAAATGGGTGTTATTTTTCTTGAAGGGTGGAAAGAGGGTGGACTTTGAGGAACTAGCCAGCGGCCTGGCCTCCATCTTTGCCCCCCCATCCCTGGCCAGGATGTGCTGCAGTTCCCCTCAGAAGAATGTCTCAGTCTCCAGCAGCCATTCTGGTTCCCACCTGCCTCTCTGGAGAAGGATGGAGCAGAGGCTGACTGAAGACACAAGATCAAGCAAAAAAAAAAAAAAAGGGGGGTCTCCCTTGGGGCTCTTAGTTGACACCATCCTGACAATAAAAATCCTAAGCAGCACAACCAAAATAAATAAATAAATGAAAACCCATCCTCTGGCAAGGATACAGCTAGGGGTTGAAGAACTGTGTGTGTGTGTGTGGGGGGGGTGATGACTGCTTTAGTAGCTCACCGGCCGCAGTACCAGGAAAAAAGGGATGCCTGCATTTATCTGGCCAACCCAGTGTGCCGTGGCTACAGAACGGGTGTCAGCTGGATGCAGGAGACCTGGCTTCCTTGGTTGGGACAGGCGAGGAGGACATGGAATCAAGCACTGGCTTCTTACTTTATCAGCAGGACAAGTTGGAGAGGGATCTAGAGGGGAAGAGCGGGGGGATGGGGTGTACAAGCACATTCCTTACTTTCTCTGGAGGGTTGTAGCCGGGCTGGTGCTGGTACTGGTGCTGTGGCCTCCGCCAGCGCCGGGGCTGGAGCTCCTGGATGCGCCACGGCTCAACTGGCCCCGCTCCCGCGGTGGCCGCGGCCCCACGCCCACCGCCGCGGAATAGCCGGCTTCCTTCTCACGTCCCGGGTGCGCTGGTCCGGCCTCCCGCCCGCTACGCTCGCGACCCAGGGCTGGGTTCTCGTGGTGCAGGTGGCACTGGGCCACGTCGCGCTCACGGGCTGTGTAACCGGTAGTGTCCTGGAGTGGATAGGAGGCATCCCGCTCCTTGTCCCGATACACAGCCTCCCGGTTCTGGTAGGCGCCGTCCCGGTTCGGGTAGCCCACGTCCCGGGCCGCCTGGTGGAACTGGCTCTCCCGCAGCTCGCGGTGATGGAACTGGGTTTCGCGCAGATTCTGGTACTGGCTCTCGCGGCCGGGGCTATCCCGCGCGCCGTGGGGGTCCCGGTGCAGCTCCCCGCGGTGTAGCTGGCTCTCCTCCCTCAGGTCGCGGTTCTCCTGGGTGAGCTGGTCCAGCTGGCCCTCCAGCTCTTCGATGCGCCGCCGCTGGGTCTCCAGCAGCTGCTGCTGGCTCTCGATGATGTTGTTCAGCTCCAGCAGGTACTCCACCGCCCGGTTGGGGCTCTCGGATCCCGGGCCGCCCGGGGGCCCCGACCCCGCCTCCATCCTGGCGGCCCAGGGACAGGGGAAGGGGCAGGAGAGCCCAGTCCCCGCTCGCTCACGGCGCCACCCTCCCCCGGGCCCAGCCGGGGGAGGGGGCCGGCGGGACGCGAGGGCGCGCACCGGGCTCGAGGGCCCGGGGGCCCGGGGGGGCCCGGGAGACAGCGCTGGGGCCGGCGGCACGGGGAGCAGGAGCTGAGGCTGCCGCTGCCGCCGCCGCTGCCGCCACCGCCACTGCTCGGAAGGACGCGGCCCACGGCGCTCCGCCCGCTGCGGAGTCACTGCGCAGCGCAGCCGCGCGGGACCGCCCCGGCCGCCGGCCCGCCCCTGCCCCCACCCCCATCCCGCTCGCCTGGCCCGCCCCCGCGCGCCCCACCTGAGCGGGCCACCCGCACTGGCAGCTGGACGAACACCGAGGTACCGACGCCCGGCCAGGGACAGCCCTGTTATAACCTCCTTGAGATCTCTCCATTCTACCCGTTCCAGGGTCCTCACCTAACACAACCTATCATAAGCCCTCCTTCTCAGGAGCGCCAAATCCCTCCAGTCCATCAGGCCCAGGAGCCTCATCCAAGCCATCCCAGGAACACACATCCCAGACATTCCCAGGTCCAGCCAACCTACGTACTCCCTATGCTCCAGGTCTGCCAACTGCACCCAGTGTCATATTCCCTATCCCAGCCAACACTTGGACCTTCTATATCTCAGGCGACCTCCCTCCGGCTCCCATCATGGGAGATCTCTGGGCTCCCATTCTAGCTATTCCCTGGACCTTCCCCATCCCAGAAACCCATGTCCCTCCAGTCTGAAGCTCAACCCCATCCCAGACACACACATCACAGACATCCACCACTCCAGCCGGTCCTTAAACTCTCCATCATTCAAGCCAGTGCCCAGATTCTCATCTCACCCAAGCCCAGGATTCCCAATCTTAGCCAGCCCATGGATCCTCCAACCAAGGCAGTCCCAGGATCTCCCATCTGAACAAGCCCTGGGACTCCCCATCACAGCCAGACTTGAGATCTAAGCTCCATTCTTTCAACTCTCATTTCCTGCTCCCCTTTGGAAATGCTCTCCTCTTTCACACCACCATCTCCATCCAATGAAATTGTACCCATCTTTCAAGACTCAACTCAAATGCCACCTTACTGATGCCAACCCTGATTTCTTTAGTGAAATGTGCTCGCTCTCGTTCACACTTCTTTCCCTCCTCGACCTCCCTTGACTTCCCACTGCACTTCCTCTGCCCTGTCTCTCCTGATATTTGCAGGACAAGTGGAACTTGGCTTTATGACACATTCATTTTTTGTTCTTGTTTTAATGTCTTCTTACAGACTGGACTTTTTAAAACCAGAAACATGTCTCAACTTATCTTTGTGAGCAGGTTGGGAGAGAAGGGAAAGCATGAGTTTTACAGCCAGACAAAACTGTATTTAAATTACATCTGATCTTCCATTTCCCTATCAATAACACTTAGCTCACAGGGGCATCTTGGGGAAAAAAAAAAAAAAAACATCCAAAAACAACTTGCCCGGAAAAGACAACCCACAGAATGGGAGAAAATATTTCCAAATCATATCTGATAAGAGACTTGTATCCAGGATACATAAAGAACTCTTATAGTCAATAACAAAAAGACAACCCATTTTTTAATGGGCAAAAGGATCTGAATAGACATTTCTCAAAAAAGACATACAAATGGTCAATAAGCACATAAAAAGATGCTCAGCATCACTAGTCTTTGGGAAAATTCAAATCAAAGTACAACGGCCTTTCTATGCCACTCATCAGGCATTGTCCTGGGTTCCCCATTTTGTTTTAACTTAAAGGGAAATGTCCAGAGCCATTGATGTCCTGCAGCTGAAGAAGGAGGATGTCCTTAAATGCCTTGCAGCAGGGCTCACTTAGGTAGCTTCCAAATGGAACAGTACGTCTACAAAAGAAAAGTCATGACACCTATATCCTAAATCTGAAAAGGAGCTGGGAGAAGCTTCTGCCGTTGTTGCCACTGAAGACTCAGCTGATGTCAGTATTTCATCCTCCAGGAATCCTGGCCCGTGGGCTGTGCTGAAGTTTGCTACTTCCATTGGGGCCACTCCTATTGGTGGGCATTTCCCCTCTGGAGCCCTCACTACACAGATTCGGGCAGCCGTCCAGAACCCGCATCTGCTGGTGGTTACTGACCGCAGGGCTGAATACCAGCCTCTCAGAGGCGTCTTATGCTACCCTGTCTACCACTGCTCTGTGTTACACAGATTCTCCTTGGTGCTATGGTGGACACTGCCACCCCCTGCGACAAGGGAGCTCACTCAGTGGGCCTGCTGTGATGGTTGCTGGCCCGGGAAGTTCTGCACACGTTGGAGACCATTTCCTGTGAATACCCATGGCAGCTCATGGCTGATCTCTACTTCTACAGAGATCCTAAAGAAACTGAAAAGGAAAAGCAGGCTGCTGCTGAAAAGGCTGTGTTCAACAGGCAGTGACCCTGAGTAACTTATTTAAAGATAACAATAGGCAATGTATTAACCATTGTTACCCTCCTATTATGTTGCTTTGAAATTTCGTTCTATTTTTTTCTCTTTAAAAAAAAAAAGAGCCAGTGGACTACTCTAGCTCCTGAGTTTTCCACCATTCCACCTGAGGTTGCAGACTGGTCTGAAGGCATGCAAGTACTCTGTGCCAGTCCAGTAGTTCTCTCCTGTAATTTAGCATGCTCAGCTATAGCTGGTCACCAAATGCTGGGCTGCTGTTCCCACTGTTCAGGCCACTCAGGATAGGAACAACCACTGTGGTTTGAAGGTTTCCTTTTACAGGCTTTTGAACAGAAAACAGAAATAGGTTAATGGAAAAAAACAAGTTTCTTAAATATACACACATAATGAGGTGCTACTTCATATCCACTATGATAGCTAAAATCAAAAGGACAAATGATGAGAAGTGTTAGCAAGCATGTAAAGAAATTGGAACCCTCACTTATTGCAGATGGGAATGTAAAATGGTGCTATCGCTTTGCAAAAACAGTTTGGCAGTTCTTCAAAATGTTAAGCACAGAGTTACCATATGACCCAGCAGTTCCACTCCTAGGTATCTATCCAAGAGAAATGAAAACATACATCTACACAAAAACTGGTATGTGAGTGTTCATAGTGGCATTATGAGTAACAAATAATAGCCAAAAAGTGGAAACAATCAAATGTTCAACCTATGAATAGATAACCAAAATGGTATAACCACATAATGGAATATTATTCAGCCAATAAAAAGGAATGAAGTGCTAACACATGCTGATACATGGATAAAGCTTAAAAACACTCTACAAATGAAAGAAATTAATCATAAAAGGCCACATATTGTATGATTCCTTCTATATGAAATTCCAGAGTAGACAAATCTATAGATATGGAAATTAGAGTAGTAGTTGTCAGGGCCTGGGGCATGGCGGGGAGTAGAGAGTGACTGCTAATGGGTATGGAGCTTATTTGGAGGGGGATAAAAATGTTCTAAAATTAGATTATGGTGATGGTCACACAACCCTGCTCATACACTAAAAACTACTGAATTGTATGCTTTAAAAGGATATGTGAATTATATTTCAATATACCTGGGGTTTTTAAAACCACTTTGCACAGAGCTAGAACATAACAACAATTACAATAATAACAGTGAACACTGCTATGATGCCTACCATGTGCCAGGCACTTTACATATATGAACTCACTTAATTCTTACGACAATACTGTGAGGCAGGCATTATTATTACTTCCATTTTACAGATGAAGCAAGTGAAACAGAGGTTGAATGACTTCCTCAGGATCATAAGGAGGCAGTCAGGATACACAGCCATTTCCTTCTTATTACTTTGTATCTTTTCCCTATCCCTTGCACAAAATAGACACTCTGTAAATGTTAAAGTAATATATTCATCGAATATTTCTATTCACCCAGCAAACATTTGCAGAGAATTATTCATATCCTAGGCAACACCTGCATTCCTGTCCTTATTCCTGCTTCTATCACTTGGATTCCCCCCAGGGTTGAAGGCAGATAGGTACTAAGATTCATTCACAAAATATTTACTGAGTGTCCACTATATGTTAAGCACTGCTCTAAACACTGAGGGATACAGCAATGAACAAAATAGACAACCCCTAACCTTATAGTATTGACATTCTAATGGGAGAGGGAGACAAGAAACAAACACAGGGCTGGTGAGATAGCTGAGCAGCATAAGCGCCTTCCTGGCAAGCGCGAGGTCCTGAGTTCAACTCCCAGAACCCACATATGAAAAAAGAGCCGGTGATATCGCTCAGCGGCACAAGCACTTGCTGGCGTGCAAGGTCCTGAGTTCGACCCCTGGTACCCCCCCAAAAAAAGAAACAAATACAATGGATACAGCTTGTTGGATGGTGTACTGGGTTGAATAGTGCCCCTCCAAAATTCATGTCCACACAGAAACCATGAGCGTGACCTTATTTTGGAAATAAGTGTTTTTGCAGATGTAATCAAGTTAAGAGGAAGTCATACTAGATTAGCGTGGGTTCTAATCCAATAACTGATGTCCTTACAAAAGACTCAAAATTTAACCCAGAAACACATAAGACAGAGGCAGAGAGTGGAGTGATGTATCTATAAGCCAAGCAATGCCAAGGATTGCAGCAGCCACCAGAAGCTGGAAGAGGCAAGGAAGGATTCTTCCCTAGAGCCTTCAGAGGAAGCATGGCCCCAGCAACACCTTGATTTTGGACTCCTAGCCCCCAGCACTGTGAGAGACTTGATTTCAGTTGCTGTCAGCCACTCAGTTTGTGGTACATAGCTACAGTAGCCCTAGGAGTGTAATATAGATGTAGACAGGAGAAAGACAAGGCAGCAAAGGATGATGGAGTGCCCAGGGTGAATAAGATATAGCCTATGCCCTCGGGGAGCTCCCACTCTAGTGAGAGAGCCACAGCCACAAGTCATAAACATGACTAACAAGACAGAATGTGGAAAACACCAGATTTTGGGGCACAAGGCTAGGGTGCTGGGAGGTCTTTATGGATATAAAGATACGTGAGCTAAGCTTGGAATTTCAGCAGGTGGAAGCATTAGGCCTGAGCAAGAACTGCTGAGGGGAAGCTGGGCATGGTGACACATGCCTATAATTCTAGCTATTCAGGAGCCTGAGGTAGGAGGATCACAAGTTTAAGGCCAGCCTGGGCAATTTAGCAAGACTGTCCCAAAATAAAAATAAATAAATAAGGACTAGGGATGTAGTTTAGTTCCTCCTTGGTTCAATCTCCAGTATTAAAAAAAAAAAAAGGACCCATTGAGGGGAACTGTGTGAGGAGGAAAGAAGCAATCAGAAAGAAACAATCAGGAACCATTTAGGGAACCACACATAGTTTGGTTGAAAAAAAGATGAAAGATGCACGTGTGTGAGTGTGTGTATGTGTACCTGTGTATGTTGTAAGGGATAGTAGACTCCATTGCTAAACAATCTGGACCTCCTCTTACAGGCAGTGAAAAATCATGAAAGAGTTTTTTTTGAGAAAGGGTCTCACTATGTAGTTCAGGCTGGCCTTGAACTCACTGTGTAGCCCAGGCTGGCCTCAAACTCGAGGTGATCCTACTGCCTCAGCCTCCCAAGTGCTGCGATTACAGGTATGCACCACCATGCCTGGCCTCATGGAAGAGTTTTTGAGCAGGGAAGTGACATGGTAGGTAGGGAAAGTGCCCACATGGGTATTATATGCACCAAATTTTTCTCACTACAAGATGACTTTAGTATTGGTTCATTGTTGTTTAGCAAAAACTGCAGAACAACTTCCTTTCTTGTCTCTCGCTTCTCGAAGTCATTTCCCAGAAGCCTCGGTCTCTGGTCTGATCACTCCAATTCCCCTTACCTGAGCCAGCTTGGCCAGGCAATGTGGAGCTAGAGTAAGAGAGAGCCCTGAAAACCATATCTCACCACTGCCGATATCCAGTGAACAAGATTGTCGTGATGATGACATTTTCCTCGGATCCAACGGTGTCATCTGTTCAAATTGGGTTTGCCTACTGGATCCTATGACCAGACCTTCTCCTATACCTATTAGCTGCCAAGAACAAGATAGAAAAATCAAAATTTAAAAAAAATCAGGGGCTGTAGATATAGCTCAGTTGTAGCATGAGTGCTTAGAATGTGTGAGGCCCTGGCTTCAATCCCCAGTACTGCGAAACAAAACAAATCACAAAACAAAACAAAACAAAACATTAATCTTTCCCTCAGAGAGTTTAGAGTCCAGAAGTATCAGAGCTGAAAGGACCTTAGAGGTTAACTCGTTTCCCAGAGGAGGATGCTGAGAGCCAGAGAGAAGTGATTTGCACTTAATTGCTGTGGTCAGTGACCACCAGGCCACAGTTCTTTTCTTGAGCTATTTCCTGGGGTCTGGTGTCCCAAAGAGTCTTAACAGTGCAGACTTCAGAAGGCAAAAAGATAGGAAAGTGGCCCCCTGTGAGGAACACAGAAGGAAAAGGAAAGAAGAAGGAAGACACTCTTCTCTTGGGGATCCTTACAGAAATAGCGGTGCTTAAAACTGAGACAGCATTTGGCTAATTAATTCATTATCCTTCCGGCCCTCTTCCCTCTCATGGGGGATGGGGTGAGATGTAACCAAAGTATCTGTCAGCCTCAAACAGCTGCACAGATAGCAATCCTAATAGGCTGGCTAGTCTGGAGTTTCATTTTGGGAGAAATTTTCTCTCTGAAGACGATTTGTAAGCTTGATCCTGTCAGAACATAAAACCACATAACCCAACATGTTTCCAATTTTGTCCTAGCTGCCATAAAACTTTGAGCCAAATTCAGAGTCCAATTATAATCCAGTTCATTTTAGGTACCTGGCAACATCTATTCGTGCTTCCTTTACATGGTTCTCTGGTCTGTTTTCTTCCACATTTTTATTCCTAATTGTCTTTCTCCCATGTTATAAACTGATGAGTCGCCTAATATCCTCTTTAAAGTAGGCAAGATATAAATCTTAAATAAACTAAACTGTATTTACAGATGCTAAGGGGATTTGAAACAATGAAGAACATTTGAAGGAACAGAGGATATTTGGCCTAGAGGAGAGCAGCCTTATGAGGACATGATTACTGTCTTCAAATATCCAATAGGCTGTCTGGGGGGCAATGTAGTGGAATTATTCTGCTTAGCTCCAAAGGGCACAGCCAGAAACAATGGGTGAAAATTACAGGGAGACAGATCCCAGAGATAAGAAACCTTTCACAGACAAGACTTAGCAAACAGGGTGAGTTCACCATCACTGGAGGTCTTCAAACAGTAGCTCAGTCGCGTCATTTGGAGGGTCTACTGCACAGGAATGGAAAGAATGGATACAGGGGTTGGATGAGATTATTTTAAAGCTCCTCAGCCGTGAAATATGCAAAACATAGTCCTAGATGCAGAAAAAAAGACTGGAGGGAAGAAGGAAGGTGTGGAGGGAAAAGAGAAAAGAAACAAAGATTCATCAAATACTGGAACATTCCGGTTACAAGCAGTGAACCCTGACCACTTATAAATGGAAGAATAGTCCATAAACAGAAACAAAGCCCAAATTGTCCCAGTCCTATTCCAGGTGACTCTTATAGGGCAAGAGAAAGTGACAAGTCCATCCCTTTGCTCCCCACCACCATCTCACAGGCTATTATTCAAGGAAGAACAGGTAGAGGCTGTTAGAGCTGGAGGGGACTTAGAGATCAGGTAATCTAAACTCATTTTATAATCTGATAAAAAGAGGCTGCGAAGCCAGGCATGCTAGTATTCACTTGTAATCCCAGCTCTCTAGGCAGGAGAATCCCAGGTTCGAGCCCATACTGGGCAATTTAGGTACTTAGCAAGACCCTGTTTCAAAATTTTTTAAAAAATGTCTGGGGAGGGCCGGTGAGATGGCTCAGCGGCTTAAGCGCCTGCCTTGCAAGCGCGAAGGCCCGAGTTCGACTCCCGGAACCCACATACGAAAAAGGGGCCGGTGATATCGCTCAGCGGCACGGGCGCCTGCTGGCGCGCGAGGTCCTGAGGTCGACCCCCCGGTACCCACAAAAAAAAAAAAATGGCTGGGGATGTAGCTCAGTGTGTAGGCCCTGGGTTCAATCCCCAATATGGCAGTACCCACCCCCAAAATGCTCAGAGAATGGGAGGGGCTGGCCTACCTGTTGGCTACTTCATCTTACCAGGAGCTGCTTAAGGACAAGGATGATTTTGTTTATTTTTTAATTCCCCAACCATCTTGGCCCTGGATTCTTGCACATGATGGGTACACAGTAAGCAGCTGGGAAATTGAGTTGCCTAGAAAAGCTAGGATTTTTTTTTTTTTCGGAACTAGGGATTGAACCCAGGGCCTTCGCACTGAGCTATATATCCCCAGCCTTTTTTTTTTTTTTTTTTTTTAATTTTGAGACAGAGTCTCGCTAAATTGCTCAAGCTGGGCTTGAATTTGCAGTCCTCCTGCCTCAGCCTCCCAGGGTGCTGGGATTATAGGTGAGTGCCACCAAGCCTGGCTGAAGCTAGGACTTTTTTGTGTGTGTGTGGGTACTGGGGGTCGACCTCAGGACCTCGCACTCCAGCAGGCACCCGTGCTGCTGAGTGATATCACCGGCCCTTTTTTCGTATGTGGGTACCAGGAGTCGAACTCAGCACCTCACGCTTGCCAGTCAGGCACTTATGCCGCTGAGCCATCTCACCGGCCTAGAAGCTAGGACTTTTTATACCCAGACTATAATGCTTTCCATGACAACATGTCATTCAATTCTTTTTTTTTTTTTGGTACTGGGAATCGAACTCAGGACCTTGTGCTTGCCAGGCAGGCACCGTGCCACTGAGCTATATCCTCGGCCCCTTTCTCATTCAATTCTACTCCACAAACATTTTTTTCCCCATCTCTGTGTCACAGGCCAGGAGCCATTGCAAGAGAGTAACAAGAAGCAGGCTGTGTCCTCAAGCCTCATTCCCTACCCAGCCCTGCATATAGTACTTGCTGTTCTTTTGTCATGGAAAGCATTTCCCTTCTGCTTTTGCCTACCTACTGCCTCTTATTCCTTCAGATCTCAGTTCAAATGTCAGCTCATCTGCAGCGTCTTCGCTCACTCCCAGACTAGGCAGATCCCTCTGCCTAGTTCTTCTCCTTCCCTGAATTTAGCAAGTTTGTAATTACATATTGATTCACACAAGCCTTTGTTTGCTTCCTTCCTGCCTCCTTCATTGGATCGTTAGCTCTCCCAGGGCAGATACATTGTCTGCTGTGCTCCCCACTGTACACCAGGGGTCTGGAAAAAAGCCTGGTATATGAGGGGTAAACAATAAGCAATCCATATTTGTTGAATATCTGAATCACATCCTAATGGAGTATACAGATAGATAAATCATAACTACAATTGAGTGTGGTAAGGGGTGTAAGGTAACACAGAAGTCAATTCTTTGGGATGAAGGAAGCCAGCTCCTGGATCAATAGAGCTGGCCTTGGCTGGCCTTGTGGAATGTGTACACCACCAGACAACCCAGGCATGGGGAGAACAGCACAACCTCGTGAAAAATGTCTCCTGAGAATCAGGCAGTTCTGCCACAATAGGACAGACTAGGCACCTGAGTGCTGACCAGTCTTCTGGCGCAACTGACAGTCAGACCACGGGGGGCTGGCAGAGCCAGAAAGAAGCTCCTGGGATTGAGGATTCACAGACCTCTCTGTTCCTCAGCCTTCTCCTCTCCAGGAGAAAGGCTGAGAGGATTGATTGATTGGTCCTGGAATTAGGGAAGAGTTCTGCGCTTTTTTGGTGGGGTAAGACTGACTCCCAGGCATAAGAGAGTGTTGCCCTCTAGTGGTAATAATAATGAGGAGGAGGAGAAGGAGGAGGAAATAAAGGAGGAGGAGGAAGAGGAGCAGGAGGAGGAGGAAGAGAATGTTAATTAGTGTCTGCAGTCCTTGCTAGTGTGAGCAACTGGCCCTGCCTGCCTGGGATTGTTTTAGAAAGTCCCACATCTCAGGAGACCTCTAAATCCAGGGCAAACTGGGACAGTTGGTCATCCTACCCTGTGACGGTGTGCAAAGCACTCTGCATACACATGACCTTATTATATGGCTCTAACTCCCCAGGCCAGGAATCAGGACTCAGTTTGCACAGATCTGTAGAGCTTTAGAGATTCAGCCCATTTTCCACATGAGGAAACAAGCCCAAAACAGGGGAACAAACTCCCTTGTTCAACATCACATTGCAAATTAATATCAGAACTACTATCAGCAGCTAGGTATCCAGATCTACAACTTGCTCTCTGCCTGGGCCTGGCATGTCCTCAGCTGCTCTGTCACTTTGTCGAGGTCTCTCATCCACCAGGAGGCCTTCTCTAAACTACCCATCCCTCCAGCCTTTCAGAAAACTTCCCCCTCTCAAAGCCTGAAAAACTCATTTGGCACTTAGCATGTGCTACAGGTACTGCTTTTTTTCTCTGTAAGTATCTTTTTTTTTTTTTTTTAGTTTATTAGTACATGTGTGCAATACATAATGTTTACATTCCTTCTGTGGAGTTGCTACGTGTACATAACACATCTTAATTCCTTTTTTCACCTCCTTTCCCTTCCCTCCCTCGGGTAGTACTTTTTTAATCCTTTAAATGTATAGTGAGAAAAAAGGGATGCTCTTTGGCCTCCCAACCCCCATCATCGGAGATACAAGGGAGGAGAGTAGCCTCGGCTTAGGAGAGTCTCAGGTGTGCCCCTTGTTCATCCAGCGCCCTGAGGAAAGGCCATCTGGCATTGCAGAGCAAGAAAAGAAGCAGAGGGAGGCGTTTGCCGTCACCAGGTGAAATGGATTTGAGAAACAAGCGCTGCGGAGAGCCAGAAGGCAGTCCAGCAGCGATAGGAGGAAAGCAGAGTGAGTACCTTCCCCGCCCCAGGGATACCATCAGGAAATGGGTCCTTGTTTCCATGCTGTCAAAACTGCAGTGTCCTTTTCTGCTCCCCTAGTCCCTGACAAGGACCCCCCAAATCAGCTCTTACCTCTCCTCTCCACTGAGACAAATTTGCAAACTCCCACATCTCTGTGGAAACGGCAGAGAGCAGGAGAGAAGAAAAAAGGAGAAAAATCCACCCACATGCCAACAAACTGGAAAAAAAATAACCCAGGCCTTGTCTCACTCAGCTGTTGGCTTGCTGCTCCCTCCCACTGTGGCGGCTGCTCCTGCCTCCTGGACAGGGACCTGGATCTGTTCATTTCCCTTTCCCATCCTGAGCTGGCTTTTGTCAATGCCTCCTGCCTCCGCTCCTACCTCAGCTCTGAGGGAGGGTCCTGGAGCTGGAATGGAGGACTGTCAGAGCTATCAAATGCTTGTGGCCAGTCATAGATTCCGTGTCCATCACTGTACCTCCAAATCATGCAGAGGAACCTTCTCCCCTCCCAGGGCAATAAGTTAAAAAGATGGGCCACCACCCACAAGCTCGCCTCCTAGGCCACTTCTCCCGCAGATGCTGTCCCCCGCCTTTTCACTCCTTCCTTCCCCAATCCTCCTCCTCTGCCACCTCTCTCCACCATTTTCAAGTTCTGTTTTCAATCTAACCCCCTCCATTTCTATCTTTTTGTCCCTTGCCTTTTTTCACTTTCCGGCCCAGTTCTGGGCACCATATTTAAAAAAAAAAAAAAAAAAAACCATAATGGAGTATGTTGCTAGGGAAGGAGGGATCACTATTAGGAACTGTTGAGGAAAATGGAAATGTTTAGGTTGGAGGAAGGAGCCTTTTGGATAATCTGGTTTTACAGCTGAGGTGATGGAGGCCCAGTGAGGGGAGAAGGGCTGAGGCAGAAGAGGGGACAGCCTTGTTCTGTGGGCCTCCAAGAAACAGAAAGTGGAGTGAATGACAGATACAAGAAAATAAATTTAAATGACAATTTTGTTTCTTCCATCAAAATCCTTATTCCTGTTATTTCATTTCCTTGTCTTACTGTACAGGATTTCTAGTTCAATTGTGAACACAAGGGGGTGAAATGGGTATCCTTGTCTTGTTACTAATCTAAGAAAAAGATTTTAATGTTTCACTACCCTATGTGGAGTTTGCTGTAGGATTTTATTTTTTTATTTTAATTTTATTTTTTAACACAAAATTTGAATTAACTTTATTTCCTGCTGTAGGATTTTAGAGGAGACTTTTTATCAGGTTAAGGAAGTTTCTTCTTATTCCTAGTATGCTAGGCTTTATTTGGGAAAAAAAGACTTCATTTGTCATGAACAAGGGTGAAGTTTTATCAAATGCTTCCTCAGAATCTTTTCTAATTATTGTATATATTTTTCTCTTCTAATCTGTTTATGGTCAAGAGTGCAGCATTTAGTTCAAAAGAAAGGTAAAATTTCTGACATACGAAGCTATCCAAAGAGGCACTGGCTACCTCATGGGGCAAAATAGTCAGCTCAAAGTTACAGAAAATGTTCAAGCACAGTGCAGCCATTCAGTAAAGATTTAGGTGTTGGGCACAGTTTCAGGTACCTGGCATTCAGTGGTAAAGAAAGTTACAGCTCTTCTGGAGCTCATGTTTTCAGGAAAAGATGACAAACACAAATAACCAAATAAATACATTCATGAACAAGATAATTTCAGAAAGTCAGAAGTGTTATTAAGGCATATTTATTTAAAAAACAGCGCAAAAAGAAAAACAAGAATTAAAAAACAGTGCAAAGGTGGTGTGATGAGTTCAGGCTGGGGAACAAGATTAGTCAGAGAAGGACTCTGTGGAGGTGAGAGTTGAAGCGAGCTTCAATGACAAGAAGAAGCCGGTCATTTCATGAGGATCCCAGGGCATGACATTCTAGGCAGAGTGAGATACAAGGACGAAGGTCTTAGGCTAGGAAGGAGCTTGGTGTATTGATGGGACTTTGGAGAAGCCTGACTGGAGACAGCAAGAGGGAGCGCTAGTACCACATGAGGTACGAATGAAGTTTTGGAGCAAGGTTGTGTAGGGCCGTATCACCCATGAAGGCAGATTTTATTCCAGATAAAATAAAAAGTCATTGGAGAGTTTTGAGCTCAGAGTGGCACAACCTAAATTATGTATTTAAAGCTTACTCTATCTGATGTGTGAACAACGGATTATAGTGAGGGCAAAACTGGAAACAGGGAAGCTAGTTAGGAGGCTAATTCAGAGACCAGTTAGCAGTCCAGATGAGACCATGATGGCATGTGCTAGAATAGTGATGAAAGCTAAGTGGCAGATTTGGAATATATTTTTCACCTGAACATTGCTATCAATCAACTTGATCTAACTGACATAGAATACCTCACCCACTAACAGCCATTTTAAATACACATTTCTTCTCAAGCTCGAATGGTACAACTTAGCAAGATAGACCACATTCTGGACTATAAAACACACCTTGACAAATTTAAAACAACATAAATAATATAACATATGCTCACACACCACAATGGAATTAAAACAGAAATCAGTAACAGAAATATTGATGAGAAATTTCCAAATATTTGGAAATTAAACGCACCGTGCCCAGCCATAAACAACATCTTTCTAAATAACTCATGACCTGAAGAAGTTTTAAGATAAATTTAAAATATTTCCAATTAAGTGAAAATGAAAGTATAATTTATCAAAATTTGTGAGATCACAGAAAATCCTAAGTAACCTTCAGAAATACCCAATCCAAACCAAAACCAAAACACCTGGGACTAGTAAGAGACTACAGTAAGGTCATAGGATATAAGATAAATGCACGAAAAGCAATTACATTCCCGCACACCAATAACAGACAATCAGACTTTGAAATTTTAAGAAAGCAATACTAACTTAGGTATAAATATAAAACACAATATATTACCAACTTAGGTATAAATATAATAAAATGTGTACAGGATCTGAGTGGAAAAAACAAAACACTGATGAAAGAAATCAAAGAAGATGTAAGTAAAGGAAGAGCTAATTCCATGTTCATGGTAAGATTTGATATTGTTAGGATATTCTTCCAAACTTACTGCATAGATTCAACATCACTTCAGTCAAATTCCCAGCAAGCTGTATTGTGCCATACACAAAATGATTCTAAAATTTATATGTAAAGGCAAAAGACCGAACATAACCAAAATAATAGTGAAGAAGAACAAAATTGGAGGATTCACACTACCCGATTTCAAGGCAACTACAGTAGTATAAAGCTACAATACACAAGAGAATGTGTGTTAAAGAAAGAATGCACACAGAGATCAGAATGGAATATATTTTGAGACAGATCCAACAGAAATTGTTGGAAATATGGTTTGAGCAAAAGAAAGGAATCAAGGACCATCTGTAAGAGATGGGAGGAAGATTAAGCTAGAGAACTTAAAATTTCTTTAAATTTTAATCGAAGATTATAAGGTCTGTGAGTCTTTGGCCTGCCCTACGCATTTCTTCCAACCCACTACAGCTATTCGTGGGGCTTGTGTTTCCCTACTTATTGACACCATACCTCCAAGCTTAGGCTCTCCACACCTCTTTATTCTTCTATGGAGGGGGTGTTGGGTACTCTGCAAGTGAGAGCATGAACAGGGTGAATGCTGCCTCAAAACTTGTTTTTTTTTTTTTTTTATATGCCGGTACCGGGAGTCGAACTCATGACCTCGCGCTTGCCAGGCAGGCGCTTATGCCACTGAGCTATATCAATGGCCCCAAAAACTTGATTGATTGTTTGTTTGTTTTTGGTTTTGTTTGTTTGTTTTGTGGGTACCGGGGTCGACCTCAGGACCTCGTGTGCCAGCAGGCGCCCGTGCCGCTGAGCGATATCACCGGCCCTTTTTTTGTATGTGGGTTCTGGGAGTCAAACTCGGGCCCTCGCACCTGCCAGGCAGGCGCTTACGCTGCTGAGCCATCTCACCAGCTCTTGGTTTGTTTTTTTGAGACAGGGTTTCACTGTGTAGTCCAGGCTGGCCTTGAACTCATGGCGATCCTCCTGCCTCAGCCTCCTGAGCACTGAAAGTAGAGGAGTGTGCCACCAAGCTCAGCTCTAAAGTTGGTTTTAAGAGACTCCAAGCTTCATTTGTCAAAGATTCAATTACCCTATAATTAGTGTGTTAACGAAGCATGAGACAGAAGTTGAGAAAGGGAAAGAGAATGAGTGAAAGAGAAGAGAGAGAGAGAGAGATCCGGAATAAGTGATCTTTTGGGAGAACGTGGGCAGAGGAACAGGCAACAGTGGCACACAGCAGGCCTGGGGCAGAGTGCACCCAGCACTGCTAGATTCAGCCCATGGCCTCAGCAAGCTCTCCTCCCAATTTGCAGCTGTAAGAGAGCAGAGAGGCTGTTAGAGGGAGAGAGAGTCTATGTAGTGACTACATCTGGTCAGAGTGGGAGGATGGATGAAGAAAAATGGATGGATTTAGAGAAATAGTTCTTGACTTTTTGTTGAGTCATGGACCTATTTGAAAACATGATGAAGGCTATGGCCTGCACCTCCTCCCCAGAAAATGCTAAAACACGTACCAAACTTTCCCTATAATTCAGCATGTTAGTATGTGCTCTGAAACCTTCCAAGGTTCATGAAACCCTGTGTAAAATCTCTAAATTAGAGAATATTTAGGAGAATTTTAAAATGCCAACACGATCAGATAATATATTTTATGAGGCAGCTATCAGAGTGAGCTAAAGAGGAAGCCTGTGGTGGACACAGTGACACACACTTCTAATCCCAGCTACTCGGGTGGTTGAGGCAGGAGGATCACAAGTTCAAGGCCTGCTCGGGCAACTTGGCAAGAACCTGTCTCAGAATAAGATATAAAAAAGGGCTGGGGACTTACATCAGCATTCTCTGGGTTCAATCCCCAGTACCACAAGAAAGAAAAAGAATGAAAAAGAAAAGAAAAGGAAGGAAGAAAGAAAGAAAGAAGCAAGCTGAGGCAGGTGGGTAGGTGATGGAACCATTTACGAGAAAGGGAACAGCCAAAGAGAAATCAATTCCTGGGGGTTTCCAGAAAGAACCTGCTGAATTTTAAATGTCTATGGGATGTCTAAGGGGAAATATTCAGGAGGCAGTTGAACACACGGATCTGAAGTTCAGGAAAAAACATGTAGGCTGGAGCTACAGAGTTAGAGCCACTAGCATGTCAATAAGTATTATGGCTATTAAAATAGTCCACAGGAATGGATGAGATCACCCACCCAGCCTGCACAAAATCAGAGACTGAATATACAAATGGAAAATGGCCAGACTAAGTATAAAAATAGAACAATGACCCACAACTTACAGCAACCTGCCCAAGAAACCCATCCTTTATCTATAGTAAACAGCTCAGGAAGCCAGCTTGTTATAAGTGAGATTTGGCTGGAAATCAGACTGCTACCTCTAGTGACAACTCAGAAAGCTAAATAACAACTTCTGTAACAATCAGCCCAAAATGACCAGGCCTTGTATAACTGACAACTTCCCAAACTCTTGTCTCTGCTCCAATTTAGGACTAACCAGAGAATCCCTAATGCATCCCTAACCAATCACATAAGATACCCTGTTTCTAGTTAGCTGTCTACAGCCTCTCCAGGCCAACGGCCTCCGATCCGCATACATCTGAAGGTGTCCCTTTTCCACTGTTAAGCTTTCCCACTCCTCTGCCTGCCTTTGAGTCTCTGCCAAAATACAAGTGACAGTGGTTGATTCCCTTGCTATAGCAAGCTGTAAATAAACAGTCTTTGGTTTTTTCATTTGGTTGGTCTTTGTTTATTCCCACAAAAATGATTACAGAAAAGGGCTTGAACATAGCATTATCAAGCAAAAAATTTTAAGAAAAGAGCGGAGGAAGAGGGGCTCAGAAAAGTGACTGAGAAGTAGAAAACAAAGGGTAAGGAGTAAACCCAGGAGCCTGTGTGTCAAGGGCAAATCATGTTCCAAATGGAAGCAGTGGTCTGCAGTGCCAAATATTATACAAAACAAAGTTTGAAAATCATCCACCAGATTTAGCAACAAAATCACTGGTAATCTTGCAGAGAGCAGTTTCCATGGAGTAGTGGGAGTAGACAGCATTTTACAATGTGTTAAGAAGGAAGAGTAGAAGCAAAATTCAATGGGTAAGGAGGTAGAGAGGAGAAAAGATTATTATTATTATTATTATTATTATTATTATTATTATTATTTTGAGACAGGGTCTTGCTATGTAGTTCAGGCTGGCCACAAACTCGCAGCAATCCTCTTACCTCAGCCTCCCAAGTGCTGGGATCATAGGTGTGCACCACCATGCCCAACTAGAGGAGAAAAGATTTAAAAGTGAAGGAGAGATGAGCAAGTGGAGACAGCAGTGCCAACAATGTTCTCAAACTGTTTTTCCATGACAGGAAGGAAAAAAAATAGGGGAGAAGCTAGATAGTAATGAGGCAGAGGCAGTACTT
The DNA here is from genome assembly GCA_028451465.1 of Erethizon dorsatum. Classification (NCBI taxonomy): domain Eukaryota; kingdom Metazoa; phylum Chordata; class Mammalia; order Rodentia; family Erethizontidae; genus Erethizon; species Erethizon dorsatum. The sequence continues at coordinate 44,522,198 of CM051842.1, forward strand.
TTGTTTCTGTTTTTGCAGTACTGGGTGTTGAACAGTCTTACACATGCTAGGCAAGTGCTCTGCCATTGAGCTATACGAACCTAGCCCAGGCTGGCCTTGAACTTGCAATCTTCCAGCCTCAACCTCCTGAATAGCTGGGCTCACAGGTGTGGGCCACTATGTCCAGTTTCAATCCACTTTTAGAACCTTTCCATCTCCCCAGAAGGTCACTCATGCCCATTTACAGTCATTCTCTATCCCCATCCTCACCCCTGGATGGCCATTAATCTTTTTTCTGTACTCTATTTTCTATTAGAGATTGATATTTTGTGGAAAATTCATATAAATGGAATAATAATATGTTAGGTTTTTAGTACCTGGATTCTTTCTCTGAGCAAAATATTTTGGAGGTTCATATATGCTGTAGCATGTATCAGACTCCATTGCTTTTTATTTCCAAATAATTTAGATATACCATGTTTTGTTTATGTATTCACCAGTTGGTAGACATGTGGGTTGTTTCCACGTTTTGGCTATTATAAATAATACTGCTACAAACATCTGACTACAAGATTTATACATTCATATGTTTCCATTTGTCTTTGGGTAGATATTTAGGAGTGGAATTGTTGGATCACATGGTAAATTTATGTTTAATTTCTTAAACAGAGGCAATTTTTTAAATTGTGGTAAAATTCCCCCCAAATTAAACAGTACAATTCAGTGGCATTTAGTACACATATAATGTGAAGTGAGCACTTCTAGTTCCAAAAGCTTTCATCAACCCAAAAAGAAACCCCATACCTATTAAGCAGTCACTCCTCATTCCTCCCTAAACCCTGCCTTCAGCAGCCACTAATCTGCTGTCTGTATGCATTTCCCTTTTCTGGATATGTCAAATAAGTCCAGTCATACAATCTATGACCTGTTATGTCTGGCTTTTTCACTTCACTAAGCATTATGTTTTCAAGGTTCATCCACATTCTAGCATGTACTAGTTGTTATTCCTTTTTATGACTGAGTAATATTCCATGATATGCATATACTACATCTTGTTTATCCATTTATCAGTTGATGGACATTTGAGTTTTTCCCAACTTTTGGTTATTGTGACAAGACTGCTATGAACATTTGTGTGTATGTATTTGTTTGAGTACTTATCTCCAATTCTTTTGAGTATATGCCTAAGAGTGAAATTACTGGGTCATATAGCAATTCTATATTTATATTTTTTGAGGAAAATGTAAAACTGTTTTTTAATTTTATTTTTTATTAGTACATGCTTGCGGTACATAACGTTTACATTCATCATGGGGAGTTGTTACATGTACATAACACATCTTAATTGTTTTTATGTTCCATTCTCCTCCTCTCCCTCCCCCATCCCTCCATCTCATGGTCCCTTTCTCATTTACAAAAGGTCTATCTCCCTACTTCCTGTTGTCTTTTATTTTGCTCTTCAATTTATTTATATTTTGGGAGCTTGTGTGTCTGATTTACTTCCCTTAACATTATGGTCTCAAGGTGCATCCATTTTCCTACAAATGACTCAAGGTTATCCTTTTATGGCACAGTAGTACTCCATCACGTATAAATACCACATTGTCTTTGTCCATTCTTCTGTTAATAGACATATAGGCAGCTTCCAAGATTTAGCTATTATGAGTTGTGCTACTATAAACATAAGTATGCATGTATCGCTGTAATATGATGTCTTTAACTCTTTTGGGGAAGATACTTAGAAGTGGAATAGCTGGGTCAAATGGAATTCCTGGATTTAGGTTTTTGAGGAATTTTCATACTGATTTCCAGAGTGGTTGTACTAGTTTACATTCTCACCAAAAATGTAGAAGAGTTCCTTACACCAGTATTTGTTATTATTTGACTTCTTGCTGATAGATAGCCATTCTTTCGGGAGTAAGATGGAAACTCAGTACTGTTTTAATTTGCATTTCTCTAATGGCCAGAGAGGTTGAACATTTTTTCATGTATTTATTGGCCATTTGTACTTTTTCTTCTAGAGAAGTGTCTGTTCATTTCAGTTGTCCATTTTTGATTGGTCTTTTATTTTAGGGCTGTACTATTTTTGAGTTCTTTATATATCCTTCTTTTTTTTTTTTTTTTAGACAGGGTCTCAGTATATACTTCAGACTGGCCTGGACTAACTATGTAGCCCAGGATCGAGGCTATCCTCCTGCCTCAGCCTCCTGAGTTCTGGGATTACACGCATGCACCACCACGCCCGGCACCCTATATATTCTAGATATTAGACCTCTGCCTGAGGAAGGGCTAACAAAAATATTTTCCCATCCTGTAGATTATCTCTTCACTCTGTTGGTTGTTTCCTTTGCTATGCAAAAGCATTCTAATTTGATATGATCCCATTTGTTGATTCTTGGTATTTTTTCTTGTGCCGTTGGGGTTCCATTCAGAAAGTCCTTGCCTATGTCTGTTTTCAAGAGTTTTACCTGTTTTATCATCCAGCAGATTGTTTCTGTTTTAGTATTTAGATCCAAATTTGATCCATTTTGACATTAGTTTAGTATGCGATGAGAGATACGGGTGTAGCTTCAGTCTTCTGCGTGTGAATAGCCAGTTTTCCCAGCACCATTTGTTAAACAGGCCATCTTTCCTCCAGTGTATGTTTTTGGCCCCTTTGTCAAAGATCATATGTCTGAATGTGCCTGGGATTGTTTCTGCATCTTCCGTTCTGTTCCACTGATACACATGTCTGCTTTTGTGCCAGTCCCATGCTGTTTTTATCACTGTAGTTTTTGTACAGTAGTACGACTTGAAGCCCGGGATTATGATGCCTCCTGCTTTGCCCCTGTTCCCTAGGATTGCTTTTGCAATTCTGGGTCTCTCCTGGTTCCATATGAATTTTAGGATTATTTTCTCTAGGTCTGTGAGGAATGCCGCTGGCAGTTTGAGGAACAGGGGACATCTTTCCGTTTTGTGATGTCCTATTTGATCTCCTATTTCAAAGTACTGTAGTTTTCATTGTAAAAGTCTTTCACTTACTTGGTTAGGTTAATTCCTAAATACTTCATTTTTCTTGATGCTGTGACTGGTATTTTCCTAATTTCTTTCTCAATGAGTTCATTATCGGTGTACAGGAATGCTACTGATTTTTGCGTGTTGATTTTGTAACCTGCTACACTACTGAATTTGGTTATTAATTGTAGGAGTCTTTTTGTGGAAATTTTTAGGTCTTCTGTAGAGGATCATGTCACCTGCAAATAATGATAATTTGACTTCTTCCTTTCCCTTACATATCCCTTTTATTTCTTTCTCTTTCCCGGTTGCTCAGGCTAATGTTTTATGTACTGTATTGAACAGGAGTGGTGATACTGGACATCCTTGTCTCGTTCCTGATTTTAGAGGACACACTTTCAGCTTTTCCCCATTTAATAGGATGTGGGCTGTCGGTTTGTCATAAATGGCTTTGATCAGGTTGAGATAAGGTCCTTCTGTACCAGTGGTGGCAAATCTATGGCACACGTGCCACAGCGGGCTGTTTGTATCATTGAAAGCTGTAAAAGGTTCACCATCACTGCTCTATACCTGTTTTTTTCTGGGGTTTTTATCATGAATGGATGTTGCGTTTTGTCAAGGGATTTTCCTGCATCTATTGAGATGATCATTTGATTTTTGTCCTTCTGTTTATGTGATGTATTAAATTTGTATATGTTGAACCATCCTTGCATCCCTGAGATGCAGCCTGCTTGGTGATGCTGTACGATCTTTTGGATGATTAGTTGCATTCTGTGTGCCAGCGCAGTGGTACCTTGGCTCATGAACTTAATTCGTTCCACAATTCTGTTGAAGATGGCCACATTCGTGTTCATGCGGGGAAGATGGCTGTGGTCATGTTCATCACCCCATGTGGAGTTTGCAAATGAAAGCAAAATTTTGCCGAATTGTTCACGAACAGAAACGTTCGTGAACCGATGTATTACTGTACCTTGTTGAGGATTTTTACATTGGTGTTCGTTAAAGAGATTGGCCTGTAGTTCTCTTTTTTGGTTGCGTCCTTGTCTGGTTTTGGCATCAGGGCAATGCTAGCTTCCAGGAATGGCTTTGGGAGTACTCCTCTCTGAATTTCATTAAAGAGTTTGAGGAGTATTGGTGTTAGATCTTCCCTGGAATCGAGCAGTGAATCCATCAGGTCCTGGGCTTTTCTCAGTTGGTAGTTTTTTTTAAATTGCTGTTTCAATTTCATCGCCAGTTACTGGATTCTAGGAGCTGTCTAATTTCTTCTGTGACCCATGATTATTCGAGAGTATGCTGTTTAATTTCCACGTGTTTGAATACTTTCTGTGGTTTCTTTTGCCGTTGATTTCTCATTTCATTGCACTAGGTCTGATAATATGCACGGGATAATCTCAATTCTTTGCATTTACATGACTAGTCGTGCGTGCTGTACAGGCTGGTGTGTGGTCTGTTTTGGAGAGAAGCCCATGTGCTGCTGAGAAGAATGTGTATTGTCTTGTTGGGTGGAACACTGTTGATAAGTGCATTTGTTTGAAGGTTTGGTTCAACTCTGATATTTCTTTGTTGATTTTTGTCTAGTTGACATGTCTATTTGTGACAGTGGGGTCTTGGGGTCTCTCACTATAATTATGCTGATGTTTATCTTTTATGTCCAGTAGTGTTTGATTTATGAAGCTGGGTACACCAGTGTTCTGTGCATATGTTTATAATCTCTTCCTGTTGGATTGTACCCTTAACCAATACGTAGGGCCTTGTTTGCCTCTTCTGATCAGTTTTGGCTTGAGGTCCACTTTGTCTGGAAATAGGATAGCTACTCCTGCTTATTTTCTGGTTCTCATTTTATAGAATATTGTTTCCCATCCTTTGATTTGTAGTCTATGTGTGTCTTTTTGGCTTAAATGTGTTTCTTGTGAGATCATTATTTAGCCTACCACACCACATAAATAAATTAACTATTCAATAAAATAAAATAATAAAACAAAATAAGTTGAAGATATTCTTTTCCTTCACAGTTTCTGGGTTTTGAGTTGCGTGAGGATTGTCTTGTCTCCTCTAGACTGTAAAAATATATATTCAGACTTTCTCTTAAACTAATAGTAGTGATAGTTTTTTTTTCTAAAGTACGATTTACATGCAATGAAATATTCAGATTTTTTTGTTGTTGTTGTTGAGACAGGGTTTCACTGTGTAGTCCAGGGTGGCTTCGAACTTGCAGCAAATCTCCTGCCTCCCAAGTGCTGGGATTACAGGTGTGCGCCACCATGCCTGGAAATATTCAGATCTTGGGTGAAAAGTTCAATCAGTTTTAACAAAAGTATGAACTTGTGTCACCCACATCTCTATCAAGATATAGATCATTTCGGTAGTCCTAATGACCCTTCAATATCAACCTTCTCCTAAAGTGCCATTGTTCTGATTTCTATCAGTTTTATAGTTTTAAATAGCTTTACCTACTCTTGAACAATATAGAAATGGAATCATACAGTATGTGCTCAGCATAACGACTCTGAGATTCATCCCAATTGTTGCTTATATCAAGAGTCCCTTTCTTTTCATTGCTAAGTATTCCTCCGGTGCATGGCTGTACCATAATTTCTTTATCTATTCACCTACTGATGGATATTTGGATTTTCATTTTTTGTTGATTAGGAATAAATTATGGGATTAAGATGCGTTATGTACATGTACCAACTCCCCACGATGAATGTAATCATTATGTACAGCAAACAGGTACTAAAAAATGAATAATGTATGGGTGGTTCTTGAGTATTTATATTTTCAAAACACCTGGAATTTATTTTGATGTAAGAAATGAGAAGAGGGGCCGGTGAGATGGCTCAGCGGCTTAAGCGCCTGCCCGGGAAGCGCGAGGGCCCGAGTTCGACTCCCGGAACCCACATACGAAAAAGGGGCCGGTGATATCGCTCAGCGGCACGGGCGCCTGCTGGCGCGCGAGGTCCTGAGGTCGACCCCCCGGTACCCACAAAAAAAAAAAAAAAAAAAAAAAGAAATGAGAAGAGATGCAACTTTATTTTTTTCCAAATCACAAGCCAATTATCTTAATACCGTTTATTGCACAAACCATCTTTTATGAATAAATTAAAATATCACCTGCAATATACTAAATTTTCCATGGGTCTAGTTTTTTTTCTGAACATTCTACTGTGTTCCATCAATCTAATTTTCAGTTTTGAGCCAGTACCACTGTGTTTAGGTTGATATAGCCTCACAATGTCTTTCAATAAGTAGTAATACTGGTTGCTACTTATTACTCATTACTCATTTTTAGAATTTTACTGGTTATTTCTGGATGCTTATATTTCTAAAGGGATACAATTAATTAGAAATATAATGTCGGGGCCGGTGAGACGGCTCAGCGGCTTAAGCGCCTGCCTTGCAAGCGCGAAGGCCCGAGTTCGACTCCCGGATCCCACATACGAAAAAGGGGCCGGTGATATCGCTCAGCGGCACGGGTGCCTGTTGGCGCGCGAGGTCCTGAGGTCGTCCCCCCGGTACCCACAAAAAAAAAAAAAAAAAAAAAAAAAAAAGAAATATAATGTCACCTAAAAATTGAGTTGCATTAAATGTATAAGTTAATTGGCAGAGTATTATCATTTTTTTAATCAATATTGAGGCTGGCTATCCAGAAACCAGGTATGACTCTCTGTTTATTCAAATAGTTTATAACCCATAAGGGAGCTTCTTAACTGTACAGTGAAGTTTCCAGAGAGTACAATGGAAAGGTTTTGGAGAAAGTGAGGCAATTCAGGGTTGGCTCGAGGGAGGGAAAATGCAGAGTTATAGGAAATACAGAAGAAAAGAGATGATCACAGAACTCATATATAAGATGGGTACTGTATTAGTTACCTATTACTGACTAACAAATGATCACAAATTTGGTGGCTGAAAACCACAATTTTTTATGGTCATAGTCAGAAACCTAAGCATAGTTTGGCCAGGTGCTCTTCTTCATGGTCTCTCACAAGGCTGCAATCAAGATGTCAGCCAGGGCTGGGGCCTCATCAAAAGGCTTGACAGAGGAAGGGTCCACTTCCAAGGTCACCTCGTAATTGGCAGATTTTGATTTCTCAAAGATTGTTGGGCTGAAAGCCTCAGTTTCTGGCTTGATAATAGCCTTCAGTTCCTTGACACATGGACCTTCCCAACAATTATTTGTTGCCAACAAGGGGGCTGGGGTGTAACTCAGTGGTAGGGCACTTGCCTGGCATGTGCAAGGCACTGGGTTGCATCCCCAGCATCACACACATGCGCACGTATGCACACACACACACACCAGCCAACAAGGAAAAGAATCATGGTCTAGCAAGATGGAAGTTGAAGTCTTATGTAGCCTAACCATCACGAGAAATTCCACACCTTTGCCACATTCTATCAATTAGGAACAAGTCCCTGGGTCAGCCTATACTCAAGAGGCAGTTACACAAGAGTGTGAATACCAAAAGTCAAGATCACTGAGAATCATCCTACCTGCCAACGTGCCAAGAAATATGTTATGGTAAATTTTGTATCAAAATTTGCTAAAGTAATGTCCTAGAAATCTCTTGGCACATGGGGAAAGAAAAGCCACATGTCTTCACATATAACCTAGAACAACTGTATTTCCAAGAGAAATATGGACTCTGGCAGGACTCTTGGCTCGTAAGGCTGGGTAAATAGTAATTACTTTCTTTCGTGTAACACTTCAGGGTTTACAAATCTGCTTTTGGAGTCATTGTTTAATTTGATTCTCTTAATGATTCTGTGAGGTAGTCCGTCAATGAAACTACAGTTCCAAGAGGTTACCTGACCACCCCAGATCTCATAATAAGTGGGTGGCAGAACTGGGACAAGATCCTCAATCTTCAAAATCCTAGCCTTTTTTTTTTTTTTTTTTTTTTGAGACAGTGTCTTGCTATGTAGCCTAAGCTGGCCTTGAACTTGTGGTGATCCTCCTGCCTCATCCCCCTGAGTGCTGGGATTACAAATGTGTGCCACTATGCCCAGCTCTCTCTGGATTCTTATCCTGGCTCAGTTATTACTAGCCAGTCAGTCAACCTCACTCCACCTTCCAGAATTACTCTAACGAACAGATCATGGGAACAGAAAAAATGTTTGTAAAGCTCCAGCACACTGTCTAGCACATAGTAAATTCTCACCAAATAGAAGTTACAAATTGTTATCCTTTCCACTGTTCTAGCCCAACCTCTATGCCAATCACTTCCAGTTCCTTCCTTACCCTTAATCTCTGTGGTACCACATCCCAAGATACAACTCGCTTTCAGATGACATCAGTGAGGCTGAGACAGGAGGATTGCTGTGAGTTCCAGGCCAGCCTGGGCTACAAAGTGAGTTCAAGGCCAGCTTGAACTGCATAGAGAAACGCTGTCTCAAAACAAAAAAAAAAAAAAAAAAAAAAAAAAAGACATCAGTATCCAGTGACTTTTTTTTTTTTTTTGAGAAAGGGTCTCTCTATGTAGTCCAGGCTGGCCTGGAACTCACTAAGTAGCCCAGGCTGGCCTCAAACTTATGGCGACCCTCCTGCCTCAGCCTCCTGAGCGTTGGGATTGCAGGCATGCGCCACCACACCCGGCTCCCAGTAACTTTTATAGGAAGACATTGTCCATCTCCCAACACTTTCAACAAAGAGCATTTGATTGTCAGTAATGTGGCTTCAGCGTTTTTCCAAAGAAAAAAAAAAGCAAACTCTTAAAATATAACAACACTTAGTGCCCAAATCTTGGTTTCTAAATGTCTGCTAAAAATAACCAGGGCTCCTTGAAAAAAATGGCTGATTCCAGTGCTGGAGCAGGGAAAATACAAGAGTTCTGGAGCATCTTATGGTGCCAGAAAACAAGAAAGTATTCAAATAAATATGGAGTCACAAAAGTAAAAAAGACACAGAAGCCAGCTTGGAGGGATTATGGTTAAATCTGGGTGGCAATCTGATTGGATTGAGAGATGCCTAGAGAATTGATAAATCATTACTTCTGGATACGTGTCTGAAGACTGGCATGGGGTGAGCAAACTGAGCGAGGACGACCCTCCCTGAATGTGACCAGGCACCATCCAAACAGGTGAGGGCCCAGATGGGAAGAAGGAAGAAGCACGCCATTGCTGTCTCTATCCAGTGAAAATTCTTTATGAAGTGGGTACATTTTCTGACGCTGCTACCCTTGGACATCAGAGTCCAGATTCTTTGGACTCCAGACCTTTGGATTTTGGGACTTGGACCAGCAGCCCTCTGGTCATCTCTTGGGCCTAGGGGGTGCATCATCGGCTTCTCTTGTTTTGAGGTTTCTGGCTCTTCAGCTTACAGCCAGCCACTGTGGAACTTTTCAGTCTCTGTAATCATGTGAACCTATCTAATAAACCCCCCATATTATTAGAACCCTGGAGAACCTTAATACAGAAGGCTTCCTACCTGGTCAAACACGAGACATTTGAACATCAAAATAAAGAATGATATTAATGTGTTCTAACCCACTGAGTAAAATAGAAAACAATGAGTCCATGAGGACATAAATAAATAAATGCAGGAGAAAGGAAAGCTCCCCTTTATAATAGAAAGCCAGCTAATACATGCCAAAAGAATGATGGAATTTGAAAATCACCATTCGGCAACCCCAGCCATAATAATTGTTTCATGTGATAATAATCAGTGAATGTAAAAATCAGTGGGCTCATGTTTGAGCAACAATATACTACTTACGCAGAACTGCAATGCATCTTTCCACAAGATACTTGTTATTTACAATAACTTTACACTGGAGAAGCCTAGAGGATACCACCTTAATCAAGTGATCAAAGTTAGCATAACCATTCATGGGACAAATAGACATCATATGCCTCCTGATATGCACTGAAAAGGGCACACCATTACTTCTATGACATTCTTTCCAAAATGCGTAACACAAATCATGAGAAACACCAGGCAAACTCAAATTGAGGGGCTATCTAAAAACAACTAGCCTGTACTCCTAAAAAATGTCAGTGTCATGAAACACAAAGAAAGACTGAGGAACTCTTCCATACTAAAGAGACAAAGCAACCAAATGTATGTTACTCAGAAAATTATTTTGCTATAAAGAATATTGTAGAGGAAATCAGTAAGTTTTGAATAAGGTCTATAAATTACAAATATAAAATTGTATTAATGTGAAGTTTTTTGATAATTGCTCTATGTTTATATAAAACAACTACCTCCTCCTCTTCTTCCTCCTCTTCTTCCTCTTCCCCTCCTTCTCCTTCTTTATCCTTCTCCTTCTCCTTCTTCTTTTTGAGACAGGGTCTCCCTATGCAGTTCAGGCTGTCCTTGAACTCACTATGTAGCCCAGGCTGGCCTCAAACTTATGAGATCCTCCTGCCTCAGCCTACCAAGTGCTGGGATTACAGGCATGCACCACACGCCTGGCCATAAAACAACTTCTTGTTTTATGGCCAGGCGTAAATTCACATTGAAGTATTTAGGAATAAAGAGGCATTATGTTTGCAACTGAATATCAGTTGAGACAGAAGAAGAAATAGAATAGGACAAACAAATATGATAAAATGTTGACATTTGAGGAATCTAGTTGAAAAGTATATAGCAATGCTTTGTACTATAGCTGAAACTTGAACATATCAAGCTGAGGCTGTAACTCAGTGGTAGAACACTTGCCTAGCGTGCACGGGGGTTCAATCTTCAGTACCGCCAAAAAAAAAAAAAGGGAAAGAAGGAAGGAAGGGGGCCGGTGAGATGGCTCAGCGGCGTAAGCGCCTGCCTTGCAAGCGCAAGGGCCCGAGTTTGACTCCCAGAACCCACATACGAAAAAGGGGCCGGTGATATCGCTCAGCAGCACGGGCGCCTGCTGGCGCATGAGGTCCTGAGGTCGACCCCCCGGTACCCACACAAAAAAAAAAAAGAAGGAAGGAAGGGAGGAAGGAAGGGGAAGAGAAAAATATTTATAAAAACCCTACAGCTACACCATATTCACTAGACGCTTCCTCACCAAAATCAAGAAAAGGGCAAGGATGTCTGTTCTCATCATTCCTAGTCAACATCATACTGGAAGTCCTAGCTAAGGCAGTAAGACAAGAAAAGGAAATAAAAGATTGGGATGGAAGAAATAAAACTCTCTGCAGATGACTTTGTCTATGTTAAAAATTCTGAGGAATAAAAAACACCTCTTATATTTAATAAGTAATTATGACAAGGTTGTAAGATACAGGGTTAGTACACAAAAGCCAACTGCCTTCTTATACAGAGCAAAGAACAACTGGATTTTAAAGTGAAAAAACCCCACAACAATATCATGTACATTAGCACCAAAAAAGAAATACTAATATATGTACATATGTACATTCCATAAAATTAATTTAATTATTATTTATCACAAACATATACTAATAAAAAAGATCTGATCAGACACCTCACCAAAAAAGCACATACGGGCACAAAAGCATATGAAAAGATGCATGACATCATGTGTCGTTAGGAAGCTTCAAATTAAAACAATGAAATATCGGCACATACCTATTAGAATGACTAAATTCTAAAACACTAACAGCACCAAATGCTAATGAGGATATGAAGCAACAGGATTTATCATTTATCACTGATGGAAATGCAAAATGGGACAACCATTTTGGAATACAACTTAATAGTTTCTTACAAAATAAACATCTTACCACACGACCCAGTAGTTGTGCTTCTTGGTATTTATCCAAATGAGTAAAAAACTAATGCTCACACAAAAACCTTCATATGAGTATTTACAGTATCCTTTTTCATAATTGCCCAAACTTGGAGACAATCATGATGATCTTCAGTAGATGAGTGAATAAACATACCATGGTACATCTATACAATGGAATATTATTCAGCAATAAAAATAAATGAATGATCAAGCCATGAAAAGACACGGAAGAACCTTAAATGCATATGCTAAGTGAAGGAAGCCAATATAAAAAGACTGCATACTAATATGGTTCCAACTATATGACATTCTGGAAAAGGCAAAAATATGGAGACAGTAAAAAGATCAATGGGGGAGAAAGGGATACCTAGATGTGTACAGAGGATTTCTCAGGGCAGTGAAACCACTTTGGTATTGCAATGATGTATATACATCATTATATATTTGTCAAAACTCACAGAATGAGCCAAGCGCTGTGGTGCACACCTGTAGTCTCAGCTACTCAGGAGGCTGAGGTGGGAGGATCAGTTGAAACCAGCTTGGATAACATAGCAAGACTCTGTCTCAAAAAAAGAAAACAAGCAGAGGGGAGGGTGGGAGAGGAAGGGCACAGAGAAAGACTGAGATGTGTTATGTACATGTACCTGCTCCCCATGATGAATGTAATCATTATGTACTGCAAATATGTACTAATAAAAATAAAAATTAAAAAAACCAAAAAACCTCATAAAATGTACAACACCAAGAGTAAACCTTAATTACTATGGATTTAGCTAATAACAATGTATCAATATTGGTTCATCAATTATAACAAGTATACCACACTAATACAAGATGTTGATAATAGAGGAAAGTAAAGTAGGGTGAAGGGTATATGAGAACTGTCTGTACTTTCCATATGGATTTTTGTGCAAGTCCAAAACTGCTCAAAAAATAAAGTTTACATGTATTTTTAAAAAGGAATAAGGTACTGCTATATGTTCCAACATGGATGAGCCTTGAAAACATTATGCTAGCTCATATAAGCACATGCTTATAATCCTAGCACTCTGAGAAGCTGAGGCAGGAGGACGGCAAGTTCAAGCCCAGCCTGGACAACTCAGTGACTTAGTGAGACCCTGTCTCCAAAAGAAAAAGAAAAGGGAAGGGAAAGGAAGGGAAGGGAAGGGAAGGGAAGGGAAGAAAGGCTGGGAATGTAGCTCAGTGCAAAGGCCCTGGTTTTAATCCCGAGAGAGAGAGAGGAATTATGTTTCATAAAGGTCACATTTTGTGTGATTCCACTTATATGAAATGTTAAGAATAGGTAAACCTAAAGAGGCAGAAAGTAGATTAGTGGTGGCCTAAGACTGGAGGGATACAGACATGATGTGTGACAGCTAAGTGGTATAAGATTTCTTTTTTGGGAAATGAGAATATTCTAAAATTGATTGTGATTATGGTGGCACAACTCTATGAATATATTAAAAGCCATTGTATTCTATAAACTAAATGGGTGAATTGTGTGGTATGGTATGTTAATTATATCTCAATAAAGCTATTTAGAAGAACAAAAATCTTACAGCCATACCACCCTGAATGTACCCGATCTCGTCTAAAAGAACAAAAACCGTAGCTACACACACACACACACACACACACACACACACACACCTAATCCCTAGAACCTATACATAAAATTGGTCCTCATATTCAGTTTCCATACCTGCAGATTCAACTGAAAATCAAAAATATTTTAAAAAATTATGTTTATACTGAACATAAAGACTTCTGTTACATTGAATGCTAATGTCTGGTGTCCTGAATAACTAACTTAAAGATAGTAATACGTAATGTATTAACCATTGTTACCCTCCTATTATGTTGGTTTGAAAATTTGTTCTTCTTTTGATTTGTTTTGTTTTTTCTTCTCTTTAAAAAAAAAAAAAGACTTCTGTTACTATTCCCTAAACAATACAATATAACAAATATTTATATTATATTAAATATTATAAATAATCTAGAGATGATTTAAACTATATAGGCGGATGTGTGTAGGTTATGTGCAAATACTGTATCATTTTATACAAGGGACTTGAGCGCCCATGGATTTTGGCATCTGAGGATAGTCCTGGAACACAAATCCCTGTCAGATAGCTGAGGGATGACTATATAGACTTAGAATAGCAACACATAGGCTACTGTGCTCTCTTTTTCACAGTGCTCCACCCTCACCCTGTAGGGTGTACTTCTTTTCCTACTTTTTTTTTTTTGTGTGTGTGGGTACCGGGGGTCGACCTCAGGACCTCGCACACCAGCAGGCGCCCGTGCCGCTGAGCGATATCACCGGCCCTTTTTTCGTATGTGGGTTCCGGGAGTTGAACTCGGGCCCTCGCTCTTGCCAGGCAGGTGCTTATGCTGCTGAGCCATCTCACTGGCCCCTCTTTTCCTACTTTTAATTGGCCTGCACTCACTCTGCAGAGCATGTTTCTTTTCCTACCTCTAATAAATGTAAAACCTCGCTGCCCTTAAAAAACTAAAAAGAATATCTACCCCAAGGCCACACAAAAAGTGGTAACAGTGGCAACTCCCAGTAGAGAACTGAGGAACCAAGGATGAGGTATAAGACAATTTTTACTGTATACCTGTGTCATCTGAAGGTTTTATCTCGTACGTGTATTACATACTACAGAGTTCCCCTCAAATACTATTTCTCCCAAACAACAATCTTCTTATGCTATCTCCCAAAATAAGACACAAAGAAAATCAAACCCAAAACATGGCCAAACAAATTTAAAGGAAATACCAAACCATATATCCATTCAATGGAATGTCTTCATGTCATTTAAGTGATGCTTATATTACAAAGAATGTTAAACCTAGCACGGTGCCACCTGCCTGTAATCCCAGCACTCTGAGAGGCTGAGGCAGGAGGATCACAAGTTTGAGCCCAGTCTGAGAAACTCAGTGACTTAGAGACCTGTCTCAAACTGAAAAATAAAGATGGGCAGACCGGGGATGTAGCTCAGTGGGAAGGAGCTTATATGAAAATGGCAATACAGAATTGAACATAGAACATCCTAAATATGTTTTTTTTTTAAGATTACAATAAATAAATACAACAAGATGCTAACATTATTTGCATTTGGGTGGTAGGATGTTATTATGGCTTATATCTGGATGTCCCACCAAAGCTTCATGCACTCATAGGTGGGGCTTTTGGGAGTGACTGGATCATGGGTGTGTGACACTGAATTAGTCCTCTGATTGGTTTAGCATAGTTCTGAGTGTGGGTAATGGGAAGACCCACCCTGGGTGTGAGTGGTACCAACCAATAGGCTTGTAGCCTGGATGGAATAAAAAGGGAAAGCAGAAGGAAGGCTGCTGCTTCCTGCCCTGCGATGGACTGTTTCTCCTCTGCCATGTCCCTCTGCCATGCTGCCCTACCTTGGAGCCAGCTGACTATGGACTGAAACCTCTACAAACTGGAAAATAAACTACAAAATAAACCTTTCCTCCTTTAACTTGTCGGTGTCAGGTGTGTATTTTGTTCTAGCAACGAGAAAAGACAGATGTGGGGGTTTATGTTGTTGTTGTTTTGGTCTTTTTTTTTTTTGTGGGTACCGGGGGGTCGACCTCAGGACCTCGCGTGCCAACAGGCACCCGTGCCGCTGAGCGATATCACCAGCCCCTTTTTCGTATGTGGGTTCCGGGAGTCGAACTCGGGCCCTCGCGCTTGCAAGGCAGGCACTTACGCCGCTGAGCCGTCTCACCGGCCCTGTTTTGCTCTTTTTGAAATAGGATCTCACTATGTAGTTCAGGCTGGCCTTGAGCTCACTATGTAACCCAGGCTGGCCTCAAACTCATGGGAATCCTCCTGCCTCCGCCTCCCAAGAGCTGGGATTACAGGCATGCACCACCATGCCCAGCTCTTATTTGTTTTCATCAATGAATATATATTAATTTTGAGAGTACGGGGGTTTATTCTGTCATTTGGGGATTTCTGGAAAGAGGGTGAGTTTAGTCATGTTCCTCCGATGGGGCACATTATCATTAGTTCATTCAAAGCTTCTCTCTTTATTCCTTTTGTTTGTTCATTTTATTTATTCTCCAGTATAGTATTTTCACATCTCACTCTCCCTTCCCCCCAAGACAAACAAACATACATTTATTTATTTATTTTTGCACAACTAGGGATTAAACCCAGGTCCTTATACTGAGCTACATCTTTTCTTTCAACGTTTTAAAATTTTGAGGCAGGGTTTCCCTAAATTGTCCAAGCTGGGCTTGAACTTGCAATCCTTCCACCTCAGCCTTCCAGAGTGCTGGATTACAGGCATACACCATCAGGCCTGGCTAAATTTTTTTTATGGTGATAGGGATTGAACCCGGAGCCTTGCATACGCTAGACAAGCATTCTACCACTGAGCTACAGCTTCAGCCCCCTTTGAGGGTATTTATTTGTTTTGTTTTGTTTTGTTTTGAGACAGGGCCTTGCCATGTAGTTCAGGCTGCCATTGAACTCACTATGTAGCCCAGGCTGGCCTCGAACTCATGGCAGTCCTTCTGTCTCGGCCTCCCAAGTGCTGGGATTACAGGCATGTGCCACCACATTAAATACTCAAATGTATTTAATGAGTTTTACTTATAGCGTCATAAAGTTTTGAATGCATATATTGTCCCATATGGCCTGGCATTCTAGCTCCAGGCCATCCAGTGCTCAAGGGCAAGGTCACAGTGGGTGTTCAGAATCTGATTTTTCTCTCTTCCACCTTGACAATTATTTCTCTAAGACCCACGTTCAAGGTATGACTCCACTATTAATTATCCAGTTGTCTAAGGGGAATGTTGTGAGAGGCTGGGGCAATGTGGAAAATGATTTGGACTGAATCAGAATCGGAGTTCTACCACACTTGGACTTAGCCGTGTGGCTTTGGTAAATCGCCCAAGTCTCCCTTTGCTTCAGTTTCCTTACCTACAAGAGGGAGGCGAAATAATATCACCTACCTCAGAGGTTCCGCTCATTTTCCATCCCGTATACTTACAAGATCGGCTGATTTGGACTTCTGGGCCACCGCAGCCTGCACCAGTTGACCCAAACCACGCCCCTTCTCCCGAAAACCACATCCAGGGGTGGAGTGGAGACTGCCAGGCAACAAGTGAAGTCACGCAGGCCCACTTCGGCAAGAGTGCGCAATCATAGAGCTAAACCCAAATTTTATTGATCCTCCAACCCTTCGTGCACTTGGATTCATTCAGTGTATATTCGCTGACCCTACTCTCTGATCTGCTAGGTGCTAGGCTTTGCTGGCGACAGCATCCCTGCTCTCCATGGCCTTCAATTTGATAGGCCAGAGAGCCCCAGATATCAGAGGCAAAAGAGAGGTCTGGCGGATGCGTTAGCTCAAAGGATAGAATCCGATCCAGTTTGGGAACCAAGGTCAGCTGCAAGTGTAAAGTGACGCTTGACCACCACTTGGGTTCACTGGGTTAAGGGAGTCAATGTGAAGAGCTTGTATGAAGTCAATGCGAAGACCTAGAAAAGAGAAAGTCTTGTGTATTCTAGGAACCATTTATTATTAGTTTAGTAGTCAGAGCATAGGATGAGGCCAAGAATGGCAATAAATGAGGCTCAATGAATGGTTTGGCAGGGGCCAGAGCTCTGAATGACCTTAACTGCCAAAGGTGCTAGAACTTTATCCCATGTGGAATGGGCACCATAGAAGGAAAGGATGTGTTGGCTTTTGTGTCAGTGCCCTCTTACTGTTGGTCTTCATGAAGCATAGTAGGTTGAAGATGGCCATTCTGGAAGCCAGGGAGTAGAGCTGGGGTCATTCATGTGAAGGATGTTGAGGCTGGACAGGGCAGTAGCCGAAGGTGAGGAAAGATTTGAAAGAAAGAGAAAATCATCAGCTGGATTTGGTGAGTGATCAGCTATGAGAAGATACGAGGGGTTGAGGCTGAACATAAGACAGAGAACACAGAGGAAATGCATTGCACGCGTTTAAGTGGGTAAGACAGAGATAAGTGCCAGAGGAACTCAGAGAGCTGAGAAATCAGTGTGGGGTAGAATGTGCAGAAACACTTTTCTGGAAGAGGAAGGATTCAGGCTAAGACTCATTGTATGATTTTGGGCCAGCCACTTTACCTTTCTGTGGTCCTGTAGGTTTTTACCTGCTAAATTGGGAAATAGAGAATTGTGAGTGTTGAATTACTAAGAGAATGCTCAGGCAGTGTCTACCCCTGTGGATGATTTGGAGGAGGAGTTAAGCAAGTAGGTATGTTTGGGCCACTGTGGGATGGGGCTGGGCTGCCCTTTGTGCAGTGGTACTACCTACCACAGGCAGGAGGACACCCATTCATGAAGCTGCAGCTGAAGGTGGTGTGTGAAGAGGGAAGATGTGGATTGGGTGTGTGTTGGATTTGGAGGTGGGGGTCAAAGGCTAAGGCAATCGAATCAGTCTTACTATGAGAAGCCCTATCTTGGCAGTCAGCAGAGAGGGGCTTCATTTAACTGTGAATCCCAGACTGCCACTTCTTCAGAAAGTACCAGGCCTGTGAAGCATGAGGCCTCTGTGTTGATTTCAAGTCAGCATCAGATTTGCTGTATAATGCTGAGTCAGCTCTAAACTGCTCTTGGTCCCAGGTTTTCCCATATGAACAACAAAAAGATATGTGTATGTTGGTAGGGAGGTGGATGAAATGTTTCCAGAAGTTTCATCCATGTTTGTTTTGTTTAGTTTCATTTGTTTTAATTTGGTTTGGTTTTGGTTTTGGTTTTTAGAGACAGGGTCTTGCTGTGTAGCCCAGGCCGGCCTCGAACTCGCAGCAATCCTCCTCCCTCAGCCTCTCAGGTGCTGGGATTATAGGTGTGTGCCACGCCTGGTGTCCTCCAGGTGTTTTATGCTTCAGTTCTGTAACCGAGTCCTTTTATAAAAGTCTAGTCATGCTGAGCACTATCCAGAGGCTGAGGCAAAAGGATTACCTGAGCCCAAGCGTTCAAGACCAGCTTGAGCAACCTAGGGAGACCCCATCCAGAGGGAAGAGGGAGAGGGAGAGAGGAGGGGAGGAGGGAGGGGGGACGGAGGGGAAGGGGAGGGAGAGGGGGTGGGAGCGAGAGAGATCAAAAACAAAACTCTAGTTCTGTATCCATTCCTGAGTTGCTGTGAGGCCTTGAGCCAGCTGCTGGACCTCTCTTGGCTTATTTTCACATCTGAAATATCAGGAGATTGGGGAGGAGAGTCTCTAACGTCCAATGATTCTCCCTAGAGGACGTTCACCCTCATCTCCAGCTGAAAGCTGCAGACAAATCAGAGGAAAGTAAGGTGCTGGTCACAGACGAACCCCTTTCCAAATCTTCTCCCACTGCCCTCCCCTCCACACTGTCAGGAGCTTGCAGCACTGGCTGGCTTGCCAAACTTGTTGCCATGACAACGGGTTACAAATAACTCAGATGCAGACGAATATTTTAACCCAAGAGCTGCTGGGCCAAGGGCTTCTTGCTCCTTCCCCAGACCAGACTGAGGAAAACAATCCAAATTCTTTAGGATCAATTCACTTCCTGCTAATAAGCTTGCCAAGGTTCCTCAGTGTCCTAGCACTCCAGGCCTTTAAAAAACCTGACTCAATTCTTTCCAATCACATTTCTTACATGCTCCCATTAGAAAGTGATCACTCCTATTTTTTTGACACCTACTATCTACCAAATCCTGTGTTGGGTGCTTTACATAGAATATCTAAGGAAATCTTCCCCAACACTCTTTATCAGGTAGATACTATTATTCTATCTGTGACTGTATTCTCCCCTGGACATTATGTTATAGGGGGAAAATTGAGGCCTATGGATGTAAGGTCAGGGAGTCAGAATTCAAACTCAAATCCATCAGATTCCCAAAACCTAGTGTTTTTCCATTGCTAATGATTCTCAAATGTTGATTTTACACACTTGGTATATGCAGATAATCTGGGAGTAGTTAAAAATTCAGATTCTAGCTGTCCTGATGATACACACTTGTAATTTCAGCTACTTGGGAGGCTGAGGCAAAAAGATTGTGAGTCCAGCTTGGGCAAGTTAGCAACACGCTCTCTCAAAATACATTTTAAAAAAAGAGCTAGGGATGTAGCTCAGTGGTAGAGCACTTGGCTAGCATGCACAAGGCCCTGGGTTTGATCCCCAGCACCAAATGAAGAAAATAAAATTCAGATTCTAACTTTCATTAAAGAAGGTGGAATGCACATGTCTAAATACCACATTGTTTCTCTGGTGTGAGAAACCGGAAGTGTAAAGAAGGACCAAAAGGTATAATAGATATTGGGAAATAGGAAGAAAATGTTCAAATGAGAAAGGGAACTAGGAAGGGGGGAAGGGGAAAGGAAGGAAGGGAAAAGAAAAAAAACAAGAAAAGAAGGAAAAAATGGAAACAAAGCTTTTGTAAATAAGGGCAGGAAGCAGGGTTGAAGGGAGGAGAAGGGAATGGGAAAAAAGAATCAAGATATATCTTGTACAGGTACAAATTCCCTATGATGAATGCGATCATTATGTATACCTAAAATGTACCAATAAACTTAATTTAAAAAATAAAGACGATTGAGTGCATTTGGTCTTCTAACTTGAGACTTCACAAAATAAGAGTAATCAAGAATGTAAACCCACATCTCCAAAAAGTTCTTCTCAATGGGGCATAAATTTCAACAACTTTCTGGATAGCAGAAAGGGGCTGGAGGGTTGGTTGGTAACTGAGAAAGCAGGGCAGGCAAAGGCACAGGTGTAGTCCATACCTGGGTAGGATCCACTAGGAGAGAGTAGATCTACCCTGCAAAGTCCTGGAGAGGTGCACAAAAGGCATCCTAATGGTGGGAGGGAGACCTAGAGCCCCAAGTGGGATTTTTTTTTAATGTGGGTGCCGGAAGTCGAACTCAGGACCTTGCGCTTGCCAGCAGGCGCTTGCACCACTGAGTGATATCACCAGCCCCTTTTTTTCCTTTATGTGGGTACTGGGAGTCGAACTCAGGACCTCACACTTGCCAGGCAGGTGCTTACATTGCTGAGCCATCTCACCGGCCCCCCAAGTGGGATAATTTAAAGTACAAGCCATTATTGATACTGTTGACCTCCTCTACCTTCCATTTACCTCTCCATGATCATGGGTAGAAATCACAAGAGCCAAGCATCTATGCTCTTGCAAAATATCAGAGGATTCTCCAAAGAAATCAAACACTCCCAGAGCAAAGGCCTCCACTTTGTGTACTTAGAGGTCCCCTCACTGTAAAAGGAGCCTAACAGTGGAATTGACAAACCTCTGTCCCTTACCCAGGGCTCCAAGTCAATCAACTTACTGACCTCTTAAAGCAATGGACTGACAGGTTTGAACACTTGTGGGAAAATATGCTTAGAGATTTATGAAGAAACTAATGGAACAAATGGGAAAACTGAAGCTAGGCATGATACAAGTTAAAAAAAAAAAGCAGGTAATTATCAAATTCAGGAAAACAAAAAAAAGTAAAAACACTGTAGTGACTACTGATTTACTAGGAATTGGGATGTAAAAAGGAGGGAAAATAGTGTGTGTGTGTGTGTGTGTATGTGTGTATGTGTGTAGGGGAATAAAAATCATCTTCGGGGCCGGTGAGATGGCTCAGCGGCATAAGCGCCTACCTGGCAAGCGTGAGGTCCTGAGTTCGACCCCTGGTACCCACACACACACACAAAAAAAATCTTCTACCTTAATGAGGTACCAAGAGATAATGTTTCAAATTGCTAAATTAAGATGGTATAACCATATTATGAAGAGTCATGGTGGTCCATCAGTTAAAATTCCTTTCAGCTACAAGTAACAAAAAACCCAAATGACAGTGGCTTAAACATGTATTTCTTTTATTTACTTTTTCAGTTAACAGCAAGTGTGGTGGGGTTCAGTTGCTCAATGAGGAGGTCAGCTTCTTTTGACTTTTTCCTCTTTAATGGGTTATCTTCATCCTCATGCTCATCTCCTCATGGTCACAAGATAGCTGTCATGGCTCCCGACAGCACGACTATATTCAAGTTAGGAAGAAAGAAGAAGACAGAATCAGCTATGTGTGTCTCTTCACTCAGGAAAGAAAAAACTCTTCCAGAAGCCCCGCCCCCCGCAATCATCCCATTGACCACAGCTGGGTCACATAGCCATCCTTAGCTGAAAGGGAGTCTAAGAAACTATCTGGCTCTTTAGTCTCTGAGTGGGAGATGTCAAGGGAGAATGAGGTTGGGAGTGGTAAATACCAGCAGAAACAGCCAAAACACTGAAAGTAGTTGCCCCTAGGGAGGAAGACTTGCAGTGGGAATGAGTGGCACAGGATATTGTTGGGTTTTATTCGGCATACTTTAGCACTATTTTACTTTTTAACTATGTGCAAGTATTACTTTGATAAAAATAAAAGTGAAAAAGTGTTATGGTCTCTATGAAAAAAAATTAAACTGGGTGTGGTGGCACACACCCATAATCCCAGCACTCTGGGTGGCTGAAGCAGGAGGATCACAAATTCAAGCCCAGCCTGGAAAATTTAGTGACTTAGCAAGATCCTGTCTCAAAAAATAAAAGGGGGGGGGTGCTGGGGAAATGTAGCTCAGAGCAAAGGCCCTGTCTTCAATCTCCAATACTGCTAAATAAATAAATATATAAAGTTTAAAAATTAAAACTGGTAATAAGTTGCTGTCTCCAGAGCAGTGGATGTCAATTTATCATGTAAGCGAACTTACCAGAATAGGCTCTTTACTTAGACTGTAAACAAAATGGTGCTGTCGACATTAACCTGAATGTGGCTGGTGGAAACCAGGACAGCTCTGTGTGGCAGTTACATGGATTGACTGTGATTAGACAGTCCAGATGCAATTTCCTGTCTGCCATTTATTAGCTCTGTGACCCTGGCGGAATGACACCTGGGAGCTTCACTTTTCTTCTTTATGAAATGAAGGTAATTCAAGTGCCTGATACAGAGTAAGTAAATATTATCCACTACAATTAAAATGTTAACTGTTCTGTGTAATGACATATACTGAGTGTAGTTTAACAGTATATGCTGGGGCTGGTGAGATGGCTCAGCGGCGTAAGCGCCTGCCTGGCAAGCGCAAGGGCCCGAGTTCGACTCCCGGATCCCACATACGGAAAAGGGGCCGGTGACATCGCTCAGCGGCACGGGCGCCTGCTGGCACACAAGGTCCTGAGGTCGACCCCCGGTACCCACAAAAAAAAAAAAACAGTATATGCTACCTATAAGTTAATTTTTTATCCTAAACATAGGTTTTTACTGGACTGTCAGTAAAAATTATTTTGTTTTTGACAGATATGTGTGCACAGTTTTGCCCAGGCCTTGGTTCACAGAAGCTACTCAGTTGCGACCACATCAAGAGACATGCAGTGTTGAACTGCTTTTGAATTCTGTTTGAGGAAACACTGTAAGAAGGAACAAGATTGGACTGTTGGTTCTACTACAAATATTATTAATTTAACTTCCAAAACAATCTACTCTGTGAAATGTACTACTGACTGTTGTGATCGCCTTGTGTGGATACAGGGACCAGGTCCCACAAAGAAAATGAATGTGTGCAGTGTTATGTTGTAGCAGGAAAAGTAGTTGGCCTAGGGGTGGGGAATGGAAAAATGACCTTCTATCTCTAATTCCAGTGTAAGAGCTGGGGCTCTGGGCTGCAGGTAGGGAGCACATGGACTAAACCATACAGTTGATACAAGATAATCTTGCTCATACATGATATCATGCTACCGGGACATGGAGAGCGACAGCCAGAAGGCATGGATGGCATTCTTTTGGAGAGGTAATAGAAGTAAACTATGGTATCCATTTAAAATTTTCCTTTCTGGCCTGATAATTACCTTCTAATCCCCCAAACTCCAGCAAAGTTCTATTAAGGACACCTACACAATGAAGAAAAGGCTGGGGAAGTAGCTCAGTGCATGAGTGCTTCCCCAGCACGCATGAGGCCCTGCACTCAATTCTAAGTACTACAAGGAAGTGGGGAGGATGCTATGAAAAACGCACCTTTGAGTTACCAGAGGCTGGAAAGCTGAGGGGAATATGTAGACTGGATGATTAATAGGTACAGGGGTGCAGGTAGATATGAGGAATAACTTGTAATGTTCTATAGCACTGTAGGATAACTATGGTTAACAACATTTAATTGTATATTTCAAGATAAGTAATAGAGAGGATTTTGAATATTTCCTACACAGAGAAATGATAAATGTTTGGAGTGACAGATAGGCCAATTACCCTGATCTGATCATTGCATATTGTATAAATGTATTGAAATATCAGGCCATACCTCATAAGTAAAAAAATTTAAGTCAATTAAAAAAATTTAAAGGCACCTTTGGAAGCTGGGCCTGGTAGTGCGTGCCTGTGACCCCATCTACTTGGGACACTGAAGCAGAAAGATCATATGTTTGAGCCAGTCCAGAGAACTTGGTGAGATCC
Organism: Erethizon dorsatum; assembly: GCA_028451465.1. NCBI lineage: Eukaryota > Metazoa > Chordata > Mammalia > Rodentia > Erethizontidae > Erethizon > Erethizon dorsatum. The sequence continues at coordinate 44,546,290 of CM051842.1, forward strand.
TGCCTCAAAAATAAGAATAAAAAGGACTGAGGACATAGGTCAGTGACAGAGTGCTTGCTTAGCACGTGTCAAGCTTGCTTAGCACGTGTGAAGCTCTGGGTTCAGTCCTTGGTACTGGAAACACACACACACACACACACACACACACACACACACTAAACAAAGATACCTTTGAAGAATAAGAAAGAATGATCAGAATTTAAAATGACTGCCAAAATTAAAAAGTTCAATAGAGGGCCAGTGATATAGCTCAGCAGTACAAGCGCCTGCTCGGCAAGCGCGAGGTCCTGAGTTCGACTCCCGGTACCCACATACAAAGGGAAAAAAGGGCCGATGATATCGCTCAGTGGCACAAGCGCCTGCTGGCAAGCACGAGGTCCTGAGTTCAACCCCTGGTACCCATATAAAAAAAAAAAGTTCAATAGAAGATAAAGTTAAAACAGTCACAGAATACAGAATAAAAAGTGATGCAGAGAGAGAAACAGAAACAGACAGAGATGGGAGGGAACAGAAGGGAATGGAAGGGAATGGAATGGAAGAGATTATGAGAGAAAATAAAGAGACAAAGACAACCATCTAGGAGATCCAACATATAACTGTAGAAATTTTAGAAGAAACAGAGAAAATAAGCAAAAAAAAAAAAAACATTGATTTCTCAGAGTAGAGAGACATGAGTCTTTAGATTGAAAAAACGCACCCACTAGGTGCCCAGAAAAATAGATGAGGGAAAAACACACATCTAGACATATTACTGTGGTATTTCAAAACACCAGATATGAAGGAAAAATTTTCAAGTTTCCAGAAGTGGGGAAAACAAGTCACCAGCAAAGGAATGAGAATAATATTAGCATCTGACTTCTAATCAGCAACACTATGTGTTAAAATTAATACCTTCAAAATTCAGAGGAAAATTATTTATAACATACAATTCTAAAGCCAAACTATCATTGAAATATGAAGGTAAAAATAACAACTACATTTCTAGACATCCAAAGCCTCCAAAATTTACCTTTCTTAAAAAGTTACTTGAGGATGTTCTCCAATTGAATGCATGATGTATCAGGATTCTTGGACGCAAGTAACAGAAACAGACTCTAGGAAACTTAAGCAGAAAAGGGATCTGTTGTGAGGTTGACAGAAGCGTAGAGAACCAGGCTGAGACAGTGGGGAAGGATCTAGGAAGACCGGGCTTGAAGATCTACAGCTAAGGTCCTACTGTAGGAACAACCTGGTTAGAAGGCAGCCGCTGGCACTGATGTCTGCATTGCTCTTCTAGTGCACATGATGCTACTGTCACATGCTACTGCAAACAAACTCTACATCCTCATGTCTGTGGCTCTGGCTTATTTGTTGTGGACTTCAGGGTTCAGTTAACCATAACCTTCAATTTATGGCAGAGTATTATCATTAGTCCACTGAAGATTGCTCTTTTCCTTTATTATTTTATCAGTCCTTGTCCTCATTACCATTTTTCCTCCCATTTTAGTGAGCCTCTCTAGTATAATTAATATACATATCCTTCCAATCCATATTTCATATGTTTATTTGGATATATGCATTCCCATGAAAATATGTAATATTGTTTAACATTTACATAAATGGTACTCTGGTAAATGGTACTGTGGTATAAATCTCATTCTGTTTCTTATTTTTTCATTCAACACTAGGTTTTGGAGATTTACCCATGTGGCTATATGTAAATGTAGCTTACTATTTTAATTGTTTTATATTTTTCCATACCATTTATATTTGTCCAGTCCCAAGACAATGGACAACTGGGTTGCTTCTAATTCCTCCCTACAACAAACAACACTTCAACAAATAACCTCAACTGTATTAGGATGTGTGTGGTGATTTCTCTGGAATCAAGGTCAAGATTGCTGGGTTGTAGGGTATGCACGTACTTAATTTCATGAGGTACTGCCAAACTGCTCTCTGGAATACCTATACTAGTTTATGCTCACATCACAGTTATCCCTTTTCCTCACATCCTCATCAACACATGATAATATCTAACTTTCTACATGTTGCCACTCTTATAGTAATTTCTCACTGATATTTTACTTAGTTTTTGAAACAGGGTCTTGCTATGTATTGCAGGCTGAACTTGAACTCACTATGTAGCCCAGGCTGGCCTTGAAGTCATGGCAATCCTCCTGCCTCAGCCTCCTGACTGCTGGGACTATAGGCATGCACCACCATGCCTGGCCTCTCACTGTTACTTTAATTTTCATTTCTCTAATTATTAACAGAGTTGAACAATCTCTTAGTATATTCAAATTCCCCCTTATGTAAATTACTCTTCATATCCTATGCCTATTTTTCCTATTTGGTTTGTGATCTTTTTCTATTGTTTATCTTGTCAGTTTTATACATTACAAAGATATTCTCCTTATCTATTATTCTTTTCTTAATTTGTATATTCCTGGCTTCTTTGTGGTACTGATTCCAGATTTAAAACCATGAACAGAGTGAATAGTCAGCCCTTATTGCCTGGTAGGCCAGTGGAGGAAGTATATGACCACCTTTAGTTTCCATACTAGGAAGGGGACCTAGCTTCCTGCTAAGACTCTCACTAGGGGATATCCTCCCAAACAGCATGGGGGTTTAGATGCTAGGTAACTACAACAGTTCACTCCTTTGATTGTCCAACATCCATATATACCCTTCCTCTCATTTTTATCCTTTGAAAAAATTCTTCCACTGAATATAGTGAAAAGACATTTCATATCTTCAAACATGCACTCAAACCCTTTTAAGAGAGAAACACCAAAAACATAAATTAGAATGCTTTCAGGCATAAGTAATAGAAAACCCAATTTAAACTGGCTCAAATAGTAAAAGCAATGTATTGGCTCACTTAACTGAGGAGTCACAGGCAGGGAGACTTCAAGCATGGTATGATCTGGAACGTGGTTCCATTTCTCTGTGATACTCTTGGCTCTGCCTCCTCCACTCATCAGCTCCATCCTCAGGTAAGCCTTCCACACATTCAGAAGATGGGTACAGCAGCAATGAGGCTGCAAGCTTCTTCGTTCATATACAGGCAAGGCAGGCCACCTCTTCCCTCAAAACCTGAACAAAAGCCCAAGCCTTAGCATGATCGGATCATTCCTGAACCGCTCATCACTTGGTGTGTGTGTGTGTGTGTGTGTGTGTGTGTGGTAGTGAAATTACTCAGGTCAGTTTATACCAATAAAGGCCTATACCTAGAGCTGGGGGTGGGGTCAATCCTGCTCAAATTACATAGTTATTATAAAATGAGGGAGGAGTGGAATGGATGTTGGAGAATAACCACAATGTCAACTACTAGGGAATAAACTAAGAAAGGGGACAATATGGGGTCCGTGAAAGATCGGGTCCAACCCAGAAGAGTAATGAAGGGACGTCCCAGGGTGATAGCTGTGCCACAGGCCTATACAACGATCAGTCCAAGTTGGAGCAGGAAGATGGAGGGCTCCAGGATGAAGATATCTAAGAAAAAAGGAGATTCAGATGATTTTATACTTTCTTTGAGAATGTGGAGAAACTTCAGAAGTGATAAAGTCAGACAATGCAAGGAGAAAAAGAAAAGGATTTAGAAACTCCACGGGGAAAAAACTGTGTAAGGAAAGAAATGTAATTCTGATACACTACTTGAATCTTTGTGAAACAATATTTACATAATTGTAATAGCATAAATACTTTATTGACTTCAAAACTTTTAGAATGACCTATCATCAAAGTATGGATGACTTAAATATGGTTACAGCTGGAATATAAGTATTATTAGCCTTGTTATTATAAAAGTATAGATGATAGAAGGTAAGAGAATATAAGTATTAGTTAAAGGTACAAAAGCAAGGAATAGTGGACATAAAATTGGTGAAATGGCTATACTGAGGGCACAGAAGGAAGGTAGTTGGGTGACATAAATAGCAGGAGGTCAACAATCAATGACTAAAATTGATAAATGTTGATAAGTAGAAAACTTGTATGTTATTTAGAGATGTGAAGAAAATTACCAGAAAAATTAAAAACAGTTAAAAGCAGACTTGTAGATTTCCAGGTCAAAATGACACTTACCATGCATTTATCCCCACTCCTTCATGAGATCTTGCTACAATGATAATCAAGGAATAAAAGGGGGGTATAAAAACACAATGATAAAGAGAATGGGAACAGGTCCACCAGCAAAAAAAAAAAAAAAATTTCAACACATTTCTGGAAGATAGGAAGTAAATGGAGGAAAGATGACTGATGAAGCATGGTGGAGGAAGACATGGCATGAAGTGTGCATGGAGGTGATACCTCTGAGGAAGGAGTTGGTCTTTCTCTGCAAGCCTGGAGGGTCTTGGGTCTTCATGATGCCAGGTATGATGAAAGGTGGGAGATGTGGGGCTGAAAACAAGGAGTTTAATTGGAAGGCTGTATATCAAACCATCAACCCTTTATGCACAACTCATGGCAGCCAGGAATCTTCCCATTAGGCAAAAACTAGAAATCTCTTCTCTAAGGAAATGGAACAACTTCAGAGTAAAGATCTTACCATTCTGGTGTTCAGGGATTCTGCAGCATAACAGTCAGCTCTCCTCTAATAGTCCTAAAGGAAAGCTACCAGTTGCCTAGCCCTGTGCCCCTCCCCAAGAGCTTTCAGATTCTCAATGCTACATTTTTAAATACCAGAAAGCAACCACAGACCACATGGTTTTCTTTGAGAAAAGACTACAACATGAAACAAAGAGACCAGAATAAGCAAACAAAATGGCCTGGTGGCATACACCTGTAATTCCAGCACTTGGGAGGCTGAGGCAGGAGGATCATTGTGAGTTCAAGACCAGCCTGAATTGGGCCGGTGAGATGGCTCAGCGGCGTAAGCACCTGCCTTGCCAGCGCGAGGGCCCGAGTTCGACTCCCGGATCCCACATACGAAAAAGGGGCCGGTGATATTGCTCAGCGGCACGGGTGCCTGTTGGTGCACAAGGTCCTGAGGTCAACCCCCCGGTACCCACAAAAAAAAAAAAAAAAAAAAAAAAAGACCAGCCTGAACTACACAGCAAGACCCTATCTCAAACAAAACAAAACAAAACAAAACAGAATAGGCAAATAAGGGGGAAATGAATTAGATATTTCAAATAGAAGGAAATATTAAAATACCTGCACTACTCTCACAGAGATTCAAGATGATAGTGCATCCATAAAACAAGAACAGGATCCCATAAGAAAAGAAAAGAGAACATGAATGAATAGTTGAAAATTTAAAATGTGATTGCTAAGTGAAAATAAGGATAACCAAAAGGTTGAAAGATAAAATCTTCTCCCAAGAAATGAACAAAAACAAAAGACAGGGAGAAAGATAGGGATGGAGGGAAGTGGGAAGGAGAGAGAAACAGAGAGAGGGAGAAAGAGTGGAAAACAGGATAGAATGGATAAAAATTTATAAAAGACAAATGCAGGAGTTCTAACGTCTAGCTTTAAGGATTTCTAGAAGAAAACAGAAAATGAGGAAGAGGAATATACCAAAGAAATAAGAGAATTTTCCAGCATTCTAAGAACTTCAAAATGAAGGGATATAACAAATTATGGGCACAATGAATGAAAAAAGATCCCAAACCTAAACACGTAATTATGAAATTTAGAACACCAAAAATAAAACTCTAAAAAATAACAGGAAAAGGAATGGATGGAGAAGTACTTTTCACCATTGTTCACACCAAGTATATCTAAAATCCCTGGATATTATATGAAAACATGACTATGAAAGGTGGAGATAGTGGCAATCCAGTTAGGAAATGGCAGCAGAGGAGTGACATTCAAGTTCCCTGAATCAGTTTTTCACCTCACATATCCCAGACTTAGGGTCAGAGAAGCCATCAACTAAATAATAACTATTCTAACTCCAACCAAATACCACAGAATAAAGTTGTGGCCTCACTCCCCCTGCACCAGCAAAGGTCAAGAAGGCAGCCAAGACTTCCATCCTCACTGAGTATAATGGATCATTTCTCTCCTTTCCCACTGCGGTGGTGTCAACAGAAGGTTGAATAGGCAGTGGGAACTCCCACCCCCACTAACAGTAACCAGGAAATCTCCCCTCTGTAGTATGAATGGAGACTAAGTAGAGAACCTGGATTCTCATACCTATCTGGCACTAACGAGGAGGTGTCTCCTCTTCCACTGCTAGAGTGGTGCCTGAGTAAGGAAGCTAAAACAATATTTCAGTAAGATCCAGCACTTCATAACACAATACCCAAAAGTTGAAAATCACTTATCATACCAAGAACCAAGAAATCTCAACTGGAATGAGAAAAGTCACTCAACAGATGGCAACACTGAGATGACTGAGATATTGAAATGATCTGACAAGAGTTTTCAAGGAGGCATCATAAAACTGCCTCAACACTTAGGAATATGTTTAAAACAAATGAAAAAGTAGAAACTGTCAGCAAGGACATAAAGAAGAACCATATGAAAAATTTAGAACTGAAAAATGCAAAACCTAAAGTTAAAAAAACCTCAGTGGAGCTGGGCATTGGTGGTGCATGCTTATAATCCCAGCACTCTGGGAGGCTGAGGCAGGAGGATCACAAGTTCAAGCCCAGCCTGGGCAACTCAGTGAGGTCCTGTCTCAAAATAAAAAATAAAAAAAGGACTGAGTATATAGCTCATTTTGAAGGCTTCGGTTCAATTCCCAGTACCATCAAACAAAAAGCCTCAATGGATGAGCTGACAGCAAAATGGAGAGGACAGATGAAAGAATCAGTTAACTTGAAGATTGAACAAGAGAAATTACCCAATCTGGAAAACAGAGAAAAAATGAAAACAGCCTCAGGGACCCGTGAGACTACAAAAGACTTAACAGGTGTGTCCTTGGGGTCCTGAAAGGAGAGGAGAAAAACAGATGGGAAAAGTTACCTATAAAGCAGTGAGACTCAGAATGATAATCAATTTCTTACCATTAAAACTGGATGCTAGAAATAAATGGAACAATGCCTTCAAAGTTACAGGGGAAAACACTGAACCACAAACTTCATAGCCACGTGTAAGGATAGAATAAAGGTATTTTCAGATATGCAAAGATTCAAGATGTCTACTTTCTACAAAACCTTTTTGAGAAATTTACCTAAGGATGTGCTCCATCAAAATGATGGAGAAAACAAGCAAACAAAGACCAGGGAACTAGTAAATAATGGATATAATCATGGAAAGCAGTGAAGAGAAATTCCAGAATGATAGCTACGTATCAGGCCTTAGAAAGCAACTAGTCCAGATTTGAAAAGGAGATGAAGGGATCCAGGTAGAAGGACTCCTGGGGTGGTGGAGTAGACCTAGTGAAATTCTTAGTGTAATTGAAAAAGTGGAATATATGATAAAGTAAAACAGTGAAAGAGGAAAAAAAAAGAATCTGAAACTACAGAAAGAGCAATGTTTGCTAGAAGGAAAAGTTATCAAAGGTAGACTATATAGTCATATATATAGCTGTTTATCAATTTTCAACTTTTAGAATCAAGCAATAGACAAAACACCAAAAAGAAAGGAAAAACCCTCCATCAGGATTACAAAACAAATTCAACATTATCAGTTTTGACAATATAAAAGGACAGATGACAGAAGCTAAGAGGTTAGTGGTGGGGAAGAGGAAAGAATATTTTCTGATTTAACAAAGTTCTGGTCAAGAAATACTGTTTCTAGTTCAAGGAACAAAAACTAGAGGTATTAACTGTAATTCAGAAAGAGAAACTAAACTATATTAGAAGCAAGAAATATAGGAGTTGAACTTGGTGTAAATGGTACTGATTTGCGTTTTCTAAATAATGTAAATGCATTATTTCTATTTTAAAATGAACATTTGAGGAAAACATTAATTTTTAAAAGCACAAAAAAGGACACTCCTGCCCATGACACCCCCCCCCCCGCAATTTCCTTGTTCCTCTGGACCTACTGCAGCAAAATATAAGCTTTGGGAAAACTTGCAGTCTCCCTTCTTGCCTCTCTTTTAAGTGCAGCCCCTGCTGGTCAAACTGGAATATTTGTAGCCCAAACATGGCATATATACTCCCACATCCTTGTCTCCTAGGCCTAGAAAGCACTTCCTCAATTCCACCATTTGAAATATTCTTTATTCTTTAAAACTCAATTGAAATTCCACCATCTCCAAGTCTTCCTTGTCCCCTGGTAGAACTTCTGTTTCCTTCCTCAAGGGCTCTCATAAGTTCTCATTCGTTACGGCACTTACATGCACTTTCTTCACATACATTAGGTCAGTGTTTCATGCCAACCTTTCTTCACACAAGCTATCAGAAATTCCTAATCTAACGATCGGTCACTCCCCTGCCTCAAACCCTCCTACAGCATCTCATTGTTTATAGGATCAAAGCTATGCTTGAATGCTTTGCTTTCACCACTTCCATTCCATGGGACAATACTCAGCCACCTCTGAAACTCACATGCTTTTTATATTCTTCATATAACTGCTTAGGCAGCTCCTCTGCTTGTAATGTTCTGGCCTCCCTTCCCACATGGTAAACACCAAGTCCAAGATCCAGTTCAAATACCCTTTCCTTACAAAGGCTTTCCTGACTGTCTCCAACCTGCCCACCCCAAGGAGAATCATGCAATACTTCCTATATGCTCCTTCGCCTCATCTAGGCTTTCAATATATCATCTTCCACACCTAGCACACTTACCCACTTACTTACTTGAGTTCCCAATTAAACTGTGAATTCCTGGAGGGGCAGGGAGTACATGTTATCCCCAGAACCTAGTATAAGGCCTGACATGCATCAGAATTTGAACATGTGCTTGTACAATGAATGAATGGAAAAATGATGTGAGCAAATACAGTAAAGAAGAAAAAGCAAATGAATGAATGCTTACATTAATGCATGAATGAATAAGTGAGTTATAAATGCATAAATAAGTGAATGAATGATAAGTAGATGAACAAAAGAGAAAATTAAGCCAATAAGTAAACAAATGAAAAGTGCATGTGCCAGTAAGGGCATAAAAAAAATGAATTCCCACCGTCTTTTTTTTTTTTTTTTTTTTTTTTTGAGACAGGGTTTTGCTATGTAGTCCAGGCTGTCCTTAAACTATGTAGCCCAGGCTGGCCTTGAACTTGTGGCAATCCTGCTCCCTCAGCCTCCCAAATGCTGGGATAACAGGCATGTATCACCATGCCCGGCCCCACCACTGTGTCTTGCTTCAAATCCATCAGGAAGAACTTCTACCCTGTTCCCCACTCATCTAAACCACACATGACAGTGTTAACCTCTTTTAGATTACAACGAACAAAGACACAGTTTAGTGATGGGGACTTATGAAAGCACAGGGAAATAAGGAAGACAAGAACAGCTATGCAGACAGCCTGATGGAAGAACAGGAATTTGAAAATTGTTCACGAACCAAAGCAGCTCTCCAGAGCCTTGGCTCATCTTGTCACCTCCTTAGCTGCAGGCATCTGTTGCTCCCTTCTCTGGTGCTTCCCCAAAATGGTGACTCAGCTACCTTCTGGCTGTAGTCAAGTTCCTCCTACTGCTACTAACTTCTTTCTGCTCCCCTTGTAGCTCATGGCTTTTGTTGCCTCCCAGCTTCTAGGCCTTCCAGCTCTTGCAGCTTCATGACCCTTGGGGCTTCAGTATCTACTAATCTACATGTTCTGTGTTGTAGCTTCTGCTTGCCTTGTAAGTCCTGCTGCCTCTTCCATTCTGGTTGCCTTACTGCCACATTGTTCCAGCTACCTTGTGGCTGAGTCTCATTGCTTCTACCTCATAGATCTCATCTATTCAAGCTGCTTCGGATCTGTTTTTTGTTTTTGTTTTTGCTTTTTTTTGGAAATAGGGTCTCTCTATGTAGTTCAGACTGGCCTCGAACTCGTGGCAATCCTGCCTCAGCCCTTGAGTGCCGGAACTACAGGTGTGTGCCACCACACCTGGCCTTCACATAATTAGTTTTGTCTTACGGTTTCTGTTCCTCATGGCTCCTGGTACATCATGACTACTATTGCTTCACGGCTTCTGCATCCTTTTGGCCCATTACTGCTTTGCTGTTTTCTGGCTTTTGCTACCTTGTGGCCCCATGATTTCATGATACAAGTTTATCACGATTTATGCTCATTTATGATTTCTACAGCTTTGTCTTTGCTTTTGCTGTTTAGCTTCTAGCCATCCCTCATCCACCATCACTACGTCTCAACAAATTCTAATTGCTTACTTCTGAATACCTCACATTCAGTCTCCCTAAAAGGTCTGATTATTTTATAAATCTGCTTTTAGATTCACACCACCCTTATGAGGTAGAATCCTTACATTAGTCCACCTAACAAGCTACTAGCCAGCCTAGAGGTGGATTGTCTTGTGCCAGATACTATTCCAATCTAGCCATCTATGGCCAAGACTGTGATGTCACATGGTACAAAGCATGGCAACTTAATGTTAAAGAAACCCCTTAGCTGTGGGACTGTGGACACGGAAGGTTTGCTGAGGGTATCCAGAAGGTGGCAGTGTAACTGGCAAGCAACTTGTCTGGCCTGTCTAGTACATCAACCTTCAAAGTTTAAGTCCCACCTTCTCTCTGATCACCTATGCCTGTTCTGATCTGCAGTGGGAGTGGATCAAGATCAAGGCTCTAGAGGTGATGTGCAAAGGGAAATTGGGTTTCAGTTCTGTCTCCAATACTTCCTAGCAGTTGGACCTAGGGAAGTGAATCCCCTCCCAGGGCCTTAGAGGAGATTGGACAGTCTCCAAATTCCCTCACAAGTCTGACATTCTGGGCATCTTACTATATGTTATTGGATAAGGGATATGAGTCTTACCTGGGAAAGCCCTCAAAAACATCTCTTGAGGTAGGAAAGGAGTTGGAGTCTTGGCTTGGAAGAGCCCCAGTGCACACAGGAGGTGCTTAGTCGAGATTTATTGAACTAGATGAATGAATCAATGGCTTGGGGAAGAGTGGAGAGATCACACAGCACACCGCATGTTTAACTTGGGGGAGGCGTTTCAGGTTCCAAGGAGACTGGAAGATTCTGATTCAGAGATGAATGAGGAAAAAGATGACTGGGATAGGGCAATTCATGGGTACTCATTCTTCACAGTCACCCTTCACATCCAATAATCAGTCACTGAATTCAGTTCATTGGCTTAACTGCTCACATCTCATCACCTCCAATCTTCCTATTTCCCTTGCCTTACCCTAGAGCATGTCTCCTGATCTTGTGAATAGTTTCCTATCTTCCAGTCTTTATTCTCTCCCTTATAAATGCATTCATTCATATATGCATTTGATTGTTACTGTGGCCTGTTTTGTCAGGCACTGTGCTTTTTGCAGGGGTTATACTGGGAAGCAAGATATCTTCAGGCCCATCCTTGTGCTTACAGCTTATTCAGACAAAATATGCAAATATAATAGTCTGAGACACTGAGTATTAGGGAAACTTATAGGTACAGGCACAATAAAACATGAACATCTAACCTAATCCATTTCCACCATGGCTGGCTGGCCAGAAACAGATTAAATTTACATCTCATCTGGAGTCCCTTCTGCTTAAACTAGTATCATAGCTTCCCACTGCTTTCAAGCTATGGTTCTCAAATCTGCAGCACACTAGCCAAGCGGTGACCTTGATAAGCATTTGAAATTCCAAGGCCATACCTGACTTGCTGAAACTGAATGTTTAGAGGTTGGGGCTCAGAATGGTCCATGTTTCTAGTGTACAGCCTATTTGGGAACCAGACTGACCCATGAGGTAAATTCAAACTCTTAACCAGATATTTACAACCCTCTTTCATTGTAGTTCCTACCTCTAGCTTTGTTTGCTGTTCCCTTTACCCCAGGAATCTTTCAGTATTCCTGGGTTTGCTGTTTCTTGCCTTCAAGCTTTTGTGCATGTTGTTTCCACTAGCTGGAATTTCCTTTTACTTCCTCAACTAGCTGATTCCTACCAGTCCCTCAAGTCTCAGTTCATGTCTCCCCTTAGACTACAGGATGCCCTCCTTGAATTTCCTAAGCTGCATGTCTCTCCTGTGCTTGTTATGGTTAACAGACATCTTAAGAATTGATTCCACAAGTAGTGAGCACCTCAAAGGCAGGTAGACTTGTACTTATCTTTGTGTTCCTCGTGTGCAACACTGTTTTCCAGAGTCAAGAGCCCAATGAAAGGAATATACTGTTCTAGAGTGCTCTTCAACTCACCAGACCAAGGCAACTGGGTCTTAAGAGTAACAGGAAGTTAACCCAGTTCCTCCAATAAGCCCTAGGGATTCTACTTGAATCCATCCTGCTTTTAGAACTATGCCGCAGTGCCCACCCTCCTATTGAGCACAGCCTCACTGAAATGTGTTGCCTTGCAATGATGCGAGGTGATGGGGTACAAAAGAAAAAAGCAGTGGGAAAGCACTAAGAGATCCAAGTGGAAGTCTAGGCTCTGCCACTAAACCACTGGAATTTTGGACAAGTTATCTCACCTCCCTGATCCTCAGGACTTAAGTCCTTAAAGCTCCGTTGTAGCACTTGTGTTCCTGTGCCAGGCCTCACCCCCAAGGGATCATGTGCAATCCTGTCTATCCTTGAGGTAGGGGTTAGTTATCTGGGTTATTACCCATACCTACTGAATCAGATTTCCAGAGGCAGGGCAAGAGTAATTTATTTTTTAAGAGCTCCACATCCTTTGGATATAGGGATGCAGCAGGGAAATACTGCTTTCCATTATAAGCCCTTCTGTACCATTTTATTTTTCACCTGTGTATATATTGCTTTGATTTTTAAAAGGAAAAGGAAAAAGCTTCACAAATGACTCTGATGTACAGCCAAGGTTAATAAACACCTTTACAGTGCAAAAAGCAATAGAATGAACTGGAAGACATGGGTTCAAGCTGTTATCTGGTAGGTGGGTCACTTATAGCCCTTTTGGGGCCTCAGTTTTCTCATCTGTAAAGTAAGAGTGGTAACTGCTACCTTTAAAAAGCTCTGGTGGCCAGATGCATTGGCGCATGCTTGTAATCCCAGCACTTGGTAGGCTGAGGCAGGAGGATCACTACAAGCTCAAGGCCAGCCTGAAGTACATGGTGAGACCCTATCTCAAAGATTGCCCACCCCAAAAGTTGTGGTAATCTAGATACACCAGCCACACTGTTTTAAACACATTTCACATAATCTTCCTTTCACTGCCACAAGGTAGGTATTTATTATCCCCCTTAATAAAAGGAAACTGAGGCTCAGTGGTGAAGTAACCTGCACAAGTTTCTACAAATAGGATTCAACCAGGTCTGATCCCCAAACTATGCCAACATCTGTCAAATTATGACAAATGTACCACTGGTGGTATGTGACTTCTTTGGTTGAACACAGACAAATTTCTTGTTTAGATAGTCATGCCTTTTAATATGTATTAGAAAAATACATAATTAGCACATCAAATCTATGACTTGATGAATATCACTACTGAGGATAAACCTGTAACAATGTTAGACCTCAGATTACCTCAAGAAAAATACCGAGTAAATAGTACAGGAGGGCAATTTGGAAATACCTATTAAAAACATACATAAATGTCCTATGACTCTGCAATTCCACTTCTAGGAATCAATCCTAGGTAAATTTTCACACACACACAGACTTTCACACAGATATAGGGATGCTCCTATGTAGTATTTTATAATTGCAAAAACTGAAAAGCCTTAAATGTCCATCACAAGAAAAATGGGAAATAAAATATGGCAGATTCACATGATGGCAACTGCAATTACAATTACAGAGGATGAATAGATTTACACTTAAGCAACATGCACAGATCTCAAAACATTATTCAGTAAAGAAAGCACTGGAGAACAATTCAATACAACATTTGCATTAGATATAAAACATTCTCAGTGATTCATATATGTATGTAAAACTATTAAAACAAAGTCTAGATGGAAGTACAATAAACAGAATAGCAGTTAAGAGGGGAAGGAGCAGGAGGGGGAGTAGTTGGTAGTTGGATGAGACTACCTTTATCTAGAACAACCTAATTTCTCAAAGAGATGAATTCATGCATTACTTGAATAATCAGAACTTTTTTTGGCAGTGCTGGGGATGGAATCCAGGGCCTTGTGCATGTTAAGCACACGCTCTATCACTGAGCTACATCACCAGCCCTGATTTAACTCTTAAAAAGTAAAAACAAAAAAATACACAGATTAAGGTAAGTGTGATGATGTGTTGGAATGCCTGAAGGCTGAACTCACTGCACTAGGCTTTGCTGGCTCTGCAGTCCTTGAAGCTAATGAGGTTAGTTCCCAATACGAACCACACATTAGGCTGGGATATGGCCCAGGCTACCTTTCCCTCTAGTTCCTCACATCCCATGTTGGGGTCTAGGTACCTGGTTAGAAACATGGTTGAAGCTATAGGCTTTCTGAAGTCCTCCATTTATAAGGTAAACCCCATCAGTGCCCTGAAACTTTCCCAGTAACCAGAGCATTTCAGTACCTCCCAGATTTGGAGTTCCCTTCTGTCCCTAAAAGCTGGGATCAGAAGTCTTCGGGGGTTCAGGCTTGAGAAAGCTTATATTCTGAAGGGTTGGCATCTAGTGGGCTCTACACATGGATAAGGCTCCAGTGGGGAGCTTGACATTATTAAATCCTATGAGGTAGGTAACACTGTTAGCCCCATTTTTACAGACGAGGGAACTGAGGCACAGAAAGGTCAAATGATTTGCCCAGTGTCAAACTACTGGTAAGTGATAAAAAATGGGACCAGGACCCATAATTGTCTGTCCCCAGAGCCCATGCTCAGCTCCTAGTACCTGACTAAATCCTACCAATTTGTCAAGGTCCAGCTCAAATGTGACTTTCTCCAGGAAGCCTGGAGATCATCCTCTTCTCATATTTGAAGTACTTAAGACACTTGGCTAATTGTAGTAATTCACGAACTACTGCATTTCCTACCAGGAGGACAAAGATGTCAGATTCAACTCAGTATTCTAAGCATAGAGCCTGACAAATAAAAGGTGTTCAGTATATGTTTGATAAATACATGAATGAGTACGATGAATGAGTGAATGAGGGCACTTTCTGGTGACAGCCTAAGACTCCTATGGAATCAAATTCAGCCTAGGCTTCTTCTAAGACAGATCTCCAATATATTTTATTATTTTGCAAACACACCCACATGCATATAGGCAAACACACATATGCACACATACATACCCACACACATAGTGGGGAAGGGCTCCAAGGGACTCATGATTATGGGTGATGGGGTAGGAGGGGTCTGGGAGGGGGATGGACTGATGGCCCTGTTCAGCTCAGTTCAGCTCAGCTCAGCACCTCCTTCCAGAGGCCAGGATGCCCCCTGTAGCTCAGGATTTTTGTTCCAGACCTAACATAACCTCTGTTCCTCTTCGTGCTTGAGAGCAGTGCCTAAATTCCATGATTACACCAAACAGGGCTAGGTGGGATAAGAAGGTTGGGAGCCAAATATCCAGAGATTAGGAGAGGGGCAGTTTGGGATCCAGACAGGGTGGAATGGCAGAACTACTGCTACTGTTCATTGGGGTTTGGGTTGGCATCTGGGTACTTGGTGAGGTCGAAGGTCAGGACTTTGCTGATCACACAGTCCCCTTGCTGAAGGAGGAGGGAGAAAAAGAAAAATAAAATTGTAAGGAGAGAATTAAGAGGGGTTGAGTGCCCCAGGACCAGGGGCCTCAAACCCTCCTCCCGATGTACCTGCCCAAAGCCCAGGTAATGGATCTTTCTGGGTGGGAGAAGATGTTCTTGTTCCCATACGCCTTCTCTCTGCCTACCTATGTATTCTCTTCCTTTCTCTACTGCCTAGCTGCCTCTGCTGGGCCTTTCTACCTGTCCCCAAATGCAACAGCCCTGCCCGGCTAGGCTGGCTAATCTTCCAGGGCAGGGCTCCAATAAGTCCAGATGGCAGGACAGGACCTGATTCCTTATGCTCCCCCGCCCCTTGCCCTTCCACTGCAGCCTTCCCTTCCTGCCCTGGGGAGTCAGGCAGGGAGTGGGACTGGCTCCTGAGCCAGGCCTGCCCTACCTCAGGATAGACTCCAATGAGGCTCTCAGCCTTGGTGTAGAACTCCTCCTTGAGAGAGATGACGATGGCCTGGAAGTTGCAAGTCGACTGCTCTTTGATGTAATTTGCCACCTGTGGGAGGGGCCACCAGGCACTTAGCAAGGCTCAAACTCTAATACCGCCCCCCAACTGTATCTTCTAATCTGAATAAGTAGGCAGAGGGGGTGGGGTAGGGGTAGAGGGCTCAGAGGAAGAGAGGCTGAAAAAAAAGCTACTGACTACCATGGCATGGATGACCCTGGGCCAAGCCTCACAGGCTCAGAAAGCATGCAGAACAACTAGGGCACATTAAGGAGTTGCTCCCTGAAACCCACCTCCAACCTAGGAGCCTCCCTCCTGGGCCCTCCTTTCCTTGCACCCACCTTGCCAATGTTGGTGTTATCCAAGGCAGCATCAATTTCATCCAGGACAAAGAAGGGGGCTGGCTTGTAGCTGGGAGGGAACCAGTAGGTAAGCTGATACCGAGGGAGGGGGCAGCAAAGCAGGGTGGGCCATCAAATGCTAGCTTTCCCCTCCAATTCACAAGAGACTGAAAAGCCCAGGTCTTAATGCTACCTGAGCCTCTAAAGCCAATACATCAACCAAGCCCTCCTCTGCACCTGTGATCCAAGATCCTACAGAACCATGAATAACATGGTGATTTCAGGAGTTTCCAGGCTGGCTGGGGAGAGAGAAGTGGCCTCAACTCTGGCCACACTGACCAGGCTATCCACCCCACCCCTACACACACCATGTTCTGCCATGCCTCCCTGCCTCTGCATAGGTAGCACCCTTGGCCAAGAATACCTGCTGGCCTGCCTGGCAAACTTATATTCCTGTTCAAGTGTCATTTCCCCTCAAAGGCTTTCCCCAGGCCACCCACACCCTCCCCCAGAATGGATTAGGTGTCCCTTGCCTGTATATCCACAGCACCCATGCTCACCCAGTTACCACACTTAGCACAATGTTTATGTGTCTGGCTTCCACTAGTCTGTAAGCTCCTCCACACCAGAGACCATGTCTGACTCATCTCTATCCCCAATCCCACCAAAGGATCTGGTACAGAGCAACTCTCATAAAAAGCTTGCAGAATGATGCTGTACAATTAAACACTAAGTTATAGGGCTCAAACTCAAGTACTACTGGCACTGGGTGTGTGTGTGTGTCAGAGTATGCCACAGTGGTTAAATAGAGCTTCCTAGAGAAAAGGGAGAACGTGGAAGGTGACGGTCAAGCTAGATTTGCACAGAAAGGGCTTATTAGCCAGTGACCATGTGAGC
The DNA here is from genome assembly GCA_028451465.1 of Erethizon dorsatum. Classification (NCBI taxonomy): domain Eukaryota; kingdom Metazoa; phylum Chordata; class Mammalia; order Rodentia; family Erethizontidae; genus Erethizon; species Erethizon dorsatum. Next base: position 44,563,599 of record CM051842.1, read on the forward strand.
AAAAGCCTGGAGTTAAGACTTAATACAGATAGGGATCAGTGAGGACATGCTGAGGAGATGAGGGTGGATGGGAAGACAGGCCCAAAAAATAACCAAGGTCAGATAAATTGTAGACAGGGAAATAAGGATGCAATTCAAATGCCACCAGAACATCTTCACCTCTGCAGATTTTAGCATAGCCTTGGGCCCCAGAGCCTCTGGTAACATCAGTTCAGTCCCTCTGCCAACTGCCCTAGGGGGCACAGCCTTACCTATGGATGGCAAAGAGCAGGGCTAGAGCTGCTACTGTCTTCTCCCCTCCTGACAAGTTATCCATAGGCCGGAAACGTTTGCCAGGGGCCACACAGTTGTAGTTGATGCCATCTAAGTAGGGCTCCTCAGGGTTCTCAGGGCCCAGGAATGCCTGGAGAAAGGTAAAAAGGACAGAATCTAAATCAGAGTCTGGAGAGACAGGGAGACAGGAAGCTTAGAAGGAAGGGCAACTGAGAAAGGTAGGAGCTGGCTGGGTAAAGGGCTCCAGCCTACCTGGGCACTGCTGTTGCGGGACAGAGCCTTATAGATTTCATCAATGTTGGTAGCCACAGATTCAAAACAAGCATTGAAACGATCAAAGCGCTCCTTCTTAATCTGTTCAAACGCCTGCTTGGCCTTCTTTGCTCGCTTTCGCGCTGCCTCAAACTCTGCCAGAAGGAAGGACAGATGATCCCTCAAGGCCCTGGGTTCTTCCGGGGCTGAGGACCACATCATGGCAAGAATGATCTGCAAATGACCATCCAAAGCAAGGACATCCTACAGGGAAAGGAATGCCTGAAGAGGGTCCCTCAAGGATCTGTGTCCAGTGGACGGGGTACTGGATAGAGAAAGAAACATAGGCCTACAGCCACATAAACATTCTTCCCTGGGGCCTACCAGCAACTAGTTTTGTGACCTTGGGAAGGTCATTAACTCTTTAGAAAGCAAGTGTGACAACCACTGTTTAGGGAACTTGGGAGTTTTAAGTAAGAAATCATGCAAAAATAGCTGTTCTGATACAGCAGCAGGCCCTTTGCATACCTCTAGCCTTCTGCCCTCATCTAAGGCACCCGAAGAAACCCAAATCTTACCATCTGAGGTTTCCTGGAACTTGTCTCGGACACTTTCTAGCTTTTCCATGGCCTTCATGTTGGGGGCAGCAATACGCTGAAGCACACTTTGCTGCTCATTTAGCTTCTGCTGCAGTGTGTTCATCTCCTGTTTGATCTCCTCCTCAGCCTGGGCATCCTGTAACCCCAGGCCCAACAACATTAAGGAGAGCCTAGCCCCTGTGCCAAGGCCCCCAGAGATGACTAATCAGGTAGGAGCCTGAGCACCTATTCCCATTAGGAAGGCAAGTTGTTCTTCTCCAGCTGAGCTCCTTCTACCCAATCCTGCCCATGGTAACTGTTCCCACACCCTTGGAAATTACAGACTTATACTGCTTTAACATCTCTAGCCTTTCCCCCAGGCCCTGCCAACCTTTTTGTCTCTGGAGGAGAAGCTGGTGGTACCCCTTCTTGGCTCTCAGCCTAGGCCAGGAGCCAGCACTACCCTAGAGTGACCTAAAGGCCTCCACACAGGCTGCTCTGGACTCCACTTATAGCTCCACAATAACTAAGGGAACTTTTTAGATCATTACATCTGAGCAAATTCCACTCAAACTTGGTTTTAGGTCTTATAGCTATTGTGATGCACCTCTGAGCTTGTACCCTTCTGCCACTTTGTCAATAACTATTTACTGAATGCCTACCAAGTGCTAGGCACTGGGTTGTCATGTCCTGTGAGCCATCCTTCCTGTGTTTACAAAGCCCAGGAAGCTAACAGAGGAATGCACATAAGTAAATAATCAGAATACCATAGGTTGAACACAAAAACGGTAACAAGTAGACTTTTCAATCAGCACACAAGAAGGGCACCTAACTCAGACTCTGGGGTCAGAGAAGATTTCTGGGAATGTGTGTAAGCTAAGGCTTACAAGATAAATAGGGTGAGCACAGAGAGAAGGAACAGTCTTCTAGGTAGCTGAGAACATCACAAGCAAAAGTCATGGGGGTTCTTCATGCTCAGCTCATTGAATTAAAACTCCAAAGGGAGCTGGGTGTGGTGGCACATGCCTGTAATCCCAGAACTCAGGAAGCTGAGGCAAGAGGATCGTTGTGAGTTCGAGGCCAGCCTGGGCTACAGAATGAGTTCAAGGCCAGCCTGAACTATAGAGCAAGACCCTGTCTCAACAAACAAACAAACAAACAAGAAAAACAAAACCTTCGAAGGGTTACAAATCAATTATGGCAGTAGTAGCAATTATGTGTGCATATGTGAGCATGTTCATGCACTCACACGTGTGTTGGGGAAGAGCATGGGAGAAGAATCTGGATACTGCATTTTCCCAAAAATAAGACCTAACTGTAAAATAAGCCCCAGCATGATTTTTCAGGATGCTCATAATGTAAGATCTACCCCACAGTTAAGATTACTAGCCAGACAGATACATTTAGTACATCCGTTGCAATACATGACAGATGTACTGAATTTTTTTTTTTTTTTAATGTGGGTACTGGGAGTCGACCTCAGGACCTCACGTTTGCCAGCAGGCACTTGTGCCACTGAGCGATACCACCGGCCCTTTTTTTCCTTTATGTGGGTTCCAGGAGTCGAACTCAGGACCTCGCGCTTGCCAGGCAGGCGCTTATGCCGCTGAGCTACCTCACCGGCCCGATGCACTGAATTATAAAATAATAATATTATTGACGTTAATACTTAAATAATAATATAAATTACAACTAAGTATTTGTAAATATCCAAGCAGGTGCCTTTGGACAAGAGGTAAATGCCTATGTAAACAGATGAACTCAAGACTTATCGCTGAATGGCCAGGGTACAGACACAATGTACAAATAATGTGCATACTTGATAACGAACGGACGTGGTTGTGTCTAACACGAATCTTCATAATTCAATACATCATGTGTTTTAACTGACATAGTGCACTTGTGTGAAATAAAGAAAAGTTTTCTGAGTTTTGATACCTGAAATATTTTGTCACTTTTGTGTGGACCATCATTCTCAACTATCATCATTTTTGTTTCCACTCCTATCTCTAAAGTCTTCAATTAACACTTGATTTAATGGAAACTTTGTGAAGCCTACCCTGTAAGAGCTCCTGACAGGTGAAGAATTCATGGCATAAAATCACTGACAGCTGTGTTGCCAATGCACCACAAACAGGCTACATGGATAAGAAGTGGTCATTTAAGCACAGCTCTATTGCTGGACATGAGAGATTGGGGCCAATGGTTCTACAGGAAATGGAGTCACAAGAAATTCAGGCCAATAAAGAAAGATAAACTGGAAACTTTTACAGGTAAATGGATGCAACTCGAGAAAATACTCACAAGCGAAATAAACCGGATGCACATTTGTAAACATCGCATTGTCTCTCTAGTATGAAAATGCAATTTCACTGTGACTATTCCATTCCTTAGTCTTCTATTTTTACCTAGCTTTTACATGGCTTAATCTTATACTGAGTAATATTTTTCTCTAAAAGGTATTTGTACATTCTCTAATGCTTGAGTTTGTTAATACATGAGAATGTTTACTTGTTGTCTTTAATTAAAAAAAATAAAAAATTAATAAAATAAATAAAATAAAAATAAAATGTACCAGTTAAAAAAAAAATTCAGGCCAGAATTCAGGGCTTGGAGAGTTATGACAATGCTCCAGAAAAAGATGACATAACTGTATTTGAATAGATGTAGATTTTTATACAGGAATAAATATAGACTACTGTATATATATAAAAAAAGACATCCCTGAAAAGCCCTGTTTCAAAAATTAATATAAGACTCAGTCTTGGGCCGGTGAGATGGCTCAGCGGCGTAAGCGCCTGCCTTGCAAGCGTGAGGGCCCGAGTTCGACTCCCGGAACCCACATACGAAAAAGGGGCCGGTGATATCGCTCAGTGGCACGGGTGCCTGTTGGCGCGCGAGGTCCTGAGGTCGTCCCCCTGGTACCCACAAAAAAAAAAAAAAAAAAAAAAAAAAAAAAAAAAAAAGACTCAGTCTTATTTTTGGGGAAATACAAAGACAAGCAGAAGCCAGAATATGAAAGTCTTACCATGATGGCGAACCTTTAAGAGCTTTCAATGATAACAAACAGCTGACTGCGGCACATGTGCCATAGGTTTGCCACCACTGGCTTAAAAAATTTAGCCTTTTTCCCAAGGGAGACCACTGAATGAGTTAAAGAACAAGTAAAACATGAATATATTTACATTTTAGAAAGTCCTTTTGAAGATCTCTATATACTACTGTGGAGTGGTCTTCAGGATAGGCTTTTAAGTGAAACACAAAAGGTATACAAGAGTATACTATATTTAATCTAAGAAGTGGAAAGAATATGAATATACTTGAATGGAGATACATTTGTATTTTAAAGATACAACAACAACAAAGGATAATCCAAAATTGATTAAAAGGGTGACCTATCAAGAAAGAGAAGTGAAGGGGACAGGAATAGAAGCTACAGTTCTCTTCATGTACCATGTTTTCTATTTTTGGTTCTAGAACCACATGAAGATGTCACATAGCTATAAAACAAATTAAATCAAAATGTAAGCACCACTGGGTAAAAACTCTTAGGGAACAAGAGAGTCACAATATGATAAAGTATTAATAAAAATGTCTAATTAATGAAGAAGCTAAAAGTATACATTTAGCATTGAGGGACCTGGTAATTGACACTTTATAATTGTGGAATCAATTATCTCTAATAACGAGCAAATCTCAATATAATGCACCTCTTGAAGAGATGCAACATAAAGAATACTGCATCACCAATATAGCGTTCTTACCAAAAATATTTAACTTGAATCCATCAAGCCTCCAGACTAGACCAAATTTCCGATTTATAGGAGATACAAGGGTTGGAAGGACAGATTAAACAATACACAAAAAAAACAACATATTCACAATGTGAAACATTTTCCAAGACAACTCAAACAGCCTCTTCAAAAGATCAGTGCCATGAATAAAAGATAAAGGGACTGCTCCACATTAAGACATGTAACAACCAAAAATGGCTGGGTATAATCCCAGAACTTGGGAGGCTGAGGTGGGAGGACCTCAAGTTCCAGCCCAGCCTGGGCAACTTAGTGAGAATCTGTCTCCAGATAAAAAAAAGGCTGAGGACATAGCTCACAATGAATGCCCTGGGTTCAATCCCCAGGTTTTTCCCCAGGGGGAAAAAAAAGAGGGAGAGGGAGAGGGAAGGAAAGAGGGAAGGAGAGAGGGAAAGTGAATGAGTGTGAGAGCGAAAGTGAGAGACAGAGAATATTGGCTTAATGGCTAAGTGCTTGCCTAGCATGAATGAGGCCTCAGGTTCAATCCCCAGCACTGCAAAAAATAAGAATTTAAAATAGCTTTAGTTTAAAAAAAAAAAAAAAAAACACTAGAGAAAACACTTTTGGACCACCTAAGGCAGTGAGTGGTTGGTGACCCTACTGCATATGTGCTGCGGTGGGCTGTTTGTATTACTGAAAGCTCTAAAAGGTTCACCATCACTGACCTAGGGGAATTCAACTATGGGCTAATAGTAAATATTATGAAATAATTATTCATTTTCTTAGGTGCAATATGGAACTGTGGTTATGTAGGAGAATTCCTTGTTCTTAGCATGCCAAAATATTTAGGGTTGAAATATTATGACACCTGTACTTCCTTTAAAAGTTTCAGAAAAGTGTGCATGTAGTAGGAGAAATCAAATGCAGTAAAAATATTCATTGGTGAATCTAAGATGAAAGGTGCATGGGTGTTAACTGTTCTTTCGACTTTTCTATAAGTTTGAAACATTTCAAATTTAAACTAGGGGAAAAATAAATAGAAATGCTAAAAGAAGCAATCCTTAAAAACCAAAACCGGGCCGGTGAGATGGCTCAGCGGTTTAAGCGCCTGCCTTGCAAGCGCGAGGGCCCGAGTTCGACTCCCGGAACCCACATACAAAAAAGGGGCCGGTGATATCGCTCAGCGGCACGGGTGCCTGCTGGCGCACGAGGTCCTGAGGTCGACCCCCCGGTACCCACAAAAAAAAAAAAAAAAAAAAAAAAAAAAAAAAACCAAAACAAAGAAACATAACTATTTATTGATCTGGTTAAATCTTCAAGATAATTCAATTTACATTAAAACAGAAACATGACTATACATGCCCAATGAGCTTAATGACAAAAACAAGGAAATTTAAAACTACATTCAATCATCAAACTGTTACTATTATGTGATTTTGAAACTACCGTATTATACAGCATAGGATACAGTAAATATGTTAGTATTGCTAAGAACTCAAATTTTCAGTAAGAATAACTGGAAACTCAAAATCAACAATGTTAAACTGAAAATTATAATGTTAACTAAGTATCAATATGAATTCATAATACATTTTTCCTTCAAAATAAAAAAAGCGTTTAGGGGCCAGTGAGATAGCTCAGCGGCTTAAGTGCGTGCCTGGCCAGCACGAGGTCCTGAGTTCGACTCCCAGTACCCACATAAAGGAAAAAAAGGGCCAGTGATCTCGCTCAGCGGCACAAGTGCTTGCTGGCAAGCATGAGGTCTTGAGGTTGACTCCCAGTACCCATATTAAAAAAAAATGCATTTAGGAGAGCAAACTACTAAAGGTTTCTAGAAGCACTAAGCAACCCAGCAATCATGAGTACAAGTATCCACATGGTAGTTGCTAAATAATAGCATTTCCTACTTTAAAAAGTCAGATCATCAGCTGGGCATGGTGGCTCACACCTATAATCCTAACACTTGGGAGGCTGAGGCAGGAGGATCGTCACCAGTTTGAGGCCAGCCTGAACTATAGAGCGAGACCCTGTCTCAAAAAAACAAAAAATTGGAGAGGACCTCAAGATGGCGGATGAGTAAGAAGCAGGCAGCGAAACTCTCTCTAAAAGTTACCATTGGAACACGGGAATATAGCGACCCGGAAAGCGCAGGAGGGGGAGAGATGCCTCCCCGAAACCCAGAAAAGTTCTGAAGCGCAATCTGGGACCCCCGGCACCAGTGACGGGTGACTTCCAACAAAGAAGAAGGAAAGAAGGAGCAGACCGCACGCGAGCACCTTCTACTATCCCGGGAGTTGCAGCGCCGTGGAGGCTCAATTCTACGGACACACGGTGGCAGCTGGCGTCCAGGGAGCCCCCACGGAGGATCCTGAGACAGCGGCGGGGCAGGGGAGCGGCGGAGAACGGCGCTGACCGGCGGTGAGTGTCTCTCAGCCACAGCTGCCCCGCGCCAGAGAGCGACCGGCCGGGCGCCATTGTGGGGGGTGTGGCGAAACTCAGAGCGGCTCGGAAACTGCTCTGGGAACTTGTGCTCCGGACAGGGCAGCACGGGGCCTCTCAGGCCCACGAAAGTGTGCTGAGGTCAGCAGGCGAACGAGACTGGACTCTCAGCCACACCTGTCCCGCGCCAGAGAGCGACTGGCCCGGCGCCATTGTGGGGGGTGTGGCGAAAAACCAGAGCGGCGGGAACCAGTGCAGGGAACCCGTGCTCCAGACAGCGCGCTGAGCCTCTCAGGCCCAGGGATCGTGAAAGGGCGCTGAGAGCGGAGGCGAGCTAGACTGGTCTCTGCCTGAAAGTACGCGCCTCTGCTCACCGCCCGCCAGAGGGCGCTCCTGGCTTACTGGGACGGACCTGCACAGAACAGGACTCTGTCACAAGATACCTGCCTACAACAGAGTCAACACCTGGAACTGATTCTTTTTATTTTTTTTTATTTTTATTTTTATTTTTGATTTTTTATTTATTTATTTTTTTTTTTTCTCACCGATTTGTTTTTTGTTCTGGCGAAGGGTTTTTTTTGTTTTTGTTTTGTTTTGTTTTGTTTTTTGGTGGGGTTTTATTTTTGATCTGTCTGTTTTATTGTTTTTATCTTCGTTTTTGTTTCTGTATGTGTATTTGCTCTTTCCTTCATTATTCTCTCTGGTTTTTTATATGAGTGTAAACAGCGCCTCTAACTTCTTTGTGATTGTGGTTGTGATCTGTTCTTCCTTTTATCCCTTCCTTCTCTTTTTACCACCTGTCCTCTGCACTAGTGTCCCAATTTTAGTGGGATCCCTCTTGGTCCTCTAACCTTACATCTAATTCCTTCCTCTTCTCCCAATACTCTATTTCCTCCTTAACTCATTTTTTTTTTTTTTTATGTGGGTACCGGGGGGACGACCTCAGGACCTCACGCGCCAACAGGCAGCCGTGCCGCTGAGCGATATCACCGGCCCCTTTTTCGTATGTGGGTTCCGGGAGTCGAACTCGGGCCTTTGCGCTTGCAAGGCAGGCGCTTAAGCCGCTGAGCCATCTCACCGGCCCTCCTTAACTCATTTTAAATTTAAACTCCTCAAGGAAAAATTGACATACATAGGACTTGTATACTGCGTATAATTTTTCTGGTGTGTTTTAGATTTTGTTATATAACAGCAACTCTATACAGCTAAAAGTGGTAAATAACTGGTTAGCTCAGTCTGTCATTTTTTAGGCTGTGTTTGATGCTTTAGTTAACATTATAGCCAAATGTGAAATAATTGTTCTAAACATCTTTCCTTCCTGATATTTCATGATTGAGATTGACTAAGGGACACAGAAAATACAGTGGCACAGTACCAAAGAATCAAGGACTGAGCCAAACAGGTAGCAACTTCGCATACCCAACGAATTGAAGAGGTAGGATCTGGCAGAAAGCTCAAAACCTAAAAGCAAGCTCCACTTGGAAGATACTGCAGAGAAGTAGTCATCTTCTAAAGATCTTAAACACTAGCAATAAAGTAACCTACTATAGGTAATTTGCAAACATCACCCCAGGAATTAAAGAAAGAAAAAATGAGATGACACTTAAACAAGATGCAACCACACACATCCAATTCACCAAAGGCAAACCTAGGGAGCAACGAGGTGGGACAATCCGAAAGCCACCCACCTGGCCTATCTGAAGTGGTAACAACAAAGCAACTGAATGAGGTTCTGGAAAAAATTAAAACAGAAATAATCTCACAGATAACTGCAGAGATAATGTCTACAATGAAGACCATGCTTAAGGACACTATAGCTGATACAGACAAAAAAATAGATGAACTTAAGAAAACTATAGAAACCATGAATGCTCAGCATAGGAAAGAAATGGAATCCATAAGGCAGATTCAAGCAGATATCCAAGAGATAAAAAATTCCATTGAAAGTATTTGTAGCAGAATAAGCCAATGCGAGGACAGGATCTCAGATATAGAAGACAGACTTGCAATTAGTGATCATGAAATGGAAAAATTCTTAAAAATAGCAAGGGACCATGAAAAATCAATTCAGCAGCTGCTAGATGACTCAAAGATAAACAACTTAAGAATAATTGGAATAAATGAAAAAGCAGGAGATAGCATCAACGACATTAAAACCTTGTTCAAAGACATAATCAGGGAGAACTTTCCTGGAAGAGAAAAGGAATTTGACACCCCTATAAGTGAAGCTTTTAGAACACCAACTAGACATGATCAAAAAAAAACTTCAGCCAGACATATTATAGTCAAGATCCCAGAAATTCAACAGAAGGGCAGAATCTTAAAAGCTGTTAGGGAGAAGAGACAAATCACCTATGAAGGAAAACCCATCAGAATCACAGCTGACTTTTCAGCACAAACCCTCAATTCAAGAAGAGCTTGGAATGATGTATTGCAAGCTCTAAAGGAAAATAATTTTCAGCCCAGATTGATGTACCCTGCAAAACTATCTTTCAAAATTGATGGAGAAATAAAATACTTTCATGACAAAGAACATCTGAGAAAATTTATGACCACCAAACCAGCACTCCAAAACGTTCTGAAGGACATTCTAGAAAGAGATAGGAACCCCAACAGAAGGAATCCACCAGGCAGGGCAAATAATTAAATAGCCGGAAAGCGGAAAAACAAAGAGTGGGAACCAACAACAGGAAAATATCATGACAAGTCAATACATATCAGTTTTAACCATCAATGTTAACAGTCTCAATTCACCAATCAAAAGGCACAGACTGGCGAAATGGATCAAGAAGCAAGATCCAACAATATGCTGTATACAAGAAACACATTTAATTCAGAAAGAAATTCATAGACTGAAAGTCAAAGGATGGAAAACAATACTCCATGCCACAGGAACCCAGAAAAAAGCAGGGGTAGCTATTCTTTTTGCAGACAAAGTGAACTTCAAGCCAAGAAGGATTCAGAGAGATAAAGACGGTCATTACATCCTTGTAAAGGGAACAATCCAAGAGGAAGAGATAACGATCATAAATATATATGCGTCAAATACCAATGCACCCAGCTATATAAAACAAGTACTAAAGGACATGAAAAATCAAATAAGCACTAATACAATTATATTGGGAGATCTCAATACTCCACTGTCACAAAAAGATAGATCAACTGGACAGAAAATCAATAATGAAATAGTAGAACTGAACCAAACTTTTGAACAAATGGACTTAGTAGATGTCTACAGAGTGTTCCATCCCACAACATCAGAATACACATTTTTCTCAGCTGCACATGGGACGTTCTCCAAAATAGACCACATACTAGCTCATAAAACCTGCTTAAGTAAATGCAAAGGAATTGAAATTATCCCATGCATATTATCAGACCATAGTGCAATGAAATTGGAAATCAATGGCAAAAGATCCCACAAAAACTCCCTAAACACATGGAAATTAAACAGCATCCTCCTGAACAACCAATGGGTCACAGATGAAATTAAAGAAGAAATTAGTCACTTTCTACAACTGAATGATAATGACAGTACAACATACCGGAACTTATGGGATACAATGAAAGCAGTCCTAAGAGGGAAATTTATAGCATTAAACACTTATATCAGGAAAATAGAGCAAGCGCAAATAAACAACTTAAGGGTGAACCTCGAGCTTCTAGAAAAAGAAGAGCAGGTTAAGCCAAAAGCCCGTACAAGGGAGGAAATTATAAAGATCAGAGCAGAAATTAACGTATTGGAGAATAAAAAAACAATACAAAGAATCAATGAAGCAAAAAGTTGGTTCTTTGAAAGAATAAATAAGATTGACAAACCCTTATCCAACCTTATTAAAAAAAGAAAAGAAAAGACTCAAATCCATGCAATTGAAAATGAAAAGGGTGATATCACGACGGACCCTGCAGAAATCCAGAAGATCATCTATACCTATTTTGAAAATTTATATTCTACTAAGATGGAAAATGCAGAAGAAGTGGACAGATTCCTAGATTCATATGAATTACCAAAGCTGAATCAAGAAGATTTAAAAATCCTAAATAAACCAATATCAACCAATGAAATTGAAGATGTAATTAAAAACCTCCCAACAAAGAAAAGCCCAGGCCCTGATGGATTCACTGCCGAATTCTACAAGAAATTTAGAGAAGACCTAACGCCCCTACTTCTCAAACTTTTCAATGAAATTGAAAGGGAAGCAATACTCCCAAATTCATTCCTGGAAGCAAGCATTACCCTGATACCAAAACCAGAGAGGGACCCAATTAAGAAAGAGAACTACAGGCCAATCTCCCTAATGAACATAGATGCAAAAATCCTTAATAAGATACTGGCAAACAGAATCCAACAAATTATCAAGAAGATTATACACCATGACCAAGTTGGATTCATCCCAGGGATGCAGGGATGGTTCAACATACGTAAATCAATAAATGTAATACACCATATTAACAGAACCAAAGACAAAAATCACATGATCATCTCAATAGATGCAGAAAAAGCTTTTGACAAAGTCCAGCACCTTTTCATGATAAAAACCCTACAGAAAATTGGAATAGAGGGTCTTTATCTCAATCTGGTAAAAGCTATCTATGACAAACCAACAGCCAATATTATACTAAATGGCCAAAAACTGAAAGCCTTCCCTCTAAAATCAGGAACAAGACAAGGATGTCCACTGTCCCCACTCTTATTCAACATAGTTCTGGAAACTTTAGCCAGAGCGATTAGACAAGAGAAAGAAATAAAAGGAATAATGATTGGAAAGGAAGAAGTTAAATTATCATTATTTGCAGATGACATGATACTCTACACAGAAGACCCCAAAAACTCCACTAAAAACTGCTAGATTTAATAAGCAAATTCAGTAGTGCAGCCGGATACAAAGTCTATACTCAAAAGTCAATAGCCGGGCCGGTGAGATGGCTCAGCGGCGTAAGCGCCTGCCTTGCAAGCGCGAGGGCCCGAGTTCGACTCCCGGAACCCACATACGAAAAAGGGGCCGGTGATATCGCTCAGCGGCACGGGCGCCTGCTGGCGCGCGAGGTCCTGAGGTCGACCCCCTGGTACCCACAAAAAAAAAAAAAAAAAAAAGTCAATAGCCTTCCTGTACACAAATAACAAACTTACTGAAAGAGAAATTAGGGAAACAATACCTTTCACAATAACATCCAAAAAAATGAAATACCTAGGAATCAACCTCACAAAGGATGTAAAAGACCTCTATACTGAAAACTACAGTACTCTGAAAAAGGAGATTGAAGAGGATATCAGAAAATGGAAAGATATCCCTTGCTCCTGGATAGGAAGAACCAATATAGTGAAAATGGCCATACTTCCAAAATTGTTATACAGATTTAATGCAATTCCAATCAAAATTCCAACAGCATATCTCACAGAATTAGAGAAAACAATCCTAAAATTCATTTGGAATCAGAAGAGACCTAGAATAGCAAAGGCAATTCTGGGCAACAAAGGCAAGGCAGGGGGCATCACAATCCCCGACTTGAAATTATACTATAAAGCTACTGTGATAAAAACAGTGTGGTACTGGCAAAGAAACAGACCTGAAGATCAATGGAACAGATTAGAAGATGCTGAAACAACCCCAGACATACTAAGCCACCTTATCTTTGACAAAGGTGCCAAACACATTCGCTGGAAGAAAGATAGCCTCTTTAATAAATGGTGCTGGAAAAACTGGCTCTACACATGCCGAAGATTAAAACTAGATCCATATCTTTCACCATGCACTAAACTAAATTCAAAATGGATCAGAGATCTAAATATTAAAACAGAAACATTAAATCTGCTGGAAGGTAGGATAGGTAAAACCCTCGGAGACATTGGTGTAGGCAAAGACTTTATGAATAAAAACTCAACCGCACGGGAACTATCCCAAAGAATCAATAACTGGGATCTCATCTTATTAAGAAGCTTTTGCACAGCAAGAGAGACCACCAACAGAGTGAAGAGACAACCCACAATGTGGGAAAAAATGTTTGCCAGCTGTTCCTCAGACAAAGGATTACTATCGAGAACATATAAAGAACTCAAAAAAATCAGACCTCCCAAATTTAAAGACCCACTCCAAAAATGGGCATCTGAGATGAATACACATTTCTCAGATGAAGAAATACTAACGGCAAACAAATATACAAAAAAATGTGCAACATCACTAGTCATTCGAGAGATGCAAATTAAAACAACACTGAGATACCATCTCACCCCAGAAAGAATGGCTACTATTAAGAAATCAACTAATAACAAATGCTGGAGGGGCTGTGGGGAAAAAGGAACCCTTCTTCACTGTTGGTGGGAGTGTCGACTGGTACAGCCACTGTGGAAGTCAGTGTGGAGATTCCTCAGAAAACTAGGGTTGGAGGTCCCATTTGACCCAGCTATTCCCCTTCTGGGCATCTTCCCAGAAGAATTAAAAACATCGTACCACAGCGATATATGTGCACCCATGTTTATAGCAGCACAATTTGTAATAGCCAGATCTTGGAAACAACCCAAATGCCCATCAACTGAGGAATGGATAAGAAAGATGTGGTATTTTTATACAATGGAGTACTATTCAGCCATAAAGAAGGATAAACTGGAGACTTTTATAGGTAAATGGATGCAACTCGAGAAAATACTCATAAGTGAAATAAACCAGAAGCACATGTGTAAGCATCGTATTATCTCTCTAGTATGAGAAACTGAAAGAGTAAATAAGATCCAAAATGTACAATAGATATGGTGAATCAAAAAGAAACTGGTCAAAAGGAAAGAGAGACTGGAATAGGGAAAAGAAAGAAGGGAAAGGGAAAAAAAAATTGTATATATATATATATATATATATATATATAAGATGGTTAAGATAGATACACTACCATTTTTACTTAGTTCATTGAAGAGTAAGGTTTGTGCCAATAATGTTTGGACAATTGAATGCTAATGTCTGGTGTCCTGAATAACTAACTTAAAGATAGTAATACGTAATGTATTAACCATTGTTACCCTCCTATTATGTTGGTTTGAAAATTTGTTCTTCTTTTGATTTGTTTTGTTTTTTCTTCTCTTTAAAATAAAATTTAAAAAAATACAAAAAAAAAAATTAAAAAAGTCAGACTTTCTTGGAGAAATGGTTGATTCCAGGTCTGGGTTAGAAATGCAGAGGATGAGCCTGCTCATACCAGGAAGCAAAGAGGATGACAAAGACTACAAGGGCTGTGTCAAAATGATTCAGAAGCCAACTTGGATGTGTGCCCACTTGTCAAAGATGGGGCAACCTAGGCACAACAAATGTATTTAAATTCACAATGATACAAAAACAACACAGTGGACAAATCTGGAGAATACCAAGGAACTCAGTATTTTATAAACTAATGAATAAAAGGGAAGAAGGAAGAACATATGTCCTGCCTTTCCTACATAAACTGTATCTCAGAATTACCAAATGATAAGAGGTAGTATGTCTCCATGTATTACAGCTAATAATAAACAAGTTACAGACTAAGACCACTACACTTTGCAACCTCCAGTGAATTAAAGGATCTAGGCAATGATCTTCCAGACTCCAAACCACACAAGAAACCCACAACCAGACATTATGTATTTCCTGATGGAATTAACATCACCACTTGTGAAGGCATCGTGACCACAACAAACAACCCAAGCCCAAAATCTGAATTTAATTCCCTAAATATGTACTGTACAATAGGGACACCAATAGCCACACGAACTACTGACCACATGAAATGTGGCTAGTGTGACTGAACTAAAGTCTTAATTTTATGGAATTTCATCTCATTTAAATTGAAAACCAGATACTCAATTCAGTTACTGGAAAATTTTTAAGTATATGTGGAGCAACTTGGATATATGGGTCTCCTTTTTCAACTGTAAATTTTAGGAAATCTAAATACAGATCAAGTATTTCTGAGGAAATTTTAGCATCTGACTGAGATGTGCTGTAAGTATAAAATACATAACTGGATTGTGAAGACTTAGTATTAAAAAAGATCTTTAAGTATCAATAATTTTTAAAGCCAGGTATGGTAGTGTGTGCCTGCAGTCCCCACTACTAGGGAGGCTGAGGTAGGAGGGTCATTTGAGCCTACAAGTTCAAGGCCAGTCTAGACAACATAGCTAAATCTTGTCTCAAAAAGCAAACACACAAAACATTCAGGCTGGTTGTGGTGGTGCACACCTGTAATCCCAGTACTCAGGCGGCTGAGACAGGAGGATCACTGTGAAAGAGTTCAAGGCCAGCCTGGGATACACAGGGAGTTCAAGACCAGTCTGAACTATATACAGCAAGATCCTGTCTCAAAAAAAAAAAAATCATATTGTTCACACAGTGAAACGATACTTCATGGACATAGTGGGGTATGTATTAAAATTAGTTTTAGATTTTTACTTTTTAAAATGTGGCTATGTGGGCCGGTGAGATGGCTCAGTGGCGTAAGCGCCTGCCTTGCAAGCGTGAGGGCCCGAGTTCGACTCCCGGAACCCACATACGAAAAAGGGGCCGGTGATATCGCTCAGTGGCACGGGTGCCTGTTGGTGCGCGAGGTCCTGAGGTCGTCCCCCTGGTACCCACAAAAAAAAAATAAATAAATAAAAAAATAAAATGTGGCTATGAGAAAGTCTAAAATTACACATGAGGTCACATTTTATCTCTTCTGAACAGCATTAATTTATAGTATTGAATGCATTCCCACTGGGCAGAATGGGACAAGATACACACTACCCACTTAAAGAACTATAAGGAATAACAGGACTATCTTTTTTGTTTTATTTTGGGGAGACAGTTTCACATCCTAGGGTATAGTAAAGAGTACAGAATATGGAAAATCCTTCAGGAAAAGTGAGTCAATTCTTTCAACATAAAAAAAAAATACTGTAAGGAAAAATAAAAACAGAGGGAGGTTCTACAGATTAAATGACACGAGACATACCAAGTAATGGCTTTATCAATCATCCTTATCTATCTATCCATCGATCAATCACCTTTCTTTCCCCCAGTACAGGGGATGGAACCCAGGGCCTTGCATACACTAGCCAAGTACTCCACCACTGAGCTAACTCCCAAGCCCTTTCAATGAATCATCTTATTTGACTCCAATTCAAGCAAGCAAACCATGAGAATGTGTATGTCTATATGTATAACAATCAGGTACATTAAACATTAATCATCATTAACGAATGATGATTCATTAACATTAATCACCATAAATGAATATTTTATTTGTGGTGCCGGGGATCAAACCAGGGCCTTGATCATGCTAGGCAAACACTCTACCACTGAGCTACATTCCTAGATCAACAATTATTATTTCAGAGCCATGATAATAGTTCTAATTTTTATCGCTTTTAGAGATATAATCTGCAATATTAACAAATGAAATATGTCCAAATTTATTACAGTGTGTATGGAAAGTGTGCATGAAACAAGTTTGGCAATGAACTGATGGTTGTTCAAACTGTAATACATACAAGAAGGAGTATTTTATTATTTTACATTTGCATGTAAAATTTTTCATAAAAAAAATCTAAAAACAACAAAAATCAACTTGAAGTGCCTCTCACTGGCCAAAAACACGATGATATGACCAGCAAGAAGAAAAATGAAACTAGGTATGGTGGTGCATGCCTGTAATCTCAGCCACTTGGGAAGATGAGGTAGGAGATTACAAGTCTGAGGCCAGCCAGAGGAAATCAGTGAGACTCAAAATTTAAAAAGGGATGGGGATGTAGCTCAGTGCTTCCTGGGTTCAATCCTCAGTACCATAAAAAAGAACAAGGGAGAAAAAATGGCAGAGTAGCAATCAGCAGCAATATATAGCCTCTCTAGGAACCGGGATCAAGATACCTGGAAAAGAACAACTTGGTAAAGAGAAAAAAAGTGAATCTCTGAAAATTGGGAGGGAGCTGACAAGTATGCCAATATTTGCTTTGTTAGTGTTTATGCTATAGTTATAGATCATAGTTCTATGGTTAAGGGTGATACATTATTGGTTCTTATAGTATGGCAATATCCAGTTTGTTTCTGTTATTGCAGCTAATTTTGTTGCTATTGCCAAGGTGGCATGGTTGTTGTTATTAACTGGTTTTCTGTATGCCAATATCTGGATTGCCTTTGTGGCATTAACAATGCTATGGTCCGTCCATTAACAGAGAACTGGATGCTGGGCCAATTACACTGTATCCTCCCCCCACAAATTAACAGGGCCAGTTGGATCTTGGGACAGAGGCAAACACCTATAGTTAGCCATACCACTATGCAGTTCAGGCTAGCCTTCAATTCACTACGTAGTCCAGGTTAGCCTTGAACTTGTAGTGATCCTCCTGCCTCAGCCTCCTGAGTACTGGGATTACAGGAGTCCACCACTATCAGAGTACATCATTTCAAAGCAGATGCTAACTAAAGCGATCTCCCTCCATAATACCACTGAAGTCTTTCCACTGTAATTGACCTACAAACCTCATCACACGGAAGAACAAGGGGGGAGAGGGGGAGAGAGAAAGAGAGGGAGGGAGAGGGAGAGAGAGGAAGAGAGAGAGAGAGGGAGGGAGGGAGAGAGAGAGAACAGATCAATAAGGTGCTTGGCAAGCTCAAAGATAGAACTAAATGGATAATGGATATAACAAACAAAATGATCAAGTTTACAGAAGATACTAATAAAAAGCTAGCTGAGCTAAACAAAAAGATACAAAACATGAATGACAAGTTTACCAAAGAATTACAGCCCATGAAAAGGTATCAAACAGAAATCTAGAAGATTAAAAATCCTATTGAAAGTATGGGCAGAAGAGACCAATGTGAGGACAGAGTGCCATAACTAGAAGACAGTGCTGACGTCAGTGACAAATTATTCACATACCTTAAAAACAAGAGAACATGATAAATGTATCCAACAGCTGCTAGATGACACAAAGATTAATCTAAGATTAAAAAGAATTAGTGCGGGCTGGTGAGATGGCTCAGCGGCGTAAGCGCCTGCCTGGCAAGTGCAAGGGCCCGAGTTCGACTCCCGGAACCCACATACGAGAAAAGGGCCGGTGATATCACTCAGTGGCACAGGCGCCTACTGGCGTGTGAGGTCCTGAGGTCGACCCCCGGTACCCACAAAAAAAAAAAAAAAAAAAGAATTAGTGCAAAATCAGAAGATAATACCAATAGCACTTAACAACAACAACAACAAAAAAAAACAGTTTACAGAAATAACAGCAGAAAACTTTCCGAGCATGGGGAAAGAAGCATGCAGATATGTGAGGCATATAAAACCCCCAAACAGCCATGATCAGAAAAGAATTTCTCCATAGCACACTATATAGTCAAAATCACAAAAGTGTAATATAGGGATAGAATCCTACAAGCTATTAAAAAAAGCAACAAATCACTTATAAAGGTAAACACATTAGAATTACAGCAGACTTCTAAACACAAGATTTAAAGGCCAGGAGAGCTTGAAGTGAAAAGTTTCAAGCCCTGAAAGAAAACACTGTATGACCCAGATTGACACATTCTATAAAACTCTCTTTCAAAACTGATGGAGAAATAAGGTCTTTTCATGACAAAGAGAATCTTAGGAAATTCATGACCACCAAACCAGCACTCCAAAAGCTTCCCTAGGATATCCTAGAAAGAGACAATGACACCAACAAGGCCAAAAAAATCTAATAAAATGAATACACCAGGAAGGGTAAGCAATTAAATAGAAGGGGAAAAAGGGAATTAGCAGCATGAAAGTAAAGCAATGACAGGAATAAGTCAATACCTTTCAGTAATAACTCACAATGTGAGTGGTCTTAATTTCCCAATCAAAAGACACAGATTAGTAGAATACAACAAGAAATAAAACCCAAACAGATGATGTATATAAGAAACACATTTAAGCCAAAAAGACACACATAGACTACAAATCAAAGGATGGGAAACAATATTCTATAAAATGAGAACCAGAAAATAAGCAGGAGTAGCTATCCTATTTCCAGACAAAGTGGACCTCAAGCCAAAACTGATCAGAAGAGGCAAAGAAGGCCCTACGTATTGGTTAAGGGTACAATCCAACAGGAAGAGATTATAAACATATGCACAGAACACTGGTGTACCCAGCTTCATAAATCAAACACTACTGGACATAAAAGATAAACATCAGCATAATTATAGTGAGAGACCCCAGGACCCCACTGTCACAAATAGACATGTCAACTAGACAAAAATCAACAAAGAAATATCAGAGTTGAACCAAACCTTCAAACAAATGCACTTATCAACAGTGTTCCACCCAACAAGACAATACACATTCTTCTCAGCAGCACATGGGCTTCTCTCCAAAACAGACCACACACCAGCCTGTACAGCACGCACGACTAGTCATGTAAATGCAAAGAATTGAGATTATCCCGTGCATATTATCAGACCTAGTGCAATGAAATGAGAAATCAACGGCAAAAGAAACCACAGAAAGTATTCAAACACGTGGAAATTAAACAGCATACTCTCGAATAATCATGGGTCACAGAAGAAATTAGACAGCTCCTAGAATCCAGTAACTGGCAATGAAATTGAAACAGCAATTTAAAAAAAACTACCAACTGAGAAAAGCCCAGGACCTGATGGATTCACTGCTCGATTCCAGGGAAGATCTAACACCAATACTCCTCAAACTCTTTAATGAAATTCAGAGAGGAGTACTCCCAAAGCCATTCCTGGAAGCTAGCATTGCCCTGATGCCAAAACCAGACAAGGACGCAACCAAAAAAGAGAACTACAGGCCAATCTCTTTAACGAACACCAATGTAAAAATCCTCAACAAGGTACAGTAATACATCGGTTCACGAACGTTTCTGTTCGTGAACAATTCGGCAAAATTTTGCTTTCATTTGCAAACTCCACATGGGGTGATGAACATGACCACAGCCATCTTCCCCGCATGAACACGAATGTGGCCATCTTCAACAGAATTGTGGAACGAATTAAGTTCATGAGCCAAGGTACCACTGCGCTGGCACACAGAATGCAACTAATCATCCAAAAGATCGTACAGCATCACCAAGCAGGCTGCATCTCAGGGATGCAAGGATGGTTCAACATATACAAATTTAATACATCACATAAACAGAAGGACAAAAATCAAATGATCATCTCAATAGATGCAGGAAAATCCCTTGACAAAACGCAACATCCATTCATGATAAAAACCCCAGAAAAAAACAGGTATAGAGCAGTGATGGTGAACCTTTTACAGCTTTCAATGATACAAACAGCCCGCTGTGGCACGTGTGCCATAGATTTGCCACCACTGGTACAGAAGGACCTTATCTCAACCTGATCAAAGCCATTTATGACAAACCGACAGCCCACATCCTATTAAATGGGGAAAAGCTGAAAGTGTGTCCTCTAAAATCAGGAACGAGACAAGGATGTCCAGTATCACCACTCCTGTTCAATACAGTACATAAAACATTAGCCTGAGCAACCGGGAAAGAGAAAGAAATAAAAGGGATATGTAAGGGAAAGGAAGAAGTCAAATTATCATTATTTGCAGGTGACATGATCCTCTACAGAAGACCTAAAAATTTCCACAAAAAGACTCCTACAATTAATAACCAAATTCAGTAGTGTAGCAGGTTACAAAATCAACACGCAAAAATCAGTAGCATTCCTGTACACCGATAATGAACTCATTGAGAAAGAAATTAGGAAAATACCAGTCACAGCATCAAGAAAAATTAAATACTTAGGAATTAACCTAACCAAGTAAGTGAAAGACCTCTACAATGAAAACTACAGTACTTTGAAATAGGAGATCAAATAGGACATCACAAAACGGAAAGATGTCCCCTGTTCCTCAAACTGCCAGCGGCATTCCTCACAGACCTAGAGAAAATAATCCTAAAATTCATATGGAACCAGGAGAGACCCAGAATTGCAAAAGCAATCCTAGGGAACAGGGGCAAAGCAGGAGGCATCATAATCCCGGGCTTCAAGTCGTACTACTGTACAAAAACTACAGTGATAAAAACAGCATGGGACTGGCACAAAAGCAGACATGTGTATCAGTGGAACAGAACGGAAGATGCAGAAACAATCCCAGGCACATTCAGACATATGATCTTTGACAAAGGGGCCAAAAACATACACTGGAGGAAAGATGGCCTGTTTAACAAATGGTGCTGGGAAAACTGGCTATTCACACGCAGAAGACTGAAGCTACACCCGTATCTCTCATCGCATACTAAACTAATGTCAAAATGGATCAAATTTGGATCTAAATACTAAAACAGAAACAATCTGCTGGATGATAAAACAGGTAAAACTCTTGAAAACATAGACATAGGCAAGGACTTTCTGAACGGAACCCCAACGGCACAAGAAAAAATACCAAGAATCAACAAATGGGATCATATCAAATTAGAATGCTTTTGCACAGCAAAGGAAACAACCAACAGAGTGAAGAGATAATCTACAGGATGGGAAAATATTTTTGTTAGCCCTTCCTCAGGCAGAGGTCTAATATCTAGAATATATAAAGAACTCCAAAAAATATAGCCTTAAAAAAAAAGACCGTATCAAAAAATTTGGCAACTGAAATAAATGAAAACACTCTTCTCAGAAGTACAAATGACCAATAAATACAGGAGCAAATGTTGAACATTTCTGACCTTTAGAGAAATGCAAATTAAAACAATACTGAGATTCCGTCTCACTCCAGAAAGAATGGCTATCATCAAGAAATCAACTAATAAATGCTGGTGAGGCTGCAGGGAAAAAGGAACCCTTCTATTTTGTTGGTGGGAATGTAAACTAGTACAACAGTTATGGAAATCAGTATGGAGGTTCCTCAGAAAACTAAAGACATATTATAGTGATAGATGCATACTCATGTTTATAGCAGCACAATTCATAATAGCTGAATCTTGCAAGCAGCATGTCTATCAACAGATGAATGGATAAGAAAATGTGGTATTTATACATGATGAAGTACTACTCTGCCATATAAGAAGAATAAACTTGAGTCATTTGTAGGAAAACAGATGCACTCTGAGACCATAACATCCAATGAAATAATTCAGACATACTGGTTTAAATAGCACATAGTTTCTTTTATATGAGAAATCTAAAACATTAGCTAAATAAAAGATAATAGGAAATGAGACAGATCTCATTAAAAGTTAAGGGGACCAAGAGATAGAGAGATGGGAGAGTGTAGGGATGGGAAGTTGATGAGAAAACAATTAAGATGTTTTATATACACGTACCGAGTCCCCACAAGGAATGTAATGATTACATATTGTAAACATGTACAAATAAAAATTAAAAATAAGAAAAATTACTCCAACAGACTGAAACAAATACATCTAAAACACTTAAGTTTATGGTGGGGGTGGTGGCCCACACCTGTAATCCCAGCACTTGGAAGGCTGAGGCAGGAGATTCATCATGAGTTCTAGTATAGCCTGTGCTATGTAGTGAGACTGTCTCAAAAAACAAAACAAAACAATCCACTTAAGTTTATAATAAATATAAATTAAAAATCTCATTGGTCACCTTTGAAGATGAGAAGGGTAACCAATTCATCATTCCCCAAAACTGGTAAACAATGGAAATAACCATCCTATCATTCCTGTACGAACTGTTCAATAGTCCCCCTATCCACAGGGAATACATTCCAAAACCTCCAAGGAATGCCTGAAATCACAGATAGTACTTAATCATATCTATGCTGTTTTCTCCTATACATACATATCTATGATAAAAGTTTAATTTATAAATTAGGCAAAGTAAGAGACTAACTAAAAATAAAACAATTACAATATACTGTAATAAAAGTTATGTGAATGTGGCCTTTCAAAATATTTTATTGTACTGTATTTGTCCTTCTTACTACCTTCACATGGTAGTGATGTGAGATAATACAATGCCTACATGATAAGAGGAAGCAAGATGAATGCTGTAGGCATGTAGGCACTGTGACATAGTGTTAGGCTGCTATGTAAGTGCTATGGTTTATATCAGTGACGGCGAACCTTTTAGAGCTTTTGATGATAACAAACAACCCACTGCAGCTCATGTGCCATAGGTTCACTACCACAGGTTTACATCTAAAATGTCCCCCCAAAGCCTCAAGTGCTCTCAGGTGGGGCTTTCGGAAATGACTAGATCATGGCTGTGTGATAATCAGGTTAGTCCAATGATTGGATTAGTATAATTCTGGTACCACTGAATGGATTGACTGAAGACACAAGATTCACCCTGGGTGTGAGTGGCACCAAACGATAGACTTGTAGCCTGAATGGAATAAAAAGGGAAAGGGACACTTGCTGCAGCTGCTTTTTCTGCCTGCCCTACCTTGGACTGTTTCTCCTCTGCCATGCCCCTTGGCCATCTCGCCCTACCTTGGAGCCAACCGACTATGGGCTGAAACTTCTACAAACTGTGAGCTAAAATAAACCTTTCCTCCTTTGACTTGTAGGTGTCAGGTATTTTGTCCCAGGAACGAGAAAGTAATAATTAGGACAGTAAGCATTCTTGAACACAGCACTGAGATATCACAGGAGTTGATCTGATAACTAAGACGGCTACTAAGTGACTAATGTGTAGGGGTAATGTGTAGAATGTGGGTATACTGCCCAAAAGACTGCTGTTGCCAGGGATATAGAGGGAAGACAAGAGATTCTTCACCTTACTCAGAATGGCATGCAATTTAAACCCTTTAAATTATTTATGGAATTTTCCATTTAATATTTTCAGATCATAGCTGACCATGGGAACTAAAACCTTGAAAGCAAAACCATGGATAAAGGAGTACCGCATGTCAAGGGAACTAAATAGTTAATGTGGGAAAATTCCTTTTAGAATTCCCACTAATAAATGGAGAAAGAAGGAAAGAATTAGAAAATTATCACTTTGAAAACCTTAACAGATCTAGGTAACAACTATCAACAACTACTAAAACCAATTTGTTAAATACTAACACAGAACTTCACTTAAACCCAATGATTTTTTTTTAAACTGTATTATGTAAATTATCAGATATACACAAAAACTCAGAATGAAAGCCCAAGTACTTATTACTCAGCTCAGCAGTTATCAACTCCATGTCCAATATTGTCATCTATACCCATTCAACTCTGAAATAATTATTTTAAAGCAGAAATGTAGAAAATTCTACAAGACCAATGACCCAATTTTTTCTATAAATAAATAGGAAGAAGAAAATGAAAAGGGATACAAAAATGTTAAAGATTAGTAGAGACCAATTTTAACACATGGGCCTCACTTAAATCCTCATTTGAACATATAAACTGTAAAAAAGGAGGTGAGGTAGGGGAAATTTCATAAAAATCTAAACACTTATTGAATATTAGATATTACAGAGTAATTCAATTTTCTTAGATATGATGCTTTGGTTGTTTTTTAGAGTGCTCATAGTCTAGAGATATATGCTGAGGTAATTATGGATACAATAACGTCTAGAATTTGCTTTAAAATAGCCCAATGGTGATGGGTATAAAAAACAAGACTGACCATATGTTACTAACTGTTGAAGTTGGGCGATGGGTGCCTGGCATTCATTATATCATTTGGCTTACTTCTATATATGTTTGAAAATTTTCATAGAAGTTTTTTCTTTTTTTTTTTAACAAAATCACGTCCCCCTGGAATAATGAGGTATGAATTTGAAAACATTGGAGACTAGGACACTATTGCAAGTCTATGTGAGATGAAAGAGGCCTGCACTGGAGAGAGGGTGCAAATACAAAGAAAGGAAAATTCAATGGATACTTAGGAGATAGATTTGATAGGACTTGGTAATTGATATGTAAAGTCAATTGATATATAAAGTGAGAGAGGGAAAAGTCAAGCAGGAGGCTGAGATTTCTAATTGAGCATATATGTGGCACTGAGAAGGGGCAGATTTGGGAGGAAGGCTGGGGTTTGAGATAAGCCAAGGGACCCAGCATAGAGATGGAAACTGAAGCAAGATGAGTAAGAGATACTCAGGATGAGGACAGTACCTAGCACAGTGTCCTGAGGAACACTTGAGGCCAATCTGGGGATGGAGGGTGGGATATGTGCACGTGTCTGTGTGTACATATGAGGGGGAGACCTTGACTCACAGCTTGGTCCTCCTTCCCTTGCCAGCTCTTCTTTCTAGCCACAATCTGCATGTCTCCATAGGCCCCCAGATGGGCTGACTGAAAGGGACACCTGGAAAGATGCCCCCATGGTTGATCCTTACCTTGAGATCCTCACAAAGGTCACCATAGTCAATCTCGATGAGGGCCTCTCGTGCATAGATATTGGAAGTTCTCTGGGAACCACTCACTGAATCCTCTCCCTGAGAGCTACCCTGCAATGGCAAGAGAGTCAAATGGAGCAGACTAGCCATGAGTATCCCTCTAAGGGGAGGCTGGGGCTCCTCTGCAGGCTTCAATGTGTTGGAGGAACCACTTCTGGGGCAAAAGAAACAGAAAGACCCAATTGTAAAATTGAGCTGTATCTCTTATTAACAGCTTGATCCCGAGCAAGTCATGTTCTTGGATTGTGAGGTCATTGCCCCCACCCCATTTTTGCAGTGCTGGGAATGGAACCCAGGACCTCATATACTTTAGGCAAGCATTTTATCACTAATTACATGTTCTTCATCTGTAACATGGGGACAATGCTAGGCTCATAGGGATGTGGTTAGGATTAGAGGTAATAATGTCACATGCTACCATGATGCCCAGAAAAATTTTGATGTTGAAAATATTTTACTGAATTAAACTGAAATGCTCCTTGGAAAAGGAAGGAAGACCCATGGGACTGAGATACATGTATATTTTAAGACAAAATATACATAAATCTCCTTGCAGCTAATGTTCTCCAACCCCTGTCTAGCATTCTTCACTTCCAATGGATAAAATGCCTCAACATCTCTAATGGTTCATGTCATTCCCTTTCCTGTAATTAAGCTTCCTCACCTCTGCACTGCTAATGTCTGTTACTTAACCCTCTCCTGGCCAATCTCTCTCACTGCAACTAAGCCATCACTCTGTTCCCCCATATTCTCATCTTCCTTTGCTCTTGGCTAACATCCATCACTTCTCACTCTTACCAATATCCACCACCTGCTGGAGCTAACACAACATAGCTCAAGTCCTTAAGGTTAATGAATTCATCTGCTCCTGACTCAAATCTCACACCACCCACTGGCTTGCAGCCCAACTTTCAACTCACCTTCCCTCTCACACCAGAACCACTTTTCACCTCACTTGCCTTAACTAATTGACCTTGCCTCATCTCTTCTGTATCCTTTGTTTTTTGATGTTGTCTTTTTGAGACAGAGTTTCACTATGCAGTTCAGGCTGGCCTTGAACTCGCAGTGATCCTCCTGCCTCAGCCTCCCGAGTGCTGGGATTACAGGTGTGCGCCACCACACACGGCTCATCATTTGTTCTTTATGCCCCTCACTGTTCTTCTGTCACCTGCCCTTCCTAGCCACGCTCACCCTGGTTAACGTTCACAGCCCATTCCTACCACAGCCATAACACTCACCTCTTCTTGACTAATATCATCCATGGTGCCCTTCGAGAGTGGCAACTTGATGTCCTGCATCTTGCATGCCTGTAGCAAGTTGTGGCGGTCACTGCGCTTCTGTTCAAGCTTAGTTTCAATGGCTGTCACCTCCTTCTGTAAATGGGTCATTTCCCTAAAAAGGTCCACGGAACTAAGTGAGACTCAAATCCAGCAGACCACCTGTTCTACCTACTTTCTACCACACTGGGGCTGAACCCACTCACTTGTTGGCACCTCCTAGTTTCTTACGAATCTCCTCCATCTCATGATTCTTGTCATTTACTTCTGACTTTTTGGCCAGGTGCTGATTCTTCAGGTCCTGTAGCTGGGCCATGGTCTCATCTATGATCTTCATGTGTCTTTGCTCCTCCTGGTCTCAGCAGGGAAAATAGGAGAAGCGTTGAGGACTTTCCCATCTCACTTCGGGATCTTCTCTTGCCCCATCCTTCCCACCAGGCAGTGTGTGAGAGCTTCTCATCAACAAGCCCTGCTTTTACAAGCCTCCAATTGCCCCTCAGCCTTCTGAGGAAAGTGCTCTACCACTGAGCCCTACTTCCAGCCCTATGTTTGAACATTTTTTCCAAATAAAAACTTTCATGTGTAGTAAGTATAGTAACATTTGTTTTTAAACCCAAAATACTAAATTTACTATAAGTACACCTATATGAATGTACAAGTACTTAAGTAAACCCCCAAAGGTCCAGAAGAATACATACTAACTTGGAATTACCTTTGGAAAGAGAATGGTCAGCCAAAGGGGATTTGAATTATAGCTTTACTTATAATCTGATTTTTTTTTAAAAGAATTCTTTTCATTTTGACCTTAAGGTCACATAAAAGGGTATATATCTGCAACATACTCTCAAATGGCTCATAGAAAAATAAGCATACATAGACTACAAAAGCAAATGTGGTAACATGTTGACAGTGACTAATGAATCTTGGCGGTAGGTAGATCAGAATTCTTTGACAGTAGGCCCTCTGTATCCATGGGTTATGCATTGGTGGATTCAACCAACCATGAGTTGAAAATATATGAAAAAATGTCTGTACTGAATTTATACCTTTTTTTTTTTTTTTTTGTGGGTACCGGGTGTCGAACTCAGGACCTCATGCTTGCTAGCAGGCGCTTGTGCCGCTGAGCAATATCACCGGCCCTATATCCTTTTTATGTGGGTACCGGGAGTCAAACTCTGGACCTCGTGCTTGCCAGGCAGGCGCTTATGCTGCTGAGCTATCTCACCAGCCCCAGATATTTTATTTGTTATTATTCTCTAAATAATAAATACAGTGGTACCTTGGTTCACGAATGCTTTTGTTTGCAAACAATTTGATTTGCAAACAGAAGCATTTGGCAAAATTTGGTTTTTCTTTGCAAACTCTGCATCGGGTGATGAACACGACCATGGCCATCTTCTTTGCACAAACATGAATAGGGCTATTTCCCTCAGGATTGTGAAACAAATTAAGTTTGTGAACCAAGGCATCACTGTGTTTACATCGTATTAGATGTTGTAATATAGAGATGATTTAGTGTATACAAGAGGATGTATGTAGGTTATATACCATAATACACCATTTTATACAAGGGATTTGAGCATCCTCATATTTTGGTGTGTGTGTGGGGGGGGGTCCTAGAACCAATCCCTCATAGATATCAAGGGATGACTACTATTCCTGCAACTTTCTGCTAAATTGAAAATTATTTCAAAATAAAAGATCACATGAATACATTATCTTGGATCATCTAGATATAAATCTAGTCCTCGCCCAGGATTTTACTGCTTGATCTGCAATTGAATTTAAGATTCCAGTGACACCAAAGAGGACTACTGTAATCATCAGGGGTTAATGAAGAAAACACAAAAGCAACAAATATAGGCAGACATAATAATCAAATGATATGTTCGAATCACCTTAGGAGGGAATGCTGAAAGGGACAAAAATTTGATGGTAATTTAAAGAGGAAAGGTGTAAGAAAATAGAGTCATCACACAATACATAGTTGTACATGCCTGGTAAACTCAAAAGAAATGAGCTGTAGCAGTTACTAGCATAGTCACACTGTGAAGTGACTTGGTTTCAGCAAAATACCATCATCTGTTGCACTGAATTTACATGGCTGGTCTGAATTTGAGGTTGGGATGCTTGAGGCTGTGCCTTTAAAGGTATTTGCCAATCTCCTCTTATACCATTACTTTCTGCTCTTCACCTTTTCTGTGGGCCCCTAGGAATCCTAGCAATCCCGCTTAGTAGGTCTCAGGCTAAGTTTGAGAAAACTCCTTCAGGTTGTTAAGGATGTCAAGACTATGCCAGTGGACGATGAGATGCTATTCATCTACAGTCACTACAAACAAGTGACTGTGGGCAACATAACCACAGAACAGCTCGAGATGTTGGATCTCAAAGGCAGGGTCAAATCCAGAATCAGCTAAGAGGGATTACTAAGGAAAATGCCAGGAAAGGTCATGATGACAAAGTAGAAGACCTAATGAAATACTGTATTAAGAAACTGGATTTGGTTGCCAGCCTCGTATTTAATGTAAAAACAATGTCTTGTTTTTCAAATACAGTGATACCTCAGTTGTTGAAGGGCTACAAACTTGAACTTTCTATTACTCAAACAGCAAAATTAGAAAAAAAAAAAAAAACCTGCTCAGTGTTTGTATCTTTGCTAGATAGTGAAACCGAAAATTCGACTTGAAAAAACCTGTATGGGCTGAGAGTCAGTCACAGGTCGCATCTTGCCACAGACACAAAGGGGTGACACTTCAGTCTAAGCGCTGATCTCGCCTAGACAACATATTGTATAGTGCTTGCGTTAGTGTGTTAAAACATGTCTTTTTTGTGTGTGTGTGCTTTATTTGTGTAAAATAACCATGGCTTCAAAGAAAGTTAGTGATACCAGCAGTAAAGCTAAGAGGAAAACTACTATAGAGTTAAAAATGAATTTATAAGTGTAACCTTTGGGCCTAAGAACCAATTAATTGGTTTTCCATTATTTCTTATGGGAAAAACATGTTCTCTTCTCAAACTTTTCAGTGTTCAAACACGAATCTGGAACAAATTGAGTTTGACCACCAAGGTATCACTGTATTGCGGATGATGTGAAATAATGGAAATAACCAGTTAATAGATTAACTAGAGTTCCTCAAGGTTCTTCAGGACATGGCTCTAACAGATTAGGGGCTGAAATTATTACTGACATTCCCTGATTTCTTTGTACCTGAGATCAATTAAAAAGTACACTTGTTACTTTTTAAAAATTAAATTTTATTCATTTTGTGAGTATTTAATTTATGCTTGTCTTGGCTTTTGGTTAAGTGTTCTACATATATATATTTAAGTAATATCAAAGATTTAAACCTAGACTGGAGATTTTAAGGGATAGTTCTGCTTCAAAGAGTCTGTGGCCAGGCATGGTGGAGCACACCTGTAATCCCAGCACTTGGTAGGCTAAGCAGGAGGATCGTAGGGAGTTTGAAGAGAGCCTGGGTTATATCAATGAGTTCAAGGCCAGGCTGAGCTACACAGAGAGATCCTATCTCAGAAAACCAAGCCAAACCAAACAAAAAAACCAAAACACCAAAAAAAAAAAGTTTGTATACCTGCTGGGCATGGTGACACACACCTGTAATCCCAGCACTCGGGAGGCTGAGGCAAGAGGATTACTGCAAGTTTGAGGCCAGCTTGGGCCACGTTGCGAGTTCAATGCCAGCCGAACTACACAGCAATACCTCATCCCAAAAAACAAAACCAAGAACAACAAAAAGGGTCTGTGTACTACTAAGGTTTGAAGACCACTACACTGCACAAATACATGACTGTAGTACAATTTGTTAAATTCCCACTTGCCCAGGGGAATTGAGTAGATTCCAATTTGGAGCTTGTATAGTGCTTGTAGTAAACATCAACCTGTTTGCACAAAGTTTTGCCAGAATTCTGGTTATCTTTTTAGGTATTACTGCGTTAGAGGGTATAAATGTATTCTGAAGACTGTTGATGGATGGTGCCACATTGCTGAAGAATACTGGTCTCCTGCACCAATGCTGGTATTGAGCTATGTTCTTTTGTTTTTAAATCTTGGGTAATTAAAAAAAATCTTGGGTAATGTGATAATAAAAGTATTATACTCAATTGTTGCTTTCATTTACATTTCTCTCATATCTGATAAGGCTAAATTACTTGCATATGTCTATGGGCTATTTGAATCTCTTGACTTGCTTGTGCCATTTACTTATTTTCCCTCTATTTTGGTCTTGGTGCTTTTCTTATTGACTTAGATGAGAGTGTTATAAATTCTGGACATTATCCTTCTGTTTGTCACATCTATTCCAATTTTTCTTTCTGTCTTTCAATTTTCTCTTTCATTACCTTCTTGAGCTTTTCTATCTCATTTTCATCTTTTTTCACTGTCTGCTCCCACATATGTACTTTATCCTGGTCCTCCTTCAGTTGATTCTTTTCAAAATCCAACTGGATGCCCAAGCGGGTCTTCTGATTCTCAAACTCCAAACTGTGAAGAAAAAGAACTAGATGCAGGGCTCAGAGCTTCTCAGTTACTTCTAAGTTTCTCAGTCACCATCAACTCATCCATTCATATATACATAAAATGGTTTCCGGAAATTGGAGAACTAAGTTCTTCAACCTAGTACCATGAACATGGCACAAGGTACAGCAGACTGAGACAAACACTATTTACCCCCTTTAAGAACTGGAGACTCCAGAACATCCCCAAGTTCCTAGTGGGCACAAAAAAGTCCATCTGAACCCAACCCACCAGCTATAGTTAACTCCTATTTATTAAGCTTCTATGTACTTTACATACATTACCTCTAAACTTCTAATCAACAGTTCCACAAATGGTCATTATTATCCTAATTTTACAAAGGAAACAGGCTAAGAGGAAAAAGGCCTTGCCAATGCCACACAGCTAGTAATCAGCACATATGAGGCTGGAACCCAAAACTAACATAAAAACCCAGGCTTTTTCCCTCATATCATTATTTCAATACATTATAGTGGGTTAAAAGGGTTGGTTTTTCAACTCTGCCACTTACTAGTAGTGTGATCTCCAGCAAGTTAGTTGCATTATATTCTCCTTGCCCCAGATTCTTCATTTGTGGAAATGCAGAACTTACCTCAAAGTTAGTTACTAGATTTTCTTAATGAGTTAATATGTAAAAAGTCCTTAGAACCATGCTTGGCACACAGTAACTACTCAATAAATTTTAGTTATCATCATTGCCAGGTATACTAGCTGCATTCAACTCATCTTTATACTCAGATGCTTTGACTCTGTCTATTATCCCAAACCTCTTTCTGAAGATTTTAGACCCACTTAAGGGGTAGAGTTTGGGTAGTATAAGAACAGGGGAGAAAATACTTGGATTCCTATTGCCCATTCCCCCATTTCTTCAGAGCCTCGGCGCATGTAACCAGCACACAGACAGCAAGCCAGGCAGGATTAACTTCCAACTGCCCCTCCAATTCAAAATATGGTGTGACAGATGTAGCCAGATGTCACGCTAGCAGCTTAAACCTATTATTGTACTCACTATAATCCAAATGGAATGTAATTAACTGTAATTTTGAGCTATGCAATTTTAAGTCCAATCTCCTAAGTATGACTCACAAAGCCCTCTGTGATCTGGCCCCTGCTGACCTCTCCACCACCCCCGCCTTCCTCCTGACCCTGTTTTTATGTTCCGGACATTCAAAACTACTTAGTATCCAGAACAAGGTATATCCCCTCACACCTCCAAGCATGCTATTCTCATTGCCTGGACCTCCCTTCAGCTGCTTGGCTGGCTAAATTCCTCTCACTCTTTAGGACTCCAGTTCATCACTCTTTATTCTGTAAATCCTTTCCTGATGATTCAGAGCAGGTTTTTATTTTCTATTACATTTTCTTAGGTTTCTCCCTTTTAGAACTTCAGTTGCATAGTTGAGATAATCAAACCCCACAGCACACAACACATTTATCACCACTGTCTATGCAAAATCCTTCCCTTGTCTTTGTTTCAATCCCTGATTTCCATCCCATTACCTTTCATCCTTCTTACTTTTCCAGTTAATACTGTTCATGATTCTCCATGTAACTGTGTATAAATCTATTCTTGCCTTGAAATACTCCACCGTATTCTAGTCTGTATATTTATCACATTTAATTTACACTTTCTTCCAGTGATGGCCATTTACATTGCCACCAACATTCCATGAACACAGATTATGCCAAAATAACTCTAAATGTGTCTCCTTACGTGATTACGTGGCAAGACTCACTCTCTGGATTATATACTCGTAAAGTGTGTGTGACTGTGTGTAATCTTCACATACTAAAGAGGACATATGTAGACTTATTTCACCAAATACTGCTAGATTGTTTTTAACTTGCATTTCTCTGATTAGGAGATTGAACACCAATTTCTACAGTTGTTAGCCATTTGAGCTTCTCTTTCCATGAAATGCCAACTACATCCTCTGCCCATTTTTCTATTAAGGTCTCTCTCCTGGTGTTGTTTTTTATTTTTCCTTATGATTTGCAGCTTCTTGAAAATGTCCTCTGTATTTTGTATCTACCTCAGTTACACCATCAATCACACTGTTTTGAAACTGTTGACCTGCCTGTTTCCCCAAGCACTCCATAAATTCCTTAAGATAAAGCTTCTGATTCAATTCTATATCCTATGAGCCTGGCTTGTGGCTGGAGAGCAATGAATATTTATTGTATGGATAAAGGGCAAGACAAACTGTTTATTGACACCTGGGTCCAGGGGACGACCTCCTTCAACAGTGACTGTCATCTTCCCCATCTTCCCAATCCCCCTCCAATACCTAGCACAGGACAACCTGGCACAAGGTAGGCATTCAAGAAAGACTGAATGAATGCACTAAAGTGAGGAAGAAAGGAGAAGCTTGTTTTGTTGATATTTCTCAAACTAGCTCAAACTAGAATTCTCCCGCCACACACACATCAGGATGATAACATAAAAGGGAATGTTTATTGCTCTTAATAGGTGCTAAGTATTGTGCTAAATACTTCACAAGGATTATTTCATCTGATCCTCCCAACAATGTCACGAGATAGGTAACATTATTACCTCAATTTATGGAAACTGACTTACAGAAGTCAAGTCACTGCCCAAGATGAGTTGTGGAGTGGGGATTGTAATCTCGGTAAACCAAGTTTAAGCTGGCACTCTTCCCTACTATTCTATGGCGTACGGCCTACCGCTTCACTCATTTCCCTACCTATAATAAATTACTGTGATTCTAAGAGCTGCGCTCCCTGCCTTATGACTGCATCTGACTTTCAAAAGATGTCAAGCTGGATGGAGGCTCAAGGGCATCTCAGTATCTTCTATCAATACTTCCACCTACCGCTTCTTGGCAATTTCATTCTGCCGCTTCACCTTCTCTTCCTCAAATTCTCGGATATTGCGTACACCAATCTCCCGACAAAACTCTTCAAACACCTCATCCTCCACCTGAGGGGAAAAGCCAGGGAATGCAGAGGTCCTCTTGGTCAGAGTCCTGCTTCTAATTCCAGTCCTGCCCTGATGCACATGCTGGCATGGCTCACCCCCTACCAACCTGATTCATCTTCTCCTTTAAGTCTTTCATTTCCCTCTCTCGGCTCTGGATGATCCGCTTGATATCATTAATTCGAGGTCCGAAATTGGCCAGCTCACTCTCCAGCTTGGACTTTTCCTATAGGCAATGGATTAAAAGACAAGAGATGAGGGTCCATGGAAGAAGAAAGCTACACTGACTGCACTGGCCCCATGGCCAGGGAAAGCTAGCTCTCCACACACTGAGAAAACAAAACTTAGGACCACTGCCCTAGTCAATTCTCTATTATCTCTCACTGGAACCATGAGACTGGAGCCTTGGACTCCTCTCTGGACTTCAGGTAAGCCAGCTTCAGTCCACAGGGCTGAGTGCAAAGAAACATCAACAGTTATAGGTCTGCAACCCCTTATCTATAATACCTGGGACCAGATATGTTTTAGAATCTAGGTTTTTTTTTTTTTTTTTTTTTTTTTTTGTGGGTACCGGGGGGTCGACCTCAGGACCTAGGGTGCCTGCGCGCCCGTGCCGCTGAGCGATATCACCGGCCCCTTTTTCGTATGTGGGTTCCGGGAGTCGAACTCGGGCCCTCGCGCTTGCCGCGCAGGCGCTTAAGCCGCTGAGCCATCTCACCGGCAGAATCTAGGCTTTTTTTAGAAAAAGGTAAAATTATATATACACACACTACATATTATAGAACATCTCCAGGGTAAACTGGGGAAGCACCCCATAATCAAAAAATGTATTTAATATACCTAGAAGAGTACTCCCACCTACAGGGATTAAAATGCTTGAAACTCACTTTCAGTTTACTTCTAGAAGTTAAAATATTTGAATGAATTATGCTAATAATAGCACCTTCTATTTACTGAGCATCTACTACTCTAAGCATTTTTAGATATTAATTCACTGCATTTTGCAATAAGGTAGATATTAATATCTCTCCTTATAGGGCAGACCCTACAAGGTAGATATTAATTCCACTCTTTTTTGGGGGGTGGGGAGACACAGGGTCTTGCTAAGTAGTTCAGGCTGGCCTTAAACTTACTGTGTAGCCCAGGCTGGCCCCAAACTGGCAGCAATCCTGCTGCCTCAGCTGGGACTACAGGTATGCGCCACCAAATCTGGCTAATTCTACTCTTATAAAGGTGAGAAAAGTGACACTAAGAGGTTAAGTAACTTGCTTATTGTCATACTCGTGGCTAAGCGAAGATCTGAAACCCTGGCTATCAAATTCTATGCTCTGCTTGGTTTGCTAGAAGAGGGTGGGAAGAAGAGTGTGGGTGCTCACCACACACAAAAAAACCTAGGCTAGGAACATGAGGATGGCCTTAGGGGACAGGGCTGAATGCCAGGCCCCACCTGGAGATTCAGTGCCAGATGCCGTGTCTTGGTCTGTTCTAGGTCACTCTGTGAGTACTTGAGCCGCATCTGTAGTCCATGGGCCTGAGACTGCACCTGACGTAGTTCTGCTTCTTTCCGTTTTGCCTTCACCTGCTCCTGAAGGGGACAAGAAAGAAGAGCTCAGTGGTAAGGAGGCGGTCAAGCTGGCTCAGGACCCCTGCTCCTAGGCACCAGCACTGCCTATGGCTTACTTTTAGTTCCTCTGTCAACCGCTCCTTTTTCTCTTTCAACTTGTCTACTGCTTTTTCATCCCAGCGCCGTGCTTTGGCCTTCAAGTCACTGGCCCCACCAGAGATGACTCCTGACTTCTGGAACAGGGTCCCATCCAGTGCCACTGTCTATACACAGTAGGAAGAAGAGAGAACTTGAACAGAGGGATCCCCAGTGCTGAGCCTGTCTAGCTCCAACCTGGGCAAGGGAATCCACACCTTGTGGCGCTGATGCCCTCCAAAGGCAATGCGGCGGGCATCCTCCACATTGTCACAGACAAGGGCATTGCCACAAGCATACTGCAGAGCTTTTTTAATGTGAGGTGGCTCATAGCGAATCACATCAATCACTAGCTTGGCCCCCTTCAGCTCCCGGAGTTTCTCATCTGTAGGTTTCACCTGTAGGGAGAAGCTCAGTAAGTGGTAGAACTTAAAAGGCTAAGGGGAGGGGCCATCAAACTCAACCCTAACCCCATCCCCACAAGCCTCACCTCCAGGTAGTCAAGAGGCAAGAAGGTCTCAGGCTCCCCACGCTGCTCCTTGATATACTGAATACAATCCCGGCCTGTCTTCTCCGAGTCTACAATAATGGCATCCATGTTCTTGCCCAAAACCTTGGTCACAGCAATCTGATACTTCTTTTGTGTGGGCTGGCAGAGGTCAATGAGGCGGCCATACTGAGTAAAGGAGGAAGGTGAAACAGAAACAAGAGACTTTTGGGAGCTGGTTCGGGAATCTCAATTACCAGCTTGGAAAGGGCAAGCTAAAATCTGTACTAGGAGGAATGCAACTATACTGTCTAGTGGTCAAACTAGCTCACTAATTCTGCATCCGTGTAATCCTACCCTTTATGAATGGGACTGGAGTGAGGGGAAGCACTTGCAAGACTACTACTGCTGCCTGTAATCTAGACTAGCACAGTGGCCAATCCCAATGTTCTTTCCAAAGATGGAAAAGTTTGGTTACCAGAAGGAGGCTAAAGGAATGAATAAATAGGTCACATAATGTGAAAAACCAGTATTACATCAACATTTTGAAAGAGGCTCAGAGCAAGAGATGACACTGTCTCTAGGCTCAATTATACCAGATATCCAAAAGGCTAAAGCTGTACGTTTTCCAAGACTATCCCTGCTTTTGGGACCTGACAAGACTGAATTGAAGCACATAAACCTGAGTAGCCTGACCCAAAGAGACATTTTCATAGGCTATGATTGACTAGATTACTTACTAATTAATGACTGGGATTCTAGTAACGCGCCAGTATATACATACACATATATATATACACACATGCATGCACATATATACATATGCACCTATATGTATGTATACATATATTTTTTAGACAGGGTCTCACCATGTAGTTCAGGCTGGCCTTGAACTCACTATGTAGCCCAGGCTGGGCTCAAACTCACGGTGATCCTCCTGCCTCAGCCTCCTGAGTGTTGGGATTACAGGTGTGCACCACCACGCCTGGCTGTGCCAGTATATTTTGACTTATATGACTGTTACGATATGTATGAAGACTGGGAGTGCACTGATATTGTAAAATAATTATTTAGTTTTCATTCCCAGTTTCTGACTCATAGCTCCAAAAACTGAGGTGATAACAGTATGTTGACTGATCACTGCCCACTCCTAGGTAGCTAAGCTTTAGGATGGGAGCTAGTCAAAGACCAAGGCAAGATTAGAAGGTTGGGACTTTCAGTGCCACCACTCCCAACCTGTGGGGAAGAAAGAAGGGCTGAAAGTTGACTTGACCAACAATGGCCAATGATTTGATCAATAATGCCTATATATTGAGGCCTCCATAAAAATCCAAAAGCTCTGTGTTTGGGAGGCTTCCAGACAGGTGAACAAGATGAGGTACCTGGAGGGTGATGTACTCAGAACAGGCATAGAAACTCCTTACCCCTTCTATACCTCATACTATATATCAGTCCCATCTGGCTATCCACTTGTATCCTATGTAACATCCTTTATAATAAATGGGTAAACCTAAGTGATTCCCTGAGTTCTGTGAGCCACTCTAGCAAATTAATCAAACCCAGGGAGGGGATCATGGGAAACCAATTTATCACAAGTCAGTCAGAACCACAGGTTACAACCTGAGGCTTGCAACTGGTATCTGAAGTAGGAGCAGTCTTGTAGAACTGAGCCTTTAACTTGTGGTGTCTGACGCTACCTCCAGGTAGACAGTGCCAGAATTGAAATGAGTTATAGGACAGCCAGCTGGTGTTTACCAGAATATCAGCTGCTAAGTGGGGAAAAATCCCCACATATCTGATATCAGAAGCAAAGTGCTGTATTGGTTATATGAGAATAGGAAACATGCTATGGTTTCTTCCTATCTCACAGAGGAACACAGCCTTCATGCTATTGAGGAAGAGTCTGTTCTGGCTCCCAAGCAAAGACTTCAGGCAGTCCTGGCTGCATCCAAAATCATCTTTGCACATCTCACTTTTACCATTTCACAGACTATTGCCACCCTAGTACTATGCCAGATACCTTATATACATTTATCTCAAATTCTCACAAGCACCCAGCAAAATAAATATCCTATCGGTTCTGTTCTTCCATCTCTCAAAACCAAGTATGGTTCCCTAAGAATTATCAGATGCAGAGACTGGCACTAACTCATACTTATCTCCCCAGTAGTGCTTAGAGGAGTGACCAGGAAATATGTGTGGAACTAAATTAAGTTGAACCCAAGGACAGGATAATATAGAGATAATATTCAGATAACTTGGGAACCCAGAATTTGGGGAAAGAGGCCCAGATATAAAAGTATGAGTAACCTTGTCCTCACAGGGCTGCTGTGAACATCATGATAGCGAGTGCAAAGAAGGGCCTAGGAAAAGTCCACCCTCCAGTCTTACCACAGAGCCAGGGTAAAGACGCTTGATGCTTTCCATTATCTCTGCCTTTCGCTGCTGGCGGCTACTCTCCTGGCGATCAATGCGGGCATCCCCCAACTGCTCCATCACCTGGTTCAGCTCCTTATTGATCTCATCGATCCGCCGCTTGGCCATCTCCACCTCCTCTGTCAGCTCTCCCTCTAGCTTCTTCTGCTCCTCTAGGGACTGCCTATAAAGGGAGAGCACAGAATACAGAGCTACTATGAGAGATAATATGCTATGAGATAATACTGTATTCCTGGTTAAGAGACTCTGGCAGTCCTGCTTGAAGAGGGACAGAACAAGTGTGGAAGAACAAGCATAGAAAAAAGGGGAAAGGTTGCAGAGTCACATACTTGCTAGTGGTGATGTATTCCTCCAGCTTCTCAATCCGCTTCTGATTCTCTTCAATCTCCCGCAGCTTTTGCTTGATCTTGGCCTAGGTAACAAATATAGTCCATCACCAGGGGCTGATCCAGTTAACTCTAAGATCATGGGACACTGTCTTACACTCCCTCATGTGCCTGGTCCTCCAAGAGCTCAAAAGTCCAGGACAATCTGTCGCTAATGCAGGAAGCCTCCTAAAAAGCACACACAGATAGTATCTGGTTTGGTCTGCTAATTGACAGGGGCCTCCCAGGGCTCCAGAATGTAAGTACTGTACATAGCCCAGGCTTCCTCACTAGTCAGAGAAGCTCAAACTAAGGTAAAATAAAACTTCGCAAACCTTTCTGAATGTTTTCTCATCTGTAAAACGTCAGTAATTTCCATTTCACAGAATACATATTAAGTACTAAATAAAAGGTAGCTACTAATATTAATGCCACCAACATGTTATCTTTTTTTTGTTTTGTTTTTGGGTACCAGGGATCGAACTCACAACCTCACACTTGCCAGGCAGGCGCTGTGCCACTGAGCTATATCCCCCGCCCCCCCAACATATTGTCTTAAGTATTTGAAAGCACAACTTAGTAGAATGCCTTGAACACTATAGGATCTTGGAGAAATACAATAACTTTCTATCATCGTCGTCGTCGTCCTGGGTACTAGAAAGGCAATACTGGTGCCTGCCCAGCCGCAGCTAAATTTACCCGGGCTGACTGATGCAGCCCGCCCCCCTACCACCCAGAATAGGGGGCGGGGACACAGGCCAGGAACAGGGTAGCCCGAGGCTCCCCCAAGGACAGGTAGCCTCCTCCCTGCACAGAAGGTGCAGGAGGTGGGGTGGGCGGGTGGGCTGGGAAAGGAGCCAGAGCTAGGGAAGCTTAGATTTATTGAGCACCTACTGTGTGCCAGGCACTGTGCTAGACACTGTACATACATTACCACATGAAATCCTCACAAAAACCCTGCAAGATAGGTGTTTATAAGCCCCCATTTGACAGATGAGGTTCAGGGAAGTGAAGTGATTTGGCCAAGTTCACATGGCTAGTAAATGGCAGACAGAGGAGGTGGCCAGGATCAGAGGAAAAAAAAAAAGACAGGCAATAAGTGAAATATAGTTGGTAAGAGTATGAGCTTTAGAGCTAGGTTCACATCCTATTTCTGCTGCTGAACAATTATATGACCTTAGGCAAATCATTTCACCTCTTTGCTATAGTTTCCTTACGTGGAAAGTAGGGATAATAGTAGCCATACCATAAATGTAGTCATAAATGAAAAATTAAACGAGTGAATGTATGTAAAGAACAGTGCCTAGCACACAGTAAGTACTCAATGGACAATCATCATTTCCTCTTCTAGGAAACATCATCCCTAAATTTTTTTTTGTTGCTGGGGATTGAACCAGGGCCTTACACATGTGGAATTCACACTCTTCCACTGAGCTACACCACCAGCCCCAAGACCTAATCTCAACTCTTACCCACCTCTGTCTCTACTTTCTTCCGCTCTTCCAGATCCAGACGGTCCTGGTCAGCTTTCTGATCTCGATTGAACTTCTCTAGTTCCTGGGCCAAAGTGGCTGCTCTCTTGCTTGCTTCTTCTTTCAACCGGTGGTATTTCTTCACCTGGGTAAGGGACAGGGAAGGAAGACAGGGATGACTAAGTCAGCCCATGTTAGCCCTGTGATCTCCTTCCCAAACCAACCCCTTCCAAGGCTTACCTGATTCTCCTCCAGGGTCAAATCTCTGCCTTGACTCTGACTCTCCTCTTCCATTCGTTCCTCGAACTCCTGCCGGGCCTTCTCCACTGACAGCATTTCCTTTTCCAGCTCATCCATGTCACCTTTACGTTTCTTATAGTGTTTCTGAGCATTCTGCAGAGACTTCTTGGCTGCTTCCAATTTCTTGATTTTGTGGGAAGTATTCTCTTTGGCTTTAATGTACTGAGGCCGCTTCTGATTCAGCTCTGAGTCCTTCTCCCTTTTGCCAGAGGGGAAGAGGACAACCAGTTAGCACTGTGGAATAAAGGTGGGATCCCACACATTTTACCCAAAGAAAGCAGGGCCTGAGCCCCACCGTCAACTTTAAGGAATCTCCTAAAAGACTATGGGCCTGATGCCCCCATATATCCTCAAAAAGGGGTAATCCAATTAGTCCCTGGAAACTATAGCTTCAGCCTGGCATTCTAGCCACTACGTAAGGCAAGGTACCATCCGCGCTAGACTAGGTTCCTCACTGACTCCCAAAAATAACCTGCGTTTATTAAGCTGTCCCTCATCTCATCTAACCATTTCAAATTTCTATCCTTTAAGCATCTAATTTCAGTTTTTCTCTGCTAGGATGGCCTTCTCAGTCACTCCAGTGACTGGGCCTCCCATAGCTTCCTCTCATTTGGCAAGGACACTTCAAGTTGTCCTTCCTCTGAGTACCTGCCTACCCAGAGCATGAGAACTTAAATATTCTACTTGTCACAAATGGAAGGCATTTATACTGATGCTGGCCAAATCAAGTCAAGGAGAAGATAGAGAAACTAATACAAGCACTGGAATCTAGGCTCAGAGGAGCCCCCAGGGAACAGCACAGCCTTAGTTTCCCACCCAGGTCTGACTCTTACTTGATCTCCTTTTCAATCTGCTGCTGCTCCCTCATCATTTTGCCCAGCTCCTTCTTCTTCTCTTTTAGCTCATCCTCAACCTTGTCCATACGCTTCTTGTCCTTCTCAATCTCCTTGTTCTTCGAGGCTAGTTCCTTGTTGAGTTTCTCAATTTCCACTTCATTATGGTAAAGCTTAAAGAGCTGCAGCTGTACCTGAGCTCGCACCACCTCGTCTTTCAGGCGCTGGTAGCGGTCTGCCTGTGAAAATGGGAATGATGACAGTGTAAGGCACTGGCTCCAATCTGGCCCCTCAGAGCCAGGAGGCAGCCTAGCTACCTACCTCTTCTTTCTCTTGTTTAGCCTCCTTGCGTTCAGCTGCTATGTTTTTCTTACGATGATAATTAAATTGCGTGTCCTCTTCAGCCTTCACCATTTCCTTCTTTCGCTTATCATACTCCTGGGCCAGCTCCCCAGAGCGACTGATCTCTTCAAACAGAGCTGTCCTCTCTTTGGGGTTCTTCATGGCAATAGATTCCACAGCACCCTAATAAAGATCAAAACACTCTACCATTTAGACCCTAGCAAACTCAGTTCCCCCTGCCCACACTCACTGATTATTCAGAAAAGGTTCTCTGATCTCCTTCCCCCGACTGGTGCCACATTTCACATGGGGCTTAGAGGAACAGAGGGAACTGCAGAGACAGACACAAAGATAACAGTGTGTTTATGTGCAGTGACAGAAGGAGCACAGCAAAAGGAATAAATGACGCTTGGGGGGAGAGTGGGAGACTGGTAAGGATGTCTATCTGGGAAACTTTTCCAAAAATATGAGTTTGGAAGATGGAGAAAAACTAGTCAAGAAAATAAAAAAGGAGGCTGGGGATGTAGCACTTGCTTAGTTTATGTGAGGTCCTCGGTTTGATCCCCAGAACTGGAAGGGGCCAGAACTGGAGAAGGGGAAGGGAAAGGAAAGGAAAGGAGGAAGAAAGAGAGAAAATGTTATCCTACATAGAAGAAAATTAATATGTAAGTGCTTGCATGTCAAAGATAGCAGGTGAATTTAGGAAACTGCAAATGGTTTAATTAGGTTGGAATGTAAGGTGAGAGGGAGAGTTATTGGCAGATAAGGCTAGAAAGGTGAGCAAGAACCAAATGGCAATGTTTCTTGAATGACAGATTTAGGAGTTTGTATTTTTATCCTAAGGTAATGGTTCTCAAACTTCAGCATGTATCATAATAACTTGAAGAGCGTGGTAAAACACAAACAGCTGTGCCTCACACCATAGTCTCTTCAGTCCATAGGTCTAGAATGGGGCCTGAGAATGTGTATTTGTTACACGGTCCCAGGTGGTATAGATATTGCCATTCTGGGGACTATAATTTAAGAACAACCATTGTGAAACAAGCAGTCACTAAAATGCTTTAAAGAAAGAAGGGAGAGAAACAGATTTGTGTTCTTACAAGATGAAGCTGGAGGATGAACTAGAAGGGGCCAGATTGAAATCAAGAAACCCACTGAGGAAGGTGCTACATTAGTTTAGGGGAGAGATGATGAAACATGAGGTGGAACAGGCCCAGAGGAGATTGGACAAGGGCTAACAAAATAGATAGCCAATCACTGTTTAAAATACACACCTGAAAAAGGAAAAAAAAAAGAAAATGCACACCTGGAAGACGAGGAAGTTACGAGCTTTGATGAGAATGCCCAACTTCTCTAATTCCTCACTGTACTCATGTAGCTGAACCACTTTGTTGTTGATCTTGTACTCAGAGGAACCACCTAAAAGAAAATGCACAAATTGGTGAAGGTCAGGCCTTCCTCCTATCCCAGCAACGAGTCTAACCACCCAGGACACTAGGAAAGATCTTCCAACCAGGCT
This sequence comes from Erethizon dorsatum, assembly GCA_028451465.1. Taxonomy (NCBI): domain Eukaryota; kingdom Metazoa; phylum Chordata; class Mammalia; order Rodentia; family Erethizontidae; genus Erethizon; species Erethizon dorsatum. Next base: position 44,607,398 of record CM051842.1, read on the forward strand.
TACCCACCTACAATGACACGGGCAAAGGTGCGGTCTTCAGCACCCTCCTCAGAGTAGACCATGCTGACAAAGGCTCGGTTAGCAGCTGGCTTGCCCACAGGAGCTCCATGGATTAGGTCCCGAAGGGTCTTTACCCGTAGGTTGCTGGTTTTTTCACCTAGCACAAAGCTGATAGCATCCATGAGATTTGACTTACCTAAGGGAGGAGGGGGCAAAGCAGAGGAGTGAAAATCAGGAAGGGAAGAGGAGAAGAAAGGAGTCACTGAAAGGAATAGATATGTTCCCTATTCACTCAGTACACAGACCAATGGGAGAAAATTCACCTCTGCCCTCATAAAAATTGAGCCCAAGCAAAGCTCTGGATCAAAGACTAGAAAATACAGTCCCCTTGCTGTTATTACTTATAGCATCCAGAAACTAGAACTCCCTAAGGAAATAGTATATTCGTAAGAATGGATTGTTCTGCAACCTTTAACAACACAGGCAAATACCCATGAACACAAAACAAGAAAGATATAAAACTCTATATAGTTTGATCTCAACAATGTAAAAACAAAAAACAGGCTAGTGAAAAGGGGAAATGAGTTTTTTCTTTAAATTTCAGTGTTGCAAAACGAAAAAGTTGTGGAGATCTGTTGCACAACAATGTGAATATATTTAACACTAGTGAACCCATACACTTAAAAGTGGTTAATTTAGCAAATTTTGTAGGTATTTTACTACGGTTTTTTAAAAGGGCATATTCCAGTTATGATACAATATGAAGCACCCTAGGCCAAGTGTGGTAGCACATGCTTTTTTAATCTCAGCGCTCTGAAGGCTGAGGCAGGACTGCCACAAGTTCAAGGCCAGCCTGAACTACAAAACCAGACCCTGTCTCAAAACAACAACAACAAAAAGCTCCACCACACAACCCTACATGAAGCACCCAGCATCAGCTACAAAGTATCTTGCTGAAAATACTTAACCTGAATCTAAACAAGGCTTTCAATCTAAATTCTATTTTCTAGAAAATACAGCAGATAGAGAAACCTGGTAAATGATACTATGAAGAAACCTTAGGACAAAAACAGAAGGTGAGATAGTCTACAGCACTTGCCTGGTATGCTCAAGACCCTGGGTTCTATCCCAGTACCTCCCCCCCTGTAAAAAGGTCAATGTCTAAAAGAAAATGGGTTAACCAATACAGAACATAGGAAATTACTGAGATACATTAAGCCCCCCACTTATGAATGAGTTCCGTACCGGGAGAATGTTTGTAAGTTGGATTTGTTGGTAATCCAACAAAGTGAGTCTTATACAGTACACCTGTGAATCTTATCCATCACACCTGGGAAAGTTCACAACTGGAATGTCCATAAGTCAGGGACTTACTGTATAATAAATGCAGTGTGTGAACTCTGGATTCTGGTTCAAAAAATAAAAGAAAAATTAAAGTATTTAAGGGTGAAATGTCATTAAGTCTGCAATTTGGTTTCAAACAATTAAGCAAAATACACAATATGTTTGCAAATTTTTATAATAAAAACTTAGGGAGAAGGAAAGATATAAGAAAAACACATGAAAATGTAAACAGTATAACAGCAATTGCTTCTGAGAAGGAAACAAGGCAACTGAAGTCAGGGGAGAATCTCTTACATATTACCATCCTTTGGAATTTCCTGAATTTTTTAATTGTGTGTGTTTCAGCTATACAAATAAAATGAGGGTTTTGTTTGTGTAATATTGGGGATTGAACCCAGGGCCTTTGTTCTGAGCTACATCCCAAGTCCTTTTTATTTTGAGACAGGGTCTAACTTTCCTAGGCAGGACTCGAACTTGCAATCCTCCTGCCTCAGCCTCCCAGAATGTTGGGACTACAGGCAAGCACCATCCCTCAGTTTATGAAACAGTATTTTAACATAAAGAGTGGCTATCTTTTCAGTAGTGGTGTTATAGTTTTATTTTCCTTATATTAAAATCCAAAGGACATTTTAAAAAAGTTTAGGCTGGTGTTGGAGGGTGAAGAGGTACAGTTTAATTTCTATAAATTCTAACTCAGGATTCTCCCCATTCATGTTATATGACTGAACTGAGGATCTGATGTCCAATGCCATTCTACGCAACCATAAAAAATGGCCCTTTCATGGAAGCAGAAAAAACAGTGATTAAGACCTTGGGCCCAGGTGTGGTAGTGCATGCCTATATTCCCAGCTACTTGGGGGACTTAGGCATTGTTGCAAGTTCAAGGCCAGCCTGCCAACTGGTGGGGTGGGGTGTGGTTTAGGGGCAGACCACATGCTTAGCACGCAAAAGGCCCTGGGTTCAACCTTAAGCACTAAAACACAGAAAAAGAAGGTGGGGGAGGGGCTTGTACAACCCCAGGCCAGTTCTAATATTAGTTTCACTATTTTCAGCTGGTATTCCCCCGACCTGGGGAAAAAAAAAAGAAAAACGATGACTTACAGGTCTAAAAAAATGAATGGCACATTCTTTTGGAGTAGGAGGAACACTGGCCTTGAAGTATAACAGGCATGGGTTCTAATCCTGGCTCTGAGAACCACAGCCAAATTATTATACCCCTGTACCTCAGTCTCCCCAGGTATAAAGTGAAGGCTTTATTAGGTATAAAGTATGTACTTTGGATTCACCAAATCCTGGGTTCAATCTCCAGAACCAAAAATGAAAAATACAATAAAATACATGCTAAGAGTTCCAATGAAGTACCTGGCATACAATAGACACTCAATAAAGGACAGACCTATCGTAACCCAAGTCTGGACTCAGCTGTCTCCCCCATTACAGACTAGCACATCACACAAACCAGGAGTCAGTCTTTTAGGCACTAATTTCCAATCTTTAGGCTTCTCCTATAATCTCCAAGAAATACAAGAACATCTCACAACAAAAAGCCTCTTTACATAATCATTCAATATTTTAAACATTTTTATAATATATAGTACAAACAGTACGCCAATAAAATGTTACAAGGAATGTCTTTAGAGCACTCACAGACCATTATGAAGACACAAAAACATACACGAGAAATACAAAAGAAAATAAACATTAATGTGTATAAAGTGTCTACTGTGTGCCAGAGAGGAAGAGCAATAGACTAAGAAGGAATCAAGGAATACCTTGCAGAGGTAGACTTGAAGAATGGGGCAGGAGATAGTCCAACCAAGGGCATTTTCAGAACAGTTGGATATACAAATCTACCAATGTTGAGGGGACTGAATGCCAAAAGGTGCATCCTGGCTTTTTCCACAGGGGCCACAACACCAGAACCCTAAGACACTGGGTAGATTTCCATGCATTAACCCTCTAGGCCAGTGGTTCTCAAACGACCCGAGAAGGGGAAGTAATTTTGTGCTCTGTCCTCTCACAATAGGCAATGTTGGGTGACATTTTTGTCAGTCATACTTGAGAAGTGGGGGTGCTATCATCTAGAGGGTAAAACCCAGGGATACTGCAAAACACACAATGCACAGGACCAGCCCTACAACAAAGAATTATCTTGCTGACGTGCCAATGTTGAGAACCCGTGCTGTAAGCAGAAATCCAAACTCAGGCAAGACTCTAAGGAAAGTGTTTAATATGAGTTACTTCCCAGCAAGGGCAGGCTCTTGGGCTAGAAAATCAGCGGAGATCACAGCAGGATTCCCAATGGACCACTTCGGGGTACACGAAGTACCGTACAGAAATGAGGAAGATATGAAATAGACATTACCTGTAAAGTGACCACCCAAGTAACTCTCACACTAACATGTCCCATTTCCTGCACAGCCTAAAATTATCTTATTTTCTCCTTCATCTTCTTTTCCCTCTAGAATATAATTTCCATGAGAACACGGATTTGGTCTATTCTCTGCTATTCCACAACTTGAACTCCTGATGCACGTTAAAACCATTCAAAAAATTTGGAAGGCGAATGAGTTCAGGCTTTTGACAGTTTCCGTGGCAGGAAAGGAGAGTTCGGGCCAACAATCTCTGAGAAAGACTCAGGATACCAAGCACTCAAGCGCTAGGTCTTAAATTTAAAAGAGCCGCTTCGGGAGAGGCGAGCAAAAAGGAACGAACTGGAGTCTACCAAGGCTAGGCGGCAGGGGGCACGGGGGTGAAGCTGGAGTGTACCGTTTGGGACCTCAGCCCACGGCATAGCGCCCACATTTTCCGGGTGGGTCGAACAACGCTGGGAAGCCGGAACCAGCCAGAAGAGCTAGGAAGCACGCAGCTGGCAGTTGGCTCTCGACTGGCCTCTTTTGGCGGGAGGGGGCAATGGGCGGGGCATCGTACAGTTCGGCCAGTACCACTCAGGCTTGAGCGAAGGTCGTACAAAACTCGGGGAATTAACACCTGCGGAAGAGGTTGGAGTCAGAGGAACCGAGTGCGGAGAGCGGGTTCGAGTCCAACCCCCTCAGCAGCTAGGAACCTTTTAAGGTTCACAAGGTTTCAGGTTGCACGGGCTGGGTTGTACTACTCTAGCGCCGGAGAGGGGGGGTCCAGGCCGGGACGTGTGCAGGGCCGCAGCTGGGTTTATCTCACCGGAGCCATTGGGTCCAATGATGGCGGTGAACCTCTGAAACGGTCCGATAATCTGTCGACCCTTGTACGATTTAAAGTTCTCGATCTCAATCAATTTCAGGAAACCCATGACAGCGGCGACGGCGGCAGTGGGAAAGGCCCCGCCGTACACCCAACAACTGGGGTAGCCCGCGCGGGAAACGCCGCGGTGCAGGCCGGGAAGAGGGTAAAACTCGCGAGAAGTCCATACCAAACGGGATTTTCTGCTTCCGGCGCGAGCAGGAACCAAAGGCAGGGATTTGACGTAGAAGGTTTTGTTGATCCGTTGCCCGGGCGGGACTTCCGTTTAGGCCTCGCCCCCTTTGTGTTGCAGAGCAACACACCACCGCGACCGCGGACTAAATTGTAGAGGAGTTGGAGCCAGAGGACTCAGAGCAGCTTTGGGGATCTAGAAGGCAGGCTGGACCTGAGTCCACGCTTGCTGTGACAAGTCAGAATTCAAGGTTATGTCCCCCAAGGCAAGTGGAAGGTGGGAACCCTGCTGTGGCTTTATTTACTCTAGCCAGCCTGAAGACTCGAACAAGGGCAGAATCAGGAATTGGAAAGACTCCGGGAAATGGAGGGCTGGACGGGAAGGAAAGGGCCAGTGTGAGGATTCAGTATGAGGTGAACTCAGACTTGTTGATGGTAAAAGTGAGATCGGAGGAGGAATGGGGTGTGAAGGGGGTTGATATTCCTGGGCGAAGGGCAAGCAAGCTGGGGAAGGCTATGGCCTGAGATGGCTCCTAGTCCTTGCCTCCCTCCTGTTCCTCCAAGCAGGGCTCAGAGACTGCCGCGGTAACCCAAGAACAGACTTGGACCCATACCTAACCTAGGAGCTTCAAAATCGGCATTCCTCGCTGAGAAAGGTATTTTGTGTGAACCTCCGGGAGTCAGAATCCCTAAGCCAGTGCTCTCCACCTCCAACCTTCTACCCTTCCTCCCCGTCCAATTCTCCCTTCATAGCTCAACCCCATCCCGTTCCCACTGTAACATACCCCTCTGCCACCTTCCTTTTCTTTCTTTCCCCCTTCCGTTTTCTGCCCTCCACCTCCCTACTCCTTTGTTACCCTTCTTCCTCTTCCTCCTCTGCACTCCTGTCCCTCTACTCAGTTCCACACTTTTTCAATTTCTCTTCTCCATCCTTTCATCCCCCTACTATCCCCTTATACCTGCTCATTACTAAGGTCATGGCCCTAGCAGTCCAAGAAGCTTAAAATGTCTATTGAATCTTTCCCTTCAGTGACCTTATATCATGGTGGCAGACGGAACTGGTAGGATGGGGTTGGTGCCATCCTTAACCTAGATATGGAAAGGATCTGGTAGTTGCTGTAGCCATTCCTGTAACTATTTTTTAAATGACTGCTGGAGACTAGTAAGAGTCCCAAAGACTTAGGACAAGTCCAGTAAAGTGAGAAATCTTGGTTGATGGAATCTAGTAGGGGAGCCATAAGTGAAGTTCAATTGGGAGAAACGATCACAGTTGGGCTACTTCTCTCCTTGGACATCTCTTCTCCCCTTGGACATTCTTGTTCACTGACACTTACTACCTTAGAGACCTCATACAGTTTCATAGCTTTAAATTTCTTTGCATTAGGGGATAGGGGTGTAACTCAGCACTAAAGCACTTGCCTAGCATGTGCAAGGCTCTGGGTTCCATCCCCAACAGCACAAAAAAATTTTTTATTGGTATCAATCAGGATAGGCTAAATTATACTGAGGTTACAAACTCCTTAAAGTTTCAGCAGCTTAGAAAAAGAAATGTTTGTATTTCACTTAGGCATCTTGTCCGTTGTAGGCTCTATATCATTCCAGGACCCAGGCTCTAAGAGCAGCCCTTAATCTGGGACATTGCCAGTTTCATTTATAGCAGAGAGTAAATAGAGAAAGTGGTGGTCACTTAATGGCTCTTAGTTCTGCTTGGGAGTAATGTGTCAATCCTCACATTGCAGGGGGCAAAGCAAATTAATGGCTAACCTCAAGAGAAATGACATAGGGATATATAATCCTTCCTTAGGGAACAGCAACAAATATTTTTGAACAATAATAGCCATACCATCTGTATACTCTCAAGGCACACAAACTCTAAAACTCAACATGTCCAAAACTGATGCTCTGGTATGGTGGTGCAAGCCTGTAATCCCAGCACTTAGCAGTCTGAGGCAGGAGGATAGCTGAGTTGGAGACCAGCCTGACCTACAAAGTGAGACCCTGTCAAAAAACAAAACAAAAAAAACCCCAAAACTGATGCTCTGATCCTCCCACCACCTACTTGTTCACTCCACAAAGACTGTTCAGTTGATCCATCTGATGGCTCAGGCCCAAATTCTTGAGGTCATTCTTGATCCCTCTCTCACACTGCACACCCAATTTATCAGAAAGCAGGAAGTCTAGTCATCCCTGCCATCAAAATAAATAAATCTGACTACTTCTCAACACCTCTGCTGCTGCTAAACCAGTGTGAGTCACCATGATCTCTTGCCGGAACAACTGCAAAAGCCTCATCTGATCTACTTCTAGCCTCGCTTCCCCTTTCTCCACTCTGTTTATAACACAGCAACCAGAGTAACCCTTTAAAAATCAAAGTCAAAACATTTCACTCCACTGCTCAAAAACCTCCAGTAGCTGTCCACTTCTTGGAGTTAAAGCCAAAGCCTTTGCAATGGCCCACAAATCATACCATGATATGCCCCCGCATTCTCTCTAATGCCATTTATTAACTACTTCTTCACCCACTTCCTCCAGCCACACTTACCTCCTTGCTGTTCCCTTGTCTGCCTCTCATGCTTTCACCATAAAGCCTTTGTGCTTGCTGTTCCCTCTGCCTGGACTGGTGTCTCCTCCCATATCCACGGGTAGGTGCATGGGCAATTCCCTCACCTCCTTCAAGTATTGCTCAAATAATGCTTTTTCAGCATTGCCTCCCCTGACCTCCATATTTAAAACTGCAAAATTCCCCCATTTTCTTGATACTTCCCAATTTCCCTTATCCTGCGCAATACTTTTCCAATATAACTTATCTTTGTACAAACTATTCAATGTACATTTTATGTTTTAACTCTTTATTATCTGCCTGTTCCCACTAGAAAAATAACCTCCACAGAGACTCAGATTTTTGTCACTTTGTTTCTTGGTATCTCTCAAATACTTAAAGGAGTATCCGGCCACTAGTAGGCACTCTACAAATGTTTGTTAAATGATGGCATAAACAGGGTGGTAGAAACAACATACTGAATAATATAGCCTGACATTTTAGAAAGGTCAAAAACAATAAAGCTTTTTAAAATGTTGTTCAGGGATTCAGACACATACATATTAATACATATTACAGAGGAAACCTTACAGATTTTGCATAGTGTAGGGGTTACTCTTGGAGTAAGGCTGAGGCAGAAGAGACACAGTACTCTTTAATGGAATCCATAATGTTGTGTTTCATAAATTGGGTAGTTGGTTCATGGGTTTCTATTTTATCATGCTTCCAAATTTACACAGGGGTTATATGTATTTTCCTGAATGTATCAACTATTTTGTTTGTGTTTTGAGACAGGGTCTCGCTATGTAGTTCAGGGTGGCCCCAACTCTTGGCCATTCTCCTGCCTTAGTGCTGGCATTACAGGTGTGCTCCACCATGTGTATCAACTATTTTATAGTTGCAAAATGGTTTAAAAAAAGATGGGAAGTAGCTATAGGAGGAGTTGAGGAATGATGCTCCAAACAGTAACACATACAAATGCCCTGAAGTAGGAATAGTTGTGTTGGAGTACTTGATGGGAGGCCAGTGTGCCTGGGACACAGTAAGCAAGGGAGACAGTGGTATGTGACAAACTGGAGACCAGATCTTGGAAGCCCGTGGTAAGGAGTTTGGATCTGATTCTCAGTGCAGTAGGATGCCAGTAAAAGATTTTAAGCAGGTGAGACACATAATCAGATTTATGTTTGTAAAGGGTTTTTTTTTTTTTTTTTGAGGCAAGGTCTTGCTTAGTTCAGGCTAGCCTTGGACTATGTAGCCCAAGCGGGCCTCAAACTCAGTGATCCTCTTGCCTCAGCCTCTCAACTACTGGGATCACAGGCATGTACAACCACACCTGGGTCAATGTTTACAAAGTGTTTTGCCCCAGCTTTGGCTGCCTTGCATGCCAAAAGTGTTTCCCAGAATATGAACACAGGCAAATTTAAGCTCTCTAGCCTTTCATCTGGCTAGAACGTAAGTAATAAAGGCAAAGGAAAAATTTATTTTAGAGAAGAAAGCTGCTTTTGCTTGTTGTATGATGAGTGGACTATTAGAGGAAACTGGAAGACCAATGTAGAGACTACTGCAGTCATTCAGGAAGGCAATGATAGTGGCTTTGACCAGGGCTATTTTGAGAGAAGAGAGAATGAGGGAAAGGGAGGGTTAAAAGATGCCTCTTGAGTTTTGGGCCTGAACAACTTGGTGAATGGTGATTACTTACTGAAATGAGGAAAACTGAGTAGAAAAAAGGCACATATTGTCAGAACCTTTGAGGCTTAAAAAGGTGAGCAGGAGCCAGATCATGAAGAACCTTATAAATCTGGCAAAGGGGGTTGGACCTTATCTTGAAACACTAGGGAGCCATTTTGCTTTAAAGCTTTTTCAAAGGTTTTAAACTAAGGAGTGGTCAGATGTGCTTTTAGAAACATTACTCTGGTAGCCAGTGCAGAGAGGACAGCACTGGAGCAAGGAAGCCAGCAAGGCTCCTGGGAATACTACTTGACATCAGACTGTGAGGCCTGAATTAGGGTGGTAACAGCACAGATGGAGGACACAGATACATCAGGAATTAAAATGAGTCAGAATCAATTACAAAGGAGATGTTGTAGAGAGAAAGGAATGGATATGAGACGTCGTCAAGAACCATGGTCAGGGCCGGTGAGATGGCTCAGCGGTGTAAGCGCCTGCCTGGCAAGCGTGAGGGCCCAAGTTCGACTCCTGGAGCCCACATACGAAAAAAGGGGCCGGTGATATTGCTCAGCGGCATGGGCGCCTGCTGGCGCGCGAGGTCCTGAGGTCAACCCCTGGTACCCACATACACACACACACACAAAAAAGAACCATGGTCAGTACTGATGGGCCATTCCACCTCCCTCTTGCTCCAGATGTATAAGGTAGACCTGTCATCAGATCCCAAGGAGGTGGCAGCCATTGAGGCTAGAAGAAATCGAGAAAAAGATCGACAGAGCCGATTCTTCAATGTGCGAAACCGAGTCATGGGGGTGAGTGGGCAGTGGGTCTGTTTCACAGGACTGGGACCACCTCACTGTTATGTCTGGAAAGGAACATAGCAGTGCTCATTATAGCCCTTTCCCCAACTCAAGCGGGTATTAGGGCTGGAAAGGAAGGGGGAAGCACGTACCCCCACAGACCAGGGAAGGGTTTGGGAAGAGGGATGGGGAGATGCAGGGAAGAGATTGGGGTGACAACTGGCTCTTTTCTGGTTAGCTCTGGGCCATGTAGCCTCATTCTCTAGAGACAGGCAACATGGACCCAAAAAAGGTATAAAGAAGCAGGACGTGTTGGTGCACGCCTGTAATTGCAGCATTGTGGAAAGCTGAGGGAGGACCAATGCAAGTTTGAGTCCAACATATGTGACTTAGTGAGACCCTGGCTCAAAAGTAAATAAATAAATAAATAAGGCTGGGGATGTAGCTCAGTGCAGAGGCCCTAGCTTCAATCCTCAGTACCGCAAATAAGTAAATAAATAAACCTAAACAATATTTGGTATTGTATATTACATATGCCTAGGCTATATTTGCAAGGCTACATAAGATACAGACTTAAGGGTAAAGGGGAACTTATTCTTCACTACACTGAGTCCCCTTTTATTCTCTTTTGAAATGTTTTATAATTAAACTAAAGAGAAAATATTGATAGCTTAAGAAATAAAAAAAGGATTGCTGGGTGGGTGGTTGGAGGAATGCAGCAACGGTGTTCTGGAAGACACCGGTATCTGTTCAAGGCCATGTGTGCTGTCAGATGTGTAGTTTTGAATAAGTCACCTTTCTCCTCTGAGCTCTAGACTCCTCTTCTGTAAAATGAGGTTAAATAGAATGGAGGTGCAAAGCTGAATCAAGAAGATTTAAAAATCCTAAATAAACCAATATCAGCCAATGAAATTGAAGATGTAATTAAAAACCTCCCAACAAAGAAAAGCCCAGGCCCTGATGGATTCACTGCCGAATTCTACAAGAAATTTAGAGAAGACCTAACGCCCCTACTTCTCAAACTTTTCAATGAAATTGAAAGGGAAGCAATACTCCCAAATTCATTCCTGGAAGCAAGCATTACCCTGATACCAAAACCAGAGAAGGACCCAACTAAGAAAGAGAACTACAGGCCAATCTCCCTAATGAACATAGATGCAAAAATCCTTAATAAGATACTGGCAAACAGAATCCAACAAATCATCAAGAAGATTATACACCATGACCAAGTTGGATTCATTCCAGGGATGCAGGGATGGTTCAACATACGTAAATCAATAAATGTAATACAGCATATTAACAGAACCAAAGACAAAAATCACATGATCATCTCAATAGATGCAGAAAAAGCTTTTGACAAAGTCCAGCACCTTTTCATGATAAAAACCCTACAGTAAATTGGAATAGAGGGTCTTTATCTCAATCTGGTAAAAGCTATCTATGACAAACCAACAGCCAATAATATACTAAATGGCCAAAAACTGAAAGCCTTCCCTCTAAAATCAGGAACATGACAAGGATGTCCACTGTCCCCAATCTTATTCAACATAGTTCTGGATACTTTAGCCAGAGCGATTAGACAAGAGAAAGAAATAAAAGGAATAATGATTGGAAAGGAAGAAGTTAAATTATCATTATTTGCAGATGACATGATACTCTACACAGAAGACCCCAAAAACTCCACTAAAAAACTGCTAGATTTAATAAGCAAATTCAGTAGTGTAGCTGGATACAAAGTCAATACTCAAAAGTCAATAGCCTTCCTGTACACAAATAACAAACTTACTGAAAGAGAAATTAGGGAAACAATACCTTTCACAATAACATCCAAAAAAATGAAATACCTAGGAATCAACCTCACGAAGGATGTAAAAGACCTCTATACTGAAAACTACAGTACTCTGAAAAAGGAGATTGAAGAGGATATCAGAAAATGGAAAGATATCCCTTGCTCCTGGATAGGAAGAACCAATATAGTGAAAATGGCCATACTTCCAAAATTGTTATACAGATTTAATGCAATTCCAATCAAAATTCCAACAGCATATCTCACAGAATTAGAGAAAACAATCCTAAAATTCATTTGGAATCAGAAGAGACCTAGAATAGCAAAGGCAATTCTGGGCAACAAAGGCAAGGCAGGGGGCATCACTATCCCCGACTTGAAATTATACTATAAAGCTACTGTGATAAAAACAGTGTGGTACTGGCAAAAAAACAGACCTGAAGATCAATGGAACAGATTAGAAGATGCTGAAACAACCCCAGACATACTAAGCCACCTTATCTTTGACAAAGGTGCCAAACACATTCGCTGGAAGAAAGATAGCCTCTTTAATAAATGGTGCTGGAAAAACTGGCTCTACACATGCCGAAGATTAAAACTAGATCCATATCTTTCACCATGCACTAAACTAAATTCAAAATGGATCAGAGATCTAAATATTAAAACAGAAACATTAAATCTGCTGGAAGGTAGGATAGGTAAAACCCTTGGAGACATTGGTGTAGGCAAAGACTTTATGAATAAAAACTCAACCGCACGGGAACTATCCCAAAGAATCGATAACTGGGATCTCATCTTATTAAAAAGCTTTTGCACAGCAAGAGAAACCACCAACAGAGTGAAGAGACAACCCACAATGTGGGAAAAAATGTTTGCCAGCTGTTCCTCAGACAAAGGATTACTATCGAGAACATATAAAGAACTCAAAAAAATCAGACCTCCCAAATTTAAAGACCCACTCCAAAAATGGGCATCTGAGATGAATACACATTTCTCAGATGAAGAAATACTAATGGCAAATAAATATACAAAAAAATGTGCAACATCACTAGTCATTCGAGAGATGCAAATTAAAACAACACTGAGATACCATCTCACCCCAGAAAGAATGGCTACTATTAAGAAATCAACTAATAACAAATGCTGGAGGGGCTGGGGGAAAAAGGAACCCTTCTTCACTGTTGGTGGGAGTGTCGACTGGTACAGCCACTGTGGAAGTCAGTGTGGAGATTCCTCAGAAAACTAGGGTTGGAGGTCCCATTTGACCCAGCTATTCCCCTTCTGGGCATCTTCCCAGAAGAATTAAAAACATCGTACCACAGCGATATATGTGCACCCATGTTTATAGCAGCACAATTTGTAATAGCCAGATCTTGGAAACAACCCAAATGCCCATCAACTGAGGAATGGATAAGAAAGATGTGGTATTTTTATACAATGGAGTACTATTCAGCCATAAAGAAGGATAAACTGGAGACTTTTATAGGTAAATGGATGCAACTCGAGAAAATACTCATAAGTGAAATAAACCAGAAGCACATGTGTAAGCATCGTATTATCTCTCTAGTATGAGAAACTGAAAGAGTAAATAAGATCCAAATGTACAATAGACATGGTGAATCAAAAAGAAAACTGGTCAAAAGGAAAGAGAGACTGGAATAGGGAAAAGAAAGAGGGAAAGGGAAAAAAATTGTATATATATATATATATATATATATAAGATGGTTAAGATAGATACACTACCATTTTTACTTAGTTCATTGAAGTGTAAGGTTTGTGCCAATAATGTTTGGACAATTGAATGCTAATGTCTGGTGTCCTGAATAAATAACTTAAAGATAGTAATACGTAATGTATTAACCATTGTTACCCTCCTATTATGTTTGTTTGAAAATTTGTTCTTCTTTTGATTTGTTTTGTTTTTTCTTCTCTTTAAAAAAAAAAAAAAAAAAAAAGAATGGAGGTGGCACTCTGAAAACCAAAGCATAGTGCCTGATGCAAGGAAGTAATTGGCTGAAGTTTGAGTTGTCTGATGGAGATACAGGTGGCAAGCATTTCCTTGAGACCTGTCCTGTGCTAAGCACTGTAGTGGGTAGTGGGGACACAAAAATAACTAAGGCTCAGTCTCCCCTGAAAGTGCTACAGCCTGGTGGAGAAAACAGACAAGTGAATGTCATTATAATGTGGACAGTGGATCCTAGATTAAGGGAATAGAACCTGTCTGAAGGGTCAGGAAGGCAAAGCCTGAGCTGGTCTTGAATGGCAAATTGGAGTTTGGGTGAAGAGGGAAGGAAAAGAATGTTCCAAGAGGAGGGAGTAGTTTGAGTAAAGGTGATGGGTTCCAAACAGCCTAAGATGTGCTGGCAACTGGAAGAACAGCTCCTAAAGCCAAAGTGAAGGGGGCCAGGGGAAGAGAGTACGAAGAGATGAGGCTGGAGGAGGTAGAGGCTACACCAAGGTGTTCATGAGTCATGCTCAGGGGTTGGAACTTTATCCAGTAAGTTCTAGAGAGGTACAGGAGGATTTTGAAGAAAGTAAGTTCTAAGAAGTTCATATTAGAGCATTCAAGGCCCCCTGCCAGTCTCCTACCCTGATTTAGCTTCTTTCTTTGGGACCCAGGTGGATGTGGAAGCTTTGAACAACCAAGTGGAAGAGCGAAAGCTTCAAGAGGCAACAGAGCGAAATAAGGAGGCAGCTTATGGTAATTGTCCAAGCCCAGGGAGAGACCAGACAAGGGAGTAAAACAACAGCCTGAGGGGGCTGAAGTAGGGCGGTTCTGTCTCTGAGTGGGGCCTGAGGCCCTGGGATAGTGAGACAAACTAGATGGCCCTTGGGAACACAGGCCATGCAGAATGGGCTCTGTCCCTCCTGTGGTGCCTTCTCATCACCCCCAGGTACCAAGAAAGTGCAGTATGATCTGATAGTCCAGATGCTAGAGAAGGAGGAGGCAAAACGAGCACGTCGCGTGGCCAAGAAAATCCACGATTTTCGACAGCAGAAGCAGGAATTCAAGAACAGATGTGAAGTTGAACTTCAGGATTCAGCCCGATTCCAAGGGATTCCAGTCCAGTTCCAGGGGTTTCCAGCCCAATTCCAGGAGTTTCCAGCCTGTCTCAGTGACAATGGTCCCTTCTGTGGCCCAGCCAGCATGCAGTGCTTCTTGGGGGAAGATCTGGATAGGGCCTCATTCCTGAGAATGCAACAGCAGCAGTTGAGGTATAACCTGGAAAGGCAGCTGCAGAAGGAACAGCAAGTCAGGGCTGAAGAGAAATATGCAGGTAAGCAGGCTGTTCCTTCAGACTTAGAGACCAAGGCCTAGCAGGAAACTCTCCTAAGCTGGGTACAGCATCCAGAAGGCCAGAACAGTGTGGGGAAGTTGTTACCCATAGTGCCGATGCTGAAACATTAGACTGTGCAGGTCCAACCCTCCTGACTTCCTTCAGTAACTGACAATGTAGTCGTTGTTCATAACCAGCCTGGCACTCCATTACCTAGATGAAGCGTGGTATACACACACACACCTGACAGGTCTGTCACTTACTAGCTGATCTGGACAAATGGACATTCAGTTTCTTCCTCTATTTTATTCATTCATTTATTTATTTTGATACAGGGTCTCACTATGTAGTTCAGGCTGGCCTCAAACTCATAGCCATTATCCTGCTTAGCCTCTGGAGTGCTGGGATTACAGGCATGTACCACCATGCCCAGCTTTCCTCTTTTTAAAAATCAATTGCCTGGGCGTGGTGGCACATGCCTGTAATCCCAGCACTCAGGAGGCTGAGGCCAGAGGATCGCGTCGAGTTTGAGGCCATCCTGGGCTACATAGTGAGTTCAAGAACAGCCTGAACTGAACTACATAGTGAGACCCTGTCTCAAAAAAATAAAATAAAAAATAAACAACTAATTAATTGGTCACACCCAGGGCCTTATGCATGCTAAGTACACTTTTTTTTTTAACTGTACTGGAAAGTGAACACAGGGCCTTCACACACAAGAGCTACAGCCTCAGTCTCTCTCCCCCCACAATTTTATTTGAGACAGGGTCTCCCTAAGTGGCAAAGTTGCCCAGGCTGGGCTCAGGCCCCCAGAGTGCTGGGATTGTAGGCGTGCATCAATCCCAAACATGCCTAGCTGCTAAGCACACATTTTACCCCTGAGCTACAACCCCACTGTTTCATCTTTAAAATAGGGCTACTAATCCTTATCATACAGAGTAGCTATTGTTACATTATCTGTGGCCAAATCTTTCTCTTCCCTTAGAGGAAGCCCTTCTAGGGCAAGAACCATGTCTTATCTACGTGTGCTATTCACATTTCAGATCACCACAATGTCTAATAGGTCCTAGGACAGCAAGATCAGTGTATAGCTAGAGTGGAAAAAAAATGTCCGTACTTTTGCTTGTGCTGTTCCCCCAGCCTCGAACACTGTTTGCTCCTTTTGCCTGTATACAAAATGTACTTCAAAGATCACCTCCTCCTAGAACCCTTCTTCTCACCCACCACCCAAAGCCTTCATGTTTTTTGTTCTGTTTTGGTGCTAGGGATTGAACCTGGGGCTTCACACATGTTAATTATGTGCTCTACCACTGAGTTACCACCTCACCCCCCCCCAGAAGTCTTCATGCCCTGTATACATCTCTGCCATTGTCCTTACCAGATTATGGTCTGATTATCTCTTTGATCTGTCTCCCCCACTAGACAGGGAGTTCTTCTGAGGACAGGATCTAATTCCATGGTGTCTTTGAAACCATGGCCATGAAACCAACACATGGCCCTTAGACTGAGACTCAGAGAGATGAAATGATTTACCCAAGGCTACATTCAGAGGTAGCAGAACTACACTGCAACGCAGGTAGCTGCTGTACTTTGACTATCCCTAGCCCCAAAGAGCAGCTCCTTCTGCATCCCTACAACTTGGATACTAGCCCCTCCCAAACATACATACACAAAGTTTGTTGAATAAATGGCTGAATAAGTGAACCAGGAATGGAGCAAGCCAGTATGGTAACACAACCATATTTCTCTCTGCAGATATGCTTAGCCACAAGCTGCACCTAGCCATGGACATGCAGGCTGCCCAGATGGCCAGGCTGGAAGAGTCTTGTCGTGTTGCCATGATGTCTGCCAGAGCCAATGTCAACAAAGCCCAGGTATATGGCCTGACCCATCCAGTATACTGGGCTCTCCCCAGACCCCTGAAGAAAGTCCTGGGGAACCTTAGCCACAGCCTTGTCTTCCATGTAAGGTCCTTCTTAGGGCACAAGTTGCTTCTCTCTACCTCCAGACACAGGATGACTTAAGAACAGAACATTGCCCTTTCATCTCTAGCCTCTAAGGCTTTCCTGAGTGCAGAGGAGTTCCCTGCCCTTACAGTCATTAAAAAGCCACACACTGTCTCTTCCTTCTCTCCGAGATGGAGGAGTGGGGCCATGTTTTTCCCACCCCTGCAACTGAGAGGTCCCTGAGGTTGAGCACTTAAAAACATACATTTGGGGACCCCACCAGGCAGCTAAGCTGGCTGAGCAGCAGCACCACGAACGTCAGTGCCAACAGGAGGCCAACCTCATGGATATAGAGAAGCAGATCACCAGTAACCTCCTGACTGAGAACCCCCAGGTTGCTCAACACCCCATGGCTCCCCACCGAGTCCTGCCCTGTTGCTGGAAGGGTATGACTCCACAACAGCGAGCTGACATCAGGAAAGCCCAGGAGGCGCAATGCCATGAGAAGGAGGCACAACGCCAAGCTGAACAAGCATTGGATAACAAATGGGCAAGCCAAACTGTATGCTTGGCCCAAGCAGCACTGGAGCTGGAGGAGCAGGAGAGGGAATTGTGTGCTGAATTTCAGAGAGGACTGGGCTCCTTCAACCAGCAGCTGGCCAAGGATCAAAAGGCCCAGTGAGTTCTCAGGGGTGGCAGTGGAGATGAATGCCAAGGGAGGGTGGGAAGGGAGGGATGGCAAGGACTAGGGAGAGAAGGAGAGCACATCATCTGAGGTTTCTGGACTTCTTTTCACAGGCAAAATTATCTGAATTCAGTAATTTACACCAATCAGCCTACAGCCCAATATTATCTACAGTTCAACACCAGCAGCCGCTGAACTCCGGATGGTCACCTCTCCCTTCTTTCCTATTAAGTTCACAGATGGTTAGGAGCCAAAGAGAAAAATGCTGCATACCCCCACCTTGAATCCATTCCCTAGTGGGACAGAGCTAAGCCAATACCCCCATCTTCTATCTAAGGCAATAAAGTTATTCACTAAAGTCAAAGCCATGTGTGTAACAGGACACAGAAGCATGATGTACTTCCCCTCCCATCCTACCCTGGGGCTTTGGGCATCCAACACTATTGGAGTCTTCACTTTTCTTCCCCATGCCAGTGCCCCCCAGTACACAGCACTGCCCATATCCTGTGAGAGAAACTTTATTGGTCACAGAGGCAATTGGTAGGTAGTTACAAAATGGCTACTGGGCTTCCTCAGGGGAAGGTAAGGCACAAGAGCCTATGTTTTCCCTGCCTTCTCCGTTCAAGGCTGCATGCGGATGGCCCCATCCAGCCGGATGACCTCTCCATTGAGGAATGGGTTCTCGATTATGGTCTGTACCAGATGAGCATACTCAGCAGGGTCTCCAAGTCGGGTGGGGAAGGGTACCTGGCTGGCCAAGAAGGTGCGTACCTTTTCTGGGAGGCTGGTCAGCAGTGGGGTGCCAAACAGACCTAAACAAGATAACCAGAGTGAGACTCGCCCTTATTTTCATATTTACTCAGTTTTTTCTCACCTTAGCTCTACTTCTTGGTGTTTCCCTGGGGCCCAACAATAGAAGGCTGCTGTTGCTTAGGTGGTAGATACCTTCCCCTCTTAACTGCACACAGATTCTTCCCAATCCCAGTGTGGCAAGGAAAGGGGATATGTCTACCTGGAGCAATGGTCATCACCCGGATGCCTATGGGAGCCAGGTCCCGAGCAATGGGCAGTGTCATGCCCACTATGCCTCCCTTGGATGCAGAGTACGCTGCTTGTCCAACCTGGAGAAGGAGTGACGGTCATAGGTGAGAGGGCCCCAAGTAACTGAGGAAGCATAGCCTTGCCCCTGCCCACAAACCTGGCCCTCAAAGGCAGCCACACTGGCAGTGTTGATGATAACCCCACGTTGGCCTCCCTGGTCTGGTTCATTCTGGCCCATCTCACCAGCAACCAGGCGGATCACATTGAAGGTGCCTAAGAGATTCACCTGGAGGATGAGTAAAGACATGATGTAGGAGCTAAAGCATAAGTCTGTTCCCCAAAGCTTTAGGGGTACCCATCACCAGACACCTTATTCCTTCCCCTGGAGAACCTCCAAGACCTTACATTGAGAACTCGCTGGAAGTCCTCCAAGTTGTGGGCCTGCCTCTTCTTTAAGTTGTATGTCTTACTGGCCACTGCAATACCTGCACAGTTGATGGCCACATCCACGCGGCCAAAATTTTCCTTTGCTACATTCAGGGCTGTCTGTACATCCTTCTCAGATGTCACCTTCAAAGGGTAAAATGGAGAAAAGATTCATTTCCCAGCACATACTCTCACCACTAAATCTGGGGGAGGGTAAGGCCCAATTCTTGGGTGGGAAAAGCCAAGAGAAAAGATTGTGGTAAAACTGGAGGAGAATGGGGTGAAGGTAAAAATCATAGGTACTACAGGCAGTCTTGCAAAACATTTTTCAGAGCTATACCTTCTTGTGATAAATTCACATACACCTGGAGATTCTCAGTTGCTGTGGATCAGAGCATTAATACAATCTTGTTTTGAGAATTATTGATAGGAATATCAACTAGCTTTTTTGCATCCCTACCTGCTAGATGATTTCATCATGTTTTACTTTCTGTAGTTTGTTTCACAAAAACAAGTTTTCAAACTATGGATACCTCCTCCAGGAGATTCTGATATGTCTAGTCCTCTTCCCCATTTTGGTGAATGAATCCCCGCTTTAGAGAGTCCCCACTGCGGGTGCTCCCACAGTGCTTGAAGGCTTAGCCAGAAGGGACAAGAAGATTCCCAGCCCCTATAGATGACACTCATGGGAGGGACCCCCATAGGTTCCCAGGTAGGTGTTGATGACCTGATGCACACCCTCGGAGAGGAGAACTGAGTCCACTTACATCAGCTGGGGCAAACACACAGCTCTTTCCTAACTTCTTGGCCTGGGCCTCTCCATCAGAGTTGGGCAAGTCCAGAAGCACAGCAGTGGCCCCTTGCCCCACCAGTCTCTCTGCTGTAGCCAAGCCAAGGCCTGAGGCTCCTCCGGTTATTACTGCAACGAGGCCCTGTGAAAAGAGACAAAAGGTCTGCTGCTACACTGCCAGGCCACCCCACCCTTTCACCTGCTCGTTGTCCATACTTCTGCGAGGAAGGTGGGGGGAATCAGATGTGCCTCCTCTCCTCACTCAGGAGACCTCTGGGAGTTCTCGTCCCCAGACAGTCCATTCTGTGACCCCCACGTGCACAGGCAACAGTGTTGACTTTCCCTACTGAGCCCAACCGCCGCAGTATCAGGCCCAGATAAACATGAGCCTTTCTCCGGGAACCTATCTCTTCTCTCTAGCTTCCAACCGTGCTGTCCGAGCCACCACAGCCAGGCAAAGAGCAGAGGGCACAGAGGCAAAGAGCACACCACCTTCACACTCCTATACACCGCAGCCATTTTGCACCCGTCTCACCACCGGAGGGCTTTTGGCCCTTTTTTCAAGGCGTTCACTGATTGGCCGGGGCGAAGCCGCTGGGCGGGGACGTCTGCTGCACGAGGCGTAGGGGTGTGGCTTGCTGCAACTGTACTTTGGTAAGAGGGTGGCTCTGTGTCCCGAGAGTTATTTCAACAGCAGAAAGGGCTCAGTAGCAGCGGTACAAATCATCACACACCCTTTGACCTGCTCTCTAGCTGGCCATTTGGCAGGCGGCTGGCTCCGAAAGGGGAAGGGAGAGTGATTAAAAGTGAATCTTTCTCCAAAGAAAAAGCTTTCAAGTATAAAGGACTCCTCAATGCCAGACGCTATGCAGAGCACTGGGGATACCCAGGGGAATAATAAAAGGTTCATGCCTTCTAGGAAGTTGGAAAAAGACAATTACAATACAGGCAACGGAAAGGACAGAGAACCAGATTTTGAACCCAGGGCCTTACACATACTAGGCAAAGGCTGTACCACTGAGCTACTTTACCAGCCCGAGGAAAAGATTCCGGAACACACAGATGAGGAGATCCAAAAATGGAGATTCTGAGAGAGAAACGCTGAAGAGAAAGATGTGTTGAGGCAGAGATCGAGGTGCCGAACAGGATCACACAGATATTAATGTGGGGAGAGCCACTGAGAGTCAGAGATACGAGCCAGGCGTGGTAGCACACGCCTGTAATCCCAGCACTCGGGAGGCTGAGGCAGGAGGATCCTTGAGTTGGAGGCCAGCCTGGGCTATATAGTGAGTTCAAGGCCAGCGTGAACTATATTGTGAGACCCTGTCTCAAACAAAACAAAACAAAAAAAACCCAAAAGACACATCTTTTATCAGTTCAGACTTTGCTACTCTCCTTTGTGCAATGTATTTTAAATGCAAAAGCACAGAACACACACTGTAGATTGGACTTCACCCAGAAACTTATTTATTTAAGAGACTTTCTTTCTTTCTTTCTTTCTTTCTTTCTTTCTTTCTTTCTTTCTTTCTTTCTTTCTTTCTTTCTTTCTTTCTTTCTTTCTTTCTTTCTTTCTTTCCTTTAGATAGGGTCTCACTATGTAATCCAGACTAGCCTTGAACTCACGTGTAGCCCAGGCTGGCCTCCCACTTGCAGTAATCCTCTTGCCTCAGCCTCCCCAGTGCTGGAATTACAGGCATGTACCACCACACCCAGCTCAGTATTGGTTTTAAAATTTAGGTCTTTTGTCATCCTAGAACATCTTTCCATCCTCGTGCTCATTAGAATCTTTTTTAATGTGTGGGTGTGGTACTAGGGATTGAGCCAGGGCCTTTGCACTGAGCTACATACCCCACCCTTTTATAAATTTTTTATTTTGTGACAGGGTCTGGGCTCAAACTTTCAATCCTGTTGCCTCACAACTCCCAGAGCGTTGGAATTACAAGTATGTGCCACCACACCATGCTTCAATTAAAATTTTGAGCCCAAACATCTAATGTGTCTTCCCTTTATACTTTTCCTCAAATCAAGGTCTTCAGGCTACAAATCTTAGCCTACATTTTCAGCCTCATAACTGCTCCATTTTCTCTGTCTGAAGCATAACTTCCCAACTGCTTTTCCACCCAGGAAGACTTACTCTGGACTTCCTAGTTGTTGACAACCGTCAAGCTCATGTTCACTACACTATATTCATCAAAGGACTTAGCGCCAGGCTCACAATCTTTCTGTCTACAGGAAATGTTCCCATCAATTGATAGCACTTTTCACTAGCCCAATATACTCAAGTCACGGCGGCCCCTTTTGTGTTCGTCTTTGCATTAGCTGTTCCCTCTGCTTAGAATGTTGTCCCCATGATGATAGCATGACTACCTGTTTTGCTTTGTTTTGTTTTGTTTTGTCATTCAGAATTGTTTAAGCTTAGCATGGTGGCACAGGCCTGTAATCTCAGCACTGAAGAAGCTGAGGCAGGAGGATCAACACAAGTTCAAGGCCAGCATGGGCTACACAGTGAGTTCAAGCCCAGGTATACTATGTAGTGAGACCCTCTCTCAATAAAACAAAAACAAAAAAAGAATTAAATTTAAATGTCACCTCTTGGGCCGGGGATATAGCTCAGCGGCACAAGCGCCTACCTGGCAAGCATGAGGTCCTGAGTTGATTCCTGGTACCAAAAATAAAAATAAAAAATAAAATAAAATAAAAATAAATGTCACCTCTCCAGAGAGGTCCTCCTTGACCACTCGAGATGCAGTCACCTAGTTAGTATCATATTACATATTTGAATTCTTTACATACCACTTATAGACACATCCATAATCTTTTATCCAAACTTAGAACCAGTTTTGCAATTCAGAATTTTTTCAATTTTAGAAAGGAAGATATATACTCTGTTATATAAACCCTTTATACTACATATACTCTGTATTACATAACTACTGAGAAAGGTCTGGAGTATGATAATTAAACATTAAAATATTTCAAGTAAAAGGTGTGGAACTTCATGATGTATGAATAAAGACTATAAATAGCTTCAGGCTGCTTCAGCTCAGGTTTTCTCATCTAATGAGTTTGGGCTCCAAAGTATGAAAAACAACCATCTGCTTTTCAGAACTTTTGGCATTGTAGAATTGTTCCTAAAGGCTTGTGAGGTCTAACTTGGCCTTATTTGTGTAATTCTTCCTCTCCTGGAAGATGCCCAGGATTTTGTCCTGCTGATTCACCTCTTGACTAACCAATGCCAAGAACACTACCTGGAATATGTGAAAGAAATGTGAATGTTGTCAGAATTGAAATGGATTGTACCTGCTTTCAGTGTTATTGTGAAAGGTTTAGCTGGTGCTCATTTTAGAAAATAAAACACAACCTTTAAAAAAAAAGAAGAAAAGAAAAGAGTCAAATTGAGTTTCTTGTGTCAACTCTAACTCCCCCCTAAAAAAGTAAATAAAGGCAGAAGGTTAGGAAGAAGAGGGTTTTGTTGTTTTGTTTTGTTTTGAGACAGGGTCTTGCCATGTAACTCAGGCTGGCCTTGTGTAGCTCAGGCTGGCCTCAAACTCACAACGATCCTCCTGCCTCAGCCTCCCAATTGCTGGGGTTACAGGCATGCGCCTCCACATCCTGCCTTTTCTTTTTTTTTTTTTTTTTTTTTTGAGACAGGGTCTTGCTGCATAGTTCATGCTGGCCTTGAACTCATTATGTAGTCCAGGCTGGCCTCAAACTTATGGTGATCCTCCTGCCTCAGCCTTCCAAGTGCTGGGATTACAGGTGTACACCACCATGCCCAGCAAAGGAGGGTTTGTTTTTTCTTTTTCTTTTTTTTTTTTTTTTTGCAAACTATTGCTTGATAAAAAATATCACAGAGAGTCTGCCAGACTACAACATTTCTAAAAGGCCACCACAACCTTAAACAAAAAGTGCTTCTACAAAGATGTACTTTAAGAGTGATGCCATTCTTCTTATTAATCATTGTGTTCAAAATGTCTGATGTATTCCTCCTCATTTTTGTCTTTAAAAACTTCCCCTTGCCTCAACCTCTTTGAATATGCCAACAGTTTAATATGTCATAAATATTGCCATTGTATCACTCTGCTATTCCCAAATAAAATCAGTATTCTTTAGAGAATCTCTATCTGATTTTTTAAATTTAGGTTGATACATGTACTAGATACTCAAAACAAATGTGTTGAATGAATAAATCTTGGGAGAATTTGCAGGCCTAGCTTCATGATCCATTCACCTGCTTAATACGAGAGACTTTCACCTCTTCTCTACTTTAACCATCTGTCCAGGCCACATTATTGCTCTTCTCCCTCAGGACCTCCTTACCACCCTTTGTGCTAATGGAAGCGACAGCAACGTGGAGGGCCCCTACCTGTTCCTCATCAGAGGCAGATACCTGGAGCTTGGCCCTCTCTTGGCTCCCCACCTCTCCAACCCAGGAGTTAGATTAGTTTCCTGAAGAGCTCCATGGCCCATAAGTCAGGCGTATAGGGTGAGAGTGTGATAATCCCTTCCACCCAGTGCCCACTTGGGTCGAGTTGGGAAAGACTTGGAAGAGAATAAAGGACTGTATGGGTGATGAGTCAGCCCGGACAGGGTTGTAGCTGCCAGCAAGACCCCTGCCAGAGTGATTGGGGAACACCCAGAAGTGGGGGTTGGCAGTATAGGGCCTGGTACCCCTTCCAGGTGTGAGGCCTCGAGGTAGTTTCTGTAATTGAGACAGAGTTAGAGCCTCCGTGGGGACAAAAGGCAGGTGCATTCCTGGGCCTCGACTCTGGACCTGTTACCTATTAAAAGTATGGTATGGCCAGGCCCAGTGGCGCACACCTGTAATCCCAGAAACTGGGAGGATGAGGCAGGAGGATTGCAAGTTTGATGCCAGCCTGGACTGCATGGGGTACTGTTCCCCACATCCCTAGTCTCCCAAACAATCTTATCAACCTCAAAAACAAGGTGCATCATTAAAGCTAGGCTGCCTTTGCCATAGCAACTCCTAGAATAAACTGGATGAGAAAATAAAACTGTTGGTAATCATTGCAGAGGGACAGAGGACAAGTTCCAGGGCCCTTAACCTGTTACTCATTAAGTGGGTGATTTGTGTTCCCTTGAGGCAGTCAAGGATTTAAAACTGCTTTTGCTAAAAACAAATTACCCACCCCCCCGAAAAAAACCACAGTAACTCTTCACTTGGGCCTATAGATGCCCAGTGGATAACTAAAAACAGGATAAGGCTTGACATCTCTGCCTTTATTACTTTAAAACTTTGGTCAGATCCCTACTCAGGTCTGCATATAGGCATGTTAGTCATTTAATGAATGTCTGTTTAAAAACTGGTAATACAAGGTTTATTAACCCTAAATTTACATAACCTATTTCATCCTCCTTTAAGGCTGAGGACAGCAAGATAAGAGATTTACAGGTACTTTCGACTTTTACCCCCTAGAATGAATGCCTAAAAGTTTCCAGTCATTTATTTATTTATTTTTTTGTGGGTACCGGGGGGTCAACCTCAGGACCTCACGCGCCAGCAGGCTCCCGTGCCGCTGAGCAATATCACCAGCCCTTTTTTCGTATGTGGGTTCCGAGAGTCGAACTCGGGCCCTCGCACTTGCCAGGCAGGCGCTTACGCCACTGAGCCATCTCACCGGCCCCCAATCATTACTTTAAACTCGCAGTCACCTTAGATTCCAGCCTCCACCAACTGAGAGACTGTCACCAATCCCTAAAGCAAGAGCAATCATCTTATGGGAACTGAATTGCCACTCAAGCCATAAGGACTTCAGAGCTGCGAAACCAGAGCTGGTATAATGATCAACCGGATTCTAGCCCACCTCAGCACCCCTTTAAAATCTGTGCCTTTTCTTTTGTTAACCTGCGAGTCTGATCTTCTTTGTCAGACCTATGCCCCCTTCAGCTTCTCAAGCTGAAGTCCCTTCCCATTTCCTCTTACTTTCCTTTCTTAAGGGACTGGCCTGATCTCTGTCAGAAGTGTGTCCCCTTCAGTTGTTCTTCTCAAACTAAAGTCCATTCCCATATTCTTTTACTTTTCAATTAAAGCTTTTGCTATAAATTTGCACTGTTGCCCCAGTGCTAGTTTTTATTATTACTGAAGCAAGGCCCCAGGCTCTCCAGTGACATAGTGAGTCACCATTCACCACTACCGGGATGGCTATGAGATCTGGGTCAAGTCATCAAATTCCAGCCTCAATTTCCTCCATTGTGTTTTTTGTTGTTTTGTTTGGTGCTGGAAATTGAACTCAGGACCTCGTGCTTGCCAGGCAGGCGCTGTGCCACTGAGCTATATTCCCGGCCCTCCTCCACTGTGAAGTGCAAATGTCTAAGCAGACCATGTCTGCAGTGTGCCTTTTAGTTACCCACTAGGCATAAAAAGGTGGTCAGTCAGTAGTAACAGCCATCCTTTGTGCTGCACTATGTACCCAACACCCCTTTGTGCCATGTCAGACTGTCCCAAAGGCAGGATTTCTGGGCTCAGTGAGGAGACCTTGATTCACCACCACAGGGAGCTCAAAGTGGCTCAGGCTCTCAAAATGCCTGACAGAACCCAGCAAGAGATTCAGGCAGGAGGCAAGTTTCTCTTTTATTTCTGCCACTTCCAGGTGAGGAAAAAAAGACAACTGCTCTGGAACCAAGTATTGGATGAGGATGTTCAAGCTGCACCTATCCTAAGCAAAGTCACCTTAGACCCACCATATTTGTCGTCCATTCACACCATTTTTAAGAGAGACAAGGTTGTTGTTCAGGGGCCTTCCAGCTCCTGAGCTCAAATGACTCTCTTGCCTTGGCCTAATAGCTGATGTGTGCCACCGCACCCAAGCTATCATATATATTTTCTTTATTAAAAGGACTACTGGCTAAATGGATTCATACTAAGATTTTAGTAAGAGGCTCTCCTATAGGCCTGACTCAGTGAGTGTGAGAAGGCGAGACCCTGGGAAGAGTCAGCCGGCACAGACACCCACAGTTCGGGCTTCTCACTACCACCCATTGGTCGCGTCTTGGAGAATTGTGTGACATCTGCACTTGCGCTCCCAACCCCACAGGAATGGGCATGGCCAGCTAATCTCTGGTAGAGCTGCTGCCTGCGCATGCGTGTTCTGCTCTCATCTTACTCCCAGTGCAGTGGGAGTGTCCTAAGGGAAGGTAGTGGTAGAGGGGAGAACAGTGGACTGGACCGTATAGAGTTAGGGGGATCTGGACAAAACAGTGTGTAACAGCGACAAGTTACAGAGGGTGGTGGAGGACAAATGTGGCCAACTGAGGCAGTTTAGCATGGTGCAGTGTAGACGTGGATGGCAGTAGTGGTTGAGCCTTCTGCCTGAACTGTGGTCTATGGCCCCATGGGGGGGTCAAAAACCAGAGGACAAAGCAGAATAGATGTGTTAGAGTCAGAGGAAACCACTCTTGAACTTGCCTTCACATCTCCAGGCCCTGGAAGAGACTCAGTTTGCAGTCTAGTCATCCCTAAATCATCCCTATCCCCTCCCTCCCCCTTGTCCACTCAGCAGTGAAAGGCTGAATTTGGACTGTAACCATGTCCCACTCCATTGCTCAGTCCTCCAATAAACTTCAGGGACCCACCCCACATTCTGGGGAGCTCTGGGCTGAAAAGGAGGGCCCATTGGGTGGGATGGGGTTGAGGGATCTGCTATGGAGACACCTCTGGCCTAGGAGAACCACTGCTTCCTCCTCTGCCACCAAGGTGGGAAAAGACCTGTAGATGGGCCTTCCAAATGGCAGGAAGAATGACTTCAGACCCCTGATCAGGAAGTGAAGACAGTGTAAGAGTGGGCCAATAACCTTAAACCCAGGCCCCCTGTAAGGAAAGAGAAGGTAGCTATTGGCTGTTCCTGCTGCAGATGCAAATTCATAGAGGCTTCAGGGACTCTATCACCTAATGCCTCTTATGAACGATCACCTTCAGACCCAGTCCTAGCATTTAACTCACATGTTATGTGTCTGGCTCTGTTGTGAATGTATTAGCTCTGTTAATCTCAGGCGTCATGCCCCGCGGGCTACAGATAGTTATCTCACTTTCAGTTCCCTTCCATAGGTGCATCGTCTTTCCTCTTCCAGTTACCCTTGTTCCAAGTTTGGAGTTTATCATTTCTGTGGATGTTTTCTCCTTCACTTTTATATGCCTGTATCCAGAAATGTTTCCTAGTATTTTGTAAACACGATATAGTCTTGTTTTGTATGTCTTGAAACCTTAGATCTGTGTTAACACCTTGTGGCCCCTCCTGCAATCCCTGAGGATTGTGTGTTGGTGTGCACAACTCTAGATATCCCTTGGATTTACATGGTGCCCTCCAGCATCCAAAAACCTTCAGGATGCCTTATTTCGTGTAATCCTCCCAAGTATTATGACCCCCATTGGACTCAAGAAGAAACTGAGAACCAGAAAGTGAAGTGACTTGCTCCAAAACCTCACAGGGGCAAAGCCCCAGGCTTATTGACCCTCTGTATCATCAGACAACAGCAGTGAGCAACCAGAAAGCAGGCAAGTGGGAAAGAGAGGAGAGGAACTGGAGAAGAGGACAGGAAGGAAGAGAGGACAAGGAATGGGGAAGGAAGAGAGGACAAGGAATGGGGAAGAAAAAGGGCAGAGCCAGCTAAGGGAGCTATGTGTCTTTAAATCTACCATTGATTCTCATTCTTAACCTCAGCAGCTCATTGAGATTACCTGGGGAGCATCAAAAACTACTGATGCCTAGGACCCACCCCTAGAGATTCTAATGTGATTGGCCTGCAGGGAGGCCTGAGCAGCAGATTGTTTAAAATTTCCCCAGCTGAGTCGAATATACAGTCAGGGTTGCAAAGCAGTGACTAAGCAAAGCAATTTGTCAGGCAGTGAATTGGCCGAGGGGGTGGTATTCAAAGACTGGCTTGTTAACATTAATAAGATCTTAGACCTTGAGGGGCTGGTTTTATAATATGATATAAAGAAGATATTGAGATCTTAGACCCAGATTCTGTCAACAGAAATGGGCTAAAAGAAGCAGGTGATAATCCTGTTTCCTTAGTGCTGTTCATACTAGTCTTAGACTACAGTGTTCAGTTATCAGGGCTTTGATTTCAAGGAGAGCCCAGCAATTTTCATGATGAACGTCAGTAGCTCCCCACGGAGTCACAGAATTCAGCAAACATTTTATTTATTTATTTTTTTTTTTGGTGGGTACCGGGGGGACGACCTCAGGACCTCGCGCGCCAGGAGGCGCCCGTGCCACTGAGCGATATCACCGGCCCCTTTTCGTATGTGGGATCCGGGAGTCGAACTCGGGCCCTCGCGCTTGCAAGGCAGGCGCTTACGCCGCTGAGCCATCTCACCGGCCCTCAGCAAACATTTTAAATACTTCCTTCATGTAGGACCTGTGCTGCAGGGAAAGAAGACAGAAATGGAAAAAATTATGATACTTGCCCTGAAGAATCCAGGACTAATGGGCAAACCAAACAAATATACAGGCAATTAACGCAATGTGTTAAGTGCTGGAGGTAAGTCCAAGGTTGCAACAGGTGCAAGGGCACAACAGGCAGAGAACACCTAATTGTACCTCAGGGAGACTGGCCAAGGGACTCAGATTTGGATGCAGTGAAGGATGGGCTTTTTTTTTTTTTTATTTTATTTTTGCAATGCTTGAAATCAAGACCCAGACCCTCATGAATGCTAGGCCACTGCTGTACTACTGAGCCACACCCCCTGGCCCATGAGCACAGTCTTGAAGAATGAGTTAGAGTTGGTTAAAGGGATAGTTGAGGATGGGGGTTAGGAAGTGCATGTGCAAAAAAGATTCAGGCATAAATACAGTTGCAGAATGCCAAATGGTTTTGTTTAGCAGAACACGGGGAATACATATGTGATAGGGACAATCAGGTGATAAGACTGGGAATAGCCAGGTGTAGCAGCACATGCCAGTAAGTCCCAGCTACTGAGAAGACTGAGGCAGGAGGATCACTTTGTCACCAATCGGTTGAGGTCTCTTTTGCTCAATTCCAAGTGAAACTGTGAATTGGCAAAGTACAACTCCACCAGCAGCTCCATGCTTTGAGTGCCAGTGGCTCCCAGCCCTTAGTGTTACAGCTCTGGGCTCTCAGACACCCCTGTCAGTTCCTCAGCAGCCAATACTAACCCTTGGTTACTATCTGGAGCTATTCCAGCAGCTTCTTCTGTCTCTCTGTCTCTGCTGGTCTCCAACAATTTCCGCCAAATGTTGCTATAGGTTGTTGCTTTCTGCTGCCACTGATCATTGCCACTGGTTGATGTAGGGTGACGTTGCCTTTCTCTGGTGATCTCTGTTGGTTGTTACTGATTTTTGTCACTGGTCTCTGGAACTCTTTAGGGCTAGCAACCCCTAGGACTTTGTAGCTCTTTTTAAAGTGACCTGCTGTGCCCATACTACTTGGGATAAGAATCCTGAGTCGATTAACAGGACCACTGGAACCAGGCTTTATTTGGACCTGTACTGCAACACGGGAGACCAGTACATCAGTAGGAGCCCCGCTGTACTAACTGGAGGAATATGAGGGGGAGCGCTGCTTATATAGAGCAGCAGCAGGCTCCCACATGAGCAGTTCTGTTAATTTCCCTAGCCAGTGATCCATCCAAGTTTGATTCTGCCACGGTGTCATCTGAGATTGGCCAAAACTCAAGCCTGCTGAGGTGAGGAAGACATCTCTTGGAGCAGGAATAAGGTGTCTAGGACAGGGGCAGCTGTCATGGCAACAGTTCATGGGACATTGGGAGAAGCAGCTAATTTATTGACAGCTGCCACTGCTCTCCAGGAATCTCTAGGAGGGCTACCATATTGGTATGATCCATTGGGGTTTGGAGACTTGAGAGATAATAACAGTGGACCCCAGTCCCCTCCTGATCTTAATCTTGTCAAGGGTGGAGAGAGGCACCACAGCTGTCAGCCAAGCTACACCTCTGTTAGCGTGACCCAGAGGGTGACCACAAAGTAACCTCAGGGGTGGCAGGAAGACACTGGGGCAAGTTGTCCCAATCCACCCTCAGGGAGCTGAGGGTGAGTGCAGGGAAGGTACATGACACCTGTAGGTCAGAACACGTCCCCTTCTAACTGTCAGCAGGCAGAAAAGAAGGGGAAAGGGTAGGCAGTTTCTTGTCAGTCTCAGCTTGAGTCCAGGAGTTTGAGGCCAGCCTGGGCAACATAGTGAGACCCTGTCTCAAAAAAAAAAAAAAAAAAAAAAAAAAAGCCTAGGGGCCCTATTTTACCCTGTAGGCAGCAGAAGAAGGAGGGCCTTATAGAGGAGGAGGCATCTAAATTGGATCTTGGAAGATAAATAGAAATTCAATGGGTGGGGATGTGGGATGGAGATGGAGCAGGGAGAATGGTATTAAAAAGATGTGGAGGCAGGAATGGGTTTAACTCTGTCAGGCAGGTGCAGTGAGAGAAATGATCATTTGGTAGGAGTGATCAAAATCATCTGGGGCACTTTTTTTTTTTGTGGGTACCGGGGGTCGACCTCAGGACCTCGCGCACCAGCAGGTGCCCGTGCCGCTGCATGATATCACTGGCCCCTTTTTTCGTATGTGGGTTCTGGGAGTTGAACTCGGGCCCTCGCACTTGCCAGGCAGGTGCTTACGCCACTGAGCCATTTCACTGGGCACTTTTTACAAAATCAATGTTACGTAGGCTGGTGGTACAGCTCAGTGGTAGAGCACCTGCTTAGCATGTGCGAGGCCCTAAGTTGCGCCAAATGGCTGCTCTCTTGCTTGCTTCTTCTTTCAACCGGTGGTATTTCTTCACCTGGGTAAGGGACAGGGAAGGAAGACAGGGATGACTAAGTCAGCCCATGTTAGCCCTGTGATCTCCTTCCCAAACCAACCCCTTCCAAGGCTTACCTGATTCTCCTCCAGGGTCAAATCTCTGCCTTGACTCTGACTCTCCTCTTCCATTCGTTCCTCGAACTCCTGCCGGGCCTTCTCCACTGACAGCATTTCCTTTTCCAGCTCATCCATGTCACCTTTACGTTTCTTATAGTGTTTCTGAGCATTCTGCAGAGATTTCTTGGCTGCTTCCAATTTCTTGATTTTGTGGGAAGTATTCTCTTTGGCTTTAATGTACTGAGGCCGCTTCTGATTCAGCTCTGAGTCCTTCTCCCTTTTGCCAGAGGGGAAGAGGACAACCAGTTAGCACTGTGGAAAAAAGGTGGGATCCCACTCATTTTACCCAAAGAAAGCAGGGCCTGAGCCCCACCGTCAACTTTAAGGAATCTCCTAAAAGACTATGGGCCTGATGCCCCCATATATCCTCAAAAAGGGGTAATCCAATTAGTCCCTGGAAACTATAGCTTCAGCCTGGCATTCTAGCCACTACGTAAGGCAAGGTACCATCCGCGCTAGACTAGGTTCCTCACTGACTCCCAAAAATAACCTGCGTTTATTAAGCTGTCCCTCATCTCATCTAACCATTTCAAATTTCTATCCTTTAAGCATCTAATTTCAGTTTTTCTCTGCTAGGATGGCCTTCTCAGTCACTCCAGTGACTGGGCCTCCCATAGCTTCCTCTCATTTGGCAAGGACACTTCAAGTTGTCCTTCCTCTGAGTACCTGCCTACCCAGAGCATGAGAATTTAAATATTCTACTTGTCACAAATGGAAGGCATTTATACTGATGCTGGCCAAATCAAGTCAAGGAGAAGATAGAGAAACTAATACAAGCACTGGAATCTAGGCTCAGAGGAGCCCCCAGGGAACAGCACAGCCTTAGTTTCCCACCCAGGTCTGACTCTTACTTGATCTCCTTTTCAATCTGCTGCTGCTCCCTCATCATTTTGCCCAGCTCCTTCTTCTTCTCTTTTAGCTCATCCTCAACCTTGTCCATACGCTTCTTGTCCTTCTCAATCTCCTTGTTCTTCGAGGCTAGTTCCTTGTTGAGTTTCTCAATTTCCACTTCATTATGGTAAAGCTTAAAGAGCTGCAGCTGTACCTGAGCTCGCACCACCTCGTCTTTCAGGCGCTGGTAGCGGTCTGCCTGTGAAAATGGGAATGACGACAGTGTAAGGCACTGGCTCCAATCTGGCCCCTCAGAGCCAGGAGGCAGCCTAGCTACCTACCTCTTCTTTCTCTTGTTTAGCCTCCTTGCGTTCAGCTGCTATGTTTTTCTTACGATGATAATTAAATTGCGTGTCCTCTTCAGCCTTCACCATTTCCTTCTTTCGCTTATCATACTCCTGGGCCAGCTCCCCAGAGCGACTGATCTCTTCAAACAGAGCTGTCCTCTCTTTGGGGTTCTTCATGGCAATAGATTCCACAGCACCCTAATAAAGATCAAAACACTCTACCATTTAGACCCTAGCAAACTCAGTTCCCCCTGCCCACACTCACTGATTATTCAGAAAAGGTTCTCTGATCTCCTTCCCCCGACTGGTGCCACATTTCACATGGGGCTTAGAGGAACAGAGGGAACTGCAGAGACAGACACAAAGATAACAGTGTGTTTATGTGCAGTGACAGAAGGAGCACAGCAAAAGGAATAAATGACGCTTGGGGGGGAGAGTGGGAGACTGGTAAGGATGTCTATCTGGGAAACTTTTCCAAAAATATGAGTTTGGAAGATGGAGAAAAACTAGTCAAGAAAATAAAAAAGGAGGCTGGGGATGTAGCACTTGCTTAGTTTATGTGAGGTCCTCGGTTTGATCCCCAGAACTGGAAGGGGCCAGAACTGGAGAAGGGGAAGGGAAAGGAAAGGAAAGGAGGAAGAAAGAGAGAAAATGTTATCCTACATAGAAGAAAATTAATATGTAAGTGCTTGCATGTCAAAGATAGCAGGTGAATTTAGGAAACTGCAAATGGTTTAATTAGGTTGGAATGTAAGGTGAGAGGGAGAGTTATTGGCAGATAAGGCTAGAAAGGTGAGCAAGAACCAAATGGCAATGTTTCTTGAATGACAGATTTAGGAGTTTGTATTTTTATCCTAAGGTAATGGTTCTCAAACTTCAGCATGTATCATAATAACTTGAAGAGCGTGGTAAAACACAAACAGCTGTGCCTCACACCATAGTCTCTTCAGTCCATAGGTCTAGAATGGGGCCTGAGAATGTGTATTTGTTACACGGTCCCAGGTGGTATAGATATTGCCATTCTGGGGACTATAATTTAAGAACAACCATTGTGAAACAAGCAGTCACTAAAATGCTTTAAAGAAAGAAGGGAGAGAAACAGATTTGTGTTCTTACAAGATGAAGCTGGAGGATGAACTAGAAGGGGCCAGATTGAAATCAAGAAACCCACTGAGGAAGGTGCTACATTAGTTTAGGGGAGAGATGATGAAACATGAGGTGGAACAGGCCCAGAGGAGATTGGACAAGGGCTAACAAAATAGATAGCCAATCACTGTTTAAAATACACACCTGAAAAAGGAAAAAAAAAGAAAATGCACACCTGGAAGACGAGGAAGTTACGAGCTTTGATGAGAATGCCCAACTTCTCTAATTCCTCA
Source organism: Erethizon dorsatum (assembly GCA_028451465.1). Taxonomy (NCBI): domain Eukaryota; kingdom Metazoa; phylum Chordata; class Mammalia; order Rodentia; family Erethizontidae; genus Erethizon; species Erethizon dorsatum. Next base: position 44,641,583 of record CM051842.1, read on the forward strand.
CTGTACTCATGTAGCTGAACCACTTTGTTGTTGATCTTGTACTCAGAGGAACCACCTAAAAGAAAATGCACAAATTGGTGAAGGTCAGGCCTTCCTCCTATCCCAGCAACGAGTCTAACCACCCAGGACACTAGGAAAGATCTTCCAACCAGGCTTACCCACCTACAATGACACGGGCAAAGGTGCGGTCTTCAGCACCCTCCTCAGAGTAGACCATGCTGACAAAGGCTCGGTTAGCAGCTGGCTTGCCCACAGGAGCTCCATGGATTAGGTCCCGAAGGGTCTTTACCCGTAGGTTGCTGGTTTTTTCACCTAGCACAAAGCTGATAGCATCCATGAGATTTGACTTACCTAAGGGAGGAGGGGACAAAGCAGAGGAGTGAAAATCAGGAAGGGAAGAGGAGAAGAAAGGAGTCACTGAAAGGAATAGATATGTTCCCTATTCACTCAGTACACAGACCAATGGGAGAAAATTCGCCTCTGCCCTCATAAAAATTGAGCCCAAGCAAAGCTCTGGATCAAAGACTAGAAAATACAGTCCCCTTGCTGTTATTACTTATAGCATCCAGAAACTAGAACTCCCTAAGGAAATAGTATATTCGTAAGAATGGATTGTTCTGCAACCTTTAACAACACAGGCAAATACCCATGAACACAAAACAAGAAAGATATAAAACTCTATATAGTTTGATCTCAACAATGTAAAAACAAAAAACAGGCTAGTGAAAAGGGGAAATGAGTTTTTTCTTTAAATTTCAGTGTTGCAAAACGAAAAAGTTGTGGAGATCTGTTGCACAACAATGTGAATATATTTAACACTAGTGAACCCATACACTTAAAAGTGGTTAATTTAGCAAATTTTGTAGGTATTTTACTACGGTTTTTTAAAAGGGCATATTCCAGTTATGATACAATATGAAGCACCCTAGGCCAAGTGTGGTAGCACATGCTTTTTTAATCTCAGCGCTCTGAAGGCTGAGGCAGGATTGCCACAAGTTCAAGGCCAGCCTGAACTACAAAACCAGACCCTGTCTCAAAACAACAACAACAAAAAGCTCCACCACACAACCCTATATGAAGCACCCAGCATCAGCTACAAAGTATCTTGCTGAAAATACTTAACCTGAATCTAAACAAGGCTTTCAATCTAAATTCTATTTTCTAGAAAATACAGCAGATAGAGAAACCTGGTAAATGATACTATGAAGAAACCTTAGGACAAAAACAGAAGGTGAGATAGTCTACAGCACTTGCCTGGTATGCTCAAGACCCTGGGTTCTATCCCAGTACCTCCCCCCCTGTAAAAAGGTCAATGTCTAAAAGAAAATGGGTTAACCAATACAGAACATAGGAAATTACTGAGATACATTAAGCCCCCCACTTATGAATGAGTTCCGTACCGGGAGAATGTTTGTAAGTTGGATTTGTTGGTAATCCAACAAAGTGAGTCTTATACAGTACACCTGTGAATCTTATCCATCACACCTGGGAAAGTTCACAACTGGAATGTCCATAAGTCAGGGACTTACTGTATAATAAATGCAGTGTGTGAACTCTGGATTCTGGTTCAAAAAATAAAAGAAAAATTAAAGTATTTAAGGGTGAAATGTCATTAAGTCTGCAATTTGGTTTCAAACAATTAAGCAAAATACACAATATGTTTGCAAATTTTTATAATAAAAACTTAGGGAGAAGGAAAGATATAAGAAAAACACATGAAAATGTAAACAGTATAACAGCAATTGCTTCTGAGAAGGAAACAAGGCAACTGAAGTCAGGGGAGAATCTCTTACATATTACCATCCTTTGGAATTTCCTGAATTTTTTAATTGTGTGTGTTTCAGCTATACAAATAAAATGAGGGTTTTGTTTGTGTAATATTGGGGATTGAACCCAGGGCCTTTGTTCTGAGCTACATCCCAAGTCCTTTTTATTTTGAGACAGGGTCTAACTTTCCTAGGCAGGACTCGAACTTGCAATCCTCCTGCCTCAGCCTCCCAGAATGTTGGGACTACAGGCAAGCACCATCCCTCAGTTTATGAAACAGTATTTTAACATAAAGAGTGGCTATCTTTTCAGTAGTGGTGTTATAGTTTTATTTTCCTTATATTAAAATCCAAAGGACATTTTAAAAAAGTTTAGGCTGGTGTTGGAGGGTGAAGAGGTACAGTTTAATTTCTATAAATTCTAACTCAGGATTCTCCCCATTCATGTTATATGACTGAACTGAGGATCTGATGTCCAATGCCATTCTACGCAACCATAAAAAATGGCCCTTTCATGGAAGCAGAAAAAACAGTGATTAAGACCTTGGGCCCAGGTGTGGTAGTGCATGCCTATATTCCCAGCTACTTGGGGGACTTAGGCATTGTTGCAAGTTCAAGGCCAGCCTGCCAACTGGTGGGGTGGGGTGTGGTTTAGGGGCAGACCACATGCTTAGCACGCAAAAGGCCCTGGGTTCAACCTTAAGCACTAAAACACAGAAAAAGAAGGTGGGGGAGGGGCTTGTACAACCCCAGGCCAGTTCTAATATTAGTTTCACTATTTTCAGCTGGTATTCCCCCGACCTGGGGAAAAAAAAAAGAAAAACGATGACTTACAGGTCTAAAAAAATGAATGGCACATTCTTTTGGAGTAGGAGGAACACTGGCCTTGAAGTATAACAGGCATGGGTTCTAATCCTGGCTCTGAGAACCACAGCCAAATTATTATACCCCTGTACCTCAGTCTCCCCAGGTATAAAGTGAAGGCTTTATTAGGTATAAAGTATGTACTTTGGATTCACCAAATCCTGGGTTCAATCTCCAGAACCAAAAATGAAAAATACAATAAAATACATGCTAAGAGTTCCAATGAAGTACCTGGCATACAATAGACACTCAATAAAGGACAGACCTATCGTAACCCAAGTCTGGACTCAGCTGTCTCCCCCATTACAGACTAGCACATCACACAAACCAGGAGTCAGTCTTTTAGGCACTAATTTCCAATCTTTAGGCTTCTCCTATAATCTCCAAGAAATACAAGAACATCTCACAACAAAAAGCCTCTTTACATAATCATTCAATATTTTAAACATTTTTATAATATATAGTACAAACAGTACGCCAATAAAATGTTACAAGGAATGTCTTTAGAGCACTCACAGACCATTATGAAGACACAAAAACATACACGAGAAATACAAAAGAAAATAAACATTAATGTGTATAAAGTGTCTACTGTGTGCCAGAGAGGAAGAGCAATAGACTAAGAAGGAATCAAGGAATACCTTGCAGAGGTAGACTTGAAGAATGGGGCAGGAGATAGTCCAACCAAGGGCATTTTCAGAACAGTTGGATATACAAATCTACCAATGTTGAGGGGACTGAATGCCAAAAGGTGCATCCTGGCTTTTTCCACAGGGGCCACAACACCAGAACCCTAAGACACTGGGTAGATTTCCATGCATTAACCCTCTAGGCCAGTGGTTCTCAAACGACCCGAGAAGGGGAAGTAATTTTGTGCTCTGTCCTCTCACAATAGGCAATGTTGGGTGACATTTTTGTCAGTCATACTTGAGAAGTGGGGGTGCTATCATCTAGAGGGTAAAACCCAGGGATACTGCAAAACACACAATGCACAGGACCAGCCCTACAACAAAGAATTATCTTGCTGACGTGCCAATGTTGAGAACCCGTGCTGTAAGCAGAAATCCAAACTCAGGCAAGACTCTAAGGAAAGTGTTTAATATGAGTTACTTCCCAGCAAGGGCAGGCTCTTGGGCTAGAAAATCAGCGGAGATCACAGCAGGATTCCCAATGGACCACTTCGGGGTACACGAAGTACCGTACAGAAATGAGGAAGATATGAAATAGACATTACCTGTAAAGTGACCACCCAAGTAACTCTCACACTAACATGTCCCATTTCCTGCACAGCCTAAAATTATCTTATTTTCTCCTTCATCTTCTTTTCCCTCTAGAATATAATTTCCATGAGAACACGAATTTGGTCTATTCTCTGCTATTCCACAACTTGAACTCCTGATGCACGTTAAAACCATTCAAAAAATTTGGAAGGCGAATGAGTTCAGGCTTTTGACAGTTTCCGTGGCAGGAAAGGAGAGAGTTCGGGCCAACAATCTCTGAGAAAGACTCAGGATACCAAGCACTCAAGCGCTGGGTCTTAAATTTAAAAGAGCCGCTTCGGGAGAGGCGAGCAAAAAGGAACGAACTGGAGTCTACCAAGGCTAGGCGGCAGGGGGCACGGGGGTGAAGCTGGAGTGTACCGTTTGGGACCTCAGCCCACGGCATAGCGCCCACATTTTCCGGGTGGGTCGAACAACGCTGGGAAGCCGGAACCAGCCAGAAGAGCTAGGAAGCACGCAGCTGGCAGTTGGCTCTCGACTGGCCTCTTTTGGCGGGAGGGGGCAATGGGCGGGGCATCGTACAGTTCGGCCAGTACCACTCAGGCTTGAGCGAAGGTCGTACAAAACTCGGGGAATTAACACCTGCGGAAGAGGTTGGAGTCAGAGGAACCGAGTGCGGAGAGCGGGTTCGAGTCCAACCCCCTCAGCAGCTAGGAACCTTTTAAGGTTCACAAGGTTTCAGGTTGCACGGGCTGGGTTGTACTACTCTAGCGCCGGAGAGGGGGGGGTCCAGGCCGGGACGTGTGCAGGGCCGCAGCTGGGTTTATCTCACCAGAGCCATTGGGTCCAATGATGGCGGTGAACCTCTGAAACGGTCCGATAATCTGTCGACCCTTGTACGATTTAAAGTTCTCGATCTCAATCAATTTCAGGAAACCCATGACGGCGGCGACGGCGGCAGTGGGAAAGGCCCCGCGGTACACCCAACAACTGGGGTAGCCCGCGCGGGAAACGCCGCGGTGCAGGCCGGGAAGAGGGTAAAACTCGCGAGAAGTCCATACCAAACGGGATTTTCTGCTTCCGGCGCGAGCAGGAACCAAAGGCAGGGATTTGACGTAGAAGGTTTTGTTGATCCGTTGCCCGGGCGGGACTTCCGTTTAGGCCTCGCCCCCTTTGTGTTGCAGAGCAACACACCACCGCGACCGCGGACTAAATTGTAGAGGAGTTGGAGCCAGAGGACTCAGAGCAGCTTTGGGGATCTAGAAGGCAGGCTGGACCTGAGTCCACGCTTGCTGTGACAAGTCAGAATTCAAGGTTATGTCCCCCAAGGCAAGTGGAAGGTGGGAACCCTGCTGTGGCTTTATTTACTCTAGCCAGCCTGAAGACTCGAACAAGGGCAGAATCAGGAATTGGAAAGACTCCGGGAAATGGAGGGCTGGACGGGAAGGAAAGGGCCAGTGTGAGGATTCAGTATGAGGTGAACTCAGACTTGTTGATGGTAAAAGTGAGATCGGAGGAGGAATGGGGTGTGAAGGGGGTTGATATTCCTGGGCGAAGGGCAAGCAAGCTGGGGAAGGCTATGGCCTGAGATGGCTCCTAGTCCTTGCCTCCCTCCTGTTCCTCCAAGCAGGGCTCAGAGACTGCCGCGGTAACCCAAGAACAGACTTGGACCCATACCTAACCTAGGAGCTTCAAAATCGGCATTCCTCGCTGAGAAAGGTATTTTGTGTGAACCTCCGGGAGTCAGAATCCCTAAGCCAGTGCTCTCCACCTCCAACCTTCTACCCTTCCTCCCCGTCCAATTCTCCCTTCATAGCTCAACCCCATCCCGTTCCCACTGTAACATACCCCTCTGCCTCCTTCCTTTTCTTTCTTTACCCCTTCCGTTTTCTGCCCTCCACCTCCCTACTCCTTTGTTACCCTTCTTCCTCTTCCTCCTCTGCACTCCTGTCCCTCTACTCAGTTCCACACTTTTTCAATTTCTCTTCTCCATCCTTTCATCCCCCTACTATCCCCTTATACCTGCTCATTACTAAGGTCATGGCCCTAGCAGTCCAAGAAGCTTAAAATGTCTATTGAATCTTTCCCTTCAGTGACCTTATATCATGGTGGCAGACGGAACTGGTAGGATGGGGTTGGTGCCATCCTTAACCTAGATATGGAAAGGATCTGGTAGTTGCTGTAGCCATTCCTGTAACTATTTTTTAAATGACTGCTGGAGACTAGTAAGAGTCCCAAAGACTTAGGACAAGTCCAGTAAAGTGAGAAATCTTGGTTGATGGAATCTAGTAGGGGAGCCATAAGTGAAGTTCAATTGGGAGAAACGATCACAGTTGGGCTACTTCTCTCCTTGGACATCTCTTCTCCCCTTGGACATTCTTGTTCACTGACACTTACTACCTTAGAGACCTCATACAGTTTCATAGCTTTAAATTTCTTTGCATTAGGGGATAGGGGTGTAACTCAGCACTAAAGCACTTGCCTAGCATGTGCAAGGCTCTGGGTTCCATCCCCAACAGCACAAAAAAATTTTTTATTGGTATCAATCAGGATAGGCTAAATTATACTGAGGTTACAAACTCCTTAAAGTTTCAGCAGCTTAGAAAAAGAAATGTTTGTATTTCACTTAGGCATCTTGTCCGTTGTAGGCTCTATATCATTCCAGGACCCAGGCTCTAAGAGCAGCCCTTAATCTGGGACATTGCCAGTTTCATTTATAGCAGAGAGTAAATAGAGAAAGTGGTGGTCACTTAATGGCTCTTAGTTCTGCTTGGGAGTAATGTGTCAATCCTCACATTGCAGGGGGCAAAGCAAATTAATGGCTAACCTCAAGAGAAATGACATAGGGATATATAATCCTTCCTTAGGGAACAGCAACAAATATTTTTGAACAATAATAGCCATACCATCTGTATACTCTCAAGGCACACAAACTCTAAAACTCAACATGTCCAAAACTGATGCTCTGGTATGGTGGTGCAAGCCTGTAATCCCAGCACTTAGCAGTCTGAGGCAGGAGGATAGCTGAGTTGGAGACCAGCCTGACCTACAAAGTGAGACCCTGTCAAAAAACAAAACAAAAAAACCCCAAAACTGATGCTCTGATCCTCCCACCACCTACTTGTTCACTCCACAAAGACTGTTCAGTTGATCCATCTGATGGCTCAGGCCCAAATTCTTGAGGTCATTCTTGATCCCTCTCTCACACTGCACACCCAATTTATCAGAAAGCAGGAAGTCTAGTCATCCCTGCCATCAAAATAAATAAATCTGACTACTTCTCAACACCTCTGCTGCTGCTAAACCAGTGTGAGTCACCATGATCTCTTGCCGGAACAACTGCAAAAGCCTCATCTGATCTACTTCTAGCCTCGCTTCCCCTTTCTCCACTCTGTTTATAACACAGCAACCAGAGTAACCCTTTAAAAATCAAAGTCAAAACATTTCACTCCACTGCTCAAAAACCTCCAGTAGCTGTCCACTTCTTGGAGTTAAAGCCAAAGCCTTTGCAATGGCCCACAAATCATACCATGATATGCCCCCGCATTCTCTCTAATGCCATTTATTAACTACTTCTTCACCCACTTCCTCCAGCCACACTTACCTCCTTGCTGTTCCCTTGTCTGCCTCTCATGCTTTCACCATAAAGCCTTTGTGCTTGCTGTTCCCTCTGCCTGGACTGGTGTCTCCTCCCATATCCACGGGTAGGTGCATGGGCAATTCCCTCACCTCCTTCAAGTATTGCTCAAATAATGCTTTTTCAGCATTGCCTCCCCTGACCTCCATATTTAAAACTGCAAAATTCCCCCATTTTCTTGATACTTCCCAATTTCCCTTATCCTGCGCAATACTTTTCCAATATAACTTATCTTTGTACAAACTATTCAATGTACATTTTATGTTTTAACTCTTTATTATCTGCCTGTTCCCACTAGAAAAATAACCTCCACAGAGACTCAGATTTTTGTCACTTTGTTTCTTGGTATCTCTCAAATACTTAAAGGAGTATCCGGCCACTAGTAGGCACTCTACAAATGTTTGTTAAATGATGGCATAAACAGGGTGGTAGAAACAACATACTGAATAATATAGCCTGACATTTTAGAAAGGTCAAAAACAATAAAGCTTTTTAAAATGTTGTTCAGGGATTCAGACACATACATATTAATACATATTACAGAGGAAACCTTACAGATTTTGCATAGTGTAGGGGTTACTCTTGGAGTAAGGCTGAGGCAGAAGAGACACAGTACTCTTTAATGGAATCCATAATGTTGTGTTTCATAAATTGGGTAGTTGGTTCATGGGTTTCTATTTTATCATGCTTCCAAATTTACACAGGGGTTATATGTATTTTCCTGAATGTATCAACTATTTTGTTTGTGTTTTGAGACAGGGTCTCGCTATGTAGTTCAGGGTGGCCCCAACTCTTGGCCATTCTCCTGCCTTAGTGCTGGCATTACAGGTGTGCTCCACCATGTGTATCAACTATTTTATAGTTGCAAAATGGTTTAAAAAAAGATGGGAAGTAGCTATAGGAGGAGTTGAGGAATGATGCTCCAAACAGTAACACATACAAATGCCCTGAAGTAGGAATAGTTGTGTTGGAGTACTTGATGGGAGGCCAGTGTGCCTGGGACACAGTAAGCAAGGGAGACAGTGGTATGTGACAAACTGGAGACCAGATCTTGGAAGCCCGTGGTAAGGAGTTTGGATCTGATTCTCAGTGCAGTAGGATGCCAGTAAAAGATTTTAAGCAGGTGAGACACATAATCAGATTTATGTTTGTAAAGGGTTTTTTTTTTTTTTTTTTTGAGGCAAGGTCTTGCTTAGTTCAGGCTAGCCTTGGACTATGTAGCCCAAGCGGGCCTCAAACTCAGTGATCCTCTTGCCTCAGCCTCTCAACTACTGGGATCACAGGCATGTACAACCACACCTGGGTCAATGTTTACAAAGTGTTTTGCCCCAGCTTTGGCTGCCTTGCATGCCAAAAGTGTTTCCCAGAATATGAACACAGGCAAATTTAAGCTCTCTAGCCTTTCATCTGGCTAGAACGTAAGTAATAAAGGCAAAGGAAAAATTTATTTTAGAGAAGAAAGCTGCTTTTGCTTGTTGTATGATGAGTGGACTATTAGAGGAAACTGGAAGACCAATGTAGAGACTACTGCAGTCATTCAGGAAGGCAATGATAGTGGCTTTGACCAGGGCTATTTTGAGAGAAGAGAGAATGAGGGAAAGGGAGGGTTAAAAGATGCCTCTTGAGTTTTGGGCCTGAACAACTTGGTGAATGGTGATTACTTACTGAAATGAGGAAAACTGAGTAGAAAAAAGGCACATATTGTCAGAACCTTTGAGGCTTAAAAAGGTGAGCAGGAGCCAGATCATGAAGAACCTTATAAATCTGGCAAAGGGGGTTGGACCTTATCTTGAAACACTAGGGAGCCATTTTGCTTTAAAGCTTTTTCAAAGGTTTTAAACTAAGGAGTGGTCAGATGTGCTTTTAGAAACATTACTCTGGTAGCCAGTGCAGAGAGGACAGCACTGGAGCAAGGAAGCCAGCAAGGCTCCTGGGAATACTACTTGACATCAGACTGTGAGGCCTGAATTAGGGTGCTAACAGCACAGATGGAGGACACAGATACATCAGGAATTAAAATGAGTCAGAATCAATTACAAAGGAGATGTTGTAGAGAGAAAGGAATGGATATGAGACGTCGTCAAGAACCATGGTCAGGGCCGGTGAGATGGCTCAGCGGTGTAAGCGCCTGCCTGGCAAGCGTGAGGGCCCAAGTTCGACTCCTGGAGCCCACATACGAAAAAAGGGGCCGGTGATATTGCTCAGCGGCATGGGCGCCTGCTGGCGCGCGAGGTCCTGAGGTCAACCCCTGGTACCCACATACACACACACACAAAAAAGAACCATGGTCAGTACTGATGGGCCATTCCACCTCCCTCTTGCTCCAGATGTATAAGGTAGACCTGTCATCAGATCCCAAGGAGGTGGCAGCCATTGAGGCTAGAAGAAATCGAGAAAAAGATCGACAGAGCCGATTCTTCAATGTGCGAAACCGAGTCATGGGGGTGAGTGGGCAGTGGGTCTGTTTCACAGGACTGGGACCACCTCACTGTTATGTCTGGAAAGGAACATAGCAGTGCTCATTATAGCCCTTTCCCCAACTCAAGCGGGTATTAGGGCTGGAAAGGAAGGGGGAAGCACGTACCCCCACAGACCAGGGAAGGGTTTGGGAAGAGGGATGGGGAGATGCAGGGAAGAGATTGGGGTGACAACTGGCTCTTTTCTGGTTAGCTCTGGGCCATGTAGCCTCATTCTCTAGAGACAGGCAACATGGACCCAAAAAAGGTATAAAGAAGCAGGACGTGTTGGTGCACGCCTGTAATTGCAGCATTGTGGAAAGCTGAGGGAGGACCAATGCAAGTTTGAGTCCAACATATGTGACTTAGTGAGACCCTGGCTCAAAAGTAAATAAATAAATAAATAAGGCTGGGGATGTAGCTCAGTGCAGAGGCCCTAGCTTCAATCCTCAGTACCGCAAATAAGTAAATAAATAAACCTAAACAATATTTGGTATTGTATATTACATATGCCTAGGCTATATTTGCAAGGCTACATAAGATACAGACTTAAGGGTAAAGGGGAACTTATTCTTCACTACACTGAGTCCCCTTTTATTCTCTTTTGAAATGTTTTATAATTAAACTAAAGAGAAAATATTGATAGCTTAAGAAATAAAAAAAAGGATTGCTGGGTGGGTGGTTGGAGGAATGCAGCAACGGTGTTCTGGAAGACACCGGTATCTGTTCAAGGCCATGTGTGCTGTCAGATGTGTAGTTTTGAATAAGTCACCTTTCTCCTCTGAGCTCTAGACTCCTCTTCTGTAAAATGAGGTTAAATAGAATGGAGGTGCAAAGCTGAATCAAGAAGATTTAAAAATCCTAAATAAACCAATATCAGCCAATGAAATTGAAGATGTAATTAAAAACCTCCCAACAAAGAAAAGCCCAGGCCCTGATGGATTCACTGCCGAATTCTACAAGAAATTTAGAGAAGACCTAACGCCCCTACTTCTCAAACTTTTCAATGAAATTGAAAGGGAAGCAATACTCCCAAATTCATTCCTGGAAGCAAGCATTACCCTGATACCAAAACCAGAGAAGGACCCAACTAAGAAAGAGAACTACAGGCCAATCTCCCTAATGAACATAGATGCAAAAATCCTTAATAAGATACTGGCAAACAGAATCCAACAAATCATCAAGAAGATTATACACCATGACCAAGTTGGATTCATCCCAGGGATGCAGGGATGGTTCAACATACGTAAATCAATAAATGTAATACAGCATATTAACAGAACCAAAGACAAAAATCACATGATCATCTCAATAGATGCAGAAAAAGCTTTTGACAAAGTCCAGCACCTTTTCATGATAAAAACCCTACAGAAAATTGGAATAGAGGGTCTTTATCTCAATCTGGTAAAAGCTATCTATGACAAACCAACAGCCAATATTATACTAAATGGCCAAAAACTGAAAGCCTTCCCTCTAAAATCAGGAACAAGACAAGGATGTCCACTGTCCCCACTCTTATTCAACATAGTTCTGGAAACTTTAGCCAGAGCGATTAGACAAGAGAAAGAAATAAAAGGAATAATGATTGGAAAGGAAGAAGTTAAATTATCATTATTTGCAGATGACATGATACTCTACACAGAAGACCCCAAAAACTCCACTAAAAAACTGCTAGATTTAATAAGCAAATTCAGTAGTGTAGCTGGATACAAAGTCAATACTCAAAAGTCAATAGCCTTCCTGTACACAAATAACAAACTTACTGAAAGAGAAATTAGGGAAACAATACCTTTCACAATAACATCCAAAAAAATGAAATACCTAGGAATCAACCTCACGAAGGATGTAAAAGACCTCTATACTGAAAACTACAGTACTCTGAAAAAGGAGATTGAAGAGGATATCAGAAAATGGAAAGATATCCCTTGCTCCTGGATAGGAAGAACCAATATAGTGAAAATGGCCATACTTCCAAAATTGTTATACAGATTTAATGCAATTCCAATCAAAATTCCAACAGCATATCTCACAGAATTAGAGAAAACAATCCTAAAATTCATTTGGAATCAGAAGAGACCTAGAATAGCAAAGGCAATTCTGGGCAACAAAGGCAAGGCAGGGGGCATCACTATCCCCGACTTGAAATTATACTATAAAGCTACTGTGATAAAAACAGTGTGGTACTGGCAAAAAAACAGACCTGAAGATCAATGGAACAGATTAGAAGATGCTGAAACAACCCCAGACATACTAAGCCACCTTATCTTTGACAAAGGTGCCAAACACATTCGCTGGAAGAAAGATAGCCTCTTTAATAAATGGTGCTGGAAAAACTGGCTCTACACATGCCGAAGATTAAAACTAGATCCATATCTTTCACCATGCACTAAACTAAATTCAAAATGGATCAGAGATCTAAATATTAAAACAGAAACATTAAATCTGCTGGAAGGTAGGATAGGTAAAACCCTTGGAGACATTGGTGTAGGCAAAGACTTTATGAATAAAAACTCAACCGCACGGGAACTATCCCAAAGAATCAATAACTGGGATCTCATCTTATTAAAAAGCTTTTGCACAGCAAGAGAAACCACCAACAGAGTGAAGAGACAACCCACAATGTGGGAAAAAATGTTTGCCAGCTGTTCCTCAGACAAAGGATTACTATCGAGAACATATAAAGAACTCAAAAAAATCAGACCTCCCAAATTTAAAGACCCACTCCAAAAATGGGCATCTGAGATGAATACACATTTCTCAGATGAAGAAATACTAATGGCAAATAAATATACAAAAAAATGTGCAACATCACTAGTCATTCGAGAGATGCAAATTAAAACAACACTGAGATACCATCTCACCCCAGAAAGAATGGCTACTATTAAGAAATCAACTAATAACAAATGCTGGAGGGGCTGTGGGGAAAAAGGAACCCTTCTTCACTGTTGGTGGGAGTGTCGACTGGTACAGCCACTGTGGAAGTCAGTGTGGAGATTCCTCAGAAAACTAGGGTTGGAGGTCCCATTTGACCCAGCTATTCCCCTTCTGGGCATCTTCCCAGAAGAATTAAAAACATCGTACCACAGCGATATATGTGCACCCATGTTTATAGCAGCACAATTTGTAATAGCCAGATCTTGGAAACAACCCAAATGCCCATCAACTGAGGAATGGATAAGAAAGATGTGGTATTTTTATACAATGGAGTACTATTCAGCCATAAAGAAGGATAAACTGGAGACTTTTATAGGTAAATGGATGCAACTCGAGAAAATACTCATAAGTGAAATAAACCAGAAGCACATGTGTAAGCATCGTATTATCTCTCTAGTATGAGAAACTGAAAGAGTAAATAAGATCCAAAATGTACAATAGACATGGTGAATCAAAAAGAAACTGGTCAAAAGGAAAGAGAGACTGGAATAGGGAAAAGAAAGAAGGGAAAGGGAAAAAAATTGTATATATATATATATATATATATATATATATATATATATATATATAAGATGGTTAAGATAGATACACTACCATTTTTACTTAGTTCATTGAAGAGTAAGGTTTGTGCCAATAATGTTTGGACAATTGAATGCTAATGTCTGGTGTCCTGAATAACTAACTTAAAGATAGTAATACGTAATGTATTAACCATTGTTACCCTCCTATTATGTTTGTTTGAAAATTTGTTCTTCTTTTGATTTGTTTTGTTTTTTCTTCTCTTTAAAAAAAAAAAAAAAAAAAAAAGAATGGAGGTGGCACTCTGAAAACCAAAGCATAGTGCCTGATGCAAGGAAGTAATTGGCTGAAGTTTGAGTTGTCTGATGGAGATACAGGTGGCAAGCATTTCCTTGAGACCTGTCCTGTGCTAAGCACTGTAGTGGGTAGTGGGGACACAAAAATAACTAAGGCTCAGTCTCCCCTGAAAGTGCTACAGCCTGGTGGAGAAAACAGACAAGTGAATGTCATTATAATGTGGACAGTGGATCCTAGATTAAGGGAATAGAACCTGTCTGAAGGGTCAGGAAGGCAAAGCCTGAGCTGGTCTTGAATGGCAAATTGGAGTTTGGGTGAAGAGGGAAGGAAAAGAATGTTCCAAGAGGAGGGAGTAGTTTGAGTAAAGGTGATGGGTTCCAAACAGGGAGTAGTTTGAGTAAAGGTGATGGGTTCCAAACAGCCTAAGATGTGCTGGCAACTGGAAGAACAGCTCCTAAAGCCAAAGTGAAGGGGGCCAGGGGAAGAGAGTACGAAGAGATGAGGCTGGAGGAGGTAGAGGCTACACCAAGGTGTTCATGAGTCATGCTCAGGGGTTGGAACTTTATCCAGTAAGTTCTAGAGAGGTACAGGAGGATTTTGAAGAAAGTAAGTTCTAAGAAGTTCATATTAGAGCATTCAAGGCCCCCTGCCGGTCTCCTACCCTGATTTAGCTTCTTTCTTTGGGACCCAGGTGGATGTGGAAGCTTTGAACAACCAAGTGGAAGAGCGAAAGCTTCAAGAGGCAACAGAGCGAAATAAGGAGGCAGGTTATGGTAATTGTCCAAGCCCAGGGAGAGACCAGACAAGGGAGTAAAACAACAGCCTGAGGGGGCTGAAGTAGGGCGGTTCTGTCTCTGAGTGGGGCCTGAGGCCCTGGGATAGTGAGACAAACTAGATGGCCCTTGGGAACACAGGCCATGCAGAATGGGCTCTGTCCCTCCTGTGGTGCCTTCTCATCACCCCCAGGTACCAAGAAAGTGCAGTATGATCTGATAGTCCAGATGCTAGAGAAGGAGGAGGCAAAACGAGCACGTCGCGTGGCCAAGAAAATCCACGATTTTCGACAGCAGAAGCAGGAATTCAAGAACAGATGTGAAGTTGAACTTCAGGATTCAGCCCGATTCCAAGGGATTCCAGTCCAGTTCCAGGGGTTTCCAGCCCAATTCCAGGAGTTTCCAGCCTGTCTCAGTGACAATGGTCCCTTCTGTGGCCCAGCCAGCATGCAGTGCTTCTTGGGGGAAGATCTGGATAGGGCCTCATTCCTGAGAATGCAACAGCAGCAGTTGAGGTATAACCTGGAAAGGCAGCTGCAGAAGGAACAGCAAGTCAGGGCTGAAGAGAAATATGCAGGTAAGCAGGCTGTTCCTTCAGACTTAGAGACCAAGGCCTAGCAGGAAACTCTCCTAAGCTGGGTACAGCATCCAGAAGGCCAGAACAGTGTGGGGAAGTTGTTACCCATAGTGCCGATGCTGAAACATTAGACTGTGCAGGTCCAACCCTCCTGACTTCCTTCAGTAACTGACAATGTAGTCGTTGTTCATAACCAGCCTGGCACTCCATTACCTAGATGAAGCGTGGTATACACACACACACCTGACAGGTCTGTCACTTACTAGCTGATCTGGACAAATGGACATTCAGTTTCTTCCTCTATTTTATTCATTCATTTATTTATTTTGATACAGGGTCTCACTATGTAGTTCAGGCTGGCCTCAAACTCATAGCCATTATCCTGCTTAGCCTCTGGAGTGCTGGGATTACAGGCATGTACCACCATGCCCAGCTTTCCTCTTTTTAAAAATCAATTGCCTGGGCGTGGTGGCACATGCCTGTAATCCCAGCACTCAGGAGGCTGAGGCCAGAGGATCGCGTCGAGTTTGAGGCCATCCTGGGCTACATAGTGAGTTCAAGAACAGCCTGAACTGAACTACATAGTGAGACCCTGTCTCAAAAAAATAAAATAAAAAATAAACAACTAATTAATTGGTCACACCCAGGGCCTTATGCATGCTAAGTACACTTTTTTTTTTAACTGTACTGGAAAGTGAACACAGGGCCTTCACACACAAGAGCTACAGCCTCAGTCTCTCTCCCCCCACAATTTTATTTGAGACAGGGTCTCCCTAAGTGGCAAAGTTGCCCAGGCTGGGCTCAGGCCCCCAGAGTGCTGGGATTGTAGGCGTGCATCAATCCCAAACATGCCTAGCTGCTAAGCACACATTTTACCCCTGAGCTACAACCCCACTGTTTCATCTTTAAAATAGGGCTACTAATCCTTATCATACAGAGTAGCTATTGTTACATTATCTGTGGCCAAATCTTTCTCTTCCCTTAGAGGAAGCCCTTCTAGGGCAAGAACCATGTCTTATCTACGTGTGCTATTCACATTTCAGATCACCACAATGTCTAATAGGTCCTAGGACAGCAAGATCAGTGTATAGCTAGAGTGGAAAAAAAATGTCCGTACTTTTGCTTGTGCTGTTCCCCCAGCCTCGAACACTGTTTGCTCCTTTTGCCTGTATACAAAATGTACTTCAAAGATCACCTCCTCCTAGAACCCTTCTTCTCACCCACCACCCAAAGCCTTCATGTTTTTTGTTCTGTTTTGGTGCTAGGGATTGAACCTGGGGCTTCACACATGTTAATTATGTGCTCTACCACTGAGTTACCACCTCACCCCCCCCCCAGAAGTCTTCATGCCCTGTATACATCTCTGCCATTGTCCTTACCAGATTATGGTCTGATTATCTCTTTGATCTGTCTCCCCACTAGACAGGGAGTTCTTCTGAGGACAGGATCTAATTCCATGGTGTCTTTGAAACCATGGCCATGAAACCAACACATGGCCCTTAGACTGAGACTCAGAGAGATGAAATGATTTACCCAAGGCTACATTCAGAGGTAGCAGAACTACACTGCAACGCAGGTAGCTGCTGTACTTTGACTATCCCTAGCCCCAAAGAGCAGCTCCTTCTGCATCCCTACAACTTGGATACTAGCCCCTCCCAAACATACATACACAAAGTTTGTTGAATAAATGGCTGAATAAGTGAACCAGGAATGGAGCAAGCCAGTATGGTAACACAACCATATTTCTCTCTGCAGATATGCTTAGCCACAAGCTGCACCTAGCCATGGACATGCAGGCTGCCCAGATGGCCAGGCTGGAAGAGTCTTGTCGTGTTGCCATGATGTCTGCCAGAGCCAATGTCAACAAAGCCCAGGTATATGGCCTGACCCATCCAGTATACTGGGCTCTCCCCAGACCCCTGAAGAAAGTCCTGGGGAACCTTAGCCACAGCCTTGTCTTCCATGTAAGGTCCTTCTTAGGGCACAAGTTGCTTCTCTCTACCTCCAGACACAGGATGACTTAAGAACAGAACATTGCCCTTTCATCTCTAGCCTCTAAGGCTTTCCTGAGTGCAGAGGAGTTCCCTGCCCTTACAGTCATTAAAAAGCCACACACTGTCTCTTCCTTCTCTCCGAGATGGAGGAGTGGGGCCATGTTTTTCCCACCCCTGCAACTGAGAGGTCCCTGAGGTTGAGCACTTAAAAACATACATTTGGGGACCCCACCAGGCAGCTAAGCTGGCTGAGCAGCAGCACCACGAACGTCAGTGCCAACAGGAGGCCAACCTCATGGATATAGAGAAGCAGATCACCAGTAACCTCCTGACTGAGAACCCCCAGGTTGCTCAACACCCCATGGCTCCCCACCGAGTCCTGCCCTGTTGCTGGAAGGGTATGACTCCACAACAGCGAGCTGACATCAGGAAAGCCCAGGAGGCGCAATGCCATGAGAAGGAGGCACAACGCCAAGCTGAACAAGCATTGGATAACAAATGGGCAAGCCAAACTGTATGCTTGGCCCAAGCAGCACTGGAGCTGGAGGAGCAGGAGAGGGAATTGTGTGCTGAATTTCAGAGAGGACTGGGCTCCTTCAACCAGCAGCTGGCCAAGGATCAAAAGGCCCAGTGAGTTCTCGGGGGTGGCAGTGGAGATGAATGCCAAGGGAGGGTGGGAAGGGAGGGATGGCAAGGACTAGGGAGAGAAGGAGAGCACATCATCTGAGGTTTCTGGACTTCTTTTCACAGGCAAAATTATCTGAATTCAGTAATTTACACCAATCAGCCTACAGCCCAATATTATCTACAGTTCAACACCAGCAGCCGCTGAACTCCGGATGGTCACCTCTCCCTTCTTTCCTATTAAGTTCACAGATGGTTAGGAGCCAAAGAGAAAAATGCTGCATACCCCCACCTTGAATCCATTCCCTAGTGGGACAGAGCTAAGCCAATACCCCCATCTTCTATCTAAGGCAATAAAGTTATTCACTAAAGTCAAAGCCATGTGTGTAACAGGACACAGAAGCATGATGTACTTCCCCTCCCATCCTACCCTGGGGCTTTGGGCATCCAACACTATTGGAGTCTTCACTTTTCTTCCCCATGCCAGCGCCCCCCAGTACACAGCACTGCCCATATCCTGTGAGAGAAACTTTATTGGTCACAGAGGCAATTGGTAGGTAGTTACAAAATGGCTACTGGGCTTCCTCAGGGGAAGGTAAGGCACAAGAGCCTATGTTTTCCCTGCCTTCTCCGTTCAAGGCTGCATGCGGATGGCCCCATCCAGCCGGATGACCTCTCCATTGAGGAATGGGTTCTCGATTATGGTCTGTACCAGATGAGCATACTCAGCAGGGTCTCCAAGTCAGGTGGGGAAGGGTACCTGGCTGGCCAAGAAGGTGCGTACCTTTTCTGGGAGGCTGGTCAGCAGTGGGGTGCCAAACAGACCTAAACAAGATAACCAGAGTGAGACTCGCCCTTATTTTCATATTTACTCAGTTTTTTCTCACCTTAGCTCTACTTCTTGGTGTTTCCCTGGGGCCCAACAATAGAAGGCTGCTGTTGCTTAGGTGGTAGATACCTTCCCCTCTTAACTGCACACAGATTCTTCCCAATCCCAGTGTGGCAAGGAAAGGGGATATGTCTACCTGGAGCAATGGTCATCACCCGGATGCCTATGGGAGCCAGGTCCCGAGCAATGGGCAGTGTCATGCCCACTATGCCTCCCTTGGATGCAGAGTACGCTGCTTGTCCAACCTGGAGAAGGAGTGACGGTTATAGGTGGGAGGGCCCCAACAAGTAACTGAGGAAGCATAGCCTTGCCCCTGCCCACAAACCTGGCCCTCAAAGGCAGCCACACTGGCAGTGTTGATGATAACCCCACGTTGGCCTCCCTGGTCTGGTTCATTCTGGCCCATCTCACCAGCAACCAGGCGGATCACATTGAAGGTGCCTAAGAGATTCACCTGGAGGATGAGTAAAGACATGATGTAGGAGCTAAAGCATAAGTCTGTTCCCCAAAGCTTTAGGGGTACCCATCACCAGACACCTTATTCCTTCCCCTGGAGAACCTCCAAGACCTTACATTGAGAACTCGCTGGAAGTCCTCCAAGTTGTGGGCCTGCCTCTTCTTTAAGTTGTATGTCTTACTGGCCACTGCAATACCTGCACAGTTGATGGCCACATCCACGCGGCCAAAATTTTCCTTTGCTACATTCAGGGCTGTCTGTACATCCTTCTCAGATGTCACCTTCAAAGGGTAAAATGGAGAAAAGATTCATTTCCCAGCACATATTCTCACCACTAAATCTGGGGGAGGGTAAGGCCCAATTCTTGGGTGGGAAAAGCCAAGAGAAAAGATTGTGGTAAAACTGGAGGAGAATGGGGTGAAGGTAAAAATCATAGGTACTACAGGCAGTCTTGCAAAACATTTTTCAGAGCTATACCTTCTTGTGATAAATTCACATACACCTGGAGATTCTCAGTTGCTGTGGATCAGAGCATTAATACAATCTTGTTTTGAGAATTATTGATAGGAATATCAACTAGCTTTTTTGCATCCCTACCTGCTAGATGATTTCATCATGTTTTACTTTCTGTAGTTTGTTTCACAAAAACAAGTTTTCAAACTATGGATACCTCCTCCAGGAGATTCTGATATGTCTAGTCCTCTTCCCCATTTTGGTGAATGAATCCCCGCTTTAGAGAGTCCCCACTGCGGGTGCTCCCACAGTGCTTGAAGGCTTAGCCAGAAGGGACAAGAAGATTCCCAGCCCCTATAGATGACACTCATGGGAGGGACCCCCATAGGTTCCCAGGTAGGTGTTGATGACCTGATGCACACCCTCGGAGAGGAGAACTGAGTCCACTTACATCAGCTGGGGCAAACACACAGCTCTTTCCTAACTTCTTGGCCTGGGCCTCTCCATCAGAGTTGGGCAAGTCCAGAAGCACAGCAGTGGCCCCTTGCCCCACCAGTCTCTCTGCTGTAGCCAAGCCAAGGCCTGAGGCTCCTCCGGTTATTACTGCAACGAGGCCCTGTGAAAAGAGACAAAAGGTCTGCTGCTACACTGCCAGGCCACCCCACCCTTTCACCTGCTCGTTGTCCATACTTCTGCGAGGAAGGTGGGGGGAATCAGATGTGCCTCCTCTCCTCACTCAGGAGACCTCTGGGAGTTCTCGTCCCCAGACAGTCCATTCTGTGACCCCCACGTGCACAGGCAACAGTGTTGACTTTCCCTACTGAGCCCAACCGCCGCAGTATCAGGCCCAGATAAACATGAGCCTTTCTCCGGGAACCTATCTCTTCTCTCTAGCTTCCAACCGTGCTGTCCGAGCCACCACAGCCAGGCAAAGAGCAGAGGGCACAGAGGCAAAGAGCACACCACCTTCACACTCCTATGCACCGCAGCCATTTTGCACCCGTCTCACCACCGGAGGGCTTTTGGCCCTTTTTTCAAGGCGTTCACTGATTGGCCGGGGCGAAGCCGCTGGGCGGGGACGTCTGCTGCACGAGGCGTAGGGGTGTGGCTTGCTGCAACTGTACTTTGGTAAGAGGGTGGCTCTGTGTCCCGAGAGTTATTTCAACAGCAGAAAGGGCTCAGTAGCAGCGGTACAAATCATCACACACCCTTTGACCTGCTCTCTAGCTGGCCATTTGGCAGGCGGCTGGCTCCGAAAGGGGAAGGGAGAGTGATTAAAAGTGAATCTTTTTCTCCAAAGAAAAAGCTTTCAAGTATAAAGGACTCCTCAATGCCAGACGCTATGCAGAGCACTGGGGATACCCAGGGGAATAATAAAAGGTTCATGCCTTCTAGGAAGTTGGAAAAAGACAATTACAATACAGGCAACGGAAAGGACAGAGAACCAGATTTTGAACCCAGGGCCTTACACATACTAGGCAAAGGCTGTACCACTGAGCTACTTTACCAGCCCGAGGAAAAGATTCCGGAACACACAGATGAGGAGATCCAAAAATGGAGATTCTGAGAGAGAAACGCTGAAGAGAAAGATGTGTTGAGGCAGAGATCGAGGTGCCGAACAGGATCACACAGATATTAATGTGGGGAGAGCCACTGAGAGTCAGAGATACGAGCCAGGCGTGGTAGCACACGCCTGTAATCCCAGCACTCGGGAGGCTGAGGCAGGAGGATCCTTGAGTTGGAGGCCAGCCTGGGCTATATAGTGAGTTCAAGGCCAGCGTGAACTATATTGTGAGACCCTGTCTCAAACAAAACAAAACAAAACAAAACAAAACAAAAAAAACCCAAAAGACACATCTTTTATCAGTTCAGACTTTGCTACTCTCCTTTGTGCAATGTATTTTAAATGCAAAAGCACAGAACACACACTGTAGATTGGACTTCACCCAGAAACTTATTTATTTAAGAGACTTTCTTTCTTTCTTTCTTTCTTTCTTTCTTTCTTTCTTTCTTTTTCTCTTCCTTCCTTCCTTCCTTCCTTCCTTCCTTCCCTCCTTCCTTCCTTCTTCCTTCCTTTCTTTCTTCTTTCTTTCTTTCTTTCTTTCTTTTTCTTTCTTTCTTTTTTCTTTCTTTCTTTCTTTCTTTCTTTCTTTCTTTCTTTCTTTCTTTCTTTCCTTTAGATAGGGTCTCACTATGTAATCCAGACTAGCCTTGAACTCACGTGTAGCCCAGGCTGGCCTCCCACTTGCAGTAATCATCTTGCCTCAGCCTCCCCAGTGCTGGAATTACAGGCATGTACCACCACACCCAGCTCAGTATTGGTTTTAAAATTTAGGTCTTTTGTCATCCTAGAACATCTTTCCATCCTCGTGCTCATTAGAATCTTTTTTAATGTGTGGGTGTGGTACTAGGGATTGAGCCCAGGGCCTTTGCACTGAGCTACATACCCCACCCTTTTATAAATTTTTTATTTTGTGACAGGGTCTGGGCTCAAACTTTCAATCCTGTTGCCTCACAACTCCCAGAGCGTTGGAATTACAAGTATGTGCCACCACACCATGCTTCAATTAACATTTTGAGCCCAAACATCTAATGTGTCTTCCCTTTATACTTTTCCTCAAATCAAGGTCTTCAGGCTACAAATCTTAGCCTACATTTTCAGCCTCATAACTGCTCCATTTTCTCTGTCTGAAGCATAACTTCCCAACTGCTTTTCCACCCAGGAAGACTTACTCTGGACTTCCTAGTTGTTGACAACCGTCAAGCTCATGTTCACTACACTATATTCATCAAAGGACTTAGCGCCAGGCTCACAATCTTTCTGTCTACAGGAAATGTTCCCATCAATTGATAGCACTTTTCACTAGCCCAATATACTCAAGTCACGGCGGCCCCTTTTGTGTTCGTCTTTGCATTAGCTGTTCCCTCTGCTTAGAATGTTGTCCCCATGATGATAGCATGACTACCTGTTTTGCTTTGTTTTGTTTTGTTTTGTCATTCAGAATTGTTTAAGCTTAGCATGGTGGCACAGGCCTGTAATCTCAGCACTGAAGAAGCTGAGGCAGGAGGATCAACACAAGTTCAAGGCCAGCATGGGCTACACAGTGAGTTCAAGCCCAGGTATACTATGTAGTGAGACCCTCTCTCAATAAAACAAAAACAAAAAAAGAATTAAATTTAAATGTCACCTCTTGGGCCGGGGATATAGCTCAGCGGCACAAGCGCCTACCTGGCAAGCATGAGGTCCTGAGTTTGATTCCTGGTACCAAAAATAAAAATAAAAAATAAAATAAAATAAAAATAAATGTCACCTCTCCAGAGAGGTCCTCCTTGACCACTCGAGATGCAGTCACCTAGTTAGTATCATATTACATATTTGAATTCTTTACATACCACTTATAGACACATCCATAATCTTTTATCCAAACTTAGAACCAGTTTTGCAATTCAGAATTTTTTCAATTTTAGAAAGGAAGATATATACTCTGTTATATAAACCCTTTATACTACATATACTCTGTATTACATAACTACTGAGAAAGGTCTGGAGTATGATAATTAAACATTAAAATATTTCAAGTAAAAGGTGTGGAACTTCATGATGTATGAATAAAGACTATAAATAGCTTCAGGCTGCTTCAGCTCAGGTTTTCTCATCTAATGAGTTTGGGCTCCAAAGTATGAAAAACAACCATCTGCTTTTCAGAACTTTTGGCATTGTAGAATTGTTCCTAAAGGCTTGTGAGGTCTAACTTGGCCTTATTTGTGTAATTCTTCCTCTCCTGGAAGATGCCCAGGATTTTGTCCTGCTGATTCACCTCTTGACTAACCAATGCCAAGAACACTACCTGGAATATGTGAAAGAAATGTGAATGTTGTCAGAATTGAAATGGATTGTACCTGCTTTCAGTGTTATTGTGAAAGGTTTAGCTGGTGCTCATTTTAGAAAATAAAACACAACCTTTAAAAAAAAAGAAGAAAAGAAAAGAGTCAAATTGAGTTTCTTGTGTCAACTCTAACTCCCCCCTAAAAAAGTAAATAAAGGCAGAAGGTTAGGAAGAAGAGGGTTTTGTTGTTTTGTTTTGTTTTGAGACAGGGTCTTGCCATGTAACTCAGGCTGGCCTTGTGTAGCTCAGGCTGGCCTCAAACTCACAACGATCCTCCTGCCTCAGCCTCCCAATTGCTGGGGTTACAGGCATGCGCCTCCACATCCTGCCTTTTCTTTTTTTTTTTTTTTTTTTTTTGAGACAGGGTCTTGCTGCATAGTTCATGCTGGCCTTGAACTCATTATGTAGTCCAGGCTGGCCTCAAACTTATGGTGATCCTCCTGCCTCAGCCTTCCAAGTGCTGGGATTACAGGTGTACACCACCATGCCCAGCAAAGGAGGGTTTGTTTTTTCTTTTTCTTTTTTTTTTTTTTTTGCAAACTATTGCTTGATAAAAAATATCACAGAGAGTCTGCCAGACTACAACATTTCTAAAAGGCCACCACAACCTTAAACAAAAAGTGCTTCTACAAAGATGTACTTTAAGAGTGATGCCATTCTTCTTATTAATCATTGTGTTCAAAATGTCTGATGTATTCCTCCTCATTTTTGTCTTTAAAAACTTCCCCTTGCCTCAACCTCTTTGAATATGCCAACAGTTTAATATGTCATAAATATTGCCATTGTATCACTCTGCTATTCCCAAATAAAATCAGTATTCTTTAGAGAATCTCTATCTGATTTTTTAAATTTAGGTTGATACATGTACTAGATACTCAAAACAAATGTGTTGAATGAATAAATCTTGGGAGAATTTGCAGGCCTAGCTTCATGATCCATTCACCTGCTTAATACGAGAGACTTTCACCTCTTCTCTACTTTAACCATCTGTCCAGGCCACATTATTGCTCTTCTCCCTCAGGACCTCCTTACCACCCTTTGTGCTAATGGAAGCGACAGCAACGTGGAGGGCCCCTACCTGTTCCTCATCAGAGGCAGATACCTGGAGCTTGGCCCTCTCTTGGCTCCCCACCTCTCCAACCCAGGAGTTAGATTAGTTTCCTGAAGAGCTCCCATGGCCCATAAGTCAGGAGTATAGGGTGAGAGTGTGATAATCCCTTCCACCCAGTGCCCACTTGGGTCGAGTTGGGAAAGACTTGGAAGAGAATAAAGGACTGTATGGGTGATGAGTCAGCCCGGACAGGGTTGTAGCTGCCAGCAAGACCCCTGCCAGAGTGATTGGGGAACACCCAGAAGTGGGGGTTGGCAGTATAGGGCCTGGTACCCCTTCCAGGTGTGAGGCCTCGAGGTAGTTTCTGTAATTGAGACAGAGTTAGAGCCTCCGTGGGGACAAAAGGCAGGTGCATTCCTGGGCCTCGACTCTGGACCTGTTACCTATTAAAAGTATGGTATGGCCAGGCCCAGTGGCGCACACCTGTAATCCCAGAAACTGGGAGGATGAGGCAGGAGGATTGCAAGTTTGATGCCAGCCTGGACTGCATGGGGTACTGTTCCCCACATCCCTAGTCTCCCAAACAATCTTATCAACCTCAAAAACAAGGTGCATCATTAAAGCTAGGCTGCCTTTGCCATAGCAACTCCTAGAATAAACTGGATGAGAAAATAAAACTGTTGGTAATCATTGCAGAGGGACAGAGGACAAGTTCCAGGGCCCTTAACCTGTTACTCATTAAGTGGGTGATTTGTGTTCCCTTGAGGCAGTCAAGGATTTAAAACTGCTTTTGCTAAAAACAAATTACCCACCCCCCCGAAAAAAACCACAGTAACTCTTCACTTGGGCCTATAGATGCCCAGTGGATAACTAAAAACAGGATAAGGCTTGACATCTCTGCCTTTATTACTTTAAAACTTTGGTCAGATCCCTACTCAGGTCTGCATATAGGCATGTTAGTCATTTAATGAATGTCTGTTTAAAAACTGGTAATACAAGGTTTATTAACCCTAAATTTACATAACCTATTTCATCCTCCTTTAAGGCTGAGGACAGCAAGATAAGAGATTTACAGGTACTTTCGACTTTTACCCCCTAGAATGAATGCCTAAAAGTTTCCAGTCATTACTTTATTTATTTATTTTTTTGTGGGTACTGGGGGTCAACCTCAGGACCTCACGCGCCAGCAGGCTCCCGTGCCGCTGAGCAATATCACCAGCCCTTTTTTCGTATGTGGGTTCCGAGAGTCGAACTCGGGCCCTCGCACTTGCCAGGCAGGCGCTTACGCCACTGAGCCATCTCACCGGCCCCCAATCATTACTTTAAACTCGCAGTCACCTTAGATTCCAGCCTCCACCAACTGAGAGACTGTCACCAATCCCTAAAGCAAGAGCAATCATCTTATGGGAACTGAATTGCCACTCAAGCCATAAGGACTTCAGAGCTGCGAAACCAGAGCTGGTATAATGATCAACCGGATTCTAGCCCACCTCAGCACCCCTTTAAAATCTGTGCCTTTTCTTTTGTTAACCTGCGAGTCTGATCTTCTTTGTCAGACCTATGCCCCCTTCAGCTTCTCAAGCTGAAGTCCCTTCCCATTTCCTCTTACTTTCCTTTCTTAAGGGACTGGCCTGATCTCTGTCAGAAGTGTGTCCCCTTCAGTTGTTCTTCTCAAACTAAAGTCCATTCCCATATTCTTTTACTTTTCAATTAAAGCTTTTGCTATAAATTTGCACTGTTGCCCCAGTGCTAGTTTTTATTATTACTGAAGCAAGGCCCCAGGCTCTCCAGTGACATAGTGAGTCACCATTCACCACTACCGGGATGGCTATGAGATCTGGGTCAAGTCATCAAATTCCAGCCTCAATTTCCTCCATTGTGTTTTTTGTTGTTTTGTTTGGTGCTGGAAATTGAACTCAGGACCTCGTGCTTGCCAGGCAGGTGCTGTGCCACTGAGCTATATTCCCGGCCCTCCTCCACTGTGAAGTGCAAATATCTAAGCAGATCATGTCTGCAGTGTGCCTTTTAGTTACCCACTAGGCATAAAAAGGTGGTCAGTCAGTAGTAACAGCCATCCTTTGTGCTGCACTATGTACCCAACACCCCTTTGTGCCATGTCAGACTGTCCCAAAGGCAGGATTTCTGGGCTCAGTGAGGAGACCTTGATTCACCACCACAGGGAGCTCAAAGTGGCTCAGGCTCTCAAAATGCCTGACAGAACCCAGCAAGAGATTCAGGCAGGAGGCAAGTTTCTCTTTTATTTCTGCCACTTCCAGGTGAGGAAAAAAAGACAACTGCTCTGGAACCAAGTATTGGATGAGGATGTTCAAGCTGCACCTATCCTAAGCAAAGTCACCTTAGACCCACCATATTTGTCGTCCATTCACACCATTTTTAAGAGAGACAAGGTTGTTGTTCAGGGGCCTTCCAGCTCCTGAGCTCAAATGACTCTCTTGCCTTGGCCTAATAGCTGATGTGTGCCACCGCACCCAAGCTATCATATATATTTTCTTTATTAAAAGGACTACTGGCTAAATGGATTCATACTAAGATTTTAGTAAGAGGCTCTCCTATAGGCCTGACTCAGTGAGTGTGAGAAGGCGAGACCCTGGGAAGAGTCAGCCGGCACAGACACCCACAGTTCGGGCTTCTCACTACCACCCATTGGTCGCGTCTTGGAGAATTGTGTGACATCTGCACTTGCGCTCCCAACCCCACAGGAATGGGCATGGCCAGCTAATCTCTGGTAGAGCTGCTGCCTGCGCATGCGTGTTCTGCTCTCATCTTACTCCCAGTGCAGTGGGAGTGTCCTAAGGGAAGGTAGTGGTAGAGGGGAGAACAGTGGACTGGACCGTATAGAGTTAGGGGGATCTGGACAAAACAGTGTGTAACAGCGACAAGTTACAGAGGGTGGTGGAGGACAAATGTGGCCAACTGAGGCAGTTTAGCATGGTGCAGTGTAGACGTGGATGGCAGTAGTGGTTGAGCCTTCTGCCTGAACTGTGGTCTATGGCCCCATGGGGGGTCAAAAACCAGAGGACAAAGCAGAATAGATGTGTTAGAGTCAGAGGAAACCACTCTTGAACTTGCCTTCACATCTCCAGGCCCTGGAAGAGACTCAGTTTGCAGTCTAGTCATCCCTAAATCATCCCTATCCCCTCCCTCCCCCTTGTCCACTCAGCAGTGAAAGGCTGAATTTGGACTGTAACCATGTCCCACTCCATTGCTCAGTCCTCCAATAAACTTCAGGGACCCACCCCACATTCTGGGGAGCTCTGGGCTGAAAAGGAGGGCCCATTGGGTGGGATGGGGTTGAGGGATCTGCTATGGAGACACCTCTGGCCTAGGAGAACCACTGCTTCCTCCTCTGCCACCAAGGTGGGAAAAGACCTGTAGATGGGCCTTCCAAATGGCAGGAAGAATGACTTCAGACCCCTGATCAGGAAGTGAAGACAGTGTAAGAGTGGGCCAATAACCTTAAACCCAGGCCCCCTGTAAGGAAAGAGAAGGTAGCTATTGGCTGTTCCTGCTGCAGATGCAAATTCATAGAGGCTTCAGGGACTCTATCACCTAATGCCTCTTATGAACGATCACCTTCAGACCCAGTCCTAGCATTTAACTCACATGTTATGTGTCTGGCTCTGTTGTGAATGTATTAGCTCTGTTAATCTCAGGCGTCATGCCCCGCGGGCTACAGATAGTTATCTCACTTTCAGTTCCCTTCCATAGGTGCATCGTCTTTCCTCTTCCAGTTACCCTTGTTCCAAGTTTGGAGTTTATCATTTCTGTGGATGTTTTCTCCTTCACTTTTATATGCCTGTATCCAGAAATGTTTCCTAGTATTTTGTAAACACGATATAGTCTTGTTTTGTATGTCTTGAAACCTTAGATCTGTGTTAACACCTTGTGGCCCCTCCTGCAATCCCTGAGGATTGTGTGTTGGTGTGCACAACTCTAGATATCCCTTGGATTTACATGGTGCCCTCCAGCATCCAAAAACCTTCAGGATGCCTTATTTCGTGTAATCCTCCCAAGTATTATGACCCCCATTGGACTCAAGAAGAAACTGAGAACCAGAAAGTGAAGTGACTTGCTCCAAAACCTCACAGGGGCAAAGCCCCAGGCTTACTGACCCTCTGTATCATCAGACAACAGCAGTGAGCAACCAGAAAGCAGGCAAGTGGGAAAGAGAGGAGAGGAACTGGAGAAGAGGACAGGAAGGAAGAGAGGACAAGGAATGGGGAAGGAAGAGAGGACAAGGAATGGGGAAGAAAAAGGGCAGAGCCAGCTAAGGGAGCTATGTGTCTTTAAATCTACCATTGATTCTCATTCTTAACCTCAGCAGCTCATTGAGATTACCTGGGGAGCATCAAAAACTACTGATGCCTAGGACCCACCCCTAGAGATTCTAATGTGATTGGCCTGCAGGGAGGCCTGAGCAGCAGATTGTTTAAAATTTCCCCAGCTGAGTCGAATATACAGTCAGGGTTGCAAAGCAGTGACTAAGCAAAGCAATTTGTCAGGCAG
Source organism: Erethizon dorsatum (assembly GCA_028451465.1). NCBI lineage: Eukaryota > Metazoa > Chordata > Mammalia > Rodentia > Erethizontidae > Erethizon > Erethizon dorsatum. Next base: position 44,670,508 of record CM051842.1, read on the forward strand.
TGAATTGGCCGAGGGGGTGGTATTCAAAGACTGGCTTGTTAACATTAATAAGATCTTAGACCTTGAGGGGCTGGCTTTATAATATGATATAAAGAAGATATTGAGATCTTAGACCCAGATTCTGTCAACAGAAATGGGCTAAAAGAAGCAGGTGATAATCCTGTTTCCTTAGTGCTGTTCATACTAGTCTTAGACTACAGTGTTCAGTTATCAGGGCTTTGATTTCAAGGAGAGCCCAGCAATTTTCATGATGAACGTCAGTAGCTCCCCACGGAGTCACAGAATTCAGCAAACATTTTAAATACTTCCTTCATGTAGGACCTGTGCTGCAGGGAAAGAAGACAGAAATGGAAAAAATTATGATACTTGCCCTGAAGAATCCAGGACTAATGGGCAAACCAAACAAATATACAGGCAATTAACGCAATGTGTTAAGTGCTGGAGGTAAGTCCAAGGTTGCAACAGGTGCAAGGGCACAACAGGCAGAGAACACCTAATTGTACCTCAGGGAGACTGGCCAAGGGACTCAGATTTGGATGCAGTGAAGGATGGGCTTTTTTTTTTTTATTTTATTTTTGCAATGCTTGAAATCAAGACCCAGACCCTCATGAATGCTAGGCCACTGCTGTACTACTGAGCCACACCCCCTGGCCCATGAGCACAGTCTTGAAGAATGAGTTAGAGTTGGTTAAAGGGATAGTTGAGGATGGGGGTTAGGAAGTGCATGTGCAAAAAAGATTCAGGCATAAATACAGTTGCAGAATGCCAAATGGTTTTGTTTAGCAGAACACGGGGAATACATATGTGATAGGGACAATCAGGTGATAAGACTGGGAATAGCCAGGTGTAGCAGCACATGCCAGTAAGTCCCAGCTACTGAGAAGACTGAGGCAGGAGGATCACTTTGTCACCAATCGGTTGAGGTCTCTTTTGCTCAATTCCAAGTGAAACTGTGAATTGGCAAAGTACAACTCCACCAGCAGCTCCATGCTTTGAGTGCCAGTGGCTCCCAGCCCTTAGTGTTACAGCTCTGGGCTCTCAGACACCCCTGTCAGTTCCTCAGCAGCCAATACTAACCCTTGGTTACTATCTGGAGCTATTCCAGCAGCTTCTTCTGTCTCTCTGTCTCTGCTGGTCTCCAACAATTTCCGCCAAATGTTGCTATAGGTTGTTGCTTTCTGCTGCCACTGATCATTGCCACTGGTTGATGTAGGGTGACGTTGCCTTTCTCTGGTGATCTCTGTTGGTTGTTACTGATTTTTGTCACTGGTCTCTGGAACTCTTTAGGGCTAGCAACCCCTAGGACTTTGTAGCTCTTTTTAAAGTGACCTGCTGTGCCCATACTACTTGGGATAAGAATCCTGAGTCGATTAACAGGACCACTGGAACCAGGCTTTATTTGGACCTGTACTGCAACACGGGAGACCAGTACATCAGTAGGAGCCCCGCTGTACTAACTGGAGGAATATGAGGGGGAGCGCTGCTTATATAGAGCAGCAGCAGGCTCCCACATGAGCAGTTCTGTTAATTTCCCTAGCCAGTGATCCATCCAAGTTTGATTCTGCCACGGTGTCATCTGAGATTGGCCAAAACTCAAGCCTGCTGAGGTGAGGAAGACATCTCTTGGAGCAGGAATAAGGTGTCTAGGACAGGGGCAGCTGTCATGGCAACAGTTCATGGGACATTGGGAGAAGCAGCTAATTTATTGACAGCTGCCACTGCTCTCCAGGAATCTCTAGGAGGGCTACCATATTGGTATGATCCATTGGGGTTTGGAGACTTGAGAGATAATAACAGTGGACCCCAGTCCCCTCCTGATCTTAATCTTGTCAAGGGTGGAGAGAGGCACCACAGCTGTCAGCCAAGCTACACCTCTGTTAGCGTGACCCAGAGGGTGACCACAAAGTAACCTCAGGGGTGGCAGGAAGACACTGGGGCAAGTTGTCCCAATCCACCCTCAGGGAGCTGAGGGTGAGTGCAGGGAAGGTACATGACACCTGTAGGTCAGAACACGTCCCCTTCTAACTGTCAGCAGGCAGAAAAGAAGGGGAAAGGGTAGGCAGTTTCTTGTCAGTCTCAGCTTGAGTCCAGGAGTTTGAGGCCAGCCTGGGCAACATAGTGAGACCCTGTCTCAAAAAAAAAAAAAAAAAAAAAAAAAAAAAAAAGCCTAGGGGCCCTATTTTACCCTGTAGGCAGCAGAAGAAGGAGGGCCTTATAGAGGAGGAGGCATCTAAATTGGATCTTGGAAGATAAATAGAAATTCAATGGGTGGGGATGTGGGATGGAGATGGAGCAGGGAGAATGGTATTAAAAAGATGTGGAGGCAGGAATGGGTTTAACTCTGTCAGGCAGGTGCAGTGAGAGAAATGATCATTTGGTAGGAGTGATCAAAATCATCTGGGGCACTTTTTTTTTTGTGGGTACCGGGGGTCGACCTCAGGACCTCGCGCACCAGCAGGTGCCCGTGCCGCTGCATGATATCACTGGCCCCTTTTTTCGTATGTGGGTTCTGGGAGTTGAACTCGGGCCCTCGCACTTGCCAGGCAGGTGCTTACGCCACTGAGCCATTTCACTGGGCACTTTTTACAAAATCAATGTTACGTAGGCTGGTGGTACAGCTCAGTGGTAGAGCACCTGCTTAGCATGTGCGAGGCCCTAAGTTGCGCCCCCAGTATCACACACACACACACACACACACACACACACACACACACACTCAGTAGCTGGGCTCTCTTCATGTACCACGCTACAAGAGATCTGATGTACATCGTATAGGAGTGGGGCCCCGTCATCAGTATTTTTTCAGTATGGCTTAAAATTCTCCAGGTGATCCTGCCTGCAGCTGGACTTGAAAGCCACAGCTGTAGGGAGCTATTGAGGACAAGAGTGAAAAGGTTGGCTAGAGCCAGATACCAGTGATTATAAATTAACTGGGGTTTTTTGTTTGTTTGTTGGCTCTGGGAATTGAGCCCAAGGCCTCACACATTCTAAGTACACACTCTATTACTGAGGTGATCCCCAAGCCTAGTTACTGTTTATTGAAAGTACACTATGTGCTAGAGAATTTGTGTGTATTAATCCATTTAATCCCCACAACTCTATGTGTATAGGTACTATTATCCTTGTGTTGCAGATGAGGAAACACTAATCTGCCCAAAGTTATTGTACCAAAGTAGCAGATAGTCTGGCTTCAAAGCATATCCTAGATAGGCTTGTATTCCAGGGCAGAGGTTGGGTTTTCTTTTGCAGCCATCTTTATTAGTTCAATGCGTATCCATCCAGAATTTCTTTATGCATTTACAAGCAACTACTTATGAATACATATTCCCTGTATAGCATATTATTTACACTGGTAGCACATGATTTACACTGTGTTGTACCTTTTATTAATGATGTACTAACTGGACAAGTTAGTATAGAGAGAGTGCAGAGAGCTTCTTATTTTTTTTTCTAGTGCTGGAGATTGAACCCAGAGCTTTGCGCATGCTAGGCAAGTGCTCTACCAATAAGCTACACCCTCAACCCTCTCATTCTTTTTTTCTTACAGTTCCTTAGCATTTCTTTGTGTGCACGTACTCTAATTTATTTAATGTTGGGTTATTTCCAGTTCCTGGCTCTCAAAATGGTATAGTAAATAGCTTTATATATGTACTGTTTTGCATATTTCCAGAAATGAAATTACTGGGTTAAGGGGTAGATGTGCATTTGTAATTTCAGTAGATGTTGACAAATTGTCCTCCACAGGCGTTATACTGTTTTGTATTCCTACCTGCAGTGAATGATAGTATCCAGGGACATTTTACAAGATTGATTTCTGAATGGATGAAACACATATGCTTCAAGAACAGAGGTGAAAAGAAGTGCAGTGGAAAGTTTCCTGCCATCACCAGCCCATGTCCACCCTCACCCTGCTGTTAACCACTGTTAGTCATTTATTATGTAATCTAGTGATTTTTTTTTCTCTCTTTCTCTAAGTTAAAAAGAAAAAACTTATTAACAGTTTTTTCAAACATACACAAAAGAATACTTCTGAAAGGACTGGAGCATGTTGGGGTCCTATGAACTGTCAAACAGGCACACTGGAGACAATGGGACTAGAATGCAGTGTGAGGGCTGGGAGTGCAGCTGAGTGTTAGAATATGTGCTTAGCATTCTGAGGCTCTGCGTTCCATGCCCAGAAACACACACACACACCTCCAACTTGAGTAGGAGAAACGTATAGAAAAAGGAAAAACAAGATCCAGGTAAAAGTGAGGGAGAATAGAACTTGGCTATCTCCAAAAGCAAACTCCCATTGTTTTGAGCACTTCATAAAAACAGAAGAGGGAGCTATAGAATCACGCAGTTGGAAAAGCTATCCCGACCCATGTTTCCCTTCTAAACATTCCAGCAAATATATTTCATATAAAAGGATAAAGGGGGCAGGTGAGATGGCTCAGCGGCATAAGCGCCTGCCTGGCAAGTGCGAGGGCCCGAGTTCGACTCCCGGAACCCACATACGAAAAAAGGGCCGGTGATATCGCTCAGCGGCACGGGCGCCTGCTGGCGCGCGAGGTCCTGAGGTCGACCCCCGGTACTCACAAAAAAAAAAAAGGATAAAGGTCAAATTCCATAAGTTATTATAAGAAAAAGTAAGCCGAATCACATCCTCACAGACAATGAAAGAATGCCAGGCCTACAAAACAAATAAAAACTCTATTTTAATATTTCCAAATGAGTTCAAAGAGCTTACAAAATGAGATAAAATATGAAAGGAGAACAAAAATCAGAATGAGAAAAATGCAGAAATAATGTAATAGGAATCAAGACAGAACTTGAAACAAAACAAAAAATCATTTCAGAAATGCAGACTAACATACAAGGAGCATAAGAGTGAAAAAACACAACAGATAATGAATGGATAAAGAGAAAAAGATGAAAAGGAGGACAGTTTTTAGATCAAACAGAAATGAAAAGGCTTCTGATTTCAACATGGATGTATAAAGAACTAAAGAAAAAAAAAACTTTCATCCTTGCAACAAGAAAAAAGCTGAGTAGGGAGCAGATTAATGACTATGTGAACTCCTCAGAGAACCAAGATCACAGGACAGATGGCCATCTTGAAATTTGGAGAGAGACAAGAGCCTGCAGAGAGACAAAGGACCAGAGCATTTGGTAACTGAACGCCGCACAAACTGATAGGAACTTTAAACTAGACATTTTGATGAATTATTAGCATCTCAGTACAGGCTAAGGGAAGGAGTGGGAAGCTTTGGGGGCTGCTGTGATAAAAGAGTTTTCACCCTTTTTCAGGATTTTATTCCAAGAACCCCAACAGGCTCTCACAAGAGTAATAGGAAGAATCTGGAGAAAGCTCTCTCCTGCGCCTATGGTGCTGGGTGAAGGGAAATAGTAGCCACGCCACAGAGGCCATGTAGACTATCATCCTCATGGAACAATGCAACAAAAGGCTTGATCTGCAGAGGCAAGTGTGAAGTGCTTCTGCTCTCTCCCATCCTCCCCTCCTCTCCCCTCCCCCCTCCCTCCAGCCCCCTCCTCCGGCTCCTGCTTTCCCCACTCACCTTTGGACACAGGGTCTTGCTATTTTGCCCAGACTAGCCTTGAATTCCTGGGCTCAAAAGATTCTCTTGTCTCAGCATCCTGAATAGCTGGGACTACAAGCATGTGCCCTATTTCTGGGCTCTTCGAGGGACTATCTTGGCATGAGATGTATTCTAAGCTGTGGGGGGTCTGTGAACTATTTGGGATTCTGTTTCCCAGTAATTTGTGGACTTGAGTACTTCAGGTTTGTATTTCCAACATGTGAGCTCCTTAAGGTACTATGTTTGAGGTTTGCTGACCCATGGGATGAGGTCCTAAGGTGTTTGGTAGCTTGTGTCATAGGATGTGAGGTCGGTGAGATGTTTGTGTTTCTCTGTCACAGGCTATGAATTCCTTAGAATGCCTGAGGGTCTGTATTGCTCAGCTTTCCCATTGCTGGAACAAAATACCTAATACCTGCAACTTAAAGGAGTAGAGGTTTATTTCAGCTCACAATTTCAAAGGTTTCAGTCTATGGTCAGCTATCTCCAAGTCAAAACATCATGGCAGAAGGGCATGGTGGAGGAACACTGCCCAACTCATGGCATCCAGGAAGCAGAGAGTGGGAGAAGAGCACCAGAGAGGAAAATGCCAGGGACCAGATGTAATCTCCAAGGTTACATTCTCATGACCCACCCAGATACACCCAGAAGTGCGTTTACTAATCTCCTAGGCATCACATAAGGCAACCAAGTGGACACTCAAGATTAACCATCACTGTGTCTGAGTTTCATGGTGTGAGATTTCTAGGCTGTATTCCAGATCTCTGATCTATATCCCAGTCTGTGAGCCTTTTGAACTTTTTGGGGTTCTGCTTCCCAATATGTGTATCACAATTGCAAGAGTGAGAATTTGCTGAGCTGGTTTATTTTTTTTTTTACCATGGTATGAGTTCTCTGAACTCTTTGTAGGTCCATTTCTATGGTTCTGAAGCATTTGACTTTTTAAAAATTTTAAATTCTTCTTGTTTTCAGGTGTTTGACATTTTTGAGGGTTAATGTCCCTGAATGTAGATATTGATTGTATGTTTTTGTTTTTTGAGACAGAGTCTCAGTGTAGTTCAGGCTGGCCTTGAACTCACTATGTAGCCCAGGCTGGCCTCAAACTCTTGGTGATCCTTCCACGTGCTGTAGATGGCATGTAGATATCATTGAATTGTTGAGATTCTATCCTTGAATTTGAAGCCCAATTCCTCCTCTAAAGTGTATTTACTTGTGTGCCAGGTTTCTGAATTGATTTAATGACTATGTTCAAAATGTGAGGTCAATGAGCTTTTTAGTGTCTCTTTGCAGGATGTTAAATGTACAAGTAATTTTGGGAGTCTGTATTCCAATTTGTGAAATCTCAAAGTCTGTGAGAGCGTTTTATAATATGGTGACTGTCTCACTCCATTTTCTATTGCTCAAACAAACTACCCAAGACTAGGTAATTTATAAAGAATAGAAGTTTATTTGGCTCAGGATTCTGAAGGCTGGCAAGTTCAAGAGCACGGCAGCAGCAGCTTCTCAGCATTTAGTGAAGCCCTTCCTGCTGTGTCATGACATACTGGGGGACATCACATGGCAAGACAGAAGATGCATGCTAGCTCTGGTCTCTTCTTATAAAGCTGCTAATGCCATCATGGGGCCCCACCTTCATGACCTTATCTAATCCTAATTATCTCCCAAAGGCCCCACCTCCAAATACCACTAACATGAATTTGGGGGTTAAATTTCCAACCATAAGCTTTTGGAAAACAATATTCAAACCATAGCAGTGACATTAGTTCTTTGGGGTTTCTGTATCCTGGGATGCAAGATCTCTGAGCTGTTTAAGGGGATTTGAACAGGTTTTTGTCATTAATCTGTTTGAGACTCTGTATTCTGTGGTAAATTGTATCTGATTTACTTGAGCCTTTGTCCCACACAGTGAAATCTCCTAGCTCTTTAGTTGCTGTGTTCCATGGTGGAGTTCCCTGAGCTTTTAGGGGAGCTCTGTGTCTAAGGTACAAGGGCTGTAAGGTGTTTAGTCTCCCATTTTTCTAGATTGTGGATTTCCCAAGCCAGTTTGTTTATTTTTATTTGGGTCTGAGGCCGCTAAGCTTTTTGTGGTTCTCTTCCCAGGACATGGGGACTCTCGACTTTTGTGAGTCTCTTCCCCTGATTATCTGGTTTTGATAATGTGAGGCTCTATGTATCTGAGTATGGAGGCTCTGGCATTTTCAGGTTTTGAATCCTGTTCACCTTTCAGAAGTATATTTCAGGCCTCTGATACCTATGTCTAAGATATGAGGTCACTTAGTTCTTGTCCAAGCATTTTGTGGCCTGTATCGCTGGATGTATGCTGTCTGAGGTTGTGTGGGAAATTCCATTAGAGGGTGAGATGTCTCTATGTCTAAGGGTCTGTTTCTAGGAAGTGTGATTTCTGAGTTCTTTCTAGGATTATGATCTGGGTATATATAAGTTCTCTCTGATGTTTTTGTAGGGCTGGGTCATATAATGAACTCTCTGAACTAATTTAAATTTCTCTCTCTCTCTCCCCCTCTCGTTATTGAACTGATTTAAGTTTATGTGTCCCAGAATTTTTTTTTTGTGGGTACCAGGGGGTCGACCTCAGGACCTCACGCGCCAGCAGGCACCCATGTCGCTGAGTGATATCGCCTGCCCCTTTTTCGTATGTGGGTTCCGGGAGTCGAACTCGGGCCCTCGCGCTTGCCGGACAGGTGCTTAAGCCGCTGAGCCATCTCACCGGCCCTGTGTCCCAGAATTTTTTTGTCATTTTTGAGACAGAGTCTTGCTATGTAGTTCAAACTGGCTTTGAACTATGTAGCCAGGTTGCCCTCAAACTCGCCAAGATCCTCCTGCCTCTGCCTTTCCAGTGCTGGGATTACAGGTGCGTGCCAGCACGCCTAGGCCAGAATCTAATTTTTACGTTCCTTCAGGGTTTCTGTGTCCCAAGGTATAAGATGTTAAATCTGTTTGGAATTCTGCGCCTATGCTGTGAGGTGTACAGGCTTTTTGAGGCCTCTGCTTACTATCCATGGCCTAGGAGCTTTTTATGGGTCTGCGTTTAAGACTGTATAGTCTGTGATGTGTTTGGGACCCGGAGGCGTGTGATACCTGTGAACATTTTTGAAGATTTTCATCTGGTGTGTGAGGTGACTGGGCAGTCTTTTTCTGGGTTTTGAGGTCTCTGAGGTTTTAGCAAGTTGTGTCAAGGTTTGAGGTCTCAAAATTTTGGAGGTATGTGTACAACATGCGAAGTATTTAAGCTGTTTTCAGGTGCATTTCAGTGTATGAGACTTTTGTTCTATTAAGGGTCTGTGTTTTAGGGTGTGAAGTCTCTGATCCTTTGGGAGATTTGCATCCAGTCTGCGAGGTTTGGAAAGTTCTGTCCATTTTGGGATGATTCTGAGATTTTCCTGGATGTGTCATGATTTGAAGTTTAAACAGTTTTGGAGGGATGTTTCCATGCGGAGTTGTCTTTGATATAATTAGTTGTCTGTCTCCATGGTTGTGAAGTCTTAGAGATGTTTCAGTGGCTATCTTTTAGGGTGTAATGATTATTATAGTTGCGGTACTAGAGGGAATGAGCTGAAACAATAGAAGGAATTTGTTAGAGGGGGATGTGTGAAATTGATTCTGTACTTATTCCAGTGACTCTGCTAAGGTTATTTCTATGAGATTGAGTGGCTGAGGAGATTATTGGGGGAGAAGAGGTCAAGGAAGTGAGAATCCAGGTATTTAGATCATTTAACTGGAAATGAAATCACCTAGGGTCACGGGAAAGGCATTATTGGAGAAAATGACATTAATCCAGAAGCAAAACTTCTACAGAAATGAGGGTTATAGATGACTTCCATAAATTTAAACTCTAATGACATGTGAGTCAAAACTGAGAAGTGTTAGGAAGAAAGGAGAAAGAATTGTTTGAAAGTGTTCTCTGTACACCAAGGATTTTAAAAATAGCTATTAAATTGAAGACAGAGTGATTGACTCTCATCATTTTGCAAAGCCCTAATAAAATAATGAGTCCAGACAAGGGCTATCTGGGACCACAGCATCACAACGTGAGAGCGACCCATACTCTATGCCTACAAACAATTATGTACCATTATGTATGTACGTACATAATTTTGTATATTATGTATCAATAAAATATATAAATGTGTGTGAGAGAGAGAGAGAAAGAGAAAGAGAGTGAGAGAGAGAGAGAGAGAGAGAGAGAAGACATGAGCTTCCTAATGGAAGAACTCACAGTACCGTCTATCAAGGAGTCTTGTTCCCAAATTGAACCTGTAGCAGATCAACCTTTGGATCCAACTACCAAGTGTAGGAACGTGTTGACTTAATGGGAAGAAAGCAGGCTACTAATCCAGGTTACTGTCGTGTCTCTGCTCAGATGTCACCTACTCAGTGAGGCTCGCTGCTGCAGCTCATAAACTAACCATCCCCCCATGTCCCCAGCCACCCAGCGCTCCTTGTCTCTTCACTGTACTTTGCACTCAGTATTATCGTCTAAGTTTCTTTTTTAAAATTAAGTTTATTGCTATGATTTAGATAGACATAATCATCACATTCATAATAGGGAATTTGTGCCTGTACATGATATATCTTAGTTCCTTTTTTTCCTATTCCCCTCCCCTCCTTTCAACCCCTCTTCCCCTCCTTATTTACAAAGTTTTGTTTCCATTTTATTCTTTTTTTCTCACTTTTTTCTTTTCCCTTTCTCCCCACCCCCCATTCCCCTTTCCTTTTGAACAATCTCTATTATACATTGTGTTTATTTGTATTATTACATGTCTCCGTCCTGTGAGAAAGTAACGTTCGTAGGACGGCAGGGGTTTATCCGATTGCTGTGCTGCTGTGTCCCCAGCACCTAGCACATGCCCAGTACAGAGTTAAGTAATACGTACGTAAACATCCTTGGAATAAACGCCTGTACAAATGAATGAATCCGGCAGAATATCATAGCAGTAGGCCCAGTCCAGGTCAGCCCTCAGAATAATTCTGCTGCACAGTTTCTGCCCATCAGAAACAAGTAGACATCTTATTTCAAGCCCTCTTCCACCATAGGATAAGGTAAAATGGGGTTCATGGCTTTCTCTAAAGACTATTGGACACTTTTTGACCCAGAATATATCCCTTAATCCTCATCACAATACATATGACTTCGGCTTCACTTTTTCTGAAATGGGGAGGGAAAGAAATAGGGAATAAATTTCTATCAACATTCTCTGTAGTACTTGAGCTATGTCAGCTGGTAATTTCTTGCTTCTCTACTATGAAATAGTTTATATCACCTTGATAAATTGGCACAAAACAATAGAAGCATCTTCTAGAGATAACACTGGTAAATATGATAGCCACTGGCTACATGTGGCTATTTACACTTAAATTAATTAAAATTAAATAAAGTATAATCATGCACCACATCACCTTGGGTTGGGGGTGTAGCTCAGTGGCACAGCATGTGTTTAATTTGCATGGGGTCCTGGGTTCCATCCTCAGCAGCAAACAAAAAAATTATATCCCCTAATGAGTTTGTAACTATCTTAGCGTGTATAAGTATCCTTTATGATGTTTGCACCACAAAGTTGCCTAATAACACATTTTTCAAAATGTATCCCCATCATTAAGTGGCACATGACTGTGTCTGACACATGCTACAACATAGATGAACTTGATGACATTGTGTTAAGCGAAATAAGCCAGATGCAAAAGGACAAAATACTATATAATTCCACTTGTATGATGTACCTAGAATAGTCAAATTTGTAAAGACAGAAAGTAAGACAGAATGCTGTTTGCCAGGGGCTGGGAGGTTGGGGAGTTATTGCTAATTAGGTGTGAGTTTCAGGTTGGGAAGAAGAAAAAGTTCTGAAGATAAGTGGTGACGATGGCTGCACAACAATGTGAATGTACATTTTTCTGTTGTTGTTGTTGATGTACTGAGGGTTGAACTCAGGGGCACCCTACCATTGAGCTACATCCCTGGCCTTTTTTATTTTGAGACAAGATCTTGCTAAATTTCCCAGGTTGGCCTTGAACTTGTGATGCTCCTACTGCAGCCTCCCAAGTTGCTAGGATTACAGGCGTGTGACGTAGCATCAGGCTGTGAAAGTATTTAGTACTACTGAATTGTACACTTAAAATTAATCAGGATGATGCTATGGTCTAAATATTTGTGTCCCTCCAAAATTCATGTTGAAAAATAATCCCCATTGTGGTGGTTTTAAGAGGCAGGGCCTTTGGGAGATTAATTCAGTCATGAGGGCTTTATTCTCAGGAATGGGATTGGTGCCCTTATAAAAGAGTCCCAAGGGAGCTTGTGAGCTCTTTTGCTCATCCATGATGTGAAGACACATTACTCTTCCTTTCTACCATGTGAGGACACAGCAAAAGATGTCACCTATGAAGCTGAGTGTAGGCCTTCGCCAGATGCTAAACCTACTGGCTCCTCAGACTTGAACTTCCCACCCTCCAGAACTGTGAGAAATAAATTTCTATTGTTCATAAACTACCCAGTCTAACGTATTTTGTTATAGCAGCAGGAATGAACTAAGACAGATGGTAAATTTTTTTTTGTTGTTGTTTTTTTGTGGGTAGCGGGGGTCGACCTCAGGACCTTGCTTGCCAGCCGGTGCCCGTGCCGCTGAGCGATATTACCGGCCCCTTTTTTTGTATGTGGATACTGGGAGTCGAACACAGGACCTCACACTTGCCAGGCAGGCGCTTATGCTGCTGAGCTATCTCACCAGCCCTCCTATTTGATTTTTATTGTAGTAAAATACATGTAACATAAATTTTACCATCTGGGCCGGTGATATCGCTCAGCGGCACAAACGCTTGCTGGCAAGCGCGAGGTCCTGAGGTCGCCTCCCAGTACCCACATTAAAAAAAAAAAATCAAATAGGAGCTAGAGGTGTGATTCAATGGTGAAACACCTGCTTAGCATGTGTGAGACCCTAGGTTCAATCCCTAGCACTACCCAAAAAATAAAAATAAAATGAAAATTCAGCTCCTCAGTTATACTCGCCACATTTTAAACACTCAACAGTCATATGTAGCCAGTGGCTACCCTACTGCACCGTGTAATATATAACATTTCCACTATTGCAGGATGCTTTATTGAACAGTGCTAGTCTGGAGTTATGACAGAAAGCACTGGAAAAACTAATTAGAAAGAAGTTCAAGAGGTAAAATTGGTTGTGGCTGGGACTGGGGTTGGGAGGGACAGAAACTGTGCTTTTCACCATAGGTCTCTCAGGCTCTGGGGCTCATTCCCACGTGCACGAATTACTGTGATAGAGATAGCTGAAGGGAAACTTAATCACCCAGGCCACACCGGTGAGTTAGATCCTCTTCTTTTCTTTTTTAAAACTTGCAGTGAAATTCACATAACATAAAATTAGCCTTTGTAAAGTGTGGTAATTCTATGTTTACCTTTTAGAAATACCATCACACTGTTTCCACTGTAGCTGAACCATTTTATATTAATGTATGAGGGTCTCAATTGCCTCACATCTTCACCAACATTTACCTTCTGTTTGTTCACTGCAGCCATCCTAAGGTGATGAAGTGGTACCTCACTGTGGCTTTGATTTGCACTTCCCTAATGACTAATGATGCTGAATATCTTGTCATGTACTTCTTGGCCATTTGTATAACTTCTTTGGAGAAACACCTATTCAAGTCTTTTGCCCATTTAAAAAATCAAGTTGTTAACCAGTGCATGCCTGTGATCCCAGTAACTTGGGAGGCTGAGGCAGAAAGATTGCAAGTTCAAGGTCAGGATGGGCAACATTGTGAGACCTTGTCTAAAAAAAAAAAATCAGGTTGTTTTTCTTTTTGGTGGGTTGTAACTGTTCCTTATGTATTCTAGATACTAGACCTTTACCAGATATGTGATTTGCAAATATGTTCTACTTGTATCTATAGGTTGTTTTGTCACTTTCTTGGGTTTTTTTGTTTTTTGCAGTGTTAAGGTATAACCCAGGTCCTTGCACATACTAGGTAAGAGCTCTACTCCACTGAGCTATACCTACAGCCCCACTTTCTTGGTAATGCCCTTGAATGCACAGAAAATTTCAATATTTATTTATTTGTTTGAGACAGGGTCTCACTAAGTAGTCCAGGCTGGACCTGAACTTGCTATGTAGCCCAGGCTGCCTCATCCTCCTGAGTGCTTGGATTATAGGTGTGTACTACCATGCCCGGCAAGAGTTTTCAGTTTTCTCAAGTCCAGTCTCTCTGTTGTTGAACCTAAGAATCCACTGCCAAATCTAAGGGCACGAAGTTTATTAGAGCCTTGTCTTGGGTAAGGCTCAACTCATGGCCCTCTTTGTTTCGTGGACAAGCTCCACTTTGAGATGGACATTGCCACCTCTCATCTTCACTTCCTGACCCTTCAGCCAAACCCCTGGGTCCAGGCCCCAATAGAAAGAGGATCTGCCCAGTATCTGCCCCGAGATGCCTGGTCATAAACTGACCAAGTCAAACCATGCCTTAGGGATTTTTCCTCCCAAGATTTGGCTTTGCTATAATCGATATTGTTGCTTGTAACTGCAGAACAGCTATAGAGAATTAACCTAGATTTGGTTAATGATTTTTGGTGCCAATTGGGACTAAAAGGAAACTCAGAATTTTTTAAATTCCTCAGGAATTCAGCACATTGATTTTGCAGCAAATTAGCTTCCATTAGTTGGGTTCTAGGAGACATAATGGTTTGGTGAATTGGTCATTTAGTCAATTGGCTTTTACAAAGAAAGTGATGTCTTTTGATAATAAAGAATAAATAAGGGCCGGTGAGATGGCTCAGTGGCATAAGTGCCTGCCTGGCAAGTGCGAGGTCCTGAGTTCAACTCCCGGTACCCATATATGAAAAAAAAAAAAGGGCCGGTGATATCACTCAGCGGCATGGGCACCTGTTGGCACGCGAGGTCCTGAGTTCGACCCCCGGTACCCACAAAAAAAAAGAATAAATAAGAATATAGACATGAATCTGCTGATTTTTATAAAAAATACAAGAAGTACAAGCAATTATGTTAGATTTTTAAAATACCTGACATAATCAATTTAAAAGGAAGAAAGATTTATTTAGACTCAGTTTCATAGATTTCAGTCCATGGTCACTTAGCCCCATTCCTTTGGGCCTGTGGCAAGGCAGCACATCATGGTGGAAGTGCATGGCAGAGGAGGCTGTTCACCTCATGGTGGCCAGGAAGCAAAAACAAACAAACTCCAAAAAACCCAAACCAAAAGAGAGAGACACAGAGATACAGGAACTGGCTGGGGTGCCAGTATATCCTCTGAGGGCATGCTCCTAATGACCTAACTTCTTGCCACCATGCCCCACCTACTAAATGTACCACCACCTCCCAGTAGTGCCACAGGCCAGCGACTAAGCCTTTAACACACAGGCCTTTGGGAGACACTCCAGATCCAAACAATAACAACCACAAATCTTCCCATTTCTTCTTCTCCTTCTCCTTCTCCTTCTCCTTCTCCTTCTCCTTCTCCTTCTCCTTCTCCTTCTCCTTCTCCTTCTCCTTCTCCTTCTCCTTCTCCTTCTCCTTCTCCTTCTCCTTCTCCTTCTCCTTCTCCTTCTCCTTCTCCTTCTCCTTCTTCTTCTTCTTCTTCTTCTTCTTCTTCTTCTTCTTCTTCTTCTTCTTCTTCTTCTTCTTCTTCTTTTGTGAGACAGGGTCTCACTATGTAGTTCAGGCTGGCCTCGAACTCACCATGTACTCCAGGCTGCCTTAAACTTGAGGGGATTTTCATGCTTCAGCCTCCCGAGTGCTGGGATTACAGACGTGTGCTACCACTCAGCTTCCCATTTCTTTTCTAACAAATTCAGTTTATTTCATCTTTGCTGCTGCTCTTTCTAGCTAGATCTCTGTATTTGAACTTGCTTGTGAACTTAATCATGCAAGTTGCAATTAGTTATTTCTGCAGTTACACACACATACAGCAGGAAGGGGTCCTCTAGGTGCTGAATCCAGACAGCAGTGGGGTCTCCAGGGTTCGGCAGCTGTTGCTCAAGGTCAATTATGACCACTTGGTGAGTGTTTAGGAGTTGCAGGCAAAATAATAAACTATAGATCTTCCTTTGTTTTTTAGATGGGTCTTGATATAGCTTCCCAAGTAGCTGGGATTACAGGAATGCACCATTGTACCCAGCTTCTTTAGATCTTTCTTTATATGGTTATTCTCAGAAAGAGGTAAAAATGACAGAATATATGTTTATATAGCTATATCTATTTTAATACCATGTAGTTTCTATCTCTAGGTATTTATATTTCTAATAATATAGTTCTCAGTGATGTATGTAGAGACTTAAACAAGTCCTTGACCTTGTGCTTTATAACATTACATTCACAACAGTTGTGTCCCTTCTCTAGCCCTCCTTGATCCCCTTTTAAGCTGCTTCATGAAAAAGATCTTCAGTAGGTAGAAGAAAAGCTTGATAAGTTGGCTTGTTCTTTTTTTTTTTTTTACTTTAAATAAACTAAAATTCTCTGTCAAACTCCCTTATGTGTTGTTTGCTTAACTTTTTTTGGAGGGGGACAGAGTTTTGCTATGTAGTTCAGGCTGGCCTTGAATTCACTGTGTGGCTGAGACCGACCTCAAACTTGTGGCGCTTCTCCTGCTTCAGCCCTCTGAGTACGGAATTACAGGAATGCACCACCGCACCTGCTCTTTTTTTTTTTTTTTTTTTTTGTGGGTACCGGGGGGACGACCTCAGGACCTCGCGCGCGAACAGGCACCCGTGCCGCTGAGCGATATCACCGGCCCCTTTTTCGTATGTGGGTTCCGGGAGTCGAACTCGGGCCTTCGCGCTTGCAAGGCAGGCGCTTACGCCGCTGAGCCATCTCACCGGCCACCTGCTCTTAACTTTTGTTTTTGTAGTTAAAAGTACTGAGGATTGAATACAGGTCCTTCTCACTGAGCTACATCCCCAGCCCTTTTTAATTTTTTATTTTGAGACAGTGTCTCGCTAAATCACTAAGTTGCCCAGGTGGGCTCAAACTTATGATCCTCTTGCCTCGAGCACACACAGCTGTTTTCTTTGTAGTGTTTGGCCAGGGATACTATGAGTTCTAGAAAATCTTTGCTGAAGAGCCTTTTCTCTATTGTTTTTCTATCCTCAGTGTTTTATGTTGAATATGTGAAGAACATTAATGACCTAAAACATCTAAAAATTTTTAAGTTCTAATAAGTTGGAAGGTGTGATGGTTAGTTTTATATGTCAGCTTAACTGGGCCACAGGTACTTCCCGTTCCTGCTAGTTTGTGCTGGACTAGTGGTCTTAGTTCCAGACGGAAGAATGCTGCCATCAGACACATGACACTGATTCCACTGCATGGGAAGCTAAGACTGCCACCCCACCACTTTGGCCTCCTCATGCCTCTGAATCCACAGGCAAGAAAGGAGTTATGGTGCTGATTGGTGTGACTGATCCTGACTACCAAGGGGGTTCGGACTCCTGATTCACAGTAGAGGTGGGGAAGAATATTTTGGAATCCAGGAGATACCTTGAGGCATCTCTTAGTATTCTCATTCTCTGTGACTAAGGTCAATGGAAAAGTGCAATGACGGAATCCAGGTAGGATAGTGAGTGGCCTAGGCCCTTCAGAAATGAAGGTTTGAGTCACCCCATCAGATAAGAACCACAACCAGCTGAGGTGCTTGCTGAGTGCAAAGGGAATATGAAATGGGTGGTTGAAGCTGGTAGTTAAAAATGCAGGTATGATCATGTAACCTGTTGCAGAAACTAGAACTATAATTTTATGAGTATTTCTTCCTTATTTTGTTATGAATATGTATGTATATCACAAATGTGACATATAAGATGTTCAATAGTATAGGTATTTTAAATGCATTTTTATTAAATCCAATTCTTTGCAATAAATTTTCATTCAGCTGAAGTAGTTGCTGAAGAAAAAGAATATGGAACAGGTAACAGAAGGTACTTATAAATATCAGCTACAGCCACATGACCAGTTACCAAAACAAGGGCTGTAATTCTCATGAGTATTTCCTTCTTGTTTCATTATGAATACATTATTGTGTGTATCAATTAACTTTGTTTTCTTTCCTATCTCACCACCTTATCAGGTAACATAAAATGTATTAACTTTACATCATATTTAAGTTAGAAGAGACCCAGAAGAGTAAAGATCACTCAGGGACCTTACTTCTTGTAGGAAAGGAGCTAATGTGTTTTTCATCTGTATACAGGATAGCTATATCATGTTAGGTAGTTAGGTTGTTATTGTCTTCATTTGAAGATTAAGTGTGATTTAGGACTGTGCGTGTGGTTGTCAACTTGATAATGGGTAGACTTGTAAAGGCAAAAGATTTATACAATCTGAAGAGAAACCTGAGTAAAAGACTTGTAATGCTGCAGTCACCTGAAGGCTCGACGGGGGTTAGAGAATCCACATCCATGTGCCTCTCCACAGAGCTGCCTGAGTGTCTTTGCAATATTGTTGCTGGTTTTTGCCAGAGCTAGTGGTTCAGGAGAACCAGGTAAGCACTATGGACTTCTGAGGCCATCTTCAAGAACTTGATCATTTTTCTGGGGTTGGAGAGACCTTGCTCTTGGCATTAGCTGGGCTCTAAGAGGTGTGACTCCTCCTTGGCATGATTTCAGGCCATATTCTCTGTGTGATCATTTGAGCTCCATGTTTTGTTCAGAAAGGCAGTAGAATCATGAGACACATGGCTTCTACCTACAGCCAAACTGAAATTCAACAAAATGGTAGAAGTATTGCTTGATTTAATTTTGGAGCAAGGAGTATGGAAATCTTTATAATAACCTGGGGTTTTTATAAAGAAAATGGAAAGATAGGAACTTGTAATAATTTTATAACACTTCTGAATTGTAAAGTAAGTTAATTAGGCTCTGCAGTGCTTAAGGATGGGTTTCTCACCTCTATTAATTAAATGAGATCATATATGTAAATATGCTTAAAATGTGCTTGTATTTGGACATTTTTCTCCAGACTTATTCATGAATATTGTTATGCTGGGATAGCAGGGATATAATCAGGACTCAATTTGTGTTACAGTAGGATTGCTTTTGCTGTGTTTTGGTCCCATTCAGGTTCTGAATCATGTACAACACCTTGCCACTACCTGCTTGACTTGGAACCATGCCATTGTCACACCATTCTAACTGGTAAAGGGATTCTGCTGCAGATGATAGTGTTGCTGGATGGGACAGAGAGAGTGCAATAGGCTCATCTTGTGATGTGCTTTTTTGTGAGTGTGTCATCCCTGGGAGGATGTCCACGGCCTGTCTTACCTTCTCTGCACTTCTGTTTTTTTGTTTTTTGTTTTTAGAGAAAAAAATAGAACAAAATTTCAAAACAACGTAATAGGAGGGTAACAATGGTTAATACATTGCATATTGGTATCTTTAAATTAGTTACTCAGGGTACAAGATATCAGCATTCAGTTGTCCAAACAATATTAGCACAAACCTTTCTTTTCAATGAACTAAACGAAATTAGTAGTGTATCTATCTTATATATATATGTATTTTTTTTCTTTTTCCTTCCTTCTTTTCTCCATTCCCCCATCCCAGTTTCTCTTCCCTTTTGAACAGTTTCTTCCCATTTCACAGTATCTATTGTACATTTTGGATCTTATTTACTCTTTCAATTTCTCACACTAGGGAGACAATATGATGTTTACACATGTGCGTCCGGTTTATTTCACTTATGAGTATGGTTTGAAGTTGCATCCATTTACCTATAAAAGTCTCCAGTTTATCCTTCTTTATGGCTGAGTAGTACTCCATTGTATAAAAATACCACATCTTTTTTATCCATTCCTCGGTTGATGGACATTTGGGTTGTTTCCAAGATTTAGCTATTACAAATTGTGCTGCTATAAACAGAGTTGCACATATATCACTGTGGTATGATGTTTTTAATTCTTCTGGGAAGATACCCAGAAGGGGAATATCTGGGTCAAATGGGACCTCCAATCCTAGTTTTTTGAGGAATCTCCACACTGATTTCCACAGTGGCTGCACCAGTTGACACTCCCACCAACAGTGGAGAAGGGTTCCTTTTTCCCCACAGCCCCTCCAGCATTTGTTATTGGTTGATTTCTTGATAATAGCCATTCTTTCTGGGGTGAGATGGTATCTCAGTGTTGTTTTAATTTGCATTTCTCAAATGACTAGTGATGTTGAACATTTTTTCGTATATTTATTTGCCATTTGTATTTCTTCATCTGAGAAGTGTTTATTCATCTCAGATGCCCATTTTTGGATTGGGTCTTTAAATTTGGAAGGTCTGACTTTTTTGAGTTCTTTGTATGTTCTTGGTAGTAATCCTTTGAGGAACAGCTGGCAAACATTTTTACCCACATTGTGGTTTGTCTCTTCACTCTGTTGGTGGTTTCTCTTGCTGTGCAAAAGCTTTTTAATAAGATGATATCCCAGTTGTTGATTCTTTGTGATAGTTCCTGTGCAATTGTGGTTTTATTCATAAAGTCTTTGCCTACACCAATGTCTTCAAGAGTTTTACCTACTTTCTGTTCCAGTAGATTTATTGTTTCTGTCTTAATATTTAGATCTTTGATCCATTTTTTGACTTTAGTGCATGGTGATAGGCATGGGTCTAATTTTAATCTTCGGCATGTACAGAGCCAGTTTTTCCAGCCCCATTTATTAAAGAGGCTATCTTTCTTCCAGTGAATGTGTTTGGCACCTTTGTCAAAGATAAGATGGCTTAGTATGTCTGGAGTTGTTTCTGCATCTTCTAATCTGTTTCATTGATCTTCGGGTCTGTTTTTTTTTCCAGTACCACACTGTTTTTATCACAGTGGTTTTATAGTATAATTTCAAATCAGGGATTGTGATGCCCCCTGCCTTGCCTTTGTTGTCCAGAATTGCCTTTGCTATTCTAGGTCTCTTCTGGTTCCAGATGAATTTTAGGATTGTTTTCTCTAATTCTGTGAGATATGCTGTTGGAATTTTGATCGGAATTGCATTAAATCTGTATAACAATTTTGGAAGTATGGCTATTTTCACTATATTGGTTCTTCCTACCAAAGAGCAAGGGATATCTTTCCATTTTCTGATATCCTCTTCAATCTCCTTTTTCAGAGTACTGTAGTTTTCAGTGTAGAGATCTTTTACATCCTTTGTAAGATTGATTCCTAGGTATTTCATTTCTTTGGATGTTATTGTGAAAGGTGTTGTTTCCCTAATTTCTCTTTCAGTGAGTTTGTTATTCGTGTACAGGAAGGCTATTGATTTCTGAGTGTTGACTTTGTATCCAGCTACACTACTGAAATTGCTTATTAAATCTAGCAATTTTTTAGTGGAGTTTTTGGGATCTTCTATGTAGAGTATCATGTCATCTGCAAATGATGATGATTTAACTTCTTCCTTTCCTATCATTATTCCTTTTATTTCTTGCTCTTGTCTAATTGCTCTAGCTAAAGTTTCCAAGACTATGTTGAATAAGAGTGGGGACAGTGGACATTCTTGTCTTGTTCCTGATTTTAGAGAGAAGGCTTTCAGTTTTTGTCCATTTAGTATGATATTGGCTGTTGGTTTGTCATAGATAGCTTTTATCAGATTGAGATAAAGACTACCTATTCCAATTTTCTGTAGGGTTTTTATCATGAATGGGTCCTGGACTTTGTCAAAAGCTTTTTCTGCATCTTTTGAGATGATCGTATGATTTTTGTCCTTGGTTTGCATTTCTGTTTTTATATTGACTCTAACTTCTTAAAACTATATGTTTAAAATGAAGATTAAGTGAAGATTAAAATTAAAAAAGACTTGTAATAGTTAATTGTATGTGTCAACTTCACTTGGCCATAGGATGCCCAGATATTTAGTCAAACATTATTTTCATTGTTACTGTGTGAGTGTTTTTGTATGAAATTAAGAGTTAAATCAGTAGATTGAATAAAGCACATGACCCTTTCTGATGGGTGGGCCTCATCCAATCAGTCGAAGACCTGAATAGAACAAAAAGGATGACCCATTCCAAAGAGATAATTCTTCTGCCTGAGTGACTTCAAACTGGGACATTTTTTTTTCTTTATTTTGGACTCAAACTGAAACATTAGCTCTTCCCGAGACTTGAACCTGTTAGCCTTTGGACTGGAACTTACGCCATGGTTCTCCTGGGTCTCAGGCCTTCAGATTTGTACTGAATACAGTATTAGTTCTCCTGGATTTCGAGCTTGCTAACTCACCCTGCAGATTTGGAACTTGTCAGCCTCCCTAATTATTAGATTACCTAATCCCTTGCTTCTCTCTCTCTCCCCACCCCACAGTGGTCCCCAATTTATGATGGTTCAATTTATGATTTTTCAGTTTTACTATGCTCTAAATGCACTATGCATTCAGCAGGAGCTCTACTTGGATTTTTAATTTTGATCTTTTCCCAAATTAGTTATATGCAGCATGACTCTGTCTTGTGATCTAGGCAGTGGCAGTGAGCCGTAGCTCCCAGTCAGTCATGTGATCTTGAAGGAAAACAACCAATACTCTACAATGTACCATGCTGTTGAGTTATGGTCTTCTATAGGTAAGGTACATTAAATGCATTTTCAAGTTATGGTATATTCAATTTAAGGTGAGCTTATTGGGATGTAACTCTATTACAAATTGAGGAGCATTTGTGCGTGTTGCTTTTGTTTCTTTGAATAGCTCTGGCTAATATAAAGAGATGAGATGGAAGGGGAAGAGGTTATGGTCATTAAATAAAAACCTTGATTTTGAGGTCACAGAGGGGCTGACAATACGTACTGTTAACTGCAAGGTCTAGGGTGGTTAACAACAATGAGAGTGGGTGACGGAAGCAGAGTGGCACAAAATCAATGGAGAAGAGCTTACAGAGAGAAGTGAGAAGTTTGGGATATGGATTTTGAATCCAGTATAAATGTGGATTTTGATATAACTAAAAATTCTGCACAAGAGTTTTAGTAGAGAGTGACATTAAGCTCAGAATAAAATCCTTAAAAACCAACAGGGAGTGATGAGGAGCTTCGTATATGGATGTTACAGAGATGAATAGAAGGCCATGGAATCTGATGCTCAAAGGAACTGGAGGATTTCCTGAGGAGGAAGAAAGTATGGTCTGGGAGGCATGTGTGAAGTTCAAGGAAGGTACCCGTATCTCTGGAATCATTGGTATGTGAGCTATAGGAGAGAAAAATGGCTGTAGCTTCACAGAGCTTCAGTAATGTCAAGGAAGATCCATCTATGTTTTCATTGGAACAAGAAGGTGAGCTCAACTTTCAGAGAAGACATTGAGGATGTGGGGATTCTGCTGATGGATGACTTAGTATAAGTTCCAGAAGGTAAAGTCTTAGAACAAGGATCAGAAAATAAACTTTTTCCATCCACAATAGAGTAATAAGGACTAGATTTACTCTCCTGATTTATTTATTTATTTATTTATTTATTTATTTATTTATTTTTCAGACAAAGCTTCCCTATGTAGTTCAGGCTGGTCTTGAACTCACTATGTAGCCCAGGCTGGCCTCGAGCTCATAGTGATCCTCCTGCATCAGCCTCCCAAGTGCTGGGATTACAGATGTGTGTCACCATATCTGGCTCTTCTGCTTCAAACAACTGAAAAACAAGATAAAATATATGAAACAATGGTTCCCAGATTTTAGACAACCAAAAATGTAGCACCATGTTCTCTAAAAGAAGGGAAACAAATGAGTGAAATGTATGATTGCCTAGGATTACATTTCATAATTGTCAGCTTGACTGGATTAAGAGACTCCTAGAGAGGTGATTGGCTCATGAGGGTGATATGCTTATCAGTGGATCAATCCCCTGGGTGAGGCCCAGTTGGAGAGGTGAGTTTCTGGAGGGGGTGCTTTTGGAGGCTATATCTCTAGCTGGTGCTCATCTGTGTTCTGCTTCCCTGCTGCCACGAAGTGTGCAGCTTTGCTCTACCACACCCTTCTGCCATGTTTCTGCATTGGAGTTGGCCAACTATGGATTGACACATCCCAAACCATGAGCTAAATAAGCCATTTCCGGGGCTGGTGAGATGGCTCAGTGGCTTAAGCGCCTGCCCGGCAAGCGCGAGGGCCCGAGTTCGACTCCCGGAACCCACATACAAAAAAGGGGCTGGTGATATCGCTCAGCGGCACGGACGCCTGCTGGCGCGCGAGGTCCTGAGGTCGATCCCCCGGCACCCACACACAAAAAAAAACAAACAAAAAATAAATAAGCCATTTCCTCCTTTAAGTGGTGGAAGTCAAGTATTTTGACCCAGCAATGGGAAAGCTCACTAATAAACCCCGCTGTAGCTGGGTCACCTAATGATGATAGCAATGGCAGGACCACACATGGGAGTGAGTGATCACATTGCCAGGTAGAGACTTGAGTTCCATAATCCTTTCTAAGGATCCAACTAATCTTAGGACCTCCCACTAAGCTTACCTCTTTTTTTTTTTTTTTTTTTTGTGGGTACCGGGGGGGTCGACCTCAGGACCTCGCGCGCCAGCAGGCGCCCGTGCCGCTGAGCGATATCACCGGCCCCTTTTTTGTATATGGGTTCTGGGAGTCGAACTCGGGCCCTTGCGCTTGCCGGGCAGGCGCTTAAGCCGCTGAGCCATCTCACCGGCCCAGCTTACCTCTTAATCCCACCACCTCCTAATACTACCACCCTGGGTGAGGACCAAGCCCCCGACTGATGAACCTTTAGGGGACACTCAAACCATACCGAACCATAGCAGGAGGTGTATAATTAGTCGCTTTGCTCACTACTACCTGAGGGAAGGTGCTGGGGAAAGTTGCTTGCTATTGGGTACTGCTAGCTGCCATGCACAACAGGAGATGGAAAATGGAAAAGCTGTGAATGCTTCAGGAGCCAGAGGCAAATTGCTACTTATTGGCCTAATGGGGGATTCCAGGTAGAAGGTGCTGACCAGTGCATGCTATTGGTCACCATGTGCTGCAGGAGCCAGGTACTGGAGAGTCTGTGAGTGCTGCAGGACCTGGTGCTGTAGAAAGCTGCATATGGCACACCAGAACAGGAAGGTAAAACTCTTTTCCTTCTTGCAGTTTCTCTCCAGTATCTTCTACTGGCAAAGCTTCAGAGCCAGCAGGCAAAAGAAAAATATTTAAGTGGATCAGATCCATTTTTACAGAGGAGGCATGATGAATAAATTTGAAGACCAGGGGCAAAGACTGATAAGTAGCACACTCTAACTCTTCTACACACATTTTAATTCTTATACACAAAACAACTTTATTTCTACCTAAGAAGATATAGCTATCCTTACAAGAGAGGAACTTGTTATCCTTTTCCCCAAATGAGAAGACACAGTCTCAGGAGTCATTTTATCCCTTAGTGTCCCTTTAGTTACTTCTTAAATTTAGTCATGGTCCCACTGATATCCTATCACCTAAAGACTAACTTGTAAAATTAACTTCCAACAACTATTTGTATATAAAATAACAATGGGGGGTGTTATGGCTGTGTCTAGATGTCCCCCCAAATCCTCATGCAGTCATAGGTGAGGCTTTTTCAGAGGTGGCTGGATCTAGAGAGTGTGATACTCTGATTCATGGTGCAATGCTAGGCTCAAGGGCACTAGGATTAAGGGTGTGAGTGCCACCTGCCCCAAGTAGCCTGGATAAAATGTAAGAGATAGAAAGAGCTGTGGTCATCCCTTGCTTGCTTTGCTATCTTCTGGGTGCCATGGACTGTTTCTCCTCTGTGATGCCTGTCTGCCATGCCACCCTGCCTTGGAACCAGCCCATTATGGACTGAAACCTCTACAATCTGTGAGCTAAACAAACATTTTCTCCTTTAACTTTGGGTGTTGGGTATTTTGTCTCAGCAAAGAAAAAAGTAACTAAGACAGTGGGAAAGGGAAAAAGAAAATGGCTAGCATATACAAATAAATGCACATAAATAATAAACGAAAAGGAAATAAACAAAGTACTATAGTACTTATTTCTACCTTTGATCATGAGGCTATAATTGACATCTATGGCTTCCTTCTTTGATTATCCATTTCCCCTACCTTCAACCAGAACCTCAGATGTTCTTTGTCAACTGATGGAGTTATCCAAACTTTCATTCCTTAAGGATCTGAGTCTTTGATCATTCTGTTTGCTTTTGGTTGTTGTAATTCTCCTTACCCATTCCCATTGGGCATGGAAGCACTAAGAAGCACTCTAGACAATTCTCTGCGTTGTGCAATGGTCCTCTTTCCTTCCATTGTGTAGCAACCACCCAATTTCTACTTGGTAATTAATTAGAGTCAACCACGTAAGCCAGTAAATTATCTTTCACTCTCCCTTCTTTTCCTGTAGTTTCATTAGCATAAAGAGTCCCAAATTTCCGAAATGTTCAATTTTGTGGAATCATTGTTGTTCCCTTAGTAGAAACATCTTTTTTTTCTGGTACTGGGGATTTTTACTGGTACTAGCGCCTTCACACTGAGCTACATCCCTAGTCCTTTCTTATTTTTAATGTTGAGACAAGGTCTCACTAAGTCACAAAGTTGCCTAGGTGATCCTCTTGCCTCAGATTTCCGGAGTGCTAGGATTACAAGTGTGCACTGTTACACCAGGTTTGGTGGAAGCATCTTAAGGGACTAAGATTTCCAAACTGGTGGAGCTCAGATTTTCCAAGACAGAAAGCAAAATTTCTGTGAGTGTGTTATTAGTAGTAATAATGAGAGGAGCCACTCCCACTTCTACCCCTTAAGTCTAGGACCCATTTATTGTGGCTATGGGAGAGACATCACTATGTAATAATCTCTAACTCAAAGTGTGTACTACACGCTATAAAATAGAATACAATCCTTTCAGGGTGTTGTTTCCTCACTGACATTATATATGAGTCCTCGGTAAGCCACTTTGCCTTTTATTAGGCTAGCTACTTTATGATGGTGTGGTATGTGATAAGACCAATTAATCCCATGGGTGTGAACCCACTGCTGCACTTGCTTTGGTGTGAAGTGAATCTAGGGATCAGATGCAATGCTGTGAAGAAGAGTCTGCATAATAGTGGTGCTGGGCACAAGTATTACAGGCAGGGAAGAGAAAAACCATCTCTAGAATATGTATCTATTCCTGTGAGGATGAATCTCTCTCCCCTTCCATGATGGAAGAGTTTCAGTATAATCAGTATAATCTGCCATAGCAGGAACTAAACTTTTATCTTTCCTGGTTAGCAGATTAGGCACGTTGTAATAGCATTAACCATGCCATCCTTGGTAAGGGAACGTTCATGTAGTTGAGCCCAGGCACAGTTTCCATCCCTGCTACCATGGCATCTTTATTCATGGGCAAAATGAATAAATATTGGGGTGGCTGGTGAAAGGTGCTGACTAATAGCCACAGAGCACATAATTTTTTTCACCTGACTCTTAGGGGGTCTCCTGTATAGATATGTCTTTTGATGGATATTTACATGTGACACAATATCTTCATTGTGCCCACTCAGAGAGGTCCATCCACATACCTCTTCCCTTGTCACTAATCTTCCAATCCTGTTCCCTTCAAGTTCCTGACCACACATCGATGCTTCCATCCATCTCTCACTCCAGACATAGTGGACAAATAGATATACTACTCCATGTTCTGCCCACTGGACAGGACTTTCTCTTACCACTGTCATTCTGTCTGGGGTATCCCTGAATAGATCTATAGTGCTGCATCTCTCCACTTTCAGATGGTACCAGTATAACATCCAGATCTATCCTAAATCAGGCCTCAGTTTTCCTTCCTCAGTCAGCTGGATATAAGGAACACGCCACAATATCATAGGCATGGGTTGAAGGAGAGGAAGCAGTGTCAGAAGAGACTGAACCACCTGCTCATGCAACTGAGCTTCTACAAGGACCTTTTGGACCTACACAACTTGGTCATCCACATACCATTTTTATTTGATAATGGATGCCTAAGCTTATGGCCAGGTGGGTCAGAGAAGATGCCAGTTCATGATGGGAATCTCAGGCTACATGGTCCCCTGATGTCTTGTGGTTAGTTGTTCAGTCCTGTTAAGGCCCAGTAGTAAGCCAGAGCTGTTCCTCAAACGGAGAATAGTTATCCAAGAAAAAAAGAACAAACTTACTTTAAAATTCTAGAGGCTGACTCTGTGATTTTTTCATTGATGCTTGCTGGAAACTCCATACAACATTCATAGGGGATGGCAGTATGGAAACCTAGGGAAGAAGTGATGTTGCAGTAGAAGGGTGAAGGTCATAAGGCTGGAACCCCTGGGGAGAGCCAATGTTACAGTTCAAGGTCAAAGATCTTGTACTGGCAGAATTCCTTCTTGCTGGGGGAGGTCAGTCTTTGTTGTACTAGGGCCTTCAGCTGATTGGATGAGGCCCACCCACATTATGGAGGTTAACCTGTTTTACTCAAGAGTCCACCGATTTAAATGTTAATCTCACCCAAAATATACCTTCATAGAAAAATCTAGAATAATGTTTGATCAAATATTCAAGCACTATAGCTCAACAATAAAGTTTCATTCTTACTTAGGCATGTAAAGTACTTGCTACTTCCGGTTTATCAGTTGCAATCAATGTAGTAGCACAGTGTGCTGTTTTGTTGAGTATGAAGATGATCAAGATCCCTATAGACTATATTATGGCAGAGAAAAGAACTGATGTAGCCCTGAGGCAACACTGTGAATTTATATTCTTATTCTTGCAGATAAAAACATGGTCTCTGGCAATTCTTGAAAACGTGGAGAAAAAGTCATCAGACAGGCCAATACCTGAATACCAAGCACCAGGGGTTGTGTTCAGTTGTTCCAGTATCTGGGACAGCAACTACAATTGGTGTTAGCATCTGATTAAATTTACAATAGTCTGCATTCTCCAAGATTCGTCTGACTTCTATACAGGGAAAACTGGTGATAGTTAAATGGGAATATGATAGGTGTTACCACCCCTGCTTCTTTTAAGTCTTTTATGGTGTTGTTAATCTCTGAATTCCCCTTGTATGCATTCTCACTTTTGGTTTAGTAACTTTGAAAGGAGTGGACATTCTAGGAACTTGCAGTTAGCTGTTCTTACAGTGCTCATCTCATGAGTCATCAACTTATACCAGTTATACCAGTTTCTAAGTATGAGGTAGTATCAAAATTTATGGTAAATATTTAAATTTTTAAAAATTTATTATAGTAAAATACACATTACCATTAATTCCTCTAAAAATATTCCTATTCACTTTGAACACATCCCAATGTTCTTGCCACTTTCTGAAGAAGCAGTTCTGGAAGTCTTCTTTTATGAGTGTCTTTAATTGCGCTGTTGTGGCTGCCTTGATGTTCTGAATCGATTCAAATGGTTTACCTTTCATGGTCATTTTGACTTTGAGAAAAAGCTAGAAATTGCACAATGCCAGAGCCAATGAATGAGGTGGATGAAGACCCAGAGTAATGTTTTTATGAGGCTGTCTTTTCATCAGATGACATTCAGCAGGGACATTCACTGCATTTTTGATCACACCTCATAAAAACACTCATGAAAGAGAATTTCCAGAAAGTGACAAGAACCAGGCCTGGTAGCACATGACTGTAATAATCCCAGCACTCAGTAGGCTGAGGCAGGAGGATTGCTGTGAGTTTGGGGCTAGCCTTAACTATATAGTGAGAACCTGTCTCAAGAAAGAAAGAAAGAAAAAAAGAAAGAAAGAAAGAAAGAAAGAGAAAGAAAGTGACAAGAAACATGGGATAAATGTGTTCAAAGTGTGGGGGGAGTATTTTGAGAGGGGATTCACCATATATTTTGATCACATAGCATATGTTTATTCCAGTGATAAATTCAGGAACTGGGGAAATAACTATAACACTTATTACTGAACCCATTGGGCTTAATGTCAATTAGACCTGAGCAAAGACTCTATTATCACCCAACTACCATAAAGACCCCACTTTGGCTCGTGGGCCATAGTGTCATTTTGGGTCCCCAGGAATTAGTGTCAATTCAGAACCAGTATCTAATAATCCTCAAAAGGTCTGGATATTTCATTTTGCCAATGCACAGTCACTCTAGTAAATAGCCACAGGTCCCTTTGGAAAGTACCTGGAGGAAGATTTATGTTATGTACAGGTATAGTATTTGCAGCAGTGGTGCAGGCAACTCCCTGAAGGGGACTTGGCCTTTTCTTGAATCAAGGAGCTCTGGGTCTATGAAACAACTTCAGTCAGGAAACTAAATGAAAGGCTGACTCTCCCCACTGAGGTGACTTGAATCACA
This sequence comes from Erethizon dorsatum, assembly GCA_028451465.1. Taxonomy (NCBI): domain Eukaryota; kingdom Metazoa; phylum Chordata; class Mammalia; order Rodentia; family Erethizontidae; genus Erethizon; species Erethizon dorsatum. Next base: position 44,700,300 of record CM051842.1, read on the forward strand.
TTTTGGCTAGATCTAGAACTTTTCCTATCATATAGATTGTACAGTATTCTAGTAGGTGGTCCCTCTATTTCATTCCTAGAGACAGGATTGATGTGCCTGTACATCCATTCTGCTATCTTTGATCCTCACTGAGACCAGGAAGCCCATCCCCTACTGTTGTGCCTGGCTTACAAAGGAGAGCAACCACAGACCTTTTCCAAGGATATACGTCTCCTCTTATTAATGGATTTCCCAATGCCTAGGTGAAGGTAATATCTTCTGAGCCTTTTCATGGAACATAGGGGTTGTGGGCAGGTCAAACATAACAAATCCCATCCAACATTCCAATCCCTGTAAGCCTTTGGATTTCCTCCTACATATCGTCCCAGCGTAGCTCTGGTATCCCAATCTCATTAACTGTAGGCCACAACTGAGTCCAATTTTAGTCAACTAACCAAATGAGTTCTTTGAGCCCCCTCCAGCTGTGTGAACAGAAACATTAAATCCAAAATCTCTAGACATATACCCATACCAATGAATTTTCCCAGTCTACTGTTATATTTTGCCATCCTTTGTCTAACACCCTTATAAGCCACATCTGCATGTATTACTCAGATTTCTATCAATATATATTAGCAAAGCCTGGCAATATTTTTGGTATATAAGCTATTTCCTCCTTGATCATAGCATGTGCTAGTTTCCCTGGATCATGCTGAGATTCCGTCTTAGTTATGGGTCTAGTGACAATAGGGGTGGTTGTGGTGGGAAAGGGGGACAATGGGCATGCTTTTTCAAGGCATCCTCCTGTGGTGAGTTTATCTCAGCATTTTCAAGGAGAGAAAAGCTAGGATCAGACACTAAAGGGCGAGCTACTTCCATTTCTTTCTTTTTATTTTTTTCTTGGTTTTTTTGAAAGGGAAACACTGTACAAGAGAAATTGTTCCTTTTAAAACTTTGTTCTTTTGAAACTGCCTAGCTCTGTAACTGCTTCGTGGCTTTCTAATTACTTTCTTGACCCCTGTAACCACGAGAGCGTAACCGAACATGCAGGATGCCTGATTGTACCATTGTACTGAGCTTCAGGAACTGATGATCATTAATCTGCCCTTGTAACCGATGATCTCACCCTGCTAGCTAATCAGAAGAATTGCCAGGCTGTTCTGTCTCGCCTTTGTACCTCCTGCTTGTGCATCATACAAAAGCCCTAGACCACCAGAGATCAGGGCCTGATATTTTGGGAGTGATCCCGATCAGTGCCCGTTGACTTAAATAAATCTGCCTCCAAATCCTGGGTGTCATTTCAGTGTTTCTGCTTGCTGTTGCATTTTGAGACAGGATCTCGCTATGTAGTGCAAGCTGGCCTTGAACTCGCATATATAGCCCAGGCTGGCCTCGAACTCATGGTGATCCTCCTGCCTCAGACTCCCAAGTGCTGGGATTACAGATGTGTGCCACCATGCCCGGCTGATACTTCCTTTCTAAGGGAGGCCCAGGGTGAGTTGGTAGTTCTAAATTGTCAGTTCCATCTGGGACTAAACAGATGTCCCCATTCCAAGTTCTAGGATCCCATTCTTTACCAATCAATGCCCTGACTTTCACATGAGAAACTTGTCAAAGATTGTGAATGCAGTTTTCACTGCAACTGAGCAAATTCCACAATTAAATGTTGCTTAATTTTCAGCAATATTAAAGCTGTAGTTATAAGAAATAAGTGCTTCTTTTAGGTATCATGAAAGCTCTCTGATTCTCAAATTGTTTTTTTTTTTTTTTTGTGGGTACCGGGGGGTCGACCTCAGGACCTCGTGCACCAGCAGGTGCCCGTGCCGCTGAGCGACATCACCGGCCCCTTTTTCGTATGTGGGTTCCGGGAGTCGAACTCGGGCCCTCGCGCTTGCCGGCCAGGCGCTTAAGCCACTGAGCCATCTCACCGGCCCTGATTCTCAAATTGTGATTTGAGCTGAGAAGTTTCTGGTCTTAAGCTTGTCACTTTCTCCTTATAAGGGCTCAAGTGAATTTAAAACAATCCATCCCACAACACAGTTCTTAGTTGTGATTACTGCCACAATGGTCAAGTGCAGCAGCCATTTGGACTCTCAAGGCATGTGCTTCACTTGGCACTTTATCACAATCAACCACAGGTGGACTAATCTGGATGCCTCTGCATGCCATCGATTACTATCATCCATTTTTCATTGCCAAAGAGTTTAGTAGTGTGCTCAAGCCCAGAGGCATGAAGAAACCAATCCCAGAGTCTCATCTTTGCAGGTATATTTCCTGGGATCACTCCTGGTAACAATTCTGTATCAATCTGAGTCCTTTCAGAAGAAAAGTTGACACAATAATTTGAACAGGGAGAGTTTTTTTGTCTTTTTGTTTTGTTTTGTTTTTTGGTACCGGGAATTGAACTTACGACCTTGCACTTACCAGGCAGGTGTTGTGCCGCTGAGCTATATTCCCAGCCCAGGGAGAGTTTATTTTTATTTTACTTTTTTTAGACAGGGTCTCACTGTGTAGTCTAGGCTGGTCTGGAACTCGTGATTTTCCTGCCTCTGACTCCCAGTGCTGGGATTACAGGTGTGTACCATTTCAGCTGGTTGAACAGGGAGAATTTAAAATAAGGAATTACCTATAGAAGGGGATTGGAATAATGAAGGATTGTCTAGTAAGAGGTAAAGAGAACTCTAAAGAATAAAGAATAGCATATACACTATAAGGAGCATTAACCATCCCTAGGCTGTGGTAGAATACCTACGAGGTTGAGGTCCATACCTTGTTGGAAGAGACATGGCTTAGTTCACTGAATACCAGAGAAGTCATTGTGGTGCTGCACTTGGTGGGACTTGTTAGAAATCTACCCTCAAGAAATCTGCTCACTGCAGTGCCAGGGAAAGCTGTTCACTATTGAGTGTTGATGGCTTCCATGTACTGCAGGTGGTAGACACCTGGGAAGCTGAGTGCTGCAGGATCCAGAGACACTCTGCTACCAAACTACCAGACAGCAACTGCTTGGGGGAGGGGGGAGGGAAAAGCTGCTGGTCACTGGGGTCTACTGGCTGCTATGCACTGAAGAACCAGGCAGTGGAAAAGCTGTGAGTACTGTAGGAATCTGATACTAGAAAAGCCAGGTAACAGAAGCCTGTCAAGTTAGCTAGCACAGGAATCCAGGAAGGAAGCCCCTTTTTCTTTTACATCTTCTCTCTAGCACCCTCTACTGAGCAAGCTTCAGTGCCAGCTGGCAAAGGAAAAATAGCTAAAGTATGCTCCATTTTCACAGAGCAGGCAGAAAGGGTAGGTTTGAAGTTCAGAGGCAATAAATAGATAAGCGGCACACCATGGGTCAAAGAAGAAATCATAAGGAAAGTTAGAAAGTATTTTGAACCAAATTAAAATGAAAACAATGTATCAAAATTGATGGGATGCAGCAAAAAGAGTGCTTAGAAATCTGTAGCATTAAATTATGTTCATATTAGCCGGATGTGGTGGTGCATGCTTGTAATCCCAGCACTTGGGAGGCTGGGTCAGGAGGGTCACAGAGAGTTAGGCTAGCCTGGGCTACATAGTGAATTCAAGGACAGCCTGAACTACATGGCAAGACTCTGTCTTAAAAAACCAAAACCAAAACCAAAACCAAACCAAACCAAACCAAACCAAACCAACAAACAAAAAACTAAATGTTCATATTAGAGGACTGAGATGTAGCATGGTGGTAGAATACTTACCTAGCCTGTATGAAGTTTAGGTTCCATTCCCAATACTGCAAAAAACCAAAAACAAAACCAAACCTCCACCCCTCATTTTAGAAAAGAAGAATGGTCTCAAATCAATGACCTCTGCTTGCATCTTAAAAAATTATAATAAAGAGAGGAAATTAAAGTCAAAGTAAGCAGAATAAAGGAAATAAAGACAAAAGCAGGAATTACTGAAGTAGAAAACAGAAAAGCAATAGAAAAAAATTAAACCAACATCTGACAGCTGGGCATGGAGGTGCACACCTGTAATGCCAGCACTTGGGAGGCTGAGGCAGGAGAATTGCTGCAAGTTCAAGGCTAACCTTGGCTACATAGTGAGTTCAAGGCCAGCATGAACTACATAGTGAAACCCTGTCTCAAAACATAAATAAATAAATAAAAGAAACCAACATCTGGTTTTCAGGGGAAGATTAGCAAAATTGATAAACCTCTAACCAGAATAATGAAGGGAAAAGGAGCAAAGACCTAAACGGCTAACATGAGGAATGAGATGGTGAACAACACTACAGACCCCACAGAAATTAAGAGGATAATAAAGAGATATTATATAGAGCTTTATGCTCACAAATTCGACAACATAACTGGACATATTTTTTAAAAGATGCAAGCTACTAAAGCTTACTCAAGAAGACAACTTGAATAGCCCTGTGTCTTTAAAGAAATATATTCTGTAATTAAAAACTTTCCCACCAAGAAAGTCCCATGCCCAGATGGCGTCACTTGTGAATTGGACCAAACAGTTAAGGAAAAAAACTAATAGCAGGTGTACACAAACTCTTCCAGGAACTAGAAAAGGAGTGTATTAATTATCTATTTCTCCATAACTAATTACCACAAAATTAATAGCTTAAATCAATATCCATTTATTATCTCAGTTTCTGTGGGTCAGAAGTCCAGAACAACACTGTGTTCTCTATTCATGGTATCACAAAGCTGAAATCAAGGTGCTCGTCAGGCTGAGTTCTTGTCTGTAGGCTTAGACAAAAGTATGCCTCCAACCTAATTTTTGCAAAATTCAGTTCTTTGCAGTTACAGGACTGAGTCCCTGTTTCCTTGATGGTTGTTGGTGAGGGCTGTTCTCTCATCCTAGAGCTCACCCACATTCTTTTCCGTGTGACTTCCTCTGTCTTCAAGGCAGAACGGTGTGTCAAACAAGGGTGATCAAAAAATAAGATGAATGTCAAACATTTAAAAAAATTATTGGGCCGGTGAGATGGCTCAGCGGCATAAGCGCCTGCCTGGCAAGCGCGAGGGCCTGAGTTCGACTCCCGGATCCCACATACGAAAAAGGGGCCGGTGATATCGCTCAGCGGCACGGGCGCCTGCGGGCGCGCGAGGTCCTGAGGTCGACCCCCGGTACCCACAAAAAAAAAATTATTACAGTAAAAGACATATTGCCATTAATCCTCCTCACTTTGAACACACTTATCCCATCATTCTCATCACTTTCTGAAGCAGTTCTGGATGTCCTCTTTCATGAGTGTATTTATAAGGTGTGATAAAAAATATGGCAAATGCTGCTGGCAAGTGCCATACAACAGAAAGGCAGGGTCATAAAAATATTATGGTGGGTTCTCTTACACCTTAGTCACCAGATCTAGCACCATGCAACTTCTGGCTCTTCCGCTAAGTCAAAATGACCATGAAAGGTAAACATTGTGAATGGATTTGGGACATCAAGGCTGCTGTGACAGCATAACTTAAGACATTCATAAAAGAGGACTTCCAGAAGTGCTTTAGAAAGTGGCAAGAATGATGGCATAAGTGTGTTCAAGTTGAGGGGGAGTATTTTGAGGGAGATTAATGGCAATGTGTCTTTTACTGTAATAAATTAAAAAAATTTAAGTGCACACCATATTTTTTAATTGCACCTTGTATATTGTATCCTTTTCTCTGACTTTTAGAGCCAGATTTAAAGGGCTTGGAGGATTGAATCAGACACACCTGACTAATCCTACCTTAACGTCAATATTAGCTAAATTTGTATTTAATTAAATAACTAGGAGAAGGTGTACAGCAGGGGCTGGGGATCTTGATGACTATCTTAGAATTCCACCTGCTACAGAGGGAATGTTTCCGCAACATCCTCTATGAGTTCAGCATTACTCTGATCTCGATATCAAAGCCAAAAACTTTACAAGAAAACTATAGACCAAATATCCCTCATAAATATAAACATACATACTCAAAATTTTAACAAAATTTGGGCAAATCTAATCCAATCTAATATACAAAAAGGACAATACCTCACGATCAAGTAGAGTTTATTCTAGGAATACAAGATTGGTTTAACAGTTGAAAATCAATCAGTATAAAAATGAACTAATCAGGAAAACCATAAGATTACCTCCACTTAAGCCACTAAAGTATTTGACAAAACCTAACATCATTCATATTTTTAGTATATGTGCTGCCGAAGCAAGCATGTAACCTCATTCCTCACTGAACAAAACCAAACTATTAGAAAATTAGGCTAAGTGTGGTAGTGCGTGCCTGTAATCCCAGCACTCAGAAGGCTGAGGCAAGAGGATCGCCATGAGTCTGAGGCCAGACTGGGCTACATAGTAAGGCCAAGACCAGCCTGAATTACATAGCAAGACCCTGTCTCAAAAATAAAATTTGGAATAAAAGGGACTTCCCTAAACCTGATAAGGGACATTTACATAAAAACTACAGCTGTCTTCATTCTTAAGGGTAAAAGTATTTTCACTCTAAGATTAGGAAAAAGGCAAGTTTGCCTATTCTCACAAATTCTGTTTAACAATGTAGTACAGAGTCTAGCCAGACCAGAAAAAGAAATAAGAGGCAGACTGATTGCAAAGGAACATACAAATTCATTATTTTCACATAACACGATCTATGTAGAAAATCCCATGGAATTTACAAAAAAAAGTTACTGGAACTAATAAATAGGTTTAGCTAGGTTGCAGAATGCATGTTTAATACAAAAAAATCAATTGTATTTCTTTGCACTATCAACAAATAGAAATTGAAAATAAAATGTAATGCCATTTACTATACCACAAAAATATGAAATACTTAGGGAAATGTTTGGTAAAAGGCTTGCAAATCTTAGACTGACCAAATATTGCAGAGATGTGAAAGATTTAAATAAATGGAAAGATGTGCCATGTCAACAGATTGGAAAACTCAATATTATTGCAAAGTCTGTTCTCCTCAGATTGATCTATAGAGGCAATGCCATCACAATTAAAATACCAGAATGGGGGGGTAAGATTTATAAGCTTATTCTAAAATTCATATGGAATAAGAGGATCTAGAGCAGCCAAAACAATGTTTAAGAGAAGAACAAAGTTGGAGGGCCTAATACTACCTCATTTCAAGGCTTATTATAAAGCTATAGTAATCAAAACAGTCTGGTATTGGCATCAAGACTGACATATAGATCAATGGGACAGAAGAGTCAAGAAATAGGAGGGTGATGGATTATTGAAAGCAAGCTGTCTAAAGGGCACAATGAGGATGGACTGTAATGAGTGTAACTAGTTACCCATTGATTTAAATTATCTCCAACCCTTTCCTGCAAGATATTTTACACTTGCCTGCAAGACATTCCTACATATCATTTTGTTCCTCAAGTACACCTCCAGTGTTAAAGGTAGTCATTGTGGCCAGATCCTGAAGGTGGTAGTTGATCCAAATATTGTGACTGCTTTTTTTTTTTTTCTATAACTGCATATGTAGTGTCTCATGCAGTGCCTGGTATCTAAAAGGTGTTTAATTAATATTCCTTAACTAGCGAAATACACAAGAGCCACACAAAGATGCCTGATCCTGAAAAACTGAATTACAAGTGCACATTCCTGCAGACACAGCCATGTGTTAATATAAGTTAATGTTTACCCAGTGCTTCCTGTATACCAGGCACTGTGCTGAGCACTAGGTAAGTATTGCCTCATTTTATGCTCTACTAGGCAGAAATAATTAGTATTTGTTTTGCAGATGAGAAAACTGAGGAACAGAGACCTCGTCTGAAGCCACCTGGCCAATAATTGGCAGAGCTAAGATTTGCACCCAGGCCAATCTGATTCCAGGATCCACTGGCCCTATGACTAAAAAGAGTCACAGACAAGCCCAGAGAGTCCTTGGGACACAGAGACATTTTTTGGACACAGGAAAGCCAGTTCCAAATACCTAAACAATCCCATGCAGACATGTGCTCACACACACACACACACACACACACACACACACACACACGCGCACGAAGACAGACACACTCTTGTCCCAGAAACAGACACACCCTCTGATGCCAACTCTCATGTTAGTTATTTGGTGACACAACCATTATGATTCAAGGCACCAGATTCAGGCCACTCCTAGAACCACAACCACACAATACCAGCTGCCATGCTCACCCACAAGCCCACTTGGTTATACACAATTGGCCAGGTACACAGTCACACCCAAATCCTACACAATTACTTGCAGTTAAACCTACACACAACCTCCCAGACAGTAAGAATCCTCCCTTATTCAATTTATCTGGTCACACAAATAGCCACACACACGTAAGTTCTAGAAGTTGGAGAGCCTTGGGCTGAGCTGCTATGGGTGTCACCTGGGTGACTGAGTATGGTCTTCAGTTGCCAGGCAGATCTCACCTGGCACAAGGTCATGCTGAGTCATTAGCTGGAGGCCTCCTGTGCCCTGAGAAGTGGCCACACCCCAGCCTTTGCTCCCAGCTGCACTGGATGCCTTACTCTTATAAGGTGACCACCTGTGACCTGGGACCAACTAGTGATTTGGGAAGTGGGACTTTCAGCACTACAACTGTGGAGGCCCTGGAAATCAGGAGGATGCATAGGGCAAGGTCTCACTACCATGCACTTATAGGACTGGATGGGTTGCTTCCAGTTCCTAAGGATTGCGTCTACAAGGTGGGGAGCGAAGCTGTGTCCACTGAAGCTAGGTTATTTTCAATAGCAGATATGCATGCCCACACTGAAAAATACACAACAAAAATACAATAATAAAGAGACAAAAAATTTTCAAGCAGCAAGAGTGAGTCTCTGGCTTACCCGAGACTCCCAGTTTCATATCCCTTTAACAATACCCTGATGTCATATTAGGGACTCTATCCAGAATTTTGGCAGGTCACTCCTGGCCTGCCTAGAAGAAGGCAACAGCAGCCTCGTGAGGCTTTTCCTGCCTTTATGCTCACCCCTCTGACCTAGTCTCCACAGTATCTGGAGAGGTCTCAGATGGCAGTTCCTCTACCTGGAATGTTTTTCCTTGAGATCTTTCAGTGACTTACACTCTTCTTTTTCCCAAGCAGGTCTTCTATGCTCAAATATTACCTTCTTGGAGAGGCCTTCTGACCACACCAGCTAAAATAGGCTTCCCCCTCAATGATTTTTCACTTTGTTTTATTTTTCTTTGGAGAAGAAAATATGTCATTCCTTGACATACTTTTTTGTTGTCTGCCTTGTGCATTATATTCTTGATAACAGAAATTTATGTCTGATGTATTCACTGCCCTATCCCCAGCCTGGCACACAGTGGGTACACAGATAAGTGATTGTTCTTTTTTTGTTTTGTTCTCTTTTGTTTTTTTTTTGTGGGTACTGGGGGTTGAACTCAGGACCTTGTGCCTGCAAGCAGGTGCTTGTGCCGCTGAGCGATATCACCGGCCCTTTTTTCCTTTGTATTTGGGTACCGGGAGTCGAACTCAGGACCTCACGCTTGCCAGGCAGGCGCTTATGCCGCTGAGCCATCTCACCGGCCCTGATAAGTGCTTGTTGAATGAATGGGTGAACAAACCAGGAGGGTATAAGCCATAATGAGGAGTGGTGGGGACTGGATCTGGAAAAGACATGTTCCACTTCAAGCCATTTATATTCTTACACACACACACACACACACACACACACACACAGACACACACACACACACACATCATGTCCACAAGCCAAAAACATTTCAGCTGTCAGTTTACATCTGAATTTGTGAATATTACAAAACATTAATGGAAGCCTAGGATACGATTTGGTACTTGACTATGTGCATGTTAAAGTTGTTCATAGTGTCAGTGTCCTGCAGCCAGACCAGGAACATGAAGATGCCCTGAGTTGAACAAGTTGGATTTCTTACTCTTTGCAGTGGGAAGGAATGCATACCATGGAGAACCATGGAGGCATCTCAGGAAGTGGGTGTTACAAAACATGTGTTAGGATTTGGGTTTGTGTTGGGTGTTTTGGGGGAGGATTTAAGGAAATGGTTTTGTTGTAGATTGACTACTATCCAGAAGTGGGTTTAATTTCATAATTGGGTACATTAGAGAGATGCTAAAGCTGTAATTCGTAAAATAAGTAGCAGCCGCTCACATATGTTAGGATAGGGGATGTTTGATTATTTTTGTGGTTTGAACAATGTTTATGTGTGTATTTGGACATTGTTATGGAGTGGTCTCAATTTTGTCTTGATTCAGCTTGGTCACAGAGTGACCCTGTCTGATGTTTACATCCCTGTAAAATTGTTCATATTCAGCAGGAGGACACCAAGGCCAGCTGAGTGTGTGGTGACAACTCCCAGGAGTCAAGAGTTGCTGTTCTCTTTCTGCACAGGTATTTTAAGACTACACGTCAGAAGGGTTGTGCCAGGCTGGGGGTATAGCTCAATGGTAAAGCATGTGCCTAGCATGTTGAGACCCTCAGTTCCATCCCCAGCACCACAGAACAAACAAAGGTAGTGCCAATTTCTCACTAGTGTATAATACACAAACACACAGAATTTCAATTTGGTAAGTGGTTTTCATTGAGCATTCAATGAACTTTGATTATTACACAGGTAATAGTAATTACAAAGCATGATGTAAAAGTTTGTCAACTTGACTGGATTAAGAGACTTCTAGTGAGGTAACTGGATCATGGGGCCACTATACTCATGTGGGTTAATTCACTGATGTTCATAGCTGAATGTGCTGTTATAGAAGTGGGACCTAGTTGGATGTGGGTCACTGCGGGTGTGCTTTTGGAGGGTATATCTGTCACTGGTGCTCTTCCCCTGTGCTCTGCTTCCTAGGTGCTATGGGTTGAGCAGCTTGCCTCCTCTGAGCCCTTTCCACCATGCCATTTATGCCTTGCACTCAGCCATGCATGGACTGAAATCTCTGAAACCATAAGACAAAATAAACCTGTTTTCCTTAAATCGTAGATGTTAGGTATTTAGTACTAGTGACAGGAAAGCTAATCAATATACAAGGTGAGCATTTTTATATTCTTTCTGCTTATTTGTATTTCTTCTTTTGTGAATTGTATCTTCATATCCGTGTGTGTTTCTCTTTAGGGAAGTTTCTCTCTTAGTAATTTGTAAATTAAACACACACATATATTTATGAAGAATTAACTATTCCCTGTTAGAGATGTTTTTTCCTAAATTGTTGTTGCCTTTTATTTCTATTCATGCCATCTCTAATGTTTTAGTCAATTGTATTGTTTTCCATTATATGATGTCTTCTGCAGTTTCTAGCCTTAGCAAGATTTTCTATATCTCAGATCAGTTATTTGTCTATATTTTCATTTTGTACTTAAAAAATAAGTTCATACTCTTGAGTCATTCATTTGAAATTTATTTAATGTGAAGTGCAGTTTAGACTGCTATTTTCTCCCTCCCAATACTAACAAAGTTCTTATTTTTAATATTTATGATTAGTAATGATGTTTCCCCAGATATTCCTCCAAAGACAGAGTAGAGCCATACATCCCAGTTTGTCTGGTTTGTTGACGTCTGTTGCCCAGCATAATGATAATTTTTTTACAGTGCTCAGGATGGAACCCAGGGCCTTGTGCATACTAGGCAAGTGCTCTGAACTACACCCTCAGTGTAATAACATCCTTTTATTCTTAAAATTGTTTAACTTAATGTGATATATTATATGGTGCTCTACTTGAAACAGATGGGGACTTTTTTTGGCAGTACTGGGGACTGAACTCAAGGCCTTCACATTGAGCTAGCTTGCTAGCTTGCTCTCTTTCTCTTTTCTTTTTCTTCCTTTTTTCTCTTTTCTTCTTCTTTATCTTTCTTTATTTCTAGGGATTGAACCCAGGCCTGGGCACTGAACTATATTCCCGGCCCTTTTTTTTTTTGGAAGTAGGGTCTTGCTAAGCCCCTAAGTTGCCCAGGCTGGACTAGAATTTGCAATCCTCTTGCTTCAGCCTCCCAGTGCTGGGATTACAGGTGTGCACTACCACACCCAGTTTTATTTTTAACTTTGAGACAAGGAATTTCTTGCTAAATTACTAAATTCAGGCTGGATTTGAACTTGTGATCCTCTTGCTTCAGCCTCCAAGAGTGCTGGGAATACAAGTGTGCACCACCATGCCCAACTAAAGGGACTGTTTTAATAAGTAGATAGTGGTAACTATAATGCACAGAGGAGGGAATTTTTAGGGGGCAAGAAAGCCATGGTTAATCATATTGTGCAAACAACTATTAATTAGCTTTCATGAGGAATTAAGCCTATTACTGACCTAGTGGCAGAAATGAAATTGCTCTCTACATTATAAACACTTACTTTTTACTGACAATGCTTAAAAATGTTTTTGTGAGTCTTCATTTCCTCATCTGTAATACAGGACTAATATCTCTCCTGGCACCTACCTCAAAGGCACTGTGAAAGTTTCTTTGTGTATGTGGTGCTAGGGATTGAGCTGAGGATCGCACAAATGGTAGGCAAGTAATCAACCACTGAGCGATATTTCAGCCTTTGCATTGTGAAATTTAATAAATTTGATATCTCACAAAATGGGAGGGTGGATATGGTGGTGTATGCCTATGGTCCCAACTACTCAGAGCCTGCAACTTTTGATACCAGCTTGAGCTATCTTTTTTTTTTATTAGTACATGTTCATAGTTCATGCAGTTAACAATCATCTTGGTAAGTGGATATATGCACAAAATACAGCTTTTTTAAAAAATCTCCTTCCCTTCCTCCTCCTTTTCCCCTTTCTCCATTTTCATTCTTATTGATATTATTAATCTTGGCTCATGTTTGACATGTTTACATCCACTGAGGTTATTAGGTTCCTGTACATATCTTTATTCTAGTTATTTCCCCTTCCCCTTCTTCAATCCCTTCGCCCTCAGTCTCTTGGACCTCTTTCCATTTGCAAGAGATACATCCCCTTGTCTCCTTCTGTCCATTCTTTATTATGCGATTTGTACACTGCCTTATTCAAATGAGATACTACATGGTATTTAAGCTGGTGTGTCTGATTTATTTCACTCAACATATTTGCCAGGTGCATCCATTTTCATACAAATGGCTCAAATTTGTATTTCTTTATAGCCAAATGGTATTCCATTATGTATAGATGTAACACTGTAGTATGTCATCTTTGGCTCTTTGGGGAAGATACCTAGAAGAGACCCTGCTTTAAGAAAAAGGTATTGTGAAGTGTTGCAGTCGTTATAAAGTACCACAGTATATAATATCACAAAGAAATACCCATGTGCCAAATACCACCCAGCTTAAGAAATACTGTAATATGTTAGCAATGGCCGGGCATGGTGGTGCACACCTGTAATCCCAGCACCTGGAAGGTTGCAGCAGGAGGGTTGCTGCAAGTTCGAAGCCAGCCTGGGCTAGTGAGTTCAAGGCCAGCCTTGAACTACAGTGAGACCCTGTCTCAAAAAACTAAAACAAAAAAAAACCCCAACAAAGATGCTAGCAATTAAAGTTCTTTGTGCAATATATCTTCCCAGATGCATGCTTGTTTACCCCATCTCCTCATAGCTCATCTTGAACACCATGTAGGATTTTGTAATTCTCATACAGGGGTTTGCGTATTCTTAGTACGTATGTGTTTTACTTTTCAACTTTTGGAGACAGGTTTTCCCTATGTTGCATAGACTAGTCTTGGACTCCTGCTATTTCATCTGGCAATTTTGCAACTTTTAAACAGGTCTCATACTATAATTCTTGAAAAATTTTGTTTGAGATTGCGCATCTTACATACAACTGCTATTTTTTACTGCTGTATAGGATATCACTATTATTACAATTTATTTATACTTCCATCGGACAATAAATTTGATTTTATTTTAAAGAGAAAAAACAATAAAACAATGATACAGAATTTCAAAACAAGCTAATAGGGATTAACAATGATTAATATATTACATATTGGTACCAGGACTTGAACTCAGGACCTTGTGCTTGCCAGGCAGGCGCTGTGCCACTGAGCTATATCCCCAGCCGTGTGAGCCTGATTTATTTCACTTATGAGTATGGTCTCAAGTTGCATCCATTTACCTATAAAAGCCTCGAGTTTATCCTTCTTTATAGCTGAGTAGTACTCCACTGTATAAAAATACCACATCTTTTTTATCCATTCCTTAGTTGATGGGCATTTGGGTTGTTTCCAAGATTTAGCTATTACAAATTGTGCTGCTATAAACAGAGTTGCACATATATCACTGTGGTATGATGTTTTTAATTCTTCTGGGAAGATACCCAGAAGGGGAATATCTGGGTCAAATGGGACCTCCAATCCTAGTTTTTCGAGGAGCCTCCACACTGATTTCCACAGTGGCTGCACCAGTGGACACTCCCACCAACAGTGGAGAAGGGTTCCTTTTCCCCCACAGCCCCTCCAGCATTTGTTATTGGTTGATTTCTTGATAATAGCCATTCTTTCTGGGGTGAGGTGGAATCTCAGTGTTGTTTTAATTTGCATTTCTCAAATGACTAGTGATGTTGAACATTTTTTCGTATATTTATTTGCCATTTGTATTTCTTCATCTGAGAAGTATGTATTCATCTCAGATGTACATTTTTGGATTGGGTCTTTAAATTTGGAAGGTCTGATTTTTTTGAGTTCTTTGTATGTTCTTGATAGTAATCCTTTGTCTGAGGAACAGCTGGCAAACATTTTTACCCACATTGTGGGTTGTCTCTTCACTCTGTTGGTGGTTTCTCTTGCTGTGCAAAAGTTTTTTAATAAGATGATATCCCAGTTGTTGATTCTTTGTGATAGTTCCTGTGCAGTTGCGGTTTTATTCATAAAGTCTTTGCCTACACCAATGTCTTCAAGAGTTTTACCTACTTTCTGTTCCAGTAGATTTATTGTTTCTGTCTTAATATTTAGATCTTTGATCCATTTTTTGACCTTAGTGCATGGTGATAGACATGGGTCTTTGGCATGTGGAAAGCCAGTTTTTCCAGCCCCATTTATTAAAGAGGCTATCTTTCTTCCAGCGAACATGTTTGGCCCCTTTGTTGAAGATAAGGTGGCTGAGTGTGTTAGTAGTTGTTTCTGCATCTTCTAATCTGTTCCACTGGTCCTCAGGTCTGTTTGCCAGTACATTGCTGATTTTATCACAGTAGCTTTGTAGTATAATTTCAAGTTAGGGATTGTGATGCTTCCTGCCTTGCCTTTGTTGCCCAGGATTGCCTTTGCTCGTCTAGGTCTTTTCTGTTTCCAAATGAATTTTAGGAATGTTTTCTCTAGATCTGTGAGGTATGCTAATGGTATTTTGATCAGGATTGCATTAAATCTGTGTAACAGTTTTGGGAGTATGGCCATTTTCACAATGTTGGTTCCTATCCATGGGCAAGGAATATCTTTCCATTTTCTGATATCCTCTTTGATCTCTTTTTTCAGAGTGCTGTAATTTTCAATGTATAGACCTTTTCTTTCCTTTGTTAGATTGATTCCTAAGTATTTCATTTTTTTGGATGCTGTTGTGAAGGGTTGGCTTTCCTAATTTCTCATTCAGTGAGTTTGTTGTTTGTGTACAGGAATGCTATTGATTTTTGAGTGTTGACTTTGAATCCAGCTACACTACCAAATTTGGTTATTAATTCTAGAAATCTTTTGGTGGAGTTTTTGGGGTCTTCTATATAGAGTATCATGTCATCTGTGAATACTGATAATTTAACTTCTTCATTTCTTATCCTTATTCCTTTTATTTCTCTCTTGTCTAATTGCTCTGACTAGTGTTTCCAGAACTATACTGAATAAGTGGCAATAGTGGACATCTTTGTCTTGTTCCTGATTTTAGAGTGAAAGCTTTCAGTTTTTGTCCATTAAGTATGATGTTGGCTGTTGATTTGTCATAGATGGCTTTTATCAGATTGAGGTAAAGTCCATCAATTCTGATTTTCTGTAGGGTTTTTATTATGAATGAGTGTTGGACTTTATCAAAAGCCTTTTCTGCAACTATTGAGATGATCACGTGATTTTTGTCTTTGGCTCTGTTGAGATGGTGTATTACATTTATTGATTTGCGTATGTTGAACCATTCCTGCATTCCTGGGATGAATCCCACTTAGTCATGGTGTATAATCCTCTTGATGATTTGCTGCATTCTGTTTGCTAGTATCTAATTGAGGATTTTTGCACCTATGTTCATCAGGGAGCTTGGCCTGTAGTTCTTTTTGGTTGGGTCTTTCTCTGGTTTTGGTATCAGGTATTACTTGTCTCCAGGAATGAGTTAGGGAGTATTGCTTCCCTTTCAATTTCATTAAAGAGTTTGAGGAGTACTGGCATTAAATCTTCTTTAAATTTCTTATAGAATTCAGCAGTGAATCCATCAGGACCTGGGCTTTTCTTTGTTGGTAAGTTTTTAATTACATTTTCAATCTCATTAACTGATACTGTGTTATTCAGAATTTTTATATCTTCTTGATTCAGCTTTGGTAATTCACATGCATCTAGGAATCTGTCCATTTCTTCTGTGTTTTCCATCCTATGAGTAAAGATTTTCAAAGTAGGTATTGATGATCTTCTGAATATCCACAGGATCTGTAGTGATTTCACCCTTTTCATTTCTCAGTGCATGAATTTGAGTCTTTTCTTTCCTTTTTTTTTTTTTGATAAGGTTGCCTAAGGGTTTATCAATTTTATTTATTTTTTCAGAGAACCAACTTTTGATTCATTAATTCTTTATATTGTTTTCTTAGTACCATTGCGTTAATTTCTGCTCTGATCTTTATAATTTCTTCCCTTGTATGGGCTTTGGGGTTGTCTTGCTCTTCTTTTTCTAGAAGCTTGAGGTACAACATTAGGTTATTTGTGCTCGTTCTGTTTTCCTGATGTGAGAATTCACTGCTATGAATTTCCTTCTTAGGACTGCTTTCATTGTGTCCCATAAGTTCTGGTATGTTGTATCTGCATTTTCGTTAAGTTGTAGATATTGTTTAATTTCTTCCTTAATTTCATCTGTGACCCATTGGTTGTTTAGGAGGGTGTTATTTAATTTCCATGTGTTTATGGGGTTTTTGCAGTTTCTTTTGCCATTAATTTCCAATTTCATTGCATTATGTTCAGATAATATGCATGGGGTAATTTCAGTTCCTTTGCATTTACTTAAGCATGTTCTGTGGGCTAGTATGTGGTCTATTTTAGAGAACGTCCCATGTGCAGCTGAGAAGAATGTGTATTCTGATGATGTTGGTTGGAACACTGAAAACATCTACTAAATCCATTTGTTCACAGGTTTGGTTCAGTGCTGATATTTCTTTGCTGATTTCTTTGTCTAGTTGATTTCTTTGTGACAGTGGGGTATTAAGGTCTCATGTTAGAATTGTGTTATTGTTTATTTTTCATGTCTATTAATAATTGTCTTATATAGTTGGATGCTCCCGTATTTGGTGCATACATAGTTATGATTGTTATCTCTTCCTCTTGAAGTTTTCCCCTAACAAGTATGTAGTGACCTTCTCTCTTTTGATCATTCTTGGTTTGAAGTTTACATTGTCTGCAAACAGAATAGCTACCCCTACTTTTTTTTGGGTTCCTGTTGCATGGAAGATTGTTTTCCATCCTTTGACTTTCAGTCTATGAATTTCTTTTTGAGTTAATTGTGTTTCTTGTATACAGGATATTTTTGGATCTTGTTTCTTGATCCATTCTGCCAGTCTGTTTCTTTTGATTGGTGACTCGAGGCCATTTACATTGATGGTTATAACTGATATGTATTGGCTTGTCTTTGTCATGTTTTTGTCCTGCTGTTGGTTCCCTGCTTTTTCCCTGTTTACTTGCTTGTCCTGCCTGGTGGTTTCTTTCTGTTGTTGTTCTTGGCATTGTGGCCATTTTTATCTCTGTCTAGAATATCTTTCAATACACTTTATAGGGTTAGTTTGGTACTCATGAATTTCTTCAGTTGTTCCTCATTATGGAAGTATCTTATGTCTCCATTAATTTTGAAAGATAGTTTTGCAGGGTGCATCAATGTGGGTTGGAAGTTGTTTTCTTTCAGGACTTGAAATACTTCAGTCCAAGCTTTTCTTGATTTGAGGGTGTGTTGAGAAGTCTGCCATGATTCTGATGGGCTTTCCTTTATAGGTGATCTGTTTCTTTTCTCTAACAGCTTTTAATATTCTGTTCTTGTGCTGAATTTCTGGGATCTTATATGTCTGGGTGTATATTTATTTTGGTTATAGCTAATTGGCGTTCTATATGCCTCACTTATCTGTATGTCAGATTCTTTTCCCATGCTTGGGAAATTTTCTGCTATCACTTCTGCAAATAGTTTTTTTATGTCATTTGTATTGGTGCCTGCTTTTTCATTAACTCCAATTATTCTTACATTATTTTTCTTTGCATTATCTTGTAGCTGTTGAATTTCCTGCTCTTTTGTTATTTTCAAGAGATCTTTCATGATCGCTAGCCAAGACCCTGTCTTCAAGGTCTGAAAGTCTGTCTTCAGTGTCGTTCAAGCAGTTTTGCCAGCTTTCAATGGAATTTTTAATTTCCTGCATATCTGTTTGAATCAGTTTCATGCATTTTATTTCTTTCCTATATTGATCATTCAGTTTTCATCCTCTTCCTATCATCATCTATTTTTTTTAATCTATCTCTACTCTAGATTTGCTGAGCAATTTTTTTTATCTGAGAGATTATTTCTGATCTGATTTCCTCTATAGCCTCATGGATTTGTTTATTTCGGTTGCTATCATTTCAGAAATGTCAGGTGCGCGTCTTCTATTTTCCTCTATCTCATTGTCTCCTGGACTTGTTCTGGGTGGGCTGGAGGTCTTACATTTCATTTTCCCTCTGCGTCGTCTTGTCATTTTCTATTTCAAAACTTTTTGTTTTCTGTGTTTATCCTTGTAAGTTTTTGTAGTAGGTAGCTTTATCACTAGTATCAAGGCCTCTCTAGGCAAGGTTTGCTCTTCAGGATGTCTTCTGTGTGTAGGAGGTTCTTGGTTTGTGTTTGTCCCAAGATCCTACCTGTCCAATAATTAAGAGTTAGATGTTGGTATCTGGCTCCATCCCCAGTCCTTTGGTGCTGGGGTGTTGTGAGGTTATTACCCTAGAACTTCCCAGTATTGTTGCAGAAGTGAGAACAACTGATTAAAACAGATATGACATCCTAGCTAACGTAGTAAAATTAGCACTGACAATAGAACCAAGCACAGTTTAGAAACTGACAAACTGTGGTAACAATTTTGTACCTTTAACCACAGGAGCAAAATCTACAGCTATGCAGAAGAACTGATTGAAATTGGGAGCATGTATGCAAAGTATTTCCCCTTGGTAGAATGGTTTTACCCTGTGGTGGGGAAACTGAAGGATAGTGGATAGAACAGAGATAACTGAAAAGAAATAAAGTAGAAGCCAGGCTGGAGGACAAAGGATGATCACGCAAGCTTTGGGAAACTAGAGAAGAGGGCAGAAGAGAAAGAATGAAGGAGTAAGCAAGGGATTATTGAAGTTGACCAGAAAAATTTGACTGTTCACTCATATGACAATATGATTAAGTCTAGAGAGGTAAATTGAGGAAAGGGGAAAGAAGATGAATAGATTAGAACAAAAATATAGGTAAAAGACAAAAAAAAAAAAAAAAAAAAAAAGGAAAAGGAATGGGAAACAAACCACAAACCAGTAAAAAACAAAAACAAAAACAAAAATTCCTCTGGTGTCCACCGAGAGTACAAAACTACTGGATAGCACTGCCAAGCCTGCAGTAGAGTTTGTGCTGGATTTGAGGCTGCTCTTGGCCTCCAGATGTGGGGGCTGGGGCCAGAGTCTTCAGCCAGTACTTTCTGTATGTCCCTTAGCGGCCTCCCACCCCTTACCCTGTTTCTCTTGGTGGTGTCTCTCTCCCAGTTGCTGTGCTGTTTCCACACGGAGACAGGGCTGTTCCCAGGCCAGTGCACCTTTGGCTCCTCCTGGTCCTTGCTCAGCCTTGTGTGTTCCTCTCCCACTGGCGAGTCTCTGCCCTCTCAGGTCGTTTGTTGCAGGACTGGTTGAAATCCTGTGATATGGTCTGGTCCTCTGCTCCTGCTGTTTTAGTCCAAGGCTGCTCAGTTCCGATTCTTACTCGTCTCCTGGGGTGGGGCGCTAACTTCCCATTAGTTGCTTTCTGCTGCCAGGGTTACCTGCCTCTGCTTTAGTCTGTAACTTCCTCGGGGGAGAGAGGGGGATGCTGTGGGGTGCCTTTCTGCTCCCGCCCCTGGCAGCGTGGGGATGGCCTGAGGCTGCAGTGCAGAGGACAATAAATTTTAAAGAATGAACATTTTGTTCATTTTAACATCTTTTTGCCAGTAGTTTTTAAATTCCAATAGTTATTGATTTACTTGGTTTAGCAAATAGTTTCTATTCAACTATTTTCAAGCTAAGTATGGATATTGGTCTGAAACTACATTAAGGTAGTATTTTAGCCTGGGGATGTAGCTCAGTGGTACAACACTTACCCAGCACCTGTGAGGCCCCGAGTTCCATGCCACCACTGAAAAAAGGGGTGTTTTCTTTAAAAGTTACTAAGCAGTTGCTGTTAGCAAATGCTGAAATCTATTATTTTTGATGTTGACATGCTTTCACAACATACAAATCCTAGAGGCAAATTATGAGGTTTATCCCACTTCAAGAACCCCTTTTTTGGGCTGGTGAGATAGCTCAGCTGCATAAGCGCCTGCCTGGCTAAGCGTGAGGTCCCGAGGTCGAATCCCAGTACCCACATAAAAACAACAAAAAAAAAACACCTTTTTTTTTTTGGTGGCTGTGCTGGAGACTGAACCCACAGACTAGTACATGCTTGGCAAATGCTCTATCACTGAGCTACATGACTGGTCCTCAATTCTGCTCTTTCCATTTTAAAGTCTTGCCAGACTCCCAGTCTCAGGCCACCACCTCCTACTCAAACTAGGCCATCAATTGAGATCCTATTGCCTTGACATGAAGAATTCTCTCCTTAATCTCAGATCCTACACAGCCTCAACCCATTTATGCAGAAGATTGCAATTTTTTGAACTTTTGCAAGAAGTTTGTATTACCTAGAAAATTTCAAGGAACAAGTTTTTTGTTGAGACATGGTCTATATAGTGCAGGCTGGGCCTGAACTATAGCCGAGGCTGGCCTCAAACTCACAGCAATCCTCCTGCCTCAGCCTCCTGAGTGCTAGGATTACAGGCATGCACCACCACGCCCAGCTAGAAACAAGATTTTGAAAAAATTTCCTGACCCTCTAGGCTATCAGGTATTTCAGTTATGTACACCTAGAGACCCCTTTCTATAATGCATCTGTCATAGACCTGATCATCTCCTTCCTGTCTAGGAATGCAGCAACAGGGACAGGCAATTTACCTGTCTTCTTAGTCATCAGGCCTGGGTCAGGTATAGGAGTGAACACAGGAGGAAAACAGCTGGCAGTCATTTTTATCAGGCCCAGAAGGATCGGATTAAGGACATCCCCCTGCTTTCCTACACTTACACTGTCGGACAGGGTGATAGGGAAAATCTTGAGGGTGTAGCACTTCAGCGAATCAGAAAAACCACACAAAGCAAGCACCACTTGGGATTATTTTTCTAACTAAACTTTTATTAAATTATTTTTTACTGAAAGCTGGAACCATCAAAATCCTCAGATTAGCTTTAAGTGCTGGATGGAGTAAAAAAATCACAACAGACTATTAGGTGATCTGTGAACAGACTGGCAGACAGATGACAAGAGTGAGACACAACAATAACAAGAATGGTCTTTTAGGGGGCTAGTCAAATTCTTTGCTTTTGAAATTTTATTAGGAATGAACTAAAATAATATTAATAAAAGAAATCAAAAATTTAAACTGAGCCCCAGACTCACCAAATAAACCCCTTGGGTGGATTGAGTTTTGCATTATCTGCTACAGTTTGATCCTTTGAACAAAGGGAGGATTTGTCATTGGCTGCAATCTCTACCACCATCACCATCCCCGAGTGCAGATCCTGTTCTAAAAACAGACTATCTCCTAATTCCTGGTGGCTGCCAATCTCTCCTGACTATGGGGAAACTAACTTTGAAGGAGGAAGTTGTACTAGTGGTAGAGGTGGGTAGTCAGTAGGGAGATGGTTTTCTGGAGAATCCATTTGGATCTTTTCTCCAGGTGTCTGGTATGTGCCTTAGAGGTTTTTTTTGGGTTGTTGTTTTGTTTTTAAAAATTTGAAAAAAACTCCATTTGTGAAAAGTGAGTTATGAAGAGTGCTCTTTATTTGAAACCTCCACAACACAGACGCCAATCTTGTCTTGCATTGAATCATTAGCTGTGCACATCAACACATTCCAAGCACAAATTAAGAAATGCAAACAGAACAAAAAAATATATATATATATAATTTTTTCCCCTATCCAAAGGTTTCAAGTCTCAATGCAGCAAATCCTTCTGAACACAGAATCTGAGGAGCACACTGTTCAAACAGTTGGGACAAACAGGTCCCTGCAAAGGCTACTGCCTTTGAAACACACGGGGTGGGGATCATGGACAGCATGGAAAGGGAAGAGGAGGCGAGGAAAGGGAAGAGGAGGTGAGGAAAGGGGAGGAGAGGAGAAAGATAATGAGCAGGAAAAGGGAAACAGGTATGTGCTGGGGAAGATGGGGTAGTTGGGACACACACATGGTGAGTTGATGGATTTCATTTATTGGTTTTGACAGTTTTCTTTCTGGTTCTTTTGAAAAGTCCCCCCTCCCCAGGTCCAACAATGGTAGAAAAACCCCACAGAGGCGGGTAGGGCTTTATTAGGCCAGCCCAAAACCTTCAGAGCACTCCTGGATGGCCAATAGTAGCATGTGGCGGAGCTTTTCAAAGCTCTCATAGGCAGGCAGGTCCAGCTGATTAAAACTAGGGAAAGAAGAAAGATCAGTCCATGAGGAGAGATGGTAACTGAATTCATATTCCCTACATCCACTGGTTCTCTCACCCTGAGGAAGCCTACCCTCTCAATTCTTGCTGACTCCCAATTTTGTCCTAGCCTGGGCTCCCCTCTTCTAATCTAATCTGGCTCCAAATTGACCAGTAGGCACCAGAAACATAAATCTCATCTCTGCTGAATTCTTTAGACTTCAGCTCTCTGCAATATACCATGCTTTCCTGTGATGGTGTTTACCTGCCAATGTCTCCCCACTGTGTCTAGTTCATATTCTTATCTTAAGCATCACCTCCACAGAGCCACTAAACTGTGATCTACCCAAGGTCCAGGCCTGGGCCAGATTTATGTTCCCAATCTTGGGTAGGGACCTAGAAATATCAAGTCTGCAAGCTTGATCTGAATGCTGCAAAAGAGAAACGGACCCTCTTACCATGTGTGAGCTGAAGGCAGGCGATCTGTGGACCTGTCATCTCGATGGATCTGAAATTTCTGAATGCCATTCATGCCTTCAAGGGCAGCAAAGCCTTGCAGGGGCACCTTGGAAGTACCCGTGACAAACTGGAGGAACTTGGCACGGTCAGCTTGGTCAAAAGAACGTAGTGCTCTCCAGAACCACTGGATCTGCAGGACAGGACATAAAAAACCAGCATTAGGGAAAGAGCCCCTGGAAGGCAGGGGTATGGAATATGGGAAATAGGACTGGACTTGGAATCTTAGGCAAGCCCCCTCTGTAGGACAGGCTTTAGTTTCTTCACTCATAAGATAAACATCACCTGAAAATACCTTTCAATGACAATGAAAAGTTAGGTACACTGTCACCCACAACCCCTTTCCTCTAAGAGTACTGGCTTATAGGGTATCATACAAACTACAATACTTAAGAGTAAAAAGAGCCTATAGGAAGGGATGCCAGCATCAGCAGCTATTTACCTGAATAGAGTTGGACTGGTACTTGTGGTACTCAGTGTTGGATTTCAGATCATCAATGTCAATGGTGGGCAGTCCTGATATGAGCAGTTCTAATTCTTGTTCCGTGAAGATGGAAATGAGGCGCTTTGGAATGATCTCATAGAAGCCTTCTAAGAAAGCTGCCAGCTGTTTGCGAATGGCTCCTGATGAGAGAATCAAAAAGCCACATAACTTCTGAACTTATACAACTACTGGCAGTCAGTGGTGCCAATATGGCTCCTGATGCTAGCAGGTCTGACTGCTTAACCTACTGCTCTATTTCTAGGCCTCTGTATGAGTAGATGAAACTAAACATTTTTGGTTAGGTGTTTTGACTCCTTCTGCACAAGACATTTTTGGTTGTGTCATTGACGAGAAAAAATATGTTTCTAAAATGAATGGGGGCCGACCTATTCCTATATTGAGCAACTCGAGTTCTAAAGGACATTTCTCCTACCTGTCATTCTCATCTGGCATACCAGGTGTACATATTCCTTCTTATTCTCCTCTGTTACCAAGATGTTGGCTCCATTCGGTTTGAGGTCACGAACTTCACAGACTCCAAACTCTTGGACCTAGAATACCGGAAACAACAACTGTATGTATCAAGCTTGATCCTGGATGAGATCAACATAAAGACCTGGGAGCATACTCTAAACTCCTTGCCATACCCTCAGCAGGGAGATGAGGCAAGTCCATAGCAAAATGTAACTTTTCTTACTACTTATTAGCTCACAACTTCCCTGATAGGGAAAGACTGAGCAGGAATGAAGGAAAGTTCTTCTTTGGCTCCAAAACACATTAAGAAGGCAGAGAGGATAAAAGGGAACAGGGCAATAACAGCATGGCTAATGCATGTAATGTAACACAACACAATCTTTCTTTTTTAAAAATTTTTTATTGAGACGAGGTCTCACTGTGTAGTTCAGGCTGGCCTTGAATTCACTATGTAGTCCAGGCTGGCCTTGAACTCATGGCGATCCTCCTGCCTCAGCCTCCCTCCCGAGTGTCAGGATTACAGGCTTATGCCACCATGCCTTTTATGTGGGTACCGGGAGTCGAACTCAGGACTTCACGTTTGCAAGCAGGTGCTTGTGCCGCTGAGCGATATCACTGCCCTTTTTTCCTTTATGTGGGTACCGGGAGTTGAACTCAGGACGTCGCGCTTGCCAGGCAGGCGCTTATGCCACTGAGCTATCTCACTGGCCCCACAATCTTTATAGAACACAATTTAGGGGAAGGGTAACAAATTATTATTTTCACTTATCTCTATTTGTACAAGTTTTCTACAATCAACTATGTTCAGAAATGAAGAATTATATACTGGAGCATATTTGAAAAGGGGGAATTAGAAAAAGCCTGGACTACTTTATCTACTCTGATTTTTTATTTGTGATGTCTCACAAATACCCACTGCTCACTGCCTGACAGGTTATAGGGCACAGGGCTTCGAGAAGTCAAAATGGTTCCCTATAGCCATCTTCCCCAGAACCATGAGAGATTATTCAAGATCAGTTCTAAGGTGATCTCAAAATGGGTGTCCTGGACTGTCCAGAACGTGCTGGGGACAGGATCCCCGACCTACCTCAGTGCTGAAAGTGAGGTCATAGCCTAGTGTGGAAACATCATTTTCCAGCAGATAAACTAGACCCTGGTAGAAGTGGTAATCTTCACTCTCCATATCTGTGTATCTGAAACACAATTAGAGAGGGTCGTGTGTGTGTCTCTGTGTTATGTGCAAAGAATGGGACATGAGCAAAGCATGTGAACCCCAGAACTGAGAGAGTGTCAAGACTGTGCCATATACTTACCTGACAGACTTGCCCAAGATGTGTTTGTAGAAGGAGCGGGTAAAGTAGCACTCTAAGAGGCGGTTGTCATATACAGCTTTGGCCACAATGCGTCCGACAAACTTGAAGTAGCTGAGGTGGTTGGGGTTGCAGTGGGAAGATGGATTGATGGTGTAGGTGACTCGATCACCAGGTGAGGTACGGAACAAGGCATACATAGGGTTAAACATCTCTCGAGAGATGATCATATACCACTCCCGCAGGAGCCCTCCAGCATCCTGCCCTTCTTCTCCTTCAAACACTATATACCTATGAAAGAGTGAAAACAGAGCTGTGCAGGAAGCCCAGGGCAGAGCTGCCTATTTACCCAACAGTAAGAGTGAGGGAAAGGCTGTGAAGCAGCCTTTGGGGAGTATAGTATTTGATAAAAAGGTGAACGAAGTACCAAGAGCCCTGGGAAGACTCTTGACTTGTGTGATTACATAGATGGTGGGTACATGCCATGAGGGAGGGGGAAGAATCATCACACAAATCCAGTAATTTTCTCTTGCCTCTTCAGCTCCTGTGATACTTGGTATTGTGAACTGCTGATCTCCTCTATTTTGTTTCAGAATCACCAGTCAACAGTTACTCATTCGGTGGAGGTGAGTCACACACACAGTCTCCCCCAACCCAAGGTACAGTTTGCTAAGTAGGTTTCCCACTCCTAGTGTAACAATGGTACAAGGTCTCATTTCAAAGCCTTGAGGTGTATCCTTATAAACACGAAAGACTTTTCTGTCTGGAAATTGTTGGGTAGCTCAGACAAAGGGCCAGAAACAGGCCAGACCCAGGTGACAGAAGACAGCTCAGTGGAATTATCTAAACCAGATTTCTATGGAGGAGGGCAATAAATCCTAAATGCCCTGTATTTGAGGCCAGACTAAGGGATTGCTACTGTGTAGAAAGAGCCCGTCTTCTTTGCTCTGTTCTAGGTTCTTACAATCGATTCTTCATTTCTTCAGGGGATTTGCGATGAAGCTCACGATAGGAGTCTTCAAACACGTGGTCACGGCGAACATGCACAGCCATGTCTTCTTTCCGGAGCCCCTCGTCCAAACGCTCTAGCTCTTGGCGGAAATATCTTGGAAGATAATAAAAAAGGAAAATAGGATGGAGGGTAGCAGAGTAAACTTCCATTTGCATGATTAGGATGAAGATCTAGAATACTCTCTCCATCCCCCAAACACTCTAATCTCTGTTCCTCACCCACTTTGGAAAAGCCCAGTAGTGGGAGATGTAGATCATTTATTATTGGCTTTAAATTTTTCCTATCTCCATTAAGTAAGGGCCCACAGATACTGTGGTACGGAATTTCTGTAAGTAGGTAAGCATGTGTATGCATCTAAAGAGGAGAGTATGGATGACTCTAGAGGTGCTACAGAAGCCCCTCTGAACCTGGCTGAGTATACCCCAGGCACTTGCAGCTCCACCATGACCCAAAAGGATGGAATGGGACTTTAGAAATCATGTGGTTCAAAAATCATATGGCTCTCATTTTGTTGATGAAGAATGGACATGGCTGAAGGCTAGGGGTACAATGATTATCAGTGGCAGAGCTGAGTCTTTTCCCGCCCTATTTGTATCATTCCATGTGCTGTCACCAAGAGAAACTTCTGGCCCCAGGAACACCTCTGGCTACTCCCTGGGTGGAGAGATACCATTTGAGGACCCAACCCCCACCACATACTTGCGCTTGACATCAAAGTCGAGGACACGAATATAATCTACCAGGACAGCAAAAGGCCCATCAGCAAGATGGGTGGTGGACTGCCGTAGGATCTGATTCAACACAGTGCGGTGAGTCTCTGAGGGTAGAAATGAAAGCAGGAATCAGAACATCCCCAGAGGCTGCAGGAGAGCCCAACAACTATCTCTTCCTTGTTTCTGTGGCCTAAAATAGGAACCAGCCAAACACACAGGCCAGCCCTAGCTGTGAATTTGAATCTGAGCATTACAATCTACCCATACCTGGCTTCCCATAGCCCAAGGAAAAACTCCAAACACCTCAGAGTGGCACACATGGGGTTCCAGAGCAGGCTCCTACTGACTTTGCTACACTCATGTTCTCATACATGCTGTCACTCTTTCTCACTCTGCTGTGTTAGCTAAGGATAAAATAAATGAAATGACCTTGTATGAAGTGAAGCCTTCTACATCTGGGATTCTGAGAGTACCCTGTACCTGCAAAGCGAAGGAACTTCTGTGTATCAGGAGGCAGGCTTGAGGAGATGTGCATAGATGAGGGCTCCCGGGAGAAGAATGGGTCAAGGGAGGAAGGAGTGGCTGGGGTTAAGGGGGCGGGAGAGAGTGGAGGAGGCTCATCCTTGATGTGTGCCAGCTGGCTCTCACGGGTGTCTCGAACAGGAGGCTTGCTCTCCCGTTCTGTGGCATGGACCAGAAAGAAGGCCTCAACGGCAGGCTGTAGCACTGGAGTTAGGAATGAGAGAAGTGATGCTTTGCTTTAGTTTACAAACTTCAACATACCTTTCTACCTTCACAAACAAACCACAGAAATACAACATGGGAGAAATAATGAAAACTGGCTGAGAATATAATGGTGGAATAAAGTCACAGAGGATGCCAGCACTTCCTAAAAGCCAAAGAAAAATGACATAGGCAACCAGTTATATAAAGATTTTCCTGGTCTACAAAGTAAGATACCAGCTATTAGCCCTTAAATGCCTAGTGTTCCATTTTTGGAATGCCCATAACAATGGAACATAATACATTTTTTCCTCTTCAAATTCTCATTCCTTGAGTTTTTTTAGGTAACGTATGTGAATTTCATGCACAAATTCAAAAAATTGTGAACTTCAGCATAAATGGGTTGAGAGAGAAGGCAAACCCATTTTTTTTCCTGAGGGTGCTGGAGATGGAACCCAGGACCTCACGTATGGTAAGCATGTGTTCTACCATGGAACTACAACCCTAACCATGAGAGAGAAGGTAAAACTGTTTACAATACTGAGGCCAGAGAACAAACAATTCTTTGAATAATTCTTGTTATAGATGCACTGAGGGCTACCACGGAAGGAAGAATTTTAAGTGGGCAAAAGGGATTTGGAACCAGGGCCCTTCAAAGCACAACTTACCTAGCACCGCATGCTGGTCATGGGATTCCTCCAGTTCCTTTAAACACTCCCCCAGCATGTCCCATAGCTCATCTAGGCTCAGCTGTTCACTGAGCAGGGGTAACTCAGGTGGCCTCTCTTCTTTTTCTTTTTCTCCCTGTGGGGTTCCATCTGAGGCTACGGAATACATAGAACAGAGAGTCAGAAAACCTTTGATGTATACTCAACTTAGTTTTTTCCCCAGACCAAATGTACAGGGTACTAGACAGATCAAATAGAACAAACTGTTCGCCACAGAGTATTACTCACTGTACAACATATGAATTAATGTTTAGTTCTGTACTGGATGGCATTTAATAAAATAATAAATTTGGTTCCTCAGTTGCACTAGCCGTATTTTATGTGCTTAACACCCCCATGTGGCTAGTGGTTGCCTAGTCATTGCCTCATTAGCCCCAAAGAACCTCTGGGTAAGTTACCTAAGTGTAACGCAACAGTTGTCTTCCAGTCTACAAAGTATGTTTTCAGGACAGCATCCTCATTAAATTCTGACAGCCGCCCTGGAAGCAGGCTACTTTCTCCCTATTCTTTTCTAAGGGACAAGGCCAGAATATAAAATTAAATCTTTCTGACTCTTAAGTTCCATGCCTTTTGAATTAGTCACCTTGTCCTGGGACAATTTAAGACCCTGAGAAGCCATGGTGCAAAAGGCAGATCCCCCCACATGGCCAGTATTTTTTCCTGGTACCTTTTAGGGTGTACTCTGAATTCTAAGTAGCTAAGGAGCAAGACTAACCTCATCTTCTTAGTGGGAGAAAAAACTGCTTCCTCACCAGCGCTTCCCCTCTCTCCCCCCTTCTCTATCACACCTGTCCCCTGCTTAGGCTTTTTCTTAACCTCTGCTTTTTTATCCTCTACCCAATCCTGACTATTCATCAAGGCTCTGACAGCCTTAGGAGGCTTGAATCATGGCCCTGGCAACTATGGGTCATGTGATCTTGGGTAAAAGAAGATTGATAGAGAACATGGAAATAGCTACCTTCCAAAGTCCTGATGAGTAGTAAATGACTTAATATAGCACTCAAAAGACAGATGTCCTACGAGAACACTAACAGGAATGTGTTCAAAGGGTGCCAAAAAGTATTCTCTGTACAACTGACTTTGAGAAATGTCACAAATAATAGCTTTCATTGTGCCAGGTACTTCTAAGCACTCTACACATGGTATTATTTAATCCTAACAACAGTGAACATCCTTTATTTTCTCTTTTTCTTTTTTTCCTTTCTTTCTTTGAGACAGGTTCCCACTACATAGTTCAGGCTAGCCTCAGATTCATGGTGATCCTCCTGCTCCGCCTCAGCCATCCCGTACTTTAGATGAGGAAAAACGGAAGCTAAGAGAGGTTTGCCTCCCACGACTCAAAACACACTCTGTCTCCATGTGTAATATCCTATCACAATGTGCTTTGGTTGATTTAAATACTGAGTTTATACACTGGGGAGCAAAAGATCCAGTAGATATTCTCCAAGACTGGCTCTCCCTTTTGCTGGGTTGGAAATTGGAAGTAGTACTGACCAACGGACTGAGTATCCTGAGCACTGGGAGATGGCTGGTCCACATCCATGGGTGACTCCTCTCTCCGGACAGATGCCTCTGACTGGCTAGACTCGGACTGGATAAAAGGGAGACAAGGTCACATAAAGGGTGCAACTCTGCTTTCCTTGGGGACAGGCTAGAAGCTGGCTCTTCTACTTCTCACATACTGAGCTTAGAAAGCTTCCCATCTGGTTGGGGAACTGCAGCTCTCCAGGACAAAAGAATGGGTTTCCCACTTCCTTTGCTGTCCTCCACCCTGAGCTTGCAAATTCTCCAAAGAGCTCCAATATTTCCTACACTCTACTCCTGAGTACAGACTTCAATCTCCTGGGACAGGTGTGTGTAAACTCAGATAGGCAGAATGTA
Organism: Erethizon dorsatum; assembly: GCA_028451465.1. NCBI lineage: Eukaryota > Metazoa > Chordata > Mammalia > Rodentia > Erethizontidae > Erethizon > Erethizon dorsatum. The sequence goes on from CM051842.1 coordinate 44,730,936, forward strand.
GGCTTGGTCTTCGTCTCTATTTGTTCAAATAGGGATTAGTACAACCTCTCACCAGTAGATATTTAAAAAGCCAACATCTGTCTTATCAGGTAACAGGTAAGAAACTGGGCAGAAAAACTTACTCCAGAGAAACAGCTGTATTTTCCCTTTATACTCTCCTGGAGTCATTGCTACTAAGTTCTAGGCTATGTGGGGTATGTTCAATGAAACCATACTGTGTAACAGTAATTCTGCGCAAGAAAAAAACAGACCTCAGGAACTTTTATTTCCTGGGTCTTGGGATGGTAGCCTTACATGTTGCAAGGACAGGAAAACAATGAAAGAGTGCTGCACCAGGCATATTATGTCAGGCTTTTACTATAGTCACTCTGCTGGTACAATACTGAACTGGCTACCTAAATACCTGAAGGTCTGCTCTTGAAGTGCCTGAGCACCTAGGTGCCAAGGAATTATGGAAAACAGAGGTAGAAGCCAGGGTGCAGAGGGCAGCTATAGACAGAAGTGGCTGCATGGGATAGTAACCAAGCTTGGGGGACTTTCAGGGGTAGTATTCCTGAGATGTTTCTGATGACCTGCATTGTTCCATGAAACTGAAAAAACTTTACCCCCACATCCCCTCAGAACCCAGACATTTAGCATTAGGCAGTTTGCAAAAGCGCCACTATTGACTGGATAGCCAGGAATGGGGTATGATGGCCAAGCTTTAAATCAAACCGAATTTCAAACCAAACCAATCAACAAACAGTAAGAGAAACACCAGCAGAAAAGTAACCCTGTTGTCCAGAAGCATTCATATAGCAAACTCAATGCGAAAGCATACAAGGGCAATGAAACCCCACTGATGACATTGGGGAGGGGAGGGGAGAGACAAATGAATGAGGGGCCACAGGCATCATGCTAACCGTTGCTGCTTGTTGCTGTCTCCGCGCCCTTTGACCCTCACGTACCATTTGTATAATGGCATCAGCCTCAGCCTCCAGCTGCCGAACAGCTGCCTGGATGCTGCTAGCTGAGCCTAAACTGGAGGAACCTGGGAAGGGGAAAAAAAAAAAAGGCAAGATATAAAATGCAAGAAGAGGGAATGCCTGATTCTCTCTCTTTCTCTCCTGTCTCCTGGGCTGCCACGGGGCATCTTTGAGCTTTAGTTCAAGCAGCTTCAGAGTATTTGTCAGGCACTAAAATCTATCACTACAGATCAGGGCAGGGGGCATGGCACTAGGCAGACACATGGTAGCATGTGAGAGAGTTCTATGGGATAGAAGGAAAGAGATAGGGGAAATGATTTGGCAGGCCATGGCTGAGACAACATGGCCTCAGTTTTAGGAGTGACCAAGGAAGCGGAAAGGAAGTGTGCACCCGGTGAGTTAAATCTTGTTCAGGAAAAGGTTTCCTATTACTCTTGCATTCCTACTTGCTCTAATCAATCTGCTATGTAAACAGATTGAATGTAATACACAATGTAGCCATCAACACTTTGAACCTTATAAAAAAGGATCATCATTTCCCTTTTGAAAAGGTCAACTAGGAAGGAAACAGGATGTTGAGTCCTTCCCCTCCATGGACTCTAGGTTCTCCACCACCATCCCTGCCCCTCAAGTGGACACTCTAGTTTCATACCTAGCCTGCCTGTCTGCTTGGCTTTCTTGTTAGCTCGGCGTGTGTCATCTCGGAGCTGGATGATGACCTGCAGTACCCTCAAGAAGAACTTCTGGGTAGATGTCTTGGATGTCAACATGGACATAGAAGGCAGCTGGAGCTCCCGGCCACCCAAGGGTCGCTTCTGAGATGCCACAATTACCACATTCTCAGCCATGTCAAACCTGGATAGTGTAGAGGTGGCTTGTGTATATTGACAGCATCAAAGCATAAACACCCAGAGCAAGCAGGGATCTCTGGTATCACCATAAAGGTAAGGAACCTCAGAAGGAAATTTCATGAGTATAGAGAATTAGAAAAAAAATCAAGTCACACGTGTATACGACAAATAGAAAAATTACCCACAGAAAGAAAATATAAGAGAAGGTCAGCAAGAGCAAACTTTTAGAATGTCCCAGATTCCAGCCCACAGCAGAAAGGGCAGCTAACACCCACCTGCTCTGCATTTTGCCTTTCAGTTTGGTGGTCTGTGGCTGTTCCTCAGGTAGGCCATCAGGAGAGAGTGTTTCACACTGGGCTCGCCGCTGCTGTTCCAGGTTGTATTCCCGAAGCTCAGCCAGCAGGGTACCTGGGTAGGAAAAGGAGTCATCAAGTGTTCAGAGACTTCCCTAGTTAGTAGCTGAAAGTCAAACCTTCCCAAGAGACCTGAGCAGGCCACCCTCTTTGCAGAGAAGCCAGGGTGAAATGATTTTTGCTCTGTTTAGATTATTATGTGTGTTCATGGATCAACCACTTGGTAACCATTAATTTACCTAACCTCAGGAATCTGTGAATGCACATAAAATGCAACTTGGTGTAGAAAAGAACAAAGATCTTTTTTGGAGGCAGACAGGCTATGGTCTAAGTCCTACATATCTCTTGAAGTTAGAGGTTTCATGGTGATTGCAGGCAAATTTCTTACTGTAGTCTCAATTCACTTATGCATCTTAATAATGGGAATAATACAGCCCAATCTCCCAAGGTTGCTGTGAGAATTAGAAGGTAATTACGTAGTAGTAGAGTGCCCAGGCAGTACCTGGCCCATGGGGTGGGCTCGATAAACGGTAGCAGCCAAAAAAGGTCAGCGGGTAGAGGCCAAATTCTTTCAGAACCTTGTAACTGTCATACAGTAAATACCTTGAGTTACAGTCAACTCTCCTAGTCATCTCAGCCTCAGGGACATTTGTGGGAAGATAAATAATTAAGCAAGGACATAAGCTATAGGGAGACCCACAATTGGGATGGGGGTGGGAAAAAGCAGAGACTCTCCATTTTGACAGAAAATCTGGTTTTACTCCTTGGTCTGATCACTTTATCACCCTGAGTTTTACTTTCTTCTTGCTAAATTAGGAAGGAAAGTGATGGAAACGAGACAATTTGCAAGTGTTAAAATTTTTACATCCTCTAAACTACACAAAAGCAGAGGGTATTATTTTGACTCTATGATTCCTGAGCCTAAATGTAGTGTAGGTACACCTGTGAGGTGGTCCATGGGGCTCTTACAGGTTCTCATTTGGGACAAGGAAGGAGACCCTGCTGTTCCCAGGCATTCTCTTGTCCCCTCACTAGCAAAGACAACTAACCATGTGCTAGGCATTGGGGACATAGTCCAGCCTTGCTCTCAAATAAGAACTAAAACAGAAGAAAATAGGGGGTGTGCTATGGGAGAATGGTATAGTATAATTCAGTCTGGGGTCTTAGGCACACTTTCAGAAAGAGATGGTGCCGAAGTGAAAGGTTTCAAAAAGACAGAATGCCTTACTGTTATTACCTATCTGTTTACAAAGGGTATAACCCAGATGGCGAGCCCCATTTAGCAGCAGCTTGAGAACTGTGTCCCGGGTTCCAGGATCCCCTCGAGAGAGCTGCAGTAACACATTGGCTGCATCTTCTAGGCCTTCTTCAGAACAAGAGTGTGATGTTAACACCTGGAAAAAGGAAACAGGGGTAAGCCCCAAGGTGAGAACTCAAACCATGCCCACCCTGTCTTTTTGTCTCCAACCACGGCATTTCAGAAGTGCTTGGACTCACCTCCACGGAGAGCTGCAGCTGGTTTTCGGTGAGACCAGAGGATACCATCTTGAAGTCAGTAACACTGCTGCCTCCCTCACCCACCTTTGCTGGAGATTTGCTGCCTTTAGTAGTAGTAGTAGCTTTGAGGAAACACAAGGAACACTATAAGGCTCTGTGACACAAGCCAGAGACTTAAGTGGCAGAACCAAGGAATCACTGAACTATTCAGAGCTTCAAAATGGGAAAGAAATGAACCTACACATTTCTCCCAACTGTTCCTCCTACTGTGATACACCCTCCCCAATCTACTTTTGCAGATAATCCATAGTTATCTGTTACAGGGCTCATTTCCTGGAATGTTCTGGCTACCCCAAATGACACTGTATCCAGCATGTTTTTGAATGATACTCTGCAAGAATTGGCTCCCCTCACAACCACTACGGATATCAGTATGGAGATTCCTCAAAAAAACTGAACAGAAATTCCATTTGACCCAGTTATAACTCTTCTGGGTATCTTCCTGAAAGTCAAAGACATATTACAGTGATACATGCAAACCTATGTTTTACAGCAATACAATTCATAATAACTAAATCTCAGAAGTGGCCTATGTGCCCATCAACACATCAATGGATAAAGAAAATGTAGTATATATACAAACAATGGAGTATTACTCAGTCATAAAGGAGGATATACAGAATTATTTGTACGGAAACAGATGTACCTTGAGACCATAACGGTAAGTGAAATAAATAAGACACAGAAAGTTAAATATTACAGTTTCTCTTACAGCAGAAACCCAAAGTATGAATAATTTAAAGAGCAAAATAAATGATACATGACATGAAATAGGTAGACTTTGTGGAGATGGGAAGGGGATTTAGGGATGGGGGAAGAAGGGAAAGTGAAAGAGGATGAAGTTGCAGTATGTGTATGTTATCAATTCCCCATGATGAATATATTTATTATGTCTCACAAACATATACTAATAAAAATAGCCAGTAAATAAATATAATAGTTGCTTATTATAGGAAAAGAAAAAGAACTGGCTCCCCTCAGCTAGACTGGAAAGGCTGAGAGTTCCTTGAAGATGAGCATTTTCTCCTTTTGGTGCCTAGACTAAGGAAGCCACATTCACTGAATGCCTGCTGACCTCCACAGGAGTTTCTGTGTGTGTATGAGAGAGGGAGGAAAGCAGTGGGAAGAAAAGAGAAAAGGAAGAAGGAAAAAAACTGGGGCAGATGAGGGCAAGAAAACATACTTTGCTTTCACAAACAGAAATCAGGCCTATGGCTACCATTTAGGGAGGACTCCATGGGTGCAGGAGTGGAGGTGAGATAGGAGCCACAGTACGTGCCCTATAGCTCCCAGCCTACACCCAAACTTACTTGAAACAGTAGTGGTAGCAGTCGTGGGAGTAGTCGCTGTGGTTGAAGCAGCTACTGCAATGGTGGAAATAGCTGTGGCGGCAACCAGAGCTGGAGCAGAAGTGACAGGGGTGGTTGCAGCAGCGGGTGTGGGGGTGGCGGTGGCGGTGGTGGTGGTGGTGGTGGTGGTGGTGGTAGATGTGGTTGAGGCAGCAGCAGTGGTGGAGGAAGCACTGCTGCCAGAGTTAGCCTGTGTTTCTGATACTTTGTTTTCTGGGAGAGCAATTGAGATGAGAGACAGGAGTCTGAGAAGTTTCTCGGTTAAGAGAGAGCTCCGGCGAATGACGGGGTGTGACAACATGTTCATGAGCTGCCCTAGTGGAGAAGCCTCAAGGCTATATGGGGATGTTTCCCCCTCACCACCAGCGCTCACTGGCACTGACTTCACAGAGTTCTTGCCTTTCCGGCTGACATTCATGTTGTCCAGTTTAACCAATAAATCCCAGAAGTCTGTACAAATGCCACTGCTGGTGGTCTGTGAGGAGCATGGGCTGCAGGCCTGCTTATTGCTCCTCTCCCGATCGCTCTCACAGTTTGTTTCTTTGGTCCTCTGCTGTGTGAAGTGGCTGGGAAACACCTGAGAGGAAAAGAATAGGCTTGGTCTAAGGGGTCTGTACAGAATGAACTTTCCTGACAGGGAACTGGTTACGAGACTCTCCTCTCCTTTGGTAACACGGGGCAGATGGCATATAGTAGTTTTATCCAACAGATAGTGAAGCAGCCTAGAGAAACGAACAAGGGCTTTGTAGCAAGGCAGACTGAATAGCAAACTGTTCTGAGCCTCAGTTGCTGCTCTTATAAAATGGGGAGGAAAATGACACTATTTACAAAGCTACTGAAATTAAACAAGATAATGTATTTTGCACAGTGCCTGGCATAAGGCAGGTAGGCCCTCAATACATAGTAACAACGCTATTATTCAAAGAACAATGACTGGAAGTGGCACTAAGTCCTAGGTTCAACTCTTGTCACTTTTTAAGTCACATGACAAAACCACTGAAATCTGAATCCTAGCTTCTTCCTCAGATAGATGTTCTGATGACTTAGAGAATGCAGAAAAAGTATAAAGTTTAAAGGTAAATAACCTAAGTTATTTATTGGACAAGTGCTTAGAAAGGACAAAAAATAAGAGCAAAGAGGAAGACTTGTTAGCCCTTTTAGTATCCACATTTCATGTAGGCTGTTGCTGCCACCCCTTTTCTATCCTCAGGAGTTGGGTTCCTTCAAGCTCCTCACCTTGGCCAACTGAATGAGTGTGTCCAGAACATGTCTGCAGACAACAGGAGCAGCCTGAGGGTGGATGTGGACAGTAGAGCCACTGCTTGCATGCTTCTCTGTATGTTTGCGCCCTCCTGAACGCTGGATCTGAAATATATTAGTCCTGCAGCCTAAGGCTGCATCCATGGATACTGAGAGCCAGGAAAGCTGGTTGGAGCTCTTGGACTCCATCTTGTGTAGAAGGTCCAAAGGACGGTTCTCATGACTGCTCGACCCACAGCTCTTGCTTGACTTTTTGCCCTTTTCCTCACTTGTGGAGAGCTTGGGTGTCTCAATGCATAACTCACTCTCACTGCTGCGTTGCAAAATGGACAGAAGGCTACGAATGACCCAGTGGCGGGTTTGGGCATGATAGCAGAGATTTCTCAGTACTCGGTGTAGGCGGCTAGTATTGAGCTTTGGCTCATCCACAAAAAGCAGGACCAAGAGACAAGACAGGGCTTCATGGTCCAGAAGAAGCCGTCCTCGGAGGCGGAGGAGAGTGTCCACATTACTGCCAGAAGGCCTAGAAATATAGGTTCTGGTTAACACTTCAGGTAGAGTTCTGGAATGAGGCACAAGCTTGGGGGAGTAGAATGAACTAGATACCTCTAGGGAAGCTCAAGAAGGAAGGATGTACACAACTGCCTATTTTGTGTCTACTGTATACCAGGTACTTCATAATGTCTGTAACTTCTTCCCCACAGCACTGCTATACAGCCTACAAAATCACCCATTTTTGAGATGATGAACCAGAGAGGCAAAGAGGTAAGTGACTTGCCCTATATCACATGACAACTGAGAAGGGAACAGAGTCCTGCTCAGTTCTGTATTACCCATTGACTGGCAGAAATCTGACTGCATCTAATGTCTAGGAAATAATCCTTATTTTTGCCCTCTCTAGGCCACCAGAAGACTGCCTGCCTCATAGAAAATCACCTTTCCCTTCACATTTTGGCATGTTGGGCCCACTCAGCATCAGGATAGCTAATAACTTACTCCTTCTTTCTACTTCTCCAATCTAAACACTACCAACAAAGCAAGTGGTTTCTTGTTTTCTTTTATCTGCATAGGAGGCAGGTAGCATGTCTTATTAAAACCATGGCTAACACCTGCTGCCAGCCTGCTTTTGTAATTTTAGTCTTTGGTGGCTAGACTAACTCAAAAGTGTGGCCTTTTGAGAGGGGAGTTCAAAGATGAGGCTCTCCTACTCATTCAAGGAAACAGCCTAGAGTGGGTCATCCAGCCTGCCTTTCAGGACTTCAGCTTCCATGCTTATAAAATTAAGGGAGCTGGACTAATAAGACCTGAGTAGTAGTATGAGGTAAGGTGAAAAAAGACAGAGGTACCTGTTATGGCTACTACTACCCCCCATCTGGAAGGTGCCACCTCTCTGCACAGCAAGGCGAGTGTATTGGACGCCACGGTTCCCACTCAGGCGACTGGTAAAAGCTGGATGGAAAGAAAAAGGAAATTGAGAATGGAGGTAGTAAGCAGGGTCCAGGTAGGACAAAGGGGAGCAATGAACCGCCTCCAGCTAACGCCCTCCCACTTGCCTCTCTCTACCTGGGCTTCGGAGAATGGCAGAGAGTGCTGAAGTGCTGCTGTGCCCAAATAGCCGCTCGTGCATGAGCTGCCGCTGCCGTGCTTCCTGCTCTCGTCTCAGAGCTTGGGCCTCAGCTGCAATGTCAGGTGGCATTACAGCCAACACGCTGTCTTCCATGTCCTCTAGAACACTACGACGTAGGTCTGAGGGCAGAGTCTGGATGAAGGTCACAGGGTCCATGGGGGTGTCTGAGTTGGCATTCTGGGCCAGTTCCCGTCGCTGTTGTTCAGCTCTCTGCTGTGCCAGCACCTATGGAGCAGAAGAAGTCAATGGAGGCATATCTCCTGCCAGGTAGCTTGGCCCCATCATCTGCCCGCTCACATACTTCCTCCTGAATGGCTGGAGGCAGGGCAGCCAGGAACTCAGGGCTGACTTCGGTCACACCAGGATTTCCCACCACTGTAGTAGCTGAGCTATTTGTAGAGGGGGTACTTCGGGTTGGTGGACGAATGCCCAGCTGATTCTGTAGGACTTCCCGACGGATATCATCAGGCAAAGCAGCCAGAAAAGAGGGGTCTACGCCTTCAGGGAGACTGATACCTGAGGGAGATGCCCAAGAGAAAAGGAGCTCAAGTCACTGCTTTAAGGAAAGCGGCTTTGTGTATTTTCACTGGGCAACGTGGCAGACGAAGTCTTTGGTAGGGTTGCTTCTTTAAGAGCAAGCTCAGACTTCACTTCTCTACCTTCATCCCTCTTCTGGTCTTCTGTGCCTTTACTGATCTCCTCTGCTTTTAAAGGCTCAGCTGAAGCCTTTTCTATCATTTCTCAAACATTTACTGTGTTTCAGTCATGCCAGTGAAACATCCTCCCTAGGATCCAAAGGCCCATGTGTTAAAGGCTTGGTCCCAAGCCTGTGGTGCCATTGGAAGATGGTGGAACCTTTAGGAGGTGGGGTCTAGTTGGGAAGTCTTTCAGTTGTATAGAAGTGCCCTTGAAGGGTGTTTTAGGACCCTGAGCCTTTTTGTTTTAAGGTCACCATGTGGTAAGAAGCTTGTTCCACCTTATGCTTCCACCATGATACATGCCTCACCACAGGCTCAAAAGCAATGGGAGCAATGGGACCATGAACTGAAACCTCCAAAACCGTGAACCAAAATAAACCTTCCCCCTCTTTTTAAAGTTGATTATCTCACGTATTTTATTTTTTATATGTTGGTACCGGGAGTCAAACTCAGGACCTCACGCTTGCCAGGCAGGCACTTATGCCACTGAGCTATACCGCCAGCCCTCTCACGTATTTTAATGGAAAGCTGCCTAAAACAGTATCAATGAGGATTGAAGAAATTAAGTAATGGTCTAAGTTGTAAAGGTAGAAGTAGCACAGTGGGGAAATCTAAGAGACCCAAGGTTAGTGTGACTCCCAAGCCTGTGCTCATTCTATTATGCAACATCAACACCCCCTTACTGGCAATCCTTCTCCCACACACATGCCCTCTTTCTGGATGGAACTGTTTAGTGGACATTTCCACACAAAAAGCTACTAGAAGCCAAAACAATCCCAAGATAGCCTAAACACACATGGAACTCACCAGCAAGGGGATCTTCTTCTTCACTGCTTGTTGAAGGCAGTGGTTCTTCTAGGATTCCTCGGGAATCTGCTCCAGAAATGGCCACAGCAGAATCTCTGGTGGAAGAACTCTCAGAGGAAGCAGGGGGAGAGCTGAAGAAAATTAATTCTCAGGTTGTTCTCTGTAGTGTATTTTCTCATTTATAAAACATTCCTAACAGTATCCATTTCTCACAGACATCAGGTTTACCTCCTCTGCACAATAGGCATGCCCATTAGTTAACATGTTTGCAGCTTCAAATACCCTTTAACACATTCCTACTCTCCTCTTGCATACAGTGCTTACCTGTCCTCAGGTGCCTGGGTAGATTCACCTGCCCCATCAGCCCTGCCTTGCACTTCAGCTACAACAGACAGGGCATCCCCAGGAGAAGAGCCACCTGCTGTGGGCTGCTCGGAACTGCCAGCTGCTGAGGTATCACCCACAGCCTCTTCTAGGGTACAGGAAGCCAGGCTGCTGGTGTCCATGGGAGAGCCTTCCAGTTGACTGCTGACAGCTGTCAGTGCATCAGAATCTTCAGCTCTCTCTGGGGAAAGAGAGGCTGAAGGAAGTCACAGGGAGAGGTTAGAACTCTGCTTGGAAGGAATCTAGGTAACAACATGACAATGTCTTTGGTAGGGTTGCTTCTCTTCAGAGCAGTTAGCTTAGACTTTTCATTTCTCTATATTCATCTCCTGATGGTGTTTTCTGTGCCCTAATTGATCTCACTTGCTTTTTAAGGTTCGCCTTAAGCCTTCTCTATCATTTCTTGAACATTTGCTATGTTCAGGTATGCCTGTCTAACATCTTCCCTAGGCACCCTATATAAGGGAGTCTGTCACTGAGATTTTTGGCAGGTACCACTTATATATGCATGTCACCAATTCTAAATAAACAAGTCCCTTAAAGGAAAAAAAAATGATTCCTTAACGTTTCTCCACAGTACACCATAGGCAGCAGGCAGCATGACATGGAACACAGAAAACAAGAAGGTTTTCATTTACCCTGTTGGAATACTGTGCTGAGAATTTTGAGGCCTCATTTGAAACCAGTGGTAAATAGTGCCATAATAGAAATTAAGAACTGTATATGTGGAGTCAGAGGCTTGCTGTATGTGGAACTGTTGAAGTCAGACAGATCTGGATTTTAATTTCAGGTCAACTACTTACTGAGTGACCTTGAGCTAATCATTTCATTTCTGAGTTTTGGTTTTTTTATGGAGGTAATATCATCTACTTTGGAGAACTATTTTCAAAGATATAAATAAGAAGCCTGGCATGATAGTCCAGGAACAGAGTAAATGGCTCAATAAACAGTTGCATCCTCATCAATATCATTAGATACTCAACTACAATCACTTGAGGACACAGAGGAGAAATCTCAACTTCACCTAAGAAAGCTAATGTACAAGTTGAGATCATATTTGAGGACTTTAGCTCCTACTTATTTCTCTCAAGCAAGAGTAGAGAAAAACTACAAAGATAGCCATTCTTCCCTCCTGTTCCATCCCTAAAAGTTGAAACTCTACTCACTTATAGTGGGAGCTGGGGATAACTCCATCTGAGTTGTTTCTGCTTCTCCACTTGGCCTTGTGGGGCCCAAGTCCTCTGACTCTACAGGCATCAATAGCTGTGTAGAGCTTCCCCCTTCTCCAGCTGAGGACTGCAGCTCCTGAGGAACTTCTTCTAAGGCTGGTGGGGGTGGGAGTGCTGGCTGTTGCTGTGAGGGCTGCAGCGTACCAAGGGTCTCCTTGGACTCAGATGTAGCTGCATCAGTAGAAGATGGGGTTGTTGGGTAGCTGTCAGGCATAGGAGTCCCATCTTTCTCGGAAAGAATGATAATGGGGGTTAAGGGAAAACCAGCCAATGACTAGGGGAACCATCCCAATCAACACATGTAGCTTCACAAGTATCTCACTCAACCAGTGACAAAGGAGTACCGCTCACAACCAACTGCTCCAAGGAACAGCTCTTAGCTGGTCTGGTATACCCAGGACAAAGGCTAAAGCACAGTGCTAGCTCTATCCCAAGAACTAGAAATCTGACTTTGTGAAGCCTAAGAATAAAATTTTCGACGGGGAAGACTGCAGGTCACATAGATAGGGTGAGGCTAAATGTCTCTGTAGCTACACAGAAAATCTACTATCAAAAGCCTATGGTTCTGTCATTTCCTTATTTGCATGGAGCGAGGAATAGAATTTCCCTCGAAACTGTTAATAAAGTATACGTCGATTCCCTTGTTCCTTGTTCTACTATTGAGTAAATGAAGTCACTATACAGTCAAACAGCAAAGTATTTAAGTTTGTGTCCGAAAGTAAAATAATCAATTCTATGCTCCAATCAATGAAGGATTAGCCACTTTATACTGCTATCTGTTCACCCTAAATATTGTCTATCCCCTCCACCAGCCCTTTCCCCAGTTTCCGTTATTCAAAGAACACCTACAACTTTGTCTGATGGTGGCAACATTGCCAAGACTTAAGTGAATATGCTACACACCAGGGAAAGTAGTAAGTCGTATAGTTATCTTCTTATTGGGGCCTAAAATCCCTACCCCACAACAATACAACTTACTACCTCACCCCAGCACAAGCAGGATCCTTTAGTAAGGGCAGCAGGTAAAAGGCCATTTTACCTGGTGGCAGAACCTTTCAGAAACCTTCTGCTAGATTAAGGGCACCATTGCTCATTTATTGCTTTAAAAAACTTTGTATAGGCTTTGGTACAATCATTTCTCGACTCAAGTGCCCAAGGAGACAGAAGATACAGGGAAGCAGAAAAAGTTCTGAGGAAATAGGGGTGGGGGAGACATATGATACTACATGGACCAGTTGTTAGTCACAAAATGGCTATTGACCACTGTTTAAGAAAATTAAAAGGAACAGAAAAATTATACCATTCAGCCCACAAAGCTATCTTCCCCCAAAGCAGACTGTCCAACATTATGTTCGTGGACTTTTAGATTCCATGGACCAGTAAGATTTAGATATGAAACAAAACAAACCAAAACAAAAAAGAGGGACTAAAACAGGGGCTACCAACTTTCAGTTTACTCATTCATGTATTTAAAAAAATCTCATCTCAATATAATTTTTTTTAATATGTGGGTACCAGGAGTTGAACTCAGGACCTCGCGCTTGCCAGGCAGGCGCTTATGCCGCTGAGCTATATCACCGGCCCTCATCTCAATATAACTTAATAAGAATATTTTGATACCAAATGACTATGAAGGATATAATCTCTAAACATAAAAATAGCCCTTTGAATGACATGAAGTTTAGCTTTAAGAAAAACACATTAAACTACCCTTATTTTGTTCACTTCCGCTGAGGACTGGCATTTGAGAACCAATGTCATTAGGTAACAACAAAACATGAACCATCATGTTCACCAAAGAAATAATCACCTCAAAGATGTACATGTTCAGTTTCAGAGGAAAGGAATTGGATACACGACCTTGCTACACATGCCAGAATAAGTACAGCATAACCAGAATAAGAACCTGAGCAGAGCCATTCGGAGGGGAGATGTGCCACCGTGGGAAAGACAGTAGACTGTATAGTTATCTCCAAGATGGGGTATGACCCTAAAACTATACAATCTACTACCTCATCCCACAGAGCACCAGCATCCATCTTCAGCCCAGGTGGGCCAGCTACTTGGAAGGGACAGGAAACAAATCCCACTAATCAATTAACAAAGAGGGAAAGGGAGACTTACCTGACAGGTTCTGTTCAGTGGAGTCATTTGTCTTAGATGTAGTACACTGAAAAGACAAGGCACAGACCAATGTGGAACTTTTGTGAGCAAATGAGATAGAAATCAACTGTGAGGGGCCGGTGAGATGGCTCAGCGGCGTAAGCGCCTGCCTGGCAAGCGTGAGGGCCCGAGTTCGACTCCCGGAACCCACATACGAAAAAAGGGCTGGTGATATCACTCAGCGGCACAGGCGCCTGCTGGCGCGTGAGGTCCTGAGGTCGACCCCCAGTACCCACAAAAAAAAAAAAAAAAAAGAAATCAACTGTGAGTCACCATCCCTCACCTAGACCAGTGATGGTGAACCTTTCAGAAACAAACAGCCCACTGTGGCACACATGCCATAGGTTCACCACCAATGACCTAGACCATCTAATGAGTTCAGTAACTAGATGGAAAATGCTTTGGCCAAGTGACCAAAGGAAAATATTCTAATCTATTTCCCTTCCTTGGGCTTATTTTATCCACCCTTGGTTTTTTTGGGGGGTTGTGCTGGGGATCAACCCCAGGGTATCACACCTGATACATGCTAGAAAAGCACTACCAGAGCTACATTCCCAGCCCTGGCATAGCTTTTTTGGTCATATACTTGGTTTGCTTTTTTTCCATCCTTTTTCATGTGTTTGAAATAATATCCCTGTTTATAAGGCACAAAATTATATATAAAGATATCTGTTAGATCAAACTTATTATAACTAAACACTCAAATGTCCTTATTTACCTTTTATATTTTTTTGGGATTGGGCTCAAGGCCCTGGATACACTCTAACACCTAGTCCTCAACAGCATTATTTTTTTTGTGTGTGTGTGTACCGGGGGTCGACCTCAGGACCTCGCGCGCCAGCAGGCGCCCGTGCCGCTGAGCGATATCACCGGCCCTTTTTTCGTATGTGGGTTCCGGGAGTCGAACTCGGGCCCTCGCGCTTGCCGGGCAGGCGCTTATGCCGCTGAGCCATCTCACCGGCCCCGTCAACAGCCTTATTTTTAATCTACCCATTACCCTAACTACTATCCTAACTACACCTAAGTCTCATTGCTATGCACTTCTATTAGTTTTACTCATATATTTTTAAAGCTATAATATCTGAGGTCCCACAAGTTTCTGAAAAAGTAGGTAAGCTTTTTAAACCAAAGTCATGTTACCTATCACACAAATTTAAGGCCTGGAAAAGCAACATGTAGTGATGGGATTTAGGATACGTATATTTCCTCTGATCTGACACCTAAATCAAGCTTATTCAAATGATGTAACAAGGGCATCCTGGTAAGGCTCCCTATAGTGAAATATCACTGAGAAATGGAATCGAATAATCAAGAGCCTCAGGAGACTCAGGGTCTCCTCCTTGTCTGGCTCTAGTCCTTGGAGGTAGGACTAGGAGGTGTGACTGTTTTATTTTAGTTTTTCCCTATTGGATTTTATTGGTACATTTTAGATATAGATAATGCTCACATTCATCACAGAGAATTTGTACATGTACATGATAACTTGTTTGTTTAGGTGTGACCGTTGAGTGAGGACATGTTCTAGTTCTGGCTCAAGATTTTCCAGTGAGACACTGGAGAAACAACTTTCCTCTGGATTTGAATTCTTTCTGCCAAAATCCAGGTGAATGTATGGTCAATTTGGAATGAGAAATTTCCTAGGTTTAATGTGAAAGTCCTAAGATTCTTCAGTGACTTGGTACCACAAACATGCCACAACCACAGGAAAATTAAGGCACAAAGGCAAAGATGAGTCCTCTCAGCCCCTGGAAATCACCTGTGCACTCTGGTCCCTGTTCTCCTTATCTTCTTTGCCTTTGTCAGTTATCTTTGTTTCTTCCTCAGCCAGCTGTTTCCTGCGTTTCTCCCGCCTCTCTTCCAGCTCCTCATCCCGCAGAAATTCCAGGTGATTGACAATGGGAACTTTAACCACTGTTAGCAGAGAAGTAAAGATCAGTTGTTTGGGGGAAGAAGGGGTGTGCTGGGGAAGAAACCACGGCAGAATGTGAGGGCACCATGAACCAGGGAAACAACTCTCTACATGGTCTTCCTAGCCCTGGAGAATTACTACTGCCCTAATAACCAAATAACTAAGCTGCCACACACCTGAAACACAGTCGTGCATGCTCTCAGCATCAAGAACTTTGCACTCCTCTGTCCAGCGGGTCAGGGCTGTAGGGATGCTGGACAGGGTTCCTGTAGGGAAACAAAGGTAAGATTCTTGGCCCTGTCAAGTGTCAAATGAACCAAAAATCACAGATTTTCTTAACAGGACCCAAAGTTTATCATAAGGTTTGGCACATAAAAGGTACACAGAGACAATAAAGTTTTTGTTGCCCTTGGCTAAATCACTGAGTGGTTTCTGTTCCTATAGCATGTGGTTTCTCCAGGGTAGACACTCTTCTGCTTTTCCTCAGTAAGGAAAAAGAATGACATACTCTACACCCTCCCTTTACCACACAAACTTGCCTGCTTGACTGGTAGCTGTGCTCTGGTCATGAAAAAAGTCATCTAGCAGTTCATCGTCAGACCGGGCAATGATGTGGACGTCATCGTTGCCTACCAGGAGGCGGGCTCGGCCTCGGCTTTGTAGGGGAAGGCTGCTGCTCAGCTGAAGGATGTCAGCAGCAGCCGAGGGACCAAGTAACCTGTAGGGTATGGTAATGTACCCAAGGTCACTACCAACCTGTGACTGTGAGAGCCTTCATTCAGTTTCTCTACTAAATTCGTAACACAATTATGGACCTGATATAACTCTTAGTTACTTTCCTATCAGACCAATTAGAGAACTTTATTTGGATCGAGAATGCGTATTGCTCTGTAACTCCTGGTATGGGCAGTACCAGTGCCAAGTTTCTGTGTGCCAGGTACGCTGTTAGGGTATAATGCCTCTGTAGTGTGTACATTGACCTTTATAATACTTACATCTCTCTTTTTTATTTTAAAAAAATGTTTCTCCTACTAAACTCTGAAGTGGAAGCAGGAAATGTTGTCCTGACTACATTCAAAATGTCAAGTGCTTGACACATGTCAGATGCTTAATAGCTGAATAGGATTCTCAAGTAAAAGAATAGGTCATATATATATAGGTATTTTACCAAAGTCTGTACATACATCCTACAAAGAAATGGGACACACATGTTATTTGTGTGACAACAGCATTAAGAGAAGAGCTATTTCCTCAACAGTCAAGACAATGCTGAAGCTCAGTGAAGATTCTTACAAGAGCACCAGTGGGTCCAACAGATCTTTGTAACTTACCTCTGGAGTATAAGAGGAGGGTTGGGCTGGCGATTTCCAGGGTAGTGAACGTGAATGGTGTGGCCTGTATTGGCTGTCAGTTGCCTCAGGGTCCTCTGACTGCGTCCAATGCCCTGAGTGAGACGAGTTGTGGAGGAGCCACTGCCCAGAGTCAGGGAACTGTGATCTGCATGGCGTACCATCAATGGGTGGGTGGTAGGGATATTTCCTGGGGATGGGGGGATGTCTGCTGCAAGGATAATATGCAAAAAGGGGTAAGTGCCCAAAAGACATTTCTTCTATGGTTGTTCGAACAGAACCATGTCTCCTGGGCCTTACTTCCTCACACGGAAACCTGAGCCTTGTCCTTTCTCCCTCATTCCCATAAATAATATACAATCATTGATACTACAATAGCTTATGCCATCATCTCTCATCTAGATACTGCGACAGCCTCCTAAATAGTACCTTCTCCCAATCCATTCTCCACACTACAGCCACAATGATGCTTCTAAGGCCCCTTACACACATGCTGCTCCATTTTGAAGACCCTTCTTCCTCTTCCTGTATCTGCTCTTTTTTCTTGGCCTGAGATGTCACTTGCCCTGTGATACCTGACTTTGATAGACTGGGTTAGATAACTCTTTAATTTGTGCTTTCTTACCACATTACGATGTAATACCTGCTAACTTAATATTGCTAACAGATCATATGCTCCTATGAGGGACGACTACTTTCTGTTACTGCTTTATCCCCAGTATGCACACCTCAAATATCTGTCCAATTTGCTGAACAGACAGAAGTTCAACTATAAGGAAGATGAATGAAAATCACAAAAATGAAGAAAATCATGGAAGATTATCTTGAAAATTAGATAATCCAACCCATTTTTTTAAAAACATTTTTCATTTACAGGTGATAAACTGAGGCTCAAAGAGGTAAGAGATTACTTGGCCAAGACAATATACCAGAACAGTTCAGTGTTTTCTGCTATGTTATGCTTTTGATTTGAGGTCAAGACGTGTGCTATCAAGACAGCTTGAGTCTTAAGAACTTAATTCTAAATGACGCTTAAAGTGAACTTTGATGTTGATAAGGGAGGAGGAAAGAGATTCACTCTCCCCTAAAAAGATGCATCCTTGATGAAGAATGATTATGTTCAAATCCACTCCCCAATGCCAAGCTCAAAGGTGTCCATCCAAACCCTCAAGATCCAGTGCTACAGAAAGTAAAGGTTAATTGCCCTATCACTGTAGTGCGTACGCGGGTGCCCGATGCAGTCAGCCTTGGTCTCACAAGCAAAATGATCAAGTTATCCAGGCTCTAAAATGGCTGCCTGTTTACAAAAGCAGCCTCCTTCTTGCTAGTCCTTCTTCTAAGGATATGCTAGTCAAGGATGGATTCAGATATCCCTTGCCCCAGGAAGTCAGCATAGGAAAAGAAGTGCGGTCTGTATCAGATTGATAGTTGCTTTGGTTCACTGCTTGGCATACCCTAGAGAAGGGTATAAGAATCAAGAGATAAAAACCCAGCTGAGCCCCTGTATCTTACTAGCGCTGGAGAACATGTTGTCAAACTCAATGATGAGATCATCCTCCCGGTCAAAGCGCTCAAATCGGACCAAGGGAGAAGTGTTCATATCAGGGTAATCCTCATCCAATTCCATCTCAGAGCCATCGTCGTCATCATCTTCATCTCCCTCTTCACCTTCATCATCCTCCTTAAGGGAAAATAGGAGATGGAGAATTGCGGGAGGTAAGGGTTTTCTGAAGTCTGATGTCATGGCCACAAGTGCACATGAGGGAGGCTGGTGCTGAGGCTAGCTAGCAACCCAGACTGTTGTTTTTGTGCAGCTCTGGGTTCCCACAGAAGACGGGTTATTTCAACCAACCCAAACCCAGTCCCCCCTCACCTGATCATCTTCCTCATCTTCCTCCTCCTCCTCCTCTTCATCCTGACTATCATCCTCATCCTCGTTACTGCCACTGCTGTCCTCTTCCTGAGTGTGCTCCTCCTCATCCTCAGGGTCCAGGATATTCATGGAATCTAAAACAAAGGGAGCACATTGGAGGACTATACTGAGTAGCTACAAAACAGGCTACTGAGCAAGCCAGCAGACTGAGTGGGAAGGCAATGGGGTATCTGACTCTAGGAGAGGAAGAATCAGATCTGGGGTGATTTACAGACTTAGCAAGCAAGCTCCGATTTCCTGAGAGTGCCAGTCTGCATCAACACGCTGAGCAGGGTGGCTGAATGAGGAGGCTGGCTCCAGGGTGGTGCTTGAGGAGCCCATTTTCTAGGACTTGGCCAAGTCTGCTAGTGCCCCCTTGCCTTTTCAGCCCTACTATGCTACTGACTACATCCTACTGGTAAGAGGGAATCTGGAGCGATGACAGCAGGTGGGTGAGAAGAAAGTGAACCACGTAAGAAGTGACAAACTTTGGGTAAGTAGTAGTAACATATTTGAAAAACTGGCTGAGAATAAAGTGGATGGTGTATGTCAGCGCATGCAGACAGATGCTTCCTTATTCTGCTCATGTGGGCAGCTGCCTCCAGGAAAACCCTAGTGTAGTGTCTGTCAGACGTGCAGGGCATACCCTAGAGAAGGGTATAAGAATCAAGAGATAAAAACCCAGCTGAGCCCCTGTATCTTACTAGCGCTGGAGAACATGTTGTCAAACTCAATGATGAGATCATCCTCCCGGTCAAAGCGCTCAAATCGGACCAAGGGAGAAGTGTTCATATCAGGGTAATCCTCATCCAATTCCATCTCAGAGGGAATACTCAAGAAGGGAGGCCTTTCTGGCCTCAGCATTCTCACCTTCTCGGTTGGCCTGTAAGGTGGAAGCTTGGCTGAGGTTGGAAGGAGCTTCATCCATCAGCACGTCCTCTTGTGATTCATCCTCTCCACTTCTGCTCACTGAAGGTTACAGAGCAGAGCCTTCACTGAACAACAGAGGACTTCCCTTTCCAGATTGGGTGCGCCTAAGTAGCTATGTACACCTAGCAGATATCTACTTTTTTTTGGATGAGGGATAAGACCTGGATTCTTCGCTGCTAACTAGCTAGGTGAGCTTGGCCAGTCACTTTACCTGTCTGAGTCTCAGTTTGCTCATCTGTAAAATGGGATCATCCCATCTGTCTTGCAATTCCCACTAATTGTGAAACCACAGAGGATAATGGGTATGAAAAAGCTTTGTAAAATTTAAGAATACATGTCTACTTCCATTTATCCTTTGATTTTCTTGATCAATAAAATAAAAACACATATACCCTCAAAGCCAAGTGACAGTAGTGTACCTTTTGTCACTTTTCCTCTGAAATTTAAAAAAGGGCCACCCTTAGTCACTCTTTTGTATACATTTGAGACCCAGAGGCAGAGAAAGCCCCCGGACTTGACTGAAGAACTGAAAGGAAAGCACTTCCTCACCCTACAGTCTCTTTTAGTCTTCTATGAAAATAAACACTCTTTTGATGTGCTTGAGGTTATCATCTATACTTATGGTCACCCCCCGCCCCCACAATACTTCAGACCTGCCACAGGCCTATAGATGGCTTGTGAATTTCTCATCTGTAAGATTATCAACATCAAGACAAGCAGCAAACTAGGCTGGATATGAGCCCTTAGGCAGAGCTGAGCAAGCAGATGATGAGAAAAAGGATCCTCCCAAGAAAGACTGAAGCAAAGGAAGAGGCTATACTCAGTTCTGGGGCTCTCACCTATAATTGTACTGTTCCCAGATCCGCCATCCCTCTCAAGCAACTCATCTATCAGGTCCTCCAGCTCATTCTCAACCTGGAGAGAAATAGAACATACATATGGATGCACACAAGTCTATCATTGTGCTAGCACCAAAACCCTAAAAAAAGCCAGCAAGGGAGCATACATTTCTAGGATAATGTGTGATGCAGGATGTTACATAAAAACCACACATTTTGTGCTAATAGCATAGAAACTACCATGTGCTGCCAATCCACAGACTGTCCTTCATATGGGTCCAGCCCAATTAGCTGATACCAGGTTGTCCTATGCTGTCCAGGAATACATGTAGTTCTCCTTAGAGTCAGTGGCTAAGGACCACAGACCCAATTTCTTACCCACTGCTTACCAGCTCCAGAAATTACAATGCTTTCTCTTTAGGGTCTTTAGAAGACTGCCATGTTAATTGCAGTGAGAGCTGTGCTATGGGATGAGGTGGTATTAAGGAGATTCCATTAATGATGAGAGCTGAATAAATCAAAGATCCTGGGCCCAAAGGCCTCAGGCCAGCTTTCTACTTCAACATTTCACCTGTCCCTAAATTTTCTGGTTGGGATCTATACCATTTCATAGTACATGGCACACTGGCCCTACCCCCATCCCTCCTTTGATACAATTCAAATGCATTTGCTGAGCATCTACCAAGTATATCATTTGTGTTCCTCCGCAAAGCAGACAACATTGAGGCAAGGATCTATAGTACTCACTCACCCACACCACCTGGGAGTTTGGTTCAGTGCCGCAACAGGGAATGCTGGATGATCTGCCTCCCTACCTGCATCTCTTGTGAACTGAGCACCTCAGGCTGCCCAGCAATCACCACTGAGTCGGTTTCAGCCTCCCCATCCATGATATCCCCATCTGCCACCTCTGTCTGAGTGACATCATGATCCTCCTCCTGCACTTCTGCTTCCCCAGGCTCGCCTGAAACAATCAACCAACCAGCAAAATAATCAAAGGGTGTCTATATGCTGGGAACCATGAGGCAAGCGTGAGACAATCCTTTCCTCAGCCAAGTTTACAAATTCTCAGAGAATAAACGAATGGGTGACAAAGGAAAAGACAAGGCTACGTGTGAGGATAGCCAAACAAGGCTGCAATTTGAAGGAATTCTTTGTGGGGCAGATTCCCACGCCACTACGATAGATCTCTGGAAGGCCAGCAAGTTCCCAGGGAAACAACACCAAGTCAGAACGGTTGTAATCCCGTGCCCACAAAGCAACTACATACACCCGCCCATCCAGTTCTCCAGTCCTTTGGCTCTGATTCCCTACCTGGGTCTTGCTGGTTGCTATTGGAGTCCTGAGAGGCTCCTTGGGCATCCTGCTCAGACTTGCTCTTGCTAGAAGCACTCTTGCTGCCAAAAAGGCTACTGGGCTGGTTCACAATCCGGGAAAGTGTTTCTAAAGGCTTCAGAGCAGCATTGACTGTGTTGGCCATGTTGGGACTGAGATAAAGGAATACACAGAGGTAGAAAAGTACAAAAATACTAGGTGTCTGTCCTTTAAGTGCCACTAAGGATCTTACAACAAAAGCTTCTAATAGAGAAAGGGGCACAAGGTTGTAAACTAACATTTATTTTACTTACTATTTACATAAAAAAGTAAAGGCCTTCAGAGAGCCATCCCCAAAGCAAGGGTTAAATCAACACCGTATTTCATGGGGCTGTGGTAACCATGCAAGAAACAAATTCTTTGACTAGAAGTCAGAATGTATTCTAGATGACCACATGCAAGTAGAAAACCACTTCTGAGACACACCTAGGCTGTATAATAAACACCAAAAAAAATTTTTTTTGGTGGTACTGAGGATTGTACTCAGGGCCCTTGTGCACGCTAGGCAAGTGCTCTACTACTGAGTTATACCCCCAGTGGATAAAAGTTTTAAGTTCTGTGGATTTCAAACTATACTTTGTAGGGCTTCCTAGAGTTCAGTAAAAGTATCATGGGAGCTGCAATTGGAGGTATGGTATGACTTATAAATATAATAAGATGTATAAGGCCAAAGAGATGCTTGGTAAAACCAGAGTTCTGTTTATCTGTATGCATGTGCTCTCTAGCACTCAGACAGTGGTCTCTGATACCAACTAACATTAAAAGGAACCACAGCTCATCAGAACAAATGATTTCAGGAATAGGCCATGGAAGATAAAAGGCATGCCTGGGATCTCACTGTGCCAGAAAGCTTTCAAAAATTCATGGGGGAAAGTTAATGGGATCATTATCACAGGCCCAATTAAGAATACCAAAAAGAATGATGATGATGATAGGTCAACACCATTTACACTGAATATAAAAAGAATCTACATTAACTGAGATATAAAAATGGGGAGGGGATTCTCTTTATTATGGAAGAATACCAGTCAGCAAACAAGAATGAGAGAATCAGAAAATCACCAATATTGCAACCAGTAATGTAACTGATCCAGGCAAGGCCACTGCCAAAAAACCACTGAGCTAAAAATATTCACTTGATCTTCACATGATCTCGTACCAACTGACCCATAATTACAAAGTGGAAATCTAATAGACATCATTCTATTTGATCACATCTAGCACCGACAATAAGACAAAGTGACACTATGTGTCGTCTGATGTGAGAATAAACATCATTTACATACTACTTTCCCTAAAAACATTTAACATGAACCTAATTGTAAGGAGGAATTATGTAAATGTACACTGAAGAATGTTCTGTAAGACATCAGGCCTTAAAAGACCTGTGAGGCCGGTGAGATGGCTCAGCGGCTTAAGCGCCTGCCCGGCAAGCGCGAGGGCCCGAGTTCGACTCCCGGAACCCACATACGAAAAAGGGGCCGGTGATATCGCTCAGCGGCACGGGCGCCTGCTGGCGCACGAGGTCCTGAGGTCGACCCCCCGGTACCCACCAAAAAAAAAAAAAAAAAAAAAAAAGACCTGTGACAATGAAATGCTATGTGTTGTCCTCACTGGATCACTGATTAAAACACTCTCCCAGGATATAAGACATAATTAAAATAATTTAGGGTTTATGAATATAAAGTATATATAATATTTTGTTAATGGTAAATTTCTTTGGTACAGTAGTGGAATTCTAGCTATGTAAAGGAAATATCTGTTCTTAGGAGACATTAGATTAAGTACAATATGGAGGTGAAGTACCATTTGTTTGTAACTAATTTCTAATGATTGAGCTCTGGAAAAAAAACAAGTAAAGCAAATGGAGCAAAATGTCAACGGTTAATGTAGGTGGACATATATTTTTTATTTTTTATTATTTACTACTGTGCACTCTACTACTGACCTGGACTCTTAGCTAAGTATGAAATTTTTAAATGTTTTAAAAAATGGGTTTGTATTAAAAAGACAAAGATGTCCTGAAGGGGTCCCACAGGCCAGAGATTTAATCACTTGGGGACAAAAAAAGAATGACGACTGCAGTGATCCAAATAATTCAGTCAGTGGTTTAAAGTAGGAACTGTATTTCAGGGTAATCAGACTTTGCCACTGAGGTTATCTCATAGAAAAACACGAGCTAATAGAAAAACACGAGCTAATAAATTAGAAGGAATAAGAAATCAGATGCCATTCAAAATCCCCAAAGAAATCAATTGACTCCAGCAAGGATTATCAATTGATATTAAGTTTATAAATTAGGTATATTCTTGATAGTGAACTACACATTTGTACAGTTCCAGATTCTAGCAAGAAAGGAGTAATGTACTACAGTACAATCATGATTATCATATTAATTCAGTGGTCTTAACAGGAATATTAATAGCAGATTCAAAGAGAGGTGTGTTACCATGACACAATATGAGATGTACATAATGTAAGATATAAAATATGTATTCTAGGTTGAAATGTTTATACTGTTCCAAAAAACCTTCAGATCTAACTAGAAGTTCACAGAAAATAACAAGGAATAAAGGAACAAGTTAAAATATACTGCACGTAAGCACCAGAACAAATCCAGAAGGTGAAACCTTTCACAGGACTTGGCCACTGCAACAAATTAGAATCATGAACAATAGCAACAAAATCAAGATTTAAACAAGATCTGTGTTAGAAGACCCCTCATGTTATGCAATATCACATACATAATAACATTTTAATAAAGAATACATACAGGAATGTAAAGAAAAACATGAAAAGATATTCAATGAGGTAACAGTGGTATCTGGGTGGTAGGAATATAGTACCTACATTCTTATTTTTGATCATTTGTATTTCTTAAAATACACACGTAATCTTCTTATAATAAAAGGCTAGTTTTATTTAATGTGGGTAGAGCCAGATGTGGTGGTGCACATCTGTATCCCGAGCACTTGGGAGGCTGAGGCAGGAGGATCACCGGGAGTTTGAGAGAAGCCTGGGTTACACAGTGAGTTTAAGGCCAGTCTGGATTACATAGTAAGACTCTCAAAACATCAAAAAGTGGGAGGAAATAAAAAAAAAATTAAAGGCATACTCCAACCCATAAGCTTGCAGCAAATGATGTAACCAACGCCTTAACAAGGTAGGTAAATGCTTTGCTAAAACCAAAATACAACAAACTCTGTCTCCCACCTACAGCTGAAGATTTCCCATCACACCACTTGCCTCCTCATCACGAATCTGGTGAGGATAAGAGGGCAAAAAACCTGAGGGTTGGGCATGACCTTACCTGGACAGGTCTAGGCTGTGAGGTACTCTGGCCAGGTCATTAACCAGTCCCTTCTTTAGGAAGAGTCGAATGATGTTGTTCATGCCATTGTGCTGAGTCTTGGCTGTGGCACTGCTGTAGAAGCTGGAGGTGGAGGGGCAGGACTCCATGATAGTACTGATGATACACATCACTGCCTGAAGCCTGGGAGAGAAGTTCGACACTTCTATTACGCGAATACAGCCATTCTTAATCCATGACTACAATACCTAGCCTCGGATAACTCTTGTGCCTTTTGTGTTTCCTTCTGGAAGTAACATCTAAACAGGTCAGAACTATTCCTTGGGTGTTGGCATTCTTCATTTATAAAAAACAAATTATATTTAAATTAAGGAAATAGAAATGCATAGCCTATTCAACTTCTTGCTTGAAGACTAGAAGAAAATTTTTTCATTTTCTCTAGTTGTTTGCCCACTTTCTCCAAAAGATAATTAGTACTCTGGGTATTTTGAAGCACCATTATAACTATTTAAAAAGATCAGAGTATATGACTAGTATGACTAGAATTTTTGTTCATATCCAAAGGACTCCATAGACCAAGAATGGGGTAAGGGGATATTCTTGGTTATCAGCACTAGGTCAGGCATGAGTTTTACCTGGCATGCTTCTCTGTACTCTCAGCCATAGCCAATGCCCGTCCCAGGGCTGCTTTTACTTCATTCACTAGGGCAACCTGGGCATCTGTACCACTCCCTGCAGCAGCCAGGCTTGCAAGGAATAGACGGGCCAGGGCAGGTGTGTCCTTGTCCTCTGCATTCTGGGTGTGTGGGAGGAGGTGGTCCAGAACAAAAGCTAGTACACTGCAGTCCTGAAAAGTCAATTGTGACATTTACTCACAAGCACAATTATGTCACATCTTTTGCACAGCAACAAGGTAGAAACACACATACTTTTGCCTCAAGTCATGCAATGATAAATTATCAGGTCTTCTTTATAGATGAGGAAACTAAGAGGCCCAAATAAAAGTGGCCTGCACTAAGAATTTAGTGAAAGACTGAGGTATCCAATATAGATTCATAATTGAGTACTATAATCCCTTCAGAATTTAATTATTGTAATTTTACTTAAATCTGCAATGTGCCTGGTATGAGTTGCATAGGAACATAGACACAGATACACGAAAATATTTAATGCCAGTTACTTAAAATAGCAAAAGAGGCCCAACAAGGGAAAGAAAGTCAGACTCTTCTCTATGATCTATGTTCTGGTAATTCCTTATCTTAGAAACTTTTATTTTTAAAATTCTGTGGTCTTTTAAGCAGATTTTGGAACTAGACAGAACTGAAAATTGCACAATAGTAAAAATAGTAAACACTCAATCATACACTTTAAAATAGTCAATTATATGTGAATTTTACCTCAGTAAAGAAAATGCAATGAAGAATTCTACACTGGAAAATTAGATGAAGTGAGCTTAAGACAATACTAGAGAGGCTGGGGATTTAGCTCAGTGGCACAGTGCCTGCCTGGCAAGCCTGAGGTCCTCAGTTCAATTCCTGGTACCCCCCCCAAAGATAATATTAGAAAATTTGAATTAATTTACAATAAAATACAAAGTTAAAATTGTTTCCTGAATAACAGTACAAATAATGTTATGTGAGGTTATTATTAGTAAAAGCTGGAAAAAGCTTTGTAATTTGGGAACAAAATGTGACCAAGTACAGAAGATACAGCTTTGGTATCAGAGATCTGGATTCAAATTTTAGCTCTGCTACTATGCAGTGTGGCCTTGGGCATGTTATTTACCTCTCTGAGCCTTTTCTCCTCTGTTAAAGAGACAATACCCAAAACCTTACAGTGTGGAGGTGAGAATTATCAATGGTATTTGCAAAACACTTATCAATAGCCAGTACCAGTAGGTCTTTGGAAACATTAGACAACATATTTAAAACCAAGAATAAGACTTAAAGCCAGGCATGGTGGTGTGTACCTCTAGTCCCAGCTATTTGGAAGGCTGAAGCTGGGAAGACGGCTTGAGCCCAGGAACTGGAGACCAGCCTGGGCAACAAAGCAAGACTCCTATCTCAAAACCCACCAAGATTTCAATAGACACTTCCCAAAACAGAATATCAAAATGGCCAATAAACCTAAGAAAAGATGGTCAACAGATAAATGCAAATTTCAACCATAATGCAGTCCTCACTACATACTGACTAGAGTGGGTAAAATGAAAATTACCAAATGTTGGCAGGAGGCAAACAATCAGAATTCCTCTATGCTGCTGGTATAAAATCAATTGATACACGTATTCTGGAAAACTTTTGGCGTCAATCTGCTAATTCTGAACAAATGCATGCTCTAGAGCTAAGCAACTCTACTCCTAGCCAAGTACCACCCAACAGAAATAGTTCTTTGTTTATAAACATATGTATAAAAATGCTCATAGCAGCATTACTCGTGATAGCTTCAAACAAAAAACTACCCAACTTTTAAATTAACAGTACAATGGGTAAAAAAGGCTTGATACAGCCACACAATGTTAATTCTACATAGTAATGCAAAGAATAACTACATAAGACTGAATGTTACAAACATGTTAAGAAAAAGCTAAATGCAAAAGAGCTCATACTATAGGGTCCATTTATATAAAATGCAAATTCGGTTTATGTGAGGAGGGGCAGATAACTTGGGTGACATCCAAGAAAGAGTTGACTATTCACTTAGGATCTGTATATTTCTAACTTGGATTAAAGTAAAATTAGTTTAAAAGACAGACCTGTTTCCAGATTGCAACACTAGTGCTCTTACTCACCCTCAAACTCCCTGCTGCTTACAAAGTATAAAATTAAGGCCCACAAAATGAGGTCCCCTGCATGAAAAAACCTCATTGGCCATTCATTTAACATATAAGGGAATATTACATAGATTCTCAAAGTGCCCACTCACTTGAAAAATCTAACCTGAGGATAATTCCATATTAGGACTTACAAAACAAGACTTTATTCTTTTCCAAAGCTCTGATGGAGACTTAGACTTTCTGTGTATTTTAAATGGCAATACTGCATGCAACCACATGTGGAAGGTAAACACCTCTATCTTCTTGTTTACAGTGGACCCCAGAAATTCGTGGGAGTTAGGTAACTAGAGCACCCGCAAATTGTGAAGAACCGTGAATTTTAGATATGGTCAGGAAAATGCCTACTTTTATAGTTTAAACCCTAAACAGGCTCTGTTTCCCACAGTTAAATTTAATTAAGAAATTAAATTTAATAAAATACTGTATTAATAAAGCCTTAGAAGGTGCAGGGCATTTTGGTGGCATCTTAGGGCTTTAAGAAGAACAAAACCGAGAACATTTATGAGATAGCTACACACGTTACAGTAACCTGTTATGATGCAGGAATGCTGGGGCATCTGCCAGAGATGGGTTACTGGGCCATAGTCAATCAGCAGCGAGGCTCTCAGATTGGCTACTTGCAAACGTCCCACCAAAAAAAATCAATTGCAGAGGATATTTGCAGTTTCTGCAAAATTGCAAGGCATTCTGCGAACAATTATTAGTTAGGTTCTAAGGAAAAGTTTGCAAATGACTGAGGCCATAAACTGAACCGCAACTTTGTGATGGTATACAGTATATAGTTTATTTCACCAGCTCTTAGATATATTTACTTAAATGCCTCACAGATGTCTTAAATTTCACGTTTTCTCCTCAAACCTTTTCCCCTTCTGTGTTACTAGATGCCATCCATAAAAGGAATAATAAAATGTAGAAGAAACAAGAATCCTTGATTTCCTCCATTATTGTCCAAACCCAATTCTTGTCATTTCTACCTCTAAAACATCTTTTCAACCATTCATTTTCCAAAGTTCACCAAGATCCTATATTATCAAGATTACAATACCAGATTCCTAGCTGATCTTTCTGACTTCCATCTTGCCTTTTGCAATCTCCCAACTGCAGACCAAAAACCAACCAACCAACCAAAACAAACAAAAAACATCATATGTTATTAATCCATTTCCTGGAGTAAGCCTGACGGCTCCACATCTGGTGAAAAGTTCTAGATTTTTAATATGTTTCACCCACACTGGGTGAGCACTTAGTATATATGAGTTCCCAGCAAAGTGTCCAACACATAGCAGGCACCCAAATGATTGAAATTTAGTATCTTAAGCAAAACTGGAAATATTACCTCTTTGATCAGTTCAGACTGGCCCACAGTGTAGCTGTAGTTGGCAATCAGGGTAGCAATGCCAACATAGGACCTCACCAACTCTGCCAGAAGACGAAGGATAGTGGAGGTAGGCATTAAAGGTTTGCTGCCCTTGCCTTTCTGCTTGTTTTCCTCAGAGGCCCGATCCCCTTCTTTATCTTTCTTCCCATCCCGAGACTCTTCTGGAGTTGAAGCTCCTGAAAAAGAGCCAAACACTGGTTCAATTTCACTCTATGGCAAAAATCAAGCCTTCAGTAGAAAGAATACTACTTCTCCTCTACTTTGAGTCACTTGTATAAGCTGGATACTCTTTTCATACTATGGTTGAAGGACAGAGAACCAGGATGACGCAGGCTTCTACATGGTATGCAAATACAAAACAGCAGGGAGGCTTTGTTCAACTGTTCATGTACCCCCTCATTTCCTTATTCTTACACGTAATTTTATACTCTAGAAAGACTGCACTAACAGTTCTCTAATCATGCCTTGCACCCTCTCTCAACATTCTTCCTTCCCTTATATTTGCCTGGCACACAATTACCTAGTTCAGCTCAAATGCTCACTTCCTCTATAAATGTTCTCCTATATCACCCAGATGTGTGGATATACTATATGTAAACTATACATTATCTAAGTATGCCTGCATTCTAGCGGTTACCTTGCATTATAACTACTGCAGGCCTCCCTTACTAGACAAAGTTCTTTTAAGTGCAAGGATTCATTTTGGAGTGTAATAGTTTGCCACATAGTGGGCATAAATGCTTCGCCCTTCACTAACATCGCTATCACCCATACTATACACTTCATATGGGTAGTAAGTATATTAAAATAATTTGTCTACTACTTCACTATTTCATGTTTTCAATTTATCTCTAGGGACTAGTATGATATTAAGCCAATTATCTCCTAAAGTAGATCTTAAAGTCCTTCTCTATTCAAGGTTAAGCTCTTGAAAGTTCTCACTTGTTTCCATGTGACATATCTCTAATTCACGGTGCATAGACAATGGGCTCTTCTGATACTGCCAAAATCCATCACAAAGGGCATGTAATTAAAATAGCATCATTAGCACCAAAGAGAACCTACTAGAAGATATATGGGCTTGTTTAAAGATTATAACTAAGGGATCTTACAATAGCAAACACTAACAGGTTAATAGAAATTACACTAACGTCAGCATATAGAGACTCTTTACTTATACAACCCCTGACAAAGTTCACTTAGACAAGTAAATGTGGCAATTATACCTGTATTTTACTGTCTTCTGCCCAGGGCACCCATAGCTTTTCCCCTATAGCTTCTTCAAGCTATCTTCCCAAGAATAACAACAGAAGAGATGAGTAAATCATTACCCTCTCCTTGGGAGGTCCCAGATGTGGAAGTCTCACCAGAGGCACCATCTGCAGCAAAGACCTGACTCTGTGGAAGAAAAAAGGTCCTGAGCCATTATGAATTTCAAAGATAGCTGTCCTCAAATGGCAGGACTCCTTTCCAGGGTACCAGTGGGGAATGCTACAGATTTTGTTTGGCCGGTCTTTTAATCATGTTCTCCCTCTAGAATTGGTGGGAAGCTATCATTATGAACACACTGACTAGGAGAGCAGGGAGAAAAAAATTTCTAGGCAAGTTTCGTTTTTAGGCAATAGATAATTTGTAGACATACCTAAATACCTTTGAAATTGCCCTGGCATAATTCTAAATACAGAGAACACATGAGCAATGGAAATAGAGAAGATAGAAACTGTAAGAATTGAATTACATTTAAGGAAAAACTTGACTGTGTATCAAAGTCACTGCTATGACGACTAAGTGACCGGTACTGCTGGTATACATCATCACCCATGTCTTGTAGGAGCTGGCCAACTTCCTGGGTCATGCCCCCAGGTTTAGGATCCGATTTGTCTGCTAAAAAACAAAACAAAAAACCCCCCTCAGAAATAAACATCAAAAATAAAATTCACACATTACATAAGGTTATCCTATGTGAAACCCAGAATGACTTGACTGGGATGGAAGCTTGAGTTCCAAGCAATTCAGTCATGTTTTTCCCAAGCACTTATACCCAGCCTTTTAAACAGGAATATAGGAAACCATGTTATACCCTCTAATATTGCCCCTAGCTCTCTGGGTAATACAAACAGTTTGCTTTTGAGTACAAAGATGTTAGAGAATTCCTGGCATTTTATTTGCAATCTGCTCACAATACGCTATGATCTCCTTTCAAATCTTTTTCGTTCTTCTCTGTGTATGTATGTTATACACTCTCATACAAAAGACAATAGATAAGAACAAACTTGTTATAAGGAACTTTCCTACCTGTCCCAACCTTGCCAAGACAGCAGCTGGCTCATGCTAGGATTCACGACTACCTTGGCACCTATCGTATTATATGACTACTAAGTTTCTTCAGAAACGTGCACTTTGTCTTACTCATCTTGATCTCCAGAGTGCAGGTATAGCATGAGTGCTATTAAGCCATGAGTTAGTTAAAATGACTCAAGCAAAGTCATGTATTTTCTCTAGTGCCCAGCCTCCTGAGGTGGAGTAGCCACATACCTTCCTCTGGGGCATGGTATGCAGCCAGAGCATTCAGCATATCATAGATCACTTCCTTGATAGTATCGGGAATTACAGGCAGAGATGAAGGCTTCAAAGGGGTTGTTTTCACCAGCTGTACAGCATTAGGGCCTTTAATCCTAAGATTCTCAAATTCATCATCTGAAGCTAAGTCAAAATGAGAGAAAAAGTAGTCAACAGTGAACCAGTACTGCCTAAACTTGGTTACTAAGAAAAATTTAGAAGGGGGCTTATATAACATCCAAACTTTGAAAAGGAGGCTACTATTAATCAATGTTCAAGCAGTATACTTGGAAACTGGTTTTTACTTTTGCTACAATTCCACAGGATTTAATATAGGACTATAGGGGTTAAAATCAGAGCAAAAAAATTTTTTTTGAAATCTAGTTTTATTACTTGAACAATCGTCAAATTTTCCATTCTTGACATTTGGTTGAGATTAAATAAAAGTATACATGAGAAATGCCTAGCACTAGGTTGGGATTCCCAAAATGCTTAGTTTGTATTCCCAAACTTTTTAGTAAAAATACAACTTCCCAAACCTGTGGATAAGTTGAAAAGGACAGTACAAAAATAATCCTTAGACTTTTCACCTAGAATTACCATTTGACTACCACTGAATAGGTATACATGTACCTACTAAGATAAAGACACTTTTTCACATAACTATACTACCACTGTAACATCCAGGAAATTTAACATGGAGACACTATTATCTAGTAATACAGAGCATCCAAATCCACCCTAATAATCTCCCACATCTGGCCAGGAACCACCAAAGTGGTGTTTGTTATTTTCTCTCCAGTCTCCTCTTATCTAAGAGAAGATGCTTGCATTTTATCCTTTCACAACATTAATGTTTTTGAAGAATCTAGGCCAGATGTCTTATAAAACATCCCAAAATTTATCCAATTATTTCCTCATAATGAAATATAGGTCATAACCTTTTGGCAGAAATTAAGATATAGTAACTTTCTCACTGCATCTCATGAGTCACATATCCATTTGTTTCTCAATTGTCTATTTATAAACTATTAATCATAGGTCAGCCCTACTGACTCACCAAGATGAACTCTTCGAAGGCAAAGATTAGACTAAATGAGTCCTTGGTATCTCCGGCAGGGATAACAACAGAGCAAAATTCAGAGAAACTACACAAGTACAGTACTTATTGAACTGACTGGCCCAAATGACCTGTCAAAGTCCCTATACTTGCCTAGAAAGACTTTCCAAGTTTTAGATTTCCTCACAGGAAAAAATCTCTGAAGTTATACCAGGCTAAAGACTTCATTGTTTCCAAGGCCAGGAATGAAATGAAACTAACCAGTTCCTGAACCTCGAGGGGCTGGAAGGGCAATGCGGATACAGCAGTTTGCCACTTCTGTGAATATGTCTGGATTACGGCATGCGGCTGGCCCAAGGACGCGAAGGATGTAGTTGATCTCCCGGGAGCCTAGGCTGCCAGATACAACACCAGAGGTAGTGCTTCCAGCTCCACTTGTAGCTGCTGAGCGAACAACCTAGAGAAGAGATGGGAAAACACTGGTGATGAAACACCACTTTCTAAAAATGTGACTGTAGTCAAGGAAGCATTACCAAAGATTAAAATACTAACCAAGCTCCGCTTCAAAAGAGTAGATGACAGCTTTAGATTTTTAGGAGAAAGATACACTTCATTTTCAAGTCCTATTCCATCACTTTTCAATTCAAAAAACATGGCTCATAAAAAAGTTAACAGCACATCTCAAAATTATCAATTCTTAGACCAGACTGCATGTGATCTTAACAGAAACTGGGAGATCTATCTAGATCATAGGTCCCACACAACTTCCACATTTATGTTCCAGCTCCTAGTGTCCCCAAATGCTGTCCTGATTTTAAGCCAAAATGGTTCAAAATATGTAACACTGGTATCCACTCAGTGTATAAGAACAAAATTAAACATTTTTTATGCCTCAAAGTCAAACATTAGTCGAGATAGTAACAGCCACAGGAGATATCAAACTATTACAGATTGTTTGCTTTGATATTAGGGCTCAGACATAGCTATGCTTTTGCTCTTCTCCCAGAATTACTTGGCAATAATGGAAAATACAGGAATGTATAAAGAACTTGACTTTAAAACTCAACTATAGTTTTCTTATCAAATCAGTCATCCTTTTAGTCTAGCACATTATAGCCCCAATATTTTTCCTATGTAGTTATAAATTAATTTCTTTTCTTTTGGTTTTTTGAGGCAGGGTCTCACCTTGTAGTCCAGGCTGGCCTCAAACATACTACAATCTTCCTGCCTCAGACTCCCGAGTGCTGGGATTATAAGCATGCAGCACCACACCCAGCAATAATTTCATTTTTAAACACTATGTAAGGTACTGTATAATTTATCCAGTTCCCATATTATTGGACAGTGGAACTCTAGTTTCTTGATATAAAGCAATTCCACAGTAAATGTACACTGGCATACTTGATGTTAGCCATCAGATAAGATTCTTAGCCACAGAATTTCTAGATCAAAGGACATCTTAAATTAATAGCACCAAATTGCACCCCCACGTGGTTGTACCAATTTCTAATCCTATGAAAAGTAAAAGTATGCCTGGCTTTCCATACACATACTTATAATGATATCAAATATCTGCATTTTGTTAAAGCTTTGAAAGTTTTCCTCCATCCAATGAGGAACTCTATTTAATCACACCATTTTTACGTTGTATAAGCTTCCAAAGTCTGTCTGTACACAGTTGTTTATTCCCTGCTAAGCTATCTCCTGACCTTGGATCACTACACATGCTGCCTTTAGTAGTACTCTTGGTTTGGTACATGAGAGGCAAAATAAAAAAGGCTGAGTGAAGAATCTGACATGTATACTCATATACACAATGGAGGTATAAATTCATACCACCTTTCTGGCAAGCAAATTTAAAACATACACCTTTTGATCCAATTATTAAGCCTCTGCAAGAATTACAATCTTAAACTGGAAACTTTTATAGGTAAATGGATGCAACTCGATAAAATACTCACAAGTGAAATAAACCGGACGCATATTTGTAAACATCGTATTGTCTCCTTAGTATGAAAATGCAATTTCACTGTGACTATTCCATTCCTTAGTCTTCTATTTTTACCTAGCTTTTACATGGCTTAATCCTATACTGAGTAATGTTTTTCTCCAAAAAGTATTTGTACATTCTCTAATTCTTGAGTTTGTTAATACATAAGAATGTTTACTTGTTGTCTTTAAAAATAAATAAATAAATAAAGGTAAGGTTGTTATAAAAAAAAATGCAACTTTCATAAGTCAGTCCCCTACAGTATAGAGCAGAGGAACAGAAAAAAAAAAAAAAAAAAAAAGGAATTACAATCTTAAACGTGAACAAAGCCAGGCACAAAAATGCATAATGCAATACTACTTATCAATATGGCAACAATGTCTCAAGAGATGGAAGTGAAGTCATTTAACAGTCAAGATACTGTTCACAAAAAAATCAGGATAAAGAATTTTGTAAAAGCACAGAGGAGGAAAAGCTTTACTAGTAAGACGTTTGACTTTCATCTCCCTGCTGTTGTCTTAATGTTGATGTTCCAAATGTTTTGTAGTTACTAAGTCATTTCTTCCATTGCTTTATACATTTCCTAAAGGATATAAACTGCTATCTGAGCTACACAGTGGGTATTTGTTAAGTGTCTACCACAGTGCCTCACAAATTGTAAGTATTTAAAGAGCTTAACTATACTTTTATAATCAGAAAAGCAGAAGTTTTTTGAAAATAGGCTCTTAAACGAATGTCTGAGGAGAGTTTCTAAAGAGGAATGATCTTTAAGGCATGAACTTCGTATCCCAATTTTCTAGTAACCATTTTTGGCTTGGTTAGCGAAACCTTGATTGTTGAGAGGACTTTCCAGATAAGAAGTACTAAAATAGTAACATGACATTTAAATGTAGAAAATGTATTTTCTACTTTGTGTGTGTGTGTGGTATTGGGGATTAAACACAGGGCCTTTGTCCTGAGCTACATTCCCAGCCCACTTTTATTTTTAATTTTGAGACAGGGTCTCTTTCACTAATCTGCTCTGGCTGGGCTTAAACTCCTGCCGCAGTTTCCCAGAGTACGGAGGTTACATGCATGTGCCACCATGTTGGCTAATTATTTTTTTAAAATGTCACTTAATAGGATAATCTACCATATCCAAGCAAACTTCTAAGCATATGGGTGAGAACTTTTGCTGGGCAGAATATGTAGTGTATGTATCTAAAAAGAACCAGAAATATCTTCTGATACCAAGGAAAACAAAGGCATGATGTGAAGCTAAACCAGCATGTAACATCAAAAAGACTCACCTTTTCCATAGTATGACGGAGGGTACAGGGGTCCTCAATGATGTGTCTTAACAGAAGGGTGACCAGGGGAGTAAATCCATTGAAACCTGAGCTCTGGGTCAAATTCAAGATCATGCGGGTACTCTTCAGCTCTGCAAACATCATGGCATATTTGTGGTCCCGGGTGAGCCTCAGGCAGAGGCGAAGGGTGGCATGCAAAGTGTCTGGGTCCACAGGGACTCCCAGCATGCTCACACAGGCCCGGATTAAAACAGTCACCATATCTTCTGTCAGGCCCTGGATCAGCATCTCCCCGATTTTCGTTTCTTCCAGGCTCACCTCCTTTTCAGTGTTTGTAATCTCCAGGGTCAAGGGGGTATCTACAAATAAGAATTTACACAGTTTAACTTCACATTTCCTTCCTCAGAAATCAGACAGTTTGGGTCTTAGAAGAAACACAACAAATATCAACTCTAAGACCATACGAAAAGACATGCATATAGGGGAGTACTATGTATCTTACATTTAGTAAGTTATTGGATGAAAACCCACTTGCAGTGAAACTGGCCAGATAAAGGCATACTAGCTTTAGGTAAAACACTCCTTAAAAGATTCAAAATGAAAAGCCCATACCATTGCCTTTATTTTCTTTACGTTTGATATCCATTTCTTTGCATTCTTCCAGAGTCTTCTCTAGTTCTTGGCCACTGCTGTTTTTTGAGTTTTTATTCAGTCGTGGTACCCTGAGGAGAGTCAACATCACAGGCCGTCGATTCCCTGTTTCCTCATTAACCTAGGAATTCAAACAGACAAAAAAATCTCTACCAAAGTAATTATAAAGGTTGGAGGTGGGGGAGATCTTTCTGGAAAAGTGCTCCAAAAGGAAGAAACCTTGGCAATTTATCCCATTCCTATAATTTACAGAGAGAATACACAAAAGACTCCAGAGGGAAAGCAGCATAAACAACTCCCTAT
Organism: Erethizon dorsatum; assembly: GCA_028451465.1. Classification (NCBI taxonomy): domain Eukaryota; kingdom Metazoa; phylum Chordata; class Mammalia; order Rodentia; family Erethizontidae; genus Erethizon; species Erethizon dorsatum. The sequence continues at coordinate 44,767,868 of CM051842.1, forward strand.
AATGAATTTCTAAACTTTCCAGTAGACCAGATACCATCCCTAACCCTTAAATGAAAATAATATCCAGGAAGGACAGAATCAAACTGCCACAGACTCATGGTCTAATCAATGACTTTAAGAAGCCTCAGCTCTGTTAAAAACTATAAGACAGTATGTAAGTAGCTAAGTGTGATGGCATATGGCTGTAATCCCAGCACTCAAGAGGCTGAGGCAGGAGGATCACTGCAAGTTCGAGGCCAGCCTGGGCTACATAGTGAGCAGCCTGAACTACATAGTGAGACCCTGTCTCAAAAACAAACAAACAAACAAACAAACAGAAAAGGTAAGTGGAAATCCTTCTCTTTCACATGTTAGGACTACCAGTTGAAAAAGAAGCAAATTGAAAGGCAAATCCAGTACATCCACCTCTTTCCAGTGAAGTTTGCAACATTGGATAAATTAGTACCTGCACCATTGTAGTGAACTGGACAGTGTATCTTCTTCGGCCTGCAGTGAATCGCACACTTGTCTCTCCAGATTTCCAGGCAGAATCGATAGTGCTGTTGTTGCTTGCACTGTAACTACACCAACGCCCAGAGCGGTCATCAAACCAACGCCAATTGTTGCTGTTGGACTGTAGGTACTAAATATAAAATCACAAAGTCTTTTGTATTTTTCTTTCAAGGTTGATTACAGATATAGTAAGTTCATTATTTCTTCTAAAACTAACCGAGGAAACAGAATTCTACTGAACATTTAATAAAATTTGAAAACAGAGACTTTCATGTACATTTATCCTCCCACCACTTAGTATCTCTCTATGCAAAAAACCCCATCTACTACCCTGTCTTGCCACCCTCTCCTTTTGTTTTCCCCAAAGGAGAAATGTTCATTTGAGAAGTATTGGAACAAAAATTCCATTTCTAAGAAGTTACTACAATAATGTAGAGTATTCATCTAAACAGTTGGCTTTCGAGACACTGCTGCATACTTAGTCATTCATGTAACAAGAGCATGTTCCTTTAATATTTACTTCCTACTAAGTTCTTAAGACCTTTAGCAAGTAGTGCCATGAGAACAATTCTAAATCTATATTTGGAAGAGAAAGATAGCTATGAAGATCCCTGAAGAGATTTATACTTTGGTCAAAGACTTTTACATTCTTTACTGATCTCTTACATTCTTGTCTGGTCTACTTTTTGCCTAAGCAGCTAAACCATCTTGCCAACCACAGTCACTATATACATTGCCCACCTTAGTCATCTGGGCTCTCCTCTTTGAGGAGATAGCAGTCTTTTCATAGAAATCAATCAGTAGTAACACTGGAGTGATCCACCTATAAGAGAATAATTTGTTATGGGTAAGCCACAAACCTGCATAAATTGGAAAAATACATATTCTCATTTCATCAGGTACTTCATTATTTTTAAACTACAAAAGCACTCAATATTTGCCCTATGTCTGCCCCAGAAGAGTGCTTGATTTAGGTCCTAAACCCAAGGGGTCAAGTCCTAGGAGAACAAAAAAGGTGAAACCAGGCTAGATATAGAGTCACTCACTTGGGAGTTTGAACCTCTTTTTGTTCCTTGGCGGCCTGTAGACAGGGCTGGACCACTTCTAAGAGCTTGATTAGGACATTAAGGATACCACTTGATTCAACTACCCAAGCACAAGGCAGTTTCAACTCCTGATTGATAAATCACAGGAAAAAAAAAGATACAAATGTCTACTGAGTACCAAGAATTAGCAATGTATAACACAACACAGGGTGAAACAATAACAGAAATGGCTGAATTCAAACTCTACCTCTTAACCACTTATCTTCTGTTAAATCTGAGATGAGTCAAATTCTCCAGCCTTTGTGATGATTAAATGAATACACACAGTGCCTGGCATATTAACATGCACTTAGTGCATAAATGGCCATAAATATCATTACAGACTGTCACCTAGGCTGTGTAGTCTTAACTATCTATATTGAGGTTGTAAAGCTTTTGATTTACAGAGAAGCCTTATAATCTTAAGGAAGATGGAATAATAAAGTAGAGTAGTTCTTACTGAGGCTCCACAGAAGTGGTGCTTTTAAAAGGAAATCACTGGAAGCGAATGCCCAACAATAATTAGGTGATTATTTATGGTGTTTTTTTTTTTTTTTTTGGTTGTTGTTTTTGTTTTTTAGACAGGGTCTCTCTGTAGTCGAGGTTGGCCCTGTACTTGTGGTGATCTTCCTGACTCAGCCTGAGTGTTGGAATTACAGGTGTGTGCCACCATAACTAGTTTGGTTCTGGTGTGTGTGTTTATTTTGGGAAAGTAATTATTTAAATAAATTACAAAACATCCAAAAAATGGAATAATGAGTACATGATATAGGAAAATGGTCTGGGGGAAAAAAAAAAGAGAGTACAATTTTTAAACACATTCACAACAGGGCTGTAATTCGTAAGTCTCACTGCCGGGTGGCTTGACCTACTGGTGGTATATGCATGATTATCTCATCCAGTGGCTTTTTATTAGTACAAGGACCAATAAAAGTGATTAGATATGTTTGTACCACCAGTGGTACAAGCTGGTGGGAACTTATGAAGTGGACAGAAAAAAGACTAAAGCAAATACAAGACTGTTTATCTGTGATTCTTTATACAAGACTGTTATCTGTGATTCTTTTTAGATGGGGGTCCATGGGTAACTGGAGGACCCCAAAGCATTCATTTTTGAAACCCTTATCATTTCTATCCTAAAGGAAAACCCTATGAGAATTTGACACACATAATGAGCTACAAATGAACTATTTGTGCAAGGTCAAATGCTTCCTAGTTCTTATGCTATTAGAACAGTAACATGTCTTGCCCAAACCATTCTCTTGCCTCAAATAATGTTCTTACTGACCAGGTAGGGAAGTCTTATTCTATCTGATGCCCATTGCCTTAACACTGATAACATTCAATTTCCAAAGGATACCCCACTATGTGGCAGATTTCTGCAGAGGCAAAACTAACCCATGACCACTATAACAAACATCTTAATTATCCTTTTAAAGTCCCATCTCACAGTCTTTTGACTCAATTAGTTCTTATTTAAAAAGCCCTTCTCTTATTATCCAGAAATGATGTATATGCCTTCCTAACCTCAGATAAAACTGCTGCTATCATTCATGTATCAAAGACTACTGTATTTGGTACTTAATTGTGCACATTTTAGCCTATCTGAAACTGAGATGATAAAAATGTAGGGATCGTGCCATATACTTTTATTTAATGCCTCACCATGGTAGGTGTTTGATAATTCTTTGATGAGTGAATGGTATGAGCCCCTAAGATCTAAATCATACCTCAAACAGTAGAGTTAAAAGCAAGATTCTAGTAGCCAAATTGGAGGCCTGGGGCAATGTGGCCATTTGACTGATCCACTCTGACACAGTTTTTGTGTCACTCGTTGTCAGAGGAAGAGCAGCTTTGATCAATACATCAGCAGCTTCCCACACCTAGAAAAGCAATAAAGTGGCCAAGTTAGATGAGGTTATATGAAAATATTTTTAGTCTTTTAACATAAATCCCCCCATCCTCAACACATTCACTGAGGAAAGGTAAATAGTAATATATTTACCATAGGGATTTACTGTGTATCGAAAGAAGATTAATCATCACTAAATGATTAGTTTCTTTGGCTAGATTATAAAGAGGCTACATTCTAGGTTAAAGAAAAGGATTATTTTAAAAATCCTTGGTGCATACAGTAAACCTCAAAAAGTTTCTACCAACTTACACTTGGTATCACAAAAACCAGAAAGTTAGAAACAGTGTTTTTAGTTTGCCAATGTTAAATTTCTTATAATGAATTTGGCATCATAGTTCTTTTCTATTGAGGTTTTAGTTAGCCTAAAATCATTTATGCTATTACAAAGAAACTAAACCTTTCTGTAGAAAAATCTCTATGCAGTTTTCATTTACTTTTATGTTTCCATGCATTAAAAAGTTATGTTTAGGTAGTCCAAAAGTTTTCCTTTTTTGAAACCCTTCCCTTATTTCTAGGCTTAAAAGTGATACAAATTAAGGTTCTAACGACATAAATATATAGATAGATTAAACAAATAACTATAACCAAAGTGTTAATTAGCTATCTCTGGGGGTAGGGATGTGCAATATTTTCTTTCTTATCCTACTTCTACCATTAGCATGCATTAATTTTTTTTTTTTATTTTAAAGAGAAGAAAAAAACAAAACAAATCAAAAGAAGAACAAATTTTCAAAACAACATAATAGGAGGGTAACAATGGTTAATACATTACGTATTACTATCTTTAAGTTAGTTATTCAGGACACCAGACATTAGCATTCAATTGTCCAAACATTATTGGCACAAACCTTACTCTTCAATGAACTAAGTAAAAATGGTAGTGTATCTATCTTAACCATCTTATATATATATATACAATTTTTTTTCCCTTTCCCTTCTTTCTTTTCCCTATTCCAGTCTCTCTTTCCTTTTGACCAGTTTCTTTTTGATTCACCATGTCTATTGTACATTTTGGATCTTATTTACTCTTTCAGTTTCTCATACTAGAGAGATAATACGATGCTTACACATGTGCTTCTGGTTTATTTCACTTATGAGTATTTTCTCGAGTTGCATCCATTTACCTATAAAAGTCTCCAGTTTATCCTTCTTTATGGCTGAATAGTACTCCATTGTATAAAAATACCACATCTTTCTTATCCATTCCTCAGTTGATGGGCATTTGGGTTGTTTCCAAGATCTGGCTATTACAAATTGTGCTGCTATAAACATGGGTGCACATATATCGCTGTGGTACGATGTTTTTAATTCTTCTGGGAAGATGCCCAGAAGGGCAATAGCTGGGTCAAATGGGACCTCCAACCCTAGTTTTCTGAGGAATCTCCACACTGACTTCCACAGTGGCTGTACCAGTCGACACTCCCACCAACAGTGAAGAAGGGTTCCTTTTTCCCCACAGCCCCTCCAGCATTTGTTATTAGTTGATTTCTTAATAGTAGCCATTCTTTCTGGGGTGAGATGGTATCTCAGTGTTGTTTTAATTTGCATCTCTCGAATGACTAGTGATGTTGCACATTTTTTTGTATATTTGTTTGCCATTAGTATTTCTTCATCTGAGAAATGTGTATTCATCTCAGATGCCCATTTTTGAGTGGGTCTTTAAATTTGGGAGGTCTGATTTTTTTGAGTTCTTTATATGTTCTCGATAGTAATCCTTTGTCTGAAGAACAGCTGGCAAACATTTTTTCCCACATTGTGGGTTGTCTCTTCACTCTGTTGGTGGTTTCTCTTGCTGTGCAAAAGCTTTTTAATGAGATGAGATCCCAGTTATTGATTCTTTGGGATAGTTCCCGTGCGGTTGAGTTTTTATTCATAAAGTCTTTGCCTACACCAATGTCTCCAAGGGTTTTACCTATCCTACCTTCCAGCAGATTTAATGTTTCTGTTTTAATATTTAGATCTCTGATCCATTTTGAATTTAGTTTAGTGCATGGTGAAAGATATGGATCTAGTTTTAATCTTCGGCATGTGTAGAGCCAGTTTTTCCAGCACCATTTATTAAAGAGGCTATCTTTCTTCCAGCGAATGTGTTTGGCACCTTTGTCAAAGATAAGGTGGCTTTGTATGTCTGGGGTTGTTTCAGCATCTTCTAATCTGTTCCATTGATCTTCAGGTCTGTTTTTTTGCCAGTACCACACTGTTTTTATCACAGTAGCTTTATAGTATAATTTCAAGTCGGGGATTGTGATGCCCCCTGCCTTGCCTTTGTAGCCCAGAATTGCCTTTGCTATTCTAGGTCTCTTCTGATTCCAAATGAATTTTAGGATTGTTTTCTCTAATTCTGTGAGATATGCTGTTGGAATTTTGATTGGAATTGCATTAAATCTGTATAACAATTTTGGAAGTATGGCCATTTTCACTATATTGGTTCTTCCTATCCAGGAGCAAGGGATATCTTTCCATTTTCTGATATCCTCTTCAATCTCCTTTTTCAGAGTACTGTAGTTTTCAGTATAGAGGTCTTTTACATCCTTCGTGAGGTTGATTCCTAGGTATTTCATTTTTTTGGATGTTATTTTGAAAGGTATTGTTTCCCTAATTTCTCTTTCAGTAAGTTTGTTATTTGTGTACAGGAAGGCTATTGACTTTTGAGTATTGACTTTGTATCCAGCTACACTACTGAATTTGCTTATTAAATCTAGCAGTTTTTTAGTGGAGTTTTTGGGATCTTCTGTGTAGCATATCATGTCATCTGCAAATAATGATAATTTAACTTCTTCCTTTCCAATCATTATTCCTTTTATTTCTTTCTCTTGTCTAATCGCTCTGGCTAAAGTTTCCAGAACTATGTTGAGTAAGAGTGGGGACAGTGGACATCCTTGTCTTGTTCCTGATTTTAGAGGGAAGGCTTTCAGTTTTTGGCCATTTAGTATAATATTGGCTGTTGGTTTGTCATAGATAGCTTTTACCAGATTGAGATAAAGACCCTCTATTCCAATTTTCTGTAGGGTTTTTATCATGAAAAGGTGCTGGACTTTGTCAAAAGCTTTTTCTGCATCTATTGAGATGATCATGTGATTTTTGTCTTTGGTTCTGTTAATATGCTGTATTACATTTATTGATTTACATATGTTGAACCATCCCTGCATCCCTGGGATGAATCCAACTTGGTCATGGTGTATAATCTTGATGATTTGTTGGATTCTGTTTGCCAGTATCTTATTAAGGATTTTTGCATCTATGTTCATTAGGGAGATTGGCCTGTAGTTCTCTTAGTTGGGTCCTTCTCTGGTTTTGGTATCAGGGTAATACTTGCTTCCAGGAATGAATTTGGGAGTATTGCTTCCCTTTCAATTTCATTGAAAAGTTTGAGAAGTAGGGGCGTTAGGTCTTCTCTAAATTTCTTGTAGAATTCGGCAGTGAATCCATCAGGGCCTGGACTTTTCTTTGTTGGGAGGTTTTTAATTACATCTTCAATTTCATTGGTTGATATTGGTTTATTTAGGATTTTTAAATCTTGATTTAGCTTTGGTAATTCATACGAATCTAGGAATCTGTCCATTTCTTCTGCATTTTCCATCTTAGTAGAATATAGATTTTCAAAATAGGTATAGATGATCTTCTGGATTTCTGCAGGGTCCGTCGTGATATCACCCTTTTCATTTTCAATTGCATGGATTTGAGTCTTTTCTTTTTTTAATAAGGTTGGATAAGGGTTTGTCAATCTTATTTATTCTTTCAAAGAACCAACTTTTTGCTTCATTGATTCTTTGTATTGTTTTTTTATTCTCCAATACGTTAATTTCTGCTCTGATCTTTATAATTTCCTCCCTTGTACGGGCTTTTGGCTTAACCTGCTCTTCTTTTTCTAGAAGCTCGAGGTTCACCCTTAAGTTGTTTATTTGCGCTTGCTCTATTTTCCTGATATAAGTGTTTAATGCTATAAATTTCCCTCTTAGGACTGCTTTCATTGTATCCCATAAGTTCCGGTATGTTGTACTGTCATTATCATTCAGTTGTAGAAAGTGACTAATTTCTTCTTTAATTTCATCTGTGACCCATTGGTTGTTCAGGAGGATGCTGTTTAATTTCCATGTGTTTAGGGAGTTTTTGTGGGATCTTTTGCCATTGATTTCCAATTTCATTGCACTATGGTCTGATAATATGCATGGGATAATTTCAATTCCTTTGCATTTACTTAAGCAGGTTTTATGAGCTAGTATGTGGTCTATTTTGGAGAACGTCCCATGTGCAGCTGAGAAAAATGTGTATTCTGATGTTGTGGGATGGAACACTCTGTAGACATCTACTAAGTCCATTTGTTCAAAAGTTTGGTTCAGTTCTACTATTTCATTATTGATTTTCTGTCCAGTTGATCTATCTTTTTGTGACAGTGGAGTATTGAGATCTCCCAATATAATTGTATTAGTGCTTATTTGATTTTTCATGTCCTTTAGTACTTGTTTTATATAGCTGGGTGCATTGGTATTTGATGCATATATATTTATGATCGTTATCTCTTCCTCTTGGATTGTTCCCTTTACAAGGATGTAATGACCGTCTTTATCTCTCTGAATCCTTCTAGCATGCATTAATTTTAAAGTGAGAAAAAAAGAGCTGAAAAAGGACATACAATGGGTTACAGTTATCCACCAGGGAGTGGTTACTAAATAGAAAGAAAAGTAATTTTCTATGTTGATTCATGGGGCTAACACTGAAGAGTAAGATACATTTTAGACAAACTGGAGACAGCTAGGAAAAGAAAGCTTTTTCCCCTTCAAAGACATTTGGTAACACAGTTAAATTAACCCTTGCAGAAAACATTCAAGAGTTAGACTACAATCAAAAGAATCCAGAGAGAACACAGCCCTATCTGATAGAACACAAAAATAATAACTTCTCAGACAATTGATCTTAAAAGATGGCAGGGAAACCACTTCCTATACTACCCATTCCTGGCACCCTGAAAGCTTACCTGATTGACTACTTGCTTCAGAATCATGTCACGATAATCTGCTCCATTTCGTTTGATGGCTGTCATGATCAAATCACACACACGGTACACTGTGTCTGGCAATTCATCAAGAAGGTGGAAGCAGCCTGGCAACATGGTATCTGTGAAAGTGTGGAGCTCATCTTGTTCTAACGGGTCAGCATCCTGGAACTTCTCAAGACATTTAGCCTCTTCTTCTTCTTGCTTTTCTCGAGCTTTCCGTTCCTCTTCCTCCTTGCGGCAAGCAACTTCCTAGAGGCAGGGAAGGAAGCGTGGATTGCACATGTGATATGTGAATGAAAGATGGAGGAGAACCTGAAGATGTATTTGCTTCACTATATGAACACCCTTCTCCCTTCTACTCAAGAGTTGAAATTTTCATCAAGGTGTGGAAATGACGGTAGGGGCGTAAGCTATGTAGGTTAAGGCAACACAGAGAAGACTGATTCCAACAACCCAAAGCATTGCTAATTATCTGCAGTACCCTATGGTATCACCCATAAAATTGTTTTCAGACATTGTCCTATATTTGCTGCCAGTGTGGTAAATTGAAGTAACTTATTCTCCAGGAATAAACAGTCAACTTTGGCCCAATGGGCACTCCCAAGTATATGTTGGGTCTCTTACTTGTCAATAAGGACTAATGCTGTATCTGTCTCATCTAATATTTCAGGTCAATACAAGGTAGCCTGCCAGATATGGTGGTGCATGGCCTGTAATCCCAGCACTTGCAAGGTTGAGGCAGGAGGACTGCTGTGAATTCTAGGCCAGCCTGAACTACACAGCAAAACCCTGTCTCAAAAAACCAAAAAAGAACACAACAGCAAGGTTCAGACGGAGAATTCCCATGTTTTTAAAAAGATTTTAATCTTGCCAATTATTTTGCAACAGCAGATTATTTACAGATATACTAAAATTAATGGGCCAAGCCCTTTTGTTGCCATTTCCTAGTTACCTCAGGCGACTCTGCCCTTTGATCCAATGGAATATCCTGTCCTAGAGACATGGCAATTGCTCTAATCATTTGGTCCTCTTCAGACATACTGAGATCCTAGAGTGACAATAGAAAATCCAACAGTTGTACATACACAAAACAAAAGAAACCAAAGAGCAAACCTAAACTCACAAGCTCAACTCACAAACTCAAACTTTAAAGAGGGGAAAGGATTTGAATAAGGTTCTCTCTAGTCAAACTGAACTAGGCTTACCTGGTCACTACAAGAACACTGGGAGAAATTTGCAATGAAAATTAAGTATATGAAAGGGTATTCAACGTGACCACCTATTGTGCATCTTGGAAAAGTGTGCCTTTTCTATTGCTCTCTTTTGGTTCTTCTACAAAGAAAGTCAAAGTAATTTACATGGCTAGGGAATACAAAGCATATAGTTATTTTATTCTGAGACTTTGAGAGTTATTATGAAAAGAAATATTGCCATAAAGAAGTATGAAAATGAGAAGTAGGTTACAGAAAGGAAGACAAATGATGAAAAGATGAGGGGAAAAAGGTATTAGTAGCCAAAATGATATTCTGGAATATTAGAGTTCCTGTGCCAACCTACCCGAACAACTCCTCCCATGATTGGAGGAGGGTGGGTTAGAAGGTATTCCGTGGCTTGCTCCATGGTGCTGGTGTTCAACAAGGCCTCCATGGCATGTTCTCTTGTAAAACCCATGTCCATGAGCTACAGAAACAAAATGAACAGAAACACAAAATAGAACCAAGAGCTCAGTACCACACTAAGAGACATCCAAATGTATTTAGAAAACAAAACAAAACAAAACAAAAAAACCCCAAATCTTTACAAGATGGAAACTCAAGCTTCTCTAACTTTATAAATGAATAGAGAGCATTACAATCTAGGTCAGTTAGGCAACATAAATGATCCTTTTAATTTGTTGCTTCCACAGTATTAATGTTAAACCTACACACTGCAGTGGGGAGCTAAAATATTTTTCACTTTCATACTTCAAGTAAACGGTGGAACGGGATTATTATTATAATTGAAAGACTAAGATTCATACACAGTATCATAAATAGGTCCCAATTTTCTGGTAAACAATCTGGCAACAAAAATGTGCCTGAAAAACTGACTCAGGAATTCTACTACTAGGACTCTTAGGACCTAATCCTAAGAAATATGTATGTAAGGAAATTATATACCACAGCGTTACAACATTAAAGTATAAGGGAAGCCACGCATGGTGGTGTACCCCTATAATAATCCCAGTGCTTGGGAGGCTGAGGCAGGATGATTGCTGTCAAGTTTGAGACCAGCATGGGCTACATAGTGAGCACAAGGCCAGTATGAACTACAACACAGTGAGATCTTGTCTAAAAAAAAAATAAGAGAATTAACATCCAACAATGAAATAGTAGTAAAAAATTTTCTTAATGGCAGCAATATAATTCTACATATTATTTGATGTTACCTGTATAAAAATTAGACATGGAACCAACTGAATGAAAGGAGACAATGGCTATCTTGTATGGGGAAATTATGAATACCTTTTAAAAATATTTTGCTTTACTTTCTTAACTTTCTATAGTATTTATTACTTTATGGCAAAAAGGAACATGCACATATATGAGATTTGAATACGATTCCAGATATTAAGCAAATACACATACATAAATTTCAGGGAGGAAAAGTCGAAAAATATTTTTGAGACTGAAGTGGCAGGACCTTACGTGCCTTTCACTTCTACTTTGTAGTCACCCATTTTTATAAAAATTAAGTTTATTGGTATGACTTAGATATACATCATGATCACATTCATCATAGGGAATTTGTACCTATACATGATGTATCTTAGTTCCTCTTCCCCATTCCCTGCCCCTCGTTTCAACTCCTCCTCCCCTATTTACAAAGCTTTGTTTCCATTTTATTGTTTTTTTTTCTCATTTTTTTCTTTTCCCTTCCAACCCCCACCCATTCCCCTTTCCCTTTGAACAATTACTTCCTATTTCACAATACCTACTACACTTTTTGCTTCTTATTTACACTTTTGGTTTCTCACAACGGAGAGACAATATGTCTGATTTATTTCACTTAAGAGTATGTTCTCAAGGTCCATCCATTTAGCTATAAATGTGTCATGTTTACCCTTCTTTATGGCTGAGTAGTACTCCATTGTATATTAAAAAAACATCTTTTTTTTTTTTATCCATTTGCTAGTTGATGGTCATTTGGGTTGTTTCCAAGATTTAGCTATTATAAACTGTGCTACTATAAACATGGATGCACATATATCACTGTGGTGTAGTCACCAATTTAATTTAATTTAATTTTATTTTATGTGGGTACTGGGAGTCGAACTCAGGACCTCGCGCTTGCCAGCAGGTGCTTATACCGCTGAGCGATATCACCGGCCCTTTTTTTCCTTTATGTGGGTACCAAGAGTTGAACTCAGGACCTCGCACTTGCCAGTCAGGTGCTTATGCCACTGAGCTATCTCACCGGCCCAGTCACCAATTTTAAAATGTGGCTTATACATTTATTTGAAAATGTAAAAAGAAATTTTGTATGTGACTAAAATTTTATAGAAAGCTCTTGTTGGAAAATAAATTGGAGTCACAACATCCCTTCCCTTTAGAGATTAACTACAAAGTAACTGAAGACAGTTTGCCTTCAAAAAACATGGGAGCGGCAGGCTACTGAGAATATCAAAGTATAAGTAAAACAATTAGGAGGACACAAATCTATTACTTGTGCAGAGCATTAAGACTACACTCCAGCTTTCCTCAGAAGAAGAAAAAAAAAATCAATGCAAAGAGAAGTGATTTTAAACCTATTTCCTGGCTTAGAAAGACCACAAGCATCGTACTCCATTAATGTGAAGCAGCACCCTACCTGTTGCAGCTGCTGCTGGTTGACTTGAGGTTCCCGGCGAGAGCCACCTTCCTCTTGCCCTGCATCCTCTTCTCCGCGAGACCCTTCTTTCTCCTTGCTCAATCTCTCTCGAATCACAGGTTCTCCTCGGAGGATATGGCACAGAATGGCTAGCATTGATTCAGCCATTCGACCACCATATACCTTCAAAGGTTTCCGGTTCCATAAGTTCTTGATGCAAGTAAAGGCCGCCTGTAAGTCATTTGAAAAAATGTGTAAAGATCTTTTTGGCTAAATTCAAAGCCTTAGGAAGAATAAGTGATGGATCTCTGGGACAGCCCTTCCATAATCAATGACCAAACAAAATCGTTGGTCACCACTTCTGCAGCCTAAGGAAACTCAAAGAAGGGACATTTAATTAATTCTGGAAGTACCAATCTCAAGTTTATTCATGTTTACAGAATGGAAAAATTCTCCAATGGTCTCCATCACCATCAGTAAGCAGCCCTATTGGGATTAGGATCTAATGATTGTTCAATATTCACATTATTGGGCTGAGGGGTGTAGCTCAGTGGTAGAGCACTTGCCTAAGCATATGTGACGATGTGAGGCCCTGGGTTCCATCCCCAGTGCCCCCTCCCTCAACATCACATTATTTGATTAAGGAGGACAAAACAGAATGAGAACTATCCAGTTAGCATGAGAAATTGCTTGGTTTTTGAATGGTGAATACTCACCTTCTGAGTTACCACAAGGAAGCGGAGGGCACTGAATTGTGGAAAGTTCTGGACACCTCCAGGCAATTTGGCAGGCAGTGAATGTGGAGATTCAAGCACCGTGGTAGGATTCACCATCTTTTCCACAAGCATAAGCCAGGCATCTAGGAACTCTCCTGTGCCATCAGGCAAGTCTGAATGTTCTAATCCCTCAGACACAGGAACTTTGCCTCCCATAGAAAGAGCCCAGTTGAAGGTTCTAAGTGCAGAAAAGAGAAAGTATGGGGATGGAATATTAGTATTTTAGGTAAGGGGGGGATTTATATTTAAAAGGTCCCCAATCTCTGCATTGGTACTACATGTACCTCCTCTTATTCTTCCAACCTCCCCGATGTTCACTGGCTTTCTTTTGAAGCCTTTAAAAATACCCCAAAACAGGGAAACTCAGCTAGAGAAACAACAGAAAAAGACAAGTCTAGAAGAAAATGTGTACAAGTAATTAGAAGCTAAATGAAAAAAAGCAGAGACCCTTACAAATACTTCCAGAACAGTCTAAGTATCACCTTCCAAGAATGTGGAGACACATGCCTGGTTCCCAGAACATGAAAGGACCCAACCAATGGCAGTCTTTCTGTATCGCACTGTCACAAGATAGGTAATTTACAAAGCTGTGGGCTGGTAAGGCACACAGCAAAAAAGACTAAACTGTAAGAAGTACTTCACTGTGGAGCAATGATCCTTACTCAAAAAGTGCATTGTGGCCTCCAGAGCAGAGAAATTTCTGCAACATGAGGTGGTAGGGATACTTCCTCTCATCAAACAGCATTGGAGATGTGAAACCAACTGAACAGATGAAGAATGTCAGCCTGAAAGAGGGAAAAAGCAAAAAAATGTAGCCTTTTCTGAGGCAGACACAGAAGCAATGGAAAATTCACATAGAGGCCAAGAGGAAAATGTAATACATCCAACTGACTGACAGAGTGGAAAGGTGGGTAAATAGACTAGTACTGTGATTAAAATTTCAAAGGCATGAAAAGTGACATTTGTTATCTATTAAAGAACATAAGGTCTGACCACAAATGCTTTCAAAATTTCATGTTCTACACTAGGTACAACTAAAACAAGTACCTTGCTCTTTCGTTGGGATACACATACAGTTTAGCAACGAACCTTCAAGTTCTCTTAATTCAGTGGCTCACTGTCACTTAAGAACACTAGGAACAAGTCAGGTTACTTCTATGGCAATTTTCTAGTTCTTACATCTCAAGTAGAACCTCACCTGAAGCGGGGAGTAGGTGTATATGGCGGGGGCTGCCAAGATAAGCCCTTTGTGAGGAGCTTAGTGAGGGCTGAGGCTGTTGATCGAGCAGCAGGTGTTGGTGCTGTAGTGGTGCTGGCAGCATGGTGGCTCCTTCTCTGGCGAACTGGAGACCCCACACAAAGTTTAACAAGGAGTCCAAATAGTTCGGCAAGTGCCCGTCCTAACCGGGAGGAAGCTGGAACACAGAAGTTAGAATATGGTTGATTAGCAGTCTCAAAGTAGTCTCATTACATTTTTATGACTAACCAATTCCTCCAACACAACACTTAGTAAACACTTGGATTTGTCTCCACACGATAATCCAAGAAGATTCACAAGGGACAAAATGCTTTTTTTTTTTTTTTTTAATGTGGGTACTGGGAGTCGACCTCAGGACCTCACGCTTGCCAGCAAGCGCTTGTGCCGCTGAGCAATATCACCGGCCCTTTTTTTCCTTTATGTGGGTTCCAGGAGTCGAACTCAGGACCTCGCGCTTGCCAGCAGGCGCTTATGCTGCTGAGCTATCTCACTGGCCCCCCAAAATGCCTTTTTTGTAGAAAAGGGAATTGTACTGGTATTTATTATGTAACAACACATGAAAGATAAACACACCAAGGAAATACAAATTGAAATTGTAGAAACAATGCAGATACAGTATTCCTCATTTAATGACCTACCTGCTTAACGACTGTATGGACTTACAACCCCTCTTTTTTTGGCATAGTTTTCTGTATATCTTATAATTCTAGACCCTCAATATCTTTTTTATACAGTATACCTTGTTTATACATTACTACTGTAATTTTTGCTGATTGTACAGTATAGTATTATAGTCTTACGTTGTTATACATTACAATACTGCATGTAAGAGTTATGCAAATAAAAGCAAAGTCATCCAGTTGGAGTTTCCTTTGACCATTTCTTTGTTCTGAATATTGCAATGTACATACTACACAATTCCTTATTTAGCAATTAATTCAATCAATGACCTAGCCACAAGACTGTGACTCGGTCATTAAACGAGGAAGGTCTATATAGCAATATGTACTGAATAAGTAAGTACATCTACTGGATTACCTCAGTCACTTAGAATACCTACACAGAGTAATTAAAAAAATGGCAAAAATGGTTAACTGCCTGGAACAGAAAAGATTACATACAGTATACATTGATCACAACATGAAATATATAGTCCTTTAGGAAAACAGACTGCTAGGAAAAGTAGAAATATTTCACAAGTGGGTTCTTAAGGAATTAAGACTATGAACAATTTTTTTTTTTTGTGTGTGTGTGTGTCTTTTTGAGACAAGGTCTCACTATGTAGTTCAGGCTGGCCTTGTGCTCACTTTGTAGCCCAGGCTGGTCTTGAACTTGTAATGATCCTCCTGACTCAGCCTCCCAAGTGCTGGGATTACAAGCGTGCGCCACTACGCCCGGCTACTATGGGCATTTTAAAATTCTCATCTTTGTGGGATGTTTTTCAATATAGTGTTGAACAAAAAGACCAGAATACAAACATACGTAAAAAGGAAATGCATAAAAAGGTAAGAAAAATTAAGTCCAAACACTGATCAATTTTGCTGAAATTAGGGGGTAATGCTGGTACACTCTCATATTAAAACAAATGGAGCTGAATTAAATGACAAAATACAAAAGTCATGGGGATTGACTTTAGCAAATACAAATACCAAAGGTCATTTTCTGCTTGTTTTTGGGCATGGATCCAGATTCCTATGAGCTATGTTTTCATTTTCCTTTATAGTAAAGTTTACAAATTATTAGGGTCAGGATACAGCTCAGTGGCACAGCGCCTGCCTGGCAAGCACAAGGTCGTGAGTTTGATTCCCGGTGCCAAAGTGTCAACTATTGAGAAATACACAAAACAGAGTTACCAAATAGTGGTATTACATTAGGGGCCAAGAGACAACAAATAGATCAGTACACATATTTAATACAGTTTTGGTATTCTGCCAAAGTAGTTTCCGTGGAGCTGTCAAAGTGACTTTAATAAAACACAGAGGCTATGTCACCTTACAGCTTCCTTTAAAGGATAAGAGAAAAGAAAAGAAGATAGGTGGGGTAACTAAGTAACACAAAAGGAAAGGAAAAAGTTATTTCTAGAAGGTGGGTCAACTATCATGCTTCAGAAAATGAAAAAGGAACTAAAATGTAACGAGGATATTGGTATCTTGGTGAGACATTTCAGTGAAATGGTCTTGGTGGAAGCCATTGGTAATAGTTAAAAAGTGAGTAGGAGGGAAGGAATGAAAGAAGAAAAGGTAGACATGGCTCTCACTCAGGAAGGTATTAACTCATCTGTAACCCTCGCAGCTAGTAAAGAGTCAAACACATAGTACGGGGACTGTCACGGTTTACATCTAAAATGTTTCCCAAAATACATGTTTGTAAGGTGATTGAAGCATAGGGGTGCTGTACTCTTCTGTGGATTCATTCATTGATGAATTCAGCAGCTGAATGTGCTGTTAGGGAGGATGAGCCTGGGTAAAGGTAGGTTGCTAGGGGCATGGCCTGGAAAAGTGTAATCTTGTCTCGGGCTCCTCCCTTTTTTCTCAGCTTCTTGGCTACCGTGAGTGGAGTGCCTTTTCCTCTGCCACCTTGTTTCTGCCTTCGAGCCAGCTGACTGAGGACTGAAACTGTAAGCCAAAACAAACCTGTCTTTTAAGTTGTGCAGGGTATTTTGCCCTAGTGACAGGAAAGTGGCTTACACCGGGACTCAACAGAACACATGTAAAAGTGAGTTGCAAAACTTCTTTACACAAAATGATACAGCCTCTCCAACTCAATTTGTTTTTGGACTAGTTAAGCCTTCTGAAAGCCAGAAAAGGGAATAGAAAAAAGAGAATCACTCACCTGACAACAAAGGCTTGATTTGCTTAATTCTGGCAGCCATGGCTGGTGTGATTTTAGATTTGGCCTTAGAGTCTGAAGCAGGTTCATCTGTCTCCATGGGAGCCAATGTGTCACCATCTAGACCAATGCCTTCCAATAATCCCTGGGTAGAAGCATCCATACTTCCAGCTGTTCCATCCTGTTCTCCATCTGTGGATATAAGAGGGGAACAATAAGACCATGTAGAGCCAGCACTTACCTGGTTCCTTGATCTGAAGAGTCCTAAGAGAATTATGTATGATTTCTGCTTATGGCACTTAGGAACATTTATTGTGATATAACAAATTTTCTAAAGCAGCACTGCATTGATAGAAATGTAATGCAAGTCACATACACAATTTTAACTTTTTTGCTGGCCACATTAAAAAATGGTAAGTGAAGTGTATAGTAATATATTATTTAATCCAATTATTAAAAATTATCTCTGTATGTAAAAATTATTGAGATCATACTAAAATTAAAATCTTATGTCTTTTGATAGATTTTTAAAATAATCTTTTAGGAATCAATCTTATACTTGCATAAAATTACACACAAATCCTGCTCATTTTTCAAAGCAGCACATTAGAAACCTAACAGGGAATGATAAATTCATTTACATGGCACTTAATGTTAACTGAAAAGAGATGTATAAAATGTTTTATCTAAGGTAACTGCAAACTTCCTCAGAGAAAAAGTTTAGGCAGACACTTCCAAAATGGTCTGTTATTTTGGTGGTAGAAATGTGGATTTTTCTTTCTACTGCGTTTCCTAATTTTTATAACAATGTATGTATGTTTATAGAGGAAGTGGAAAAGTTTAAGTTTAATAAAAACTAAATATCACAGAGAAAGAAAACTGAGTATTATGGATATCAAGATCTAGCTAAATTTTTACAATAAACCTATAAAAACAGAAGGATGGAACTTAGGAGAATTAATGACTAAGATTTTAGTTTCTTAGAGTTACCTGATCTTTTTCCGCCCTGGGTCGTACCTGCCTTCTCATCCTTTGGAACCAGTTTCTGCATATCTGCCTGGCCAAATTCACACCCAGATGGCAGGCTGCAACAAGACAACCAGTGAACCAAACAAAACACCTGATACTTCACCCCTCTTATACTGTGCATGATTTCTGACTCACTTGCCCAATATTATTATGCCTCCTAGAGCAGGTACACTATCCTGAATAAACAGCTCCAATTCCTGAGGTAGTACTCAATATACTCGTTCAAATTTTAAACTCCTACTATGCTGATACAGCATATCTGGCATGCTACATCAAAGACACAGATGTCCCTAGGCTGGTAAGTTTGGGAAGGATAAGGAAGCCATTGCAGGTTTTCTTGTATCATTTTGTTTTTTTGAGATAGGGTCTTGCTGTGTAGCCCAGGCTGGCCTTGAAGTTGGGGCGATCCTCCTGCCTCAGCCTACTGAGTGCTAGGATTACAGGCCTGTGCCACCATGCCCGGCTATGACACTGCACTTTTTATGATACCCTCCCATCTCTGGTCAGAGCAGAGCAATCCTCCACATGTTTACTGAGTTCATATAGATACCAAAGGAGATGACTATTCACTAACCTGTTTGGAGTACACAGAGAGAGGAGGACAGTGCTTTCCCATACCAGAGAACAGTATAACTGGCTCAGCTTGCTTAAAACGCTCAGACCCAACTGAGAACCCCACTGATTTACAGAGATGGAACGAATTTCACTCTGCAACCAAAGTAGAGAGAATTACACTTTTGAGATAAGTCTCTGAAAATGTACATTCAGAATCAATTTTCAGCTGTTTAAGAAGGGTAAAGGTTTCTATTTTCATCAAAATGTCCACACTTAAGAATAGTTCTTGGGGCCGGTGAGATGGCTCAGCGGCTTAAGCGCCTGCCCGGCAAGCGCGAGGGCCCGAGTTCGACTCCTGGAACCCACATACGAAAAAGGGGCCGGTGATATCGCTCAGCGGCATGGGCGCCTGCTGGCGCGCGAGGTCCTGAGGTCGACCCCCTTGGTACCCACAAAAAAAAAAAAAAAAAAAAAAAGAATAGTTCTTTAAAGTAGTCTCTTACAATAATTACAAACTATCTCTAATATCCATTCTGTTTTTTGTAGTTAAAAGGCATCAAAGGAAACATTTTTTGAATCAAAGGAATAGTTTTGTAGACTACTTTCCAATTATTTTTTGGTCATGGGGGGGCTTGTGGTTTTCCCCTCCAATTTCTTTAATTCGGTACACATCTGTAGCATTTAATCCTTAATTGAGTATTTTATTTCATTATTTCCTTTAATAAAAGGTAAGCCATAAAAATTAATCCTTATCTTTTGAAATATAATTTAACCTTCTAAATAGTTTATGATTGTGCTTTTGATCTCTTACCTGATTCAGAGAATACATTCCTGGTCAGTAGCATACCACAGGGCTTTTAAGTGGTTATACCACTAATCTTTAGACTCAACTATGTAATAAACAAAGGTAGTGAAATTGTGAGCGCACAAAAAATGCTTTCCGGACCCATAAGAAACTATCAATTTCAGGGATAGGGTTTGATACTTAGGACATTTTCAGTCAAGTTAATTACTAGTGATTTAAGTGTTCTGAAAGTGAAATGCCCTTTGACATCCCATTATTAGGCCTACCTGTGCTTGCCAAAAGATTACAAATAAGGCTCACTGAATAGCCAACTGAGCTATGCCTACTAAAAAGGGTGACTACAAATCCAAGTTGGCTAATACAGATGAGACAGTATAGATCAATTAATGCCTGGTAATTGCTTACAATAACCTCTATTCAGTCCCAAGCAGGTCTAGCTAATATGACAAATTATATGGTTATATAACTTCTAATTAAAAAAAAAACCCTAAGGGAGAGTTAGCTACAAAGCAATGTGAAGCATAAACTCAAACTACCCACCCACTAAGGGGTAGATGGACACTATAAAGAAAAAAATCTCATATTAAACCTGAATGTTCTTTCAACTGGTAGCCCAGATAGGTCTGGCTTCTAAACACAATAAGCTACCAGATATATGCCTTAGGTATTAAAACCAACATGTTTACTTCTAAGATTCTTCTTACCTGTCCAACTCTGCAAGTATGAACAAACATCATGATGTAGGCATGGGCAGCAGTGAGTGCATGCAGCAGAGGTGTGGCTTGAGCTGAAAGGGTAGCATCGGCAACATTGCCAGCACATGCCAGTTCTCGCAACAACACTGAGCCTCCAGGGGATTCAATGGGGCGGTGTAAGGGCTCCAAGGAAGAAAGGATGGAATCCAGTTGAAGGAGACCCTCCTGAAGAACTTTAGGTTCATGCGACAGTGTCTGAAATAGGAATTACTGTGTTAATATATAAAGAATCTCATATGTATGTCTTTTAACAGTCACAATGGAAGTGACTATTAAATGAAATTCTCTGTTTTAGATGTGGTCATGTCACTCTCCAGGTAAATGACAAAAACAAAGTAAGAATCCATGTATGACATACCTCAACACCTCTTTGTAGAGTAATACACTAATTAAAAACTCGGTGAGTCAACCACACTTAAAAGTCTGAGGAGGCTAAAGTGGAATACTGTTATAGAAAGAACTATGCTGTGAAGTTAATTCTAAATTTACCTCAATAAGGAGCTATGTTAGGCAAGGTTACAAAGCATGGAAGTGAATCACTATTACAATGTTCTTTCCTTCCTAACTCAAGAGAGATGATTCTGGGATTGGCATTAGCTAGACAATGTAATTAACAACTCAAGATTATATAGCCCTTGTGATTTCTGTTCAAGACTGGAGAAAAATGTAACAGTTAAAACAATTATCACTCACCAGGCAAAGACAAGAGAAATTATGCGCCTTCCTATGGCTTTAAATAAATACATCCCTCCTTACACAGCAGCTCAGAGGTAGTAGATAGATCAGTCCCTTCCCTTTCTCTCATGAATAGCACATAATATTTATAAAGTGAAAGAGAATAAAACATTATCTTCATTTAAGTCTATAAGCAAGTGGATTTCTGATTTTTAGCAGAAATTACCAATCACTGCATATTCTAGCTGGTAAAGGAGCTTCTCAGATTTTATGCAATCACTACCAAACTTGAAATAGTTAATTTTTTTGGTTCTGTTTCTAGGGTGGAACAGGAAGAGTCCCTCCAAACAATGATGCAGAATCTCAAGGGACTCTAAATAGGCAAAACATTCTGGGAAGAAATAAAACAAACAAACAAACAAACAAAAAGAACACCACATCAACCATTGTGGCACATGCCTGTAATTCCAGCACTTGAGGCTGAGGTAGGAGGATTACAAGTAGGAGGCCAATCTATGCAGGTTAGAAAGATCCTGGCTGAAAATAAAAAGGAGCTAGGAAGACAACTCAGAGGCAAAATACTCCTGAATTCAACTCCCAACAACAAAATCCAAGACAGAAACAAAAACCCAACCAACACTATTGATTTGTGTGTGACTCTGTATCTTGCTACACTACTGAATTTGGTTATTATTTCTAAGAGTTGGATCACATTATCTGCAAATAATGATAATTTGACTTCTCCCTTCCTTTCCTTTAACTACAGTATCCCTTTTATTTTTCTCTTCCCTGATTCCTCTGGCTAATGTTTCAAATACTATATTGAACAGGAGCCGTGATAGTGGATATCCTTGCATTGGTTTCTCTTAGTCTGTACTACAAACATGTATTACTTTTTTGTTTGTTTGTTTGAGAAAGGGCCTTGCTATGTAGTTCAGGCTGGCCTGGATTCACTATGTAGCCCAGGTTGGCCTCGAACTCACTGTGATCCTCCTGCCTCAGCCTCCTGAGTGCTAGGATTACAGGCATGTGCCACCATGCCCGGCGCAATCATGTACTATGAAACATAAAAAATAAGAGTTGGCAAGGATGTGGAGAAATTAGAATCCTGTATATTGCTGGTAGAAACGTAAAATGCTACAGCTTCCGTGTGAAAAAAAACCAGTATGGCGGTCCCTCAAAAAATTAAACACGGAATGATTATAAGATGTAGCTATTTCAGTTCTAGGTATATACTCACAAAAATTAAATGAAGAGGTATTTGTTGCTAGCAGCATTATTCGCCACAGCCAAAACGCAGAAGCGATACAAACATCTCTCAACAGATTAATGAATGAATAAAATATGGTCTACACATACAATAGTCTTGAAAAAGAAAGATAACTGTGACACATGCTATAAAATGGGTGAATCTTGAGCACACAGCAAAATCTCAAATACTGCATGATTCCACTTCTATGAGATACACAAAGTAGTCAAATGTAGAGACTGAAATTACAGTGGTAGTTTCCAAGGGCTAGGGGGAAGGTAGAATGAAGAAGTTTGTTTAAGGGGTATAGTGCTGGTTTTATAAGATGAAAAGTTTTGGAAGTTGGCTGCAAAACTGTGTGAATATATACTAGTATCAAAAATAACAAGAGGTTCATTTGGCAAAATAAGAGCAATTATGCTTATAATTCATGACTATCAAAGCTGGAAAGGGCTGGTGAGATGGCTCAGTGGCGTAAGCGCCTGCCCGGCAAGCGCGAGGGCCCAAGTTCGACTCCCGGAACCCACATACGAAAAAGGGGCCGGTGATATCGCTCAGTGGCACGGGCGCCTCCTGGTGCGCGAGGTCCTGAGGTCGACCCCCCGGTACCCACAAAAAAAAAAAAAAAAAAAAAAAAAAAAAAAAAGCTGGAAAATACATCATTACATACATAACAGGCTGTGTTAAAGAGCTCCAGTAACAAAAGTAGAACACATGGATAAAATTCAGCTCCATGGGTTTCCTGGATATACTTTTCCTGCCTAAAAACTGAGGTGATGTTAGAATCAAATACACTAAAGTCAAGAACAAAGAAACAATACTTTGTCTTTTCTCTGACAAATAACATTACATACTATATATTAAATCACAAAATTCACTTATAGAACATAATACAAAATTAAGTCATTTTTTAGCTGAAGATAAGGGAGATCACAGTATAAACATATATATATATATAAAAGTATTATAAAATTGATTTCTAAAAATGCTCGGGCAGATGCTTCTTACCAATATGGACTTGCAGACACCTGCAACAGCCTGACAGGCAGCAGATGTGGGAAAGTCAATCGGCAGGTTGGGAAGACCCAAAATTGTAACCAAAGGCAAGAGTCCTTTCTGGTTCACAAATTCCTGGCAGTGGTCATCTGTTGTATTGTTGCTCAGAATAGATTCCACAAATTTCATCTAAACAATGAAAAAATTTAAAACACTTAAGAGATTGACACTTGGAACTAGCCGGGAGTAAGGACAGGGGCTGGCCTACTAATAGTCTTGAAAACAGTATTTTCTACAATACCAAAACCTTGAGTGAATAGAGATTGAGGGAAGACACATACCCAAAAATATCCAGGAAATACAGAATGATTACAAATTTTCCCATTCAACCAGGAGTCAGATAATTTCAAAGCCAAGATTAAGTTAAGGTACTTGCTCAGGGCCAATCAGGACTAATTTATTAATTTGCTCATTTAGTGCTCTTGCATGCATTCCCCACCTGGAGGCACAAAATCATGGATATTTTCCCCCAAATGTTGCTTATAACACAAATGGAACATGGAACTCTCAAAGTAATTTAGAACAACAAAAGAAAGCATTTCTTTAAGAAAGTAAAATGTGGGCAGTAAGTGTTGGAAATGGTTAGTGGACTATTTAACACATGCTAACCAGGCTTTTCCTTTTTGGTATATAATTCTGGGAAAACTCAAACTCTTCAATTTTTCCTGTGAGATATTCATGAAGTTAAAAGAAAAGGTCAGATTGATTAGAAAGTGAGAGAGAAGTTAAGGAAGAAAATACATGTTGAAGACATTCAGAAAACATAATACATGACTGACATAACAAAGTCCCCTCTCTTCCTGTTTGGACTGTAATGGGGGAATAGTAACAATGAACAGAAAATTGAGAATAAAAACGCAACTGGGTAGTGAATGGTGATGGTGGCAGTGGCTAATTTTTGGCAAACCAGTCTAACAGAACAAAAACAAAAGGTTTGCAATTTTACATATTTTTCCCTCCCACATTTTAAGGCTCCTAGTGGGGGGGGCAGAAATGGAAATTAGTAGGCTCTTTGATAACTCCACACATTTTCCAGAAAAGCACACAACTTTACTCAGTTTGCCCTATGATGAATCTTACCACATTCAGGATGTAATCCATGAGTGGAATCGGAATACGTTCCTCTGTACCAACAACGCTATTAAAGAAAAAAAGTGAGTTACACAGAAATTCACAATAACAGTGCAAGAAAACAAAGTGAAGAATGGACATAATAAAATTCTAGGCATTTTTCATAAGTTAAAATTTAACAGCCTTTAGTATATGAGCCTTTAGACTGATACCACAGCGGGGGGAATAAACTGAAATAAATCCTAAAGTTAGTTTTTATTTCCTAACTAGGGTTGAGAGCATACAGGGAAAAACCAAGTCCTCAAAACTACAGCACTTGTATATATATCACAAAACATTATCCTATCTTAGGGAAACTACTGTTAGAGGAATTCAGCCATAGGAAAATACTAATAAGTAAGTTCAATTAAAAGACCTTAGACATTTGCTTAAAGGAAGAGGCTAGGCAAAACAAACAAACAAAAAACCCAAACACATAAACACAAAACTGTGCTCCTGCATCATGTTTAGAGTTATGGAAAGTATGAAATGGGGCTTTGTTCAAAACTCCCTACTGACAAATAATTCTGAACACTTAAATATGGTCAAAGATAAAACCCACACCCAATGCCTCCTTTCCTAACAATATGTACTAGTAGCATGACAGTGTTAAACTGTTCAACAATTTATCAGGTTTTTTTGCCTTTTCAGATGCTTTGATGCTATACAACAGTTAAAAAGGTTGGAATAATGCTACAGCTGCACAAAATGCAGCCTTTAAAGGTCAGTGACTGTATTTGGGATTTTACAAGAAAGCAACAGAGAAAAAAGAATCCATAAAGCACACTGAAATTAAACAAAATATACCTCAAAGAAAAACCCTAGGGAAGAACAAATGGAACATTTAAAAATGGGCCCCTAGGCAGAGGGTGGGGAAAAGGAGTAGAGATAGAAAGGAGAGGCAGGGGATGAAGAGAAGGCAAGAAGAAAGTTGGCAAGATGCTAGTGGTTCTCATCTGAGAAAGACAAAATGTGAATAAATATTTGTCAGGCTTAACAGCATTTGGCAGCAAAATGTAGAATAAGCAAAAAGAATGAAGAGGCAACATAATGGCTTCAATGTAAGGTATATAGGGTATTCCAGAGCTTGAGTAGGGTGCTGTGAAAATCCTCAATGAAAAACTTGGTGAAGAACTTTGTATAAACAGGAGGAGACCGATAAGCCAGGATTGAAATGATTTCATAGGAGAACCACAAACCTTTCCTTGACTACAATGTTCCTCCTCAGAACTACTGCCGCATTCCTTGTTACTTATACAAGTTACCCATTCCAACTTTTTTTTGTGTGTGTGTGGGTACCGGGGGTTGAACTCAGGACCTTGCATGCCAGCAGGCGCCCGTGCCGCTGAGCGGTATCACCGGCCCTTTTTTCGTATGTGGGTACTGGGAGTCGAACTCAGGACCTCGCGCTTACCAGACAGGCACTTATGCCACTGAGCCATCTCGCTGGCCTCCCATTCCAACTTTTAAGATGCGGTTTTACTCCAGTAAGGTATTTGTCCCATTGCAGAAACAATGGCAAAGAGCCTAGAGATATAATTATATGAAGCCCAAATGCTTCCTTCATTGCTAGATTGCAGTTACGGAGAACAAAAACCAGCTGACAGTGGTTTTTCATACAAATCCAGGAACAGTTTATTTAGTAACTACTTCTCTCTCTCTTTCTCCTCATCTTTTGACTACCAGGCTCAAGAAGCCATATAGGACTCCTAAAAATGATTAACTCCAACAGAACTCTACCTACCAGCTGGTTTCAAGACAAGTCATTGTAATATTAACCTTATTGGAAATACTAAGCCATAGCATCTTTAAAGCAATACAATCCCTGACTTCGAATTACACTATAAAGCTACTGTGATAAAATCAGCACGGTACTGGCAAAAAAACAGACCTGAGGACCAGTGGAACAGATTAGAAGATGCAGAAACAACTACTAACACACTCAGCCACCTTATCTTCAACAAAGGGGCCAAACATGTTTGCTGGAAGAAAGATAGCCTCTTTCATAAATGGTGCTGGAAAAACTGGCTCTCTACATGCCAAAGACTAAAACTAGATCCATGTCTATCACCATATACTAAAGTCAAAATGGATCAAAGATCTATTAAAAGAGAAACACTAACTCTACTGGAATAGAAAGTAGGTAGAAATCTTGAAGACATAGGGGTAGGCAGAGAGTTCATGAACAAAACCTAAACTGCACGGGTAGTATGGCAAAGAATCAACAACTGGGATCTCATCTTATTAAAAACCCTTTGCACATCAAAAGAAATCGCCAGCAGAGTGAAAAGACAACCCACAGAGTGGGAAACATTTTAGCTAACTGTCCCTCAGCAAAGGACTTCTACCTAGAACATATAAAGAACTCAAAAAATCAGACCCCCAAATTCGAAGACCCAATCCAAAAATAGTCATCTGAGATGAATACATACTTCTTAGATGAAAGAATACAAATGGCAAATAAATACATGAAAAAATGTTCAACATCATTGGTCATTTGAGAAATACAAATTAAAACAACACTGAGATTCCATCTCACCCCAGAAAGAATGGCTATCATCAAGAAATCAACCAATAACAAATGCTGGAGGGGCTGTGGGGAAAAAGTAACCCTTCTCCCCTGTTGGTGGCAGTGTCGACTGGTACAGCCACTGTGGAAATTCCTCCAAACACTAGGATTAGAGGTCCCATTTGACCCAGCTATTCCCCTTCTGGGTATTTTCCCAGAAGATTTAAAAACATCATACCACAGTGATATATGTGCACCCATGTTTATAGCAGCACAATTTATAATAGTTAAATCTTGGAAACAACCCAAACGCCTATCAACCTAGGGGTGGATAAAAAAGATGCGGTGTTTTTATATAATGGAATACTACTCAGCCATAAAGAAAGATAAACTGGAGACTTTTATAGGTAAATGGATGCAACTAGAGACCATACTCATAAGTGAAATAAATCAGACTCACATGCGTAAACATCATATTGCCTCCCTGGTGTGAGGAACTGAAAGAGTAAATAAGATCCAAAATGCACAATAGATATTGTAAAATGGGAAGAAATTGTTCAAAAGGAAAAAGGAACTAGGATGGGGGCAAAGGGAAAGGGAGGAAAGGAAAAGGAAAAAACATAAAATACAAGATAGCTATACTAATATTTTCTCTTAGTTCACTGAAAAGAAAGGTTTGTGCTAATATCGTTTGGAGAATTTTTTATGCCCGTATCTTGTACTCCAATTAACTACTTTAAAGATAACAATACTCAATGTATTAGCTATTGTTACTATTATTTTGTTATGAAATTTTGTTTTACTTTTTTTTCCATAAAAAAATACAAGACTGAATTCTTATGATGAAGCAATTTACTGCAATTGTTAAATTAAAAATTTTCTGCCTCTCTCCTTTCCCTCAAATATATACACATTCCTTAATTTGATTTTACTCTGATCAATTTTACATATACTTACTTTTTAGTGGGGAGAGAGGAGAATCAAGTGTCTCTTGGAGCTCTTAAGGAGAGCGGTGCCTTCAGTAAAGGAGGCCTCCTAGTGGGCCACATTTTAGGGACAAACAGTACTCTGCACTCATTGTCTTTAAAACCCAGACAATTGATATTCAAGGTCTAAAGACCGCATGGACTCACATAACCCATTTCTTTCAAGGTATTCAGGAGAAGTGGGCGATAATACAGGTACACTAAATACATTAACCACAAAATGAACCAGTGGTGTCCAACTACAAACCCTTACTTACTGTTACATTAATTCACAGGAGCATCAGATTTTCTGGGATCTGGGATCAAACAATGTAAAAGGCAGAATACGGAAGCCCAAAGACAAGTATTTAGAATCACTGGTAGTGCACATTCCTAAATGTAATACAGTGCTGCAATGATTTAGTTTCCTTAGTCTAGGTCTTTAGCACAAAACTATGTATTTCAAGATTACATATAAACATTTTTATGTCTTAGCTGCTTGTTTGGGGAAAAGTTAAGGAAAAGAGCATTGTTCTTAGCCTGAAAACAAAAAACTAGAAACCTAAGTCTATAAGCAGGGAGAAGGGACAGATATATTCATATTCATTTCAGCAATGAAACAAGCCACTGATAGATGCAACATGAATCTCAAAATTGCATTGAGCAAAGCTAAATATAAGAACGTATATACATCAGATACAATACACCCATAAGATTCCATTTATATCACCATTCTAAGATGTTCTTGACAGGAAAAATTATTCTACAATGATAGAAACAAGATCAGGAGCTGCTTCATTTTGGGGTGGGGAAATCAGAAATTTCAAATTTGAAATTTGCACACTTTACTGTATAGAAATTCAACTTCAACAGAAAATATTGAAAAAAATTGTCTGCATATATAAGGCACTAAAAAAATGGATGAGTATACGGAACATAGGGATTTGGGATCTTTGCTGAAGTATTCTGGAACTGGGGGAGTAGACAGAAAAAACTTTTGGGGGAAACATGCATTCCAAATCTTTCTAATAAGCCTCCTCCTCATACTGGAAGAATGTACACAACTCCCAATATTAACAACTGCCTGGGATAAGGGGATAAAATAACCATTTCTTTTAACATATGTGGATTTCAAAATAAAACTTTGCTTTGCTGGGCGTATTGGCGCACACCTGTAATCCCAGCACTTGGAACACTGAGCAGAGGCAGGAGAGTTGCAGCACTGGAGGTCAGCCTGGGGTACATAATGAGTTCAAAAGTAGTCTGGACTGCATAGTGAAACTGTATCTCAAAAAAAAAAAAAAAAAGATGGAAAAAAATGAAGCAGACAATAGAGGCAGTTTCTTACTTTCCTCTTCCAGCCTTAATAATGTACTTAATGACCTACTCTAGTTCCTCCAAAAATGCTAGAAGTGAAAAGGTATACATACTCTGTCAGAATTTGTGAGACTTCTGAATATGCTATAAGGATGAGGTAGTGACCAGCACCCATGCCCTGAGCAGTATAGAAAAAGAGATACTATGGTATAGTAATTACTAGAGTCCTTTGCATCTTAGACGCTCCATCTGATAATCACAATGGTAGAATTATTAATGCTAGGGGTCTAGATTTTTCCTTTCTTTTCCTTGTTATTCAGGGTCCATTAGGCCCAGCTCTCTGGGCATTTAAGACTTAGGGAATCCTTAATCTAATGCTCTTTATTCATTCCATTTAATAACCCTTACCAATTGATTAAATACTATATATACATAGACATAGGGATCACTGATAAATCAAACAATGTTACTGTTCTTGAGAAGCTTATAGGTTAGTAAGAAAACTATGAGTATACAATAATGTTGGGAGAACGTAAGACTTCCCATTTGGAAGCAAAAGAAAAAGTTTCAATAAGAATGAGACAATTGCTGGGTGTAATTCCAGCACCTGGGAGGCTGAGGCAAGAGGACAGCAGTGAGTCTGAGGCCAGCCTGGGCTAAACAGTGATTTTAAGACCAGCCTGAACTATGGAGGGAGACACTGTCTCCAGAAGAAACAAAACAAAACAAAAAAACAACCCAAATCACAAAAACAAAACAAAACCCAAACCAAAGAAAGAAACAAAACCAAAAGAATGAGATATCTGAGCTGTCCTTGCAAGAATTTGGCAGATGGAAAGAAGGCAGAGATAATTTGGGAAAGGGGGACAAATGTGGATATAATACAGTGATACATGATACCATAAGAAAAGAATGGAAGGTGAAGAAATGAGGGCTGTCAAGAAAACGCTCATTTACTGTGAAAGCTTGAATTGGGTATGTTAGATCTAAGGTATCAAGACATTCAGGTAGAGAAGCTATATGCAGAGGGATTTACATTGACAGAAAACCACTACTACCTCCCATACTCAAAAAAATTTTTACTTATTTGTAGTGAAGAAAAGGTACTCAATCCAGTAGAATCACTGATAATTAAGGGTGGGGTGAAGGAAGCACTAAGATGCTGACTTTTCCACAAAAAGCATTTTGCTTTCTTCCATGGTGTCCTCCTCTTCCAGAAAGACATTTTAAAGTAAACAGATGATGACACTAAAACAAAGGTAGGTTTACTTTCTCAGAGTAAGATACCAGCTTAACAAAAAAATGCATGTAGTATGTAATTGACACCAACAAGTTCACTGCTATCTAGAGTTCCAAAAGGACACATCAGTTTTGGATTTTAGGCCTTTGGCCCTGCTATGTACTCCACCTATACGTTGTTCTAAGTCCCAACCACCCTTCAGCACCAGGTCAAATCCATCTGTACCCACACCTAAAATGTTCATGTCTTTATCAGAACTAATTATTTAAATACTAAAACAACAGTTATTTTACGAATAAATGCATTACTATCTAAAGGGCTCACTCTTACTTTCTGGCATAAAGGTGTTTAAAGAGTTACTGCTAAAGCAGTGGTCTCAAACCTATGGCACAAGTGTGGTTTGTTTTCTTTTAAGACAAAAGATGTTAATGTATGAGTTGTTTTTTTCTAAACTAAAACTTCAGTATTCAGGTTTAACTGCAGTGTTGGCACTTTGCGATAAATAAGTGGGTTTTGGGTTGCAGTTTGGGCACTCGCCTCTAAAAGGTTCGCCATCACTGTGCTACAGTATATACTACATCTGCTGCATGTAAATCCCATAAGCCCAAAGAGCTTGTCTAGGCTATCCACTACCAGCCAGCAACCTTAAGCCCTATTCCCCTCTTGCATCCAAGGAGTTAATTCTTCTGTAGAACAAACCTGAAATAAATAGAAATGAGGAAAAAAAATCTACCATGCCTGGTAACAGTCATTCCAAAGCCTCATGATTTATCTGGAATGAACAGATAAGAATTAAACAAAAACAAAAACCAGCTACCCAAAATGAATGTCTACAATTTTTAAGGACTTCTTAGAAGACAGGGATCATATGTGCAATGTGTTTCATATGTATTTAAATCAAGCAGTGATGTGGAATATCAAATCAATGAAGACAAAGCAAGTCCTCTGCACAATGCCTAACAATGTGAAGAGCTTTTAAGAAAGATAGCTTCCTAAGGCAACCAATACTACTAAATACCAAAGCACGAATGATATAAGAGCCAAAGAAAGCAAGCCTATATACTCTTAGAGCCAGAAAGAATAAAATGATCTAATATAACTCACTTTTTATAGATGAAAGTCACAGTAAGGGAACAGAGTGCAGAGAGCATACAGAATGCATGCCTAGCATGCAAGATGCCCAGGGTTCCACCCCAATACAGAGAAAAAAAAAAGTGACACTAAGACTTAGGTAATTACATGCCCAAGATGACAAGGCTAGAAAACTCTCTTGGAACACTTACTGCTGATTAGGCTCAGTTTCACTCTGCTGGGCAGAGTTAAAGCTCTGCATAGCCTGTACTTCCTCTTCCTCCTCATCCTCACTAGAGGCTTCTTCTGCAGCATGATTAGACCTTGGGGGAGGAGCAGCGGCAGTGCCATCAGCTTTCTGAATTGATGGCTTCTGACAGATGTATTTAGGGTCTCTTCCAAGATTACAGATTTCTTCAAGTAACTGAAACACACAAAGAATA
Organism: Erethizon dorsatum; assembly: GCA_028451465.1. Taxonomy (NCBI): domain Eukaryota; kingdom Metazoa; phylum Chordata; class Mammalia; order Rodentia; family Erethizontidae; genus Erethizon; species Erethizon dorsatum. Next base: position 44,799,847 of record CM051842.1, read on the forward strand.
AGATTACTTATTAGTAATTAAGTATCAGGAGTAACATTTTATATCTTCTACGTGCTATGTATTTGCCAAAAAAATCTGTATGTAATATATACCATTTCTGGAACGTAGTCATTAGCTCTATTTTACAAATTAAAAAAAAATGAAACTTCTGAGAAGTTAAATAATTTGTTCAGGCTATTTAAGTAACTGGATGAACTGACCCCTTGTCGTAATTCACTAAGCACCAGAAACTCATATACTAGTTTCAATAATCCTAAAAGGTGGGGCTAATGAATGTGGGAGGGAAAAATGCAAGAAGAAACTGTTAGAATGGGTAATATGCTTTTACAAACAAAAGCTAAGCCTTATGTACTTGTTAATAACACATATAAGAAAGTAATATTTAAATGTTTGCATTAAAAGATGTTTTTGGTGGTACTGGGATTGAAGCCAGGGCCTTTCCCCAGTCTTAAAATTTTGAGACAGGGTCTCACAAAGTTGCCCAGGCTGGACTCTAACTTGTGATCCTCCCACCTCAGCCTCCCAGACAGGTAGATTACAGGTGTGTGCCACCACTCCCAGCTGTAACTTTTTTTTTTTTTTTTGTGGGTACCGGGGGTCGACCTCAGGACCTCGTGCGCCAGCAGGCACCCGTGCCGCTGAGCGATATCACCGGCCCTTTTTTCGTATGTGGGTTCCGGGAGTCGAACTCGGGCCCTCGCGCTTGCCAGGCAGGCGTGTACGCCGCTGAGCCATCTCACCGGCCCTGTAACTATTATTTTTATAAGGAAAATAATTTTCAATCAGATAAAGCTGGAATTAACGAAGACTTCTTTCTGGTAAGACTTGAACTAAAATTAATTTTTGTGGCAATGGGCCAGCCCAATAACATAGAAAAACTGAGGCAGACATAATGTTCTTACAGGTACAGAATAAGAATCCAAATGACCTCCTGTCAAATATTTTTAAAAACCAATGTCTTTGCTGCTCTCTCCACGGTCATATCCTTATATGTTGTACCTTTATGATGGCAGTTGTTGCATCTGTCTTGAGGGTGGGCTGATGTCTCATAAGCTCATCAACAGCACTCCCCAGGTTGGATGCAGTATCCCCTTAAAGCAAACAATGAACCATTAGAAAGAAAAAAAATACAGCTTGTGTCTATTTTGTTTCAACCTAACATGGAAAAAAACTAAGTTGGTTGTTTCCAAATCCATGCTTTCTTAAATGAATTCATTACAGCTGCTTCCATCCACCAAATCACTGGGGAGGAGGATGGCATCAGTCTATTAAACATAAGTAACTATATGTGTTGCACTCTACCCTGATAATCTCTCAAGATCTGATTTTTTTTTTTTTTTTTTTGGTGAGACAGGGTCTCACCTTCTAGCCCAGGTTGGCCTCAAACTTGTGGCAATCCTCTTGTCTCTCACCCCCCAAATCCTGGGATTACAGGAATGTGCCATCATGCCTAGCTAAGGTCTGAACTAACATTATAGAGTAATAAAGATAACAAGAGGAAATACCATAAACCATTAATAACCCTCCAGCTGCCTCAGTAAATAACGATAGTGACTAAAATGCTATAGTGCTGGCAGAAAGTACAAAGCACATTTTTTCCTTCCATTTTTAAGATAGTCTCACCATGTTACTCAGGCTAGCCTCAAATTCCTAGACTCAAGAGATCCTCTTGCCTCAGCCTCCGGAATAAAAAAGGACATTTTTGAGAACTGAAACTTTTCTGGAGCCCTACTTCCTAGTTCCTCAATGATCTATTTACAAGTACACAGAGAATTCTATTCATCTGCGACTATCTTAAGAGACTTGGATATTACAACATCATACTACCAGAATCAACACCTTGGACCCCATGTTTTCATCGTTGTAGACTACAAGATGGATCTAGAAATAAATACACTGCTGCTCCCTAATACCTGTTTCTTACCAGCACAAGGACATTGTTAAAGCAAACTGTTCAGAAGTATGGGAGTATTTTAAGTAGATAGTCTTCCTATAATACTGTATGATGACAATCCCTATTAAGCTTAGCATTACCTAGATAGAAAAACAATGTGCAGTCAGTCAAGAAAGGGTTTCCTTGCCAAATGACCAATTTCCTACTGCAAAATAAATCCTACCAACTCACCAAGGGGATCAGAACTCCTCCTCCTCCGCATGGCTGGGAGGTAATCTGGAGACAGAAGAACTTTGAAGAGACGTTCAAATGGCTGACATTGTACAAAAGACTGAAGACCCCGGGCATTCAAGCAGAGAGCACTAAATACATTAGGGAGGGAGCCAAGGACTTCACGGGTAGCAGGCACCTAAAGAGAAGAGAAAGTGAGCTTGAATGCACCTAAAGAGTTCAGGTGTAGATGCTAGGAACATCTAGCCAGGGCTCTATCACAGGGGGAAACAGGAGGGAGTTTCTCAACCAGTTCCCAGTTAGATTTGACACTACATACAGAAGGGATTTAGGGTTAGGATTTTCAAGCAGTAAGATTGCCTTCAAGCATGTGTGTCTCAGAGGGATATATACACAGTGCATTCTTTACAGAACAGCAACTAGGACTCACATCTTTGATAAGCAGTGCATGCAGCATGACATCTGTTAACCCATTGTCCTGGAGTGAGGAGAGCAATGATGGTTCTTGAAATACAAACACAGTCACCACTTCAGTAGCTAAAAAAGATGAGAAAAAACGGGGCAGAACTGAGAGATTCCTAATAGGAATTAAAAGTACCACACCAAAAGCCTTACTCAATGTGTAACAATTTAAACTCTTGTGTTTACTAAGAAAATTCCTAATACCACTCATTAGAGATTCATCACTATTAAGAATTTAGTGCTTACCCTTCAAGATTTTTATAGGCATTATTTTTAAATAAATAAGGTTATACTGTCATATAATTTGCTTTGTTTTCAATAGTAATATAGACATTTTCCTCAGTCACTACAACACATCACATTCAATTTTTGAATGGCTGCATAGTATCATATTATATACACGTATTACTATGTACATAAATTTGTCCTGTACCACGAAAACTGCTAAATCTAAACATACATTTTTTTTTTTTTTGGTGGGTACCGGGGGTCGAACTCAGGACCTCGTGCGCCAGCAGGCGCCTGTGCTGCTGAGCGATATCACCAGCCCCTTTTTTCGTATGTGGGTTCCGAGAGTTGAACGTGGGCCCTCATGCTTGCCAGGCAGGCACTTACGCCGCTGAGCCATCTCACTGGCCCCCATACATTCTTTTCTGACTGATGAACCAGGAAAAAAATGTCAAAGATGCAGGTTTGCTCAGTTAAAGCAGATGCAAAATTATGGACAAAGGGTGTTGTAAAAAGGTTGTTCAGTAATTTTAAACTACTAGCAGCACTGTAAAAGTCATTAAAATATATATTCACCTGACTGGTTTGAAATGTGCAATACAGACTACCACCACCAAAGATTTTAAAAACTGGACAGAGCAGGTGCATACACATAATACCCACAAATCATGTAAAAACAAACTTTTACTGGTGATTCCTAAGACCAAAAAGAAACCAGAGGATTTTCCCCTTGAGTTGGTCTCATTATCCCAAATGCAAATAAAATGGGGACCAACAGTGGCCTTTGGGATTCTTGGTTGGCTTTGTCTAAGTTTGTTTTCGGGTTCTTCTTAGTATGTGAAACACCTTTCCATAGACTTGTACAAATGTATGAAATTCTACTAGTTAATAAAACTGAAGAGGTGAACTAAAATTAGTATTCTACTACTAGAGATTACTAACACATAAAATCTGTTATCAAAAGTTCCAACTATAATACTGTCACAATGCCACTGAATGGGAACAGTATATTCTCTTTATTTATTTATTTATTTTTTGGTTTTTTGAGACACGGTCTCACTACGTAGTCCAGGCTGGCTTTGAACTCATTATGTAGCCCACATCAGCCTGAAACTGGTGGCGATTCTCTTTCCTCAGCCTCCCTGAGTGCTGGGATTACAGGTGTATGCCACCACACCTGGTTTATATTCTCTTTAAAAATATCAATAGATGACCAAGATTTAGAATTAAAAATAAAGGGCAGACACATGCACAAAGCAATCAGCTCAGGGTAGAAACAACTGAGTTAAGAAGGAAAAAAAGGTAACCATGGCAGGTCTATTACCTATACAATAGGGTTTCTAGAAGAGAACATGTAAGTTAAAAAAAAAAATCCAGATTTTTTAAAAGCCCTAACCAAGTTCTGTTATGTGGGAACAACAAAAAGTAGAACTACATATATCCTAATAAAATTTGCGGGAAAGGTAAAGAGAAAATGTCATAGATATTCCAGAGAGAAAATGCGAATTCCCCATAAAAGAACAAGAACCGGTGTGACAACATGGGTCATCTACAATATATAACATTAGAATGGAATGGAAAAACATACACCGATTCTGAAAAAAATAATTTTAAAAAATATTTTGAAAATTATCCAAGGATGTACTCCAATAAAATAAAAAATGAATCTGAAGGCAGTGAAAGTTAGGGTCACTCAAGATGCAAAAGGAAAAAAAAAAAACAAATGAGTAACGTTAAAGGCAGGTTGAAGGTCTTATTCTGCACTGTCTAGCAGAAGAAAGAATAAAAAGGTTTAAAAGTATAAAAAGGTCTAAAAGTAAAAAAAAATACAAGGATCATCAATAAAAGCAAAGGAATAAAAAAATCTAAGATCCAGACCATGAAAACCGGCAAAAAGTTAACATTAAATACAAGACTATAGGATCAGACAAACACTGGCGATTATAAGAAAAATGACAATGTATAATATTCCTCATTTAAAATAAAAACAACTACCTTAACTAAATAAAATTCAGATAAAACTAAATCATTCTGCTGAAAACAGCTAGATTAAACAATTGAAAAAATATTTTAAAATGTGCAAAGCTGACAACATAAATTATAGCCAAAGTCCCAAATTAAGTGAAAATGGGAATTCAGAGTCTTAGGCTTTTGTCTTGAGAGTAACCTGGGTGACCCTTGTTTTGAAAAGGTTTTAGGTAACTTGGCTGGACACAAAAGCAGAGGGACATCCCTTTGATGAGTAGGAAATTTAGAAAGGGAATCTTTATTTTATGAATGGCAGTACCACTAATCACATACGATGGGGTATAAATGAAAAGCTGCTGCCTTCTACCCTATACCCAGGTCTAGAGAGCTGGCTGTAGTTATTTTGGCATTGGAGGACACCTTGTAAAGATATTATCTATCGTTCATAGTTTTATAGGCTCCTGGGTAGGAGCTAATAGCTTCATGCTTTTTTTTCTGGTCAGTAAGCTCAAAATAGTTATATTCAGGATCATCCCTACAGGGCCTTCCATGCTGGGCATATACTGCTGCTCAGACTTCATGCATTACAATTAAAGTCTGCTATGTATTAACTCACAAAAACTGCCACAGAGGAAGCTAATTTTAATGCCACAGCTGACCAACTGTTCATATTTTTCACATAAACTCACATATTATCCTTGTTCTTGACTCAATGAGCCCAATGACGGCTCTGGTCATCACAGACTTTGGGCCCTTAAATTTTGAGCTATGTATCAGTGGCATCCCTATGCCACTGGACCTATCCAAACTCTATCCTTCAAATGTGATCTTTGTGCACTGTTACCATTGCCAATGGAAATCTCCTAATGAGTTAATATATTTTCTCTCATTAGCAAATAAATGTTACTGGGCCAGTGCCCCAGTATACTGCCATAAATCGTTATCCTATCAAAATGACTGGTTGATACACAAACCTATTCTTAGTTGTCTTATCATCCACAGATAGCAGCCCTAGGACAGACACAATCACCTAGTCAAGAACACTCTCTTAAGCTTGCAAATGGGAAAATGGTCTCCTAAATGTGTCACTCTTTTGCCCACTTCCTTAGTTATTATAAACTCTCAAACTTTAAGTTGTATGACGCACTAACAAAATACAACCAAGGTTTCATTTTTGCCCTCTCTGGTCACTAAAGGGTATGTTTCCCATCTACAAGTCTACAACAGCAAAACAGAATCTCCCTCACTTAAATGACACTTCCCCACTTTGAATCCTAGTGGAATCCATGTTGTATTAGATCCTGGATTGTGTGTGGACAAGAGAATGCCACCCACTGAAAATTAGGGCTCCCAGGTGTGGTGGCTCACACCTGTAATCCCAGCACTTGGGAGGCTGAATCAGGAGATCATTGTGAGTTTCAGGCCATCCTGGGCCACATAAGCAAATTCAAGGGCAGCCTGCACTACACAGAGAAATCCTGTCTCAAAAAAACAAACAGAAAGAAAATTAGAGCTGTCACTCTGCCAACTATTCTATATGCCATAAGAAAGGTCCTCGACAAAATCCATTCCTAATATGATGGTATTAAAGGCTCGATAGGGCCGGTGAGATGGCTCAGCGGTGTAAGCGCCTGCCTGGCAAGCGCAAGGGCCCGAGTTCGACTCCTGGAACCCACATACGAAAAAAAGGCTGGTGATATTGCTCAGTGGCACGGGTGCCTGCTGGTGCACGAGGTCCTGAGGTTGACCCCCGGTACCCATAAAAAAAAAATAAATAAACAAAGTATGTTAGTTCTGGATCTATCTTATTACAGAGACACTGAATGGGCAGTCACTAGATTTGAGGATGGCAATCCTCATGACTTTCACACTAAAACGGCACCGCCAGCATGAGAAAGCCAACATACCACAGGCTTGAAAACGTCACTGTGGAATATCCCGGCTCTGGTTTGTTTGCCCATGCCTCATTTGGCTCAAGGCCTGAGTCTGAGATTCCAGTACTCTTACTCAGTGTCAAACTTCTTAGGCTCCTTTTTGCCCATTTTGTGACTATGTATTTCCAAAATTTTCCCATAAGAAACTGCTCTATCACTCTTACAGGCAAAAGGATAATGATCTTCAGTCATTGTTGTAAAAACTTACCAAAATTATAAAACCTTGCGCAAAGATTTTAAAGCTAGCCAAGGATTCCTATCAACCAATCCTACCAATGCATTGTACATGATGACTTCAGCACAACTGATAGTCCCAGCCTTTATACTAACTTTATATTTTAACTACCTGTTATGGTTTATATCTATATGTGTCCCTCCCAAACCCTGCAGTCTCATGTGCTCATAGGTGGGGCTTTTTGGGAGGTGACTGGATCATGGGTGTGTGATACTCTTCAGTAAACTGGATGGGACAGTACAGTACAGTGGATCAGTCTACTGATGGGTTTATAGCTGGTTGTGATTTTGGGAGGTAAGGCCTGGTGGGAAGCAGTGGGTCACTGTTGGTGTGGCCCGGAAAGGTATGTATCTCTCCTCCTCCCTTGATCTCTGCTTTGTTTCCTGTCTGCCATGTCATGAACAAGTGTCCTCTGCCATGCTGCACTGCTTTGGAGCCAACAAACTATGGACTAACACCTTTACAAACTATGACCCAAAATAAACCTCTCTTCCTTTAATTTGTAGGTGCTGGGTATTGTGTCTCAGTGACAAGAAAGACATATTTGAACAGTTTGTCCTCTGCCATGCTTCCCTGTCTTGTAAACAACTGACTATGGACTGAAACCTCTACAAACTGGGGGCCAAAATAAACCTCTCATCCTTTAACTTGTGAGTGTTAGATATTTTGTCACAGCAATGAGAAAGTAACTAAGACACTACCCCAGATCACTCATCTCAAGTCCACAGTCCCATATGCTGATTTCCTCTTCTTTGGCAGCCCACACTTTCAGCTCTACTATTCCATAAACAATATCCATATCTACTTTCTTCAACCTGCTAAGATATGTATGTAACAGTAACAATGTCACCTGAACACTAAACCTCCATCAATGTTAACAGGTACCCTATCCTAGGCAACTACTTATACAACTGAGTCTTGTCCCGTTGGAGGTCTTCAATACTTATATTACCTGTCAATCTGTTTGGTGAGGCCGTTAATAATAAACATGATGGCACTAACATCAGCTAGGATAGAAACAGGGTATGCAGACCTGAACAAAGAAAAAAGGCCAATTGGGGAGGTTAAAGAAGACACAGCAAAAGGGATAAAGTTAAGTATAAAAGTGGAGTGGAAGGGCTAGGGTATGGGGGACAGGAATTAGAATTTTTATTTGGTGGTTTTTAGTGTGAAATTATCACAGCAGGTCACTGTGACCTCACTATATGATTCCTCATTAATTTCTCCTTCATGGACTCAGTGCTGTTCAGACTCTTCCACCAATGACGTACATATAGTGATGTTCTGCTGTTGTGAATATCTGTCCTGATATAAATATGCCAATCAGAAACTCCTGTGTCACAACTCCTGCTTAGCAGGGACACACATTCTACTTCTAACTATCTTCTTTCCTTTAAACTTATATAAGCTGACCTGGTTCATATGTGTACTCAAAACCCAGAACACCTTAGATGCAACTAGAAAGCCTAGCTGTTTCATCAAGTCCTGCCAGAAAAGGGAACACTGGGCCGTCTTATTATTTTACTGGGCCCCACCACCATCTGTGGAAGAATAGGCATATGTTTAGGTATCTTCAGTTCTGTAACACAAACTCAAATCATAGAGGCTACACTAAGACAATGTAATAATTTCTAGCACACCACATAAACCAAGCATCTCAGGCCTCAGCAAAGCAATCTAGTTGCTATGATAGCTGATAACAGACTGGCATTAAACTGTCTACTAGCATCTCAAGGTAGAGGTTGTACCTTAAAGGGACCTATTGAATGTGGATCAATAATAGAAGGTAGTCAAAGTAGTTAAACAAGTAAGACAACAAGTAAAACAACCAATTATATTAATAAAATACTCCAGGAGATTCTCAAACCCCCACTGATTCCTTTTCCTGGCCATCTCCTTCTGCCTGGGGTAAAAAACTCTAAAAACTGTCATTTAAGGAGCTAAAATAACAATTGCTAGTCCAATTATTTTGGATTGGCTTTGCAATTTTGTTTTCTTTCAAGTACAAGTTCATTTACAGTAAATCTGTGCTAATTTAAATATCAAATATGAATTAATAAGTAAGATCACAAGAAAGAAATGTGGACTTCCAGTGTTGTTTGATTTAGTCCTGTAAATTTCAGTTGCTACCTGTATGTCCTCATTCCCTGCATCATTCTGATAAGGCTTATCTGAACCTCATCTCCACCCCTATAGTACATTTGTCCTTCTGCTGCCTCTTTCAAACTCCCCCTTTAAAACAAAATAAATAAAAACAACCAACACCCATGCATTCACCTTTCTCTGTTCAGGACTTTCTCACAAGGAATGCCACCTTCCATGTACCTGACTACAGACTTCCCTGCCTATATATATGAATCTAACCTTGGAGCGGTTCCATGTCCTAGTGGAACTGTTATACTACAAAGGCTCTCTTGACCTGATAAGGAAAAATAAAACCAATATAAAATTTCTGCTAACCTCATACTTAGTTACAAAATTTTAAATATTTTCCCTGCTAAATTCATAGGAACAAAGCAAAGAGGCCCATTCTTCCCAACTCTATTCAACATATGCCAAAAATCTTTGCCAATGCAGTAAGACAATGTTATGGCTTATATCTACGATTTCTCCCCAAAGCCTCATGCACTCATAGGTGGGGATTTTGGGAGGTGACTGGATCATGGGTGTGTGACAGTCATCAATGGATCAATCCACTGATGTGTTTATGAATGGGTGTGATGTTGGGCGATGAAGCTTGGTGGGAAGAGGTGGGTCACTGTGGGTATGCCCTGGAAGGGTTATATATTCCCCCTCTTCCTCTGAGCTCTGCTTTGATGCCTGTCTGCAATGGTATGAACTGTTTCTCCTCTACCATGCCACCCTGCCATGGAGCTAGCTGACTATGGACTGAAAGTTCTACGAACATTTTCCCCTTTAACTTTTAGGTGTCAGGTATTTTATCCCAGCAATGAGAAAGTAACTAAGACAGACAAAAAGTCTAAAGAAATAAAATTGTCTACTTGTAGATGAAAAGACTAGAATATTTAAGGAAATCAAAACAAGTGAATTTTGCAAGGTCAAAGAATACAAAGTTAATATACAAAAATCTTAAAACTGCTTCAGCAAGGAGGCAAAGTATGTAAGTTGTAGTAGCCAAAAGTATTCTCTGTAGACACTTAAATGTATTCATATAGAATGCCTGCTACTAGTATAAGAAGTTTCCTTATTTGTACACCCCCGATAAATTCCTTTAAATTCTTAAGGAGAATTCTAGAAGCTTATGCATTTAGCACACTGTTCCAAAAATGGATGGTACTCAATAAATACCTATTAGTTAAAAATCAGGTTCTAACAGCATGAACACTCAGAGCAATGCCAATGTCAAAATGCAGACATTTTCGCAAATAACTAAAGTCTCCAAAACTGTATTTTCTATGGTCTAAAATAATATTTTACATGCCAGTGTACAATATAGTGTACCTTCAAGGGACTGCCTACCAAATGTGGATTCAATTCTGAGAATGGAATTGTTCCCACTGGTTTTCCTACCAATGTTAGGGACCTAACATTGAATAAAAAAAATTTTAAGCACATTTGAAGCTAAGTATAGCATAAATAACCCAAATGTACAATATAACTTTTTATTACAAATGATTCAAAATATGATGGCTTTTAAAAGGGTGGCATTCAATAAATAGATATTTGAAATGGAAACCATTCTTTATTTCACCACCAATAAGAAAGATGCATTATCCCACAGTGGACTAATGTGGGTCATAAAATCCTGCAAATATATAAAATGTAGAGAGCTCAGCCAGGTTATTCTAGTTTGGTGTAACCCAACCCTCAATTCTGCTTACCTAAGAGGAAGAGTGATGGGCCATAGTATTCTGCGTTACTGATGATGTGTTTCAGGGAGGTAGGCAGAGAACCATCCATAACTAAGAGAAAAGTAAACATTAAGAAGAATGTGATCAGTCTGGGAGTAGTACAAAGAGTGGAGACAATGGAGCAAAATGTTACATTAAGGTAAACAAAGTCTGTGTTGATTCCCACCTGATGGTTTCTACTTGTCACCTCCTTATAGTTTATTACTCTTTGTTGATGCAATTATACTTTCAAACAGTAGGCCAAAGGGAAAAGACACAGGGAGTGAGGGAAGGGGTAGAGAGGTCATAGGAAAGAAGTGGAAAGGTGGATAAAAAGGTCTATATGTGAATCATTACAAAAACAGTAACCCTCAGAGGTCCAGGAAAAGTGATACCAAGCAACTAAAAGCTATTCAAAATGGCTTCACACTTCCTAAGTTGGCCTTGTAAAAGAAGAGTAGGTATGAGAACAGTATGTGAAAGGACAAACAGTATGAGAGGATAAATATCTTTCGAAAAAAGAATCTAGAATCAAATACCATGTCGTATGCCATCTGAGAAAGCGGGATCTTGAATGGCCTTCTTGAGGAAATTCAACATGGATTTGAGAAGTGCTGCTCGTTGTGGAATACACTGAACTCCTGGTGAGGGAGAAAGTCAAGAGAATTATGCTGAGTTTACCATTAAACCACAATGAGCAGGCACATAAAAGTGTTATTTGAGATTTATATCAACTATAGCAAAACTAGCAGACTTTTAAAATGAGATCTATTGGAAAAATAAATCACCAAGGATGACATAAGACCAGTACTAAAATTAGAAGTCTAAAGTTAAAAAAAATTTATAAAATAAAAAGATTCACGCTTAGCGGCACGGGCGCCTGCTGGCGCTCGAGGTCCTGAGGTCGACCCCCCGGTACCCACAAAAAAAAAAAAAAAAAAAAAAAAAAAAAAAAAAAAAAGATTCAAATTCTCTGAACCACCTCTTTTGGATTATCCACCTTCCAATGTGGATGATTTTGATAATTAGTGTATGAACTGTTAGAAAACTATAAAATGCTAAACAAGACATGCTAATATAAAAAAAAGGAACACCACAAAGGTGAAGTAACATGTATAGTCATAGGAAACTAAATTCAACAAATATACCACTTAAGCGCTTCCTAAAGCTGTTCTTCACCACTTTAGTAAGTCAGTCGCTGAAAGACTGTGTATCTATATATCTACGCACCAGGACGAGGACGAGGACCAGGGCCAGGTCCAGGGCCGGGTCCAGGCCCAGGTCCAGGGCCAGGACCGGGTCCAGGGCCAGAGATGCTAGTGCTGCTGTTGGAACTTGATGCCCTTAGTTCAATATCCAGCCGGTGCTCCATATACATGGATGAGCCTGGACTGCTTTCCATAGTCACATCTGCAACTGAAGTACAAGGTATGATAAAGAAAGAAATTAGAAAAAAGCGCACCATAAAAAGATCTGAGAATATTTCTTTCACTGAGGTACAATGAATGATAAAACATTAAAATAAGCTGGGCTTGGTTGCACATGCCTGTAATCCTGGTATTTGGGAGGCTGAGGCAGGAGGATTGCTGTGAGTTTAATGAGGCCAGCCTGGGCTACATAGTGAGTTCTAGGCCAGCCTGTATTATATAGCAAGACCCTGTCTCAAAAATATATATATATATTGCTGAAATAAAGGATTAGAATATTGAACTCCAAAGTGAAAATGTAAGTTTATCACATACAAATAGAAAGGTATATTTAACCTCACTCATTTTCCGAGATACACAAATTGAAAATAATCCTGTAAAGGAAGTTTTTCAGTATTTTTTACTCATCAAATGAGTGGTGGTGTTAAGTAAAACATACAATTTCATATAATAATGGTCAGTAGCAGATGGTAAGAACTTTTTAAAGGAAGATAATTATTTATGTATGTGAACACAGAAATACCGTAAGAAAATCTGGAAAGAATTACACCTAACTGGTGTTCATATGAGTGGGTAGAGGATTAGCATTAATTTTGCTTTGTACACCCAAATAGAGTAATTAATCAAAAGATAATCATTTCTTACAATGTATAAAACACAGTAAAAGCTCCATTAGTGATAAGCCACAGTTTGCATTTTGAAACAATTTCTTTAAATCTTTTATACATATACAAATATATATGCATGTTCCTTTGTACATCTGTAATCAAACTTCATGGTTGCATAACCTCCTTTCCCTTGAATATACAAACTAAGAGTACACCAGAATGGCCTAAATTGGTTAAATAAACACAAATTTCCTGGTCTCCAGGGCAAACTTACTTAATCGAGCACCTTAAATAGGGTCTAAATCTTTAGCAAGGATTCTTAACCTTGTGCTTGCTGAATTTTGATAAAAACTGATCTATAATGAACACTGAGTTTAAACAGTCATTTATAACATACTAGTTAGTAAATGTCACATTTTACTCAACACTTTGGAATCTCACTTGTGAACTATAATACCAGCTTGCTTACAACAGACTAGAAACAAACTGGGCAAAGAGGTATCTAGGGACAGCAATGTGCTTAGATAACTGTGTTAAGAGAAAGCCAGAAAAAAATGGAATAGCAACCTGCCAATATTTATTGTCAAATATAAAAGCATTTTAAGACCTTTATCATAAGCATTGATAATAATACATGTAATGACACCTTAGGTCACTTAGAAAAATTTTAAGAAACTTGTATTGGGAATAGGTTCTCTTTTTGGCACTCTTATGAATTAGGCAAGGATTGGGGCATTTAAAAAAGATGCACAATGCACTCGAATAGGAGAAATACCTAGCCTTCTGATTTTAGAATTTACAAGTTATTCACTACCCAATAACCTTTTTACCTTTCTTCTTCCTTCTCAAAATAGCCAGATAAAGTTTTTAAGAAGTTCTGTTTTAGAGTTTACATCCTCCATTTCTTTACACAGCACATACTAAACTTAGAATTTGAGATGATGTAGCAGTGAAAAGACTGTAATACCAGAGCTTACATTTTGGTAGAAATAATAGGACAATGAACCAAACAAGAATTATTAAGTGATGAAATAAAACAGATTAGCATCAGTGACTATAGAGGTCTACTGTCAGTTTATCATCTGTTTACTTCCCAGCTGTAGACCTAAGAACTTGTACCTTCCTTTTCTAATTCTCCTTTTGAAAAACAACTTTCAAAATCACTTATGTATAAAAAAACCTGGTTGCAGAAAATATATTTTCAAGTGAGGTGTGTACTTAGTAATTTATGAGGAAGAATTAAGGTTAGGGAATGATAACAGGAAAATCCTAAGCACATAAATATTGACAAAATAAGTATTAATTACCATCCATATCAGTTTCCATTTCTTCTCCTTCTTGAGTGGTACTGGGTCTCTGGATCTTTGGCTTGATCACAAATGGACATTCTTTCCGGCACAAATCTACTTCATGCTATGATCAAGATAAAAATAGTAAGAAAATCCTCTATGTATTTAAGGGATTAGAACAATTATAATGGAAGAACACTGCAGGCAGATTACAAAATTGGTTTCTAGAAAAAGAAGAGGGTTATTAGGACAGTTCCTAAGTTTAGCTCTCGGTGAGTATATGAGTATAAAAATGTGTGCAAGTAATTAGGCATGGTGGTGCATACCTTGTAATCCCAGCACTTTGGGAAGCTGAGGCAGGACGATTGCAAGTTTGAGCCCAACCTGGGTAATTTAGTGATTAAGTGAGACCCTGTCTCGAAATAAAACATTAAAGAAAGGGTCGAGGATGTACCTTAGTGTGAAGGTCCAGGGTTCAATTCCCAGCACTGCCAAAACAAAATAGAAACCCCTACTCAAAGTGCTCCTTGGATAATAATACCTCAAGTCTATAAATGAAGATAGAAAGTCCACTATGGGACTGAAAAGCTGCCATGTCCAGGTTGGTGATGAGGTCAACCACTCTGACTGCTCTGGTGACAAATGTTATCTGGTCCTGTTCATCACCAAGAAACTTTATGACCTATCAAGGACAGAAAGTGAGGCAAAAACAATTAACTGAAATACAAAGCTTTAAAAACTATTCCTTTGTAAACATGCAGCTTGGGCCCCAATGAGTCAGCACAACATAGGAGGGTAAAGTGTTTGATTTCTTTGTGCTTTGCAAGTGATAGGTCTAGGATTCAAGGACTCACTTTCCCCAAGGGAGGTTCATACCTAACATCATGCTAACACAGAGATATACCTTGACAAATACACAGGGCCTCCTATCACATTGTACTGGACTATAACTAATCAGTAATGGTGATAGCTACTTTAAAAGCTGTTAATGAAATAACTAGAAGGCCAAAGTAGAAAAATTTTAAATTTAACTGTTCCTGGGTAACCTTTCTTTTTTTAACTGTAGTCACTGTGTAACATTTCAAACTTGCAATTATGTACTCTCTCTTCCCCCTATGTTAAAAATAAAAACCCAGTAAAGCACCTTCAGTAAGGCTTCCATCATTCCGCAGGAGACCAAGGCTTCACCACCAGCATCATAGCTGGCCAGATGGTATAAGAAAGAGAAGAGAGCAGTGGCAAACTGGTGAGGGTATGGATCCATGGAAGGATCTACGATAGAGATTGGGATAGGGAGAGGAAGTAAACTCACAAGTTGATGATAAACTGGAAGGATGTTAAAGACCAAACCAAACCAAACCAAACCAAACCAAAAATAACAAAGGGCAGGATCCCCTTCCTGCCTGGAATAATTGCCATGAATACTTACCAATCATGGCCTGGATACAGTTCCGCACAAGTACAGGCAAAAATCCATGGTAGGAGGCAGTTCCAGTACAGTCAATAATACTGCTGAGTTTGGGAGTTCTCTCCAAATGGACAATTGATGTTAATGTTCTTAAAGAAGCAGCTTTAATCTCCTGTGAGGATAAGGTAAACAGAATGTGTGAAATAAGACACGTAAGATACCTCAATCAAGGTGCTAATATCCCAAACACAAAATTTAAGTTATTCTGTCGGTAACTGCTTGGGGAGATGGAGGTCTGTTAGGTGTGACACTAAAAATACATTATTTTGAGGCTTAATGTTCAAAGTAAAAGAAATAAAAGGGCCAAGTTTCCATTTTGTGGTTCTAACACCCTGGGAAAAGCAAAAGGGCAAATAGGCATCAGCTTGGTATGTGGAGAAAATTATTAATACTTACCATAAGCTGCTTATCTGTTATCTGAAGGACATCTACCAACTCCTCTATTAAGCCATTATACAAGATACTGTTTGCGGATTCCTGCAAGGCATTGGAATACACTACAAAAGGAGAAACAAACACTTTAGGCAAGAAGACTGTGGGTAAGCCACTGACCAGAGAAACTGTGCCATCTACAGGGTCTAGGAAAGGATTCCCTTTCAAGCAGCATGGGAGGACAAAACCACATAATTCTAAATGACTCAATCAAATACAGTGATAAGCTCTAAATACCAACCCAATTCAGATTACCCTATTAAAGTACCACTGGTCTTGCTCAAGAATTTCAGAGGACAAAAGTAAGAAAAGAGGATGAAGACAATTTTTTTTTTTTTTTTTTTTTTTTTTTTTGTGGGTACCAGGGGGACGACCTCAGGACCTCGCGCGCCAACAGGCACCCGTGCCACTGAGCGATATCACCGGCCCCTTTTTCGTATGTGGGTTCCGGGAGTCAAACTCGGGCCCTCGCGCTTGCAAGGCAGGCGCTTACGCCGCTGAGCCATCTCACCGGCCCGACAATTTTTTGTAGCATCACTGTTAGATATAATTTTACAATGCCTTGGACAGACACTTTCACTATAAACACACTCTAAAGAGAATTTATGGACTTCTCAGACTAAGACAGAACTTGTATGTAATTGTTTTAATTGTAGTAAAATTTAAGAATGTAAATAATTTTTTTTTGGCTGTACTAAAGATTGAACCCAGGGTCTTTCCATTAAGCTACATCCCTCCTTTTTATTTTGAGACAGGTTCTCACTAAGTCACTAAGTTACCCAGGCTGGGCATGAACTTACAATCCTCTTGCCCCAGCTTCCTAGAGTGCTGGGTTTATAGGCATGTGCCACCATGCTCAGCTAGAATGCAAATAATCAACTTTTAATTATCTCCATATTGAGGTAATACAGGACATAGTCCCCTGAAGCAAACACAAATGGGATCTGAGCATATTAATTTATATTTTCAATGAACATTTATAAATAACTACTAACATGCCAAGACTTATGCTAGATATGAGTACAAATAAAACAGAAGGAATACAATGGCAAGAACATATAGTTTAAAAGGAGCAGACAAAGCCAAGTATGGTGGCGCATGCCTGTAATGCCAGCACTCTGGGAGTTTGAGGCAGGAGGATCGCAAGCTTGAGCCCAGCCTTGGCACTTAGGGAGACCTTGTCTCAAAACAAAAAAACCAAAAAAAGGGCTGAGAATGTAGCTCAGTATGGAGGCCCTGGGTTCAATCCCTGGTACCATGCACACACATAAGAACAGACAAATGAATAAAAACATAATTAAGATAAGTAGTAACAGTGGCAGATTAGCTATTCTATACCTTCTATGTGCCTGGCCTGCATTAGCCTGCTATACAGGTTTTCTTTTAACCCTTAGATCACTATAAATTTTGTCCCAACATAAAATAAGGAAAATGAAACTGAGATGATAAACATGTAGCTAATATGTAATCTGTAGAATCAGAGTGAGTCCAGGACTGATTCCGAAACTGTGTGCTTTCCACTCTCAACCCAGTGGAAGTTAAGTGTGCAATACTGACTACCTAGTATTTTTGGACTTTAAAAAAAATTTATACTCCTGAAAGATGCAGGAGCAAGAACACAAAATAGCAAAAGAAAGGGTAGGAACCACTGGTAAATGACTATGTGCACATCATTAAAAAAAACAACAGCTGTGACTAACCTCATGACATGCCAATGAGGATCATATCATTTTTCTGGTACAATAGTTACGAGCTCGAGAATAATGAATAACTAATAACTAGTGAAAACTGGGAATGCTGGCAATTTTACAATTTAAGTTGCCGCCTTAGTAATTACACTAAGCCTCATAGCAACAAAGATGAATGAAATTCGAAGGAAAGTTAGTTCTTTCTGCCTAATTAGGATCTGTTAATTATAGTGTTCTTCTCTTACCTAATATAGATATTGCATGCAGTCTGGCCTGAACAGCTTGCAATCGCTTCCTGTGATTAGAAAAGCCATGGGCCAGCCGTATGTGTGTAAATAACAGCATCTGTACAAAGACAAGACCTATATTAGGAAATCACTGGAAAAAGTGAGTATTCTTTCTGGAGCTAATACTTACCTTTAGGACTCCACGCCAAAATGGTTTACTGTTACTATCTGCAAAGGGAGCAAACCCACTGTGGGTACTATTCTCTGACAAAATGGAAGTTACAAAAGAGGGACTTCTGCAAGTTTAATATTCAAAGGTAAGCCAAAAACTATCACTACAACTGATAGACAAATGATTGCTTCTTAATCAATATAGATTTTAAATCTGATCATTGCCAAAATGAGCAGAAAAAAAAAAGTTTTCTCTTGAATACCCAAATTACTGAAAAAGGTACTAGTCATTATTAGATACCATAATGAGCCAGCAGTTTACATTTTTCTCAAACTCCCAGGACACAGGAGTTATTCAGTGTTGTCCTTATGAAAATGAAGATATTAAGGCTCAGAGAGGCTAATTTGCCCATGGTCAGACTCTACAGCTGACATGATTTCTGCCATGTAGTCTCCCTCTCCAGCAAATATCATTAATCTATTTGCATAAATACCACACTATTTGCTAAGGAAGAAAAGGAAGCAAAGGAAACGATAGAGACCACTAGATAACTACATACACATCATTAAAAAAAAAAAAAAAAAAAAAAAAAGCTGCCGGGCATGGTGGTACAAGCCCATAATCCCAGCACTTGTGAGGCTGGGGCAGGAGGATTGCTGAGAGTTTGAGGCCAACCTGGGTTATATAGTGAGTTCAAGGCCAGCCTGAACTGCATAGCAAGACCCTGTCTCAAAACAAAAACAAAAACAAAACAAAAAAACAAAACAAAACAAAACAAAAAAAGAAGCTGTAAAGAGACAAACGATTTTTTAAAATGACATTTTTCAGACACATCATACCTGCTTATCCTTAGGAATGTTGTACATTTTGGTAAGAGATTCCATGATTTCAGAAGGGCTTTCTGAAATCTACATTAGGAAAAAAAAAACAGTTAGGAACAAAACATTAACCAAACATTAAGAAACTAGCCAAGCATCAAAAGATTCCTCTTACCTTGTCAAGTTGTTCTATATGAATATAATGTAGTGTATTACTAGTTGTCTGAAATGAAAAAAGGTAAGAGCTGTTAGGAGTCACTGAACACTCTAGATTCCCCAGCTATAGGCTGTAAGAGTGGCCTGAAAACAAGTATCTCACCCTGGGTTCAAGACTAACTGAATGCTCTTAAAAGAAAAAAGAAAAAAAAAATCAAAGAAACTTTAGAGCCCTCTAAAATACCCATTTTACTTAGAGGATATTCACAGGAAAGCTTTTTGGAAACATGTATCATTAAATATCGTATGTAGTCAGGCACCTTTCATATTTTTCTTTGTTTCTCTTTAAACCCCTGAATGACTTATCTCCACAGGATCAGTCATCACAGCAATGTGATGTCATGAAAATGGTTTCTCTCTGAATATGCACTGAAGTGTTTATAAGCATTAATCTAGAAAGACTATTTTTTAACCATTTAATAGTTTACCCTGAGCAGCACTCTGGCAAGTGTCATTTCAACCAGTTGATTCTTGTATTAAGTAAATTTGATAAAATTGCTGTTTTTATATTTCTTATTATCTTATAAAAATACATACAATTTTTGGACAGTCTGTAATTAAATAATTGGATTGCTAAGTGGTTAATGTTGTAGGTAAAAGAATAAGGATTTTAGTCACTGGGCTACTCCTAAACAAAAATAAATGTCAGTACTTCCTCAAGAAATACACAATGACCAAATAATTTAAGTAGGATCCTATATGCAACATTATTATAGGACTTCTGCAGACTGGCTTAAGTAAAGAAACCTGAGTCATCACTATCCAAGACTATTATACTCTATGTTGGAACTCTAAAATGAAACTGGGGGGGGGGGAAACACAAGACACAGCAGTGTCCCATAAAGGGAGTCCTATTTTTTTGGTAGGCCTCAACATAAGTTAAGATCCAATCCTATCAGAGGTGGGCATGTAATTAGTACTTATTCCTGAGAAGCTGCTAGGTATAGATTTGGAGGGCAGCAATGTAACCGAAAACATGCCTTTGTTTAAAACTGAGGAAGTTCTATAAAAGTCAATCGCAATTACAATAGATTGTAAACTTTATTGAATAAGACTCACCCTTTTCTCAATTTTGACCTCGGCCCCAGGGTCTGCATAGAATTCAAAATGTAGTGTAGTTGCACTGGGTGGGTATTTCTGTGTATAAAGCATATCAAAGAAACAGACACTGAGCTTCAAGTAATTTTAGACAAGGTAGACATCATCTTCTTTCAACTGTTCTTTTAAAGTCCTTGCTACTATGGCAAAAGAACCGTTGCAGCAGAATGAGCAATACATTCAGGACTCGCAGTGCCTTTAAATCCTTGTCTTAAATGAGACTTGTTCAAAACAGAATCAGGATGGAGCCTAAAGCTCAAAGTTTCCACTTTTTTAAGTTATCAGCCTTTCTTTCAAGACTAAATTTGACTGTAGCTATTCTGAAGGGCAGGAAGAAGAGCACGTCTATCAAGCAATAATGAGAATCCAATAAAGGATGAAGAACAAATACCAAGGTCTAGGTACCAGCTGAAGAATGGAAAAGGAAATTTTTATGGAAACCTTAGTGTCCATCATCAGCCTTCTGAAATACCTTGAAGGATGGGTTTATCTTTACCATCCTTTCTCCTGTACCATTTTATACGATGTCTCACGATATCTGTTTTTCTGTGCAGGTATGTAACAATCTAATATAAACTAAACCCTGACAACATAGCCTATTTAACACTAGAAAAGCAGTGGGACAAACAAAATTAAGATCACAGTACTGAAATTTCTAGAAAGAAACCATTAGCATTGGTTGTCTCTGAGAAGTTATCAGTGTATGTCCCTCTATACTCTTGGAATTTTGTAATATGTGTAATGTTTTACTTCCTTTTTTTTTTTTGTGGGTACCGGGGGGTCAACCTCAGGACCTCGCGCGCCAACAGGCACCCGTGCCGCTGAGCAATATCACCGGCCCCTTTTTTGTATGTGGGATCCGGGAGTCGAACTTGGGCCCTCGCGCTTGCAAGGCAGGCACTTACGCCACTGAGCCATCTCACCGGCCCCACTTCCTTTTAAAAGTACATATGTTTTCAAAATTTCACAAGCCAAATCTCAGTTAATAAAGGATGTGTGACTTAATTCCTTCCTTTCCAGGGCTGGGGATCAAATGCAGGGCCCTAACCTTGCTAGGCAAGCCCTATCCCAACTGAGCTACATTCTCAGCCCAGGATGTGTGATTTCTTTTTTTTTTTTTTTTTTGGTGGGTACCGGGGGGACGACCTGAGGACCTCACGCGCCAACAGGCACCCGTGCCGCTGAGCGATATCACCCGCCCCTTTTTCGTATGTGGGATCCGGGAGTCAAACTCGGGCCTTCGCGCTTGCAAGGCAGGCGCTTAAGCCGCTGAGCCGTCTCACCGGCCCAGGATGTGTGATTTCTTAACACAGGCTATGACTCAAACAGGTAACAGACAACAGGCAAGTCTCATCTAGTTTAGTCTAGTCTAGTATTAGTGTTTTGCCCAAGGGGCAAAGTATAGTATTGACATGCATAAGGAGGTTCAGAACTAACCCACTGAATTTTAAGTTAAAAATTTATGTTCTCAGAATTCCAAACTGAATACTCTTAAATTGACAACATTAACCTCCCGTATTACCAAGACCTATTCACAAAACACTGAAGAAAGTATACCAGCTAAAATGGGAAAGGAACTTGCTCTAATTTATAGATTTCTGTGATCAGAAATAAGAGCGATTCTTTTGGGAGAAAAAGACTTGGTAAGATAAATTTGCTTAATTCCATCACCCCTTTGTGCTAAACATGACAAACTGGTTATAGAATTATAAAAAATCCAGTTGTGCCCTGTAGCTCCACAGCAAGGTAGCACAGAGGGGAGTATGACCTGAATTCATGACCTGACCATGGGTGAAAGATAAGGGGATAAACATGAAAAAAATGTACAATAGTTTTAAAGTTCTCAGTAATCCTAATAGAAGAACTGCTTTCGAGCAGCCATCCCTAAATAATGCTTAGAATTCTAGTAGTTCCAGTGTTGACAATGGAAGCAATAGCTCCCTACTGAAGAATTGAATATGAACATATATTGCTGTCTCTAAGAATCTGTACCACCAGCACATTGACAGCCCATGTGCTGACAGACTGCTTAAGGTCTGCTGTCTCAACTGATTTCAGTTTCCTCAAAAATAATGTCAATTAACAACTTTATATACTATATATGCATTATAAAGTAAGACTTAGACAGAGACCACAGTTCAGGCAAAGATAGCCATATCCCAAGGAGTCACTTACCATCATATGCAAGTCTCTGCAACATTCTGCAAGTCCAAATCCATTCTCCTTTCCACCCCAGCTCTTGGAAAAGGAAAAGGACAGTGTTAAGGCAGTGCTTATGGTCTTATGTGTTCATGTATATAAAATGTTCAACAGTATGTAGCTACTCGGAGCATAATGTTAAGAAGACATCCAGCCTGGTGGTGGTGGCACACGCCTGTAATCCAAGCATTATGGGAGGCTGAGGCAAGAGGACTGCCAAGTTTGATTCCCACCTGGGGAACTAAGTGAGATCCTGTCTGAAAATTTGAATGAATGAATGAATGAATGAATGGAGTGGGGATACAGCTCAGTGTGAAGGCAAGATGTTATGACTGAAATTTATTTTCTTCAGTAAGATCAATTTCAATTTTGTACAGATGCTCCTGTCTATATTAATGCTTACTGACAGGTCAGTCATGGCTGATACTATGCCTGCTTACATTTCTCATCAGGGTGGAACTGCATGGTCTTCAGTTCCTCTTTTTATGATGTGAGCCAAGTTACAATGCAGAAGATTCTGCCTTGTACTACTGTACTTTGCTACCAGAGTATAATAACTTATCAACAAGCCCCTAAAGTAATGGGAAGAATGGCTCAATTAATAGGCTTTTAATTCTAAAACTCCACCCATATAATCGTTTACCAACTAGCCAGCATCATCAATAGCCTTTGAAATATGAACCATTTTAGCACTACTATATTCTTTTTTTTTTTTTTTTTTGGGTATCAAACTCAGGACCTTGCACTTGCCAGGCAGGTGCTGTGCCGCTGAGAAATATATATATATATATACTTACATTTAAATATTTGCTGGTTTTCCTAGCTCTTAACTATGAGTGTCAATGAATTATTACTTCCACTTTTCCCTTAATTCTGTAGTAACTCATGCGTAGCATGTTTTAAGTACAAATGCCACTTAAATCCATGCCTTCATTTTATTCCTCTGAATGCACTGCAAATCCCAATCACCTTGGATCTGGGCTACTACCAAGGCTTGACATGGCACTGTCTTTCTACATCTAAATGTTCCCTTGTAAAATGTAGTTATCATATCATTACCCCCTAATAAAGTCTTTAAAATAGATGAACAATGTAAATCGCTGAAACTGCCATTCAAGAAGTTTTCCATTACAGAATGCTACTTCTAAACCTGAAAACAACAACAAAAAATCAAACACAAATAGACTATCCGTTGAGAAACAAGCTTTCTCAAATTGGTGACAGCCTTTCTCAACTCAAGTATCATATATGAAGCATAAAATATTTTATTAATTCTCCAAAGGATGACACATAACTAGTACTTCCTTCAAGCACAGTAGTCATATTTTGTTACACATAATGGATACCTTAGGGCATGACAGCTTCCTTCTATACTGGAAACCCTGGTGAGAAAGGCTGTCTCGAGGCAGGTATGGTCCCTACCGCCAGCTGGTTAACAATGGACTATTTACTGCGAGTGATGTCAGTGAAAATGGGAGTGATGTCAGTGAAAATGGTGTAACAGGGAATTTAAAAGCCTATCCCTTCACAATAGTAGTGAATACACTGGCAAAAAAATACCAGAATCAACTTCATCAGAACTCCAAAAACTTTTAAAGAGTTTCCAGCAACCAGAAAAACATTTGAGGAAAACGAGGAAAACAAATAGGAATGAATCTCAACTGAGAGTTCTGTGATATTTAATTTAATGACGCAATCCCATATTCCCCAGCTCAGCAGTGGCTGAAGCAGTCCATATTCCTGGAGTGAGTAGAATGAACCTTACTCTGAAATAATTATGATTGTTTGCTTTAACGGGCCTGGTGGCCTCCTGAAGGACCAAGTCAATGGGCTTGCCACTATTTCACTTAAATTGGAATTTTCTCAGGGGTTGGGGGAGGGCAGGCACTTACTGAAAACATTTAAAGGCAAATGCACCTGTCTCCACCCTAAGGCAACTCATAAGAAACAGTTCCATCAAACAACAGACAAACTAGAAATGTGTGAGGAAAGGTTTGAACATGAGATGTTTTGAGAAACAAAGGCTTTGAAAAATTTCATATATTCCTGGAAACCTAAAAGATCACATGCATACCCAAGGCCAGCATGTTCTTACAAAAGATGAAAAAGATCTCAGGTTCCCACCTCTGACTAACCTTCAGGCTTTGCAGAGAAGGAAGTGAAGGCTAAGGCAAAACTAAACTTTCCTGGCTCAAAGCATGCAGATCATATCCACAAAGCTCATTTGCAAAGACTGGTAGGCTTTTATTTACTTTCTGGTTCTAGGAGTTTTAAGGAAATCATTACTTGACCATTAAGCTACTATAACAGAGTTGAGGGGCCACAATTCATTAAATTACATATGGTCCTTGATGGTTCAAATGACTTTTTTTTTTTACTATGTGATGAGTTTATTGGCAGAAACACCATTTAAGCTGAGGAGTATTGGGACTTATGATTTTTTGCATTATGACAGGTTAATGAAGACATAACCCCACTGTAAGTCAAGGAGCATTTGTGGTTCACAATTCCAGCAATAAATCATGGGCAGGGGTCAAAATTCAGATTCCCAAATGTGCCTTACTTTAGCATTCAACTAAAAGATGCCTAGTTTTCAGCAACAAAAAAATTACAAGGTGTGAAAAGAACAAAACTACGTCCAACAAATAGGAAAAAAAAAACCAATAAAAACTGTCAAAGAGGAAATTCAGAAGAAATCATGTACAAAAATCAAAAGAAAATTTAAGAAGTGATGTTTCAGCAAATAAATATTATCAATAAAGAGAGAACTTACAAAATAGGAAGCAAAAAAATTTTGGAACTGAAAAGTTTAGTAACAGAATGGAGAAAAACTCTCAAGAGTTCAATAGCAGATGTAAGCAGGCAGAAGAAAACCAATGAATGTAAAAATAGGTCAATTGAGATTAGTCTGAAGGTAAAAGAAAAATGAAGAGGCTAAGTGATCAGGGAGATGCAATCAAGTGTATCAACATATGCATAATGAGAGTTCCAAGAAGTTGAGCAGAGAAAATAAAGGGGCATGAAAATTATTTACAGACATGATGGCTGAGAACACCCCAGTTTGACAAAAATACATGAATCCACAAGTCCAAGAAGCTTAATAAACACCAATAAGACAAAACCTAGAGAGCCATACCAAGACACATGAAAATCAAACTGTCACAGACTGTTTGTTTTCAAGAGAATCTTGAAAGCAGCAAGGGGAAAGTAACACAGTCAAGTACAAGGAAGTCTCAATAAAATCAATGGCTGGCCATTTGTATTTCTGAGAAGTGTCTATTCAGTTACCCAGTTTTGATTTGGTCTATTAATTTGGGGGGTGTTATGGTTTATATCTCAAATGTTCCCCAAAGCCCATGCACTCCCAGGTGAGGCTTTTGGAAGTGACTGGATCTTAGGTGACAGCTACAGCAGTCCACTGATTGGATTAGCATGGTTCTAGGTGTGGTTGAATGAATTTTCTAAAGATAGAAGACCCACCCTGGGCGTGAGTGACACATATCAATTGTCTTGTAGCCAGAATGGAATAAAAAGGGAAAGGGAGGCTTGCTGTTACTACCTCCTGCCTGCCATGCCATGCCATGAACTGTTTCTCCTCTGCCATGCTGCTGCCCTGCCTTGGAGCCAGTTGACTATCAATGCAACAGGAGCCAAAATAAACCTCTCCTCCTTTAACTCTGGTTGTTGGGTATTTTGTCCCAGCAAAGAGAAAGTAACCAAGACAGGGAGTCTTTTATTTTTGAGTTCAGAGGAGTAGCTGGCAAATTTTTTTTTCATTCTGTAGGGTCTCATCACCCTATTATTTCCTTTGCTCTTCAGAGGTTTTTAATTTGATATAATCTCACTTGTTGATGCTATTTCTTGTGCAACTGGTGTTTTGCTTAGAAATTCTTTCCTGTACGTGTCTTCCAAGAGTTTCACTTATTTTATCTTCCAGCAGATTAAATGGAAGCAGCCTATATATCCATCAACAGATGAACGGAAAGAGAAAATGTGGTGTTTATGCATAAGGGAGTACCACTCTGCCATAAGGATAAATTTGAGTCATTTGTAGGAAAACAGATGCACCTTAAGACCATGCTAAATGAAATAATTCAGACACACAACTTTAACAGGTTCCTACTGCATTGAACCACCAGTGATACATATATGACTGTTTCATACAACAGCTTGTACCACTTGATGGGATAGTCACGCACATAATGCTGATGGGAACTTAACATATTTAAATCAGAGGCCTGGCAGTGAGCGTACAAATTATGGCACTGTTGTTAATGTGTTAAATATCACATGGTTTCTCATATATGAGAAACCCAAAATATAAATAAAGATAAAAAAAAAAGAAAAAGATAAATCCTTTGCAAAATGGGAAGGGGACCAAGAGATAAAAGGAGGGAAGAGGAAGAAAAGGGGAGGAAAAAGAATTAAGATATGTTATGTACATGTACCAACTCCCCATAACGAATGTAATCATTACGTACTACAAACATACACTAATATAAATAAGTTGAAAAAAAAAGACCAGTAGCTCAGTTTTAAAAAACTAGAAACCATGAAGGCCAGAATACTGGATAACTTATTCAAAGTGCTAAAAAAACAGAACTGTCAACCGAAATTCTGTACCTTGCATCTACAACAATCCTTCAAAATGAAGGAGAAATTAAGAAATTCCCAGATAAAGGCTAAGAGAGATCAATACAAGTAAACTTGCCTATAGTAAATGCTAAAAATAGTCCTTCAGGTTAAAATGAAAGGGCACTAGACAGTAACTAGAATCTATCCAAAGCAATGGAGACCCAGTAAGGTAATAACGTAAGTAAATATAAAAATCTGTATTAATGTACTTTCAGTTAGCAGCTCCACTGTGTGACTTGTTTTGAGGTACTGGGGATTGAACCTAGAGACATAGTTTTGCTAACTTGCTAAATTGCCTGGGCTGTACTTAAACTTGCAATCTTCCTGCCCTTGCCTCCTTGCTGGGATTATAGGTATATGTGAACACGCCTAGGTTAAAGGTGCAAACTGTGCCAACTAAAACAACATAAAAGTAGAGGAGGGGAACAGAGCTGTATAGGAACAAAGTTTCTGTCTATTAAAACTAAGTTGTAACTCCCAGGGCAAACACTAATAAACAGATAAAGGGAAAAATGGAAGAAGAAGATTTTATTAATGCTAAATCAACTAGACCTAACAGACATTAATAGAACAATCCACCCAACAGCAGAATATACATTCTTTTCAAGATAGATAGAACATTTTCCAAGATAGATTATGTTAGGCCATAAAATAAACCTCAATGAATTTAAACAATGAAATCACACAAAGTATCTTCTCCAATGACAACAGAAAAAATTGGAAATCCGTAACACATGGAAATCTGGAAGATTCACAAATACATGGTAGGTAAATGACCAATAGATCAAGGAAGAAATCACAAGGAAAAACAGAAAATTACTTGAGAAATGAAAGTACAATATCTCATACATTAATTAAAATGGAAATATCTCAAATCAGTAATCGTCCACCTTACTGAACTAGAAAAACAGTCAACAAAACCTAAAGCAAATGGAAGGAAAATATAAAGATTATAGCAGAGATAAATAGAAAAACTTCAGAGTCAACTAATCTAAAAACTGGTTCTTTGAAATAATCTAAGAAAAGACAGCTAGGTGTGGTGGTACACGCCTGTAATCCCAGCACTTGGGCTGAGGCAGGAGGATTGCTGCAAATTGCTGGGCTACATAGCAAGACCCTGTCTAAAAAAAAAAAAAAAAAAGGAAAAGGAAAAAGACAAAGACAAACCTTTAGCTAAACTGACCAAGAAACCAGTGAACAGGGAATAATTTCAGATGTGGCTATATTGCTCAACTTCAACAACATCAGGAGTAAGTTACTGGAGTTCTCTGAACTTTACCTCAAAGTTGAGCTGGTATGTAAAATTGAGAAAGTGATGCCTGTAGGATCTGAGAATCAGAGGAGACAAGTAATATGTAAAGTACAAGGTCTGATAATCATTAAGAACTTAATAAAGAAAAGGTAATGAGAGGACCTCAAGATGGCGGATGAGTAAGAAGCAGGCAGCGAAACTCTCTAAAAGTTACCATTGGAACACGGGAATATAGCGACCCGGAAAGCGCAGGAGGGGGGGAGATGCCACCGCGAAACCCAGAGAAGTTCTGAAGCGCAATCTGGGACCCCCGGCACCAGTGACGGGTGACTTCCAACAAAGAAGAAGGAAAGAAGGAGCAGACCGCGCGCGCGCACCTTCTACTATCCCGGGAGTTGCAGCACCGCGGAGGCTCAATTCTACGGACACACGGTGGCAGCTGGCGCCCAGGGAGCCCCCACGGAGGATCCTGAGACAGCGGCGGGGCAGGGAGGCAGCGGAGAACGGCGCTGACCGGCGGTGAGTGTCTCTCAGCCACAGCTGCCCCGCGCCAGAGAGCGACCGGCCGGGCGCCATTGTGGGGGGTGTGGCAAAACTCAGAGCGGCTCGAAAACTGCTCTGGGAACTTGTGCTCCGGACAGAGCAGCACGGGGCCTCTCAGGCCCACGAAAGTGTGCTGAGGTCAGCAGGCGAACGAGACTGGACTCTCAGCCACACCTGTCCCGCGCCAGAGAGCGACTGGCCCGGCGCCATTGTGGGGGGCGTGGCGAAAAACCAGAGCAGCGGGAACCAGTGCAGGGAACCCGCGCTCCGGACAGCGCGCTGAGCCTCTCAGGCCCAGGGATCGTGAAAGGGCGCTGAGAGCGGAGGCGAGCTAGACTGGTCTCTGCCTGAAAGTACGCGCCTCTGCTCACCGCCCGCCAGAGGGCGCTCCTGGCTTACTGGGACGGACCTGCACAGAACAGGACTCTGTCACCACAGGGTAACTGCCTACAGCAGAGTCAACACCTGGAACTGATTCTTTTTATTTTTTTATTTTTATTTTTATTTTTTATTATTATTTTTTTTTCTCACTGATTTGTTTTTTGTTCTGGCGAAGGGTTTTTTTGTTTTTGTTTTGTTTTGTTTTGTTTTTTGGTGGGGTTTTATTTTTGATCTGTCTGTTTTATTGTTTTTATCTTCGTTTTTGTTTCTGTATGTGTATTTGCTCTTTCCTTCATTATTCTCTCTGGTTTTTTATATGAGTGTAAACAGCGCCTCTAACTTCTTTGTGATTGTGGTTGTGATCTGTTCTTCCTTTTATCCCTTCCTTCTCTTTCTACCAACTGTCCTCTGCACTAGTGTCCCAATTTTAGTGGGATCCCTCTTGGTCCTCTAACCTTACATTTAATTCCTTCCTCTTCTCCCAATACTCTATTTCCTCCTTAACTCATTTTAAATTTAAACTCCTCAGGGGGAAAAATTGACATACATAGGACTTGTATACTGCATATAATTTTTCTGGTGTGTTTTACATTTTGTTATATAACCGCAACTCTATACAGCTAAAAGTGGTAAATAACTGGTTAGCTCAGTCTGTCATTTTCTAGGCTGTGTTTGATGCTTTAGTTAACATTATAGCCAAATGTGAAAGAATTGTTCTAAACATCTTTCCTTCCTGATATTTCATGATTGAGATTGACTAAGGGACACAGAAAATACAGTGGCACAGTACCAAAGAATCAAGGACTGGGCCAAATAGGTAGCAACTTCGCATACCCAACGAATTGAAGAGGTAGGATCTGGTAGAAAGCTCAAAACCTAAAAGCAAGCTCCACTTGGAAGATACTGCAGAGAAGTAGTCATCTTCTAAAGATCTTAAACACTAGCAATAAAGTAACCTACTATAGGTAATTTGCAAACATCACCCCAGGAATTAAAGAAAGAAAAAATGAGACGACACTTAAACAAGATGCAACCCCACACATCCAATTCACCAAAGGCAAACCTAGGGAGCAACGAGGTGGGACAATCCGAAAGCCACCCACCTGGCCTATCTGAAGTGGTAACAACAAAGCAACTGAATGAGGTTCTGGAAAAAATTAAAACAGAAATAATCTCACAGATAACTGCAGAGATAATGTCTACAATGAAGACCATGCTTAAGGACACTATAGCTGATACAGACAAAAAAATAGATGAACTTAAGAAAACTATAGAAACCATGAATGCTCAGCATAGGAAAGAAATGGAATCCATAAGGCAGATTCAAGCAGATACCCAAGAGATAAAAAATTCCATTGAAAGTATTTGTAGCAGAATAAGCCAATGCGAGGACAGGATCTCAGATATAGAAGACAGGCTTGCAATTAGTGATCATGAAATGGAAAAATTCTTAAAAATAGCAAGGGACCATGAAAAATCAATTCAGCAGCTGCTAGATGACTCAAAGATAAACAACTTAAGAATAATTGGAATAAATGAAAAAGCAGGAGATAGCATCAACGACATTAAAACCTTGTTCAAAGACATAATCAGGGAGAACTTTCCTGGAAGAGAAAAGGAATTTGACACCTCTATAAGTGAAGCTTTCAGAACACCAACTAGACATGATCAAAAAAAAACTTCAGCCAGACATATTATAGTCAAGATCCCAGAAATTCAACAGAAGGGCAGAATCTTAAAAGCTGTTAGGGAGAAGAGACAAATCACCTATGAAGGAAAACCCATCAGAATCACAGCTGACTTTTCAGCACAAACCCTCAATTCAAGAAGAGCTTGGAATGATGTATTGCAAGCTCTAAAGGAAAATAATTTTCAGCCCAGATTGATGTACCCTGCAAAACTATCTTTCAAAATTGATGGAGAAATAAAATACTTTCATGACAAAGAACATCTGAGAAAATTTATGACCACCAAACCAGCACTCCAAAACGTTCTGAAGGACATTCTAGAAAGAGATAGGAACCCCAACAGAAGGAATCCACCAGGTAGGGCAAATAATTAAATATCCGGAAAGCGGAAAAACAAAGAGTGGGAACCAACAACAGGAAAATATCATGACAAGTCAATACATATCAGTTTTAACCATCAATGTTAACGGTCTCAATTCACCAATCAAAAGGCACAGACTGGTGAAATGGATCAAGAAGCAAGATCCAACAATATGCTGTATACAAGAAACACATTTAATTCAGAAAGAAATTCATAGACTGAAAGTCAAAGGATGGAAAACAATACTCCATGCCACAGGAACCCAGAAAAAAGCAGGGGTAGCTATTCTTTTTGCAGACAAAGTGAACTTCAAGCCAAGAAGGATTGAGAGAGATAAAGACGGTCATTACATCCTGGTAAAGGGAACAATCCAAGAGGAAGAGATAACGATCATAAATATATATGCGTCAAATACCAATGCACCCAGCTATATAAAACAAGTACTAAAGGACATGAAAAATCAAATAAGCACTAATACAATTATATTGGGAGATCTCAATACTCCACTGTCACAAAAAGATAGATCAACTGGACAGAAAATCAATAATGAAATAGTAGAACTGAACCAAACTTTTGAACAAATGGACTTAGTAGATGTCTACAGAGTGTTCCACCCCACAACATCAGAATACACATTCTTCTCAGCTGCACATGGGACGTTCTCCAAAATAGACCACATACTAGCTCATAAAACCTGCTTAAGTAAATGCAAAGGAATTGAAATTATCCCATGCATATTATCAGACCATAGTGCAATGAAATTGGAAATCAATGGCAAAAGATCCCACAAAAACTCCCTAAACACATGGAAATTAAACAGCATCCTCCTGAACAACCAATGGGTCACAGATGAAATTAAAGAAGAAATTAGTCACTTTCTACAACTGAATGATAATGACAGTACAACATACCGGAACTTATGGGATACAATGAAAGCAGTCCTAAGAGGGAAATTTATAGCATTAAATACTTATATCAGGAAAATAGAGCAAGCGCAAATAAACAACTTAAGGGTGAACCTCGAGCTTCTAGAAAAAGAAGAGCAGGTTAAGCCAAAAGCCCGTACAAGGGAGGAAATTATAAACATCAGAGCAGAAATTAACGTATTGGAGAATAAAAAAACAATACAAAGAATCAATGAAGCAAAAAGTTGGTTCTTTGAAAGAATAAATAAGATTGACAAACCCTTATCCAACCTTATTAAAAAAAGAAAAGAAAAGACTCAAATCCATGCAATTGAAAATGAAAAGGGTGATATCACGACGGACCCTGCAGAAATCCAGAAGATCATCTATACCTATTTTGAAAATTTATATTCTACTAAGATGAAAAATGCAGAAGAAATGGACAGATTTCTAGATTCGTATGAATTACCAAAGCTAAATCAAGAAGATTTAAAAATCCTAAATAAACCAATATCAACCAATGAAATTGAAGATGTAATTAAAAACCTCCCGACAAAGAAAAGTCCAGGCCCTGATGGATTCACTGCCGAATTCTACAAGAAATTTAGAGAAGACCTAACGCCCCTACTTCTCAAACTTTTCAATGAAATTGAAAGGGAAGCAATACTCCCAAATTCATTCCTGGAAGCAAGCATTACCCTGATACCAAAACCAGAGAAGGACCCAACTAAGAAAGAGAACTACAGGCCAATCTCCCTAATGAACATAGATGCAAAAATCCTTAATAAGATACTGGCAAACAGAATCCAACAAATCATCAAGATTATACACCATGACCAAGTTGGATTCATCCCAGGGATGCAGGGATGGTTCAACATACGTAAATCAATAAATGTAATACAGCATATTAACAGAACCAAAGACAAAAATCACATGATCATCTCAATAGATGCAGAAAAAGCTTTTGACAAAGTCCAGCACCTTTTCATGATAAAAACCCTACAGAAAATTGGAATAGAGGGTCTTTATCTCAATCTGGTAAAAGCTATCTATGACAAACCAACAGCCAATATCATACTAAATGGCCAAAAACTGAAAGCCTTCCCTCTAAAATCAGGAACAAGACAAGGATGTCCACTGTCCCCACTCTTATTCAACATAGTTCTGGAAACTTTAGCCAGAGCGATTAGACAAGAGAAAGAAATAAAAGGAATAATGATCGGAAAGGAAGAAGTTAAATTATCATTATTTGCAGATGACATGATACTCTACACAGAAGACCCCAAAAACTCCACTAAAAAACTGCTAGATTTGATAAGCAAATTCAGTAGTGTAGCTGGATACAAAGTCAATACTCAAAAGTCAATAGCCTTCCTGTACACAAATAACAAACTTACTGAAAGAGAAATTAGGGAAACAATACCTTTCACAATAACATCCAAAAAAATGAAATACCTAGGAATCAACCTCACGAAGGATGTAAAAGACCTCTATGCTGAAAACTACAGTACTCTGAAAAAGGAGATTGAAGAGGATATCAGAAAATGGAAAGATATCCCTTGCTCCTGGATAGGAAGAACCAATATAGTGAAAATGGCCATACTTCCAAAATTGTTATACAGATTTCATGCAATTCCAATCAAAATTCCAACAGCATATCTCACAGAATTAGAGAAAACAATCCTAAAATTCATTTGGAATCAAGAGACCTAGAATAGCAAAGGCAATTCTGGGCAACAAAGGCAAGGCAGGGGGCATCACAATCCCCGACTTGAAATTATACTATAAAGCTACTGTGATAAAAACAGTGTGGTACTGGCAAAAAAACAGACCTGAAGATCAATGGAACAGATTAGAAGATGCTGAAACAACCCCAGACATACTAAGCCACCTTATCTTTGACAAAGGTGCCAAACACATTCGCTGGAAGAAAGATAGCCTCTTTAATAAATGGTGCTGGAAAAATTGGCTCTACACATGCCGAAGATTAAAACTAGACCCATATCTTTCACCATGCACTAAACTAAATTCAAAATGGATCAGAGATCTAAATATTAAAACAGAAACATTAAATCTGCTGGAAGGTAGGATAGGTAAAACCCTTGGAGACATTGGTGTAGGCAAAGACTTTATGAATAAAAACTCAACCGCACGGGAACTATCCCAAAGAATCAATAACTGGGATCTCATCTTATTAAAAAGCTTTTGCACAGCAAGAGAAACCACCAACAGAGTAAAGAGACAACCCACAATGTGGGAAAAAATGTTTGCCAGCTGTTCCTCAGACAAAGGATTACTATCGAGAACATATAAAGAACTCAAAAAAATCAGACCTCCCAAATTTAAAGACCCACTCCAAAAATGGGCATCTGAGATGAATACACATTTCTCAGATGAAGAAATACTAATGGCAAATAAATATACAAAAAAATGTGCAACATCACTAGTCATTCGAGAGATGCAAATTAAAACAACACTGAGATACCATCTCACCCCAGAAAGAATGGCTACTATAAAGAAATCAACTAATAACAAATGCTGGAGGGGCTGTGGGGAAAAAGGAACCCTTCTCCACTGTTGGTGGGAGTGTCGACTGGTACAGCCACTGTGGAAGTCAGTGTGGAGATTCCTCAAAAAGCTAGGGTTGGAGGTCCCATTTGACCCAGCTATTCCCCTTCTGGGCATCTTCCCAGAAGAATTAAAAACATCATACCACAGTGATATATGTGCACCCATGTTTATAGCAGCACAATTTGTAATAGCCAGATCTTGGAAACAACCCAAATGCCCATCAACTGAGGAATGGATAAGAAAGATGTGGTATTTTTATACAATGGAGTACTATTCAGCCATTAAGAAGGATAAACTGGAGACTTTTATAGGTAAATGGATGCAACTCGAGAAAATACTCATAAGTGAAATAAACCAGAAGCACATGTGTAAGCATCGTATTGTCTCTCTAGTGTGAGAAACTGAAAGAGTAAATAAGATCCAAAATGTACAATAGACATGGTGAATCAAAAAGAAACTGGTCAAAAGGAAAGAGAGACTGGAATAGGGAAAAGAAAGAAGGGAAAGGGAAAAAAAATTGTATATATATATATAAGATGGTTAAGATAGATACACTACGATTTTTACTTAGTTCATTGAAGAGTAAGGTTTGTGCCAATAATGTTTGGATAATTAAATGCTAATGTCTGGTGTCCTGAATAACTAACTTAAAGATAGTAATAAGCAATGTATTAACCATTCTTACCCTCCTATTATGTTGTTTTGAAAATTTGTTCTTCTTTTGATTTGTTTTGTTTTTTCTTCTCTTTAAAATAAAATTAAAAAAAAAAAAAATCACATATGGTGCAGCCCTTGGAAAAGATATGGCCTGTGGCCCAAGGAAGCAAATAAACCGAATTATAAATCACAGTCTAATCAGTTGCTCATTGTGGGCACATGGAAGCAAATCTCTTAACCTTTTTAAACCTCGTATTACTCATCTGTAAAATGGGGATCAGTATGAAAAGGATTGTATTTATTAGATATGAAATCAGGTAATGGTTAAAATGTGGTACAAACAATGAGGTATAGTCACTAGAAACACATCTGCAATGACCATTACCAATACATATTTAATTAAAAAATATGTAATACATTATACTACATAGTATTTATAGAGAATTCAGAAAATGAATCGCACTCTTTTCCCAAACTCAATTCCCTTTTTCTGTATACTGTATAGTTTTGTTTTTAGACTTTGAAAAACTCATAAATAGGGATCTTCAACTACCATATTTTGCTTAAAGATCTCTGTACTTGTTTGCCACAACTCAGCCAAAGAGATTATTGCCAGTGTAATGGTTAAACCTGGTCTTATTTCATTGTGCATTTTCCAATTATTCCTAGTATCTTTTCATGTTTATTAGCGAATTTTAGAGGTACATCATATACTTCTATGTGAACTGTCTGTTGGTATGCTTTTGCACATTATTCTACTGAGCCTCTTCCATTTTTATTGATTTGTAGAAGCTATTTACATATTGTGAACATTATTACTTGGTTGTAAGCTTTTAAATTTTCACATTTTTTTAAAGGGCATCTGTATTTCAATTTCCTTAGGAGAGGCTTCCTTATCCAAAATGCTTGAAGTCGCCCGAACAGTACTTACCTTCCAATGTTTCTAAGGTTTATGTTAATAGTATGAGTCTAAACACATTTCTCCCTCAAAAGCCTATTTTCCTACTATTTTGATCACAAGCAACATGGGATTTACTACTTCATTCTGAAGATATATCTATTTATTCTTGTGCTAACTATAAAAGTTTTAAAATCACGGGGTTTTTTT
This sequence comes from Erethizon dorsatum, assembly GCA_028451465.1. Lineage (NCBI taxonomy): Eukaryota > Metazoa > Chordata > Mammalia > Rodentia > Erethizontidae > Erethizon > Erethizon dorsatum. The sequence goes on from CM051842.1 coordinate 44,836,393, forward strand.
CGCTTGTTCTTCTGAGACAGGGTCTCAGTATGTAGTTCAGGCTGGCCTTGAACTCACTATGTAGTGCAGGTTGGCCTCCAACTTGCAGCAATCCTCCTGCCTCAGCCTGCCAGGTACTGGGATTACAGGTGTGTGCCACCACGCCTAGCTAAATCACTTAGGCTTTATACTTTGTTCTCTGATAGAGCAAATGATCCTGATACTTTATTAGTGTTTGGGTATTTTTTATGTATTTCTGTTTTCTGGTTGCATTCCACTTAACCAATCTAAGCAATTGCATTCTCCATGCTGTGTGTACATCAGATTGACTGATACAAGCATTCTTTTGCTCCCACCAGTAATCATACATATGGGTACCAAATAGGTATTATGTCCTCCAGCTCATTTGTTTGTTTATATAATTTTAAATACTACACAAAACAATAATTTAAATGGGAAAGGGAATTTTCTATGAAAACTAAGTTGAGTATTTTAGTCTGTTGAAGAGTAACAGACAAAAATGGTGAAATAAAAAAAGTGTCAAATATTAGATTCTGTATTCAGGTACCTTTAGAAATGTTTTTATGTTTTTACCTCCCTCTAAAGAAATCACAAGTTATAACTGTAATGTGTGTAAGATACTGAAAATAAGTCTTTGACTCTACAGAAGAAAGGTGAGTAAGGGAACTAACATTTATGTTTTCATTTTTAAAACATGGCATATAATAATCACCTTTCATGCTTTTGCTGCTTTAATAAAATTTTTCAAAAAATTAACCATCAAGTTGATCTTAATTTCAAAGAAGGCTTTTACTATACTGTCTTCCCATGCACAAACTGTATTTCTATTAGATGATCTTTTAAATCTATAAATAAAAGTCTAGATTTCTAACAGAACATTTTCCTTTTACTTATTTATATATTCATCTGTCCCCTTATTGCTCATTTAGAATCCCTTTCCTGCCAACTGCAATGTTTATTTCTGGTATTTATCCTCTTTATTTTCTTGAAACAATAGGTTATTCTGTGTGTATGTATTTTTAAGTTTCCGAAATAGTGCCAAGCAATAACCACTATTTTTACTATTTTATTCACTCTGAACTGCTGAAAAGCTACTGACGTTACTGAGTAGTATGTTCCATTGCTTATAACTGCTACACATTACACAGTACGTATGTATCACTTTTAGTCAGTCTACTAGTAATGGACACTGAGATTGTCTTTAATTCATTTCCACAATGATGCAATATTCTGACACATATCACATTTATGGAATAATGTGTCATTCTTAGAATATATACCCAGGAATACCAGTCTAGACTATCAGCAATGTATAAGAGTTCCTATAGCCGCAAGTATCTACCAGTACTTACCATTACAGTTTTCTGAATTAGTCAATATGATGCTTACAAAGTTGTATCTTTCATTTTTATTTTCCTAATCATTAATGTGCTTGGGCATCAACTCACATGCTGAATTTTCTGGTCTATGAATTATCTATCCATAGCCTCTGTTTATCCTTGTGGATTTGGAGGATTTTCTCAGACATCTAACATTAACAGTCCTTTGTCAGTTTTAAAACATTGCTAAACAGCTCTAAAATTGTCATTGGTTTGTTAACCTTTGCCTTTGGTAGTGGTCCTTAATTTTGTGTGCAGACCAGCTATCATTCCACCAATTATTTGAAAGTGTTATACGTCCATGAAAAAAATGAATTTGTACCAGAATGTTATTCAACCACGTAAGTACACTACTTAGTACAACTGACAATTTTTCTCAATGAAGGAAGCAGCGTGAATGTAAAAGTGCCAAAAAAGTAGCACAGAACTATGCTGTTTTTTGTTGAAAAGAAGCCTTAATATTTTTACTATAAAATTCAAACTTTTACCTTTTGGTTTATGCTTTAGTGACTAAGATTTCCTTTCCCACCACTAAATCATCCATTTCTTCTCTTATAGTTTTACCCAATATGGTTTATTTCACAGACATTGTAATTGTTCATACTGTCAATAGGTCTTTTTACCAATCATTTTCAAATTGGTTATTACTCATCTCTTGAGAAGCTAGTTATTTCTGTATGTTTATCTTTTGCTTGGCTATCTCACTGAATTTTTATTAGTTCTAATAGTACTATATCGTCTCCCCAAAAAACCCAAAGACTCAACTCCATTAGCTACAAATAACAATGTTTCCTTTTCAATATGCATTCTTCAATTCTTTCTTTTCTCTTATTCTACTGGTTAGGACTTCTACAAATTTATGACAGAAATAGTACTTACCATTTTTGTTTGACTTCTGAATAAGCTTCCCATTATGAATTTAAAGTTCCTTTTCCTAATTTCCTGAGCTTATATTAGCATTTTATCAATGTGCTGAATTTTATCAAATCATTTTGAAGCATTTGTTAAGCTATGGAATCCCTGTCATAATTGTTTTTTTGAGATCCAATGTTTAACTGCCTTAAATTTAATGTGAGGAAATGTTTACAATATGTTAAGAATGTAGGTAGCAGGGCTACGGGTGTAGCTCAGTGTTAAGAGTACTTGTCCAGCATGCAAGAAGCCCTGGACTTCCAGCACCGTTAAAAGAATAAATAAATAAAAATAAAAGAAAAAAGGAAACAGACTGCAAATCTACATATATGTAGTTGCAAATTCAAGAAGAAAAATGTTCACTAATTAAATGAGGCCTCGCTGAATTGTAAGTGATGAGTATTTTCTCTGCAGTTCCTGTATGCCATAGAAATTTTGTTATATACATACAAAAATAATTTTTAAGTAATAAAAGCACCTAAACAGCCTCAAACGAGTTATATTAATTGTGAGGTAACCGTTAAATTAGCTTTTAAAAAGCCATCCTTTACATTTTTCTTCTAAGAAAGCTTTCCAGCAATGGCTATCTCTTAAACTTTAGTATGTATTATCAATTAGCCTCTAGCCAGTAGACAACAGCATGGCAGAAATGAATTTTCCGGAAAAAGTTTTTTATTTAAATTACAATCCCTGAAGTACTAATCACAGCACTAAACATCTTCCACTTACTCTAAAACAACTTTCAGTTTATATAACACTGAATTCCCAACTGAGAAAACTGATACCAGAGCTAATAAGACTCAAGTCCATCCAAAGCATTTTATGGCACTGTTTCCTTCTTGGGCAAAATTCATGAACATGAACTTTCTTTCCAAAAGTGAAGTTTCCAGTTTTGAACAAAAGGAGATTTGGCTTTTTATGCACAGATTCATGAAATCCCCTTCCAAATAGCCAAGAATAGGTTTTCTGAAACTTAGCTAAGTTGCCCCGAATTGTTCTATTCACACCAATGGTTACCTCAGGGATTCTACTTCAATTTGACACTGTAAGAAACACCTGCTGAAAGGAACCACATACTGTAATTTTTGTGCTCTTCCACTCTTCACCTAAGACTCACCTCTGCCAGATGTTGTAGCCGTGTTAGTAGTGGGGTTCTCTTGTCAGATCCAAGACGTGTGATGTAGTTTGATCTTTTGCTAAATACATACAGAAGGTTAAGAACTGCCAGCACCACTTGCATATCAGAGGAAGCCAATAAAGTTGTCAAATGCTATAAGAAAAAAGGGCAAAAGTTCAAGATTTTAGGCACACTTGACCCTGAAAATTTTAAATCCAATGTAATGAATTTATCAACATTCATGAAGAATTAAGAGGTTTAGTGACAAAACAAAGGATGAGTATTTGAAACATGCAACCTTGTCCACAAGGAGCTTACAATCTGGCAGATGACCAGAAAGTAAAACAAAGATAAAATTTTTAAATAGCAGTTCAAAATTGCACAGGTGTCCCCAAAGGATGAAAGAGATTACAAAAGAGACAATGTGATATAATACCTATGTTTGCAACTGGACTGAAAGTACTGGAAGAGAAAATTCTATGATCCTACTATATCCTTTACGATAAACACTGAAACACAGAACCCTTTCTACAGAAGCTGAAGATCCGTACAACAGCAGGGGACAATTACATAAGACTTTTTCAAATTCTTATAAGTAATCTGAAAGGGACTACGGTATTTTGGTTTTTAAATACAAATTAAATTCACCAATATATTAAAGCATTTAGAATTAAAATTAGTATGTAGTTTAGCTAGAAATGAACCAAGGAATTTTTGTTGGCTAATTATCCTGAATGCCATGGATTTCTCTAAGCAGGCTATTTCTTCTTTAACAGAATGCTTTTCCACCTCTGTCTTAAAAATATCTGTGTGTAGCCAAGTGTGGTGGTGCACACCTGTAATCCCAGCACTCAGGAAGCTGAGGCAGGAGGACCAGTGTGAGTTCAAGGCCAGCCTGGGCTACATAATGAGCTTAAGACCAGCCTGAACTACATAGCGAGACCCTGTCTCAAAAACGACAGCAGCAACAACATCTATGTGGTAGGCCTTTGGTTTAATTATCCCACTTTTTTCCTATGTCATTTCATTTCTACTTGTTTAATCTGATTCTGATAGAAAATTAGCACAACTAAAATTAACAGGGCACCTACTAATGGTGACAAAATGTCCAAAGTCAGGCTAAAGGAATTTCTTCATATAGCGGTTTTTGACAAATTCAAAAACTCAAGTCATTGCTCTGTCTACTTTATTCTTTAAGGACATAGAGGATTTTATGGATACAGCTGGCCCTCCATACATATGGGTCCTGAGTCCCTTGATTCAATCAACCATGGATAGAAAATATATCTTTACTAAACACATATGCTTTTTTCTTGTCAGAACTCCCTAAACAACTGTTTACACTACATTTACATCATGTTAGATATATCGTAAGTAACTTAGAGATGATTTGAAGTACATGGGAAGATGTGCATAGGTCACATGCAAGTATCACACTATTTTATATAAGAAACTTGAGCCCACAGTATTTGGGAGTTCTGGAACTCCACAATATTCAGGGAGTTCTGGAACTATCTCTTCCCCAGATAATGAGTGAGAACTATAAATACAGGGTCTGCCAAAAAATGTATACACACTTCAGGAAAAGAGGAATAGTACATTTTTTCAACAGATGGTGTTAGCCTCACATGGGAGATCCTAGAGGACGTCATATATTGCAGAAAACCCACTACACTGCTGGCCCTCAGAGAAGAAACTGAAAATGCATGTGCAGCAATCCCAATGACCAGGATACCCAAGCAGCAGTTTGTTGTACTAATAAATGTCTGGAAGCTAATGGCCACCATTTGGGCACCTCTTATAATTGCAGAGGCCAAAGGTAAGTAACTTGTATTACTCTCATGTCTCAATAAATTTAGCATTAAAATATTTATACAAGTTTTTCTTTTTCTGAAGTGTGTATATATATATATTTTTTTTGGCGATTCTGTATTTTGGAAGGAATGTGGGAGAGTGGTTAAGAGGTTGAAAAGCAGTACATTAACATGTTAAGGAAATCAAACTATTTCTAACAATTTAAATAACCTGGGGCTGCTCTAATAACCCGAGACAAAGATGAATTCCTTCAAATTCTCAAGAATACGTCAAAACATATGCCACATTTCTTACTCATTTCTTGAATCTAGAAATGGCAGGGTGGTTATAGTACAGAGCCTTCCCATCAACCCTAAGAAGGTAAAGTTTATAACCAAGAAATACCTTAACATTATCTTTTTTATTCCATTTGGCATTGCTAGGGACTGAACCAGAGCAGTGTGCATGCTATGCAAGTGTTCTACCACTGAGCTACATTACCAACCCTTATAATTATGTTTGATACTAAAAAATCTAGAGCTCCACAATGCAAAAAAAAGCAGCAACCATCAGAGAGAAAAAGGAATTTCTTGCTTGCGGCTATACACAATTCTAGTTGAAAACAGATAATATAGGCTTGAACCTCCCTTACCTCTATGGAACTGTACAGATGCCGGGAAAAACTGTATTCAATGAGCAAGGCTGTGAAGTTCAACACAGCCAAGAGAAGCATTTTCAGCTGCTCTCTTTCTGGTCTATCACATACAAGCATCCATGACATATTCTCCACTGTTTGCCCAGCATCTGCCAGAATGCCATCGAAGCGGTCCAACAGGTCTACCCAGTGATATAACTCGCACTAGAGAGCAAGGAGAAAAAGAATTTAGGAAAATGTTAAGAGCACCATGTAGAAGATTTGTAGTAGAGCTTCGGTACAAGACATTGCTGAGCATAATACCCAGACAAATTCACTTCCCTACTTTCCCCATGTAAGAAAGACCATACTTTGAGCTAAAAGAACCTAAGTTCACTGTTAGACCCATCACAGTAATGGGCTACTACTAGTAGACACCGCAAAACCCCTATAGCTAGGTCTTAAGAGGGACAATTCGGAGGGTTACAATGACAGGAAATACAGTATTCCCACCAGAATCCATTTGTGTAAAGAATTCATTTTTAGAGTCATCTAAAAAAATTATTTTAATCTGAAAATAAAATTCCTAGCTGAGTGGGGTGGTGCATGCCTTTAATTCCAGTACTGGGAAGCTGAGGAAGGAGGATCACCAAGAGTTGAAGGCCACACTGAATTACACAGCAAGACCCTGTCTCAAAAAACAAAACAAAACACAAAAAAGCCAAACCAAACCAAAAAATCTCTAAGTAAAATTCCAGAGGCTATTTCAAACACTTTACCATTACCTGTACAAGCAGTACTCATCCATAGCTGTCAAATTCCACCCCCCCAATTTTCTGGACAGCCATATAGGCTAAGTCACTGGTGTAGGGCTATGCTACACATATACTAGATGTTTCTTGTTAAGTAATTTCTGAGTCAGGTTACCCCAATGTGGTTTTTTCTTTCCATATCAGAGCACACAAAACAATGCACTCATACAGCAAATGCTGTCTTTTGTGGACTTGTGTTCAGGTACCTTTCCAATGTTCCATGTTTTGATTTGCTGTAGTTCCAAGAGGAGTTGCTCATCATTACAAACTCTGAGTTTGTCTATTAAGGCTCTGCAATCTGCAGGCTGAAGAAAAACAAAGAAACAAATATTCACAAAAATTGTTCTGAAATGAGAGAAGCAGAAAGGGAAACGTAGTCCTTAAGCCCACAAAGTAATTTAACTTTTACTTATATAAAACTGGAGATTTCCCAGATGATTATTTGGGATTAAAATAAAACACTCACGAGCAAACACTTTCATTTCCAACAATCCATCTACATATTTTGTCTGTATATCAGACAAACTACGTAAAGGAAATAAGCCAAACATCTACAAAAGCAAAATTAAGAAATCTGTGTCATGGTTGGAAAGGTAATCAGAATGCCTGGAAGATATGTTGAGTCAGACAAACACTAAAAGGCCTGAAAAAATTCAGTTAAAAGCCAGGCATGATGGCATACAGCTGCAATCCCAGCACTTAGGAAGCCGAGGCAAGAGGATCGCAGCAAGTTTGAGGCTAGCCTGGGCTACATAATGAATTCAAGGCCAGCCCAAACTACATAGCAAGATCCTGTTTTAAAAAAAAATTCACAGTTAAAGGAGGAGTAGACTAGCACTGGCTATATTTTTCACCAATATTAAACCTACTAATTGTAGGAGGGGAAAGAGCTTCTGAACTCTCTAAAACTAATACTCCATTCTTACTTGAGGGTTCCCATTTCCATATATTCCTGCACTCTTGTACTGATGAATGGGACTGCTGGGTAAGGAGAAGACTGAGAATTTATATTAAAGGTTCTAAAAGTAGAATGAAGAAATGGGATACAGGCTGGGACAGGGAGGCATTCTATTAATGGATGACAGCTGGGAGAAGTGATTATACTTGTTCTATAAGTCCATAAAGGCAGTATGGTGTCCTGGGAACACGCCTAGATTGAAAACCAAACAAACCTAGGCTCAGTTTTTAGTTTACATACAAAGCTGTTTGACCATGAGCAAGTCCAACCTCTCAGCCTGTTTTCTTACCAGGAATACAGACCTAAGAGCTATCTTGTGAGCTGAAGTTCAAATATCTGCCACTACATAAATACTGTACTTAGCTCATATACTAGGAGCTTAAATACTGAAGGGCAACATGCTACTGCAAAAAGCACAGGCTTTGTCAGTAAGCTCCCTGTCTGAAGCTCAGCATCCTCTTCTGCAAAATAAGTGCCATTTATAGATCTAACAATGCTGCTATGAGATTTAAACTGGGGGAAATTAATTTTCCACATACAAAACACAATATGGAGAATAACAGAGGCTTTAAAAATTTTTAAATGATTTTTTTTTTTTTTTTTTTTTGGTGGGTACCGGGGGGACGACCTCAGGACCTCGCGCACCAACAGGCACCCGTGCCGCTGAGCGATATCACCGGCCCCTTTTTCGTATGTGGGTTCCGGGAGTCGAACTCGGGCCTTTGCGCTTGCAAGGCAGGCGCTTAAGCCGCTGAGCCATCTCACCGGCCCTTAAATGATTTTATTTAAGTCAAGCCCCAACCTTATCTCTTGCTAAAGCAAGCATTAAGATCTACCTCAAAAAAAATTTTTTTTTATATATGCGGGTACCGGGAGTCAAACTCAGGATCTTGCGCTTGCCAGGCAGGCACTTATGCCGCTGAGCTATATCACTGGCCCGCTACCTCAAATTTTTGTGACAATATATGTAAAATTCTTTACACAAGAATCTTCCATAAACCAGGCCTGCACTTTTCCCTTCTCTCCCTGAAGTCCAGGTTAGGGGAGAGAGAATGAAGCAGAAGAAAACAGATTAACATGGGCAATTTGAACCACCTGCTCATGCATTTCATTTCTTCTGCATTTACTTGGACTCAGTGTTAAATATACTGCTTCAATATCTAATGGAATGTAGCTACGCAGAATATAATTTTATGATTGTGTGGAATGAGGCAACAGCTATTTAAACATTTGGGTCTTATAATAACTTGGTATGTTCCATAATTAGGCATTTAGTCTTTAACAAGGCCCAGTAGCAAGCCAACAATACTTTTTGAATGCAAAAAAAGATGGTAGTATGGTCAAAACTCTAGGGATCTTAGCTGTACTTTTGGCTTAGGCCCTGGCAGCACCTTTGGCTGATACTTAAATCAGGCACTTGGGTCTACTAAGTCATAAAGTCTAAATGGTAGGGCAGCTGGCATTATAACATGGACCTGTTTATTGCAGTCTTTTTTATTTTTTTATGCGGGTACCGGGAGTAGAACTCAGGACCTCGCGCTTGCCAGGCAGGCGCTTATGCTGCTGAGCTGTATCACCGACCCTATCGCAGTCTTTTCTTGATCCAAACCTCACTAATACTTCACGTGTTGTCCACTGAATGCTTTAGAAGTCACCTAATAACTAGGTCAAAACATGCCCAAATGTGCCATAAATTGGCCCTAAATTCCAAAGAGCCACCAATACATTTTTTTTCTTTCTTCGTGGCACGCAGAACAAATTGCAGCAACTTGTCTCTCACTTTTGAAGGTACATTCTGATATTCCCCAGAACTTGGGACCCTTAGAAAAGTTTCCTGATGTGGTTGGTTCTCAAGTTTTCACAGCATCCTTCTCTGACTCTCTGGGACACATATATTTGAGGTATTTAATAAGGTACTCTTGTTTTCTGCTCAAAATACTCAAGTTACCATAAGAGCATCTTTACAATCCTATACCTGCAATTTTCCTCACTCATGGTAACTTTTGGTCTTTTTGAGACAGGGTTCCAGTATGCAGTTCAGGCTGGCCTTGAACTCACTTTGTAGCCCAGGCTGGCCTCGAACTTGCAACGATTCTCCTGCCTCAGCCTCCTGAGAGATGGATTACAGGCATGCACCACCACGCCCAGCCTATGGTAACGTTAAATCATTTGCCAGGTGAGTAACTGCATGCCAATATACAGGGTTTATAATGATTTATTCCAATAGTCATCAAATCAAGGGGAAAAAAATCCTTTGCACTAATGCCAGTACATAAAGTGATAAAAAAAGGTCTTTCTTAAAAATAATAACTACCACAGTATGGGAAACTGGGTATTCTTGTATGTTGCTCAAGGAAAATCAGCAACTCAAGCTTTAAAAATAAAATTTACAAATTACAATTCTAGGATTTTATCTGAAATATCTAGGAAATACACATCAAAATAAAATCTGCATTTCTAAATACCTATAAGATTTAATTTTCCTAGAGGATTACTTCACCTATTTTCTGAAATGTCCTATGACCATTTTGTCACTGGGATATTTCTCCTATTGATACTAAAGTTACTAACTACACTGGCTCATAAAGATCTTCTCCAGCTTGTTGTATGCCTTCCCACGCACACCTGCTCGAGCTTTACTTAAGTGTAGTGATTTATAAAAACAGCACATACTAATCAATGTATACAATTTGGTGAGTTTGGATGTATGCATACACTGATGTTACCATCACCACAATACAGGTAATAAACACATCTATCACCTCATCACCTCCAAGTTTCTTTGTGTGTGTCTCTTAGTGTGTTGTAAGAACAACTTATGTGAGACCTCTCCTTTCTAAAAAAAAAAAAAAAAAAAAACTCTTAAGTATACAAAACTTTACACTGTTAACTACAGGCACTACTATGTTCCGCAGATCTCAGAAATTTGTCTTATGCAACTGTAACTTTACACCCATTGAACATTTCCCCCCATGATCTTTTCATTCCCTAGTAACCACCATTCTGTTTCCTACTTCTGTACCTTTCACTCTTTCATTTTAGATGCCTTATGTAAGAGGAACCACGCAATGTTTGTCCCACTGTGACTAAATTATTTTACTTTCTACAATATCTTCTGGAGGCTTATTTTAAAAATATGTTAAGAAATTCCTGCAATTCAACAGCAGCAGCAACAGCAACCACCACCACCACCCTCACTAAAATGTGAGCAAAGGATTTGAACAGGCATTTCTCCAAAGAAATGTCAGTGCCAACAAGTATTTAAAGGTAGCTGACATCACTAATGATCAGGGAAATACAAATCAAAACCAAAATGAAATACTACCTCGCACCTCTTCGAATGGCTATTGTCATGTGTCTTTTTATTTTGGATATGGCACTTTACATTTCCATTATGGTTTCTTTCCTTTGCTTTAATCATAACGCTTGGAAGCATTATGGTAAATCTTGTAAATCTCTGGTAAAAATTGTAAATTCAGGCATCCCTCTCTTACATGAATTTTAAATTCATCGAAATACTACTATTTATAATTACCGCCTTGTTGTATATAATTACATCCTCAAATCACACATCAAGAAAAATGTAGAGCCTTCACTAAAATAGAAAAAGGCCTCTATCATTTTGTTAAATACTGACCAGACAACATATAATCAACTTTTCCAGTTGAGACATAGCAGTCTGTTGCACAAAGTAATTCAATCTTATCAGTAAAGAATCATAAATTGTGGAAGCCCATAACTTGTGAATGTTAATTTTCCCCATGTTTGAGGGCAAATGGATAAAGAACCAGGTTCATAATTGAAATACAGAATTGGAAATAAGGATTAGGAGTGAAATGGATAAACAAAGCAAAGCAAAGCAAAGCAAGGCAAAGCAAACCAACTCAACCCAACCCAAACCCAACAGGTTCATGAGTGAAGTACAGAATTGGAAATAAGGGCTGGGGGTGTAGCTCAGTGGTAGTGTGTTTAGCACATGCAAAGTCCTGGGTTCATCTGCATGTTCTACTTCTTTTTTTTTTTTTTTGTGGGTACCAGGGGGTCGACCTCAGGACCTCGCGCACCAGCAGGCACCCGTGCCACTGAGCGATATCACCGGCCCCTTTTTCGTATGTGGGTTCCGGGAGTCGAACTCGGGCCCTCGCGCTTGCCGGGCAGGCGCTTAAGCCGCTGAGCCATCTCACCGGCCCCTGTTCTGCTTCTTTTTGATTTGCCTAGAATTTAAACAGTCTCCCACCTCCCATAAGTCAAACAATTGTCCTAGCACTAATACTATCTTCCCTATAATATATATTCCCTCTACTGTAATTTCCTATTAAGAAAGTTCTTATGTGCATTAGGATCTTTTCTCCTGATTTTCAAAGTCTCTTATCCATAGATTCTTACACTGATGGCACTGTCTCACTTTCTAAACTCCACATTCTGAAAACAAGTTTTCTTTTGCTCTTTAGTTTCTGAAGATATCCTAGTACATGGTTGTCAAAAGTTCTACATGCCAAAACACATAAAAATCAATTAAAAGCAAATAAAAATATCTGTAACACATAGGAAAATGAATATACTCAATATATATGGCATTTAGTAATGAACACTGAAAATCCAATGCCAAATACAAAATGAAGGCACAGGAAGAAAACCAACATAAGGCAAATAAACTTGAAAAATATACTGAAGTATTGAAGCAATGAAAATTAAACAATGAAATACTTTTATCCCACCTTTTACATTTACAAAACTTAAAAGACAGTCCATAACACTGGCAAGGGTATGGGAAGAAAGTACTTCTCATATTCACTTGTATAATACTAAGTGAAAAAGGCAGAATAACTGTGTGGACACATGCAGTAACTTTTTTTTTTTTTTTGTGGGTACCGGGGGTCGACCTCAGGACCTCACACGCCAGCAGGCACCCGTGCTGCTGAGCGGTATCACCAGCTCTTTTTTTTTGTGTATGGGTTCTGGGAGTCGAACTTGGGCCCTCGCGCTTGCCAGGCAGGCACGTACGCCGCTGAGCCATCTCACTGGCCCATGCAGTAACTTTTTAAGACCAGAAAAATTTAGCAAAAATATTATTAATGGTTATCCAGCAGTGATAGCTGCCAGGTAGTTAAGACTATTAATAAAAAAGTGGCCTATATTCAGAAAATGAACTAAGCTAGGTGTGGTGGTACATGCCTGTAATCCTAGCACCCTAGGAAGCTGAGGCAGGAGGATTGCAAGTTTGAGCCCAGCTTGGACAACTTAGCAAGAACCTATCTTGAAAATAAAAAAGGGCTGGGTATGTAGCTCAGTGCAAAGACACTGGATTCAATCTCCAGCACCACAAGTAGGAGGGAGGAAGGGAGAAAAGGGATGACTCAATTTACTACGTGTAAGATATTATGCTGAACAATTGTCTCACATCAAGAAGGGTGAATTATCATCCCCATTTTGTAGCTGTGGAAGGTTAATAAACCCACAGTAACAAAAGTCTAGTCACATTCAAACCCACCCTGATCTAATTCCAAAGTTTGTGTTCTTTGGACTATAGCATATGGGGTCTGAGACTATCTTAATGTAGTATATTTCCTTAATCTCACAATGTAGTTCATGGAATACTTGACTGAAGCTGAAAAATATGTAGTAAGGAAACAAAATTACTAAGAAAAGTGTCACCACTCTCATTTTCTAAAAAACAAAACTGAGAAAGATCCAACAGCTACAGTAAAGTTTGAATCCACTTTATTTTTTCCATTAAAACATACTGCCTTTCAACGTATAGGAATAGCATCCTTAGAGCCTACTTCAAGTACCCACAGCTATAATGGCAATGCTCAGGTGCTTGCTTCTCATTGGTCACTTGCCCATTCATTTTTTTCATTCAAGAGAAATTCAAAAGGAAACCTGTTTCAAGGTGAATTGTCATTTTCTTTTTGTGGTGCTGAGTACTGAACCTAGGACCTTACGCATGCTAGGCAAATGTTCTTCTTCTTCTTCTCCTCCTCCTCCTCCCCCAGCACCCCAATCTGCTGGTTTATTATATTGTATATATGAGCAACGATAAATTTAGAAGATCAGTATTCGTAAGCTTATTTTAAAATGAAAACAAAGGCAAAGCAAACTTCTGGGTACTTACAGCTTCAGTAGGTGTCTTTTTCAGTTTAGTTCTGTCTACTTTCATGTTTTCAATTTTCTGCTTTATGATCTGAAAAGAAAATCCCAAAAGAAATGAGTATTTTAAGGTGGAATTTTAAGCTTTACAAGCTTAGACACAGACAATATAGAATCAAGACTATGCAAAATATTTAAAGTAATATACACTGGAGTCATGATGCTATGCCAACTCATAGGCACAGCTATGAGGTAGAGAGGGGTAAAGAATCTCTTCAGAGGGCCAGTGAGATGGCTCAGCGGCATAAGCGCCTGCCTGGCAAGCGCGAGGTCCAGAGTTCGACTCCCGTTACCCACATATGAAAAAAGGGCCGGTGATATCGCTCAGCAGCACAGGCGCCTGCTGGCGTGCGAGGTCCTGAGGTCGACCCCTGGTACCCAGGAAAAAAAAAAAAGAATCTCTTCAGATGAAACTGGCCTACATTCCTTTGTTACACAAGCCTAATCCTCCTTTACCATTTTTGCCAATAAAAAATATATAGTGTTTTAAGAACAAAGGCAACACAAAATGATGTATAAGACTCTTATTAGCAATGTCCTAAGAATGGAACATAGTCGCTTTACTAAGTACAATCTTTACTATGTGCAATCACTTTACTACACATAATTTGGAAGGCTCAAAAGTCAGGCAAGAGCTCATTTGGACCCACAATATAATCTCTAAGTGGTCACTGATGGCAGACAATTCCTTTAAGATGTTCTGACCAAGGAACAGAAAGAAATCAAGGTTTCTGACATTAGCAAGTAGGAAAATGTGCAGAGATGTAGAGGCTCTTTACAGACCTAAGATTTTGCCACTCGCAATATACTTGCTATGCAGCAATCACCAGAGGTCAATGTCCCTCTTCCAGAAAGGCTAACGGTAACCAAACCAAGTACAAATTTTAGGCAGCTTCTGGCCTAGACTTAGTCCAATATGCTCAGTACTATGGAAATACCATGTATTTGCCTGTAGCCATTCATTCAATGGGCATTCAGGAAGGGTTGGTGAAAAAATCCAGCACAAGTTCTACATTTTATTTTGACACATGAATGCACCATATAATGATCAAATCAAGGTATTAACACATCTATCATTTTCTACTTTTTGGATTAAACAATAGAAATTTGTTCTCTCATAGCTTTTATAAGTTTTTTAAAGTTTAAGTTTTAATTGACAAAAATTATTTTTATGATGCAACACGTCTGAAATATGTATGCATCATAGAATGACTAAACTGAGCTAATATATGTATTGCCTCACAGACATTTTTGTGGTGAGAATACTTAAGAGCTACACTCCTAGCAATTTTCATATAAACACTGTATTCCTCTTCATGTTGTACAATACATCTCTTGAATTTGTTACTATTTAACTGAAATTTCATGTCCTTTCATCAACATTTCCCTATTCCCCACTCCCAGCAAATACTATTCTACCACTTCTTTCTCACTACCCAATTTAAATATACTGTGTAGTACATACTACAGAACCCAGAAATAGGCCCATAAAAATATGCTCAATTGATTTTTGACACAGGTGAAAAAGCAACTCAAAGAGTTTCATCAACAAACAGTTCCCAGAACAAGGTATCCATAGGCAAAAAGATGAATTTTGACCTAGTAAGTTTAACACTATATAAAAATGAACTTAAAATGGATCAACGACTTAAATGTAAAACTATAAAACTTACTAGGAGAGAATATTTGCAAACCATATATAGTACCTAGAACACATAAAGAACTCAAAATTCAATGGTTTAAAATTATCTCGGTAAATTAGAAACAGAAGGGAACTACCTCAAACCAATAAACATCTACAAAAAGCTTTCAACAATTATTGCACTTAATGGTAAGAAACTAGACGCTTTCCCCCTATAAGCATAAACAAGGCAAGGACAATACCTGTTATCACAGTTTCTTGAAACTGCACTGTAATGAAGATAAAAACGGGGAAAAAAGGTATATAGATCATGAAGGAAAGTATAAAACTGTCTTCTTATCACTGATGACACCATCATTTATGTAGAAAATCTGGGAGACAAAAAAAAATTCCTGGAACTAACAGGTGATTATAGCAATGTTGCAGTATATAAGGTTAATACACAAAAGTCAATTGCATTCCTACATACCAGCAATAAACAAGTGGAATTTGAAACGAAGAAACAATACTACTTTCATCAGCATCCAAAAATAGGTACTCAGGCATAAATCTACCAAAATACATACAAGATCTATATAAGGAAAAACACAAAAAACACTGACGAAAGAAACCAAATAATAAAATAAATAGAACGCTATTCTATGTGCATGGATCAAACACCTTGTATTGTCCAGCTGTCTATTCTTCCCACCTTCATCTATACATTCAATTCTAGAGCCCAATGTGTGCAACTCAGCCAGACCCTGTCTCAAAAAAGAAAGTTGGGGATACAAGCTCAGTGTGAAGGCCCTGGGTTCAATCTCCACTACTACAAAAGAAACAAACCATAAAGTCTATTAAAACAAATAATTGAACCTCCAAAATAAAACCATCAAGTAACTTATGCACTGAAATAAGCAAATCACAACTATTTTACTGATATAAAAATGTAGATGAGGTCACTGGTAAATCGTCACAAAATAAGCATCTTGATGTAACTAAAGCTGTTTTGACTAAGGATGCTGTAACCAGTCAAGAGTCTGGAACAACAGAAAGACTGGCTAATTCAGAAAAGTAATTTTCTGGAAGGGTATCCCACAGCTCAGCTTACAGAACTAACAGAAGGCTAGAGATCCACATTCAGAAAAGCAGGCAGAACCAAGGAAGCTGAATAGTCTGGAACTACAGCCAAGGACCTCCTACAGAAGCAGCTTAGTTGGGGGTGCTTCTGCTGCCAATACCAGACTTTGGATGCCTAGAAGCTATTGCTGGTGGCAGAATGATTTGTAAGTATCTCAGGTTATTTGCATCAGTGGCTCTACGTTCTTAAGTCCCAAGTGTGACAATCTGATGCACTCAATCAAAACAAAACAAAACAAAACAAAAAACCAAGAAAGTACTACTATCACCACCACCACCATTACCCAAACAATGCCGAACAAATATACATGCACGTGCAATGCTAACTTAGTCTATAGTTCCACTGCAAGAAATAATTATAGTTTAAAAACAAAGCACTGTCCCTTAGACATCAATTTAAGAAATTCAGAAGTTTAGTTCTCAGTTGTCATATTTCTAAGCTGGGTTCACAGTGAGGTTAAGGGGATATTTTTTTGAGTAACCACTACAATCCATACAATTCTAAGGCTAGATTTTCCCGAAGAGCATCTTATTCTGTATTTGGGAAATGTTACAAACAGAATTTCCCTTCCTCTAAGACAGTCATGTGTCTGACATTAATAGCTCCAAGAAATCTTAGGTAAAGGAATCCTATTATGTCACAAAACATGTTTTCAAGTGGCATCTACTGAAAATCTGATTCGAATATTCCACAGAATACACTTTTAGACATGCTGCCCAAGGGCATCATATAATAAGCTTTTCATACAATCCTCACCACTTAAGTCAAGTTTTGTCCCTATTTTCAGATAGAAAATAGATTCAGAGAAAAAAATGTACCTTTCCTGGTAAGTGAATGTTGGCACCAAGACAACATAAGTGCTTGTAGATGAGAATATAAATGTGACAGAATCTTTTACACTTAGATCTGATTGTTCAAAAGATTATTCCAAGAGAAGCTGGAACATAAGGGAGAAACTAAGATACTGTCAACCTCAAGAGAACAGGAATTAAGGAATGAGATCCAACTAACTTTTAGGAGTTAAACAGATGAAATCACTATTAGTGTACATAAAAACATTAGTCTGAAACAAATTTTTGGAAATGGCTTGCTGCCTTTGTTGGGTCACAACCAGAACCCGAAGCATCAAGCAATCTCTACGTTTCATACCTATTTCCTAAACTTAGGTTAGAAAGACAAGTCACTTTAAGGAAATGATTATTATTTATGAATAACCACCCATAACTATTACCACTAAATACTTTTATTTAATCAATCATTCATTGTTTCACTTCCTTATTCACCCAGCCTTTACTTACCTGTGAAGTCTGAATCATGGCTTTGTAGATTTTACATCAAGAACAAGTGTTACATCTAAAATATATTGGGGGAAGTCACTCTTTAAAGGGTGACCACATTCTGTAGTAATCATTTTCAGTTGATAAAATTTAGAAATAATGAGTTTCACTGACATTGACTGGAAGTTATTAATAACTGCAGGATTTCAGGCCCCACTCAGACCTAAGGAAGCAGAATCTGAATTTTAAAGATCCTTAGGTGGTACACGTATTAAAGTTTGAGAAGCACTAGATACAGGCTCAGAATCAGTAAACCTGGTTTAGAGTCCCTGCTGTATCACTGTATAACCATGGATAAACCTGTTTCTGTGTGTTTCTGTTTCCTCAACTGAAATAGCAACAAATAATCTCACCAATTCCAAACCCACTTTCATCCAACACATCCTCTAGAGACTAGCAGATTTATGTTACTTTCCAGATTAAAACCTCTCAAAGGCTTCCCTAAAACTCCCTAGAATATACCAATCTTAAACATGACCCACAGGGCCCTGGCATGACTTGGCCTCTCAAATTCTCTCCAATCTCTTCTCTCTATACAACATTAGTCTTTCAATTTAGTTCTGGAAACACTGAGTTCTTTCTGGCCTCCAGTCCATTGCAAGGGCTACTCCCACTACACTGTTCTACTCCCCCTAACTTCTTCCACAGCTAGTTCCATTTGAGGAACTGACATTTAAAACCCAGAGAGGCTTCTCGGGCAATTCGTCTAAAGCTGGTCCCACTGTTATTTTTCTATTAGATTACTCTGCTTTATTTCTAGAAGCATAACTATAAATGCTGGTTTAATTTTCTACAACGTTAAATTCTCAGCACCTAGTACCTTATCATGATAGGTAAGGAAATATTTGTAGAATGGAGTTCAGGAAAGAGGTATTCACTGAGAATAAAATCTGTTGACTGTCAGCATACAGACAATACTCAAAGCCACAGGTCTGGAGATGACTGCTTACAGATACAGAAGGAAGAAAGGATGCCCACAACTGAGTTCTTAAAATTTGTTTTAGCATTTAAAAGCGAGGCAAAGGAAAAAACCCAGCAATAGAGAAGTTGGTGAGGCAAGAACAAATATAGTTAATCATGGTATCATGAAAGACAATAGATGGCAAAAGCGATTATTGTATTCAACGTCAAAATGAGGTTATATTCACAGACAAATAAATGTCCATTGGAATTGGATATAACCTAACAAGCAACAGTTTCTGTGGTCTGGCAAGAATGGAAACCAGTCTGGAGTCAGTGGACCAATGAGAAGTGAGGCTAGACAGCATGCACAGTAAACTCTTAAAAAGGGTAGCTGAATAGGATCGCTGAAAGATTGAGGGCAATAAAGACAATAGTGAATCTTCTTATGTGTATGCAAATTACCTTGTAAAGGGGATAACTCAGAGTTCCGAAGCAAGTTGAGAGTAAAGAACTATCTAGCTTCTCATTATTTCACCTTAACGCAATGAGTATTTATGATTTTGAGTAACACAAATACTATCTAGTATTAGAACAATTTTCTCCCTAATACTGTAAATCTTGACTGGATAACCTTTTCCTAAGTGCCTACATGGCCCCTTGTATCTCTATCACTTCCCTGACTAAAATGAGAAAATGTCTGCCATGGGGTGAAGAAGTTGAAAACACCTGAGTAGAGAAGAAAGATATTTTCATTACTTGTCTCTAGATGGCAGAACAAGACATAGTTTTATTTATGCTTCATGCTTTTCAGATCCTTCTAAATTTTCTATAAAGTCATATAACCATTTATAATCGGAATTTTTTTCTTCTGTAAAATTTTTCTTGAGAGAACAAGTGGCCCCCAAGCCAAAGGATACACACAAAGTTAAAAACAGTATCATCTAAACAATGTCTTGGATTAGCTGCCTGCTCATCCAACTTCTTTTCTATAAGTTCTGCATTTGGAGCTTGACCCACAGGAAGCACTCACTTTTTATTGATTCGATTACTAGTTAGATAAAAGGTATTGCACATATGTATGGGAGTGGAGCTGAATCAAAATCAGCCTAAAATTCCAACTGAAATTGTGGGAAAGTATTACGGCAGTCTTTAAACAAAAAACAACCAGAACACTGAACTCCCGACATCCCACAAAGCAAAATATTTCATTCTTTTTGCCTTGCAATGATTCCCTTTGCCTTTTGCAGTCTCTGAAAGTAAATTCAGGTGGGAGCTGCCCTGACCATTCACCATGTCAAGGAAGGAGCAAGTTAAATCTTGAAATCAATTTATTATTTCATTACAGAGGCACAAACATCACCAATTAACTCATTTGTTAAAGGGGACCCCACATGATTTGAAGCCTTTCTATCTAGTCATTTCCAATTATCTACATTAATATTCAATCAAAAATATTTTGAGAACCATTTATAATCATGACAGCTAACATTTATTCTATGCCTATGATGCATTATCTCTAATCCTTGTAACAACGTGGAGATGAAGAATGTACTCAGTTTACCAGGCTGAGAGGTCATATACCTAGTAGGTAGTAGAACCTGGATACAAATGCAAATTTGTTCAACAACTCTACAGTGCATATGTCTACCTACACAGCCCACTGTATCACCCCCTCTCCTACAAACACCACTCTCCCTATATACAACTACAGAGGAACGCTGACCTATATTTTTTTAGGAACTGAAAATAAGATGTAACCACAAAGCAACACTAGAATGGCTTTTACTGATGAAAGACAAATTTAGAAATTATCTATAGAAATACTTTAGTCTCTCATTTACAGTCTGAATATACTACACCTCTGGGTGCTTCTCTGTACTGCAGGACACTTACACAAAGAAAATATGGGAAAGGATACCAAGAAAGAGGAATTGGAAACCTCTAACATTGCTGTTGGAAGTGAGAATGCTAACTGAGAATACACTGTTGGCACATCTTCTATGCTACAGTTCTGGGAAGCTACAAATCCAGGAGTTATCCTTCTGGGCATTTATAACCAATTATTTAGAAACTAGCATCAGAAGAACTAGGCAACAGAACCAGGCTCACCAAAGTATGCAGACTATCAGTTTTGCCAGTAGAGAGGAAATAGCAACATAACAGAAGCCCCTCTTAGCATTCTCAACAAAAATAGAAGCAGCAAATTAAGGAGAACAGGAAGAGTCCTTGTCGATGCAATTTTAAACTGGTGCTCTGGAACAATCCTAGTCTACACTCTTTAAGAACTGTCTGTCTCCAATACCCTTTCTCATTTGTGGCCAGATTTGGTGCACATCATCAGTGTTCAACAAGTTCAGGAAAACAACATCATCTGAAAGAAACCAAGTTACTTAAAAATTAAGAATTTATTTCACCTGACTTATTCTGAAAACTAAAAATGCCTATTCATACAAATACTGTACTCATTTAGATCTGAATTCTGAGGTAGGGACTGTTTTATTTTTGTCAAGCTGCATAGGTGATTTGGCAGTACACGCCAACCTTAAGAGTTACTGTATTAATTACGCTTTGCCAATTTGTAACCAACTTAGGAATATGCTTAAAAACAATGAAACAAGGAAAGAAAGTACAAATAAGATAATAGCCACCTGCTGATAATTGCTGAAGCTGAGTGAAAAGTACACAGGTGTTCATTATACTATTTTCTTTTTGTACATATATGTTTAAAAGGCGCATACATTACAGATGTTTTAAATTAAAGACTTTATCCTGCTAGATTGCTCCATTCCATCTTCCACAGTGCTGCCAGAGCAATCTTCCTAAAACTAAAAATTTACCTACATCAAGTACAAACTTCTTAGATGCTCAAAATCAGTATGCAAGACCCCTAGGACCTGGTCCCTACTTACCTCTTAACAGTAACAAGACATTACTTAATATTCCCTTCAGCTCCCCTTAAGCTTTAGCCATGTCCAGCTTTTTATAGTCTCCCCAACTCTCAAGACTTTTGATACCTTGACGCCTTGGCTAAAATGGCTATTCCCTGCCTATCACTTAAAGCTCAACTTACATATATCACCTCCTTTCTGGGGCCTTTTCTTTTTTAACCTATTTCTTCTCTTTCTTTTTTTTTTTCTCTTTTTGTTATTATAGTTTTTTTATTAGTACATATTTGTCACACATATTGATCACATTCATCACAGGGAACTTGTACCTGTAGGTAATATATCTTAATTCTTTTTTTCCCCCATTCTTCCTCGACACTTCTTCCCCTCCCCACTTCAAAAACTGTTTCCATTTTTTCCTTCTATTCTTTTTTTCCCTGTTCACTTCCTTCTTCTCCCTCCTCCCCCCCTTGTTCCCCTTCTCATTTGAACATGTTCTTCCTACTTCTCAATATTTATCTTCCACTATGCTCCTTATTTACCCTGTGGGTTTCTCACACTAGAGAAACAATGCAATATTTAAACGTGTGTGTCCAATTTATTTCATGGTCTCATGGTGCAGCCATTTTCCTACAAATGACTGAAGTTTATCTTCCTTTATGGCAGAGTAGTACTCCATTGTATTTAAATACCACATTTTAAAATCCATTCATCTGTTGATGGGCATATGGGCTGTTTCCAAGATTTAGTGATTATAAATTGTGCTGCTATAAACATGTGTATACATATTATCACTGTGGTATGATGCTCTTTCAGGAAGGTGTCT
This sequence comes from Erethizon dorsatum, assembly GCA_028451465.1. NCBI lineage: Eukaryota > Metazoa > Chordata > Mammalia > Rodentia > Erethizontidae > Erethizon > Erethizon dorsatum. Next base: position 44,858,862 of record CM051842.1, read on the forward strand.
AGAAAGGGAATAGCTGGATCAAATGGAACATCTAGTTTTAGTTTTTTGATTTCCACAGTAGTTGTACCAGTCTACACTCCCACCAGCAATGAAGAAGGGTTCCTTTTTCCACACAGCCCCACCAGCATTTGTTATTGATTTCTTGGTGACAGCCATTCTTTCTGGAGTGAGATGGAATCTCAGTGTTGTTTTAATCTGCATTTCTCGAATGACCAGTGATCCTGAGCATTTTTTTCATATATTTATTTGCTGTTTGTACCTCTTGAGAAGTGTGTATTCATTTTAGATGCCCATTTTTGGATTGGATCTTTAAATGGGGGGATCTGATTTTTTGAGTTCTTTATATATTCTACATGTTAGTCCTTTGTCTGAGAAATAGCTGGTAAAAGCTTTTCCCCATACCGTGGGTTATCTCTTCAGTCTGTTGGTGGTTTCTTTTGCTGTGCAAAAGCTTTTTAATTTGATGTGATCCCAGTTGCTGATTCTTTTAATATTTTCTGTGCGACCAGGGTTTTGTTCATAAAGTCTTTGCCTACACCTATGTCATCAAGACTTTTACCTATTCTATCTTCTAGCAGTTAAGTGCTTCTGTTTTTTTTTTTTTTGTGGGTACGGGGGGGTCGACCTCAGGACCTCGCGCGCCAGCAGGCGCCCGTGCCGCTGAGCGATATCACCAGCCCCTTTTTCGTATGTGGGTTCCGGGAGTCGAACTCGGGCCCTCGCGCTTGCCGGGCAGGCGCTTAAGCCGCTGAGCCATCTCACCGGCCCAAGTGTTTCTGTTTTAATATTTAGATCTTTGATCTATTCTGATTTTAGCTTAGTGACTGGTGAGAGATATGGGTCTAGGTTCAATTTTTGACACGTGGAAAGGCAGTTTTTCCAGCAGCATTTACTAAAGAGGCCATCTTTCCTCCAGTGAAGGGTTTTGGCCTCTGGGGCCTTTGTTGCAGCTGGAGGTGGTGGGGGATTAGTAAAGATTGAACCTGAGGGCTTTTATATTAAGCTGTATCCCCAGGGCCTTTTAAAATTTTGAGACAGCTTCTTAATGTTTAGCACTAAGTTGCTAAATTGCAGGCTAGCAATTCAATTCAGGATCCTCCTGCCAGAACCTCCAAGAGTACTGAGATTATGCCCGGCTATGAGGCATTTGGAGACCACCTCTTTCCAGAGAGTAAAACTGACCCCATGTTTGTATCACCCCCCGAGATGCCTGGATGTAAATTCAATCCACACACCTCTTTATCTGACAGTCTCCCCACTAGACTGAGTTTTGCATGAGTGGGACTATGTCATATTTCCCTTTGTAGTCCTATCACCCACTAGTATAGTAACTGTCATTTAGTAGACTTCACCAATGCTAAAATATCCAAGTCACATTAAACTGTCTTGGTGAAATTTTCAAGGAAATCAACTTAGAAGATTCATTTAACTTTCATTTTTCCACTCAACAGGCAATTATGAAAATACTATATGCAGGACAATAAGGTAAGTACTATGTGGTAGATAGGTATACAGAAAAGTAGGAAATAAGAAAAATAAATCCTTAACACAACTCTTAAAAACTCATGATCTGGGGATATGGCTGTGTGGGAAAGCCCTTGCTTAGCATACAGGAAGCCCTGGGTTCTATTCCCAGCACTGGAAAAGAACTGGATTTTTAGAATAAATCTGCATAGAGCAGAGTATACATTTAGCAAAACAGTAAGCCCAGCATTAACCCTGGGACACAGTGCAGAAAAATACATACTAGGAAATGTAAGAATAACACAGCAATTTGGAAATCCTCTTAATGACATAGAGAAAAATAAGTGTAGAGATAATCTTTAGATTTCTTCATCCTATATTGTGAGATTACCATAAAAACCCTGAAGTTCTATGGAAAACTTTGCACATGTAGTATTTTTCTGAGATGGCCAATAGTTTTCATTAGCTTTGTAAAGGATCCACGACTTAAAAAACTTTCAAAGAAAGCCAAGATACTATCTCCTTAGCCATTACAATGTTTTTTTTTTTTTTTTTTATTTTAAAGAGAAGAAAAAACAAAACAAATCAAAAGAAGAACAAATTTTCAAACAAACATAATAGGAGGGTAACAATGGTTAATACATTACGTATTACTATCTTTAAGTTAGTTATTCAGGACACCAGACATTAGCATTCAATTGTCCAAACATTATTGGCACAAACCTTACTCTTCAATGAACTAAGTAAAAATGGTAGTGTATCTATCTTAACCATCTTATATATATATATATATACAATTTTTTTCCCTTTCCCTTCTTTCTTTTCCCTATTCCAGTCTCTCTTTCCTTTTGACCAGTTTTTTTTTGATTCACCATGTCTATTGTACATTTTGGATCTTATTTACTCTTTCAGTTTCTCATACCAGAGAGATAATACGATGCTTACACATGTGCTTCTGGTTTATTTCACTTATGAGTATTTTCTCGAGTTGCATCCATTTACCTATAAAAGTCTCGAGTTTATCCTTCTTTATGGCTGAATAGTACTCCATTGTATAAAAATACCACATCTTTCTTATCCATTCCTCAGTTGATGGGCATTTGGGTTGTTTCCAAGATCTGGCTATTACAAATTGTGCTGCTATAAACATGGGTGCACATATATCGTTGTGGTACGATGTTTTTAATTCTTCTGGGAAGATGCCCAGAAGGGGAATAGCTGGGTCAAATGGGACCTCCAACCCTAGTTTTCTGAGGAATCTCCACACTGACTTCCACAGTGGCTGTACCAGTCTACACTCCCACCAACAGTGAAGAAGGGTTCCTTTTTCCCCACAGCCCCTCCAGCATTTGTTATTAGTTGATTTCTTAATAGTAGCCATTCTTTCTGGGGTGAGATGGTATCTCAGTGTTGTTTTAATTTGCATCTCTCGAATGACTAGTGATGTTGCACATTTTTTTGTATATTTATTTGCCATTAGTATTTCTTCATCTGAGAAATGTGTATTCATCTCAGATGCCCATTTTTGGAGTGGGTCTTTAAATTTGGGAGGTCTGATTTTTTTGAGCTCTTTATATGTTCTCGATAGTAATCCTTTGTCTGAGGAACAGCTGGCAAACATTTTTTCCCACATTGTGGGTTGTCTCTTCACTCTGTTGGTGGTTTCTCTTGCTGTGCAAAAGCTTTTTAATAAGATGAGATCCCAGTTATTGATTCTTTGGGATAGTTCCCGTGCGGTTGAGTTTTTATTCATAAAGTCTTTGCCTACACCAATGTCTCCAAGGGTTTTACCTATCCTACCTTCCAGCAGATTTAATGTTTCTGTTTTAATATTTAGATCTCTGATCCATTTTGAATTTAGTTTAGTGCATGGTGAAAGATATGGATCTAGTTTTAATCTTCGGCATGTGTAGAGCCAGTTTTTCCAGCACCATTTATTAAAGAGGCTATCTTTCTTCCAGCGAATGTGTTTGGCACCTTTGTCAAAGATAAGGTGGCTTAGTATGTCTGGGGTTGTTTCAGCATCTTCTAATCTGTTCCATTGATCTTCAGGTCTGTTTTTTTGCCAGTACCACACTGTTTTTATCACAGTAGCTTTATAGTATAATTTCAAGTCGGGGATAGTGATGCCTCCTGCCTTGCCTTTGTTGCCCAGAATTGCCTTTGCTATTCTAGGTCTCTTTTGATTCCAAATGAATTTTAGGATTGTTTTCTCTAATTCTGTGAGATATGCTGTTGGAATTTTGATTGGAATTGCATGAAATCTGTATAACAATTTTGGAAGTATGGCCATTTTCACTATATTGGTTCTTCCTATCCAGGAGCAAGGGATATCTTTCCATTTTCTGATATCCTCTTCAATCTCCTTTTTCAGAGTACTGTAGTTTTCAGTATAGAGGTCTTTTACATCCTTCGTGAGGTTGATGCCTAGGTATTTCATTTTTTTGGATGTTATTGTGAAAGGTATTGTTTCCCTAATTTCTCTTTCAGTAAGTTTGTTATTTGTGTACAGGAAGGCTATTGACTTTTGAGTATTGACTTTGTATCCAGCTACACTACTGAATTTGCTTATTAAATCTAGCAGTTTTTTAGTGGAGTTTTTGGGGTCTTCTGTGTAGAGTATCATGTCATCTGCAAATAATGATAATTTAACTTCTTCCTTTCCGATCATTATTCCTTTTATTTCTTTCTCTTGTCTAATCGCTCTGGCTAAAGTTTCCAGAACTATGTTGAATAAGAGTGGGGACAGTGGACATCCTTGTCTTGTTCCTGATTTTAGAGGGAAGGCTTTCAGTTTTTGGCCATTTAGTATAATATTGGCTGTTGGTTTGTCATAGATAGCTTTTACCAGATTGAGATAAAGACCCTCTATTCCAATTTTCCGTAGGGTTTTTATCATGAAAAGGTGCTGGACTTTGTCAAAAGCTTTTTCTGCATCTATTGAGATGATCATGTGATTTTTGTCTTTGGTTCTGTTAATATGCTGTATTACATTTATTGATTTACGTATGTTGAACCATCCCTGCATCCCTGGGATGAATCCAACTTGGTCATGGTGTATAATCTTCTTGATGATTTGTTGGATTCTGTTTGCCAGTATCTTATTAAGGATTTTTGCATCTATGTTCATTAGGGAGATTGGCCTGTAGTTCTCTTTCTTAGTTGGGTCCTTCTCTGGTTTTGGTATCAGGGTAATGCTTGCTTCCAGGAATGAATTTGGGAGTATTGCTTCCCTTTCAATTTCATTGAAAAGTTTGAGAAGTAGGGGCGTTAGGTCTTCTCTAAATTTCTTGTAGAATTCGGCAGTGAATCCATCAGGGCCTGGGCTTTTCTTTGTCGGGAGGTTTTTAATTACATCTTCAATTTCATTGGCTGATATTGGTTTATTTAGGATTTTTAAATCTTCTTGATTCAGCTTTGGTAATTCATACGAATCTAGGAATCTGTCTATTTCTTCTGCATTTTCCATCTTAGTAGAATATAAATTTTCAAAATAGGTATAGATGATCTTCTGGATTTCTGCAGGGTCTGTCGTGATATCACCCTTTTCATTTTCAATTGCATGGATTTGAGTCTTTTCTTTTCTTTTTTTAAGAAGGTTGGATAAGGGTTTGTCAATCTTATTTATTCTTTCAAAGAACCAACTTTTTGCCTCATTGATTCTTTGTATTGTTTTTTTATTCTCCAATACGTTAATTTCTGCTCTGATCTTTATAATTTCCTCCCTTGTACGGGCTTTTGGCTTAACCTGCTCTTCTTTTTCTAGAAGCTCGAGGTTCACCCTTAAGTTGTTTATTTGCGCTTGCTCTATTTTCCTGATATAAGTGTTTAATGCTATAAATTTCCCTCTTAGGACTGCTTTCATTGTATCCCATAAGTTCCGGTATGTTGTACTGTCATTATCATTCAGTTGTAGAAAGTGACTAATTTCTTCTTTAATTTCATCTGTGACCCACTGGTTGTTCAGGAGGATGCTGTTTAATTTCCATGTGTTTAGGGAGTTTTTGTGGGATCTTTTGCCATTGATTTCCAATTTCATTGCACTATGGTCTGATAATATGCATGGGATATTTTCAATTCCTTTGCATTTACTTAAGCAGGTTTTATGAGCTAGTATGTGGTCTATTTTGGAGAACGTCCCATGTGCAGCTGAGAAAAATGTGTATTCTGATGTTGTGGGATGGAACACTCTGTAGACATCTACTAAGTCCATTTGTTCAAAAGTTTGGTTCAGTTCTACTATTTCATTATTGATTTTCTGTCCAGTTGATCTATCTTTTTGTGACAGTGGAGTATTGAGATCTCCCAATATAATTGTATTAGTGCTTATTTGATCTTTCATGTCCTTTAGTACTTGTTTTATATAGCTGGGTGCATTGGTATTTGATGCATATATATTTATGATCGTTATCTCTTCCTCTTGGATTGTTCCCTTTACAAGGATGTAATGACCGTCTTTATCTCTCTGAATCCTTCTTGGCTTGAAGTTCACTTTGTCTGCAAAAAGAATAGCTACCCCTGCTTTTTTCTGGGTTCCTGTGGCATGGAGTATTGTTTTCCATCCTTTGACTTTCAGTCTATGAATTTCTTTCTGAATTAAATGTGTTTCTTGTATACAGCATATTGTTGGATCTTGCTTCTTGATCCATTTCGCCAGTCTGTGCCTTTTGATTGGTGAATTGAGACCGTTAACATTGATGGTTAAAACTGATATGTATTGACTTGTCATGATATTTTCCTGTTGTTGGTTCCCACTCTTTGTTTTTCCGCTTTCCGGATATTTAATTATTTGCCCTACCTGGTGGATTCCTTCTGTTGGGGTTCCTATCTCTTTCTAGAATGTCCTTCAGAACGTTTTGGAGTGCTGGTTTGGTGGTCATAAATTTTCTCAGATGTTCTTTGTCATGAAAGTATTTTATTTCTCCATCAATTTTGAAAGATAGTTTTGCAGGGTACATCAATCTGGGCTGAAAATTATTTTCCTTTAGAGCTTGCAATACATCATTCCAAGCTCTTCTTGAATTGAGGGTTTGTGCTGAAAAGTCAGCTGTGATTCTGATGGGTTTTCCTTCATAGGTGATTTGTCTCTTCTCCCTAACAGCTTTTAAGATTCTGCCCTTCTGTTGAATTTCTGGGATCTTGACTATAATATGTCTGGCTGAAGTTTTTTTTGATCATGTGTAGTTGGTGTTCTAAAAGCTTCACTTATAGGGGTGTCAAATTCCTTTTCTCTTCCAGGAAAGTTCTCCCTGATTATGTCTTTGAACAAGGTTTTAATGTCGTTGATGCTATCTCCTGCTTTTTCATTTATTCCAATTATTCTTAAGTTGTTTATCTTTGAGTCATCTAGCAGCTGCTGAATTGATTTTTCATGGTCCCTTGCTATTTTTAAGAATTTTTCCATTTCATGATCACTAATTGCAAGCCTGTCTTCTATATCTGAGATCCTGTCCTCGCATTGGCTTATTCTGCTACAAATACTTTCAATGGAATTTTTTATCTCTTGGATATCTGCTTGAATCTGCCTTATAGATTCCATTTCTTTCCTATGCTGAGCATTCATGGTTTCTATAGTTTTCTTAAGTTCATCTATTTTTTTGTCTGTATCAGCTATAGTGTCCTTAAGCATGGTCTTCATTGTAGACATTATCTCTGCAGTTATCTGTGAGATTATTTCTGTTTTAATTTTTTCCAGAACCTCATTCAGTTGCTTTGTTGTTACCACTTCAGATAGGCCAGGTGGGTGGCTTTCGGATTGTCCCACCTCGTTGCTCCCTAGGTTTGCCTTTGGTGAATTGGATGTGTGGGGTTGCATCTTGTTTAAGTGTCGTCTCATTTTTTCTTTCTTTAATTCCTGGGATGATGTTTGCAAATTACCTATAGTAGGTTACTTTATTGCTAGTGTTTAAGATCTTTAGAAGATGACTACTTCTCTGCAGTATCTTCCAAGTGGAGCTTGCTTTTAGGTTTTGAGCTTTCTGCCAGATCCTACCTCTTCAATTCGTTGGGTATGCGAAGTTGCTACCTGTTTGGCCCAGTCCTTGATTCTTTGGTACTGTGCCACTGTATTTTCTGTGTCCCTTAGTCAATCTCAATCATGAAATATCAGGAAGGAAAGATGTTTAGAACAATTATTTCACATTTGGCTATAATGTTAACTAAAGCATCAAACACAGCCTAAAAAATGACAGACTGAGCTAACCAGTTATTTACCACTTTTAGCTGTATAGAGTTGCGGTTATATAACAAAATCTAAAACACACCAGAAAAATTATATGCAGTATACAAGTCCTATGTATGTCAATTTTTCCTTGAGGAGTTTAAATTTAAGATGAGTTAAGGAGGAAATAGAGTATTGGGAGAAGAGGAAGGAATTAGATGTAAGGTTAGAGGACCAAGAGGGATCCCACTAAAATTGGGACACTAGTGCAGAGGACAGGTGGTAAAAAGAGAAGGAAGGGATAAAAGGAAGAACAGATCACAACCACAATCACAAAGAAGTTAGAGGCGCTGTTTACACTCATATAAAAAACCAGAGAGAATAATGAAGGAAAGAGCAAATACACATACAGAAACAAAAACAAAGATAAAAACAATAAAACAGACAGATCAAAAATAAAACCCCACCAAAAAACAAAACAAAACAAAACAAAAACAAAAAAACCCTTCGCCAGAACAAAAAAACAAATCAGTGAGAAAAAAAATAAAAATAAAAATAAAAAATAAAAATAAAAATAAAAAAAATAAAAAGAATCAGTTCCAGGTGTTGACTCTGTTGTAGGCAGGTACCTTGTGACAAAGTCCTGTTCTGTGCAGGTCCGTCCCAGTAAGCCAGGAGCGCCCTCTGGCGGGTGGTGAGCAGAGGCGCGTACTTTCAGGCAGAGACCAGTCTAGCTCGCCTCCGCTCTCGCCGCCCTTTCACGATCCCTGGGCCTGAGAGGCTCAGCGTGCTGTCCGGAGCGCGGGTTCCCTGCACTGGTTCCCGCCGCTCTGGTTTTTCGCCACGCCCCCCACAATGGCGCCAGGCCAGTCGCTCTCTGGCGCGGGACAGGTGTGGCTGAGAGTCCAGTCTCGTTCGCCTGCTGACCTCAGCACACTTTCGTGGGCTCAATTGAGAGGCCCCGTGCTGCCCTGTCTGGAGCACAAGTTCCCAGAGCAGTTTCCGAGCCGCTCTGAGTTTCGCCACACCCCCCACAATGGCGCCCGGCCGGTCGCTCTCTGGCGCGGGGCAGCTGTGGCTGAGAGACACTCACCGCCGGTCAGCGCCGTTCTCCGCCGCTCCCCTGCCCCGCCGCTGTCTCAGGATCCTCCGTGGGGGCTCCCTGGGCGCCAGCTGCCACCGTGGGTCCGTAGAATTGAGCCTCCGCCGGCGCTCCAACTCCCGGGATATTAGAAGGTGCACGCGCGCGGTCTGCTCCTTCTTTCCTTCTTCTTTGTTGGAAGTCCCATTACAATGTTTTTATGTGTATTTCTTTTTCATTTATGAAACACTGGAGTGTGGTATTTACCTCAAAGCCACATGACAGGTTACTGTCAAATACAATAACAGTACAGGACAATGAGGAGAATTCTAATCTTTCTGCATTATTCAGTTCCAATTCTCTCATTTCCTTGAGTTTAGAGAGAGAAACAAGCAGCATCTCTAAACATGAAACCCATAAGGAGGAATACTGTATTCTTGGATAAAATCCTCTAGTCTTTTATTTTCTAAAAAGGCAGAAAAGGAACAAATCTTGCAAAGAAATGGCTGGATTAAGTATGTTTCTAGATAAAGCTAGGTTTTACATGTTTTCATGTATTCTGACAAGAAAACTCAAAATGAAGTACAAGACAACAGCATAATGGAAAAGCCTGGGAATTAGACCTAGGTTTAAATTACATTTACTAGGTGTACGATCTCAGATGAGTTACTCTACTTCTCTGAGCTAGTCATGCATAGGATTGTGCCTGGCAAAAAGTAAGACACACTATTATTTAGTCCATTTCTCTCAGCTCCAGATTAATCTAAGGGCAGTAATTTTATGCTAAAATTCCATAGATACTGTAGATAAATAGATCTAATCAAAAGCAAAAAAAAAAAAAAAAGAATTTGTCTTTTCGACCTTTCTATATATACACAATCTTTCTACACTCTATGATAGACAACATACAGTATAATTTAATTTCCACACTGTTAGCCGTAAGTGTTGATATTAACCAAGAAGTGTTTACTTCGATAACAAAGAGACTGGGAATCTCCAGACACATTCTCAAATTATAGTTCTCTAAAGGTTAGATGGTCTACTAAATACTATGTAGGCCATGTGACTTAACCAAAGATTCTTACTGGATCTCAATTACTTTGAGTTGGTTCAAATGAATCTGGAACGAACAGAGACAAAGATTCTTTTGTATAGTTTGAAAGAGCAAATCATTTATAGCAATTATCAATGTGGCAGTAAACTCTCTGGTATGATAAAAATAATTCTTAACTTCATGGGTTATGAGAATCAAACTAGTCCACTGATGTGAAAGCTGTAACACAAGGACTTTAAAAAACAAAGATACATCTCAACATACAGATGGACAAAACCGTCTCTGTTAGTAAATCTATCAGCACCACACAAAGCCTGGCACATAGTTACTTCAAATGCTTTTAAATAAACTACACAATGTGAACAATCTGCTGTTCTACAACATTTGCATCCATTACATGAAAGATGCTTGTAGTATGGAAAAATACTCTGCTTTTCAGCTTTGTGACTTTAGAATAATCTGGGACTCAAAGTAGAAATACAAGAACTGAGATCCATTAAAGCACTGTCTATAATACTTTGCCTGAACAACCTGAATTATTCTCAAAAACTAAAGAGATAAAAGTAAGCCAACTTTCTACTTGGCACAGACTCCAAAGCTCTTCTTAAACAACGAAAAACAAACTACACCTTGCCAAATAATTCACTTTCAAAGAGCATATTTTAAAAGATCAAATAGTCTTTCCCAGGATGGAAAGTAGGAGCTAACAGCTCAATATTTAGATGAAAACAAAAGTATACACAGAGTGTACACTAGTAGTGTAACATAAAAGGCCAAATTCTAAAAGTATTAGTAGACAATGCAGGGAAATTTTCTGTCATCCTGGCAGAGAAAGGGCCTTCCGAGAAAGTCACATAATAGAAATCACACAAGAAAATTGTATTTGATCACATAAAAACCCCAAATCAAAACCAGAAAATGTTTGTAACAGGATAGTGTTTCTAATATACAAAGGAGTCTCAAGACTCATAAGACAATAAAACTGAAAACCAAGTAAAAGGTCATGAATTTGCAATTTGCAGGTATAAACACCTGCGCATCCTCATTAGTTACAAAAATGTTAAAGCAAAGAGGTTCTATTTCTCGCTCACTGAACTGGTTACAATTTTTAAAAATTAAAAATATTCCACTTTAACAGATAGAGGTAGAGAACAGGGCACTCACAGGCACTGTTAGTGGAAATTCAATATAGCCTTTTTGTGGGTCATTTTGCAAGTACCTGTCAAAAATATAAATTGGTACATCCTTTGACCGAACAGCAAACTCTGTCTGTATGATTCAACAACAGGGAATGATTTTAGTAAACTCTTTATTTTGGAATGCAATGCAGCCATTAAAAAGAATGGAGTTAAATCGTATGTTCTAACATAAAAATATACATATATGAAAATGGATATGCACAGCATGTAATTGTTAAAAGGTATAAAGTGTTATATACAAATTAAGAGATCTCTGAGGGTTGGTATGAATGAAAGTGGTATTTTGGGAGTGGACTAATTTTTCACTGAAATACCTGACTTTCAAAAATACAGGGGCCAGTGAGACAGCTCAGTGGCATAAGCGCCTGCCTGGCAAGCGCGAGGTCCTGAGTTTGACTCCCGGAACCCACATACGAATAAAAGGGCTGGTGATATCGCTCAGCGGCATGGGCGCCTGCTGGCGCGCGAGGTCCTGAGGTCGACCCCTGGTACCCACACACACACACACACAAAAATACAGCAAATATGTTACTTTTTTAAACAGTTGAAAAGTATTAGTGGCTTGGAAAACATCACTGTGTGTGTGTGTATGTGTGCGCGCGTGCTTGCACGTGTGTGTGAACTGAGGGCGTAGTGTATGCTAGGCTAGTACTCTACAACTGAGTTACACCCCACACCCAGAAAACCCTAATCTGTAAGTTTACAAGCAGGAAATTGAGTCCCACCTACTGGTTTGTGGCATCCATATATACACATTAAATACAAAGTCAAATCAAATTGTCCCGTGAAAGAGGTCCAAACTGACCTCCCATTGCAAAGTAATAACCACAGTCAAACAGATGCTGAGCTTCCTGTGGACTTTCTGCCTTTCTCACATAACTTTCTAGTCTTATTAAATTTTCTCCATGTTTGGAGTAACTTATTTATAGGAACAGTACCACTTATTTTACACTTATGTGGGTTACACCTGGTGGCACATTTAGAAAATGAGATCAGTTCTGTTTAAAGGAAAAACAGTATAGTGGGAACAATACCTGGGCTTGATGTCCAATTCCATCACTATCCAGCCATGATACCTGGGGTCAAATCATTACCCCTAGAGCAGTGATGGCAAACCTTTTAGAGACGAATGCCCAAACTGCAACCCAAAACCCACTTAGTTACTGCAAAATGCCAACACTATGATTAAACCTGAATACTGAGAAAAAAAAAAAGATGGCAGATGAGTAAGAAGCACGCAGAGAAACTCTCTAAAAGTTGCCACTGGACTACGGGAATATAGTGACCGGGAGAGCGCAGGAGGGGGGCAGATGCCCCCCGGGACCCAGAAAAGTTCTGAAGCGCAGCTTGGGACCCCCGGCACCAGTGAAGGGTACTTTTCAACAAAGGAGCAGACCCCGCGCGCGCGCGCACCTTCTACCATCCCAGGAATCACAGCGCGACAGAGGCTCAAGGCTGCGGACACACGGTGACAGCTGGCGCCCAGGGAGCCCCCACGGAGGATCGCGAGACAGCGGCGGGGCAGGGGAGCGGCGGAGAACTGCGCTGGCCGGCGGTGAGTGAGTGTCTCTCAGCCACAGCTGTCCCGCGCCAGAGAGCGACTGGCCGGGCGCCATTGTGGGGGGTGCAGCGAAAATCAGAGCGGCTCGAAAACTGCTCTGGGAACTTGTGCTCCGGACAGGGCAGCACGGTGCCTCTCAGCCCCACAAAAGTGCGCTGAGGGCGGCGGGTGAACGAGACTGGTCTCTCAGCCACACCTGTCCCGCGCCAGAGAGCGACTGGCCAGGCGCCATTGTGGGCAGCGTGGCGAAAATCAGAGTGGCGCGAAAGCAGTGCGCTGACAGCGGCGGGCGAAGGAGACCGGTCTCCGCCTGAAAGTCCACGCTCTGCTCACCGCCCGCCAGAGGGCGCTTCTGGCTCGCTGGGACGGACCTGCACGGAACAGGACTCTCATCACACGGTGCCTGCCTACAGCAGAGTCAACACCTGGAACTGATTCTCTTTATTTTTTTATGGTTTTTTTTTTTTCTCTCTCATTAGTTTTTTGTTCTGGTGAAGGGATTTTTATTTTTGTTTTTATTCTTTTTTATTTTTATTTTATTTTTATTTTTTTCTTTTGTGGGGTTTTATTTCTGTTTTATCTGTTTGCTTTGTTGTTTTTGTCTTCATTTTTGTTTCTGTTTGTCTATTTGCTCTTTCCTTCATTATTCTCTCTGGCTTTTATATGAGTGTAAACAGCGCCTCTAACCTCTTTGTGATTGTGGTTGTGATCTGTTCTTCCTTTTATCCTTTCCTTCTCTTTTTCCCACCAGTCCTCTGCACCAGTGTCCCAATGTTAGTGGGATCCCTCTTGGTCCTCTAACCTTACATCTAATTCCTTCCTCTTCTCACAATACTCTATTTCCTCCTTAACTCATTTTAAATTTAAACTCCTGAGGGGAAAAATTGACATACTAAGGACTTGTATACTGCATATAATTTTTCTGGTGTGTTTTAGATTTTGTTATATAACCGCAACTCTACTTTATACAGCTAAAAGTGGTAAATAACTGGTTAGCTCAGTCTGTCATTTTCTAGGCTGTGTTTGATGCTTCAGTTACCATTATAGCCAAATGTAAAATAATTGTTCTGAACAGCTTTCCTTCCTGATATTTCATGATTGATATTGACTAAGGGACACAGAAAATACAGTGGCACAGTACCAAAGAATCAAGGACTGGGCCAAACAGGTAGCAACTTCTCACATCCAACGAATTGAAGAGGTAGGATCTGACAGAAAGCTCAAAACCCAAAAGCAAGCTCCACTTGGAAGATACTGCAGAGAAGTAGTCATCTTCTAAGGATCTTGAACACTAGCAATAAAGTAACCTATCATAGGTAATTTATAAACATCACCCCAGGAATTAAAGAAAAGATGAGACGACACTTAAACAAGATGCAACCCCACACATCCAATTCACCAAAGGCAAACCTAGGGGGCAACGAGGTGGGACACTCCGAAAGCCACCCACCTGGAATATCTGAAGGGGTAACAACAAAACAATTGAATGAGGCTCTGGAAAAAATTAAAACAGAAATAATTTCACAGATAACTGCAGAGATAATGTCCATAATGAAGACTATGCTTAAGGACACTATAGCTGATACAGACAAAAAAATAGATGAGCTTAAGAAAACTATAGAAACCATGAATGCTCAGCATAGGAAAGAAATGGAATCCATAAAGCAGATTCAAGCAGATATCCAAGAGAACAAAAATTCCATTGAAAGTATTTGTAGCAGATTAAGCCAATGTGAGGACAGGATATCAGATATAGAAGACAGGCTTGCAATTAGTGATCATGAAAAGGAAGAATTCTTAAAAACAGCAAGGGACCATGAAAAATCAATTCAGCAGCTGCTAGATGACTCAAAGATAAACAACTTAAGAATAATTGGAATAAATGAAAAAGCAGGAGATAGCATAAATAACATTAAAACCTTGTTCAAAGACATTATCAAGGAGAACTTTCCCGGAAGAGAAAAAGAATTTGACCCCCCAATAAGTGAAGCTTTTAGAACACCAACTAGACATGATCAAAAAAAAAACCTTAACCAGACATATCATAGTCAAGATCCCAGAAATTCAACAGAAGGGCAGAATCTTAAAAGCTGTTAGGGAGAAGAGACAAATCACCTATGAAGGAAAACCCATCAGAATCACAGCTGACTTTTCAGCACAAACCCTCAATTCAAGAAGAGCTTGGAATGACGTATTTCAAGCTCTAAAGGAAAATAATTTTCAACCCAGATTGATGTACCATGCAAAACTATCTTTCAAAATTGATGGAGAAATAAAATACTTTCATGACAAAGAACATTTAAGAAAATTTATGACCACCAAAGCAGCACTCCAAAATGTTCTGAAAGACATTCTAGAAAGAGATAGGAACCCCAACAGAAGGAATCCACCAGGTAGGGCAGATAATTAAATAGCAGGAAAGGGGAAAAACAAAGAGTGGGAACCAACAACAGGAAAATATCATGACAAGTATAAGTCAATACATATCAGTTTTAACCATCAATGTTAACGGTCTCAATTCACCAATCAAAAGGCATAGACTGGCAAAATGGATCAAGAAGCAAGATCCAACAATATGCTGTATACAAGAAACACATTTAATTCAGAAAGAAATTCATAGACTGAAAGTCAAAGGATGGAAAACAATACTCCATGCAACAGGAACCCAGAAAAAAGCAGGGGTAGCTATTCTTTTTGCAGACAAAGTGAATTTCAAGCCAAGAATGATTCAGAGAGATAAAGACGGTCATTACATCCTTGTAAAGGGAACAATCCAAGAGGAAGAGATAACGATCATAAATATATATGCGTCAAATACAAATGCACCCAACTATATAAAACAAGTACTAAAGGACATGAAAAATCAAATAAGCACTAATACAATTATATTGGGAGATCTCAATACTCCACTGTCACAAAAAGACAGATCAACTAGACAGAAAATCAATAATGAAATAATAGAACTGAACCAAACTTTGGAACAAATGGACTTAGTAGATGTCTACAGAGTGTTCCACCCCACAACATCAGAATACACATTCTTCTCAGCTGCACATGGGACGTTCTCCAAAATAGACCACATACTAGCTCATAAAACCTGCTTAAGTAAATGCAAAGGAATTGAAATTATCCCATGCATATTATCAGACCACAGTGCAATGAAATTGGAAATCAATGGCAAAAGAAATCACAAAAACTCCCTCAACACATGGAAATTAAACAGCACCCTCCTGAACAACCAATGGGTCACAGATGAAATTAAAGAAGAAATTAGACACTTTCTACAACTGAATGATAATGACAGTACAACATACCGGAACTTATGGGATACAATGAAAGCAGTCCTAAGAGGAAAATTTATAGCATTAAATACTTATATTAGGAAAATAGAGCAAGCGCAAATAAACAACTTAATGGTGAACCTCGAACTTCTAGAAAAAGAAGAGCAGGTTAAGCCAAAAGCCCGTACAAGGGAGGAAATTACAAAGATCAGAGCAGAAATTAATGTATTGGAGACTAAAAAAACAATACAAAGAATCAATGAAGCAAAAAGTTGGTTCTTTGAAAGAATAAATAAGATTGACAAACCCTTATCCAACCTTATTAAAAAAAGAAAAGAAAAGACTCAAATCCATGCAATTGAAAATGAAAAGGGTGATATCACAACGGACCCTGCAGAAATCCAGAAGATCATCTATACCTATTTTAAAAATCTATATTCTACTAAGATGGAAAATGCAGATGAAATGGACAGATTCCTAGATTCGTATGAATTACCAAAGCTGAATCAAGAAGATTTAAAAATCCTAAATAAACCAATATCAACCAATGAAATTGAAGATGTAATTAAAAACCTCCCAACAAAGAAAAGCCCAGGCCCTGATGGATTCACTGCCGAATTCTACAAGAAATTTAGAGAAGACCTAACGCCCCTACTTCTCAAACTTTTCAATGAAATTGAAAGGGAAGCAATACTCCCAAATTCATTCCTGGAAGCAAGCATTACCCTGATACCAAAACCAGAGAAGGACCCAACTAAGAAAGAGAACTACAGGCCAATCTCCCTAATGAACACAGATGCAAAAATCCTTAATAAGATACTGGCAAACAGAATCCAACAAATCATCAAGAAGATTATACACCATGACCAAGTTGGATTCATCCCTGGGATGCAGGGATGGTTCAACATATGTAAATCAATAAATGTAATACACCATATTAACAGAACCAAAGACAAAAATCACATGATCATCTCAATAGATGCAGAAAAAGCTTTTGACAAAGTCCAGCACCTTTTCATGATAAAAACCCTACAGAAAATTGGAATAGAGGGTCTTTATCTCAACCTGGTAAAAGCTATCTATGACAAACCAACAGCCAATATTATACTAAATGGCCAAAAACTGAAAGCCTTCCCTCTAAAATCAGGAACAAGACAAGGATGCCCAATGTCCCCACTCTTATTCAACATAGTTCTGGAAACTTTAGCCAGAGCAATTAGACAAGAGAAAGAAATAAAAGGAATAATGATTGGAAAGGAAGAAGTTAAATTATCATTATTTGCAGATGACATGATACTCTACACAGAAGACCCCAAAAACTCCACTAAAAAACTGCTAGATTTAATAAGCAAATTCAGTAGTGTAGCTGGATACAAAGTCAATACTCAAAAGTCAATAGCCTTCCTGTACACAAATAACAAACTTACTGAAAGAGAAATTAGGGAAACAATATCTTTCACAATAACATCCAAAAAAATGAAATACCTAGGAATCAACCTCACAAAGGATGTAAAAGACCTATACACTGAAAACTACAGTACTCTGAAAAAGGAGATTGAAGAGGATATCAGAAAATGGAAAGATATCCCTTGCTCCTGGATAGGAAGAACCAATATAGTGAAAATGGCCATACTTCCAAAATTGTTATACAGATTTCATGCAATTCCAATCAAAATTCCAACAGCATATCTCACAGAATTAGAGAAAACAATCCTAAAATTCATTTGGAATCAGAAGAGACCTAGAATAGCAAAGGCAATTCTGGGCAACAAAGGCAAGGCAGGGGGCATCACAATCCCCGACTTGAAATTATACTATAAAGCTACTGTGATAAAAACAGTGTGGTACTGGCAAAAAAAACAGACCTGAAGATCAATGGAACAGATTAGAAGATGCTGAAACAACCCCAGACATACTAAGCCACCTTATCTTTGACAAAGGTGCCAAACACATTCAGTGGAAGAAAGATAGCCTCTTTAATAAATGGTGCTGGAAAAACTGGCTCTACACATGCCGAAGATTAAAACTAGACCCATATCTTTCACCATGCACTAAACTAAATTCAAAATGGATCAGAGATCTAAATATTAAAACAGAAACATTAAATCTGCTGGAAGGTAGGATAGGTAAAACCCTTGGAGACATTGGTGTAGGCAAAGACTTTATGAATAAAAACTCAACCGCACGGGAACTATCCCAAAGAATCAATAACTGGGATCTCATCTTATTAAAAAGCTTTTTCACAGCAAGAGAAACCACCAACAGAGTGAAGAGACAACCCACAATGTGGGAAAAAATGTTTGCCAGCTGTTCCTCAGACAAAGGATTACTATCGAGAACATATAAAGAACTCAAAAAAATCAGACTTCCCAAATTTAAAGACCCACTCCAAAAATGGGCATCTGAGATGAATACACATTTCTCAGATGAAGAAATACTAATGGCAAATAAATATACAAAAAAATGTGCAACATCACTAGTCATTCGAGAGATGCAAATTAAAACAACACTGAGATACCATCTCACTCCAGAAAGAATGGCTACTATAAAGAAATCAACTAATAACAAATGCTGGAGGGGCTGTGGGGAAAAAGGAACCCTTCTTCACTGTTGGTGGGAGTGTCGACTGGTACAGCCACTGTGGAAGTCAGTGTGGAGATTCCTCAGAAAACTAGGGTTGGAGGTCCCATTTGACCCAGCTATTCCCCTTCTGGGCATCTTCCCAGAAGAATTAAAAACATCGTACCACAGCGATATATGTGCACCCATGTTTATAGCAGCACAATTTGTAATAGCCAGATCTTGGAAACAACCCAAATGCCCATCAACTGAGGAATGGATAAGAAAGATGTGGTATTTTTATACAATGGAGTACTATTCAGCCATAAAGAAGGATAAACTGGAGACTTTTATAGGTAAATGGATGCAACTCGAGAAAATACTCATAAGTGAAATAAACCAGACGCACATGTGTAAGCATCGTATTGTCTCTCTAGTATGAGAAACTGAAAGAGTAAATAAGATCTAAAATGTACAATAGACACGGTGAATCAAAAAGAAACTGGTCAATAAGAAAGAGAGACTGGAATGGGGAAAAGAAAGAAGGGAAAGGGAAAAAAAATTGTATATGTATATAAGATGGCTAAGATAGATACACTACCAGTTTTACTTAGTTCATTGAAGAGTAAGGTTTGAGCCAATAATGTTTGGACAATTGAATGCTAATGTCTGGTATCCTGAATAACTAACTTAAAGATAATAATACATAATGCATTGACCATTGTTACCCTCATATTATGTTGTTTTGAAAATTTGTTCTTTTTTTGATTTGTTTTGTTTTTTCTTCTCTTTAAAATAAAAATAAATAAATAAAAAAAAAAACCCTGAATACTGAGGTTTTAGTTTAGGAAAAAAAAAGACTCATACATTAACATCTTTTGTCTTAAAAGAAAAGCAACATGCATGCCATAGTTTGCCACCACTGCCCTAGAGTGTACTTACACAAACTAACATGGCTACAATGTCACTAGGCAACATAATCTTATAGGACCACAATCCTATAGGAAATCTACCACTGACTCAAACTGTTATGTGGCATGTGACTAACTTGTTCTGTGGGAGGCACAAATCTGAATTCACCTGCAAAGGTATTATGCCTCTATTTAAAAAAAAATTTAAAGAGCTCGATGTAAAAGATTATTCTGAAATAATGTCTACATTTCTCCAGACTAGCTTTCTTTTGTGGCACTAGGGATCAAACCCAGCAAGCACTTTACCACTAAGTTGCATCCCCAGTCCTGACTATTTTTTTTGAAGTTGGCCTTGCCAAAATATTTAAGGAAACCCAAGAAGCAGAGATCTGGACTAAACACTGAGTGAAAAGCCTGCAAGGCACTCCAGGCTGTAGGAGTCAAGAGCCCTGGCAAAATATGGCAGCAGACATAGGTGTACAGAGAGCCATTTCATAGCAATGATACCAGATGCATCCAGGTTTATGCTCTTCTGCAATACTAATATCTCAAGACCTACCCTGAGGTGCTATAATGTATCGCTTACTTAACATTCTGCAGTAGAAAATATACATGTATACTTCTATACCATATATATGTGTGTGTGTGTGTATATATATATATATATATGTATATATACACAAATACATAATGATATGGACACAGAACAGAGATCATTAATCAGTTTACCCACATCACTCAGGCAGTGCGTTTGTTTACATACTGACTAGTCATTTCAATCAGTTGATTCTTGTATTGAAATAAATTTGATAAAATTGTCATTTTTGTATTTTGTTATATCATCTTATAAAAATTAGTGAAAAATATTAAGTTTTTGGTCATCCTGTATTTAAATAATTGGACTGGTAAGTGGGGAGAACAAATTTAAAAATATTTCTGGGCTGGGGGTATAGTTCAGTGGTAAAGTGCATGTCTACCATGTCCAACTCCCTGGGTTCCACCCACAGTACTGCAAATTAAATAAAATTCAAAAAATAAAAATACCATTTCTACACTGAAACAGCTAAAAAACAATTATTTGGAAAACTGAGGTAATTTTTGGACTGGACGTTATATATTAAGAAAAATGACAAATTCTCTAGGTGTAATAATATTGTTGTTTTACAAGAGATGTTCTTATACTGAAAGATTTAAGGATGAAGTGCCATACTTCGTAAGGTTCAGCGAAATTAAAACACACATGTATGTATAGTCAGCCCACTGTGTCCTTGGGTTCAGCATCCATGGATTCAACCAACCACCAATAAATATTGAGAAAAAACTACAGAACTCATACAATTCTTGTGATTTCTTAAACTCAGAATAACAATCATTTACATACATACCATCAGATAGTAATTTAGAGATGTCTCAAAGTATGGAAAAGATATGTATAGTTTATATGCAAATATTGTATCATTTAATGCAACAAATTTGAGGGAGCATCTGTGAATTTTGCTATCCTGGTTGGGGGGCGGGTCCTGGAACTAATTCCCCCTTGGATACCAAGGACCAAGTGTACATATAAATTGAATATGGTAAAATTCTAACTGCTGAATCTAGTTAGTGGATACAGCTGCTCACTGTGCTGTTTCTTAACACTTTTATGTTTGGAAGTTTTCATAAGCTGGAAGGGAGGTAATAAATCACATTTTAAAAAAAGTATATATATAAATATATATATATACACAATCAAAATATACAAAGTTTTCGAACAAGAGTTATTACTATAAAATGAACAAAAAAAGCTCCATTTCCAAAGTATTCTTACTAAATAATTTCACAAATTTTAAGTACTATACGAATTTAATGTTACGTAGGTAATAATAGATTTTTGTGTGGAAATCACTTAGGTTTTTAATTTTTACTTATATGAGTAATTTATACCATTCTCTTAACATAAAACTTCAAACAATTCATGATGATAAATTTGGCTGGAGGAAGGGAATTCTAGGGTATAAAAAAGTATTTCCCCCTTACTGGTATTACCTCCCCCTAAAACACCTGCAGGAAAAACAAATGTTAAAAATTACAAATTATGGAGGAAATAGGGACAGAATTTTTGCTGTATTACTCTGTACTTTTTAGTATAGTTTAAATTTCTCAGAAGCGCAAATGCAAACATTACAGAAAAAGGTTAAGTTCCCTTTGACCATTCCTCCACCTACCAAACCACCAGTCTGCTCAAGTTTTTTTTGTGGTGCCGGGGGATCAAACCAACCCATGGCTTCACAAATGGTAGGTAAGTGTTATATCACCGAAGTTATACCCTCAACCCCCTGCTCTAGTTAACAAACAAACAAACAAACCAACCTAAAACCATAGTGTCATATATTATGTACTATCTTGCAACTTACACCACTTGTGGGCACTATTACAAGACCTGCCCCTTTCCTATACCTCTTGCCATGATTTGATACAAAGTATTTCTTGCCAACCTAATGATTAAGAAACATTTCATTTTAATTTGTATCTCTGATTCTTAGTTTGATATATTTCCTTGTTACTGGACATTTTTTGTTTCCTATTCTGGGAAAAACCTGCCCCTAATTTTCTACTGGAGTATCTTTTTTTGGAGGGGGTGAGGGGGAGTACTGGGAATCAAACACTGGCCCTTGCGCATGCTAGGCAAGCACCCTAGTTATCCTTATTAAGATGTGAACATAACATAATGTTCATGGTGACTGAATATTGTGGAGGGATTATGATCCCTCCTCAAATATATATACATTTTCTAAATTTTCTTGAACTGAGTGATAGATACTAGAAAATGAAGACCAAAATATACTGAAAATGCTTAGATAAAAACATTACTTTTAAGGTACTTCACTGCCACAGTACATTAATACCCTTTAGGGAGCATAAAACATAGCTAAAAGAAATGCACTCAAGCTGGGCATGGTGGTGCACACCACTAATCCCAGCACTTAGGAGGCTGAGGCAGGAGGATTGCTGTGAGTTGGAGGCCATCCTGGACTACACAGTGAGTTCAAGGCCAGCCTGAACTATCTGCACAGTGAGACGGTTTCAAAAAACAGAACAGAATACAACAAAAAAGAAATGCACCGAAAAGTTTAAGTCTTGTGACAAAATAATGGCTGATGGTATTGATTCATTTGGGATACATTTAACTACCTTCATTTATATACCATTTTTGAGTTCAGGACATACATTTTACATCTTATTTAACCCTAACAATTTATGTATGATATTCTGATTCATTCCTGTAAACTGCTAAACACATTCTATTCCTCAGAATATTGTATTGATCTACTTGGTACTATCTACAAAATCTCCCTTCCTCAGAAGACCCCCCTGTTCTCTATTCCCTAGTTCAGTAATGGCAAACCTTTTAAAACTTTCAATGGTAACTAACAGCCGGCACATGTGCTATAGGTTCACCATCACTGCCCCAGTTGCTTCTCTGTATTACCAGTATGTGGCAGCAATGAGTACAACCTCAATAAATGCTTGTTGAATAAGACTATCACTGTCCTCATTTAAAAATGAGGAAACTGGCTTAGTGATGAAGTAATCTGCACCAAGTAACATAATTATTTTGTATTTATTTTACATAAATAGTAATGGTCTTATCTTTGTAGATTCTATAATTTTAACATTTTAAAATGTATCATTAATTCTGGGTATAGTGGCATATGCCTGTAATCCCAGCACTTAGGAGCCTGAGGCAGGAGGATCACCATGAGTTCAAGACCAGCCTGGACTACATAGCAAGACCCTGTCTCAACACCCCAACACCAGATATGTATCATTGCACTTAAATGTTCACAGCAACCTATAAAGTAGGCCTTTTGATTAACTTTGTAGTTAAGAATGGAAAATTAGTGATAACTGAGCCATACTCAAATCCTAGTTTATACGAAATACAGCTGTCTCTTTACATGCTTGATTGATCACAAGCATGTAGAGGGCAGGGAGTGGAAAGGAAGGAAAAAGGTGGAAGAAAGGCAGTTAAAGCAACAAAAGGCAGGCTGGAAACCAGGTGTAAGGCCATCAAAAGACCATCAACTGTATTGTAGACCATGAACTGTATGTGCCACTTTGAAATCTAATCTTGGCCCAAAAGTTTTTCTTGCTATTACCCTGTATTCATAGAAGACAATTGCAAGCTTTCTCATGTATCAGCAGTCTCAAAGGCTGGAAGGCACAGAATTAAGAGATTTAGGAACAACAGACTATATCATGCATGGACAGCAAGAGGGAAAATGATGACACAGAGGCAGACTAAGTAACTTCAAGCAGGATCTCACTTACAGTCCTTAAATGGACTGAGATTCTCTAGGAATAAAACTAAGTGTCATTCATTTTATATCCACACTTCCTTGTACTTAAAAATACTCAGTAAATCATCATCCAACTGAATGAAGAAAGATAAGGTATGATAGGGAAAAGCTATATTAATTTTAAAATGAACAATATATCCACTGTGTGCCACACACTACTTTAGATATTATATAAAATGTTAAGAGCTAACATTTACTTCTTTTCTAACCAGCTTCATATGATGCTACTTGAGTAAGACAACAGCAGTGACAATGGTAATTTTTAGGAAGACTCATTATGTTTACTAAGATTACAATGGAATCTTTTTCTTTTTTAAATGTGGGTACCAGGAGTTGACCTCAGGACCTCACGCTTGCCAGCAAGCGCTTGTGCCGCTAAGCAGTATTACCGGACCTTTTTTTCCTTTATGTGGGTACCGGGAGTCGAACTCAGGACCTCGCGCTTGCCAGGCAGGCGCTTATGCCGCTGAGCTATCTCACCGGCCCTACAATAGAATCTTGAACAGAAGATCCCCTAAACGAAGAGGGCTGTATAGATGGAATATGTATTACCATGTAAGTGCGTAGGACCCTTCAGAAAGTATGTGACTTCTAAGGTTTTACAAAGTGAAAAACTACTCTAGTGGGATTATTCAGGTATCACTGGCCATAGTCTTAGACCCAAAATGACTAGCAAATCCTATCCTACTTCCTGCTACTGATGAGCCTAAACAAACATAAAGGGTCCAGATACACTTTGCTAACTGGCTATCACTTCAACACCCTGGACTGTCCACCTGAGCTGTTGAAGTAAACTAGTATATTAAATAAGTTACCATCTACTGGTCACCTACAGTATAGTAAAACTCTGCATTTACTAATATAATTCCAATAACCACATGAACAAGGTCTTTCCCCCAGTAAAGCAACAATAGGTTAGGTTAACTTATACAAGTTGATAGTAGTAGTACGTGGCCATGCCCCAAATCTTGAAATGCCTGGGCTCCGTGCTCTATTATCAAGCCTTCTCAAACATTTCTACCTAAATTCTAATAAAAATGTTCTATTCACATGGCGGGGAGGGGTAGCAAAGAATAAACATGCATCCTGGGGAGGTTAAGGTGAAAGAGAAAAGGGGCATTTGGTAGAAAACTCAAAGCTAACCATGACGAAGAGTGCATTTCCTCCCACTTCATCCTGTTTCTTACTCTCATTAGTGGATTCCAGGTGTACAGCATAAATGTAAAAAATAAAGCTGCAACATCCTGATACAGGAAGCGATCAAAGACTACTAAGCATCATAGTCAAGAAGAATCAGAAGTCTACTTTAAGAGAGTCCCACTAGCCAAGAGGGACAATTTGAACTTCGATAAATTAATACTGAAACTCGTCAAATGTTTATAGCCATGAATGCAGCTATAAATATACATATACATATATATGTAATTTTCTGAGATGACTGGGAACCAATTCATTATATTGAATGCTGTCTTTTAAAAAGAAAAAACTGAGGTGGTGTAATGGCACACACCAAAATCCCAGCCATTTGGGAGGCTGAAATAGGAGGATCCAAAGATCCAGGTCAGCCTGGGCAACTTAGCAAGACCCTGTCTCAAAATAAAATTAAAAACTGAAAAGGCTAGGGAAATGGCTCCAGGCTCCCTAGGTTCAATACCCAGTACTGCCCAAAAGAAAGGAAGAAAGGAACCTTCCTACAAACTCTATCACTGAGTAACCGAGTAAAAATTGAGGGTAAACATAAAATCACTACTCAGTAGATGGAAACAAAATGACAGCAGTGAAGTGCCACCACTGTGCAACTCCAATGAATTCATGGATTTTTAAAAATCTAAGACATCACAACATAATGAATGTTGTGAATGAACACATCATTCCTGCCGATCTTCACCAAAAAGAATTAACCTGAATTTATTAAGCTTCTGGATCCAGCTATCCATTTGCAGGAACACTGATCTGGGAACTACACTTTGAGAAACGCTACAAAAGAAGAATCTCAAACTGCTTCTAGCTGAAGGCAGCATTGAGCAGTACTGAAGAGTGGAGTAGTATTTTACTCACAAAGAGTAGGGTCCATGAAAATATAATAGTTATACTCTATGACAATCATTGATCTATGCCAGTTGTTCCTTGATCATCAACATCAGTATAACCTGGGAACTAAGAACTGCAAAACTTAGGGCCCTCCCTTCCCCTTACAGAATCAGAAACTCTGGGATAGGGCCCAGCAATCAGTTTCAACAGGCCCTCTAGATGATTCTGATGTTCCCTAAAGTTTCAGAACCACTGTTCTAAGCATCTTACATGCATTAAGTCACCTAAACTTAACCAAAACCCTATGAAGTAAGTAATATCATTATTTTAAAGATTACAAACTATGGCACAAAGAGATTAAATAATTTGTATAAGGTGACACTGCTGGTAACAAAACAGATACAGAACTTGAATTGAGGGAGTCTGGCTCCAGAGTCCATGTTCTTAACCACCGTGCTGAAAAGTCTTTCTACCTATAACAACTCAATTGGCAGAATGTAGTAAAAAAAAAAAAAAAAAAAGAGAAGCTGAAAGGAAGGGAAGCTGAAACAGGAGGATCACTTGGGCCCAGGAGTTTGATGCCAGTAGCTTGGGTACATAGCAAGACTCTTCTAAAAAACAGTCGATGGGTAAAAAAAGCAAAGACCAAGAGACATATGCCTCACTATAAAACAAGACAGACATGTAATAAAATAAATGTAGCAAATAATGTAACTATTAAAGTAATCCTTTAAAATTGCCCAAAACATAAACAACCACTAAATGCAACATATTCAAGCATCTTTAATTATCAGGACTTAAAACCTGAACTGTGCTGGAGGTAGTGCATAAATTCATGGCAGTATGTTCAGACTTACCAATCTTTCAAATCTGAATTATTAGGTCATTCTAGAATAATTTAAGTCTTCTCTAGTTTTAGTCCCTTCTAGTAACCACTTAACAACTATTGAAAAGGAAAAACTTTCAATACTTAAAATTATACAACCTGAACCTCAGGGTTGAAGAATTTTTAACATTATCTAGTTCAATTAGCAATCCAAACTGAATCAGATCTACAATGCCAATCTCCATTTAACAATACCTTCATAAAAGCAGAAACAAATCCCAAGTCACATTCTACAATCAATCTTTATGTCACCACTGTAATTTTAAAAGCAATGATTAAGGACTTTTTAAAGGCTCTACAAGGACAATTCTCGAGATAACAGCTCAAACCAAACCTTCAGTTTTTTTTTACCCACACAGGGGCGCTCCTTCAGTATGTGAAAGCATTTATATAACCAGAGAACCAAGCTGGTCAACAAGCACATCAAGTTTTAGCAACTCTACTACTATGTCACATCAAATGGAGAGCCTCCCACAAATCTTAAGAGCTGAATTATCCCTGACATTAACATATATAAACATCTGATAACCAGTCACTGAGGAAACTCAAGAAAGCAATATAAGAAAACAACAAAAGCCCAAGTGCTTACAGATAATGAGATCACTGTAAAGCAGCCTAATATGGTTATACCTACATAACAGATTTCAACTTAGTCTTACTCCACGAAAGGTACTGGTAACATGAAATGTATTTTCAAAGCAACCAACTTTGGCATTTTAATAATACTTTGAATTTGTAACTGAAACACAGAACAAAAGGAAAAAAACTTTTTAAGTTTAAGAAAAAACTGTTAATAACTGCGGAAAGCTACAGCAGTAACAATAGGGTGGTACCGGCACAAAAGGACTTTTTTTTTTTTTTTGGAGACAGGGTCTTGCTATGCAACCCAGGCTGGTCTTGAACCTACTATATAGCCCAGGCTGGCCTGGAACCTGTGGCAGTCCTCCTGCCTCGGCCTCCTAAGTACTGGATTACAAGCATAAGCCACCATGCCTGGCTAAAAGCAGACATATTGCATAAATAGAACAGAAAATGCAGAAACAAACCCAAGCACCTTCAGCCATCTCATTTTTTTTACATATGCTGGAGAAAAGACAGCCTCTTTAACAAATGGTGCTGGGGAAAACTAGTTACCCATGCAAAGAATCTAGATCCCTATCTCTTACATTGTAAAAATCAAAACTGATCAGAGACCTAAATAGAAAAACCCCAAATCTTCTGGAAGATAAAGTAGGTAAAGCTCTTGAAGACATAGGTATAGGCAAGGACTTCCTGAACAGAACTCCAATTGTACTAGATAAGATACCAAGAATCAATAAATGGGATTATATCAGTTTAAAAACTTCTGCATACTGGGCCGGTGAGATGGCTCAGTGGCTTAAGCGCCTGCCCGGCAAGAGCGAGGGCCCGAGTTTGACTCCCGGAACCCACATACGAAAAAGGGGCCGGTGATATCGCTCAGCGGCATGGGCGCCTCCTGGCGCGCAAGGTCCTGAGGTCGACCCCCCGGTACCCACAAAAATAAATAAATAAATAAATAAATAAAAACTTCTGCATAGCCAACAACCAACAAAATACAGAGACAACATACAGAATAAGAAAAAAAAATTTGTCAACTACACCTTGGAGAGAGGGTTAATATCTAGACTAGATAAAGAACTAAAAAAAATTAGACCCCTCCAAAATATGACCCAATCAAAAAATGGGCAACTGAAACGAACAGATAATTCTCAGAAGAAGTAATACAAAGGCCAATAAGCACATGAAAAATGTTCCACATCTTTGGCCACTAGCGATATGCAAATCAAAACAACACTGAGATTCCATTTTGTCCCAGTAAGAATGTCTATTATCAAGGACTCAAGACAAGAAATGCTGGCAAGGTTTTGGGGGAAAAAAGGCCACTAGCGATATGCAAATCAAAACAACACTGAGATTCCATTTTGTTCCAGTAAGAATGTCTATTATCAAGGACTCAAGACAAGAAATGCTGGCAAGGTTTTGGAGGAAAAAAAGAACCCTTCTACATTGTTGGTGGGAATGTAAAATAGTACAAACACTATGGAAATCAGTATGTAGAGTCCCCCAAAAATTAAAAATAAAAATTCCATTTGACCCAGTTATACCTCTTCTGAGTAGCTTCCTGAAAGTTAAAGACATCGTATTACAGCGATATATGCATAACCATGTTTAAAGTAATGTTAAATCACAACAGCTGAACTATGGAAGCAGATTATATGCCCATCAACAAAAAATAAAAAATTTTTGGTACATATACACCAAAAATTACTCAGCTATGAAGAATAAATTTAAGTCATTTGTGGGAAAATGAATGGTTCCTGATATAATACTAGGTGAAACAAATCAGACACAGGTTAAATATTGCATGACTTCTGAGAGGCCTAATATATAAATAATTTAAAGAGTAAAATAAAAGAGATCATAAGAAACAGCTAGGTAGATTCTATGGAGGTAGGAAGGATATCTGGGAAAGAGGGAGGTAAGGTGATGCGGGAGGAGGCGGGGAAAGGGGAGTAAAAACGATCAAAATGCAAATATATGTAAGTACCAATCCCCCAAGACAAATGTAAATATGGCAAACATACTAATTAAAAAGATTTTTAAACTGTGGAAACATTCAAATATTGTAATGCTTATTGTGTACAAAGTTCTATACCAGTACTCTACAGTTATCCTAATTTCAAAAACTCAGGTTTAGGTTTAAGTGATCATGTTTAAACTTTCTGGCTGCAGAAAATTCAGTAAATATCTATTCATTATATACAAGGCGCTCAAAACTGCTTTTGTTGAAAGTATGGGCCAGCTATAATTCCCAAGAAAAAAACACCTTTATTTTTTGGTTTGAGACAGGGTCTCATTATGTGGTCCAGGGTGGCTATGTAGCTCAGGCTGGCCTCAAACTCTTGGTGATCCTCCTCCTTCTGCCTCAGCCTCCCAAGTGCTGGGATTACAGGTATGCACCCCCATGCCCAGCCATGTCTTTATTTTTATTTTTTATTTCAGCCATCTTTTTAATATTTAGTCAGTTCTCAAGTTCTTACTGACTTTTTCTACAATGAACATCTAATTGAAAGGCCTGAACTCATGATCCACAGCACTGGTAATTGACAATAATATTTCATCTAAAAACCTAAAACTTTTCATTCATGATGACTTCTCCCCTTACTGCTCCTTTAACTTGAAATTACTTCTAAAGATAAGAACAACTGGCCTGCTCTGCTCCAATTTGTGCCTGAATCAAAGGCTAGCTGAAGCCTATGAATTCTATTTCTATTCTCTGATTTTGACCATGGAAGAACACAAGGGTAGGGTCCCAGAGGGCTAACACTACATAAGGAAACAAATGAACAGTTTAAAAGACTGTGCTGGAGAGAATATCATTCTTAGGTTAAGTAAAATTAAAAGTAACAGGAAAAGTACAGTTGTGTATGACATCTGAAAATCAGATATAAGTGGAAGCTTCCAAAAATTGTTTTAGCATTGTCATTTCAAGAATTATGACAGTCAGAAATCATCACTAGGTGAGAAGTTATGGGTCACAGTGCTTGAGATATCAACATCAAAGTAAGTGTAGTATAAAAATAACACAATCAGCTAAGGCTACAGAAACCATGCACAAAAAAACCCAAAGGTACAATCAGGACATTATCTAGGAAACATTAGCTTCTTCTACCAGAAGACCTACTTTTCTTGTGCAACAGGAAGCAGAGCCAAGACATGGAAATGAAGTATCAAATCAGATTTTGCCAGAGAAAAAGGAATCCATGACTAGTTACTTTAGGATAGTGACTAGGCCAAAAGTATCAATTCCAAGTAGGATACAGGAGATTACTACCATTTGTTCCATTATAATGGGTTCTCAAGGTCTTTAACAATAACAGGTTAGACCCCACTACTGGATAATAATCCCCAAGTGTGGGGGAAACACTACAGACCAATTTCTTCAACAAATAAAGCGGAAGAACAAACAATAAAGGAGAACCTACACATTAAAACAGATAGAAGAGCTACATCAACCTTTTTTGACAAATGTACTTTCTCTGAATCCTTAGACAAACTGTAATTAAAACAAAGCTGAGAAAATCGGGGAAATCTGAACACTTGTTTCCTATTTTCTACTTAATAAAAAACATGTTTTCAGTTGTACAATGATTTTGAGAGTCTGTTCAAAGAGCCCTTGTTATTCAGCAATACCAATATTTTACATATAAAAACAAGGAAGATTTATCTCAAAGTTATCAAGTGAGGAAGTGAGTAGAAGTACAGATGACACAGAATGGCTGCATTTTGATAAATGTTAAAGCTGGTAATGGTGATGTAGAGTGATCACTATACTACTCAGTTTTGCATGTTTGAAATTTTTCATAACTTTTAAAAAGAATTGGTTAGACGTAATAGTTTTTAATTTTATTTTTTGAACAATGCTTAATTAAAAGGCACATACAGACAATGTATTTAAACAGTTCCCTTTAATTCAGTAATAAGTGCCACTTATATGCAAGAAGCAACTAGTGCCACATCAAATCCAGGCAATGGAAGAAAACAAAGTAGCTCAATCTGATAATGGAAATACCCCTGCCATCTCCATTTCAGGAAGTAAAATACAAATACTATCAACAAAAATCTACAAAACTAACCTAAAATCACAGCCAATCATACTCATCCTGGTGGAAAATTCCAACACTGCTCCAATAGGTTCCTGAACTTTCCCAACCAAGGCGGTCTGTTTGCTGGTTCCTCTGGAGCACCAGCCCTCTCAGGTCAGGCTAGTGGAAGACCTACAAAAAATGGTATGTGGGGGAGAGAAAGATACACATTTATTAGGGTGTGAGAGAGTTAACCATTATATCAATGTTCTAACGTAATCACAGTTATTATTTCTGAAGCAACAGCCCTCACTTATCCATCTGCATTTTTAAAGCTCTGCTTTGAGCAGTAACTGAAGAATCAGAAACCAATAGCTACAATAGTTCTAATCTGACACTCAACACCCTTGAAAACTCAACTTGGTTTTCAACCCAAATGAAATTTAGGAGACAGTGTTTACGTGCTTTCTGGCCATACTGGGAGACAAATGGTAAACATCCTTGGAAACTCAGGTTGGACTTTACCATTGAACCTTATACAAAGTTTGTATTTGATATCTCTACTCCTTCTTCTCAGAAATCTTAGAATAAATTAAACCTTTTAGGCCACACCTATATTATCATTCCCAGATTTATTCAAATGCTGAATGAATGACAAGTCAAACTGAGGGTTACTCAATTTGTGATCACTGTTATACCCAATGTAAAAGGCACAAAGGCAAAATCTCAGGGTAATCTGTCATCAAAAAGAAAAAGGGGGTAAATTCATTTACTTCCAAAACACTTCAAACTAAAGCAAATCCTGAAACTCAAAACTAGAGTCCACACACAATTATTGCATAGTTTACCCACTGTAAATTTTCAACAGTAGTATGCTTTTCACTACTATATTTCTATTTCAACACCCATTTATCTAACCAAAGTAATTAATACTGGTCTAATGAAAACATTAATAGTAAGGGAAACTATCTCCAAATCAAATATTCTTCTTCCAATTAATATGTACACTGGAAAATATAAAATGGCAAAAGCAGAACAGAAGATAGTGTACTGAAAAAAAAAAATGGCAGTGATTCCCTTTGGAAAAGCAGCTTGGCATCCCAAGCAACCTTTCTAACATCTTTCAGGAAATCATCCTGCTCAGGCAAAAAATTCCAAATAGCAGATTCCCACACTGAGGAGCCAAATAAATGAGGAAAGGGAAAAACAGCATGAACACTTGTAAACTAGTTAGCAGAAAGTTCTCTTTAACACTGTAAAATGTATGGCACCAAATTTCAATTCTTTTGTAGGGTGAATGACAGGACAGACTGCCTTTGAAGGAATGAACAGGCAAGGGATGAGGTATCCCTTCCAAAAGATAAAACACCTGGGTGTGGTTCTTGACAGGAACATTATTATGGCTAGTGGTCATTCCAGAAGAGGCACTGCACTGAAAGTCTTAGGCTAGAAAGAAACAGGATGGGAATCATCATGAACCACTGCAAATAAAGCAGCTAAAGATGGGGGGGAAAATATAAAAATAATATGTCTGGCCTAGACATATGTCAAAAACTTAAGAGTCTTACACCAAGAAAAAAAGTCATGGCTGGGACCGGTGAGATGGCTCAGCGGCGTAAGCGCCTGCCTGGCAAGCTCGAGGGCCCGAGTTCGACTCCCGGAACCCACATACGAAAAAAGGGCCGGTGATATCGCTCAGCGGCACGGGCGCCTACTGGCGCCCGAGGTCCTGAGGTCGACCCCTGGTACCCACAAAACAAAACAAAAAAAAGTCATGGCAATTTACTGTAAGCCTACCATGAGCCAGGCCCTTCACAAATTTTCTAATTCCAGCAAAAACCCTTTAAATTCTATCATTACTCTCCCATTACATTAATTGAACAAACTGAGAATTTGAAAAGTAATTTGTCCAAGGTCACAAAGTTTAATGTGAACCCAAACCAGTACTGTACAGTATTTCCACCATACCAGGCTGCCTCACATGAATGCGAAATACAGTACTGGTGTCTCTTGAATCTATGTAACATTAGAGCTCAAATAAAGCAATGCTGAACACATAATTTACAAAGGAAACAAATGATAAAAAATTGTCTAGAGTAATGATGGTATGGAGGAGAGGAAACAAAGCAGGACAAGACAGGATATAATCTATCAATGATACGTTTAACGCATGGAGGGCGGAAAATAAAGGGAAGCCTGACGCCACTCCAGGAGATTCAGCTCCTAGAAAAAGAGCATTTGGAGTAGGGGGAGGAAGAAAATCCAAGAATTAAGAAATGAGAAGCAGATAAGAGGTGGTCAGCAGCAAAAATAGATGTCCATGGACCTAGAAAGCAGGGTAGGGAAAGGGGTCGGGTCCTAGTCTTGCAAAGGAAATGGGGGAGGGACAGAAGACAAAAAGTTGGTTTACTGTGGGGGGTGTGGTGTGAGGAAGGGTAGGTTTCTAGTGAACATGGAAGCCACAAGGACTCCAATATCAAACTACAGACCCCACCAATCCATTCATTGTTACACCTAAGAATTGAGCATGCAGAATTTAAGAATTCAGTACCCTGTGCTCGAATCAGGGTCATACAAGCAGGAAGACCCGAGGAAATGGAAGGCTACAATGACTCCATCCACAAAAAGATGGAGTAAATTCAAGAAAGGGGATGGGCTCTAGTCAACGCCTGCGTCGAAGAGACCCAGGGAAGAGGAAGACGGGACAGGCTAGAGGACTCAGGCCAAGCTCTAAATTAAAAGAAATAGGGAGAGGGTGACAGGGAAAAAGCTATGACTTCCCCCCTTAAATAAGAGTCTCGACTATCCACGTAGAATGAGGGAAGTTTTGACAGGGCGACAGAATTTGGGGAGAAGGGAAAGGGATAGGTTAGACTCCATACCTTGACCCCCAAACCTTAGCTCAAAGGCCATGCGAGTCGAGAAGCTGAGCCCACTTAAACTCATGAAAAACTAGGGTCGTCGCAAGGCTGAGGTGCAGAGGCGGCCCGTAAAAATGGTAGGGGGAGGGGACCAGTCGTCTTTGGTTGGCCCTCTCTCTCCTACCGCCCAATCTAACCCTCAAGACCCCACTATCCAACGAACTCAGGACTCGCCTCGCATACTTCCCAACTCGCCCACTGCAGCGGCGACGACAACGTAGACGATGACCAATTGGTGGGGCAAAGGCAGGCCCCACACGCGGCTGAGGCCCGGGAAATGGTGTCGCCTCAACCCGACTAGAAATGGGATGGTCTTCGTCCCAGGTACAGTTTACCGGGAAATCGCCGCTTCACCATTCGTCACTTCCTTAATGTCGTGTACCTGAGGCGTCACAAACGCGAATAGCCAACACCTCAGCCCCGGGTCCTAGCTGGACAGACATCAGCCTCCGCCGCCATCTTAACAGCAGGCGGACCGACCATAGTCACTGCCCCCCCCACCCCGAACTACCTCAGCCACCCCCAACGGATCCCACGAGGACTTATGCTAGCTCCCGCGAGAACTCACCAAGAACAGCACGAGCCAGAAACGCTGCCGCCGCCTTCGCGGCTGCTGCAGTCAA
This sequence comes from Erethizon dorsatum, assembly GCA_028451465.1. Classification (NCBI taxonomy): domain Eukaryota; kingdom Metazoa; phylum Chordata; class Mammalia; order Rodentia; family Erethizontidae; genus Erethizon; species Erethizon dorsatum. Next base: position 44,893,543 of record CM051842.1, read on the forward strand.
TAGCCGAACCGCTGCCGCCTTCACACAATCCCGCGAGAACCTCTACCGGACGGAGAAAGCCCGAGCCCAGCCCTTCTCAGAACCCTCCTCCCACCACATTCGAAATCGCTTCAGCTCGGCTCTCACCCTACGCGAAGCGAAAAGCAAATGACGCACAACCTCACAAACCACCAAGGGGCGGAGCTAATCCTCAGCCTCCGGCTTTCGCGTGCGTGGTGAGAACTATCGCGATACTACGTTTCGCTACGGCGAGACCTTCGAAATTCACCGCAAGATGCAGCCCGCGCCTCGCCTTTAGGAAACAAGAGATCTCGCGAGACCTGGCGCACTCCTAAATAGGAGAGAGGTGGGGCCTCATGAAAATGACTGGGAGTTTTTCGCGGAAAGGGAGGAAGCTCCGGTCCTGCAGGCATCTCGCCTACCACGAGGTTTCCGACCCACTGCGGAGCTGGCTGCCAAACCTCGCGATGACACAGCTCAGCGCCAAATCTCGGCCATGTCCTGAAAACTGCCTCTGCCCCCGATCTAGGTGTCTAGAGCCTGCCAAGTGCTTGAGAAAAATTTAAAAGTCAACCTGTTTATTCTCACGCTTCCGGGCAGGGCTGTACCAATTAGTCAAACTCCATTCTGGAAGGGGAGCAAAGGGTTCCCCATTGTTACCTACCTCCAGGAAAACATATCATCCTGGACTAACACAGAAAAGATGTTCAATCTCACAATAAGGATGCAAATGCAAATGAAAACAATGACATAACATTTTTTTCACATTAGATCAGAAAAAAAAAGACATAATATACAGGCTCCTTCCCTCGCCGCACTGCAGGCTAGCCTGAATCCATCTTAATCTAACTAAAGGCTCGAATCATTACTTCTAGCTCCAAAGCCACCAATTTTTAACTACTGAAGCTTTACCTTGACACAACCAAAAAGACCCAATAAAGTGGTTTTCTCCAAACAAAGGAGACTGCCCTCAAAGGCAAATTCAAGCCGGGGGAGGGGGTGGTGAGTGCTTAAAGCTTTTAATATGGCAGTTTTTCCACGTCTAGCCAACAAGGTTTCTCCAAACCTTGGGATCCAATCTGGCTCGATTTCTGGGCTTTTCCATTCTAACGCATTGCTCTGTCCATTCTAACGCAAATTTAATAGCGAGTAGTACATTTTAATAGCAAGTAGTACAACTACCCCCATCTTATATTTTAAAATATTTTTTCGGTTATTCTTAGCCATCCCCCCCCATGAACTTTAGAATCAATATTAAGTTCCAAAAACTTGGTATATTTATTGAAATTGCATAAATCAATATAGGAAAAAAATGAACATCACTACAAAATTGAGCCTTATCCAGAAGCATGGTACCTCATCTCCATTTATGCAAACGCTTTTATTATATTCCTCAATAAAGTTTTATAGTTTACTTCCACGTATTTGTATTAGTTTTTCTTGCTATCCCAAGTGGGATTTTTTTGTCATTAAATTTACAAAACGCTTATTGCTTGTAGATAGGAAGACTATCGATATTCACTTTTGTAGTCAAATAAAAATATACTTGGAATTAATCACGCAAATGCAAATGAAAACAATGACATACGAGTTTTTCCTTTAAATTTGCTAAAATTGTGAAGATTGATAACAATTCATGTTGGCACAACTATGGAAAAACAGGCACTTTTGCACAACGGCGGAGAGTGTAAATTAGCATATCTTTATGGGAAAGCAATTTGAAAAAAAATTATCAAAATTCAAAATGCATACACTTTGACCCAACACTCTTCTAATAATTGCTCCTACAGAAATACTCATACATGTGCATGAAACATACACAAACCCATTCATCACAGCATTGCTTGCAATAACCCCCTCCCACCAAAAGAGAAGCAAGCTAATGTACATCAATCAGGAAATGGTTAAATAAACTGTAGTACAATAATACAACGCAGCTGTTTAAAAACTGGGATAAATTTGGATTCCCTAACATAGCAAGATCTACGAGATAAGGTTAAAATTTTCCAAAGCAATTAGCTGAAATGAATGTGTATAGCACCATTTAAATAGCAAAACATATATATGCACTATATAGATGCACTATATATGTGATATATATGTTTATGTCATATATATAGTCTAGTAGTTACCCGCGAAGCCTGCTTGCCCGCCCCTCACCTTCCGTCTCCTTTGAGGCCACCTTCCTTGAACCGAGAGAGAAATACCGAAGGGCCGGCCTCTATTCTCTCTCTAGGGCTACTTGGTCATGGCTAGTGCCGGTACCTCGCATCTCCACAGTCGGCCGCTCTCTCGACGCGTTCCCGGCCGCTGTCCCACTGTCCCGGAAGATGCGGCTAGGTCTCGGGTGGCGCTGGCAGAGGGCTTGGGGGAGGGGAGAGGAGGCGGGGTTCAGGGAGGGTTGGGGCGGGCCGCCCAGTCCCTTCAGCAGCCTTTCCCTTAGGCTTCCAAAGGCCGCCACCTCGGAGCCTCCGCGCAGGGTCCCGTGGGAACTGTCCCCCCCCACACACACACCGAGAGAGGAAGACAGCCGTTTGAGCTAAGCCCGCCCCCTAGCCAGGGCTTGAACGCTCACCTTGGTCGCAATGGCTCCGCTGAGCTGGAAAGAGCTTGCGGGGTCTGTGGCCCTGTTTCAGCTCTGCTCCCCTTGCTCGCCCTCGGTAGAAAGCCTCCCCCTGCAACTCCGCTCACACTTGATTTGAGGCTCCACCCACCTCACCGAAAGCCCCGCCTCTGACCCTTGGGAGGGTGCTCAGTCTGTAGTGAAGCAAGTCCTCTGCGAGGGACCGTGCCTGAGAGGATAGTGTGGTCACTAAGGAGCTGGTATTTGATTTGAGTCACAGTGGAAGCCTCTGAAGGGGACATGATGTAATTAAAAACTAAAGACCTCTCCAGCTGCCTTGAAAAATGTGGGGACCGGAGCAATAGGGCAAGTCAAGACACTGTAGAGGGCAGGACACTGCGGGGTTCCTGATCATAGTTGCAAACCCTTAAAACACTTCAAGCACATAGTAAGCTCTCGGACATTCTTTCTTTTTCTCCATGGCATTATTTGGTGTGACTGTGCGATTTGCAAGGAATCTGTAGAGAAATTGTATTTGTAAATGCATAGGAATAAAAAGGATCTTGTGGGAGTTACGATTAACCACGCTTTATCTGGGGGTTCAGAATGAGATTGCAGTGTGAAAGGATTGGACGGTTTTGATTTCAACCCTACAATAAGATTTAGACTTTAAACAAAAAATACGTGTTAATTTGAGTTTTAAAATACAACAAAGAACTTGAGACATAGAGGAAATAAAGCTGTAATTATACCCCTGGGTTTTAATTCCAGCCTTACGGAACAGTGGTTCCTGTCTTGAATTGGGAATCTGCTGAATGGATCCATCTCCCCCATATATACTTACAGGTTAAGTTTTGTACGAAATCTCAGGAGATGTAGAGGACCCTTTGACATAAATTGTCTCGTTGACTCTTCTTACGATGTTATTTTTAATGAGTGAATGTTATTTCACCGAAAGGCAAGTTATTTATTAGATTTTTTTTTTTTAATGTGGGTACGGGGAGTCGACCTCAGGACCTCGCGCTTGCCGGGCAAGCGCTTGTGCCGCTGAGCGATATCGCCGGGCCTTTTTTCCTTTATGTGGGTACCGGGAGTCGAACTCAGGACCTCGCGCTTGCCAGGCAGGCGCTTATGCCGCTGAGCTATCTCACCAGCCCTATTAGATCTTCTTTTTTACCAGAAATACAGACATGGCTTTTGCCACAGCAGCCGTGAAAGAGCAGTACACATGGCTCAGTACTATCCCACAGCTGTCCAGAAGGTAATCAAGACTTAGCACCCCAAGCGCATGTAGTACATGAACCGAGAGGTGTGTCCCTTTGTCCCTTAGGAGCGCAGGCAATGGAGCTGCTCAAAGGCTATAAGAACAAACGGGCTGCAAATTCATCAAGAAAAGAGTGGAAACACACAGTCACAGCCAGAGGAAGCAAGAGATGCTGAGCAAAGTCCTGTATGCCTTGAGGAAAGCAGCTGCCAAGTAGGACTGAGCTCCTACTCCCCTCTGTGCATAATAAATTCTTCACAGAAAAGAAAAAACAATACAGACATGATTTTTGAAATAAATAACTATTTGCATATTTCTATATGTTTTTCACATGGAGAAATTTGTAGAAATTGAGTAGCTACAGTCAAAATGGAAATCCTCCCCCAAACAGAACAAACTCTCTAGAAGAGTTTTAATAATATACAATCCTACCAGAAATATATGAAAATTCCAGTTTATTCCAATATTTCCATAACCTTATCCATATTACTATTATATTTTTCAAAAGTTTTTTCAGTTTAATAAACACTTTCATTCTAATTCCATATTCTCACAGCATCTAGCTTGATTCTAATAAATCTTGCTCACAGCATCTAGCTTAATTCTAATAAATCTTGCTCTCCTATTTCTAATCACTACCTTTCTCCTGTTAATTCCTAGGCCCCTTAAAATCTAGTCTCCACGTCTAATTCTAAAAGCCCACATAACCCACAGCACTAGTTTATATTTCAATCTGCAGCAGTCCCCAGTTCTCTTGCTAACTTCATTCCTCCAGTACTATAATTCTAACCAATACTACCACCCTACACACACACTTTAATTTTTATTATTGTAGAATATTTAAAAAATATGAAAGAACAAAGAAAATATCAAAAGAAAAAATTTGTAATCACACTACCCAGAGGGAACAATTTAAGTTCTGGTTTTATGTCCTCTCCTCCTTTTCTATATATTATACGCACATTTAAAAATATTATCATAGCAAGTTATTGTTTGAATAACCTAGTGAATATTTGTCATGTCATTGCATATTTATCTATAGCATTTTAATGGTAACATAAAGCATTCCTTTCTTTAGCATGTGGTTAACTTTGTTTTTTATTTTAAAACTGTTTTCCTAATTACACATGAATGCATTATTATAAAACACTCAACACAGATAAATTAAAAATTTTCCTAACCTTACACAAATAGGAATATGAAGTTTTATTCATGTTGTTCGTTTAAAAAATATAAATCACATTCTATTTATGTAGTGTTCTGTTAATTGCTTCATTCATTTAACATACTTGAAGATCTTTCCATGTCAGGATATACAAATCTATCTCATTTATTTTATCTACTGCATAGTATTCTATTGAATGAGTGTACTATAAAATTAGCCTTTCGCTTGTCAATAAACAATGTTTTCAGTCTTTCATAGTACTTTTTTTGTTATTAACAGTGTTGCAATGAAAATCCCTGTACATGTTTCTTTTTCATACCGGGAATCGTGTACATGTTTTTATGTGCCCACGTTAAAATATTTTTGTAAGATAAATATAGAGAAATTAAATAGCCAAACCAAAGATCACATTTGGAAATTTTAATACATACTGGCAAATTGTACAATAGAAAACCTATTCCAGTTTACATCTCCTCTACATTCTTCTTTTGTGGGGGGCGTTGAGACAGGGTCTCACTATGTAGCCCAGCCTGGCCTCGAACTCACAGCGATCCTACTGCCTCTGCCTTCTGAGTGCTGGGACTACAAGCGTGTGCCACCATGCCCGGCTACATCTCCTCTACATTCTTTTTTTTTGTGTGTGTGGGTACCGGGGGTCGACCTCAGGACCTTGACCGCCAGCAGGTGCCCGTGCCGCTGAGCGATATCACCGGCCCCTTTTTCGTATGTGGGTTCCGGGAGTCGAACTCAGGACCTCGCGCCTGCCAGGCAGGCGCTTACACCGCTGAGCTATCTCACCGGCCCCTCCTCTACATTCTTAATCACATTGTATATTAACCAATCATTTTAATACTTTGCCACTGTAATGGGTGAAAAATGTCTCATTTTCATTTTCCCAATTTGTGAGGTTAAGGAATATTTTATGTTTTTTTGGCCACTCGTTTGTCTTATTTTGTGACTTTCATTTGTACATCTTTTACCTATTTTCCAATTAGATTGTCTGTCTTACTGAATTACGTAATCTGGATGTAAATCTTTGTAACATATGTGTAAAATTTTTTGCAGACTTTCCTTTATTTTTAAGTTTTGTTTATGGGATCTTTGGTGTGTGAATGTTTAAAATGTATATTGGTATATATCCATTTATCAATAGTTTCTTTTGTTCTTGTTTCTTATTCCTTTTTTTTTTCAGAGGTACTGAGGATTTAACCCAGGGACCCTACCCCTTTTTATTTTTAAATTTTGAGACAGGATCTTGCTAAATTGCTAGATTGCCCAGGCTGGGCTTGGACTTGCTATCCTCTGTGTCAGCCTCCTAGAGCACTGGGATTACAGGCATGTGCCAATAGTTTCTTTTATTGCTTTTGTATTTAGAAATCTTGCAAAAGAAGGCCTTTCTATTCCAAGATCAGAAACATTGTCCTGTATTTCCTGATAGTATTTTAGAATGCTTTGTTTAGCTCTTTAATTCATCTGGAAATTTTCGTTGAATATTTTTCGAACTCAATAAATACTCTTACAATATTATCTTTAGCAAATTTATATCATTACATTATAATACTAATGAATTATTGGACCCTTAAACATTTACTGAATAATCATTCTTTCCCTTTATCAAAATCCAAATTCCTGCCAACCCAGTGGCACATGCCTATAATCCCAGCTACTTGGGAGGCTAAGTGGAATGCAAGTTCAAGGTCAGCTTGGGCAACTTGACAAGCCTGTCTCAAGATTTTAAAATGTCTGAAAAGGGCTGGGGATGTAGCTTGGTAGACTCTGGGTTCAATCCCTAGTATTAAGAAGATGATAAAAGAGGGGGAGGAAGGGAGGGTAAGGAGGAGAAGGAAGAGGGCAAAGGAAAGAGGAGGAGAGGGGGGGGAGGAGGAAGAAGGGGAAGGAGAAGAAGAGGAAGGAGAAGAAGAAGAAGAGAAGGAAGAGGAAGAAGAGGAAGAAGAGGAAGAAGAGGAAGAAGAGGAAGAAGAAGAAGAAAAAGAAGAAGAAGAAGAAGAAGAAGAAGAAGAAGAAGAAGAAGAAGAAGAAGAAGAAGAAGAAGAAGAAGAAGAAGAAGAAAATAAAGGACAAATTCCTGGAGCTGGATATGTAGCTCAGTGGTAAATTCCTTGTCTAGTTTATGTGCAGCCCTAGGTTCGATACCCATCATAAAGAAAGTAAAAATTTTGAGTGGGACTTGGCAGCACACGCCTGTAATCCCAGCACTTTGGGTGGCAGAGGGAGGAATATCACAAATTTGAGGCTGGCCTGAACAATTTAGCACAACCCTGTTGCAAAATAAAAAATAAAAGCACAAAATGCGTTGGAAATGTAACTCACTGTGAAGGCCCTGTGTTCAATTCTCAGTAGCACAAAATAAATATATGAAAAAATGTTCAACATCACTAGTCATCCGAGAGATGCAAATTAAAACAACACTGAGATTCCATCTCACCCCAGAAAGAATGGCTGTTATCAAGAAGTCAACTAATAACAAATGCTGGAGGGGCTGTGGGGAAAAAGGAACCCTTCTTCACTGTTGGTGGGAGTGTAGACTGGTGCAACCACTGTGGAAATCCGTGTGGAGACTCCTCGAAAAACTGGGATTGGAGGTCCCATTTGACCCAGCTATTCCCCTTCTGGGTATCTTCCCAGAAGAATTAAAAACATCGTACCACAGTGATATATGTGCACCCATGTTTATAGCAACACAATTTGTAATAGCTAGATCGTGGAAACAACCCAAATGTCCATTAACCGAGGAATGGATAAAAAAGATGTGGTATTTCTATAAAATGGAATACTACTCAGCCATAAAGAAAGATAAACTGGAAACTTTTATAGGTAAATGGATGCAACTCGAGAAAATACTCACAAGCGAAATAAACCGGATGCACATCTGTAAACATCGTACTGTCTCCCTAGTATGAAAATGCAATTTCACTGTGAGTATTCCATTCCTTAGTCTTCTGTTTTTACCTAGCTTTTACATGGCTTAATCTTATACTGAGTAATATTTTTCTCCAAAAGGTATTTGTACATTCTCTAATGCTTGAGTTTGTTAATACATGAGAATGTTTACTTGTTGTCTTTAAAAAATAAATAAATAAATAAAATCTGGATAATGAAAAAAAAATTCTCAGTAGCACAAAAAAGAGAAAAAAAAGGGACTGGGAATGTAGATCATTGTAAAACATATGTTTAGCCTGTATGAGGCCCTGAGTTTAAGCCCTAGCACCACAAATAGACATAACAAGACTCCTAAGCATATACGTGGATCTGAATGTAAAACATCTGTACAACAGTCTTAAAATATATACATGTATACATTGTGTAATTATTGAATCAGGGTAGTTAGCATGTCTGTCACCTCATTTATCATTTCTTTGTAGTGAAGAGCACTCAAAAACCTAGCCATTTTTAAAGATATGATGCTGGGCACCATGGTGCACACCTGTAATCCCAGCACTTGGAAGGCTGAGACAGGAGGATCGCTATGAGTTTGAGGCCTGCCTGGGCAACATAGCGTGTTCAACGCCAGCCTGAACTACATGGTGAGACCCTGCCTCAAAACCCCCCCCAAAAAAAGATATAATGCATTATTGTTATCATACTCACCCTACTGTGCAATAGAACCCCAGAACTTATTTTTCCTATTTAATTATAACTTCATACCCATCGACTAACCTCTCTCCAGAACCTTCCCAGCCTCTCCTTCCCATCCTCTTGTAACTGCTGTTCTACTCACTACTTCTGAGGGTATTCTTTTTATTTTTAGATTCCACATATGAGTGAGATCATGCAGTATTTGTCTTTCTTTGTTTGACTTATTTCCTTTAACATAATGTCCTCCAGGTCCATCCAAGTTGTCACAAATGATAGGATTTCATTTTTTTGTAGTCCATTATAAATACATACCACATTTTCCTTGCCCATTCATCTGCTGATGTATACTAAGGTTGATTCCATATCTTGGCTATTGTGAATAGTACTGCAGTAAAAATGAGAATACAGATATCTCTTTGACATTTATCTATTTTTGGTTTTGTCTCCTATGTTGCTGCAGTCCTGTCTAAAAATTCTTTGCCCAGGCCAATGTCATATAGCATTTCCCCTATGTTTTCTTCCAGTAATTTCATAGTTTCAGGTTTTATATGTAAGTACTGACCAGTTGATTTTCATTCTCCTACATGTGGATAGTCAATATTCCCATCATCATTTATTGAAGACTGTCTTTTCCCCACTGTGGGTTCTTGACACCTTTGTAAAAATCAGTTTGTTATAGATGTATGAGTTTGTTTTGGGGGCTCTCTATATGTTTGTCTTTATGCCAGTACCATGCTGTTTTGGTCACTATAACTTTGTATTATACTATAAAGTCAAGTAGAATTTTGCTTCCCACTTTATTCTTTTTGTTCAAGATGGCTTTAGCTATTCAGGGTCTTTTGTTGTTCCATATGAACTTTAGGATTATTTCTTCTATTTCTATGAACAATATTTGATAGTATTTTAATCTGTAGATTGCTTTGTGTAGTATGGATATTTAAACAGTATTAATCTTTTAATCCATGAACAGAGGATATCTTTCCATTTATTTGCATCCTCTTTAATTTCTTTCATCAATGCTTAACAATTTTTTATGAAAAAAACAAAATTTCATAACAAAATAATAGAAGAATAATAATAGTTAATACACTGTGTATTATTATCTTCAAAGTAGTTACTCAGAGTACAAGATATGGGCATAAAAAATTCTCTAAACGATAGCAGCACAAACCTTTCTTTTCAATAAACTAAGAGAAACTAGTAGTATAACTATCTTCTATTTTTTTCTTTTTCCCTTCCTTCCTTTCCTCTTTCCTGCACCTTAGTTCTTCTTTCCTTTGGAACAATTTCTTCCCATTTCACAATATCTATTGTACATTTTGGTTCTTATTTGCTCTTATAGTTTCTCACACCAGGGAGACAATATGATGTTTACACAGGTGAGTTTGATTTATTTCACTTAAGAGTATAGTCTCAAGTTGCATCTATTTACCTATAAATGTCTCGTTTATCCTTCTTTGTGGCTGAGTAGTACTCCATTGTATAAAAAGACCACATCTTTTTTATCCATTGCTCTGTTGATGGGCATTTGGGTTGTTTCCAAGATCTAGCTATTACAAATTGTGCTGCTATAAACATGGGTGCACATATATCACTGTACATTGTATATATGATATTTTTAATTCCTCCAGGAAGATACCCAGAAGGGGAATAGCTGGGTTGAATAGGACCTCTAATCCTAGTTTTTATGAGGAATCTCCACACTGATTTTCACAGTGGTTGCACCAGTCTACACTGCCATCAAAAGTGCAGAAGGGTTCCTTTTTCCCCACAGCCCCTCCAGCATTTGTTATTGGTTGATTTCTTGATGATAGCCATTCTTTCTGGAGTGAGAGGGAATCTGAGTGTTGTTTTAATTTGCATTTCTCAAATGACTAGTGATGTTGAACATTTTTTCGTATATTTATTTGCCCTTTGTATTTCTTTATCTGAGAAGTGTGTATTCATCTCAGATGCTCATTTTTGGACTAAATCTGTTGGAAGAGAGAGTAGGCAGAACCTGTAAAGATGTAGGTGTAGGCAAAGATTTCATGGACAAAACCCCAGTCACACGAGAAATAATACAAAACATCAATAACTGGGATCTCATCGTATTAAAAACCTTTTGCACAGCAAAAGAAATCACCAACAGAGTGAAAAGATAACCCACAGAACGGGAAAAACTTTAGCCAGTTGTCCCTCAGACAAAGGACTTATATGTAGAATTATTTAATAGTTTTTGCCTTCCATCTCCTTAGTTAATTTACTTCCAGATATTTTATTTTAAAGTTTTTGTAGCTATTGTAAATGGGATTGTTTTCTTGATTTCTTTTTCAAATAGTAAGTATTAGTAAAATGCTACTGGTTTTTATATGTTGCTTTTGTATCTTGAACATTTACTGAATTCATTTATTAGTTTTAACAGTGTTATTTTGTCTATTTTGAATTTTTAAAAAATTAACTAAAGATGGATGGATCGGCAATATGAATATAAACCATAAAAGCATAAGAGTTTTAGAAGAAAGCACAAGGAAATATATAGAGTTTCATATATTGCTTGTAGGGATGCCAAATCAGGAATAGACAGTGACACACACTTATTCTATGACCCTCAAATCTCAATCCTAAGTACTGCATTTACCTTAGACAAAGTGTACAGAGGTTCTGTTCATAATTACCAAGATTCAGAAACAATCCAAATCTCCTTCAAGGGGTGAAGGGATAAATGAATTGTGCTACATGCATCAGTGGAATATTGCTCAGCTATAAAAAGTACTGAACATGCAACAACTTAGATGAATCTCAAAAACATTAAGATGAATGAAAGAAGATGGTCTTAGGAGGTTATACTTTTTATGTTACTACTTACATGACATTTTTCAAAAGATAAAGTTAGTGATAGAACAGGAGTGGTGATAGTGGACATCCTTGTCTTGTTCCTGATTTTAGAGGGAAAGCTTTCAGTTTTTCCCCATTTAATATGACGTTGGCAGTAGGTTTGCCATAAATGGCCTTTATCAGATAGAGATAAGGTCCCTCTATACCTATTTTCTTCAGCGTTTTTTAAAATTATGAATGAGTTTTGAATTTTGTCAAAGGTTTTTTTTGCATGTATTGAGATGATCATGTGATTCGTGTCCTTTCTTTCTTTTTTTTTTTTTTTGTGGGTACCGGGGGGTCGACCTCAGGACCTCGCGCGCCAGCAGGCGCCCGTGCCACTGAGCGATATCACCGGCCCCTTTTTTGTATGTGGGTTCCGGGAGTCGAACTTGGGCCCTCGCGCTTGCCGGGCAGGCGCTTAAGCTGCTGAGCCATCTCACCGGCCCCTCGTGTCCTTTCTTGTTTACATGACATATTACATTTATTGATTTGTGTATGTTGAAACATTTTTGCATCCCTGAGATGAAGCCTACTTGGTTGTGATGTATGAGCTTTTTGGTTTATGTTCCATTCTGTTTTTCAGTGTCTTGTTGAGGATTTTTATATCTATGTTTATTAAAGAGATTGGCTTATAGTTCTCCTTTTTTGGTTGGATCTTTGTCTGGTTTTAGAATCAGTGTAATGCTATCTTCCAGGAATGACTTTGGGAGCACTCCTTCCCTTTAAATTTCTTTGAAAAGCTTGAGGAGTTTTGGTGTTAGCTTCCTTGAATATCTTGTAGAATTCAGCAGTGAACCCATCCAGACCAGGGTTTTTCTTAGTTTGTACTTTTTTTTTTTTTAAACTATTGCTTCAATTTCATTATCTGCTATTGATTTACTTAAGGTTTTTAAATCTTCTTGGTTCAGTTTTGGTAGTTCATATGAGTATAAACTCCATCCATTTTTTCTGAACTCTCCAAATTATTGGCGTACAGGTTTGTGAAGAAGTTGCTAATAATCTTCTGAATTTCAGCGGTTGTTTTAATTTTGCCTTTTTCATTTTCTCATTGCATTAATTTGGCTCTTTTCTATCCTTTTTTTGATAAGATTTGCTAAGGGTTTGTCTATTTTGTTTTTTCTTTCAAAGAACCAGTTCTGGGATTCATTGATTCTTTGTATTGTTTTGTAGTTTCAGTTTTTAAACTTTATATTTTTATTAGTACATATTTGTCATACATATTGATCACATTCATCATAATGAATTTGTACTTGTACATAATATATCTTTTTTTTATCTTTTTGAGAGAGGGTTTCACTATGCAGTTCAGGCTGGTGTTGAACTCACTTTGTAGCCCAGGGTGCCCTTGAACTTGCATCAATCCTCATGCCTCAGCCTCCTGAGTGCTGGGATTATAGGTGTGCACCACCACATCTGGCTTGTAATATATCTTAATTATTCTTTTTTCACATTCTCCTCCTCTCCCTTCAATAATTCTTCCCTTCCCCGTTTACACAAGCTTTGTTTTCATTTTTCCTTCTATTCTCTTTTTTCTTTTTCTCCCTGCCCTTCCCTCTCCCCTGTTCTCTTGTTCCCCTTCCCATTTGAACATGTTCGTCCTACTTCTGAATATCTATCCTCCACTATGCTCCTTATTTACCCTTTGGGTTTCTCACACAAGAGAAACAATGTGATATTTAAACACATGTGTCTGATTTATTTCCCTTAAAAGTATAGTCTCAAGGTGCATCCGTTTACCTAAAAATGTTTCAAGTTCACCCTTCTTTATGGCAGAATAATACTCCATTGTATATAAAACCCACATCTTCTTTATCTATTCAAACTTTGGTGAGCATATGGGCTGTTTCCAAGATTTAGCTGTTACAAACTGTGCTGCTATAAACATGTGTATTCATATATCATTGTGGTATGATGCTCTTTCAGGAAAATGTCTGGAAGGGGAATGGCTGGGTCAATGGAACCTCTAGTTTTAGAATTTTGAGAAATCTCCATACTGCTTTTCATATTGGTTTTACCAGTTTACACTCCCATCAAGAGTGGACAAGGGTTCCTTTTTCCCCACAACCTCGCCAGCATTTATTATTGGTTGACTTCTTGATAATAGCCATTCTTTCTGGAGTGAGATAGAATCTCAGTGTTGTTTTAATTTGCATTTCTCAAATGATCAGTGATGTTGAACATTGTTTCATATATTCATTTTCTGTTTGTACTTCTTCTTCTGAGAAGTGTCTATTCATCTCAAATGCCCATTTCTGGATTGGGTCTTTAAATTAAGGGGGTCTGATCTTTTTGAGTTCTTTATATATTCTAGATATTAGTCCTTTGGGGAATAGCCAATAAAACTTTTTTCCCATTCTGTGGGTTGTCTCTTCAGTCTGTTGGTGGTTTCTTTTGCTGTGCAAAAGCTTTTTAGTATGATAAGATCCCAGTTTTTGAGTCTTTGTAATATTTCCTGCATGATTGAGGTTTTGTTCATAAAGTCTTTGCTTACTCCTATGTCTTCAAGAGCTTTACCTATTGTATCTTCCAGCAGATTAAGTGTTTCTGTTTTAATATTTAGATCTTTGATGTATTTTGATTTTAGTTTAGTGCATGGTGAGAGATATGGATATAATTTTAGGCTGTGGCATGTGAAAAGCCAGTTTTTCCAGCACCATTTATTAAAGGGACTTTCTTCCAGTGAATGTGTTTGGCCCCTTTGTCAAAGATAAGGTGGCTGACTGTTTGGAGTTGTTTCTGCATCTTATATTCTGTTCCATTGATCCTCAAGTCTTTTTTTTTTTTTTTTTTTTTGCCAGTACAATGCTGTTTTTACCACAGTACCCTTGTAGTATAACTTCAAGTTGGGGATTGTGATGCCTCCTGCCTTGCCTTTGTTTCCCAGAATTTCTTCTGCTATTTTAGGTCTTTTCTGGTTCCAAATGAATTTAAGGATTATTATCTCCAGTTCTTTGAGGTTTGCTGTTGGTATTTTGATTGGGATTGCATTAAATCTGCATAGCAATTTTGGGAGTATGGCCATTTTCACTATATTGTTTCTGCCTATCCAAGAACAAGGGATAGCTTTCCATTTTCTGATATCCTCTTTGACTTCCTTTTTCAGATTATTGTACTTTTCAGTGTAAAGGTCTTTTACTTCCTTCATTATATTGATTCCTAAGTATTTCACTTTTCTTTATGCTATTATGAAAGTTGTTGTTTCCCTAATTTTTCTCCCAATGATTTTGTGTACAGTAATGATTTTTGAATGATGACTTTGTATCCTGTTATGCCACCAAATTTTGTGTAACAATCTGTGTTAGAGGTTTTTTCTTTTAGGGCTTTAAGTACTTTGATCCAAGGTCTCCTAGACTTAAGGGTTTGAGTTGAGAAGTCTGCTGTGATTTTGATGTGTTTTCCTTTATAGGCAATTGGTTTCTTTTCTATAACAGCTTTTAATATTCTGTTCTTGTGTCGAATTTCTGGAATCTCGACTATTGTATGCCATCTTAGTTACTTTTCTCATTGCTGAGACAAAATACCCAACACCCAAAGTTAAAGGAGGAAAGGTTTATTTTGGCTTACCATTTATAGAGATTTCAGTCCATACAGCTGGCTCCAAGGCAGGGTGGCATGGCAGAGGGGCACATCAGCGAAGGGAGGAGGCAGTAGAAGATAAGCAGCAGCAGCAGCAGCAGTAGCAAGCAATGACAACAGCCCTCTTTCTGTCCCTTATATTCTATTTGGGCTACATGCCCTTTGGGCGAGTAGCACTCACATCAAGGTGGGCCTTCCCATTATCCACACCCAGAACTATGTCAAACCAGTTGGTGGACTAATTTAGTAATCACACACCCTTAATCCCAGCATCCCACACTCTAGACTGAGCCACCTCTGACAAGCCCCCCCCATGACCACAGGAGTCTTTGCGGTGACATCTAGATGAAAGGTATAACATATGTGCTGGTGTAATTCTTTTTTCTGATCATGACTATTGGAGTTCTATATGCCTCACTTATCTGTATCTCAAGTTCTTTTTCTATGCTTGGAAAATTTTCTGCTATTACTTCTGTGAACAGATTTTTCTATGCCCTTTGTGCTTTCTTCTGATTCTTCATTGATTCCTATTAATCTTATATTAGCTTTCTTTGTATCATCTAGCAGCTGTTGGATTATTTTTCATGGTCCCTTGGTATTTTTAAGAGGTCTTTTATTTGATGATAGCCAACCACAATCCTATCTCCTAGATCTGATATTCTGTCTTCACATTGGTTGACTCTGCTGTGTAAACTTTCAGTACAATTTTTAATCTCCTGGTTTTCTACTTGAGTCTCTTTTACGGCATCCAGTTCTTTTGTATGTTGGGTATTCGTGGTTTCCATGTCTTTCCTAAGCTCCTCTCTTTTTTATCTCTATCTAATCTAGATTCACTAATCATTTCCTTCTCTATGGTTACCATCTCTTTAATTATCTCTGTTTTATTTTTGTCAAAAGACTTATTGATTTGTTTTGTTACTTCTGCTGCCACCTTTTCATAAAATTCAGCCGGGTTTTTTTTTTATTTCTTCCATTTCAGTGCCTCCTTGACTTGTCTTGGGGATTATGGATTGCATCTTGCTTCTGTGTTTTCTCATTTTCTTCTTTTTTTAATTTGTTTTCTGCATTGAAGCTTATAAATTAGTTATGGTAGGTAGCTTTATTACTAGTATTGAGACCTCTTTAGGAGGTCAGAGATGTCTTCTAGGCCTAGCTGGCTTTTGGCTTTTGAGTCTGTACCAATTTATTAGGGATGAAAGGTTGCTGCTTGTTTGGCCATTCACCCAGTTCTTTGATACTGGACTATAGTATTGTTTATGAGCCTGCAGACAATCCAGGTATTGGCATACAAGGAAGATCAATTGATCACAACTATGTCATCTTGGCTAAAGTAGTACAGTCCATAATAACAGAAACATCAACCACAGGCTAGAAAATGACAGACTTTAATAAGTACTAATTTGCCAACCTTATCCATAGGTATAAGATTTATTCTTCTACACCAAGATCTAAGACAAATCAGACAACAATATACAGTAAATAACCACTCGATAGAGTGATTTTAATCTAAGGGGAGAAAATTTAAAATCTGTGGAAAAATAGATAAATCAGAGGAAAAAGTAGATAAATAAAAGAAGAGAAAGAGATTAGAAGCAAGGCTGAAGGAAAGAGGAAGATTACCTAGGCCTTGGGAAACTGTTGAAGAAAACAGGAGGGAAAGAAAGAAGGGAAAAACAACAATAAGAGGAAAACAAAACAAAACAAAAACCTAAAAACAATGTTCACAGTCATGAAGAAACAGAAACAAATGATAAAAAGCAACAACTACCGAACAACAACAATTTTTTAAAAAAGCAAGAAAAAAAAAAGAAAAGGAAGAAATTTCTCTGTAATTTCAAGCATGTGATTATCTTCTAGGGTCTAAAGTTTTGTGGTAGTGTCCAATTCAGAGCACGACTCTGCTATAACTAGTAGACAAAGGAGGCAGTCAGAGCCCAGATCCAGGCTAGATAATACAAGCAAGCATGCAGTAGGATTACGGTGGGGTGCTGGTTAATGCCAGCAAGCCTGCAGTAGGATTAGGGCAGGTTGCTGTTCTGGTACTTCAAGTCCACAGAAGTTCAGGCTGATCCTGGCCTTTGGTCATGGAATTGGAGCCTGAGTCGTTCAGCCTACAACACTCTGGGTGTCTCTTGCTAACCTGATCATGGCTCCCTGACCTTGGATGTCTCCTGTGGTTGCCCCTCATCCAGTCACTGTGGGATTTCAACACTGGGAAGCCTGAGATGAAACCAACCCACAGTTGGCCCTTCCCTAAAGTGGCATCAGGCCAAGTACTCTCTCCAGGGCCACGGAAGTCACTTGGACTGGAGTGACTCACCAGCTGTTGTATCACCCAGCATCCACTGGTCTATTCCCTTGGTGTGTTTCTCCCTGGAGGCCTGTGGGCCTCACTGTTTCTCTATAGATTTGATCCTCCTCTCTCATGCCATGAGCTGGGAGCCAGGGAGAAAGTGTAGATTGTCCCCTTTTTGTTTTCTGTATTGAGGTCTGTCTCTTCACTTCCTCTTTGGGATCTAATTTTCCCTTCAGATACTTCCTGGGTTCCTGGGGACCCACTTCCCTTTTCTTCCCTACGTTGTTACTTCCAGTGTCTGGATCCAAATCTTTGAGAGGTTGACTTGCTATGCTTACTGCTCTGCCATCTTTCCAGAAGTCTCTGTCTCAATTTTATTGTTTTTTTCTCTGATCTTTATAATTTCATTTCTTGTACTATATTTGTATCTGGATAGTTCTTGTTTTTTTAGGACCTTTGAGGTACCTCGTTAGGTTAATTATTTGGGCTTGGTATGCTTTTTTGATGTGGGCATTCACAGCTATGAACTTCCCTCTTAGGACTGTTTTCATTGTGTTCAGTAAGTTCTAGTATGTTGTACTGGCATTATCATTTAATTCTAGGAACTGTCTTATTTCTTCTTTGGTTTCTTCTGTAACCCATTGATTTTTTCAAGAGGACATTGTTTAATTTCCATGTCTTTGCATAATTCCATGGTTTCTTTTGTCATTGATTTCTAGTTTCATTGTGCTATGATCTGATAATACTCACAGTATAATTTTAATTGTTTTGCTTTTGCTAACACGTGATTTATTGGCTCATATGTGGTCTGTTTTGGAGAAAGTTCCATGTGCTGCTGAGAAGAATATGTGTTCTGTTGTTTGGTGGAACACTGTAGAAAACTAGTGCTAGAAAACAGATCGGGGTTAGGGGTGGGGGCATTGCGACTTCAAAGCAATAGCAAGATGAAGTTTTTTGGGGTGATGAAATTTCTGTATCTTGATTGTGGTGGTGGTAAAATGAATCTATGCATGTGTTAAAATTCGTGGAAGTTCTCTCTCTCTCTTTCTATTGCACACACCAATTCATTGTACACTGATTACAAATAAAATACAAAAACTGGTGCTAGAATTAGAATAACACCTGTTATATTTGCTGGGCCAGTACATAACTACAGCTTTGTCTAAACATTTCTTCTCCTTATAATTTCTTCTGGGAAGAAAATAAAAATATCCAAAGTACAAGTAAGCTTCTATGCACAAATTTATTAGACTTGTTATGTTCTGTAAGGTGCATCAGTTAGAATTCTTTGCATTGCAAATAACATCAAAACCAACACAAAATGAATCAACCAATAAGGACATTTTATTATTTTCTGTAAGTACAGATATTGAGGGAATTTATGGTAGGCAATTGGCCAATCTGGCAACATCATTAAGGACTCCATCCTGTTCCATTATCTTCAGCATTTTGAGTCTTTTCTTTATGATCACAGTATGGTTATGGTTGCACAATAACATCAAAAGTCTAGAAGAAAGGATATAACTGTAATGTGTTCCTTATTAAGATGAGAAAAAATTTTCTTTATGCCCCCAGTAGATAGCCTGTATTATTGGCTAGAAATCAAGTCTTGTCATCATGCCTAAACCAATCACTGGGCAAGTAAAATAGAATTATCGTGATTAGTTAGCTTAGACCAGTACCACTTGTAGTGTGGTCCCTGGACTGGTGCTAGTATACAAACTGTTGGTTACCAGATCGTGGCAAGCTAAGTCCAGAAATTGAGAATACACATTTAGAAACTTTTATAACAAGTTGATTAATTAATTGTCATGTCTTTTGAATCTAATAAAAATTTGAGGCTTGTATTTTATAGGTCTTTATTAAAGAATCCAAGATACCTTGATGTACAAGGTTACCCTGTATGAGACCAAAAATCAGGGCTCTACTAGGGAGGAAGCAAGTAAGGGAGGGCTACTGGGTAGGGCACCAATGATATGGGCCAGACAAAAAACAAAAACAAAAACCAGTGGGGATGATATTTCTCTGAGGAACCCTGTCAAATTCCAGTTAAGAATGTTCTGGGTTGAGCACTGAGGTGTAGGCTCTTGTTTTGTACATTCATGTACACTTACCTGTATTTCTACCACTCCCAGCAATCAGGTGGAGTTGTGATTCTCTGAGAAGCCACACCCCCCGAACCTGTTTCCCAGCTGGCCCAACATTACCTGTGTTTTTTCTGATACCACAGAGTTGGTCCTTAAAGCTATGATTGGTCTACATCTTCCCAGCTGGCTCACAACAGCAAAAACAAGAGCAAAAAAATAAAAATAAAAATCCACTACACATGTAGATGTACCCCAAAGAGGCACATCTCATCCTTTGGCCATCATGACTATATGGCCTGTGGCCACAGCTTTCAATTGTTTTTCAGCTTAATTCACAGATGAAGAAACATGTTTGACATCGCAACTCAGTACATCTGAAATCATTGTTTCACTAAACAGTACTTATCTTTATTATATAAATGCACCCCATAAAAAATCTGCACCACGTGAGGCCCTTCTAGTTCTTTTTTCATTTTTTATTCATTTTTTAAATGTTGATTTTGTCACACTAAATTAATTTCACAGTCCACCCAATGCTTTATAACCTGCAATTTGGAAAGAACAGCTGTTAAGGGGTGAGGTGTAATGATTCGCAATTCAAGAGACCTTTAAGAGTGGCAACCAGTAGCCCTATGTGAGACGTTTTAGTGCCCTTCATATCTGCTTCAAGACTTGAGCCCCAGCCCAGAACAAGGCTTCTGCGACTTACTTTTTTCCTTATCATCTTCCCTGACTTCACAGCTCTGGTCTCTAAGTCTGCTGCCTTAGCAGTGAAAAGGCCAAAGGCCCTCCAGGCTGTGCCTGGAGCCTGAGTTGCCCTAGCAACATTTGGGTGTAATTGACTCCTGCAGTCACCTGCTCTAGCCTAGTCAGCCTCTCTGCATTAAGGGCTGTGGCCCCTTTTCTCCTGTTTTTTAATAACAATTTCTCCATCTTTGTTACATAGATACATGTCTTCTTATTCCTCCCTCCCAACCACCATTACTGGTCAGATTCTTGGCACACACCTCCCTGGCACTCTCTACACTGCTAAATATTCACTCTGACATGATTAAACACTCTCTGAGATGGATGATTTGCATTTCTTTGACCACAAACAATCTCTAGTGCTGGTCAATTTAACTCAGAAATCACAAACTCAAATGTAGGCAGGGGATAAGCAGGTCACACAAAAGCCTAGGCAGGGACAGTATCCCTTTTAAAATGAAGCAGTGGCTACTCTGTCCAGCTGATTTTGTCATACAGAAAGGCACATTTACTTGACCAGAACCTTCTAACTTTTCCAGAGAAGCCATAAAATCTGGGTCTTTACATGAACTCTACTAATTTTATATGTTGACAAGTAATTTTAAAATATTTTATTTATTTATTTATTTTTGTGGGTACCAGAGGTCGACCTCAGGACCTCACGCTCCAGCAGGCACCCGTGCCGCTGAGTGATATCACCGGCCCTTTTTTCGTATGTGGGTACCAGGAATCGAGCTCGGGCCCTCACGCTTGCCAGGCAGGCGCGTACGCCACTGAGCCATCTCACGGCCCTAAAATATTTTGAAAAATATAATGGGCCAAGTCAAATACATCTGTGAATTGGATCAGTTTACCAGGCTACTAGCTTCCAAGCTCTGTTTTAAACTCTCTTTTATCTTCTGTCTTGCGTTTAGACTTGATGACCTCTGTCATCTGGGGTCAACAAAAATAGTAACTGGACTTAAATGAGGTCTAAATTTTTCTCCCTCCCAGATATATGGCCACAGTAATTGAGTAGGACTTGTTTAAGAGGTGTTCATGGGGCAAAATTAGTTGGGTTAGTCTCTGCTGGGCACTGGAAAAGCCAAATCTACCTATTCTGCTCCAGTCTATTCTACTCATGTAATGAGAATGTAAGGCCAGCCACTGGAGAAAGCCCAGACCACTTAGGTGAAAGGAATCCTTTCTTTGGTTTTCCCTTTTACCACATTGTCTTAGTTACTTTTCTCACATTGCTGAAACAAAATACCCAACACCCAAGGTTAAAGAAGAAAAGGTTTATTTAGATCATAGTTTGTGGAGGTTTCAGTCCATAATCAGCTGGCTCCAAGGCAGGGTGGCATGGCAGAGGAGCAACAGTTCATGGCAGTGGAAGACAGCAAAAGCAACAAGAGCAAAAATGGAGAAGCATGAGAGAAGACTCTTTTTGTCCCTTATATTGTATGTAGGCTACCCACCCTAGGGTGGGTGTAACACTCACACCCAAAATCCCAGCACTAGACAATGAATCAATCATAAACTCTAGAAACCCACTCCCATGACTACTTGAGGCTTTGGGGGGACATCTAGACACAAACCATAACTTTCTGCTCCTGGCCCCCCAAAGACTCATGCACATCCCTTTATGCAAAAGACATTTAAGTCCATTTCTAAGAGTTGCCAAAGTCCTAACAGTTTCAGCATTGCTGAAAATTCCAAATCCCAAGTCTCCCCCCAGATCTAAGGCAAACTCATAGCTGTGAGCCCCTGTAGAAATGAAAGCAAAGTTAAACATTTCCAACATTCAATGGCACAAGATAGACATTTCCATTCCAAAAGTTACAAACAGGGGAATACAAAGGAATGGGACCAAAGCAAGTCCAAAATCCAGGAGGGCAAAGTTTAAGTCCTATAGTTCCATGTGCAGCATCTGAGGCAATCTGTGGCAAGTTGTGAGCTCCAAAGGGCTTGGGTGGCTCCGCCCCAAAGGCACTGCTGTTGGTTGTAGCTCCCATGGCTTCTCTCTTGGGCCAGCTTTGCTCCCTCCTTTCAGGGTTCCTCAAATGACCCATGTTCCTGGCTTCTCCAAACTTCTGGGGTCTCCACCACACCTTTGGCTTCACCCTCACAGCTTCAGATATTGCCCTCTCAGGAGCACACTGCCTGGCTTCCCAGGCCTTCTGAAATCTGGAAGGAAGCGTTTTTAACCTCAGGACTCTTGCATTCTGCATGTGCCTAAAACCAGTGCCATATGGATGATGACAAGGTCCACTGCCAGCTGGAGCAGTAGCCAGGCTTTCTTCTCTCTTGGTTGTAGGGGTCAAGTGCCTGGATCACTGAGCACTCTGAACCTGATGCTGAGGAACAAATTCTCTATGCCACCACTATTCTGGAACATGGTGTGGCTGCCGCCACCTTTCTGAAACATAGTGTGGCTGCCACCATTCTGGAACATGGTGCTCTGTGGCTTTCTTCTCAAAGCACAGTCTTTCACTTTTGCTGTTCTGAAGCTGCAAAGGATGGGGACTTGCTCTGTTTTCCTGATGCCCTCAGGCCATCTTTTATATTCTCTTGTTCCTTCTCAGCAATTCAGATCTCCTCAGCTTTGTCTTTGCAGTCCACAGCTTTACTGGAGTGTTTTTTCTGGCCAAACTCACGAAGTTTAAAATTATCCTGCTGCAGTCTTTGCTCTTGATTTGCAACATAAATCTGTCTATAAGCCCCCAACAATAGCCATGCCACTGCCTCAATATTTGACTGCCTTGAAATTTCTTCTGCCAGATTAATTAATCAGCCACCCTTAATCTCAGTCTCAGGCAAAATCTCTGCACATGACCAAAATGCAGACAAACTTTCTGCCAAGCCATAACACACATCATCTGGACTCCAACAACCAGTACAGTCCTTCTTCCCAGCAGAAACCTTCCAAGTCTGGTCTTTACTGGCAGGATTTCTATCAGCCTTCTGGTCTTCTAAGCTCTGACCAGAATCTCCCATACAGAACAGCCTAAGGCATTCCAGCTCTACTCTTTCAGGTGACATCTCTGAACCTTTCTAAACTCTTCTCTCAAGCTATTCCCAAAGGCTCTTGAACCACATGGTCAGGTAATGTCACAGAAATGACCCCACTTCTGGTACCAAATTCTGCCTTAGTTACTTTTCTTTCATTGCTGAGACAAAATACACAACACCCAAGGTTAAAGAATGAAAGATTTATTTAGCTCACAGTTTATAGAGGTTTCAGTCCATAATCAGCTGGCTCCAAGGCAGGGTGGCATGGCAGAGGGGCAACTGTTCATGGCAGTGGAAGACAGCAAAAGCAACAAGAGCAAAAATGGAGGAGCATGAGAGAAGACTCTTTCTGTCCCTTATATTGTATGTAGACTACCCACCCTAGGGTGGGTGTAGCACTCACACCCAAAATCCCAGCACTAGACAATGAATCAATCGCAAACTCTAGAAACCCGCTCCCATGACTGCTTGAGGATTTGGGGGGACATCTAGACACAAACCATAACACACATCCATCAGTTAAATGCTGTTTCATTTCTTGTGTTCTCACCTGTCCATGAAATAGAAACTTTTGCCCTTTCAGAAGTATTGGAAAGAAAACTTCCCATAGCCCCTTTCTACCTGCTTATACCCCCCACCTCCTCTCCACAGTGACTTGATAGGTGAAGACTCCAAAATGTAACTGAGTACTTGTTGCTCAGCACCTGCTGAGCCCCTTTGCCCATAGCATACCTGTGTTCTCTCTGCCCTTCCCTGTGGTCAGCCTAACAAGGCTGGAAGGCTGCAGGTGGATGAGCACTCTTTCTGTGATTGGCAGGGTAAGAGTCTGTTGCATAGGCTCATCAATCCTCCTGGAATGGTGCAAAAGTCAAGATCTCAGATGAATGAGTTGGAAACCTGTTTCAGGCTGAAGGTCACAGAACTATTCTCTAAGCCAGTCTTGTCAACAATACATCTCAATATTTTGATTCCTCTTTGATTTCTGTGTCTATTTCTCAATTAGCTCAGAATTCAGGGGAAGGAATGGGATGATTACATGACTTGTAGAGAGACCCCCAACTATGTATGGGCGGAGAAACCTTGAGAAATGGATCCAATGACAGGTATTTGAGACAAACAATTTTTCTTCTTTGGAGTGTGGTGACTGGAATGCACAGGTGTTACTGCTGCCTTTTTTCTTTTTCATAAGTGCAGGTGCTTTAGAAACCACTGACCATGTACATAATTGATTTTGAGAGTTTGCAACAGTTTATATGGCCATTGCTATCCAATGTGCACATAACTGGTTTCTAAATTTTGCGATGATGTCTCATTATGTTGCCTAGGCTGGTCTTGAACTCCTGGGCGCAAGTGATCTTCTTGCCTCAGCCTTTCAAGTAACTGATATTATTGGTGTGCCACTGCACCTGGCTAATAACTGCTTTCTATAGACAACAACATTAGAAAGCACAGGTTTCACAGGTTTTTGACCCTACACTGTGACTGTTGTCTAATAGCAGCCAGGCTCATGTGGACCCTAAATAAAAACTACCAGGGATTAGGGAATTAGGAAAATAACTTTCTAGCTTTGGTTAATGTTTACCTCAAAACATGGCTTCAGTGCTGGGTATGGTGGCACATGCTTGTAATCCTTGCACTGGGGAGGCTTAGGCAGGAGGATCACATGAGTTCAAAGCCAGCCTGGGCAACATAGTGAGTTCAAGGACAGCCTGAACTACAAAGTGAGACCCTGTCTCACAACATCAAACCAAAAGAAACCAAACCACCAGCACCACCACAACAAAAAATCACAACTGCAGCAATCAGGCCTGAACCTGATTAGAGATCTGAACAAATTTTTTGCTGTTTGTTTATATTTGTCAGCCAGAATTACAGGATGGGACTTTAAACTACAAAAGTAGCTAAATTCCATGTGAACCATAGAGTACTAAAGAGAGAGATTATGTCATCTACATTTTAATAGGTGGTATTCTATCAGTGTTGTTCCTCTATCTTGTTCTGAATTGTAGTCTGTCATCCCTTTGGTGGTGCTATGGATTGTACCCAGGACCTTGCACATGGTAGGTAAGTGCTCAGCCACTAAGCTATATCCCCAGTACATTCTTAAGGAAAGCAGTAAAACTATAAAGGACCTGACTTCTTGAATTTTTGTGATACATCCAAAGACAACTAGACTCATACCAACACCTATATGCATAGTCCCAGTTTTGGTCTAGATTAATTAGTTACATAAGCCATGACGATGACATTTAGAATTTTAAAGACCTAGACAGTTGGCTTCTCTTAGGAAGTGGGGATTTTTTTAAAAATCAAGGTACAGATAGTTGAAAGGGAGAACTTATACGAGGTATATATCACCTTCTGGCATTAAGGTAGAGAAACAAGTCATAAAATTCCTAAGGATAAGCAAATATACTTTAAAAACCACCTTCTCTAGGAATATGGTTTGGTCATAAAATCAAGAAGGTGCTAGATTTCTTTCAGAACAAAGCTTCACAGTGTTTTATTTGTGAATGAGATGACATAATATCTGGAATATGCTTTAAAATTCTCCAGAAAAAAATGCATGAATACATGATCAAAATTGGCAAAGTGTTTATAATTGTTGAATCCACATGATTAATTCATTATAATATTCATAGGGGTTCATTGTAGTACCTCCCTAATTTTATATGTGTTTGAAGTTTTCCATAATACAATGTTAGAAAAAATTAAAATAAGCTTTGTTCTTACTGTCAGAATGAGAACAGTGAGAAAATTTTTTAAAATACAGGAATTTATACTGTTTAAGCTGGAGAACAAAGAGGAGTTTTCCTAGGAAAATGTGATGTTGGATAATAAGTTACACTGAGGGAAAAGAAGCTATACCTGAGATCTTGTGATTCTTAAAGATGTAACTAGAAAACAGGGAGATATTTTAATTGTTACTAGTTCATAGGAGTTGTCTGAATCTCAAAGGGACCAGGGAAAAATAGGCAGAGAAGAAAAAAATCTCCTGAAATTATTGTACCAGTGAAAGTCTAGATCTACAATGCTTTTGAACAGTGTGCCACTAAAGATGCCCTTAAACTACACATTTAAAGCAATTGGGAGAAAACCTCATGGTAGGCAAAGTGCACCCAAGGCGTTCAGAGTGTAATTCTTAGAAACTTTGAATATGATTACATTACAAAAGGGGCTTTGCAGATGCAATTAAGGATACAGACTTTAAAATAGGGACATTATCTTGGATTATCCAGCTAGGTTCAATCTCATTTTAGCATGAGCCCTTAAAAGCAGAGACCCTACCCTGCCTGGTAGAAGTCAGATTTCAAGTGTAAAATGCAAAGGTCAAGTGCAAAAATGGGAGATAGACTTCTAGGAGCCAAGAGCAGCCCCCAACTAAATCCAACAAGAAAACAGGGCCTTTAATCCTACCAGCATAAAAAGCTGGATTTGGAGAACAACTCCAATGAGCTTGGAGGTAGATTCTTCCCAGAGCCTCCTGATAGATAAGAGCCCAGGTGGGTGGTATCTTGATTATGGCCTTGTGAAACCCAGTTCAGCCAATCCAGTCTTCTGAACTACAGAACAGTGAGAAGAAATTTCTATTTTGAAGATTCTAAATTTGTGGTAATTTGTTACAACAGCAATAGGAAATTACTACACACCATCACATTGAGTGGATACATAAAATTTGAACATATTTATGAAGGGAAAACTAAGATTGTAAAATATACATTTGAGATGAGTTTCAAGGCAACACAATATGAGTGGGAAGCAGATATGGCATATCCTTGTGGGCAAATGCTCAACACATGTATGGGTTTAGGACTCTAAGAGAAGGAAACAGGGAAGAGGAGACCTATTTCAGGGGAACCAGGCAAGTCAATGACAAATCAAGTTCAGCCTGGGAAAGATATTGAATTTAGTGGGAGAATACCTCCTGGGGGAATTATCCAATTCTGCTGAAGTAGAATAGGCAAGAATTGTTGAATGGTGGGTGTTTTTGTCAGCTCCAGAATTTCTCTATTGCACAACTTTCATAATAACTAACCTCACAACACAAAATATAGAAGAGTTTGTTAGGAAAACAAATATCTAGGTCTGAAAGTAAATTTAAAGGAAAAGGAAAGATGGGGCTGGGGTGTAGCTCAGTGGTACAGTGTATTCCTAGCATGTACAAGACCCAGAGTTTGATCCCTGACACAAAAAAAGGAAAAAAAAAAAAAAAGAAGAAGAAGAAAAACAAAAGAACACAATGTAGTTCAAAAGTAGTAGCCACCAAGGGGGAGTGGTGGTGCACACCTGTAATCCAAGCACTTAGGAGGCTGAGGCAGGAGGATTGCCCCAAATTTGAGGCCAGCCTGGACTACATAGGGAGTTCAAGTCCAGCTTGAATTAGAGAGTGAGATCCTGCCTCAAAAAAAAAATGTAGGAGCCACCAGCTTAGACATTCCTAATTATCCTGCAATATCTATTCTCACCTTCTTCCAAAGTACAGATGGTCCCTGACTTATGATGGTTTGACTTAGGACTTTTTTGTCTTTATGATGGTGCAAAAGCAATACACATTCAATAGACATCATATTTCTACTTTTGTTCTGTGCTGGGGATTGAACCTGGGGACTAGGTAAGCACTCTATCAATGAGCTACAACTCCAGTGCTGAATTTTGATTTTTATCTTTTCCTGGGCTAGTGATAGGTGGTACAATATTTTCTTGCCATTCTGGGCAGTTTCCAATCAGCCATATGATCACAAGAGTAAACAATTCATACTGTATGGTGCACTGTGTTGCCAGTGTCTTTTGGATATTGTGTTTGTGTTTTCTCATGCTATCATGTCTATAAAAATTCCTTTCGTGTCTCCTACTTCTGGTGAGAAGAGGAAGGCAATTACTCTAGAGATGAAACACAAGATAATTGGCCAGCATGAGGGTGGCAAGCCAGGAATGACTATTGCATGTGTGTTAGGACTTTCACAATTGGTGACTTCAACCATCTTAAAGGATATGAAGTAAATCCCTATAAATCAATATCAGTGAAATCCAGTGTCATCATGAAGAGCTTGGCTGATTGATGATATAGAAAAATTATTTATCACATTGTTGGGAAACCAGATACAAAAGAGCATACCACTTAACCTACTGAAGATCTAGGCAAAGATAAATCTTTTTCATATGCCAAAAGAGCATGCTTATGATTCTATATATACACACATGTTTATAGCAAATCATGAGTGGCTGCAACACTTCAAAAGGCGTCATGATTTTCATAGAGTGAAGATCAGTGGTGAGGCAAGTGCCAGTACTGCAGGTGCTGAAGCTTTTAAGGTACAGTTGCATAGAATTATTGGGAATGAGAAGTATTTGCCAGAAAAAAATTTTAAGGTCAGTTAAATGGCTCTGTTCTGGAAGTGTATGATGGAGTGTTCATACAAGGGATAATCAGAAAATACAGTGAGTTTATAAATTTAAAAAATATTATAATAAAAGACATTGCTATTAATCTCCCTCAAAACACTCCCCTTTGCTTTGAACTCACTTATTTCATCATTCTTGCCACTTTTTGTGTAAGTACCATGTGCTAACTGATTGTGCCACTGGAGTTCCTCTTGCCACTTTTTTTTTTGTGGGTACCGGGGTTTGAACTCAAGACCTCGCACACCAGCAGGCGCCTGTGCCGCTGAGCGATATCACCAGCCCTTTTTTCCTATGTGGGTAACGGGAGTTGAACTCAGGACCTCGCGCTTGCCAGGCAGGCGCTTATGCTGCTGAGCTATCTCACCGGCCCCCCTCTTGCCACTTTTTGAAGCAGTTCTGGAAGTCCTCTTTCATGAGTGTCTTTATGAGGTGTGATCAAAAATATGGTGAATGATGTTGCCAACTGCCACCCAATGGAAAGGTAGGCTCATAAAAACATTATGATGTATCTTCATCCACCTCATTCATCAGATCAGAAGTGCCGTGCAACTTCTAGATCTTCCTCAAAGTCAAAATGACAAGGAAAGGTAAACATTTTGAATTGATTCGAGATCAAGGCAGCCATGACAGTGCAATTACAGACACAAAAAAGAGGACTTCCGGCTAACTTGGAACTGCTCCAGAAAGTGGCAGAATGTGAACAAGTGCTGGGTGTGGTGGAACATGCCTATAATCCCAGTAACTCCTCCTTTGAAGCAAGGAGGAATATTTTGAAGGAGATTAATAGTAATGTGTCTTTTACTGTAATAATTTTTTTTAATGCTACCTTGATTCAAGGTATTCAAAGATAGTATAATATTGCCTTTAGGTGGAAATTTTTCAGGGTTCAAATTAAATTTACCACTCAAAAATTTCTAGAGAGTTCAGGAATGTGAACAAGTGCTGGGTTTGGTGGCACATACCTATAATTCCAGCTACTCAGGAGGCTGAAGCAAGAGGATCCAAAGTTCAAGACCAGCCTGAGCAATTTAGCTAGATCTTGTTTTAAAAAAGTAAAAGAAAAGGGCTGGGAATGTAGCTCAGTAGGAGAGCACTTGCCCAACATGCTCGAAGCCCTGGGTTTAATCTCCAGCATGAACGCATGTGCGTGCGCACGCACACGCACACACACACACACACACACACAGATACACTTAAAACAACAATAATAAAACAAAAATGATGTGAGCAAGCATATGCTTTCCATTTATTATCACTATAACAAGAAAGCCTGGAGGACATTAGCATTCTTTAGACAAGAGAGTATTGCAGGCAAGGCATCGAATTGATTTTAGACAATGCTCCAGGGCTTCCACAGCATATCAGTGACATCAATCCTATGTGAAGGTTGTGTAGTTGCCACAGAACACAACCACACTCATTCAACCAATGGGCCAAGATGCAATAGCTGTGATCAAATCATACTGTTTACACCAAATGTTTGCACAGACTATTGAAGTAACTGAGTCTGGCTGCATGCTCTGAGAGTTTTGGAAAGGTTTTAGCATTCTAAATGCTAGCTGGAGCATTGCTGTAGCATGGAAAGAAGTCATACAGCAATGGATGAACAACATTTGGGAGAAAATTTTGAAGATACGTGAACACAAAGGTTTTAATAGAGATTCTGTTGTTTTGTATATTTTGTGAGTATGTGTGTGTTGGGGAGAGTTCTGAGGATTGAACCCAGGGATGTTCTACCACTGAGGTTGATTCCCAGCCCTTTTTTTTTTTTTTGAGGTACTGGGGATTGAACCCAGGGACTTCACACTGAGCTACATCCTTAACCCTTTTTTATTTTTATTTTGAGACAGGGTCTTTTCTCTCTAAGTCACTAAGTTGCCCAGGCTGGGCTTGAACTTGATATCCTCTTACCTCAGCTTCTGATAGTGCTGGGATTACAGGTGTGCACCACTGTGACTTGGCTGAGATTCTGCTGTTGATGAAATAGAAAGCAACAAGATATTAGTGCTTGTGAAACAGCTAGAATTGGAGATTGATACGGAGAATACTCATGAGCATGTTGGCATTGAGGCTAAAGAGCTTTACAATGAGAAGCTGATAGAGAAGGAAGTAAAGTAAAAGCTGAGACTGAGGAAGAAGTTATAACCAGGGTACTAAGAAAGTTCACAGCAAAGAAAATGGTGGAGGTGTTTGCTACTATCAGCAGTGGCCTATGATATTACAAGAAGTGGATGTCAATTATAAGAGATTCACAAGAGCTGACAGGCAGATACACGATGCTCCTGTTGCTACAGAGAAATATATAATTTAAAGAAAAACAAACTGTAGCATCAAAACTTGGTATCTAAATGAAGAGTATTATGCCCATACTATACTATACTAATCAACAAGTGTCAGTACCCCTGTGCCTTCTACCATCTTTCCTTAAGCCTCATCAGACAACCCAGTCAGTGCAATATCTTCATCATCCAGCAACTAATTTTAGTGCAATGGAATGCTTCGAACATTCTTCAGGCCCTGTATGCTTTCAACTATGTCCATTAATGGTCAGTTACCATACAACCATTCTGTCTTTCATTGTAGAACAATAGTCAATAAATTACATGAGATATTCAACACTTTATTGTAAAGTAGGTTTTGTGTTAGATGATTTTGCCCAGCTGTAGCCTAATGTAAGTGTTCTGAGCACATTTGAGGTAGGCTAGGCTAAGGTATGATGTTTAGGAGGTGAAGTGTGTTAAATGCATTTTCCACATGATATTTTTAGCTGATGACAGGATTAACAGGATGTAACCTTGTAGTAAGTTGAGAAGCATCTATCATTATCTTTTTAGGTATGTACATACTTGTTCAGATAAAGGTTGCATTTCTTCTTTTCTACTGCAGCCAGGTGTGACTAAATATTAGCCAATTGGATGTGACTGGAAATAATGTACACCTTTTCAGTCAAGCTCTTAATATGAAAGAGGTGGATCCTCTTTCTTCACCACCTTCATCCAGTTGACTAATATGTGAGCCATGTTGTACCATGTGGATGCGATCATCCTTGTATCAATAGCAAGGAGAATGAATGTGTCTCTGGATAACCTCACAGAATAGTTACCTCACTGGCCTGATACTGCTGCCTTCTACTGTTTATTTTAAGGTAAAGAAGTTTCTGTTTTATTTGGCCTCTGCTAATTTGGGTCACTGTCAAAAATGCTGGATATATTTCTTTTTTGTTTGTTTGTTTGTTTGAGACAGGATCTCACTATGTAGTTCAGGCTGGCCTTGAATTCACTATGTAGCTCAGGCCAGCCTTAAGCTCATAGCAATCCTCCTGCCTCAGCCTCCCCAGTGTTGGGGTTACAGGTGTGCAACACCATACTCAGCTGGACATATATCTTAATATAGCCATGCACATGTTAAATAAGGAAAAGTGACCAAACTAACAAACAGATTAAATTCTTACAAATTTTGGGATGGTGATATAGCTCAGTGGCATAAGCACCTGCCTGGCAAGCCTGACGTCCTGAGTTTGACTCCTGGTATCCACATAAAGGAAAAAAAAAGGGCCGGTGATATCACTCAGGGGCACAATCGCCTGCTGGCAAGTGCGAGGTCCTGAGTTCAACTCTTGGTACCCACATAAAAAATAATAAATAAATTCTTACAAATTTAGCTAAGCTTTTGGCTCAAGATGGTAATTGTATCATTTGCTAAAGCTGGTCCTCAGCTGTTTCAATAAATGTTAGTGTATAATGTTTGAAACTTTTTATTGTGAAAAATCTCAAACATATAGAAAACTAGCACAATGAATATGATTATGCCTACCATTCAATTTCAATAATTGTTAACATTTTGCCATGTTTACTTTATCTATCACTGTAGAAAACAAAATCATTTTTCCTCTACTCTTATACCACAATCAACAGACTTCTGTAATGCTAGGTGTTGAGATTTCTCCCCAGCAGCAAGCAAGCAAGTCTGCAACAGAGGATACTAGCTAGTATCTTCAATTCTGACACTGTCTACTTAGAAATAGAGTCACATCCCACAAGATGACAGCTGGGTCCTTAAGATTGCCTCCTTCCTTTAGATGCCAGTAGAAGTCCCTGGTTATTTTATCTGTGCTTCTGACTAGACAACTATAAATTGGGGTTCCTGCAACCACCTTGTTGTATTTGATTAATTTGTTTGAGTGGGCATAGAACTCAGGGAAACACTTAAGTTTTTTGGTTTACTATAAAAGATATTACAAAAGATACAGATGAAGTAATGCATAGGGTGAAGTATGGGACAAGTGCAGAGCCTCTATGCCCTCTCTGGGCTCACCACCATCCAGGCACCTTTGTGCGTTCGGCTATCTGGAAGTTCTTCAAACCTTGTCCTTTGGGTTTTTGATAGAGGCTTCATTATTTAGCTTGGTGATCAACTTTACCTACAGATCCTCCTTCTTCCCTGGAGGTTGAAGAGTGGGACTAAAAGTCTCTACCTTATAGTCCTGTCTTGACTTTTGGGTAACCAGTTCCTATCATAAAGCCATCTACCATGTTTCCCTGAAAATAAGGCCTAGAAGGGAAATAATCAGCCTTGAAAACTAGAGATCAAAAATACCAGTCTCGGGGCTGGTGAGATGGCTCAGCGGCTTAAGCGCCTGCCTGGCAAGCGCGAGGGCCCGAGTTCGACTCCCGGAACCCACATACGAAAAAGGGGCCGGTGATATCGCTCAGTGGCACGGGCGCCTGCTGGCGCGCGAGGTCCTGAGGTCGACCCCCCGGTACCCACAAAAAAAAAAATACCAGTCTCAATCAGCCTATCCTGCCATCACTATTCTCTTGCTCAGGGGCTACTCTGTAAGGCCTCGCTCAATCTAACTAATTTTTTGAATTATCTAAAAGTGAATTGACTGTGTTACTTCTAAATATTTCAGTGTTCATCTTAAAAGGAAATACTTTTACATAACTACAAAATCTTTATTACACCTAAGACACAAATAAAAATATTCTAGTAATAGCATTTTAATATCATCTACTAATATCATTGCATTTTAATATCATCTACTAATATCATTGAGACCATATTCAGATTGCTGTAATTGATCACCAGATGTCTTTCCATAGATTTTAAAAACCATGGTTAAGGCTCATGTGTTGCATTTTGGTTATGTCTTTTTAGTTTGTTTGAGCTTAGAAGGGTTGTCCCATCTTTTCATGAAATATCTTTAAAGTTAAAAAATGGACAGCTGCATGCAAAGCAGGAGATCTCCAGGGGTCAGAAACAAAGAAAGAACCCATAAAGGAGAGAGAGAGAGAGAGATGTGTGGTGATAATGAGGGCGTCAGAACTGACACTGGCAGTAGCGGCTGGAGTTTCAGTTCCTACTTAGGGAGGGGACCAAAGGCCCCACACGTGTCAGGAAATAGTCTAGAATGAGCAACACTTTACATATGAATATTAAAACAAAAGATGTATCATTTCTTAACCTTTAGACAGACAAATATTTAAAGCCTCCCAAAAGTGCTGGGGAAATTGTGGGGAAATAAGCACTTTCCTACACTGCTGGTGGAAATATCAACTGGCTCAACCACTTTGGAGAATAATTTGTCAAAATGTGAAAAAATGAGAAGTGGCAAGGACATGCAATGGAATACTACACATAAGTGATGTTAGATCTATGTCTAGCATAGATACATAGAAACATAATGTTGAATGAAAATCATGCAATTATGTAAAGTTTGTACAAAAATACCATACATACTTTATGGATATATGTATGTTTGTAGAGTATAAAAATGGATGAGAATACACTCTAGGCCACAGTGGTTGCCCGAGACAAGAATGGCAATGCAGGTGGTGGTTTAATGGAAAATTTTAGCTATATTTCTAAGAAGTTTTTAATTGTATGAAGAAAATCTAACACAATATGTACAATTCTGGGTCATGGGAATATGAAGTTGATTATAATGTTCTTTGTACTTTTCTGTAGCTTTCATATTTCTCACAATTTAAAAGAAAGTTGAAACTCAGCTGAACCTACTTCAAAGGAGAAAGGGAGCCACAGAGTGTACAGAAAGAACTGTTTCTGCTCTTGTTAAAGTTCTACTTAAAGTCTGGAAAATTCAAAGGCCTTTCAAAAGAGTAGCAAGCCCAAGGCATAGGCATTTTTTCCTCACCAGGACCCAAGGGCACAAGATTCTGAATGTCAGTTTAGGACTCTGCTGAGGGTATTTCATCCAGTAAAATACACTGGAAGTAGAGAGGAGACTACCACCAAGACACAAACTTTATACAACCAAGAAATTCCAGAGGAAGAGGAATTGGCAGCAATCACTGAGGCACAAGACTAGATGTGAAGAAATGTTGGTCCAAGGCTGAGAAAAAGATGTGCAGATAATCCAAGTGTAGTAGGAAGAATAATGATCCCCCAAAAATGGTCCTAATTCCTGGACCCAGAACATTTGCATATGTGATTAAGATTAAGGACCTTGAGGTGAGGAAAAGTATCCTAGGTTAGCCTAATCTAACCACACAAGTCTTTAAAACTGGTAGATAACTGAAGAAAAGAAGCCACATGAGAGGATTCAATCTATGGCTGCTGACTTTGAAGATAAAGGAGAGACCACAAGCCAAGGAATGTAGGCAGCCTCTGTTTACAGCCAAGAAGAAAATGGCTTGGCTCTACAATTGCAAGTGATTGATTTCTGGTAACAAACCCAAAAAGCACAAATCAAATTCTCCCCTAAAGTCTCCAGAATGGAACAAGCCCACATTTATTATAGCCCAGTGAGACTTGTGTCAGACTTCTGACCTACAGACCTACAAGAAAATAAATGTGTGTTTCAAGCCACCAAGTTTGTGGTAGTTTGTTATGGCAGCAGTAGCAAACTATTGCAGCAAGGTTCTGAACCATGCCTGGAGTCATGCCTATTTCAAAATGATATGGCTGCTCACAAGAGAATGTAGAGGCTATGTCATCAAAACAAACCCACCCTCTGGGCAATGCTAGGATGCCAGGAGCACAGGGTTCAAAATGAGGATTTAAGAGATTTTTAAATAGACTTGACATTGAATAAGGAAGCCTTGGGAATAACCTGAAAATTAGGGGTATCACCCCAGGAAATTTCTAACTTTTCAAGAAGACAGAAATGACCCCAGTGCAACACTCAGAAAGAAGAAACAGTTAGCATGCAACGGCAAGCAGAAACACCAAAATGACACCCAGGATTTGGAGGCAGATTTATTTACGTCGATGGGCACTGATTGGGATCACTCCCAAAATATCAGGCCCTGATCTCTGGTGGTCTAGGGCTTTTATGGGATAAGCAAGCAGGAAGTATAGAAGCATATTGGCTTGGCAATTGGGGACTGGTTTATACAATGTGCATCATAGAGACCAGCTATGCATCACAGTGACCAGCTGTTTCTTTTCTTTTCTTTTCTTTTTTTTTTTTTGTGGGTACCGGGGGTTGACCTTGGGACCTCGCGCACCTACCAACAGGCGCCCTTGCCGCTGAGCGATATCACTGGCCCCTTTTTCGTATGTGGGTTCCGGGAGTCAAACTCGGGCCCTCGCGCTTGCCAGGCAGGCGCTTATGCCGCTGAGCCATCTCACCAGCCCTGACCAGCTGTTTCTAAGAGATAGGAGCAACCGGAACTGGAACAGGAACTATTACCTGGGCAACTAACAAACTGAAGTATAAACATAGACAGAACTCCACCCTCTCCTCATATGGTAAACTGAGTTGCCATAATTAATCTCTTGATAAATCCCAGCATACACGATGGAGTATTATTCAGCTACAAAGAAAAACAAAATCCTGTTATTTACAGGAAAATGGATGAAACTGGTGGATATCATACTAAGCAAAATAAAGCAAACATAAAAAGGTATTGCCTGCATTCTTTCATATGTGGAAACAAAACAAAAAGACTATCTGAAGGTAGAAGAGGGATTAATAGGGACTGGAAAAGAGCCTGGGAGGGTGGGGAGAGGTAGGTGGGACAGAACATAGAAGGGTGAATGGATGTGATCAACACTTGTATGGATGTATGGAAATATCACACTGAATGCTATTAATTTCTACAATTAATATGTGTCAATAATTATGATAAAAATAAAACGAAGAGACATTTCTAAAATAGATATGTAGGTAGGTGATGATAGATAAATCACAGCAGAGTTTAAACCTAGAGGCTGTGGACTCTTAGATAACTAGCACAACCTCACTTGTCTCCAATTGAAGTTTGCTATGGTTTGGATATAATTTGAGTGTGTCCCCCAAAGGTTCATGTTTTGGAAGCCTGGTCCCAGTGTGGTGATGTTGGGAGGTGATGAAACCTTTAACAGACAGAGCTTAGGGCAAGTTTGTTAGGTCACTGGGGGTGCTGTACTTGTCAGCAATTAATTTTGATGTAGAGGATTGAGTTTGTTCTCATCAGAGTGAGTCATTGCAAAGAGGGAGTCTGCCCCTCCACAGTCTCTCTGGCTTCCTGTCTTAATCAGGTGATCTCTCCCTCTCACATGTACTCCAGCCCTGATGTCTTCTACAGTGAGGCCCTGGCCAGAGGCCAGATTTGGCCACCGGATCTTAGACCTTCAGCTTTCAATACTGAATTAAATAAACTTCATTTCTTCAGGAAGTACCCATTTTGGATATTTTGCCATAGCAGTGGAAAACCAACCATGACAGAAAATGAAATCAAGGTAGGGGCCTGTAATCCCCACTATGTGGGTGGTTCAGGAAGGAGGATCATAAGTTCTGAGGCCAGCCTGGGAAACTTAGAAAGAACTTGTGTCAAAATAGAAAAAATGTTAAAAGGGCTAAGGTTGTAGCTCAGTGGTGGAATGCCCCTGGATTCAATCCCCAGCACTAAAAAACAAAACAAAATAGACAAGAAAGAAAGAAAAGAAGGAAGGAAGGAAGGAAGAAAAAGGAAAGAAAGAAGGAAAGAAAGAAAGAGAGAAAGAGAGAGAAAGGAAAAAGAGAGAGAGAAAGAAAGAAAGAAAGAAAGAAAGAAAGAAAGGTGATTTCCTCTTTCCTTTGTGTGTGCTTCTGTGCCCCAGATAGCACTGTCTGCACTATAAGCTTTGATTTCTAACAGTAGTGTGGGTCTGGACTGTATTATATACTAGTTTCTAGTAATATATTTTTGCTTGGAATAACTGCTTTGGGGGCTGAGGTTTGCTTGTGACTTTAAGAACTATTAAAATAGCCTTTATTAAAACAGCAGGAGTATGTATGCATTATAGAAATTAGAGAATATAGACAAGCAGAAACATAATAAAAACTAAATAAGTACAATTGTTTCCATTTGGGGTTCACCACTATAAGACAGTAGTGCATAACCTACAGCTCTCTCTGTGTTTGCACAGTTTTATTGTATTACCAAATGGAAAACATACTACACATACTGTTCTTCAGTCTACTTTTTTTAGTCATCAACCTTCTTTTTGCTGTTTCAGTAAATTTCCAACTTGTCTAACAACAGCTTCTATTCATATTTCCCCAAATAACCAAAAATGTCCCTTAATTTCATCCACATCAGTACTCAATACATACCATATATTACATCTGGTTCTTATGCCTTTTGAGTCTCTTTTAATCTAGCACAGACACCATTTTTAAAGACACTGATTTGCTGAACATACCAGGCTAATTGCTCTGCAGAATGCTCCACTTACTGGACTTGTCGTTTTTTTCCTTTGTCTTAGTTTCTTCTAAATTTTGTACATGTGGTATTGGTGCTGGGAAAATAGTATGTTCTTAGTTAACTTTTTGAACTTTTAGAAAGTGGGATATTTTGAGAATCTTAGTGTTGGATTAATTCTATTTTGGAGGTCCTACAGGAACACTATGAATTCCAGTGGCCAACAGCTCAGGTTGCAGTTGCTGAAGAAACCTCCATTGTCCTTGTGTATTAGAGCCAGGCCATTTTAGCTGGGACTGTGCAGAAACAAAAATTAAGGAGAAAATAACTTTGTACTTAAATTTCTCTGGAATTTTGGAATTAAATCTTTTTCCTAAAAAAATTCACAAGTGGAGAGATTTCACAGCACTCAAATTTTGGAAATTTCTGTATTATTTGGAACATTTTTATTCTGTCATTTGGGCTGAACATGCAACTTTTGGTAAACTCCAATGGACGATGTGGCTGGACATAACTTAGGATGGGAAATACAGTGAAAACAGACTTTATAGACTGGGATGCAGCAAGGAACATGGAGTTAATTACCATCCTATTATAATCTACTTCAGAGCTTTTTCAAGGCAAAATAGAATTGCCCGACATTGGTCTTCCTATAGCTGCTATAGGAAGAATGGTCCCATGCAGGTGGAACCTGAGGCACCCTGTTGAATTCTAGTCTCCTATTTCTGATACAAGTAGCTATACTCCTGAAAGACCATGAGTTTGGCTGTTAAACCCAATAGATAGCCAGGCAAGGTGGCACATGCATGTAGTTCCAGTACTTGGGAGGCTGAGGCAGGAGGATCACAGGTTTGAGTGTTTCATAAACAAACAAACAAACAAATAAATAAATAAATGCAAGCAAGCCTGGGGATGTAGCTCAGTGCAAAGGCCCCGGTTCAATCCCCAGTATTGCCCCCCCAAGATAGATTAATAGTTTTTTTAAAAATTGAAGAGTATTAAAGAAACTATGATTTCCCCTGTTATGGGTTGAATTGTGTTCTTCCAAACTTCATATATTGAAGCCCTAAACCAAGTACCTCAGAATATGATTGCATTTGTAGATAGCCAGGTTTCATTTGTACCAAGATCAAATTTGATAGCCTTCCTACCTGTGCACACTGGAGTGGCAAACTCAATACCAGGCAATTATTGCATCATCTCAAAAGAAACACTCATAATCAATTAAATTCACTATATTTGAATGCTCAGTCCCTGCCAAAACACAATTTAAATCCCCGTTTTAAAATAATGCGTTCACAGACATCAGGTCTACTATATAAAGAACATCATGAACTATTTATTTCAAGAAGCATTACAAAGTCTTTCTCGAGGGCAAAACTCTCTGAAAGGGGCTTTCCAGGATTGCTCAGAATATACATGTTCACTGGTACTAAATTAGATACTGTGGGACAATAGTAGGTATCACCATTTTAGTATTCATAACAGAATAGACATTCACCAAGAATCCCCTTCAATGTCATAGGAACTCTTCCTAGAGACATACTATCTTCTCCTTTCCGAGAAATAAGATAAGTTCTTAAAGGAGGTATAGCTGTGCATCAGTCTAGATTCTTGATTGCGAGCAACAGAGTTGGATTCTGGATGATTTAGGCAGAAAATGAATTCATTGAAAGGACATTGGGCAGCTTCCAGAATCAGTAGGCGGGCAGGAGAAGCAGGTTTGAGGCTAGAAACAACACTCAAACCATGCTGCAGAACTGGTCTGGTGAGGATTCCACTGTAGCACCTCAGAGCCTTCCAGTCTGCAGTTTTCACTGCTGTCACCCTACAGGGAGCTCTATTTTGCTGCAGATATTAGCACTGCCTGAGAGATACTCTTCTTGAGTCCTCCATTGTTTGCTTCTAACTCCTAAGACAAAGTCAGTGGTGACTGGAGTAGGTTATGTTCCAGCATCCTAGCTTTGAGGGAGAGTGAATGTGATACTATTGTTTGTAGAGGAAGATGGGTTCTGCCAGCTTCCAAGAATCACAAGATGGGGAAGTCCTCAACTAGAGGAAGTGGGTTCAAATGCACACCCAAAATGAATAGCAAATGACCTCACACAGGCTGACAAGGGCAGCTCAGAGTCACATGGCACCAAGTTAGTCACTGCTACCTCATTTAGAGACAGAGTAGAGGAAAGCAGAGTGGGCTGAGCCTGAGCTGAGGAAAGAGATCAAAGAAAGAAATAAGAAGTTCTTTCCATCCCCCCAGGACCTTAATATTTTGCTGCAATATTGAAGGAAACCCTAAATGCCTAAAGAGCAGGGAGGCCTTACTGAGAGCTTCAGGGCTTTGTACAAGCAGAGAAAGCAATTGGTGTTGTGCTCTCAATTCAATTTCCTTGTCTAGAAAGCCTGGCATGATGATTTGGGTGATCTGTGGGCAAGTGCGTAGTTGTAGGTGGGGAGAGAGATTTTTAAAGTTCTTCAGCAAATCATTACTTTTGATCCCTTGATGGACTGCATCTGAACCTAAATGGGGGCAAAATGAGGCACCACAATACCACAGTGTGTTTTCTGGTTGCAGTCATTTGGCTCCAAATATACGGTAAGG
The DNA here is from genome assembly GCA_028451465.1 of Erethizon dorsatum. Lineage (NCBI taxonomy): Eukaryota > Metazoa > Chordata > Mammalia > Rodentia > Erethizontidae > Erethizon > Erethizon dorsatum. The sequence continues at coordinate 44,934,319 of CM051842.1, forward strand.
ATTTTAGATATAATAATTCTATGGAAATTCTGCCCTAAAATTCTTAGCGTATAAATTCTCCTTTAAAAAAATTTTTTACAGCCCTGGGGATCAAACTCAGGGCCTCCTGTATGCTGGGTAAGCACTGTATCACTGAGCTACATCCCAGCCCTTCCCTAGATTTATATTTGCTGACAATAGTACTTCTACCAGCTAGGGTCCAGAAGCTCAGGACTTAGTCCTACCATTCCTGGTGAGATCCACAACCAGAGGGTTTTAACTTTTATTAAACATATTTGGGATGCTCAGTCCTGTTCAGGAATTACAATGGAACCAATATGAGGCATTGTTGGTATATACTGTACTTGAAATGCTACCAGGATGAATTCATGCTACAGGGTTTCTCATTACTTCTTGATGTTAGAATATGACATTTGGGAGCTCATTGATTATCTGACTTGGAGTGGGTAAAGGAGGCAAGGTAAGGAACTTCATTCAGTATTCTACTGTTTATCATAAACAAGAAGAGGAAAAATCAAGGGTAAAATCAGGATAATGGGATTGAGTGCTGTTGTGAAACTTGGGGCTGCCGCGTGAGCCATCACTAGATAGCTCCTTCTTAGTATGTGGTAAGGAAACTTGGCCCCCTCTGCTGTGTAAAAATTCTAATCAGAAAGTGGGGCAAGTCCGGATGAAGTGACCTACCAAAATAACTTTCTCATAAAGGAAGTAGTTAGGAAAACTATCCCCACACATTATAGGTAGACAAGAAATAACTCCCCACCCACCCACTCAGAAAAGAAGGCAAAAACAAATCTCTTCAAAATTGTGGAAAACAGTACCTAAACCATCAGAGAGTGAGAGAGTTGGGTAATAAATTCAAATGTGGAGGTGGAGACAGCCACCTATCAAGCTGCCCACCTACTTACAGCTCTGAGAAATCCTTTGCAGCACCCTTTGAATCAAACAATCCATTCATGGGGAATCTGGAGGTAGATGGGTAAAGTAGGTAACGTTGGCTGTCTGGTCAAATCCACCCCCCAACCTTCTTCCTTGCTAGATTGGTCTTGTGATCATTTGCTTAGGGAAATGATCATCCCTCCTTGACCAACATCACCTCCTCTTCACGAGCAACATCACCTGCCCTTCACATCTACCCTAAGCAGCAAAAAGCAGTCAGAGCAATAATCACCCTGTCCACTATCCTATGGAAGTATGATGATTGAGTCAGAGGAGGGAATGTAGGGGCAGATTAGAGGGACAGAAACAAAAAACCCAGGGCAAAACACAGATGACTAACATTGTAAAATCATCACGTGCTTATCTGTGGCTGACAATTGTAAGATCATCACATACTTATCATGTACCATGTGCTTAAAAACAATATACTCTACTGTATACTTATGAAAATGTTACTCATGTTTAAGAAATCCCCAACTGACCTTGTCCCCTTCCCCCAAACAAAGCTAAGACCCTGAATGGACTAGGCCACACCAATCAACAAAACAGTTTGCCCCTATAAGTATGGACACATCTCATACTCCCTGGGCCATCCCAAGTGGGATGCCCCCTATCTTGTGGCACCACTCTGCTGCTAAGATAGCTCTCTTTCTGCTTTCCCTGCATTTACCACACTTTAAATAAACTTTTGCTTCATACTATACCAGTCTTGACTCCCCCATTTTCCACTAAGAGCCCCACTTCTTCATTCTTCACCAGAGTGAGAGCAAGGACATGAAGAGAGGTGGAGGGTCATTATGGGGGACCCCTACCTCCCCCTTCAGAGACCCCTTGCCAGACACAACATTTTGATGACATTTTCTATCATAAAAGAGAACCACCAATAGAAAACAGAAAGCCCTGGCAAGATGAACTGATTTCTGTTCCCCTTAGATTATTACATGAGTTAAATATATATATTTATTACATGAGTCAAAAAAATATATATATATATTAAATGGCTCCGATGAGAGCCATTTTACTCTCTCTTCTCTTATCAACTTACTGTTGATACCGAGTGGCCTTGGACTCCAGCACTCCAAATTAACTATAATAGCCTTTCTGACAGAGAGAAAAGCTCTCCGGCAACTAGCCATTCTATTCCTCAAGTCTCCTAAAGGGAGAGCCTCCATGATTTAGCCATTATGGCCTTATTAGAGCCCATCAAAGAGGTTTCTTTTTTTTTAAATACACAAATTTAAGAAATAAAAAATTGGCACTATTTAGGAAAGTATAGGGGACCTTCTCAGGGTTGGCACCAGGGACAGCGGGTCATGACCAGGTCCCTGCCCAGGGGATGGGGGATCCCCCATCCAGAGCTGTGCTGATGTTCTCTGTTGGGAGATGCCTGGCAGAAGGCTGTCTCCCTTGGCGCAGTATGAGGTGCAAGGATAATAAACTTTCATTCTCCATTCATACCTAGAATTTTTTCTCTGCAGACTTTGAGGGCCAAAATGGCCAAATCTCCTTTTTTTCCCACAGACTGAGGGGGCCAAATCCTCAGTCATTCCATCAGCTCTCCTCTAGAAGTTCTCCTTAAACATTGGAAAAAAGTAGATTCCAGTCCCTTAAAGGAAAGGCTTTCATTTTTATTACACTGAGGTTTGGATGCATTACCCTTTGGGGGACCAAATACAGAGGTCCCCGGGAAGCTTTCTGAGTTATAACACTGTCCTCCAAGTAGATCTCTTTTATAAGAATGAAGAGAGAAAATAAAATGAGGTGCTCTATGTTCAACTTTTCTTCACCCTTCAGGGGCATCGCAAGTAGGTTTCTCAATGTTCCCTTGACCCCCTCTCCTAACTGCTGGGAAACCAAGATTCACACAAGACCGGGACTAAAGGAAAACAAAAGAAGCACCCTGGAGGGGGAGGTCAAGGCCTAACTCCTCCTTACTCTGAGATAAGCCCCACAGCTCCTTCTGCTAGATCACTGCCTCTTAGAAACAACAACAACAAAACCAAGATAGGTCTCATTTACTTACTTGAAATTGAAAAAAAAATCAAACAAGACCAAAAAATGTTTCATAGATGAGCAAATAAATATATAAGAGCTTTTAAAAAGGGCAGCTTCTCTATTCAAGTTAACCTCATGTCTTGATCTGATAGGTTTCCGTGGCCAGGTTCCTGGGACACAGAAGGCCTGACAAGTTTCCGTTTTCCTTTTTCTGACACAGAGACAAAAAAAAAAAAAAAAAAAAAAAAAAAAAAAAGAGAAAGAAAGAAAGAAAAAACAAATCCATCACACCTCCTGGTCACCTTTGGAATGCCTACTTAAACACTGGCCAATTTGAATAGATATTTTCGTTTAACTGATATGCTTAAAACATTTCTTGTGCTTTGTAAACACTCACACTACAATTACAGGGTTAACTTGCTTTTCTTTCTGCTTTCTGCTGGTACTAAGATAATTTAGCTGTTCAAGGTTACTTGGAGAGTCAGTTGGCAGCCAGTCAAGCTGGCTCATCAGAGATGGCAGTAGACTTTTTTTTTTTTTTTGGTACCGTGAATTGAACTCAGGACCTCACACTTGCCAGTGGTGGTGGACTCTTGAATATCCAATGCAGATTATTAATGAACTCATTCTCTTTACTAGTGATTGGTTCAGGTGTGAGCCTGAGACTTGGTTTTGAGACCAGAGAGAAAATCTTCTGGGGAACTTTTGGAAAAGGTCTTTCTCTGTAATAAAAAGAGATGTATAGGAGGAAATTCCCCTCTTAACAGGATGCTGTGTCTGCATATGATACTGGCACTGCTATAGCTATCTTGCAAACAAGAAGCAAGATCTACTGTCAGCAGAGGAAGGCCAAGGAAAAAAAAATGAAAGCTCCTAGACCTTTGATGATGTCATTTTATTCCTGATTAAATCAACCCTGAAACCACTATGCAGGGATTTTTGTTTCAGTTCTGGAAAATGATCCATCCCCTTTGAGAGAAAGGGGGGGGGAGAGAGAGAAAATAGTATGGTAGTAGATAATGGTAGTAGATTATGAGAGCTCAAATTGTGACACACATATTTATGGCAAGAAGTCCTTGAGGGTAGGCTGAGATTCTGAAAAGATGAAACATTTTTGGATGTGATAAGGCATACCTGTAATCCCAGTTACTGAGGAGGTTGAGTCAGGAGGCTTGAAAGTGAATAGCTTAGGTAACTTAGTGAGACCTTGTTTCTAAATAAATAAATAAATAAATAAATAAATAAATAAATCTAGGATTATAGCTCAGTCATAGAGTGCTTGCCTAACATGTACAAGGCCCCGGATTCAATCCATAGTAAAAAAACAAACAAACAAACAAAAAAAAACCGAATAGAATTTTTTTAGTTCAATATGGTAGAAAAGCCACCTAAACTTGTTCAAGCAAAGATTTTATTTTATTTTTTTATGTGGGTACCGGGAGTCAAACTCAGGACCTCGCACTTGCCAGGCAGGCGCTTATGCCGCTGAGCTATATCACTGGCAAAGATTTTTTTTTTAATTAACAATTTTCTTTCTTTCTTTCTTTCTTTCTTTCTTTCTTTCTTTCTTTCTTTCTTTCTTTCTCTCTTTCTTTTTCTTTCTTCTTTCCCATTTCTTTCATTTGGTACTGGGAATTGAACACATGGCCCTCACACTGAGCTACATCTCCAGCACCTTTTTACTTTTTGAGACAAGGTCTTGCTAAATTGCCTAGACTGGGCCTGAACTTGTGATCCTCCTGACTCAGCCTCCTAGAGTGCTGGGATTACAGGAATGTGCCACCATGCCCAGCTTTAACAGTTTTCTCGGGATCTAGTTGACACATAATAAACTTCACATATTTCAAGTGTACAATGTAGAAAGTTTTGACATATACAGTATATGTGTATATATCTCACAGTCAGAATAATGAATATATCCACTATTATTCAAAATTTCCTTGTACTGATTTGAAATTCCTCCCTCCCACCTTTGCCACTCTGCTCTCATCCACAGGCAACCACTGGTCTGCTTTCTGTCACTATATCGAAATTATCGAGTTTTGACAGTTCTTTATATATTCTGGATTTAAGTCCTTTACCAAATATGTGATTTGTAACTATTTGCTCCCACTCTGTGACATGTCTTTTCTTTCTTTTAACAGTGTCTTTCGAAGAGCAGAATTCAGGCTGAGGGTTAGCTCAGTGGTAGAGTGCATGGAAGCCTGAGGTCCTAGGTTCAATTCCTAGCACTGGAAAAATAAAAGATCTTTCCAAAGAACAGAATTCTTTTATTTTGATGAAATGAAAGAGAAATTTTAACTCATTATTTTATATGTTTATTTATTTATTTTGCTGCTGGGGATGCAACCCAGGGCCATGAATATGCTAGGCAAGTACTCTTTCATAGAGCTATACCCTAGCACTTGAGTCATTATTTTGGTTAGAACACCTAACAGAAAATAGAACCCAAATAGAAAACAATAATTAGTGATAAGAAAAATTTGTTATGTCTAACTCAGTATAGTAATAAGTTCTGAGGTAAGATGGCTCCAGTGTTTGTTAATTTAGCTGCTCAAAAATGTTATCAAGGATTCAAATTCTTTTCATCTTTCTGCTCTCCCATTCTCAGCCTCCTAGTTACAAGGTAACTGCTGAAGTTCTATGTATCACATCTAGACAGGCAGCACCAAAAAGAATAATCTGGACTACCTTCTCTACATGTCTCTCATTAGGAAAAAAGACACTTCTTTGGAAGACCCTCAGCAGACATCTGACATCTCATTGACCAAACACTAGGTCACATGACCATCCACAAACTAGTATAAACCCCTTAGTTCAGGAGTTGACAAACTACTGCTTGTGGCCCAAATCCAACCTCTTTCCTGTTTTTACAGCCAACGATATAACAATGATTTTTACATTTTAAGTGTATGAATCAAATAAAATAATATTTGAGACATGTGAAAATTATATGAAATTCGAATTTCTGTGTTCAGAGAACTTTCAGTTTTAACCTGGAGATGTAGGAAGCTAGATGTTGCTCCTTCCCTAATAAGAAAAAACTATACAGCCTGCAAATGAATAACTTTTTATGAATCCTTCAGAAAACTAAAGTTGCAGATTAAGGACCTGAAGAGAGACAGGGACTTTCAGGGAGACAGAAGACTCTAGTATATTCTTACCTGGGATAGATTTTACATTAAACTAGAATTTTTATTATTTTATATTTTGTGGTTCTGGGATTTAACCCAGGCCTTGTTCATGCTAGGCAGGTGCTCTACCACTGAGCTACATCTCCAGCCCCCCAAACTAGAAATTTTGATAAATTGCTGGAAGGCATTGCTGGAGTGTGAGCTACTGGGAGTGTGTATCTCCTGGGAGCTGCTGATGGAGGCATTCCCAATCTGTTGTTGCGTATTCCTCCAGGAGCCCCAGGTTCTTCCAAAAAAGATGGAAAGAATTCTGAGAAACTTCCCTTCCTGTTCTCTCGCTCTTTGCTCCCTGTCCATGGTGTGGGCTGGGAGAGGGTCACAGTAGCCATTGTGGTATCTAAAATCTGACCGAGTCTTTCTACTATCTCCTTTATGGAAAAAACCTGGCTTAATCTGCAGTGAGAAGGATCCAGTGGAAGGCCCTGATTGGGGAAATCACAGCTGAGATCTGTAGAATTTTGAAGAAAAGCACCAGCACCTTTTCATTAAGCACCGATCTTTTTCAGTAACACATCTTGGTTTGCTCTAGTGGTGACTGCCTCTAGGATACCTGTAGGTGTACAACCTAAGATGCATCTCATTAATTTTTTCTGATCTTCAAGTGATAAACTATATCATTCCCTCCTATAGCACATAATGAGAGGGAAATAAATACATGATTGGGTTTAAGCAGACCCAAGAGGCACATGTAAGTTACATGAACAGGTAGCTCAGGTTCCTGGGCTCCCACACTTGTGGGATCATGAAGAATTACCTATGGCCAGATTATGGAGGAATTTTTTAAAAACCTATTGGGCCAGGTGCAGTGGCACATGCCTGCAGTCCTAGCTACTCAGGAGGCTGAATTTGGAGGATTGCTTGAACCCAGGAATTCAAGAAACTTCATCTCAAAAAAAAAAAGCCAGACATAGTGGCACACACCTGTAATAATGGCACTCTGGAGGCTGAGGGAGGTTGAGGAATAAGGATTGTAAATTTGAGGTCAGCCTGCGCTATCACTCAGCTGAGAGAGACATTTCCAGTATTACAGTTTCATTCAGGTATTGTAACAGAAAATGCCCCCCCCCAGCCAGTATACTTCAGTTTCTGGTTGCTTCTGTCTTTTAGAAAAGGCTGGTCACTGTGCTGCATAGCTGGTCACTATGATGCACATTGTATAAACCAGTCCCCAATTGACAAGCCATTCTGCCTCTGTACTTCCTGCTTATCCCATAAAAGCCCTAGACCACCAGAGATCAAGGCCTGATATTCTGGGAATGATCCTGATCAGTGCCCTTCGACGTAAATAAATCTGCCTCCAAATCCTGAGTGTCATTTTAGTATTTCTGCTTGCTGTTGCAGTATGGCCCTGAAGGACATTAGGGAAAGGATACTTTCTTAGTGGACAGAACTTGAAAGGGTAAATCTGGTTGTCCGCTTTGCCAGGAAGAAGAAATAGAAGTATGGATCTAGACTGAATCGTAGGCAATTTCTAATGGTTTGGTTGGAGGGTCAGGGATTGGAAAGAAAAGATTGGAGGTTAGATGGCATTAAGATCTGAAGATGTTATGGTTTATAACGAGGTGTCCCCCAAGAGCCTTATGTGCTCATAGGTGGGGCTTTTGGAAGGTGATTGTATTAAGGGGGCTGATAGCTGACTTGCAGTTAGGAGGTGGTTTATGGTAGGAAGAAGTAGGTGTCTGGGGGTGTGGTATGGAAGGGTTTATCTCCCTTCCCAGTTCCTCCCTTCACTCTCTTTCTGCTTCCTGGTTGCCATGCCATGAGCATCTCTCCTCCAGCATGCACCTTTGCCATGCCGCCCTGCCTTGGAGGCAGCTGACTATGGACTAAAATGTGAGCCAAAATAAACCTCTCCTTCCCTAAGTTGTGGGTGTCAGGTATTGTGTCTCAGTAAGGAGAAAGTGACTATGACAGGGAAACAGGCATGAACATAGAACTTTCAAAATGTTCCCAGAATTTGAGACTTGGGGGATGGTTCTGGGGATCAAATCAAGGGCCTTGCACAATGCTAGGCAAGTGCTCTAAACCCTGAGCTACATCTCCAGCCCAGAAACTTTTTATATACAGTGTTACCTGCATGCTTGTCATTAATTGCTCCTGAGAAGCACTGCAAGTACCATAAACTATGAGCACCAAACAAATTGTTCTGGCTGGAAAGGGTAGTGAGTCACAAGGCAATTGACACTAACAACTTCTAGCTTGCATGTCAAGTACCAAACAAAGGAGTACTGGGACAAAATTTTATCGTCAAAATGCATCCAGTACCAAATTTGATGAGTTTCAAAGTAGTCAAGTACCAAAGTATGACAGTAACTTGAAAATACTCACTGAAGTCCCCAAATATAGGACAGGCTTTCAATAATCATGTGGACAAGATGACCCATTATAAGAACATCAGTCAGTTTTCTTTCCCAGACACCCCATTGCTTGTTCAATGGGCTAATGAACAAAGGAGAGTTATTACACTCAAGACTGAATTGGCCTCATAAGGCCAAATTGGCCTTTTCTGAGTGACAAATTTGTTAATGCTAGTCACTTATCATGAGCTTCCAATGTGGGCTTATGGCTTGACAGGACAAACAAATTCCATTGTGGCAAGTTGATTATACTAGACTCCTTCCCTCATGGAGACAGAAGTGATTCATTGTCACTGGGATGTCTCACTATTCTGTGAATGGATTTACCTTCCTTGCCAACCATGACTCTCCAAATCTCATCATCTATGGGCTTACTGAATACCCCATTCACCATCATGCCATCACAGAGAACATGGCTCTGACCAAGGAACCTCAAACAGAAAAAGTCAGGCAATGAACTTATGTTCATAGAGCTGACTGTTCTTGCCTCATATCCCAGCACCTAAAAGTAATTTGGACTTATAGAATGGGAAGGGCAGTTATGGCACCAATTGGTAGGCAATACTTTTTTATGTTGGGGTGGCATCCCACAGTAACTAATAAATATGTAGTGTTTTCTCTCTCATGGCCAGAACACATGGATTCAGGAATCAAGGAATGGAGTAGGGAATGGTCTCTTCTATTATTACATTTAATGAATCACTTGTAAAAAATTTGCTTCCTATCCTTGTAAATCTCGACTCCTCCAGTTTAGAGGTTTTAGTACATAAGAAAGGAATGTTTGGGCCGGTGAGATAGCTCAGCAGCATAAGCGCCTGCCTGACAAGCGTGAGGTCCTGAGTTCAACTCCCGGTACCCACATACGGAAAAAGGGCCAGTGATATCGCTCAGCGACATGGGCGCCTGCTGGTGCGCAAGGTCCTGAGGTCGACTCCCGGTACCCACAAAAAAAAAAAAAAAAAAAAGCAACTCCATAATGGCAGGGCCACTAAAGGCTCTGAATTTAGAATGGATAGTAGAGGAGAGAAGTCATAAATGTCAGCCACAGATTCCCAATCAGTTGTAGAAGTGAAGATTTCCCCTTGAATATTTTTATTTTATGTGTTATTCATAAGTTATATATATTTCTATATGTTTTAAAATTAATTTTCTTTCACTCTTTCCATTGACCTATGTAAGAAGTTACAAATGTGGTGGTGAACTTAATTATTTAGTCCATAGGTAGCAGAACCTAAAGATCAGGATGTAACTGGAGAAGGAAAGGACATTATCCAGAGATCCTGGATTCCAGTCTGGATACAGTAACTATTGAGACTTTTATTGACTCTATGGCAAATGGAGTGAGTGAGCTTTCAGTCGTTCATAGAGTAGTTGCATTATAGAAGGGGGGATTTTTTAAAAACTTGTTTATAGGAAGGTGGCTATTGGTCAGAGAAGGAGTGGGCTGGGTAGAGAATTGCTGCTTTTGCCCATAGGACATATGTCCTCCATCTTTGCCTAACAATTCCTTTTCCACTGAGAACTCCCCACCCTAATAATTATACTCTTGGTGGAACTGTTCCTTAAATTCTCTTATTTCCCATGGTGAAGGGATGAGCGTGTGATCTAGTTAAGGCCAATAAGGCTCTCTCAGGATGTCAAAACTTGAGAATAACACACAAAGATAGGGAAAAATGATAGGAGCTGATTCATCTCAATAATATATCCTATGTATTTGAACTGATTACCTAAATCCTAAAAGTTGTCCTAATTCATGTCCTTTGGTTTAGTTGCTCAGTTTCCTCTTTAATTCTATGAGTTACTCCATTCTTTTAGTAAATTCCTTTTGCTCTTTTATTAGAATAAATCAGTTTTTTTTCCTTGAAATAACTAATGCTCCATTATATATTGCTGAACAAAGCAAGCAAGTCATAAAGCAGTATGGAGGAGGGTAGATTAAGACAGAGGACTGAGCACATGCACCAGTATCCTGCTCCTACCATATTACTTGGAAATAACAGAAATATATGAGTATTTTGCAGTACTGGGGATTGAAGTAGGGTCTTTGCACTGAGCTATGTCTCTAGTCCTTTTTTTAATTCTTTATTTTGAGACAGGGGTATCCCTAAGTTGCTAAGTTGCCCAGCTGGACTTGAAATTGTGATCCTCCTGTCTCAGCCTCCCAGAGTGCTGAGATTACAGGCATGTGCCACCAAGCCAGTCTCAGAAATAATGTATTTTTATAAATATAAATAGAGTGCTTATAAGCTAAAAGAGTTACTCCACTAGATTTTGAATTGTGAGGAATCTGTGAAAGAAAAAGGGTGGATGGAATTGGAAAGACAAAGGAAACCAAATCCTTGAGTCATAACAGTAAGTAAAATATGTTGCATAAGGTGGGGGCATCTTGGAGGAGAAGTCATTCTAAGCTCAGAGATAATAGAAACTTGTAGCATAAGAGAGCTGAAGGTGATTTTTTGAGGGAAGAAATGAGGACAGTCACATAAGGAGCTCTTGGACTGTAGAGGTAAGATGGTATCCAAGAAACTTATGCCCCTTGGAAGGAAAGAAATTCCCCCAACCACAGAAGACCACCTACAAGTGCACTCTGTCTAGGTGTGTATCTGCTACACCACCAGTCTCAAAACTGGACACAGGTTTGGGCAACACAATACAGCACTTGTGCAAGGCTCAGGGAAAATCAGCATTTAATATGATTCCTCTATTTGATCTTTGTAAAAAAAAAAAGGGAAAAACAATCTCATCAAACATATTTATGGAGAGAATATACACATTCTGCAAGCATAACAGACAGTCTAAGAGAATATACTGTAAAATATTAACAATGGTTACACCTTAGAGGTAGTGAGAAAACTACTTCTTTTTACTTTATAGGATCTCTATTGTTTTGATTTTTTTCTCTTATTTTGACATGCATGTTTTTTGGGAGCTTACTTTAATTGGCAAAGTGGTATCAATTTATTTGTTTGTTTGTTTTAAAAGTTTCTTATTTTTATTGCTAAATATTTGCAGTACAGAATGATTATATTCCTCATGGGAGTTTGGTACATACAGATAAATGTTCTTAATTCTTTATTCATTCCTTTCCCCTGCCCTCCCTCCCCTTTCTCTGCATCTTTTGATCGCCTTCTCTTTTTTTTTTTTTTTTTTGTGGGTACCGGGGATCGAACTTAGGACCTCGCGTGCCAGCAGGCACCTGTGCCGCTGAGCGATATCACCGGCCCTTTTTTCGTATGTGGGTTCCGCGAGTCGAACTCAGGACCTGGCGCTTGCCAGGCAGGTGCTTATGCCGCTGAGCCATCTCACTGGCCCAATCCCCTTCTCTTTTGTAAAAGACCAATATCCCTATTTTCTATTTTCTTTCTTTTATTTTGATCTTTATTTATATTTTGGGTTTCTCACATAAGAGAAACCATGTGATATTTAAGCTTGTGTGTCTGATTTATTTCAGTTAATATTACAGTCTCAAGGTGTAACCATTTTCCTACAAGTACTCAAGTTTATCCTTTTTGGCAGAGCAGTATTCCATTGTGTATAAATGCCACATTTTCATTTTTTGTATTTTTATTGGTACACATTTGTAGTACATAATGATTACATTCGTAATGGGGAGTTGATACATGTATGGAACACATCTTTTTTTTTTAATTTAGAAAGCAAAGTTTATTTAGGTTCATGGTTCTGGGGCTGGAAAGTCCAAGATTAGTGGCCTCATCAGGTGAGGGTCTTTGTAGCACAGTGGAATCCGGAAAGGCAAGTAGGCATGTGGGAAAGAGGCAAAAATACAAGGGTGCAGCCTCACTTGATAACAACCCTTTATAGCAACCTTTATATCTATATCTCATGAGACCAAATGCACTCCTGAAGAAAGGCCTTAAAATCCCTCTTCATGACCTAATCACCTCTTAAAAGTCTACCTCTTAACACTACTACAGTGGCAATCAGATTTCAACATGAGTCTCAGAGGGAACAAGCTATATGCAAACCATAACAAAATGGAACACATCTTAATTCTTTTTTTTTTTATGTGGGTACCGGGGGGTCGACCTCAGGACCTCGCGCGCCAGCAGGTGCCCGTGCCGCTGAGCGATATCACTGGCCCCTTTTTTGTATGTGGGTTCCAGGAGTCGAACTCGGGCCCTCGCGCTTGCCAGGCAGGCGCTTAAGCCGCTGAGCCATCTCACCGGCCTTTTAATTCTTTTTTAAGAAATCTCTTTCCCCTCTTCTCCCTCCCCCTCCCTATTTATAGTACATGTTTATAGTACATAATGATCACATTCCTTATAGGCACTTGGTATATATACACAACACATCACAATTCTTCTTTTAAAAAATCTCATTTCCCTCCCTTCACTCCATCTCTTGGATGCCTTGCCATACGCTAAAGATCTATCTCATTGTTTCCTATTGTCTATTTTTTATTTTGTTCTTTATTTATAATTTGGGTTACTCATATAGCAGAAAACATGACATTTAATCTTGTGTGTCTGATTTATTTCAGTTAATATATTACTGATATATTATTCATATAGCAGAAAACGTGTGTCTTATTTAGTTCACTTAACATTATGGCATCCATCTCCCTAAAAATGAGTCAAGCTTATCCTTCCTTATGGCAGAAGACTACTCCACTGTGTATAAATACCACATTTTCTTTATCCATTGATCTGTTGATGGACATACAGGCCACTTCTAAGATTTAGATATTGTGAATTTTGCTGTTATAAAAATTCATATTCATGTATCACTGTAATACCATGTCTTTAGCTTTTTTGGGAAGATACCTAGAAGGGGAATATCTGGATCAAATGGAATTTCTAGTTTTAGTTTTTGAGGTATCTCCATACTGATTTCCATAATGACCGTACTAGTTTACACTCCCACCAACAAAGAATGGTTCCATTTTCCATACAGCCTTGCCAGCATTTGTTATTATTTGACTTGCTGAAGACAGCTGTTCCTTTTAGAGACAAATGCAATCTCAGTGTTGTTTTAATTTGCATTTCTGGAATGGCCAACAATGTTGAGCATTTATCTATGTATTTATAAGCCATTTATACTTATTCTGATAAGTGTCTACTCATCTCAGTTGCCCATTTTTCGATTGTGTCTTTTAATTTGGGGGATCTAATTTTTTTGAGTTCTTTATATATTCTAGATATTAGTTCTTTGTCTGAGGAATAGCTGGCAAAAAATTTTCCCCATCCTATAGATTATCTCTCTGTTGTTTCTTTTGCTGTGCAGAAGCTTTTTAATTAGATATGATCCCATTTGTTGATTCTTGATGTTATTTCTTGTGCAACTGGTGTTCTGTTCAGAAAGTCCTTGCCTATGCCTTTATCTTCAGGAGTTTTACCTATTTTGTCTTCCAGCAGATTAAGCATTTCTGTTTTAATATTTAGATCTTTGATCCATTTTGATTTCTTGTTGCCCAGGATTGCTGTTGCTATTCTAGGTCTCTTCTGGTTCCATATGAAATTTAGGATTGTTTTTTTCAGGTCCTGTGAGGAATGCTATTGATATTTTGATTGGGACATGTGAAATCTATATATTGTTTTTGGAAGCATGACCCTTTTGACTATTGCAGTACGGAATGATTACATTCCTCATGGGAGTTTGGAACATACAGATAAACATTCTTAATTCGGTACTGTTCTATCTATCCAGGGTATATCTTTCCATTTTCTGGTGTCCTCTTTGATCTCCTTTTTCAGAGTACTGTAGTTTTCATTGTAGAGGTTTTTCACTTCCTTGGTTAGGTGAATTCCTAAATATTTCATTTTTCTTGATGCTGTTGTGAAAGGTATTATTTCCCTAATTTCTTTCTTGGTGAGTTTTTTATTATTGTACAAGAACATTACTGATTTGTGAGTGTTGGCTTTGTATCTTGCTATGCTACTGAATTTGGTTATTAATTCTAGGAGTCTCGTGGTGAAATTTTTTGGGTCTTCTATGTAGAGAATCATGTCATCTCCAAATATAGGTGTGGTGATAGAAGATATCTTTGTATTGTTCTACATTTTAGAGGGAAAACTTTCAGCTTCTCCCCATTTAATATGATGTGGGCTGTTGGTTTGTCATCAATGGTTTTTATCAGATTGAGATAGGGTCCTTCTATACCTATTTTGTTCAATTTTTTTTTATCATGAATGGATGTTACATTTTGTAAAACGCTTATTTTGTGTCTATTGAGATGATCATGTGAATTTTATCCTTGCTTCTGTTCACGTGGTGTATTACATTTATTGATTTGCATATCTTGAACCATCGCTGAATACCTGGAATGAATCCTTCTTGATCATGATGTATGATCTTGTTTTTTTTATGTGGGTATCAGGAGTCAAATTCAGGACCTCACGCTTGCCAGCAGGCGCTTGTGCCGCTGAGTCATGTCACCGGCCCATGATGCATGATCTTTTTGATGATTTGTTGGATTCCATTTGCCAGTACCTTATTGCAGATTTTTTCATCTATGTTCATTAGTGAGATTGGCCTGTAGTTCTCTTTTTTTGGTTGCATTATTTTTCTGGTTTTGGAATAAGGGTAATATTAGCTTCCAGGAACGACTTTGGGAATATTCTTTCCCTTTCAATTTCATTGAGAGTTGGAGGAGTATTGGCATTAGATCTTCTCTAAACTTCTTATATAATTTGACAGTGAATCCATCAGGCCCTGGCTTTTCTTAGTAGGTAGTTTTTTTATTACTTCTTCAGTTTGATCGACTGATATTGGATTATTCAGGATTTTTATATCTTCTTGGTTCAGCTTTGGTAGTTCACATGCATTTAAGGATTTATCCATTTCTTCTGAACTTTTGAGTACAGGTCCTCAAAGTAGTTGCCAATGATATTCTGGATTTCAGCAGAATCTGATGTAATTTCACCTTTTTAAATTTCTAATTGCATTGATTTGGGTCTTTTCTTTCCTTTTTTTGGGGAAGATTGGTAGGAGTTTGTCCATTTTGTTTATTTTTTCAAAGAACCAACACTTTAGTTTGATTCTTTGTATTGATTTTTAGGCTCAATTTTATTGATTTTTGCTCTGATCTTTATAATTTCCTTCCTTTTATTAGCTTTGAATTTGGATTGTTCTTTTTTTCTAGGACCTTGAGGTGCATAATTTGTTTTTCATGTGAGCTTACCCTGTTTTCTTACGTAAGTATTCACAGTTATAAACTTTCCTCTTAGGGTTTCTTTCATTGCGTCCTATAGATTCTGGTATGTTGTACTTATATTATAATTTGATTCTAGGAAATATCTAATTTTTTCCTTGATTTAAATTGTAACCCATTGGTTATTCAAGAGGGTATTGTTCAATTTCCATGTGTCTGCATAGTTTCCGTGGTTTCTGTTGCTATTTATGTCTAGTTAATTACACTATGATCTGGTAATATATATGGGATAATTTCAGTTTTTTTATGTTTGTTTAACATATTCATGACGGGGCCATAATTTGCATGTCTTACTGCTAGGTGGCTCTGATTTGAATTTGATTGTTCCTGTTGGCTTGAACCACTGGTGCTACATGCATGACTGTCGCATTGGGTGGTTTAAACCACTGGTGGTATGTAATTGGTATGAATAGTATTAATTAATATTTGTATTTGAGCAGTAATTGTTCGAATTCAAGTGACTAACTAGATTTGGTCCATTTACAGAGTTTTTGTTAATTTTATTAGTAAAAAGAACAAAAAAAAAAGTGATTAGATCCACTTGTACCACCAGTGGTACAGTCATCCATGTACCACCAGTGGTTCAAGTGGTTGAGAACATGTTAAGCATGCTTTGTGGGATAGTATGTGCTCTATTTTGGAGAAAGTCCAATGTGCTCTTGAACATGTATTCTGTTTTTATTGGGTGGAATAATCTGTGGATATCTATTATGGTATTGTATTTGATGGTTTGGTTCAACTTTGGTATTTCTTTGTTGATTTTTTTGTCTAGTTGGTCTATTTGTGACAGTGGGGTATTGTGGTCCCCCATTATAATTGTATTGGTATTTATCTGATTTTTCATGTCCATTAATGTTTGTTTTGTGATGTTGGGCATGCTGGTGTTTGGTATGTATAGGTTTATAATTGTTATTTCTTCCTGTTGAATTGTTCCTTTAACCTGTGTGCAATGACCTTCTTTGTCGCTTCTGATCAGTTTTAGCTTGAAATCAACTTTGTCTGAAATTAGCATAGCTATTCCTGCTTTTTTTCTGCATTCCCATTGCATGGCATATTGTTTTCCTTCCTTTTTTTTTTTTTTGGGGGGGGTACCGGGGGTCGAACTCAGGACCTCGCGCACCAGCAGGCGCCTGTGCTGCTGAGCGATATCACCAGCCCTTTTTTCCTATGTGGGTACCGGGAGTCGAACTCAGGACCTCGCGCTTGCCAGGCAGGCGCTTATGCCCTTGAGCTATCTTACTGGCCCTTCCTTTGATTTTTAATGTGTAAATTTCTCTTTGAGTTAAATGCGCTTCTTTTATACTGTATATCTTTGAGGGTTTGCTTCTTGATCCATTCTGCCAATCTGTGTCTTTTGATTGGGGAATTGAGACCATTCACATTGAGAGTTATTGAGTTTTACTACTAAAAGGTATTGACTTATTCTTGTCATTGCTTATTTTCTTGTTGCTGATTTCCTTTTTTTCCTTTGTGTTTAACTGCTTACCCTGACAGGTATATTCATTTTATTTGACTTTTTGACATTGTTGGCTTCATTGTCTCTATGTTATCATTGAACATTTTTTGTAGTGTTGATTTGGCGGTCATGAAATTCTTGAGGTGTTCTTTGACATGGAGATACCTTATTTTTTATAAGTTTGTTTTATTTTATTTTATTTATTTTAAAGAGAAAAAAACAATAAAACAATGGTGGAGAATTTCAAAACAAGGTAATAGGAAATTAACAATGGTTGATATATTCCTTATTTCTTCATCAATTTTGAAGGAACATTTTGCAGGATATATAATTTGGGATTGGAAGTTGTTATCTTTAGGGCTTGAAACATTTCATTTCAAGCCCCTCTCCCCTGCTTAAAATCTGCTGTAATTCTAATGGCTTTACCTTTATAAGTGATTCATTCCTTTTCTCTAACAGGTTTTAAGAGTTAGCAGGTTGTTTGTGTAGTTTTTTGTTTGTTTGTTTATTTGTTTGTTTTGGTTTTTTGGGACAGGGTCTTGCTATGTAGTTCAGGCTGGCCTCAAACTTGCAGCAATCCTCCTGCCTCAGCCTCTCAAATGCTGGGATTATAGGCGAGTGCTACCACACCCAGCCTTTTAACAGCTTTTAAGATCTTGTCCTTTTGTCGGACTTCTGGGATTTTGACTATGATGTCCCCTGGAGAAATTGTTCTTTTTTCTTATTTGGGGTTCTGTCTGCTTCACTTACCTGTATGGTTATTATTTTCCCTATGTTGGGGATTTCTGCTAACAGGTTTTTATGCCATTTTTGCTGTCTTCTGATTTTTCACATATTCCAATTAATCTTAGACCAGTCTTCTTTGCATTGTCTAACAGCTGTTGGATCCATTTTTCATGTTCTCTTTTCATTTTTAAGGTGTCTTTTAGTAGTTCATTTTTGATAGCATCCCTGTCTTCTAATTCCAAAATTCTGCTATCACTTTGATTCTTCTCTTCGTACATTCAATATAATTTTTAATCTCCTGGATTTGTGATTGAAACCTCTTCATGGACTCTAATTCTTTGCTAAACTGGTTATTCATGCTTTGTATGATTTTGTTTTGCTCAGAAAGCTATTTATTAATATCTTCTGAAGGCTACCTGATCGTTTTGTGTATTACTTCTATTATCTGCTTAGTTATATCTTCTTTGATCCTACTGAGCACCTCTTTGAGCTGTTTTTTTAAAGTCTTATGTTATCTTTTCTAATGGTGTGGGTGTTGTTATTCTCCCCTCAATGTCCTCTGTATTGGCTTTGGGGGGTTGGGAGTTTTGGGAGGTATTTTGTTGCCTTGTCTTCTCATATTTGTTTGTTGTGCTTTTGCTGAGGTTTTGGGGCACTTATAGTGGAAAAACTTTGTTGCTAGTATGGAGATCTCTTTAGTTAGTCTGCTTTTCAGTGATGTACTTGGACATGACTAATTATAGTCCTTTGCCTCTGCCCCAAGATCCAAGCACTTCTCTTAATTTGAGAGGGGAGGATGCAGTGCAATTTGCCCAGGATCTAGTTATCTGGGAATGGACCCCAATATTAATGTCGTAAAGGTAATCAGGGTGTTTTCATACAGAGAAAACTCATCCATAGCAGCAAATGTGTGACCCTAGCAATATGAACCAAGTCTGCTAAAATAGTGTCATCCAAGATAAATTAGATATTAACATACTATAAAAACTAATAATGTACCACTCTTAGCCATGGAAAAGAAATCTATAATTATAGTATAAACACTAAGACAAACCCAGATAGTAACACACAGCTAATACGTACTAAATGCAATGGCTATATCTCCACTAATAGTAGAAAAGAATTCAACAACATTAACTATATAAAGATTAATGAAGCTTAATAGTTATGCTTTTAAAGATATAGGGGGTTGAGAATGAGGGAATGCAAGAAGAAAACTTTGAAAACTTGAACTACAGGAGAGAGAAGTGAAACAAAGGATCTTTCTAAGGAATAGAAGGATATTTGTAGAATTAGGTACAGGTAACAGAAAAAACAAACCAGAAATAGAACATAAAAGAAAAAAGTGAAAAAAGAAATAATATGGAGAACAAAAATAAGAAAAAATTAAGGGGGAAAATTAAAAGACGAAAAGAAAGGAAAAAGAAAAAAAGAAACAAAAAACAAAAACAATTTAAAAACCACCAAGGATAAAGGACAAAGGAAAATCCCTCTAACCCCAATAAGCCAGTGAAGAAGAAAGAGCAAAGGAAGAAGAGTCCAAACAATTTTCTCTGGGTTTTTGAATGAGTGGTTTCCTTCTAGGATCAACAATTTTGGAGTATAGCAAGTCTTAGTTCTCTCTGCCTACCCTTAAGGCCTGTGGTTTTTGACATAACCCCTTTGTTCTTTTCCAGAGGTCCTTCTGTTTATTTAGTCTATGGCAATATTCAAGCTGAGACATGTCCCCACCCACACTGGTAGATAAGGAAGGCAGTCAGACCCCAGATCTGTGCCAGAGGCAGATAGTAGAGTGAGGGCTCACATCCTCATATTGGAAACTTTCAAACCCATAGTAACTGAAGCTGGGCCTGGCCTCTGGCCATGGGAACGAGGGCTGTGTCCTTCCCAGCCCAAGCTTCAACCCTGAAGGGATCTCTTCTCAGCCTGCTCCCTGTTCATGGCTGTGTTCCGTGGCTCTCTCTCTCACCTAGTCACTGTGGGAGGGTAACACTAGAAACCTTGAAGTGAATCTACCCTGCAGTTGTTCTGAGTTCCAGGTTCAAGCACTCAACTTTTTGCTCGAATGGTGCCCTAACTCACACTCTCTCCAGGGATATGGTGGGTTCCTATTCTGGGATTCCTCTATAGCTGCTGTCTGTGCAAGGACTTCCATTAAAGCAAAACCCCTGTCCTGTTCGCACAGATCACAATAGCCAGCCTGATCTACTGCTGTTTCTCCCTGGAGTTCCCTGGAGACCCCAGGATTTATCTTGCTTCAGCAGAATCAAGTTGGGAGAAAGTCCAGACTGTTTTGTTCCCTTCTCTGTGTTGTGCTTTACTTCTTCAACTTCCCTGTAGCTTTTAATTTTCCTGCCAGTTCTTTCTTGATTTCCAGGTCTCTCTCTCTCCCTCTCTCCCTCTCTCCCTCACTCCTTCCCTCCCTCCCTCTCTCCCTCCCTCCCTCTCTCCCTCTCACCCTCTCCTTTTCTGTCTCATCTTCCCCAAATTGTTTTTTTCCCATGTTTGGATTCCAAATCTCAGAGAGGCTGAATTGATGCCCCTGATCATTCTGCTAAGGAAAAGTCATTTCTGCCAGGTGTGGTGGCACATGCCTGTAATCCCAGCACTTGGGAGGCAGAAGCAGGAGGATCGCTGTGAGTTTGAGGCCAGCCTAGGCTACTTATTGAGTTCAAGGCCAGCCTGAACTGTAGAGTGAGACCCTGTCTCAAAAAAAAAAAGTCATTTTCTTTATCCACTCAGCTCTTGTTGGACATATAGGCCACTTTCAAGATTTAGTTATTATGAATTGTATTACTATAAATATGGATATGCATGTATCACTATAATATGATGTCCAACTCTTTCAGGAAGATACATACAAGGGGAATATCTGGGTCAAATGGAATTTCTGGCTTTAATTTTTGAGGAATCTCCATAGTGATTTCCACAGTGATTGTACTAGTTTACATTTCCACCAACAGTGTAGAAGGGTACCTTACAAACCAGCAACCTCACTAGAATTTTTTATTATTTGACTTCTTGACGATAACTATTTTTTCTGAGTGAGATGGAATCTCAGTGTTATTTGTATTTCTCTAATGGCCAGCGATGTTGAGTATTTCTGCATGCATTTATTGGCCATTTGTACTATTTCTTCTGAGAAGTGTCTATTCATTTCAGTTGCCTGTTTTTTGATTGGGTTTTTTTATATTGGGGGGTCTAATGTTTTGAGATCTTTATATATTCTAGATAGTAGCCCTGTGCCCAAGGAATAGCAGGCAATTGTTTTTCTCCATTCTGTCTCTGCATCTTGTTGTTTTTACTTTGTGGTACAGAAGATTTTTAATTTGATATGATCCCATTTGTTTATTTTTGGTGCTATTTCAGAAAGTCTTTGCCTATGCCCATTTCTTCAAGTTTTACCTATTTTTATCTTCCAGCAGATTAAGTGTTTCTGTCTTAACATTTAGATAATCTTTGATCCATTTTGATTTTAGTTTAGTATATAATGAGAGATATGGGTCTAGAGTCAATCTTCTGCATGTGGATAGCCAGTTTTCCCAGCACCATTTATCAAAGAGGCTATTTTTCTTCTAGTGTATGTTTTTGGCCCCTTTGTCAAAGATCAGAGAGTGAATCTGCCTGGATTTTTCTCTGCATCTTGTTTTATTCCATTGATCCACATGTCTGTTTTGTGCCAATATCACGCTGTTTTTGTTATTGTAACTTTGTAGCATAACTTGAAGTCATGAATGGTGATGCTTCTTGCTTTGCTCTTATTGCTCAGGATTGCTTTTACTATTATAGGTGCTTTCTGATTCCATATGAATTTTACAATTATTTTCTCTATGAGAAATGATGTTGATATTTTGTTTGGGGTTGCATTAAAACTGTATAACAATTTTGGAAATATGGCCATTTTGACTATATTAATTTTGCCTATCCAAGAACAAGGGATATCTTTCCATTATCTGATGTTCTCTTTGATGTCCTTTTTTCAGAGTAAGTAGCTTTTGTTGTAGAGCTTTTCCACTTGCTTGGTTAGCTTAATTCCTAAGTATTTAATTTTTCTTGATGCTATTGCGAATGGTATTATTTTCCTAATTTCTTTCTCAATGAGTTCATTATTGGTGTACAGGAACGCTATTCATTTTCTTGTATTGATTTTGTATCCTGCTACACTACTGACTTGGTTATTAATTCTAAGATTCTTTTGGTGCAATTTTTTGGTCTTCTATGTAGAAGATAATGTCACCTACAAATAATGATAATTTTACTCCTTTGTTTCCTATATATATCCATTTTATTTCTTTCTCTTGCCTGATTGCTCTTGCTAATGTTTTGAGTACTACCTTGAATGGAACTGGTGATAGAGGATATCGTTGTCTTGTGCCTCATTTTAGAAGGAATGCTTTCAGCTTTGCTCCATTTAATATGATGTTGGCAGTAGGTTTGTCTAAAATGGCTTCATCAGAAGCCATATAGAATGTAGGTCATTCTATACCTATGTTCTTCAGTGTTTTTTTTTTTTTTTGTGGATACCGGGGGTCGACCTCAGGACCTCGCGTGCCAGCAGGCGCCCGTGCCGCTGAGCGATATCACCGGCCCTTTTTTTTCGTATGTGGGTTCCGGGAGTCGAACTCGGGCCCTCGCGCTTGCCAGGCAGGCGCTTATGCCGCTGAGCCATCTCACTGGCCCCTTCAGTGTTTTTATCATGAATGGATGTTGGAATTTACTGAAGGCTTTTCTGCATCTTTTGAGATGATGATGTGATTTGTGTCCTTGCTTCTGTTTGTGTGATGTATTATACTTCTTGAATTGTGCATGTCGAACCATCTTTGCATTTTTCCCTGATATGAATCCTATTTAGTCACTACATATGATATTTTTCATGGTTCATTGTGTCCTGCTTGCCAGTATCTTGTTACAAAGTTTTGCATGTATGTTCATTAAAGGGATTGGAACATAGTTTGCTTTTTTGTTTGGTCCTTGTCTGTTTTTGGAATGGGGGAAATGCTAGTGTCCAGGAATGACTTTGGGAGTAAACCTTCCCTTTCCATTTCATTAAAGTGTTTGACAAGTAATTGTGTTAGATCTTTCTGGATGTTCTTGAAGAATTCAGCAGTGAATTCATATGTACTTGGGCTTTTCTTGGTGGGATTTTCATTACTGCTTCAATTTCATTGCCTTTTAAAAATATTAATTTTATTGGTACATTTAGATATATATAATGATCACATTTATCATAGGGAATTTGTACCTGTACATAATATATCTTGATTCTTCTTTTTCCCCCAATCCTCTCCCCTCCCATCAACTCCTCTATTTCATTGCCTTTTATAGGATTATTCAGGGTTTCTATATCTTCTTGCTTCATTTTTGGTCATTCATCTATATTTAGGAATGTATTCATTTCTTCTGTATTCCCCAATTGATTGGAGCCCAGATTTTTCAAAGCAGTTACTAATAATCTTCTGGATCTGGCACAGGCAATGTATCTAAAAGTGTACCTTGATTTAGTATAATTGTCTTATGGTTTTATATGTTCTGGGTTGTTAGTCTGGATGTTAAACTGTATATATGAGAATTAACTTTATAAGGACTAATTAGATAAATAAATGAATCTAGTGCTGGCATAAAAGGGGTGAAAGGGAAGGGAAAAAAGGAAATTGAGATATGTCACCCACATGTGCTAATTCCCCAAAATGAATGTAATAATTATGTACTGCAAACATGCACTAACAAATATGAAAAATAAGGAAACTGATAAGAAAAACAGCTGATGGCCAACATGGGCCACAATAGTCAGAACCTTTCTCAGAAATTAAAATACCCTCTATGTTTATTAAAAAATCTTCTGGATCTCATTGTTGTTCATTGTGATTTTGCCTTTTTCCTTTCTAATTATATTGATTTAGGTCTTTTTATCCCTTTTTTTGGTAAGATTGGGTAAGGGTTTTTCTATTTTGTTTATTCTTTTGAGGAGTCACCTCTTTGATTCATTGATACTTTTTATTCTTTTATGTCTCAATATCATAAATTTTTCCTCTCATCTTTATAATTTCCTTTCTTGAGCTAGTTTTGTATTTGGATTGCTCATGTTTCTATAGGACCCTGAGGTTCATCATTAGATTATTTATGTGGGCTTGCCCTGTTTTTCTGACGTGGGTATTCATAACTATAAACTTTCCTCTTAAGCCCCCATTTATTGTGTCCCAAATGTTCTGGTATATTGAACTGGCATTATTATTTGATTCTAGGAAATGTCTAGTTTCCTCTTCGATTTCTTTTGTGACCTATTGATTATTCAAGAGGGTATTATTTAATTTCCATGTTTTTGCATAGTTTCTGTTGTTTCTTTAAACTATTAATTTCTACTTTTATTGTTCCATGGCCTGATAATATGCATGGGATAATTTCAATTCTTTTGCATTTACTTAAGCATGCCATGTGGTGTATTTTGGAGAAAGTCCCATATGCTTCTGAGAAGAGTCTGTATTCTGTTGTTGCTGGGTGGAACACTCTGTAGACATCTATCAAGTCCATTTCTTTAACAGTTTGGTTCAACTCTTACATTTCTTTGTTGATATTTTTGTTTAGTTGATTTGTTTATATGTGACAGTGGGATATTAAGATCCCCCAGGGTACAGTGGTACTTTTGTTCATGAACTTAATTTGTTCTATAATTTTGGAAAGGTTGGCCACATTTGTGTTCGTATGGGAAAGATGGCCACAGTTGTGTTTGTCACCTGATGCAGTTTACAAGCAAAACCAAAATTTTGCCAAATGCTTCTGTTTGCAAATCAAATTGTTTGCAAACAAAAGCATTTATGAACTGAGGTACCACTGTAACTGTGCTGTTGTTTATCTGATCTTTTATGTCTACTAGAGTTTCTTTAAGGATGTTGTGTGCACTGGTGTTCAGTGTATATATGTTTGTAATTGTTATCTCTTTCTGTTGAATTGTTCCCTTTATCAGTCTGTAGTTACCCTCTGCCTTTTATGATTAGTTTTATCTTGAAGTCCCCCTTTTCTGAAGCTAGAATAGTGATTCTTTCTGGTTTTCACACTCCCATTGCATGTAATATTTTTTCACCTTTTGATTTTTAGTCTATGAATTTCTTATTGGATTAAATGTGTTTCTTCTATGAAGCATGCTGTTGGATTTTGTTTCTTGATCCATTTTGCCAATTTGTGCCTTTTGATTATGCAACTGAGAGGATTCACATGAGAGATATTACAGAAAATTATTGGCTTATTCCTGGCATTGCATTGTGTTCCTGTTGCTGATTCCCCTTTTTTCCTTTCTGCTTAACTCCTCACCTTGCCTGGTGTATTCATTCTATTATACCTTTGGCATTGATTTCTTCTTTGTCTCTTTCCAGGATATCCTTTAGAATTTTTTGGAGTGCTGGTTTGGTGGTCATGAATTTCTTAAGGTACGCTTTTTTCATGGAAAGACCGTTTCTCCATGAATTTTGAAGAAAATTTTGTAGAATACATCAGTCCGTGTTGGAAGTGTTTCAGTTTTAAGCCTTGAAACACTTTATTCCAACCTCTCCTGACCTTCAAGTATTTTGTTGAAAAGTGCTAATTCTAATGATGTCTCCATTACTTTTTCTCATTGCTGAGACAAACTACCTTATGCCCAGAGTAAAAAGGGGAAAGGTTTACTTGGCTCACAATTTGTAGAGGTTTCAGTTCATAGTTGGCTGGCTCCAAGGCGGGGTGGATGGTAGAGGGGCATTGCAGAGGAGAAACGGTTCATGGCAGGCAGAAGACAGCAAAAGCAAGCAAGCAACAAGCTACAAGTAACTAGCAGCAAGCCTCTTTCTGTTCCTTATATTGCAGCCCTCACACCCTTAATCCTAGCACCCTTAATCCTAGCATTGCACTGTGAATCAGTGCACACTTTAGGTCCAGCCACCTCTGAAAAAGCCACACCTATGACCACATGAGACATTGGGGCAACATCTAAACACAAGCCATAACAAATGGGTTTACATTTATAAGTGATTTGTTCCTTTTTTAAAAAAACAGCTTTAAGATTTTGTCTTTGTGATGGACTTCTGACATCTTGACTATGATGTGTCCCTGGAGCTGCCAACCCTGGGGGCTTATCTTCTGTCTGTGGAGAGTGGTTCCCCTCTCCAGGAGCTGGGATGAGCTTTCCAGACTGCTTTATCTTTTTCTCTGAATTGTGCTCCATTTTTCCAGCTTCTCTGTAGTTTTTGATTTTCCTGTTAGCTTCCCACCAATTCCTGGATAGGTACACCTTTTTTCTCTTCATCAAGTTGTTATTTTCCAGGCGTGTAGATTTCGGGTCCCAGAGAAGCTGTATTTTGCTGATGATTGCTACTCTTCCATTTTGTCCTGGCTTGCCAAGACAATATTATGAGAATGGTGTGCTAAGTGACTTTTTTTCAGGTCCTTGGTGTCCTACTGGCTGAGGACTGAGCCCTCAAGATCATGGTTCCCCTGTGGCTCATTCCTGCTCCTACTGACCCAACAAAACCAGATGGAGGCTCTGTGGCTCCACTGCTCCTTATAGAAGCCTCTGACCCTGGAAGTCATAGCTCATATCTGACATGCTTTTACTTTTTGAGGTCTCTTTCAATGTTAATTGTTTTCTCATACAATTTTTTGTTGAGACATAATTCACATAACTGAAAAGTCACCCTTTAAAAATGTATGATAGAATATTTTTGGTATATTCAGGAGATTGTGTGACTATCACCAATACTTAATTTTAGCTACTTTTTCTTGTTTTTTTTTGTACTGGGAATCGAACTCAGGACCTCACGTTTGCCAGGCAGGTGCTGTGCCACTGAGCTATATATCCCCAGCCCCTAATTTTAGCTATTGAATGTTCTGAAACATTTGCATTATCCCATAAGGAAATTCCCTTTGCCTTATCCCTATCCCTCTTTCCTCCAGTTCTCCTTGGGAATTATTTCTTATCTCTAAGTATTTCCCTCCTCTGAACATTTCGTATAAATCAAATTTTCCATTATATGGACCTTTGTGTTTACTTCTTTCATTTAGCATGTTTTCAAGATTTATCCATATCTTAGCATGTATCATTTTTCTTATAGCTGAATATTATCAAATTATTTAAATATATCACAATTTATTCACAGATTTATGCATATTTGAGTTGTTTCTACTTTGGGGCTATTATGAATAATGCAGCTAGGAACAAGCATTTCCATGGACATATATTTTTAATTTTTTTAGAAATATGCCTAAGAGTGGAATTGCTAGGTTATATGGCAACTCTGTGTTTCTGTTAGTGGAACTGCCAAACTATTTTCCAAGGCCACTACATCATTTATATTCCCACCAGCAATATATGAGAGTTCTAATTTCTCTATTTAATCAGCAACACTTATTGTCATTTAATGTATTCTTTTCTTTTTTTGTCTGTGTGTGAGTACTGGGTGTCAAACTCAGGACCTCACGCTTGCCAGGCAGATGCTTATGCCGCTGAACTATCTCACCAGCCCTCATTTTTAAATTAAATTAAACATCTGCTATATTTTGGATATGATTAGAGTGTATCCCCAATGTTTCTTGTGTTGGAGACTTGGTCCTTAGTGTAGTGATACCTTTATGAGGTGGGGCCTTGTGGGTCACTAGGTCATTGATAGTACTGTTCTCAGAAGGGATTAAGCTAGCTCTCCTGGGAGCCCCATCCTCTCTAGAGAGCACTGTTACAAGAGCAATCCTGACTCCTGAATCACTCTCTGGTTTCCTGTTTTGAGAAGCGATCTCTTTGTTTCTGCTGTTGTGATGCCATCTGCCATGAAGGCCCTCAGCAGAGCTGAGTCAATGCTGGTGCTATGCTCTTGAACCTCCACAACTGTGAGCTAAATAAGCCTCTTTTCTTTATGAAGTTAGCCTACTTGAAGTATTTTGTTATAATAACAGCAAATGGACTAATACGACACTTCTTAGGAGAACTTGGGAACTGTCCTGGATACATAGGCATGGTGTCCCACACACTAAGTTTGTAGATATGACCCTTTCCTCTAGGCATAGATGGTTGGACTGTGAATGAGCATCTAATCCAAACAGAACAAATTAAGACCTTTCTTTTGAAATTGAGAGTGAAATTCAAGGCTTAGCTTAACAGCTGTCTTAAATGATGGAGGAGATGGAAACTCCAGAGCTATTGGTAGTCATTTTGGTAATCGCCTTGTGGGCCAAGAAGTACTGGGAATCAATTAACAGTAAGAAGGAGAAGAATGAAGGAAATATTTATAGAGAAGCAGATATTGGAGATGGAAAGAGAGGACTTATTGGGTTCTCTACAATGTTTTAGATCTTGGTTCCTTCCTGCAGCCCAGTTTTTTCCTGCTTGTGGATTTCTCAGGCTGCCCTTGTATCCTTATAAAACATTCCCTTTCTTGTATAATCTGATCTGAGTTTGTTTCTGTTACTTGCAACCCAGACAACATTAACCAATACAGAAAGAAAATGAAAAATGACAAAAAGGGGTTTCAAAAAACTAATACAACAGATAACTTCTACAGACAGCTAAGGACCAGAAATTAAGTACTCTCTTTTCTTTTGTCTCTGGATTAGCTCCATTATCCTTCTTCTTTCTGCAAATCAGATTCTTCTTCGCTCTTAGAATCCCCACTATCCCATCATAATTTCACCTTGCAAGTTGAGTTGAAAGAACGAAACTCAAATTCACAACACACATCACTTAAGAAACCAGATGTTTAGTGGTTTTTCGCCACAAAACAAGCAAACAATTTGGCAGCCGCAGACACCTGCTGGGTGTTCTTTAATCCACTTGAATTTTGACTCAGTCTACCTTGAGATATTCTCGGACCCAGCAGACTGAGGATGCAGTCACAAGACTGGCTCTCCCCTACTTCCGATGCCAGCCACAAGCCATAGGTCATTTTCCCTTTGCTTTTGACCAATCAGCTATAAATCACGTTTCCCACAACCCCCTCCTTGGGTTTGAATACTTTGTTTGATCAGCTCATAGAACTTAGGGAAACATTCATATTCACTGTTTTATTATTAAGGATATTACAAAGGATACAGATGAAGAGATGGATAGATTGAAGTGTGAGAAAAGGGATGTGGAACATCCATGCCCTTCTGAGGTGCATCACTCTCCAGGAAATGCCACATGTTCAACTACCTGGAAGCTCTCTAAACCTTGTCCTTTTGGGTTTTCATGGAGACTTCACTGCATATCTAAGGCTGACAGACTGGGTAGGGAAACTTAGCAAGGCCTGTCCCAATTCTTCCTGTCCTCTGTGCAGCATTCCTTCCTCTCAGGTATGGGGCAGGACTTGTTCTGAAATAGGGGTCTTATCTTCTACTATCAGACAAAATTGCTCAGAGAAAGGCAGAATAGATTAGAATTTCTATGACCTGCCTTGAGGGGGGAGTTAGGAACCAGGAATCGAGGACAAACCCCATAAATATATATGTCATAATATCATACAGGTTTAAATTCAGTAACTCTTAGCCTGATTCTAAATGACCTTTCAATTCAAGTGTTCGGAGTTATCTTCTTGATCAATCCCTCAGGGGCCCATGTCCAGTTCTCAGCACACTGACTGACCCAGTTTGGGGCATGTGTTCAGCATTCATCCAAGAAGATATGGCCAGAGATATTTACCTTCTGAGTCCCTGTATGTCTCAGAATGTCCTTTTTCTGCCCTCTTTGGTGGGTGATATCTTAGTGGGATATACAATTCTTGAGTCACAAACTTGGACCCCCCGCCCCCGAAGCTCCTAGATATTGCTTAATTGTATTCTCACATTTAGTGGCATGGAAGAGAAATCTGAGGTGATCTGATTTTTGCTTTTGTGGCTAGCCTTCTTTTCATTGCCTGGGTTCTTATAGGGTCTTTTTCCTTACCCATGTAATTCTTTTATGTTGCTTTTCTTTTGACTTATCATATTTATCTGTATTTTTTAAAATTACGGAATTTCTTGAACCTGCATTCTAAATAACTGACTTTTGTGGCAATATCCAATGTACTGGTCACTATCTCCATTGCATTTTTCAAATTCAGTAACCACATCTTTCATCTGAAAGTAAGTTCCCTCTTCAGAGATGAAACACCTCCTCAGATACCATTGAGAATATTAAGTTACAAATTTCCAAAGTTATCATCTATTTATTAAAGTAAGTCTTTTTCAAAGGTAAACATTTCCTCAGAATTCTTTCATATCTTAAATTTTTGTGTCTTTTCATGAGCTTATGACTTGTGTCTGACTCCTCATTCTGAAGAAGGTGCTTATGTTCACCTATCGCTGGCCTTAGAGACAGGTTGTCTCTGAGATGGTATTTCATACAAAGGGAAGAAGAGGAATTTTATATTTTCTGTAGTTTTATTTTGCTACATTAAGGATTCAACTCGGACATGAGGAGTGTGGAATGAGCTACCTAAAGGAGTCATTTGCCAAGGTTAGCTGTTTTGTCAAATGGTCAGTCCCCCATCCCGTTACTCCATGTTCTAGCACCATGGTGTGTCATTTCCAATGTCTCTCATGATTTGAATTTTCTCCACAGAGTGACATTTCTTTCCATTCTTTTTTAAAAAAGATTTTTCAATATTTACTTATTGCAAAAGAGCCATCTTTTTTCATTAGATAACAAATCATCACATTAGTACAATTTTATATTCTGTTTGTTTTTGGTTTTTTGAGACACGATATCCCTATGTAGTTTAGGCTGGCCTTGGACTTACTATGTAGCCCATGCTCAGGCCTCAATCTTCTGAGTTCTGGGATTACAGGTGCCACCATGACCAGCCAATTTTACATTTTAAAGTATACTATATCTGTTAAAGATAAGGGGTGAAATTTTCTTCCTTCGTAATACTTGTTCAAAAGTTTAATGGATTAGGAGACTAGTTTTAACCTAGAGGAAAAAGTACAAATATTTCTACCAAGTATTTTTAAAAATAATTTAATTAATTTTATCAGTACACTTTTGACATACATAAGATGATCACATTCATCATAGGGAATTTGTACCTGTACACAATATATCTTGATTCTTTCTTCCCCACTCCCCTCCCTTCCCTTCAATCCTTCTTCCCCTCTCCCTTTACAAAACTTTGTTTCTATTGTTACATTTCCATTCTTTTATATTTTTTAACCTCTTCCCTCTCTTTCCTTCTCCCTTCCTATCCCTTTCTCCCTTCCCATCCCTTGCTCCCCTTCCCATTTGAACATTTTCTTCCTACTTCCCAATATCAGTCATCCATTTTAGTCCTTATTTACCCTTTCAGTTTCCCACACAAAAGAAACAAAGTTATATTTAAACATGTGTGTCTGATTTATTTCACTTAAAATTATGTTCTCAAAATGTCTCAAGTTTATCCTTCTTTATGGCAGAGTAGTACTCCATTGTATACAAAAACCACATTTTCTTTATCCATTCATCCATTAATGGGCATGTGGGCTGTTTCCAAGATTTAGCTTTTACAAATTGTGCTGCTATAAACATGGATGTACATA
Source organism: Erethizon dorsatum (assembly GCA_028451465.1). NCBI lineage: Eukaryota > Metazoa > Chordata > Mammalia > Rodentia > Erethizontidae > Erethizon > Erethizon dorsatum. Next base: position 44,965,642 of record CM051842.1, read on the forward strand.
TATTGCTGCTGTATGATGTTTTTAACTCTTTTGGGAAGATACCAAGAAAGGGATTAGCTGGGTCAAATGGAACCTCTACGTTTAGGGGTTTTTTTGAGTAATTTCCATACTGACTTCCATATTGGTTGTACCAATTTACACTCCCATCAACAGTGAACAAGTGTTCCTTTTTCTCCACAGCCTCGCTAGCATTTATTGTTAGCTGATTTCTTGATAATAGCCATTCTTTCTGGAGTGAGATGGAATCTCAGTCTTGTTTTAATTTGCATTTCTCGAATGACAGGTGAAGTTGAACATTGTTTCATATATTCATTTTCTGTGTGTACTTCTTCATCTGTGAAGTGTCTATTCATTTCAGATGCCCATTTCTGGATTGGGTCTTCAAATTATGGGGGGTCTGATCTTTTCGAGTTCTTTATAAATTCTACGTATTAGCCCTTTGTCTGGGGAATAGCTGGTAACACTTTTTTCCCATTTCGTGGGTTTTCTTTTCACTCTGTTGGTGTTTTTTCTTTTTGTGGGTACCGGGGGTCGAACTCAGGACCTCGTGTGCCAGCAAGCACCTGTGCCACTGAGCGATATCACCGGCCCTTTTTTTTCCTTTATGTGGGTTCCAGGAGTTGAACTCAGGACCTTGTGCTTGCTAGGCAGGCACTTATGATGCTGAGCTATCTCACTGGCCCTGTTGGTGGTTTCTTTTGCTGTGCAAAAGCTTTTTAATATGATGAGATCCCAGTGCTTTATTCTTTGTAATATTTCTTGTGTGATTGGGGTTTTGTTCATAAAGTCTTTTCCTACTCCTATGTCTTCAAGTGTTTTACTTAGTCTATCTTCCAGCAGATGAAGGATTTTACCAGGCATTTCTTAAAGGTATAGTTAAAAGTTTGGTTTCAAAAGGAAAGAAAAGTCTCATTTAAAAAAATTTAGTGAATTAATCTTTCAAACTTCCACCTAAGTTACAAAAAGAAGTCCAAAGCATCATAGTTCTTTGTACTAATTTATATTTATATTTAAGGATTGACTTTACTTGTATTCTAAAACAAGAATTTTTTTATTTTAAAGAGAAAAAACAATACAAACAATGATACAGAATTGCAAAACAAGATAATAGGAAATTAACAATGGTGAATATGTTTCATATTGTTATCTTCAAAGTAGTTGCTCAGATTACTAGATACAGGCATGCAAAATTGATCAAACAATATAAGCATAAACAGTTCTTTTCAATGAACTAAAAGAAATTAGTAGTATAATTATCTTAACTACTAATTATCTTAACTGCTATATATATATACATATATATACATATGTATACATATGTATATATATATTCTTTTCCTTCCTTCTTTTCTTCTTTCCCCCATCCCAGTTGTCTTTTCCTTTTGAGGTTTCTTCCCCTTTCACAATATCCATTGTATATTTTGGATCTTCTTTACTCTTTCAGTTTCTCACACTAGGGAGACAATATGATCTTTACACATGCAAGTTTGATTTATCTCACTTATGAGTATGGTCTCAAGTTGCAACCATTTACCTATAAATGCCACAATTTTATCCTTCTTTATAGCTGAGTAGTACTCCATTGTATAAAAATACCACATCTTTTTTATCCATTCCTCAGTTGATGGGCATTTGGGTTGTTTCCAAGATTTAGCTATTAGAAATTGTGCTGTTATAAACATGGGTGCACATATATTGCTGTGGTATGATGTTTTTAATTCTTCTGGAAAAATACTGAGAAGGGGAAGAGCTGGGTTGAATGGGACATTGAATCCTAGTTTTTTGAGGAATCTCCACACTGATATCCACAGTGGTTGTACCAGGCTACACTGCCACCAACAGTGGAGAAGAGTTCCTTTTCCCCCACAGCCCTGCCACCATGTTATTGGTTGATTTCTTGATGATAGCCATTCTTTCTGGAGTGAGATGGAATATCAGTGTTGTTTTAATTTGCATCTCTCGAATAGCCAGTGATGTTGAACATTTTTTCATATATTCCTTTGTCATTTACATTTCTTCATCTGAGAAGTGTGTATTCATCTCAGATGTCCATTTTTGGAGTGGGTCTTTAAATTTGGGAGGTCTGATTTTTTTGGGTTCTTTATATGTTCTCGATAGTAATCCTTTGTCTGAGGAACAGCTGGCAAACATTATTTCCCACTCTGTGGGTTGTCTTCTCACTCTGTTCGTGGTTTCTCTTGCTGTGCAAAAACTTTTTAATAAGATGAGATCCCAGTTGTTGATTCTTTGTTTTAGTTCTCGTGCAATCAGGGTTTTATTCATAACCTACAGCAATGTCTTCAAGAGTTTTACCTATTTGATCTTCCAGTAGATTTACTGTTTCCGTTTTAATACTTAGATCTTTGATCCATTTTGACTTTAGTTTAGTGCATAGTGATAGACATGGGTCTAGTTTTAGTCTGTGGCATGAGGAAAGCCAGTTTTCCCAGCACCATTTATTAAAGAGGCTATCTTTCTTCCAGTGAACATGTTTGGCTCATTTGTCAAAGATAAGGTGGCCGAGTGTGTTTGTAGTTGTGTCTGCATCTTCTACTCTGTTCCATTGATCTTCATCTCTGTTTTATTGCCAGTACCATGGTGATTTTATCACAGTGGCTTTATAATACAATTTCAAGTCAGGAACTGTGATGCCTCCTGCCTTGCCTTTGTTTCCCAGGATTTCCTTTGCTATTCTAAGTCTTTTCTGGTTCCAAATGAATTTTAGGATTGTTTTCTCTAATTCTGTGAGATATGCTACTGGTATGTTGATCAGAATTGCATTAAATCTGTATAACAATTTTGGAAGTATGGCCATTTTCACAATATTGGTTCTTCCTACCCAAGTACAAGGGATATCTTTCCATTTCCTGATATCCCCTTTAACCTCCTTTTTCAGAGTAGTGTAATTTTCAATGTATAGATCCTTTACTTCCTTTGTTAGATTGATTCCTAAGTATTTCATTCTTTTGATGCTATTGTGAAGGGTATGGTTTCCCTAATTTCTCTCTTTCAGTGAGTTTGTTATTCATGTACAGGAATGCTATTGATTTTTAAGTGTTGAATTTGCATCCAGCTTCACTACTGAATTTGGTTATTAAATCTAGGAGTCTTTTGGTGGAGCTTTTGGGGTCTTCTATTTAGAGTATCATGTCATCTGCAAATAATGATGATTTAATAACGTCCTTTCCTATCCTTATTCCTTTTATTTCTTTCTCTTGTCTAATTGCTCTGGCTAATGTTTCCAGAACTATGTTGAATAGGAGAGGTGATAGTGGACATCCTTGTCTTTTCCTGATTTTAGATTGAAAGCTTTCAGTTTTTGTCCATTTAGTATGATGTTGGCTGTTGGTTTGTCATAGATGGCTTTTATCAGATTGAGATAAAGACCATCTATTTCATCTGTAGGGTTTTTGTCATGATGGGTGTTGGACTTTGTCAAATGCTTTTTCTGCAAATATTGAGATGATCATGTGAGTTTTATCTTTGGTTCTGTTAATATGGTGTAATTCATTTATTGATTTGCATATGTTGAACCATCCCTGCATTTCTGAGATGAATCCCACTTGGTCATGGTGTATAATCTTCTTGATGGTTTGCTGCATTCTATTTGCCAGTATCTTATTGAGGATTCTTGCATCTATGTTCATTAGGGAGATTTGCCTGTAGTTTTCTTTTTTGGTTGGGTCTTTCTCTGGTTTTGGTATCAGGGTAATACTTGCCTCCAGGAATGAGTTAGGGAGAATTGCTTCCATTTCAATTTCATTAAAGAGTTTGAAGAGTAGTGGTCTTAGGTCTTCTCTAAATTTCTTGTAGAATTCAGCTGTGAATCCATCAGGACCTGGGCTTTTCTTTGTTGGTTAGTTTTTAATTATGTTTTCAATTTCATTAACTGATATTGGATTATTCAGAATTTTTATATCCTCTTGATTCAACTTTGGTAATTCATACATTTCTAGGAATCTGTCCATTTCTTCTGTGTTTTCCATCCTATGCGAGTAAAGATTTTCAAAGTAGGTATTGATGATCTTCTGAATTTCCACAGGATCTGCAGTGATTTCCCCCTTTTCATTCCTCATTGCATGAATTTGAGTTTTTTCTTTCCTTTTTTTTATAAGGTTGGCTAGGGGCTTATCAATTTTATTTATTCTTTCAAATAACCAACTCTTTGATTCATTAATTCTTTGTATTGTTTTCTTAGTCTTAATTGTGTTCATTTCTGCTCTGCTCTTTATAATTTCCTCCCTTGTACATGCTTTTGGCTTAGCCTGCTCTTCTTTTTTCTAGAAGGTTGAAGTGCAGCATTAGGTTGTTTATTTGTGCTCATTCTGTTTTCCTGATGTGAGAATTCACTGCTATAAATTTCCCTCTTAGGACTGCTTTCATTGTGTCCCACAGGTACCAGTGTACTCTATTGTCATTATCATTCAATTGCATTTTCATTTGATTGTGCATATTGTTTAATTTCTTATTTAATTTCATCTGTGACCCATTGGTTGTTCAGGAGGGGGCTATTTAATTTCCATGTGTTTAGGAAGTTCTTGTGGTTTCCTTTTATTGCTTGATTTTTTGATGATAGCCATTCTTTCTGGGGTGAGATATAATCTCAGTATTGTTTTAATTTTCATCTCTCGAATGACCAATGATGTTGAACATTTTTTCATGTATTTACTTGCCATTTGTATTTCTTCATCTGAGAAGTGTGTATTCATCTCAGATTTCCATTTTTTAAATTGGGTCTTTGAATTTGGGGGTCTGATTTTTTTCAATTCTTTATATGTTCTAGATAGAAGTCCTTTGTCTGAGGGACACTTGGCTATAACTTTTTCCCACTCTGTGGGTTATCTTTTCACTCTGTTGGTGATTTATTTTGTTGTGTGAAACCTTCTTAATAAGGTGGGATCTCATTTGTTGATTCTTTGCAATTTTTCCCTTGCAGTCTAGGTTTTGTTCATGAAGTCTCTGCATACACTTATGTCTTTGAAATTTCTACCTATTTATTTCTTCTTTTAATGAGGTTGGCTAATGGTTTATCATTTTTGTTTATTCTTTCAAAGAACTAACTTTTCAACTCATTGATTCTTTCTATTGTTTTCTTATTCTCTATTGCATTAAATTCTGCTCTTATCCTTATAATTTCCTCCCTCATATGAGCTTTGGGTTTAATTTGTTCTTCTTTTTCTAGAAGTTTGAGGTTCAACATTAGATTGTTTATTTGAGCTCATTCTTTTTTTCTGATGTGATATTTCATCACTATAAGTTTCCCTCGTAGGACTGCTTTCATCGTGTCCCATAAGTTTCAGTATGTTGTATCAGCATTATCGCTTAATTGAATATACTCTTTAATGTTGTCTTTAATTTCCTCTGTGGCTCATTTGTTGTTCAGAATGGTATTGTTTAATTTCCATGTGTTAATGTAGTTTTTGTGATTTCCTTTGTCATTGATTTCCAGTTTCATTGTGCTATGGTCAGATAGTATGCATGGGATAATTTAAATTCCTCTACATTTACTTAAACATGTTTTGTCAGCTAATATGTAGTCTATTTTGAGGAACGTCCCATGTGCAGCTGAGAAGATGTGTATTCTGATGTTTTGTGGTGGAACACTCTATAGACATCTACCAAGTCCATTTATTCACAGGCTTGGTTTAATTCCTATATTTCTTTGTTGATTTTTTGTCTAGTTGATCTATCTATTTGTGAGAGTGGGGTATTAAGGTCCCCTACTACAATTGTGTTAGTGCTTATTTGGTTTTTCATGCCTGTTAATATTTGTTTTGTGTGGTTGGGTTCGCCTGTGTTTGCTGCACAAATATTTATGATTATTATCTCTTCTTGGAATTTTCCCTTAACTAGTATGTAATGACATTCTTTGTCTCTTTTGAGCAGTTTTGGCTTAAAGTTTGCATTGCCTGCAAATAAAATAGCTACCCCTGCTTTTTTCTGGATTCCTGTGGCATGGATAATTGTTTTCCATCCTTTGACTTTTAGTCTATGAATTTCATTTTGGGTTAAATGTGTTTCTTTTATGATGGATCTTATTTCTTGATCCATTTGCCAGTCCATTTCTTTGGATTGGTGCGTTGAGACCATTTATGTTGATGGTTATAACTGATATGTATTGGCTTTTCTTTTTCATGTTGTTTTCCTGTTTGTTCCCTGTCTGTCTCCTCTGTTTAATTGCTTGCCCTGCTTAGCAGCTTCTTTCTATTGGTGTTCATGTGTTTGTTGCCTTCTTTATCTCTTTCTAGTATATCCTTCAGAGCATTCTGTAGAGCTGTTTTGGTAATCATAAATTTCTTCAGTTGTTCTTTGTCATGGAAGTATCTTCTTTCTCCATCAAGTTTGAAAGATAATTTTGTGGGGTACATCAATCTGGGTTGAAGATTGTTTTTCTTTAAAGCTTGAAATACCTCACTCCAAGCTCTCCTTGATTTGAGGGTTTATGTTGAGAAGTCTTTTGTAATTCTGATGGGCTTTCCTTTATAGGTGATGACTTTCTTTTCTCTAGCTGCTTTTAATATTTTGTTCTTATGCTTAATTTCTGGAATCTTGATTATTATATGCCTTCGTGTACATTTATTTTGGTCATGGCTATTTGGAGCTCTATATGCTTCACTTATTTGTATGTCAAATTCTTTATCCATGTCTGGAAAGTTTTGTACCATTATTTCTGTGAAGAGGTTTTTAGTGGCATTTGCACTGTCTCCAGCTTCCTCACTGATTCCAATCAATCTTATGTTGCTCTTCTTTGCCTCATCCTGTAACTTTTGGATTGATTTTCTGTGGTCTCTTGTGATTTTAAGATATCTTTCTTTTCCTGATTGCTTGTCACGTTCCTGTCTTCTAAATCTGATATTCTATCCTCGCCTTCATTCAATTTGCTGCGTATACTTTCAATGGAGTTTCTAATCTCCTGCATTTCTGTTTGGATCTGTTTCATTGATTTCATTTCTTGGCTAAGTTGGACATTCATGGTTTCCATCATTTTCCTGTGCTCCTCTATTTGTTCATCTGTTTCTGCTTTAATGTCTTTTATTTTGATAGTCATTTCTTTTTGCACTTTAGAGATCATTGTTTCTATGGTCTCTTCTGTTTGTTTTTTCACTTCTGCTGCTATCATTTCAGAGAGTTCCATTTGCTGGTTTCCGGTTTCCTCTATCTCTTTGTGTTGTGGACTTGTCCTGCATGGGTTGGGCATTTGGGATTGCATTTTGCTTCTTCATCTAGTCATTTTCTATTTTCTATTTTATTTTGTTTTCTGTGTTGATGCTTGTGGATTTCTTAAGTTAGATAGCCTTATCACTGTTGTTGAGGCTTTCCCAGGAGGTGTCTGTTCCTCTGGATGTCTTCTAGATGTATGTGGTTCTTGGTCTTTATGTCTATACCTACAATCTACCTTCCCAATATATTAAGACTGAGGAGTTGTTATCTATTTGACTTAGGGCCCATTCCTTTGGTACTGGACTATGCTGATGGTTATGACCCCTTACAATCACAGTGTTGTCTTGCAGGGGGGAAAACTGGTTACAGCATGTGTGACATCCTGGTTAAAGTAGTTCAGTTGGCAATAACAATAAACTCAAGTACAGCAAGGCTACTGACAAACTGTGGTAAATATTAGCCTGCTATAAGATGGCTAATTTAAAATTTTAGTTTTAAACCTATGATTCAGTTTAGTTAGTTTTTATATAAGATTTTAGGTTTAAAGTTCATTTATTTACTTATATATATTCAGTTGCTCAGGCACCACTTTTTGAAAATGTTGGAACTGTTGAGTCTGTTGAATTGTCTTTGCATCTTTGTAAGAAAATCAACTGGTGGGACTTGTGTGGATCTGTTTCTGGGTCCTCTTCAGTTACTGCATGTGGCTGTAGTTTTAGGATCTTTGTGTGACATTTGTTCCTCCTCTACTTGTGGCACAATACTATCTTGATGTTCTGTGACTATGGAGTAAATTATAAAGTTTGTCCTCACTATCAACATCTCCCACTTAAATTAAAGGGGAAAAAGGAAAAGAAAGAAAATGGATTTCAGTTAACATATATTAAGACATACATGGCATAACAAAAAGTAAATTTGTGTAGAACTTGCAGTTCTTATTTATTACATATGGTCATTAGATAATGACTAGTAGGTGTCCTCCCTTTCTAGTCATTTTGTCATTGTCTTTAATTAGAAGGATGGTTCAACCTTACTCTTTGGTGGTCCTGCATTTATTGTATTGTTATGGATATTATCTTTTACTTCTTTTCTTTTTCTCTTTTTTTATTTTTTATTTTAAAGAGAAGAAAAAACAAAACAAATCAAAAGAAGAACAAATTTTCAAAGCAACATAATAGGAGGGTAACAATGGTTAATACATTACATATTACTATCTTTATGTTAGTTATTCAGGATACCAGACATTAGCATTCAATTGTCCAAAGATTATTGGCACAAACCTTACTCTTCAATGAACTAAGTAAAATTGGTAGTGTATCTATCTTAACCATCTTATATATATATACAATTTTTTCACTTTCCTTTCTTTCCTTTCCCTATTCCAGTCTCTCTTTCCTTTTGACCAGTTTCTTTTTCATTCACCGTGTCTATTGTACATTTTAGATCTTATTTACTCTTTCAGTTTCTCATACTAGAGAGACAATACGATGCTTACACATGTGCGTCTGGTTTATTTCACTTATGAGTATTTTCTCGAGTTGCATCCATTTACCTATAAAAGTCTCCAGTTTATCCTTCTTTATGGCTGAATAGTACTCCATTGTATAAAAATACCACATCTTTCTTATCCATTCCTCAGTTGATGGGCATTTGGGTTGTTTCCAAGATCTGGCTATTACAAATTGTGCTGCTATAAACATGGGTGCACATATATCGCTGTGGTACGATGTTTTTAATTCTTCTGGGAAGATACCCAGAAGGGGAATAGCTGGGTCAAATGGGACCTCCAACCCTAGTTTTTTGAGGAATCTCCACACTGACTTCCACAGTGTCTGTACCAGTCGACACTCCCACCAACAGTGAAGAAGGGTTCCTTTTTCCCCACAGCCCCTCCAGCATTTGTTATTAGTTGATTTCTTTATAGTAGCCATTCTTTCTGGGGTGAGATGGTATCTCAGTGTTGTTTTAATTTGCATCTCTCGAGTGACTAGTGATGTTGCACATTTTTTTGTATATTTGTTTGCCATTAGTATTTCTTCATCTGAGAAATGTGTATTCATCTCAGATGCCCATTTTTGGAGTGGGTCTTTAAATTTGGGAGGTCTGATTTTTTTGAGTTCTTTATATGTTCTCAATAGTAATCCTTTGTCTGAGGAACAGCTGGCAAACATTTTTTCCCACATTGTGGGTTGTCTCTTTACTCTGTTGGTGGTTTCTCTTGCTGTGCAAAAGCTTTTTAATAAGATGAGATCCCAGTTATTGATTCTTTGGGATAGTTCCCGTGCGGTTGAGTTTTTATTCATAAAGTCTTTGCCTACACCAATGTCTCCAAGGGTTTTACCTATCCTACCTTCCAGCAGATTTAATGTTTCTGTTTTAATATTTAGATCTCTGATCCATTTTGAATTTAGTTTAGTGCATGGTGAAAGATATGGGTCTAGTTTTAATCTTCAGCATGTGTAGAGCCAGTTTTGCCAGCACCATTTATTGAAGAGGCTATCTTTCTTCCAGCGAATGTGTTTGGCACCTTTGTCAAAGATAAGGTGGCTTAGTATGTCTGGGGTTGTTTCAGCAACTTCTAATCTGTTCCATTGATCTTCAGGTCTGTTTTTTTGCCAGTACCACACTGTTTTTATCACAGTAGCTTTATAGTATAATTTCAAGTCAGGGATTGTGATGCCCCCTGCCTTGCCTTTGTTGCCCAGAATTGCCTTTGCTATTCTAGGTCTCTTCTGATTCCAAATGAATTTTAGGATTGTTTTCTCTAATTCTGTCATATATGCTGTTGGAATTTTGATTGGAATTGCATTAAATCTGTATAACAATTTTGAAAGTATGGCCATTTTCACTATATTGGTTCTTCCTATTCAGGAGCAAGGGATATCTTTCCATTTTCTGATATCCTCTTCAATCTCCTTTTTCAGAGTACTGTAGTTTTCAGTGTATAGGTCTTTTACATCCTTTGTGAGGTTGATTCCTAGGTATTTCATTTTTTTGGATGTTATTGTGAAAGGTATTGTTTCCCTAATTTCTCTTTCAGTAAGTTTGTTATTTGTGTACAGGAAGGCTATTGACTTTTGAGTATTGACTTTGTATCCAGCTACACTACTGAATTTGCTTATTAAATCTAGCAGTTTTTTAGTGGAGTTTTTGGGGTCTTCTGTGTAGAGTATCATGTCATCTGCAAATAATGATAATTTAACTTCTTCCTTTCCAATCATTATTCCCTTTATTTCTTTCTCTTGTCTAATTGCTCTGGCTAAAGTTTCCAGAACTATGTTGATTAAGAGTGGGGACAGTGGACATCCTTGTCTTGTTCCTGATTTTAGAGGGAAGGCTTTCAGTTTTTGGCCATTTAGTATAATATTGGCTGTTGGTTTGTCATAGAGAGCTTTTACCAGGTTGAGATAAAGACCCTCTATTCCAATTTTCTGTAGGGTTTTTATCATGAAAAGGTGCTGGACTTTGTCAAAAGCTTTTTCTGCATCTATTGAGATGATCATGTGACTTTTGTCTTTGGTTCTGTTAATATGGTGTATTACATTGATTGATTTACGTATGTTGAACCATCCCTGCATCCCTGGAATGAATCCAACTTGGTCATGGTGTATAATCTTCTTGATGATTTGTTGGATTCTGTTTGCCAGTATCTTATTAAGGATTTTTGCATCTATGTTCATTAGGGAGATTGGCCTGTAGTTCTCTTTCTTAATTGGGTCCTTCTCTGGTTTTGGTATCAGGGTAATGCTTGCTTCCAGGAATGAATTTGGGAGTATTGCTTCCCTTTCAATTTCACTGAAAAGTTTGAGAAGTAGTGGTGTTAGGTCTTCTCTAAATTTCTTGTAGAATTCGGCAGTGAATCCATCAGGGCCTGGGCTTTTCTTTGTTGGGAGGTTTTTAATTACATCTTCAATTTCATTGGTTGATATTGGTTTATTTAGGATTTTTAAATCTTCTTGATTCAGCTTTGGTAATTCATACGAATCTAGGAATCTGTCCATTTCTTCTGCATTTTCCATCTTAGTAGAATATAGATTTTCAAAATAGGTATAGATGATCTTCTGGATTTCTGCAGGGTCCGTCGTGATATCACCCTTTTCATTTTCAATTGCATGGATTTGAGTCTTTTCTTTTCTTTTTTTAAGAAGGTTGGATAAGGGTTTGTCAATCTTATTTATTCTTTCAAAGAACCAACTTTTTGCTTCATTGATTGTTTGTATTGTTTTTTTAGTCTCCAATACGTTAATTTCTGCTCTGATCTTTATAATTTCCTCCCTTGTACAGGCTTTTGGCTTAACCTGCTCTTCTTTTTCTAGAAGCTCGAGGTTCACCCTTAAGTTGTTTATTTGCGCTTGCTCTATTTTCCTGATATAAGTATTTAATGCTATAAATTTCCCTCTTAGGACTGCTTTCATTGTATCCCATAAGTTCCGGTATGTTGTACTGTCATTATCATTCAGTTGTAGAAAGTGTCTAATTTCTTCTTTAATTTCATCTGTGACCCATTGGTTGTTCAGGAGGGTGCTGTTTAATTCCCATGTGTTTAGGGAGCCATTGATTTCCAATTTCATTGCACTATGGTCTGATAATATGCATGGGATAATTTCAATTCCTTTGCATTTACTTAAGCAGGTTTTATGAGCTAGTATGTGGTCTATTTTGGAGAACGTCCCATGTGCAGCTGAGAAAAATGTGTATTCTGATGTTGTAGGATGGAACACTCTGTGGACATCTACTAAGTCCATTTGTTCAAAAGTTTGGTTCAGTTCTACTATTTCATTATTGATTTTCTGTCTAGTTGATGTGTCTTTTTGTGACAGTGGAGTATTGAGATCTCCCAATATAATTGTATTAGTGCTTATTTGATTTTTCATGTCCTTTAGTACTTGTTTTATATAGCTGGGTGCATTGGTATTTGATGCATATATATTTATGATCGTTATCTCTTCCTCTTGGATTGTTCCCTTTACAAGGATGTAATGACCGTCTTTATCTCTCTGAATCCTTCTTGGCTTGAGGTTTACTTTGTCTGCAAAAAGAATAGCTACCCCTGCTTTTTTCTGGGTTCCTGTGGCATGGAGTATTGTCTTCCATCCTTTGACCTTCAGTCTATGAATTTCTTTCTGAATTAAATGTGTTTCTTGTATACAGCATATTGTTGGATCTTGCTTCTTGATCCATTTTGCCAGTCTATGCCTTTTGATTGGTGAATTGAGACCGTTAACATTGATGGTTAAAACTGATATGTATTGACTTATACTTGTCATGATATTTTCCTGTTGTTGGTTCCCACTCTTTGTTTTTCCCCTTTCCTGCTATTTAATTATCTGCCCTGCCTGGTGGATTCCTTCTGTTGGGGTTCCTATCTCTTTCTAGAATGTCCTTCAGAACATTTTGGAGTGCTGGTTTGGTGGTCATAAATTTTCTCAGATGTTCTTTGTCATGAAAGTATTTTATTTCTCCATCAATTTTGAAAGATAGTTTTGCGGGGTACATCAATCTGGGTTGAAAATTATTTTCCTTTAGAGCTTGAAATACATCATTCCAAGCTCTTCTTGAATTGAGGGTTTGTGCTGAAAAGTCAGCTGTGATTCTGATGGGTTTTCCTTTATAGGTGATTTGTCTTCTCCCTAACAGCTTTTAAGATTCTGCCCTTCTGTTGAATTTCTGGGATCTTGACTATAATATGTCTGGCTGAAGTTTTTTTTTGATCATGTCTAGTTGGTGTTCTAAAAGCTTCACTTATAGGGGCATCAAATTCCTTTTCTCTTCCAGGAAAGTTCTCCCTGATTATGTCTTTGAACAAGGTTTTAATGTCATTGATGCTATCTCCTGCTTTTTCATTTATTGCAATTATTCTTAAGTTGTTTATCTTTGAGTCATCTAGCAGCTGCTGAATTGATTTTTCATGGTCCCTTGCTGTTTTTAAGAATTCTTCCTTTTCATGATCACTAATTGCAAGCCTGTCTTCTATATCTGAGATCCTGTCCTCGCATTGGCTTAATCTGCTACAAATACTTTCAATGGAATTTTTGTTCTCTTGGATATCTGCTTGAATCTGCCTTATGGATTCCATTTCTTTCCTATGCTGAGCATTCATGGTTTCTATAGTTTTCTTAAGCTCATCTATTTTTTTGTCTGTATCAGCTATAGTGTCCTTAAGCATGGTCTTCAATGTGGACATTATCTCTGCAGTTATCTGTGAGATTATTTCTGTTTTAATTTTTTCCAGAGCCTCATTCAGTTGCTTTGTTGTTACCACTTCAGATAGGCCAGGTGGGTGGCTTTCGGATTGTCCCACCTCGTTGCCCCCTAGGTTTGCCTTTGGTGAATTGGATGTGTGGGGTTGCATCTTGTTTAAGTGTCGTCTCATTTTTTCCTTTCTTTAATTCCTGGGGTGATGTTTGCAAATTACCTATGGTAGGTTACTTTATTGCTAGTGTTTAAGATCTTTAGAAGATGACTACTTCTCTGCAGTATCTTCCAAGTGGAGCTTGCTTTTAGGTTTTGAGCTTTCTGCCAGATCCTACCTCTTCAATTCGTTGGGTATGCGAAGTTGCTACCTGTTTGGCCCAGTCCTTGATTCTTTGGTACTGTGCCACTGTATTTTCTGTGTCCCTTAGTCAATCTCAATCATGAAATATCAGGAAGGAAAGATGTTTAGAACAATTATTTCACATTTGGCTATAATGTTAACTAAAGCATCAAACACAGCCTAGAAAATGACAGACTGAGCTAACCAGTTATTTACCACTTTTAGCTGTATAGAGTTGTGGTTATATAACAAAATCTAAAACACACCAGAAAAATTATATGCAGTATACAAGTCCTATGTATGTCAATGTTTCCCTGAGGAGTTTAAATTTAAAATGAGTTAAGGAGGAAATAGAGTGTTGGGAGAATAGGAAGGAATTAGATGTAAGGTTAGAGGAGCAAGAGGGATCCCACTAAAATTGGGACACTGGTGCAGAGGACTGGTGGTAAAAAGAGAAGGAAGGGATAAAAGGAAGAACAGATCACAACCACAATCACAAAGAAGTTAGAGGCACTGTTTACACTCATATAAAAAACCAGAGAGAATAATGAAGGAAAGAGCAAATACACATACAGAAACAAAAAGGAAGATAAAAACAATAAAAGAGACAAAACAAAAATAAAATCCCACCAAAAAAAAAACCCTTCACCAGAACAAAAAACAAATGAGTGAGAAAAAAATAAAAATGAAAATTAAAAAAAAATAAATAAAAAGAATCAGTTCCAGGTGTTGACTCTGCTGTAGGCAGACACCGTGTGGTGACAGAGTCCTGTTCCGTGCAGGTCGGTCCCAGTAAGCCAGGAGTGGCCCTCTGGTGGGTGGTGAGCAGAGGCGCGTACTTTCAGGCAGAGACCAGTCTAGCTCGCCTCCGCTCTCAGTGCCCTTTCACTATCCCTGGGCCTGAGAGGTGCAGCGCGCTCTCCGCAGCGCGGGTTCCCTGCACTGGTTTCCCGCCGCTCTGATTCTCACCATGCCCCCCACAATGGCGCCCGGCCAGTCGCTCTCTGGCGCGGGACAGGTGTGGCTGAGAGACCAGTCTCGTTCGCCTGCTGACCTCAGCACACTTTCATGGGCCTGAGAGGCCCCGCGCTGCCCTGTCTGGAGCACGAATGTCCAGCGCTGTTTTTCTTTCATGCAGCTCTGAGTTTTGCCACACCCCCCACAATGGCGCCCGGCCGGTCGCTCTCTGGCGCGGGGCAGCTGTGGCTGAGAGACACTCACTGCCGGCCAGCGCAGTTCTCCGCCGCTCCCCTGCCTCACCGCTGTCTCAGGATCCTCCGTGGGGGCTCCCTGGGCGCCAGCTGTCACCGTGTGTCCGTAGAATTGAGCTTCTGTCACGCTGCGATTCCTGGGATGGTAGAAGGCGCGCGCGCGCGGTCTGCTCCTTCTTCTTTGTTGGAAATCACCCTTCACTGGTGCCGGGGGTCCCAGATTGCGCTTCAGAACTTTTCTGGGTTCCGGGGAGGCATCTCCCCCCCCTCCTGCGCTTTCCTGGTCGCTATATTCCCGTGTTCCAACGGTAACTTTTAGAGAGAGTTTCGCTGCCTGCTTCTTACTCATCCGTCATCTTTTTTTTTTCTCTCATCTTTTACTTCTGAGAAAAGCAATTCCAGGGCAACTCTAGAGCTTCTTTTGATTTTCAAATATATACCTGCCTGGTTTCATTGTGTAGCAGCATCTGTATTTCTTTTTGGTAGGTAAGATTGGTCACCCTTAAGCTGCCTTTTTTGTCTACTTGTTCAATGACATAAAGAGCTCAAAATGGCCAAAGAGAGAAACTCAGTTTCCAACTAGTGGAAGCAGTCCCCTTGGGAATTTACACTTGTAAACAAGCAGAACTCAGAGTCTCATGGAACAGTAAACCAACAGTTTTCAAATGTTATTAAGTAGAATTGTGAGAAGTACTACTTCTATTTTCTATCTTTTGCTTCTAAGATCAATTATACCGTAAAGAGTGATATTGCATCTGTAAGACAGGCTTATCACAAATAAAGGCTCCACACACCCAGTTGTTGAAACCAGGACATGTGCCTGCAACTCTCACTTCAAGGGGGTAGGGGGAGAAAAAATTGGCCCTTTTAGCTTTTGTTAGAGGTTCTGATGATGCCTTACCTACATTCCAGCTGGAGGTTGCTGCATCTAAACATATTGTTTGGCAATGATGCCAATTTTTTGGCATCACTGAATTCATAAAATTATCCTCTTATTTCTCCCTATTTTAGAAGTCATCAGTAAGGGGTTATGGAAGTTTGTGCCCCTAAGAATTGCATTTGTTTCCAAGATCTGGCTGTTACAAATTGTGCTGCTATAAACATGGGTGCACATATATTGCTGTAATGCTAATATCTGATATCCTGAATAACTAACTTAAAGATAACAATATGTAATGCATTAATCATTGTTACCCTCCTATTATGTTGTTTTGAATATTTGTTCTTTTTTGATTTGTTTTGTTTTGTTTTTTCTTCTCTTTAAATAAAAAAAATTGCATTAGTTTTACAGATGGAGGTGCAGTAATCTCAGCTTGTTACTCATTCATAAAAGCCTTTTTGTTCTTCCCCACACTAATGTCATATATCTTTAAAATCCTAATTTTAAATAAAAAATTACAAGTCAGTATAGTCATGTCATTTCTTTTACTTTGTTTTTTTTTTTTTTTTTTTTTTGTTTTGTTTTGGATACAGTCTCACTTGTACTCTAGGTTGGCCTTGAACTTGCTATATAGCCCATGCTGCTTGTGGGGAATTTGTACATGTACATAATACATCTTAATTTATTTTTCTTCACTCCCTTTCTCTTTCCTCTCTCCCTCGTTTGAATCTCTTGATTCCTTTCTTTTTTGTACATGCTTGCAGTACATAATGTTTACATTAGTTGCGAGGAGTTGGTACATGTACATTACGCATCTTAATTCCTTTTTTCATCTCCTTGACCTCCCCCTCCACCCATCTCTTGATCTCTTTCCCCATTTAGTAAGATCTAACTTCCTACTTCCTATCATCTATCTTTTATATTGCTTTTTATATATACTGTGTTGTTCTCATATAAAAGAAACCATGTGATATTTAAGCTTGTGTGTCTGATCTATTCCATTTAATATTAGGGCCTCAAGGTGCATCCATTTTCCTACAAATGACTGAAGTTTATCTTTTTTTTTATGGCAGAGTATTACTCCATTGTTTGTAAATACCACATTTTTTGTCCATTCATGTTGATGGACATATAGGGTGCTTCCAAGATTTAGCTATTATGAATTGTGCTGCTCAGTTTGCAATAGCTAAATCTTGGAAACAGCCCAAACGCCCATTAATAGATGAATGGATTAGAAATTGTGGGGGTTTTTTAATGAATGGCGTACTACTCTGCCATGAAGAAGGATAAACTTGAGACATTTTTAGGTGAATGGATGCACCTTGAAACCATACTCTTAAGTGAGATAAATTGGACATACATGTTTAAATATTGCATTGTTTCTCTGGTGTGAGAAACCGAAAGGGTACATAAGGACCAAAATGTATAATAGATATTGGGAAGTAGGTAGAAAATGTTGACATGGGAAGGGGAACAAGGAAGGGGGGAGGGGAAAGGAAGGAAAGGAAGGAAAGGAAAAGAAAAAAGAGAATAGAAGGAAAAAATGGCAACAAAGCTTTTGTAAATAAGGAGGGGGAGAGGGGTTGAAGCAAGGGGAGGGGGTGGGGAAAAAGAAAAATCAAGATATATTATATACAGATACAAATTCTCTATGATGAATGTGATTATTATGTATATAAAAATGTACCATTAAAATTAATTTAAAAATTAATTGTGCTGCTAAAATCATGGGTAAGCATGTAGCACTGTAATATGATGTCTTTAATTCTTCTGGGCAGATACCTAGAAGGAGAATAGCTGGGTCAAATGGAATTTTTAGTTTCAGTTTTTTGAGGAATTTACAACTGATACCCCAAAATGGTTATACTAGTTTACATTCCCACCAACAGTGTAGAAGTGTTTGTTTTTATTATTATCTGATTTCTTGATGATGGACATTCTTTCTGGGGTAAGGTGGAAACTCTGTGTTGTTTTAATTTGCACTTCTCTAATAGCCAGTGATGTTGAGCATTTCTTCTTATATTATTGATCATTTGTACTTCGTCTTATGACATGTTTATTCATTTTTTATATAAAGATCTAATTTTTTTTAGTTCTTTATATATTCTAGATATTAGTTTTCCATCTGAGGGAGAGCTGGAAAACCCTTTTTTCCATTCTGTAGGTGGTCTTTTCACTCTGTTGATTGTTTCTTTTGCTGAGCAGGTTATTTTTAATTTGATGTGATCCCATTTGGTGGTTCTTGGTACTATTTCCTATGCAGGCAGTGTTCTGCTTAAAAAGTCATTCCCTACTCATATGACTTCAGGAGTTTTACCTATTCTGTCCTTCAGCAGGTAAAGCGTTTCTGTTCTAGCATTAGGTCTTTCATTCATTTTGATTTTAGCTCAGTGCATGGTGAAAGATATGCATCTAGATTCAATCTTCTGCATGTGGAAAGCCAGTTTTCCCACCACCATTTATTAAGGAAGCCATCGTTCCTCCAGAAAGCTTATGGTCACTTTGTCAAAGATCAAGTAGTTAAATGTGGTTGGGGTTGTTTTTGTAGCCTCTATTTTGTTCCATTGATTCTCATGTCTGTTTTTGTGTCAGTACCATGCTGTTTGTTGTTGTTGTTGTTGTTGTTGTTGTTTTTATCACTGTAGCTTTGAAATATAACTTCAAGTCTGGGGCTGTGATGCCTCCTGCTTTGCTCTTTTTACCCAGGATTACTTTTGCTATTCTGTGTCTCTTCCAGTTAATAATGAATTTTAGGATTGTTTTTCCCAACTCTGTGAAGAATGCTGTTGGAATTTTGATTGGGATTGCATTAAACCTGTTTATCAATTTTGGAAGTATGACCATTTTGCCTTTTTTTTTTTTTTTTTTTGCCTATCCAGGAACAGGAGATAACTTTCCATCTTCTGATGTTGTCTTTAATTGCCTTTTTTCAGAGTGCTGTATTTTTTGTTGTACAGGTCTTTTACTTTCTTAGTTAGGTTAATTCCTAAGTATTTAATAATTTTGGTAGTATTGTGAGTGATATTTTTTCCCTAGTTTCTTTTTCAATGGGTTTATTATTAGAGTACAGACATGCTATTGATGACTGCGCATTGATTTTGTATCCTGGTACTTACTGAATTTGGTTATTAATTCTAGGATTATTTTAGTGTAATTTTTTTGGTTTTCTATGTAGAGGATCATATAATTTAATAATCTTTTCCTGTATGTATGCCTTTTTCTTTTCCTTTTTCTTGCCTAATTGCTCTTGCTAATGTTTGAAGAACTGTGTTGAACAGGAGTGGTGATAGTGGATATCCTTTTCTTGCTCCTGATCCTAGAGGAAAAGATTTCAGTTTTTCCACATAAAATATGATGTTGTCCATTGGTTTGTCATAAGTGGCTTTTATCTGATTGAGTTAAGATCCTTGCATCCTTACATTCTTTAGTGCTTTTTTTATCATAAAAGAACATTGGATTTTGTCAAAGTCTTCTTCTGCATCTATTGAGATGATCCTGTGATTTTTTTCCTTGCTTTTTTCTGTGTAATGGATTACATTTATTGATTTGCATATGTTGAACCATCCTTGCATCCCTGACATGAAGCCTACTTGGTCATGATGTATGATTTTTTTGATGATTTGTTGTATTCTGTTTGCCAGGCAGTATCCTGTTGAAAAATTTTCAATCTATATTCATTAAAGAGATTGGTTTATAGTTCTCATTTTTGGTTGGATCCTTGTCTGGTTTTGGTATCAGGGTACTGGTAGCTTCTAGGAATGACTAGAAGTACTCTTCCCCTTTCAATTTCATTAAAAAGCTTGAGGAGTATTGGTGTTAGAACTTCCTGGATGTTTTTTGTAGAATTCAACAGTGAACCCATCTGGACCTGGGCTTTTTTTAATTGGTAGGTTTTTTTATTATTGCTTTAAATTCTTGGCCTGTTATTGGATTTTTTCAGGGTTTTAAAATCTTGTTTCATTTTTGGTAATTAATATGTACCTAAGACTCTATCCTTAACCAATAATGATCTTCTTTGCCTCTTTTGATCAGATTTGCCTTAAAGTCCACTTTGTCCAAATATAGGATAGCTACACCTAATTATTTTTCAGGTTCCTGTTGCATGGAATATTGTTTCCTATTCTTTAAGTTTTAGTCAGTGATTTTCATTTGGATTATATGTGTTTCTTTTTTTTTGGGGGGGTACCAGGGGTCGACCTCAGTACCTCATGCGCCAGCAGGCGCCTGTGCCGCTGAGCAATATCACCGGCCCTTTTTTAGTATGTGGGTTCCGGGAGTTGAACTTGGGCCCTCACGCTTGCTGGGCAGGTGCTTATGCCACTGAGCCATCTCACCGGCCCTATATGTGTTTCTTGTATATAACATGCCATTGGATTTTGTTTTATGATTGCTTCTGCCAGTCTTTGCCTTTTGATTGGGGAATTGTGACCATTCTCATTGACAATTATTTCTGAAAGTTATGGACTTATTTCTGTTATTGCCCTTTTTCTTATTGCTGATTCTGTATCTTTCCATACTACTTAACTCCTCACTGTACTTCATGTATTCATTCTATTACACCTTTTGTAATTGTTAACTTCATTGTCTAAAAGATATCCATGGTCATGAATTTCTTCTTTCTTTCTTTTTCCTTTTTCCTTTTTTTTTTTTTTTTTTTAGTTTTTTTGAGATGGTGTCTCACTATGTAGTTCAGGGAGGACTTGAACTCACTATGTAGCCCAGGCTGGCCTCGAACTCATGGCAATCCTCCTGCTTCAGCCTCCTGAGTGCTGGGATTACAGGCATGTGCCACCACACCTGGCCATGAATTTCTTTAGATGTTCTTTATATGAAAATATCTTATTTCCCATTGATATTGAAACATATTTTTCAGGATATATCAGCCTGAGATGGAGATTATTTTCTTTTCGGTCTTGAAATACTTCACTCCAAGGTCTCATAGCTTTTAAGGTTCATGTTGAAAAATCTGGTGTAATTCTAATGGGTTTTCTTTTTTAAGTGATTTGTCGTTTTCCTCTAATTGCTTTCAGGATTTTGTTCTTTTGTTGGACTTCAGGGATTTTGACTATGATGTATCATGGAGAGGTTGATTTCTACTCAGGGTTTTTTGAGGTTCTATATCCCTCATTTTCTGTTTGTTAAACTCTTCCCTTATTTGCCAACTTTTCTGCTATTATATCAGTAAAGTTTTTAATGTAATTTTTATGTCTTCTGATTTCTCACTAATTCCAATTAATCTTATATTAGTCTTCTTTGTCTTATCTAGGAGCTCTTCAATCCTTTTTTCATGCTGTCTTGTTTTCAATGTATCTCCCATTAACTAGTCACCAACAATATCCCTGTCCTCTAGCTTTGACACTGTTCCCACGTTGGTTACTTTTGCTACCCATACTTTGGGTAGAATTTTTAATCTCCTGAATTTCCATTTTGAGCTTTTTTATGGACTTTAATTATTTTCTGTGCTGGTCATGTATGTTTTGCATTGGTTTGTTTAGCTCTTCTTTCTTTTTATTAGTGTCTTCTCTAGAGTTGCTGATCTTTTTGTTTATTTTGCCTAATGTCTTATTACTTACATTTTCTGTGAGCTTACCAAATGCCTATTTGATCTGTTTTGTTACCTTGCTGATATAATTTCAAATAATTTGGCTGTGTGGCTTTTGGTTTCCTCCCCTTACCGCTACATGGATCAGTTTTGTGGTTTTGGGAGTTTTTGTATGCATTTTGTTGACTTATCTTCTCATGTTTCTGTTTTGCTTATTTTGTTTCTTTTTGTGTTGAGGCTTGTGGGTTAATTGTAATGGAAAGCTTTGTTTCTAATATGGAGACCTCTTTAGTTAATGTCTACTTTTCAGTGTTGTCCTCTGGGTGTAGCTAACTATTGGCCTTTGCCTTTGTCCCCACATTCAACCACTTCCTTTTACTTGAGTTGAGAGGTTGCAGCTTATTTGGCCCAATACCCAGTTTTCCAGGAATGGACCACAGTATTTTTAATGACCCCAAGGTAATCCAGATATTGGTATGTGAAGAAATCCACTTAATAGCAACAGCTATGTCACCTTGGCTACAGTTATAAAATCAGGGTCAATTATACAATCAAATACAAACTGAATATTTACAAAACCTAAGGACCAATAAAGTACTACCCATAGCCATAGAAAAGAGATCTATAATAATAGTATGAACACTAAGACAAACCAAATGTTGACCTATGATTGACCTACAGTATATATCTACAAAATGAAACAACTTTTCCTCTACTAATAATAGAACAATCTTCAACAGCAATAGCATAAAGGTAACTAGCTATCTAGAGATTCATCAAGCTTAGTAATTATACTAATAAAGGTGAAGTGGGTGGGGAACCAGCATATACAAAAACCAAAAATTGAAAAATTAATCAGTAGGATATGAGAAGGAATATGGAAAAGTGACATAGGGGTCCTATTGAGGAGTAAAAGAAATTAAGTGATAGAGAACCATCACAGAAAAGAATGAACAAGAAAGAGAAGAGTGATAAACACAGAGCAAAAGTAGGAAATAAAGATAAGAAGAAAGAGAAAAAAGTTGAAATGGACAAAGAGAAAAGGAGATTAAAAAGAAAAACTAAAAGTGCCATGGGGAAAAGGAGAAAAAAACCCAAAGCCCTCAAATACCCTATGAAGGAAAGAAAAAAAAACATACAAAATAGAAAAATAAAAAAGAGACTCAAAGAAAAAATTCCTGTGTTATTGAATTAGTGGTTTCTTTGTAAGATCTGCAGTTTGGGGATCCAGCCAGATACAATTTTCTATGCCTAACTTTAGGGCCCATGGGTTTTTGACATGCCCACCATGCACCAGAGGCCCCACTGCCCCTTTCCCCCAGATAGTTGTTACTGCCCAAACCAAGGCATGTCCTTGTTTCTGTTGGTAGATGGGCAATGAGATCGGCCCTCTGGTCTCTCCCAGGTGTAGGCTGCAATTCAAAGGTTCAAGTAGGATTTTGGATTTAATATCCTCAACCATGGTTGCTTCCTTCTTTCCTCAGTGTTGTCTTCTTCCAGGATTAGATCCTTTGATTAGTTCTTACCTCTTCTGCTCTGGGGAAGCAAAATATATGGCAGGCTTGGAGTTGTGGGTGGTCACATCCTTGCATCAGGAGATGCTGTGCTTCAGGTGGGAATCTGCTTGCTTGCATTGGGGAGGGATGCCATTCCTCTCATGTGGGTCTGTTCTTTTTGTTACTTTCTGAGATGAAAAGTAGAAAACTTCAGATTTTTTTACTTTTTTATAAGGGCTTTGGCCACACACATCATCAGACTGATTAGTTTGCAGGGACCTTTGTGGCCCTGTGGTGAACATAAGCAAAATACAAAGCCATCCAGGATTTGGTGGGTGGTAGCAGCCAGGGTATGGAATCCTGCGTGCAGCTGTTGACACCTCCCTGTTGTGCTGCTGGTACTTCCTGTTGTGTGGTGTGGCTGCTGGCTTTAATATTGTTTATGTCTTCTCTCTTTTTCTTGATCTTTGTGTGAGAAGTTTGTATTGTTAGTTTTTTTTCAAATTATCAATTTTTTGGCTTTTTTTGTGTGGGTACCGGGGGTCGACCTCAGGACCTCACGCGCCAGCAGGTGCCCGTGCCGCTGAGCGATATCACCGGCCCTTTTTTCATATGTGGGTACCAGCAATCGAACTCGGGCCCTCGCGCTTGCCAGGCAGGCGCTTATGCTGCTGAGCCATCTCACTGTCCCCAATTTTTGGCTTTGATGATCCTCTCAGTTGTATCTTTGTTTTATTAATTTCTGCTCATTATATTTCCCTGTTTCTTTAATTTCCCCCCCTGTGGCCTTTCCTCTTCTTTCTTCTAAGTTTTAGTCTTTTTAATATCCTAATATAAGCATTTATAGGATAGATTAATCTTTCAGAACTGCAGTCCATGTTTTCATACATTGTATTTTCCAGATATCATAGTTGGCTTAAATTTATGCCCTCTGAATACCTCATAATGGGGATTAAACTTCAACTTGAGCTTTGGTGGGGACATTCAAATTATAGTAGCTAGTGTTCTTCTTGTTTGCTATAAAATCTATCTTGTATGGTGTTAATGTAGCTATGTTGCAACGGCAAGCAGAAATACCAAAATGACACCCAGGATTTGGAGGCAGATTTATTTACATCGACAGACACTGATCGAGATCACTCCCAAAATATCAGGCCCCAATCTCTGCTGGTCTAGGGCTTATATTGGATAAGCAAGGAGGAAGTACAGAGGCAGAATGGCTTGTCAATTGGTGATTGATATACAATGTGCATCATAGTGACCAGCTATGCATCGCAGTGACCAGCCATTTCTAAGAGACAGGAACAACTGAAACTGAAACACAAACTATTACCTGGGCAACTAACAAACTGAAGTATACTGGCTGTGGGAGGCATTTTTTGCTACATTTCCCACCTCTTTTAGTTTCCCCCACAAATCTTTGCTGGGCATATTACATGTGATCTTCTGAGACAAGGCCCAACTAGAATTTAGGCCTGTCTGTTCTGTATCATTATTCTTGCAAGGTAGTGAGTGAGTTAACTTGATCTAGGTGAGTATTCAATGTGTCTTGGACACTCACCAAATCTTGGTCAAGTGTTTGATTGATTGTTCTATTCTCTTGGGGTAACCGTCCATATAGTTTAAGGCAAAAAACATAGCTAGAAGGGGGCAGGGAAACAAGGAGTGGGGTAAGCAGAATCCAGGTCAATTAACAAAAATCACAGCTATCGAGGGCAGAGAAGCAAGGACTGGGGTAAGCAGCCTGAAAAGACACAAAAATTAAGGGGAATAGGTATAGAGTACTCCTGCAAACGATGTCCTCAGGCTTCAGTCCTGCGAGCGTTGTCTCTTCAGAATGAGCCTCAGAGGAGCTGTCCAGGTCACTGGATCTAAGGCTGGATTTCTGAAACTTGTAGAGGTAGTTAATATTGTTTATATGTGTGTGCAGGAATGTCTACAGATATAGCTGCTCTTTTAACTTGCTACAAGCTGTTTCTGTAGGGTTATGTTTTATTTCTGTGTGATCTATCTATATATCTTTAAATGGGGAGAAGCCACTATAATGTATGAGGGCCAGTGACACAGATGCTGAAGCCTGAGCTGGCTGCAGGGGTATGAGTGCCAGTGCAGTGGCTGGAGCTTGCAGAATATATGGTGGGGGCAGGTCTGGTTTTGCATCATTGGTGGCAGGTTTCCAAGCAGCAGTTTGGTGTGGAGATCATCCCTGCAGGAGAGTTTTGACCAAAATAGCTTTGTCCAAGGTGACCACAGCATATCTAGCCTGTCAGACTTCATTCCTAACGAGCTACTTCCATCCATAAACAGAGTGTACTCAGCATCTGTCAGGGTGTCCATTTTTTTAGAACAGTTTAACCCAGTACAGCATGTGGCACCTGAACAGGTAGGTCTTTGTCTAAGGTGAGCTTGTCAGATTTCTTGATCAGAAGGACAGTGGCTGTTAGAGTGTGGAGGCAAAGGGGTGAGGCAGCTCTTAGAGACCATGGGGTGCTCCCAGGGACTGACAGTCTGTGTAAGCATATAGAAGCCATCAGGTCCAAGAAATTTGCAGAGTTTCTTTCTTGAAACCAGTTTCTGCCAGATATTGTAGCAGAGCTTTTGTGTCTTTTCAGCAGGCAGCTTGAGTGTAGGGGCTAGCTGACAGGAGCCAATCAAAGGCAGAAGAAGGCATTTTTTAGTTTCAGACAGGTGTACCAGCAGGCTGTGGGTGGCAGAAGACTGAGGCAATGTATATGGAGGGCAATCATGGTGGCATTGGCAGTTTGGAGATCTTGAACTGGCTTTACAGGCAGGAGAGGTGTACTGTTTGATTTAGGTGGGGGTTGCCTTGGGACAGAGCTCGATCACCAAAGGGGCATAATTAATAGCAAGCCCCAGGTGTGAGTCCTTTGTCCATACTTCTGGAAATAAGTCTCTCAAAACTTCAGGGTTATGATTATCAGGCAATTCAGGCTGATGTAGGCACCATTCTTCCTCTCAGGGTACAGTCAAAGTCAATAACAAGTTAGGGACAGTGGACCTGAGTGTGAGGGAGGCTGGTCACATCCCAGGAGAGGTATAGGACACTCAAGCATGTACAGGAGTTCATGCCATCAATTTCACAGGATCTGCTTTGGCAGAATTTTTTCAGTTGGGGCTCCAGTGGGTAACTTTAGTAACTTTAGACATGTTCATTGGCTTCTTGCCTCCCTCTTGAGGTCTGCCAGGAGAGTAGTGTGGTACTGATCTAAGGCTTCATGGCTCTCTATTGCATTACTGTCCCCATTTGGATGCACTTGGGGGAGGACTGTGTTCACTTAGCCTTCTTTATTTTTTATCTTGTGACAAGGTCTTGCTAAGTTGCCCATGTGGGACTCAAACTTACCATCTTCTTGCCTTAGCTTCCCTCAGTATTGTGGTTACAGGAATGAGCCACCACTCCCAGCTTGGATTTTCAATCTTTTCTAGGCTTATGTTTTGTTTATGTCTCTAGGCTTATGCTATGTTTTAGATGTGCCCCTTCCATTTAGAATTTACATGCTTTTATAAATTGAGTTTGACAATTTTTGTTTTTAAAGTGCAGAGTATATTTTATTTTCATTTCAGTTTTCAGTGTACTTATTTTGTACTTTTACTACTTATCCTTTTTCCTTACTTTTGCCTTCTTTGTATTTCATTGGTTTTGCAGGCTCTATTTCTGTTTTTGCAGTGCTGAGGATTGAACTCAGGGTCTTGCATGTGCTGGGCAAGCACTCTATTTCTGAGTTACACCCCCTGCCATGTATTTAGTTTTTTCCAATCTTTTTTGTTATTAAACTTCTCTGTAGTTATTTAGAAGTTATATATTCAATGTCCATCCTTTTCATGATTATCATAGGTATTTTGAAATCTAAAATTTACAAATCCACAGTCTATAATATCTTTATCCTTTTCCCTACTAGTACAAGATCTTAGAACATTAAGAATCCCAATCACACTTCAGCATAAATGCTATATTTTGTGTGGTATTTTTGTTTTCATTTGTTTTGATTTCTCCCACAAATTAGGCATTGTTTTGTTTTATATAATCAATATTTGTTTAGCTGTAGCTTTATTCACATTTTTACCATTACCTTTATACATCATTCCTTTTTTAGTTCAGATTCTACATCTTTTTTCCTGTCCTAAGTACTACTACATCCTTTAGAATTTTCTCTAGTGAATATCTCTCCATGAAAAACTCAGTTTTGGTTTGTCTGAAGCTATCATTATCTCATCCTTCTTTTTGAATGATAGATTTATCGAGTTTATAATTCTAGGTAGCCAGTTATTTTTTATTCAGACCACTGAAAATATTTTACTTTTCTCTGACTTAAAATGCTGCTATTGAGAATCATCAGTCAACCTAATTACCATTCCTTTATAGTTGACTTATCTTCCCGGTTTCTGTTATAATTTCCTTTGCTTCTTTGAGTTCCTTTTTATTTTTCCTGTTTGAAATTCATAGAACTTCTTGGATCTGAGTGTTGATATTTATTATCGCTTTTGGAAAATTCTCAGCTATTATCGCCTCAGACATTGCCTCTTCCCTAGCTAGTTTCTTTCTTCTTTCTCTCTCTCTCTCTCTCTCTTTCTTTCTTTCCTTCTTTTTGTCTTTTTGAGACAGGGTTTCACTATGCAGTTCAGGCTGGGTTTGAACTCATTTGGTAGCCCAGGCTAGCCTCGAACTCACAGTGATCCTCCTGCCTCAGCCTCCTGAGTGCTGGAATTACAGGCACACACTACCACACCCAGCTTCCATAGTTTCTTTATTGTCTCTTTCTAGAATTCAAATTAGTAATATATTACACATCATTCTGTCCTCTAGGTGTTTTAATTTCTTCATATTTGCAACCTTTTTGTCTCTCTGTATTGCATTTTTTCCTCTTTTTTTGTCTTTTTGAAACAGGGTTTTGCTATGCAGTTCAGGCTGGACTTGAGCTCACTTTGTAGCTCAGGCCGGTCTCAAACACTTTGTGATCCTTCTGCTTCAGCCTCCCAAATGCTAGGATTACAGGTGTGTTCCATCACATCCAGCCTGTACTTCATTCTTGATAATGGCTTCTTATCCCTTTTCATATACAATTCACTAAATTTCTTTCTGCTATGTCTAATATACTATAAAATCATATCACTGAGGTTTTTTGTTTTCTTTTGGCTGGTGATTGAGTATGCTAAGCATATACTCCACTACTGAGCTATGGCCCTAGCCCCATCATTGCATTTAAAATTTTTTTATATTGACATAATTTTTGACTTACAGAAAACTTACAAAAATGTAAAAAGTGCAAAGAATCGGGCAAAAACTTCAATAAGACTCTTTCACTAAGACAAGAGCAGTGGCTCATGCCTGTAATCCCAGCACTCTGGGAGGCTAAGGCAGGGGGATTGCAACTGCAACCTCAGCCTGGGCAATTTAGTGACTTAGAGAGACTATGTCTCAAAATTTAAAAAAAGGGGGCTGGGCATGTAGTTCAGTGAAAAGGCCCTGAATTCAATCTCCAGTACCATGGAAAAGAAAAAAATTATTTCACTAGTATTCCCCAAATGTTAACATTTTACTACTTTTCTTTATTCTATTATCTATGTATCAATGTATCTATCTAGCTAGCTAGCAAATCACACTTGTATATATTTTTTGTGAAGTGTTTGAGCACAAAATGTGGGTCTGGTACAATTTTATCCCCAAATACATCAATGTCTATTTCCTAGAAATAAGAACATGAGTGACATATATATCCATAATGTAGTCATCAAAATCAGGAAACATTGATGTAGTACTATTATTTTATCAACAGACCTTACTCATATTTTACCAATTGTCTCACTAATGTTTTTACAGGAAAAGGAAAATCCAGGATGAAGCATTACATTCATTTGTCATGTTTCATTAGATTTAAAAATCTGGAATAGTTTCTTAGTGTTTCTTTGTCTTTCATGACATCAACATTTTAAAATAGCACAAGGCAGTTATTTCATAGAATATCTCAATTTGGAGTTGTCTAATGTGTTTTCATGATCAGATTCAGGTTATGCAATTTTTAGCCAATGAGTTTTTCTTTTTGTACAGGGTCTTGCTATGTTGCCAAGACTGGCCTCAAATTCCTGGGATCAAGTGTTCCTCCTTCCTCAGCCTCTTGAGTATCTGGGACTACAGGTGTATGTCACTGTGCTCTGTGGAGTTTTAACTTTAGCTACTGTATTTTTAATTTCTAGAATATATGTTTGGTCTCTTTTCAAATCTATTTCTTGCTCACATATTCTAGGTAAAGAAGAAAGAAGTCAATTTTTAAAAATTTCCTCCAAGTATATAGAAAAATCTTACAACTCTGTTGAAAAATCCTTTAACTTCTCAACCCACTTGTGATATTTCACTTGTCATTTAAAATAGAAGCACTCTTTTTTAAAGTTTTATCTTATTTTCAGTTGACACATAATAATGATACATATTTGTTTCCATACATGTGTATATCACGTAATGATCAAATCAGGGTGATTAACATATCCATCATTTCAAAGATTTATCATGTCTTTGTAGTGAAAACATTCAAAATCCTTTCTCTAAGCTGTTTTGAAATACACAATATACATTGTTATTAAGTAGTCACTCTGCTGTGTAATAAAACTCCAGAATTTATTTCTCCTAACTGTAACTTTGTGTCTATTGATCAACCTCTCCCCATTCTCTCCTCCTTACCACCTCCTCAACCCCTGCTAACCTCTATTCTACTTTTTTTGATTATGAAATCAACTTTTTTAGATTCCACATATGACTGTGATCATACAGTATTTGTCTTCCTATGCCAGATATATTTAATTTAACATAGTGTCCTCCAGATTCATCTGTGTTGTCACAAATGGTAAAATTTCATTCCTTTTTATGGCTGAATAGTATTCTATCACATATCTATACCACATTTTCTTAGTCTATTTGATGGGCGCTTAGATTATTGCTGGACACTTAGGTTGATTCCATATCTTGGCTATTGTGAATAATACTGTCCATATATGTGGGAATATAGTTGTTTCTTCTACATAGTGATTCCCTTCTTTGGATGTATCAGTAGTGGGCTTGCTAGATCTTACAGTAGTTGTATTTTTAATTTTTTAAAAAAGACTTCAAACTGTTTTCCATAATGGCTATAATACTTTACATTCCTACCAACACTGAATACAGCTTCCCTTTTCTCTATATCCTTGCCAAAATTTACCTGTCATGTTTTTGATAATAGCTATTTTAACTGGAGTGAGTTGATATGGTGATATTGATTTGTATTTCTCTGATGATTAGTTATGCTGAGCATTTTTCATATACTTGTTGGCCATTTGTATACCTTCACTGAGGAATTATATACATGTCTTTTTAAGTCAGGATTTTTTGTCATTAAGTTATTTGAGTTCCTTATTATATTAACCACATTCAGATGCATAGTTTGCAATATTTTTCCAATTTGTAGGCTGTCCTCCTCTCTCTGTTCTTTCCTTTGCTGTGAAGAAACTTTCAAGTTTTTTGTAATCCCATTTGTCTATTTTTGCTTTTGTTCCCTGCTCTGTTGAGGTCTTATGGAAAAAATTCTTGCTCAGTCCTGTAATGAAACCATTTCCCCTGCATGTTCTTCAATAGTTTCAGAGTTTTAGATCATACATGTAGGTTTTTAATGCATTTTTTTCATGTGGGTACCGGAGTTGAAACTCAGGACCTCATGCTTGCCAGCAGGCACTTGTGCACCTGACGGATATCACCGGCCCTTTTTTTCCTTTATGTGGTACTGGGAGTCGAACTCAGGACCTTGTGCTTGCCAGGCAGGCGCTTATGCCGCTGAGCCTTACATGGCCCTTAATGCATTTTAAATTGATTTTCATATGGGTGAGAATTAGAGGTATTGTCCTTCAAAATTCTGCATATACATAGCCAATATTCCCAGTACCATTTATTGAAGATCCTATCCTTCCCCCAGTGTGTGTTCTTGCCATCTTTGTGGAAAAATCAGTTGGTCATAGATATGTGGATTTATTTCTGGGCTCTTTATTCTGTCTCATTGGTCTACATGTCTAATTTCATGCCAGTGTTATGCTGCTTTCCATCACTAAAGATTTGTGGTGTGTTGTGAAATCAGGCATTGTGATGCCTTTAACTTTATTCTTTTTGCTCAAGATTGCTTTGGCTATTTAGGGTCTTTTTTGTTTTCATACAAATTGTAGGATTTTTTTTAGTTCTGTGAACAATGTAATTGGCATTTTGTACTGAATCTGTGGAATGCTTTGGGTAGTGCAGACATTTTAACAACATTAACTCTTCCAATCCATGCACACAGGTTATCTTTCCATTTATTTGTTTCTTAATTTTTTCATCAATGTTTTGTAGCTTTTAATTGTAGAGATCAGTCACTTTCTTGGTTAAATTTATCCAAATATTTTGTAGTTATTTTAAATGAGATATTTTTCTTAATTTATTTATAAAATCACTATTAGCATACAGAAACACTATTGATTTTTGCATGTTGAATTATATCCTGCAACTTAAATGAATTAATTTCTTTGTTCTGCCAAATTTTTTGGTTGGAATATTTTTAATTTAATATAAGATCATGTCATCTGCAAATAGCAACAATTTGACTTTCTCCTTTCCAATATGAACAGTTTTTATTTCTTCTCTTGTTTAACTGCTCTGGTTAGAACTTCCAGTACAATGTAAAATAAAGTGGTGAAAGTGGGCATTATTGTCTTATTCCAGATCTTACATGAAAAAGCTTCATCTTTTACTCATTCAGTACCATGTTGCTGTGGGTTTGTCATACATGGACTTTAGAACGTGAAGGTACCTACCTTCTTTGCCTAATTTGTTTGGAGTGTTTATAATGTAAAGATATTGAATTTTGTCAAAAGGTTTTTCTACTTGTATTGAAATGATCAAATTCTTTTGGACTTTTGTTCAGTTAATGTGACAGATCACATTTTTTTTTATTTTAAAGGGAAGAAAAAACAAAACAAATCAAAAGAAGAACAAATTTTCAAAGCAACATAATAGGAGGGTAACAATGGTTAATACATTACGTATTACTATCTTTAAGTTAGTTATTCAGGATACCAGACATTAGCATTCAATTGTCCAAACATTATTGGCACAAACCTTACTCTTCAATGAACTAAGTAAAATTGGTAGTGTATCTATCTTAACCATCTTATATCTATATACAATTTTTTTCCCTTTCCCTTCTTTCTTTTCCCTATTCCAGTCTCTCTTTCCTTTTGACCAGTTTCTTTTTGATTCATCATGTCTATTGTACATTTTGGATCTTATTTACTCTTTCAGTTTCTCATACTAGAGAGACAATACGATGCTTACACATGTGCGTCTGGTTTATTTCACTATGAGTATTTTCTCGAGTTGCATCCATTTACCTATAAAAGTCTCCAGTTTATCCTTCTTTATGCTGAATAGTACTCCATTGTATAAAAATACCACATCTTTCTTATCCATTCCTCAGTTGATGGGCATTTGGGTTGTTTCCAAGATCTGGCTATTACAAATTGTGCTGCTATAAACATGGGGTGCACATATATCGCTGTGTACAATGTTTTTAATTCTTCTGCGAAGATGCCCAGAAGGGGGAGTAGCTGGGTCAAATGGGACCTCCAAAACTAGTTTTTTGAGGAATCTCCACACTGACTTCCACAGTGGCTGTACCAGTCGACACTCCCACCAACAGTGGAGAAGGGTTCCTTTTCACCACAGCCCCTCCAGCATTTGTTGTTAGTTGATTTCTTTATAGTAGCCATTCTTTCTGGGGTGAGATGGTATCTCAGTGTTGTTTTAATTTGCATCTCTCGAATGACTAGTGATGTTGCACATTTTTTTGTATATTTATTTGCCATTAGTATTTCTTCATCTGAGAAATGTGTATTCATCTCAGATGCCCATTTTTGGAGTGGGTCTTTAAATTTGGGAGGTCTGATTTTTTTGAGTTCTTTATATGTTCTCGATAGTAATCCTTTGTCTGAGGAACAGCTGGCAAACATTTTTTCCCACATTGTGGGTTGTCTCTTCACTCTGTTGGTGGTTTCTCTTGCTGTGCAAAAGCTTTTCAATAAGATGAGATCCCAGATATTGATTCTTTGGGATAGTTCCCGTGTGGTTGAGTTTTTATTCATAAAGTCTTTGCCTACACCAATGTCTCCAAGGGTTTTACCTATCCTACCTTCCAGCAGATTTAATGTTTCTGTTTTATATTTAGATCTCTGATCCATTTTGAATTTAGTTTAGTGCATGGTGAAAGATATGGGTCTAGTTTTAATCTTCGGCATGTGTAGAGCCAGTTTTTCCAGCACCATTTATTAAAGAGGCTATCTTTCTTCCAGCGATGTGTTTGGCACCTTTGTCAAAGATAAGGTGGCTTAGTATGTCTGGGGTTGTTTCAGCATCTTCTAATCTGTTCCATGATCTTCAGGTCTGTTTTTTTGCCAGTACCACACTGTTTTTATCACAGTAGCTTTATAGTATAATTTCAAGTCGGGGATTGTGATGCCCCCTGCCTTGCCTTTGTTGCCCAGAATTGCCTTTGCTATTCTAGGTCTCTTCTGATTCCAAATGAATTTTAGGATTGTTTTCTCTAATTCTGTGAGATATGCTGTTGGAATTTTGATTGGAATTGCATATATCTGTATAACAATTTTGGAAAGTATGGCCATTTTCACTATATTGGTTCTTCCTATCCAGGAGCAAGGGATATCTTTCCATTTTCTGATATCCTCTTCAATCTCCTTTTTCAGAGTACTGTAGTTTTCAGTTTATAGGTCTTTTACATCCTTTGTGAGGTTGATTCCTAGGTATTTCATTTTTTTGGATGTTATTGTGAAAGGAATTGTTTCCCTAATTTCTCTTTCAGTAAGTTTGTTATTTGTGTACAGGAAGGCTATTGACTTTTGAGTATTGACTTTGTATCCAGCTACACTACTGAATTTGCTTATTAAATCTAGCAGTTTTTTAGTGGAGTTTTTGGGGTCTTCTGTGTAGAGTATCATGTCATCTGCAAATAATGACCATTTAACTTCTTCCTTTCCAATCATTATTCCTTTTATTTCTTTCTCTTGTCTAATTACTCTGGCTAAAGTTTCCAGAACTATGTTGAATAAGAGTGGGGACAGTGGACATCCTTGTCTTGTTCCTGATTTTAGAGGGAAGGCTTTCAGTTTTTTGCCATTTAGTATAATATTGGCTGTTGGTTTGTCATAGATAGCTTTTACCAGATTGAGATAAAGACCCTCTATTCCAATTTTCTGTAGGGTTTTTATCATGAAAAGGTGCTGGACTTTGTCAAAAGCTTTTTCTGCATCTATTGAGATGATCATGTGATTTTTGTCTTGGTTCTGTTAATATGCTGTATTACATTGATTGATTTACGTATGTTGAACCATCCCTGCATCCCTGGAATGAATCCAACTTGGTCATGGTGTATAATCTTCTTGATGATTTGTTGGATTCTGTTTGCCAGTATCTTATTAAGGATTTTTGCATCTATGTTCATTAGGGAGATTGGCCTGTAGTTCTCTTTCTTAGTTGGGTCCTTCTCTGGTTTTGGTATCAGGGTAATGCTTGCTTCCAGGAATGAATTTGGGAGTATTGCTTCTCTTTCAATTTCATTGAAAAGTTTGAGAAGTAGGGGCGTTAGGTCTTCTCTAAATTTCTTGTAGAATTCGGCAGTGAATCCATCAGGGCCTGGGCTTTTCTTTGTTGGGAGGTTTTTAATTACCTCTTCAATTTCATTGGTTGATATTGGTTTGTTTAGGATTTTTAAATCTTCTTGATTCAGCTTTGGTAATTCATACGAATCTAGGAATCTGTCCATTTCTTCTGCATTTTCCATCTTAGTAGAATATAGATTTTCAAAATAGGTATAGATGATATTCTGGATTTCTGCAGGGTCCGTCGTGATATCACCCTTTTCATTTTCAATTGCATGGATTTGAGTCTTTTCTTTTCTTTTTTTAAGAAGGTTGGATAAGGGTTTGTCAATCTTAATTATTCTTTCAAAGAACCAACTTTTTGCTTCATTGATTGTTTGTATTGTTTTTTTAGTCTCCAATACGTTAATTTCTGCTCTGATCTTTATAATTTCCTCCCTTGTACAGGCTTTTGGCTTAACCTGCTCTTCTTTTCTAGAAGCTCGAGGTTCACCCTTAAGTTGTTTATTTGCGCTTGCTCTATTTTCCTGATATAAGTATTTAATGCTATAAATTTCCCTCTTAGGACTGCTTTCATTGTATCCCATAAGTTCCGGTATGTTGTACTGTCATTATCATTCAGTTGTAGAAAGTGTCTAATTTCTTCTTTAATTTCATCTGTGACCCATTGGTTGTTCAGGAGGGTGCTGTTTAATTCCATGTGTTTAGGAGCCATTGATTTCCAATTTCATTGCACTATGGTCTGATAATATGCATGGGAATAATTTCAATTCCTTTGCACATTTACTTAAGCAGGTTTTATGAGCTAGTATGTGGTCTATTTTGGAGAACGTCCCATGTGCAGCTGAGAAAAAAATGTGTATTCTGATGTTGTAGGATGGAACACTCCGTGGACATCTACTAAGTCCATTTGTTCAAAAGTTTGGTTCAGTTCTACTATTTCATTATTGATTTTCTGTCCAGTTGATCTGTCTTTTTGTGACAGTGGAGTATTGAGATCTCCCAATATAATTGTATTAGTGCTTATTTGATTTTTCTTGTCCTTTAGTACTTGTTTTATATAGACTGGGTGCATTGGTATTTGACGTGTATATATTTATGATCGTTATCTCTTCCTCTTGGATTGTTCCCTTTACAAGGATGTAATGACCGTCTTTATCTCTCTGAATCCTTCTTGGCTTGAAGTTTACTTTGTCTGCAAAAAGAATAGCTACCCCTGCTTTTTTCTGGGTTCCTGTGGCATGGAGTATTGTCTTCCATCCTTTGACCTTCAGTCCATGAATTTCTTTCTGAATTAAATGTGTTTCTTGTATACAGCATATTGTTGGATCTTGCTTCTTGATCCATTTCGCCAGTCTGTGCCTTTAGATTGGTGAATTGAGACCGTTAAACATTGATGGTTAAAACTGATATGTATTGACTTATACTTGTCATGATATTTTCCTGTTGTTGGTTCCCACTCTTTGTTTTTCCCCTTTCCTGCTATTTAATTATCTGCCCTGCCTGGTGGATTCCTTCTGTTTGGGTTCCTATCTCTTTCTAGAATGTCCTTCAGAACATTTTGGAGTGCTGGTTTGGTGGTCATAAATTTTCTCAGATGTTCTTTGTCATGAAAGTATTTTATTTCTCCATCAATTTTGAAAGATAGTTTTGCGGGGTACATCAATCTGGGTTGAAAATTATTTTCCTTTAGAGCTTGAAATACATCATTCAAGCTCTTCTTGACTTGAGGGTTTGTGCTGAAAAGTCAGCTGTGATTCTGATGGGTTTTCCTTCATAGGTGATTTGTCTCTTCTCCCTAACAGCTTTTAAAATTCTGCCCTTCTGTTGAATTTCTGGGATCTTGACTATCATATGTCTGGCTGAAGTTTTTTTTTTGATCATGTCTAGTTGGTGTTCTAAAAGCTTCACTTATAGGGGCGTCAAACTCCTTTTCTCTTCCAGGAAAGTTCTCCCTGATTATGTCTTTTGAACAGGTTTTAATGTCATTGATGCTATCTCCTGCTTTTACATTTATTGCAATTATTCTTAAGTTGTTTATCTTTGAGTCATCTAGCAGCTGCTGAATTGATTTTTCATGGTCCCTTGCTATTTTTAAGAATTCTTCCTTTTCATGATCACTAATTGCAAGCCTGTCTTCTATATCTGAGATCCTGTCCTCGCATTGGCTTAATCTGCTACAAATACTTTCAATGGAATTTTTGTTCTCTTGGATATCTGCTTGAATCTGCCTTATGGATTCCATTTTCTTCCTATGCTGAGCATTCATGGTTTCTATAGTTTTCTTAAGCTCATCTATTTTTTTGTCTGTATCAGCTATAGTGTCCTTAAGCATGGTCTTCAATGTGGACATTATCTCTGCAGTTATCTGTGAGATTATTTCTGTTTTAATTTTTTGCAGAGCCTCATTCAGTTGCTTTGATGTTACCACTTCAGATAGGCCAGGTGGGTGGCTTTCGGATTGTCCCACCTCATTGCCCCCTAGGTTTGCCTTTGGTGAATTGGATGTGTGGGGTTGCATCTTGTTTAAGTGTCGTCTCATTTTTTCCTTTCTTTAATTCCTGGGGTGATGTTTGCAAATTACCTATGGTAGGTTACTTTATTGCTAGTGTTTAAGATCTTTAGAAGATGACTAATTCTCTGCAGTATCTTCCAAGTGGAGCTTGCTTTTAGGTTTTGAGCTTTCTGCCAGATCCTACCTCTTCAATTCGTTGGGTATGCGAAGTTGCTACCTGTTTGGCCCAGTCCTTGATTCTTTGGTACTGTGCCACTGTATTTTCTGTGTCCTTTAGTCAATCTCAATCACGAAATATCAGGAAGGAAAGATGTTTAGAACAATTATTTCACATTTGGCTATAATGTTAACTAAAGCATCAAACACAGCCTAGAAAATGACAGACTGAGCTAACCAGTTATTTACCACTTTTAGCTGTATAGAGTTGCGGTTATATAACAAAATCTAAAACACACCAGAAAAATTATATGCAGTATACAAGTCCTGTGTATGTCAATTTTTCCCTGAGGAGTTTAAATTTAAAATGAGTTAAGGAGGAAATAGAGTGTTGGGAGAGTAGGAAGGAATTAGATGTAAGGTTAGAGGACCAAGAGGGATCCCAATAAAATTGGGACACTGGTGCAGAGGACTGGTGGTAAAAAGAGAAGGAAGGGATAAAAGGAGAACAGATCACAACCACAATCACAAAGAAGTTAGAGGCGCTGTTTACACTCATATAAAAACCAGAGAGAATAATGAAGGAAAGAGCAAATACACATACAGAAACAAAAACGAAGATAAAAACAATAAAACAGACAAAACAAAAATAAAACCCCACCAAAAAAAAAAAAACCCTTCGCCAGAACAAAAAACAAATGAGTGAGAAAAAAAAAAATAAAAATAAAAATAAATAATAAAAAGAATCAGTTCCAGGTGTTGACTCTGCTGTAGGCAGGCACCGTGTGGTGACAGAGTCCTGTTCCGTGCAGGTCGTCCCAGTAAGCCAGGAGTGCCCTCTGGCGGGCGGTGAGCAGAGGCCCGTACTTTCAGGCAGAGACCAGTCTAGCTCGCCTGCCGCTCTCAGTGCCCTTTCACTATCCCTGGGCCTGAGAGGCGCAGCGCGCTGTCCGCAGCGGGTTCCCTGCACTGGTTTCCCGCCGCTCTGATTCTCACCACGCCCCCCACAATGGCACCGGGCCAGTCGCTCTCTGGCACATTTGTTATTGGTTGATTTCTTGGTGACAGCCATTCTTTCTGGAGTGAGATGAAATATCAGTGTTGTTTTAATTTGTATCTCATGAAAGAACAATGATGTTGAACATTTTTTTTCATATGTTTATTTGTCATGTATATTTCTTCATCTGAGAAGTGTGTATTCATCTCAGATCCCCATTTTTGGATTGGGTC
The DNA here is from genome assembly GCA_028451465.1 of Erethizon dorsatum. Classification (NCBI taxonomy): domain Eukaryota; kingdom Metazoa; phylum Chordata; class Mammalia; order Rodentia; family Erethizontidae; genus Erethizon; species Erethizon dorsatum. The sequence goes on from CM051842.1 coordinate 45,004,047, forward strand.
TTTAAATTTGGGGACCTGATTTTTTTTCAATTCTTCACATGTTCGAGATATAAGTTCTTTTTCTGAGGGACAACTGGCTATAATCTTTTCCCACACTGTGGGTTGTCTTTTCACTGTGTTGGTGATTTCTTTTGTTGTGCAAAAGCTTTTTAATAAGTTGAGATCCCATTTGTTGATTCTTTGTTGCATTTCCTGTGTGGTCTGGGTTTTGTTCATGAAGTCTTTGCCTACACCTATGTCTTCAAGATTTCTACCTATTTTCTCTTCCAGTAGATTTAGCGTTTCTATTTTAATATTTAGATCTTTGATCCATTTTGACTTTAGTTCAGTGCATGGTGATAGACATGGGTCTAGTTTTAGTCTTCGGCATGTAGAAAGCCAGTTTTTCCAGCACAATTTCTTAAAGAGACTATCCTTCTTCCAGTGAACATGTTTGGCTCCTTTGTCAAATATAAGGTGGCTGAATGTGTTTGGGGTTGGCTCTGCACCTTGTATTCTGTTCCACTGATCCTCAGGTCTGTTTTTTTTTTTCCCAGTACCATGCTGATATTATCACAGTAGCTTTGTAGTATAATTTCAGGACAGGGATTGTGATGCCTCCTGACTTGCCTTTGTTGTCCAGAATTGCTTTTGCCATTTTAGGTCTTTTTTGTTTCCAAATGAATTTTAGAAATGTTTTCTCTAGATCTGTGAGGTATGTGAATGGCATTTCGGCTTTTTTTTTTTGTGGGTACTGGGGGTCGACCTCAGGACCTCGCACACCAGCAGGCGCCCGTGCCACTGAGTGATATCACTGGCCCTTTTTTCGTATGTGGGATCCTGGAGTTGAACTCGGGCCCTCGCGCTTGCAAGGCAGGCACTTACACCACTGAGCCATCACAGGCCCCAGCATTTTGGTTGGGATTGCATTAAATCTGTATAATGGTTTTGGAAGAATGGCGATTTTCACTATTTTTGTTCTTCCTATCCATGAACAGGGATATCTTTCCATTTTCTGATATCATCTTTGATCTCCTTTTTCAGGGTACTGTAGTTTTCAATGTATAGATCTTTTACTTCTTTTGTTAGATTGATTCCTAAGTATTTCATTTTTTGGATGTTATTGTGAAGGGTGTGGTTTTCCTAATTTCTCTCTCTGTGAGTTTGTTGCTTGTGTACAGGAATGGTGTTGATTTTTTGGGTGTTGACTTTGTATCCAGCTTCACTACTGAATTTGGTTACTAAATCTAGAAGTCTTTTGGTGGAGCTTTTGGGGTCTTCTATGTAGAGTATCATGTCATCTGCAAATAATGATGATTTAATAACTTCCTTTCCTATCCTTATTCCTTTTATTTCTTTCTCTTGTCTAATTGCTCTGGGTAATGTTTCCAGAACTATGTTGAATAGGAGAAGTGATAGTGGACATCCTTGTCTTTTCCTGACTTTAGATTGAAAGCTTTCAGTTTTTGACCATTTAGTATGTTATTAGCTGTTGGTTTGTCATAGATGGCTTTTATCAGATTGAGATAAAGACCACGTATTCCAATTTTCTGTAGGGTTTTTATCATGGATGGGTGTTGGACTTTGTCAAATGCTTTTTCTGCAAATATTGAGATGATCATGTAAGTTTTATCTTTGGTTCTGCTAATATGGTGTAATTCATTTATTGATTTGCATATGTTGAACCATCCCTGCATCCCTGAGATGAATCCCACTTGGTCATGGTGTTTAATCTTCTTGATGATTTGCTGCATTCTGTTTGCCAGTATCTTATTGAAGATTTTTGCATCTATGTTCATTAGGGAGATTTGCCTGTAGTTTTCTTTTTTGGTTGGGTTCTTCTCTGACTTTGGAATCAGGGTAATACTTGCCTCCAGAAATGATTTTGGAAGTATTGTTTCCCTTTCAATTTCCTTAAAGTGTTTCAGCACTAGTGGCATCAGTTCTTCTCTAAATTTCTTGTGGAATTCAACCATGAACCCATCAGGGCCTGGGCGTTTGTTGATAAATTTTTAATTACATTTTCAATTTCATTGGCTGATATTGGGTTATTTAGAATTTTTATTTCTTACTGGTCTAGTTTTGGCAGTTGGATTGTGTCTAGGAATCTGTCCATTTCTTCTGTGTTTCCCATTTTATTAGAATACAGGTTCTCCCAGTAGGTATTGATGATCTCCTGAATTTCTGTAGGATCTGTTGTGATTTCCCCCTCTTCATTCCTAATTGTTTGAATTTGTGTTTTTTCTTTCCTCTTTTTTATGCAGATGGCTAATGGTTTATCAATTTTGTTTATTCTTTCAAATAACCAACTTTTCAGTTCATTGATTCTTTGTATTGCTTTTTAAGTCTCAATTGCATTAATTTCTCCTCTTATCTTTATAATTTCCTCCCTCGCATGAGCTTTGCATTTGATTTGTTCTTCTTTTTCTAGAAGTTTGAGGTTTAACGTTAGGTTGTTTATTTGAGCTCATTCTGTTTCCCCCATGTGAGAGTTTATCACTACAAACTTCTCCCTTAGAACTGCTTTCATTGGGTCCCATAAGTTTCAATATGTTGTATTGTCATTGTCATTTAATTGTATATACTGTGTAATTTTCTGTTTTACTTCCTCTGTGACCCATTGGTTGCTCAAAAGTGTGTTGTTTAATTTCCATGTGTTTGTATAGTTTTTGTGATTTCTTTTGTTATTGATTTCCAGTTTCATTGTGCTATGGTCAGATTATGTGCAAGAAATGATTTCAGTTCCTCTACATTTACTTAAACATGTTTTGTGGTCTAGTATGTAGTCCGTTTTGGAGAACATCCTATGAACAGCTGAGAAGAATGTGTATTCTGATATTTTGGGGTTGAATACTCTGTAGATATCTAACAAGTCTATTTGCTCACAGGCTTGATTTAATTCTGATATTTCTTTGTTGATTTTTTTGTCTGGTTGATCTATCTATTTGTGAGAGTGGGGTATTAAGGTCCCCCACTACAGTTGTGTTAGTGCTTACTTGGTTATTCATATCTGTTAATATTTATTTTACGTAGTTGGGTGCACTCATGTTTGGTGCAGATATATTTATGACTGTTATCTCTTCTTCTTGGAATTTTCCCTTAAAAAGTATGTAGTGACCTTCCTTGTCTCTTTTGATCAGTTTTGGCTTAAATTTTACACTATGTGCAAGTAGAATAGCTACCCCTGCTTTTTTCTGGGTTCCTCTGTCATTGATTTTTCATGGTTCCTTACTATTTTTAAGATGTTTTTCTTTTCCTGGTCTCTACTCACATTCCTGTCTTCTAGGTCTCATAGTCTATCCTCACCTTCATTCAGTCTGCTGTGTATACTTTCAGTGGAGTTTTCAATCTCCTGGGCTTCTGTTTGGATCTGTTTCATTGATTCCTTTTCTTGTTTATGTTTTCTGTCTTGATGCTTGTAGATTTCTTATGTTAGATAGCTTTATCCCTTGTGTGGAGGCTTTCCCGGGTGATGTCTGTCCCCCAAGGATGTCTTGTAGATATAGGTGTTTCTTGTCTTTCTGTCTATCCCAAGAACCTTCCTTCCCAGTATATTAAGAATGTGGAGTTGTTCTTTTTGACTCAAGGCCCATTCCTTTGGTACTGGACTATGGTAATGGTTATGGCCCCTTGCAATATCAGTGTTGTCATATAGGGGAGAAAAAAATGATTATAACAGGTATGGCATCCTAGTTAAAATAGTACAGTCAGCAATAAGAATAGACTCAAGCACAGCCTGGCTACTGACAAACTGTGATAACTATTAGCTTGATATCTTTAACCATAAGCGCAAGTTCTATAGTAATATAATATCCAATTTGTATCAGGAACTTGTATACAATGTTTTTCCACTTTGTAGAGTGATATTACCCTGTTGTGGGGGCGTTAAGAGGGAAAGGGGGAGGGATGAAGAGGTGGATGGGGTTAAATATAGTAGGAGCAAATTTGGTGGGCAAAGCATGATGATCCAAGTTTTGGGTAATTGTAGGATACAAGAGACAGGGATTGGAGGAGAAAGCCTAAGAGTATTGAAGTGAACCAGAAAGGGGAGTGACAATGTTTACCCACATGAAAGTTGGTAAAACAAGAAAAATAAAAGTAGTGGGATTCCTCTACAGTTCTGTGGTAGGTCCAAGTCTGATCCCAGAATGTGTACCCTAGCCAAGATTGCAGATGGATTTGTGCTGGGTTTGGGTCTGAACTTTGTCTCTGGATTTGGGGGATGTGATTATTTTTCTGTGGCTGGAGTGCTCCCCAGCCATTTAAAAAAGAAAAAAGAAAAGAGAGAAGAAGAAGAAAAAAATATAGGGAAATAAAAAGAACTTCTATTTGGTGTGTCTTCATCCCCAAGCACAAAGCTGGTTCACCTAACTTAACTCCTGCTGGCTCGTATTGTTACTGTTGCTTTTGGACTTTTCCCCACCACTAGTCTCATCTGTACATCCTGTGCACTCTCGCCTGGGTTCTACTATGTTGCATGCTTTCCCACTGGTCTCTGGTCCTAGAGTCCCATCAATGGCAGATGAAGCCCATCTCATACCCTCTTCCTGCCAGTCACCATAGGCGCAGGTCAATGGTGGGACAGGAGCCAGTCTCAGACCCTTTTCTTGCCAGTTTCCACAGCTCTGGGTCAATGGTGGGGATAAAAGCCTATCTCAGACCCTCTTCCTGCCAGTTGCAGCAGCTCCAGGTCAGTGACAGGAACAGGAGCCAGTCTCAGACACTCTTCTCTTTTTTCTTTTATTAGTACATGTTTGCAGTACATTTAGTTTACAGTCATCTTGTTGCCCAAAATTGCTTTTGCTATTCTGGGTCTCTTCTCATTCCATATGAATTTTAGGGCTGTTTTCTCTAGTTCTGTAAAGTATGCAGTTGGTATTTTGATTGGGACTGCATTGTATCTGTATAACAGTTTTGGGTGTTTGACCATTTTGACAATATTTGTTCTGCCTATGTAGGAGCAGGGGACATCTTTCCATTTATTTATTTATTTATTTATTTATTTATTTATTTATTTATTTATTTATTTGAGACAGAGTTTCACTATGCAGTTCAGGCTGGGCTTGAACTCACTTTGTAGCCCAGGCTGGCATCAATCATGCAGCAATCCTCCTGCATCAGCCTCCTGAGTGCTAGGATTGCAGCGTGCACCACAATCCTGGCCCATCTTTCCATTTTCAGATATCCTCTTTAATCTCCTTTTTCAGAGTGCTTTAGTTTTCTTTGTAGAGGTCTTTCACTTCCTTGGTTAGGTTAATTCCTAGGTACAATATTTTATTTTTCTTGAAGCTACTGTGAATAGTATTGTTTTCATAATTTACTCTATGACTAATATAAATATTAAAGAAAAAGGTGAAGGGAGTCAAATGAAAAAGGGGGAGTAGAGAAAGGATGAGATACAGGAGAAAGAAGTCAGGTGAAAGATATGGATAAAAGTAGAGGGAATAAAAAGGGACATGGAAGAATTCTCTTATCCTCTATAAACTATATTGGGAGAAAAAGGCAAGTGGAAGAGAAACACATACACACACTCATAAAAGAAATAAGGGAAAAGAATGGAATAAAAATGGGGAAAATGAACTGAAAGAAGAAAAGAGGAAAGAAAGAGAAAGTTTTCTATTGTTTTGGCCATGTGGCTCTTTTCCACAGCCTAGGAATAAGGAGCAGAACTCAAGCCAAGACCTGACTCTGTTCACACTAGAAGTCTAACGTGGCAGTCCTCACCCAGAAAGGTGAGAGACATCTGCATACAGTGGGAACAGAGTGTCAATGTGACCTTCCAATCCTGTGTAACTTAGGCTGAACCTGGCCTCTGACCACAGGAGCTTGGTCAGTGTTCACCAGCTCTAGCCCCTCAGTATGACTCCCTCTAGTCTGCTCTCCAACTGCTGGCTGTCTGCCATGGCTGTCCTCCCCTCATCCACTCTGGGAACTTGACAGTGTGGAACCTGGCTTGGAGCCAAGGAGCTGCTCTGGGTCCCAGGTTTGATTGCTGAGACGTTCCCCATAATGGCATCTCTACCAGCTCTCATTCTGTGATTGTGGTGGCAAGATCAAGGTCACTCACAAACTGTTGACTGTGGAAAGCCACTCTGGAAACAGTATCCTGCATTTTCCTTGCAGGTTCTGACTGCTGCTTATTCTCTCAGTCCCAGTGCAGTTTTGTGTGAGTGAAAAGTTTTTAGTTTTACTTTGTTTCCTGGATGGGGACTGACCAGCCATTCTCAGCCACACACAGCTCATAGAGCTCTGCAATGTGTTCTATTTCTTCTGTATCATTTAATCTCTTTTCTCTTTTGTCAGTTCCCTCCTGGTTTCTGGATAACCTCCTCTCACTTTGGTTCCTCTCTAAGCTACTGTTTTCCAGACTCTAGACACTTTGTCCTGAGAAGTTGAATGCTGGCACTCACTCCTCTGCCAATTTTTAGTCCCCCTGAATAATGTCCTTTGGGTTAGAATCTTCAAATCAGAATTCAGACATGGTCACCACATTGTGTTTGGTTAATCCATCTGTTATATCCCTTTCCATTTATGACAGTTTCTACTCCTCTCTTTATTTCTAGTTGACATTACCTGAGTCTGATGTGGTGCCTCCACTAAGACCCATTGGATCTTCCAGATCATTTCTTCTCAGTGGATCTTTCCTCAGTTTCTATGGTGTGACTCCTCCTCTAGTCAGCCATGTTGGATCCCCTATTCCAGATTTCTGCCTCGTTCAACATCAGGTCTGTTGTTTGGCTGGCACTTCTGCTGTCCCATGCGGAAGGGAAATAATACAGAGCCAACTCCGAATTGGTGGTGACTGAGCCAAGGCATGGAATCCACATTTGTGGATTTGGTCAGGGACCAGCCTGAGGGTCTGCGTGTTCTGCCAGTGTCTGGGCTTTTCTTTGATGAGAAAATTTTTATTACTGATTCAATCTTGTTACTTATTATTGGCCTGTTCTCATTTTCTACTCTTTTATAATTCAATCTTGGTGGGTTGTATGTGTCCTGGAGTTTATCTATTCCTTCTAGGTTATCCCTTTTTTTGGCATATAATTTTTTTTATAGTAGATGCCTGATTCTTTATATTTCTGTGGTACCAATTGTAATATCTCCTTTTTCATTTCTGATTTTGTGTCTTTTTTTCTTAGTTTGGCTAAAGGTTTGTAGATTTTGTTTATCTGTAAAAATAAACATAGGAGAAAAGAGAAAAATAAAAATAAATACTTCTTTGTTGATCTTTTGTATTTTAAAAATCTTTTTCATTTAATTCTGCTTTATTATTTATTTCCTTCTACTAGTTTTTTCTAGTTTCTTGAAGTGCAACTTTACTTTTTTATTAGTACATGTTTGAGACACATAATGAATACATTCATCTTGGGGAGTTGGTACATGTACATATGGAATCTTAGTCCTTTTTACTTCAGCTTTCCTTCCCCTCCCTCCCCCTGCCTCCATTTCTACATCCCCTTCCCATTCGCAAAAGGTCTATCTCAAGTTTACTATTATCTACCTTTTATTTTATTCTTTAAATTACTTATAATTTGTGTTTCTCATACAAGACAATTAAGCTTCTATGTTTGATATATTTCACTAAGCATTATGGTCTCAAAGTGCATCCATTTTCCTACAAATCAAGAACCCATAAAACAACAAATGTTGGCAAGTTTGTAGGGGGTGGAGATGGTGAATCTTCTGCATTGTTGGTGGGTTGTAAACTAGTACAATCATCATGGAAATCAGTATGGAGTTTCCTCAAAAAACTAAAATTAGAAATTCCATTTCATCCTGCTAAAGACATCATATTCCAGTGATGCATGTATACCCATGTTTATAGCAACACAATTCATAATAGCTAGATCTTGGAAGAGGTACAACTTTAGATTGTTTATTTGAAATCTTTCCTGTTTTTTTATGTAGATGTTTATTCCTTTAAATGTCCTTATGAGTACTGCTTTTGCTGTATCCCATAGGTTTTCGTGTATTGTATTTCTGCTTTCATTTGTCTGCAGAAATTTTCAAAGTTTTCTTTTTAATTTCTTCATTGACCCATTGGTTGTTCAGGAGCATGCTGAGTTTATTGTATGCAGCATATTGCTGGATTTTTTTTATCCATTCAGCCATTCTATGTCTTTTGATTGGAGAATTTCATCCATTTATGTTCAAAATAATTATTAATAGTAAGGTCTTACTACTACCATTTTGTTAAGTCTTTTCTGCTTGTTATATAGACATTTTCTTTCCTTGATTCCTCTTTTGTTTTCTTTTTTCTGTGATTTGATGATTTTCTTCAGTTCCTTGTTGTTGGGTCTAAGATGGCCTACAAACATCTGCATGGCACTAGGCCCCAGGGCATGGAGGCCCAGGGTAGCTGTGGAGTTGGGGTCTTAAGCTGAGGGTCTCACAAATCTATCCTGGTACTTGAGTCTCAGGGTGCAGGTTCACTCTGTGAGGCAGGATTTGATGTAGATTGTTCACAGAGCTGGGGTGTGTGACTCTGAGGAGTCCAGCAGCTCAGGCCCAGGAACTTGATTGTAACTGTGACACTGACCCACAGGGCTGGGCCCAGTAGTAGGCTGGCCCCAGGGAAAGAGTGCTCTAGAGAGTTGAGCAGAGGAAGTAGGTTATATCTGCCATTTGAAAATCAGAGTCAATAGGGCACAGTGGTAACTCAGGTCCCAGGGGATGGTGAAACATATTCCAGACTGTAAGTACAGGTACAGCATCAGAAATGATTTGGTCACTTGGGCCTTGGGAGTCAGAGAACAGAACAGCAATGACTGAATGACTCCACTCCCTGGGGAGAGGGTTGTTTCAGTAGCTCAAACTCCAAGGGACTAGTCTTATTTCTGGAAAGTCATTTCATTTGTAGAGTGAGATGTTTCATCTCAGCCAGTATTATTTTTCCCCTGGGATGTGGGATACAATGACAGCCTGGGATGCTTGGCTGCTCAGCTCAGCCATGGCACCAATTTCTTAGAACACCATGTGCTATTTCAGCTCAGGATCAGGAGGCTATGACTGCTCTGGGTGGTCAAGGCACCATTTCCCTGAGATGCAGAGCTCCACTTTGGCTTAGGCATGAGGGAGTGTGACTGCTTTAGGTGTGCAAGACACTGTTTGTAGGAGGCAGGTGGCTGCTTCAACTCAGGCACTAAGGGATGGGGGGATGACCACTCAAAGCTGTCTTAGCATTAAATTAACTGATTACATTCCTTCAATAGAAATATATTAGATGATGTTCCTAATACAAGGAATTCTCACAGCTTGTAGGCTTCTCTTACGTATGCCCACACTTGTGCTTTCACTAGAAGGACTGTATTATTATCAAGAATCAGTTCTGTTATTCCCAAATACACTGATGCTATCGAACTTGAATGCAATATTATAATTTAAATAGCATATAAACTGATAAAATACAAATGTAAAAATAATAATTATAGTTTTTATGAAAGCTAAGTTGTGGAGGAGCACCCTATCGCCCTCCGCCAGACCCAAGTGTGATCATTCTTACTAGCAAGCAGTGCAGGCTGTATAGAGGTGACTTCCCTAAATTGACTTTCAGTTTAATTAGAGTCTGGCCAAGGCTGTGTCTGTATCTTCATGATAGCAAGGGGGTGGAGTTGGGCTAAAATTGCTTTTCACCAGTGGCTACAGTTGAGCCCAGAGATGCAGGCCATGAGACTCTGGGGCTAAAATATGAGATAACATTTCCACTGAGGCCAGTGTGACCCCAGAGAAAATTCCTTCCCAGAATTGGCTACAAAGCAGGTTACCCGTTAACCACAACCTGAATCTGTCTGTTCCATCCCTTTCTCAAGAATGTTTTGTTCCCTCTTACAAGCCTTGCCTGCCTAGCCACTTGTCCAGCACATCCAGCCACAATCCCCCCGCCTTTTTCCTCGATGCAAATGTGACCATTAAATACCGAGGTTCTGGCTGCCTGGCTGCCTTTTGTTCCCCGTGAACAACTGGTCATCCCAATTCCCCATTACACCACCATTTTTTCTCTTGCTCTTTCTTTTTGCTGTGTGCTGTTAACACCTGGCAGGATATTGGGGCCTACTGCCAGGGTCCCTAATACTAAGTCAATATTTTGGGAAGACTTGATAAAAGCAAATCGCTTTTTAAAAACAAGTCATATTAAGTGTGAGTTAGACAAACACAAAATTCATAAAGATATCTTAAAACTCAAAAATTAAAACTTGACAATTCAACTAGAAAATAGGCAAGAGATGTGAAGAGATGCTTCACTGAAGAGGATATATGCATGGTACATCAGTGTATGAAAAGATATTCAACATCATTAGACATTAGGTTGCTTAAAATTTTGAAAGATTCTGCTCTCAGATTGCTTCAGAATCCTTGCTAAGTTCTTGCTCCAGTTTGAAGAAATAAAATCTATAACTCATGCACTTTGAGTATAGTTTATGTAAAATAAAATGAGGCCAGAGGCCAAAGGCCAACCAGCAGAACCATATACAAAGAAAAAGGCTTAATCTTAAATCCTGATGAATGATGTATGGGTTTTAACTTAAAATTTTACTTTATTAATGTATCATATCTATTATTGTCTGCTTTATTGACTTTTCTCATTGATTATATCAGATAAGAGAGCTTCTACAGTACCAAATACTCTTAAATTTTTTGTTTTAATATCCAAGGTTTTCAGTAATTTTGTACATATATATTTTTTTCTATAAAATCTGACATTTTATAGAGTTGCTGCCCAGAGCCTTAGAATTTCATCTTCTTAGAACACATAGGAAGGAATATTAATGGTGTATTAGTCATCTCATCATATCATTTCAAGCTTTGGGAGGACTAATATGATTTGCAAATAGAAAAGAATACTTGAGAAGCGTGTCCATGGGAACAGTGGGGTGATTATGCATATCATCTTCTTTCCCTTTTGTTCCCTTTACACTTTTGGTTGTTGCTCAGCACAAATATCCTGAAATTGGCTTGAAACTGTGACCCTCTCTGTCAGCATCATTTGAAGTTTTTAATTTTGCCTTTTATGGCATATTTTATTTTGTAACTTAAAATGCATAAAAGTACAATAATAATATAGCAAACACCCATATCAACCACCCAAAGTTCTCAATTATTGACATTTTATCACTTTTATTTCAAATCTGAGATTTTAAAAAGTGATATAAAAGCAATTACAACACTCCCCCACCACCCCCACCCACAGTTTTGCTTTCTGTGATTTCAGTTACCTCTGCTCAACTATGGTCTGAAAGATTAAATGGAAAATTCTAGAAATAAACAATTTATCAATTTTAAATTACATGCTGTTCTGTGTAGTGTGATGAAATCTTGCATCATCCTTCTCCTACTGGCCTGGGGTGTGAATCATCCCTTTGTCCAGCATATCCACACTGCATATTTTACCTGACCCTTAGTCACTTAGTAGTTATCTTGGTTTTTAGATTGGACTATCACAGAATCACAAAGCGTGTATTCAAGTAACCCTTACTTTACTTAAGAAGGGGCCCAAAGTACAAGAGTTGTGACATGAAGGAGGATTCAAGGCATAAAACACCAAAGGACAGATTAACTCTGGTACAATGTGGCAATACTGTAGGGCATATAGGAAAAAACCTAGTATATAGAGGATTTCCATGGCTTCAGGCATTCACTGGGTATCTTGGAATTTATCCCCTATGTGTTCTTCTAATATACCCATGGGGGACTACTGTAAATAATTAAATGGAAGCACTCTTTGTCCCACCATCTTCAGTTTTATTCCCCCTTTTCAATCGCAAGGCAAACACTATTGTGAATTTAGTGTTTATGTTTTAACACTATACACATTTATGTTTCTAGAAGCATAAACTATTGCATTGTGTACCTTTTAACTTTGCAGAAATTGTTTCAAACCACAGTACATACATGTATATTATTGTATAATATATATGATTTTATTATTCTGCAACTTGCTTTTCCACTTAAATGTTGATAATATACAGATTCACATTATTTCTTATAACTGCTGTATGATCTTTTATTGTAGGTCTATACCACATTTTATTTATCTATTCATTTATTGAAGGAAATACATATATTGTCCAATTTTACATTATTGTCATCCTGAAATGAATGTATTAGGATATTCTCCTCATTCACATATTGGAGAGCTTCTTTGAGAAAATACCTGGGGACAAAATTAATGGGTAATATGGTTTATATTAGTAAATAGTGCCAAATTGCTCTTTAAAGTGGTTCTCAATTTATACTTCTAACAGTAGTATATGAGAATTTCTGTTGTTCCACATATCCTGTATTAGAAGATTTAAATTTTTGCCACTGTGATGAAAAATAATATTTCATCACTTTACATTGTCTTGTATTTTATGAGATTGGGTATCTTTTCATTTGGTTTTCCATTGCTGTGGTATTCTTTTAATTTATTTTTCTTCTTTCTATCTTGAGTTTTGTTTGGTTTTTATTATTGAACTGTGAGAATTATTTATAAATTCTGCATACCTGGTTTTTGTTTCTGTGCTGAAAATATATTTTCTAAAATATTCACATATCTTATAAATCTGTTGTGCTCTTATTGGACAATAGTCTCAGTTTTAATAAAGTCAAAGTAATTTTTCCTCTTATGATTTGGACTTTCTATAATTTAGTTAATAAAACCTTTCCTATTCCAATGCCATGTTATATTCTCATGTATTTTCTTCAAATAAATTTAAAAATTTTCTTTTCACATTTAGAGGGTTAGCCCATCTAGATTTTGTTTTTGTATAAGATACAAAGTTGGAAACTTACTGAAGGAGAAATTAGGGAAACAATACCTTTCACAATAACATCCAAAAAAATGAAATACCTAGGAATCAACCTCACAAAGGATGTAAAAGACCTATAAACTGAAAACTACAGTACTCTGAAAAAGGAGATTGAAGAGGATATCAGAAAATGGAAAGATATCCCTTGCTCCTGGATAGGAAGAACCAATATAGTGAAAATGGCCATACTTCCAAAATTGTTATACAGATTTCATGCAATTCCAATCAAAATTCCAACAGCATATCTCACAGAATTAGAGAAAACAATCCTAAAATTCATTTGGAATCAGAAGAGACCTAGAATAGCAAAGGCAATTCTGGGCAACAAAGGCAAGGCAGGGGGCATCACAATCCCCGACTTGAAATTATACTATAAAGCTACTGTGATAAAAACAGTGTGGTACTGGCAAAAAAAAGACCTGAAGATCAATGGAACAGATAAGAAGATGCTGAAACAACCCCAGACATACTAAGCCACCTTATCTTTGACAAAGGTGCCAAACACGTTCGCTGGAAGAAAGATAGCCTCTTTAATAAATGGTGCTGGAAAAACTGGCTCTACACATGCCAAAGATTAAAACTAGACCCATATCTTTCACCATGCACTAAACTAAATTCAAAATGGATCAGAGATCTAAATATTAAAACAGAAACATTAAATCTGCTGGAAGGTAGGATAGGTAAAACCCTTGGAGACATTGGTGTAGGAAAAGATTTTATGAATAAAAACTCAACCGCACGGGAACTATCCCAAAGAATCAATAACTGGGATCTCATCTTATTAAAAAGCTTTTGCACAGCAAGAGAAACCACCAACAGAGTGAAAAGACAACCCACAATGTGGGAAAAAATGTTTGCCAGCTGTTCCTCAGACAAAGGATTACTATCGAGAACATATAAAGAACTCAAAAAAAATCAGACCTCCCAAATTTAAAGACCCACTCCAAAACTGGGCATCTGAGATGAATACACATTTCTCAGATGAAGAAATACTAATGGCAAATAAATATACAAAAAAATGTGCAACATCACTAGTCATTCGAGAGATGCAAATTAAAACAACACTGAGATACCATCTCACTCCAGAAAGAATGGCTAGTATAAAGAAATCAACTAATAACAAATGCTGGAGGGGCTGTGGGGAAAAAGGAACCCTTCTTCACTTTTGGTGGGAGTGTCGACTGGTACAGCCACTGTGGAAGTCAGTGTGGAGATTTCTCAAAAAACTAGGGTTGGAGGTCCCATTTGACCAGCTATTCCCCTTCTGGGCATCTTCCCAGAAGAATTAAAAACATCGTACCACAGCGATATATGTGCACCCATGTTTATAGCAGCACAATTTGTAATAGCCAGATCTTGGAAACAACCCAAATGCCCATCAACTGAGGAATGGATAAGAAAGATGTGGTATTTTTATACAATGGAGTACTATTCAGCCATAAAGAAGGATAAACTGGAGACTTTTATAGGTAAATGGATGCAACCTGAGAAAATACTCATAAGTGAAATAAACCAGACGCACATGTGTAAGCATCGTATTGTCTCTCTAGTATGAGAAACTGAAAGAGTAAATAAGATCCAAAATGTACAATAGAAACAGTGAATCAAAAAGAAATTGGTCAATAGGAAAGAGAGACTGGAATAGGGAAAAGAAAGAAGGGAAAGGGAAAAAAATTGTATATATATATATATATATATATATATATATATATATATATATATAATGGTTAAGATAGATACAGTACCAATTTTACTTAGTTCATTGAAGAGTAAGGTTTGAGCCAATAATGTTTGGACAATTGAATGCTAATGTCTGTTATCCTGAATAACTAACTTAAAGATAATAATACGTAATGCATTGACCATTGTTAGCCTCATATTATGTTATTTTGAAAATTTGTTCTTTTTTTGATTTGTTTTGTTTTTCTTCTCTTTAAAAAAAAAGATACAGAGAGAGGAAAAAAGATGGCGGATGAGTAAGAAGCACGCAGAGAAACTCTCTAAAAGTTGCCATTGGACTACAGGAATATAGTGACCGGGAGAGCACAGGAGGGGGGCAGATGCCCCCCCAGGACCCAGAAAAGTTCTGAAGCACAGCTTGGGACCCCTGGCACCAGTGAAGGGTACTTTTCAACAAAGAAGGAGCAGACCCTGTGCGCGCACGCACCTTCTACCATCCCAGGAATCACGGCGTGACAGAAGCTCAAAGCTGCAGACACACGGTGACAGCTGGTGCCCAGGGAGCCCCACGGAGGATCATGAGACAGCGGCGGGGCAGGGGAGCGGTGGAGAACGGCGCTGGCCGGCGGTGAGTGAGTGTCTCTCAGCCACAGCTGTCCCGCGCCAGAGAGCGACTGGCCGGGCACCATTGTGGGGGGGTGCGGCGAAAATCAGAGTGGCTCGGAAACAGCTCTGGGAACTTGTGCTCTGGACAGGGCAGCGCAGTGCCTCTCAGCCCCATGAAAGTGTGCTGAGGATGGCAGGTGAAGAGACTGGTCTCTCAGCTACACCTGTCCCGCGCCAGAGAGCAACTGGCCCGGCGCCATTGTGGGGGGCATGGTGAAAATCAGAGCAGCGCGAAAGCAGTGCACTGACAGCAGTGGGCGAAGGAGACCGGTCTCCGCCTGAACGTCCACGCTCTGCTCACCGCCCCACCAGAGGGCCGCTCTTGGCTCGCTGGGACGGACCTGCACGGAACAGGACTCTGTCATCGCACGGTGCCTGCCTACAGCAGAGTCAACACCTGGAACTGATTCTCTTTATTTTTTTATGTTTTTTTTTTTTCTCTCTCTCTTTAGTTTTTTGTTCCGGTGTAGGGGTTTTTATTTCTGTTTTTTTTTCTTTTGTGGGGTTTTATTTCTGTTTTATCTGTTTGCTTTGTTGTTTTTGTCTTCATTTTTGTTTCTGTTTATCTATTTGCTATTTCCTTCATTATTCTCCCTGGCTTTTATATGAGTGTAAACAGCGCCTCTAACCTCTTTGTGATTGTGGTTGTGATCTGTTCTTCCTTTTATCCTTTCCTTCTCTTTTTCCCACCAGTCCTCTGCACCAGTGTCCCAATGTTAGTGGGATCCCTCTTGGTCCTCTAACCTTACATCTAATTCCTTCCTCTTCTCACAATACTCTATTTCCTCCTTAACTCATTTTAAATTTAAACTCCTGAGGGGAAAAATTGACATACTAAGGATTGTATACTGCATGTAATTTTTCTGGTGTGTTTTAGATTTTGTTATATAACCGCAACTCTACTTTATATGGCTAAAAGTGGTAAATAACTGGTTAGCTCAGTCTGTCATTTTCTAGGCTGTGTTTGATGCTTCAGTTACCATTATAGCCAAATGTAAAATAATTGTCCTAAACAGCTTTCCTTCCTGATATTTCAAGGTTCATATTGACTAAGGGACACAGAAAATACAATGGTACAGTACCAAAGAATCAAGCACTGGGACAAACAGGTAGCAACTTCTCACATCCAATGAATTGAAGAGGTAGGATTTGGCAGAAAGCTCAAAACCCAAAAGCAAGCTCCACTTGGAAGATACTGCAGAGAAGTAGTCATCTTCTAAGGATCTTGAACACTAGCAATAAAGTAACCTATCAGAGGTAATTTACAAACATCACCCCAGGAATTAAAGAAAGAAAAGATGAGATGACACTTAAACAAGATGCAACCCCACACATCCAATTCACCAAAGGCAAACCTAGGGGGCAACAAGGTGGGACAATCTGAAAGCCACCCACCTGGCATATCTGAAGGGGTAACAACAAAACAAATGAATGAGGCTCTGGAAAAAATTAAAACAGAAATAATTTCACAGATAACTGCAGAGATAATGTCCACAATGAAGACTATGCTTAAGGACACTATAACTGATACAGACAAAAAAATAGATGAACTTAAGAAAACTATAGAAACCATGAATGCTCAGCATAGGAAAGAAATGGAATCCATAAAGCAGATTCAAGCAGATATCCAGGAGAACAAAAATTCCATTGAAAGTATTTGTAGCAGATTAAGCCAATGTGAGGACAGGATATCAGATATAGAAGACAGGCTTGCAATTAGTGATCATGAAAAGGAAGAATTCTTAAAAACAGCAAGGGACCATGAAAAATCAATTCAGCAGCTGCTAGATGACTCAAAGATAAACAACTTAAGAATAATTGCAATAAATGAAAAAGCAGGAGATAGCATAAATGACATTAAAACCTTGTTCAAAGACATAATCAGGGAGAACTTTTCTGGAAGAGAAAAAGAATTTGACCCCCTAATAAGTGAAGCTTTTAGAACACCAACTAGACATGATCAAAAAAAAAACTTCAGCCAGACATATCATAGTCAAGATCCCAGAAATTCAACAGAAGGGCAGAATCTTAAAAGCTGTTAGGGAGAAGAGACAAAACACCTATAAAGGAAAACCCATCAGAATCACAGCTGACTTTACAGCACAAACCCTCAATTCAAGAAGAGCTTGGAATGACGTATTTCAAGCTCCAAAGGAAAATAATTTTCAACCCAGATTGATGTACCCTGCAAAACTATCTTTCAAAATTGATGGAGAAATAAAATACTTTCATGACAAAGAACATCTAAGAAAATTTGTGACCACCAAACCAGCACTCCAAAATGTTCTGAAGGACATTCTAGAAAGAGATAGGAACCCCAACAGAAGGAATCCACCAGGCAGGGCAGATAATTAAATAGCAGGAAAGGGGAAAAACAAAGAGTGGGAACCAACAACAGGAAAATATCATGACAAGTATAAGTCAATACATATGAGTTTTAACCATCAATGTTAACGGTCTCAATTCACCAATCAAAAGGCACAGACTGGCGAAATGGATCAAGAAGCAAGATCCAACAATATGCTGTATACAAGAAACACATTTAATTCAGAAAGAAATTCATAGACTGAAAGTCAAAGGATGGAAAACAATATTCCATGCCACAGGAACCCAGAAAAAAGCTGGGGTAGCTATTCTTTTTGCAGACAAAGTGAACTTCAAGCCAAGAAGGATTCAGAGAGATAAAGACGGTCATTACATCCTTGTAAAGGGAACAATCCAAGAGGAAGTGATAACGATCATAAATATATATGCGTCAAATACCAATGCACCCAACTATATAAAACAAGTACTAAAGGACATGAAAAATCAAATAAGCACTAATACAATTATATTGGGAGATCTCAGTACTCCACTGTCACAGAAAGACAGATCAACTGGACAGAAAATCAATAATGAAATAGTAAAACTGAAGCAAACTTTTGAACAAATGGACTTAGTAGATGTCTATAGAGTGTTCCATCCCACAACATCAGAATACACATTTTTCTCAGCTTCACATGGGACATTCTCCAAAATAGACCACATACTAGCTCATAAAACCTGCTTAAGTAAATGCAAAGGAATTGAAATTATTCCATGCATATTATCAGACCATAGTGCAATGAAATTGGAAATCAATGACAAAAGATCTCACAAAAACTCCCTAAACACATGGAAATTAAACAGCACCCTCCTGAACAACCAATGGGTCACAGATGAAATTAAAGAAGAAATTAGACACTTTCTACAACTGAATGATAATGACAGTACAACATACCGGAACTTATGGGATACAATGAAAGCAGTCCTAAGAGGGAAATTTTTAGCATTAAATACTTATATCAGGAAAATAGAGCAAGCACAAATAAACAAGTTAAGGGTGAACCTCGAGCTTCTAGAAAAAGAAGAGCAGGGTAAGCCAAAAGCCCGTACAAGGGAGGAAATTATAAAGATCAGAGCAGAAATTAACGTATTGGAGACTAAAAAAACAATACAAAGAATTAATGAAGCAAAAAGTTGGTTCTTTGAAAGAATAAATAAGATTGACAAACCCTTATCCAACCTTCTTAAAAAAAGAAAAGAAAAGACTCAAATCCATGCAATTGAAAATGAAAAGGGTGATATCACGATGGACCCTGCAGAAATCCAGAAGATCATCTATACCTATTTTGAAAATCTATATTCTACTAAGATGGAAAATGCAGAAGAAATGGACAGATTCCTAGATTCGTATGAATTACCAAAGCTGAATCAAGAAGATTTAAAAATCCTAAATAAACCAATATCAGCCAATGAAATGGAAGATGTAATTAAAATCCTCCCGACAAAGAAAAGCCCAGGCCCTGATGGATTCACTGCCGAATTCTACAAGAAATTTAGAGAAGACCTAACACCCCTACTTCTCAAACTTTTCAATGAAATTGAAAGGGAAGCAATACTCCCAAATTCATTCCTGGAAGCAAGCATTACCCTGATACCCAAACCAGAGAAGGACCCAATTAAGAAAGAGAACTACAGGCCAATCTCCCTAATGAACATAGATGCAAAAATCCTTAATAAGATACTGGCAAACAGAATCCAACAAATCATCAAGAAGATTATACACCATGACCAAGTTCGATTCATCCCAGGGATGCAGGGATGGTTCAACATACGTAAATCAATCAATGTAATACACCATATTAACAGAACCAAAGATAAAAATCACATGATCATCTCAATAGATGCAGAAAAAGCTTTTGACAAAGTCCAGCACCTTTTCATGATAAAAACCCTACAGAAAATTGGAATAGAGGGTCTTTATCTCAATCTGGTAAAAGCTATCTATGACAAACCAACAGCCAATATTATACTAAATGGTCAAAAACTGAAAGCCTTCCCTCTAAAATCAGGAACAAGACAAGGATGTCCACTGTCCCCACTCTTATTCAACATAGTTCTGGAAAGTTTAGCCAGAGCAATTAGACAAGAGAAAGAAATAAAAGGAATAATGATTGGAAAGGAAGAAGTTAAATTATCATTATTTGCAGATGACATGATACTCTACACAGAAGACCCCAAAAACTCCACTAAAAAACTGCTAGATTTAATAAGCAAATTCAGTAGTGTAGCTGGATACAAAGTCAATACTCAAAAGTCAATAGCCTTCCTGTACACAAATAACAAACTTACTGAAAGAGAAATTAGGGAAACAATACCTTTCACAATAACATCCAAAAAAATGAAATACCTAGGAATCAACCTCACAAAGGATGTAAAAGACCTATACACTGAAAACTACAGTACTCTGAAAAAAGAGATTGAAGAGGATATCAGAAAATGGAAAGATATCCCTTGCTTCTGGATAGGAAGAACCAATATAGTGAAAATGGCCATACTTCCAAAATTGTTATACAGATTTAATGCAATTCCAATCAAAATTCCAACAGCATATCTCACAGAATTAGAGAAAACAATCCTAAAATTCATTTGGAATCAGAAGAGACCTAGAATAGCAAAGGCAATTCTGGGCAACAAAGGCAAGGCAGGGGGCATCACAATCCCCGACTTGAAATTATACTATAAAGGTACTGTGATAAAAACAGTGTGGTACTGGCAAAAAAAACAGACCTGAAGATCAATGGAACAGATTAGAAGATGCTGAAACAACCCCAGACATACTAAGCCACCTTATCTTTGACAAAGGTGCCAAACACATTCGCTGGAAGAAAGATAGCCTCTTCAATAAATGGTGCTGGAAAAACTGGCTCTACACATGCCGAAGATTAAATCTAGACCCATATCTTTCACCATGCACTAAACTAAATTCAAAATGGATCAGAGATCTAAATATTAAAGCAGAAACATTAAATCTGCTGGAAGGTAGGATAGGTAAAATCCTTGGAGACATTGGTGTAGGCAAAGACTTTATGAATAAAAACTCAACCGCACGGGAACTATCCCAAAGAATCAATAACTGGGATCTCATCTTATTAAAAAGCTTTTGCACAGCAATAGAAACCACCAACAGAGTGAAGAGACAACCCACAATGTGGAAAAAAATGTTTGCCACCTGTTCCTCAGACAAAGGATTACTATCGAGAACATATAAAGAGCTCAAAAAAATCAGACCTCCCAAATTTAAAGACCCACTCCAAAAATGGGCATCTGAGATGAATACACATTTCTCAGATGAAGAAATACTAATGGCAAATAAATATACAAAAAAATGTGCAACATCACTAGTCATTCGAGAGATGCAAATTAAAACAACACTGAGATACCATCTCACTCCAGAAAGAATGGCTACTATAAAGAAATCAACTAATAACAAATGCTGGAGGGGCTGTGGGGAAAAAGGAACCCTTCTTCACTGTTGGTGGGAGTGTCGACTGGTACAGCCACTGTGGAAGTCAGTGTGGAGATTCCTCAAAAAACTAGGGTTGGAGGTCCCATTTGACCCAGCTATTCCCCTTCTGGGCATCTTTCCAGAAGAATTAAAAACATCGTACCACAGCGATATATGTGCACCCATGTTTATAGCAGCACAATTTGTAATAGCCAGATCTTGGAAACAACCCAAATGCCCATCAACTGAGGAATGGATAAGAAAGATGTGGTATTTTTATACAATGGAGTACTATTCAGCCATAAAGAAGGATAAACTGGAGACTTTTATAGGTAAATGGATGCAACTCGAGAAAATACTCATAAGTGAAATAAACCAGACGCACATGTGTAAGCATCGTATTGTCTCTCTAGTATGAGAAACTGAAAGAGTAAATAAGATCCAAAATGTACAATAGACATGATGAATCAAAAAGAAACTGGTGAAAAGGAAAGAGAGACTGGAATAGGGAAAAGAAAGAAGTTAAAGTGAAAAAAATTGTATATATATATAAGATGGTTAAGATAGATACACTACCAATTTTACTTAGTTCATTGAAGAGTAAGGTTTGTGCCAATAATGTTTGGACAATTGAATGCTAATGTCTGGTATCCTGAATAACTAACTTAAAGATAGTAATACGTAATGTATTAACCATTGTTACTCTCCTGTTATGTTGTTTTGAAAATTTATTCTTCTTTTGATTTGTTTTGTTTTTTTCTTTTTAAAATTAAAAAAAAAAAGAAAAAAAATGTGCATCAAGGGGCCGGTGAGATAGCTCAGCGGCATTAGTGCCTGCCTGGCAAGCGTGAGGTCCGGAGTTTGACTCCCAGTACCCACATACAATAAAAAGGCCGGTGATATCACTCAGCGGCACATGCACCTGCTGGCGCTGAGGTCCTGAGTTCAAGCCCCGGTACCCACCAAAAAAAAAAATGCATCAAGAAATCTGTTTGTTATGATTGGGTGAGCAGGGTCATACAAAGCAAAAAGGAAAACCTAGCTGCCTTCCATAGCCAATTAGTACAAATCTTTTGTAAATATACAAATATATATCCACCTTCCAGGGAGGGAGACAGACTGGTAGGACATTATTTCATTTGTCAGTTGGCCCCAAATATTTGGCATAAATTACAGAAACTTCAGATTTGACCCCAGACACCTATGCCCCAGTTGCTGGACATGGCCTATTTGGTGTTCAATGATTAGGATCCAGTGGAAGGTTAAAGGAAAAAGACTAGAATTATATCTCTTGCAATTGGCAATGCTTTATACTCACCAAATTGTCTAAGAGAAAACTTAAAGATAACTGAGGAAATAGTCCCCGTTTTAAGTGGAAGAAGACTGGACACTAGACATGCAACTGCACCAAGCCACCACTTGGGCCCTGCTCTGAATGTCAGATGGCCAATGTGCCTGACTCATGGCACTAGAGGGTTGACTGTCCCCACTCCCAGAGTGGTGCTAGGCCAGCCAAAATCTTCATCTCTTGCTACGATAAAGATTAAGCAGTCCAAAGGAAGCTGCAATGCCCCTGTCCACAGATATAACCATTTCTTGTGAGGAACCCTAGGTAATCTTTGATGTCATGGGTGAGCCAACTCAATTACTTATCAATACAGGGGCACCTCACTTGCTTTTGACTTCCTTCTGTGGAAAATACATCTCTAGATCTATAGCCATAGTTGGAGGTTGAGCAGACCCTTAGTCAGAGATCCTTACTTCTGCTCTGACATATCACTTTGAAGCCCAAATATTTAACCATGAGTTTCTAATTATCTAACCGTCTACTCTATTGCTAGGAAGAGCTTTACTAGAAAAACTGGGGAGCAATTCTCAAATTCTGGCAAAGGCTAAAATGGATTTTACTTGTGGGGACTACACCAGGTGTCCCTGACCTAATTAGCCAACAGGTGGATCCTGCTGCATGGTATAATGGAATTCCTGGAAGGGCAAATTCAACCATGCCAGAAGTTATAAAACTTAATGACCTCAGCTGATTTCCTACTAAAATCAGTATTTAATCAGAAGAGGCATGCCTCTCATGGGTTTCTCAAATACAGCTTTTGGTGACCTTGTCAATCCCTTTGCAATACTCTCATCTTCCCTGTAGTAAAGCCCTCAGGAGAATATAAGATGGTGCAAAACCTTCACCTCATTAATGAGGCTATAATCCCAACTCACCCTCTGGTGGCAGATCCATATACAATTTGTTCTCAAATTCCAGGGGACAGTGATTAGTTCTCAGTCTTAGATCTCAAAGATGCTTTGTTTTTGGTCCAAGGAGATTCTCAGTTTCTGTTTGCCTTTGAATGGGAAAATCCCATTTCAAAAGAAAAACAGCAGTACACTTGGACAGTTCTCCCACAGGGGTTTAGAGATAGTCCCTACTTATTTGTTCGGGTACTAAAGAACGACTTAAGGACTCTAGAGTTTAAACAGGGAACCATCCTACCATATGTAGTCGATATTCTAATTTGCAGCCCAACTTGGGAGTTATCCAACCATAATACAGTAAGTCCCCAACTTACAAATAAGTGCTATTTTGGGAGAACAAGTTCCATTCCAGGAGAACATTCATAAGTTGGATTCATTCAAAGGCCAACAAAATGAGTCATATATACCTATGTACTTCAGTGATTTGTTTGCATCTATGAATGTTTGTGTAGGTAATGTGAGGTCTATTTGTATCTGTGAATATTTGCAACTTGAATGTTTGTAAGTCAGGGACTTACTGTGCTATCCAAACCCTCAACTTTCTAGCTAAGAAAGGATATAAAGTCTCCAAGGAAAAGGCTCAGATACACCTCCAGAAAGTTCAATATTTGGAATACATTCTTACACCCAAGGAATGACAGCTGTCTAGGGACTGGATCTAGGCTATCTGTGATCTTGGGCCTCTGGCCACCAAAAAACAGCTCCATTTCTTCCTGGAAATGATCAACTGCTGCCAGATCTGTATACCTAATTTTGGACTAATGGCAAAGCCTTTATGTTAGGCTGTCAAAGGCCCTGATTCTGTGCCCCTAGGATGGACAAAAGTGACAGCCAATGCCTTTAGAGAAATAAAACATGCCCTTACTCAGGATCCAGCACTGGGAATACCTAACTTAAGAAAAACCTTTCTCTGCATATCAGAAAAGAGAGGAATTGCTTTGGGTGACTTGACCCGAAGGCTAGAACAAGAACTCCACCTGCTGGCATACTTTTCAAAAAGGTTAGATGGAGTGACTGCTGGATGAAAACCCTGCCTGAGCGCAGTAGCAGCTACAGTTCAGCTAATAGAGGAAGCTGCAAAATTAACTTTAAGACAGAAACTAGAAGTCCTGACTCCCCATCAGGTTAGAGCTATTCTTGAGACCAAAGATTACTTGTGGTTAACAGGGAAGCAGCTTGCCAAATGTCAGGCCATGGTCTTAGACACCCCTGAGGTTATTATAAAAACTTGCACTGCTTTTAATCCTGCCTTTCTGATGCCTACAGGCCCAGAAGTTAGCCACTCTCATGAACAAGTGATCTCCCAGACCTGTGAAAGCAGGCAGGACATCAGTGACCTGCCCCTCCAAGAGCCTGAAGAATGTGTGGTTCACTGATGGAAGTAGCTTTGCCAAGAAGGACATCAAAAGGCAAGTTATGGAGCTGTCAGTTTGCAACAGGTCATTGAGGCCATCTTCCCCCAGGGACCTCTGCTTAAAGAGCAGAGCTCATAGCTCTTACTTGGGAAAAGGCAAAAAGTTAAATATCTATGCAGACTCCAAGTATGCCTTTCTGGTGCTGCATGCCCATGCAGCAATCTGAAAAGAAGGTGCTTGCTGAGTAATAAGCAATCACCTATGAAACACAAGCAGGAAATTCTACAACTCTTAGAGGTAGTCTATCTTCCCGAGCAGGTCAATATCATTCATTGCAAGGATCCTAAAGAGACATGTCTAGAGCCTCTTTGGGAAATTAAAAGGCTGATAGGGAGGCAAGAAGGGTAGCCCTACAGACCCTCAAGACCCTAGCCTTATTTCTAGTTCCTGAGGAACCATTCTGGTCCTTCCTCAAGGGACATAGTGACAAGCTATAAAAATCCTACATGGGAAAAAAATTTTACATAGGAAATGATCACTAGAACTTTCACAGCACTAGGAAGGAAGCTATTCCTGAGAAACTCTAGAAGAACTGAGGCTCCTCTTCAGAAACCAAGACTCGAGTATTGCTCCAGGTTGTTTTCTTCAACTCAGCCAATGGGCCAAAATAACCCAAGGTAGTTGGACAGCACGTACTCTACAGTAGGTAGGGCCTACAGCCCCTCTCAGCAGGAAGTAGCTATATGAAGATGAAGACCTCCACTCCCTCAGCACCCCATAAAGAAATATGGGGATGTGTCTCTCAGGGGAAAATGAAATAGAAGATTATGGCATGGCAAACTGGCTGGGGAAGTAGGTGTGACCTGATAATTACAAAATCCAAGGACACATGCCCATAACAGTTCCCAAAGTCCTGCACACTGACTTCTTGCAAGAACTTGAGCAAATTTTTGATAGGTTGGCCTGGACCTGACATCAGCTTGAGGAGTGGGTGACAGAAAAAGGACAGCCCGCACTGAGTTTTTTCCCACTATGTTCTCTCTTGCATGGTGGTACACCCTCTCACTGTAGGGTGTACTTCTTTTCCTATTTTTACTTCGCCCAATTGCTCTGCAGAGACTGTTTCTTTTCCTACCTTTAATAAAACTGCTACCGTTTGTGCTTGTGTTGACCAATTCTCTGCTCAGGACAGAAAGAACCTAGAAACCAAAATCCAATAACAGTTCAGTTACCAGAGGATGAACTTAGCAGATAAATTTCAG
Organism: Erethizon dorsatum; assembly: GCA_028451465.1. NCBI lineage: Eukaryota > Metazoa > Chordata > Mammalia > Rodentia > Erethizontidae > Erethizon > Erethizon dorsatum. The sequence goes on from CM051842.1 coordinate 45,029,839, forward strand.
GCTCTTTTGTATGACAAATAAAAAATTGTAAGTGTACAGTCCAAATGGCAAGTGAAAAGCAGGTACACTTATTGAAGATCACAGGAAGTTGTGCTCAGGACAAGTTTGAGGTGATGAAAGTTATGACACAAATAGAAAAGTGATGCTGGAGTGGCAGGATAGCAAAATCACTGCACACAGATCACACCACACAGAAGCCCCTTATAAAATAGGCTCTTGGAATTTGAAGTACTGTATATGCACCTTGGCCCAGGTACCTCCCCTGAATCTTGAGGTGCGTTTGACAGGAAAGATTGAGAGGGTGTTGAGTCATCTCAGGGGCTCTCAACACACATGCTTGTCCCAGAGTTCCTTCTGATCTGAATTACATGCATGACATATAGCACGTATTTATGAACCCCTAATGAGATTTGAGTAGGGTGAAAGTGGCTAAAGAAAGATCCAACATGCATGTGCTCTTGTCTAGAGCATCAGAGATTTCCTGAGTTATTCTTATATGAGTTTCTACTTCTCTTAGGACAATGGAAGGAGGAATGGCCCTAGTGTACTGTTTAAAATTAAATGAATGGAATGGAGTAACTTCCTTAACTCCATTGTTTCAAAGTGTAATAGTCCAAACACCACTTATTGTGGATTCTTTCCTTTCCCTGATATTTGAAATACAACTTTCACAATATTCTAAATTCCATGATTCTGAATTCTGGGTCTTCTTTTCTCTTCCAGTAATCCTTTTGTCTATTCCTGCACCAAAACCACACTGTTTTAATTACTAAAGCTTTAAAAAAATCTTGGCTGGGCATGCTGGCACAGGTTTGTAATCCCAGCACTTGGGAGGCTGAGGTAGGAGGATTACCATGAGTTCACAGCCAGCCTGGGATACAAAGTGAGTTCAAGGCCAGCCTGAACTGTATAGTGAAACCCTGTCTGAAAAAGACCATCAATAATCTTGATATCTGGGTAAAAAGTCATGTTTCCTCCTAATTCTTGTTTATAATTGTACTAACTATTCTCGAACAAATCTCTTTCATATGAGTTTTAGAATCTGTTTGACAAATTCTGTGAAAAGCCTACTGGAATTTGAAATTTAATTTAATTTAGAGAATAATTGAGGAAAGTTAATAACTTTTTGATACCAAGTCTTACTATCCAATAACTTATTCTAACTTTCTATTTTTAAAGTAGATTTTTAATGCCATTTAATAAAGTTTTATATTTTTCTTATGTTTTTTTACACATCTTTTGTTATATTTATTAAGTGTGAAGTCAGAATTCTAAGATGCTTCCAAGATTTCTGCCCCATGTTGTGCATCACCTGTATAATCATCTTCTCTTGAGTGTGGATGTGAATATGCCCTTGAGTAGATTACAATATATGACCAAGGTAATTGATAGTCATTCTTTGATTATATTACATTATAGAAGATTTTGTCACAGCTGACCAGAGTGAAATACTCTTAATGGCTTTGAAGAAGTAAGCTTCTATGTTGTGAGAGGGCTACATATGTAGGACCTGAGGGCAGCTTTTAATTGTTTATAGCAAGGCCCTGGCTGAAAGCTAGCAAGAAAGGAGGAGGCTCAGTGCCATAACCACAAAGAAATGAATTCTACCAACAGCTACATAAGCTTGGAAGGAGACCCTAGCCGTGAGGTGAGACTACAGGTCCTGCCAACACCTTGTTTGTAGTCTGTGAGATCTTAAGCTGCAGACCCAGTAAGTTGCACACAGACTACTGACCCTTGGGAACTGTGATACAGAGGTGTTATTTTAAGATTCTAAATTTATGGTAATTTATTATGCAAGCATACAAAACTAATGCACTGCTAGCTCCCTTTTACCCTTCTTCCTGGGAATGGGTTTGTTTTATTATTGTGAACGGGTCCCTTTAAAAATTTCATCTTTAATTGTTATTTCTGGTTATAGGATCCTTATTTATGTGTAGTGATCTTTATCCAGAAACTCTGGTGAATTCTTATTAGATCTAAGAATTTGTCTGTTGATTATGTTAGGATTTCTACACAAATAATCATACTGAATAATAATATTGACAATACTCTCTTTTCTGACTCTATGTTTTCTGACAATTCTGTCTCCAGATTCTTTATACTTTGCTTTCTCTCTTTCTTTCTTTTTCTTTCTTTTTTCTTTCTTTCTTTCTTTCTTTCTTTCTTTCTTTCTTTCTTTCTTTCTTTCTTTCTTCATTCCTTCCTTTCTTTTTTCTTTCTATCTCTTTCTCTCTTTCTTCTTTCTTTCTCCTCTCTCTTTTGGCATAGGTCAAGCCTTTTAGTACAATGAAAAGAGAAGTATCTGTGATAGTTAACTGTGGTATCAACTTGAATAAGAAAACCCAGCTGATTGGTTTAGCATAGTTCTGGGTATGGACGATGGACTTACTGAAGGAGGAAGACCCAAGGTGTGAATGACACCAACAAATAGGCTTGTAGCCTGGATGAAATAAAAAGGGAAAGATGAAGAAAGTCTTTCTTCTGTTTCTTCAGAGGAGCTCCAGTTCCCTCCATCACCTTAGGGCATCTGTCTCCAGGCTTCTAGCACAGACTCTTCAGCCATGCAGTGTGTACTCTTCAGCCATCCAGCACAGACCCTTTGGCTTCCTGATACAGACTTATAAGGGACTCTGCAGTGAACTCCTCCAGGTCTTTGATTTTTGACTTGATTCTTTGGATTTCCAGCACACAGACATCCTTTTTGCATTCTTTCACAACTGACTCTGCAGGCAGCCATTGTAAACCTATCTTGTAAAACATTATATATATCATCTATCTATCTATCTATCTATCTATCTATCTATCTATATCATCTATCTATCATCATCTATCTTTCTATCTATATCGTCTATCATCTATCATCTATCTATCATCTACCTATAAGTTATATTAAATCTGTTCCTCCAGTAAACACTGACAGATACGGGATTTTTATTTTGTTCTCGACTTTAATGGAATGGTTTCATTAAGTCTCCACTAAGCATACTTATTCTGTGATCTCTTGATCAGATTAGGGACTTCATTTTTTGTTTGGTATTGGATTTTGCATGGTTGTTTTATCCAGCGTGATAATTTTTATCTCATAACCAGAACATGTAAGTCTACTTACCTTTGAAGTGGCTTTTGATATATTTAGTTTAAATCTCCCATCTTATTTTGTATACTGTCTTCAAAACCACTCTATTTCTTTTTCTACACTTTTTTTTGCCTTTTATTCCCTGTAGATTGAATTTTTATGACTTATTTTTTCTCTCTCTACTAGTTTGGAAGTTAAACAGTATTCTCTTTCTATTCTTTTGCTGGCTACCCTGTATGTGGTCAAATTTTCATTTCTTTCCCTCATCCTATATCTCCTTTTATTCCCTCCCAAACTACAAATAATTGTCTGGCACTTTAACTGTTATCCCCATTAGATATTATTATGACTGCTTAGTATGGTAAATATTTACATAGATTTGTTTGCATATTTATCACTTTCTTTGATTTTTCTTCTTTCTTTCACCTCAGACCTCTCATTTGGGATCGCTTCTTTTGTTCTAGAAGTGCATGCTCTAGCAACTTCTTTAGTGGGGTTATTATGATAATGAACTGTGTTGTTTCTGTGGAGATGCCTTTGCCCTTGCACTTGAAGGAGAAAATAACTGGGTATACATTTATAAGTTGACAGGTTTATGGCCTCTTCTATGCCCATGGGGTTTAAGGAAGGAGTTTTATTTTGATTTGTTTTTGAGGGAGTTTGTTGGCACTGGAGATAGAACCCAGGGCCTTTACACTGTATTACATCCCAGACTTCTTTAAATTTTTCCCTTTTTTAGTTTAAGTTTATTGGTACAGTTTAGGGATACATAATGACCACATTCATTATAGGGAATTTGTATCTGTACATGATATATCTTGATTCCTATTTTTTCTTTTTTTTTTGCCCATTCTCATCCCCTCTTTTCAAACAGCCTTCCCCTCCGTGTTCACAAAGCTTGGTTTTCTTTATCTTTCTTTTCTTTTCTTTTTCTTTTACTTATTTTTTTGCATTTTTTAAATTTTATGAATAAAAAAGCAAAAGTTCATAACAAAATAGTAGAATAACAACAGTTAATACATTACATGTTGTTATCTTTAAAGTAGTTGATCAGTGTACAAGATATGGGCATAAAAATTTCTCCAATCAATATTAGCACAAACTTTCCTTCTTAACGAACTAACAGACACTAATAATATAACTGACTTCCATTTTTTCCCTTTTCCTTACTATCCTTTCCCTTTTCATCCATTCTAGTTCCTTTTTCCTTCTGAACAATTTCTTCCCATTTCAAAATATCTATTGAATAATTTAGAACTTATTTACTCTTTCAGTTTCTCACACCAGGGAGACAACAGAATGTTTACACATGTGAGTCTGATTTATTCCACTTATGAGTATGGTCTCAAGTTGCATCCATTTACTTTTAAAAGTCTCCAGTTTATCCTTCTTTATGGCTGAGTAATACTCCATTGTATAAAAATATACCACATCTTCTAATCTGTTCCACTGATCCTCGGGTCTTTTTTCTTTTTGCCAGTACCATCCTGATTTTATCATGGTAGCTTTGTAGTATAACTTCAAGTCAGGGATTGTGATGCCTCCTGCCTTGCCTTTGTTGCCCAGAATTGCTTTTGCTATTCTAGGTCTCTTCTGGTTCCAAATGAATTTTAGGAATGTTTTATCTAGTTCTGTGAGGTATGCAAATGGTATTTTGATTGGGATTGCATTAAATCTGTACAACAATTTTGGGAGTATGGCCATTTTCACTATGTTGGTTCTTCCTATCCATGAGCAAGGGATATCTTTCCATTTTCTGATATCCTTTTCCATCTCCTTTTTCAGAGTACTGTAATTTTCAATATATAGATCCTTTACTTCTTTTGTTAGATTGATTCCTAGGTATTTCATTTTTTTGATGCTATTGTGAAGGGTGTGGTTTCCCTAATTTCTGTCTCAGTGAGTTTGCTGTTTGTGTACAGGAATGCTATTGATTTTGAGCATTGACTTTGTATCCAGCTATGCTACTGAATTTGGTTATTAAATCTAGGAGTCTTTTGGTGGAGATTTTGGGGTATTCTATGTAGAGTATCATGTCATCTGTGAATAATGATATTTTAACTTCCTTTCCTATCCTTTTTCATTTTATTTCTCTCTGTTGTCTAATTGCTCTGGCTAGTGCTTTCAGAACTATATTGAATAGGAGTGGTAATAGTGGACATCCTTATCTTGTTCCTATTTTAGAATGAAAGCTTTCAGTTTTTGACTATTTAGTATGATGTTGGCTGTTGGTTTGTCATAGATGGCTTTTATCAGATTGAGATAAATACCATCTATTCCGATTTTCTGTAGGGTTTTTATCATGAATGAGTGTTGGACTTTGTCAAGAGCTTTTTCTGCATCTATTGAGATGATCATGTGATTTTTGTCTTTGGTTCTGTTAATATGGTGTATTACATTGATTGATTTACGTATGTTGAACCATCCCTGCATCCCTGGGATGAATCCAACTTGGTCATGGTGTATAATCTTCTTGATGATTTGTTGGATTCTGTTTGCCAGTATCTTATTAAGGATTTTTACATCTATGTTCATTAGGGAGATTGGCCTGTAGTTCTCTTTTGGTTGAATCCTTCTCCGGTTTGGATATCAGGGTAATACTTGCTTCCAGGAATGAGTTAAGGAGTATTGCTTCCCTTTCAATTTCATTGAAGAGTTTGATGAATATTGGTATTAAATCTTCTCTAAATTTCTTATAGAATTCAGCAGGGAAGCCATCAGAACCTGGGCTTTTCTTTGTTAGCAAGTTTTTAATTACATTTTCAACTTTATTGACTGATATTGGGTTATTCAGAATTTGTATACCTTCTTTTTTCAACTTGGGTAATTCATACATATCTAGGAATCTGTCCATTTCTTCTGTGTTTTCCATTCTATGTGAGTAAAATTTTTAAAGTAGATATTGATGATCTTCTTTATTTCCACAGGATCTGTAGTGATTTCACACTTTTCATACCTCATTGCATGAATTTGAGTCTTTTCTTTCCTTTTTTTAATAAGAAAAGCTAAGGGTTTATCAATTTTATTTATTCTTTCAAAGAACCAACTCTTTGATTCATTAATTCTTTGAATTGTTTTCTTAGTCTGAAGTGTGTTAATTTCTGCTCTGGTCTTTATAATTTATTCCCTTCTTTGGGCTTTGGGCTTGACTTGCTCTTCTTTTTCTAGAAGCTTGAGGCACAACATTAGGTTGTTTATTTGTGCTCATTCTGTTTTCCTGATGTGAGAATTCACTGCTATAAACTCCCCTCTTAGGACTGCTTTCATTGCTTCCCACAGGTTCCAGTAAGTTTTATTTGCATATTCATTTGATTGTAGATATTGTTTAGTTTCTTCTTTAATCTCACTTGTGACTCATTGGTTGTTTGGGATGGTGTTATTTAATTTCCATGTGTTTATGGAGTTTTCGCAGTTTCTTTTGCCATTAATTTCCAATTTCATTGCACTGTGATCAGAAAATGTACATGGGGAGAGACCTCAAGATGGCGGATGAGTAAGAAGCAGGCAGCAAAACTCTCTCTAAAAGTTACCATTGGAACACGGGAATATAGCGACCCAGAAAGCGCAGGAGGGGGGGAGATGCCTCCCCGAAACCCAGAAAAGTTCTGAAGCGCAATCTGGGACCCCCGGCACCAGTGACGGGTGACTTCCAACAAAGAAGAAGGAAAGAAGGAGCAGACCGCGTGCGTGCACCTTCTAATATCCCGGGAGGTGGAGCGCCGGCGGAGGCTCAATTCTACGGACACACGGTGGCAGCTGGCGCCCAGGGAGCCCCCACGGAGGATCCTGAGACAGCGGCGGGGCAGGGGAGCGGCGGAGAACGGCGCAGACCGGCGGTGAGTGTCTCTCAGCCACAGCTGCCCCGCACCAGAGAGCGACCGGCCGGGCGCCATTGTGGGGGGTGTGGCGAAACTCAGAGCGGCTCGGAAACTGCTCTGGGAACTTGTGCTCCGGACAGGGCAGCACGGGGCCTCTCAATTGAGCCCACGAAAGTGTGCTGAGGTCAGCAGGCGAACGAGACTGGACTCTCAGCCACACCTGTCCCGCGCCAGAGAGCGACTGGCCCGGCGCCATTGTGGGGGGCGTGGCGAAAAACCAGAGCGGCGGGAACCAGTGCAGGGAACCCGCGCTCCGGACAGCACGCTGAGCCTCTCAGGCCCAGGGATCGTGAAAGGGCGGCGAGAGCGGAGGCGAGCTAGACTGGTCTCTGCCTGAAAGTACGCGCCTCTGCTCACCACCCACCAGAGGGCGCTCCTGGCTTACTGGGACGGACCTGCACAGAACAGGACTTTGTCACAAGGTACCTGCCTACAACAGAGTCAACACCTGGAACTGATTCTTTTTATATTTTTTATTTTTATTTTTATTTTTTTTCTCACTGATTTGTTTTTTTTGTTCTGGCGAAGGGTTTTTTTGTTTTTGTTTTGTTTTGTTTTGTTTTTTGGTGGGGTTTTATTTTTGATCTGTCTGTTTTATTGTTTTTATCTTTGTTTTTGTTTCTGTATGTGTATTTGCTCTTTCCTTCATTATTCTCTCTGGTTTTTTATATGAGTGTAAACAGCGCCTCTAACTTCTTTGTGATTGTGGTTGTGATCTGTTCTTCCTTTTATCCCTTCCTTCTCTTTTTACCACCTGTCCTCTGCACTAGTGTCCCAATTTTAGTGGGATCCCTCTTGGTCCTCTAACCTTACATCTAATTCCTTCCTCTTCTCCCAATACTCTATTTCCTCCTTAACTCATCTTAAATTTAAACTCCTCAAGGAAAAATTGACATACATAGGACTTGTATACTGCATATAATTTTTCTGGTGTGTTTTAGATTTTGTTATATAACCGCAACTCTATACAGCTAAAAGTGGTAAATAACTGGTTAGCTCAGTCTGTCATTTTTTAGGCTGTGTTTGATGCTTTAGTTAACATTATAGCCAAATGTGAAATAATTGTTCTAAACATCTTTCCTTCCTGATATTTCATGATTGAGATTGACTAAGGGACACAGAAAATACAGTGGCACAGTACCAAAGAATCAAGGACTGGGCCAAACAGGTAGCAACTTCGCATACCCAACGAATTGAAGAGGTAGGATCTGGCAGAAAGCTCAAAACCTAAAAGCAAGCTCCACTTGGAAGATACTGCAGAGAAGTAGTCATCTTCTAAAGATCTTAAACACTAGCAATAAAGTAACCTACTACAGGTAATTTGCAAACATCACCCCAGGAATTAAAGAAAGAAAAAATGAGACGACACTTAAACAAGATGCAACCACACACATCCAATTCACCAAAGGCAAACCTAGGGAGCAACGAGGTGGGACAATCCGAAAGCCACCCACCTGGCCTATCTGAAGTGGTAACAACAAAGCAACTGAATGAGGTTCTGGAAAAAATTAAAACAGAAATAATCTCACAGATAACTGCAGAGATAATGTCTACAATGAAGACCATGCTTAAGGACACTATAGCTGATACAGACAAAAAAATAGATGAACTTAAGAAAACTATAGAAACCATGAATGCTCAGCATAGGAAAGAAATGGAATCTATAAGGCAGATTCAAGCAGATATCCAAGAGATAAAAAATTCCATTGAAAGTATTTGTAGCAGAATAAGCCAATGCGAGGACAGGATCTCAGATATAGAAGACAGGCTTGCAATTAGTGATCATGAAATGGAAAAATTCTTAAAAATAGCAAGGGACCATGAAAAATCAATTCAGCAGCTGCTAGATGACTCAAAGATAAACAACTTAAGAATAATTGCAATAAATGAAAAAGCAGGAGATAGCATCAACGACATTAAAACCTTGTTCAAAGACATAATCAGGGAGAACTTTCCTGGAAGAGAAAAGGAATTTGACACCCCTATAAGTGAAGCTTTTAGAACACCAACTAGACATGATCAAAAAAAAACTTCAGCCAGACATATTATAGTCAAGATCCCAGAAATTCAACAGAAGGGCAGAATCTTAAAAGCTGTTAGGGAGAAGAGACAAATCACCTATGAAGGAAAACCCATCAGAATCACAGCTGACTTTTCAGCACAAACCCTTAATTCAAGAAGAGCTTGGAATGATGTATTGCAAGCTCTAAAGGAAAATAATTTTCAGCCCAGATTGATGTACCCTGCAAAACTATCTTTCAAAATTGATGGAGAAATAAAATACTTTCATGACAAAGAACATCTGAGAAAATTTATGACCACCAAACCAGCACTCCAAAACGTTCTGAAGGACATTCTAGAAAGAGATAGGAACCCCAACAGAAGGAATCCACCAGGCAGGGCAAATAATTAAATAGCCGGAAAGCAGAAAAACAAAGAGTGGGAACCAACAACAGGAAAATATCATGACAAGTCAATACATATCAGTTTTAACCATCAATGTTAACGGTCTCAATTCACCAATCAAAAGGCACAGACTGGCGAAATGGATCAAGAAGCAAGATCCAACAATATGCTGTATACAAGAAACACATTTAATTCAGAAAGAAATTCATAGACTGAAAGTCAAAGGATGGAAAACAATACTCCATGCCACAGGAACCCAGAAAAAAGCAGGGGTAGCTATTCTTTTTGCAGACAAAGTGAACTTCAAGCCAAGAAGGATTCAGAGAGATATAGACGGTCATTACATCCTTGTAAAGGGAACAATCCAAGAGGAAGAGATAACGATCATAAATATATATGCATCAAATACCAATGCACCCAGCTATATAAAACAAGTACTAAAGGACATGAAAAATCAAATAAGCACTAATACAATTATATTGGGAGATCTCAATACTCCACTGTCACAAAAAGATAGATCAACTGGACAGAAAATCAATAATGAAATAGTAGAACTGAACCAAACTTTTGAACAAATGGACTTAGTAGATGTCTACAGAGTGTTCCATCCCACAACATCAGAATACACATTTTTCTCAGCTGCACATGGGACGTTCTCCAAAATAGACCACATACTAGCTCATAAAACCTGCTTAAGTAAATGCAAAGGAATTGAAATTATCCCATGCATATTATCAGACCATAGTGGAATGAAATTGGGAATCAATGGCAAAAGATCCCACAAAAACTCCCTAAACACATGGAAATTAAACAGCATCCTCCTGAACAACCAATGGGTCACAGATGAAATTAAAGAAGAAATTAGTCACTTTCTACAACTGAATGATAATGACAGTACAACATACCGGAACTTATGGGATACAATGAAAGCAGTCCTAAGAGGGAAATTTATAGCATTAAACACTTATATCAGGAAAATAGAGCAAGCGCAAATAAACAACTTAAGGGTGAACCTCGAGCTTCTAGAAAAAGAAGAGCAGGTTAAGCCAAAAGCCCGTACAAGGGAGGAAATTATAAAGATCAGAGCAGAAATTAACGTATTGGAGAATAAAAAAACAATACAAAGAATCAATGAAGCAAAAAGTTGGTTCTTTGAAAGAATAAATAAGATTGACAAACCCTTATCCAACCTTATTAAAAAAAGAAAAGAAAAGACTCAAATCCATGCAATTGAAAATGAAAAGGGTGATATCACGACAGACCCTGCAGAAATCCAGAAGATCATCTATACCTATTTTGAAAATTTATATTCTACTAAGATGGAAAATGCAGAAGAAATGGACAGATTCCTAGATTCGTATGAATTACCAAAGCTGAATCAAGAAGATTTAAAAATCCTAAATAAACCAATATCAGCCAATGAAATTGAAGATGTAATTAAAAACCTCCCAACAAAGAAAAGCCCAGGCCCTGATGGATTCACTGCCGAATTCTACAAGAAATTTAGAGAAGACCTAACGCCCCTACTTCTCAAACTTTTCAATGAAATTGAAAGGGAAGCAATACTCCCAAATTCATTCCTGGAAGCAAGCATTACCCTGATACCAAAACCAGAGAAGGACCCAACTAAGAAAGAGAACTACAGGCCAATCTCCCTAATGAACATAGATGCAAAAATCCTTAATAAGATACTGGCAAACAGAATCCAACAAATCATCAAGAAGATTATACACCATGACCAAGTTGGATTCATCCCAGGGATGCAGGGATGGTTCAACATACGTAAATCAATAAATGTAATACAGCATATTAACAGAACCAAAGACAAAAATCACATGATCATCTCAATAGATGCAGAAAAAGCTTTTGACAAAGTCCAGCACCTTTTCATGATAAAAACCCTACAGAAAATTGGAATAGAGGGTCTTTATCTCAATCTGGTAAAAGCTATCTATGACAAACCAACAGCCAATATTATACTAAATGGCCAAAAACTGAAAGCCTTCCCTCTAAAATCAGGAACAAGACAAGGATGTCCACTGTCCCCACTCTTATTCAACATAGTTCTGGAAACTTTGGCCAGAGCGATTAGACAAGAGAAAGAAATAAAAGGAATAATGATTGGAAAGGAAGAAGTTAAATTATCATTATTTGCAGATGACATGATACTCTACACAGAAGACCCCAAAAACTCCACTAAAAAACTGCTAGATTTAATAAGCAAATTCAGTAGTGTAGCTGGATACAAAGTCAATACTCAAAAGTCAATAGCCTTCCTGTACACAAATAACAAACTTACTGAAAGAGAAATTAGGGAAACAATACCTTTCACAATAACATCCAAAAAAATGAAATACCTAGGAATCAACCTCACGAAGGATGTAAAAGACCTCTATACTGAAAACTACAGTACTCTGAAAAAGGAGATTGAAGAGGATATCAGAAAATGGAAAGATATCCCTTGCTCCTGGATAGGAAGAACCAATATAGTGAAAATGGCCATACTTCCAAAATTGTTATACAGATTTAATGCAATTCCAATCAAAATTCCAACAGCATATCTCACAGAATTAGAGAAAACAATCCTAAAATTCATTTGGAATCAGAAGAGACCTAGAATAGCAAAGGCAATTCTGGGCAACAAAGGCAAGGCAGGGGGCATCACTATCCCCGACTTGAAATTATACTATAAAGCTACTGTGATAAAAACAGTGTGGTACTGGCAAAAAAACAGACCTGAAGATCAATGGAACAGATTAGAAGATGCTGAAACAACCCCAGACATACTAAGCCACCTTATCTTTGACAAAGGTGCCAAACACATTCGCTGGAAGAAAGATAGCCTCTTTAATAAATGGTGCTGGAAAAACTGGCTCTACACATGCCGAAGATTAAAACTAGATCCATATCTTTCACCATGCACTAAACTAAATTCAAAATGGATCAGAGATCTAAATATTAAAACAGAAACATTAAATCTGCTGGAAGGTAGGATAGGTAAAACCCTTGGAGACATTGGTGTAGGCAAAGACTTTATGAATAAAAACTCAACTGCACGGGAACTATCCCAAAGAATCGATAACTGGGATCTCATCTTATTAAAAAGCTTTTGCACAGCAAGAGAAACCACCAACAGAGTGAAGAGACAACCCACAATGTGGGAAAAAATGTTTGCCAGCTGTTCCTCAGACAAAGGATTACTATCGAGAACATATAAAGAACTCAAAAAAATCAGACCTCCCAAATTTAAAGACCCACTCCAAAAATGGGCATCTGAGATGAATACACATTTCTCAGATGAAGAAATACTAATGGCAAATAAATATACAAAAAAATGTGCAACATCACTAGTCATTCGAGAGATGCAAATTAAAACAACACTGAGATACCATCTCACCCCAGAAAGAATGGCTACTATTAAGAAATCAACTAATAACAAATGCTGGAGGGGTTGTGGGGAAAAAGGAACCCTTCTTCACTGTTGGTGGGAGTGTCGACTGGTACAGCCACTGTGGAAGTCAGTGTGGAGATTCCTCAGAAAACTAGGGTTGGAGGTCCCATTTGACCCAGCTATTCCCCTTCTGGGCATCTTCCCAGAAGAATTAAAAACATCGTACCACAGCGATATATGTGCACCCATGTTTATAGCAGCACAATTTGTAATAGCCAGATCTTGGAAACAACCCAAATGCCCATCAACTGAGGAATGGATAAGAAAGATGTGGTATTTTTATACAATGGAGTACTATTCAGCCATAAAGAAGGATAAACTGGAGACTTTTATAGGTAAATGGATGCAACTCGAGAAAATACTCATAAGTGAAATAAACCAGAAGCACATGTGTAAGCATCGTATTATCTCTCTAGTATGAGAAACTGAAAGAGTAAATAAGATCCAAAATGTACAATAGACATGGTGAATCAAAAAGAAACTGGTCAAAAGGAAAGAGAGACTGGAATAGGGAAAAGAAAGAAGGGAAAGGGAAAAAAATTGTATATATATATATATATATATATATATAAGATGGTTAAGATAGATACACTACCATTTTTACTTAGTTCATTGAAGAGTAAGGTTTGTGCCAATAATGTTTGGACAATTGAATGCTAATGTCTGGTGTCCTGAATAACTAACTTAAAGATAGTAATACGTAATGTATTAACCATTGTTACCCTCCTATTATGTTGGTTTGAAAATTTGTTCTTCTTTTGATTTGTTTTGTTTTTTCTTCTCTTTAAAATAAATAAAAAAAAAAAAAAAGAAAATGTACATGGGATAATTTCACTTCTTTTGCATTTACTTAATCATGTTCTATGGGTTAGTATATGGTCTATTTTAGAGAATGGCCCATGTGCAGCTGAGAAAAATGTATATTCTGCTGTTGGTTGGAACACTCTGTAAACATCTACTAAGTCCATTTGTTCACAGGATTGGTTCAGTTCTGGTATTTCTTTGCTGATTTTTTGTCATTTTTCATTTTAAACTTTTCTCATTTTTTCTTTCCCTTCCTTCTTCCCCCTATTTCCCTTTTCCTTTTGAAGAGTTTCTTCTTATTTCAAAATAACTATTCTACATTTATATTCTTACTTACACTTTCAGTTTCTCACACCAGAGAAATAATGTGATATTTACAAATGTGTGTCCAATTTATTTCACTTATGATTATGGTCTCAGGGTATATTCATTTAGCTAAAAATGTCTTAATTTGATCTTTCTTAATGGCTGAGTAATACTCCATTATATTAAAAAAAACCACATATTTTTTATCCATACATTGATTGATGGGCATTTGGGTTGCTTTCAAGATTTAGCTATTAGAAATTGTGCCGCTATATACATGGGTGCGCATATATAGCTGTGGTATGACGTTTTTAATTCTTCTGGGAAGATACTCAGAAATGGAATAGCTGGGTCAAATGGGACCTCTAATCCTACTTGTTTGAGGAATCTCCACTATGATTCCCACAGTGGTTGTACCAGCCTACACGTCTACCAACAGCGGAGTAGTGTTACTTTCTCCACAAAGTCCTGCCAGCATTTGTTATTAGTTGTTTTCTTAATAATAGTCACTCTATCTGGAGTAAGATGGAATCTCATTGTTGTTTTCATTTCCATTTCTTGAATGACAATTGATGTTGAATATTTTTTTCATATATTTATTTGCCATTTGTACTTCCTCTTCTGAGAATTGTCTATTCATCTCAGGCGCCTATTTTTCTTTTTTTTTTTTCTTTTTTTTTTTTTGTGGGTACCAGGGGGTCGACCTCAGGACCTCGCGCGCCAGCAGGCGCCCGTGTCGCTGAGCGATATCACCGGCCCCTTTTTCGTATGTGGGATCCGGGAGTCGAACTCGGGCCCTCGCGCTTGCAAGGCAGGCGCTTATGCCGCTAAGACATCTCACAGGCCCTCAGACGCCTATTTTTGGACTGGGTCTTTGAATTTTTTTTTATGTGGGTACCGGGAGTCAAACTCAGGACCTTACACTTGCCAGCAGGTGCTTGTGCCACTGAGCGATATCACTGGCCCTTTTTTCCTTTATGTGGGTACCGGGAGTTGAACTCAGGACCTCATGCTTGCCAGGCAGACGCTTATGCTGCTGAGCCATATCACCAGCCCTGAGTCTTTGAATTTGGATGGTCTGATTCCTTTCATTTCTTTGTATGTTCTAGATATTAGTACTTTGTCTGAATAGCATCTGACATATTTTTGTCCCAATCTGTGGGTTGGCTATTCACTCTGTTGGTGATCTCTTTTGCTGTGCAAAAGCTTTTTAATAAAATGAGATCCCAGTTGTTTATTCTTTCTGATAGTTCTTGTGCAATTGGATTATTTTTCATAATGTCTTTGCCTACACCTATGTGTTCCAGAGTTCTACCTATTCTATCCTCCAGCAGATTTAGTGTTTCTGTTTTAATATTTAGATCTTTGTTCCATTTTGATTTTAGTTTAGTGCATGGTGATAGACATGGGTCTAGTTTTAATCTTTGGCATGTAGAAAACCAGTTTTCCCATCACCATTTATTAAAGAGGCTATCCTTCTTCCAGTGTATGTGTTTGGCGCCTTTGTCAAATATAAGATGGCTGAGTGCTTTTGAAATTGATTTGTATCTCTAGTCTGCTCCGTTGATCCTCAGGTCTATTTTTTTCACCAGTACCATGCTGTTTTTATCAGAGTAGCTCTATAGTATAATTTCAAGTCAGGGATTGTGATGCTCTCTGACTTGCCTTTGTTGCCTACAATTGCTTTTGCTATTCTAGGTCTCTTGGTTCCAAGTGAATTTTAGGAATGTTTTCTCCAGTTCTGTGAGTCATGCTAATGGTATTTTGATTTGGATTGCATTAAACCTGTACAGCAATTTTGGGAGCATGGCCATTTTCACTTTGTTGGTCCTTCGTACCCAAGAGCAAGGGATATCTTTCCATTTTCTGATATCCTCTTTAATCTCCTTTTTCAGAGTACTGTAGTTTTCAATGTAAAGTTCTTTTACTTCCTTTGTTAGATTCATTCCTAAGTATTGCATATTTTTGAAGCTATTGTGAAAGGTGTTGTTTCCTTAATTGCTCTCTCAGTGAGTTTGTTGCTCATGTACTGGAATGCTATTGATTTTTTTTTTGTGGGTACCGGGGGTCGACCTCAGGACCTTCTGTGCCAGCAGGCGCCCATGCCACTGAGTGATATCACTGGCCCTTTTTTTCGTATGTGGGTTCCGGGAGTCGAACTCAGGACCTCGCACTTGCCAGGCAGGCGCTTACGCCGCTGAGCCATCTCACCGGCCCTAATTTTTGACTGTTGACTTTATATGCAGCTACTCTACTGAATCTGGTAATTAAATCTAAAACTCTTTTGGTGGAGTTTTTCAGGTCTTCTATGTAGAGTATCATGTCCTCTGCAAATAATGATAATTTAACTTCTTTCTTTTCTAACATTCTTTAATTTCTTTCTCATCTCTAATAGCTCTGGCTAATGTTTCCAGCACTATATTGAAAAGGAGTGGTGATAGTGGACATTCTTGTCTTGTTCCTAATTTTAGAGTGAAAGTTTTCAGTTTTTGACCATTTAGTATGATGTTGGTTGTTGATTTGTCATAGATGGCTTTTATCACATTGAGATAAAGACCATCTATTCCAGTTTTCTGTAGGGTTTTTATCATGATGGGGTGTTGGACTTTGTCAAATGCTTTTTCTGCATCTATTGAGATTCATGTGATTTTTGTCTTTGGTTCTGATAATATGGCATATTACATTTATTGATTTGCATGTGTTGAACCATCCCTGCATCCCTGGAATGAATACTACTTCGTTATGGTGTATAATCTTCTTGATGATTTGCTGCATTCTGTTTGCAGGAATCTTGTTGGGGATTTTTACATCTATGTTCATTAGGAAGATTGGCCTGTAGTTCTCTTTTTTGGTTGGATCCTTCTCTGGTTTTGGTATCAGGGTAATACTTGCTTTCAGGAATGAGTTTGGGAATATTGCTTCCCTTTCTATTTCATTGAAGAGTTCTAGGAGTAATTGCATTAGATCCTCTAAATTTCTTGTAGAATTCAGCTGTGTATCCATGAGGACATGGGCTTTTCTTTGTTGGTAGGTTTTTAATTATATTTTCAATTTCATTGACTGACATTGGGTTATTTAGAATTTGTATATCTTCTTGATTCAGCTTTGGTAGTTCCTATGAACCTAGGAATCCGTCCATTTCATCGGTGTTTTCCATTTTGTTAGAATAAAGTTTCTTGAAGTTGGTATTAATGATCTCTGGATTTCTGCATGATCTGTTGTGATTTCACCTTTTTTGTTCCTAATTGCATGAATTTGAGTCTTTTTTTTTCCTTTTTTTGATAAAGTTGGCTAAGGGTTTATCAATTTTATTTAATCTTTCAAAGAATCAACTCTTTAATTTATTGATTCTTTGTATTGTTTTCTTAGTCTTAATGGTCTTAATTTCTGCTCTGATCTTTTTAATTTCTTCACTCATATGAGCTTTGGGCTTGACTTGTTCTTTTTCTAGACTTTTGAGATTCAACATTAAGTTGTTTATTTGAGCTTGTTCTGTCTTCCAGATATCAGTGCTATAAATTTCCCTTGTAGGATTCCTTTCATTGCATTCCATAAGTTCTGATATGTAGCACTGGCATTATCATTTAGTTGTAGATACTGTTTAAGTTTTTCTTTAATTTCTTCTGTGACCTGTTTGTTATTCAGGAGGGTGTTATTTAATTTCCATGTATTTTTGGAGTTTTTGTGGTTTCTTTTGCTCTTGATTTCAAATTTCATTGCACCATGATCTGATAATATGCATGGGATAATTCCAATTCCTTTGAATTTACTTACACATGTTCTATGGGCTAGTATGTAGTCTATTTTGGAGAATGTCCCACATGCAGCTGAGAAGAATGTTTACTCTGATGTGGGTTGAAACATGCTGTAGACATCTGTTAAGTCCATTTGTTCACAGGTTTGGTTCAGTTCTGATATTTCTTTAATGATTTTTTGTCTAGTTGATCTATCTATTTGTGACAATGCGGTATTAAGTTCCCCAATTACAATTGTGTTACTGCTTATTTGATTTTTCATGTCCATTAATAGTTGTTTTATATAGTTGGGTGCTGCTATATTTGGTGCATAAGTATTTGTGATTCTAATCTCTTTTCTTTTGGAGTTTTGCCTTAACAAGAGTGTAGTGACCTTCTTTATCTCTTTTGATCTTTCTTGCCTTGAAGTTCACATTGTCTGCAAAGAGAATAGCTACCGCTGCTTTTTTTATGGATTCCTGTCACATTAAATATTGTTTTCCATCCTTTGACTTTCAGTCTATGAATTTCTCTCTGAGTTAAAAGTGTTTCTTGTATATAGCATATTGTTGGATCTTATTTCATGATCCATTTTGCTAGTCAGTTTCTTTTGATTGAATTGAGGTCATTTACATTGATTGTTATAACTGATATCTATTGGCTTATCTTTGTCATGTTATTTTCCTGCTCTGTTTCCCTGCTTTTTTCCTCTGTTTAATTGTTTGCCTTGCCTGTGGCTTATTCCTATTGGTATTCTTAGATTTGTGCACATTGTTATCTCTCTCTACAATATCTTTCAGAACCCATTGTAGAGCTGGTTTTGTGGTCATGGTTTTCTTCAATTGTTCTTTGTCATGGAAATATCTTATTTCTCCATTAATTCTGAAAGAGTGTTTTGCAGGGTAAGGCAATCTTGTTTGTAAGTTATTTTCTTTCAGGACTTGGAAAAATTCACTCTTAGCTCTTGTTGAATTAAGGGTTTGTGTTGAGAAGTCTGCTGTAATTCTGATGGGTTTTCCTTTATATTTGTTTTCCTTATATTTGTTTCTTTTCTCTAACAGCTTTTAATATTCTGTTCTTGTGCTGAATTTCTAGAATCTTGATTACTGTATGTCTTGGTGTTGATTTATTTTGGTCATGGCTATTTGGAATTCTGTATGCATCACTTATCTGTATGTCAAATTCTTTTTCCATACTTGGGAAGTTTTCTGCTATTACTTCTGTGAACAGTTTTTTATGTCATTTGTGCTGTCTCCTGCTTTTTTATTGACTCCAATCAGTCTGATATTATTCTTCTTTGCATCATCTTGCAGGTGTTGGATTATTTTTTCATGGCCCCTTGTTATTTTTAAGAGATCTTTCTTTTCATGATTGCTAGCTGCAATCCTGTCTTCTAGGTCTGAAATTCTGTCTTCACCTTCTTTCATGTGATTTCATAAACTTTGAATGGCATTTTAAATTTCATGGATATTTGTTTGAACCTGTTTCATGGATTCCAATTCTTTCCTATGTTGGGAATTTATGGTTTCCATCATTTTCCTATGATGCTATATTTTTAAATCTATGTTTACTCTAGACTTGCTGAGTAAGTCTTTCACTGTGATCCTCATCTCTCTTTCTACCTAGATTATTTCTGATCTGATTTCCTCTATAGTCGTGTGCACTGTTTTTGAATTTCTGCTGGTATCATTTTAGAAATTTCAGATGGTTATCCTCCATTTTCTTGTACCTCATTGTCCCTTGGACTTGTCCTGTGTGAGCTGGAGGTTTGCGGTTGGTTTTTCTTCTATATCTTGTCATTTTCTATTTTTTATTTTATTTTATTTTATTCTGTATTGGTGCCTGTATATTTCTTGTAGTGGGTAGCTTTATGACTAATACTGAAGCCTCTCTCAGAAATATGTGTCTTTCAGAGGTGTCTTCTATGTGTAGGAGGTTTTTTGCTTTTGTCTCTGTCCCAAGATCCTACCTTCCCAATTTATTAAGGATGAGATGTTGCCCTCTATTTGGCAACAAAGTTCTTTGGTACTCAACTATGGTGATGGGTATGACCCCAGTCACAGTATCATTGTAGAAGGGAGTACAACTGATTACAACAAGTATGACTTCCTAGCTAAAGTATTAAAAATAGCAATAACCATAGCACACATGGTCTAGAAACTTACAGACTGTCGTAACTCTTGATTTAGTATGTTTAACCCTAGGGGCAAGATCTGCAGTTATATAACAAACCCCAACATAAATCAGGAACTTATATGCAATGAGTTTACCCCTAATAGTGTGATTTTACTCAGTAGTGGGGAAATTTAAGATGTATAGGGAAAAAATAGAGTGAGAGATGAAGAGAAATATAGTCATAGCAAGGCTGAAGGACAAAGGATGATCACACAAGCTTTGGGAAGATGTAGAAGAGAGCAGGAGAGAAATAATGAAGGAGAAATCAAAAGATTATTGAAGTGAATCAGAAAGTTTCAGGACAATGTTCACTCAAATGAAAATATCCTGAGGGGAGGAAAAAGATGGCGGATGAGTAAGAAGCAGGCAGCGAAACTCTCTCTAAAAGTTACCATTGGAACAAGGGAATATAGCGACTGGGAAAGCACAGCACGGGGGGAGATGCCTTCCCGGAACCCAGAAAAGTTCTGAAGCACAATCTGGGAACCCGGCACCAGTGAAGGGTGATTTCCAACAAAGAAGAAGGAGTAGACCGTGCGCGCGCACCTTCTACCATCCCAGGAATCGCAGCGCGACAGAAGCTCAATTCTAAGGACACACGGTGACAGCTGGCGCCCAGGGAGCCCCCACGGAGGATCCTGAGACAGCAGCAAGGCGGGGGAGTGGCGGAGAACTGCGCTGGCCAGCAGTGAGTGTCTCTCAGCCACAGCTGCCCCGCGCCAGAGAGCGACAGGCCGGGTGCCATTGTGGGGGGTGTGGTGAAACTCAGAGCGGCGCGAAAGAAAAACAGCGCTGGACACTCGTGCTCCGGACAGGGCAGCGCGGCACCTCTCAGGCCCACAAAAGTGTGCTGAGGTCAGCAGGTGAACGAGACTGGTCTCTCAGCCACACCTGTCCCGTGCCAGAGAGTGACTGGCCCGGCGCCATTGTGGGGAGCATGGTGAAAATCAGAGCGGCTAGAAACCAGGGCAGGGAACCTGCGCTCTGGACAGTGCGCTGCGCCTCTCAGGCCCAGGGATAGTGAAAGTTCGCTGAGAGCGGCAGGCGAGCTAGACTGGTCTCTGCCTGAAAGTACGGGCCTCTGCTCACTGCCCACCAGAGGGCTGCTCCTGGCTTACTGGGACCGACCTGCACGGAACAGGACTCTGTCACCACACGGTGCCTGCCTACAGCAGAGTCAACACCTGGAACTGATTCTTTTTATTTTATTTTTATTTTTATTTTTTCTCACTCATTTGTTTTTTTGTTCTGGCGAAGGGTTTTTTTTTTTTGGTGCGGTTTTATTTTTCTTTTGTTTGTTTTATTGTTTTTATCTTCGCTTTTGTTTCTGTATGTGTATTTGCTCTTTCCTTCATTATTCTCTCTGGTTTTTTATATGAGTGTAAACAGCGCCTCTAACTTCTTTGTGATTGTGGTTGTGATCTGTTCTTCCTTTTATACCTCCTTCTCTTTTTACCACCAGTCCTCTGCACCAGTGTCCCAATTTTAGTGGGATCCCTCTTGGTCCTCTAACCTTACATCTAATTCCTTCCTATTCTCCCAACACTCTATTTCCTCCTTAACTCATTTTAAATTTAAACTCCTCAGGGAAAAATTGACATACATAGGACTTGTATACTGCATATAATTTTTCTGGTGTGTTTTAGATTTTGTTATATAACCACAACTCTATACAGCTAAAAGTGGTAAATAACTGGTTAGCTCAGTCTGTCATTTTCTAGGCTGTGTTTGATGCTTTAGTTAACATTATAGCCAAATGTGAAATAATTGTTCTAAACATCTTTCCTTCCTGATATTTCATGATTGAGATTGATTAAGGGACACAGAAAATACAGTGGCACAGTACCAAAGAATCAAGAACTGGGCCAAACAGGTAGCAAATTCTCACATCCAAGGAATTGAAGAGGTAGGATCTGACAGAAAGCTCAAAAACCAAAAGCAAGCTCCACTTGGAAGATACTGCAGAGAAGTAGTCATTTTCTAAAGATCTTAAACACTAGCAATAAAGTAACCTACCATAGGTAATTTGCAAACATCACCCCAGGAATTAAAGAAAGAAAAAATGAGATGACACTTAAACAAGATGCAACCCCACACATCCAATTCACCAAAGGCAAACCTAGGGGGCAACGAGGTGGGACAATCCGAAAGCCACCCACCTGGTCTATCTGAAGTGGTAACAACAAAGTAACTGAATGAGGCTCTGGAAAAATTAAAACAGAAATAATCTCACAGATAACTGCAGAGATAATGTCCACAATGAAGACCATGCTTAAGGACACTATAGCTGATACAGACAAAAAAATAGATGAGCTTAAGAAAACTATAGAAACCATGAATGCTCAGCATAGCAAAGAAATGGAATCCATAAGGCAGATTCAAGCAGATATCCAAGAGAACAAAAATTCCATTGAAAGTATTTGTAGCAGAATAAGCCAATGCGAGGACAGGATCTCAGATATAGAAGACAGGCTTGCAATTAGTGATCATGAAAAGAAAGAATTCTTAAAAACAGCAAGGGACCATGAAAAATCAATTCAGCAGCTGCTAGATGACTCAAAGATAAACAATTTAAGAATAATTGCAATAAATGAAAAAGCAGTAGATAGCAATGACATTAGAACATTGTTCAAAGACATAATCAGGGAGAATTTTCCTGGAAGAGAAAAGGAGTTTGATGCCCCTATAAGTGAAGCTTTTAGAACACCAACTAGACATGATCAAAAAAAATTTCAGCCAGACATATTATAGTCAAGATCCCAGAAATTCAACAGAAGGGCAGAATCTTAAAAGCTGTTAGGGAGAAGAGACAAATCACTTATAAAGGAAAACCCATCAGAATCACAGCTGACTTTTGAGCACAAACCCTCAATTCAAGAAGAGGTTGGAATGATGTATTTCAAGCTCTAAAGGAAAATAATTTTCAACCCAGATTGATGTACCATGCAAAACGATCTTTCAAAATTGACGGAGAAATAAAATACTTTCATGACAAAGAACATCTGAGAAAATTTATGACCACCAAACCAGCACTCCAAAATGTTCTGAAGGACATTCTAGAAAGAGATAGGAACCCCAACAGAAGGAATCCACCAGGCAGGGCAGATAATTAAATAGCAGGAAAGGGGAAAAACAAAGAGTGGGAACCAACAACAGGAAAATATCATGACAAGTATAAGTCAATACATATCAGTTTTAACCATCAATGTTAACGGTCTCAATTCACCAATCAAAAGGCACAGACTGGCAAAATGGATCAAGAAGCAAGATCCAACAATATGCTGTATACAAGAAACACATTTAATTCAGAAAGAAATTCATAGACTGAAGGTCAAAGGATGGAAGACAATACTCCATGCCACAGGAACCCAGAAAAAAGCAGGGGTAGCTATTCTTTTTGCAGACAAAGTGAACTTCAAGCCAAGAAGGATTCAGAGAGATAAAGACGGTCATTACATCCTTGTAAAGGGAACAATCCAAGAGGAAGAGATAACGATCATAAATATATATGCGTCAAATACCAATGCACCCAGCTATATAAAACAAGTACTAAAGGATATGAAAAATCAAATAAGCACTAATGCAATTATATTGGGTGATCTCAATACTCCACTGTCACAAAAAGACAGATCAACTGGACAGAAAATCAATAATGAAATAGTAGAACTGACCAAACTTTTGAACAAATGGACTTAGTAGATGTCTACAGAGTGTTCCATCCCACAACATCAGAATACACATTTTCTCAGCTGCACATGGGACGTTCTCCAAAATAGACCACATACTAGCTCATAAAACCTGCTTAAGTAAATGCAAAGGAATTGAAATTATCCCATGCATATTATCAGACCATAGTGCAAGGAAATTGGAAATCAATGGCAAAAGATCTCACAAAAACTCCCTAAACACATGGAAATTAAACAGCACCCTCCTGAACAACCAATGGGTCACAGATGAAATTAAAGAAGAAATTAGACACTTTCTACAACTGAATGATAATGACAGTACAACATACCAGAACTTATGGGATACAATGAAAGCAGTCCTAAGAGGGAAATTTATAGCATTAAATACTTATATCGGGAAAATAGAGCAAGCACAAATAAACAACTTAAGGGTGAACCTCGAGCTTCTAGAAAAAGAAGAGCAGGTTAAGCCAAAAGCCCGTACAAGGGAGGAAATTATAAAGATCAGAGCAGAAATTAACGTATTGGAGACTAAAAAAACAATACAAAGAATCAATGAAGCAAAAAGTTGGTTCTTTGAAAGAATAAATAAGATTGACAAACCCTATCCAACCTTATTAAAAAAGAAAAGAAAAGACTTAAATCCATGCAATTGAAAATGAAAAGGGTGATATCACGACGGACCCTGCAGAAATCCAGAAGATCATCTATACCTATTTTGAAAATCTATATTCTACTAAGATGGAAAATGCAGAAGAAATGGACAGATTCCTAGATTCGTATGAATTACCAAAGCTGAATCAAGAAGATTTAAAAATCCTAAATAAACCAATATCAACCAGTGAAATGGAAGATGTAATTAAAAACCTCCCGACAAAGAAAAGCCCAGGCCCTGATGGATTCACTGCCGAATTCTACAAGAAATTTAGAGAATACTTAACACCCCTACTTCTCAAACTTTTCAATGAAATTGAAAGGGAAGCAATACTCCCAAATTCATTCCTGGAAGCAAGCATTACCCTTATACCAAAACCAGAGAATGTCCCAATTAAGAAAGAGAACTACAGGCCAATCTCCCTAATGAACATAGATGCAAAAATCCTTAATAAGATACTGGCAAACAGAATCCAACAAATCATCAAGAAGATTATACACCACGACCAAGTTGGATTCATCCCAGGGATGGAGGGATGGTTCAACATACGTAAATCAATCAATGTAATACACCATATTAACAGAACCAAAGACAAAAATCACATGATCATCTCAATAGATGCAGAAAAAGCTTTTGACAAAGTCTAGCACCTTTTCATGATAAAAACCCTACAGAAAATTGGAATAGAGGGTCTTTAACTCAATCTGGTAAAAGCTATGTATGACAAACCAACAGCCAATATTATACTAAATGGCCAAAAACTGAAAGCCTTCCCTCTAAAATCAGGAACAAGACAAGGATGTCCACTGTCCCCACTCTTATTCAACATAGTTCTGGAAACTTTAGCCAGAGCAATTAGACAAGAGAAAGAAATAAAAGGAATAATGATTGGAAAGGAAGAAGTTAAATTATCATTATTTGCAGATGACATGATACTCTACACAGAAGACCCCAAAAACTCCACTAAAAAACTGCTAGATTTAATAAGCAAATTCAGTAGTGTAGCTGGATACAAAGTCAATACTCAAAAGTCAATAGCCTTCCTGTACACAAATAACAAACTTACTGAAAGAGAAATTAGGGAAACAATACCTTTCACAATAACATCCAAAAAAATGAAATACCTAGGAATCAACCTCACAAAGGATGTAAAAGACCTCTATACTGAAAACTACAGTACTCTGAAAAAGGAGATTGAAGAGGATATCAGAAAATGGAAAGATATCCCTTGCTCCTGGATAGGAAGAACCAATATAGTGAAAATGGCCATACTTCCAAAATTGTTATACAGATTTAATGCAATTCCAATCAAAATTCCAACAGCATATCTCACAGAATTAGAGAAAACAATCCTAAAATTCATTTGGCATCAGAAGAGACCTAGAATAGCAAAGGCAATTCTGGGCAACAAAGGCAAGGCAGGGGGCATCACAATCACTGACTTGAAATTATACTATAAAGCTACTGTGATAAAAACAGTGTGGTACTGGCAAAAAAACAGACCTGAAGATCAATGGAACAGATTAGAAGATGCTGAAACATCCCCAGACATACTAAGCCACCTTATCTTTGACAAAGGTGCCAAACACATTCAATGGAAGAAAGAAAGCCTCTTTAAGAAATGGTGCTGGAAAAACTGGCTCTACACATGCCGAAGATTAAAACTAGATCCATATCTTTCACCATGCACTAAACTAAATTCAAAATGGATCAGAGACCTAAATATTAAAACAGAAACATTAAATCTGCTGGATGGTAGGATAGGTATAACCCTTGGAGACATTGGTGTAGGCAAAGACTTTATGAATAAAAACTCAACCGCACAGGAACTATCCCAAAGAATCAATAACTGGGATCTCATCTTATTAAAAACCTTTTGCACAGCAAGAGAAACCTCCAACAGAGTAAAGAGACAACCCACAATGTGGGAAAAAATGTTTGCCAGCTTTTCCTCAGACAAAGGATTACTATCAAGAGCATATAAAGAACTCAAAAAAATCAGAGCTCCCAAATTTAAAGACCCACTCCAAAAATGGGCATCTGAGATGAATACACATTTCTCAGATGAAGAAATACTAATGGCAAATAAATACACAAAAAAATGTGCAACGTCACTAGTCATTCAAGAGATGCAAATTAAAACAACACTGAGATACCATCTCACCCCAGAAAGAATGGCTACTATTAAGAAATCAACTAATAACAAATGCTGGAGGGGCTGTGGGGAAAAAGGAACCCTTCTTCACTGTTGGTGGAAGTGTCGACTGGTACAGCCACTGTGGAAGTCAGTGTGGAGATTCCTCAAAAAAACTAGGGTTGGAGGTCCCATTTGACCCAGCTATTCCCCTTCTGGGCATCTTCCCAGAAGAATTAAAAACATCGTACCACAGCGATATATGTGCACCCATGTTTATAGCAGCACAATTTGTAATAGCCAGATCTTGGAAACAACCCAAATGCCCATCAACTGAGGAATGGATAAGAAAGATGTGGTATTTTTATACAATGGAGTACTATTCAACCATAAAGAAGGATAAACTGGAGACTTTTATAGGTAAATGGATGCAACTCGAGAAAATACTCATAAGTGAAATAAACCAGAAGCACATGTGTAAGCATCGTATTGTCTCTCTAGTATGAGAAACTAAAAGAGTAAATAAGATCCAAAATGTACAATAGACATGGTGAATCAAAAAGAAACTGGTCAAAAGGAAAGAGAGACTGGAATAGGGAAAAGAAAGAAGGGAAATGGAAGAAAATTATATATATATATAAGATGGTTAAGATAGATACACTACCAATTTTACTTAGTTCATTGAAGAGTAAGTTTTGTGCCAATAATGTTTGGACAATTGAATGCTAATGTCTGGTATCCTGAATAACTAACTTAAAGATAGTAATACGTAATGTATTAACCGTTGTTACCCTCATATTATGTTGTTTTGAAAATTTGTTCTTCTTTTGATTTGTTTTGTTTTTTCTTCTCTTTAAAATAAAAAAAAGAAAATATCCTAAGTTTAAGAGAGATAGTTGAGGAGAGAGAGAAAGAAGATGAATAGAATAGAAGAAAAATAAATGTAGAACCCTAAAAAAAGATAAAAGTAAAACCCCAAACCAACAACAACAACAAAACCCAGCCAGACAACAAAAGGGAAACAATACACAGAAAGAAAAAAAATTCCTCTGGTGTCCATTGTTCTTTGGTAGTATTCAAATCAGCATCCCACCTATTCTGCAATAGGATTAATGCTGTATTGGATTTGGGGCTGATCTTGGCCTCTGTATGTGGGGGCTGTGGCCAGTCTTTAGTCAGCAGCTTTCTGGATCGCCCACCTTACACTGTTTGTCTCTGATTGGCTCTCCCTGTTGCTGTGGCACCCTCAAACAGAGACAGCCCAAGGCTGTTCCCAGTCCTGTGTACAGTTGGCCCCTCCTGGACCTTGTACAGCCTGATCTGTTCCACATTGCTGACTCCTTTCTTGCTCTGCCCTCCTTGTCACACACTGGTGTTCAAAATTCTGTCTCATGCTTGTTGTCACAAGTTGGAGGGAATGCTGGCTTCCCAGCCTAATGGTGCTTGCACCATTTGTCACAAGGTGGGTGAGTGCTTGTTTCCCCATCCTCGTCCCTGCACTGCAGGTTGCAGGTTGGAGGTAGTTGCTGACTTTCTGGCCCAAAGGTGCTTGTGTTCCTGGTTGCTGGTTGAATGGCAGGAAAATGCTTGTCCTGGGTGCTGTGGGATGTTCCAAGTCCCTTTCTTGTGCCATTGGTAGGGTATGAGGAGTTGTGTTGTTTCACTAGCAATCCTCAATGCTGTGGCCAGTCCCTAACCTTGTTCTTGATAGTGATTCCATTACAGGCTATGGTGCTCAACAGAGAAAGAAAAGAAAAGAAAAGAAGAAGAAGAAGGAGAAGGAGAAGGAGAAGAAGAAGGAGAATAAGGAGAAGGAAAAGGAGAAATACTCATGGCCCATTGGGGAGGGA
Organism: Erethizon dorsatum; assembly: GCA_028451465.1. Lineage (NCBI taxonomy): Eukaryota > Metazoa > Chordata > Mammalia > Rodentia > Erethizontidae > Erethizon > Erethizon dorsatum. The sequence goes on from CM051842.1 coordinate 45,057,997, forward strand.
GCAGTCACCCTGTGTGAGCCAGTGAAATTTGTTGCTAGGCTTCAGTGTCCTCTGTTTGCAGAAAATTAAAAGGGGTGAGGGACCTTATATTCTGGGTCTATCCTGTGCGGATTGAGTTTGCCACAACTTTGCTGTCTCTACTTTTTTTGGGAGGGCTTCTTGGGAATGGTGGTTCATGCTGTGACCCAGATCCCACTGGTGGGAAACCCTAGAGCACCCCCGTGGGCTGGTTTATCATTTTATAAAGTCCTACCCCTATGTTTTGTTTGATCTGCAAGTCTTATTTCAGATTAATTTTGGTATCAGGATGTATATCTCTCCCTTTCTTCCAATTACCTGTGTTTTTAGTTGACTTCCTCTGAGAATCTACAATGTGAATCCTCCTTTATTCAGCCATGCTGACTACCCCCACCTCTTTTTAAAATTTTGAAATAGCATCTTACTAAATCATTCAGGCTTGACTCAAACTTGTGATCCTCGTGTCTCACTCTCCCTCAGTCCTGGCATTTTAGGGGTGCATCATATTCCTGTCTAGGAATTTAGTTTTTATTTTTCCTTACCTTGATGGTATAGATTGTTGGAGTCCCCAGTTAATGTGGAGAATGTTTCTTTTGGGATCCCCACCCAGAGAGTGGAGTTGAGCCTTAAATTCTATTCTCTTCATCATTGAACTAAAGGCCACATGTAATTGTGGGCAAAACACTCTCAGGGGAAAAACCTCTCTGATGTTCTGATATCCTCCTTACTTCTCTACATTTAGGCTTTGCTTTACACTTCACTCCCATCCCCCATCTGCCAAAAATAGCCTAGTAGCTTCCCAACTATATCTTTTCAGCTTTTCAGTATTTTCAAGTTTTTATGTGCATACACAGATACACATATACAGATATAAAGATAGATGATAGATTGTGCATAGTGTTTCAAAAATACTTTTTAGGGCTGGTGAGATAGCTCAGTGGCATAAGCGCCTGCCTGGCAAGCGTGAGGTCCTGAGTTTGACTCCTGGAACCCACATATGAAAAAAGTTCCGGTGATATCGCTCAGTGGCACGGGCACCTGCTGGTGCGCGAGGTCCTGAGTACCCACAAAACAAAACAAAAAAAAAACTTTTTAGAGCCTTGTTTTCAGTAGTAAAGTTGTTCCAAATAACTTAGTCTGGCATTATCACAATGGATATCTTTGCAATTAATTCTTTCACTATTGCTTTTCCATTTTCTCCTTCTGAGATTCCTCATATTTTTTAGACATTCCCATTCTATTCTCCTCTCTATAATATTTTCCATCTTTCTGTTGTTTTGGCAAAAAATTCTTCCAATACATCTTTTGTTTCACTACTTATCTTTTTAACTCTTTCTAATCTTATCTTTAACCCATGTACTGATTGACTCGGAGCTCTGCTCACTGGCAAGAAGCGAGTCTGAGACAGGCTCCATCCCAGCCATTGACCTGAAGCTGCTGCGACTGGTGGAAAATGAGTCTGAGACTGGCTCCTGCTCCTTCCACTGATGGGACTCAGGGACAGGAGATCAGCAGGAATGCCAGTGACACGGTAGGACCCTGGCTAGAGTGCACAAGATGTACAGATGGGACTCGTGGTGTGCAAAAGTCCAAAGCACCAGTAACAATATGAGCCAGCAGGTGGTAAGTTAGGTGAACCAGCTTTGTGCTTGGGGACAAAGACACACAGAATAGCAGTGGGTTAGTGTTTGTTTGTTTGTTTGTTTTGTTTTTTGTTGCTGTTGTTTTTGCTTTTGTTTTTTCCCTTTACTTTTCTCCTTTTGTCTATGTTCCCACCTTATCTTTGACAAAGGAGCCAAACATTTTCACTGAAAGAAAGATAGTCTCTTTAAAAATGGTGCTGGGAAAACTGGCTTTCCACATGCTGAAGACTAAAACTAGATCCATGTCTATCTCCATGCACTAAAGTCAAAATGGATTGAAGATCTAAATATCAAAACAGAAACACTAAATCTACTGGAAGACAATATAGGTAGAAATCTTGAAGACATAGATATAGGCAGAGACTTCATGAACAAAACCCAGACCTCATGGGAAATGCTACAAAGAATCAAGAAAGGAGATCTCACCTTATTTAAAAGCTTTTGCACAACAAAAGAAATCACCAACAGACTGAAAAGACAACCCACAGAGTGGGAAAAAATTATAGCTAGTTGTCTCTCAAAGGATTTCTATCCAAAACATATAACAAATTGAAAAAAATCAGGCCACCCTAAATTCAGACACCCAATCCAAAAATGGGCATCTGAGATGAATACACACTTCTCAGATGAAGAAATACAAGTGGCAAATAAATACATGAAAAATGTTCAACATCACTGGTCATTCGAGAGATGCAAATTAAATCAACACTGAGATTCCATCTCACTCTAGAAACAATGGCTATCATCAAAAAATCAACCAATAACAAATGCTGGCGGGGCTGTGGGGAAAAAGGAACCCTTCTCCACTGTTGGTGGCAATGTAGATGGGTGCAACCACTGTGGAAATCAGTGTGGAGATTCCCCAAAAAACTAGGATTAGAGGTCCCATTCGACCCAGCTCTTCCCCTTCTGGATATCTTCTCAGAAGAATTAAAAATATCATACCACAGTGATATATGTACACCCATGTTTATAGCAGCAAAATTTGTAATAGCTAAATCTTGGAAGTAACCCAAAGGCCCATCAACTGAGGAACGGATAAAAAAGATGTGGTTTTTTTTTTATACAAAGGAGTACTACTCAGCCATAAAGAAGGATAAACTTGAGACTTTTGTAGGTAAATGGATGCAACTTGAGAGCATACTCAGAGGTGAAATAAATCAGACCCACATGTGTAAACATCGTATTGTCTCACTAGTGTGAGAAACTGAATGAGCAAATAAGATCCAAAATGTACAATAGATATTGGAAATAGGGAAGAAATTGTCCAAAAGTAAAGAAAAACTGCAATGGGAGAATGGGGAAAGGAAGGAGAGAAAAGGAAAAAAATATATATATATATACACAAGATAGTTAAGATAGTTATACAGCTAGTACCTCTTATTTTATTGAAAAGAAAAGTTTGTGCGAATCTTGTTTGGACAATATTTCATGCCTATATTTGTACTCTGAACAACCATTTTGAATATAACAATACACAATGTATTAATTTTTGTTACTCTCCTACTAGCCTGTTTTGAAACTCTGTTTTTTTGTTATTTTTCATTTTTTCTCTTTAAAATAAAAAAATTACTTTGAAGGATTATTATTTTTTTTTAAAGAGAAGAAACAAAACAAAACAAATCAAAAGAAGAACAAATTTTCAAAACAACATAATAGGAGGGTAACAATGGTTAATACATTACGTATTACTATCTTTAAGTTAGTTATTCAGGACACCAGACATTAGCATTCAATTGTCCAAACATTATTGGCACAAACCTTACTCTTCAATGAACTAAGTAAAAATGGTAGTGTATCTATCTTAACCATCTTATATATATATATACAATTTTTTCCCTTTCCCTTCTTTCTTTTCCCTATTCCAGTCTCTCTTTCCTTTTGACCAGTTTCTTTTTGATTCACCATATCTATTGTACATTTTGGATCTTATTTACTCTTTCAGTTTCTCATACTAGAGAGATAATACGATGCTTACACATGTGCTTCTGGTTTATTTCACTTATGAGTATTTTCTCGAGTTGCATCCATTTACCTATAAAAGTCTCCAGTTTATCCTTCTTTATGGCTGAATAGTACTCCATTGTATAAAAATACCACATCTTTCTTATCCATTCCTCAGTTGATGGGCATTTGGGTTGTTTCCAAGATCTGGCTATTACAAATTGTGCTGCTATAAACATGGGTGCACATATATCGCTGTGGTACGATGTTTTTAATTCTTCTGGGAAGATGCCCAGAAGGGGAATAGCTGGGTCAAATGGGACCTCCAACCCTAGTTTTTTTTTTTTTTTTTTTTTAATTTTATTTTAAAGAGAAGAAAAAACAAAACAAATCAAAAGAAGAACAAATTTTCAAAACAACATAATAGGAGGGTAAGAATGGTTAATACATTGCGTATTACTATCTTTAAGTTAGTTATTCAGGACACCAGACATTAGCATTTAATTATCCAAACATTATTGGCACAAACCTTACTCTTCAATGAACTAAGTAAAAATCGTAGTGTATCTATCTTAACCATCTTATATATATATATACAATTTTTTTCCCTTTCCCTTCTTTCTTTTCCTTATTCCAGTCTCTCTTTCCATTAAGAAGGATAAACTGGAGACTTTTATAGGTAAATGGATGCAACTCGAGAAAATACTCATAAGTGAAATAAACCAGAAGCACATGTGTAAGCATCGTATTGTCTCTCTACTATGAGAAACTGAAAGAGTAAATAAGATCCAAAATGTACAATAGACATGGTGAATCAAAAAGAAACTGGCCAACCCTAGTTTTTTGAGGAATCTCCACACTGACTTCCACAGTGGCTGTACCAGTCGACACTCCCACCAACAGTGAAGAAGGGTTCCTTTTTCCCCACAGCCCCTCCAGCATTTGTTATTAGTTGATTTCTTAATAGTAGCCATTCTTTCTGGGGTGAGATGGTATCTCAGTGTTGTTTTAATTTGCATCTCTCGAATGACTAGTGATGTTGCACATTTTTTTGTATATTTGTTTGCCATTAGTATTTCTTCATCTGAGAAATGTGTATTCATCTCAGATGCCCATTTTTGGAGTGGGTCTTTAAATTTGGGAGGTCTGATTTTTTTGAGTTCTTTATATGTTCTCGATAGTAGTCCTTTGTCTGAGGAACAGCTGGGAAACATTTTTTCCCACATTGTGGGTTGTCTCTTCACTCTGTTGGTGGTTTCTCTTGCTGTGCAAAAGCTTTTTAATAAGATAAGATCCCAGTTATTGATTCTTTGGGATAGTTCCCGTGCAGTTGAGTTTTTATTCATAAAGTCTTTGCCTACACCAATGTCTCCAAGGGTTTTACCTATCGTACTTTCCAGCAGATTTAATGTTTCTGTTTTAATATTTAGATCTCTGATCCATTTTGAATTTAGTTTAGTGCATGGTGAAAGATATGGATCTAGTTTTAATCTTCGGCATGTGTAGAGCCAGTTTTTCCAGCACCATTTATTAAAGAGGCTATCTTTCTTCCAGCGAATGTGTTTGGCACCTTTGTCAAAGGTAAGGTGGCTTAGTATGTCTGGGGTTGTTTCAGCATCTTCTAATCTGTTCCATTGATCTTCAGGTCTGTTTTTTTGCCAGTACCACACTGTTTTTATCACAGTAGCTTTATAGTATAATTTCAAGTCGGGGATTGTGATGCCCCCTGCCTTGCCTTTGTTGCCCAGAATTGCCTTTGCTATTCTAGGTCTCTTCTGATTCCAAATGAATTTTAGGATTGTTTTCTCTAATTCTGTGAGATATGCTGTTGGAATTTTGATTGGAATTGCATTAAATCTGTATAACAATTTTGGAAGTATGGCCATTTTCACTATATTGGTTCTTCCTATCCAGGAGCAAGGGATATCTTTCCATTTTCTGATATCCTCTTTAATCTCCTTTTTCATAGTACTGTAGTTTTCAGTATAGAGGTCTTTTACATCCTTCGTGAGGTTGATTCCTAGGTATTTCATTTTTTTGGATGTTATTGTGAAAGGTATTGTTTCCCTAATTTCTCTTTCAGTAAGTTTGTTATTTGTGTACAGGAAGGCTATTGACTTTTGAGTATTGACTTTGTATCCAGCTACACTACTGAATTTGCTTATTAAATCTAGCAGTTTTTTAGTGGAGTTTTGGGGATCTTCTGTGTAGAGTATCATGTCATCTGCAAATAATGATAATTTAACTTCTTCCTTTCCAATCATTATTCCTTTTATTTCTTTCTCTTGTCTAATCGCTCTGGCTAAAGTTTCCAGAACTATGTTGAATAAGAGTGGGGACAGTGGACATCCTTGTCTTGTTCCTGATTTTAGAGGGAAGGCTTTCAGTTTTTGGCCATTTAGTATAATATTGGCTGTTGGTTTGTCATAGATAGCTTTTACCAGATTGAGATAAAGACCCTCTATTCCAATTTTCTGTAGGGTTTTTATCATGAAAAGGTGCTGGACTTTGTCAAAAGCTTTTTCTGCATCTATTGAGATGATCATGTGATTTTTGTCTTTGGTTCTGTTAATATGGTGTATTACATTGATTGATTTACGTATGTTGAACCATCCCTGCATCCCTGGGATGAATCCAACTTGGTCATGGTGTATAATCTTCTTGATGATTTGTTGGATTCTGTTTGCCAGTATCTTATTAAGGATTTTTGCATCTATGTTCATTAGGGAGATTGGCCTGTAGTTCTCTTTCTTAGTTGGGTCCTTCTCTGGTTTTGGTATCAGGGTAATGCTTGCTTCCAGGAATGAATTTGGGAGTATTGCTTCCCTTTCAATTTCATTGAAAAGTTTGAGAAGTAGGGGCGTTAGGTCTTCTCTAAATTTCTTGTAGAATTCGGCAGTGAATCCATCAGGGCCTGGACTTTTCTTTGTTGGGAGGTTTTTAATTACATCTTCAATTTCATTGGCTGATATTGGTTTATTTAGGATTTTTAAATCTTCTTGATTCAGCTTTGGTAATTCATACGAATCTAGGAATCTGTCCATTTCTTCTGCATTTTCCATCTTAGTAGAATATAAATTTTCAAAATAGGTATAGATGATCTTCTGGATTTCTGCAGGGTCTGTCGTGATATCACCCTTTTCATTTTCAATTGCATGGATTTGAGTCTTTTCTTTTCTTTTTTTAATAAGGTTGGATAAGGGTTTGTCAATCTTATTTATTCTTTCAAAGAACCAACTTTTTGCTTCATTGATTCTTTGTATTGTTTTTTTATTCTCCAATACGTTAATTTCTGCTCTGATCTTTATAATTTCCTCCCTTGTACGGGCTTTTGGCTTAACCTGCTCTTCTTTTTCTAGAAGCTCGAGGTTCACCCTTAAGTTGTTTATTTGCGCTTGCTCTATTTTCCTGATATAAGTGTTTAATGCTATAAATTTCCCTCTTAGGACTGCTTTCATTGTATCCCATAAGTTCCGGTATGTTGTACTGTCATTATCATTCAGTTGTAGAAAGTGACTAATTTCTTCTTTAATTTCATCTGTGACCCATTGGTTGTTCAGGAGGATGCTGTTTAATTTCCATGTGTTTAGGGAGTTTTTGTGGGATCTTTTGCCATTGATTTCCAATTTCATTGCACTATGGTCTGATAATATGCATGGGATAATTTCAATTCCTTTGCATTTACTTAAGCAGGTTTTATGAGCTAGTATGTGGTCTATTTTGGAGAACGTCCCATGTGCAGCTGAGAAAAATGTGTATTCTGATGTTGTGGGATGGAACACTCTGTAGACATCTACTAAGTCCATTTGTTCAAAAGTTTGGTTCAGTTCTACTATTTCATTATTGATTTTCTGTCCAGTTGATCTATCTTTTTGTGACAGTGGAGTATTGAGATCTCCCAATATAATTGTATTAGTGCTTATTTGATTTTTCATGTCCTTTAGTACTTGTTTTATATAGCTGGGTGCATTGGTATTTGATGCATATATATTTATGATCGTTATCTCTTCCTCTTGGATTGTTCCCTTTACAAGGATGTAATGACCGTCTTTATCTCTCTGAATCCTTCTTGGCTTGAAGTTCACTTTGTCTGCAAAAAGAATAGCTACCCCTGCTTTTTTCTGGGTTCCTGTGGCATGGAGTATTGTTTTCCATCCTTTGACTTTCAGTCTATGAATTTCTTTCTGAATTAAATGTGTTTCTTGTATACAGCATATTGTTGGATCTTGCTTCTTGATCCATTTCGCCAGTCTGTGCCTTTTGATTGGTGAATTGAGACCGTTAACATTGATGGTTAAAACTGATATGTATTGACTTGTCATGATATTTTCCTGTTGTTGGTTCCCACTCTTTGTTTTTCTGCTTTCCGGCTATTTAATTATTTTCCCTGCCTGGTGGATTCCTTCTGTTGGGGTTCCTATCTCTTCCTAGAATGTCCTTCAGAACGTTTTGGAGTGCTGGTTTGGTGGTCATAAATTTTCTCAGATGTTCTTTGTCATGAAAGTATTTTATTTCTCCATCAATTTTGAAAGATAGTTTTGCAGGGTACATCAATCTGGGTGGAAAATTATTTTCCTTTAGAGCTTGAAATACATCATTCCAAGCTCTTCTTGAATTGAGGGTTTGTGCTGAAAAGTCAGCTGTGATTCTGATGGGTTTTCCTTCATAGGTGATTTGTCTCTTCTCCCTAACAGCTTTTAAGATTCTGCCCTTCTGTTGAATTTCTGGGATCTTGACTATAATATGTCTGGCTGAAGTTTTTTTTTTGATCATGTCTAGTTGGTGTTCTAAAAGCTTCACTTATAGGGGTGTCAAACTCCTTTTCTCTTCCAGGAAAGTTCTCCCTGATTATGTCTTTGAACAAGGTTTTAATGTCGTTGATGCTATCTCCTGCTTTTTCATTTATTCCAATTATTCTTAAGTTGTTTATCTTTGAGTCATCTAGCAGCTGCTGAATTGATTTTTCATGGTCCCTTGCTATTTTTAAGAATTTTTCCATTTCATGATCACTAATTGCAAGCCTGTCTTCTATATCTGAGATCCTGTCCTCGCATTGGCTTATTCTGCTACAAATACTTTCAATGGAATTTTTTATCTCTTGGGTATCTGCTTGAATCTGCCTTATGGATTCCATTTCTTTCCTATGCTGAGCATTCATGGTTTCTATAGTTTTCTTAAGTTCATCTATTTTTTTGTCTGTATCAACTATAGTGTCCTTAAGCATGGTCTTCATTGTAGACATTATCTCTGCAGTTATCTGTGAGATTATTTCTGTTTTAATTTTTTCCAGAACCTCATTCAGTTGCTTTGTTGTTACCACTTCAGATAGGCCAGGTGGGTGGCTTTCGGATTGTCCCACCTCGTTGCTCCCTAGGTTTGCCTTTGGTGAATTGGATGTGTGGGGTTGCATCTTGTTTAAGTGTCGTCTCATTTTTTCTTTCTTTAATTCCTGGGGTGATGTTTGCAAATTACCTATAGTAGGTTACTTTATTGCTAGTGTTTAAGATCTTTAGAAGATGACTACTTCTCTGCAGTATCTTCCAAGTGGAGCTTGCTTTTAGGTTTTGAGCTTTCTGCCAGATCCTACCTCTTCAATTCGTTGGGTATGCGAAGTTGCTACCTGTTTGGCCCAGTCCTTGATTCGTTGGTACTGTGCCACTGTATTTTCTGTGTCCCTTAGTCAATCTCAATCATGAAATATCAGGAAGGAAAGATGTTTAGAACAATTCTTTCACATTTGGCTATAATGTTAACTAAAGCATCAAACACAGAATAGAAAATGACAGACTGAGCTAACCAGTTATTTACCACTTTTAGCTGTATAGAGTTGCGGTTATATAACAAAATCTAAAACACACCAGAAAAATTATATGCAGTATACAAGTCCTGTGTATGGCAATTTTTCTCCTGAGGAGTTTAAATTTAAAATGAGTTAAGGAGGAAATAGAGTATTGGGAGAAGAGGAAGGAATTAGATGTAAGGTTAGTGGACCAAGAGGGATCCCACTAAAATTGGGACACTAGTGCAGAGGACAGGTGGTAGAAAGAGAAGGAAGGGATAAAAGGAAGAACAGATCACAACCACAATCACAAAGAAGTTAGAGGCGCTATTTACACTCATATAAAAAACCAGAGAGAATAATGAAGGAAAGAGCAAATACACATACAGAAACAAAAACGAAGATAAAAACAATAAAACAGACAGATCAAAAATATAACCCCACCAAAAAACAAAACAAAACAAAACAAAAAGAAAAAAAAAACCCTTCGGCAGAACAAAAAACAAATCAGTGAGAAAAAAAAATAATAAAAAATAAAAATAAAAATAAAAATAAAAAAATAAAAAGAATCAGTTCCAGGTGTTGACTCTGTTGTAGGCAGGTACCTTGTGGTGACAGAGTCCTGTTCTGTGCAGGTCCGTTCCAGTAAGCCAGGAGCGCCCTCTGGCGGGCGGTGAGCAGAGGCGCGTACTTTCAGGCAGAGACTAGTCTAGCTCGCCTCCGCTCTCAGCGCCCTTTCACGATCCCTGGGCCTGAGAGGCTCAGCGTGCTGTCCGAGCACGGGTTCCCTGCACTGGTTCCTGCCGCTCTGGTTTTTCGCCACGCCCCCCACAATGGCGCCGGGCCAGTCGCTCTCTGGCGCGGGACAGGTGTGGCTGAGAGTCCAGTCTCGTTCACCTGCTGACCTCAGCACAGTTTCGTGGGCCTGAGAGGCCCCGTGCTGCCCTGTCCGGAGCACAAGTTCCCAGAGCAGTTTTCGAGCCGCTCTGAGTTTCGCCACACCCCCCACAATGGCGCCCAGCCGGTCGCTCTCTGGCGCGGGGCAGCTGTGGCTGAGAGACACTCACCGCTGGTCAGCGCCGTTCTCCGCCGCTCCCCTGCCCCGCCGCTGTCTCAGGATCCTCCGTGGGGGCTCCCTGGGCACCAGCTGCCACTGTGTGTCCGTAGAATTGAGCTTCCGCGGCACTGCAACTCCCGTGATAGTGGAAGGTGCGCGTGCGCGGTCTGCTCCTTCTTTCCTTCTTCTTTGTTGGAAGTCACCCGTCACTGGTGCCGGGGGTCCCAGATTGCGCTTCAGAACTTCTCTGGGTTTCGGGGAGGCATCTCCCCCCCTCCTGCACTTTCCGGGTCGCTATATTCCCGTGTTCCAATGGTAACTTTTAGAGAGAGTTTCGCTGCCTGCTTCTTACTCATCCGCCATCTTGAGGTCTCCACCTGAAGGATTATTTTTAAAAAACCATGTACTGAGTTTTTAATTTCAACAGTTATATTTTTAATTTTTCAAAGTTCAGTTTTTTCAAGTCTGTCTTTTAATTGCTTATTGATTTTTATTGTATGCTCATCTTTGCAAATATATCATTTAAAAATATTTAATACACAGCTGTTTTGTATTGGATAGTCCCAACATCTATTGTTTTGAGGACTTACATGTGATTTCCTTTTGCCTTATTTCTACTGATTCTTACTAATGGAGGGGATTTGATGTTTGGTAATCATTGTGGGATCATGCTCCATTCAATATCTATGGGCCTCCCTTGATAAAACTTTCTTCCTAAAAGAATGACTTTTACAAATTCTATGAGTGGGAGTATTTGCTTCCTAGGATCACCTTAACGTGTCTGTTTAATATTTAGGCTCTGAGTTAGAGTTTTAGACTCACCTTTTCCCCCTACTCACTGTTGCAATAATTAAGATCTGTAGAAATTGTTGCTGGAGGACTCAGGATTCATGATGACTCAGCCTCATTCTTTTCCCTACCATTGTGACTCCACTGCTGTTGGATTTCTTGTTCTGGGCCAGCTCTCTGCCTCTGAGGCTTTTGCCCTGGGTAGACGACTACTGGCTATTCTCACTACTTCACACATTATTACCACCCGGAATGAAGGTTTCCTGACTTTACCCTATGCCCAACTCACATTATTTGGTAGTGATGGTAGTAGTAGGGCATCCCTGGAAATCTCCCTTATTTATTGGATCTTATTTTTGAGATAGGCCCCTCAGAGCTCCTAGCTACTTATGCTGCTGGAAAAGTAAGTGTATTCATTCTTTTAAAAATAATTTATACTTATGAGAATGTTGCAAAAAATAGTACAAAGGCTTTCTGAATACACCTCACCCAGGTTTTCCAAATGCTAATATCTTTTTTTTTCTTTTCTTTTGAGACAAGGCTGAATTGCCTAGACTGGATTTGAAGTTGGTATCCTCCTGCCTTGACCTATCAGAGTGCTGGGAGTATGGGGGCCGCCATACCCAGGTTTAAGTGCTAACATATTTTTTTTTTTTTATTTTAAAGAGAAGAAAAAACAAAACAAATCAAAAGAAGAACAAATTTTCAAACAAACATAATAGGAGGGTAACAATGGTTAATACATTACGTATTACTATCTTTAAGTTAGTTATTCAGGACACCAGACATTAGCATTCAATTATCCAAACATTATTGGCACAAACCTTACTCTTCAATGAACTAAGTAAAAATGGTAGTGTATCTATCTTAACCATCTTATATATATATATATACAATTTTTTTCCCTTTCCCTTCTTTCTTTTCCCTATTCCAGTCTCTCTTTCCTTTTGACCAGTTTCTTTTTGATTCACCATGTCTATTGTACATTTTGGATCTTATTTACTCTTTCAGTTTCTCATACTAGAGAGATAATACGATGCTTACACATGTGCTTCTGGTTTATTTCACTTATGAGTATTTTCTCGAGTTGCATCCATTTACCTATAAAAGTCTCCAGTTTATCCTTCTTTATGGCTGAATAGTACTCCATTGTATAAAAATACCACATCTTTCTTATCCATTCCTCAGTTGATGGGCATTTGGGTTGTTTCCAAGATCTGGCTATTACAAATTGTGCTGCTATAAACATGGGTGCACATATATCGCTGTGGTACGATGTTTTTAATTCTTCTGGGAAGATGCCCAGAAGGGGAATAGCTGGGTCAAATGGGACCTCCAACCCTAGTTTTCTGAGGAATCTCCACACTGACTTCCACAGTGGCTGTACCAGTCGACACTCCCACCAACAGTGAAGAAGGGTTCCTTTTTCCCCACAGCCCCTCCAGCATTTGTTATTAGTTGATTTCTTAATAGTAGCCATTCTTTCTGGGGTGAGATGGTATCTCAGTGTTGTTTTAATTTGCATCTCTCGAATGACTAGTGATGTTGCACATTTTTTTGTATATTTATTTGCCATTAGTATTTCTTCATCTGAGAAATGTGTATTCATCTCAGATGCCCATTTTTGGAGTGGGTCTTTAAATTTGGGAGGTCTGATTTTTTTGAGTTCTTTATATGTTCTCGATAGTAATCCTTTGTCTGAGGAACAGCTGGCAAACATTTTTTCCCACATTGTGGGTTGTCTCTTCACTCTGTTGGTGGTTTCTCTTGCTGTGCAAAAGCTTTTTAATAAGATGAGATCCCAGTTATCGATTCTTTGGGATAGTTCCCGTGTGGTTGAGTTTTTATTCATAAAGTCTTTGCCTACACCAATGTCTCCAAGGGTTTTACCTATCCTACCTTCCAGCAGATTTAATGTTTCTGTTTTAATATTTAGATCTCTGATCCATTTTGAATTTAGTTTAGTGCATGGTGAAAGATATGGATCTAGTTTTAATCTTCGGCATGTGTAGAGCCAGTTTTTCCAGCACCATTTATTAAAGAGGCTATCTTTCTTCCAGCGAATGTGTTTGGCACCTTTGTCAAAGATAAGGTGGCTTAGTATGTCTGGGGTTGTTTCAGCATCTTCTAATCTGTTCCATTGATCTTCAGGTCTGTTTTTTTGCCAGTACCACACTGTTTTTATCACAGTAGCTTTATAGTATAATTTCAAGTTGGGGATAGTGATGCCCCCTGCCTTGCCTTTGTTGCCCAGAATTGCCTTTGCTATTCTAGGTCTCTTCTGATTCCAAATGAATTTTAGGATTGTTTTCTCTAATTCTGTGAGATATGCTGTTGGAATTTTGATTGGAATTGCATTAAATCTGTATAACAATTTTGGAAGTATGGCCATTTTCACTATATTGGTTCTTCCTATCCAGGAGCAAGGGATATCTTTCCATTTTCTGATATCCTCTTCAATCTCCTTTTTCAGAGTACTGTAGTTTTCAGTATAGAGGTCTTTTACATCCTTCGTGAGGTTGATTCCTAGGTATTTCATTTTTTTGGATGTTATTGTGAAAGGTATTGTTTCCCTAATTTCTCTTTCAGTAAGTTTGTTATTTGTGTACAGGAAGGCTATTGACTTTTGAGTATTGACTTTGTATCCAGCTACACTACTGAATTTGCTTATTAAATCTAGCAGTTTTTTAGTGGAGTTTTTGGGGTCTTCTGTGTAGAGTATCATGTCATCTGCAAATAATGATAATTTAACTTCTTCCTTTCCAATCATTATTCCTTTTATTTCTTTCTCTTGTCTAATCGCTCTGGCTAAAGTTTCCAGAACTATGTTGAATAAGAGTGGGGACAGTGGACATCCTTGTCTTGTTCCTGATTTTAGAGGGAAGGCTTTCAGTTTTTGGCCATTTAGTATAATATTGGCTGTTGGTTTGTCATAGATAGCTTTTACCAGATTGAGATAAAGACCCTCTATTCCAATTTTCTGTAGGGTTTTTATCATGAAAAGGTGCTGGACTTTGTCAAAAGCTTTTTCTGCATCTATTGAGATGATCATGTGATTTTTGTCTTTGGTTCTGTTAATATGCTGTATTACATTTATTGATTTACGTATGTTGAACCATCCCTGCATCCCTGGGATGAATCCAACTTGGTCATGGTGTATAATCTTCTTGATGATTTGTTGGATTCTGTTTGCCAGTATCTTATTAAGGATTTTTGCATCTATGTTCATTAGGGAGATTGGCCTGTAGTTCTCTTTCTTAGTTGGGTCCTTCTCTGGTTTTGGTATCAGGGTAATGCTTGCTTCCAGGAATGAATTTGGGAGTATTGCTTCCCTTTCAATTTCATTGAAAAGTTTGAGAAGTAGGGGCGTTAGGTCTTCTCTAAATTTCTTGTAGAATTCGGCAGTGAATCCATCAGGGCCTGGGCTTTTCTTTGTTGGGAGGTTTTTAATTACATCTTCAATTTCATTGGCTGATATTGGTTTATTTAGGATTTTTAAATCTTCTTGATTCAGCTTTGGTAATTCATACGAATCTAGGAATCTGTCCATTTCTTCTGCATTTTCCATCTTAGTAGAATATAAATTTTCAAAATAGGTATAGATGATCTTCTGGATTTCTGCAGGGTCTGTCGTGATATCACCCTTTTCATTTTCAATTGCATGGATTTGAGTCTTTTCTTTTCTTTTTTTAATAAGGTTGGATAAGGGTTTGTCAATCTTATTTATTCTTTCAAAGAACCAACTTTTTGCTTCATTGATTCTTTGTATTGTTTTTTTATTCTCCAATACGTTAATTTCTGCTCTGATCTTTATAATTTCCTCCCTTGTACGGGCTTTTGGCTTAACCTGCTCTTCTTTTTCTAGAAGCTCGAGGTTCACCCTTAAGTTGTTTATTTGCGCTTGCTCTATTTTCCTGATATAAGTGTTTAATGCTATAAATTTCCCTCTTAGGACTGCTTTCATTGTATCCCATAAGTTCCGGTATGTTGTACTGTCATTATCATTCAGTTGTAGAAAGTGACTAATTTCTTCTTTAATTTCATCTGTGACCCATTGGTTGTTCAGGAGGATGCTGTTTAATTTCCATGTGTTTAGGGAGTTTTTGTGGGATCTTTTGCCATTGATTTCCAATTTCATTGCACTATGGTCTGATAATATGCATGGGATAATTTCAATTCCTTTGCATTTACTTAAGCAGGTTTTATGAGCTAGTATGTGGTCTATTTTGGAGAACGTCCCATGTGCAGCTGAGAAAAATGTGTATTCTGATGTTGTGGGATGGAACACTCTGTAGACATCTACTAAGTCCATTTGTTCAAAAGTTTGGTTCAGTTCTACTATTTCATTATTGATTTTCTGTCCAGTTGATCTATCTTTTTGTGACAGTGGAGTATTGAGATCTCCCAATATAATTGTATTAGTGCTTATTTGATTTTTCATGTCCTTTAGTACTTGTTTTATATAGCTGGGTGCATTGGTATTTGATGCATATATATTTATGATCGTTATCTCTTCCTCTTGGATTGTTCCCTTTACAAGGATGTAATGACCGTCTTTATCTCTCTGAATCCTTCTTGGCTTGAAGTTCACTTTGTCTGCAAAAAGAATAGCTACCCCTGCTTTTTTCTGGGTTCCTGTGGCATGGAGTATTGTTTTCCATCCTTTGACTTTCAGTCTATGAATTTCTTTCTGAATTAAATGTGTTTCTTGTATACAGCATATTGTTGGATCTTGCTTCTTGATCCATTTCGCCAGTCTGTGCCTTTTGATTGGTGAATTGAGACCGTTAACATTGATGGTTAAAACTGATATGTATTGACTTGTCATGATATTTTCCTGTTGTTGGTTCCCACTCTTTGTTTTTCCGCTTTCCGGCTATTTAATTATTTGCCCTGCCTGGTGGATTCCTTCTGTTGGGGTTCCTATCTCTTTCTAGAATGTCCTTCAGAACGTTTTGGAGTGCTGGTTTGGTGGCCATAAATTTTCTCAGATGTTCTTTGTCATGAAAGTATTTTATTTCTCCATCAATTTTGAAAGATAGTTTTGCAGGGTACATCAATCTGGGCTGAAAATTATTTTCCTTTAGAGCTTGCAATACATCATTCCAAGCTCTTCTTGAATTGAGGGTTTGTGCTGAAAAGTCAGCTGTGATTCTGATGGGTTTTCCTTCATAGGTGATTTGTCTCTTCTCCCTAACAGCTTTTAAGATTCTGCCCTTCTGTTGAATTTCTGGGATCTTGACTATAATATGTCTGGCTGAAGTTTTTTTTTGATCATGTCTAGTTGGTGTTCTAAAAGCTTCACTTATAGGGGTGTCAAATTCCTTTTCTCTTCCAGGAAAGTTCTCCCTGATTATGTCTTTGAACAAGGTTTTAATGTCGTTGATGCTATCTCCTGCTTTTTCATTTATTCCAATTATTCTTAAGTTGTTTATCTTTGAGTCATCTAGCAGCTGCTGAATTGATTTTTCATGGTCCCTTGCTATTTTTAAGAATTTTTCCATTTCATGATCACTAATTGCAAGCCTGTCTTCTATATCTGAGATCCTGTCCTCGCATTGGCTTATTCTGCTACAAATACTTTCAATGGAATTTTTTATCTCTTGGATATCTGCTTGAATCTGCCTTATAGATTCCATTTCTTTCCTATGCTGAGCATTCATGGTTTCTATAGTTTTCTTAAGCTCATCTATTTTTTTGTCTGTATCAGCTATAGTGTCCTTAAGCATGGTCTTCAATGTGGACATTATCTCTGCAGTTATCTGTGAGATTATTTCTGTTTTAATTTTTTCCAGAGCCTCATTCAGTTGCTTTGTTGTTACCACTTCAGATAGGCCAGGTGGGTGGCTTTCGGATTGTCCCACCTCGTTGCCCCCTAGGTTTGCCTTTGGTGAATTGGATGTGTGGGGTTGCATCTTGTTTAAGTGTCGTCTCATTTTTTCCTTTCTTTAATTCCTGGGGTGATGTTTGCAAATTACCTATGGTAGGTTACTTTATTGCTAGTGTTTAAGATCTTTAGAAGATGACTACTTCTCTGCAGTATCTTCCAAGTGGAGCTTGCTTTTAGGTTTTGAGCTTTCTGCCAGATCCTACCTCTTCAATTCGTTGGGTATGCGAAGTTGCTACCTGTTTGGCCCAGTCCTTGATTCTTTGGTACTGTGCCACTGTATTTTCTGTGTCCCTTAGTCAATCTCAATCATGAAATATCAGGAAGGAAAGATGTTTAGAACAATTATTTCACATTTGGCTATAATGTTAACTAAAGCATCAAACACAGCCTAAAAAATGACAGACTGAGCTAACCAGTTATTTACCACTTTTAGCTGTATAGAGTTGCGGTTATATAACAAAATCTAAAACACACCAGAAAAATTATATGCAGTATACAAGTCCTATGTATGTCAATTTTTCCTTGAGGAGTTTAAATTTAAGATGAGTTAAGGAGGAAATAGAGTATTGGGAGAAGAGGAAGGAATTAGATGTAAGGTTAGAGGACCAAGAGGGATCCCACTAAAATTGGGACACTAGTGCAGAGGACAGGTGGTAAAAAGAGAAGGAAGGGATAAAAGGAAGAACAGATCACAACCACAATCACAAAGAAGTTAGAGGCGCTGTTTACACTCATATAAAAAACCAGAGAGAATAATGAAGGAAAGAGCAAATACACATACAGAAACAAAAACAAAGATAAAAACAATAAAACAGATCAAAAATAAAACCCCACCAAAAAACAAAACAAAACAAAACAAAAACAAAAAAACCCTTCACCAGAACAAAAAAACAAATCAGTGAGAAAAAAAATAAAAATAAAAAATAAAAAATAAAAATAAAAATAAAAAATATAAAAAGAATCAGTTCCAGGTGTTGACTCTGTTGTAGGCAGGTACCTTGTGACAAAGTCCTGTTCTGTGCAGGTCCGTCCCAGTAAGCCAGGAGCGCCCTCTGGTGGGTGGTGAGCAGAGGCGCGTACTTTCAGGCAGGGACCAGTCTAGCTCGCCTCCGCTCTCGCCGCCCTTTCACGGTCCCTGGGCCTGAGAGGCTCAGCGTGCTGTCCGGAGCGCGGGTTCCCTGCACTGGTTCCCGCCGCTCTGGTTTTTCGCCACGCCCCCCACAATGGCGCCGGGCCAGTCGCTCTCTGGCGCGGGACAGGTGTGGCTGAGAGTCCAGTCTCGTTCGCCTGCTGACCTCAGCACACTTTCGTGGGCTCAATTGAGAGGCCCTGTGCTGCCCTGTCCGGAGCACAAGTTCCCAGAGCAGTTTCCGAGCCGCTCTGAGTTTCGCCACACCCCCCACAATGGCGCCCGGCCCGTCGCTCTCTGGCGCGGGGCAGCTGTGGCTGAGAGACACTCACCGCCGGTCAGCGCCGTTCTCCGCCGCTCCCCTGCCCCGCCGCTGTCTCAGGATCCTCCGTGGGGGCTCCCTGGGCGCCAGCTGCCACCGTGTGTCCGTAGAATTGAGCCTCCGCCGGCGCTCCACCTCCCGGGATATTAGAAGGTGCACGCGCGCGGTCTGCTCCTTCTTTCCTTCTTCTTTGTTGGAAGTCACCCGTCACTGGTGCCGGGGGTCCCAGATTGCGCTTCAGAACTTTTCTGGGTTTCGGGGAGGTATCTCCCCCCCTCCTGCGCTTTCTGGGTCGCTATATTCCCGTGTTCCAATGGTAACTTTTAGAGAGAGTTTTGCTGCCTGCTTCTTACTCATCCGCCATCTTGAGGTCCGCAAGTGCTAACATCTTACAATATAATTCTGAAAAACAAGAAATTGATATGGATACAATTAACTAATATTAACTAATCTATAGGGTTTATGCAAAATTTGTTAACGTGAAGTATAAGACCCATAATGTATTTAGTTGTTGTGTATATTAATCTGCTCTGTTCTTTGACAGTTCCTCAGAATTTCTATATTTCCCAACCTTGGCAATTTTGAGTGACTGGCCAGTTGTTTTGTAGACTGTCCCTCAATTTGGGCTTGTCTAATGTTTCCTCATGCTTAAATCCAAGTTGGGTGCGTTTGGCAATAATTCCAAAGGAGTGATGTTATGTCCCTCTCAGTATATCATTATTACATGTTATATGTTCTCCATATCCCACCTTATTTTGATCACTTGGTTAAGATGGGGTCTGCCAGATGGTCCTACTAAAAATTTTGTCCTTTATAATTCATATTTCCTTAGGTACTAAATACTTTGAGAATATTTAAGTATCTTGTTCCTCATCATATACCCATTGATTTTACCATCCAGTGAGGATCTTTACCTGAAATAATTATTCCTGTGGTGTTTCCCAATAATGGTTTCTATTTCCATTATTTTATATACATTTATTAATTATAATTCTACTGTAAGGAAGAGCTTTCCATTTTTTCACTTTTTTATTTGATTGCTTGTGTCAGAATGAATTCATGGATATCTAATTTATTTACTTTTGCTCAAAATATCCCAAATTTGGTCATTCAAGTTGATATCTGAGTCTTCTGACATGTCTCCACCATTTCTTGAACACTTTTTCACATGTTAAATTATTGCAAACTCTTCTCTCATTTTGAACCCATCTTTTTTATGCTTCTTTTCTATTGATTTTTGCTTTGCTGTGGATTGATTACAAGCTTTTTCTATTCCATATTTCATTTTCATTTCAATTTTTGGAAATATATTTATGTATTTTCTTTAATGGCCAACCTAGATAATTTTAAACATCCTTATTGATATATAAAATATATTATAATGTTTACCTATTTAATGTGTCTGATTCAGTGGTTTTTGGTAACTTTACTAAGTGTGAAATCAGCACCATAAATTAATTTTTGACTCCTCCAATTTGATCTTTCATGCGCCCGAAGTGCCATTCCCACAGAATTATCACTATTTGATCTGTCTGGCAGCTTCCTAAAATAGACCTATTTACAGGACTTGTATTTATTTGACTTTGCTCATTCAGTGAGGAAAATCATATTCATAGGGCCTTTCTCAAGGAATTATTTAAGATTGCCTATGCCTGACAATGTGTTATTACATGTAGCAAATAAGAGGCTGGCCAAAACCTTAAAAATAAATTTCTGGCAAATGAAACATATTCCAACATATTTCTGGGAATCTAGAAAGCCAAAAGCATGCCCAGGTCTGTGAGTGCCCAAGAAACACTTGAGGCCATTATCTATCACCCCTGGTGGACCCTGAGTCCCTATATAAGAAAAAAAATGATGTTTTAAATTGCTGTAGTGTTGCAAGCATATCCGAACACACACAAGTCCTTTTGGCAAATGATGGAATAATTATTTGTTAAATATATTTAAGGAAATGTTTTTCCAACTGTTAGCAGAGCAATAAGCTAAATAAGAAGAGACTTCAATGACCACAGGTGACAAAGAAAACAGACTTTACATAACTAGTTCCAGAAAGTCCATGAAACAAACAAAAATTAGCAATATCATCAACTACAACAACAAACCTGGGGATGGAGTATCTTATTTTAGGAGTAGCTATATTATTTAAAGTTCTCAATTTAAAACAAAATTATTTTGATGTTCCATTTGTTGATTCTTGGTACTGTTGCTTGTGTAATTGGTGTTCTGTTTAGAAAGTCCCTGTCTATGTTTATATCTTCAAGAGTATTATTTATTTTATCTTCTGGCAGATTGTTTCTTTTTTTTTTCCTTTGGAACATCTCACTATTTTTTAATTTTTCTTTTTATTAGTACATGTTTGCAGTACAAAATGTTAACAGTCATTGTGGGGTGTTGGTACATGTTTCTGTCTTCATATCTAGGTCTTTGATCCATTTTGATTTTATTTTAGTGCATACTAATAAAAATTATGAGACATACAAAGAAATAGGAAATTATAGGCTAAACACAGGGTGAAAAGTCATCAATCTGAAGAAGTCCACATGTTAGACTTTCAAAACAATGACTTGAAATCAGCTGTTACATATATACACTCAGAGAACTAAAGTGAAACGCATATAGAATTAAGGAAAACTATTAAAAAAATGTCTTATCCAGGTGTGATGTTCCATGCCTATAATCCCAGCACTTGGGAGGCTGAGGTGGGAGGGTTGCTGTGAATTCGAGGCCAGCCTGGGCTGCATAAGCGAGTTCAAGGCCAGCCTGCACTACATAGTGTGACCCTGTCTCAAAAGAAAAGAAAATAAAAATTTCTATCAGTTAGAGAATATCAGTGAGGTTATTTTTAAAAACATAGAAATTCTTGGATCAAATGGTAGAATAGCAAAAATGAAAATTTCAGTAGAGAGGTTCAGTAGCACAATTGTGCTGGCAAAAGGACATATCAATGAACCTGAAGATAGGTCAACTGAGATTGTCCACTCTGGGAACAGTAGGAAAAAGAATAGAGAAAAATGGCCTGTGGAAAACTATGCATACCAATATATGCATAATAAGAGTGAGTAGCCTAACAGTAGATAGGATAAACTATAAGACATAAATTACTATTAGATATAAAAAGGACATTTTATAATGATGAAAGGGCCAATTGGAAAGACATAATAAATAGAAACATATAGGTACCTGAAAATAGAGTCCTAAAATATATGCAGCAAAAAATGACAGAATTGAAGAGAGAAACAGATAATTGAACAATAATAATTGGAATCTTCAGCACCCCACTTTCAACAATGGATATAATTACTAGTCAAAAGATAAGGGAATGGGTTGCTTGAACAATGCTATAAAGTAATCCTAATAGACATCTGTAGAATATCCTAGAACAACCATACAATTCACATTCTTCTCAGATGCACAAGGAACATCCTTCAAGACAGACCATATGTTAGGCCATAAATAAGTCTTAATAAATTTGTAAAGATTGAAATCATACAATGCATGTTCTCTGACCACAAGGCATGCAGTTAGAAAATGATAATAGAAGGGAATTTGGTATATTCACAAAGATGTGGAAATTAATGTAATCTTAAATAGCAGAGAAGTAATTGCAAGGAGAATATATATTTTGAAGTTAATGAAGAGGCAAATTCAGTATATCAAAACACATGAGATGTGCCAGGATGGTGGCACACACCTGCATTCCCAGCACTCTGGAAGCTGAGGCAAGAGGATCTCAGGGCAACTTAGTGAGACTCTTTCTCAAAATAAAAAAAATTAAAAAGGGCTAAGGATGTAGCTCAGTGCAAGAGGGCTGGGTACTGAGGGGAAAAGAAGATGCACCCAAAGTAGTGGTAAGAGGGAAATTTATAGCTATGAACACCTATATATATTTTTAAAAAGACATCTCAAATTAGTAACCTAATCTTCCTCCTTAAGAAACTAAGTTAAAAAGAGCAACCTACACCCAAAGCGAGCAGAAGGAAGGATATAATAAAGACTAGTGTGCAAATAAATGAAACAGAGAATGGGAAACAATAGAGAATATCAACAAAAAAAACAAAAATAGTTTTTTTGTGTGTTTGGAGACAGGGTTTTTCTACGTAGTTCACTCTAGTCTTCAATTCATTACGTACCCCAGCTGGCCTTGAACTCACTGTGGTCATCTTGCTTTAGCCTCCCAAGTGCTGGGAAAACAGGTGTGCCCCACCATACCCAGCCCCCAAAATGGGTTCTTTGAAAAGATCGACAACATTGAGAAAACTCTAGCTAGACTGCAAAAAAGAGAGAAGACTCGAATTAATAAAATAAAAATAGAAGAAGTGCATCTTTGCCAATCTTAAAGGAATTAACAAGATTATAAGTTAATACTAGGATAATATATGTTAACAAATTAAATAATCTGTATAAAATGGGCAAATGATAGATGCAAATTATTGAAACTGATGAGAGAGAGAATCTGAATAAACATATAATAAGTACAGAGATTGAATTAGCAATAAAAAAAACTTGCCACAAAGACAGTCAAAATCAGATGGTTTCACTGGTGAACTCTATCAAATGTTTAAAGAAGTATTAACACTAGGCATTTATAAATTCTTTCAAAATATAATAGAGAAAGAAATTCTTCACAACAAATTCTACAAAGCTAGTAGATTTGCTGCTTAGACCTAGACATTGATGCCTAGACCTAGACCTAGACATTGCAAGAAAGGAAAGCCATAAAACAATATTCCATATGAATATGGATGCAAAAGTTCTCAACAAAATGCTAACAAATTGAACGTGGTAGTACATGAACCATATCATGCACCATAATCAAAGAGAACTTACAGTTCACTACTGGAAAATTATTATAATAAAGGACAAAACACAAGATCATTTCAATAGGTACAGAAAAAACATGTGAAAGAATTCAGAATTCCTTCATGGTAAAAACTCTCAACAAATTAGATACAAAAGGAAGACACTGCCACACAATAAAGGCTATATATGACAGATCCACAGCCTTTGGATTTTCTGTGTATCAGGTCATGTCATCTGTGAATAGAGATAATTTTATTATTCATCTTCGATTGGATGCTTTTTATTACTTTTTGCTTGCCTAATTGCCCAGAATAGAACCACCAGCACCATGTTGAACAGAAGTGTAAAAAGAGGGCATCCTGGAGTTTTTCTCTTCTTCAAGGAAAGCACTTAGTCTTTAAATAATAAATATAATGTTAAGTGTTGGATTTTTGTAGATGACCTCCATCAGGTTGAGGAAGTTCCCTTTTATTTATAGATTGTTGAATATTTTATCAAGAATGGGCATTACATTTTGTCAGATGCTTTTTCTTCCTAAAATTTTAATTGACACATAGTAATTATATATTTTATGGGAAACAGTGTGATAATTTGATGCACTACACAATGTGTAATGATCAAGTCATGGTAATTGGCATTTCCATCTCCTCATTTACCACTTATTTGTGTTGGGAAGCTTCAAACTCTTGTCTGCTAGTTATTTTGTGATATATAATAAATTTATATAATAAATTATAAATTATACTCACTCTACTGTGCTATGGAACACTGGAGTTTATTCCTTCTATCTAACTGTATTTTGGTACCTGGCTTCTAACATCTATCACTTCTAATCTCTATATTTCCTAGGCTGTAGTGGCTTATTTTACTCTGTACTTCTCTGTAGTCAACTTTTTGAGCTTTGACAGATGAGTGAAAATTTGTGATATTTGTCTTTCTGTGCCTGGCTTATTTCATTAACACAGTATCCTACAATTTCAACAATGTTATCACCATTAAAACTAATATATGATTCAGTGAATGTGTTGCATGATACCAAATCAACATAAAAAATTAGTATTCCTATACACTAATATTGAACTATCTAAAGAAATCAAGGAAATGATCCCATTTACAACAGCTACAAAAATGAAAATAAAATACCTATGAATAAATTTAACTAAGGAGGTGAAAGATATTTATGTAATAACTATAAAACATTGATGAAAGAAATTGAAGAAAACACAAATAAATGGAAAGATATTCCATGCTCATAGGTCAGAAGTATTAAAATGTTCATACTTTCTAAAGCAATATATAGATTCAATAAATCCATATCAAAATCCCTGTGACATTATTCACAGAAATAGAAAAAAATCTAAAATTCATATGGAGCCACAAAGACCTCAAATAGCCAAAGCAATTCTGAGGGTAAAAATACAAAGTGGAAGGCATCACACTTCCTGATTTAAAATTTTATTACAAGGCTATAGGAATCAAAACAGTATAGTACTGGCATAAAACAGACACACAGATCAATAGAACAGAATCAAGTGTCAGAAATAAATTTAAACATATATGGTCAATTAATTTTCAATGAAGTTACAAAAAAGACATAATGGGGAAATGATAGTCTCTTCAATAAACAGTACTGAGAAAATTCAATCTCCAGTGCAAAACAGTGAAATTGGACTTACACAAAAAATGAATTCAGGGCCGGTGAGATGGCTCAGCGGCTTAAGCGCCTGCCCGGCAAGCGCAAGGGCCCGAGTTCGACTCCCGGATCCCACATACGAAAAAGGGGCCGGTGATATCGCTCAGTGGCACGGGCGCCTGCTGGCGCGCGAGGTCCTGAGGTCGACCCCCCGGTACCCACAAAAAAAAAAAAAAAAAAAAAATGAATTCAAAATGGATATAAAACCTAAATGTAAGACTTGAAACCATAAAACTAGAAGAAAAAATAGAGAAAAATCTCCTTGACATTGGTCTTGGCAGTGATTTCCTGGATATCATACCAAAAGCTTAGGCTACAAAAGCAAAAATAAATAAATGGGGTCATATCAAATTAAAAAGCTTTTGCACAGCAAAGGAAACAATGAACAAAATGAAAAAGCAAACTACAGATTAGGAAAATATATTTGCAAACTATATATCAGGTAGGGGGTTAATATCTAAACTTATAAAGAATGCATACAGTTCAATAGCAAGAAAATATATAACCTGATTTAAAAAATGGGTAAAGGGATCAAATAAATTTTTTTTGGTACTGGGAATCGAACTCAGGACCTTGCGTTTGCCAGGCAGGCACTGTGCCGCTGAGCTATATTCCTGGCCCAAATAAATATTTCTTCAAAGATGACATAAAAATGACCAAAATGTCCATGAAAACATACTTAATACCAGTAATCATCAAGACAATTAAAATAAAAAACACTATGAGATATGGCCTGACACCTGTTAAGATAGCTATTATCCAAAAACTATAGTTAAAAGTGTTGGTGAGGGTGCAAAAAGAAAATGGAACCCTTGTACACTGTTGGTGAGAATGTAAATTGGTGTAACTACTATGGAAAATAGTATGGAGGCTCCTATAGAAATTAAAAATAGAACTACTATATGACCCAACAATCCCCTTTCTGGGTATATACCCAAAAGAAATGCATAAAGATATCTGCACTCCCTGTTCATTGCAGCATTATTTGCAACAGTCAAAACAACCCAGGTGTCCATCAATGGATGAATGGATAAAGAAACCATTGAATTTAGATTCCACAAATGAGTGAGATCATGCAACAGTTGTCTTTCTTTGTCCTGTAGTTCCATTCATGTTGCCACAAATGACAAGATTTCATTCTTATTTCATTGTGAATATATATCACATTTTAGTCATCCACTCATCTTCCAATGGACTTCAAGTTTGATTCCATATCTTGGCTATTGTGAATAGTGTTGCACTGAAGAGGAGAGTGCAAATGTCTCTTTCACATACTAGTTTCATTTCCTTGGGATATATCCCTTGTAGTGGGATTGTTAGTTCTATGGTAGTTCTATTTTTATTTTTCTGATGAACTTCTATGCAGTTTTCCATAATCTCTGTACTAATTTACATTCCCACCATCAGTATATAAGAGTTCTCCTTCCACTACATCCTTGCCTGAATTTGTTATTTTTTGTCTTTTTTTATATTAGCCATTCTAACTGTGGTGAACTATAGTTTTGGTAAGTATAGTTTTGAATTGCATTTCCTTAATGAAAGGTGATGTTGGGCATTTTTATATGCTTGTGGGCCATTTGTATACCTTCATTTGGGAAAAGTTTATTCTAATCATTTACCCATTTTTCAATCTTATCATTTGGTATTCAGTTGTTTGAGTTTCATATACATTCTGGATATGAATCTCCTTGTCAAGTGAATAGTTTGTAAACATTTGCAAATATTTTTACCATTCTGGCCTATGATGTTGCTCATAGCATTTAATTAAGAGATAATTGCTTTCAAGTGTTTTTAGTTTTTAATTTCCCCACACTCTTCAAATAAACTTAGTTCCTTTGGGGAGAACTTTGGAACTTCTTTACTTATGGACTGATTCTCTACCCTCAGGGAAAAATAATCTCTGAGCCTTTAGTCTGGGCACTGAGCAGGGTAGTATAGTCTTGTCCTTTCAGATCGCCTCTACTAGCCTGAAACCTATGCCCTATGAGTGAGTTGGGTTGAAGTTGATTGGCCATCTGTATTCCTGGACTTTCATGCCTGGAAGATAGTCTCTGCCATCTGACTAGGGGCCTAGGTGGAGAAAGAGAGCCATCTGCTTTTTAACTCCACTCTCCAGGAATTTAGCCTCTTCAACTTAGAATTGGAAGGGATGAAAAATGTTGGTGTTCTGTCTCTTCAGGTAAGATCATAATTGTCAATATGGTGCTTAGAAGAGATGGAGCCCATCTTGGCCACACCTGATTCTTAATGGGATCTTTGACTCAGATGGTAGAGGCGAGATCAATCCAAGTCTTGCAAGCCCATATACAGGCAAGACTTCAATGGGGAAGAGGGGGTGTTCAGCTGAAGAGAACTAGCACTGATCAAGTGAAGAAGTTGCTCACAGAATAAAGAAAACAGGGAGTTTTATGGATTTGCTGGGATAGACTAATGTCCAGTAAGTTTCCATTGGCAAGGGACGTGATTCCAAAGGGACATGATTCTTTTTGTGAGACGTGGATCAGCAGGTGGTCACAGCAAACTTATTTTATTTTATTTTATTTTATTGTGGGTACCGGGGGGTCGACCTCAGGACCTCGCGCGCCAACAGGCACCCGTGCCGCTGAGCGATATCACCGGCCCCTTTTTCGTATGTGGGTTCCGGGAGTCGAACTCGGGCCCTCGTGCTTGCAAGGCAGCAAACTTATTTTAGGAACTGCTGAGTTACTCTTGTAGCTGGCACCATCATCTTATGCAAACATTCTTGTGGTTTGGTTGCAGACTTAGGGTTGAAGGACTTTAGTTGCTGAAGCTGTTGCAGCTGCTGAAGAAGCACAAGGATGGAGGCAGAAAATAAGGGAAAGATAAAGGAAAAAATAAACACATACCAGCTCTAAATAGGCAATAGGTCAAATTAACCCTGTATCATAGTCTCGAACAAAACAATTTAAAATGATCATCATGTCTACATGCAGAGCTGAGTAGAATTTGACCCAAGGTTTAAGATAGGAAAGGGGGCAGACACAAATAAATACAGAGATGCCAAGTCTTTATTCCATTTTAGTCACCTCTCATATCTGTAGGCACAAGTAAAGAGTTGGTGTTTTCACAAAATCAGCCTTAATGTCTGCAAGGTAACCTAGGCAACTGTGATCATAACCCACACGTCAGAGGTGTCATCTATAGCAAAGCAAGTGGGAATCAATAATATACTACCCAGCAGTGTGACCTCCAAAATTAGTGATCTTTGAGTCTATTAAGTGCAAGTGAAGTTAGAGGATTTATTTAGTTTTTTTCCCCCTCAATACCAATTCCCTGATTTGTGCAAACATTCTGCTTCTGTGGTTTTATCAGTCTCATGTTGGGTCCGTTGAAAAAAACACAAGGGTAGAGAAGCAACATGCCATGCTACAAGGGTAATTGGCTGTTGCACCCAGGGGCTTATTTCTTTGTCTCAGCCTCTGCCTCTCCCACGCAAGCTGAGTTGGGCAGAAGGGGGTGGAGGGAATGGGTTGTATCTCAAAAGCCACAGACTCTCACTGTTCTTATCCAGTCCTACTAGATTTTCTTGAATAAGTGCTTATTCATTTGCTGTATATGCAATTAAAGAAGGACAATTATTAGAGATCCATTTTTTCATTTGCTTTTTGAGACAAGTTCTTGCTATGTAGTCCAGGCTGGCCTTGAGCTTGCCATCCTCCTGCCTCAGCCTCTGAAGTGCTAGGATCACAGCCTCTGGTGTGTCAATGGACTCAGCTAATTTCTAAAGATTTTTTCATCATTTTCTTTTTTCTGTATTCTTTTTTATTAGTACATATTTGTAATACATAATGTTTTCATTCCCTGTGGGAAATCAGTACATGTACATAACACATCTTAATTCCTTTTGTTCAGTCCCTTTCCCTTCCCTCTGCTCTCCATCCATCTCTTGATCACCATCCTTTTTTTTTGTACATGTTTGCAATACACAATATTTACATTCCTTGTGTGGAGTTGGTACATGTACATGACACTTCTTATTTTTATTTTTCATCCCCTGTTCCTCCCCTCTCTCTCCTCTTTCTCCATCTGTGGATCCCCTTCTCCTTTGAGAAAGAGCAATCTCCCTACTTCCTCTTATCTGTCTTTTATTTTGCTCTTTATTTAATACTTTGGGTTTCTCATATAAGAGAAACCATGTGGTATTTAAGCTTGTGTGTCTGCTTTATTTTACTTAACATTATGGTCTCAAGGTGCATCTATTTTCCTATAAATGACTCAAGTTTTTCTTTCTTTATGGCAGAGTAGTACTCCATTGTGTGTAAATACACATTTTATTTATCCATTCATCTGTTGATGGACACATAGGCTGCTTCCAAGATTTAGCTATTATGAATTGTGTCACTGTAAACATGGATAGACATTTATCACTGTATTTAACTCTTTTGGGAAGATACCTAAAAGGGGAATAGCAGGGTCAAGTGGAATTTCTAGTTTCACATTTTTGAAGCATCTTCATACTGATTTCCAAAGTTGTTGTATTAGTTTACAGTCCTAACAACCATGTAGAAGGGTTCCTTTTTCCCTGTAGTTTCTCCACATTTATTATTATTTGATTTCTTGACAATGGCCATTCTTTCTGGCATAATGTGGAATCTCAAAGTTATTTTAATTTGTGTTTCTCAAATGGCCAGTGATGTTGAGCATTACTTCATGTATTTACTGCCATTCGTACTTCTTCTGAGAAGTGTGCATCCACTTGCCCATTTTTTGATTGGGTCTTTTATTTTGGGGAGGTTAATTTTTTTAGTTCTTTATATATTCTAGATATTATTTTTCTGTCTGAGGGATAACTGGCAAAACCTTTTTCCTATTCTGTAGGTTGTCTTTTCACTCTGTTGGTTGTTTCTCTTACTGAGCAGAAGCTTTCTAATTTGATATGGTCATATTTGTTGGTTCTTGGTACTATTTCTGTGCAATTGGGGTTCTTCTTAAAAAGTCCTTGCCTACAACTATGACTTCAGGAGTTTTACCTATTTTGTCTTCCAGCAGGTTAAGTGTTTCTGTTCTTACATTTGGATCTTTGATTCAGTTTGATTTTTGTTTAGTACATGTGAAAGATTTGGGTCTAGATGCAATGTCTGCATGTGGATAGCCAGTTTTCCCAAACACCATTTATTAAAGAGGCCATCTTTCCCCCACTGTATGTTTTTGGCCACTTTGTCAAAGATCAAATAGTTGA
Organism: Erethizon dorsatum; assembly: GCA_028451465.1. Lineage (NCBI taxonomy): Eukaryota > Metazoa > Chordata > Mammalia > Rodentia > Erethizontidae > Erethizon > Erethizon dorsatum. Next base: position 45,088,264 of record CM051842.1, read on the forward strand.
ACATTGTCAGGGTTGTTTCTACATCCTCTATTCTGTACCACCAATTCTCATGCCTATTTTTGTGCAAGTACTATGCTGCTTTTATCACAGTAGCTTTGAAATATAACTTCCAAGTCTGGGATTGTGATGCCTCCTACTTTGATCTTTTTATCTGAGATTGTGTTTGCTATTCTGGGTCTCTTCTGGTTCCAATATGAATTTTAGGATTTTTTAAGCCACTGATGTTTCCAATTTTATTATAGCCAAATTAAATTACTAAATATTTTCTTATAACCTGATGTCTCCATCCCACTTCCATGGTGTACATCATTAATTAATGGCAATGGTCCTTCCTGCTCATCCTAAATATAGCTTCGTACTCCTTTACAAACAATGCTTCATTCACAGTCATCCATTGCAATGGATCAGAGATGGTGTCAGCATTAAAATTACTTCTCATGCCTGTCCTGCAGTAATTTCTGTGATTATTTGGTGACTTTTTGGTCCATAAACAGGATACATGTTCTTGAATAAAACTACATATATTACAGTTACAATTGTAGTAGTTATGCCTTAGTTACAGACACAAACCCATACATTAAATAGTGCAAAAGTGTAAAGGAACATATCTTATTGGAATAAATATTTTTAAGCCTGTAATTTCATCAAATGTTTACGTGCACTTAGAGAATAACATTCAGGAATATGCTGGAGTTCAAATACAGAACATGATATGTTAAATCACCAATTATATAAATTAACAAATTTGACAGAATGCATGAACAAATATGAACAATTCATCTATGCTTTGTTAAAATTTCTCATAAGCAGGGTTATTAACCTCTTAGAATACACTGGTAGTAATACAGGTCACAGGAATAATTTGTATCAGAACTATTTAATTGCCAACATGAATTTTATTTTGTTTATAGACCATTTCTGTGAAACTATTAGAATCAGCAATTAAGCCAGGCATGGTGGCATATGCCTGTAATCCCAGCACTCAGGAGGCTGAGGCAGGAGGATCACCGTGAGCTTGAGGCCAACATGAAATGAATAGTGAGACTCTATCTCAAAAAAAAATCAGCATTTAAGAGTTGTTGCATCCTTACATTTATGGCTAGTTTATATTTAAAAAAATGTTTATTGGTACATTTTATATATACGTAAAGATAACATTCATCATAGGGAATTTGTATGTGTACATGATATATCTTTCTTGTTCTTTTTGTCCCAGTCCCCTCCCCTCCCTTCCTTATTTACAAAAGTTTTGTTCCCATTTTTTACTTCTATTCTCCTTTTTATCTTATTCCTTCTTTCCTTGCCTCCTTTCTCATTTGAACATTTTCCTCCTATTTCTGAATATCTATTATACCTTCTGGCCCTTATTTATACTTTTAGCTTCTCACAGCAGAGAAATAATGCAGTATTTAAACGTGTGTGTCTGATTTATTTTGCTGAAGAGTAAAGTCTCAAGATCTATCCATTTAGCTGGAAATGTCTCCAGTTTATCCTTCTTTATGGCAGAGTAGTACTCCATTGTATAAAAAAAAACACATCTTCTTTATCCATTCATTGTTTGATGTGCATTTCGGCTGTTTCCAAGATATAGCTATTACAAACTCTGCCTCTATAAACATGGGTGTGCATATATCGCTGTGGTACAATACTTTTAATTCTTTTGGGAAAATCCCAAGAAGGAGAATAGCTGGGTTGAATGGAACCTCTTATTTTAGTTTTTTGTGGAATGTCCACACTGATTTCCAGAGCGGTTGTACACTCCCACCAACAGTGGAGGAGGATTCCTTTTTCCCAATAGCCCCACCAGCATTTGTTATTGGTTAATTTCATGACACTAGCCATTCTTTCTGGAGTAAGATGAAATCTCAGCACTGCATTTGCATCTCTCAAATGACCAGTGGTGTTGAACATTTTTTCATATATTTATTTGCCATTTATTTTTCTTAATCTGAGAAGTGTCTATTCATTTCAGGTGACCATTTTTGGATTGGGTCTTTAAATTTGGGTTGTCTGATATATTTTTTTTGAGTTCTTTTCATATTCTAGATAGTAATCCTTTGTCTGAGGAACAGCTGGGAAAAATTATTTCCCACACTGTGAGTTGTCTCTTCACTCTGTTCGTGGTTTGTCTTGCTGTGCAAAAGCTTTTTAATAAGATGAGATCCCAGCTGTTGATTCTTTGTGATAGTTCCTGTGCGATTGGGGTTTTGTTCATAAAGTCTTTGCCTACACCAGTGTGTTCAAGAGTTCTACCTATTCTATCTTCCAGCAGACTTAATTTTCTGTTTTATTATTTAGATCCCTGATACATTTTGGTTGTAGTTTAGAGCATGGTGAAAGATATGGGTCTAATTTTAATCTTTGGCATGTGCAGATCCAGTTTTTCCAGCACCATTTTTAAAGGGGATATCTTTATTCCAGTGAATGTGTTTGGCACCTTTGTCAAAGATAAGGTGGCTTAGTATGTCTGGAGTTGTTTCTGCATCTTCTAATCTGTCCCACTGATTTTCAGGTCTGATTTTTTTTTTTGCCAGTACCATGCTATTTTTATCACAGTAGCTTTATAGTATAATTCCAAGTCAGGGATGGTGATGCCCCCTGCCTTGGATTTGTTGCCCAGCATTGCCTTTGCTACTCTAGGTCTCTTCTGATTCCAAATGAATTTTAGGATTGTTTTCTCTAATTCTGTGGGATATGTTGATGGAATTTTGATTGGAATTGCATTAAATCTGTATAACAATTTTGGAAGTATGGCCATTTTCACTATATTAGTTCTTCCTACACAAGAGCAAGGGATATCTTTCCATTTTCTGATATCCTCTTCAATCTCCTTTTTCAGAGTACTGTAGTTTTCTATGTAGAGGTCTTTTACATCCTTTGTTAGATTGATTCCTAGGTATTTCATTTTTCTGGATGCCATTGTGAAAGGTGTTGTTATCCTAATTTCTCTTTCAGAGAGTTTTTTATTCATGTACAGGAAGGCTATTGATTTTTGAGTGGTGACTTTGCATCCAGCTACACTACTGAATTTGCTTATTAAATCAGGCAGTTTTTTAGTGGAACTTTTGGGGTCTTCTATGTAAAGTACCATGTCATCTGCAAATAATGATAATTTAACTTCTTCCCTTCCTATTGTTATGCCTTCTATTTCTTTCTCTTGTCTAATTGCTCTGGCTAATATTTCCAGGACTATGTTGAATAACAGTGGAGACAGTGGACATCCTGTCTTGTTCCTGATTTTAGAGAGAAAGCTTTCAGTTTTTGTCCATTTAGTATGATATTGGCTGTTGTTTTGTCATAGATGGCTTTTATCAGATTGAGAAAAAGACCATCTATTCCAATTTTCTGTAGGGTTTTTATCATGAATGGGTGCTGGACTTTGTCAAAAGCTTTTTCTGCATCTATTGAGATGATCATGTGATTTTCGTCCTTGGCTCTGTTAATATGGTGTACTACTTTTGTTGATTTGCATATGTTGAACCATCCCTGCATCCCTGGGATGAATCCACTTGGTCATGGTGTATAATCTTCTTGATGATTTGCTGCATCCTGTTTGCTGGAATCTTATTGAGGATTTTTGCATCTGTGTTCATTAGGGAGATTGGCCTATAGTTCTCTTTCTTGGTTGAGTCCTTCTCTGGTTTTGGTATCAGAGTAATGTTTTCTTCCAGGGATGAATTTGGGAGTATTGCTTCCTTTTCAATTTCATTAAAGAGTTTGAGAAGTAGTGGTGTTAGGTCTTCTCTAAATTTCTTGTAGAATTCAGCAGTGAATCCATCAGTGCCTGGGCTTTGATTTGTTGGTAGGTTTTTAATTACATCTTTGATTTCATTCATTGATATTGATTTATTTAGGATTTTTATATCTTCTTGATTCAGCTTTGGTAATCCATGTGTATCTAGGAATCTGTCTGTTTCTTCTGCATTCTCTATCTTATTAGAATTCAAGTTTTCAAAGTAGGTGTAGATAATTTTCTGGATTTCTGCAGGGTCTGTTGTGATTTCACCCTTTTCATTCCTAATTGCATGGATTTGAGTTTTTTCTTTCCTTTTCTTGATAAAGTTGGATAAAGGTTTGTCAATTTTATTTAATCTTTCAAGGAATCAACTCTTTGATTCATTGATTCTTTGTATTTTTTTTTAGTCTCCAATGCATTAATTTCTCCTCTGATCTTTATAATTTCCTCCCTTGTATGAGCTTTTGGCTTAGCCTGCTCTTCTTTTTCTAGAAGTTTGAGGTTCACCATTAAGTTATTTGTGCTTGTTCTGTTTTCCTAATATGGATATTTACTGTTGTAAATTTCCATCTTATGACTGGTTTCATTGTGTCCCATAAGTTCCGGTATGTTGTGCTGCCATTATCATTGAACTGTAGAAACCATCTAATTTCTTCTTTAATTTCATCTGTGACCCATTGGTTGTTCAGGAGCATGCTATTTAATTTCCATGTGTTTAGGAAGTTCTTGTGGTTTCTTTTGCTATTGATTTCCAATTTCAGTGCACTAGTCTGATAATATGCATGGGATGAATTCAGTTTCTTTGCATTTACTTAAGCAGGTTCTATGAGCTAGTGTGTGGTCTATTTTGGAGAACTTCCCATGTGCAGCTGAGAAGAATGTGTATTCTGATGTTGTGGGGTGGAACACTCTGTAGACATCTATTAAGTCCATTTGTTCAAAAGTTTGGTCAGTTCTAATATTTCATTGTTGATATTTTGTCTAGTTGATTTGTCTTTTTATGATAGTGGAATATTGAGATCCCCCAATACAATTGTATGAGTGCTTATTTGTTTTATATAGGTGGGTGCACTGGTATTTGTTGCATATACATATATTTTTGTGTGTGTGTGGGTACCAGGGGGTCGACCTCAGGACCTCGTGCGCCAGCAGGCGCCCGTGCCGCTGAGCGATATCACCGGCCCCTTTTTCTTATGTGGGTTCCGGGAGTCGAACTTGGGCCCTCGCGCCTGCCGGGCAGGCGGTTAAGCTGCTGAACCATCTCACCGGCCCATGCATATATATTTATGATTGTTATCTCTTCCTCTTGGATTGCTCATTTTACAAGGATGTAGTGACCTTCTTTATCTCTCTTAATCAGTCTTGGCTTGAAGTTTACTTTGTCTGCAAAAAGAATAGCTACCCCTGCTTTTTTCAGTGTTCCTGTCACATGGAGTATTCTTTTCCATCCTTTGACTTTCAGTCTATGAATTTCTTTTTGAATTAAATGTGTTTCTTGTATGCAGCATATTGTTGGATCTTGTTTCTTGATCCATTCTGCCAGTCTGTGTCTTCTGACTGGTGAATTGAGACCATTAACATTAATGATTAAAACTTTTATGAATTGACTTATCCTTGTCATGTCATTTTCTTGTTGGCTCCCCCTCTTTTTTCCCCTCCCTTTGTTTAATTGTTTGCCTTTCCTGGTGGATTATTTCAGTGGGGGTTCATGGAGTTGTGTTTCTTGTTATCTCTTTCTAGAATGTTCTTCAAAATATTCTGCGTGCTGGTTTGGTGGTCATAAATTTCTTCAGATGTTCTTTGTCATGGAAGTATTTTATTTCTCCATCAGTTTTGAAAGATAGTTTTGTGGGGTACATCAATCTGGGTTGAAGGTTATTTTCCTTTAGAACTTGAAATACTTCACTCCAAGCTCTTCTTGACTTCAGGGTTTGTGTTGAGAAGTCAGCTGTGATTCTGATGGGCTTTTTCTTATAGGCGATTTGTTTCTTTTCCCTAACAGTTTATAAGATTCTACTCTTGTGTTGAATTTCTGGAATCTTGACTATGATATACCTGGCTGAGGATTTTTTTTTTTTTTGATCATGGCTAATTGGAGTTCTATGTGTCTTACTTATCTGTACATAAAACTCTTTTTCTCTACCAGGGATGTTTTCTGCCATGACGTGTGTGAACAGTTTCTTATATCATTTATGCTATCTCCTGCTTTTTCATTGACTCCAATCAATCTTAAGTGATTCTTCTTTGCCTCATCTAGCAGCTGCTGGATTGATTTGTCATGGTCCCTTGCTATTTTTAAGAAATATTTCTTTTCATGATCACTAACCACAAGCCTGTCTTCTATATCTGAGATCCTGTCCTCACAATGGCTTAATCTGCTGCAAATACTTTCATTGGAATTTTTGTTCTCCTGGATATCTACTTGAATTTGCCTTATCGATTCCATTTCTTTACTATTCTGAGCATTCTTTGCTTCCATAATTTTCTTTTCTTTTTTTTTTTTGTGGGTACCAGGGGTCGACCTCAGGACCTCATGCACCAGCAGGCACCCATGCCACTGAGCGATATCACTGGCCCTTTTTTCGTATGTGGGTTCGGGGAGTCAAACTCAGGCCCTCGCGCTTGCCAGGCAGGTGCTTATGCCGCTGAGCCATCTCACCAGCCCCATAATTTTCTTAAGCTCATCTATTTTTTATCTGTATCTGCTCTAGAGTCCCTAAGCATGGTCTTCATTGTGGACATCATCTCTGCAGTTATCTGAAAAATTATTTCTGATTTGATTTTTTCCAGAGCCTCATTCAATTGCTTTGTTGTTACCACTTCAGTGATGCCAGGTGTGTGGCTTTTGGATTGTCCCACCTCGTTGCCCCCTGGGTTTGCCTTTGGTGAACTGGATGTATGGGGTTGCATCTTGTTTAAGTGTCTTCTCATTTTCTTTTCTTTCTTTAGTTGAATTCCTGGGGTGATGCTTATAAATTGCCTATGGTAGGTTGCTTTATTGCTAGTATTTAAAACCCTTAGGAGATGACTACTTCAAGGTATCTTCCAGGTATAGCTTGTTTTGGGATTTTGAGTCTGTTGCAAGATCCTACCTCTTTAATTTGTTTGAGATGAGAAGTTGCTGCCTGTTTGGCCCAGTCCTTGGTTCTTTGGCACTGTGCCACAATATTTTCTGTGACCCTTAGTCAATCTCAGTCATGGAATACCAGGAAGAACAGCTGTTTGGAACATTTAGGTCATTTTTGGCTATAGTGGTACCAAAAGCATCAAACACAGCCTAGAAAATGACAGACTGAGCTAAGCAGTTATTTGCCACTTTTAACCATATAAACTAGATTTGTGGATATATAACAAAATCTAAAACAAACCAGAAAATTTTATGCAGTATACAAGTCCTTAATATGTCAATTTTGCCCTCAGGGTTTAAAATTTAAAATGAGTTAAGGAGAAAATAGAGAAGAGGAAGAAGAGGAAAGAACTAGAAGTAGGGTTGGAGGACAAAGAGGATCATTCTAACTTTGGCAACTGGTGTAGAAGACTGGAGGGAAAGAGAGAAAGAAGGGATAAAAGGAATAACAGAACAGAACCACAACCACAAAGAGACTTGAAACCCCATTTACACTCATATAAAAACAAGATCAAACAATGAAGAACAAACAAACAAACAAAACCCACCACCACAACAACAAAAAACGAACAAGAGAGAGGGAAGAAAAAAGAAAAAAGTTCACTTTCAGGTTTGTCTCTGCTGTTCACGGTAGGCAATGTGTGGAGACAGAGTCCCGTTCCATACTGATCTGTCCCAGCAAGCCAGCAGTAGCTTTTTGTTGGGGTAGTGGTTAATCTCAGCGAGTCTGTACTTTCTGGCCAAGACCAGACTGCAGCCTTCAGCCCTCAGCGCACCTTCCATGGGCCTGAGCCCAGCTGGGAGCCATAGATGGAGCTGTCATCTGCCTGGAGTTCTGAGCTTAGCCACCGCCACAAGATGGCTCCTGGCCAACCGCTCTTGCATAGGACGACTGAGTCCTCAGCATTCACTGTCCACCAGTGTAGTCCCTCACATCCACTGCTCTCCTGCACTGCTGCATCTCTGTGTGGAGGCCCCTGGGGTCGCTGTTAGTCACCGTGTGTCCACAGGTTTGAACCGCTCCTGTCATGCAGTGAGTCTGGAATCAGGGAGACAGTGCCAGTGGCTACCTCCTTCTTCTTTGTTGAAGTTTCTATCTTCACTCTCTCCATGGGCTTCAAATTGCACTTCAGATCATTCCTGGGTCCAGGAGACCCACTTCCCTCCTTCTTCTCTTCCTCAAGTTGCTATATTCCAGTGTCTGGACAGTGACTCTCAAAGAGCCTCTTTCTCTTCTGCTCACCACTCCACCATCTTGTCCTCCCCCCTCTGCTGTGATTCTGATGGGTTTTCCTTTATAGGTGATCTGTTTCTTTTCCCTAACAGGTATTAATATTCCATTCTTGTGCTGAATTTCTGGGATCTTGATTACTATATGTCTGGGTATAGATTTATTTTGGTTATGGCTAATTGGAGTTCTATATGCCTCACTTATCTGTATGTCAGATTCTTTACCCAAGTTTGGAAAATTTTCTGCTATTACTTCTGCAAATCATTTTTTATGTCATTTGTGTTGACACCTGCTTTTTGTTTGACACCAATTATTCTTATATTGTTTTTCTTTGCATTGTCTTGCAGCTGTTGAAATGTTATTTCCTAATCTTTTATTTTCAAGAGATCTTTTCTTTTATGATCGCTAGCTGAGATCCTGTCTTCAAGATCTGAAAGTCTGTCTTCAGTTTCATTCAAGTGGTTTTGCCTGCTTTCAATAGAATTTTTAATTTCCTGGATATCAGTCTGAATCCATTTCATGTATTCTATTTTTTTCCCATATTGATCATTCATGGTTTCCATCCTCTTCCAAACTTTATCTATTTTTTTATCCGTCTCTACTCTAGATTTTCTGAGCAATTCCTTTATAAATCTTGACATTTCTTTTTTTATGTGAGAGATTATTTCTGACCTGATTTCCTCTATAGCCTCATGGATTTGTTTCTCTGCTTTGGTTGCTATCATTTCAGAAATTTCAGGTGTGTTTCTTCCAATCTCTTCTATGTCAATGTCTCCTTGACTGGGTGGACTGGAGGTCTGAGATTGCATTTTGCTTCTTTGTCTTGTCATTTTCTATTTCAGAAATTTTTTCATTTTGTTTTCTGTAATGATCCTTGTGAGTTTTTGTAGTAGTTAACTATATCAGTAGTATCAAGGCCTCTCTAGGAAAAGCCTGTTCTTCAGAAATGTCTTCTGTGTGTAGGACATTCTTGGTTTCTGTCTGTCACAAGATCCTACCTTCCCAATTACTTAAGAGTGATATGTTGGTATCTGTTGTGCTCCGTCCGCAGTCCTTTGGTGTATGGCTGTGGTGAGGTTATTACCCCAGAGCTTCCCAGTATGGTTACAGAAGGGAGAACAACTGACTATAATACATAAGACATCCTAGCCAAAGTACTTAAATTAGCAATAACAATAGCATCAAGCACAATTTAGAAACTGACAAAATTTGGTAACTATTGATTTTATACTTTAGACCATAGGAGCAGATTCTATAGATATATAACAGAACTGATCCTAAATTAGCAGTTTGTATGCAAAATGTTTCCCCTTGGTAGAGTGGTTTTACCCTGTGGTGTGGTAATTTAGGGAGGATAGTGTATAAAACAAAGATAACTTGAAAAGAAGTAGAAGCAAGGCTGGAGGACAAAGGATAATCACACAAACTTTGGGAAACTAGAGAAGAAGGTAGAAAAGAAGGAATGAAGGAGTATTCTAGGGATTATCTGAACTTGGTCTCTGGGTTTGGGGGATGGGATTAGTTTTCTGTGGCTGGAGTTCTCCCCAGCCACTTAGAAAAGAGAGAAAAAAAAACAAAAGAAAGGAAGAAAGAAAGAAAGCAAGAAAGAAAGAAAGAAAAGAAGAAGAAAAGGAAGACAAAAAATTGAGAGAAAAAAGCTGGTTATTGAGTCCTGGATTCTTCCCTAGCCAGTTGCCTGTACTGTGGAGGCCTCAGTCACCTGCTGGCTCATATTATTATTGTTGCTTCATACTTTTCATGCCACTAGTTTTGCCTGTCCACCCTGTGCACCTGATTTGGGACCCTACTGTATCCCTGTCATTCCCTCTGGGCCTTCCCAAGCAGTTCACATCAGTTGTGGCAGTTGCAAGGGGAGGGGCCATTGTTTGGGCCCTTGGATGTGGTTCATCTGGGTTGCAGCAGCAGAGATGGCAAAGGGAGGGGCAGCCCTCCTCTGTGCTGTTCACCCAGATTCTGATGTTCCTTTTAAAGAGTGCCATAGTCTTCATTGTGGAGGGCTTTCATTTCCTTACTTAGGTTAATTTCTAAGTTTTTAATTATTCTTGGTGTCATTGTGAATGGTATTTTTCTTTTAATTTTTTCCACAGTGGGTTCTTTAGCATACAGGAATGCTATTGAGAATTGTGTGTTGATTTTTGTATTCTGGTTCATTTCTAAATTTGGTTATTAATTCTAAGAGTCTTGTTGGATTATTTAATATCTTCTATGTAGAGGATCATATCATTTGCAAATAATAATTTATACATATCCCTTTTATTTAATTTTCTTATCCAACAGCTCTTGCTGATGTTTTGAGAACTATGTTGATAGGAGTGATGATAGTGAAAATCCCTGGTTTGTTGCTTAGAGGGAAAGCTTTCAGTTTTTCCAGATTTAATATGATGTTCATTGTTTTGTCATAAATGGCTTTTATCAGATTGAGATAAGATCCTTCTATACCTATTTTCTTCAGTGATCTTATCAGGAATGTATTTTAGATTTTGTCAAGGGCTTCTTCTGCATCAATTAAAATGATCATATAATTTTTATCCTTGCTTCTATTTATATGATGGATTATATTCATTGATTTGCACATGTTAAACCATCCTTGCATCCCTTGGATGAAGCACACTTGGTCATGAAGTATGATCTTTTTGATGATTCATTGCATTCTGTTTATCAGTATCGTGTTCAGGATTTTGCATCTGTATTCATTAAAGAGATTGGTCTATAGTTCTCTTTTTAGGTAGATTTTGAATCAGGGTAATGGTAGCTTCCAGGAATGACTTTGGAAGTATGACTTCCCTTTCAATTTCATTAGAAAGCTTTAGCAGTATTTGTGTTAGAACTTTCCTGAAGGTTTCTTAGAATTTGGCAGTAAGCCCTTTAGAATGTGGGTAGATTTTTTATTATTTCTTCAGTTTAATTGACTGTTACTGGATTATTTAGGGTTTTAACATCTTTTTTGGTTCCATTTTCATAATTGACATGTATCTAGGAATGCATCCTTTTCATTTGAGTTCTCCAATTTATTGGCATCTAGGTTTGCAAAGTAGTTGTTAATAATCTTTTTTTATATATCAGTGGTGTCCCTTGTGATTTCATCTTTTTCATTTCTCATTATTTAGATGTGGGTCTTTTCTCTTTTTTTGTTAAATTGACTAAAGATTTGTGCATTGTTTTTATTCTTTTAAAGAACCAACTCCCTGATTCATTAATTATTTATATTTTTTCTCAATTTCATTGATTTCTGCTCTAATCTTTATAATTTTACTACTTGTACTAGTTTTTTGGGTTGTTCTTTTTTAAGACATTGTGGTAGATCATTAGGTTATTCATTTGAACTCATTCTGCTTTTGTAATGCAGATATTCACAGCTATAAACTTCCCTCTTAGGAATATTTTCATTGTGTCTCATAAGTTCTGGCATGTTGTACTGGCACTATTTTTTAGTTCTTCACACTATCTTATTTCTTCCTTGATTTATCTGTAACCCATTGTTTATTTAGAAGTACAGTGTTTAGTTTCCATGAATTTGCATAATTTTCTTGTTTTCTTTGTCACAGATTTCTAACCATTTTGCTATGATCTAAAACATGCACAGTATTATTTCAATTCTTTTACATTTACGTAAGCTTTCTTTATTGGCTAGTATGTGGTCTATTGTGTTGAATGTTCTGTGTGCTGCTGAAAAGAATATGTATTGTATTGCTGTTGGGTACAACACTGTAGATATTTATTAAATCTATTTGTTCAAAGGTTTTTTTAAACTCTTATATTTCTTTGTTGATTTTTCATCTAGTTGATCTATTTGTGATACTGGGATACTGAGATTCCCCCACTATTATTGTGTTTATGCTTATTTGGTCTTTTATATCCAATAGTACTTGTTTTATAATGTGAGGTGTACTGTCATTTGGTACATATATGTGAATAGTTGTCTGTTCCCATTAGATGTTCCATTAACCAATATGTAGTGACCTTCTTTGCTTCTTTTAATCAATTTTGGCTTGAGGTCCACTTTGTCTGAATATTGGATAGCTATATTTGCTTTTTTGGGGCATTCCTGTTGCACATATTTTTTTTTCCATTCTTTGATTTTTAGTCTGTGATTCTCATTTGGGTTAAATGTGTTTCTTGTATACAGCACACTACTGGATTTTTGTTTCTTGATACATTCTGCCAGTCTGTGTCTTTTGATTGGGGAACTAAGACCATTCAGAGTGAGACTTATTACTGATAGACATTGATTTATCTTTCCCATTGCCTTATTTTACTGTTGCAGCTTCCCTATCTTTCCCTTCTATTTAACTGCTTACTCCACCTGATATTTTCTTCTACTAGAACTTTTCTCATTGCTAGTTTAATTGTCTTTTTATGCTTTTCAAAACTTTATTTCGACATAACTATGCTTACAGGAATACACTCACATTGGTTAAGAGAAGGCAATTTAACTTACCACACATGGTTTTGACCAAAAAATTGGTACATGGTTTAAGATTTCAAAAAGGATTTGAAATCTGGTTTATTTTTATCTATTACAAATGTGTAAATGATCCTCCATCAAATCCTGCTAAAGAAGGGAGCAAAAACCTTGAGAAATATGCTTTTGGTTTGCCTCAGAAAAGTAACAAGTATTGTACTGTAAAGTTTATAAAATTGGTGCCCCAAAACATTGTTGTAATATTACAATGCCAGTTTACAAAGTTCAGTAAGTAATCGATGTGGAAGGGCATGGGTGGGGGGAGCCTACCTACACACATGGAATTGTAAAAGCTATCTGTTTTACTAATATTACATTTAGATTGTAAATATACACAAACCAAGATTCAGATAACTTCTTAAATTTGAATTAACACTATCAGCTCACTTCATCCTCTGAAGCCAATAAGAGACTTCAGCACATTTATCTTGTTAAGCTTTTCTGATCTATGCAGAGAAGAAAATTAAGTTTCTTCCCCAGCTTTTCAGTCCAGAAGTGACAGTATACTATAAACAAGGTATTCCTTTCGTTGTCAATTTTTGTGGGGTAACATGTGATGACGTCGGCTGGGGTTTTAATTTATATCAGCACTCATATGCAAATAATCCCCAGAGTTAGTGAGTGACTTTAGAAGTAACTAAAAATAAAATTGACCTTCTTGGAAGACTGGAGCAAATCATCAGCCACAGCTGGAAGAATCCTTATCAAAACAATGCAGCCCCTTATGAATTAAGCCTCAACAACAACAACAACATAATGTAGCTGTCAAATAAGAAGCAGCTTTGAAAAAGAGAGGAAATATATAACTTAAAATATCTTGAAAACCAATGTGAATATAGGTTCAAAAAATAATTAAGAGATACATTTTTGTAAGAATACCTAGGATTAGGCTTTTAATATATTGTCTAGTATTTCAAGTTTATCACTAGTTACTAAACATCAATTTACAAATAGCATGTTCATTTTTTGTTCTTTTATCAAAAGGGAAATTCTAGCTTCAATTCTACTGGAGGAAGGGGGACTAGAAAATAAAAAGATTTCAACAGTTCCAGGCAAATATATTTTGCAGATACAAGAACTCTCAACTGCACCAGAAGTTCTGATTACTAATATACTTTTCATTGAAACAATTTTTAGTGAGTACAAATACATGGCATTAAGGTTTAGGATCTAATATAAGCCTGAGAATCAAGTCCTTGGTTTCTGGAAGAAAGGCCTCAAGTCCCAATCAGTTTCCAGTAATAATGCTTTTACAGATCAATTTAACACAAGGGGTTTTAATTTCCTTCATAATTTTTAGCATTCTAGTCTTAAAGACTAGATTAGGAATTTGTTCAATTCACCAGAAAGCAAATTTCTTTCCTTTGCACTATGAAAGAATCCAAAGATTCTTTAACTTACCACACATGGTTTTGTCTCTTTCTACGGCATCTTTGAGAATTGTTCAGAGTGCTGGTTTGCTGGTCATGGATTTCTTTAGGTGCTCTTTGTCATGGAAGTATCTTATTTCTTGCCAAGCTTTCCTGACCTCTAAGCTTTGTATTAAAAAGTGTGCTGTCCTGGCCGGGCATGGTGGCACATGCCTGCAATCTCAGCACTTGGGGAGCTGAGGCAGAAGGATCACCACAAGTTTGAGGCCACCCTGAACTACATATTGAGACCCTGTCTCAAAAAAAGTGTGCTGTCTTAATTGCTTTTAGAATTTTGATCTTGTGTTAGACTTCCAGAATTTTGACTATGATGTGTCACAGAGAGGTTTTATGTTGTTTTGATTGTGGCTATTTGATGTTCTATATGCCTCATTTATTTGTAGGTTAGGTTCTTTTCCATTTTTTGGAAGGTTTTATGCTAGCATTTCCACAAACAGTTTTTTTATGCCATTTGTGCTGTGTTCTAATTATTCACTGTTTCCAATTATTCTTAGATTAGCCTTTGCATCTAGGGGCTCTTGGATTCATTTTTCATGTTCTCTCTCTCTCTTTTTTTGTCTTTTTGAGGCAGGGTCTCACTATGCAGTTTAGACTGGACTTGAACTCACTTTGTAGCCCAGGCTGGCCTCAAACTTGCAGTGATCCTCCTGCCTCAGCCTCCCGAGTGCTGGGATTACAGGCATGCACTACCACACCTGGCCCTTTCATGTTCTTGTTTTTAATGTATCTCCCATTATTGAGGACAACAACCCTGTCCTCTAGTTCTGACATTGTGTCCTTATATTGGTCACTTTTTCTCCCTATACTTTTGATAGAATTTTTAATCTTCTGTGTTTCTGTTTGGAGCTGTTTATGGACTCTAATCCTTTTCTATGCTTGTGATGCATGTTTTGCATCGTTTTCTTTAGTTCTTTTTGCTTTTTATTAGTGTCTTTTATAGATTTGCTGATTGCTTTGTTTATTTGGCCTAATATATTATTATTTATATCTTTTGCAAGCTTGCCAAATGCCTTATTAGTTTATTTTGTTATGTCCCCTAATACCATTTCAAATAATTCAGGTTTGTTGCTTTTGGTTTTCTCCTCTTTGATGCCACATGTATCAGCTTTGGGGTAGTTGGGAGTTTTTGTAGGCATTTTGTTGGTTTGTCTTCTAATGTTTCGTGTGTGTGTGTGTGTGTGTTGGGGCCTGTGGGTTGATTGTAGTGGGAAGCTTTGTTTCTAGTATGGAGACTACTTTAGTTAATGTCTACTGCTCAATGTTGTTCTCTGGGAGTGGCTAAATAGTGGCTTTCGCATCTGTGCCAGGATCCAACCACCTCTCTTTACTCATTATGAGAGGTTTCAGCATATTTGGCCCTGTACGCAGTTTTCCAAGAATGGGCCACAGTATCATTATTGACCCCAAGGAAATCCAGATATTGACTTTCCTCCAAAAAACAATAACAATTGCTATTGCACCTTGATTATGGTAGCAAAATCCACATCAGTTATAGTGTCAAATACAATATGAATATTGATAAACTTTAAGGATCAATAAAATACCACCCTTATCCATACAAAAGATATCTATGATTATAATATGAATGCTAAGACTAACTACCATTGACCTACAGTAAGTATTTAATAACTGGAACAGCTTTACCTTTACTAACAATAAAACAGTATTCAATAGCAATAGTGTGGTTAACTAGCTATCTAGAGATTCACAAAACTTAGTAATTATCCTAATAAAGATACAGGGGCTGGGGAACTGGGAAATGATAAAAATAAAATTTGAAAAATTTATCAATAGGATATGATAGTGAGGAAATAAAAGTGAGATAGGGGCTTCTATTGAGGAGTATAAGGAAATTAATAGTGATAGAGGACAGGTGTAGGGATGAATGAATAATGAAAAGAAGAAAAAATGTAAAAAGAGCAAAAACAGGCAATAAAAGAAAGATAGCAAGGAAGAGAAAAAAGTTGAATGATATAAAGAGAAATGCAAATAAGAGAAACTAAAAGATAAAAAGGAGAAATACCCCACCCCCCAAAAATCCAATGAAGGAAAGATCAAAATAATGCAAAATAGAAAAAATAAAAAACAATATTGAGTCAAAGAAAAGTGTCCCATGTTTTGGGGGGTGGTTTTTTTCCAAGATCTGCTGTCTTGTTATCCAGACAGCCACGATTTTATTTGCCTAGCTTTAGGGCTTATGGGTTTTTGAGGTGCCTTCCCTGCACCAGAAGCCTCTCTGTTCTTTCTCCCCATATTGTGGTTACCCTCCACACCAAAGCATGCCCTTGTTCCCATTGGTGGATCATTAACATGGTCAGCTGACTGGTCTCTGCTGGATGTAGGTTGGTTGGTTAGTACTCATTTCTGCTGTCCTGTGCATGGACAGGCAAAATTTAGCACTGGCTTGGATGTGGTGGGTGGTCATGCCCTTTTGTCAGGGGGCACTTTGTATGTCTCACAGGGCTTTGCTTGCTCACACTGGGGAGGAGCACTGTTCAGCCGGTGTGAGTCTGCTTGTTCTTATGGGATTGGGTGATGCTCATCTGGTGGGTCTGCTGGCTCCCATGGGGGGAGGGGCTCTGCTTGTCCCTGTGCAGGTCTGCTTCCATCATTTTCATCAGTTTTGCTTCCATGCTGAAAAGTGGGTCCACAGAGCTCTTCACCCTACTGACCAAGAAGTGGATTGTCTTTGTTGGAATTTTTTTTATAATACAAGATAATCAAACATGTTTAAAGGCTGAGTCAGAAGTAAAGGAGAGGTTGAAGATTTAGGATTGAGATGTAACTGCTTTATCAATGTTCCTAATGAAGCGACAGGGAATAAGATATAGAACACTGGTAGAAGGATTAGTCAACAGGAAAAAGGTTAGGTCTTCCCCTGAAGGAAGGAGTGATGAAAGGGCAAATAGGGGATGGCATGATTTTGTAGGTTTTTTACAACAAAGATTTGAAGATATTGCTGTCTATTGTCTTCTATTTTCAATGCAGTAGGAAGTGAAGGGGAGGTATGGGAAAACTGAGAAGGATGAGGATTTGGCAAAACTGTCATAGAGACTTGGGTTAGCATTTCATATTTCCTCTGCCTTCAAAGAGAGTTGCTTAGAAACATGGACATGAGTAAGACTTTTAATGTCTCATGCAATCACCAATGAATTTATTCACCAGAATATTTGCTGAGCTGGTCACAAGATCAATTTCCCTAGAATTTTATTCCAAGGCAAATGTCCACTTAGGCATTGTTGTGTGCCTCTTTTTTTTCTGGCACTAGGTACTGAACCCAGGCCCTTTGCTGTAACCTACATCCTCAGCTCATTTTTGTTTTTAATTTTGAGACAGTGTCTCACCAAGTTGCTAAATTGCCTAGTCTGGGCTCAAAGTTGCAATGCCTCAGTGTCCCGGAGTGATGGGATTACAGGCCTATGCCACCACACTAAACTTGTGTGCCTCCCTCCTTTTATCCAGAATATGTCAGTTTGAGAATTCCACTACACTACCTCTCCCTGCTCCAGCTCTCAGAATGCTTAGGGGGAAACTAAGCTCCCATACTCCTCAGGGCACCTGCTCACATACATTCCCTGGGCTTCATTCCTTTCAGAGCTCTTTGTTCTGTTTTATCCCCACAGGATTGGTTCTATCCTCTGTTTTAACCTTTAAGAAGAGAAGAGAAAATTACAATTTATAGCCTAGGGCTTAGAAGTGCAGTGCAAGGCTGAGATGGCATCCCCAGGTCCTTCCTGCTGCTCCCTGTCCCTGGACAAATTATTCTCTCTGTCTCTCTCTGTTTCTCTGTCTTTCTGCCTCTCTGTCTCTCTCAGCTTCAGTCTCCTCCTGTGTAGCACAGGGATGTATTAATTAAGGATTAAACACAAGCATTTATGCAAAACATTTGGAATCATACTTAGGTCTTTGTGAGTGCCAAATAATGCTAATGATTGCCATCATCATCAATTGTTCATTGCTCTGCACCAAATAGTTTGGAGGCAGAAATATTCTGAAATTCTCACAATGGTCCTGGGCCATCAATGGCCTCTCACACATATTACAGATAAGAAAAGAGAAGCAGAACAGTGGATGACCTGCTTTAATGGCACAAAGTTATGGAGCATTAGAGCTGGGACTTGAACCCAGAATGCATGACTGTCCCTCTCCAGTTGCCTCTCCAGGTCAGCAGCATTAAACCACCAGGACCTCCAATGCCAAGCAG
Source organism: Erethizon dorsatum (assembly GCA_028451465.1). Taxonomy (NCBI): domain Eukaryota; kingdom Metazoa; phylum Chordata; class Mammalia; order Rodentia; family Erethizontidae; genus Erethizon; species Erethizon dorsatum. The sequence continues at coordinate 45,106,475 of CM051842.1, forward strand.
CTCTGTGAGGATGGCTACATGAGCTGTGGTGTTTCACTGTGCCTGTCCACTTGCCTCTCTGTCAAGGTGTATAGGTTGGCCCAGTGGTTTTAAGGCCTGCCTGGACTTTCAGGTTTGCCTGGGTCTGGCTAGAGATGCAGATTTCCAGGCCCCACCCAGGCTTCCAGAGTGAGGTCCAAGAGCACACATTGTGACTCTGATGTAGCCAGTCCAGCCATCAGTATCCTGTGTGTGACACTTGACCCAAGCCTGGCATGTAGGGTGCCTCTCTGCCCTACAAGCCTGCCCCTTCTAGGGAAGCCTGCACTTCCTGTCATTCCATCATTCAATTCTCAGTGATGTTTCCAGGGGAGAGCAGGATTTGGTCAGTTCATCTTTCTACACTCTCAGTGGGATAAACAGGGAAAGTTTCACACATTGACTTTCAGTCTTTCTGTCTTTCACACTTCTCTACTCATCCATTCATGCATTTACTCACATTTCATTCACACAGTCTTCACATACATATTCACTCATTCCTTTTTTTTTCACTGTGCAGTGAAAAAAACACTCTGTTAGAATGGTTTCAAGAAACAGATGCATACTCAATGGGAAAATTGCAGGTAAGTTCATGGGGTGAGTAAAGTTAAGAGAGGACACAGAGGGCATGGTGAGATACCCTGGGACTGTATGAAGTGAAAAGCATTAGCACCACCAGATTGTAAGGGTCAAAGAACAGTAGAAGAGACTTCTATGAAGAGGGTGGAGCAGTAAGAACAACAAATCAGCATCTCCAAGATTTGGAGTCCAGACACTAGAAAATAACAACTTGGGGAAGAAAAGAAGGAGGGAGGTGGATCCCTGGGACTGAGGAAAGATCTGATGGGAAAATTGGAACCTAAAGAGAAACTGAAGAGTCAGAACACAATGCAGAAAAAGGAAGGGGCAATCTGCAATTTCTCCCTGGTTTCTGGCTCATAGCTCACAAGAAAGGGAGTCCAAGTCTAGAGACACGATGAAAGTTGGTGATTCCAGAAGACTTCAGGGAGAAATGCAGTGCTGGAATGAACCAGCAGATGCTGTATGCTGTGACAGCTGGTGAGTGACTCCAGTCCAAGTGCCTACCCTATGCCCTGAAGAGAGTGCTTGGCAGCTGCTATTTCAAGAAATGCCCAACTGAACCCAAGACTCAGGGCAGCCATGCGTTGGCTTCATTTCAGGGCTCTTAGTGTTATACTCCTACAGAGGCTGGTGAGGGATAGCTACTGGAGACATCCATGGTCAGGGAGCTGTGGTCAGGTCAGAAGGAGACACTCAAAGTGATTTAAGCTAAATGACCCAGGCCCCATCCCCATGACCAGAGGACAGGTTCATCCTGGACCTCTGTGGGTTTCAAAGCCTCAGAATCAGCACCCCACTCTAATCCTCTTGGTTGCTTGCTGGTGACTATATACAGCATGGAGTTTGACTCTGACTGCCTTCTTTTCCTATCAGTGAGAGCAGGGACATGACCTGAATTGGACAATGCCCCAAAACTGTAGAGCCTGGAAGATAATCACAGGCTCAAAATCACAAAGAAGTTTCTTTTATTTTTATTTTATTTAACTTTTTGCTGTTGATTTTTTGTTGTTGTTGTTTTGTTTTGTTTTTGTTCATTTAGTTTCTTTTTATTTGTTGTTTTTGTTCTTTGTGAGTCTGAATGTTGTTTTTAGTTTAGTTTTGTTTTGTTTTGTGTTGTATTGTTTTTGGTTTTTCTTTTTCTCTTCTTTCCTTTCCTGCTGTCTTCCTCACCTGTTTCCTGAGCATTGGGTAATCTTCCTTTGTCTTTCTGCCTTGCTTCTAATCTCTGTTTCTTCTTCCATTTCTCTATTTTTGCCTCTTCCCCCTTTTAAATTTTCTCTCCTCAATTATCTCTCTATTTTTAATATCTATATAATTTCTTTCTTTTTCTCACCCTTTTTCTTTTATCTTCTATTTTCTTGCCAGTTTTTCCTCTTACCTGTACCTAATTCTATAGATATCCTTCTACTCCTCAGTAAGGTCTTTGTACCTCTTCTCTCTCCTCATGTCATAGAGTTTAAGGTTTCAAAGTTTTCCTTTTGCCTCTCCCATTCCCAAACCCTAAATCTTTAATGATAAAACTTTGTTAATCTTTTGATAGTTAACTCCATAAAATTACTATTGAATTCTATCATCAGTGGCGATATAGCTACTACATGTAGTACATACTAGATGTAAGTCAATACCTACATTGCCTTAATGTTTACATCATAATCACTGATTTCTTCTCTAGGATCAAGGGTGGTACATAATTGGTTCTTATGGTATGTAATATCTAATTTGTCTTGGGTGACATTACTGTAGCTGATTTGCTTCATACTACCAGGGTTGCATAATTGTTGCTATTTCTCTGTAAGCCAACATATAGATTGCCTTTGTGACATTAACAATACTACGGTGTATTCCCAGAGAACTGGGTTGCTGGGCTAACTACACTGCATCTGCCTCTCACAAAATAACAAAGGTGAATCTTGTGGCTGTGTCAAAGGGTTAGAGTTAGCCATACTTAAAATGCATCACTGAAAAGCAACTAAAGAGATCTCTATACTAGCAAAAAGTCTTTAGAATACAGTGGTGCCTCAGTTCCATTGTGGAATCATTCCACAATTCTGGAAAAGACGGCCAAGTTCGTATTCATGCAGCAAAGATGGCTGCACTTGTGTTCATCACCCAATGGAGAGTTCACAAATAAAAAAATTTTGCCAAATGCTTCTGTTTGCTAACCAAATTGTTCACAAACAAAAGTGATCTTGAACTAAGGTACCACTGTGTAAGCGTCCACAAACCTCAGCACAAAACAAACAAAAACAAAGAGAAACAAAGAAACATGGGAGGGAAAGGGCAACAAAATGCCTCCCCAAACTCCCAACGCCCCTGAAGCCAATCCGGGGGCACCAAGGAGCAGAATATTGTAAGCCACACACCTGAATTACTTGCAAGGATAGCAGAGGAGCTTAGAAAACAGCTCAAAGAGATACTCAGTGAATTTAGAGATGATATAATTAAACAGATAATGGGAATAATGACCAAAAAGATGCAGGAGCTCTCAGAAGATACTAATAGATGAAATAAACAAAATGATATAAACATGAATGACCAATTTGCCAAAGAATGAGAGTCCATGAGAAGGTTTCAATCAGAAACACAGGAGATTAAAAATCATATTGAAAGTATGGACATTAGGTCTGGATAATGTGAGGACAGCAATTTCAGAACTAGAAGACAATGATGTCTTCAATAACCAACTACTCAAAGACACCTTAAAAACAACAAGAGAGCATGAAAAACTGGATCCAAAAATTGCTAGAGGATGCATGGGAGACTAATCTAAGAATAACTGGAATAAGTGAAAATTCAGAATACAACACAAATGGCATAAAATACCTGTTCACAGTTTCTGTTCGCAGAAAACTCCCCAAATATAGGAAAAGAAATAAACATACAGACAAGTGAGGCATATAGAACACCAAATAGCCATGACCAAAAGAGAACCTCTCCATGCCACATTATACTCAAGGTTCCAGAAGTCCATAATAGGGACCAAAATCTTAAAAGCTGTTAGACAAAGGCAACAAATCATGTACAAAGGTAAACCTGTTAGAATTACAGCAGACATCTCTACACAAATCTTAAAGTCCAGGAAAGCTTGGAGTGGAGTATTTCAAGCCTTAAAAGATAACAACTTCCAACACTAACTTATGTATCCTGCAAAACTTTCCTTTAAAATTGATTGAAAAATAAGATATTTCCATGACAAGGAGCACCTCAAGAAATTCATGATTACTAAACAAGCATTACAAAAAAAATTCTCAAGAATATTCTAGAAAAAGACAAGGAAGCCAACAATGTCAGTAATGTCAAAAAGAATGAATACACCTGGCAGAATGTGCAGCTAAGCAAAAGGGGAAAAATGAGAAAATCAGCAACAGGAAAATAATCCAATGACAGAAATAAGTCAATATATTTCAGTAATAACTTTCAATGTGAATGGCCTTAATTCTCCAATCAAAAGATACAGATCAGCAGAATGGATCAAGAAAGAAAACCTGACAACATGTAGTTTACAAGACACACATTTAATTCAAAACAATACTCACAGATTGAAAATCAAATCAAAGGATGGAAAACAATATTCCATGCAACAGGAACCCTGAAAAAATGCAGGAGTTGTTATCCTAATTTCATACAAAGTGTATTTCAAGCTAAGACTGATCAGAAGAGACAAAGAAAGTCACAACATATTGGTTAAGAGAATAATTCAAAAAGAAGAGTTAACAATTATAAACATATATGCAACAAAAAATGACACACCTAACTTCATAAAACAAACACCAATGGACAAGAAACATCAGATAAACAACAATACAATTGCAATGGGGGACCTCAATGCCCCATTGTCAGGAATAGACAGATCAACTAGATTAAAAAATCAACAAATATCAGAGCTGGAGAAAAACTTTGAACAAATGGACTTAATAGATGTCTACAAAATGTTACACCCAAGAACAAAATATTGTAGACATTCTTCTCGGCAGCACATGGGACTTTCTCCAAAACAGACCATACACTAGCCCATTAAGCATGCTTAAGTAAATGCAAAATATTTAAAATCACCCCATGCATATTATCAGATCATAGTGCAATGAAACTAGAAATCAATGGAAAAAGAAGCCAGAGAGACTATGTCAACACATAGAAACTAAAACATACCCTCTTGAATAATCAATAGGTTACAAATGAAATTAAAGAGGAAATTAGATGGTTTCTACAATAAGCTAATAGTGCCAGTACAACATAGCAGAACTTTATGAGACTCAATGAAAGCAATCTTAAGAGGAAAGTTTATAGCAGTGAATTCCCACAGCAGAAAAACAGAACAAGGTCAACTAATTAACATAAAGATGCTCTTCAAAGTCCTAGTAAAACAAGAACAATACAAACACAAAGCTAGTACAAGGAAGGAAATTATAAAGACTAGGGAATAAATTAATGAAATTAAGACTAAAATAAAATATAAAGAATCAATGAATCAAAGAGTTGGTTATTTGAAAGATTAAACAAAAGAGACAAACGCTTAGCCAATCTTACTAAAATAAGGAAAGTCTCAAATCCATGCAATTAGAAATGAAAAAGGCGAGAATACAGGGGGAGGAAAAAAGATGGCGGATGAGTAAGAAGCACGCAGCGAAACTCTCTAAAAGTTGCCATTGGACTACGGGAATATAGTGACTGGGAGAGCGCAGGAGGGGGGCAGATGCCTCCCCGGGACCCAGAAAAGTTCTGAAGCGCAGCTTGGGACCCCCAGCACCAGTGAAGGGTACTTTTCAACAAAGAAGGAACAGACCCCATGCGCGCACCTTCTACCATCCCAGGAATCACGGCGTGACAGAAGCTCAAAGCTGTGGACACACGGTGACAGCTGGCGCCCAGGGAGCCCCCACGGAGGATCATGAGACAGCGGCGGGGCAGGGGAGCGGTGGAGAACGGCGCTGGCCGGCGGTGAGTGAGTGTCTCTCAGCCACAGCTGTCCCGCGCCAGAGAGCGACTGGCCGGGCGCCATTGTGGGGGGTGCAGCGAAAATCAGAGTGGCTCAAAAGCAGTGCACTGACAGTGGCAGGCAAAGGAGCCTGGTCTCTGCCTGAAAGTCCACGCTCTGCTCACCGCCCTGCCAGAGGGCCACTCTTGGCTCGCTGGGACAGACCTGCACGGAACAAGACTCTGTCATCGCACGGTGCATGCCTAGAGCAGAGTCAACACCTGGAAATGATTCTCTTTATTTTTATTTATTTTTTATTTTATTTTATTTTATTTTATTTTATTTTTTCTCTCTCACTAGTTTTTTGTTCTGGTGAAGGGTTTTTAATTTTTTTAATTTTTATTTTTTTTTCTTTTGTGGGTTTTTATTTCTGTTTAATCTGTTTGCTTTGTTGTTTTTGTCTTCATTTTTGTTTCTGTTTGTCTATTTGCTCTTTCCTTCATTATTCTCTCTGGCTTTTATATGAGTGTAAACAGCGCCTCTAACCTCTTTGTGATTGTGGTTGTGATCTGTTCTTCCTTTTATCCTTTCCTTCTCTTTTTCCCACTAGTCCTCTGCACCAGTGTCCCAATGTTAGTGGGATCCCTCTTGGTCCGCTAACCTTACATCTAATTCCTTCCTCTTCTCACAATACTCTATTTCCTCCTTAACTCATTTTAAATTTAAACTCCTGAAGGGAAAAATTGACATACTAAGGACTTGTATACTGCATATAATTTTTCTGGTGTGTTTTAGATTTTGTTATATAACCGCAACTCTACTTTATATGGCTAAAAGTGGTAAATAACTGGTTAGCTCAGTCTGTCATTTTCTAGGCTGTGTTTGATGCTTCAGTTACCATTATAGCCAAATGTAAAATAATTGCTCTAAACAGCTTTCCTTCCTGATATTTCATGATTGATATTGACTAAGGGACACAGAAAATACAGTGGCACAGTACCAAAGAATCAAGGACTGGGCCAAACAGGTAGCAACTTCTCACATCCAACGAATTGAAGAGGTAGGATCTGGCAGAAAGCTCAAAACCCAAAAGCAAGCTCCACTTGGAAGATACTGCAGAGAAGTAGTCATCTTCTAAGGATCTTGAACACTAGCAATAAAGTAACCTATCATAGGTAATTTACAAACATCACCCCAGGAATTAAAGAAAGAAAAGATGAGACGACACTTAAACAAGATGCAAATCCACACATCCAATTCACCAAAGGCAAACCTAGGGGGCAACGAGGTGGGACAATCTGAAAGCCACCCACCTGACATATCTGAAGGGGTAACAACAAAACAATTGAATGAGGCTCTGGAAAAAATTAAAACAGAAATAATTTCACAGATAACTGCAGAGATAATGTCCACAATGAAGACTATGCTTAAGGACACTATAGCTGATACAGACAAAAAAAAATAGATGAGCTTAAGAAAACTATAGAAACCATGAATGCTCAGCATAGGAAAGAAATGGAATCCATAAAGCAGACTCAAGCAGATATCCAGGAGAACAAAAATTCCATTGAAAGTATTTGTAGCAGATTAAGCCAATGTGAGGACAGGATATCAGATATAGAAGACAGGCTTGCAATTAGTGATCATGAAAAGAAAGAATTCTTAAAAACAGCAAGGGACCATGAAAAATCAATTCAGCAGCTGCTAGATGACTCAAAGATAAATAACTTAAGAATAATTGGAATAAATAAAAAAGCAGGAGATAGCATCAATGATATTAAAACCTTGTTCAAAGACATTATCAGGGAGAACTTTCCTGGAAGAGAAAAAGAATTTGACCCCCAAATAAGTGAAGCTTTTAGAACACCAAATAGACATGATCAAAAAAAAACTTCAGCCAGACATATCATAGTGAAGATCCCAGAAATTCAACAGAGGGGCAGAATCTTAAAAGCTGTTAGGGAGAAGAGACAAATCACCTATAAAGGAAAACCCATCAGAATCACAGCTGACTTTTGAGCACAAACCCTCAATTCAAGAAGAGCTTGGAATGATGTATTTCAAGCTCTAAAGGAAAATAATTTTCAACCCAGATTGATGTACCCCACAAAACTATCTTTCAAAATTGATGGAGAAATAAAATACTTTCATGACAAAGAACATCTCAGAAAATTTATGACCACCAAAGCAGCACTCCACAATGTTCTGAAGGACATTCTAGAAAGAGATAGGAACCCCAACAGAAGGAATCCACCAGGCAGGGCAGATAATTAAATAGCAGGAAAGGGGAAAAACAAAGAGTGGGAATCAACAACAGGAAAATATCATGACAAGTATAAGTGAATACATATCAGTTTTAACCATCAATGTTAACGGTCTCAATTCACCAATCAAAAGGCACAGACTGGCAAAATGGATCAAGAAGCAAGATCCAACAATATGCTGTATACAAGAAACACATTTAATTCAGAAAGTAATTCATAGACTGAAAGTCAAAGGATGGAAAACAATACTCCATGCAACAGGAACCCAGAAAAAAGCAGGGGTAGCTATTCTTTTTGCAGACAAAGTGAATTTCAAGCCAAGAAGAATTCAGAGAGATAAAGACGGTCATTACATCCTTGTAAAGGGAACAATCCAAGAGGAAGAGATAATGATCATAAATATATATGCATCAAATACCAATGCACCCAGCTATATAAAACAAGTACTAAAGGACATGAAAAATCAAATAAGCACTAATACAATTATATTGGGAGATCTCAATACTCCACTGACACAAAAAGACAGATAAACTAGACAGAAAATCAATAATGAAATAATAGAACTGAACCAAACTTTTGAACAAATGGACTTAGTAGATGTCTACAGAGTGTTTCAACCCACAACATCAGAATACACATTCTTCTCAGCTGCACATGGGATGTTCTCCAAAATAGACCACATACTAGCTCATAAAACCTGTTTAAGTAAATGCAAAGGAATTGAAATTATCCCATGCATATTATCAGACCATAGTGCAATGAAATTGGAAATCAATGGCAAAAGAAATCACAAAAACTCCCTAAACACATGGAAATTAAACAGCATCCTCCTGAACAACCAATGGGTCACAGATGAAATTAAAGGAGAAATTAGACACTTTCTACAACTGAATGATAATGACAGTACAACATACCGGAACTTATGGGATACAATGAAAGCAGTCCTAAGAGGGAAATTTATACCATTAAATACTTATATTAGGAAAATAGAGCAAGCGCAAATAAACAACTTAATGGCGAACCTTGAACTTCTAGAAAAAGAAGAGCAGGTTAAGCCAAAAGCCCGTACAAGGGAGGAAATCACAAAGATCAGAGCAGAAATTAATGTATTGGAGACTGAAAAAACAATACAAAGAATCAATGAAGCAAAAAGTTGGTTCTTTGAAAGAATAAATAAGATTGACAAACCCTTATCCAACCTTATTAAAAAAAGAAAAGAAAAGACTCAAATCCATGCAATTGAAAATGAAAAGGGTGATATCACGACAGACCCTGCAGAAATCCAGAAGATCATCTATACCTATTTTAAAAATCTATATTCTACTAAGGTGGAAAATGCAGAAGAAATGGACAGATTCCTAGATTCGTATGAATTACCAAAGCTGAATCAAGAAGATTTAAAAATCCTAAATAAACCAATATCAGCCAATGAAATTGAAGATGTAATTAAAAATCTCCCAACAAAGAAAAGCCCAGGCCCTGATGGATTCACTGCCGAATTCTACAAGAAATTTAGAGAAGACCTAACGCCACTATTTCTCAAACTTTTTAATGAAATTGAAAGGGAAGCAATACTCCCAAATTCATTCCTGGAAGCAAGCATTACCCTGATACCAAAACCAGAGAAGGACCCAACTAAGAAAGAGAACTACAGGCCAATCTCCCTAATGAACATAGATGCAAAAATCCTTAATAAGATACTGGCAAACAGAATCCAACAAATCATCAAGAAGATTATACGCCATGACCAAGTTGGATTCATCCCTGGGAGGCAGGGATGGTTCAACATACATAAATCAATAAATATAATACACCATATTAACAGAACCAAAGACAAAAATCACATGATCATCTCAATAGATGCAGAAAAAGCTTTTGACAAAGTCCAGCACCTTTTCATGATAAAAACCCTACAGAAAATTGGAATAGAGGGTCTTTATCTCAATCTGGTAAAAGCTACCTATGACAAACCAACAGCCAATATTATACTAAATGGCCAAAAACTGAAAGCCTTCCCTCTAAAATCAGGAACAAGACAAGGATGTCCACTGTCCCCACTCTTATTCAACATAGTTCTGGAAACTTTAGCCAGAGCAATTAGACAAGAGAAAGAAATAAAGGGAATAATGATTGGAAAGGAAGAAGTTAAATTATCATTATTTGCAGATGACATGATACTCTACACAGAAGACCCCAAAAACTCCACTAAAAAACTGCTAGATTTAATAAGCAAATTCAGTAGTGTAGCTGGATACAAAGTCAATACTCAAAAGTCAATAGCCTTCCTGTACACAAATAACAAACTTACTGAAAGAGAAATTAGGGAAACAATACCTTTCACAATAACATCCAAAAAAATGAAATACCTAGGAATCAACCTCACAAAGGATGTATAAGACCTATACACTGAAAACTACAGTACTCTGAAAAAGGAGATTGAAGAGGATATCAGAAAATGGAAAGATATCCCTTGCTCCTGGATAGGAAGAACCAATATAGTGAAAATGGCCATACTTCCAAAATTGTTATACAGATTTAATGCAATTCCAATCAAAATTCCAACAGCATATCTCACAGAATTAGAGAAAACAATCCTAAAATTCATTTGGCATCAGAAGAGACCTAGAATAGCAAAGGCAATTCTGGGCAACAAAGGCAAGGCAGGGGGCATCACAATCCCCGACTTGAAATTATATTATAAAGCTACTGTGATAAAAACAGTGTGGTACTGGCAAAAAAACAGACCTGAAGATCAATGGAGCAGATTAGAAGATGCTGAAATAACCCCAGACATACTAAGCCACCTTATCTTTGACAAAGGTGCCAAACACATTCGCTGGAAGAAAGATAGCCTCTTTAATAAATGGTGCTGGAAAAACTGGCTCTACACATGCCAAAGATTAAAACTAGACCCATATCTTTCACCATGCACTAAACTAAATTCAAAATGGATCAGAGATCTAAATATTAAAACAGAAACATTAAATCTGCTGGAAGGTAGGATAGGTAAAACCCTTGGAGACATTGGTGTAGGCAAAGACTTTATGAATAAAAACTCAACCTCACGGGAACTATCCCAAAGAATCAATAACTTGGATCTCATCTTATTAAAAAGCTTTTGCACAGCAAGAGAAACCACCAACAGAGTGAAGAGACAACCCACAATGTGGGAAAAAATGTTTGCCAGCTTTTCCTCAGACAAAGGATTACTATCGAGAACATATAAAGAACTCAAAAAAATCAGACCTCCCAAATTTAAAGACCCACTCCAAAACTGGGCATCTGAGATGAATACACATTTCTCAGATGAAGAAATACTAATGGCAAATAAATATACAAAAAAATGTGCAACATCACTAGTCATTCGAGAGATGCAAATTAAAACAACACTGAGATACCATCTCACTCCAGAAAAATGGCTACTATAAAGAAATCAACTAATAACAAATGCTGGAGGGGCTGTGGGGAAAAAGGAACCCTTCTTCACTGTTGGTGGGAGTGTCGACTGGTACAGCCACTGTGGAAGTCAGTGTGGAGATTCCTCAAAAAACTAGGGTTGGAGGTCCCATTTGACCCAGCTATTCCCCTTCTGGGCATCTTCCCAGAAGAATTAAAAACATTGTACCACAGCGATATATGTGCACCCATGTTTATAGCAGCACAATTTGTAATAGCCAGATCTTGGAAACAACCCAAATGCCCATCAACTGAGGAATGGATAAGAAAGATGTGGTATTTTTATACAATGGAGTACTATTCAGCCATAAAGAAGGATAAACTGGAGACTTTTATAGGTAAATGGATGCAACTCGAGAAAATACTCATAAGTGAAATAAACCGGACGGACATGTGTAAGCATCGTATTGTCTCTCTGGTATGAGAAACTGAAAGAGTAAATAAATTCCAAAATGTACAATAGACACGGTGAATCAAAAAGAAACTGGTCAATAAGAAAGAGAGACTGGAATGGGGAAAAGAAAGAAGGGAAAGGGAAAAAATTGTATATGTATATATGATGGTTAAGATAGATACACTACCAGTTTTACTTAGTTCATTGAAGAGTAAGGTTTGAGCCAATAATGTTTGGACAATTGAATGCTAATGTCTGGTATCCTGAATAACTAACTTAAAGATAATAATACGTAATGCATTTACCATTGTTACCCTCATATCATGTTGTTTTGTAAATTTGTTCTTTTTTTGATTTGTTTTGTTTTTTCTTCTCTTTAAAATAAAAAAAAATTTAAAAAAAAGAAATGAAAAAGGCAAAATCACAATGAATTCTGCCTAAATTCAGATTATTGGTTAACTATTTTGAGAGCCTGTAATCTAATGAAACATAAAATTCAGAAAATTGGGTAAATTCATAGATACATATGAACTACCAAAGCTGAACGAAGAAGATATCAAAATTCTGAATAAATCAACCTCAGTCAGTGATATCGAGGAAGTAATAAAAAATTATCAACTAAGAAAAGCCCAGGCCCTGATAGATTCACTACTCAATTCTAAAAGAACTTTAGAGACTATCTAAAGCCAATACACCTCAAACACTTTAATAAAATTAAGAGGGAAGCAGGACTCCCAAAGTGATTCTTGGAAGCAAGCATTACCCTGTTTCCAAAACTAGAAAAGGCCCAGCCAAAAAAAAAGAACTTAGAGAACAATTTCATTTATGAATATAGATGTAAACATTGTCAATAAGACTAGCAAATAGAATGCACCAAATCAACAAAAAGATCATATATCATGACAAAATAAGATTCATTCCAGGGATGCAGGGTAGATCCAACATATGCAAATCAGTAAACATAATACACCACATAAACAAAAGCAATAACAAAAATCACATGATCATCTCAATAGATGCAGAAAAAGCATTTGACAAAATCCAACATTGATTCATGATAAAAAAGAAAAAAGCCTTGAAGAAAATAGGGCAGAAGTGTCATGGGTTGGGTCTGAGGGTCCCCAAGGCCAGTTCCTTAAGTTAAGGAACTTAACTCATCCCTGTAAAATAAGTATGCAGATTCATTGACTCCTATCACAGGAAAAGAATTTTGCTATAAATGCAGCATGAGAAGGATTTATTACAGGAAGATATAGGATACACTCAAGAGTAAAGTGTGGGTGCTCAAAGAAATGAGGCACAATACAGTTGGGAATTGAGAATCTTTTGTGTGATTTAGGAGGTGGAAATCTGTAGAATTGAATAATCTACAGTCTTAGTCTTAGTCTCAGTCTTAGTCTTAGTTTTAGTCTGTCTCAGTCTCTGAGTTTCAGTCTTAATCTTAGTCTTAGAGGGTGGGAGAGGATGGCCTACATTTAGTGAGCTATTCCTATGGGAAATGCCAAAAGGGCAAAAGAGGACAATTTGCAAGTAAAAGGGAATGGGCAGATCCATTTGCAGCTGAAAGGGAGTTGCCCATGTTTGCTGTTTGGGGAGAAGAAAAAATAGTAAATAAAACAGGCTTGTGTTCTGAAGCTGTAGTTTTCTTTAAAGTAGAATTAAAAAAAATTTTCAATTTCCTGTATCCTTTCTATCTAACTTTATTTCTTCTATCCTACCTCAGGTCCTTATCACAATCTGCTAAAAGCCATCAATGACAAAACAATGGGCAACATCATACTAAATGTAGAGTAGCTGTAACCTTTCCCTCTAAAATCAGGAACATGACAAATATGTCTGCTATCACCACTTCTGTTCAATACATTTCTCCAAACACTAGCTAGAGCAATTAGACAAGAGAAGAAAAAATGAAAAGGAATATGTATAGTAAAGGAAGAAGTTAAATTATCATTATTTGGTGATGATATGATTGTCTATATAGAAACCCCAAAAACTCTACCAAAAGATGCCTAGAGCTAATTACCAAATTCAGTATCATAGCAGGATATAAAGTCAACACTCAAATGTCAATAGTCTTCCTGTACACCAATAAGAAACTCACCAAGAGGGAAATTAGTGAAACAATACCCTTCATAATAGCATCAAGTAAAATAAAATACTTAGTGATATAGGAGAGATAGAACTCCCAACATACTAGATGTTAGTCAGATGTTCTGAGTTCATATCCCCTGAAATCAAAGAATGAATTCCAAAGGACAAAGGAGGTAAAGAGTAGGAAAGGTTTATTGGGGAATAGGAATGGGGAAAAGGAATAGCTCCTGAGAGACAGGAGGGGCCCAAGTGGGTTGCTGCTGAGGTCATCTCTCCAAGAATGTTTTATAGGGCAATGTCACGAGGTGGGTACAGTGTGGGTCAAACTATAATCAACCAATAAGATTACAAGTATAGCCATTTAGCTAATATTGATCCAATAGGGAAGTGGGGCACCATAGAGAGGGCATATGGATGATGTCATTAACCTTGGTCAATAATTTACAGTTTTAGTCTTGTCTTTAGTCTTAGTCTTAGTGGGTGGGAGAGGATGGCCCACCCCTAGTGAGGTAATGGTCTATTTCTATGGGAAATCCCAAAAGAATGGGATCTCAAGCTCTCATTCATCCTTTAGGGAAGTATGTGAATTTGGCCATTGTGACTTTAATCTCCAGGTTTTGCCTTCTTCAGATGTGCCTCCAGCTACAGTTTGATGATGTGTTCTCGTGTTTTGCACTGAGTCCCTCGAGGGCCTAGCCTTTATGACTGCCAATTAATTTCAATCTAATTTAGCTATGTATAATATTAGGAATTAACCTAACCAAGGAAGTGAAAGACCTCTACAATAAAAACTATAGTACTCTGTAAAAGGAAGTCAAGAGGCAATTATCAAAGGAAAGATATCCCCCTTTCCTTCCCTTTTCTTCAATAGACAGAACAAATATAGTCAGAATGGCCATACTTCCAAAACTGTTAATATAGATTCAATGTAATCCCAATCAGAACACCAGTAACATTCCTTACAGAACTGGAGGGAGCAATACTAAAATTCATAAAGAACCAGAAGAAACCTAGACAGCAAAATAATTCTGGGCAACAAAGGCATGGCAGGGGGCATCACTATCCCAGACTTCAAGTTATACAGAACTACAATGATTAAAAACAGTATGGTACCTGTTATGGTTTGTGTTTAGATGTCCCCCCAAATCCTCATGCAGTTATGGGGGGTGGGCTTTTCAGAGGTGGCTGAATCTAGAGCATGAGGCTGATTCATAGTGCAATGCTGGGATTAAGGGTGCTGGGATTAAGGGTGGATGATTGCTGGATCAGGCCACTGATTGGATTGGCACCAGCCTATTCCCAGTAGACTGAATACAACATAAGGGACAGGAAGAGGTTTGCCCCCTCTCCCTTTTTGCTCTTGTTGATTTTGCTGTCTTCTGCTTCCATGAACTGTTGCCACTCTGCCATGTGCCACTCTGCCTTGGAGCCAGCTGATATGAACTGAAACCTCTACAAACTATGAGCTAAATAAACCTTTCTCCCTTTAGCTTTGGGTGTCAGGTATTTTGTCTCTGCAAGGAGAAAAGTAACCTAGATGGTACCAGAAAACAACAAAAATGACAACAACAATGGCAACAACAACAACAGATTTGTGGATCACTGGAACAGAATAGAAGACAGAAAGAACTCCAGGCACACTCAGCTATCATACCTTTGACAAAGTGGATAAAATCTCTTTGCTGGAGGAAAGATAACCTCTTTAACTAGAGGCATCAGTGTAAAAATTTGAAGGTGCATTGTGGGGGATGTCTAATGCTCACATTTATTTTTAGGAGCATTTCTATTGATGAATTATTACTTTTAATTTTATGAGTTTTAATATATTAAACAATGTGTACTTAACAGGAAAATAAAATATCAATAAAATAAAATGTTAAATTTTAATATGTAATGAGTGTGTAGAATAAACATCAACATTTTCAACATCAACTGTTTTCCTGCTTACAAGATCTAAAAAATAATAGCAGAAATAAATTCCTATGTGAATTACAATGAAAATACAAATAAAACTCTACCACAGAAATAATCTTTGCTTCAATTATCACACCTAAGGGAGTCTTCACACATGACAACAGCATGTTCCATACACAAGTCTTGTTTACACTGACAGCATGTGTGCTTAGTTTTCCTTTCCTGTTTGGCTGCCCATTCTTTTTATTTTACTTTTTTTTGGGGGGGACTCAAACTCAGGACCTTGTGCTTGCCAAGCAGGCACTGTGGCACTGAGCTATTATATCCCCAGCCCAGGCAGCCCATTCTTGTCACTGCTCTTGTCTTCTTCATTTTTCAGGAGCTTCCTATTATATTTTAAAATGTTCACATAGCAGGAAAATAAAATATCAATATAATAAATTATCAAATATGTAATGAGTGTTTAGAATAAACATCAACAATTTCAACATCAACTGTACTTGCTTACAAGATCCAAAAAATAACAACAGAAATAAATTCCTATGTGAAGTATAATGAAAATAGAAACAAAATTTTACCACAAAAATAATCTATACTTCAATTATCACAGCTAAGGCAGTTTTCACATATGAGAACAGCATGTTCCATACACAAGTGTCTCTTGCACTGATAGCACATGTGTTTTATTTTCCTGTCTTTTTTGGTAGGACATACTTGACATCTTGCTGGTCTTCCTGTTTTCTTGGAAGGTTCTTGTGATGTTTCACCTGTCTGTTCACCAGTCGGCTCCAGAATTCTTTTGTGGAGTTCTATGGGTGGATACATATTTTTCTTCCTCTGTTGTAACTAATCATTTATCAATTCAAGTTCCAATCCTCTCAGAAAATTTCTCCACATTTTGTGGTTATTTTCTTTGTAGACTATGAAATTATTTATGTCTCACATGTTTAGCATCAAGCAAAACACAACCATTGGCCAACACTTTGTGATTCAAGTGACATAGTTGCTATGTAATTCATCAACATCTACTCTGCATCTCATTTTGTTATACAATGTGACCATTTCTGGCTTCATTTCTGTTGAAGATCCACTATTAATCTTTTTTGTTTGTTTGTTTGTTTGTTTGTTTTAACACAGGGTCTTGCTATGAAGGCCAGGCTAGCCTTGAATTCATTATGTAGCACAGGCTGATCTTGAAGTCACAGAATCTTCCCACTTCAATTTACTGAGTGCTGGGGATACAGCCATGCACCACCACACCCAGCTTCACCATCAATCTTCTCAACATGGTGTAATATTGACAGTATCACTACTACTTTGTTTTTCTTCACCATATAGGTAGCCAATATTATGTCTTTCTGAAATCCAAAGATTGTAGTATAACTTTCTCTACTGTGAACTTGCAACATTTTTTTCAGAAATCTTGGCTTTGTTCTTGTGAATAGTTCCTGTGCTGGTCAAGTGATGTTTTTTAGCAAATGTAACACCAGTGGGTAACTAGTAAAACCATATGATATTTAACCTGCATCTGATTTATTTCATTTAGTGCTGTGGTCTCAAGATCCATCCATTTTTCTACAAATGACTCAAATTTGTCCTTCTTTATGGCTACAAAGTACTCTATTGTATATAAATACCACATTTTTTCATCCATTCATCATTTAATGAGTATATAGGCTGTTTTCATAATTTAGCTATTGTTAGTGGTGCTGCTATATGCAAGGGTATGCATGAATCACTGTAATATGATGACTTTATTTCTTTCAAGAAACTGCCCAGAAGAGGTATACCTGGGTCAAATGGAATTTCTATTTTCAGTTTTTGAGGAATCACCACATTGATTTCCATAGTGGTTGTTCTAGTTTACATTCTTACCAACAATGTAGAATGGTTCCTTTTTCCTCACAACCTCACCAGCATTTGTTCTTTTTTTGATATCTTGGTGCTAGCCATTCTTTCTGGAGTAAGATGGAATCTCAGTGTTGTTTTGATTTGCATTTCTCTAATAGCCAGAGATGCTGAACATTTTTTCAGTTATTTATTGGCCATTTGCACATCTTTTAAGAAGTGTCTGTTCATTTCTTCTTCTTTTTTTTTTAAATTTAAATAACATGTACTAATAAAAAATAAAATGTGTTGATAATCTTTTAAAAAGATAGCATTTCATCTTGTGTGGTAATTGCTAGGGAAGTGTCTGTTCATTTCAATTGGCCATTTTTTGTTTGAGTCTTTTATATTTTGGGGTTTCTATTTTATTTTGAATTCCTTATATTCTAGGTATTAGTCCTCTGTCTCAGGAGTAGCTGGCAAATATTTTTCCCATTCTGTAGGTTGTCTCTTCACTCAGTTTGTTTCCTTTGTTGTGCAGATTTTTAACTTGACATAATCCCAATTGTTGATTGCTTTTTCCCTCAAATTTTTTATTAGTACATATTTGCAGTACATGCATTTTACAATCTTCTTGTGGAGTGTTTACATGTACACAATACAGATTGTTTTTCTTAAATCCCCTTCTCCTTCCCTCATCCACCCTTTCTCCTCTAATTCCCCTTTCCCTCTTTTCATTCTTGTTGATATTACTAAACTTAGTTCATGTTTATGGCATATAATGTTTACATTCATTGAAGTTATTAGGATCCTGTACATAGCTTATCTTTATTCCACTTTTTTCCCTCCCCTCCCCCTCACCCCTCATCCATGATCTTTTGGACCCCTTCCCATCATGCCCTTGTCTCCTTCCATCTTTACTTTATTATTTTCTTTGTACTATGCCTTACTCAACTGAGAGATAACATATGGTATTTAAGTTTGTGTGTCTGGTTTATTTCAGTCAACATTATATTTTCTAGGCACATACATTTCCTACAAAGTTCTCAAATTTGTCCTTCTTTATAGCCAAGTAATATTCCATTATAAATAGATATCACATTTTCTTTATCCAGTCATCTGTTGGTGGGTATACAGGCTGCTTCAGGGATTTAACTACTAAAAATTGTAGTTATAAACATTGCTATGCATGTATCATTGTGATATGATGTCTTAAGCTATTTGGGGAAGACACCAAAAAAGGGGGATAGCTGGGTCATATGGGATTTGTAATTGTAGTTCTTTGAGAAATCTCCATACTGATTTCCATAATGGTTGTACTAGTTCACATTCCCACCAACAATGTTGATGGTTCCTTTTCACCATAGCCATTCACCAAAGAATGACTGCCATTCTTTTTGGAGTAAGATGGAATCTTAGTGTTGTTTTAATTTGCATTTCTCTAGTGGCCAAAGATGCTGAACATTTTTTCATATATTTGTTACCATTTGTATTTCTTCCTCTGTGAAGTGTCTGTTCATTCAGTTGCTCCTTTCTTGACTGGGTCTTTAATTTAAGGTGGTCTAATTTTTTTTTTTGAGTTTTTATATATTCTAGATATTAGTCCTCTGTCTGAGGAGTAGTTGACAAATTTTTTGAGATCATCATGTGATTTTTGTCTCTGGTTCTGTTGATATGGTGCATTACATTTATTATTTTGCATATGTTGAACCATCCCTGCATTCCTAGAATGAATCCCACTTGTCCATGGTGTATAATCTTGATGATTTCCTGCATTCTGTTTGCTAGTATTTTATTGAGGATTTTTGCATCTATGTTCATTAGGGAGATTGGCTTGTAGTTCTCTTTTTTGGTTGGGTCTTTCTCTGGTTTTGGTATCAGAGTAATTCTTGCCTCCAGGAATGAGTCAGGGAGCATTGCTTCCTTTTCAATTTCATTAAAGAGTCTGAGGAATATTGGCATTAAGTCTTCTCTAAATTTTTAGTAGAATTCATCATTAATTCATCAGGATCCAGGCATTTCTTTCTTGGTAAGTTTTTAAATACATTTTCTATTTCATTAATTGATATTGGGTTATTCTGAGTTTATATCTTCTTGATTCAGCTTTGGTAATTCATACATTTCTAGAAATCTGTCCATTTCTTCTGTGTTTTCCATCCTATGTGAGTAAAGTTTTTCAAAACAGGTATTGATGATCTGAATTTTTACAGATTGGTAGTGATTTCACCATTTTCATTCTTCATTGCATGAATTTGAATTTTTTCCTTCCTTTTTTTTGATAAGGTTGGCTAGGGATTTATTGATTTTATTTAATCTTTCAAAGAACCAACGCTTTGATTCATTAATTCTTTGTATTGTTTTCTTCATCTGAATTGCATTTATTTCTGCTCTGATCTCTATAATTTCCTCCCTTCTTTGGGCTTTTCACTTGATATGCTCTTCTTTTTCTAGAAGCTCGAGGTTCAACATTAGGTTGTTTATTTGTGCTCATTTTGTTTTCCTGATGTGAGAATTCACTGCTATAAATTTCCCTCATAGGATTGCTTTCATTTTGTCCCACAGGTTCCAGTAAGTTCTATTTGCATTTTCATTTTTTTGTAGATATTGTTTAATTTCTTGTTTAATTTCATCTGTGACCCATTGTTTGTTCAGTAGGGTATTATTTAATTTCCATGTGTTGATGGAGTTTTTGTGATTTCTTTTGCCATTAATTTCTAATTTCATTGCACTGTGGTCAGGTAATACACACAGGATAATTTCAGTTCCTTTGCATTTACTTAAGCATGTTCTATGGGCTAGTATATGGTCTACTTTAGAGAATGTTCCATGTGCAGCTGAGAGGAATGTGTACTCTGATGTTGGGTGGAACACTGTAAATGTATACTAAGTCCATTTGTTCACAGGTTTGGTTCAGTTCTGTTTTCTTTGCTGATTTTTTGTCTAGTTGATCTATCTCTTTGTTACAATGGCATATTAAGGTCCTCCATTACAACTGTGTTATTGCTTATTTGATTTCATGTCTATGAATATTTGTCTTATATAGTTGGGTGCTCCCATATTTGGTGCATATATATTTATGATTGTTATCTCTTATTCTTGAATTTTTCCCCTAAGAAGTATGTAGTGACCTTCTTTATCTCCTTTGATCATTCTTGGTTTGAAGTTCATGTTGTCTGCCAACAGAATAGCTACCCTTGCTTATTTCTGGCTTCTCGTTGCATGGAGTATTGTTTTCCATCCTTTGACTTTCTGTCTATTAGTTTCTTCTTGACTTATATGTGTTTCTTGTACACAGCATGTTGTTGGATCTTGTTTCTTGATCCATTCTGCAATCTGTTTCTTTTGGTTGGTGAATTGAGGCCATTTGCATTGATGTTTGTAACTGATATGTATTGGCTTATCTTTGTCATGATATTTTCCTCCTGTTGGTTCCCTGCATTTTCCCCTCTTTTTAGTTGCTTGCCTTGCTTGGTGGTTTCTTTCTGATGTTCTTGGAATTTTGGTCATTTTTATCTCTATCTAGAATATCTTTCAGTATTCTTTGTAGGGTTGGTTTGGTAGTCATGAATTTCTTCAATTGTTCTTTGTAATGGAAGTGTCTTATTTCTACATTGATTTTGAAAGATAGTTTTGCAGGGTACATCAATCTCGTTTGGAAATTGTTTTCTTTCAAAACTTGGAATACTTCACTCCAAGCTCCTCTTGACTTGAGGGTTTATGATGAGAAGTCTGCCATGATTCTGATGGGCTTTACTTTATAGTTGATCTGTTTCTTTTCTCTAACAGCTTTTAATATTCTGTTTTTGTGCTGAATTTGTGGGATCTTGATTGTAGTATGTCTGGGAGTAGATTTATTTTGGTCACAGCTGTTTGGAGTTCTATATGCCTCACTTATCTATATTTCAGATTCTTTTCCCATGCTTGTTAAATTTTCTGCTATTACTTCTGCAAATAGTTTTTTATGTCATTTGTGTTGACTCCTGCTTTTTCATTGACATTTATCAGTCTTATATTGTTTTTCTTTGCATCATCTTGCAGCTGTTGAATTGTTGTTTCCTGGTCCCTTGCTAATTTTAAGAGATCTTTCCTTTCATGATTGCTAGCTGTGATCCTGTCTCCAAAGCCTGAAGGTCTATCTTCAGTTTCATTCAAGTGGCTTTGCCCACTTTCAATGGAATTTTTAATTTCCTTGATATCTCTTTGAATCTGTTTTATGCACTCTATTTCTTTCCTGTATTGTTCATTCAAGGTTTCCGTCATTTTCCTATGCTCATCTTTTTTTTTATCTATGTCTTCTCTAGATATGCTGAGCTATTCCTTCATTATGGTTCTCATTTCTTTTCTTACCTGAGAGATTATTTCTGATCTGATTTCCTCTATAGCCTCATGGATTTCTTTCTTTACTTCGGTTGCTATCATTTCAGAAATATCAGGTGTGTGTCTTCCAATTTCTTCTATGTCGATGTCTCCTTGACTTGACCTGGGTGGGGTGGAGGTCTGAGATTGCATTTTGCTTCTTAATCATCATTTTCTGTTTCAAAAATTTTTGTTTTGTTTTCTGTGATGAGCCTTGTGAGTTTTTGTAGTAGGTGGCTTTATCAGTAGTATCAAGGCCTCTCTAGGAAAAGTCTGTTCTTCAGAGATGTCTTCTGTGTGTAGGACATTCTTGGTTTCTGTCTGTCACAAGATCCTACCTTCCCAATTAATTAAGAGTGGGATGTTGGTATCTGTTTGGCTCAGTCCCCAGTCCATTGGTATAGGGCTGTGATAAGGTTATTAACCAACAGCTTCCCAGTATTGTTACAGAAGAGAGAACAACTGATAAGAACAGATATAACATCCTAGCTAAAGTAGTACAATTAGCAATAACAGTAGCATCAAGCATAATTTAGAAACTGACAAACTGTGGTAATTATTGATTTTGTACTTTAGACCATAGGAGCAAAGACTATAGTTATATAACAGAACCTATCATAAATTAGGAGTTTGTATGCAAAGTGTTTCCCCTTGGTAGAGTGGTTTTACCCTGTGGTGTGGAAATTTAGGGAGGATAATGTATAAATCAAAGATAACTGGAAAGGAAATAGAAGCAAGATTAGAGGAAAAAGGATGATCATGCAAGGTTTGGGAAACTAGAGAAGGGAGTAGAAAAAGAATGAAGGAGTATCCGAGGGATTATATGAACTTGGTCTCTGGGTTTGGTTGATGAGATTAATTTTCTGTGGCTGGAGTTCTCCCCAGCTGTCTAGAAAAGAGAAAGAATAAGAAAGAAAAAAAAAGAAAAAAAGAAAAAGAAAAAAAAATTGGGAAAAAGAAAAGAAAAAAGGAAAAGGAAAAGAAAGTGAGATAAAAACAAAACTAAAACAAGATAAAAACAAAATTAAATTAAATTTGAAAAAATTTGAAAACATTTTTTAAAAGGGGGTGGCCCTACCCACCTGCTTCTATTCTGTGTGTCTTTGTCCCTAAACACAATACTGGTTCATCTAACTTACCACCTGTTGGCTCATAATTTGGACTTTTCCATCTTCTTCCCTGTCTATTTTGTGCACCCTAGTCAGGGTCCTACTGTGTGGCTGGTGTTCCCCTGGTGGCCTGGTGCCACTGATGTAGGGGGAGGGGCCAGTCACCTGGATTCTTCCAGCAGGCCAGTAGCTGAGTCCTGGATTCTTCCCAGCCTGGTTGTGGTCCTGGATGTGTGTGAGGGGGGCAGTCACCTGAATTCCTCCAGCTGGGTGGGTTGCGAAGACCTGCATTTTTCCCGGGCTGATTGCTGGTCTTTGTCATGTTATTTTCCTGCTGTTGGTTCCCTGCTTTTCCCCTCTGTTTAATTGCTTGCCCTGCCTGGTGGTTTCTTTTTGTTCTTAGAATTTTGGTCACTTTTATCTCTATCTAGCATATTTTTCAGTACTCTTTGTAGGGTTGGTTTTGTGGTCATGAATTTTTTCAGTTGTTCTTTCTCATGGGAGTATCTTATTTCTCATTGATTTTGAAAGATAGTTTTGCAGGGTACATTAATCTGGGTTGGAAATTGCTTTCTTTCAAAACTTTAAATACTTCACTCCATGCTTTTCTTGATTTGAGGGTTTGTGTGGAGAAATCCGCATGATTCTGATGTGCTTTCCTTTATAAGTGATCTGTTTCTTTTCTCTAACAGCTTTAAATATTTTGTTGTGCTGAATTCTGGAATCTTGATTATTATATGTCTGGGTGTAGATTTATTTTGGTCATGGCTAACTGTAGTTCTATAAGCCTCACTTATCTGTATGTCAGATTCTGTTCCCATGTTTGGGAAATTTTCTGCTATTACTTCTGCAAATAATCTTTTATGTCATTTGTGTTGACTCCTCCTTTTTCATTGACACCTATCAGTCTTATATTGTTTTTCTTTTCATCATCTTGCAGCTGTTGAGTTGTTATTTCTTCATCCCTTGTTATTTTTAAGAGATCTTTCGGGGCCGGTGAGATAGCTCAGCGGCATAAGTGCCTGCCTGGTATGCACGAGGTCCTGAGTTCGACTCCTGGTACCCACATAAAGGAAAAAAGGGGCTGGTGATATAGCCCAGTGGCACAAGCACCTGCTGGCAAGTGTGAGGTCCTGAGGTCAACTCCTAGTACCCACATAAAAAAAGAGAGATATTTCCCTTCACGGTCACTAGCCAGGATCCTGTCTGTTTCAAGGTCTGAAAGTCTATCTTCAGTTTCATTCAAGTGGTTTTGCCAGCTTTCTATGGAATTTTTGATTTCCTGTATATCTGTTTCAATCTGTTTCATGCGTTTTATTTCTTTCCTATATTGATCATTCACAGTTTGCATCCATTTCCTATCATCATCTATTTTTTTTTATCTATTTCTACTCTAGACTTGCTGAGCAATTCCTTTATGAATGTTTACATTTCTTTTTTTACCTGAGAGATTATTTCTGATCTGATTTCCTCTATGGCCTCTTGGATTTGTTTCTTTACTTTGGTTGCTATCATTTCAGAAATGTCAGGTGTGTGTCTTCCATTTCCTCTATCTCATTGTCTCCTGGAATCGTTCTGGGTGGGGTGGAGGTCTGCAATTGCATTTTACTT
The DNA here is from genome assembly GCA_028451465.1 of Erethizon dorsatum. Taxonomy (NCBI): domain Eukaryota; kingdom Metazoa; phylum Chordata; class Mammalia; order Rodentia; family Erethizontidae; genus Erethizon; species Erethizon dorsatum. The sequence continues at coordinate 45,131,012 of CM051842.1, forward strand.
CCTTATCTTGCAATTTCTATTTCAAAAATTTTTATTTTGTTTTCTGTGTCGATCCTTGTAAGTTTTCATAGTAGGTAGCTATGTCACCAGTATCAAGTCCTCTCTAGGAAATGTCTGTCCCTCAGGGATGTCTTCTGAATGGAGGAAGTTGTTGGCTTGTGTCTGTCCCAAGATCCTACCTTCCCATTTAATTAAGAGTGAGATGTTGGTATCTGTTTGGCTCAGTCCCCAGTTCTTTGGTGCTGGGCTGTGGTGAGGTTATTACCCCAGAGCTTCCCAGTATTGTTACAGAAGGGGGAACAACTGATTACAGCAGATATGACATCCTAGCTACAGTAGTATAATTAGCAATAACAATAACATCAAGCACAATTTAGAAACTGAGAAACTGTGGTAGCTATTAATTTTGTATCTTAAACCATAAGAGCAAAATCTACAATTATATAACAGAACCAATCATAAATTGGGAACTTGTATGCAAAGTTTTTCCTCTCTGTAGAGTGGTTTTACCCTGTGGTGGGGAGATTTAAGAAGCATAGTGGATAAAAGAAAGATAACTGTAAAGAAAGTAGAAGCAAGCTGGAGAACAAAGGATGATCATGCAAACTGGGAAACGAGAATAGGGCAGAATAGAAAGAATGTAGGGGTAAGTAAGCAGTTATCTGAATTGATCTCTGGGTTTGGGGGATGGGATTAGTTTTTTTGTGGCTGGACTTCTCCCCAGTCATTTAGAAAAGAGAAAAAAAAAAGATAAAACAAGAGAAAAGAAAAAAAAGAGAGAGAGAACAGGGGCAGCCTCACCCACCTGCTTCTATTCCATGTGCCTTTGTCCTGAAGCACAGTATTGGTTCACCTAAGTTATCACCTGTTGGCTTGTATTGTTATTGTCACTTCAGACTTTTCCATGCCACTAGTCCCACCTGTCCATAGTGAGCACCCTAGTAGGGACCCTACTGTGTTGCTGGCATTCCCGCCAGTCTCTGGGCCTTTTTTTGTGGTTCACCTCAGTTGTGGCAGCAGTGAGGCAAAGGGCCGTTCTCTGGGCCTTACTGTACCATTCACCCAGGTCACAGTGGCAGTGATGATGATGGGAGGGGCCACCCTCTATGCTGTTCACCTGGCTTGCAGTGGTGGCAGTGGTGATGAGTAGGGGCTGCTGTCCATGCTGTTGACTTGGGTTTCAGTAACATTGATGGTTTTAACTGATACGTAGTGACTTATCCTTGTCATGTTATTTTCCTTTGGTTGGCTCCCGTTACCCTGTGTTTAATTTTTTTCCTTGCCTACTGCATTCATTCTGTTGGGGTTCATGTACTTGTAGTCCTTGCTATCTCCTCTAGAATGTCCTCAGAATATTTTGGAGTGCTGGTTGTTGTTCATAAATTTCTTCAGTTGTTCTTTATCATGGAAGTATCTTATTTCTCCATGAATTTTGAAAGATAGTTTTGTAGGGTACATCAATCTGGGTGGAGGTTGTTTTCTTTTAGGACTTGAAATACTTTACTCCAAGCTCTTCTTGACTTGAAGGTTTGTGTTGAGAAGTTAGCTGTAATTCTGATGGACTTTACAGGCAATTTGTTTCTTTTCTCTAACAGCTTTTAATATTCTGTTCTTGTGTTGAATTTCTGGAATCTAGACTATTATATGCCTTGTTGTACTTTTTTTTTTTTATCATGGCTAACTCCAGTTCTATACACCTCACTTATCTGTATGTCAAATACTTTTTCCTCGACAGGGAAGTTTTGTGCCATGACATCTGTGAACAGTTTTTTTATATCATTTGTGCTAGCTCCCGCTTTTTCTTTGACTCCAATCAATCCTATGTTATTCTTCTTTGAATCATCTAGCAGCTCCTGGATTGATTTCTCATGGTCCCTTGCTATTTTTAAGAAGTCTTTCTTTTCACGATTGTTAACCACAAGCCTGTGTTCTATATCTGAGATTCTGTCCTCACATTGGTTTATTCTGTTGTGGATACTTTCAGTGGAATTTTTAATCTCCTGGATATCTGCTTGAACTTATTTTATAGATTCCATTTCTTTCCTATGTTGGCCATTCATGGTTTCCATCATTTTCCTAAGCACTGGCCCACAGTATTTTCTATGACCCTTAAGGCAATCTCAGTCTTTGTATACTAGGAAGAACAGCTTGTTAGAACAATTATGTCACTTTGGCTAATGTGGTACAATCAGCAATAACTATAGCATCAAACACAGCCTCAAATATTACAAACTGAGGTAACCATTAATTTGCCACCTTTAACCATATGAACTAGATGTGTGGTTATATAACATAATCTAAAACAAACCAGAAAATTGTATGCAGTAAATCAACCCTCAATATGCCAATTTCACCCTTAGGGGAGAAAATTTCAAAGGGGTTATGGGAAAAATAGAGAAAAAGAAGAGGAAGAGATTAGAAGGAAGGCTGGAGGATAAAAGAGGTTAATGCAAACTTTTGGAAACTGGTATAGAAGACAGAAGGGAAAGAGATAAGGAAAAAATAAAACAAAGAACAGAACAGAACAACAACCACAAAAATCTAGAAACCACATTCACACTCATATAAAAATAAGATCAATGAGAGAGAGAGAGAGAGAGAGAGAGAGAAATGTCCACTTCAAAGTCTGTCTCTGTTGTCACTGGTAGACCATGTGTGGAGACAGAGTCCAGATCCATGTTGATTTATTCCAGGAAGCCACCAGTAACTTTATGGTGAGGTAATGGATAATCTCAGTGAGTCTGCACATTTATTTCCCCTGAAATTCAGGCTGGTTTCTGGCTGTGAGGCTGGAACCAGATCTGTTCAGCCTGCAGCAGTCAATGCACCTTCTATGGCCTTCAACTCAGCTGGGAGCCACTAAACATTAGCAGCATGTGTCTTACTTCCAAGCTCAGTTGGCCCCCTCTCCAATATGGCTTCTGGCCAATCACTTTCTCAAGCAGGACAGCCAAATCCATGCCAATCACCAGCTACTGTAGTCCACAGTGTCCAGTGCTCCCCTCCACCACTGTGTCTGTCTATGGAAGCCTCTGGTGTTGCCAGCTATCATCTTGTGTCTTCAGGTTTGAACTACTCCTCCCATGCAGTGAGTCCTGACTCAGGGAGAAGGCACCACCTGCCACCTCCTTCTTCTTTGTTGAAGTTTCTCTCTTTGCTCTCCCCTTGGGCTTTAATTCTCTCTTCAGATCCTTCCTGGGTCCAGGGGACCCACTTTCCTCCTTCTTCTCTTCCTCACATTGCTATATTCTAGTGTCTGGACACCAAATCTCAGAGAGGATCTTTCTCTGCTGCTTACAACTCCTCCATCTTCCCAGAAGTCCTCAATTTTCAGATTTTTTAATGCAATAAATTGCAACTTCCCCTATTCTCTCACCCAAAAGCAGGGGTCCTGCTGGGCTCTGCCCAGAGCTTTGAAATGCGGGGAAGATGGTAAGTTTTTTAATTAATGCTTCAATTTTATTGCCTGTTATTAGCTTATTCAGGGCATTTAAGTCTTCTTGATTTAGTTTTCATAATACATATGAACCTAGGAATCTATGCATTTGTTTTGAATTCTCCAATTTATCGGCATACTGTTTTTTGAAGTAGTTGTTGCTAATATTTTTTATTTTGGTAGTATCTGTTGTGATTTTACCTTTTTCATATGTAATTGCATTGATTTGGGTCTTTTCCTTTGTTCTTTTGATTAGATTGGCTAAAGGCTTGTTTATTTTTTGAAAGAACCAACACTTCAATGAATTGATTCTTTTTTTGTCTCAATTTCAGTGATTTTTGCTCTGTTCATTATAATTTCTTTCATCTTGCTATCTTTACATTAGGATTGTTCTTTTTTTTTCTAGGACCATGAGATGCATCATTAGGTTCCTTATTAGGCTCACTCTATTTTTGTGATGTGGACATTCACACCTATAAACTTCTCTTTTAGGGAAATCATATAATCTGGTATGTTGTACTGGCATTTTCATTTCTTTCTAGAAACTGTCTTATTTTTTCTTGATTTCTTGTATAATCCCTTGCATACTTAGGAGTGTATTGTTCAATTGTCATGCATTTGCATAACTTTTTGTTTGCTTTTGTCACTGATTTCTAACTTCACTGAGTGATCATCTTTATAATATGCTCGGTATAATTTCAAATATTTTACATTTCCTTATGTTTGCTTTATTGGTATGTGGTCTATTTTGGAGAAAGTGCTGTGTATCATTGGAAAGAACATGTATTCTGTTGTTGGGTGGAACACTCTGTAGATATCTATTAAATCCATGTGTTCAAAGATTTAGTTCAACTCTGATATTTCTCTATTGATTTTTTTGTCTACTTGATTGTGTATTTGTGAAATTGAGGAATTATCATCCCCCCACTATATTTGTGTTTATATTTAACTGATCTTTTATGTTCAGTAGTACTTGTTTTATGAAGTTAGGTACACCATGATTCAGTGTATAAATATTATGTTAATAATTGTTACCTCTTCATGTTGGATTGTTCCCTTAACCAATATGTAGTGGCCCTTTTTTCCTCTTTTGATCAATTTTGGCTTGAAGTCCACTTTGTCTGAATATACAATAGCTATACCTGCTTTTTTGGGGGAGGTTCCCATTGCACAGAATATTGTTTTCCATCCTTTGATTTTTAGTCTGTGATTCTCGTTTGGGTTAAATGTGTTTCAAGACTGCAGTATAAAACTGGATTTTGTTTCTTGATCCATTTTGCCAGTCTAGATCTTTTGATTGGGGAATGGAGACCATTAGCATTGAGAGTTATTTCTGAAAGGTATTAATTTATTCCTGTCAGTGCCTTAATATCTCCTTGCTGATTCCCTATCTCTACATTGTACTTAACTGCTCACCCTACCTGGTGTATTCATTCTATTAAATCTTTTCTCCTTGTCTTTTTCTAGGGCATCCTTGAAAATTGCTCGGAGTGCTGGTTTGGTGGTCATGAATTTCTTCAAACCTAGAACTTTTGATTTTACCTTTTTGGTGAGTTTTCTATAATACCTCATGTCATTGATCTCTAGTTTTTTACCACTGTGTTTGGAAAAGATGATTTCATTGCAATATTATTAAATTTGTTTTCCCCAAGGTATCACCATCCCTGACTTGAAATTACACTACAGAGCTACTGTGATAAAAAAAAAAAAAGTATGGTACTGGCAAAAAAAAAAAAAAAAAAACACCTGAGGATCAATGGAACAGATTAGAAGATGCAGAAACAACTTCAAACACACTCAACCATCTTATCTTTGACAAAAGGCCAAAAATGGTTACTGCAAGGAAAAAAAAGCCTCTTTAATAAGTGGTGCTGGAAAAACTACCTTTCCACATACCAAAAACTAAAACTAGACCCATGTATACCACCATGCACTAAACTAAAATCAAAATGGATCAAAAATCTAAATATCAAAACAGAAACACTAAATCTGCTCGAAGAGAAAGTAGGTAGAGCTCTTGAAGACATAGGTGTAAGCAAAGATATCATGAGTAAAACCTTGACTGCATGGGAAACACTACAAAGAATGAACAACTGGGATCTCATCTTATTAAAAAGCTTTTGCACAGCAAAAGGAATCACCAACACAGTGAAAAGACAACCCACAGAGTGGGAAAAAATCTTAGCCAGTTGTTCTTCAAAGGACAAATACCTAGAACATATAAATAATTGAAAAAAAATCAGACCCCCAAGTTTAAAGAACCAATCCAAAAATGGGCATCTGAAATGAATACATACTTCTCAGAAGAAGTACAAACAGCAAATAAATATATGAAAAAATGTTCAACATCACTGATCATTTGAGAGATGCAAATTAAAACAACACTGAGATTCCATGTCACTTCAGAAAGAATGGTTATTATTAAGAAATTAACCAATAACATGTGCTGGTGGGGCTGCAGGGAAAAAGGAATACTTTCCCGCTGTTGGTGGGAGTGTAGACTGGCACAACCACTGTGGAAATCAGTGTAGAGATTCCTCAAAAAACTAGGAGGAGAAGTTCCATTTGACCCAGGTATTCCCCTTCTTGGTATCTTCCCAAAGGAATTAAAACCATCATACAACAATGATGTATGTTCAGTCATATTTATAGCAGCACAATTTGTAATAGCTGAACATTGGAAAAAATCCAAATGCCCATCAACCAATGAATGGATAAAAGAGATGCATTTTTTAGACAATGGAGTACTACTTAGCCATAAAGAAGGATAAATTTGAGACATTTATAGCTAAATGGATGGACTTTGAGACCATACTCTTAAGTGAAATAAATCAGTCATGTAAGTGTAAATATCACATTCTCTATCTGGTGTGAGAAACTGAATACATAAGAAAGAACCAAAATGTATAATAGATATTGTGAAATAGGAAGTAATTGTTCAAAGCGGAAGGGGAATTGGGGGCATGGAAGGGAAAAGAAAAAAAGGAGAGAAAAGGATAAAATGGAAACAAAGCTTTGTGAATAAGGAAGGGAAAAGGGGTTGAAAAGAGGGGAGGAGGTGGGGAAAAATGAACTAAAATATATCATGTACAGGTACAAATTCTCTATGATTAATGTGATCATTATGCATAACTAAATTGCCCGAATGAACTTAATTATAAAAAGAAAGAAATAGTAAAATGATGTCACAAAGACCCTTGGTTTGGATCTCAAATACTTAATAGAGGAAATCAGGGTTCTTACTACTTTTTTGAGAGCATAAGGTATGAAAATACTGATTTCTTTTAGAGCGAATGCAGCAATTCAGCTCCCAGAAGGAAATGTGGTCAATAGTCACCCTGACTGCTGGCTAGTGTTATTAAGTAGTAATTGTCCAAATCTCTAGACAAAGGGCTTTTTGGTAGCAGATTATTATTTTACTATTCTCTCCTGAAATTTATTTGCTTAGAAATATTGTCCTATAGTTTCTGTGGTTTTAACATTGTATTTCCTGATGAAGAATATAAATATTAATTTGGAAAATGTTTCATTAAATAGATTGTGATGTTGCAGGACATCTTGGATTCATGATTAGTTTAATGTGGGAGGGAGATATACTAATGACACATATCCTCAACTATTCAGATATGGTATACTTTTTTCAAAATTGTCTCTCACTAGTGTTTTATGAATTGTATTCTTTGAGAAATGCTTTGTTAAATATAATTCTTTTGCTCTAAGCAGTATCTTTTCTTCAATAGATCTATCCTGTTTCAAACAAATAAAATGACCATAATTGTCCTTTCCTAAAATATTTTTTTATGTGGGTACCAGGAGTCGAACTGAGGACCTTGCACTTGCCAGCAGGCGCTTGTGCCACTGAGTGATATCACCGGCACCTTTTCTTTCCTATATGTGGGTAGCGGGAGTCGAACTCAGGACCTCACGCTTGCCAGGCAGACGCTTGTGCCACTGAGCCATCTCACCGGCCCTTCCTAAAACATTTGAGAGGAGTCGTTTGTAAATATTGAAAAATGTTCATTTATTTTCTGGATATTAAAGATCTTTTGCAAATGGGAAGAAGACCAAGAGATGGAGGGAGGGATAAGCGAGGATAGGAGAAGAGCACAAATAAAGAATTAAGATATGTTATGTACATGTACCAACTTCCTGTGATGAATGCAATCATTATGTACTGCAAACATGTACTAATAAAAATAAAGATAAAAAAGACTTATTTCCCCAAATTTTATATTCCATCATTTCAAAATAATTCAATATATATGCTAGTTTGTTTCTTTTATTCTACTAGTTTTTATTAGTTCATTGAAAAGAAAGTTTTGTGTTATCTGTTTTTTTCTTTTTTATTTATTTATTTTTGGTTTTTTGAGACAGGGTTTTGTTATGTAGTCCAACCTGACCTTGAACTCACTATGTAGCCCAGGCTGGCCTCAAACTCATGGCGATCCTCCTGCCTCAGCCTCCTAAATGCTAGGATTACAGGCATGTACCACTATGCCTAGCTGCTTGTTTCTTTTTATAAGAATTTTTTGGTTTGTGTCTTGTACTCTGAGTAACAAGTTTGAAGATAATGACACTCAGTGCATTAAGTATTATTATTCTTGTATTATTTTGTTATGAAATTTTGTTTTATTTTTTGTAAAATAGAAAAAGATTTGTTAGTGATTAATGTATGCTGTATTCTGGAGAGTGATCTGTGTATGCTTGAGAAGAATGCATCGGTGTTGGATAGAATATTCTGTGTACATCTGTTAGTCAATTTAATTTAAAATGTAGTTCTGGTCTAGTGTTTCCTTATTGATTCTATGTGTGGACGATCCATTCTTTGTAGAAAGACAAGTATTGAAATCCCCTGGTATTTTAGTATTGTTGTGTATTTCTTTGCTCAAATCCCCTAATATTTGCTTCATGTATCTAACTTTTCCAATATTGGGTGCATTTGTTTCTAATTATTATATTCTTTTCATGAATTGACCACTTTATCATTTTGTAATGACATTCTTTGTCTCTTTTTATAGTTTTTAATTAGGATTTGTCCAATATAAGTATAGCTACTCATGTTCTCCTTTTCTATTATTTCACTTTCAATCTATGTTTATACTTGAAGTGAGTCTCTTGTTTTTAAAACAGTCCCTTCAAGCATTGTATTCTTTTTCTTAAGTGCTGGGGATTGTGCCTTTGTTTGAGTTATATTTCAAGCCCTATACAAATATGTTTATTTTGAGACAGGGTCTCACTAAGCCCCTAAATTGCCCAGGCTGGGCTCGAACTTATGATCCTCCTGCCTCAGCCTCCCAGAGTTCTGTGATTACAGGCATGCATCATCATGCTTGGCTATCTTATGTCTTTTTGTTGGAGAATTAAATCTATTTACATTCAAGGTAATTATTGATATGTAAGGACTTACTACTGCCATTTAAAAAACTGTTTTCTGTTTGTTTTATAGATGCTTTGTTCCTTTGTTCCTTTTTACTGTTTTTGTGATTAAATGTTTTTCTGTAGCTGTATGTTTTGAAAATTATTTATTTTCTGTGTATCTGCCATAGATGTTTCCTTTGTGATTGCCATGAGGCTTATATAAAATATCTCATAGATATAACAAGGTAATTTAAGCTGATAGTGACAACTTCAATTGCATAAAAACCAATGTTACTCCACTCCCTCACATCTTACAATTTTAATGATACATTTTATATCTTTTTGTATTCTATATCCCTAAAACTGATTGTTGTTATTGTTATTTAAAATAGTTTCATCTTTTTATCTTTATACTAAGATAGAAGTCATTTACATATCCCCATTTCAGTATTACAGTTTTCTGAATTGGACCATGTACTTACTATTACCAGATTATTTTGTACTATCTTATGTTTATGTTACTATTTTGCATCCTTTTCTCTCAACTTGAGTAATTCCCTTTAGCACTTTTTGTAAGACAGGTCTGGTAGTGATGAACTCCTTCAGCTTTTGTTTGGTAAAATCTTCATCTCTCATTCATTTCTGAATGACAACTTTGCATAGTAAAATAAATATTCTTGGTTGACAGATGTTTTCCTTCAGCACTTTGAATGCATCAGTCCATTCTCTCTCTGTGTGTAAGGGTTGTTAGAAATCTTCTGATAGACTTATAAGGGTACCCTTCATAGTGATGAATTTCTTCCCTCATCCTACTTAGGTGATTTTTAACAGTTTGATTATAATGTGTTGCTATGTATTCATCTTTGGGTTGAATTTTGGGGGTTGTTTGAGCTCCATATTCCTGGATGTCCATATCTTTCCCCGGAGTTAGCAAGTTTTCAGCCATTATTTATTTTAAGAAATGCTGTCTTTTTCCCCCTCTCTTCTTGAATTTCCATAATGTAAATGTTAACTCCATTTTTTTTGGTGCCCCATAAATCCCATAGGCTTTATTCATTCTTTTTATTCCTTTTTCTTCTTTGATTGGATAATTTGGAACATCCTACCTTGCTGGACCTGATGGCACAGGCCTTTAATCCCAGAATTCTGGGAGGCCAAGGTAGGAGGATCACAATTTCTAGCCCAGTAGGGCAATTTAACCACTTAGTGAGACCCTGTCTTAAAATTAAAAAAAAAAAAATTAAGAATGGGTTGGGGTTGCAGCTCAGTGCAAAGGTTCTGGGTTCAACCCCATGCAGAGAAAGGGAAAATTTTAAAAAAGGAAAAGAGCTATCTTCAAGTTTATAGATTATTTCTTCTGATTGATCAAATCTGCTGTTGGTGCTCTTTATTATAATTTCATCATTTCATTCATTACAAGTTTTAAATCCAGAGTTCTGTTAGGTCCTCTTTTTTTTAGTTCTATCTCTTTGATATAGGAAAAATATAACTCCTGACCTGCTATATGTCAGATGTGCCAAGTTCATGTACCCTGATTAGCAAAGAATGAATTCCAGGGAACAAAGGAGGTTAAGAGTAGGAAATGTTTATTAAAAGAAAGATCCTGAGAGACAGGAGGGGTTATGAAATGGGTGGCCACTGAGGCCCTTTGTTGGGGTAATTTATACAGCAAAATCACAACATGGTACAATGTGGGTCAAACTACAATGAACATATAGGATTACAAGGGTAGCTTCTTAGCTAATCTTGTTCCAATACGGAAATGAGTCACATCACAAGGGTACACGGAGAGATCAATGGAATTCTTGGAAACAGAGGGGAGTAATGGGTCCAGATGTTCTGGTCACATACCTATGTGTCTGGTGCCTATCTGGGCCCACTGGACCAGGTGGTGCCAATACAGTATAATCTCAAGTTGCTATTTATCTCCAGGGAGACATGCAGGCCTCTCTATTGCTTTTCCATCCTGAGGCCTGGCTTTCTTCAAATTCACCTCTAGCCACTATTCTGTTGTCCCTATTTTTTTTTTTTTTTTGTACTGGCTTCCTTGAGGGCCCAATTCCTCTTTGACTGTATATTAATTTCTATCCAACTTAGCTGCCTATATCTTTATGGAACTTCTCATTTTGTTCAGTCATTGTTTTTCTGCTATTATTGAGTTGTCTATGTGTGTTCTCTTTTAACTAACTGATCTTTAAAACAATTATTTTGAATTCTTTGGAAGGCAATTTGTACATCTCCATTTCTTCTGTATTAGTTCCTGGAATACTATTGTGTTCCTTTGGTGATGTCATGTTTCTTTGATTTTTCTCATTCCTTGCGTTGCTCTTTTCACGTATGAAGAAGCAATCAAATCATCTAGGCTTTACTGACTGGCTTTGAGAGTGAAAGTTTCACCTGTCAATCCAGTCAGGAATTCTTAAGCTCTTCCTAACCTTTGCTTTGGATATACCCATTCCACAACTTTTGTTCTCTCTTTAGAGATAACTCTTGAGCCTGTATGCCTTCTCTTGATCCTGCACAGCTGGCTGGGTTCTATGAATATTCTCACTGTTTTCCATAGCACGGTGCCCTGAAATGCTCAGTGTATGCCTTCTCTCAATCCTAAAGAATTGAGCTTGCTGACTGTGTGAGATACTTATACATGCCATATCTGAGGGAGTGCTTGGGGAGCTCAGTTGGAAGGGCTGATATGTGGAGGGATTTGGGATACCCAGGGCCATTTGGAGTTATCTGTAGGTGAGGTATCCTAGGAGATTTGAAGTCTGAATGTCTGATGAAGTCCAAGAAGTTCTTGATAGGGTCTGTGGTGTATAACCTTATATTTGTCCTACTCCCACCTTCCCCCAACTTCTCAGATATATTAGCACCTCAGTAATATGGGTAAGGCAATACAGAAGTGAGCATCTTAGGCAGCAGCATGCAGAGCTTTGGATGCCAGGCAATTCTATACATTGTTCTCTTATTTTCCCATTGTGGGAAATTGTGGACCAAGAGGGTTTATCTTTATCTGATCTGCATTGAGTTAAGTGAATGGGGAGATGAATAAAGCAATATCACCCTTCTTACCCTCTTCAATGCATCTGTGCTCATAAGTTTTGCTCCAACTGTATGCCAGAGCTTCCCCAACTCCTGGACGCTCATAAAGGAATTCTCATTCATGAGCAGCTGTCAAAATCAATGCTTCTGCAGGGGGATGATTTTGGAAATCTCCTATTCCATCCACCTTGCTGGCCTCACCCCTCTTTCACAAATATTCATCAATGAACATACATTACTTTGGCAGGAATAGGACTTTAGTTATTTTAGAACTTCTGAACAGAGGATGAGGTTGCTCATGCTCCTCATTTCAGGCTCATTATCATCATTAGTCCATTCCAGGCTCTTATCTTGATATCTGTGTTTCTTCATGTTATTTGTTCTATAGAATTCTGTTTCTTCACTCCTATTCTTCTTCCCCTGAAGATAAACATTTTAATGTATTTAGTGAGTTTTGTTTACATCAGAAAATTTTGTATACATATGGACATATATGAATTATACTATTTAATAAAAAACTAAAAATGTTTGTGTCTGGAATTCTAGCTCTGGGCCATGCATTAATAAACCCTCCCTTTCCTTTCCAAGCACAGCTCCTACTGGTCCTTTATTTGACCTACACCTGTCTTTATCTGGCCCTACTCATCCCAGATATTTGCATAAGCCATATTCCAATTTGCTTCTGAGATGTTTCTCTTTTCCATCCACTGTTAAGCCTTATTCATTTTTCTTGATGTTTACTTGCTGCCTACACCTGTCATTTTTTTTCCTTCTACATGAGCTTTAGATTTTTCCACAATGAAATAGGATGATAATAGGTGTGTGAGAAGGGGAGATGTAACCCCAACATGTGTGTTGGATTTGGGGGCGGGGGCAAAGACCAAGGCAGTCAAATCAGTCTTATGTTGAGATGTCCTATCTTGGAAGACAGCAGAGAAAGACTGCTGAACTGTGCATCCCAGATTGCCACTTCCTCAGGAAGTACCAAGGCTTGGGAGTTCTGAGGCCTCTGGGTTCTGATTTCAAGTCAGCATTGGAATTGCCATGTGATGCTGAGTCAGCTCTAAACCACTCTGGGTCCCAGGTATTCCCATATGAACAACAAAAAGATATGTACATGTTGGTGGGGAGGTGGATGAAATGTTTTCAGATGCTTCCTCCAGGTGGACTGTGCTTCAGTTTCATGACAATCAGTCCTCTTTAAAAAGAAATTCTAGCATTAAATATGCTGGAAGGTAGGATAGGTAAAACCCTTGGAGACATTGGTGTAGGCAAAGACTTTATGAATAAAAACTCAACCGCACGGGAACTATCCCAAAGAATCAATAACTGGGATCTCATCTTATTAAAAAGCTTTTGCACAGCAAGAGAAACCACCAACAGAGTAAAGAGACAGCCCACAATGTGGGAAAAAATGTTTGCCAGCTGTTCCTCAGACAAAGGATTACTATCGAGAACATATAAAGAACTCAAAAAAATCAGACCTCCCAAATTTAAAGACCCACTCCAAAAATGGGCATCTGAGATGAATACACATTTCTCAGATGAAGAAATACTAATGGCAAATAAATATACAAAAAAATGTGCAACATCACTAGTCATTCGAGAGATGCAAATTAAAACAACACTGAGATACCATCTCACCCCAGAAAGAATGGCTACTATTAAGAAATCAACTAATAACAAATGCTGGAGGGGCTGTGGGGAAAAAGGAACCCTTCTTCACTGTTGGTGGGAGTGTCGACTGGTACAGCCACTGTGGAAGTCAGTGTGGAGATTCCTCAGAAAACTAGGGTTGGAGGTCCCATTTGACCCAGCTATTCCCCTTCTGGGCATCTTCCCAGAAGAATTAAAAACATCGTACCACAGCGATATATGTGCACCCATGTTTATAGCAGCACAATTTGTAATAGCCAGATCTTGGAAACAACCCAAATGCCCATCAACTGAGGAATGGATAAGAAAGATGTGGTATTTTTATACAATGGAGTACTATTCAGCCATAAAGAAGGATAAACTGGAGACTTTTATAGGTAAATGGATGCAACTCGAGAAAATACTCATAAGTGAAATAAACCAGAAGCACATGTGTAAGCATCGTATTATCTCTCTAGTATGAGAAACTGAAAGAGTAAATAAGATCCAAAATGTACAATAGATATGGTGAATCAAAAAGAAACTGGTCAAAAGGAAAGAGAGACTGGAATAGGGAAAAGAAAGACGGGAAAGGGAAAAAAACAATTGTATATATATATATATATATATATATATATATATATATATATATGATGGTTAAGATAGATACACTACCATTTTTACTTAGTTCATTGAAGAGTAAGGTTTGTGCCAATAATGTTTGGACAATTGAATGCTAATGTCTGGTGTCCTGAATAACTAACTTAAAGATAGTAATACGTAATGTATTAACCATTGTTACCCTCCTATTATGTTGGTTTGAAAATTTGTTCTTCTTTTGATTTGTTTTGTTTTTTTTTCTTCTCTTTAAAAAAATAAATAAATAAATAAAAAAAAAAGAAATTCTAGTCCAATCTTTGTCTCTGAATTCTGTGTATCCTTGAGTCAGCTGAAAGACTTCTTTCAGCCTATTTTCACAACATAAATATCTCACTTCTTGATTGGACAGGAGAGTCTTCAATGTTTCATTTTTCTCCCTGAAACACTCTTACCCTTACCCTCAGCTCAAGCTGAAAGCTTCAGACAAATCAGAGCAGCAAGTTGCTGGTCACATATGACGCCCCCTCTTCCAATCTTCCATCTGCTTCAATTGCCTTCCCTTCCCCACTGTCAGGAGCTTGTAGCACTGACTTGCTTGCCAAACTCATTACTATGACAACAGTTACAAATAACTCAGATGCAGATTAGGATTTTAACTCAAGAGCTAAAGAGCCATGGGCTTCTTGCTCCCTCCCCAGACCAGACTGAGGGAAAGACCTGACAAATTATTTTGTAATAAAATGCTTTTCCTGCCCACAAGCCTGACAAAGCTCTTCCATGTCAACAAGAATAAATTCAACATTCAAGGCCCTCAAAAAAAAGTGCTTAAATTTTTCCAAATGGGGTCTAGGGTATAGCTCATTGGTAGAGTGCTTGCTGAGTATGTGCTGTGTCCTAGGTTTGATCATCAGCACTGCAAAAACAAAACAAATCAAAACAAAAACAATCTTTCCAATCATATTTTCCACCTAAACCTATTAAAATTGATCACTCCTATTGTTTGACACCTACTATCTCCCAACTCTTGTGGTGGAATTTTTACATATATTATCTAGGAAATCTTCCATGAACTTTATCAAGTAGACTATTATTCTCACATTACAAAAGAGAAAATTGAGGTCTATAGATATAAATGAGATCCGTAAGCAGGTCAGGGAGTCAACTCAGACTTAAATCTATCAGATTTTTAAACCTAAGATTTTTCCATTGCCAAGTGTTCACAAATGCTGGCCTACAGGTTTGGTATATTCAGAGAATCTGTGAAAGACTTGGATTTCCAATAGAGAATATTGAATGCATTTGATCTTCTAACTCCTGAGATGTCATACAATAAGAGTAAAGCAATTAAGAATATAAACCCACAACACCAGAGAGTTCTTATCAATGGAGGAGAAATTTCAACAACTTTCTGGAAAGCAGAAAAGGGCTGGAGGGTTGGTAACTGAGAAAGCACGGCAGGGAAAGGCACAGGTGTAGTCCATACCTGGGTAGGATCCACTAGGAGAGAGTAGATCTACCCTGCAAAGTCCTGGAGAGGTGCACAAAAGGCATCCTAATGGTGGGAGGAAGACCTAGAGACCCAAGTGGGATAATTTTTTTTTTAATGTGGGTACTGGGAGTCGAACTCAGGACCTTGCACTTGCCAGCAGGCACTTGTGCCACTGAGCGATATCACCGGCCCTTTTATTTTTCCTTTATGTGAGTACCAGGAGTCGAACTCAGGACCTCGTGCTTGCCAGGCAGGTGCTTATGCTGCTGAGCCATATCACTGGCCTTACAATACACAATGTATTAACCATTTTTACCCTCCTATTATGTTGTTTTGAAATTTTGTTCTATTTTTTTCTCTTAAAAAAATGAAATCAAACACTCCCAGAGCAAAGGACTCCACTTTGTGTACTTAGAGGTCCCCAGGTGGATTGTAAAGGTCCCCACCAGTCACCTTAAGGGGAGCCTAACAGTGGAGTTGACAAACCTCTGTCCGTTACACAGGGCTCCAAACCAATCAACTTTTTGACTTCTTAAAGCAATGGACTGACAGGTTTGAACACTTGTGGGAAAATATGCTTAGAGATTTATGAAGAAACTAATGGAAAACTAAGGCTAGGTATATTTCAAGTGGAAAAAAATCAAGTGATTATTAAAACCAAGAATTTTTAATGCAAAAAAGATAAACTTCTTGACTATAGTGACCAATGTAGGAGTTAAGATACAGGAATATTGGAAAAAGGAAAGGAGGGAAAATAGGGGCACGTGTGGAGCAGATAGGAAAGAGGTAAACCCTCTTGTGCTATAACATGTTCTAAAGAAGTGTCATCATAAGTTGCTAAATTAAGAAATACTAGTATAAGGATATTATGAGGACTCTTGGAGATCTATCAGTTAAAAATCTTTTCTGTTACTGGTAACAAAAAATTCAAATAGTGGCTTAAACACATATTGTATTATTATTTTTTTATTTTTTTATTAACAGTAAGTGTTGTGTGTGTTCAGCAGCTCTTCCATGGTGTCTTATCTTCATCCTCATGCTCATCTTCTCATGGTCACAAAATAGCTATCATTGCTCCAAGCAGCACACCTGTATTTAAGTAGGAAGAAGGAAGGGGCCAGAACCAGCTGTGTGTGTCTCTTTGCTCAGGAAAGCAAAATCTTCCAGAAGTTCCCCAGCAATCATCTCATTTTCCATAGCTGGGTCACATAGGGAGTTCAAGAAAATATCTGGATTTTCAGCCTCTGATTGGAAGACATCAAGGGAGAATGGAGTTGGGAGTGGCAAATACCAGAATAAACAGCCAAAACCAGATAAAACAGTTGAAAGTAGTTGCCTTGAGGGAGCAAGACTTGCACTGAGAATGAGTGGGGAAGATATTGTTGGAGTTTACTGGGCATACTTTAACACTATTTTATTTTTTAAATATGTGGTATTACTTTCATAAAAAATAAAAATAAAAAATAGTGTTATGGTTTTTATGAAATGACACATTTAAAAAATAAAAGCTGGTAATAGTTTTCTGTCTCAGGAGCAGTGGATGTTAATTTATCATGTAATAGAATAGGTTCTTTACTTCGACTGTAGAATCTTAGGTATCAAACCACCAATCATAAAGAAAATGGTGTTATCAACATTAACCAGAATGTTGCTAGTGGAAACCAGAACAACTCTGTGTGGAAGTTACATGGATTGACTGTGGTTAGTCAAGATGCAATTTCCTATCCACCATTGCTTAACTCTGTGACCCTGGAGGAATGACACCTGGGAGGCTCAGTTGCCTTCTTTATAAAATAAAGGTGTCAAGTGCCTGATACAGAGTAAGTAAACATTATCCATTATGATGAAAATGTTAAATATTCTGTGTAGTGACATAATCTGAGTATAGTTTAATGAGCTTATCCTTCTGCTGAGGTGATTTTTTTTTTAATCCTAAACATGGGTTTAGATTGCACTGTCAGTAAAAATGACTTCGTTCTTAAGGGAAGTATATACGTAGTTTTGCCCAGGCCTGTTCTCACAGAGGCTGCCTAGTAGGGACCACATCAAGAGACATGCAGCCTTGAACTGCTGTTGACTCTGCTTTGAGGAAAAGCTGTAAGAAGGAACGAGACTGGATTGTTGGTTCTATTACAAATATTGTTAATTTAACTTTTGAAACAATCTACTCTGTAAAATTTAATGCAATCCCAATCGAAATACCAACAGCATTTCTCACATAACTAGAGAAAATAACCCTAAAATTCATATGGAACCAAAAGAGACTCAGAATAGTAAAAACAATCCTGGGCAACAAGAGCAAAGCAGGAGTCATCGCAATCTCAGACTACAAGTTGAGGTGGCATATATGCCCATCGATAGATGAATGGACAAAGAAAATGTATTTATGCACAATGGAGCACTGTTCTGCCATAAAGAAGGATGAATTTGAGTAATTTTTAGGAAAATCGATGCACCTGGAGACCATAATGTTAAGTGAAATAAATCAGACACACAAGGATATATCTCAGATTATTTCTCTTATGTGAGAAAAGTAAAATAAACATAAATGAAAGAGGAAAACAAAACATAATAGGAAACACGGAGAAAGATCTTTTGCAAAAAGGAAGGCAATCAAGAGGAGGAAGGAGGTGAGAGGGAGGAGAGGGGAAGGAGATAAAAAAGACTTAAAATTGGTTGTATACATGTACTAAATCCCCACAACAAATGTAATCATTACATATTACAAACATGGACTAATAAAAACAAATAATTTAAAAAACAAATCCTAGAATTAATAAACAAGTTCAGCAATATAGTGGAATACAAAATCAACATTCAAAAATTAATAGAGTTCTTATGCACCAATGACCAAGTCACCTAGAAAGAATTTAGGACAATAATACCATTCACAATAGCATCAAGAAAAATTAAGAGAGACCCAACAAGACTGCGTAGAGGAGGACTCATATCAGAGATACTCAGAGAAAATTCACAGACAACACAGGTCTCTGAAGTGGAGGAGGGACTTATACCCTGAAACAGAAAATTAATCACAAAGATGATACACATAGATCAAACCAAATATCTGGATCCTTGACAAGGAAGTGGGACTGCTTTGGCTGGTCTACACTGCCCCAGTCCCTGCTCCTCCAGGGGAGAGGCATCACCAGAGCATTCCAAATCACCAAGTGCTGCACAGGCTAGACTTGGGACAGACTCTGTATATGCCAGCCCCCTTTGCTCATCATTCCCCCTCTAAGCACTGGGGACAGGTGCAGCCTGGTGACATTCTCACTCACCACCAGCAAGGGAAGCCCCCTTGACTTGGGTAGACAGAAGATAAATAAGCGAATGGTGCCAACAGACTGCCACGGGTATTTGCCCACACTCACCAACTCTTGAGGACTCT
Source organism: Erethizon dorsatum (assembly GCA_028451465.1). Lineage (NCBI taxonomy): Eukaryota > Metazoa > Chordata > Mammalia > Rodentia > Erethizontidae > Erethizon > Erethizon dorsatum. Next base: position 45,149,960 of record CM051842.1, read on the forward strand.
CACTTCTCCGGACCCGCAGACTCCCAGCAACTCCCATCAGTGCATAAGGACACCCACAGGTGGGTGCTGAATCTACCATCATACTTGGGGTGGGGTTGCTAAGCCAAGCCCATGGACAGTGTCAGATTCTACCAGCTGGCTGGAGAGGGGAATTCTTGAGACTGGGTTAGTTTGGGATTTACATGTAAGGGAAAAGAAAAATTGTGGTGCCTGCAATCAGACTGCAACTAAGGGAAGAAGGAAATTGTGTGGACACTCCTCAGGCATTATGGCATAGTGATCACATGGGAATTTCATGTATATTCTCATGTTGGAATGTTTTATCTGGGTTCTTGCCAGATTTTTTGAGCAGTTTCTTTGCTCGAACAATGGTTCGGCTGAAAGAGGAGAATTGTTTTTGAGAGACGTGTAAAACCCTGGGGTGCCAATATTCTCATACTTAGTGGTTTCCTAACATGTTATTTTTGAAGCATTTCCTTTATACTCTGTGTGGCTTAGACCCAACTCATCACCTGTCGACTGGAAGGAGGCTAGAACAGCAGCTGTGTGCGCTCTGTATCCTGTACAACCAAGCTGGTTTCCTCTCCACTCAGGGCCCATTCTTGTCCTTTTAGACTCGTCCCCTAGCAGAACTCAGTCTGCTTTGTTTTGCTGAGCTTCCTCTAACATTCAGAAGAGGGTGCTTGAGACTCTGGTCACAGTTCTGCTTAGAGGGGAAGCATCTGTCCCTGCTGTTAGTATAGTAGGGTGCTTGCAAATGCTAGTAAAGCTCATGCTTTTCCTTAAGTTACCTGCACAGTTCCACAAGTAGCAGCTCATTTTTATTCATTGTACTGAGATTATGAACAATCTGAAAACAGCTATATTTAGGCATTTTTATTTAAGGACAAGTTAAGTTTTCAAAGATCCCATTACTGCTGCATGTACCCTCTAGATCCAGTCAGAAACTTCAGGAATCTTATGCTAAAGCTTCTTTGAGCAAACTACAAATCCATGCAAGTGGATTTGGCAGTGCTCGCAGATGCTTGGGCTGTCTCTTCATAGAACATATTACTCATTACAGCCCATGGGGGCTGGGGAGCACTTAGTTTTACACACTGAAAATTTAAAGAGGAGTGATCCTGGGCATTGTGGAGCAGCATGAACCTCAGAGGACACCCCTCACCCACCCTGGCACTTTCAGGCCGAATGTGCCAACTTCCAGAGAGTTATTCAATGTCAGAGTTGTCCTCTGTGGTGTCTATAAAGAGCTTTTGTCCCACACCTATATGTCTTATTTTTCCATCTGCATAAATCTGTCACCCTGAGAGTATAGTCAGAAAGCAATGTTTACAACTAGAATAGTTGTTTTCCAGAACTCTAGCATCCTCACTTTACCAAAATGAAAGTCTGCATAAATATGCTCAGAATCTAGTATTTAGTATTTAGTTCTTTATAGTAAGAGAAGTTGTATACAAAGTACATTTAATATATTGAATTTATTTGTACATATGCAGAGTATGGAATTTCTGTAAGGAATCTGTGCTTTATTCCTATTTTTTCCAGCTCTTTGACATTAAATATGTTGTTACAGAAATACAGATTATTGCTTCTATAGAAAGATAATTATAAAAATAAAACCTGAAACAAAACAAACACAATAAGAGAACAAGAAAAATTCATCCAACAGCTACTAGACAATGCAAGGAAGACCAATTTAAGGTTAAATGGAGTTAGAGAGAAACTACAAGAAAGCACGATAGATACTGGGATTGATTCATGGCGCAATGCTAGGCTCAAGGGCACTAGGATTAAGGGGTGTGAGTGCTACCCACCCTAAGTAGCCTGGATAAGATATAAGGGATAGAACGTACTGTGGTCATCCCTTGTTGCTTCGCTACCTTCTGCCCACCATGACTGTTTCTCCTCTGTGATGCCTGTCTGCCATTCCAGCCACCTTGCCTTAGAGCCAAGCAATTATGGACTGAAACTTCTATAAACTGTGAGCTAAATAAACCTTTTCCCCTTTAACTTGGGTGGTAGGTATTTTATCTCAGCAACAAGAAAAGTAACTAACATGACACATGTGGAATAAAAAATCTGTTTATAGAAATCATAACAGAAAACTTTCCAAGTATGACAAAAGACTTCAATACACAGGTAAGCAAGGCTTGCAGAATATCAACCAACTACAATGAAAAAAGAAGCTCCCCATGACACATCTTAGTCAAAATTCCAGATGTCCATAAAAAGACAGAATCTTAAAAGCTGTCAGAGAAAAGCAGAAAATCACATATTAATGTAAACCCATTAGTATCACAGCAAAATTCTCAACCAACTTTCAACACCAGGAGAGCCTAGAGTGAAGTATTTCAAGCCCTAAATGAAATCAATTCTCAACACAGATTAACATATCCTGGAAAACTTTCTTTGAAAATAGATGAAAAAATAAGGACATTCCATGTACAAGAACAACTTAAGAGACACAGGTATACCAAACCAACACTCCATAAAACACTCAAGAATATCCTAGAGAGAGACAATGAAGCCAACAAAGACAAAAATTCAGATGGAATGAAGACATCAAGCAAGGAAAATAGATAAAAAAATGAGGGAGTCATCAACACAAAAAGAACACAATCTCAGGAATAAATCAACACCTTTCAGTAATAATTCTCAATGTTAACAGCCTCAATTTTCCTATTAAAAGAAACAGATTTGCAGATGGGATCAAAAAACAGAATCCAACAGTCTGTTGCATTCCCAAAAAGATATTCATAGACTACAATATTAAAGGATGGGAAACAATATTTCATACATCAGGACCCCAAAATAAAGCAACAATAGCAATTTTATGCTGAGACAAAGCAAATTTCAAGTTAAAACTAATCAGAAGAGGAAAATAATTTCACTACCCACTAGTTAAGGGAACAATTCAACACAAAGAGATAATAGTTGTAAATAAATATGCACAAATTACTGGAGCACCTATCCTCATAAACAAATACTGCTGGATATAACAAATCAAATAAACCCTAACAGAATCATTAAAGGTGACTCCAATACCACACTTTCAAAAAGAGACAGATCAACTAAACAAAAAAAATCAATAAAGAAATATAAGAGTTGAACCACATCTTTGAACAAATGGACTTTAGATATTTACAGTGTTCTACCCTACTACAAGAGAATACATATTCTTCTCACCAACACACAGAACTTTCTCCAAAATAGATCATATACTAGTCCACAAAGTAAACATAAATAAGTACCAAAAAATTGAAATCAGCCCATGTTTACTATCAGACCATTGCACATTGAAACTAGAAATCAGTCACAGAAGAAACCACAGAAAATACATAAACACCTGGAACCTACATAATATACTTCTAAACATACAATGGATCACAGAAGATATCAGAAGATATCAGATCACAGAAGAAGTAAATGATAATGCCAGTACAATACAACAGAACTTATGGGATACAAAGATAGCAGTCGTAAGTGGGAAGATTATTGCAATCAATGCTCAAATTAGGAAAACAGCAAGTTCAAACAAATAACCTCAAGATGAACCTTAAGATACTTGAAAAACCACAACAATCCAAACCCAAATCAAATTTGAGGAGGAAAATCATAAAGATCAGTGAAAAATTAACGAAATTGAGGCAAAAGATAAAAAAATTTGGGACCTCGTTCTGTGAAAGAATAAATGAAATAGACATCCCTTACCTAAACTTCCCAGAGAGAGAGAGAGAATACACACATTAATGCAATTAGAAATCACAAAGGCAAAATCATGATGGACACCACTGAAATCCAATAAGTACTATGAAAAATTGTATTCCAACAAATTGGAAAATCTTGAAAGGATGAACAAATTATCAGACTCATAAGAATTACAAAAACTAGAGAGAGGCCTTGCCCCACCCACTGAGGATACCAGCACATTTTGGTACCCACAGTACAGGAGAGAGCCCTGAGCTACCCCTGCTGGCAACATTGGCACCTTGAGGGCCCTAGGGAGAAGAGAGAGGCCCCCATCCCACCCCCCACTGCAGACATTGGAACCTGGTGTGCCTCATGGGTGAGGAGAGAGAGGCCTGCTCCACTGCCACTGTAGACAATTGTAGGTCTTGGAACACATGAGAGAGAAGAGAAGCTCTGCCACACCCCACCACAAACAGTGAAGCTTCATGGGCCCTTCAGGAGAGGAGAGAGGCTACATCCCACCCCCACCACTGACACAGGAGCCTTGTGCAACCTCCAGGTGAGGAGAGACCCCACTCTGCCCCTGATGTGGACACCAGTGAATGGTGAGCCCTAAAGGAGAGGAGAAAGGCCCCATCCCATCCCCATTGTTGACACTTGAGTCCTGTGTATCCTGCAGGTGAGGAGAGAGGGCAAGCCCTGCCCCCACCACTGAAACTGGAGCCATCTGCACCCAATGGTAAAGGAGAGAGGGCTTGCCCCCACCACCAACACTGACACTTCACATGCCTCATGACACAGGACAGCAGAGGTGACAACCAAAAGACTTATCTCACTGAAGATGAGACTGAGATCCAGAAGGAGAGTTACACTCCAGAACTGAAGTGCTACCCTACTGCAGATACTGGGTGAAAGACAGTCTTGGGAGACAGGGTTGGAGAGGTTGAGATCTCAAGCCATGAAGAAAGGTTGAAGGAGGGGAGGGGAATAGGAAAAAAGAATTAAGATATAGAATGTACAGGTACAAATTCCCCATGATAAACGTGATCATTATGTATGGCAAACACGTACTAAAAAAAAAAAGATAAAAAAGAAGGTAAGATTGTAAAAACATCAAAACAAGAATATAATCAGTAGAACAAGTTGCTGAAAATACAGGAAGGAACCTGAGTGAAAGTAGTTGGTGAAGTTTACATAATAGGAAAGAATGAGAGGAGTTTGGAGCAAATGGAGATAGGCTTATAGATTTAGTTGTGGATGATGTTCTTCTAAGTTCTAGTATGAGAAAATACTTCACACCTTTTTGTGACCAAATAACAATCCATCATATTTATATAACATATTTTTCCATGTATCTGTTAATGGACATTTGGCCATTTTAAATTGCTGATTTCAACATTCATGTAGCTCTATCTGAGCGTCTGTTTACCATTTTCAGGATATATCCCTAGGAGTAGAATTGCTTGTTCATATTATTATTATTATTTTCAACTTTTTCAGGAACTGCCAAACTCATCCACAGTGGCTGCCACGTTTTACTTTTCTGCCAGCCTTTCACAAGGTTTCCTAATTCCCCTCAACCATGTCAATAGTACTTATGTTCTGGTTCTTGTTTTTATTTATTATACTATCCACCACAGTGAGTCTGTGAAGTAGCAAACCATTCTGGTTTTGATTTGCATTTCCCTATTAGCCGAGGATGTTGAACATCTTGTCATTTCTACGTTGCATATTTAAGTCCTTTTCCCATGTTTTAATTGGATTGTTCAACTTTTTTGTTGTCAACATATAAAAGTCCTTTATATATTGTGGATATTAGACCATTATCACATATATAACTTGTTTATTTTGTTGAAATCCAGTATATTAATTTGATTCTTTTGATGCAGTTGCTTTTGGTATCAATCCATTGCTATACCCAAGATTAAAAAAGATTTATTCCTATATTTTCTTCTAATAGTCCAGTATTTTTAGCACTGAGAGTGAGTTATGGAGTTCATTTTTAAGTTAATTTGTGCATATGGCATGAGACAGCATGAAGCTAGAGGTCTAACTTCATCCTTTTTCATGCACATATCTAGATATCAAAACACTATTTCTTTTTATTAGTAGCAGTATATGATGGCAATACATAATAATTACATTATCTTTGGGAATTGGTACATTCACATATCATATTGAGATAATTTTAACTCCCCCTTCCCCCTCAAAACTATCTCCTCCATTCTCCAGATCCCCTTCCCATCTCCACAGAGTCTACCTCCCTGTTTCCTATCTTTTCTCTTTTATTTTGCTCTTTAAATTATTTATATTTTGTTTGTCACGTAAGAGAAAGCACGCAATATTTAAGCATATGAATCTGCTTTATTTCACTTAGCATTATGGTCTCAAGATCCACCTATTTTCCCATAAATGATTCAAACTTATCCTTAATTATGGCCAAATATATATGTATATTGTTGATGGGAATTGGCCATTTCCATAATTTACCTATTCTGAATTATGCTGCTATCAACATGGGTATGCATGTATCAATGCATGTATCATTATAATATAATAACTTTAACTCTTTCAGGAAATTACCCAGAAAAGGTATAGCTGGGTCAAAAGGAATTTCTATTTTTATTTTTTGAGAAATCTCCATACCAATTTCCACAGTGTTGTACTAGTCTGAACTCCCACCAACAATGTAGAAGGCTTCTTTGCCACTATGAACTTGCCACCATTTCTTATTTTTTAAGAATTTGATGATAGGGCTGGTGATATCGCTCAGTGGCATGGGCGCCTGCTGGCGCGGGAGGTCCTGAGGTCGACCCCCCAGTACCCACACACACACACACAAAAAAGAATTTGATGATAGCCATTCTTACTGAAGTAAGATGGAATCTCAGTGTTCTTTTCTTTTCTTTTCTTTCTTTGATTTTTTGTTAAGGTTATTGGTGCAATTTAGATATACATAATGATCATATTTATCATAGAGAATTTATACCTGTATATGATATACCTTGATTCATCTTTTTTTCCTAAATCCCCTCCCCTCCTTTGAACCTCTATTTCCCTCCTTATTTACAAAGCTTTGTTGCCATTTTATCCTTTTTTGTCATTTTTTTCTTTTCTTTTCCTTTCTTTCCCCCTCTCCCCTCCCTGCTTCCTCTTTCTTTTGAACCATTTCTTCCTAATTCACAATACCTATTATACACTTTGGTCCTTATTTACACTTAAGGTTTCTCACACCAGAGAAACAATGGGATATTTACACATGTGACCAATTTATTTAACTTAAAAGTATGATCTCAAGATGCATCCATTTACCTATAAATGTCTCAAGTTTATCCTTCTTTGTGGCTGAGTAGTACTCCAATGTAAAAAAAAACCCACATTTTTTTATCCATTCCTCAGTTGATGGGCATTTGGATTGTTTCCAAGATTTAGCTATTACAAACTGTGCTGCTATAAACATGGGAGGGTGTACCTCACTGTGGTATGATATGTTTAATTCTACCAGGAAGATACTCACAAAAGGAATTGCTGGGTCAAATGGGACCTCTAATCCTACTTTTTTTTAGGTATCTTCACACTGATGTCCACAGCAGCTGCACCAGCCTACACTCCCACCAACAATGGAGAAGTGTTCCCTTTTCCATGCAGCCCCACCAGCATTTGTTATTGGTTGATTTCTTGATGATAGCCATTCTTTCTAGAGTGAGATGGAATCTCAGTGTTGTTTTAATTTGCATCTCTTGAATGACCACTGATGTTGAACATTTTTTCATCTATTTATTTGCCATTTCTATTTCTTCCTCTGAGAAGTGTGTATTAATGCCCATATTTGGATTGGGTCTTTGAATTTGGGGGGGTCTGATTTTTTTCAATTCTTTATATGTTCTAGATATTAGTCCTTTTTCTGAGGGACAGTGGACTAAGAATTTTTTACCACTCTGTGGACTGTCTCTTTATTCTCTTGGTAATTTATTTTTTCCCACTCTGTGGATTGTCTTTTCATGCTCTTGGTAATTTATTTTGCTGTGCAAAACCTTTTTAATAGGACAAGATCCCAGTTGTTGATTCTTTGTATTATTTCCTGTTCGATTGGGGTTTTCTTCATTAAATCTTTGCCTACACTTATATCTTCAAGAGTTCTAACTATTCTTTCTTCCAGTAGATTCAGTGTTTCTGTTTTAATGTTTAGATATTTGATCCATTTTGACTTTAGTTTGGTGTATGCTGAGAGACATGGGTCTAGATTTAGTCTTTGGCATGTGGTAAGCCAGTTTTTCCAACACCACTTATTAATCTTTCTTCCAGTGAACATGTTTGGCCCCTTTGTCAAAGATAAGGTGGCTGAGTGTGTTTGTAGTTGTGTCTGCATCTTCTAATTTGTTCCACTGATCCTCAGGTCTGTATTTTTGCCAGTACCATGCTGATTTTATCACAGTAGCTTTGTAGTATATTTTCAGGTCAGGGATTCTGATGCCTCCTGCATTGCCTTTGTTGCCCAGGGTTGCCTTTGCTAGTCTAGGTCTCTTCTGGTTCAAAATGAATTTTAGGAATGTTTTCTCTAGATCTGTGAGGTATGCTAATGGTATTTTGATCGTGATTGCATTAAATGTGTATAAGTTTTGGGAGTATGGCCATTTTCACTGTGTTGGTTCCTCCTACACAGGAACAAGGGATATCTTTCCATTTTCTGATGTCCTCTTTGATCTCCTTATTCACAGTACTGTGGTTTTCAATATATAGATCTTTTCCTTCCTTTGTTGGACTGATTCCTAAGTATTTCATTTTTTGATGCTATTCTGAAAGACACTGTTTCCTTAATTTCTCTCCCAATGTGTTTGTTTTTGTACAGGAATGCTATTGATTTTTGAATGTTGACTTTGTATCCAGCTACACTACTGAATTTGGTTATTAAACCTACATGTCTTTTGGTAAAGTTTTCGGGATCTTCTATGTAGAGTACTATGTCATACACAAATAATGATAATTTTAATTCTTCTTTTCCTGTCCTTATTCCTTTTATTTCTTTCTCTGATCTAATTGCTGGAGCTAATGTTTCCAGAACTATATTAAATAGGAGTGGTAATAGTGGACATCCTTGTCTTGTTCCTGATTTTAGAGTGAAAGCTTTCAGGTTTGACCATTTAGTATGATGTTGCCTGTTGGTTTATCATAGATGGATTTTATCAGATTGAGATACAGACCTTCTATTCCAATTTTCTGTAGGGTTTTTATCATGAATGTGTGCTGGACTTTGTCCATGCTTTTTCTGCATCTATTGAGATGATCATGTGATTTTTGTCCTTGATCTGTTAATATGGTGCATTACATTTATTGATTTGCATATGTTGAACCATCCCTGCATTCCTTGGATCAATCCCACTTGGTTATGGTGAATAATCTTGATGATTTGCTGCATTCTGTTTGTCAATATCCTTTTGAGGATTTTTGAATCTATGTTTATTAGGGAAATTGGCCTGTAGTTCTCTTTTTTGGTTGGGTTCTTCTCTGGTTTTGGAATCAGGGTAATAATTGCTTCAAGGAATGATTTTGGAAATATTGCTTCCCTTTCAATTTCATTAAAGAGTTTCAGCAGTAGTGGCTTTAGATCTGCTCAAAATTTCTTGTAGTATTCATCTGTGAATCCACCAGGACTTGGGCTTTTCTTTGTTGGTAAGTTTTTCATTACATTTTCAATTTCTTTGACTGATATTGGGTAATCTAGAAATTTTACATCCTCCTGATTCAGTTTTGGCAATTCATATGTATCTAGGAATCTATCCATTTTTTTCTGTGTTTTCCATTTTATTAAAGTACAGGTTCTCAAAGTAGGGATTGATGAACTGGATTTCCACAAGATCCATTGTGAATTCACCCTTTTCACTCCTAATTGCATGATTTTGAGTCTTTTTTGCCCTATTTTTAAGAAGGTTGGCCAAGGGTTCATAAATTTTACTTAAACTTTCAAGGAACCATCTGTTTGATTCATTGATTCTTTGTATTGTTTTCTTAGTCTCAATTGCATTAATTTCTGCCCTTATATTTGTAATTTCCTCCCTTCATATAAGCTTTGGGTTTGATTTGTTCTTCTTTTTCTAGAAGTTTGAGTATCAACATTAGGTTTTTTATTTTAGCTCATTCTGTTTTTCTGATGTGAGAATTCCCACTATTACTTTTCCTCTTAGGTCTGCTTTCATTGCATCCCATAAGTTCTGGTATGTTGTATCAACATTATCATTTAATTGTAGATAAAGTTTAGTTTCTTCTTTAATTTCATCTGTGTCCCATTGGTTGTTCAGGAGGGTGTCATTTAATTTCCAGGTGTTTATGTAGTTTTTGTGGTTTCTTTTGCCATTGATTTCCAATTTCATTGTACTGTGTTCAGATAATATGCCTAGGACAATTTCAATTCCTTTGCAGTTATTTAAGCATGTTCTATGGGATAGTAGATGGTCTATTTTGGAGGAAATTCCCCCATGCCACTGAGAAGAATGTGTATTCTGATGTTGTGGGGTAGAACACAGTAGACATCTACTAAGTCAATTTGTTGACAGGTTTGGCTTAGTTCTGATATTTCTTTGTTGATTTTTTTTGTCTAGTTGATCTATTTCTGACAGTGGGGTATTAAGGTCCTCCATTACAACTATGTTAGTGCTTATATGATTTTTCATGTCCATTAATATTTGTTTTATGTAGTAGTGTGCAACTGTATTTAGTGAATATATATTTATGATTGGTGTCTCTTCTTCTTCTTGGAGTTTTCCCTTAAAAAGTATGTAGTGACCTTCTTTGTCTCTTTTGATCAGTCTTGGTTTGAAGTTCACTTTGTCTGCAAGTAGAATAGCTACCCCTGCTTTTTTTCTGGGTTCCTATTGCATAGAGTATTGTTTTCCATCCTTTAACTTTCAGTCTATGAATTTCTTTTTGAGTTAAATGTGTTTCTTATATGTAGCCTATTGTTGGATCTTGTTTCTTGATCCATTCTGCCAGTCTTTTTCTTTTGATTGGTAAATCGAGACCATTTACATTGATAGTTATAACTGATAGTATTGGTTTATCCTTCTCATATTATTTTCCTGCTGTTGGTTCCCTGTCTTTCTCCTATGTTTAACTGTTTGCATTGCCTGGTGGCTTCTTGCTATTGGTGTTCTTGTGATTGTGGTCTTCCTTATCTCTAAATTATCCTTCAGAGCATTTTTGGAGAGTTTGTTTGGTGGTCATTAATTTCTTCATTTGTTCTTTTTCATGAAAGTATCTTATTCTCCATTGATTTTGAAAGATAGTTTTGCAGGGCCTATCAATCTGTGTTGAAATTTGTTTTATTTTATGGCTTGAAATACTTCACTCCAACCTCTCCTTGACTTGAATGTTTGTGTTAAGAAGTCTGCTGTGATTCTGAGGGCTTTTCCTTTATACATGATTTGTTTCTTTTCTTTAACAGCTTTTAATATTCTGTTCTTGTGCTGAATTTCTGGAATTTGCTGCTTTGGTTTGCCCCAAACCCTTCACCTCACTCACCAACTGCTGGTTCTGTGGGGTTTCTTGGGAAACAGTGTCCCGTCACATTGGGCCTGTTCCTCCAGCACATGCTTGGCCTGCTCTGCCAGGACACACTGGTCCTGCTCCACCATAATGTGGGGCACACTGGGCCTTTCAGTGTTTTTTTTTGTGTGTGTGTGGGTACCAGGGGTCAACCTCAGGACCTCGTGCGCCAGCAGGCGCCCATGCCGCTGAGTGATATCATCGGCCCTTTTTTCATATGTGGGTTCTGGGAGTCAAACTCAGGACCTCGTGCTTGCCAGGCAGGTGCTTATGCCACTGAGCTATCTTACCAGCATGTCAGTGTTTTTTTGAGTTTGCATTTTTCTTTATTTTGGTGGGGGGAACCGGGAATTGAACTCAGGACCTCGCACTTGCCAGGCAGGTACCACACCGCTTGAGCTATATCCCTGGCCCTTTGCATTTTTCTAATGGGAAAAGATACTGAACATTTTTTATTAGTATACATTTACAGTACACAATGTTTACATTCCTAGACTGGAGTTAGCCTGTATTTTCCTGAAAATAAGAACTAACCAGGAATTCAGCCCTACCATGACTTTCAGAATGTTTGTAATATAAGCCCTACCTTGAAAATAAGCCCCAATTAGTTAAGGTCATCAGCCAGATGGTTGCATTTATTACCTCTGTTGCAAAACATGACAGATGTACTGAATTATAAAATAATAATATTAACATATAATTAAATGTAAATAAATAATATTATTGACATTAACACTTCAAATAAATGATAATATAAATTATAATTACTGTATTGTAAATACCCAGCGGGTGCCTTTGGATGAGAAAAAAATGCCTATGTAAACAGATGAACTCAAGACTTATTGCTGAATGACCAGAGTAGAGACACAATGCACAAATGATGTGTGCACTTGATCTAAACAGACATGGTTGCGTCTAATATGAATCTTCATAATTCAACACATCATTGTTGCAACAGATGTACTTAATACCCTCATGCGAAATAAAGAAACATTTTCTGAATTTTTGTGCCTGCAATTTTTCATCACTTTTTTTTAAGGTGGAATTTTATTTTATTTTATTTATTTTTTATTTTTCAAACTATTTATTTATTTTTTTTAAAGACAACAAGTAAACATTCTCATGTATTAACAAACTCAAGCATTAGAGAATGTACAAATACTTTTTGGAGAAAAATATTACTCAGTATAAAATTAAGCCATGTAGAACCTAGGTAAAAATAGAAGACTAAGGAATGGAATAGTCACAGTGAAATTGCATTTTCATACTAGGGAGACAATACGCTGTTTACAAATGTGCATCCGGTTTATTTCACTTGTGAGTATTTTCTCGAGTTGCATCCATTTACCTATAAAAGTTTCCAGTTTATCTTTCTTTATGGCTGAGTAGTACTCCATTGTATAGAAATACCACATCTCTTTTATCCATTCCTCAGTTAATGGGCATTTGGGTTGTTTCCACGATCTAGCTATTACAAATTGTGTTGCTATAAACATGGGTGCACATATATCGCTGTGGTACGATGTTTTTAATTCTTCTGGGAAGATACCCAGAAGGGGAATAGCTGGGTCAAATGGGACCTCCAATCCCAGTTTTTCGAGGAGTCTCCACACGGATTTCCACAGTGGTTGCACCAGTCGAAACTCCCACCAACAGTGGAGAAGCATTCCTTTTTCCCCACAGCCCATCCAGCATTTGTTATTGGTTGACTTCTTGATAATAGCCATTCTTTGTGGGGTGAGATGGAATCTCAGTGTTGTTTTCATTTGCATCTCTCAGATGACTAGTGATGTTGAACATTTTTTCATATATTTATTTGCCATTTGTATTTCTTCATCTGAGTAGTGTTTATTCATCTCAGATGCCCATTTTTGGAGTGGGTCTTTAAATTTGGGAGGTCTGATTTTTTTGAGTTCTTTGTATGTTCTCGATAGTAATCCTTTGTCTGAGGAACAGATGGCAAACAGTTTTGCCCACGTTGTGGGTTGTCTTTTCACTCTGTTGGTGGTTTCTCTTGCTGTGCAAAAGCTTTTTAATAACATGAGATCCCAGTTGTTGATTCTTTGTGATACCTCCTGTGCAATGGGGGTTTTATTCATAAAGTCTTTGCCTACAGCAATGTCTTCAAGAATTTTACCTATTCTATTTTCCAGATTTAATGTTTCTGTTTTAGTATTTAGTTCTTTGATCCATTTTGAATTTTGTTTAGTGCACAGTGAAAGATACGGGTCTAATTTTAATCTTTGGCATGTGTAGAGCCAGTTTTTCCAGCACCATTTATTTAAGAGGCTATCTTTCTTCCAGTGAATGTGTTTGGCACCTTTGTCAAAGATAAGGTGGCTTAGTATGTCTGGAGTTGTTTCTGCATCTTCTATTCTATTCCATTGACCTTCAGGTCTGTTTTTTTGCCAATACCACGCTGTTTTTATCACAGTAGCTTTATAGTATAATTTCAAATCAGGGATTGTGATGCCCCCAGCCTTGCTTTTGTTGCCCAGAATTGCCTTTGCTATTCTAGGTCTCTTCTGGATCCAGATGAATTTTAGGATTGTTTTCTCTAATTCTGTGAGATATGTTGTTGGAATTTTGATCGGAATTGCATTAAATCTGTATAACAGTTTTGGAAGTATGGCCATTTTCACTATCTTGGTTCTTCCGACCCAAGAGCAAGGGATATCTTTCCATTTTCTGATATCCTCTTCAATCTCCTTTTTCAGAGTACTGTAGTTTTCAGTGTAGAGGTCTTTTACTTCTTGTGTGAGATGGATTCCTAGGTATTTCATTTTTTTTAGATGTGATTGTGAAAGGTGTTGTTTCCCTAATTTCTCTCTCAGTGAGTTTGTTATTGGTGTACAGGAAGGCTATTGATTTTTGAGTGTTGACTTTGTATCCAGCTACACTGCTGAATTTGCTTATTAAATCTAGCAGTTTTTTAGTGGAGTTTTTGGGGTCTTCTATGTAGAGTATTATCTCGTCTGCAAATAATGATAATTTAACTTCTTCCTTTCCAATTATAATTCTTTTTATTTCTTTCTCTTGTCTAATTGTTCTGGCTAAAGTTTCCAGGACTATGTTGAATAAGAGCGGGGACAGTGGACATCCTTGTCTGCTTCCTGATTTTAGAGAGAAGGCTTTCAGTTTTTGTCCATTTAGTATGATATTGGCTGTTGGTTTGTCATAGATTGCTTTTATCAGATTGAGATAAAGACCATCTATTCCAATTTTCTGTAGGGTTTTTTTCATGAATGGGTGCTGGACTTTGTCAAAAGCTTTTTCTGCATCTATTGAGATGATCCTATGATTTTTGTCCTTGGTTCTGTTAATATGGTGTATTGCATTTATTGATTTATGTATGTTGAACCATCCCTGCATCCCAGGGATGAATCCAACTTGGTCATGGTGTATAATCTTCTTGATGATTTGTTGGATTCTGTTTGCCAGTATCTTGTTGAGGATTTTTGCATCTATGTTCTTTAGGGAGATTGGTCTGTAGTTTTCTTTCTTAGTTGGGTCCTTCTCTGGTTTTGGTATCAGGGTAATGCTTGCTTCCAGGAATGAATTTGGGAGTATTGCTTCCCTTTCATTTTCATTAAAGAGTTTGAGAAGTAGTGGTGTTAGGTCTTCTCTAAATTTCTTGTAGAATTCGGCAGTGAATCCATCAGGGCCTGGGCTTTTCTTTGTTGGGAAGTTTTTAATTACATATTCAATTTCATTGATTGTTATTGGTTTATTTAGGGTTTTTATATCTTCTTGGTTGAGCTTTGGTAATTCATATGTATCTAGGAATCTGTCCATTTCTTCTGCATTTTCCATCTTATTAGAATACAGGTTTTCAAAGTAGCTATAGATGATCTTCTGGATTTCTGCAGGGTCTATTGTGATATCACCCTTTTCATTCTTAATTGTGTGGATTTGAGTACTTTCTTTCCTTTTTTAATAAGGTTGGATAAGGGTTTGTCAATTTTATTTAATCTTTCAAAGAACCAACTCTTTGATTCGTTGATTCTTTGTATTGATTATTTAGTCTCCAATACGTTAATTTCTGCTCTGATCTTTATAATTTCCTCTCTTGTACGAGCTTTTGGCTTAGCCTGCTCTTCTTTTTCTAGAAGTTTGAGGTTCACCATTAGGTTGTTTATTTGTGCATGCTCTGTTTTCCTGATATAGGAATTTAATGCTATAAATTTCCCTCTTAGGACTGCTTTCATTGTATCCCATAAGTTCTGGTATGTTGTACTGTCATTATCATTCAGTTGCAGAAACTGTCTAATTGCTTCTTTAATTTCATCTGTGACCCATTGGTTGTTCAGTAGGGTGCTATTTAATTTCCATGTGTTTAGCAAATTCTTGTGGTTTCTTTTACCATTGATTTCCAATTTCATTGCACTATGGTCTGATAATATACATGGGATAATTTCAATTCCTTTGCATTTACTTAAGCAGGTTCTGTGAGCTAGTATGTGGTCTATTTTGGGGAATGTCCCATGTGCAGCTGAGAAGTATGTGTATTCTGATGTTGTGGGGTGGAACACTCTGTAGACATCTACTAAGTCCATTTGTTCCAAAGTTTGGTTCAGTTGTAATATTTCATTGTTGATTTTTTGTCTAGTTGATCTGTCTTTTTGTGACAGTGGAGTATTGAGATCCCCCAATACAATTGTATTAGTGGTTATTTGATTTTTCATGTCCATTAATATTTGTTTTATATAGTTGGGTGCACTGATGTTTGTTGCATATATATTTATGATTGTTATCTCTTCCTCTTGGATTGTTCCCTTTACAAGGATGTAGTGACCTTCTTTATCTCTATGAATCATTCTTGGCTTGAAATTCACTTTGTCTGTGAAAAGAATAGCTACCCCTGCTTTTTTTCTGGGTTCCCGTTGCTTGGAATATTGTTTTCCTTCCTTTGACTTTCAGTCTATGAATTTCTTTTTGAATTAAATATGTTTCTTGTATACAGCATATTGTTGGATCTTGCTTCTTGATCCAATTTGCCAGTCTCTGCCTTTTGATTGGTGAATTGAGACCATTAACATTAATGGTTAAAACTGATATGTATTGACTTATCCTTGTCATATTATTTTCTTGTTGTTGGCTCTCCCTCTTTTAATTTTAGTTTTCCCTCCCTCTCTTTAATCATTTGCTCTGCCTGGTGGATTCCTTCTGTTGGTGTTTCTGGAGTTTTAGTCCTTGTTATCCCTTTCTAGAATGTCCTTCAAAACATTTTGGAGTGCTAGTTTGGTGGTTATGAATTTTCTCAGATGTTCTTTGTCATGGAAGTATTTTACTTCTCCATCAGTTTTGAAAGATAGTTTTGCGGGGTGCATCAATCTGGGTTGAAGATTATTTTTCTTTAGAACTTGAAATACATCATTCCAACCTCTTCTTGACTTGAGGGTTTGTTCTGAAAAGTCCGCTGTGATTCTGATGGGCTTTCCTTTTTAGGTGATTTGTTTCTTTTCTCTGACAGCTTTTAAGATTCTACTCTTATGCTGAATTTCTGGAATCTTGACTATGATATGCCTGGCTGAAGATTTTTTTTTGATCATGGCTAATTGGAGTTCTATAAGCCTCACTTATCTGAACATCAAATTCTTTTTCTCTACCAGGGAAATTTTCTGTGATAATGTCTGTGAACAGTGTTCTGATGTCATTTATGCTATCTCCTGCTCTTTCATTGACTCCAATCAATCTTAAATTATTATTCTTTGAGTCATCTAGCAGCTGCTGGATTGATTTTTCATGGTCCCTTGCTGTTTTTAAGAATTCTTTCTTTTCATGATCACTAATTGCAAGCCTGTCTTCTATATCTGAGATCCTGTCCTCACATTGGCTTAATCTGCTACAAATACTTTCAATGGAATTTTTGTTCTCCTGGATATCTGCTTGAATCTGCTTTATGGATTCCATTTCTTTCCTATGCTGAGCATTCATGGCTTCCATCATTTTCTTAAGCTCATCTCTTTTTTTGTCTGTGTCTGCTCTAGCGTCCTTAAGCATGGTCTTCATTGTGGACATTATCTCTGCAGTTATCTGAGAAATTATTTCTGATTTAAATTTTTCCAGATCCTCATTCAACTGCTTTGTTGTTACCACTTCAGAGATGTCAGGTGGGTGGCTTTCGGTTTGTCCCACCTCACTGCCCCCTGGGTTTGCCTTTGGTGGACTGGATGTGTGGGGTTGCATCTTGTTTAAGTGTCATCTCATTTTCTTTTCTTTCTTTAGTTTAATTCCTGGGATGCTGTTTGTAAATTGCCTATGGTAGGTTGCTTTATTGCTAGTATTTCAAACTCTTAGGAGATTCTTGGAATACCAGGAAGAAAAGTGCCAGTTAGTGCATCCCTCTTGGCTGGAGCTTCTCTGTACTGCGGTGTCTCGCATTACTCCGCGGAGGTTCCCGCTGGAGCTGTGGATGGAGTGGCAGCCGCCCTGAGTTTCAAGTTCAGCTGCTGCCCCCGCCACAATGGCGCCTGGCTAGTCTCTCTCTCTCGCGGGATGGCCGGGCATCAGCACTCACCGCCAGTCAGTGTGTCCTTCACGTCTGCTGCTTCTCTGCACCGCCGCATTCCTCCACAGAGGCCCCCGGGGGCGCTGGCTGTCACCGTGTGTCTGCAGATTTGAACCACTTCAGTCACATTGGGATTCCCGACACAGGGAAATGGCACTGGCAGCCACCTCCTTCTTCTTTGTTGGAGTTTCTCTCTTCACTTTTTCCGTGGGCCCCAAACTGCACTTCAAATCTTTCCTGGGTCCATGGGAGCCACTTCCCTCTTTCTTGTCCTCCTCCAGTCACTATATTCCAGTGTCCAAATGGCGACTTTTGGAGAGGTTCACTACCTGCTTCTTACAGATCCGCCATGTTTTTCCCTCTTCATCACTTTTATGTGGACATTCATTCTTTTTTTTTGCCATCATTCTTGAGTGTCATCATTTTTATTCCCACTGCTATCTCATAAGTCTTCAATTAATGATTGATTTAATGGAAACTTTGTGAAGGTTAGCCTGTAAGAGGTCATGACTTGGCTGAAGAATTCATGGGATAAAATCCCTGACAGCTGTGTTGCCAATGCATTATGAATGAGCTACATAGACAGGAAGTGTTAATTTAAAAAAGAGCTGTATTTCTGAATGTGAGAGTTTGGGGTCAATACTTCTACAGAAAATGGAGTTGCAAGAAATTCAGGTCAGAATTCAGGGTTTGGAGAGTTATGACAATGTTCAAGAAGAATATGTCATAACACTATTTGAATAAATGTAGAATTTTCTACATGAGCATTGTGTCTTTTGGAGCAAAAAGTAATATAAGACCCAGTCTTATTTTTTGGGGAAATATAGTACACCTCTTCTCCCTCCATCTCTTGATCATATTTCCATTTGAGAAAGATCTATCTCCTTCCTTTCTATTATCTATTTTTTATTTGCTCTTTATGTTTAATTTGTGTTTTTTCATATAAGAGAAACTACGTGATATTTAAACTTGTGTCCCTGATTTATTTCTTAACATTATGTTCTCAAGGTACATTCATTTTCCTACAAATGACTCAAGTTTCTTCTTTTTTTCTTTTATGACTAGCTTTTTAAATTTAGTATGCTTTCAAGATTTTTTCCATGTTGTACAAATATATCAGTATTTCATTTTTTGGTGAAGTGATATTCCATTGTATGGAATATACTGAATTTTGTTTATCCTTTCATCAGTTGATGGACATTTTGGTTGTTTACACAACTTGGTTACTATGTTTTTAAATTTTATTAGTATATGTCTTCCATACATGAAGATTACATTCATTTTAGGGAGTAGATACATTTATATAACATATCTTGATATTTTTATTACCTTTCCCATTCCCACCCACCTTACTCCATCCCTAGATCTGCTGTCTCTGTTTTTATTATTATTGTTAATATTAATTTAGTCTCTTTTTAGACATGTAATGTTTACATTCATTGTGCTTATTTGTTACATGTACATGATACATCTTACATCTTTTTACTTCCCCTTATCCCCCTCACCTTGCCTTCAGGCTCTTGGATTCCTTCCCATTTGCAAAAGATCTGTCTCCCTCTTCCTTTCAATCAAAACTTTATTTTGTGCTTTATTTACACTTTGTCATACTCAAATGAGAGGTACCATGTGATGTTTACTCTTATGTGCCTGATTTATTTCACTTAACATTACATTTTAGAGGTGTATCCATTTTCCTACAAATGTCTCAAATTTATCCTTGTTTGTAGCTGAGTAGTATTCCTTTGTGTATAGATACCACATTTTAAAAATCTATTCCTCTGTTGATAGATATACAGGCAGCTGCCAGGATCTGGCTACTATGAATTGTGCTGCTCTAAACATTGGCATGCATGTATCACTGTAATATGATGTCTTTAGCTTTTTGGGAAAATATCTACAAGGGGAATAACTGGGTCAAATGGAATTATAATTTTAATTCTTTGAGAAATATCCATACTGATTTCCATAATGGTTGTACTAGTTTGCATTTGCACCAACAAGGTAGAAGAGACCCTTTTTCACTGCAGCCACAACAGCATTTGTTATTATTTGATTTCTTGATGATTGCCATTCTTTCTGGTGGAAGATGAAATCATAGTGTTGTTTTAACTTGTATTTCTCTAATGGTCAGAGTTATTAAACATTTCTTCATATATGTTCATTGCCCATTTGTACTTCTTCTCAGAACTGTGTTTTCATTTCACTTGCCCACTTTTTGATTGGGTCTTTTATTCTGGGTGGTCTAATTTTTTTGAGTTCCTTATATATTCTCCATATTAGTCCTCTGTCTCAGGAACAGCTGGCAAAAATTTTCCCACTCTGTAAGTTGTCTCTTCACTCTACTGATTTTTTTTCCTTTGTTGTGCAGAACCTTTTAATTTAATGTAATCCCATTTGTTCATTCTTACTGATATTGCTTGGGCAATTGGGGTTCTACTCAGGAAGTCTTTGCCTATATCTATGACTTTAAGTGTTTCACCTACTTTGTCTTGCAGTAGGCTCTTTGTTTCTGTTTTAATGTTTAGATCTTTGATTCAGTTTGATTTTAGTTTAGTACATGGTGAGAGATATGGGTCTAGCATCAATCTTCAGCATATAGATAACCAGTTTTCCAAACTCCATTTGTTAAATAGGCTATCTTTTCTCTAACATGTGTTCTTGGCCCCTTTGTTAAAAATCAGATATATGAATTTGCCCAGGGATATTTCTGTACCCTCTGTTCTGTACCATTGAACATATATCTGTTTTGTGCCAATACCATGCCATTTTTAATCACTATTGCTTTGAAGTATAACTTTGTCAGGTATTGTGATGCCTCCTGCTTTGCTCTTGTTGTCCAGGGTTAATTTTGCTATTCTGGGTTATTTTCTGCTTCCATATTAATTTTAGGATTGTTTTCTCTAGTTCTGCGAGAAATGCTGTTAGTATTTTGATTGGAGTTGCATTAGGGGACTTCTGGGAAGATGGCAGAGTGGTGAGCAGCAGAGAAAGAGCCTCTCTGAGAGTTGCTGTCCAGACACTGGAATATAGCAATATGAGGAAGACAAGGAGGGAAGTGGGGCCCCTGGACCCAGGAAGGATCTGAAAAGAGAATTGAAACCCACGGAGAGAGTGAAGAGAGAAATTTCAACAAACAAGGAGGTAGCTGGCAAAGCTGGCCTAGTACTCACTGTGTGGGAGGACTGGTTCAAACCTGCAGACACAGGGTGACTGCTTGGAACACCAGAGGCCTCCACGGAGACATGCAGCAGTGGAAGGGAACAGTGGATGTGAAGGACTGCACTAGCTTGGGTGAGTGCTGAGGGCTCGGTCATCCCACAGGAGAGAGCAATTGGCTGGGAGCCATCTTGGAGAGGGGCCAAGTGAGCTCAGAACTCAGAACAACTGCTGGGTCCATCCAGCAGCTCCCAGCTGAGTTCAAGCCTGCAGAAGGTGCACTGACTGCTGCAGGCTGAACGGGTCAGATCTCAGCCCCTATGGCCAGAATACAGCCTGAAATTCAGGGGAAATGAAGGTGCAGGCCTGCTGAGATTATCCACTACCCTGCCGTAATGCTACTGCAGGCTTGCTGGAATAAATCAACACAGATATGGACTCTGTCTCCACACATTGCCTAACAGTGCCAGCAGAGGCAAACCTGAAAGTGGACTTTTTTCTTTTCTTTTTTTTTCTCTTTCCTTTTTTTTTTTTTTTGTTCTTTTTATTTTTATTTTTGTGTTCTTCATTGTTTGATCTTATTTTTATATGGGCACAAACGTGGTTCCTAGGTTCTTTGTGGCTCTTGGGCTCTTCTGTTCTTCCTTTTATTTCTTCCTTCTCTCTTTCCCTCCTGTCTTCTGCACCAGTTTCCCAAAGTTAGCGTGATCCCCCTTTGTCCTCCAGCCTTGCTTCTAATCTCTTCCTCTTCTTCTACTTCTCTATTTATTCCCTAACCCCTTTTAAATTTTCTCCCCTGGGGGTAAAATTGACATATTAAGGACTTATTTACTGCATATAATTTTCTGGTTTGTTTTAGATTTTGTTATGCAACCACAAATCTAGTTCATAGGGTTAAAGGTGGAAAATTAATGGTTACCTCAGTTTGTCATTTTCTAGGCTGTGTTTGATGCTATTATTATTGCTGATGGTACCACTTTAGCCAAAGTGACACAATTGTTCTAACAATCTGTTCTTCCTGGTATTCCAAGACTGAGAGTGCCTAAGGGTCACAGAAAATATTATGGGCCAGTGCCAAAGAACCAGGGGCTGGGCCAAACAGGCAGCAACTTCTCATCCCCAATAAATTGAAGTGGTAGGATCTTGCAACAGACTCAAAATCCAAAAACCAGCTACACCTGAAAGACACCTCTCAGAAGCACTCATTTCCTAAGGGTTCTAAATAGTAGCAATAAAACAACTCACCATAGGCAATTTGCAAGCATCAACCCAGGAATTAAACTTAAAAAAAAGAAAGAAAATGAAAAGACACTTAAACAAGATGCAACTCCAGATATCCAGTTCACCAAAGGCAAACCCAGGGGGTAATGAGGTGGGACAATCCAAAAGCCACCCACCTGGCCTCTCTGAAGTGGTAACAACAAACAAAGCAAATGAATGGGGCTCTAGAAAAACTAAAATCAGAAATAATTTCTGAGATAACTACAGAGGTGGTGTCCACAATGAAAACCATGCGTAGTGACTCTAGAGCAGATACAGATAATATAAAAAAGAGGAGTTTAAGAAACCGATGGAGGCTGAACCTCAAGATGGCGGATGAGTAAGAAGCAGGCAGCGAAACTCTCTCTAAAAGTTACCATTGGAACACGGGAATATAGTGACCCGGAAAGCGCAGGAGGGGGGGAGATGCCTCCCCGAAACCCAGAAAAGTTCTGAAGCGCAATCTGGGACCCCCGGCACCAGTGACGGGTGACTTCCAACAAAGAAGAAGGAAAGAAGGAGCAGACCGCACACGAGCACCTTCTACTATCCCGGGAGTTGCAGCGCCGCGGAGGCTCAATTCTACGGACACACAGTGGCAGCTGGCACCCAGGGAGCCCCCACGGAGGATCCTGAGACAGCGGCGGGGCAGGGGAGCAGCGGAGAACGGCGCTGACCGGCGGTGAGTGTCTCTCAGCCACAGCTGCCCCGCGCCAGAGAGCGACGGGCCGGGCGCCATTGTGGGGGGTGTGGCGAAACTCAGAGCGGCTCGGAAACTGCTCTGGGAACTTGTGCTCCGGACAGGGCAGCACGGGGCCTCTCAGGCCCACGAAAGTGTGCTGAGGTCAGCAGGCGAACGAGACTGGACTCTCAGCCACACCTGTCCCACGCCAGAGAGCGACTGGCCCGGCGCCATTGTGGGGGGCGTGGCGAAAAACCAGAGCGGCGGGAACCAGTGCAGGGAACCCGCGCTCCGGACAGCGCGCTGAGCCTCTCAGGCCCAGGGATAGTGAAAGGGCGCTGAGAGCGGAGGCGAGCTAGACTGGTCTCTGCCTGAAAGTACGCGCCTCTGCTCACTGCCCGCCAGAGGGCGCTCCTGCCTTACTGGAACAGACCTGCACAGAACAGGACTCTGTCACCATAGGGTAACTGCCTACAACAGAGTCAACACCTGGAACTGATTCTTTTTATTTTTTTTATTTTTATTTTTATTATTTTTTTTTCTCACTGATTTGTTTTTTGTTCTGGTGAAGGGTTTTTTTGTTTTTGTTTTGTTTTGTTTTGTTTTTTGGTGGGGTTTTATTTTTTTTATTTTTATTTTTTTTGTGGGTACCGGGGGGTCGACCTCAGGACCTCGCACGCCGGCAGGCACCCGTGCCGCTGAGCGATATCACCGGCCGCTTTTTCGTGTGTGGGATCCGGGAGTCGAACTCGGGCCCTTGCGCTTGCCGGGCAGGCGCTTAAGCCGCTGAGCCATCTCACCGGCCCTGGGGTTTTATTTTTGATCTGTCTGTTTTATTGTTTTTATCTTCGTTTTTGTTTCTGTATGTGTATTTGCTCTTTCCTTCATTATTCTCTCTGGTTTTTTATATGAGTGTAAACAGCACCTCTAACATCTTTGTGATTGTGGTTGTGATCTGTTCTTCCTTTTATCCCTTCCTTCTCTTTTTACCACCTGTCCTCTGCACTAGTGTCCCAATTTTAGTGCCATCCCTCTTGGTCCTCTAACCTTACATCTAATTCCTTCCTCTTCTCCCAATACTCTATTTCCTCCTTAACTCATTTTAAATTTAAACTCCTCAAGGAAAAATTGACATACATAGGACTTGTATACTGCATATAATTTTTCTGGTGTGTTTTAGATTTTGTTATATAACCGCAACTCTATACAGCTAAAAGTGGTAAATAACTGGTTAGCTCAGTCTGTCATTTTTTAGGCTGTGTTTGATGCTTTAGTTAACATTATAGCCAAATGTGAAATAATTGTTCTAAACATCTTTCCTTCCTGATATTTCATGATTGAGATTGACTAAGGGACACAGAAAATACAGTGGCACAGTACCAAAGAATCAAGGACTGGGCCAAACAGGTAGCAACTTCGCATACCCAACGAATTGAAGAGGTAGGATCTGGCAGAAAGCTCAAAACCTAAAAGCAAGCTCCACTTGGAAGATACTGCAGAGAAGTAGTCATCTTCTAAAGATCTTAAACACTAGCAATAAAGTAACCTACTATAGGTAATTTGCAAACATCACCCCAGGAATTAAAGAAAGAAAAAATGAGACGACACTTAAACAAGATGCAACCCCACACATCCAATTCACCAAAGGCAAACCTAGGGAGCAACGAGGTGGGACAATCCGAAAGCCACCCACCTGGCCTATCTGAAGTGGTAACAACAAAGCAACTGAATGAGGTTCTGGAAAAAATTAAAACAGAAATAATCTCACAGATAACTGCAGAGATAATGTCTACAATGAAGACCATGCTTAAGGACACTATAGCTGATACAGACAAAAAAATAGATGAACTTAAGAAAACTATAGAAACCATGAATGCTCAGCATAGGAAAGAAATGGAATCCATAAGGCAGATTCAGGCAGATATCCAAGAGATAAAAAATTCCATTGAAAGTATTTGTAGCAGAATAAGCCAATGCGAGGACAGGATCTCAGATATAGAAGACAGGCTTGCAATTAGTGATCATGAAATGGAAAAATTCTTAAAAATAGCAAGGGACCATGAAAAATCAATTCAGCAGCTGCTAGATGACTCAAAGATAAACAATTTAAGAATAATTGGAATAAATGAAAAAGCAGGAGATAGCATCAACGACATTAAAACCTTGTTCAAAGACATAATCAGGGAGAACTTTCTTGGAAGAGAAAAGGAATTTGACACCACTATAAGTGAAGCTTTTAGAACACCAACTAGACATGATCAAAAAAAAACTTCAGCCAGACATATTATAGTCAAGATCCCAGAAATTCAACAGAAGGGCAGAATCTTAAAAGCTGTTAGGGAGAAGAGACAAATCACCTATGAAGGAAAACCCATCAGAATCACAGCTGACTTTTCAGCACAAACCCTCAATTCAAGAAGAGCTTGGAATGATGTATTGCAAGCTCTAAAGGAAAATAATTTTCAGCCCAGATTGATGTACCCTGCAAAACTATCTTTCAAAATTGATGGAGAAATAAAATACTTTCATGACAAAGAACATCTGAGAAAATTTATGACCACCAAACCAGCACTCCAAAATGTTCTGAAGGACATTCTAGAAAGAGATAGGAACCCCAACAGAAGGAATCCACCAGGCAGGGCAAATAATTAAATAGCCGGAAAGCGGAAAAACAAAGAGTGGGAACCAACAATAGGAAAATATCATGACAAGTCAATACATATCAGTTTTAAACATCGATGTTAACGGTCTCAATTCACCAATCAAAAGGCACAGACTGGCGAAATGGATCAAGAAGCAAGATCCAACAATATGCTGTATACAAGAAACACATTTAATTCAGAAAGAAATTCATAGACTGAAAGTCAAAGGATGGAAAACAATACTCCATGCCACAGGAACCCAGAAAAAAGCAGGGGTAGCTATTCTTTTTGCAGACAAAGTGAACTTCAAGCCAAGAAGGATTCAGAGAGATAAAGACGGTCGTTACATCCTTGTAAAGGGAACAATCCAAGAGGAAGAGATAACAATCATAAATATATATGCGTCAAATACCAATGCACCCAGCTATATAAAACAAGTACTAAAGGACATGAAAAATCAAATAAGCACTAATACAATTATATTGGGAGATCTCAATACTCCACTGTCACAAAAAGATAGATCAACTGGACAGAAAATCAATAATGAAATAGTAGAACTGAACCAAACTTTTGAACAAATGGACTTAGTAGATGCCTACAGAGTGTTCCATCCCACAACATCAGAATACACATTTTTCTCAGCTGCACAT
This sequence comes from Erethizon dorsatum, assembly GCA_028451465.1. Taxonomy (NCBI): domain Eukaryota; kingdom Metazoa; phylum Chordata; class Mammalia; order Rodentia; family Erethizontidae; genus Erethizon; species Erethizon dorsatum. The sequence continues at coordinate 45,176,090 of CM051842.1, forward strand.
GGGACGTTCTCCAAAATAGACCACATACTAGCTCATAAAACCTGCTTAAGTAAATGCAAAGGAATTAAAATTATCCCATGCATATTATCAGACCATAGTGCAATGAAATTGGAAATCAATGGCAAAAGATCCCACAAAGCTCCCTAAACACATGGAAATTAAACAGCATCCTCCTGAACAACCAATGGGTCAGAGATGAAATTAAAGAAAAAATTAGTCACTTTCTACAACTGAATGATAATGACAGTACAACATACCGGAACTTATGGGATACAATGAAAGCAGTCCTAAGAGGGAAATTTATAGCATTAAACACTTATATCAGGAAAATAGAGCAAGCGCAAATAAACAACTTAAGGGTGAACCTCGAGCTTCTAGAAAAAGAAGAGCAGGTTAAGCCAAAAGCCCGTACAAGGGAGGAAATTATAAAGATCAGAGCAGAAATTAACGTATTGGAGAATAAAAAAACAATACAAAGAATCAATGAAGCAAAAAGTTGGTTCTTTGAAAGAATAAATATGATTAACAAACCCTTATCCAACCTTATTAAAAAAAGAAAAGAAAAGACTCAAATCCATGCAATTGAAAATGAAAAGGGTGATATCACGACGGACCCTGCAGAAATCCAGAAGATCATCTATACCTATTTTGAAAATTTATATTCTACTAAGATGGAAAATGCAGAAGAAATGGACAGATTCCTAGATTCTTATGAATTACCAAAGCTGAATCAAGAAGATTTAAAAATCCTAAATAAACCAATATCATCCAATGAAATTGAAGATGTAATTAAAAACCTCCCAACAAAGAAAAGCCCAGGCCCTGATGGATTCACTGCCGAATTCTACAAGAAATTTAGAGAAGACCTAACGCCCCTACTTCTCAAACTTTTCAATGAAATTGAAAGGGAAGCAATACTCCCAAATTCATTCCTGGAAGCAAGCATTACCCTGATACCAAAACCAGAGAAGGACCCAACTAAGAAAGAAAACTACAGGCCAATCTCCCTAATGAACATAGATGCAAAAATCCTTAATAAGATACTGGCAAACAGAATCCAACAAATCATCAAGAAGATTATACACCATGACCAAGTTGGATTCATCCCAGGGATGCAGGGATGGTTCAACATACGTAAATCAATAAATGTAATACAGCATATTAACAGAACCAAAGACAAAAATCACATGATCATCTCAATAGATGCAGAAAAAGCTTTTGACAAAGTCCAGCACCTTTTCATGATAAAAACCCTACAGAAAATTGGAATAGAGGGTCTTTATCTCAATCTGGTAAAAGCTATCTATGACAAACCAACAGCCAATATTATACTAAGTGGCCAAAAACTGAAAGCCTTCCCTCTAAAATCAGGAACAAGACAAGGATGTCCACTGTCCCCACTCTTATTCAACATAGTTCTGGAAACTTTAGCCAGAGCGATTAGACAAGAGAAAGAAATAAAAGGAATAATGATTGGAAAGGAAGAAGTTAAATTATCATTATTTGCAGATGACATGATACTCTACGCAGAAGACCCCAAAAACTCCACTAAAAAAATGCTAGATTTAATAAGCAAATTCAGTAGTGTAGCTGGATACAAAGTCAATACTCAAAAGTCAATAGCCTTCCTGTACACAAATAACAAACTTACTGAAAGAGAAATTAGGGAAACAATACCTTTCACAATAACATCCAAAAAAATGAAATACCTAGGAATCAACCTCACGAAGGATGTAAAAGACCTCTATACTGAAAACTACAGTACTCTGAAAAAGGAGATTGAAGAGGATATCAGAAAATGGAAAGATATCCCTTGCTCCTGGATAGGAAGAACCAATATAGTGAAAATGGCCATACTTCCAAAATTGTTATACAGATTTAATGCAATTCCAATCAAAATTCCAACAGCATATCTCACAGAATTAGAGAAAACAATCCTAAAATTCATTTGGAATCAGAAGATACCTAGAATAGCAAAGGCAATTCTGGGCAACAAACGCAAGGCAGGGGGCATCACAATCCCTGACTTGAAATTATACTATAAAGCTACTGTGATAAAAACAGTGTGGTACTGGCAAAAAAACAGACCTGAAGATCAATGGAACAGATTAGAAGATGCTGAAACAACCCCAGACATACTAAGCCACCTTATCTTTGACAAAGGTGCCAAACACATTCGCTGGAAGAAAGATAGCCTCTTTAATAAATGGTGCTGGAAAAACTGGCTCTACACATGCCGAAGATTAAAACTAGATCCATATCTTTCACCATGCACTAAACTAAATTCAAAATGGATCAGAGATCTAAATATTAAAACAGAAACATTAAATCTGCTGGAAGGTAGGATAGGTAAAACCCTTGGAGACATTGGTGTAGGCAAAGACTTTATGAATAAAAACTCAACCGCACAGGAACTATCCCAAAGAATCAACAACTGGGATCTCATCTTATTAAAAAGCTTTTGCACAGCAAGAGAAACCACCAACAGAGTGAAGAGACAACCCACAATGTGGGAAAAAATGTTTGCCAGCTGTTCCTCAGACAAAGGATTACTATCGAGAACACATAAAGAACTCAAAAAAATCAGACCTCCCAAATTTAAAGACCCACTCCAAAAATGGGCATCTGAGATGAATACACATTTCTCAGATGAAGAAATACTAATGGCAAACAAATATACAAAAAAATGTGCAACATCACTAGTCATTCGAGAGATGCAAATTAAAACAACACTGAGATACCATCTCACCCCAGAAAGAATGGCTACTATTAAGAAATCAACTAATAACAAATGCTGGAGGGGCTGTGGGGAAAAAGGAACCCTTCTTCACTGTTGGTGGGAGTGTCAACTGGTACAGCCACTGTGGAAGTCAGTGTGGAGATTCCTCAGAAAACTAGGGTTGGAGGTCCCATTTGACCCAGCTATTCCCCTTCTGGGCATCTTCCCAGAAGAATTAAAAACATCGTACCACAGCGATATATGTGCACCCATGTTTATAGCAGCACAATTTGTAATAGCCAGATCTTGGAAACAACCCAAATGCCCATCAACTGAGGAATGGATAAGAAAGATGTGGTATTTTTATACAATGGAGTACTATTCAGCCATAAAGAAGGATAAACTGGAGATTTTTATAGGTAAATGGATGCAACTCGAGAAAATACTCATAAGTGAAATAAACCAGAAGCACATGTGTAAGCATCGTATTATCTCTCTAGTATGAGAAACTGAAAGAGTAAATAAGATCCAAAATGTACAAATGGTGAATCAAAAAGAAACTGGTCAAAAGGAAAGAGAGACTGGAATAGGGAAAAGAAAGAAGGGAAAGGGAAAAAAAATTGTATATATATATATAAGATGGTTAAGATAGATACACTACCATTTTTACTTAGTTCATTGAAGAGTAAGGTTTGTGCCAATAATGTTTGGACAATTGAATGCTAATGTCTGGTGTCCTGAATAACTAACTTAAAGATAGTAATACGTAATGTATTAACCATTGTTACCCTCCTTTTATGTTGGTTTGAAAATTTGTTCTTCTTTTGATTTGTTTTGTTTTTTCTTCTCTTTAAAAAAAAAAAAAAAAAAGAAACCGATGGAAGCCATGAATGCCCAACATAGGAAAGAAATGCAATCCACAAAACAGATTTATGCAGATATCCAGGAGACTAAATATTCCATTGAAAGTATTCACAGCAGAATGAGCCAATGTGGGGACAGAATATTAGGATGGAGGAAAGGGGAAAGAAAGGAAGGGAAAAAGAAAAAAATACATGACCGTTATACTGCTAGTTTCTCTTAGTTCATTGAAAAGAAAGATTTGTGTTAATATTGTTTGGATAATATTCCATGCCTATATCTTGTACTCTGAGTAAATACTCCAAAGACAGCAATACACAGTGTATTACTGTTACTCTCCTATTATCTTGTTTTGAAATTCTGTTTTTTTTCTTTTTAAAATTAAAAAAAATAAAAAGAATATCAGATATAGAAGACAGGCTTGCAGTTAGTGACCATGAGAAGAAATATTTCTTAAAAATAGCAAGGGACCATGAGAAATCAATCCAGCAGCTACTAGATGAGGCAAAGAAGAATAATATAAAATTGATTGGAATCAATGAAAAAGCAGGAGACAGCACAAATGATATTAAAAAAAAACTGTTCATAGATGTTATGGCAGAAAACTTCCCTGGCAGGGAAAAAATTTGACATACAGATAGGTAAAGCATATAGAACTCCTATTAGCCATGATCAAAAACAATCTAGCCAGGCATATCATAGTCAAGATTCCAGAAATTTAACACAAGAACAGAATGGAGTACATTAAATCTGTGCATCAGTTTTGAGAATATGGCCATTTTGGCTATAGTATTTGTTCTCCTATCCAGGAACAGGAGACCTCTTTCCTTTTTCTGAAGTCCTCTTTAATCTCCTTTTTAAGAGGACTATGGCTTTCATTATAGAGGTCTTTTACTTCCTTGGTCTGGATAATTTCTAGCTATTTAACTTTTCTTCAGGCTATTGTGAATGGTATTGTTTCCCTAATTTCTTTCTGCTTGAGTTAATTATAGTTATACACAAATGTTATCAATTTTTGTGCATAAATTCTGTATCCTGTTACATTGCTGAAATTGGTTATTAATTCAAAGATTTTTTAGTAGAATTCCTTGTGTCTTCTATGTAGAATATCATGTCATCTGCAAATAATGATAATTAGAATTTTTCCTTTCCTATATGTATCTTTTATTTCCTTCTCTTGCCTGATAGCTCTGGATAATGTTTTGAGTACTATGTTAAAACACAAGTGGAAATAATGTTAGTGCACATCCCTGTCTTTTTCCTAATTTAAAAGGGAGTTTCCCATTTTTTACATTTAATGTGATTTTGGCCATTGGTCTGTAATAAATGGCTTTTCTCATATTCAGGTAAGGTTCTTGTATAACTATTTTCTTCAGAGTTTTTATCATGAAGGTGTGTAGGATTTTATGAAAAGCTTTTTTCTGTATCTATTGATATAATCGTGTGGTTTATTTCCTTGCTTCTCTTCATGTAATGCATTACATTAAGTGATTTGTGTATGTTGAAGCACCCTTGCAACTCTGGGATGAATATATGTGGTTAGGATTATGATCCTTTCAATAGTGTGTTGCATTCTATTTGGCAATATCTTTTTGAGGATTTTTGTGTTCATTAAGGAGAGTGTCCTGTACTTTTCTTTTTTAGTTGTGTCTTTGTCTAGTTTGGGAATCAGAGTAATGAAAGGTTCAAGCAATGAGTCAGGAAGCTCTCTTTCCCTTTCAATTTTATTGAAATCTTTGAGGAGTATTGGTGATATAATGTAGTTAAATTTTTTGTAGAATACAGCAATAAATCCATCAGGTTCTGGGCTTCTTTTTTTTAAGTTGGTAGGTTTTTAAACAAATTGTCTCAATTTCATTTCTTGTTATTATTCAAATTTTTTGTCATCTTGGCTTAGTTTTGGTAATTTGTAAGAGATCAATGTTATGGTTTGTGTCTAGATGTCCCCCCAAAGTGTCATGCAGTCATAGTATTTTTTCAGAGGTGGCTGAATCTAAAGTGTGTGATTCCCCTTCTTATTTACAAAAACTTTGTTTCCATTTTATCTTTCTTTTCTCATTTATTTTCCCTTTTCCCTTACTTTCTCCCTCCCCCCTCCCTTCAGTCCCTTCCCATTTGAATGTTTTTTTTTTCCTATTTCACAATACCTTTTGGCCCTTATTTACATTTACAGTTTCTCACATTAGAGAAACAATGTGATATTTATACATGCGTGTCCAATTCATTCCACTTTAGAATATGGTCTCTAGATGCATCCATTTACTTGTGAATATCTCAAGTTTACCCTTCTTTATGGCTGGTTAGTACTCCATTGTATTAAAAAAAACCCACATACTGTTTATCCATCAGTTGATGGGCATTTTGGCTGTTTCCAAGATTTAGCTCTTACAGACTATGTTACAATGTACATGGGAGTGCATATATCACTGTGGCATGATGCTTTTATTTCTTTCAGGAAGATACCAAGAAAGGGGATAACTGGGTCAAATAGAACCTCTACTCCTAGGTTTTGAGGAATCTCCACACCGATTTGCACAGTTGTTGCACCAGTCTACACTCCCCACTAACAGTGGAGAAAGTTTCATTTCCCCCACAGCCCATCCAGTACTAGTTATTGGTTGATTTCTTGACAATTACCGTTCTTCGTACAGTGAGATAAAATCTCAGCATTGTTTTAATTTGTATCTCTTGAATGACTAGTGATGTTGAATATTTTTTCATATATCTTTTTGCCATTTGTACTTCATCTGAGAAGTTTGTTTTCATCTCAAATGCCCATTTTTGGATTGTGTCTTTAATTTGGGGGACATTGATGCTTTTCAGTTCTTTATATATTCTAGATATCAGTCTAGTTTGTGGAACAGATGACAAAATCTTTTCCCACTCTCTGGGTTATCTCTTTACACTGTCGGTAATTTCTTTTGCTGTGTAAAAGCTTTTTAATAGGATGAGATCCCAGTTGTGGATTCTTTGTAAATTTGCTGTGTAATTGGAATTTTGATAAAGTATTTGCCTACTCCTCTGTCCTCAAGTGACTATCAATTCTATCTTCTAGGTGATTGATTGCTCCTGTTTTAATATTTACATCTTTGATCCATTTTTATTTTAGTTTAGTACATGGTGAGAGACATGGATCCATTTTTACTCTGTGGAACATGGAAAGCCAGTTTTTCCAGCGCCATTTATTAAAGAGGCTCTCTTTCTTCCAGTGAGGGTATTTGGCCCCCTTGTCAAAGATAAAATTGCTGAGTGTTTTTGGAGTTGTTTCTGCATCTTCTAATCTGTTCCATGGATCCTCAGCTCTGTTTGTTTGTTTGTTTGTACCATGTTGTTTTTATCACAATAGCTCTGTAGTATAACTTGAAATCAGGGATAGTGGTGCCTACTCTGCCTTTTCTGCAAACAATTTTTTTTTTTTGCTATTCTAGGTCTCCATGGTTCTGAATAAATTTTAGAAATGCTTTCTCTAGTTCTGTGAGGTATGTAATTGGTAGATTCATCAGGCTTACATTTAATCTCTGTAACTATTTTGGGAGTATGGCCATTTTTACTGTTTGTACTTCCTACTCAACAGCAAGAGATATCTTCCCATTTTCTGATATCCTCTTACATCTCCTTTTGCAGAGTACTGTAGTTTTCAGTGTAAAGATCTTTTACTTCCTTTGATTGATTCCTAAATGTTTCACTTTCTTAAATGCTATTGTGAAAGGTGTGCTTTCACTAATTTCTCTCTCAGTAAGTTTATTACTTTTGTACAAGAATGCTATTGATTTTTGAGTGTTGACTTTGTATCCAGCTATGTGACTGAATTTGGTTATTAAATCTAGAAGTCTTTTGGTGGAGTTTTTGTGGTCTTCTATGTAGAGTATCATATTATTTGCATATAATGATATTTTAACTTTTTCCTTTACTATCATTATTCCTTTTATTTCTTTCTCTTCTCTAATTGCTCTGGCTAATGTTTCCAGAACTATATTGAATAGGAGTGGAGAAGTAGGTATCCTTGTCCTATTCCTGATTTTAGAAAGAAAGCTTTCAGCTTTTGACCATTTAGTATGATGTTGGCTGTTGGTTTGTCATAGATAGATTTTATCAGATTGATATAAACCTCTCCTATTCCAATTTTCTGTAGGATGTTTTTAATCATGAATGGGTGGTGGACTTTGTCAATGCTATTTCTGGGTCTATTGAGATGATCATGTGTTTTTCTTTTTTTTTTTTGTCCTTGGCTCTGTTGATATGGTGCATTACACTTACTGACTTGGGCATGTTGAAACATCCCTACATCCCTGGGATGAATCCTACTTGGTCATGGTATATAATCTTCTTTATGGTTTGCTGTATTCTGTTTGCCAGTATCTTATTGAGGACTTTTTCATTTAATGTTCATTAGGGAGATTGGCCTGCAGTTCTGGTTTTTGGTTGGGTCCTTCTCTGTTTTTGGTATCAGGCTAATGCTTGTTTCCAGTAATGACTTCAGGAGTATTAAGTCTCTTACAATTTCAATACAAAATTTAAAGTGTAGTGGCATTAGATTTTCTCTAAATTTCTTGTAGAATTTAGCAGTGAATCCATCAGGACCTGTGCTTTTCTTTGTTGGTAGGTTTTAAATTACATTTTCAATTTCATTCACTGATATTGGGTTATTTAGAATTTTTGCATCTTCTTGATTCAGCTTTGATAATTCATATGTATCTAGGAATCTGTCCATTTCTTCTGTGTTTTCCACCTTATTAGAATAAAGATACCAAGAAGGGGAATAGCTGGGTCAAATGGAACCTCTAGTGCTAGTTTTTTGCAGAATCTCCACACTGATTTCCACAGTGGTTGCACCAGTCTACACTCCCACCAACAGTGGAGAACATTTTTATTAGCTTTTTTTTTTTTTACTTATATGTGTTTCTTGTATACAGCATATTGTTGGATCTTGTTTCTTGATCCATGCTGCCAATCTGTTTCTTTTGATTGGTGAATTGAGGATATTTACATTGATGGTTATAACTGATATGTATTGGCTTGTTGTTATGGTTTGTGTCTAGATGTCCCCCCAAAGCCTCATGCAGTCAAGGGGGCAGGCTTCTAGAGTTTGTGAATGATTCATTGTCTAGTGCTGGGATTGTTGGTGTGAGTGCTACACCCACCGGGGCAGATAGCCTGCATACAATATAAGGGAGGGAAAGAGGCTTGCTCTCTCTCTTGCGCTCCTCCCTTTTTGCTCTCATGGCTTTTGCTGTTTTCCACCACCATGAGCTGTTGCCCCCCTTCCATGTGCCACTCTGCCTTGGAGCCAGCCAAGTATGGACTGAAACCTCTATAAACTGTGAGCTAAGTAAACCTTTCCTTCCCTAATTTGGGGCATCAGGTATTTTGTCTCAGCAGTGATAGAAAAGTAACCAACACAGAATTTGGTACCAGAGAAGTGGGGTCGTTGCTGTGACTGTACCTGACTATGTGGTTCAAGAGCCTTTGGAAATAGCTTATGGGAAGAGTTTAGAAAGGTTTGGAGATGTCACCTGAAAGCATAGAGCTGGAATGCTTTAGGCTGTTCTGTATGGGAGATCCTGGTCAGAGCTCAGAAGACCAGAAGGCTGATAGAAGTCCTGCTGGTAAAGACCAAGCTCAGGAGGTTTCTGCTGGGAAGAAGGACTGCATTGGCTGCTGGTCCCCAGAACATGTGTGTTATGGCTTGGCAGAAAGTTTGTCTGCATTTTGTTCATGTCCAGAGACTGTCTGTGACTGAGATTAAGGGTGGTAGACTAATTAAACTGGCAGAAAAGATTTCAAGGCAGTTGAATGTTGAGGTGGTGGCATGGCTGTGGTTGGGGGCTTTTAGCCAGATTTATGTTGAGAATCAAGAGCAAAGTGCTCAGCAGGATGATTTAAAATGTGAGTTTGGCCAGAAAGGAAGCTCTAGTAAAGCTGTGGACTACAAAGATAGAGCTGAGGAGATCTTGATTGCTGAGAAGGAACAGAATAGAAAAGATGGCCTGAGGACATCACAAGAAGCAGCAAGTCTCCACACTTTGCAGCCTCAAAACCACAAAAGTGAAAGACTTTGCTTTGAGGAGAAAGTCGCAGAGCACCAGGTTCCAGAATGGTGATGGCATAGAGAATTTGTTCCTCAGCATCAGGTTTACAGTACTCAGTGATCCAGGCACTTGACCCCTAAAGCCAAGAGAGAAGAAAGCCTGGCTACTGCTCCAGCTGGCAGCGGATCTGGGCATCCTCCACATGGCACTGGTTTTAGGTGCATGCAGAATGCAATAGTTCTGAGGTTAAAAAGCATTCCACCCAGATTTCAGAAGAAGGCCTGGGAGGCTAGGCAGTGTACCCCAGAGAGGGCAGTGTGTGAAGCTGTGAGGGTGAAGCCAAAGGTTCAGTGGAGACCCCAGAAGATTGGAAATGCCAGGAATGTGGATCATCTAAGGAAAGTTGCAAGGAGGGAGCAAAGCTGACCTAAGAGAGAAGCCATGGGAGCTACAACCACCAGAAGTGCCATAGGGGCAGAGTCATGCAAATGCTTTGGAGCTCACAACTTGTCACAGATTGCTTTGGATATCCCACATGGAACTATAGGACTTAATGTTTGCCCAGCTGAGTGTTGGACTTGCTTTGGTCCCATTTCTTTTTATCCCCCTGTTTTCAACTTTTGAAACGGAAATGTCCATCTTGTGCTGTTGAATGTTGGAAGTGTTTAACTTTCTTTTCATTTGTACAGGGGCTCACAGCTAAGAGTTTGCCTTAAATCTTAGAAGAGGCTTGGGCTTTGAACTTTTGAGCAATGCTGAAACTGTTAGGACTTTGGCAACTATTAGAGATGGACTAAAATGCCTTTTGCATATAGGGATGTGTGTGAGTCTTTGGGGGGCCAGGGGCGGATTGTTATGGTTTGTGTCTAGATGTCCCCCCAAAGCCTCATGCAGTCAAGGGGGCAGGCTTCTAGAGTTTGTGATTGATTCATTGTCTAGTGCTGGGATTGTGGGAGTGAGTACTACACACACCCTGAGGCAGGTAACCTGCATACAATATAAGGGAGGGAAAGAGGCTTGCTCTCTCTCTCTCTCTCACTCCTCCCTTTTTGCTCTTGTGGCTTTTGCTGTTTTCCACCACCATGAACTGTTGCCCCTCTGCCATGTGCCACTCTGCCTTGGAGCCAGCCAAGTATGGACTGAAACCTCCACAAACTGTGAGCTAAATAAACCTTTCCTTCCTTAATTTGGGGCATCAGGTATTTTGTCTCAGCAATGAGAGAAAAGCAACCAACACACTTGTCTTTGTAATGTTATTTTCTTGTTGGTTCCCTACATTTCCCCTCTGCTTAATTGCTTGCCCTGCTTGGTGGTTTCTTTCTGATGTTGTTCTTGGAATTGTGGACATTTTTATCCTGTCTAGAATATCTTTCACTACCCTTTGTAGTGTTGGTTTGGTGATCATTAATTTCTTTAGTTGTTCTTTGTCACGGAAGTATCTTATTTCTCCATTAATTTTGAAAGATAGTTTTGCAGGGTACATCAATCTGGGTTGGAAGTTGTTTTCTTTCAGGACTTGAAATACTTCACTCCAAGCTCTTCTTGACTTGAGGGTTTATGATGAGAAGTCTGCCGTGATTCTGATGGACTTTTCTTTATAGGTGATCTGTTTCTTTTCTCTAACATCTTTTAATATTTTTTTCTTGTGCTGAATTCTGGGATCTTGATTATTATATCTGGGAGTAGATTTATTTTGGTTATGCCTGTTTGGAGTTCTATATGCTTCACTTATCTGTATGTCAGATTCTTTCCCCATGCTTGGGAAATTTTCTGCTATTACTTTTGCAAATAGCTTTTTTATGTCATTTGTGTTGGCTCCTGCTTTTTCATGGACACCAATTATTCTTATATTATTTTTCTTTGCATCATCTTGCAGCTGCTGAATTGTTATTTCCTGCTCTTTTGTTATTTTCAAGAGATCTTTCCTTTCATGATCCCTAGCCAAGATCCTGTCTTCAGGATCTGAAAGTCTGTCTTCAGTTTTCTTCAAGCAGTTTTGCCAGCTTTCAATGGAGTTTTTAATTTCCTGGATATCTGAATCCATTTCATGCATTGTATTTCTTTCCTATATTGATCATTCATGGTTTCCATTCTCTTGCTATCATCATCTATTTTTTTATCTATCTCTACTCTAGATTTGCTGAGCAAGTCCTTTATGAATGTTGACATTTCTTTTTTTTACCTGAGAGATTATTTCTGATCTAATTTCCTCTATAGCCTCATGGATTTGTTTCTTTACTTCAGTTGCTATCATTTCAGAAATTTCAAATGTGTGTCTTCTAATTTCTTCTATGTCGATGTCTCCTGGACTTGTTCTGTGTGGGGTGAAGGTCTGAGATTGCATTTCACTTCTTTTTCTTGTCATTTTTGAGTCTCAGATTTTTTCCATGCTGGTAGCTGGTCACTGCAGTGTAGTGGGAGGGGCCATGCACCTGTGTTCCTCCGGCAGAGCCAGTTATGGAGTCCTGGATTCTTCCTGCCCCTGGATTTGATGTTGCATGGGATATTTCCATGCCTCTAGTTCCACCTGTCCATCTCGTGCACCTTATCCAGGATCCGACTGTGTCGCTGGCATTCCCACAGGTCTGCAGGCCACTCCTGTCACCAGCCATGCCATCCTGGGGCAATGGAGGAAGAGAGGGGCAAGGACTCAGACTCCTCTCATCAGCCATGCCCTCCCAGGGCAATGGAGTGCCAGTATTTTTATCTTCTCTAAGTGTGAAATGGTCAGGTAATTATTTCTTTGGTCCCCCTCCCCTTTTTAATATACTTATGAGAGGAAGTTTAAGTGGTGAAACAACAGGCTGAAAAGGTGTCTCTTCCACCAGGACACCCCATGCCACAGCAGCCTCACTGAAATGCACATTCTTCCAGGCAGCACATGGAACTTTCTCTAAATACACCACATGCTACTCATAAAGCATATGCAGAAGAATAAAAATACCATTGCATATTATCAGATCATAGAGCAATAAAACTAGAAATCAATGGCAAAAAACCACAGAAGTCATGCAAACACAAACAAATTAAACAATACATTTTAGAATAATCAATTTATCACAGAAAATGTCAAGGAGGAAATAAAGTATTTCCTAGACTCAAATGATACTATCAGTACAACATATACTGACACACAATGAAAGCATTCCTAAGAGTGAAGTTTATACTTATGAATGCCCACAATAGAAAAACAGAGTGTGCCAGGTGTGGCAGCACACTTCTGTAATCCCAGCACTTGGAAGGCTGAGGCAGGAGGATCCATGAATTTGAGGCCAGCCTGGGCTGCTTAGTGAGTTCAAGGCCAGCCTGAACTACATAGTGCAACCCTTTCTCAATAAAAACCAAAGGAAGAAAGAAGAAGAGGAGGAGGAGGAGGAGGAGGAGGAGAATAAGAATAAGAAGAACAGAAAAACAGAGGGAGCCCAAATAAACAACCTAATGATACACCTCAAGGACTTGGAGAAATATGTACGATACAAATCCTAAGCTACTACAAGGAAATTATGAAGATCAGAGAAGAAATTAATAAAAGAATAAAAAATACAAGGAATCAATGAATTGAAGAGCTGGTTTTTCAAAAACAAATAAAATAGAGAAACTCTTACCTAATACTACCAAAAAAGTAAAGAGAAGGCCTAAATTAAGGCAATTAGAAAAAAAAAGGCAAAATCACAACACTGCTATAATCCAAAAGATTATTAGTAACTACTTTGAAAATCTGTACTCCTATAAATTGGAGAATCCAGAAGAAATGGACACATTCTTAGATGCATGTGAGCTACTAAAATTGAACCTATAAGATATAAAAATACTAAATAATTCAATAACAGGTAAAGAAATTGAAGCAATAATAAAAAACCTATCAACAAAGAAAAGCCCAGCACAGATGATTCACCACTGAATTTTACAAGAACTTCACAGAAGATCTAATGCAAATACTCCTCAAACTCTTTAATCAAATTGAAACAAAAGTATTCCCAAAATCAATCATGAAAGCTAGTATTACCCTGACTCCCAAACCAGAAAAAAATGCAACCAAAAGCCGGGGATATAGCTCAGTGGCACAGCACCTGCCTGGCAAGTACAAGGTCATGATTTCAATTCCTGGTACCAAAAAAAAAAAAATAATAATAATGATGATGATGCAACCAAAAGAGAAAATTACAGGCAAATCTCTAATGAACATAGATACAAAAAATCCTCAGCAAGATACTGGCAAACAGAATGCACTGAATCATCAAAAAGGTCACATATTATGACCAACTAAGCTTCATCCCAGGGATGAAAGGATAGTACAACATATGCAAATCAATAAATGTAGGACATCACATAAAGAAAAGCAAAGACAAAAATCACATGATTACTTCAATAGATGCAGAAAAGGCCTTTGACAAAATCCAGCATCCATTCACTATATGGAAAAAGAAATCTGAAGAAAATAGGCATAGAAGGACCTTATCTCAATCTGATAAAAGCCATTTACAAGAAACCAATTGTCCACATCATATTAAATGGGGGAAACCTAAAAGCTGTCCTTCTAAAATCAGGAACAAAAAAGAATACCCACTACCACCATTTGAGGTCAATATAGTTCTTTAAATATTAGCCAAAAAATTCAGGAAAGAGAAATAAATAAAAGGGATATGTATAAAGGAGGAGGTCAAATTGTCATTACTAGCCGATGAAATGACACTCTACATACATGATCCAAAAAAGTCCACCAACAAACTCCTAAAGTAACAAAACCCACTAATATAGCAAGATACAAAATCAACACACATAAATCAATACGATTCTTGTATACTAATAATAAACTCATCAAGAAAGAAATTAGGAAATCAATCCCATTCACAAAAGAATCAAGAAAAATTAAGTACTTAGGAATGAACCTAACAATAGAGTGAAAGAACTTTACAACAAAAAATACGGTACTCTAAAAGAAAAAGATTGAAGACGACATCAAAAACTGGAAAGAGGGCCAGGGATATAGTCCTGAGTTCAATTCCCAGTAAAAAACAAAACCTGGAAAGAGTTTTCCTGTTCCTAAAAAGACAGAACCAATATTGTCTAAATGGCCATACTTCTAAAACTGATAATAAAATTTTAACAATGCCAATTAAAATACCAGTAGAATTCCTTACAGCTAAGTAAATCAAACCTAAAGTTCTTATGAAACCCAAAGAGACCAAGAATAGCAAAAGCAAGAACAAAACAATCCCAGATTTCAAGTTATATTAAAAAGCTACAGGGATAAAAACAGCATGATATTGGCACAAAAATAGATATGTGGATCAATGGAAGAGAATAGAGGATGCAAAAACAACTCCAGGCACATTGAGCTATCTGATTTTGACAGAGATGCCAGAAACACACTCTGAAGGAAAGATAGCCTCTTCAGCAATTTGTGCTTGGAAAATTGGCTATCTACATGCCAAAAAATTGAATCTAGACCCATATCTCTCACCATGTACTAAAACAAAATTAAAATGGGTCAAAGATGTAAATGTTAAAATGGAAACAATCTGCTGGAAGATAAAATGGGTAAAACTGTTGAAGAAATACGTGTAGGTGAGGGCTTTCATAAAGGCAACACTGGTTGCACAAGAAACAGTAACAAGAATCAAAAATGGGATTATATCAAATTAAAAACCTTTTGTACAGCAAAAGATACAACCTACATAGTGATGAGATAACTTACAAAATGGGAAAATTATTGCCAGCTATTCTTCAGTCACAGCTTTAATACCTAGAATATATAAAGAAATCATGGGCCAGTGAGATAGCTCAGCAGCATAAGCGCCTGCCTGGCAAGCGCGAGGTCCTGAGTTCGACTCCCGGAACCCACATACCAAAAAAAGGGCCGGTGATATCTCTCAGGGGCACGGGCACCTGCTGGTGTACGAGGTCCTGAGTTTGACCCCCAGTGCCCACAAAAAAAGAAATCATAAAATTGGACCCCCAAAATAAAAGACCCAATCAAAAAATGGGCAACTGACAGGAATAGACATTTCTCAGGAAAAGTACAAATGGCCCATAAATACATGAAAAAATGTTTAAGATCTCTGGCCTGTAAGGAAATAAAAAAACAACTCTGAGATTCCTTATTACTCCAGAAAGAATGGCTATCATAAACAAAAAATCAAACAATACCAAATGCTGGCAAGGTTGCAGGAAAAAAATGGAACCCTCCTTTATTGTTGGTAGGAATGTAAACTAATACAACCACTATGGAAATCACTCTGAAAATTTTTTTAAAAACTAAAACTATATATTCTATTCTCTCCAACAATTCCTCTTTTAGGCAACTTCCTGAAAGAGTTAAAGACATCCTATTACAGTGGGACATGCATACTCATGTTCATAGCTGCACAATTTATAACAGATAAATCTTGGAAGCAAGTTATATGTCTATCAACAGATAAATGGGTAAAGAAAGTGTGGTATTTACATACAATGAAGTACTACCCTACCACATAAGAGGACAAACTTGAGTCTTTTGTAGGAAAATGGGTGTGCCTTGAGACCATAATATTAAGTGAAATAAATCAGACACCCAAGCTTAAATACCACTTGGTTTCTTTCATATGAGAAACCAAAAATATAAATAAAAGAAGAATAAAATATAGATAATAGGAAAGAAGGAGGCAGGTTCTTGCAAAGGAAAGCAGACCAAGAGATTTAGGAAGGAGAGAGGAAGGGGATGAAAAAAGAACTGAATATGTTATGTACATGTACCAACTTCCCACAAGGAAAGAAATCATTATATACTACAAGCATGCACAGTACTAGTAAATTTTTAAAATTTCAAATAAAGACATGAGCCAACCCTGCATAAAAAGCCAAATAGATAAATCTTTTTTTTATTTTAAAGAGAAAAAACAATGATACAGAATTTCAAAACAAGATAATAGATTATACAACTTTAGCAAAAGATGGAAAGAAAAGACCTATATCAGCATGATTAGAAATGAAAAATGTGAAGTCACAACAGACACTGCTGGAATCCAGATTACTAGTAACTACTTGAAAAAACTATGCTCCAATAAATTGAAAATCCAGAGGAAATGGATAAATTTCTAGATACATGTGAATTACCAAAACTGAACAAAGAAGACAGAAAACCAATAACAGACAAGGTAATTGAAGATTAATGAAAAACCTACCAACTAAGAAAATCCCAGGATCTGATGGATTCATCGCTCCATTCTAGAACTTCAGGGAAGATCTAATGCCAGTACTCCTCAAACTGTTTAATGAAATTGAAAGGGAAGGAGTGGTGCCAACCTCATTCCTGGAAACTAGCATTACCTTGACTGTAAAACCAGACATGGACTCAAGAAATAGAAAACTACAGACCAATCTCCTTAATGAATATAGATGTAAAAATCCTCCACAGGATATTAGCAAAGAGAATATAACAAATCATTTAAAAGATCATACATCATGACCAAATAGCTTCATACCAGGGTTGCAAGAATGTTCAACATATGCAAATAAATAAATGTAATACATCACATAAACAGAAGCAAGAACAAAAAAACATGATTATCTCAATAGTTGCAGAAAAAGCCCTTCACAAAATTCAACACCCATTCATGATAAAAGACAACCCTGATGAAAGTAGGTATAGAAGGACCTTATCTCAATCTGATAATAGCCATTTATGAGAAATATACAGCCAACATCACATTAAATGGGGAAAATTAAAAGCTTTTACTCTAAAATCAAATACAAAAAAAATATCCACTCTCACAGCTCCTGCTCAATATAGTACTCAGAACTTTAGCTACCACAATCAGGCAAGTGAAAGAAATAAAAGGGATCCATAATACAGCAATGGATGAAGTCAAACTATCCTTCTTCATGGGTGACATAATACTTTACACAAAATACCCAAAAAGTCCAACCAAAAGACTCCTAAAACTAACAGGAAAATAAAGCAAGATAGCATTATAAAAAATCAACCCACACAAATCAATAGTGTTTCTGTACATCAATAATGAACACACTGAGAAAGCTCTTTTAAAAAGTCCTGCTAAACCCAAAGCATTAAATATTATTCAACAACCTAAAAGAGTAATCTACCAAGATATGCAAAAAATTGGATGAGTATCAGGGTTATAATGCTAAGTGAAAAAGTCAATCTCAAAATATTATATACTGTATAATTCCATTTATATAATGTTTTCAAATAACAAAATGATAGGAAATGGAAAAATGATTACTGGTTGGCAGATAGATGGTGATGGAGTAGGTGGAGTGTGTAATTATAAAGGGTAAGCACAAAGGAAATATTTGTGTGAATGAATACTGTTGTAGATAAATTTTTATATAATAACAATGCAAAAGTATCACATTTCTAATTGTGTTTGTATGTACTGTTTTATACTGAGGTTTGAATCTAGTGCCTTTGCACTGAGCTACATCCTCAGCCATTTCTTTTTTTTGGGGGGGTACCGGGGGTCGAACTCAGGACCTCACATGCCAGCAGGTGCCCATGTCACTGAGCGATATCACTGGCCCTTTTTTCGTATGTGGGTTCCGGGAGTCAAACTCTGGCCCTCACTCTTGCCAGGTAGGCACTTACACCACTGAGCCAT
Source organism: Erethizon dorsatum (assembly GCA_028451465.1). NCBI lineage: Eukaryota > Metazoa > Chordata > Mammalia > Rodentia > Erethizontidae > Erethizon > Erethizon dorsatum. Next base: position 45,194,299 of record CM051842.1, read on the forward strand.
CTCACCAGCCCCAAGCCATTTCTTATATTTATTTTGAGACTGAGTCTCTCTAAGTCACTAAGTTGCCCAGTCTGGGCTCTAATTTACAATCCTATCACTTCAGCATTCCCAAATCCTAAGGTTACAGGCATGTGCAACCATGGCTAAGTAAATTTTTAGTTTTATATTATAATTATGTAAGATCCACCCAAGAAAGGAAACTAGGTGATCATGGGATGTTTCAGAAATGTCTTTGCAATGTCCTGTGAGTCTACAACTTCAAAATAAAAGCCTAAAAATAAGTTAAATCATATTGCTATTCCATTCAAAATCCTACAATGATTATTTATTTCACTCAGAGTAAAATCCCAAAATCCTTTGTTTTCCAGGACTTATGTCACCCTTGTCAATTTTCTGACCTGGTCTTCCAATATCCCCTTCACTCACTCTACTCTAACTACACTATTCTCCTTACTATTTCTTGAAAATGCCTGGCATGTTCCAGCCTTAGGCCCTTGATCAAGCTAGAAATTTATTTTTTTATTTTATGGAAAAAAGGTAAAACAAAATTTAATTACAAAATAATAGGAGAATAATAATAGTTAATACATTACATGTTGTTATCTTTAAAGTAGCTGCTCAGGGTACAAGATATGGTCATAAAAATTTCTCCAATCAATATTAGCACAAACCTTCCTTTTTAATGAACTAAGAGACACTAATAGTATAACTGACTTGCATTTTTTCCCTACTGTCCTTTCCCTCTCACCCATCCTAGTTCCTTTCTCCTTTTGAACAATTTCTTCCCATCTCACAATATCTATTGTATATTTTATCATTACTTTTTCATTTTTTTTATTTTAAAGAGAAGAAAAAACAAAACAAATCAAAAGAAGAACAAATTTTCAAAACAACATAATAGGAGGGTAACAATGGTTAATACATTACGTATTACTATCTTTAAGTTAGTTATTCAGGACACCAGACATTAGCATTCAATTGTCCAGACATTCTTGGCACAAACCTTACTCTTCAATGAACTAAGTAAAAATGGTAGTGTATCTATCTTAACCATCTTATATATATATATATATATATACAATTTTTTTCCCTTTCCCTTCTTTCTTTTCCCTATTCCAGTCTCTCTTTCCTTTTGACCAGTTTCTTTTTGATTCACCATATCTATTGTACATTTTGGATCCCATTCACTCCTTCAGTTTCTCATACTACAGAGATAATAAGATGCTTACACATGTGCTTCTGGTTTATTTCACTTATGAGTATTTTCTCGAGTTGCATCCATTTACCTATAAAAGTCTCCAGTTTATCCTTCTTTATGGCTGAATAATACTCCACTGTATAAAAATACCACATCTTTCTTATCCATTCCTCAGTAGATGGGCATTTGGGTTGTTTCCAAGATCTGGCTATTACAAATTGTGCTGCTATAAACATGGGTGCACATATATCGCTGTGGTACGATGTTTTTAATTCTTCTGGGAAGATGCCCAGAAGGGGAATAGCTGGGTCAAATGGGACCTCCAACCCTAGTTTTCTGAGGAATCTCCACACTGACTTCCACAGTGGCTGTACCAGTCGACACTCCCACCAACAGTGAAGAAGGGTTCCTTTTTCCCCACAGCCCCTCCAGCATTTGTTATTAGTTGATTTCTTAATAGTAGCCATTCTTTCTGGGGTGAGATGGTATCTCAGTGTTGTTTTAATTTGCATCTCTCGAATGACTAGTGATGTTGCACATTTTTTTGTATATTTGTTTGCCATTAGTATTTCTTCATCTGAGAAATGTGTATTCATCTCAGATGCCCATTTTTGGAGTGGGTCTTTAAATTTGGGAGGTCTGATTTTTTTGAGTTCTTTATGTGTTCTCGATAGTAATCCTTTGTCTGAGGAACAGCTGGCAAACATTTTTTCCCACATTGTGGGTTGTCTCTTCACTCTGTTGGTGGTTTCTCTTGCTGTGCAAAAGCTTTTTAATAAGATGAGATCCCAGTTGTTGATTCTTTGGGATAGTTCCCGTGCGGTTGAGTTTTTATTCATAAAGTCTTTGCCTACACCAATGTCTCCAAGGGTTTTACCTATCCTACCTTCCAGCAGATTTAATGTTTCTGTTTTAATATTTAGATCTCTGATCCATTTTGAATTTAGTTTAGTGCATGGTGAAAGATATGGATCTAGTTTTAATCTTCGGCATGTGTAGAGCCAGTTTTTCCAGCACCATTTATTAAAGAGGCTATCTTTCTTCCAGCGAATGTGTTTGGCACCTTTGTCAAAGGTAAGGGGGCTTAGTATGTCTGGGGTTGTTTCAGCATCTTCTAATCTGTTCCATTGATCTTCAGGTCTGTTTTTTTGCCAGTACCACACTGTTTTTATCACAGTAGCTTTATAGTATAATTTCAAGTCGGGGATTGTGATGCCCCCTGCCTTGCCTTTGTTGCCCAGAATTGCCTTTGCTATTCTAGGTCTCTTCTGATTCCAAATGAATTTTAGGATTGTTTTCTCTAATTCTGTGAGATATGCTGTTGGAATTTTGATTGGAATTGCATTAAATCTGTATAACAATTTTGGAAGTATGGCCATTTTCACTATATTGGTTCTTCCTATCCAGGAGCAAGGGATATCTTTCCATTTTCTGATATCCTCTTCAATCTCCTTTTTCAGAGTACTGTAGTTTTCAGTATAGAGGTCTTTTACATCCTTCGTGAGGTTGATTCCTAGGTATTTCATTTTTTTGGATGTTATTGTGAAAGGTATTGTTTCCCTAATTTCTCTTTCAGTAAGTTTGTTATTTGTGTACAGGAAGGCTATTGACTTTTGAGTATTGACTTTGTATCAGGCTACACTACTGAATTTGCTTATTAAATCTAGCAATTGTTTAGTGGAGTTTTTGGGGTCTTCTGTGTAGAGTATCATGTCATCTGCAAATAATGATAATTTAACTTCTTCCTTTCCAATCATTATTCCTTTTATTTCTTTCTCTTGTCTAATCGCTCTGGCCAAAGTTTCCAGAACTATGTTGAATAAGAGTGGGGACAGTGGACATCCTTGTCTTGTTCCTGATTTTAGAGGGAAGGCTTTCAGTTTTTGGCCATTTAGTATAATATTGGCTGTTGGTTTGTCATAGATAGCTTTTACCAGATTGAGATAAAGACCCTCTATTCCAATTTTCTGTAGGGTTTTTATCATGAAAAGGTGCTGGACTTTGTCAAAAGCTTTTTCTGCATCTATTGAGATGATCATGTGATTTTTGTCTTTGGTTCTGTTAATATGCTGTATTACATTTATTGATTTACATATGTTGAACCATCCCTGCATCCCTGGGATGAATCCAACTTGGTCATGGTGTATAATCTTCTTGATGATTTGTTGGATTCTGTTTGCCAGTATCTTATTAAGGATTTTTGCATCTATGTTCATTAGGGAGATTGGCCTGTAGTTCTCTTTCTTAGATGGGTCCTTCTCTGGTTTTGGTATCAGGGTAATGCTTGCTTCCAGGAATGAATTTGGGAGTATTGCTTCCCTTTCAATTTCATTGAAAAGTTTGAGAAGTAGGGGCGTTAGGTCTTCTCTAAATTTCTTGTAGAATTCGGCAGTGAATCTATCAGGGCCTGGACTTTTCTTTGTTGCGAGGTTTTTAATTACATCTTCAATTTCATTGGATGATATTGGTTTATTTAGGATTTTTAAATCTTCTTGATTTAGCTTTGGTAATTCATACGAATCTAGGAATCTGTCCATTTCTTCTGCATTTTCCATCTTAGTAGAATATAAATTTTCAAAATAGGTATAGATGATCTTCTGGATTTCTGCAGGGTCCGTCGTGATATCACCCTTTTCATTTTCAATTGCATGGATTTGAGTCTTTTCTTTTCTTTTTTTAATAAGGTTGGATAAGGGTTTGTCAATCTTATTTATTCTTTCAAAGAACCAACTTTTTGCTTCATTGATTCTTTGTATTGTTTTTTTATTCTCCAATACGTTAATTTCTGCTCTGATCTTTATAATTTCCTCCCTTGTACGGGCTTTTGGCTTAACCTGCTCTTCTTTTTCTAGAAGCTCGAGGTTCACACTTAGGTTGTTTATTTGCGCTTGCTCTATTTTCCTGATATAAGTATTTAATGCTATAAATTTCCCTCTTAGGACTGCTTTCATTGTATCCCATAAGTTCCGGTATGTTGTACTGTCATTATCATTCAGTTGTAGAAAGTGACTAATTTCTTCTTTAATTCCATCTGTGACCCATTGGTTGTTCAGGAGGATGCTGTTTAATTTCCATGTGTTTAGGGAGTTTTTGTGGGATCTTTTGCCATTGATTTCCAATTTCATTGCACTATGGTCTGATAATATGCATGGGATAATTTCAATTCCTTTGCATTTACTTAAGCAGGTTTTATGAGGTAGTATGTGGTCTATTTTGGAGAACGTCCCATGTGCAGCTGAGAAAAATGTGTATTCTGATGTTGTGGGATGGAACACTCTGTAGACATCTACTAAGTCCATTTGTTCAAAAGTTTGGTTCAGTTCTACTATTTCATTATTGATTTTCTGTCCAGTTGATCTATCTTTTTGTGACAGTGGAGTATTGAGATCTCCCAATACAATTGTATTAGTGCTTATTTGATTTTTCATGTCCTTTAGTACTTGTTTTATATAGCTGGGTGCATTGGTATTTGACGCATATATATTTATGTTCGTTATCTCTTCCTCTTGGATTGTTCCCTTTACAAGGATGTAATGACCGTCTTTATCTCTCTGAATCCTTCTTGGCTTGAAGTTCACTTTGTCTGCAAAAAGAATAGCTACCCCTGCTTTTTTCTGGGTTCCTGTGGCATGGAGTATTGTTTTCCATCCTTTGACTTTCAGTCTATGAATTTCTTTCTGAATTAAATGTGTTTCTTGTATACAGCATATTGTTGGATCTTGCTTCTTGATCCATTTCGCCAGTCTGTGCCTTTTGATTGGTGAATTGAGACCGTTAACATTGATGGTTAAAACTGATATGTATTGACTTGTCATGATATTTTCCTGTTGTTGGTTCCCACTCTTTGTTTTTCCCCTTTCCTGCTATTTAATTATTTGCCCTGCCTGGTGGATTCCTTCTGTTGGGGTTCCTATCTCTTTCTAGAATGTCCTTCAGAACGTTTTGGAGTGCTGGTTTGGTGGTCATAAATTTTCTCAGATTTTCTTTTTCATGAAAGTATTTTATTTCTCCATCAATTTTGAAAGATAGTTTTGCAGGGTACATCAATCTGGGCTGAAAATTATTTTCCTTTGGAGCTTGCAATACATCATTCCAAGCTCTTCTTGAATTGAGGGTTTGTGCTGAAAAGTCAGCTGTGATTCTGATGGGTTTTCCTTCATAGGTGATTTGTCTCTTCTCCCTAACAGCTTTTAAGATTCTGCCCTTCTGTTGAATTTCTGGGATCTTGACTATAATATGTCTGGCTGAAGTTTTGATCATGTCTAGTTGGTGTTCTAAAAGCTTCACTTATAGGGGTGTCAAATTCCTTTTCTCTTCCAGGAAAGTTCTCCCTGATTATGTCTTTGAACAAGGTTTTAATGTTGTTGATGCTATCTCCTGCTTTTTCATTTATTCCAATTATTCTTAAGTTGTTTATCTTTGAGTCATCTAGCAGCTGCTGAATTGATTTTTCATGGTCCCCTGCTATTTTTAAGAATTTTTCCATTTCATGATCACTAATTGCAAGCCTGTCTTCTATATCTGAGATCCTGTCCTCGCATTGGCTTATTCTGCTACAAATACTTTCAATGGAATTTTTTATCTCTTGGATATCTGCCTGAATCTGCCTTATGGATTCCATTTCTTTCCTATGCTGAGCATTCATGGTTTCTATAGTTTTCTTAAGTTCATCTATTTTTTTGTCTGTATCAGCTATAGTGTCCTTAAGCATGGTCTTCATTGTAGACATTATCTCTGCAGTTATCTGTGAGATTATTTCTGTTTTAATTTTTTCCAGAACCTCATTCAGTTGCTTTGTTGTTACCACTTCAGATAGGCCAGGTGGGTGGCTTTCGGATTGTCCCACCTCGTTGCTCCCTAGGTTTGCCTTTGGTGAATTGGATGTGTGGGGTTGCATCTTGTTTAAGTGTCGTCTCATTTTTTCTTTCTTTAATTCCTGGGGTGATGTTTGCAAATTACCTATAGTAGGTTACTTTATTGCTAGTGTTTAAGATCTTTAGAAGATGACTACTTCTCTGCAGTATCTTCCAAGTGGAGCTTGCTTTTAGGTTTTGAGCTTTCTGCCAGATCCTACCTCTTCAATTCGTTGGGTATGCGAAGTTGCTACCTGTTTGGCCCAGTCCTTGATTCTTTGGTACTGTGCCACTGTATTTTCTGTGTCCCTTAGTCAATCTCAATCATGAAATATCAGGAAGGAAAGATGTTTAGAACAATTCTTTCACATTTGGCTATAATGTTAACTAAAGCATCAAACACAGCCTAGAAAATGCCAGACTGAGCTAGCCAGTTATTTACCACTTTTAGCTGTATAGAGTTGCGGTTATATAACAAAATCTAAAACACACCAGAAAAATTATATGCAGTATACAAGTCCTATGTATGTCAATTTTTCCCTGAGGAGTTTAAATTTAAAATGAGTTAAGGAGGAAATAGAGTATTGGGAGAAGAGGAAGGAATTAGATGTAAGGTTAGAGGACCAAGAGGGATGCCACTAAAATTGGGACACTAGTGCAGAGGACAGGTGGTAAAAAGAGAAGGAAGGGATAAAAGGAAGAACAGATCACAACCACAATCACAAAGAAGTTAGAGGCGCTGTTTACACTCATATAAAAAACCAGAGAGAATAATGAAGGAAAGAGCAAATACACATACAGAAACAAAAACGAAGATAAAAACAATTAAACAGACAGATCAGAAATAAAACCCCACCAAAAAACAAAACAAAACAAAACAAAAACAAAAAAACCCTTCGCCAGAACAAAAAACAAATCAGTGAGAAAAGAAAAAAAATAAAAATAAAATAAAAAGAATCAGTTCCAGGTGTTGACTCTGTTGTAGGCAGGTACCTTGTGGTGACAGAGTCCTGTTCTGTGCAGGTCCGTCCCAGTAAGCCAGGAGCGCCCTCTGGCGGGCGGTGAGCAGAGGCGCGTACTTTCAGGCAGAGACCAGTCTAGCTCGCCTCCGCTCTCGCCGCCCTTTCACGATCCCTGGGCCTGAGAGGCTCAGCGCGCTGTCCGGAGCGCGGGTTCCCTGCACTGGTTCCCGCCACTCTGGTTTTTCGCCACACCCCCCACAATGGCGCCGGGCCAGTCGCTCTCTGGCACGGGACAGGTGTGGCTGAGAGTCCAGTCTCGTTCGCCTGCTGACCTCAGCACACTTTCGTGGGCCTGAGTGGCCCCGTGCTGCCCTGTCTGGAGCACAAGTTCCCAGAGCAGTTTTCGAGCCGCTCTGAGTTTAGCCACACCCCCCACAATGGCGCCCGGCCGGTCGCTCTCTGGCGCGGGGCAGCTGTGGCTGAGTGACACTCACCGCCGGTCAGCGCCATTCTCCGCCGCTCCCCTGCCCCACCGGTGTCTCAGGATCCTCCGTGGGGGCTCCCTGGGCGCCAGCTGCCACCGTGTGTCCGTAGAATTGAGCCTCCACGGCGCTGCAACTCCCGGGATAGTAGAAGGTGCACACGCGCGGTCTGCTCCTTCTTTCCTTCTTCTTTGTTGGAAGTCACCCGTCACTGGTGCCGGGGGTCCCAGATTGCGCTTCAGAACTTTTCTGGGTTTCGGGGAGGCATCTCCCCCCATCCTGCGCTTTCCGGGTCGCTATATTCCCGTGTTCCAATGGTAACTTTTAGAGAGAGTTTCGCTGCCTGCTTCTTACTCATCCGCCATCTTGAGGTCCCCCCCTACTTTTTCATTTTAAAGGGAAAAATTTTAAAACAAAACAGTTTCAAAACAGGCTAGTAGGAAAGTAACAATAATTAATACATTGTGTATTGTTATATTCATAATAGTTGTTCAGAGTACAAGATACAGGCATGAAATATTGTCCAAACAATATTAGCACAAAACTTTGTTTTCATTTTATCCTTTTCTCATTTTTTCTTTCCCTTACTCCCTTTTCCACTACCTTCTGCCTAGTTCCTTTCTCCTTTTGAACAGTTTCTTCCTATTTCACAATATCTATTGTAAATTTTGGTTCTTATTTACACTTTCACTTTCCCACAACAGAAAGATAATGTGATATTTACACATGTGTGTCCGATTTATTTCACTTATGATTATGGTCTCAAGGCCCATTCATTTGGCTATAAATCTGTCAATTTATCCTTCTTTCTGGCTGAGTAATATTCCATTATGTTAAAAAGCCACATCTTTTTTATTAATTTTATTGGTACATTTTAGATATACATAATGAGCACATTCATTAGAGGAAGTTTGTACCTGTACATAGTATTTCTTGATTCTTCTTTTTTCCCCAATACCCCTCCTCCCTTCAACCCCCTTCCCCTCCTTACTTACAAAAGCTTTGTAGTATTCAACATGGCTAAATAAAGGAGGACTCACACTGGAGTTTTTCAGAGGAAAGCACAGGTAATTGGAAGATAGGGAGGGACATACATCCTGATACCAAAATTAATATGAAATACAAAACTTGTAGATAAAAAAAATAGGCATAGGACTTTCTTAAATGATAAACCAGCCCACAGGGTTGCCTGTGGGTGTCCTGCCAGGGAGATTGGCATCAGAGCAGGAATCACCATTCCCAGGAAGCTCCCTTCCCAATAAAAAGAGAGACAGCAAAGGTGTGGCAAACTCAATCCACACAGGATAGACCTAGAATATAAGGCCCCTCACCACTTTTGATTTACAGCAAAGAGTTCACTTCAGCCTGGCAACATTCCCCCCTGGTTTTATTAAGAGGAATGTTCTTCTTCCTCAGTTTCCTCAGTGTTAAGGAGCTGGTAAGGGGAAGTAACCTTCAAAATGATTTGGTGGTGTATAGCTTCAAAGCATTCAGTCAGGAAGTGAGTCAGAATGCGAATCACACAAGGGCCTAAAAGAAGGACTGTCAGGAGGGCCATTAAAGGACCGAGCAGAGCTCTCACACACAAGGGGAGAAAATCTAGGGATCCCCACCATGAAGAGTCTCCCATAGTATGTTGAGCCTTATATTTGAGGTGTTCCCACAGCTGACAGGAGTTTTCTCTTACTATTCCTGACTTGTTGGCATGAATAGCAGCACTCTTCTTCTAGGAAAAGGCAAGTGCCTCCATATTGGGCTGTCAGGAGATCTAAGGCTCTTTGATTCTGGAAGACAACTACAGCTAAAGAATCTATTTGATCCTGCAGCATATATATTGATGTTTGTATGTTGGTAAAATCTCCAGCTATCTGAGCACTTAACTGTTAGTACTGTCATTGGCCTATACCCATAGCTGTCAGACTCCCTGTTATTGCTATTCCTGCTAGTATGGGCAATATTACAGGGTCACACTTTTGATGTGACTGATGGGCATGAGCAGGACCTCATTGGCCTGGATAAACAGAGAGCTCAGGTACCAGAAAAGCAAGTGCACAAAGACTCATTTGGTGCTATCAAACACTTGGTGTATCCCATCAGAAGAAACAAAGAAAGCTCAAGGGGGCCACCAGGGAACCTGTGGTGACAGTCAACACATCTAAGCAGTCAGCAGAGACATTTTGGCCCTTAGTGGAACCCAGGAGGCAGGAAGTGTTTCCCAATACTGTCATGGGGAAGGACTGAAGTAAGCGATCAGGAGCATTAGTAGAATTGAGTTTAGAATTATTTAGAGTTAGGCCTAGAGCTTGAAAGGATAGAACTGAAAGGGGAATACAGAGCCAGTAGTCTTTGCCTAACTCTGGGTTTACAGCCTGGAGGACCTGATGGGTGCCATTAACCAGATGCAAGAGATCAGGAGTTGGAGGTCCTGTGTGATTGGCAACAGGTGCAGAGGCCAGTGGGAACAACAGGGGTTTGGGGGAAGGGATCCTAATGTGAGATGGGGCAATGGGGGTGACCAGACCTTTATGATTTTTAAAACAAGCCATGAGTTTTGTCCCCATCCATCTACCTGAACCTTTATCTGGTAACCTAATGACTAGCCTCGATGGGAAGGGTCTGGAATAGTATACTGTAAGGGGTTGCAAGTTCACAGCAAGCAGATTGGGCTGGAGGGAAGTTGGGTCAATAGGCTATCTTTGGATCCACCCCAGTCTATGACACAGTCTCATCTAGGGCAGAACGTAGATGAGAAAGGGGGTTTACAATGTTTATTTGTTTGTCACCATTCTGGGCAAATATACTTTGTATTAGCATGATAATCTCGTTCCCAATTTAATCCTCCAGACCCTGAAGAATAGCGACAATTTTCCTAATTTGGAGTTTTGGCCTGAACTGGGCGTGCATCAAAATAAAGATGTACCATAGGCTGAGAGGGATCCCATTTAGTCTGATTAAGGACTATGATGGGGTTCATGCCATAAATCTGAATTTGGAATTCCCAATGTCCTGAATTTCCATACACTCCTAGAATGTTAATACATATTAACCACAGGAAAGTAATTTTCATTTTGGTTTAGGCAGTTAAAAGTAAATAATCCAAGGATTATGTTTATATAACCAAGAACAAAAGCAGCTTTCTGAAGGGACTCCAAATCTGCTGGATTTGTAATCCAGAGAATAAATGTGAACACTGCAACTAAGAGGAAATATGAAACTAAGAACCAAGTAGGGTAACAGTACATTGAAACTAAATCTTGGAAAAACAGATCAAAGAAATTAGAATAACAGTCACACCAATATAAAAGAAAGTGAAGGTGATTTTGTGGGGGACTCTCCAGTCCTCTGGAGATACAGCCCAGAGTCCTGTGGCCAAGATAAAAGAAAGAAGGGGAACTAATATCTAGACTGGATAACAAAACATGAGTCAATTAGGACAGGTACTCCAGTATACAGCGTCTGTTCTATCTTCAGCCATGCATAGACCTGCCAGCTTCCAGAGTGATAGGGGCAGGGCTTTGAGTGTGTTGTCCCTTCAAGGTACTCTTTAGAGGATTTGACTCATCAGGACAGGCCTTCCAGCAATTGTCGGGATAAGCTCACTTGATCCTGGAGTGAAGAATCCAGGGCTGGATCTCTGCCACTTTTACTGTGATGGGAGTGGTCAAAATAATTAAATAGGCAGCCTGGTATTTGGCTTAGTGGCACAGCACCTTCCTGGCAAGCATGAGGTCCTGAGTTCAATTCCAGGTACCCCCCAAAATTACTTAATTAATTAATTAAATAGAGCCTTTCCAAATTGGAGACAGGGGATCCTTTTTCCAATCTTTAACCCAAACCATATCACCTGGACTGTGTGTGTGTACAGGTGTATCTGTGGGTATGGGTGATTTCTCTGTTATATTTTTATGTATCTGGGAGAAAGTTTTTCCTAAATGAATATGTTGTTCTTGCAAGGTGATATTTCCCAACTGGCATAGGTCCCCTTGGAGACCTTTAATTAATAGTGGGTGCCTCCTGAATAAGACTTTGAAAGGGGTGTATCCAGTGGGTCCTGGTGAAGTCCTAACTTTCAGGAGGGCCACAAGTAACAAGTCCACCCATGGCATCTAAGTTTCTTGGTAATACTTTGTCATTATTGTCTTTAGGGTTCTGTTCATTCACTCTACTTTACCAGAGCTCTGGGGCCTATAGGCAGTGTGGAGATTCCATTTGACTTTTAGTTCCTTGGCTAATTTTTGAGTCATTTCTGCTATAAATGATGACCCCATTGTTACTGCCTATAGTCAGAGGTAGCCCATATCTGGGGATAATTTCTCTCGATAATACTCTGCATACATCAGATGTCTTCTCAGTCTTAGTAGGGAATGTCTCTGGCCAGCCAGAATAAGTACAAACAAGAACCACCAAATAATTGTAGCCCAAGCAAAGCTTAATTTCAGTAAAGTCTATTTGGAGATCTTCAAAAGGAGAGAGTCCCATATATTGGATCCCAGGCAGTGGTTGAGGACCAGTTGAGGGCGCAGTCTTTGCACAGATTTGACACTTTTGACTAATGGCTGCACAAATTGGTGTCAGTTTTGGGATATAATAATAATGACCCAGAAGCTGGGCCATAGCAGTCTTTCCTCCGTGGGTGATGTCATGGTGATGCTTAACCCAGGCATAGGCTAATTCCTGTGGAATGATCATTCAATCATTTGGTAGGGCCCAGATGCCATTTGGGTCCTTATTGGCCCCTTCTTGTTGTGCCCATTTTATTTCTTCTTCAGTATGATGGAGGGGATCTTGGTGCAAGCTAAGACCAGTTTTTGGTGGGATCTCATATAAAGCTTCTAAGTTTTGAACTAAGTCATTGTCTTTCCAAGCTTAGACTTCAGTGGCCATTTTAGCAGCCTCATCCACTTTATGATTTCCAAGAGTGACAGTATCCTTTACTTTTTGATGTCCTTTGCAGTGGATAATGGCAACATTTTTAGGTTTCCAAATTGGAGTCAGAAGTTAAGAGATTTCATCTTTTTTCTTGATTTGTTTTCCTTTCACCTGTCAGGAGTCCACACTCCTTGTACAACAGCCCATGGATGTGGACTGTAGTGAAGGCATACCAGGAATCTGTGTGAATATTGACCTTTTTGTCCTTTGCCTAATTGAGGGCCTGTATAAGTGCCCAGAGCTCGGCTCATTGAGCTGAACAATTTTGGGGAGGAGATCTGGCTAGGAGCACCTCTTTGGGGTTAAAAACAGCATAGCCAGTGCTACATTGTCCATCTTTAACAGAGCTACTTCCATCCATGAACAGGGTGTACTCAGCATCTGCTAAAGGCTCCATTTGGAGGTCAGGCCAACTAGCAAAGAGCTCATCAGTTAATACAAGGCAATTGTGGTCAGGCTGTCCAAGCTCCGTGGGCAAATAAGTGGCCAGGTTCAGAGGTTTGACTAGCTGGAAAGTGAGTCAGGGATTTCTGACAAGCAGTGCTTGGTACTGAGTAATGTGGCTGTTCGAGAGTCAACAATGTTCCTGACTGTTGAGGAGCTCAAGAACAGTGTGTGGCACCTGGACCATCAGGTTTTGTCCCAAAGTCAATTTGTTTGCCTCCTTAATCAGGGGGGCAGTTGCTGCAAGTGCTCACAAAAAGGGAGGCCATCCTTTAGATACTGAGTCTAGAGTCTTAGGTAGGCAACTGGTCTTTCCCAGGGTCCCACTATTTTAATTAGGACACCTGAGGCAACATGCCGTCTCTCATCCATGAACAGGTTGAAGGGGCTAGTCACATCTGGGATTCCTGAAGCTGGAGCTGAGGCCAAAGCTCTTTTGATTTGTTTGAATGCCTCAGTTTCTCTCAAAGTTCAATTTATTGCATCTCTTTTAGTCGTGTGCTTTTTCAACATGTCATAAAGCAACCTGGCCTTTTCAGCATACCCAGGTATCTAGACTCAGCAGAAACCAGCTGCCCCTAAAAGCTCTCTGAGTTCCCTTTTGCAGTCAGGCTGTGGGATAGAGAAAATGACTTCCTTTCTGGGCCTAGGTGTCAGAGCCCCTTCTCTAAGTCAAACCCTAGATATCTGACATTTTGCTTACAGATTTGATCCTTTTTCCAAGAGACTTTGTACACAGTGTCACACAAGTGGTGGAGGAGGGCCTGAGTTCCCCTCTAACAGTCCTCTTTTGTGGGGCTTCCAATAGGGATATCACCCACATACTGCAGAAGTGTGCAGTGGAATCTCCCATGGGGGAACTTGGCTAGATCGGCCACCAAGGCTTCCCCAAACAATGTGGGAGAATTCTTGAACCCTTGAAGAAGGAGGGTCCATGTGAGTTGCCCCTTTCATCCTGTGTCAGGGTCCTCCCATTCAAAAGTGAAAAGAAGCTGGCTGGCTGGAGCTATTCACAGGCAGAAGGAAGCATCCTTTAAATCTAGGCAAGTGAACCAGGCAACATCGGGAGGGAGAAAGCCCAGGAGATTGTATGGGTTTGGGACAATTGGATATAAAGTTATAGTGGCTGCATTAATGGCATGGAGATTTTGTACCAGCCAATAGTCACCATTAGGCTTTTTATCTGGCAGCAATGTAGTATTCCAGGGTGACTGGCAGTCTGCCAGAATCCCAGCTTGTTTCAGTCTGGAAATGTGGGGTTGGATCCCAAGGCAGGCTTCACAAGACATGGGATACTGTTTGATGGAAACAGGAGTGGCTCCCAGATTAAGTCCAGTCATCAAGGGGGCATGGTTAAAGGCTAGACCTGGAGGCGAGTTTTCCACCCAGACATCTGGAAACATGGTTTTTAGAACCTCAGGGTTACAGTCTTTGGGCCTTTCTGTTTCATAACATCACCACTCTTCTTATTGGGGCATGGTCAGAGTCAATATCAGGTCTGGAGTCAGGGACCCAAGGGTGAGGGTGGCAGGCTGATGAGGAGCAAAAGAAAAAGTCACTCCTTACACAGGACTCAGCCCAGCAAGGGGACGGGGCATTCAGGCATGTATAAAAATTCATGTTTTGGTAAAATGTCCTCTAAGCTCACAGGATCTGCTTTGGCAAAACCTCTTTTCAGTGGGAATGCCAGTAGCCCCCATTACTTGGATTTGTTGAGAAGTCAAGGGGGCAACAGGTTGGGTGATAATGGAATATTTGGCCCTGCTGTCTACCATAGAAGTCATTGGTTTCCCCCCAATTTTCATTGTGACCATGGGCTCCCAGGGGCCCAATCTGATAGAACGTGGTCTGCCCTATTCATTGCCATCAAAAAGTGACAGCAGTTCTGGCAGGGGAAGGTTCAATGCCTTGGAAATCTGTTGGTCCTTCAGGCAGAGGAGGCATTTATCCTTCCAGTGTCCAAATTGTTTGCATCAGGTGCATTAGTTTGGGGCTAAAATGTAGGTATGAGCACCCATTTTGAATTGAGGTCCCTGTGAGGCTTTGCTGCCTTGGTTCCAGTTACACTGCTGACTTTTTTGGAACCCCTCAGGGAGCAACTCTCTCATGATTGCAGCCAAGAGGGCAGTTTGATTACTTTTACATTCCTTCTTTTCCTCTCTTTCCCAGTTTATAAAAACTTTTTGAGCTCCCTGGAACAGCTGAGAGGCATTCATGCCAGCAAACCCATAGATCTTTTGAATTTTCCTTCAAATGTCAGAGGCACACTGTAACACAAAAACTGAATTTACCATCTGTTGGTTTGCAGGGGCCTCAGGATCAAATGGGGAATAAGTTCAGTATGCTTTACACAGTTTCATAAAACTTTGTAGGGCTTTCATTGGGTTCTTGAGTAATTTCAGCAATTTTGGACATATTGATGGGCTTTTCCCCCCTGCTTTTGTCCCTGTCAGGAGGGCATTTCAACACTCTGCTAAAGCATTATGGCCTGCTTCAGTGTTAAAGTCCGAACATGGCTGGCTAGTGGGAAAGATGGTGTTTACCCAGGCATCAGAATCAGCAACAGCATCTGGAACTCCAGTCTTTAGCCAGGCTCATCCTCCCTCAAAAATGTGGGCATGCTCCTTGGTGTTGAAGAGCGTCAGAAGAATGTGTCAGCAGTCATCCCAAGTTGGCTTATGTGTCGGGAAGATTGAGGTCAGTAGATTGATCATGGCTTGGGGCTTTTCTGAGTATGATGGCATATGATGTTTCCAATTAAGGAGATCAGTGGAGCTGAAAGGCTGATAATATAGAGCAGTGTGTTGATTTGGTCCCCCCATACCAGGATATCCCTGAAGAGGTATATCAAGATGTGATGAGTGGAGTCGGTTACCAATGGGACTTGGTGTGGGTGGCTCCTGAGGGCTAGGTGGTGATGGCATGGTTGGTGGGGACAGAGCAGTAGAATCTGGCAGTGTAGCTGGCAGCTGGTTAGAAGCTATGGTTGCCTCTTGGAGCAGTGGTGGAGGGTCTGGCAGGTCTGGATGGCTACCCATGTATAGAGGAGGAAAGTCTTCATCAGGATCATCAGTCAGGGTGGGGTAAATCTTTTTGTTTTTAGTCTTTGGGGCCTTTTTTAGAGAGAGGTTGAGCTCTGACTGATCCACTTTGATCACCAGGAGAGTCCCCCTTTTTTGACAAGTTCAAGCACAGAGCCATGGTGGGGGATTATGACACAGTTCTAGCCATGAGTCAATATAAGGGAACTGATCAGGGTGGCCTTTCAGTGACAGATTGGTCACTTTGTCCCAGACTCAGTGGACATTTTCCACATTCAGTGTTCCCTCTGGTGGCAAAGCAGGGCATAAGTGCAGCCAGTCAATTTCACAGAAAGTGCAGAGCCACTGTGGTTTCATTTTCACCCTGTAGTTCTCTGAGAAGCCTTTCTTGAAGTTTTATACCATGCAGTCTAACACAGTGGGCTTACTCTGGCTTGCACCCATACTGACTCCCTATGGTGTCTGTGGTGCCCTTGAATGGTGTTGCAACAGAAAAAAGGATGGGTGCCCCTCCCAAAGGAGAGACCACTTGCTGGTCGGTTCTGGCCACTCCCCTCATGGGGACTCAGGTCCATCCAGGTCAAAAGGTACATACATAAAACCCCCATACCAGGTCAAACCCCATTACAGAGGCTGAGTCACCACTGAACTCATTAGATGTGACTATGAAACCAATGAGATCTGACCCAATCAAGCTGTGTAGCTCTGAGACCCTTTGGGGTCTTTTGTCATGGAGCACTGATGGAAAGACCTATTGCTTATGTCATCCACTCACACTCAGTCCTCAAATCCACGCACAGACACACAGAGGTTAATACATTCCAACCCCCAATCCAGAGGGCAAAATCTACCTGAAACTGAAACAACCTGACTGACCTGTCTAACACAGTTGAGGCTTGATCAGGGCCTCCTTCATCCCATGCAGGGACTGAAAACTGACAGACTGAGGAATTTCCCGGAGCAATCCTACATTATCCAAGGGCCCTAACTTGTTGTGTTCCATCTCCTTCTATTGGTCCAGTGAGGTCTTTGCTGCAGCACAGGGGCTCTCACTCCTAGGCCACCGAGGAGACTCCAAAAAGAGTCAGAGGGCATGCCATCCCATCTGCAAGTCAGAAGGTGAGTCCTGCCACAACCAGCAAGCCTCCATTGGTGACCCACGGGGATCAGCACAATGTTTTCCCAGCCAACACACCAAGAATGTTGCAGAAAAATCCAACCAGGACCAAAAGGAAAATGCTCCACACCAAGGAGTTTGGAAAGCAACTTATTTATTAATGCCAGGGGGCTGATGGGAGCCAAGTCCAAATCATCAGCCCAGAGTCAGCTTAGAGTTCAGTTTAAATACAGTTTGCAAGCAGGAAATACAAAGCTGATAGCAAGTTATTACATGATTGGTTACATGAATCAAGTCACATGTTGTCTGGCAGAGTTGTTCTTAGCAGGTTTTACTTAAAAGGAATTGTTTATCATAAGGCAGGAACATTCTGGGAGGAATGGGATTTGAGCAGAGCAGGTAGAATTTAATGCATCCTTGACTGTCTGTCTGAGGCATAAAGTCCTTGAAGCATGTTGGAAAAGCCCAGATATGTTTTAGGTAGAAAAACACAGATATTACTGCTGAATGCAGTCAGGTTGACCTAGCCAGCTATCTGGAAGAAATAGCTGGATGCAGACAGTCAAGGCTAACTGAGCTTAGCAAGCAGCACGAGCATATCCTGTCTCAATAGTCACAAGCTACTAATTGATTTCTAGTTTCTAATATAAAATTTTTATAAATTTGCCATAACAAAACAACACAACGCCTCCTGCCCTATGACTGATGCAAGAGAGGGACTTGTACCATCCCATGGCACCTGGGACAGGCACCTCCCTGCCCTGCCAACCATGACCAGCAACACAAGCACCCTTGGGCTGGGAAATCAGCAATTCCCTCCAACATGTGAGATGCAGTGTGGGAACAAGTAGTGGGAAATAAGCACTCCCCTGCCCTGTGAAAATGACACAAGCACACTTGGATGGGGAAGTCAGCACTCCCTTCAATTTGTGACAACTACCATAGGACAAACTTGGGACCACCAGCACAGCATGGGACAAGGAGGACAGAGCTTGAAAAGAACCAGTGGTGTGGAATGGAACAGGCTGTATAAGGTCTGGGAGGGGCCAACTGTACATGGGACTGGGAGTCACCATGGCTGTCTCTGTTGGAGGGCACCACAGCAACCAGGAAAGCAACACAGAGACAAACAGGGTAAGGAGTAGTGGGTGGGCCATCCAGAAAGCTGCTGGCTAAAGACTAGCCACAGCCCCCACATCCAGAGGCCAAGATCAGCCCCACATCACATCCAGAACTAATCCTATTGCAGAATTGGTGGGATGCTGATTTGGACACTACCACAGAACAGTAGACACCAGAGGAATTTTCTTTGTTTCTGTGCATTGTTTCACTTTTGTTGTCTGGTTGGGGTTTCTTTTTTTCTTTCTTTTTTAGGTTTATACATATATTTCTGTTCTATTTGTCTTCTTTCTCCCTCTGCTAAACTATCTCTCTTGATCTTAGGATATCTTCATGTGAGTGAACATTGTCCCAAACCTTTCTGATTCACTTCAATAATCTTTTAACTTTCTCCTTCCTTCTTTTTCTCCTACCCTCTTCTCCAGCTTCCTGAAGCTTTAGCGATCATCCTTTGTCCTCCAGCCTTGTTTCAACTACATTTCTCTTCATCTCTCTCTCTGTTTTGTCCCTTATAACTCTTAAATTTCCCCGCTACAGAGGAAAATCACTCTACTAGGGGGAAACTCATTGCTTATCAGTTCCTGATTTATGTTGGGTTTTGATACATAACTGTAGATCTTGCCCCTGTAGTTAAAGATACCAAATCAAGAGTTGTGACAGATTGCCAGATTCTAGGCCATGCATGATGCTATTGTTTTTGCAAATTGTAATACTTTAGCCAGGATATCGTACTAGTTGTAATTAGTTGTTCTCCCTTCTATAATGACACTGTGACTATCTGGGGTCATAAACATCAACATAGTCCAGTTCCAAAGGGCTGAGGGCTGAGCCAAATAGATAGCAACATCTCATCCTTAATAAATTGGGAAGGTAGGATCTTGGGATAGACACAAAAACCAAGAACTTCCTACACATAGAAGACACCTCTGAAGAACAGACATTTCATGGGAGGCTTCAATATTAGCGATAAAGCTACCTACTATAAGAAATATATATGCAGCAACACAGAAAACATAAAATAAAATAATAGAAAATGACAAGACATAGAAGCAAAACCCAACCCCAGACCTCCAGCACACCCAGGACAAGTCCAAGGGACAATAAGGTGGAAGAAAATGGAGACCATCTAAAACTTCTGAAATGATAGCTGCAGAAGTTCAAAAACAGGTGCATGAGACTGCAGAGGAAATCAGATCAGAAATAATCTCCCAGGTAAAAAAAAAAGAGATGATGACCATAATGAAAGACTTACTCAGCAAGTCTACAATAGACATAGATTTAAAAAATAGAGGAGCATAGGAAAATGATGGAAACCATGAATGCAGAGAGGAAAAAAGATGGCGGATGAGTAAGAAGTATGCAGCGAAACTCTCTAAAATTTGCCATTGGACTACGGGAATATAGTGACTGGGAGAGCGCAGGGGGGAGAGATGCCTCCCTGGGACCCAGAAAAGTTCTGAAGCGCAGCTTGGGACCCCCGGCACCAGTAAAGGGTACTTTTCAACAAAGAAGGAACAGACCCCGTGCACGCACCTTCTACCATCCCAGGAATCACGGCGCGACAGAAGCTCAAAGCTGCGGACACACGGTGACAGCTGGCGCCCAGGGAGCCCCCACGGAGGATCGCGACACAGCGGCGGGGCAGGGGAGCGGCAGAGAACTGCGCTGGCCGGCGGTGAGTGAGTGTCTCTCAGCCACAGCTGCCCCGCGCCAGAGAGCGACTGGCCGGGCGCCATTGTGGGGGTGTGGCGAAAATCAGAGCGGCTCGAAAACAGCTCTGGGAACTCGTGCTCTGGACAGGGCAGCACGGTGCCTCTCAGCCCCACGAAAGTGCGCTGAGGGCGGCGGGTGAACGAGACTGGTCTCTCAGCCACTCCTATCCCGCGCTGGAGAGCGACTGGCCCAGCGCCATTGTGGGGGGGCGTGGTGAAAATCAGAGCGGCTCGAAAGCAGTGCGCTGACAGCAGCAGGCGAAGGAGACCGGTCTCCGCCTGAAAGTCCACGCTCTGCTCACCGCCCGCCAGAGGGCCGCTCTTGGCTCACTGGGACGGACATGCACGGAACAGCACTCTGTCATCGCACGGTGCCTGCCTACAGCAGAGTCAACACCTGGAACTGATTCTTTTTATTTTTTTTCTCTCTCTCATTAGTTTTTTGTACTGGTGAAGGGTTTGTAATTTTTTTATTTATTTATTTTATTTTTTATTTTTTTCTTTTGTGGGGTTTTATTTCTGTTTTGTCTGTTTGCTTTGTTGTTTTTGTCTTCATTTTTGTTTCTGTTTATCTATTTGCTCTTTCCTTCATTATTCTCTCTGGTTTTTATATGAGTGGAAACAGCACCTCTAACCTCTTTGTGGTTGTGGTTGTGATCTGTTCTTCCTTTTATCCTTTCCTTCTCTTTTTCCCACCAGTCCTCTGCACCAGTGTCCCAATGTTAGTGGGATCCCTCTTGGTCCTCTAACCTTACATCTAATTCCTTCCTCTTCTCCCAATACTCTATTTCCTCCTTAACTCATTTTAAATTTAAACTCCTGAGGGGAAAAATTGACATACTAAGGACTTGTATACTGCATATAATTTTTCTGGTGTGTTTTAGATTTTGTTATATAACGGCAACTCTACTTTATACGGCTAAAAGTGGTAAATAACTGGTTAGCTCAGTCTGTCATTTTCTAGGCTGTGTTTGATGCTTCAGTTACCATTATAGCCAAATGTAAAATAATTGTTCTAAACAGTTTTCCTTCCTGATATTTCAAGATTGATATTCACTAAGGGACACAGAAAATACAGTGGCACAGTACCAAAGAATCAAGGACTGGGCCAAACAGGTAGCAAATTCTCACATCCAAGGAATTGAAGAGGTAGGATCTGACAGAAAGCTCAAAACCCAAAAGCAAGCTCCACTTGGAAGATACTGCAGAGAAGTAGTCATCTTCTAAGGATCTTGAACACTAGCAATAAAGTAACCTATCATAGGTAATTTACAAACATCACCCCAGGAATTAAAGAAAGAAAAAATGAGATGACACTTAAACAAGATGCAACCCCACACATCCAATTCACCAAAGGCAAACCTAGGGGGCAACAAGGTGGGACAATCCGAAAGCCACCCACCTGGCCTATCTGAAGTGGTAACAACAAAGCAACTGAATGAGGCTCTGGAAAAAATTAAAACAGAAATAATCTCACAGATAACTGCAGAGATAATGTCCACAATGAAGACCTTGCTTAAGGACACTATAGCTGATACAGACAAAAAAATAGATGAGCTTAAGAAAACTATAGAAACCATGAATGCTCAGCATAGGAAAGAAATGGAATCCATAAGGCAGATTCAAGCAGATATCCAAGAAAACAAAAATTCCATTGAAAGTATTTGTAGCAGATTAAGCCAATGTGAGGACAGCATATCAGATATAGAAGACAGGCTTGCAATTAGTGATCATGAAAAGAAAGAATTCTTAAAAACAGCAAGGGACCATGAAAAATCAATTCAGCAGCTGCTAGATGACTCAAAGATAAACAACTTAAGAATAATTGGAATAAATAAAAAAGCAGGAGATAGCATCAATGACATTAAAACCTTGTTCAAAGACATTATCATGGAGAACTTTCCTCGAAGAGAAAAAGAATTTGACCCCCCAATAAGTGAAGCTTTTAGAACACCAACTACACATGATCAAAAAAAAAAAAACTTCAGCCAAACATATCATAGTCAAGATCCCAGAAATTCAACAGAAGGGCAGAATCTTAAAAGCTGTTAGGGAGAAGAGACAAATCACCTATAAAGGAAAACCCATCAGAATCACGGCTGACTTTTCAGCACAAACCCTCAATTCAAGAAGAGGTTGGAATGATGTATTTCAAGCTCTAAAGGAAAATAATTTTCAACCCAGATTGATGTACCCCGCAAAACTATCCTTCAAAATTGATGGAGAAATAAAATACTTTCATGACAAAGAACATCTGAGAAAATTTATGATCACCAAACCAGCACTCCGAAATGTTCTGAAAGACATTCTAGAAAGAGATAGGAACCCCAACAGAAGGAATCCACCAGGCAGGGCAGATAATTAAATAGCAGGAAAGGGGAAAAACAAAGAGTGGGAACCAACAACAGGAAAATATCATGACAAGTATAAGTCAATACATATCAGTTTTAACCATCAATGTTAACGGTCTCAATTCACCAATCAAAAGGCACAGACTGGCAAAATGGATCAAGAAGCAAGATCCAACAATATGCTGTATACAAGAAACACATTTAATTCAGAAAGAAATTCATAGACTGAAAGTCAAAGGATGGAAAACAATACTCCATGCCACAGGAACCCAGAAAAAAGCAGGGGTAGCTATTCTTTTTGCAGACAAAGTGAATTTCAAGCCAAAAATGATTCAGAGAGATAAAGACGGTCATTACATCCTTGTAAAGGGAACAATCCAAGAGGAAGAGATAATGATCATAAATATATATGCGTCAAATACCAATGCACCCAACTATATAAAACAAGTACTAAAGGACATGAAAAATCAAATAAGCACTAATACAATTATATTGGGAGATCTCAATACTCCACTGACACAAAAAGATAGATCAACTGGACAGAAAATCAATAATGAAATAATAGAACTGAACCAAACTTTGGAACAAATGGACTTAGTAGATGTCTACAGAGTGTTCCATCCCACAACATCAGAATACACATTCTTCTCAGCTGTACATGGGATGTTCTCCAAAATAGACCACATACTAGCTCATAAAACCTGCTTAAGTAAATGCAAAGGAATTAAAATTATCCCATGCATATTATCAGACCACAGTGCAATGAAATTGGAAATCAATGGCAAAAGAAATCACAAATACTCCCTAAACACATGGAAATTAAATCACACCCTCCTGAACAACCAATGGGTCACAGATGAAATTAAAGAAGAAATTAGACACTTTCTACAACTGAATGATAATGACAGTACAACATACCGGAACTTATGGGATACAATGAAAGCAGTCCTAAGAGGGAAATTTATAGCATTAAATACTTATATCAGGAAAATAGAGCAAGCGCAAATAAACAACTTAAGGGTGAACCTCGAGCTTCTAGAAAAAGAAGAGCAGGTTAAGCCAAAAGCCCGTACAAGGGAGGAAATTATAAAGATCAGAGCAGAAATTAACGTATTGGAGAATAAAAAAACAATACAAAGAATCAATGAAGCAAAAAGTTGGTTCTTTGAAAGAATAAATAAGATTGACAAACCCTTATCCAACCTTATTAAAAAAAGAAAAGAAAAGACTCAAATCCATGCAATTGAAAATGAAAAGGGTGATATCACGACAGACCCTGCAGAAATCCAGAAGATCATCTATACCTATTTTAAAAATCTATATTCTGCTAAGATGGAAAATGCAGAAGAAATGGACAGATTCCTAGATTCGTATGAATTACCAAAGCTGAATCAAGAAGATTTAAAAATCCTAAATAAACCAATATCAACCAATGAAATTGAAGATGTAATTAAAAACCTCCCAACAAAGAAAAGCCCAGGCCCTGATGGATTCACTGCTGAATTCTACAAGAAATTTAGAGAAGACCTAACACCACTACTTCTCAAAATTTTAATGAAATTGAAAGGGAAGCAATACTCCCACATTCATTCCTGGAAGCAAGCATTACCCTGATACCAAAACCAGAGAAGGACCCAACTAAGAAAGAAAACTACAGGCCAATCTCCCTAATGAACATAGATGCAAAAATCCTTAATAAGATACTGGCAAACAGAATCCAACAAATCATCAAGAAGATTATACACCATGACCAAGTTGGATTCATCCCTGGGATGCAGGGATGGTTCAACATACGTAAATCAATCAATGTAATACACCATATTAACAGAACCAAGGACAAAAATCACATGATCATCTCAATAGATGCAGAAAAAGCTTTTGACAAAGTCCAGCACCTTTTCATGATAAAAACCCTACAGAAAATTGGAATAGAGGGTCTTTATCTCAACCTGGTAAAAGCTATCTATGACAAACCAACAGCCAATATTATACTAAATGGCCAAAAACTGAAAGCCTTCCCTCTAAAATCAGGAACAAGACAAGGATGCCCACTGTCCCCACTCTTATTCAACATAGTTCTGGAAACTTTAGCCAGAGCAATTAGACAAGAGAAAGAAATAAAAGGAATAATGATTGGAAAGGAAGAAGTTAAATTATCATTATTTGCAGATGACATGATACTCTACACAGAAGACCCCAAAAACTCCACTAAAAAACTGTTAGATTTAATAAGCAAATTCAGTAGTGTAGCTGGATACAAAGTCAATACTCAAAAGTCAATAGCCTTCCTGTACACAAATAACAAACTTACTGAAAGAGAAATTAGGGAAACAATACCTTTCACAATAACATCCAAAAAAATGAAATACCTAGGAATCAACCTCACAAAGGATGTAAAAGACCTCTACACTGAAAACTACAGTACTCTGAAAAAGGAGATTGAAGAGGATATCAGAAAATGGAAAGATATCCCTTGCTCTTGGGTTGGAAGAACCAATATAGTGAACATGGCCATACTTCCAAAATTGTTATACAGATTTAATGCAATTCCAATCAAAATTCCAACAGCATATTTTAAAGAATTAGAGAAAACAATCCTAAAATTCATTTGGAATCAGAAGAGACCTAGAATAGCAAAGGCAATTCTGGGCAACAAAGGCAAGGCAGGGGGCATCACAATCCCCGACTTGAAATTATACTATAAAGCTACTGTGATAAAAACAGTGTGGTACTGGCAAAAAAACAGACCTGAAGATCAATGGAATAGATTAGAAGATGCTGAAACAACCCCAGACATACTAAGCCACCTTATCTTTGACAAAGGTGCCAAACACATTCGCTGGAAGAAAGATAGCCTCTTCAATAAATGGTGCTGGAAAAACTGGCTCTACACATGCCGAAGATTAAAACTAGATCCATATCTTTCACCATGCACTAAACTAAATTCAAAATGCAAAATTGCATCAATGAAAGTGAAGATAGAATTTCAGACCTAGAAGACAGGATTGTGGCTAGTGACGATGAAAAGGAAGATCTCTTAAAAATAACGGGGCCAGTGAGATAGCTCAGTGGCCTAAGCACCTGCCTGGTGGGCGTGAGATCCTGAGTTTGACTCCCGGTACCCACATACGAGAAAAGGGCTGGTGATATTGCTCAGTGGCACAGGCACCTGCTGGCACGTGAGGTCCTGAGGTTGACCCCTGGTACCCACACACAAAAAAAAAAACAACAAGGGACCATGACAAAACAATCCAACAGCTGCAAGATGATGCAAAGAAGAACAGTACCAGGCTGATTGGAGTCAATGAAAAAGCAGAAGTCAGAACAAATGACATAAAAAACTCTTCACAGAAATAATGGCAGAAAACTTCCAAAGTATTGAAAAAGAATTTGACATACAGACAAGTGAGGCATACACAATTCCAATTAGCCATGACCAAAATAAATCCACACTAAGGCATATAATAATCAAGATTTGAGAAATTAAGCACAAGAACAGAATATTAAAAGCTGCTAGAGAAAAGAAACAAATCACCTATAAAGGAAAGCCCATCAGAAATTACAGCAGACTTATTAACACAAACCCTTAAGTCAAGGAGAGGTTGGAGTGAAGTATACCAAGTTCCGAAAGAAAATAATTTCCAATCCAGATTGATATATGCTGCAAAACTGTCTTTCAGAATTAATGGAGAAATAAGATACTTGCATGACAAAGAACAACTGAAGAAATTCATGACCACCATACCAGCTCTACAATGTGTTCTGAAAGATATTGTAGAGAGAGATAACAATGTGCAGAAATCCAAGAACACCAATAGGAATAAGCCACTGGGCAGGGCAAGCAATTAAACAGAGGGGAAAGACATGGAACCAATAGCAGATAATAATATCACAAGGGAAAGTCAATACATGTCAATTATAACCATCAATGTAAATGATCTCAACTCTCCAATCAAAAGAAATAGGCTGGCAGAATGGATCAAGAAACAAGATCCACCAATATGTTGCATCCATGTACCTAGAAATGTCTCAAGTTTATCCTTTTTTATGGCTGTGTAGGACTCCGTTGTATATAAAAAAAATCTTTTTTATCCATTCCTTGGTTGATGGGCACTTGGATTCTTTCCAAGATTTAGCCATTACAAACTGTGCTGTTATAAACATGGGTTCACATATGTAACTGTGGTAAGATATTTGTAATTCTTCTGGGAAGATACCCAGAAAGGGAATTGCTGGGTCATATGGGACCTCTAATCCTATTTTTCTGAGGAATCTCCATACTGATTTCTATAGTGACTGAACCAGTCTACACTCTCACCAACAGTGAAGAAGGGTTCCTTTTTCCCCACAGTCCCACCAGCATTTGTTATTGGTTGATTTCTTGATAATAGCCATTCTTTCTGGAGTGAGATGGAATCTCAGCATTCTCTTAATTTGCATCTCTCAAATGACCAGTGATGTTGAACATTTTTTTATATATTTACTTTCCATTTGTATTTCCTTCTCTGAGAAGTGGGTGTTCATCTTTGATGCCCATTTTTGGATTGGGTTGTTGAATTTGGGGTGTCTGTTTTTTTCCATTCTTTATATGTTCTAAGTATTAGTCCTTTGTCTGAGGGACAACAGGCTAATATTTTGTCCCACTCTGTGGGATGTCTTTTCAATGTTTTGTAATTTATTTTTCTGTGTGAAAGATTTTTAATAGGATGAGATCCCAGTTGTTGTTTCTTTGTAGTATTTCCTGTGTGATCAGGGTTTTGTTCATGAAATCTTTGCTTAAAACTATGTCTTCAAGAGTTCTACTTATACTCTCTCCAAGCAGATTTAGAGTTTCTGTTTTAATATTTAGATCTTTGATCCATTTCAATTTGAGTTTAGTGCATGGTGATAGACATGGTTCTAATTTTAGTCTTTGGCATGTAGAAAGCCAGTTATTCCAACACCATTTATTTTTTAAATTTAATTAAGTTTACTGGTACAATTTGGGTATATACAATAATCTCATTCACTATAGTGAATTTGTACATGTACATAATATGCCTTGATTTGCCTTTTTATTCCTCCCATTCCCTTTCCCTCCCTTCCATCCCTCTTCCCCTCCTTATTTACAAAGATTTCCTTCTATTTTTATCCTTCTTTTCTCATTTTTTCTTATCCCTTCCTTCCTTTCCCATGCCCCCTCCCTAGATCTCTTTTCCTTTTGAGCAATTTCTTCCCATTTCACCATATCTCTTGTACAATTAGGTTCTTATTTACACTTTCAGTTTCTCACACTAGTGAGACAATGCAATATTCACATGTGTGTCTGATTTATTTTACTTAAGAGTATGTTCTCAAGGTCCATCCTTTAAGCAATAAATGTCTCAAGTTTATCCTTCTTTATGGCAGAGTAGTACTCCATTATATAAAAGACCACATCTTTTTTATCCATTCCTCGGTTGATGGGCATTTGGATTGTTTCCAAGATTTAGCTATTATAAACTGTGCTGCTAGAAACATGGGTGCACATGTATCACTGTAGTATGATGCTTTTAATTCTTTTGGGAAAATACCAAGAGTGGAATAGCTGGGTCAAATGGGACCTCTAGTCCTAGTTTGCTGAGGAATCTCCACAATGATTTCCACAGTCATTGCACCAATCCACACTTACACCAATTGTGGAGAAGTGTTCCTTTTCCCCACAGCCCTTCCAGCATTTGTTATTGGTTGATTTCTTGATAATAGACATTCTTTCTGGAGTGAGACAGAATCTCAGTGTTGTTTTAATTTGCATCTTTGAATGATCAATGATATTGAACGTTTTTTCATATATTTATTTGCCATTTCTACTTCTTCATCTGAGAAGTATGTATTCATCTTACATGCCCATGTTTGGATTGGGTCTTTGAATTTAGGGTATCTGATTCTTTTCAGTTCTTTATATGTTCCAGATATTAGTCTTTTGTTTGAGGAGCAAAAGGCTAATTTTTTTTCCCATTCTGTGGGTTGTCTTTTCACTTTGTTGGTGATTTATTTTGCTATGCAAAATCTTTCTAAGAAGATAAGATCTTAGTTGTTGATTCTTTCCAGTATTTCCTGTGCATTCTGGGTTTTGTTCATGAAGTCTTTGCCTACACCTATGTCTTCAAATTTCTACCTATTTTCTCTTCCAGCAGATTTACTTTTTCTGTTTTAATATTTAGGCCTTTGGTCCATTTTGATTTTAGTTTAGTTCCTGGTGATAGACATGGGTCTAGTTTTACTCTTCAACATGGAAAAAGCCTATTTTTCCAGAACCATTTATTAAAGAGGCTATCTTTCTCCCAGTGAATGTATTTGGCCCCCTTGTCAAAGATAAGGTGGCTGAGTGTGTTTGGAGTTGTCTCCGCATCTTCTAATTTGTTCCATTTATCCACTGTTCTGTTTTTTGTTTTTTGTTTTTTTTCACTAGCATGCTGTTTTTATCACTGTAGCTCTGCAGTATAACTTCGAGTTGGGCATTGTGCTGCATTTGTTGCCCAGAATTGCCTTTGCTATTCTAGGTCCCTTCTGGTTCCAAATGAATTCTAGATTTGTTTTCTCTAGTTTTATAAGGTATGTTAATGGTATTTTGATTGGGATTGCATTAAATCTGTATAACAATTTTGGGAGTAGGGCCATTTTTACTGTTTGTTCTTCCTACCCAAGAGCAAGGGATATCTTTCAATTTTCTGATATCCTTCTCAATCTCCTTTTTCAGAGAACTGTAGTTTTCAATGTAGAAATCTTTTACTTCCTTTGTTAGATTGATTCCAAATGTATTTCATTTTTTTCAATGCTATTGTGAAAGGTGTTGTTTCCCGAATTTCTCCCTCAGTGAATTTGTGATTTGTGTATAGGAATGCTATTGATTTTTGAGTGTTGACTTTGTATCCTGCTATGTGATTGAAAATGGTTATTAAATCTAGAATTCTTTGGTGGAATTTTTGGGGTCTTCTATGTAAAGTATCATGTTTTCTGGAAATAATGATAATTTGAATTCTTCCTTTCCTATCCTTATTCCTTTTATATATCTCTCTTGTCTAATTCCTCTGGCTAGTGTTTCCAGAACTATATTGAATAGGAGTGGTGATAGTGGACATCATTGTCTTGTTCCTGATTTTAGAGTGAAAACTTTCAGATTTTGTCCATTTAATAAAATGTTGGCTATTGGTTTCTTATAGATGGCTTTTATCAGATTGAGATAAAGACCATCTATTCCAATTTTCTTTAGGATTTTTATCATGTATGGGTGTTGGACTTTGTCAAACCCTTTTTCTGCATCTATTGAAATGATCATATGATTTTTGTCTTTGGCTCTGTTAATATGGTGTTTTACATTTATTGATTTTCATATGTTGAACCATCCCTGCATTTCTGGGATGAATCCCACTTGTTCATGGTGTATAATTTTAATAATTTGCTGCATTCTGTTTGCTAGTATCTTATTGAAGATTTTTGTGTCAATATTCATTAGGGAGCTTGGCCTGTAGTTCTCTTTTTTGGTTGGATCTTCTCTGGTTTTCAAATCAGGGTAATCCTTGCCTCCAGGAGTAAGTTAGGGAGTATTGCTTCCTTTTCAATTGCATTAGTTTGAGGAGTAATGGCATTAGGTCTCTAAATTATTTGTAGAATTCTACAGTGAATCCATCAGAACCAGGGGTTTTCTTTGTTGATAGGATTTATTACACTTTCATTTTTATCAACAGATATTGGGTTATTTAGAATTTTTATATCTTCTTGATTCAACTTTGGTAATTCATATGTATCTAGGAATCTGTCAGTTTCTTCTGCATCTGTCACCCTATTAAAGATTCTCAAATTAGGTATTGATGATCTTCTAAATTTCCACAGGATCTGTTGTGATTTCACCCTTTCCATAATTGCATAAATTTGAATTGTTTTATTTTTTTCCTCTTTTTTCTTAAATGGTTGTCTAAGGCTTTATAAATTTTATTTAATCTTTCAAAGATCCAACTCTTCAATTCATTGATTCTTTGTATTGTTCTCTTACTCTCAATTCCATCAATTTCTGCTCTGATCTTTATAATTTCCTCCTTCGTATGGGCTTTGGGCTTGACTTGCTCTTCCTTTACTAGAAGTTTGAGGTGCAGCATTAGGTTGTTTATTTGTGCTTGTTTTGTTTTCCTGATATGAGAATTCACCACTATAAATTTCCCTTTTAGGACTGCTTACATCATGTCCCACAGGTTCCAGTAAGTTGTATTTGCATTTTCATTTGATTGTAGATATTGTTTAATTTCTTCTTTAATTTTACCTGTGACCCATTCGTTGTTCAGGAGAGTATTATTTAATTTCCAGGGTTTTTTTTGGTATATTGAATTATTTATTTAATGCTGTCAGGGGACAGAAATATTATCAAAAGAGGACAAAAATATTCTGATACTTTAAAATATATATACAATATTCTCAGAAAATTACTGTTCAACATGAATTTCAAAGCATGTATGAAAAAAATCTCAAAAATACACACAGTATTTTAAATTCTATTTAAAAGGATCATTATAGCTAATCTTTTAGTCCCCAAAGTAATTCAACTCCTAAAAAGTAACTTTGAATTTAGTGGAGAAAAATAGTTTAGGCTATTAAAAATGCACATGCTTCCATTTAAATTTCCTGTTCACATGCTTTTAATGTTAGCACGCCACTTTTGGATTATTTTAATTTGTGTTCACTATTCCCAAATGGTTGACATCATCTGAATTATTCTCATATTTACATTCTGAAACTCAAATCTATGAATCAAACCCTAGACCAAAGTGAGGTCTCATTTTGACACTTTTCATGAAGCCACTAAAAGCTTCTCATGGACATTCCTTCATCTTTTTGTTTACTCAAAATGAATTTCATCAAATGAGAATTATGAAAATGTAATCTCTTTGCTATGGAGAGAACCTACTTCCTAATAGTCTACCAGTTTGTAGGTAAGCCAAAACATCTATAGGAAAAGAAATTTTGGTTTTTCATCAGAAAAATCCAAAATTCCAACACAAAAATTTTCAACTAAAATAATCAAGATAAAGCACCCACACAATGACAGTAATATGCAGTTAATGAATGAATTGTACAATTTGACTTCAGGAATTTCTTGATAAGGAGCTGACCTACACTGCAGTGACAGTTTTACATCTGAGTAGTGAGCTGTATTGTGTCTAGTTTTCCACCTGTACAGTATTTGTGCACAAAATACTTATTTAGGAACAGATAAAGAAAACAAGGGGATTTCCATGACAGTCTTTTTGAGGTCATGTAAATTGTCTATTTAAAATTTTTGAAAAGAAATACATGATTCAGGAATACATCTATTTTTACTTTTTTTTCTTGTCCTACATTACAAATGTTTTCTTCAATATGGTGTGATGGTGCATGGTTATTTATTTGGAACAGATGTGAATGAAGACAGATCAAATACATTTTCTTTCTTTCCTTTTTTGGGGAGGGGTAGTTCTAGGGATGTAATCCAGGGCTTTGAATATACTAGATCTAACACTGAGCTACACACACACTCCCAAATATATATGTATATATACACACACATATATTGAAGTAAATAAAACACTGATACAAAATTTCAAAATGAGATTGTAAGAGAGTAACAATGGTTAGTACATTGTGTATTGTTATCTTCAATGTAGTTGTTCATATTACAAGATATAGGCATGAAAAGTTGATCAAACTATATAGGCACAAACTTTTCAATGAAATAATAGCAATTAGTAGTATAACTAGCATAACTATCTTGTGTGTATATATATATTTTTTTCCTTTTCCCTTCCTTCTTTTCTCCTTCCCCCCATCCCAGTTTCTCTTCCCTTTTGAACAGTTTCTTCCCATTTCACAGTATCTATTGTACATTTTGGATCTTACTTACTCTTTCAGCTTCTTACACTAGGGAGACAATATGGTGTTTACACATGTGAGTCTGATTTATTTCACTTATGAGTATGGTCTCAAGTTGCATCCATTTCCCTATAAATGTCTCAAGTTTATTCTTCTTTATATCTGAGTAGTACTCCATTGTATAAAAATACTACAACTTTTTTTTATCCATTCCTTGGTTGATGGGCATTTGTGTTGTTTCCAAGATTTAGCTGTTAGAAATTGTGCTGCTATAAACATGGGAGGGCATATATCACTTTTCCAATTGTTTTTTCACTTCTGTTGCTATCATTTCAGAAAGTTCCAGTGTTTGACTTCCAATTTCATCTATCTCATTGAATTCTGGGCTTGTGCTGGGTGGGCTGGGGGTCTGCATTTTCTTCTTTGTCTTGTCATTTTCTATTTTCTCTTTTTTGTTTTATTTTGTTTTCTATGTTGATGCTTGCCAATTTCTTATGATATATAGCTTTATCACTAGTATTGAGGCTTCCCTGGGAGTTGTTTGTTCTTCAGGGATGTCCTCTAAATGTAGGTGGTTCTTTATAGCTACCTCAAAAACCTACCTTCCCAATTTGTAAAGGATGCAAAATTACTATTTGGCTCAGCTCCCAATCCTTTGGTACTGGGCTGTGGTGATGATTATGACCCCATACAATCACAGTGTTATCATACAGGGAAAAAAAAACCTGTTTATAACATGTATGACATCCTGGCTGAAGTAGTACAGTTAACAATAACAATAGTTTCAAGTACAGCTTAACTACTGACAATCTATGGTAACCATTAACCTGCTACATCCAACCACAGGAGCAAACTCTAAAGTTATATAACAAAATCAAACATATACCGTGCTCTTGTACACAGTGATTTTCCCCTTAGTGGAGTGATTTTACCCTTCTGTGTGGGGCAGGAGGGTTAAGATGGTTGGGGAACAGGCTAAAGTGATGAATGAGGTACAATGTACTAGAGTCAAGGCTGGAGGTCAAAGGATGATCATGCACGTTTTGGGAAACTGGAGGACACAGGAGGGAAAAAATGAAATAGAATGCTCAGGAGTAATCAGAAAGGAAGAGAGAGTGTTTACTCACTTGAAAGTTTAAATTCAAGAAGTAGTTGAGGAAAGAGATAAAGGGGATCAATAGAGGAGAATAAAAAAAAATAAGAGACATAAACCATGAAAAAAGGAAGAGAAAGAGAATGAAAAAAAAGAAGAAAAGAAAGAAAAAGGAGACCAGAGATAAAGAAAGAGAAAAAAACCCAAATACAAAAATACAAAACAAAACAAGACAACATGCAACCAGACAGGAAAGGGATAGCAATCAGACAAACAAGGGAGAATATAAGTAGTAAAATACTTCTTGTGTTTACAGTTCTGTGATAGTGTCCATGTTTAATCCCAGAAATGTGCTGGGTATGGAGCTGATCTTGGCCTCTGGCTGTGGGGGCTGGGACTGGTCTTCTGTCAGTGGAGTTCCCAGAGTCCAACTGCTGGCTCCTCACTGCTGCTTCAGACACTTCCGCATTGATGGTCTCACTGATTACTCTGCCCTCCAAATGCATGTGTTCACCCCTGCACCTGGGGCCAGCTGTTTGTCCTGGATCTCAGGGTTCTGGTCAGTCCACCCACCAAAGGCATGTGTCCTTACACTCCTCTTGCAGACACCACCTTCCTGGGGCAATGGAGGAAGTGCAGAGCATGGACTTACACTCCTCTCGGAGGCACCTCCATCCCAGGGGCAATGGAGGAAGCACAAAGTGTGGACTTACACTCTTCTTGCAGGCCCCACCTTCTCAGGGGCAATGGAGGAAGTGTTCACCCTTCCTGGGGGCAATGGAGGAGGCACACACAGGTCATGGGCTTACACTCTTCTCAAGCAACCCGCCATCCCAGAGGCAATGGAAGAAGAGTGTGCAGGTCGTGGCTTACACTCTTCTCCTAGTTTTCACATGTTTATGGCATTTTTGTGATTTCTTTTGCCATTTATTTCCAATTTCATTACACTATGATCAGAAATTATGCATGGGATAATTTATACTCTCTTGCATTTACTTAAGCATGTTCTATGGGCTAGTATGTAGTCTGTTTTAGAAAATGTCCCATGCACAGCTGAGAAGAATGTGTATTCCAACATTGTTGGGTGGAACACTCTGTAAACATCTACTAAGTCCATTTGTTCACAGGTTTGGTTCAGTTCTCATATTTCTTTGCTGATTTTTTTGTCTGCTTGATATATCTATTTGTGCTAGTGGGGTATTAAAGTCCCTGATTACAGTTGTGTTAGTCCTTATTTGATTTTTCATGTCCATTAATATTTGTAGCTGGGGGCTCCTGTATTTGGTGTATTTGTATAGTTGCGGGGGCTCCTGTATTTGTATAGTTGAGGGCTCCTGTATTTGGTGCATATATATTTATGATTCTCATCTCTTCTTCTCAAAGTTTTCCCCTAACAAGTACGTAGTGACCTTCTTTGTCTCTTTGATCAGTCTTGCCGAGAAGTTCACACTGTCTGCAAATAGAATAGCTACCTTGCTTTTTTCTGGGTTCCTGTCACCTGGAGTATTGTTTTCCATCTTTTGACTTTCAATCTATGGATTTTTTTTAGTTAAATGTGTTTCTTGTATACAGCATATACAAGATGTTAGATCTTGTTTCTTGTTCCATTATGCCAGTCCATTGCTTTTGATTGGTGAATAGAGACCATTTACATCAATGGTTATAACTGATGTGTATTGGCTTATCCTTGCCATATCACTTTCCTTCTGTTGGTTCCCTGTCTTTCCCCTCCATTTAAATGCTTGTTCTGCGTGGTGGTTTCTTTCTATTGGCGTTCTTGAAATCATAGTCATTTGTATCTCTTTTTAGACTATCTCTCAGTACACTTTGTAGAGTTGGTTTGGTTGTCATGAATTTCTTCAGTAGGTCTTTGTCATGGAAGAATTTTATTTCTCCATTAATTCTGAAAGATAGTTTTGCAGGGTACATCAATCTGGGTTGGAAGTTTTTTTCTTTCAAGATTTGTAATACTTCACTCCAAGCTCTCCTTGACTTGAGGGTTTGTGTAGAAAAGTCTGCAATGATTCTGATGGGTTTTTCTTTATATGTTATCTGTTTCTTTTCTCTAATAGCTTTTGTGTGTGTGTGTGTGTGTGTGTGTGTGTGTGTGTGTGTGTGTGTGTGTGTACCAGGGGTCAACCTCAGGACCTCGTGTGCCAGCAGGCGCCTGTGCTGCTGAGCGATATCACTGGCCCTTTTTTCATATGTGGGTTCTGGGAGTCAAACTCAGGCCCTTGCACTTGCCAGGCAGGCGCTTATGCCACTGAGCCATCTCGCCAGCCCACTAATAGCTTTTTGTATTCTGTTCTTGTGCTGAATTTCTGGGATCTTGATTATTATTTGCCTTAGTGTAGATTTATTTTGATCATGGCTAATTGAAATTCTATATGCCTCATTAATCTGTATGTCAGATTCTCTCCCCATGCTTGGGAAGTTTTCTGCTACTACTTCTGCAAATAGTCTTTTTTTTTTTTTTGTGGGTACCGGGGGGTCGACCTCAGGACCTCGCGCGCCAGCAGGCACCTGTGCCGCTGAGCGATATCACCGGCCCCTTTTCCGTATGTGGGATCCGGGAGTCAAACTCGGGCCCTCGCGCTTGCAAGGCAGGCGCTTACGCCGCTGAGCCATCTCACCGGCCCTGCAAATAGTCTTTTTATGTCATTTGTTCTGACTTCTGCTTTTTCATTGACACTAATCAATCTTATATTGTTCTTCTTTGCATCATCTTGCAGCTTTTGAATTGTTTTTCCTGATCCCTTGTTCTTTTAAAGATATCTTTCTTTTCCTGATCACTCACCATGATCCTGTCTTCAAGGTTTGATAGTCTATCTTCACTTTCGTTCATGTGGTTTTGCAAACTTTCAATGGAATTTTTAATTTCCTGGATATCTGTTAAAATGCAACTCATGCATTCCATTTCTTTCCTATGTTGGTCATTCATGGTTTCCAACATTTTCCTATGTTCTTCTTTTTTACAATCTATGTCTACTCTAGATTTGCTGAGTAAATCCTTCATTATGTTTGTCACTTCTTTTTTTACCTGAGAGATTATTTCTGATCTGATTTCTTCTATAGCCTCATGGATTTGTTTCTTTACTTCTGTTGCAATCATTTCAGAAATCTCAGGTGTGTGTCTTCCATTTTCCTCTATATTTTTGTCTCTTGGAATTGTTCTGGGTGGGCTGGAGGTCTGGGGTTGCATTTTGCTTCTGTATCTTGTCATTTTGTATTTCTTTTAATTTTTATTTTGTTTTCTGTGTTGATTCTTGTAAGTTTTCATAGTAAATAGCTTTATCATGAGTATCAAGGCCTCCCTAGGAAATGTCTGGTCCTTGGGGATGTCTTCTATGTGTA
This sequence comes from Erethizon dorsatum, assembly GCA_028451465.1. Lineage (NCBI taxonomy): Eukaryota > Metazoa > Chordata > Mammalia > Rodentia > Erethizontidae > Erethizon > Erethizon dorsatum. Next base: position 45,230,812 of record CM051842.1, read on the forward strand.
GGAGGTTCTTGGTTTTTGTGTCTTTCCCAATATCCCACCTTCCCAGTTAATTAAAGGTGAGATATTGGTATCTATTTGGCTCAGTCCCCAGTCCTTTGGTACTGGGCTGTGGTGATGGTTATTATCCCAGAGCTGCCCAGTACTGTTATACAAGAGAGAACAACTGATTACAACAAATATGACATCCTAGCTCAATTGCAATAACAATAGCATCAAGCACAGTTTAGAAACTGACAAACTGTGGTAACTATTAATTTGGTACCTTTAACCATAGGAGCAAAATCTACAGTTATATAACTGCACCCATCATAAGTTAGGAGCTTGTATGCAACTTGTTTCTCTTGGTGGAGTGGTTTTACTCTATGGTGAGGAAATTTAAGAGGTATAGTGGATAAATCAGAGATAAATGAAGAGAAATAAACTAGAAGCAAGGCTGGAGGACAAAGGATGATCACACAAGCTTTGGGAAACTAGAGAAGAGGGAAGAAGAGAAAGAATGAAGGAGTAAGCAAGGGATTATCAAAGCTAACCAGAAAGATTAGACAGAATATTCACTCATATGAAAATGTGATTAATTCAAGAGAGACAATTAAGGAAAGGAGAAAGAAGATGAATAGATTAAAACAAAAGTATACATAAAAGACCTTTTAAAAAGAGGGAAAATGAAACAAACCTGAAAAGAAAGAAGAAATATGAAATAAAACATAATAAAAAATAAAATTCCTCTTATGTCCACCGAGACCCCAAAACTACTGAGTAAAGCTGTCGTGTCTGAGGTAGAGTTTGTGTGGGATGTGCAGCTGATCTTGGCCTCCAGATGTGGGGGACTGGGGCCAGAGTCTTCAACCAGTACTTTCTGAATGTCCCTTAGCAGCCTCCCCACTCCTTACCCTGTTTCTCTCTGTATCCCTCTTCCAGTTGCTGTGCCACCCATACAGAGACGGGGCTGCTCCCAGTCCCATGTATGGTTGGCTCCTCCTGGTCCTTGCACAGCCTCTTTTGCCTTCTCCAAACAGAGGACACTAGAGCCCAGCAATAAATTCTCCTGGCACACACAGGATTTAGTGAACTGCTGCCTCCCCGAGGATCGGCCATCTTTTTTCCTTTCTTTTTTCTATTCTTTTCTTTTCTTCCCTTTTCTTTTGTGCACCAGACCACTAACAGGAACCTCTATGGACAAGATTAAAGAGTACAGGGGTGTGTAGTGAATGGAACAGCACGACCCATCCCTCATGACCTGTGGCTAGAGGGATGTGGGAACTTGAACAGCCTTGCACTGTGGGACTGAGCAAGTCTTCCTCTTCCACTGGCAAGTCTCTGTCCTCTCAGGTCACTTGTTGCTGGGTGGCATGGGGTGCTGTGATGTGGGCCAACCCTCTGTTCCTACAGGTGCTATCCAAGACTGCTCAGTCCCAATTCTTACTCCTCTCCTGAGGGGAGAGTGCTAACCTCCCACTCATTGCTGTGGGAGATGCAGTGCTGCTGAAATCTCTCAAGCTACTTGTACCAGAGCAGGAGGGGTCATGCTGTTCCACTCCTTGCTTTAACCAGCACATCCATTACTGACACCACTTGTCTCTGCTGTAGTCTGTAACCTCTTGTTTTTGGGTGAGGTGGGGTGGGGTGCTGTGGGGTGACTTTCCACTCCTGCCCCTGGTGTGGGGACAGCTCCAGGCTGCTCAGGGAGGAGCAGTTCACTCACTCCTGTATGTGCCAGCAGAATTTATTGCTGGGCTGTAGTGTCCTCGGTTTGGAGAAGGCAAAAGAGGCAGGGGACCTTATATCCCAAGTCTATCCTGTGTGGCTAGGTTTAGCTGCACTATTTTAGTTTATCAATTATTTTTCCTTTTCTTCTTTTAAACTTTGTAGTATGGTGGTCCCAATCTGCCCATGGTCAGGTGTCTCACCAGTAGCCAGACTTTTATTAAGTCCTATATCTATGTTTTGCTTGATCTATGAGTCTCTTATTTCCAATTGATTTTGATATTAGGATGTATGTACCTCCCTTTCTTCCAATTACCTGTGTTTTTAGTTGAATTTCTCTGAGTAGGTGTGAATGAGGTTCCTCTGCTATTCAGCCATGTTTCTTCCACTCCAGCACCATTTATTAAAGATACTTTGTTTCTTCCAATGAAAGTGCTTAGCCCCTTTGTCAAAGATAAGGTGGCTGAGTATGTTTGGAGTTGTTTCTGCATCTTCTAATCTGTTCCATTGATTCTCAGGTCTGTTTTTTTTTTTTTGCCAGTACCATACTGGTTTTATCAGAGTAGCTTTGTAGTATAATTTCAAGTCAGGGTTTGTGATGCTTCCTGGCATGCCTTTGTTCCCTAGGATTGTTTTTGCTATTCTAGCTCTCTTCTGCTTTCAAAAGAATTTTATGAATGTTTTATCTAGTTCTGTGAGGTATGCTAATGGTATTTTCATTGGCATTGCATTAAATCCATATAACAATTTGGGGAGTATGGCCATTTTCACTATGTTGTTTCTTCTTACCCATGAGCAAGGGATATCTTTCCATTTTCTGATATCCTCTTTGACCTCCTTTTTCAGAGTAGTTTAATTTTCAATGTCTATCAATCTATCTATCTATCTATCTATCTATCTATCTATCTATCTATCTATTTTACTTCCCTTTTTAGATTGAGTCCTAAGTATTCAACTTTTTGGAGGCTATTGTGAAGGCTGCTGTTTCCCTAATAACTCTGTCAGTGCATTTGTTGTTACTGTACAGAAATTCTATTGATTTTTGAGTGTTGACTTTGTATCCAGCTATGTGACTGAATTTGGTTATTAAACCTAGAACTCTTTCAGTGGAGTTTTTGGGGTCATCTGTGTAGAGTATCATGTAATCTGCAAATAATAATAATTTAACATCTTCCTTTCCTATCCTTATTCCTTTTATTTCTTTCTCTTCTCTCATTGCTCTAGGTAATGTTTCCAGAACTATATTGAATAAGAGTGGTGATAGTGGAAATCCTTGTCTTGTCATGATTTTAGAGTGAAACCCTTCACTTGTTGGCCATTTATTATGAAGTTGGTTCTGGGTTTGTCATAGACAGCCTTTATCAGATTGAGGTAAAGACATTCTATTCCAATTTTCTGTAGAGTTTTTATCATGAATGGTTGTTGAACTTTTTAAAATGCTTTTTCTGCATCTATTGAGATGATCATATGATTTTTGTCTTTGGCTTTGTCGATATGGTATATTACAATTATTGATTTGCATATGCTGATCCATCCCTGCATTTCTGGGATGAATCCTCTTTGGTCATGGTGTATAATCTTCTTGATAATTTGCTACACTCTGTTTGCCAGTATCTTATTAAGGATTTTTCCTTGATGTTCATAAGGGAGATTAAACTGTAGTTCTCTTTTTTGGTTGGGTCTATCTGTGGTTTTGGTATCAGAGTAACACTTGATTCCAGAAATGAATTAGGGAGTATTGCTTCCCTTTCAATTTCACTAAAGAGTTTCATCAGTAGTGGCATTAGATCTTCTCTAAATTTCTTGTAGAATTTGGCAGTGAATTCATCAGGACCTGCACTGACATTGGGTTATTTAGAATTTTTATATCTTCTTGATTTAGTTTTGGCAATTCATATGTATCCAGGAATCTGACCATTTCTTCTGTGTTTTCCATCTTATTAGAGTATAGATTATCAAAGTAAGTATTGATGATCTTCTGGATTTCCACAGGATCCATACTGATTTCACCGTTTTTATTTCTAATTGCATGAATTTGAGTCTTTTCTTCTTTTTGATAAGGTTGGCTAAGAGCTTATCAATTTTATTTATTCTTTCAAAGAATCAACTCTTCAATTCATTGATTCTTTGTATTGTTTTCTTAGTCTCAATTGAATCAATTTGTTTCTTATTTTGTAGGAAAAAGTAAAACAAAATTTCATAACAAAATAATAGTAGAATAAGAATAGTTAATACATTGCATATTGTTATCTTTAAAGTAGTTACTCAGAGTACAAAATATGGGCATAAAAATTTCTCCAATCAATATTAGCACAAACCTTCTTTTTCAATGAACTAAGAGACACTAGTAGTATAACTAACTTGCATTTTTTTCTTTTTCCCTTCCTTCCTTTCCCCTTTACCCCATCCTAGATCCCTTTTCATTTTGAGTAATTCCTTCCCATTTCACAATATCTATTGTACATTTTAAACCTTATTTACTCTTTCAGTTTCTCACACCAAGGAGACAATACAATGTTTACACATGTGAGTCTGATTTATTTCACTTATGAGTATGGTCTCAAGTTGCATCCATCTCCGTATAAATGTCTCAAGTTTATCCTTCTTTATGACTGAGTAGTACTCCATTGTGAAAAAGACAACATCTTTTTTATCCCTTCCTCAGTTGATGGGCATTAGGGTTGTTTCCAAGATTTAGCTATTACAAATTGTGCTGTTATAAACAGAGTTGCACATATATCGCTGTGGTATGATGTTTTTAGTTCTTCCAGAAAGATACCCAGAAGGAGTATAGCTGGGTCAAATGGGACCTCTAATCCTAGCTATTTGAGGAATCTCCATACTGATTTCCACAGTGGTGGCAACAGTCCACACTCCCAACAGTGGAGAAGAGTTCCTTTTCCCCACAGTTGCTCCAGCATTTGTTATTGGTTGATTTCTTGATGATAGCCATTCTTTCTGGAGTGAGATGGAATCTCAGTGTTGTTTTAAATTGCATCTCTCAAATGACCAGTGATGTTGAACATTTTTTCAATATTTATTTGCCTCAATTGCATTAATTTCTGCTTTAACCTTTATAATTTCCTCCCTTGTAAGAGCTTCATTATTTTTCTTTATCTAGAAGTTTGAGGTTCAACATTAGTTTGTTTATTTGAGCTTGTTCTGTTTTCCTGATATGAGAATTCAATTCTATTAATTTCTCTCTTATTACTGCTTTCATTGTGTCCCATTAGTTCTGGTATGCTGTATTGGTGTTATCATTTAATTGTAGATAGTGTTTAATTTCTTCTTTAATTTCACCTGTAACTCATTGTTTGTTCAGGAGGTGTTATTTAATTTCCAGGTGTTTATACAGTTTTTGTGGTTTCTTTTGTGGTAGATTTCCATTTTCATTGCACTATTGTCAGATAATATGCATGGGATAATTTCAGTTCCTTTGCATTTACTTACACATGTTCTATGGCCTAGTATGTGGTCCATTTGGGAGAACATCTCATGTGCAGCTGAGAGGAATGTGTATTCTGATGTTGTGGGGTGGGACACTCTGTAGACACCTGCTAAGTCCATTTGTTCTCCAGTTTTGCTCAGTTCTGATATTACATTGTGGATTGTTTTTGTCTAGTTGATCTATTTGTGACAGTAGGGTATTAAGATCTCCCATTATAACTGTGTTAGTGCTTTTTGATTTTTCATGTCCATTAATATTCATTTTATGTAGCTAGGTTCACCGGTATTTGGTGCATATATATTTATGATCGTTATGTCTTCCTCTTGGAGTTTACCCTTAGCAAGTATGAAGTGACCTTCAACAAAGAAGACTCTACAAAGAAGACAACTCTTTGATCAGTCTTACCTTGAAGTTCATATTGTCTGCAAGTAGAATAGCTATCCTGGCTTTTTTGGGGGTTCCTCTTGCATGCCCTATTGTTTTTCCATCCTTTGACTTTCAGACTATGAATTTATTTTTGAGTTAAATGTGTTTCCTGTATGTATTGTTGTATCTTGTTTCTTGATCCATTCTGCCAGTCTGTTTCTTTTGATTGGTGAATTGAGACCATTTACATTGGTGGTTATATCTGATGTGTATTGGTTTATCTTTCTCACATTATTTTCCAGTTGTTGGTACCCTATCTTTCCCTTCTGTTTAATTGCTTTCCCTGCCTGATGGCTTTTTCTATTGGTGTGTTTTGAATTGTGGTCTTCCTCATCTTTTTCTAAAATATCCTTCAGAGCATTTTGGAGACATGGTTTAGTGGTCACGAATTTCTTCAGTTGTTCTTTGTTATGGAAGTATCTTATTTCTCCATTGATTTTGAAAGATAGTTTTGTAGGGTACATCAATCTAGGTTGGAGGTTGTTTTCTTTTAGGGTTTGAAATACCTCACTTCAAGCTGTCCTTTATTTGTGGGTTTGTGTTTAGAAGTTTGCTGTCATTCTAATGTGTTTTACTTTGTGGTTGATTTTTTTCCTCTATCAGATTTTAGTATTCTGTTCTTGTGTTGAATATCTGGAATGTTGATTATTATATGCCTTGGTGTAGATTCATTTTGATCATGGCTACTTGGAGTTCTATATGTCTCACATATTTTATATATCAAATTCTTTATCCATCTTTGGGAAATTTTCTGCCATTACTTGTATGAAGAGATTTTTTATGGCATTTGCGCCACCCCTGGCTTTCTTTTTAACTCCAACCAGTCTTTTTTTTTTTGTGGGTACTGGGGGTCGAACTCAGGACCTCACACACCAGCAGGCACCTGTGCCACTGAGCGATATCATCGGCCCTTTTTTTTTTTTGTATGTGGGTTCCGGGAGTCGAACTCAGGACCTCCCGCTTGCCAGACAGGCGCTTATGCCACTGAGCCATCTCACTGGCCCCAAGCAGTCTTATATTGTTCTTCTTTGCTTCATTTTGTAGCTGTTGGATGCATTTTTCATGATCCCTTGCTATTTTTAAGTTATCTTTCTTTTCATGGTAGCTAACTGCAATCCTGTCTTCTAGATCTGATATTCTATCTTTGCCTTCATTCAATCCATTACATATACTTTCAATGGAAATTTTTAATCTCCTGGATATCTGCTTGGACATGTTTCATGGCTTTTATCTGTTTCTTAGGTTGGGAATTCATGGTTTCCATCGTTTTCCTAAGCTCCTCTATTTTTTTTTTATCTTTGTCTACTTTAGATTCATTGGGCATGTCTTTCATTTTGATCATCATTTCTTTTTTTAGTTGAGAGGTTATTTTTTCTATAGCCACATCCATTTGTTTTTTTCACTTCTGTTGCTATCATTTCAGAAAGATCGAGTATGTGGCTCCCAATTTCCTCTATCTCATTGTGGTCTGGACTTGTCCTGGGTGGGCTGGGGTGCTGGGGTTGCATTTTGCTTGTGTGTCTTGTTATTTTCCCTGTTTTCTTTTGTTTTACTTCCTGAGTTGGTGCTTGTAGATTTCTTATGGTAAATAGTTTTATTACTAGCATGACAGCTTCCCTAGGAAATGTCTATTCCTCAGAGCTGTCTTCTAGGTATAGGTGGTTCTTGATCTTTGCTATTATCTTAAGAACCTGCCTTCCAAATTTATTAAGAATGAGAATTGGGGATTTATTTGGCCCAACACCCTGTCTTTTCATACTGGACTTTGGTGATGGTTATTACCCCAGACAATCACAATAGTGTCATTCAAGTGAGAAAAACTGATTACAACATATATGACATCTTGGCTAAAGTAGTACAGTTAGTAATAATATCAGCAAGTACAGCCTAGCAATTGACAAACTGTGGTAACTATTAATTTGGTACCTTTAACCATAGGAGCAGGCTCTACAGTTATACAACAAAATCCAACATTTACCAGGAGCTTGTATGCAATGAGTTTCCCCTTGGTAAATTGCTTTTACCCTGTTTGGGTGGTATTAAGGAGGGACAGGGGACAAAACAGAGATGAATGAGGAGCAATATAGTAGAAGCCAGGCTGTAAGGCTAAGGATGATCACTCTAGTTTTGGGAGGCTGCCGAATAGTGCAGAAGAGAAAGAATGAAAGAGAAAGCAAAAGAATATTGAAATGAACCGGAAAAAGAAGAGATTTGTTCATTCACATGAAAGTATCATAAAATTGAGAGAGAGAGAGTTGAAGAAGAGAGAAAGATGAATAGAACAAAAGAAAAATACAGGTAAGAAATCTAATTAGTCAAAAGAGAAAAAACCAAAAACTAAAAACAAACAAACATAAAACCAAACCAAAATAAAAGTGCCCCAATCAGCCTGAAAAAGGAAAACTAATCAAACAAAAAAAAAAAGAAAGAAAAAGAAAGATATTAAATTCCTCTGGTGTGCACAGTTCTGTGGTAGCATCCAAGTTGGATCCCAGAAATGTGCTGTGTAGCCCAGAGAAGCTTGCAGTAGGATTTGTGCTGGGTGAAGGGCTGATCTTGCCCTGTGGATGTGAGGGCTATGATTGGTATTCAGTTGCCACCATTTTGGATGTCAAGTTCTCCTTACCATGTTTGTCTCTATGGTGTTATCCCAGTTGCTGTGCTGCTCTTATGTAGGGAAAATCTGGGGTTGCTCCCAGATCTGTGTACAGTTGTCTCCTTCTGGACCTTGCACATTTTCCATGGTTCCACACCACTTGCTCTGCTTACTCATTGTACAGAGGGGGAATGCCCTCCTGCTTTAGGACAAGGCTGCTTCCCCATTTGTGCCACTGTGTCAAGGCCACTCTGCTGGTCCCAGTGGCACTGCTGGTCCCAGACCAAAAGGGCACTTCCAGTCCTTTGTATTTAGGGATGAGTGGCTTTTGGTGACCACCTGAGTGAAGGCTGGGTGATCCCAGCTCTTACCTCTCAGCAGATTTTCCCCTAACCTGCTTCACAACTGCTGGCAGTCCACTATGACTGGATGGCTCTTTCCTTATTCCACTCCAGGGCTTTGGCAGTGAATCAATCTGGGCCTGTTCTGCTGCTGGGGTTCACCTCAATCCCTTTGGATTAAACTGGTGGCCCCTTCTACCCACTTCTGCTCCACTTCTCTGTGAAGCAGCACAGGTACACCTTACTCACCAACTGCTGGCTTCATTAGGGCCCTTGGGATACAGTGTCCTGCCTCCACTCCAGGAGTGACAGCAGCATGCTGCTTGCTGGGGGCTCACTCCAGGCTGTGGCAGCACCAAAAATCCACATCATTTCCATCCAATCATTGGTTGATGGGCATTTGGGTTCTTTCCAAGATTTAGCTATTACAAACTGTGCTGCTATAAACATGGGTGTGCATATATCACTGTGGTATGATGCTTTTAATTCTTCTGGGAAAATATCCAGAAGGGGAATAGCTGGGTCAAATAGGACCTCTAATCCTAGGTTTTGCTGAATCTCCACACTAATTTCCACAGTGGTTGCACCAGCATACACTCCCACCAACAGTGGACAAGTGTTCCTTTTTCTCCACAGCCATAGCAGCATTTGTTATTAGTTGTTTTCTTGATAATAGCCATTCTTTCTGGAGTGAGACAGAATCTCAGTGTTGTTTTAATTTCCATTTCTCAAATGTCCAGTGATGTTGAACATTTTTTCATGTATTTATTTGCCATTTCTACTTCTTTTGAGATGTGTGTATTCATCTCAGATGCCTATTTTTGAATTGGGCCTTTGAGTTTAGGGTATCTGATTCTTTTCAGTTTTTTATATGTTCCAGATATTAGTCCTTTGTTGGAGGAGCAACAGGCTAAATTTTTTTTCCCACTCTGTGGGTTGTCTTTTCACTTTGTTGGTGATTTCTTTGCTGTACAAAAGCTTCTAAATAAGATGAGATCCCAGTTGTTGATTCTTTGTGATAATTCCTGTGTGATCAGGGTTCTTTTCATAAAGTCTTTGCTTATAGCTGTGTCTTTAAGAGTTCTACCTATTCTCCCTTTCAGCAGATTTAGTGTTTCTGTTTTAATATTTAGATTTTAAAAAACATCATACCACAGCGATATATATGTGCCCATGTTTGTAGCAGCACAATTTGTAATACCAGATCTTGGAAACAACCCAAATGCCCATCAACCGAGGAATGGATAAAAAAGCTATGGTATTTTTATACAATGGAGTACTATTCAGCCATAAAGAAGGATAAACTAGAGACTTTTATAGGTAAATGGATACAACTTGAGAAAATACTCCGTGAAATTAACCAGAAGCACATGTGTAAACATCGTATTGTCTCCCTAGTGTGAAAAACTGAAAGAGTAAATAAGATCCAAAATGTACAATAGATATGGTAAAATAGGAAGAAACTGGTCAAAAGGAAAGAGAAACTGGGATGGGGGAATGGGGAAAAGAAAGAAAGGAAAAGAAAAATATCATATATATATATATATATATATATGTATATGTATATATATATATAAAATAGTTAAGATAGAAACACTACTAATTTTGCTTAGTTCATTGAGAAGAAATGTTTGTGCTAATATTGTTTGGACAATAGAATACTGATATCTTGTACCCTGAGTAACTAATTTAAAGATAACAATACATAATGTATTAACCATTGTCACCCTCCTATTGTTGTTTTGAAATTTTGTTCTTTTATTCTTTTAAAATAAAAATTTGTTAAAAATTAGATTTTTGATACATTTTTATTTTAGTTTAGTGCATGGTGATATGCATGGGTTTAGTTTTAGTCTTTGACATGTGGAAAGCTAGTTTTTCCAGCACCATTTATTAAAGAGGCTGTCTTTCTTCCAGTGAAGGTGTTTGGCCCCTTTGTCAAAAAGCAAGTGGCTGAGTGTTTGGAGTGGTTTCTGCATCTTCTAATCTGTTCCATTGATCCTCAGGTCTGTTTTATTTTTCTTGCAGTACCATGCTGTTTTTGTCACAGTAGCTCTGTAGTATGATTCCAAGTAAGGGATTGTGATGCCCCCTGCCTTGCCTTTGTTGCCCAGAATCATCCTTGTTGTTCTAGGTCTCTTCTGGTTTCAAATGAATTTTATGAATGTTTTCTCTAGTTCTGTGAGGTATGTTAATGGTATTTTTATTGGGATTGCATTAAATCTGTATAGTAATTTTGGGAGTATGGCTATTTTTACCATGTTGATTCTTCTTACTCAAGAGCAAGTGATATCTTTCCATTTTCTGATATCTTCTCTGATCTCCTTTTTCAGAGTACTGTAGTTTTCAATGTAGAGATCTTTAGTTCCTTTTTTAGACTGATTACTAAGTATTTTTTATGCTATTGTGAAAGGGTGTTGGACTTTGTCAAACACTTTTTATGCATCTATTGAGATAATCATATGGTTTTTGTCCTTGGCTCTGTTAATATGGTGTATTACATTTATTGATTTGCATATGTTAAACCATCCCTGCATCATGGGGATGAATCCTATGTGGTCATGGTGTATGATCTTCTTGATGACTTGCTGCATTCTGTTTGCCAGTATCTTATTGTGGATTTTTCTGTCCAGGTTCATTAGAGAGATTGGCCTGTAGCTCTATTTTTAGTTGGATCTTTTTCTGGTTTTGGTATCAGGGTAATACTTTCTTCCAGGAATGAGTTTGTCAGCATTGCTTCCCTTTCAATTTCATTAAACAGTTTCATGAATTATGGCATTAGATCCTCTTTAAATTTCTTGTAGAACTCAGCTGAGAATCCATCAGGACCTGGGCTTTTCTTTGTTATAGGTTTTTCATTACATTTTCAATTTCATTGGCTGATATTTGGTTATTTAGAATTTTTATATCTTCTTGATTCAACTTTGGTAATTCATATGTATCTAGGAATTTGTCTGTTTCATCTGTGTTTTCCATTTTACTAGAATAAAGGTTCTCAAAGTAGATATTGATGATATTCTTGGTTTCTGCAGGATCTGTTCTGATTTCACCCTTTTCAGTCCTAATTGGTTGAATTTGAGTCTTTTCTTTCTTCTTTTTGATAAGGTTGGCTAAGGGTTTATCAATTTTATTCAGTCTTTTAAAGAATCAACTCTTTGATTAATCAATTCTTTGTATTGTTTTCTTAGTCTCAGTTGCATTAATTTCTGCTCTTATCTTTATAATTTCTTCCCTTGTGTGATCTTTAGGCTTGATTTGTTGTTCTTTTTCTAGAAGTTCAAGATTCAACATTAGGTTTTTATTTTAGTTTGTTTTGTCTTCCTGATATGAGAATTCACCACTATAAATCTCCCTCTTAGGACTGCTTCCATTGTGTCACATAAGTTCTGGTATGTTGTATTGGCATTATCATTTAGTTGTAGACACTGTTTAATTTCTTCTTTAAATTCATCTGTGACCCATTTGTTGTTCAGTAGGGTGTTATTTAATTTCATGTAGTTATGGAGTTTTTGTGGTTTCTTTTGCTGTTGATTTCCAATGTCATTCCACTATGGTCAGATAATACACATGGGATAATTTCAATTCTTTTGCATTTACTTAAGCCTGTTCTATCAGCTAGTATGTGTTCTATGAGCTAGTATGTGTTCTATTTTGGAGAACATCCCATGTGCAGCAGAGAGGAATGTATCTTCTGATGTTCTGGGGTGGAACACTAAATAGACATCTACTAAGTCCATTTGTTCACAAATTTGGTTCATTTCTGATATTTCTTCTACTAAGTCCATTTGTTCACAAATTTGGTTCAGTTCTGATATTTCTTTGTTGATTTTTTGTCTAGTTGATCTGTCTATTTGTGAGAGTGGGGTGTTAAGATCCCCCATTACAATTGCACTTGTGCTTAATTGATTTTTCATAGCTGTTAATATTTGTTTTATGTAATTGGGTATACCAGTATTTGGTACATATATATTTATGATTGTTATCTCTTCTTCTTGGGGTTTTCCCTTAACAGCAATGTGGTGATCTTCTTTATGTCTTTTGATTAGTCTTGCCTTGAAGTTCATATTGTCTGAAAATGGAATAACTACCTTTTTTTCTGGGTTTCTGCTGCATGGAGTATTGTTTTCCATCCTTTGACTTTAAGTCTATGAATTTCTTTTTGCATTAAATGTGTTTCTTGTATACAGCATATTGTTGGTTCCTGTTTCTTGATCCATTCTGCAAGTCTGTTTCTTTTGATTGTTGAATTGAGACCATTTACATTATTGGTTATAACTGATATGTATTGGCTTATCCCCATCCTATTATATTCTGCTATTCGGTCCTTGTTTTTCACCTCTGTTTACTTGCTTGCCCTCCCTGGTGGCTTCTTTCTATTGGTATTCTTGGAATTTTGCACATTGCTATTTCTTTCTAGAATATCTTTCAGAACACATTTTAGAGCTGGTTTGGTGGTCATGAATTTCTTCAGTTGTTCTTTGTCATAGAAGAATATTATTTCTCCAAATTCTGAAAGATAGTTCTGCAGGATACAAAAATCTGGGTTGGAAGTTGTTTTCTTTCAGGACTTGGGATACTTTACTCCAAGCTCTCCTTGACTTAAGGGTTTGTGTTGATAATTCTGCTGTAATTTTGATGGGCTTTCCTTTATAGGTGATTTGTTTATTTTCTCTAACAGTTTTTAATATTCTGTTCTTGTGCTGAATTGCTGGAATCTTGATTATTATATGCCTTGTTGTAGATTTATTTTGGTCATGGCTGATTGGAGCTGTGTATACCTTACTTATCTGTATGTCAAATTCTTTTTCCATGTTGTGATATTTTCTGCCTTTACTTCTGTGAACAGTTTTTTTTTTTTTTTTTTTTTTTTTTTGTCATTTGTGCTGACTTCTGCTTTTTCATTGACTCCAGTCAGTCTTACGGGGTGCTTCTTTGCATCATCTTGCAGCTGTTGGATTGTTTTTTTCATGGTCCCTTGTTATTTTTAAAGAGATTTTTCTTTTCATGATTGCTAGCTGTGATCCCATCATCTAGGCCTGAAATTCTGTCTCCACTGTCATTTATGTGGTTTTGGAAACTTCCAATGAAATTTTTAATTTCCTGGATATCTGTTTGAATCTGTTTCATGGGTTCCATTTCTTTCTCATGTTGGGCATTCATGGTTTCCATCATTTTCCTATGCTCCTCTCTTTTTATCTATGCCTACTCTAGATTTGCTGAGTAAATCTTTCATTATGCTCATCATCTCTATTTTTACCTGAGAGATTATTTCTGACCTGATTTCCTCTATATTCTCATGCACCTCTTTTTGTTTTTTTTTAAAGAGTAGGAAGAATTTCTTGAGAGAAAAAAAGCTTCTGTCTAACAGGGATAGAAGAGGGCCTGGAAAGGGGGTTCAACACCTACCCTGCTTTTCAAGGGTGTTTATTGAGCAAAGCCATGAGGTGAGGCATGTTCAAGGTGGGACAGAACTATAATCAATCAATAAAATTACAAGTATCATCACTTAGGTAATACTGATCCACTGGAAAAATCATAGGATGGGTGTGAGGTGGAATAAGAATATGGTCAACCAATAAGTTTACAACAAGTATAGTTGCTTGGGTAATATTTATTAAATGGGGATCAAATGGGGAAGCAAGTCACATAGCAAGCACACATGGGATGGCATGGACTTTCCTGGAAGAGGTGAGTTAAGGTTTGGTCCTCTACCCCAAGGTGATTGATGTCTATTTAGAATATCAGTCACTGCTGTTCATCTATAGTGGAAGTATATGGGTGAGTAGTTCCTCATTTTCTTGAAGTCTGCCCTCAGTGTATATGCCTCCAGTCACGGTTGTCTTCTGCACTTACCTTTTGAGGGTTCAGCCCTGTGTGAGTTCCTACAATATTTCTAAATAACTTAGTTATCTATAATACTTTCTGCTCTGAAGAAGTACCTTTAACTGCCATGAGGTGGCAAGGGATGATGACCATTCTGGTTCTTCGGGCTGAAGGAGGTCATAGTTTTGATTGGCAGTCAGAGATACTCCACAGTGGTTCTGTTGCACCTGGTTTTGAACTTCTGCTGCTACCATTTCAGAAATTTCAGATGGGCAGCTTCTATTTTCCTGTACCTCATTGTTCCTTGGATTTGTCCTGGGTGGGCTGGAGGTCTGGGGTTGGATTTTGCTTCTGTGTCTTGTCATTTTCTACTATTTTATTTTATTTTGTTTTTGGTGTTGATGCCTGTAAATTTCTTATAGTAGATAGCTTCATCACTAGTATTGAGGCCTCCCTAGGAAATGTCTGTTCTTCAGAGGTGTCTTCTAGGTGTAAGAGGTTCTTGGTTCTGTCTGTCCAAAGATCCTACCTTCACAATTTACTAAAGATGAGATGTTGCTATCTATTTGGCTACCCAGTCCTTTGGTACTGGACTATGTCGATGGTTATAACCCCAGACAATCACAGTGTTGTTATAGAAGGGAGAAGAACAGATTACAGCAGATATGACATCCTGGCTAAAGTAGTACCACTAGCAACAATAGCATCAAGCACAGCTTAGAAATTGACAAACAATGGCAACTATTAATTTGGTCCCTTTAACCACAGGGGCAAGATCTATGGTTATATAACAAAATCTAACATAAATCAGGAACTTGCATGCAAAGAGTTTCCCCTTGGTAGAGTGATTTTATCCTGAACAGGGGACAAAACAGATAGATAAATGAAGAGAAATATAATAGAAGCAAGCCTGGAGGACAAAGGATGCTCACACAAGCTTTGGGAAACTAGAGAAGAGGGCAGGACAGAAAGAGTGATGGCATTAGCAAAAGATTATCAAAGCAAACCAGGAAGATTAGAGAAAATGTTCACTCACATGAAAATACAAATTAAAGAGAGAAGAAGGTGAACTGGTGAGATAGCTCGGTGGCACAAGCGCCTGCTGGCAAGTGCGAGGTCCTGAGTTTGACTCCCGGTACCCACATGAAGGAAAAAAAGGGCTGGTGATATTATTCAGTGGCACAAGCGCCTGCTGGCAAGTGTGAGGTCTTGAGTTTGACTCCCGGTACCCACATAAAAAAAGGAGAGAGAGAGAGAGAGAGAGAGAGAGAGAGAGAGAGAGAGAGAGAGAGAGAGAGAGAGAGAAAAGAAGGGGAATACCTGGGTTGAATAGCATTTTTAGTTTCACTTTATTTTCTTTTTTTTTTTTTTTTTTTTTGGTCCCGGGAATCAAACTCAGGACCTTGCACTTGCCAGGCAAGCGCTGTACAGCTGATCTATATCCTGGCCCTAGTTTCACTTATTGAGGAATCTTCATACTGATTTCCATAATGATTGCACTAGTTTACATTCCCACCAACAATGTAGAAGGGCTCCCTTTTCCCCGCAGCCTCACCAGCATTTGTTATTATTTGATTTCTTGAGGTTGGCCAAACTTTCTGGAGTAAAATGGAATATAACTGCTGTTTTAATTTGCACTTCTCTAATGGTAAGAAATGTATATTTCTTCATGTATTTATTGGCCATTTGTACTTCTTCTGAAAAGTGTTCATTTCACTTGCCCACTTTTTATTGGATCTTTTATTTTGGGGGTCTAATTTTTTTAATCTTTATATATTCTAGAAATTAGTCTTCTGTCCAAGGACTAGCTGCTCTATAAATTTTTTTTTCTGTTCTGTAGGTTATCTTCTCACTATGGTGGCTGTTTCTTTTGCTGTGCAGGTTTTTAATTTGATGTGACCCCATTTGTTGATTCTTGGTACTACTTCCTATGCAATTAGGGTTCTGTTCAGAATGTCCCTGCCTACACCTATGACTTCAAAAAATTTTACCTATTTTATCTTCCAGCAGAGTTCTTTGATCCATTTTTATTTTACTTTAGTACATGGTGAGACATATAGGTCTAGATTCAATTGTCTGCATGTGGCTAGTTTTTTGGGCACCATTTGCTAAAGAGGCCATCTTTCCTCCAATGTATGTTTTTGGCCCTTTGATCTTTGTCAAAGATCAGATAGAGTTGCCTAGATTTGTTTCTGCATCTATTTTGTTCCATTGATCCATATGTCTATTATTGTGCCAATGCCATGCTCTTTTTGTCACTGTAGCTTAGTAGTGTAACTTGAAGTCTGAGATTGTGATTCTCTTGCTTTGCTCTTATTTCCCAGGATTGCTTTTGCTATTCTGGGTCTCTTCTGGTACCATATGAATTTTAGAATTATTTTCTCCAGTTCTGTGAAAAATGCTATTGGAATTTTTATTGGGATTGCATTAAATCTGTATAACACTTTTGCAAGCATGGCCATTTTGACTATATTGGTTCTACCTATCCAGAAACAGAGATATCTTTCCATTTCCTGATGCCCTCTTCCATTTCTTTATTCACAGTACTGTAGTTTATGTTGTAGTGGTCTTTAACTTCCTTATTTAGGTTAATTCCTCAGTACTTAATTTTTATTGATGCTATTGTGTAGAGTGATTTTTCCTCTAATTTATTTTCTTTTAAAAAGAAAAAACAATAAAAACAATGACACAGGATTTCAAAACAAGATAATAGGAAATTAACAATTGTTAATATATTGTGTATTGTTATCTTCAAAGTAGTTGCTCAAATTACAAGATTAGGCATGAAAAATTGATCAAACAATGTAAACACAAACTATTCTTTTCAATGAACTAATAGAGATTAGTAGTGTAATTATCTTATCTATCATATATATATTCTTTTCCCTTCTTTCTTTTCTCCTTTCCCCCATCCCAGTTGTTTTTTCTTTTTGAGCAGTTTCTTCCCCTTTCACTTTCACAATATCTATTGTACATTTTGGATCTTATTTACTCTTTCATTTTTTTACACTAGAGAGACAATACGATATTTACACATGTGAGTCTGATTTATTTCACTTATGAGCATGGTCTCTAGTTGCATCCATTTACCTATAAAAGCCTTGAGTTTATCCTTCTTTATACCTGAGTAGTACTCCATTGTATAAAAATACCACATCTTTTTTATGCATTACTTGGTTGCTGGGCATTTGTATTGTTTCCAAGATTTAGCTATTACAAATTGTGCTGCTATAAACATGGGTGCACATATATTACTGTGGTATGATGTTTTCTATTCTTCTGGGAAAATACCCAGAAGGCAAATAATTGGGTCGAATGGGACATCCAATCCTAGTTTTCTGAGGAATCTCCACACTGATTTCCACAGTGGCTGTACCATTCTACACTCCCACCAACAGTTTTGCATGTTGATTTTATCTTGCTACACTGCTGAATTCTATCATTAATTTTAAGATTCACTTGGAGGAATTTTTTAGATCTTTTACTTAGAGAATCATGCCCTCTGCAAATTATTATAATTTGACTTCCTTTTCTATACGTATGCCTTTTATTTCTTTTACTTGCCTAAATACTCTTGCTAATATATCGAGTACTATGTTGAACAGCAATGGTGATAGTGGACATCCTTGTCTTGTCCCTGATTTTAGAGGGAAACTTTTCAGTTTTCCCTATTTAATATGATGTTGACAGTAGGTTTGTCATAAACAACTTTTATCAGCTTGAGATAAGGTCCTTCTTACACACATTTTCTACAATTTTTTCTGAAATCAGGAGTGAATGTTTGATTTTGCCGAAGGCTTTTTCTGTGTCTATTGAGATGATAATGTGATTTTTTTGTCCTTGCTTCTGTTTAGGTGATATAGTACATTTATTGATTTGTGTGTGTTGAACCAACCACGCATCCCTGGGATGAAGCTGACTTGGTCATAATGTATGATATTTTTGATGATTTGTTGCATTCTTCTTGCTAGTATCTTGTGGAGAATTTTTCCATTTGTATTCATAAAGAGATTGGACTGTAATTCTCTTTTTTGGTTGGATCCTTGTCCAATTTTTGAATCAGTGTAATGCTAGCTTCCAGGAATGACTTTGGGAATATTCCTTACCTTTTGATTTCATTAAAAAATTTGAGGAGTACTGGTATTAGTTCTTCCCTGAAGTTCTTGTAGAATTCAGCAGTAAATCCTTCTCTACCTGGGATTTTCTTATTTGGAAAGCTTTTTATTATTGCTTCAATTTCATTGCCTGCTATTGAATTATTCAGAATTTTCAATGTCTTCTGGGTTGAGTTTTGGTAATTCATATGTATCTAGAAATCTATCCATTTCTACTGACCTGTCTAATTTATTGGCATACATGTTTGTAAGGCAGGTGTTAATAATCTTTTGGATTTTGGCAGTGTCTGTTGTGATTTCACTATTTTCATTTCTAATTGCATTGATTTGGGTCTTTCCTTTTTGATAACATTAGCTAAGGGATTGTCTATTTTGTTTATTCTTTCAAAGAACCAGTTTTGATTTCTTTTTGTATTTGCTTTAGTCTCAGTTTCATTAATTTCTGCTCTAATTGGATATTTTTAATATTGACTTTGGATATATGTATATAATCTTTGTCAGATATGTGCTTTGCAAATATTTTCTCATAGTTTATAGCCTGCATGCCCTTTTATCCTCAACAATGTCACAGATCTGATTTTTGTTTTGTTTTGTTTCATTTTGTTTTGTTGAGACAGGGTCTCACTATGTAGTGCAGGCAGGCCTTGAACTCACTATGTAGCCCAGGGTGGCCTCAAACTCATGGTGATCCTCCTGCCTCAGCCTCCTGAGTGCTGGGATTACAGGTGTGTACCACCACACATGGCCTCAGATCAGATTTTTTTTTTTTTATGTGGGTACCGGGAGTCGACCTCAAGACCTCGCACTTGCCAGCAAGTGCTAGTGCCGCTGAGCAATATCACTGGCCCTTTTTTTCCTTTATGTGGGTTCTGGGAGTTGAACTCAGGACCTCGCGCTTGCCGGGTAGGCGCTTGTGCCGCTGAGCCATCTCACTGGCCCTCAGATCAGATTTTTTTTTTTTTATTTTAAAGAGAAGAAAAAACAAAACAAATCAAAAGAAGAACAAATTTTCAAACCAATCAGATCAGATTTTTGATGAAAATAAATTTATCAATTTTTTTTATGGATGTACATTTGATGTCATATCGAACAACTCTTCCTCAAGCCCTATGTCCTGAAGACTTTCTCCTGTGTTATTACATGAGAGTTTTTCCCTTTTATGTTTTTCCTAGTACTGTAAAGTGGAATCTTGAAAAAATGACATAACAGTGAAGGGAGATTATTATTAGACAAGAGTGAGGGAATAAGGGGAAGCAAGAGGGTTGTAAGTGATGATAATAGGGGACATAAAATTATTAATTATATCAACAAGAAACCATGATATTGACATGAATTTACTGAGGTGAAAAGGTGTCCACTACACTCCATTAAATGAAACAGCAAGTTACAAAACAGTGTATATGGCATTGGCAAGTTTTTCCTTTCAAAAATGTATTAATGTACAGAAATATCAAGAAGTCATTTAGAATGGTGTTCACTTATAATCTGTATCTTAGTGTGAGATGCTGAGCATTTTTCTATTTGTTTAAGAGTATTTTTATTTGTGCTATTATGTTTCTAAGTGGATCAAATTGAGTTGTTATGAGAGGTGATGGATATATTAATTAGTTTCATTGTAGTAATTCACAATGTATAATGTAGCTCAAAACATGATGTTAGCAGGCGTGGTAGCACACGCCTGTAATCCCAGCACTCTGGAGGCTGAGGCAAGAGAATTGCTGTGTGTTCTAGGCCAGCCTGGGCTACATAGTGAGTTCAAGGCCAGCCTGAACTACACGGTGAGACCCTATCTCAAGAAAAAAAAATGATGTTTTAAGCCAGGCATGGTGGCACATGACTGTAATCCCATATTCTGGGAAGTTTAGACAGGAGGATCACAAGTATGAGCCCAGCATGGGCAATTTAGCAATTTAGTGAAAACCTGTCTCAAAATAAAAGGACAGAATATGTAGCCCACTGTCAAGGCCCTTGGTTTAATTTCCAGTATCACAAAAAAATGATATTTTACACATGAAATACATATGAACACCTTAAATTTATGTGATTTTGTCAATTATACTCAAGGTTTTACTTTCATGCTTTACATTTAAATTTATAATCCTGAGTTAATTTCTGTATAAGGCATGAGATCTAGGTAGATGTTCACTTTTTGCTTATAGATATCCAATTGCTTCAGCACTTTTTTTTATTGCAAATAGACTATTCTTTATTAAGTTGCTTTAGCACCTTTGTCAATAGATTGGCTATTTCTGGGTTCTCTAACTGCCACATATAGTGAGTGAGTGTGTGTGTGTGTGTGTGTGTGTGATCACTAATACTACATAGTCTTGATCACTGTGGCACCAGGTGTTCCAGTGGCTGCATAATTACAGTATGACTCCATCTTCATATGAATTTGTCTTTTGGATTTGTGTCATCTCTGTTTCTGTCTCTTATAATGGCAACTGTCATTTGATTTAGGGATCAGACAGATAATTCAGGATAATCTCAAGATTGTTAATCAAATTTCCAAAGATAATTTTACTGATAGTCATTCACATGTTTCATGAGTTGGGATGTAAACATATCTTTCTGAGGACCAACACTTAACTCACTGAACCTATATTCATTCCCTTGCCTTTCCATATAAACATTAGAATAACCTGGTGTATATCTGCAAAGAAAAAACATTTTGGGAACTTTGATAGGAATTGCATCAGGAGAGCTGATATCCTTACTCTGTTGAATCTTTTAACCAACGAACACAGAATGTTTATTTATATCTTTGATGTCTTTTGCCAGTATTTTGTAGTTTTCAGCATACAAGTCCTGTATATATTTTGTTGTACACCTAAGCATTACATTTTGGAAAAATTTTACACTTTAAATTTATATATTTTCATATTCTTTACATAATTAAAATTCCAAATTTTGTTGAATAGTAAGTAGAAATACAATCAATATTTTTAATGCTGATTCTGTATCCTGTAGCCTTGCTGAAGTCACTTAGCAGTTCCAGGAATTCTTGTAGATTCCTGGGATTTTATACATAGACCATCATTAAATCTATCAGAACAATTTTATGTCTTTCTTTTCAATATGTATACCATTTGTTTCATTTTCTTCACTAATTGATTTGGTTAGGACTTCTATACTAAGCTGAAAATAGTAGTAATATCAGACAGACATCCTTACTTATTTCTAATTTTAGGACCATCAAATATGTTAGTTATAACTTTTTTGTAGATGTTTCATCAAGCTTAATAAGTTGTTATGGACTGAATGTGACCCCTCAAAATTCATATTTAAAACCCATAATTCCTAATGTGATGGATTTAGGAGGTGAAGTTTTTTGGAAGATAATGAGGTTTAAATGGGTTTATGAATGTGGCTCACTCTCTCACTGTCCACCAACTGTCATGTGAGGAAACAGCAAGGAGGCAGCAGTCTCCAAGCTGAAAAGAGGGCACTCACCAGATTTCAATCATGCTGGCACCCTGATCTAATTTCCCAGCTTCCAGAACTGTGAAAAAAAAAAACCTGTCATTTAAGTCACTCAGTCTATAGTATTTTGTTATAGAAGCCAGAGCTTTCTAAGACATTCTTTTTTCTTTGTTTTTTGACTTTTTATCATAAATAAGTTGAATTTGTCAAATGTTATTGTCTGTATCAATTTTAATGATAATGTGATTTTTTTGTTTTTCACTTCTTTATATATTTACATTGATTTTCTTTTTTATTGGTATATGTTTGTGATACATAAGAACTCAAAAAACAAGTGCTGGTGAGCTTCCAGGAGAAGAAACCCTTTTACACTGTTGGTGGGAATCTAAGCTATTACAAACACTATGGAATTTAGTATAGGGATTCCTCAAGAGATTCTACTTTTATTTCTTAAAATAGAAATCTCATTTGACCCAGATATACCTCTTCTGGCTATCTTCCTGAGAAGGTTAAAGACATCATATTAAAGTGATACAAGCATACCCATGTTTATAGCAGCACAATTCATAGGAGCCAAATATTGAAAGTGGCCTATATGACCATCAACAGATGAATGTATAAAGAAAATGAGATTTATATACACATCGATTGATTTTCAGAAAACCGAACATGCATGCACATGACCCCACTTGATCAAAATGTATTGTTCTTTTTAATATATTGCTTAATTCTATTTACTAATATTTTGCTAAGAAGTTTTGCATCTATGTCTATGAGGAATACTGGTTTCCTTGTACTGTCTAATTTTGGCATCAGTGGAATATTGGCTGAACATAATGAGTTACTTCTATTTTCTGGGAGAGATTTGTAAAATTATTAATTTTTAAACATTTGTTAGAATTATCTAGTGAAACCACCCAGGGAAGATTTTTAAGTTAAAATTCAATTTCCTTAATAGTTATAGGGCTATTCAAACACTTGTTGGGTGAGTGGTAGTAATTTGTGCTATTTTAGGAATTGGCCCATCGTTCTTAACTGCTGATTTAATAAATGTAAAGTTATTTGCAGTATTATTTTCTTTTCTTTTTTATGTCCACAATGTCTATACAACTACCCCATTTCAGGTTTTTTTCTTTTTTTGTGGGTACTGGGGGGTCGACCTCAGGACCTCGCGCGCCAGCAGGCGCCCGTGCCGCTGAGCGATATCACCAGCCCCTTTTTCGTATGTGGGTTCCGGGAGTCGAACTCGGGCCCTCGCGCTTGCCGGGCAGGCGCTAAGCCGCTGAGCCATCTCACCGGCCCCCCATTTCAGTTTTGATATTTAATTTGTGTCTTATTCTTCACTGGTCTTGCTAGAAGTTTTTCAATTTTACTTTTGTCAAAGAATTTCCTTTTGTTTTATTGATTTTCTTGTTTTTCTGCTTTCATGTTTGCTGCTTTATTTTTTCTTTATTTTTATTAGCATATATTAGTTATACAGACTAGTAGGTTTCATTTTGCCATATTTGCACATGGATATAACATACATTAATCATTTCCTCCCACCCTATCCTTCTATAATCCCCTCTCCACTTTCTCTTTTCTAATAGTCTTCCTTCTGTTTTCATGTCATCTCTCTTTTTATTCCTGCCCCCCCAGATTCCTCATATGAGAGAAAGTATTGATATTTTACTTTGGGTCTGATTTATTTCACTTAACATAATAGTCTCCAGTTCCATTCATTTTCCTGCAATAAGAAAATTATTTCATTCTTCTTTATGGCAATGATGGTTAAACTTAATTGTCAACTTAATTGGATTGACAGCCACTAGGGGATTAGTAAAGCATACTTCTAGGTATATCTGGGTGGGGCACAGAGGCAGGACCTTGGGATTTATATTTGATACCTGTTCCTATCTTCTCTGGCACTGTTCCCTGGCTGTGCTTCCTGGACGCTATGAAGTGAGCAGCATTCTTCTGCTATGACTTTCTGCCATGATGTTCCTGCCTTGGAGTGAGCCAATGATCATGGACTGAATCCTCAGAAACCTTGAGCTAAATTAAACCTCTCCTTTAAGTTGTGGGTATTAGGTATTACGTTCCAGCAATGAAAAGCTAATACAATGACTAAATAATATTCCATCATGCATATATACCACATTTTCTTTATCCATTCATCTGTTGATGGGCACCTATGCTGGTTCCATAGCTTAGTTTTATGAATTGCAACAATAAACATGGATATGCAGGTTCCTATATACCACAATAACAGTAACTCTTTCAGAAATAAACTGAGGAGTGGTATAGCATAATCAAATGGTATCTCTGTGTTTAGTTTTGTGAGGAAGCTCCATACTGATTTCCATAATGGCTGTATTAATTAATATTCTCTCATCAACAGTGTACAAGAGTTCCTTTCCTCTGCATCCTTGCCAGCATTTATTGTTTTCTTTTGTATTCTTTTTTTTTTGTGGGTACCGGGGGGTCGACCTCAGGACCTCGTGTGCCAACAGGCACCCGTGCCGCTGAGCGATATCACCGGCCCCTTTTTTTCGTATGTAGGATCCGGGAGTCGAATTCGGGCCCTCACGCTTGCAAGGCAGGCGCTTACGCTGCTGAGCCATCTCACCGGCCCTTCTTTTGTATTTTTGATGATAGCCATTCTGACTGGATGAGATGGAACCTCATTGTGCTTTTGATTTGCATTTCCTGATGACTGAAGATGTTGATCATTTTTTCATATATTTATTGGCTGTTTGTACTTCTTTTGAGAAGTGCCTAATCCATTTGTTCCTTTAGCAACAGGGCTATTTTTGGTGGTTAACTTTTTTAGTTCTTTATATATTCTGTGTATTAATCCTCTGTCAGAAGAGTAGCTGGTAAAGATTTTCTTCCATTCAGTAAGTTGTTTCTTCACTCTTGGTTGTTTCCTTTGCTATGCAGAAACGTTTTAACTTGATGTAATACCATTTCTTGATTCTATTATTTTTTGTGCTACTGCAGTCCTGTTCAGAAAGTCTTTACCTGTATTTTCTTCTATTATAGGTGTTTTAAAATTTCAAGTCTTATACCTAGGTCTTTGATTCATTTTACATTTTTATACAAGGAGAGATATATAGTTTTAAGCATCAACATCTGGATATCCAGTTTTCCCAGCACCATTTGTTAAAAAGGTTATCTTCTCTCCAACATATGCTTTTGGCCTCTTTGTCAAGAATGAGATGGCTGTAGTTGAATAGGGTTGTTTCTGTGTCCTCTATTCTATTCCATTTATCTATGTGTCTAGTTTTATGCCAGTATCATATTGTTTATATTACTATAGCTTTGTAGTATATTTTGAAATTGGGAACTGTGATACCTCTAGCACTGCTTTTTTTCCCCCCTCAGGATTGCATTACCTGTTCTAGGTCATTTGTGCTTACATACGAATTTTAGGATTTTTTTTCTAATTTTTTTGATAAACATCATCAGTAACTCAATGGAGATTACATTGACTCTGTACGTCACTTTCGGTAATGTGGCCAATTTAACAATATTAGTTCTGCTGATCTATGAGCATGGGAGATCTTTCCATCTAATACTATCTTCTTCAATTTTTTTTCTTCAGTATTCTGTAACTTTAATTGTAGAGGTCTTTCACCTCCTATTTGGATTTATTCCTCAGTATTTTTGAAGCTATTGTGAATAGAATTGTTTTCTTGATTTAATTCTCAGAAAGTTCATTATTGGTGTACAGAAAAGCTATTGATTTTTTTCTGTGTGTTGATTTTGTGTTCTGCCACTTTGCTTAATTTGCTTATCAGACTAAAATCTTCTGATGTAGTTTTTAGAGTCTTCCAGGTAAAAGATCATATCATTTACAAAAAGGGATAATGTGACTTTTTCCTTTCCTATATGTATTCCTTTTATTTTTCTCTCTTTCCTAATTGTTCCATGTAAAACTTCATATAGTATATTGTACAGATATGGTGAGAGTGGACACCTTTGTCTTGTTCCTGATTTTAGTAGAGTTCAATGATTTCTATTCTTTATTATTTCTACCTTTGACTTAGATTTGACTTATTTTGGTCTCCTTTTTCTAGTTCTTAAAGTGGGGTTTGAAACTTTTCCTCTTTTCTAATGTTACTACTTAGTGCTATAAATTTCTCTCTTAGCACTGCTTTTGCTACTTTCCAAAGATTAAGTTGTATTTTTATTTTCATTCAGTACTATGTACATTGTGAGATATAATTCACATCCCATAAAATTAATCATTTTAAAGGTTACAATTTCATCTTCTAACATTCAACCTCCATATATTTTTAAATATGTTAAGTTTTTTATAAACAGCATATATTTGAGTATCGCATTTTTATCCACTCTGTCAACATTTTTTATTTGTGCATTCAAGCCATTTACATTTAGTGTAATTAAAGATATATTAAAGTTGGAGTGCATCATTTGTGCTTTTTGTTTGTTCTGTTTTTCATTTCTGTTTTCTTTTACCTCTCTGATGGTTATTTGAACATTTTTCAGAAATCCACTGATTTAGCTATAGTAACTTTATGCAAAACAAAACCACACACATTTGTAGACCACAATGCAGCACAGTATAAGTGGAAACAAAAAGAGGCTTATTTTTCTATCTTGAAATATTAATTGGAGACTCTTCAGAAAAGATTTATATAAAATTTACATTGCACTATGGTTTATGCTGTTAGAGTAAATCTAATAAAATTAATATTCTTTTATGTTTAAGTTGAAATGGACATGATAAATTTAAATGGGTAACTTTCATTTAAAAGACACTCTCCAGGACAGTCATGACTACATCCTGCATTTAGTATATGGGGAAAACACTGCTCATGTAGGTTGTACTAATGGCCTATGTTGGCAAGCTTCTATGTGGAAGAAATGTTAGAAATAGGTCAACCTGGCTCAAAGACCATGTTTATTCCATTTCAATGTGCACCTTTAATACTACATTCAATGTGGAAACAACAGGCACTGGAGTTGAGATTTATTACAAGCAAATTGGGGTTTTCTCTGGCAATCTGAGGACCACCAGCTGTAAGTGCATTAGATAAAGCAATAACGAAATTATACCAGTAAGAAGAGTTAATAAGAATTTGAGGAAATAAACTGTTTCCAAAAAAATGGAAGAGTAGCAATTAGCAGCAAATACAGCCTCCCCAGGACCCGGAATCAAGACACCTGGAAAAAAAAAACAACTTAGTGAAGAAAAAAAAGTAGATCTCCAGGAATTGGGAGGACACTGACAAGAAAACTAGAAACTACAGAGAAATGGAGCACAAAGCAGAGAAAAGAATAAAACAGTCTGGAAAGCTCATCCTAGCTCCCAGGGAAGGGGACTCATCTCCACAGACACAAGGTAAGACCAGAGGATTGGGAACTCCAGGCTAGGACGGCAGTGCTAACACCAAGAAAAGCCCATAGTTATTGTAAACTGCAAAAACAGCATGGGGTTTTACTCTGAAAGTGATTCCTTCCACACAGCAGGCTAATGTTGGAGAAGAAATCCAGTGCAGTGACCACAATATTTAAAAGGGTTTAATCCGGAGCCATTTTGGAGAAGAGGTTGTTTAATACTGAGCCACAGAACAATTACAAAACAATTTTAATTCAGAGTTTCCAGTGTTACCCTACCACAGTGACTGGGTGAGAGCTGGCTACAAGAGACAGTCATGCAGAGGCACTGGATCAACACAGAACCTTGAGAAGTTTAAGCCAGGAAGGAAGCAGGGGCCTGCCCTCTGTGGTGAAAAGCCAAGCCCATTGTATGTAGCTTTCAGAGGCAGCTGGGTCTGAAAGTGTTGGCATTAAGTACAACAGTCTGCTTGAATTTCTGCCCCACTGCCTACAGGGATCAGTGGACTGATTGCTTTTCTCATCTACCAGTGAGATCAAGGACATGCCTCAGCTTGGATGGTTGCCACAGCCTGGGATTATGGACAGAGGAGCCTCTGAAGGAAGGTGGGGGCACCTCACAAACATACGGGCATAAAGATTATCAGAGAAAATCATGACTTGCACAATTCCAAGACTGCAGACCTTAGGGAAAAAAACTCACTCAAAATACAGAGGAATTTTTGTTTGTTTGTTTGTTTTCTTCTCTTTTTTACCATTGGTTTTTCTTTAACTTTTGAATTTTTTCCTTCCTTTTTAAATTTTTATTCCTGTTTATCTTTTTTTTCTATTTTTGTCTACTTTCCTTTTTTGTTTTTTTTTTGTTACTTTTATCTAATTCTATTTAATTTACTTTTACTCCTTAATAGAATCTATTATCTTACTTTCCTCTTTCTCAACTTCCATTGCTTAATAGTTCAAAGTTAACTTTTCTCATCCTCCTGTTCCCTACCCTCTGTATTTTTACTAGTAGCCATTAAGCTTTATTTATCTTTAGATAGTTAAATCTATGCAATTACTGTTGAATTCTTTTCTATTGTTAGTGAAGATATAGTTGTTGCATTTAGTTGATATTTCTTGTATGTCAATATTTTATTTGTCTTCATGTTTACACTATGATTATAGATTTAATTTATATGGTTAAAGGTAGCACATTATTGTTCTCATAGTATGTCAATATCCACTTTATCTTTGACACTACTATTTTTGTTGATTTAGTTGCTATTGCCAGGAGGGACAATTGCTGCTATTAGTTTTCTCTGTATGCCAGTGTCTGGATTATCTTTGTGTCATTAACAATACTGTGGTACATTGCCAGAGAGCTGAGTCCTGAGCAAATTATACTGCATTCTCACCTCCCAAATTAAATTAACACAGGTGATTGGATATTGGGACAGAAGCAAAAGCCTATACATAGCCATGCCTGGAGCAAAACAATGAAAAGCAGCCAATAACTAAAAAGGTCTCCAATGCCAGGTTTCAGAGGCTGATGAAAGAGGATTACCACAAGTTCAAGGCCAGCCTGGGTTACATAGTGAATTCAAGTCCAGTCAGAACTATATAGTGAGACCCTGCCTCAAAAGAAAAAAAAAAGAGGTCTCCCTACTGACAACAAAGTTTTCCTACTATAATTGACCTGCAAACCTCAGGAAAAAAAAAGAAAGAAAGAAAGAAAGAAAGAAAGAAAGAAAGAAAGAAAGAAAGAAAGAAAGAAAGAAAGATGAGAAGACAAAGTACCTCCAAAAATTCCAACTCCCCAAAGATGATCCGTGGACCATTGAGGGGGAAGAAATAAAAGAAGCAGACAGCTGAATTAGTCAAAATGATAAAAGAAGAATTTAAAAAAGATCAATAAGGTGCTTGGCAAACTCAAAGAAGATATAACTAAACAAATAATGGACTTTAAAAATTAGCAAGTTTACAGAAGACACTAATAAAAAAAACTAGCTGTGCTAAATATGATGATTTCAAAACATGAATAATGGGTTTTTGAGTCCATTAAACTGTACCAAATGGAAATCCAGAAAATTGAATCAAAAATTCAATTCGAAGTATGGACAGCAGAAGGGACCAGTGTGAGGACAGGCTGTCAGAACTAGAAAACAGGGATAATGTCAGAGACCAGTTATTCAGAAATGCCTTAAAAACAACAAGAGGACATGAAAAATGGATCCAACAGCTACTAGATGATGCAAAGAAGACTAAGATTAATTGGAATTAGTAAAAAATCAGAAGACAGCACAAAGTGCATAAAAAGCTGTTTACAGAAATAATAGCAGAAAAGTTTCTGAATATGGGGAAAGAACTTAAGAAACAAAGAAGTAAGGCATATAGAACCCCAAATACCTATGATCAGAAAAGAACATCTCCACAACACAACATAGTCAGAATCCCAGAAGTCCAGTAGAAGGATGAACCTTAAAAACTGTTAGAGAAAAACAAATTGCTTATAAAGGTAAACCCATTAGAGTTACAGCAGACTTTCAACACAAACTTTAAATGCCAGGAAATCTTAGAGCAAAGTGTTTCAAGCCCTAAAAGAAAACAAGTTTCATATCACATATAGTCTGCAAAATTATGTTTCAAACTTGATGGAGCAATAAGATTGTTCCATGACAAATAGCACCTCAAAAATTCATGATCATTAAACCCGCATTCCAAAATTCTCAAGGATATCCCAGAAAGAGAAAATGAAACCAACAATGCTGAAAAGTCTAATAGAATGAATATAAAAAGGATGAGCAGTTGAGCAAAAGGGAATCAGCAACAGGAAAATAACAATGGTTAATTGTAGATTTTGGATCTTATTTACTCTTTCAGTTTCTTATGCTATACGATGTTTACACATGCGAGTTTGATTTATTTCACTTTGAGTATGGTCTCTAGTCGCATCCATTTACCTATAAAAGCCTCGAGTTTACCCTTCTTTATACCTGAGTAGTGCTCCATTGTATAAGAATACCACATCTTTTTTATCCATTCCTCAGTTGATGGGCATTTGTATTGCTTCCAAGATTTAGCTGTTACAAATTGTGCTGCTAGAAACATAGGTGCACATATATCACTGTGGTATGTTTTTAATTCTTCTGGAAAGATACCCAGCAGGGGAATTGCTGGGTTGAATGGAACCTCTAATCCTAGCGTTTTAAGGAATCTCCACATGGATTTCCATAGTGGTTGCACCAGTCTACACTCCCACCAACAGTGGAGAAATGTTCCTTTTTCCCCCCAGCATGACCCCGCCAGCATTTGTTATTGGTTGATTTCTTGATGATAGCCATTCTTTCTGGGGTGAGATGGAATCTCAGTGCTGTTTTAATTTGCATCTCTCAAATAACCAATGATGTTGAACATTTTTTCATGTATTTATTTGCCATTTGTATTTATTCATCTGAGAAGTGTGTATTCATCTCTGATGCCCATTTTTGGATTGGGTCTTTGAATTTGTGGGGCTTGACTTTTTTCAATTCTTTACATATTCTAGATAGAAGTCCTTTGTCTGAAGTACAACTGGCTATAATTTTTTCCCACTCTGTGGTTGTCTTTTCACTCTGTTGGTGATTTCTTTTATTGTGCAAAAGCTTTTTAATAACATGAGATCCCATTTGTTGATTCTTTGTAATATTTCCTTTGCAGTCTGGGTTTTGTTTATGAAGTCTCTGCCTATGCCTATGTCTTCAAGATTTCTACCTATTTTCTCTTCCAGTAAATTTAGTGTTTCTATTTTAATATTTAGATCTTTGATCCATTTTGACTTTAGTGCATGGTGATAGACATGGGTCTAGTTTTAGTCTTCAGCATGTGGAAAGCCAGTTTTTCCAGCACCATTTATTAAAGAGACTATCTTTCTTCCAGTGAACATGTTTGGCTCCTTTGTCAAAGATCAAATAGTTAAATGTACTTGCAGTTGATTTTGCATCCTCTATTCTGTTCCCTTTATCATTCTGTATTTGTGCCAGTACCATGCTTTTTTTTTCACTGAAGTTTTGTAACATAACTCAAAGTCTGGGATTGTGATGCCTCTTACTTTGCTCTTAGTCCCCCCTCTCCCAATTGCTTTTGCTATTCTCAGGCTCTTTTTAAAATTTATTTCTTTTTAAAATTTTTATTCTATTAATACATGTTTGCAACTCATGCCATTTACAGTCATCTTGGAGACTCATTAGATTGGTTAGATATACATATCACAGCTTGTTTCTTTTTTAATCCCCATCTCCTTCCCACCCATGTCTCCCTCATCCTCCAAATGCCCTCAGATTTTTCATTCTTGTTGATATTACTAATATTAGCTCATGTTGTGGCATATAATGTTTACATTAATTGAGGTTA
Organism: Erethizon dorsatum; assembly: GCA_028451465.1. NCBI lineage: Eukaryota > Metazoa > Chordata > Mammalia > Rodentia > Erethizontidae > Erethizon > Erethizon dorsatum. The sequence goes on from CM051842.1 coordinate 45,262,402, forward strand.
TTAGTTCCTGTACATGGCTTTCTTTATTCCACTTATTTCCCCTTCCCCTCCTCCTCATTCCTTACCCTTGTTCCCTTGGACCACTTCCCTATTAGAAGAGATCAATCTGCTTGTCCCCTTCTATCCATCCTTTATTATTCTCTTTGTTTGTACTTTGCCTCACTCAAATGAGAGTTACTATACAGTATTTAAGCTTGTGTGTCTGGTTTATTTTACTCGACAAATTTTCCAGTTGCATCCATTTCCCTACAAATGTCTTAAATGTCATTCTTTATAACAGAGTAGTATTCCATTACATATAGATAGTACATTTTCTTTATCCAGTCATCTATTGATGGGTAAACAGGCTGTTTTCAGGATTTAGCTATTACAAATTGTGCTGCTATAAACATTGGCATGCATGTATTGCTCTAGTATGATGTCTTAAGCTCTTTGGAAAAGATACCTAGCAGGGGGATCACTGGGTCATATGGAACTTCCAATTTCACTTCTTTCAGAAATCTCCATACTAATTTCCATAATGGTTGTAGCAGTTCACATTCCCACCAACAATGAAGGAGAGTTCCTTTTTCACCACAGCCTTGCCAGCATTTGTTATTGTTTGATTTATTAATGGTTGCCATTTTTTCTAGAATAAGATGGAATCTTAGCATTGTTTTCATTTGCATTTCTCTAGTGGCCAAAGATGTTAAACAATTTTTCATATATTTGCTGACCATTTGTATTTATTCCTCTGTGAAGTGTCTCTTCATTTCTCTTGCCCATTTCTTGACTGGATCTTTAATTTTAGGTGGTTTAATTTTTTGAGCTCGTGTGTATTCTAGATATTAGTCCTCTGTCTGAGGAGTAGTGGGCAAAAATTTTTTCCATTCTGTAGATTGTCTCTTCACTCTACTGATTGATTCTTTTGCTGTATAGAAGATTTTTAGTTTCATATAATCCCATTTGTTGATTCGTTCTGTTATTTCTTATGCAGTTGAGGTTCTGTTTAGAAAATCCTTTCCTACACTATGTCTTCAAGGGTTTCATCTATTTTATTTTCCTATTGTTTATGTTTTAAAGTTCAGATCTTTGATCCATTTTTATCTTAATTTAGTATATGCTGACAGATGAGGGTGCAGTTTTAATCTTCTGTACACAGATAACCAGTTTTCTGAGCACCACTTGTTGAATAGGCTATCTTTCCTCCAACATATGCTTTTCACTCCTTTATCAAAAATCAAATAGCTGATGTGTCTGGGCAAGTTTCTGTATCTTCAATTCTGTTCCATTGATCCATGTAGCTGTTTTTGTTCCAGTACCATGCCATTTTTATTACCATTGCTTTGTGGTATAGCTTGAAGTCAGGTATTGTTATGCCCCCTGCTTTGGTCATGTTGCCCAAAACTGTTTTTGTTATTCTGGGTCTTTTCTGGTTCCATATGAATTCTAGAATTGTTTTCTCTAGATCTGTAAAGTATGCTGTTGGCATTTTCACTAGGACTGCATTGAATCTGTATAAAGTTTTGGAAGTATGGCCATTTTGACAATCTTGATTCTGTCTATCCAGGAGCAGGGAACATCTTTCCATTTTCTGATGTCCTCTTCAATCCCCTTTACAGAGTACTGTAGTATTCTTTGTAGAGGTCTTTCACTTTCTTGGTTAGTTTAATTCCTAGGTATTTCATTTTATTGAAGTGACTGTGAATAGTATTGCTTTCATAATTTCCTTCTGGGCCGGTGAGATGGCTCAGTGGCGAAAGCGCCTGCCTTGCAAGCGTGAGGGCCCGAGTTCGACTCCCGGAACCCACATATGAAAAAGGGGCCAGTGATATCGCTCAGCGGCACGGGTGCCTGTTGGTGCACGAGGTCCTGAGGTCGATCCCTGGTACCCACAAAAAAAAATAATAATAATAATTTCCTTCTGATTCCATTCATTGTTGGTGTACATGAATGCTAATGTTTTTTTTGTGTGTGTGTGTAAATCTTGTATCCTGCTACTTTCCTGAAGTTGCTTATTAATTCTAAGAGTTTTTTGGTGGAGTCCTTTGGGTCTTCTGTGTAGAGTATTATGTCATTTGCAAATAATAATTTGAGTTCTTCCTTTCATATATGTATCCCTTTTATTTCTTTCTCATCCCTAATTGCTCTGGCTAATGTTTCAAGTACTATGTTGAATACAACAGGTGATAGTGGACATCCTTGTCTTTTTTCCTGAGTTTAGGGGAAGTGCTTTTAGTTATTTTACATTTAGTATGATGCTGGCTATTGGTTTGTGATAGTCTTTATCATATTCAAGTATGGTCCTTCTATACCTGTTTTCTTGAGGGTTTTTATTATGAAGGGGTATTGGATTTTGTCAAAAGACTTTTCTGCATCTATTGATATGATCATATGATTTTTTATTTTACTTCTGTTGGTGATGTATTACATTTATTGACTTGTGTATGTTGAACCATCCTTGCACCTCTGGGATGAAACTTACTTGATCATGATGTATCATCTTTTTGATAATGTGCTGCATTCTATTTGCTAATATCTTGTTGAGGATATTTGCATCTATGTTCATTGATGAAATTGGCCTATAGTTTTCTTTTTTAGTTGAGTCTTTATCCAGTTTTGGTATCAGGGTGATACTAGCTTCCATAAATTAGTTTGGGAGCACTCCATCCCTTCAATTTCTTTGAAGAGCTTGAGAAGTGTTGGTGATACAACACCCCTAAAGGTTTTGTAGAATTTGGCAGTGAAACCATCAGGTGCTGGACTTTCTTTAGTTGGTAGATCTTTATTACTGTGTCAATTTTATCACTTACTATTGGGTTAAGCATATTTCTGTCTTCTTTGGTAGTTTGTATGTGTCCAGGAATCTATTTCCTCGAAATTTGCTAATTTGTTGGAATATAATTTTTTGAAGTAGCTACCATCCTCTGGATTTCTACAGCATCTCTTGTGATTTCACCTGTTTCATTTCTTTTTTTTTTTTTTTTGTGGGTACTGGGGGGTCGACCTCAGGACCTTGCGTGTCAGCAGGCGCCCGTGCCGCTGAGCGATATCACCGGTCCCTTTTTTGTATGTGGGCTCTGGGAGTCGAACTTGGGCCCTTGCGCTTGCCGGGCAGGCGCTTAAGCCGCTGAGCCATCTCACTGGCCCCCTCACCTGTTTCATTTCTAATTGCATTGATGTGAGTCTCCTCTCACTTTCTCTTGGTAAGTCTGGCTAGGGGCTTATCTGTTTAATTTATTCTTTCAAAGAATCAGCTCTTCAATTCATTGATTTTTTTTACAGTTATTTTAGTGCCTATTTCATTGATTTCTGCTCTCATCTTTATAATTTCCCTCAATTTTGATTTGGGGCTGGTTTGTTGTTATTTCTCAAGTATCTTAAGATTTCTCATAAGGTTGTCAATATGAGCTTGCTCTGTTTACCTAATATGAGCATTGGTTGTGTTGAATTTTCCTCTTAGAACTGCTTTCATAGTGTCCAAGAAGTTTCAACAAATTGTACCATCATTGTCATTAACTTCCAGAAAATTTTTAATTGCTTTCTTCCGTGGCCCATTGGTTCTTTAGGAGTATGTTTTTAATTTTCCAGGAGCTTTTGAGTTTTCTGAAGTTTCTTCTGTCATTGATTTCTATTTTCATTGCACAGTGATCTGATAGTATACATGGGATAATTTCTATTCTTTTATATTTACTTAAGAAGGCTTTGTGGACCAGTTTGTGATCTACTTTGGAAAAAGTACATGTCCTGCTGAAAAGAATGTATACTCTATTGCAAGGGGTGGAATACTCTGCATATATTTATTAAACCCATATGTTCAAGAGTGTTGTTTAGCTCAGAAATTTGTTTTAGTTGATCTCTTTGTGAAAGGGGGGTGTTTAAATCCCCCACTAGGACTATATTAGTGTTTATTAGATCTTCTAATTTCAATGGTTTTTGTTTTATGAAGATAGGTGCTCCAGTATTGGTACATATATGTTTATCAATGTTATCTTTTCTTGTTGGATTGTTCCCTTAACTAGTATATAGTGACTATTTTGTCTCTTCCAATCAGTCTTAGCTTGAAGTTTACCACATCTGATATTAAAATTGTTATCCCTCATTGTTTTCAGTGTCCCGGTGCATGAAATATTGTTTTCCATCCTTTAATTCTAAGTCTATGAATATATTTTTGGATTAGATGAGTTTCTCAAATGCAACAGACTGTTTGATTCTGTTTTTTGATCCATTTTGCCAGTCTGTGTCTTTTATTTGGTGAGTTGACACCATTAACATTGAGAGATATTACTGAGGTGTGTTGGTTTTTTACTATCATTGCCTTTTTTATCTGTTGGTATATCCTTTTCCTTTTCTTGATGTTTTTGTTGCTGTGTATCCACTGACCTCTCTAGTTTCCTCTGTGTTTTTAGCTGTGTCCAATTCTTTATCTCTCTTGAAAATATTCTTAAGTATTTTCTCTAGAGATTGATTAGCATTCAAATATCTTCTGAGCTGGCCTTTTTCATGCAAGTACCTTATTTCTCCATCTAACATGAAGGATAGCTTTGCTGAATAAGTTAATCCGGGTTGGAAGTTATTTGCTCTTCGGGCTTGAAATACTTCACTCCTAGCTCTTCTGGCTTTTAGGGTTCGTGTTGAGAAATCTTCTGTAATTCTAATTGGTTTACTTTCATATGTGATTTTTTGTTTTCCTCTAACTTCTTTTAAAATTCTGGGGCCGGTGAGATAGCTCAGCAGCATAAGCGCCTGCCTGGCAAGCGCGAGGTCCTGAGTTCAACCCCTGGAACCCACATAAAAGGAAAAAGAGGGGCCAGTGATATCACTCAGCGGCACAAGCGCTTGCTGGGAAGCATGAGGTCCTAAGGTCGGCTCCCGGTACCCACATAAAATAAATAAATAAATAAATAAATAAATAAATAAATAAATAAATAAAATTCTGGTTTCTTCAGTTTTGGCAGAGAGTGCAGTGAGAAACAGAGCATGGTCTGCTTCCCCAGGGTCCTCCAGGCTCTCTGGCCAACGGTGGTGAGTGACCTGGGGGGGCTGAGGATGAGCTACACCTCTGCCCTGCAGGGTCTCTGATCTCTCACTGTGACTGCCCATTGGCTGGGCACAGGCTTTGAAGCACAGGCGAACTGCTCCCCTACTCCACCTTGATGACCTGATGGCAGCAGTGGTCTTGGAGCCAAAACCCCTCAGGCTGCAGGGTCTTCTGGCCCAACCCTGCCAGCCTAGGTGAAGCCCCTGTCAGCTATTGAGGACAGGGCACCTTGCAGCGGCTGCAGCATAGCATGTTGAGAATGGCAGCCTCCTGACAGCCACAGAAGGCTGTTACATCAAGGGCCCAAGAAGGCAGGTCTGAAAGCTTGACCACTTCTGGCCATAGAACTGCACAGATCTGGGTCCTGGGGTGACTCTGTGTCCCAGTTGGAGAAGAGTGTACCTCCTTGTGACAAAGATGAATAAAGGCCTCACCTGCCCTGGAAGGTGAGGGAGCCCAGGCCGAGGATGGTTGGAATGGTTGGTGAGCCATGGGCCATTGCCAAAGAGAGAAACGTAAAGTAACATTCCACGTTTGGATAATTGGAAATACCCACCACCCTTTGGGAAGATTTACTGGCCGTTTTTAGAAGGCCTGTATATATAATATGAAAAAGCTGCTCTCAACATTCCCCCCAACCTTTTAAAAGAAAACTTGCTGCATGTGGACAATGTAGATGTAAAGAGATTGTCGACGTATGATAAAGTAGTTAGAAAAACCATGTCTTGGAAATGTCCATTTGTATAAAAAAAAATGACAGAAAAGAAACGTCTTATGGAAGTGACTTTTTGAAATGGAGTTTGTTAGACTATCTGGAGAAGCGACACCAGGAGTGATACTTGTCCATGTTTATTCTGTGGATTAGAGTACACAGAGCAGAAAACAGTGAGAAGGTGGTCCAGTACCAGACTGGTTACACACACAGAAGATATTCATATTCTAACCATTGTTTTATATATATATATATATGACAATGCTAAGTACTTTATTGAAATATCTGGTCTTTCAAGATATTCTCAAGTGCCTGATACATGTTAAAAAGTAGTAGTAGTAAAATAACACATTTCGTAAATTTCTTCTTGTTAGAACTCACATGAAGTGTTACTTGGGGGGATGGGAATAAGCAGGTCCTCTCTTGAGCAGTATACATTGTTTATGCACTGGTTCTCAGAAGAGAAGGAAATGCAGTGTTGTGTTAGTGCACTTATAGTGAGGCAAGTTACCATTGTCCCCTGTCTGTGCGTTTTGTTTTACTTTGCTGTGTATGTAGGGTATATAAAAGACAAATGAGACCTATTACAACATCTAGTCTTCCTAGATTTTTTTTTCTTTTTTGGTACCGGGAATTGAACGCAGGACCTTGTGCTTGCCAGACAGGCATTGTGCCACTGAGTTATATCCCCAGCCCATGGTGTTTCTAGATGTTAAAGAGGTTGCCAGTTTTGAAAAAAGTAGAGTTAGTAAACTAACAAGTTTTGTATTATAATTCCTAGGAAAGGTTGTCTTCTGAAAGTTTGAGGATTTTAGCCCACTGGGTTAGTGGAGAAAGGAAGGGCTTTAGACTAGAATGCTCATATTTTCAAGACACTTTCAACTACTGTTACATGTGTGCAGTTTAATCAAGACTGTTGTGTATATATAATGGACAAATTGAGTCCTTATTTGAAACATCTAGTCTTATCTAGATGTTTAGAAGTGCCCAACATATATTAAATATAGAGATAGTAAAATATCACTTTGTAAGTATCTTTTTGCTAAAGTTCATATGAAATAGTTTTTTTAGAATGGAATGGTTAAACCACCTCTTGAACAGTATGGTACTGACTGTACTTATTCAGTGGTTTGGAGGAGGTGGGAAGGAAGCAATTGCAAAAGGTATTATATTAGTGCATTTGTACTTTTTACATTTTGAGACATCATTTTTCTGTATGTTTTGTGGGTTTTATTTGCTGTGTATATAATGTATACAATGGACAAATAAGTCCAAATTTTGCAACATCTAGTCCCTAAAAGTTAGAGGTTGCCAGTATATGACAAAGTAGTAAAGTTAGCACATTTTGTGTTGAAATACACAGAAAAGCTTGTCCTCTGTAAGTGAATCTTGGATTCAACCATCTCTAACATTACATATGCCTGTACTTGTCCACTGGATTGAAGCAGAGAGAAGGAAATGGGGCCTAAATGGTCATACTTAGAAGATACCTCAGATTACAACCATTGCTATATGTGTAATTTTATCAGTGATGTATGATAGCAGACAAGTTCTTATATGGAAAATTTAGTTCTAGATATGTAGAAGTGCTTGATCTATTAAAAGTAGTAGAATAATACTTTGTAAACAGCTTTTATAAACTGATAAGAAATACTATGTTTGCAAATAGAATGTTTAAACCACCTCTGAACAGTATACTGTCTGTACTTGCTCAATGGGTTGAGGGAGGTGGGAGGGAAGAAATTGTGAAAGGTGTTTTGTTAAGTGTATAGCAGAAAATTTCAGCTTATCTATTGATCTTACATTACATGAATTTCATTTAACTTTGCTATACTGTATATACAGTGTATATACTGGACACATGAGTCCTAATTTTATAATATCTAGTCTGTAGATTTTAAAGAGGTTGCCAATGTATGACAAAAGTAGAGTTAGTAAACTAACACATTACTTTGTATTAAAATTCATAGAAAGACTCTTCTGAAAAGGATTTTTGGAAGTGTAATTGTAAAATCACATTTGAGTGACACATGTGCCTATATCACATGTGACAAGGAAAGAAGAAATTGGAAGAAATGAAAGATTCTAGACCAGAATGCTCCTACTTAGAAGACACTTTTAGATATAACCATTGTGTGCAGTTTATTTATTTATTTATTTTTTTTTTTTTTGTGGGTACCGGGGGGTCGACCTCAGGACCTCGCGCGCCAGTAGGCGCCCGTGCCGCTGAGTGATATCACCGGCCCCTTTTTCGTATGTGGGATCCGGGAGTCGAACTCAGGACCTCGCGCTTGCCGGGCAAGCGCTTAAGCCGCTGAGCCATCTCACCGGCCCCATTGTGTGCAGTTTATTCAGTACTACTGTGTATATAGTGGACATGTGTATATAGTGTATATATTTGAAACATCTAGTCTTTCTAGATGTTTAGGAGTGCACAACGTATGTTAAAAGTAGAGGTAGTAAACAACATTTTGTAGATATCCTTTTGTTAAAATTAATGAAATACTGTCTGTAGGAGATGGAATGATCAAATCACTGATCTGAGCAGTAGACATATTTGTTCTAGTTCAGAGAGGGAGGAGGAAAAGAAAGTACAAAGGGCTCTAAATCCATGCAGTTTAGGTGAAGCGAGATTGACCACTGTCCCTTATGTCTGAGCATTTTGTTTTACTTTCCTGAGTACATAGTTGTATATAAAGGACAAAGGAGTCCTACTTTACATCTAGTCTTTCTAGATGTTAAAGAGGTTTCTGGTGTATGACAGAAGTAGAATTAGTAAACTAACATGTTGAGTACATTTTGTGTTAAAATTCTTTAGAAAGAATGTCCTTAAAACCACTTAGGGGGCCAGTGAGATGGCTCAGCAGCGTAAGTGTCTGCCTGTCAAGCGCGAGGGCCTGAGTTCGACTCCCGGAACCCACATATGAAAAAAGGGCCGGTGATATCGCTCAGTGGCACGGGCGCCTGCTGGTGGGCGAGGTCCTGAGGTCGACCCCTGGTACCCACAAAAAAAAAAAAAAAACCACTTAGGAAGTTAAATTGTTAAAGTCCCCTCTAAATATAACATATGCATATGTCTGTCCCCTGGGTTAAAAAAGATGGGAAGGGGAAAGGGCTCTAGACCAGAGTGTTCCTATTTAGATGACACTAAAATTATAACCTTTGTTAAGTATATGTGTGCAATTTACTCAATGTCGCTATACATATGGGGCATTGAAGTTCTTATTGGAAACATCTAGTCTTGCTAGATGTCTAAAGTTCACACATGTAGAAGTCAAGGGCTAATATAATGTGCTTTAAGTATTTTTTTGTTACTTTACAGGAATGGTTGAATTTTGGGAATGGAATTGTCACACTTGATGTCTTGGAGAGTATGCTGGCTATTCATGGGGTGCAGCAGGGGAAGTATGCAGAGAGGGAAGTTAAAGTGAATTCAGATTGTCTTGCCATTGTTCTATATGTACATTTTAGTTAATATTGCTGGGTATTAAAGGACAAGTCTTACTGCCGAAATTATATTAAAGGTAGCAAAATATTCCTTATATAAATGTCTTTTTGTTAGTTTTTAGGAAGAACTGTCTTCTGGAAATGACCTTTGTTAAAGTCACTTCTTGGAGCTAGATGTGGTCCTGAACTTAGTCACTGAAATGGTGAAGAAGGAAAAGGGTGGATGAGGGTGGTAGGGGCTCTTTGCTAGCATCTCTATATCTGGAAGATGATTTTAGATTATAACCATGGTCTCGTATGTGCATTTTTAGTAAAGTACTTGGGCTTATTGTGCACAAAATTCATACTCTATTGTATAGCATCTTAAGCTTTATAGATGTCCTGAGGTGACAATGTACGTATGATAAAAACTAGAGGTAGTGAGTTAGACAACAGTTAAGTATCTTTTTGTTATAATTCATAGAAAGGATGCATCTTGGGCTTGGAATTGTTACAACACCTCTAGGCAGTGTGTATCAGGACTTGTCATTAGGCTGGCAGTAGAGGGGCAGAAACGAGAATACCAAAGGAAAGGTGTGTGCAAAGCGTTCAGATTTACATTTTGGTAAGAGGAATCAAAGTGTGTCTTCTGCTATAATGTAGAAATATGTTAATAATTCAGTGAGAACATGCCTTTTTGCTAATATCTTAATAGCAGAAATCTGATAATACTCAGACACATGGCTTGGTGTACTCTGTTGCTTTATGTCTCATTTTAAATTGAGCATTAAGGAAATGCAGTATTGTAATTGTAACTTTACCAATACTTCTATCTAGAGGCCTGTTGCCATCTTTTTGTTCCCAAGAAGGGCAGGATTACAATTTTTTTTTCTAACAGATTGAGTTGGTGTAGTGTGTTCTCGGTCATTAAAAATACTCTTGTAGCTTTGGGATTTTGAATTGAATATTCATGTGTAGAAAAGCATGACACACATTGTACAAACTCAGTCACACAAAATGGCAGTCATGTATGTACATACAAGACCTAGAACACATCCAGCTAAGCTGCTTATGACTGCGAATGACTTTCTTCTTTGCTTATTGTGTTTTTGCTTCCTGTAATGCACATATTAACTTAAAAAATAAAGATTATTTTTAAAACTAAAAAAAAAATTCTGTTTCTTGCTAGATATTTGGTAATTTAATAAGGATATGCCTTAGTGAGCTTCTTTTTTTAGTGTAATTGTTTGGTGCTCTATTAGTGTCACTTACTTGTATTTTAAACTCTTATATTTGGAAATTTTTCTTTCATAATTTCTATAAGCATGTTAGTGAATCCATCTGTGCTTTTAGTTTTACTCTAACTCTGATTAGCCTTAGATTGGTCTTCCTCTTGTCATCTAGTAGCTGCTGTTTTTTTTTTTGTTTTTTTTGTTTTTGGCTTCTTTGACCTCTTTTTTCTAATTCACTACTTTGTCCTCAATATCAGATACTCTATCTTCCCATTGGTCATTTCTGCGATGTATGAATTCTATACTGTTTTTTATTTCAGGTATTTCTTTCTGACATCTTTATGAGGATTCCGTATCCTTGTTGAATGAATCTGTTGTTCAAAGTTTGAACAGTTTTGGTTAACTTGTCCAGTTTTTACCTATTTTCCCAAAATTCACCATGTCCATATTGAATGTAATTGCCATAAATTTTTGGTTGATTTCCTCTTTGAACTCATCTATTTCCTTCTTCCTTTCTAAGAACTTTTCATAGATTGCTGGTACCTGGTATTTGCTTTCTTCCTGGTTTGTGACCCCTTGATTTGCCTTGGGAGAGTTGGGGGGCTGGAGATCTTCTATTTCCTTGCTTCTCCATTCTCCTATGTGTATCTGTGTCATATATATATATATATATATATATATATATATATATATATATATATACATTATGTATATAATTACATTATGTATATTATAATATATATTAACACCTATGGCCCCCTCTTTTTTCTCCTTTTTGGTGGGTGGTTACTGCAAGTTGGGGACTAGAGAAGTGAGAAGAGTTTGTGGCTTATATGGAGATTTTTAGTAGGATATTGCCTCCCCTTGAATAATTTTCAGCTTTGTATGTCCAGTGCTATTCTGCTATTTAAATGATTTTGACTCTGTCCCTATGTTTTGCTAAAAGAATTGCTTCTATGTATAATAGCATCCACAGATTCAATCTTACAACACTTCTATATGATAGTCCTTACAGTTACACTCCACCCCTTTGTCTATTCTCTATGTGCACTATTACAGTTTATTATTTGTCATTGTTCTGCCGTGAGGTAGGTGAGATGGAATGGGGAGAATGGAAGGTGGTTGGATGAAGAGTGTTAGACACTAATGGGGAGGTTTAAAGGGGAAATAGTGGTATATGAGAAGAAAAGATTGATGTATGGTCTGATTTTATTGGAGTACTTTTAGTTGAATTGAAGGTTTAGTATTGAGTTTTCAGAGGATATTTTATAGGGCAAGGGCGAGATATGGGAGAAAGGGGTTTTACTTTATGATTGAGGAAAGCTATGTGGTCGTCAGAACTTGGTGATAGAGAGGACAATAAGCTAAGTGAGATATGGGAGAGCCAAAGGCTTAAGATGGGGAGGATTGAGGAACTATACTAGAGAAGATAGGAGTGACTGTAATGGAGGTAAATATGGGGAATTCTAAAATCTGGGAGGAGTTTACATGTTTGGAAAAAGAATAAAGAAATATGTTAATAATATTGTGTTGGTTTTTTTTTTTTTTTTTTTTTTTTTTTTTGTGGGTACCGGGGGGTCGAACCCAGGACCTCACGCGCCAACAGGCACCCGTGCCTCTGAGCGATATCACCAGCCCCTTTTTCGTATGTGGGATCCGGGAGTCGAACTCGGGCCCTCGCGCTTGCAAGGCAGGCACTTAAGCCGCTGAGCCGTCTCACCGGCCCTGTGTTGGGGTTTTGAGGTGAAGAAACTAGATAGGGAGATGAGACAAGGGAGAGAATCTAGACACCTATTAAATCAGTGCCAATGAAAGAATAAATATACAAATGTAATAACCTAATAAGCATAGAAAACCATGAAAGAATATAACATAGCCCCCACATTACTAAATAAATCAAGAAACATATAAAAACTTAAACCTATAAGATGTCCAGTGGGAACACAGATTAAATATTCCAATGAGACACTGCATATGTGATTCCCAAGTAGCTACTTTGCCAGAGAATCTGAGTCCTCACACCCCAGGTACTCCTCTGATTCTTCCACCACAATACTGATGCTAACTCAGACTTAGGACTTCTTTCTGCCAGGTTGCAGGCATTCTTGCAGAGTCTGATCCAGTCCAAGTTCTTGGGTTAGGAACTCTTGCTGTCCCTCTCCTTGGATGTGATGGTGGATTTGGCAGACAGGTTCCTTGGCACAAAATTGTCCACAGTTAGGATTATTCCTATGCAATCAAATCAGCTACAGTAGTAACAGACTAATCTGTTACAGTGGTATCCTACCAGGGTAGTTGAGAAATAACATTCTATGAGACCCTGTTTTGGGTCTCCCTTTAGCCAACTTTTGACTGTGGAAGGCTGCTCTGGAAGCACTGTCCCATGTTTTCCTTGCTGGTTCCACATCCTGATGATTCTTTTAGTCCTGATGTAGTTCTCTGCTTTTCCATGAGAAAAAAACAAAAACAAAAACAAACAAAACGAAATAAAACAAAAAAACCCTCTCAGTCTCTTCTGGCTCCATATGAATTTTAGGAATGTTTTCTCTAGTTCTGTGAAGAATGCTGTTAGTATTTTGATTGGGATTGCATTAAATCTGTATATGAGTTTTGATGGTATGGCCATTTTGACTATATTTATTCTGCCTACCCAGAAATAGGGGCTCTTTCCATTTTCTGATGTCCTCTTTGATTTACTTCAGTTTCCATTGTAGAGGTCTTTCGTTTCCTTAATTAATTCCAAATGGTATTTTTAAAATTTCTTCCTGAATGCATTCATTATTAGTGTACAGGAATACTATTGATTTTTGTGTGATTTTGTTTCCTGCTACATTAGTAAGTTTGGTTGTTAATTAAAAGAGTCTTTTGATAGATTTGAGGGTGTCTTGTATGTACAGGATCACGTCATCTGCAAATATTGATAATTTGACTTCTGTCCTGTACATATCACTTTTATTTCCTTTTCTTGCCTAATTGTTCTTGCTATGTTCAAGTACTATGTTGAACAGGAGTGATGATAATGGACATCCTTGACTTTTTCCTGATTTTACAAGGAAAGCTTTAAGTATTTCCCCCTTTGATATGATATTGGCAGTAGGTTTGTCATAAAATGGCTTTTATCAGATTGGGATAATGTCCTTCTATACCTATTTTCTTCAGTGTTTTTATCATGAAAGGATGATGGATTTTGTCAAAGGCTTTTTCTGTGTCTATTGAGATGATAGTGTGATTTTTGTCCTTTCTGTTTATGTATTACATTTATTGGCATATGTTGAACCATTCTTGCATCTCTGGGATAAAGTCTACTTGGTCAGGATGTATGATCTTTTTGATGATTCACTGCATTGTTTACCAATATCTTGTTGAGGATTTTTGCATCTATATTCATGAGTGAGATTGATCCATAGTTCTCTTTTTTGGTTAATTCTTGTTTGGTTTAGGAATCAGGGCAATGGTAGCTTTCAGGAATGATTTTGGGAGCACTGTTTCCCATTTAATTTTATTAAAGAACTTAAGAAACATTTATGTTAGATCTTTGCTGAAGTTTTTGTGCAATTTAGCAGTGAATCCATCTGGACCTGGTCTTTTCTTGGTTGGTAGGTTTTTCATTACTGCTTGAATTTCATTGCCTGCTACTGACTTATTCAGGGATTTCAAGTCTTCTTAGTTAACTTCTGGTAATTTATATGTATCTAGGAATTGATGCATTTCTTCTGGATCCTCCAGTATATTGCTTACAGTTTTGCAAAGTGGCTGTTAATAATCTTTTGTTTTCAGCAATGTCTATTGTGAATTCAACTTTTTCATTTCTAATTGCATTGAATTGGGTCTTTTTTCTTTTTTGGTTGGATTGGCTAGGGGTTGATCTATTTTTTTTATTCTCTCAAAGAACTAACAATTGATATTTTGTATTATTATTTTGGTCTCAATTTCATTGTTTCTTCAACTGATCCTTATAATTTCCTTCCTTATAGTAGATTTGGGTTTGGATTGTTCTTATTTTTCTAGGACGTTGAGGTGCAGCACTATTTATTTGGGCTAACTTGCTTTTTATGACTTGGACATTCACAGCTATAAACTTTCCTCTTAGGACTCCTTTCATTGTGTCCCATAAGTTCTGATATATTGTATTGCCATTATTTAGTTCTAGAAACTGTCTTATTTCTTCCTTGATTTCTTCTGTCATCCACTGATTGTTTTGAGTATATTTTTTAATTTCCATGCATTTGCATAGTTTTTTATTGATTTCTAGTTTCATTGCACTATGATCTAATAATATGCATGGTATAATTTCGATTCTTTTATTTCTGCTTAAGCTTGCTTTATTGGCTAGTATGTCATCTATTTTAGAGAAATTTCCATGTGCTGCTTAGAAAAATATGTATTCTATTCTTTTGGGGTGGAACACTCATAGATATCTATTAAATTCATGTGTTTTAAGGTTTTATTCAACACTGATATTTCTTTGTTGATTTGTCTACTTGATCTATTTGTGATAGTGGGGTATCGAGGTCACCCACTATATTTGTAGTTATGTTTACATGTCTTTTATGTCCAGTAGTGCTTATTTTATAAAGTTCAGTGCACTGTTTCCATGCATATATGTTAATTGGTATCACTTCCCATTGGATTGTTCCCTTAACCAATATGTAGTGACCTTTTTGCCTCTGTTCATCTTTTCTGGCTTGAACTCTACTTTTTCTGACTAGAGGGTGGCTACACCTGCTTTTGAGGGGGGTTCCTATCTGATGGAATTTTTTCCCATCCTTTGAATTTTAGCCTATGAGTTTCTTTTTGGGTTACATGTGATTCTTGTATACAGCATACCATTTAATTTTGTTCTTAATCCATTCTGCCAGTCTGTGTCTTTTTACTGGGAAACTGAGACCATTCACATTGAGAGTTATTACTGGTGGTTACTGACTTAATCCTACCTTTGCCCTATTTTTCTATTGCTGATTCCCTATCTTTTCCTTGTACTTAATTGCTCAACTTACCTGGTGTATTCATTCTATTAGACCTTTTGTCATTGTTAGCTTCATTGTCTCTTTATAGGAAGATATGCCCTTTTCCTGGACAGGCAGAAGCAACCTTGTAAAAATGACAATACTTCAAAAACTAATTGATTTGATGCAATCCCAACCAAAATACCAATAACATTCTTTACAGAACTGGAGAAAATAATCTGAAAATTTATACGGAATCAGAGGAGACCCAGAATAGCAAAAGCAACCCTGAGCAACAAGTGCAAAGGAGGAGGCATCATAATTCTAGATTTCAAGTTATATTACAAAGCCACAGTGATAAAACAACATGCTGCTGGCACAAAAACAGACATGTGGATCAATGGAACAGAACAGAGGGCACAGAAACAACTTCAGGAACATTCAGCTATCTGATCTTTCACAAAGGAGGCAAAAACACAAATTAGAGGAAAGACAGACTCCCTAACAAATGGTACAAGGAAAACTAGCTATCCACATACAGAACATTGAATCTAGATCTATATCTATTACAATGTACTAAAATAAAAATGGATCAAAATCTAAATGTTAAGACAGAAATACTTAATCTGCTCACAGATAAAATAGGTAAAACTGTTGAAGACATAGGTATAGGCAAGGGCTTTATGACAGGAACATCAATTGCACAAGAAATAACAGCAAGAATCAAAAAATGAGATCATATCAAATTAAAAAGCTTCTGCACAGCAAGGGAAACAACCAACAGAGTGAAGAGACAACCTATAGAATGGTAAAATAAAAAAATTTGCCAGCTATTCCTCAGACCCCGAACTAATACCTAGAATATATAAAGACCTCAAATAATAAGACTTTCTAAAAGAAAGACCCAAATTTATAAATGGGCATCTGAAGTGAATAGACACTTCACAGAAGAAATATGAATGCTCAATAAACACATAAAGAATTGCTCAACATCATTAGTCAATAGAGAAATGCAAATTAAACAACACTGAGAGTCTATCTTACCCCAGAAAGAATGGCTACCATCAAGAAATCAAATAATAACAAATGCTGGGGAAGCTGAGTGGAAAAGAAACCCTTCTACATTGTTGGTGGGAATGTAAACTAGTATTACCAGTATGGAAATCAATATGAAGATTCCTTTAAAAACTAAAACTATAAATTCAATTCTACCCAGCTATTCTCCTTCTAAGTATCTTCCTGAAAGAGTTAAAGGCATCAAATTACAGGACAATTCATAATAGGTAAGTTTTGGAAGTGGACTATCTGTCCATCATCAGATGAATAGATAAAGAAAGTGTGGTATTTTTTTTTTTTTTTTTTTTTTTTTTTTGTGGGTACCGGGGGGACGACCTCAGGACCTCGCGCGCCAACAGGCACCCGTGCCACTGAGCGATATCACCGGCCCCTTTTTCGTATGTGGGTTCCGGGAGTCGAACTCGGGCCTTCGCGCTTGCAAGGCAGGCGCTTAAGCCGCTGAGCCGTCTCACCGGCCCGAAAGTGTGGTATTTATATGCAATGGAATACTACTCTGCCATAAAGAATATTTGCGTCTTTTGTAGGAAAATGGATGCACCATGTGACCATAGAGTTAACTGCAACAAACCAAACATGCAAGCTTAAATATCACATGCTTTATCCCTGGGATGCAGGGATGGTTCAACATACGTAAATCAATAAATGTAATACACCATATTAACAGAACCAAAGACAAAAATCACATGATCATCTCAATAGATGCAGAAAAAGCTTTTGACAAAGTCCAGCACCTTTTCATGATAAAAACCCTACAGAAAATTGGAATAGAGGGTCTTTATCTCAACCTGGTAAAAGCCATCTATGACAAACCAACAGCCAATATTATACTAAATGGCCAAAAACTGAAAGCCTTCCCTCTAAAATCAGGAACAAGACAAGGATGTCCACTGTCCCCACTCTTATTCAACATAGTTCTGGAAACTTTAGCCAGAGCAATTAGACAAGAGAAAGAAATAAAGGGAATAATGATTGGAAAGGAAGAAGTTAAATTATCATTATTTGCAGATGACATGATACTCTACATAGAAGACCCCAAAAACTCCACTAAAAAACTGCTAGATTTAATAAGCAAATTCAGTAGTGTAGCTGGATACAAAGTCAATACTCAAAAGTCAATAGCCTTCCTGTACACAAATAACAAACTTACTGAAAGAGAAATTAGGGAAACGATACCTTTCACAATAACATCCAAAAAAATGAAATACCTAGGAATCAACCTCACAAAGGATGTAAAAGACCTATACACTGAAAACTACAGTACTCTGAAAAAGGAGATTGAAGAGGACATCAGAAAATGGAAAGATATCCCTTGCTCCTGGATAGGAAGAACTAATATAGTGAAAATGGCCATACTTCCAAAATTGTTATACAGATTTAATGCAATTCCAATCAAAATTCCAACAGCATATCTCACAGAATTAGAGAAAACAAGCCTAAAATTCATTTGGAATCAGAAGAGACCTAGAATAGCAAAGGCAATTCTGGGCAACAAACGCAAGGCAGGGGGCATCACAATCCCCGACTTGAAATTATACTATAAAGCTACTGTGATTAAAACAGTGTGGTACTGGCAAAAAAACAGGCCTGAAGATCAGTGGAATAGATTAGAAGATGCTGAAACAACCCCAGACATACTAAGCCACCTTATCTTTGACAAAGGTGCCAAACACATTCACTGGAAGAAAGATAGCCTCTTTAATAAATGGTGCTGGAAAAACTGGCTCTACACATGCCGAAGATTAAAACTAGACCCATATCTTTCACCATGCACTAAATTAAATTCAAAATGGATCAGAGATCTAAATATTAAAACAGAAACATTAAATCTGCTGGAAGGTAGGATAGGTAAATCCCTTGAAGACATTGGTGTAGGCAAAGACTTTATGAATAAAAACTCAACCGCACGGGAACTATCCCAAAGAATCAATAACTGGGATCTCATCTTATTAAAAAGCTTTTGCACAGCAAGAGAAACCACCAACAGAGTGAAAAGACAACCCACAACGTGGGAAAAAATGTTTGCCAGCTGTTCTTCAGACAAAGGATTACTATCGAGAACATATAAAGAACTCAAAAAAATCAGACCTCCCAAATTTAAAGACCCACTCCAAAAATGGGCATCTGAGATGAATACACATTTCTCAGATGAAGAAATACTAATGGCAAATAAATATACAAAAAAATGTGCAACATCACTAGTCATTTGAGAGATGCAAATTAAAACAACACTGAGATACCATCTCACCCCAGAAAGAATGGCTACTATTAAGAAATCAACTAATAACAAATGCTGGAGGGGCTGTGGGGAAAAAGGAACCCTTCTTCACTGTTGGTGGGAGTGTCGACTGGTACAGACACTGTGGAAGTCAGTGTGGAGATTCCTCAAAAAACTAGGGTTGGAGGTCCCATTTGACCCAGCTATTCCCCTTCTGGGCATCTTCCCAGAAGAATTAAAAACATCGTACCACAGCGATATATGTGCACCCATGTTTATAGCAGCACAATTTGTAATAGCCAGATCTTGGAAACAACCCAAATGCCCATCAACTGAGGAATGGATAAGAAAGATGTGGTATTTTTATACAATGGAGTACTATTCAGCCATAAAGAAGGATAAACTGGAGACTTTTATAGGTAAATGGATGCAACTCGAGAAAATACTCATAAGTGAAATAAACCAGACACACATGTGTAAGCATCGTATTGTCTCTCTAGTATGAGAAACTGAAAGAGTAAATAAGATCCAAAATGTACAATAGACACAGTGAATCAAAAAGAAACTGGTCAATAGGAAAGAGAGACTGGAATAGAGAAAAGAAAGAAGGGAAAGGGAAAAAAATTGTATATATATATATATAAGATGGTTAAGATAGATACACTACCAATTTTACTTAGTTCATTGAAGAGTAAGGTTTGAGCCAATAATGTTTGGACAATTGAATGCTAATGTCTGGTATCCTGAATAACTAACTTAAAGATAATAATACGTAATGCATTGAACATTGTTACCCTCCTATTATGTTGTTTTGAAAATTTGTTCTTTTTTTGATTTGTTTTGTTTTTTCTTCTCTTTAAAATAAAAAAAAAAATATCACATGGTTTCTCTTTTTTTTTTTTTTTTTTGTAATGTGGGCACCGGGAGTCCACCTCAGGACCTTGCCCTTGCCAGGCACTTTGTGCCACTGAGTGATATCAACGGCCCCTTTTTTCCTTTATGTGGGTTCCGGGAGTTGAACTCAGGACCTCACGCTTGCCGGGCAGGTGCTTATGCCACTGAGCTATCTCACTGGCCCACATGGTTTCTCTTATATGTGAAAACCAAAATATAAACAGCGAAATGAAAGATAATAGGAAATAGGGATATAGATCTTTTCCAACAATGAAGGTGACCAAGAGATGGAGGGAGAGGAGAGGGAGGTGAACTCTGTAAATATCTACTAAGTCCATTTGTTCAAAGGTTTGGTTCAGCTCTGATATCTCTGATTTTTTTGTCTAGTTGATTTATTTGTGACAGTGGGGTATTGAGGTCCCCCATTACAATTGTATTAGTGCTTATCTGATTTTTCATGTCCATTAATGTTTTATATAGTTGGGTGTGCTGGTAATTGATGCATATATATTTACAATTGTTATCTCTTCCTCTTGGATTGTTCCCTTAACAAGTATGTAGTGACCTTCTTTGTCTCTTCTGATCAGTCTTGGCTTGAAATCCAGTTTGTCTGCAAACAGAATAGCTACCCCTGCTTTTTTCTGGGTTCTTGCCAAATGGAGAATTGTTTTCCATCCTTTGACTTTCAGTCTATGAATTTATTTTTGCACTAAATATGTCTTGCTGCTTTTTTCTGGGTTCTTGTCACATGCAGAATTATTTTCCATCCTTTGATTTTCAGTCTATGAATTTCTTTTTGAGTTAAATGTGTGTCTTGTATGCAGCATATTGTTGGATCTTGTTTCTTTTTTTTTTTTTGGTGGGTACCGGGGGGTCGACCTCAGGACCTCGCGTGCCAACAGGCACCCGTGCCGCTGAGCGATATCACCGGCCCCTTTTTTCGTATGTGGGTTCCGGGAGTCGAACTCGGGCCCTCGCGCTTGCAAGGCAGGTGCTTACGCCACTGAGCCATCTCACTGGCCCCCTGGATCTTGTTTCTTGATTCATTCTGCCAATCTGTTTCTTTTGACTGATGAATTGATTTACATTGATGGTTGTAGCTGACACATGTTGACTTATACTTGTCATTATTTTCCTGTTCTTGGTTCCCTTTCTTCCCCGTTTAATTACTTGCTTTGCCTGGTGGGTTCACTTACTGGGATTCATGGAAGTATTGTCTTTTTCCAGAATCTACTTCAGAAGTTTTTGGAGTACTGGTTTGTTGGTCACAAATTTCTTCAGGTGTTCTTTATCCTGGAAGCATCTTATTTTGCCATCAATTTTGAAAGATAGTTTTGCGGGGTACATCAATCTGGGTTGGAGGTTGTTTTCTTCTAGGGCTTGAAATACTTCACTCCAAGCTCTCCTTGACTTAAGGGTTTGTGTTGAGAAGTCTGCTGTAATTCTGATGGGCTTGCCTTTATAAATGATTTGTTTCTTTTCTCTAATAGCTTTTAATATTCTGTTCTTGTGCTGAATTTCTGGAATGGGGTATTAGGTTTTGTCACTGAAGCTCAGTTAAATCTTCTGTTTGAGTTGGCCTCTTCTGGAAAGGCTCTGACAGAAAAAGATGTGGTGTTACTTCATTATTATCAGGTGGAGACAGAATTCTTAGTCATCCATGTTTTCTCTTACACCACCTCAGTGGTGAAAGGAGGTAGTTAGATTATCTCATCATAGCCTGGAAAGAGTGGCTCTTCACACAATGTTTGCTTGTGAGAGTGGGTGTGGAGCCAGAGAGGGGGTTGTAATGTTTGGCTAGAGAAGAAGAGTCATTGTCTAAAAGTTTTCTGTGTTACTAAGTTGTCTCCTTCTTGGTCTTTTGGCTAGAAAAAAAAAAAAAAAAAAAAAAAAAAAACGGGGTTTTCTTGGGACTATTGGTCTTTGTGGGTGACCAGCTCCTTCAGTATCCAGACCAGGAACCATGGGACAAAAGGTCTCAGTATCTCTAGCTATTTTGTCTTCTTTCCAATATTCAAAACCTTATTTGTTTTATATATAATATGCATGGATTTTAGTTATACTTAGTGGTAGAATAGGAAAAGGTATATCTAATCCACCTTTTCAGAATTGGAAGTTTCTGACTTTTAAAAAAAGATCCCTTGGGCTGGGGGAGTAACTCAGTTGTGGAGCACTTGCATAGCATGCATGACACTCTGGGCTCAATCCCCAGAAAAATTATTGTATAGAATATTCCTCTCAGTGTTGTGATTAGACTGTAGAGAAACAATGGAGGAAACAGCAAGACAAGTTAGGAGGTTACTGTAATTTTCCTGGTTAGTGATGAGAATGGTTCTAGCCAAGGTGGTAGTAATACAGATGGTAAAATTGTCATATGCTGCAAGTATTTTTAATTAAATCCCATAGGATTTGCACACATCTTAATATGGTATATGAGAGAAAGACAAAGACACAAATCAAGGATTATCTGGTTTTGGTTTGAGCAACTGGAAGTTTGATGTTGCTATCTAATACTATGAAGAAGGCTGGAAGAAAAGCAGATTTGGGGAAGCATAACCAGGGTGAAGTTTTAGATATATTTCTAAGTGAAAATATTGAGTAGGCAGTTGGAAATTACTCCCGGTCTTTCGTTCTATTTACTTATTCTAAAACTCCAATTACTCATTTGTGAGACCTTCTCATTGTTTCTTCCACATATCCTAGCCTCTTCTTTTCTCTCTTTAAGTCTGTGCTATTTGCTGAGTAATTTTCCAAAATCTATAGTTCACTTAAACTATCTCTTCAACAGTGTCTTTGAAGCACCTGCCTCAGTATCTGCAGGGAATTAGTTCCAGGATCCCCAAGGGTATCAAAATAGTGAATGTCCAAATCCCTTATTTAAAAAATGGGATAGTATTTGCATATAACCTATGTACATCCTCAGTATACTTTAAATAATCTCTAGATTACTTATAATACCTAACACAATATAAATACTATATAAATATTTGTTATACTGTATTGTTTAGGTGATAATGACAAGAAAAATGTATATGTGTTCACTACAAACACAATTTTATTTCTGAATATTTTCAATCCACAGTAGGTTGAATCCATAGATACATAACTGCAGATATGAAAAGACAACTATACTATACTGTTTTTCATCTGTAAGCATCTGCTTTTGTTCTTTTTTCAAATCAGCCTGTTTTTGACAGGCTGTCTTTTTCTTTTGTTTCTAAATTTCTTCCCTCATATACTTAATCTTTTCACATACTTGCTTTATTATTTCTATTCACATCTTTTGTGCTCTGAAGTTCAGAGAAGTTTAATTCTGCTATTTGTCGTGATTGCAGATTATTTAATTCATGTTCAACTAGGGTGTATCAATGAAAATCCTGTTAAGCCTGCCTGGAAGTCATGTTTGTATTGAGAAGTTTAGCATGTTTTTGAAAAGTGCCCTAGAGAGATAAATTTTTCTACAGTTTTTGAAGTTGTAGATTCTGGAGCCAAATTGAGGTATTTGAATCACAAACCTATATAAAGATCAGTTATATAGTTAAGAATTAGTTGAGGGCTGGGCATAGTGGCACATGCTTGCAATCTCAGTTATGGTACTTGGGAAGTTGAGGCGGGAAGTTCACAAGTTGGGCAATTTAGTAAGATCTTGTCTCAAAACAAGAAATAAAAGGGCTGGACATATAAATAAGTGGTAGACTACCCCTGGGTTTAATAACCAGTATGATGAAAGAAGGAAGGGAGGAAGGAAGGAAAGAAGGAAAGGAAGGAAGGAGAAAGAAGGAAGGGAGGAAAAATAGGAAAAGGGAAAGAATGCATAGAGGAAGAGGTATATAGGTCAGTGGTAGAGGTCAATATACAAGGCCCTGAGTTTGATCCCCAGCATTACCCCTTCCCCAAAATCAAAGAGAAGGAAAAAATTTCCCATATCCAAAAGCCAGGACAAGTCAGGCAAACTGTCTTCTTGCCTCCCCTATGCCAGTTGGAAGTATATTTTCTGTTCCTTTCCCTGAGGTTACATCTCTTTAAGTCTCCTTATCTCAAATAAGTCCAAGAGCTCTCTTCTATCTATTTTGTGTTAAGACTTATTCCTCTAGATACTACTCGTATTTCTTGATCTGGACAATTATTATACAGATGTGTTCATTTTGTCAATACATTAATCAGTACTTTTAAAGTTTTTGATCTGGCTGGGCATGGAGGCACACACCTGCAATCCAAGGACTCTGAGGCTGAGACAAGACAATTGCAAGTTTGAGCCCACACTGGGCAACTTAAGTGACTTAGGGAAAATGTGTTTCCAAATTAAAAAATTAAAAGGACTAGGGATATAGCCCAGTGTGAAGGCCCTGAGTTCGATACCTAGTACCTCAATAAGTGAACCGTTTTTGCTGCTCTCTATGTGTAGGTTATTTCAATTTAAAGTATATAAATTCAAGATCCAGTGCAGCTGACTAGAGGAGGAATCATGACAGAGATACTCTGGGAAGATCTAATGAAAATATAGGTACTCTGAAAAGAGAGTAAGGGAATTTATACCCTGACACAGAAAATTAATTTTAAAGAACATATATGTAGATTAAACCAAATATTTGGATAGTTTAAAAAGAGGAAGCATGGGCGCCAGTGAGATAGCGCAGCGGCATAAGTACCTGCCTGGCAAGCGCAAGATCCTGAGTTCAACTCCCGGTACCCACATAAAGGAAAAAAGGGCCGGTGATATCGCTCAGTGGCACAAGCGCCTGCTTGCAAGTGCAAGGTCCTGAGTTCGACTCCTGGTACCCACAAAAAAAAAAAAAGAGGAAGCAGCTCTGCAAGGCGAGTCCACACTGCCTCCAATCCCACTCACCTGGGAAGCAGCCATCTTGAGAACCAAGGGCATTGCAGAGACTGGTCTCCCAGTAAAGACTGGGCATATGGGCCTCTTTTCCCCATCATCCCCTCTCCAAACACAGAGGAAGCTGCACCCCTGCAGCATCTTCACCAGTGCTCACCAAGAACAGGGAAAGCTTGTCCTCCTCAACCCCCAATTCCGGGCAGAGAGAGGATAAACAAAGGAATGGTGCCTGCTGAGTCCACACAGCCACCTGCTCCTGCCTGAATCACCAGAGTCCTGGGCCAACCCAAGTCTCTGTCTTATGCTCCAGGCCCCCCTGAGGCTCTCCACTCAGCACCCCATGCCTGCCCCAGCCTCTCTAGGTCCCCTCTCAGCACACCATGTTGGTCCCTCATCCACCTAAGCCTCCACCTGGCACCCTGGGCATGCCTGAGTCTCAACCCAGCACCCTGGACCTACCCAAGTCTCTGCCCAGTACCCTGAGCCAGTCCCAGGCGTATGCAAGTCTCTATATTGCACTTCAGATCCACCCATGTCTGCCTGGCATCCCAGGCTGGACTGAGTCTCCAGCCAGCACCATGGGCCCACATGAATCTTTGCCCAGCACTGCAAGCTGATTGCAGGCACGCACAAGTCTCCGCCTGGCACCTTAAGCTCTCCTGAGTCTCCACTCGGCACCTGCACTCTCCCTAGGCCTACCTGAGTCCCCACCTGAAGCCCTGTGCAGGTTCTGTGCACACCTGAATTTTTGCCTGATTACCCTGAACCAGTCACAAGACCGCCTGAGTCTCCTCCTGGCGCCTTGCACCTTCCAAGTCAGCTACCACTTCTTGAGGAAAGAGAGTGACTAAGCCAGTGGTGGTGAATCTATGGCATGCATGCCACAGTGGGCATGCAGAGCCCTCTCTGTCAGCACATGAGCCAAGGAGCCCCAGAGAAGGTTTGACAAATTATCAGCATGCATACTAGCAATGATCACATTAATTGTGGAAAAGTACACCAGAGGCAAACTTTTACCTTTCAATAAAAAGCTGTTTGTATCATTGAAAGCTCTGTTATTGTGTTTTTCTTTCAATATAAAAAATGTTGTTTTATATTTTATGAGTTGTTGTTTCTAAACTAAAACCTTGGTATTTAGGTTTAATTGCAGTGTTGGCACTTCGTGATAAATAAGTGGGTTTTGCATTGCAGTTTGGATACTTGGTCTCTAAAAGGTTCACCAACATTGGCCTAAGCCAAGACTGGGGTCAGGGTCAGATTGTACCTGCTGGCTAGAAAGGGGAAATTGACATGTCTTGGTGCAAGAAAACAGCAACTAAGACAAGAAGGGAATTGTGAGGACACACTGGCTATGTGGCACAGCGAACACATTGGAATTGCATATACAAACTTATTGGAGTGTTTGAACTGGGTCTCCACTGAATCTTTGTTATTTTTCTTTTTTCTCTTTTTTCCTTTGATTTAGTAATTTATTCTCTCACTCTTCTTTTCTCCCTATTTCTTTTCTTCAACTTTGGCATTTGTAGCAATACTATCTGCTAATTTTTTACTTGTTCCTACTATTTTTAAATTCCTATCAAATTATTTTTTCCTATAATCTGCTCTTTCTCAGTCATCACCCCCTCTCTCATATGTTAATGCCCTCTCTACTCATTTTTGTTGTTCTTGTTGCTGTTTTGTTTGTCTGTTTTTGAGACAGGGTCTATGTCGTTCAGGTTGGTCTTGAATTCACTAATGTAGACCAGGCTGGTCTCGAACTCATGGCAATACACCTATCTCAGCCTTCCCAGTGCTGGGATTACAGGCATGTGCCACCATGCCCAGCTGCTCTCTCTGTTCTTTTGGCTCTTCCTTATCTTACCTAGCCCCTTGTCTTCCCTTGCATCTTCTCCACCTTACAAGTACACAAATATATCAACAAGTTCTGATAACTCTGTAGCTATTCTCAATGCCAAATTACACATCCCTTCTTTAATATCCTGCGTTCCACAAGTATCTTCTCGAAATCCTCTACACCAAACCCACAACCCAATTATAAAAGACCTCCAACAGAACTGACCCCCATCCAATTTTTTAACCTAGTAGTATTATTTCTTATTTCTCCTTTACTTAATTACGTGCTGCTTTCACCTACCCCTCCATCTCTTCCCTACCCTTCTCCCTCCACATCTCAGACTGAGCTATGAAAACAGGGCATGACTTAGACTGGATGGGAAGGGAGGGGTGAGCAGATCCAAGGACACATGAGCAAAACAATTCATAAGGGGACTTCTCCCGAGAACCCACAATGTGTGGAATGAATAAAAAGACAAGACGCCATGAAGAGCTTGCTAACATGCCACCCCTCATTAGCCTACCTTATATTCTCTAGGGTGTACCTTTATTTTTCCTATTTCTTTTATTTTTTATTTTATTTTTACTTGGCCCAAACTAGCTCTGCAGAGCAAGTTTCTCCCTTATCCTTCATTTTTAATTTTTCCTCTTTAATTTTTCCTACCTCAAATGAGTGTGAAACTTTGCCACCATTTTTGCTTGCTTCATTCAATTTTTTGAGATGGAAAGAACCTAGAAACCACCTGCAGAAGGAGACTCCAGCACCCCAAAACCCAGTAACTAGACTACTAATAACAATACAGTACAAGTTATAAAGGGTATACATAAAGGGTAAGAGTATAAATTCAGGGTCTAACACATAAAATAAATGTATGATCAGATCTGCAGATGCCGATATAACCAGTAGTAATTCATTCCTCACAACAAAGTGACAGGGTCCAAAGCATTTAAATTACATAGCCAAAGAGGTGAATACTATCTGTGGACAAATGAAGTAGCAAACATATCAGAAGACAAAATTTGACCAAAAAGATCTTCATATACACTATAATCTCTCCTCACTCTACTAGACCTCAACTCTCAGCTCCAAAGAGCAAAAACATATTTAAATATACATACATAAATGAACATGGGAAAACAAGGCAACAAAAGGCCCCCAAGCTCTCCCAACTCTCTCAAGGCAGATCTACAGGGAACCAATGGAGAGGAAAGCAGACACCAGGTAGCAGAATTCTATGAATTGTTTAAAGAAGAGAGAAATTGTTCAGTTCAAAGAGAACATGACCCAAAAGTTTATAGAATTATCAAACAAAATGACAAACAGGGATTTGGGGGGGAAAAAAAACAGAAAGGGCTAACCAAACCAGTTCAAAACATAAATAACATTTACCAAAGATATAGAATCCATGAAAAGGTATCAGACAGAAATACTGGATATAAAAAACTATATAAAATTCATAAATTGCAGAAATGATCAATGTGATGACAGTTTCTAAAGTAAAGAAAAAAAGTTAATTATAACAAATTACGCAACCCTCAAAAAAGATAAGAGAAAAAAATTAATTCAACAGCTACTAGACAACACTATGAAGATCAACCCAAGGCTAATTGGAGTTAGAGAGAAACTAGAAGATAGTGCATAATTAATTTGTTTACAGAAATCATAATAGAAAACGTCCCACCATGATGAAAACAGAAGCTCCCCACAACTCATAATTAAAATGCCAGATGTCCAACAAAAGAACAGAATTTCAAAAGCTGTCAAAGAAAAGCAAAAAAATCACATATAAAAGTAAACCCATTGCGGGCCGGTGAGATGGCTCAGCGGCATGAGCACCTGCCTGGCAAGTGTGAGGGCCTGAGTTCGACTCCCAGAACCCACATACAAAAAAAGGGCCAGTGATATCGCTCAGCGGCACAGGCGCCTGCTGGCGCACGAGGTCCTGTGGTCGACCCCCAGTACCCCCCCCAAAAAAAAAGTAAACCCATTGGAACCACAGCAGACTTCTCAACACAAACTCTAAAGTCCAAGAAAACTTAAAAGTATTTCAAGCCGTAAAAACAAACAATTTCCAACCCATATTAACATAACTAGCAAAACTTTCTTTCAAAATAGATGAAGAAATAAGGACATTCGGGCCGGTGATATCGCTCAGCGGCACGGGCGCCTGCTGGCGCGCGAGGTCCTGAGGTCGACCCCCCGGTACCCACAAAAAAAAAAAAAAAAAAAAAAGATCATCATGAGCAAGTAAGATTTATTCCAGGAATGTAGGTATGACTCAACATACACAAATCAATAAATGTAATACACCACATAAACTGAAACAAGGATAAAAATCACATGATCATCTCAATAGACACAGAAAATGCATCTGAAAAAATCCAACTTCAATTTATGATAAAAACCCTAAAGAAAATAGGTATATAAGGTCTTTATCTCAATCTGATAAAAGCCATCTATGACAAACTAATGGTTAACATCACACTAAATGGAGAGAAGCTGAAAGCTTTCCCTCTAAAATAAGGAACAAGACAAGGATGTCTGATATCACCACTAATGTTCAATATAGTTCTCAAATCATTAGAGGAACTAGAGAAGAGAAAGAAATAAAAGAGCTATGGCTAGGAAAGGAATAAATTAAATCATCATTATTCACAGATGACATGACCC
Source organism: Erethizon dorsatum (assembly GCA_028451465.1). NCBI lineage: Eukaryota > Metazoa > Chordata > Mammalia > Rodentia > Erethizontidae > Erethizon > Erethizon dorsatum. The sequence continues at coordinate 45,291,262 of CM051842.1, forward strand.
TGTACACAGAAGACCCCACAACTCCAGCAAGACTCCTAGAATTAATAACCAATTTCAGTAGCATAGCAAGATACAAAGTCAACTCTTAAAAATCAATAGCATTCCTGTACACAATAAACTCAGCAAAAGAAATTAGGGAAATAACACCTTTCACAACAGCATCAAGAAAAATGAAATAAGCCTGGGGATACAGCTCAGTGGTAGAGTGTCTGGTCAGCATGTGTGAGGCCCTGAGTTCAATTCCCAGTACTATTAAGAAAAATGAAATAGTTACAAATTAACCTAAGGAAGTAAAAGATCCCTACAATGAAAAGTACAGTACTCTGAAAAAGGTAATCAAAGGTAACATCAGAAAATGAAAAGAGATCACTTGTTCCTGAATAGGCAGAGCCAATATAGTCAAAATGGCCATACCTCTAAAACTGAGGCCAGGCATGATGGCACACACCTATAATCCCAGCACTTGGGAGGCTGAGGCAGGAGAACTGCCGTGAGTTCAAGGCCAGCCTGTACTACATAGTGAGACCCTGTCTCAAAAACAAACAAAAAAAAACTAAAAATGATATACAGATTTAATGCAATCCCAATCAAAATACCAACACCTGATAGATCTAGAGAAAATAATCCTAAAATTTATATAGAACAAGAAGAGACCTAGAATAGCAAAAGCAATTCTGAGCAATGAATGCAAAGCAGGGGACATCACAATCCTGGATGTTAAGTAATACTACAAAGCTGCAGTGATTAAAAACAGCATTGTATTGGGGGGAAAAAAACAGACTTCTGTATTAATAGAACATAATAGAGAATGCAGGCACATTCAGCTACCTTATCTTTCACAAAGGGGCCAAATACTTTTGCTGGAGGAAAGACAGCCTCTTTAAAAATTGGTGCTGGGAAAACTGACTATCCACATGCTGAAGGTACATCCTAGACACATCTCTCTCACCATACACTACACTAAGATCAAAATGGATCAAATATCTAAATATTAAAACAGAAACAATTGCTGGAAGACAAAACAGGTAAAACTCTTGAAGACATAGGCATAGGCAAAGGTTTTCTGAACAGAACACTGATTGCATAAGAAATACCATAAATCAACAAATGAGATTTCATCAAATTAAAAAAGCTTCTGCACAGCAAAAGAAACAACAAACAGAGCAAAGAGATAATCTTTAGGATGGGTAAAACTTTTTTTGCCATCTATTCCTCAAAGGACTAATATTTAGAATATATAAAGAACTCCAAAAAATTAGACCCCACCAGTTTAAAGACCCAATCAAAAAATGGACATCTGAAATGAATAGACACTTCTCAGATGAAGAAGTAGAAATGGCCAACATATACATGAAAAAATGTTCAACATTCCTGGCCATTTGAGAAATGCCAATTAAAAAAAAAAACAAACACTGAGATTCTATCTCATTCCAGAAAGAATGGCTAACATTAAAAAATCAAAAACAAATGCTGGAGTGTTGAGGGGAAAAAGGAACACTTCTTCATTGTTAGCAAGAGTGTAAACTAGTACAACCACTATGGAAATCAGTATGGAGATTCCTCAAAAACCTAACAAGAGAAATTCCATTTGATTCAGATAATCTTCTAAATATCTTCCCAAAAGATGTAAAGACATTACATCACAATGTTTTATGCATACAGATGTTTATAGCAGCACAATTTATAATAGCTAAATCTTGGAAACAGTCTTTATGTCCATCAGATGATGAATAAAGAAAATGGAGTATTACTCTGCCATAAAGGGTAAACTTGAGTCAACTGTAGAAAAATAGATGCACCTTGAGAGCATAATGTTAAGTGAAATAAATCATATATACAAGCTTAAATATCAAATGGTTTCTCTTACATGAGAAACCCAACATATAAATAAATTGCAAAATAAAAGACAATAGGAAAAAAGAAAAACAGTTATTGCAACCCAGCATGGACAATGTACCTAAAAGTGTACCTTGATTTAGTATAATTGTCTTATGTGTTTTATATGTTTTTTTGGTCTCTTAGTCTGGCTGTAATCCGTATTTATGATAATTAACTTGATACGTACTTATAAAAAATAAATAAATAGCAAAAAAAATTTTTAAAGGAGGATGGAGGGGAAGGATAAAAAATAAAAGAATTGAGGTATTATGCACAACAATTCCCCACAATGAATGTAATCCTTATGTACTGCAAACATGTATTAATAGAAATTTAAAAATTTAAATAAAAAAAGAAAAAAGTGTGGCATCTATACATAAAAGAATACTACTGAGCTATAAAGGAGAACAAATTCAAGATGTTTGTGAGAAAATGCATACACCTGGGAAAAATAATGTTAAGTGACATAAATCAGATACGTAAGCTTAAATTCCATATAGTATCTCTCATTTGAGTAAGGCAAAGTACAAATAAAGAGCAAAAGAAAGGAGTGACTGAAGGACATAGGGAGACAGCTCTTCTGCAAATGAGAAGGGGTCCAGTGGACAAAGGGCAAGTGGAGGACAGGAGGGGAAGTGAAAGTAGTAAGATTTAAGATGTGTCAGGTGCTTTACGAAATACTCACAATGAATGTAAACATTGAATGTTGTAAACATGAACTAAAGATAATAATAACAGTAGTGAAAATGAAGACAGGTGATTTCAAGACTGGGAGGTAGGTGGGTGGGGAGGGGAACGGGAATAAAAAAGAATCAAGATGTGTTATGTAGGGGCCGGTGAGATGGCTCAGTGGCTTAAGCGCCTGCCCGGCAAGCGCGAGGGCCCGAGTTTGACTCCTGGAACCCACATACAAAAAAGGGGCCAGTGATATCGCTCAGTGGCACGGGCGCCTGCTGGCGCGCGAGGTCCTGAGGTCGACCCCCTGGTACCCACAAAAAAAAAAAAAAGATGTGTTATGTACATGTACCTACTCCCTAAGATGAATGCAAACTTCATGTACAGCAAACATGAACTAATAAAAAAATAGACTTACATAATTGAGAACCTTCTGTTTTTGGCGAAAACTAGAAATTTCTAGATTGAAAATTAAAGTTGCCTATATTTAATCGTGAAAAATAAAGTATATAAATGCAAAATTTTTTGAATCATCAATTCTATCAAAATTAATCTATATCAGATTTAAGGCAAGTCTTTGCAAAATACCAAGAAGCACAGAAAAGCTTATTCTAAAATTTATATGAAAAGGTATAGGCCTCAGAATAAATAATATTAGAAAAAATAAAGTGGGAGAAGTCACTTTACCTGGTATTAATGATTACTATATAGGTACAGTAATGAATACAGGTTGGTAGAAAGATAGCCATATACGAAAAATAGAAGAGATTTCAGAAATAGACCTATTCAAGTACAGCAGCCTAGCCAGATAAGGTGGTATATGCCTGTAATTTCAGCTTTCAGGAGGCTGTGGCAGAACTCAAGTATGAGGTCAGCCTGGACAATTTAGTGACACCTGTATCAAAAAAAGAGAGAGAAAGAAGGTGGTGGTGTAAAATCAAGCAGCATGGGGCCGGTGAGATGGTTCAGTGGTGTATGAGCCTGCCTGGCAAGCGCAAGGCCCTGAGTTCGACTCCTGGTACCCACATACAAAAAAAGGGCCGGTGATATCGCTCAGCGGCACGAGTGCCTGCTGGCGCACGAGGTCCTGAGGTCGACCCCCGGTACCCAAAAAAAAAAAAAAAAAAATCAAGCAGCGTATCACAGCCTCTCTGGGACCTGGACTTATGACATCTGGAAAACAACTTAGTGAAGAGAAAAGAAAAGACCCAGAATTAAGAAAGATTACACAGGAAAACTAGGAATCACACAGAAACTGGAGAAACTAAAGACAATGCAATGAAAAAGACGGAGTTTAGAACACTAACCCTGGCTTCCAGGAAGTGGGACTTGTCTCCAGAAATACAATGTAAGCCCAGAGAGGGTCGGCAGCCCCAGAGAGAAACAGTGGACTGGACTAGTAGCCCCTAGAAAAGCTAAGTTATTGTAAACTCTAAAAAGTGTGGGGTTTTCTTCTGATTATGACTCCTTCCACATGGTAAGATGAGTTGGAAAAGAAATCCATTGTAGTGTCCACCATATTTTACAGTGATCAGAAAACATTTTGGAAGGACTTAATTGTTCAAGAGTGAGCTACTCTGGGACTCAAAAGCCACAAAACAACTACCCACCATAGTGACTGGGTAGAAGATGGCCACAAGATAGTTGGAGAGAAGGCACAGGCTAGACACAGACCTGAGAAATTTAAACAGTGATGAGCTCAGAGCTGGAAAAACATGGTAATCCCAACCTCTGTGATAAGAAGCCAGGCCAGTATCATGTGGTGTTTTTTGTTTCTTTGTTTTGGTTGGTTGGTTATTTATTTATTTATTTATTTATTTATTTATTTATTTATTTAGACAGGGTCTTGCTATGTAGTGCAGGCTGGCCTTGAACTTGAACTTGCTTATGTAGCCCAAGCTGCCCTTGAACTCACAGAAATCCTCCTGCCTCAGCCTCCTGAGTGCTGGGATTGCAGGCATGCGTCACCACACCCAGCAGTCTCGTGGTTCGAAGAGGGGGCTGGATCTCAAAGTGCTGGCATTGAGTCCACCAGACTGACTGACTACACCCGTCCCCTGTCTTACTCAGCACAGAGCTTAGTTGCCAATGTGATTAGGGATATACATTGTGTTGGACATTTGCCACAGCCTGGGGTATACAGAAAGGGGCTTAAGCAGCAGCGGAACACCTCAAAACTTAAGGTGCATCAAAAAGCATAAGGCTAGGTGGAAAAAGCAGTGACTTGAGGTGCACAGAGGGCCACAGAAATTGGGAGTAGCTGGAATGAATTCAGCCCTAGGGCAGATATCAATGACCGACCCTGCCCAGCAAAAATGGCAGAGCAGGACTCAGCATTCACATGTATAAAAATGAGTGTGGAAACAATATAGGACTTAGTAGAGACTCACTACATCTCCCCCATATCCGGTGGATTCAAATACTATAGGCACTGAAAAGAAACTATTCATTCAATATGTGGAGGGATTTTTCGGAATCCTTTTTCTTCGTTTTTTTTGTTTTTTTGTTTTTTTTTTTTTGAGGGGGGAGTTCTTTTTGTTTTAATCTCATTTTATTTTCTTCTTTTTCTTGTTTGTTCTTTTGTTACTCTTATCTAATTCTACTAATTTTCTTTACTCTAATTGGATCCCTTGTCTCACTTTTCACTCTTCCTTCTCATCTTTTATTTTTCAAATGTTACTTTTATTTTCCCCTTTCCCAGCCCCTACATTTTTATTAGAACTACTGTGAAGCTTTAGGTATTTTCAGATATTTAGCTGATTATGCTATTACTGTTGAAGTCTTTTCTATTTTTAATGGTGGTATAGTTATTGCATTTAGTAGATATTTACTGTATCTCAATAACCAATTTGTCTTTGTGTCTATCATTTAAGATCTCTTTTCTATTGTTAAGGGTGGTATAGTGGTAACTTTTATTAGTTATTCTGGTGTCTTAATAACCAGTTTGTCTTTGAAAATATTGTTGCTGATGTTTGCAGTTGCTACTGGTGGCAGAGTTGTTGCTATTAATTAGTTTTAACTGCATGCCAATATCTGGTTTCTCTTTATGTCATCAACATTACTGTACCTGGTTTCAGGAGAACTGGGTGCTGGGCCAATAACACTGGACCCTCCCCTGTGCAAATTAACAGATGGTTGGATCTTGGGACAGAGGTAAAGTCTGTAGTTAGCACATCCAAAGCAAATCACTGGAAAGCAGACATTAACTAACGAGATCTGCATAATAGTAACAAAGTTTTTTGACTATACAGGGTTGTAGGACAAATTGTAGCTCACATGTCTGCCAGACATTGCCACAGTTACGCTGCTGTGTGCTTACTGTACAGTGTGATACTGTACAGTAGTACAGTGCTCAGAGCCCAGGATGTTGAAGCAAGAGGAAAAGCTTTACATTGTATATCTGTGTCAAAGGTGTATAAGACTCACTTTGTCGACTTACAAATGAATCCAACTAACAATCCTTGTCTCAGGACAGACCTCTTCGTAAGTCAGGGACTTACTGTAATTTACCCTCAACCCTCAGTATGCACGCGCACGCACACATGCATACACCCCCAGGAAAAAAAAAAAACAACGAAAGACGATAGATACATAAGAAAATGAGGCAACAAAATCCATACAAATACTCCCAACTCCCCCAAAGCTGATCCATGGGGCATCAATGGAATGGAAATCAAAAGCCAAATGCCAGAATTTATAGCAAGTGATAAGAGAAAAAAAAAGATCAATACAGACAACAGGCTTAATAATCGGTGAGCATACATATAGTGAGTGTACGCTAATAAAAATCTAGCTTACCTTAAAAAAGCACAAAACATGTATGACCACTTTAGCAAAGAGTTAGAGTCCAGGAAAAGATACAAAACAGAAATCCAGGACATAAAAATTCTATTGAAAGTATGGGCAGCAGAAGTGACCAATGTGGAAAACAAAGTGTCAGAACTAGAAGATAGGGCTAACACAGGTGACCATGCACTCAGAGACACCTTACAAAAAAGATCATGGGAAATTGAGCCAATAGCTACTAGAGGACACAAAGAAGACTAATCTAAGATAAATTGAAATTTGTGAAAAATCTGAAGACAGCAAGAATGGCATAAAAACTGTTTTCAGAAATAACAGCAGAAAACATTCAAACTATGGGGAAAGAATTCAACATTCAGGTGAGGCATACAGAACCCTAAAAATTGACAATCACAATATATCATAGGCAAAATACCAGAAGTCCAACAGGACAGAACCTTAAAAGCTGTTAGAGAAAACTTAACAAATCACTTACAAAGTTAAATCCATTAAAACTACAGCAGACCTGTCAACACAAATCTTAAAGACCAGGAGAGCTTAGAGTGAAGTATTTCAAACCCTATAATGAAACAACTACCAACTCAGACTGATACATCCTTCAAAAACTATCTTTCAAAACTGATGGAGAAATAAGGTGTTGCATAAAAAAAGCACCTTAAGAAATTCAAGACCATCAGGGCACCCACCCTATGCACTTTGGACAAAACCGGCACCCACACACCACAGACGCAACACAGCCCTGCATGGCATTTGCCCCTGGATAACTCTGTGCCAATGGATTCTGTGCCCTGGCTGCGACCACCTAGCAACTCCAACCCCACTCTGTGTTTTGTTTCCTCTTGGTACAGGGCAGCAGAGGCAATGACCAACAAACCAACATGATCGTGGATGAAGCCAATGCCCCAGGAGAGGAGGTAAGCCCCAGATTCAGCAGCTCGGTGGAGAAATAATAGACTAGGCCAGCAGCACTAGACTCAAGAAAAGCCCACAAGTATTGTAAACTACAGAAACAGCTTGAGGTTTTACTCCCAAAACAACCCAGAGTAGCATCTACCATATTGCAAGAGAGTGTTTAATCGGGTTCCATTTTGGGAAAGGGCTAAGCCTGAGCCACAGAACGATTCCACTTCAGGGTTTCCAGTGTTACCTTCCCGGAGTTACTGGGTGAGAGACAGCCATGGAAGATGGCTACGGAAAGAGTGCAGATCAGATGAAGACTCCCTGAGAAGTATAAGCTCAGCCTGGAAAGGACACGGGTTCTGCCCTCCACAATGAGAATCCATGCCCAACAAGTATAGCTTTCAGAGGAGGCTAGATCAATCTGAAGTCCAACAGTCTGTTGAACCCCTGCCCTGTGGCCTACATCCAGGAGAGACCAGTGGGCTGATTTCTTTTCCTAGCTACCAATGTGAGCAATGACAAACCATAGCTTGAATGATTGCCACAGTCTGGGTTGTACAAAAGAGTGGTCCCAGGAGCAAGGAAGATACCTCAAAAACTCACAGGATCTAGGTGGAGAAAATTGTGACTTGATGGGTTCCAAAACTGCGGATCTTGGAAAGAAACCACTCATTCCAAATAACAAAAATTTCTTAAAAATAGGGCCGGTGAGATGGCTCAGCGATGTAAGCGCCTGCCTTGCAAGCGCGAGGGCCCGAGTTCGACTCCCGGAACCCACATACGAAAAAGGGGCCGGTGATATCGCTCAGCGGCTCGGGTGCCTGTTGGTGCGCGAGGTCCTGAGGTCGACCCCGGGGTACCCACAAAAAAAAAAAAAAAAAATCAACTCAATTTTTTTTCTCTTTTTCCTTCATTGGTTTTTGTGGGTAAGGCGTTTTTTATCTTTTTCTTTTTCCTTTTACCTTTCTACTCTTATTTTTCTCCTTTATTTTGCTCCTTTATTCTCCATTTCTCATTTTTTTCTTTTACTATTACCTAGTACTGTTAATTTCCTTTTAATCCTCAACAGTATCCCTTATCTCACTTTTCTCTCATCTTCCACTGATTAACACTTCAAAGTTTAATTTTCTCATCATCCAGTTCCCTATCACATCTTTACTAGTGCAAACATTAATATTTATGCATCTTTAACTCCATACTAATACTGTTGGATACTGTTCTACTATTAGTGGACATAAAGTTGTTCATTTAGTAGATATTTACTGTAGCTCAATATTTGGTTTGTCTTAGTGTTTATGCTATAATTATACATCTTTTTCCTATGATTAAGGGCAGTACATTACTGGTTCTTAGGGTATATCAATAATCAGTTTGTCTTTGATGCTATTGTTGATGATTTTATTACTATAGCCAAGGTGATATAGTTGTTTCTGTTAATTGGTTTTCTCTGCATGCCAATATCTGCATTGGTTTTGTGTCATTAACAATAATGTGGCCCACTCCCAGAGAACTGGACACTGGACCAGACTGCAGCTGCCACTCCCAAATAAACAGGAGGTTGGACTGTGAGACAAAGGCAAAGGCCTACACTTAGCTATGTCCAGAGGGCATCACTGAAAAGCAGACATTAACTAAAAAGGTCTCCATACCAGCAAAAATCCTTCCACTATTATCAACCCACAAGCTTCAGCACAAAAAACAAACAAAAACTAGAAACATGAGACTACAAAGCAACAAAACGCCTCAATCACTCACAATTGTGCCATAGCTGAAACATAAGGCATCAAGGGTAAGGAAATCTAAAGTTACACAGCTTAATTATTCAAAAGGGTAAGACAAGAGATAAAAAACAACAGATCAATAAGGTGATTGACAAGGACAAAGGAGATATAACTAAACAGATAATAGACCTAATAAACAAATACAATCATTAGCTCTATAGAAGACACTAATAAAAAACTAGTGGAGCTTTAAAAAAAAATGATATGAAATATGAACATCTAGCCTAGAAAAGAATCAGAGCCCACAAAAAGGTACCAAATAGAAATTCAGGACATTAAAAATTATATCCAAAATGTGGGAGGCAGAAGCAACCAATGTGAGAACAGAGTATCAGAAATAGAAAATACCTTAAAAATAAGAGAACATAAAAAATGGATCCAAAAATGAGAAAAGAAGGAAAAAATGGAAACAAAGCTTTTATAAATGGGGAGGAGAAGAGGGGTTGAAGGGATGTTAGGGGAATGGGAAAAAAAAACCAATCAAGTTATATCATGTACAGGTAGAAATTCTCTATGATGAATGTGATCATTATATATCTCTAGAATGTACCAATAAAATCTGACTTAAAAATGGACCCAACAGGGCCAGTGAGATAGCTCAGCGGCATAAGCGCCTGCCTGGCAAGCGTGAGGTCCTGAGTTCGACTCCCGGTACCCACATACGAAAAAAGGGCCGGTGATATCGCTCAGCGGCACGGGCGCCTGCTGGCGCGCGAGGTCCTGAGGTCAACCCCCGGTACCCACCAAAAAAAAAAAAAAAAAACATGGATCCAACAGCAGGTAGATGGTGCAAAGAAGACTAACTGAAGATTAACTGAAATTAGTAAAAAATCAGAGGATAGCACAATGTCATAAAAAACATGTTTACTAAAATCATAGCAGAAAACTTTGCAGACCAGATAAAAGAATTTAACATAAAGACAAGTGAGGCATATACAATCCCAAACATCCACAATCAGAAAAGAACCTCTCCACAAAACAACATACTTAAAATCCCAGAAGGTTAACCCTAAACAGATTAAGAAACAAAATGAATCATTTATAAAGAAAAACCCTTAGAATTACAGCAGACTTCTCTACACAAACCTTAAAAGCCAAGATATCTTGGGAGGGAACTATTTCAAGCCCTAAAAGAAAACAACTTCCAACACAGATTACTATATCCTGCAAAACTATCTTTCAAAATTGTTCATTTTTTTAATAAGTTTATTGGTACATTTTAAATATATATAATGATCACTTTCATCATAGGGACTCTGTACTTGCACCTGACTTATCTCAATTCCTTTTCTTTCCATTCCCTTATCCTCCCTTCAATCCCTCTTCCCCTCCTTATTTACAAAAGCTTTGTTTCCATTTTCCTTCTTTTCTCATTATTTTTTTGTAAAGAAGTTTATTTAGTTCATGATTTTATTAAGTTTTATCTTTCAAACCTGAAAGAGAAACAATAAATTTCCATCATAAAGAGCACGTAAGGAAATTCATGACCACCAAAGCAACATTCCAAAAAATCCTGTAAAGAGCCAATGAAACTAACAATTCCAAAAGGTCCAATACAACAAATATACCAGGTAGGGTGAGCAGTTAAGTAGAAGGGAAAGAAAGGGAATCAGCAACAGAAAAATAATGTAATGACTGAAATAAGTCAGTATCTTTCAGTGATAAATCCCAAAGTGAATGGTCTTAATTCCTCCAGTCAAAAGACACAGATTGGCAGAATGGATCAAGAAACAAAATCCAATGGCACACTGTATAAAAGAAACACATTTAACACATTCCTCCCAGCTTGAACCACCAGTGGTACATGCATGACTGACCCACCAGGTAGCTTCTCCCACTGGTGGAACAAATGGATTTAATCACTTTTATCAGTCTTTTTACTAATAAAATTAATAAAAAGCCACCCAATAAAACAGTCATGCATGCACCATCGGTGGTTCAAGTGGCCCAGCATATGAATTATGACCCCATCCTGAACATGTTAAACCAAAAAGACATTTATTGGCTAAAAGTCAAAGGATGGAAAACAATATTCCATGCAATGTGAACCCTAAAACAAGCAGGAGTAGCTATCCTACTTTCAGACAAAATGGACTTTAAGAGAACTCTGCTCAAACGAGGCAAAGAAGGTCACTACATATTGGTTAAGTGAACAATTCAACAGGAAAAAAAACAATCACAAACACATGTGCACCAAATACCGGTGTACTCAAATTCATAAAACAAGCATGAATGGACATAAAAGATCAGATAAACATCAATACAATTAAAGAGACGGGGTTCAATACCCCTCCATCACAAACAGATCAACTGGCCAAAACATCATTTAAGAAATGTAAGAGTTAACCCAAATCTTAGAACAAATGGACTGGATAGGTACAGGGTGTTCCACCCAACAACAACAAAATATACATTTTTCTCAGCAGCACATGGAACTTTCTCCAAAATATACCACATATTAGCCCATAAAGCATGCTTAAGAAAATGCAAAAGAATCCAAAGTATCACATGTATATTTATCAGATCATACCACAGCGAAACTCATGGGCAAAAGGAACCAGAGATATTATACAAATGCATAAAAAGTAAACAATACATTCATGAATAATCAGTGGGTCACAGAAGAAATCAGGGAAAGAAATAAGACACTTCCTAGAATTAAATGATAATGCCAGCACAACACACCAGAACTTATGGTACACAATGAAAGCAGTTCTAAGAGGGAAGTTAATAGCTGTGAATGTCCACATGAGAAAAACCGAGCAAGTGGGCCGGTGATATAGCTCAGCGGCATAAGCGGCTGCCTGGCAAGTGCGAGGTCCTGAGTTCGACTCCTGGTACCCACATAAAGGAAAAAAAAGGGCCAGTAATATTGCTCAGTGGCATAAGCACCTGCCTGGCAAGCGTGAGGTCCTGAGTTCGACTCCTGGTACCCACACATTTAAAAAACAAAAAAACTGAGCAAGCTCAAATAAATAACCTACTTGTGAACTTTAAGGTCATAGAAAAACAATTGTAATCCAAAGGTAGTATGAGGAAGGAAATTACAAATATCAGAACAGAAGTCAAGTGAATTGAGACTAAAAAAAGAATACAAAGCATCAATTAATCAAAAAGCTGGGCTGGTGAGATGGCTCAGTGGCATAAGCGCCTGCCTGGCAAGCGCAAGGTCCTGAGTTCGACTCCCGGACCCACATACAAAAAAAAAAAAAAGGGCTGGTGATATCGCTCAGCGGCATGGGCGCCTGCTGGCGTGCGAGGTCCTGAGGTCAACCCCCGGTACCCACAAAACAAAAAGCTAGCTCTTCAAAAGAATAAACAAAGTACACAAACCCTTATCCAATCTCACCAAAATAGTAAAGACCCAAATCAATGCAATTAGAAATGAAAAAGGTGAAATGACAATGAAAACTACCAAAATCCAGATTATTAACAACTATTTTGCCTTAATAAACTGAAAAATTCAAAAGAAATAGATTCCTAGATACATAGGAATTTAGAAAATTGAACCCAGACATTATAAAAATACTGAATACAAGATAGTGAAAACAGCATACTTCCAAAACTGTTATATAGATTTAATGCAATCCCAATCAAAATACCATTAGCATACCTCACAGAATTAGAGAAAACCATCCTAAAATTCATATGGAACCAGAAGAGACCTAAAATAACAAAAGCAATTCTGGGCAACAAAGGCAAGGCAGGGGGCATCATAATCCCCAACTTGAAATTATATTATAAACCTACCATGATAAAAACAGCATGGTACTGGCCAAAGAACAGACCCCAGGACCAATGGAACAGAACAGAAGACACAGAAACAACTCCAAGCAGACTCAACTACTTTATCTTGGACAAATGGGCCAAACACCTTTACAGGAAGAAAGATCGCCTCTTTAATAAATGGTGCTGAGGAAACTGGCTTTCCACATGCCAAAGATTAAACCTAGACCCATATCTCTCACCATGCACTAAACTAAAAATCAAAATGGATCAAAGATCTAAATATTAAAACAGAAACACTTAACTACTGGAAGATAGAATAGGTAAAACTCTTGAAGACACAGGTGTAGGCAAAGACTTCATGAACAAAACCCTGATCACACAAAGAAAATATCACAAAGAATCAACAACTGGGATTTTATCTTATTAAGAACCTTTAGCACAGCAAAAGAAACCACCAATAGAGTGAAAAGACAACCCACAGAATGGGAAAACAACTTTGTCAGCTATTCCTCAAAGGACTAAGATCTAGAATATATAAATTCAAAAAAAAAAAAATCAGACCCCTCAAATTTAAAGTCCCAATTCATAAATGGGCATCTGAAATGAATAGACATTTCTCAGATGAAGAAGTAGAAAGGGCAAATAAATACATAAAAAAATGTTCAATATCAGTCATTCGAGAGACGCAAATTAAAACAACCTTGAGATTCCATCTCACTCCAGAAAGAATGGCTATCATCGAGAAATCAACCAGTAACAAATGCTGGTGAGGCTGTGAGGAAAAATTCCCTATGATGAAATGTGATCATTTTGTATGTCAAAACTGTACCAGTAAAATTAATTTTAAAAAATAAAAATAAAATGTTGAACTGGAAAAAATACTGAATAATCCAATAAAACAAAATGAAATTGAAGCAGTAACAACAACAACAAAAAAAACCCCTACAAACTATGAAAAGCCCAGGTCCTGACGGATTCTCTCCAATATTCTATAAGAACTTCAGGCAGGTCAATTGCGAATACTCCTCAAAGTCTTAAATGAAATCAAAAAGGAAGGAGTACTCCAAAGTCATACCTGGAAGCTAGCATTACCCTGATTCCAAAATCAGACAAAAATCCAATAAAAGAGAGCTACAAGGCTAAGCTCTTTAATGAAGACAGACACAAAAATCCTCAAGAAGATACTGGCCAATTGAATACAATGAATCATTCATGAAAAAGATCATACATCATGACCAAGTAGGTTTCATATGATACAATACATAAACAAAAGCAAGGACAAAATCATGTGATCATTTCAATAGATGCAGAAAAAGCATTTGACAAAATCCAATATCCATTCATGGTTAAAGCCCTGAATAGATGGTACAGAAGGATCTCAATCTGATAAAAGCCATTTATGACAAACCTATAGCCAAGATCATACTAAATGGGTAAAAACTGAAAGCTTTTCCTCTGTAATCAGGAACAATACAAGGATGTCCACTACCACCATTCTTGTTCAACATATTACTCAAAACATTAGCCAGAACAATCAGGCAAGAGAATGAAATACAAGAGATATGCATAGGAAAGGAAGAAGTCAAAGTACCATTATTTGCAGAGAACATGATCCTCTACATAGAAAACCCAAAAAAATTCCACTGAAACACTCCTAGAATTAATAACCAAATTTGGCAAGACAGAAGGATACAAAATCAACAAACAAAAATAGCATTCCCATACACCAATAATTAACTCACTGAGAAAGAAATTAGAAAAACAATAATATTCACAGTAGCATCAAGAAAAATTAAATACTTAGGAATTAACCTAACCAAGGAAGTGAAAGACCTCTACTATGAAGGCTATAGTACTCTGAAAAGGAGACTGAAGAGGATATCAAAAAAGGAAAGATGTCACCTGTTCCTGGATAGGTGAAATGTTGCCAAAATGGCCATACTCCCAAAACTGATATACAGATTTAATGCAATACCAATCAAAATACCAATCAAAATACCAACAGCATTCCTCACAGAACTAGAGAGAACAATCCTAAAATTGATAGTAAGGCAGAAGAGACCCAGAATAGCAAAGGCAATCCTGAGTAACAAAAGCAACACAGGCGGCATCGCAATCCTGGATTTGAAGTTATGGTTCAAAGCTACAATGATAAAAACAGCATGGTCCTGGCACAAATGCAGATCAATACAACAGAAGAGAAGATGCGGAAACTATGCCAGGCACATTCAGCTATTTGGTCTTTGACAAATGGGCCAAAACCATACACCAGAGGAAAGATAGACTCTTTAATAAATGGTGCTGGGACAACTGGCTATCTATATGCAGAAGACTGAATCTAAACCCATATGTCTCACCATGTACTAAAGTAAAATCAAAATGGATCAAAGATCTAATGTTAAAACAGAAACAATCTGCTGGAAGACAAAGTAGGTAAAATTTGAGCTGGGCATGGTGGCGCACACCTGTAATCCCAGCACTCAGGAGGCTGAAGCAGGAGGATTGCTGTGAGTTCGAGGCCAGCCTGGACTACATAGCAAGACCCTGTCTCAAAAAAGAAAAAGACAGACAGACAGAAAGACAGGAAGGAAGGGAGGAAGGGAGGGAGGGAGGGAGGAAGGAAGGGAGGAAGGAAGGAAGGAAGGAAGAAAGGAAGGAAGGAAGGAAGGAGGGAAAAGAAAGAAAGAAAGAAAGAGAAAGAAGGAAGGAAGGAAGGAGAGAGAGAAACAAGGAAGGAAGGAAGGAAAGAAAGAAAAGGAAGGAAGGAAAGAAGGAAAGAAAGAAAGAAAAAGAAAGAAAGAAAGAAAGAAAGAAAGAAAGAAAGAAAGAAAGAAAGAAAGAAAGAAAAAGTAGGTAAAACTCCTGAAGACACAGGCATAGGCAAGGACTTTCTATACAGAACCCCAGTGATAAAAGAAAGAATGCCAAGAATCAACAAATGGGATGATATCAAATTAAAAAGCTTCTGCACAGCTCAGGAAACAACCAAGAGATTGAAGAGACAACTTACAGAATGGCAAAAAGAAATTATCTATTCCTTGGACAGAGGACTAATATCTAGACTATAAAGACCCCCCAAAAATTAGACGCCCCCCAAAATAAAAGACCCAATCAAAAAATGGGCAACTGAAATGAATAGACCCTTCTCAGAAAAAGTACAAATGATCAATAAATGTGCAATATCACTGGTCATTAGAGAAATGCAAATTAAAACAACACTGAAATTCCATCTTACTCCAGAAAAAATGGCTATCATCAAGAAATCAAATAACAATAAATGCTGGTGAGGTTGTGTGGAAAAAGGAACCCTTCTACATTGTCATTGGGAATGAAAACTAGTACAATTACTATGGGAATCAGTATGGAGATTCCTAAAAAAACCTAAAACTAGAAATTCACTTTGACCTAGCCATTCCTCTTCTAGGAATCTTTCTAAAAGAGTTCAAAACATCATATTACAGTGATACATGCATTCCCATGTTTTTAGAAGCACAATCATAATATCAGTAGCTAAAGCTTGGACACATCCTATATGTCCAACAGATGAAGAAAATGTGGTATTTATAACCAACAGAGTACTACTCTGACATAAATGATAAACATGAGTCATTTGTAGGAAAATGGATGCACTTTAAGACAGTATGATAAATGAAATAAATCAGACACAAACTTAAATATCACATGGTTTCTCTTATATGGGAAACCCAAAATATAAAGAGCAAAATAAAAGATAGATAATAGGAAATAGGGAGATAGATCTTTTATATATATGATGGGGACCAAGAGATGGAGGGGGGAGTGGTGGGGTAGAAGATAAAAAAAGAATGGAGATGTGTTATGTAAATGTACCAACTCCCCATGAGGAATGTGATCAACATGTACTGCAAACATGTACTAATAAAACATAAAAATTGAAGAAATATAGATACAAGCTATAGAATGGGAGAAAACATTTGCAAATTGCATATCTAACAAAGGATTTGTGTTTATGATACGAATATATAAAAAGCTCTCAACACTCAACCACAGAATACAACCAAGTTAAAAAATATCAAAAGACTTTAATGGGTACTTCATCAAAGGTAATATATAGATGGCAAATAAGCACAAGTGGAAGCATTGTGTTGAATTCATGTGGTTCTTTGGGATGATCTCACTCCCAGCCCCAGAGGATACCTTTTCACCACAATGATTGTACCACATAATTCAGGACTATGTCAGTCAGTATATGGCCTTCCTGGGCCATAGGAATCAAGTCAGGTATAGTTCAACTAGTACAAAACTTGGATCTTTTGAAAAATGATAGTGGGAAATGAGCATGTCTCCATTTGTTGCAGGCAGCCATCTTGTGACCTTGAAGAAGTATTCTGAAAGCAAAGTTGACATACACAAGCTCTAATCAAATTGTGCCCAATACCACATACCTCTAGACATTTTAATTATACAAGCCAGTGTCCCGTGCTTCACTTGCATTTTCTGTTATTTGCAAATGCTTTGTCTACCATAATTATCATTAAAGTCACCATCCTCCAATACTTACCTCATCTCCAGGAAATTTTATATGCCTACTAAGTGTTCTCCCTTTCCTCTCAGCTCCTAATTTCTGTCTCTGTATCTGTCTGTCTCTCTCACACACACCCAATGTCTGTCTCTCCCTCTCTCTCTCATACACACACATACACACACACATACTTCACTTTCCTTCCTCTCCTAGTTATAGCACTGACTATGGTACAATTTAACATTCAATACTGTTACACTGTGCTTCTGTCTCACAAAATTGTTGGCTTTTAATAGCTCAACAGTCCCTTCACTAGACTCCTCTATGCTTCGTTGTATTCATTTATCCCATGAAGATGAGGCTTGGTTGGAAGAAGGCAGGAAGGCTGAAGGGCATCCATCCAAGTTTATCTACTAATGCTTGTATGTCTGCCCCTTTATCTTTATTGTAGAGGGAGCCACAAAGGTTGCCTCCCTGTGGGACATCTATTTTTACACATTCCAAATGCTACACTTTCAAATTTAAGTCCTACCCTGTAAGGGAGGAAGGGCTATGATTGACTGAAAAGGGACACATGGCCTGTCTGTCTTTCTCTTCTCTCCAACCTCAAAGGTCCATCTGTTAAATGCTTGGTCCCCAGCCTGGGGTGCTATTGGGAGGTAGTGGAACTTTTAAGAGATGGGGCTTACTGGGAGGTCTTTAGTTCACTGGGGTCAAACCCTTGAAAGGAACAGTTACATCTTAACCACAATCTTACAACTACCTTCACACTGGCTTCTAGGCTGGCACATTTCAGACTCTCTCCAGAATTGCCAGAGAATATTTTGAAACATAAATCAGATCGTTAATGGTTTGGATTGTATTTATTAAAGGCTTGCTCACAACAAGACTGTGACACTTATTGGGAGGTAATGAAACCTATAGGAAGTAGGGCACAGTGGAAGGAAGTTAGGCCACTGTGGGCATGCCCTTGAAGGGGAACTGGCCCCCTTCTCTCTTCGCTTCCCAGTTACCAAGAGGTGAACAGGTCTTTCTCTGCCATGTGCTTCCACCATGATATACTGCCTTGTCATAGGCACTAAGTGATGGTGTCAAGCAACCATGGACTTTGAAACTGTCAGCCAAAAGAAACCTTTGTTTAAGTTGATTTTTCTCAGGTACTTTGACACAGCAACAGAAAGCTAACACAGAGACCTCTATAATCCAGTCCCCACCTACCTCTTCAGTTTCATACCCCAACACTTTCCACCTTTCCACAGCCCGTACTCCAGTTCAATTTAAGAGCTTGTAATTCCATTTGCATACCATTCTGCTTCATGACTCTTATTTTTGCTTATTCACTCCCTTTTGCTTGGAAATGCTCTATTCCACTTCATCCTTCTGCCTTTCCTTGCCCAGTGAATAGCCTTCAAAAGTCAACTCAAGTGTCACTTCTTCACAGAAGCCTTTCTTGTTCCTCAGACTGGGTTGGGTTTTGCTCCTTTCTGCTGCCATAGCACTCTGTACTTATTGGTAATACTATTTTTCCCAGTATAGTATTTTCCATGTCTGTATACGAAACCACATGCTCCTTGAAAATCAAGCCTTTCAATGGCATGCAATAGGCCTAACACAGAAGCTCTGACAAACCACTATAGAACTAAATCATTGATACGGGATGGATGATACTCTGGCAGTTTCCACTTTGTGTCACAAATTTGGTTATATCTCCTCTTACAATTTAAGGTCTACCATGCCTATTGATCCAGCCAGCCATCTCTGATGTGCTTCAAACATCACAGTCCTCAGGAAGTCAACTTAATTTCCTGTCTGTTTGAAATAATCACCCCAATTCCTTTAAAGACTCATTTTCTCTGCAGTTTAAAAAAAATAATTATAGGTTTTGTTAAGGAAATTTTACTAGGAAAAATTAAACTACACTCATTGATCACTTGAGTGCCAGATATTGAATTCTTTAAAAACACCAGCTACTATAATTTCTCACAATAACCCTATGAAGTAATGGTTATGTCTTCATTTTACAGATGATGAAACTGAAGCAAGGAAATAAAAAACAGTCAGTTGAAGGTCACATAAGTAGCAATGCCAAAAGTAAATCACTGATCTTCTCAACTCCCAGGCACATTTCCTTCCACCATAGCCTACTGTCTCCAGGTGGGGCCAGGTTCTGGGAAGCCTTGAGATCTGAAGGGTGTAATCAGCAAAGGGAAGCCATGCAATGTTCTTAAGCAGGAGGGGATGATGAAAACAGAACTTTGGAGAGATACTCCTGAAAAGTTGTATAATGTGGGGAAGGCTTGACTCCTGAGAAAGAAAATCTAAAATGGATATTGTATCTCTCTTACACATTCATTGGTGAGTGCTGGCATTATGATGTAGTCCTATGGAAAATGAGAGGGCTTGCCAAGGTGAGTTAATCTAACAGATAAAAACTGAGAAGGGGACGGAAGAGTCCACCTTCTGTCCCTTAGGTTGTGCATGTGGCTGAGACCATAGTTCTGGCTCCTGAAGATGGTCTGGGATTTCTGCCCTTTATAGGACTAGAGGTCTAGTTAAAGGTAAGAGTTATTTTGACAGTTTTATAAAGGCTTCCTTAGGGAAATGGCATTTTGATGGGGCACTAGAAGATGAGATGGTGCCCCCCCCATCTCTCTGGCAGTAATTTCTTCCCTGGTCTCCCTGCTCCACACCCCCAACCCCAGAAGGATCCTTTGTGAAAGCAGGCTGGATCATGCCATTTTCTGCTTAAAACCTTTTAATGTTTTTCTGTCATTCATGGCATAAAGTTGGGTCTTTTGACAAATGTCAAAACTATTCTCTGTTATCTGAGGTTTTATACTCTTTCTCTCTGGGGATTGAACCTAGAGCCTTTGTACTGATCTATATCTCCCAGCCCATCTTATTATTTTGAGACAGGGTCTACCTAGGTCACTGAGTTGCCCAGGGTGGGCTTGAACTCGTGATCCTACCTCAGCCTCCCAGAGTGCTGGGATTACAGGCATGTACCACTATGCCTGGTTGAGGTTTTAAAACATGTATTTTGTCTAAAAATAAATCAATTATGGCTGCCTTCTCAAACTATACATTCCCTCTTGGAGATTTTGCTGACACACCTTCTCCCCAAAGAAAAATCACAGCTGCAATAGTTATAAATTGCTCTACTCTACATGCACACCTTTCTCCCAACTTGTTTTTATTATGATATTGCCTTGGTTTGGAATAGTCTTCCCATTTTTCTTTGCCTAACTGGCTAATTATTTCTTATCATTCAGCTTACACAAAAACCAACAGGAAGACTTCCTTGAACTCCTTACCTCTCTCTCGGATGGATCCTCTGCTCAATAGCCCATGCTCATCTCTATCCCTGTGCTATACTATCCCTGTGCAAGAGCTATTTCAGTCACGTGGTATATGAACAGGGTCCTGATGGAGGGGCCTGTGTACTTCAGGCTAAGGAACAGATGAGTAAGCAGAAATGGGGATATGTACTCAGGACCAGTTAGAGCTATCGGATTCAGTTTGGATCAACAGCACCCAGAGTTTAGAGACAATCAAGCTTAGAGAGGGCTTCATAGTTGATATAATTCCATTTGGCAAATGTAGAAGCTATGACCCACACAAGTAATCTCACTGCTATGGTTTCTAGGTGGTTTGTCCCTGCCAAAATACATGTTGAAATTTGGTCATCAGTATAACAGTTTTGGGAGGTAGGTCCTTTGGGAAGTGACTAGGTCATGAAGGCAGTGCCCTGATGAATGGATTAACGTATTTGTCAGGAGATTGGGTTAGTTCTGTTGAAGCTGGATTAGTTCTCTCTCAGACAAGCAAGCCTGGCACCAACTCTCATTCTCACACATGTGCTCCTCTTTCACTGGCTGGTCTTTTCTGCTTTTCTACCATGAGATGCAGCACTATGTGGCCCTGTCCAGATGGTCACCTAATCTCAATTTTTCCAGCCTCCAGAACCATAAACCAAAATAAACATTTTTTTGGTGGTACTGGGGATTATACCCAGGGCCTTTGCACTGAACTACATCCCCAGTTCTTATTTCATTTATTTATTTTGAGACAGGGTTTCATAAGTCACTACATTACCCAGGCTGGGCTTGAACCTATGATCTTGCCACCTCAGCATCCCAGAGTGCTGGGATTATAGGCATGCACTGCACCAGGCTTCTTTTCTTTATAAATCACCCAGTCTCAGATATTTTGTTGTAGCAACACCAAATGGAGTAAGACACTCCTTCCAAATTACTGGGTTAGTCATTGAAAAAGACAATTCTTAGCAACAAGTCCTGTGAACTTTCTACTGTTCCAGAAAGAAGGAAGACTAAATTTGGGTTCTTGTTCTCCTCTCAAATTTCAGAAAGCTGCCCTGATATGCTGGTACTTCCTGCCTAGACTAGGAAGAAAGGTGAACGAGACTGTAGCTCATCTTATAAGCTGAGGCTGTTGACAGTGCTTTGTCCCTTCACAGAGAAGGATGGGAGTTACTAATAAAAAGAACCCAGTCCTTAAAAGACTCAGAAGTCCTACTTTTTTTTTTTTTTTTTTTTTGTGGGTACCGGGGGTCGACCTCAGGACCTCGCGCGCCAGCAGGCACCCGTGCCGCTGAGCGATATCACCAGCCCTTTTTTCGTATGTGGGTTCTGGGAGTCGAACTCGGGCCCTCGCGCTTGCCAGGCAGGCGCCTAAGCCACTGAGCCATCTCACCGGCCCAGAAGTCCTATTTTTATCTTTTTTTAAGGTACTAGGGATTGAACCCAAGGCATCATGTATGTTAAACAAGGACTCTACCACTAAGCTACATCCGCAGCCCTTCTTTCAAGACAGGTTCTCACCAAATTACCCAAGCTGGCCTTGAACTTGTGATCCTCCTGTTTCAGCCTCTCAAGTAGCTTTCTCTATTCTTTCTACCAAGAGATACAGTTCCTTGTGCACCAGAAATGAATTTCTTTATCCAAACCTTGCTTAATACTGAGACTCAAATTGTGTGAACTAGAAGAGATTATTTAATCAGTAAGTGTCAAACCCAGCTAGTCTCGCCCCAGATTCAAAGAAACAGGATCCTCAGGAGGGAGAAATCTTGATTGGGTTCACAGTCTTTCTTTTACAGGTGACCCACAGATAGTAATCGGCCTGCTCTGAGTCACAAAGAGGGTGGTGGTGAATTTGAATGTGAGGCTCCAAATCCTGATGGCTCTCCTTAGGACACAACTCTGTGTTGCACCTGGCATACACCAGTTGTTCAATTAATACCTGTTGTGTGACTGAGCCTTAGATTTTCTAAAAGAGTAAAAGGGAAAGTATATGAGTTTTGGAATGGGGCAGATGCTACTATGGAAGACCACTGGCAAGCTCCTTTCTCCTTAAATGAAAAATAGGGTTAATTGCCTCACAGGGTTGTCAGCAGAGATTAAACGATATATACTAAGTAAAATCTTTAATCCAATGCCCAGCACCCAAAAGTTACTTAATAAAGTGGTCATGGTTATCAGTGAGAGGGGGCAGAATTGGGTGATAAGAACACAGATTCTAGAACCAGGCTAGTCTCAGAATTTACTGTATGATGCTGGAAAGTTACTTTGCCTATTTTCTCACTGGTAGAATGAAACAAGTCAATATACATAAAGCACTAAGAACAGTGACTGGCACAAAGAAATGAGCATGATATGTCAGCTCTGATAATTATATTCCATCGCTTGCTCTGTCCCTAAGCACAGTACCACAAGCATTTGGAAAAGTCAGAGAAAGGGAAAAGAAATCCCACAGCCACAGAACGTTGACACAGGTGTAGTCAGTAAAAACAGTCCATGGAAGCTATGGAAAACCTTCCCAAACTTGTCAGGCACCTTTGAATTGTTGCACTTTCTTGCTCACCGTACTTCTGATTATCTGCTACAAGTGTCTGAACTGTATCCTGAGGTGTGTGCATTGTGTGAGCAGGGATTCTGTCTCTTTCCTACCTCAGATATAAGGTTGGGCACCAGGGAAATTCCCACTGACAATATACTGAGGGAGAGATAAAGAGAAGGTGTCATTCCTAGACTCCATACCACCACACCACCACCCACACATCCATACCCACACCCACACACACCCACACAAATAATGCCAAGAAAAGCAACTGCCAAGATAAATCACTTTTATCTCTATAGGAAAGGGAGAATCTAAAAAAAATATAAATTACATTAATAACACAACATAAGAAAAAAACGGGAAAAAACAACAGAGAAGTCTGTATGATGCTACTCTAACCTATTTATAAAAAGGCCCTGCATCAGAAAGTCACAATCCTACCCACTTCTAAAAATATATTTAGACATGTACAGAAGCGGTGGGTTTGTTTTTAAATTGTTTGCTTTTTTGTAAAAATATATTAAGGGTGAATAGAAATCCTTTCTCCCTGCCCCCTATCCTTCCCCCAGCTCTCTGCTGGGGATTGAAGATCAGAGGTAACTATCTTACCATGTTCTAAACCTTGGTTACTTCCATTTCCAACCCCTCCCCAACTCACTTCA
Source organism: Erethizon dorsatum (assembly GCA_028451465.1). Lineage (NCBI taxonomy): Eukaryota > Metazoa > Chordata > Mammalia > Rodentia > Erethizontidae > Erethizon > Erethizon dorsatum. Next base: position 45,315,051 of record CM051842.1, read on the forward strand.
CTTAGAACCTGAAACATTTAAAAAACAAAACAAAACAACAACAACAAAAAACCACTAGCCTCTTTGGAAAAGCATAACTCTTAGGGTAAACTTGCTTTTCATTGGAAACAACACAAAACAACAAACAGGAGGCTCCAAGAACCTAACTAAACTAAATGAACCCAGGCAAATGAAGGCTGGGTTTCACCTCCACAGAAACTTCTAACAGAAACAGAGGGGAAAGAGGCCCAGAATCAGGTGGATTTGTTAGCAATTAGCTGCCTTTGAAAGATCAAGAGGGGATGTTAATGGGCAAAAGGGCTGGGGACCTGGTCTTGGTGACAGCAGTCAGTGTCTAGACAGGCAGTTGCCTATACAGGAACAGAGGCTTCTCCTGCCCTCCCCTCACTACCCTCTGCTGCCTTGAAATCCCCAAGATAAGCAAAGCTGGGTAGAAATGGAGGGAAGGGAAATAGGGACCTCATATACTAGGGGGGAGGTAGGAAGGCTTTTTGCCTTTGGTGTGACTAGATGGTGGACTGCTTGGTACCTGGGGTCCCCAAGGTAGAAAAAACAAATGGTCTAAGGGACTCCTGATTCCAAGGAAAGACAGTAGAGGTGGGGCTATGGAGAAAGACAAACTACAGACATGAAGAAGACAAAAGAAGTCTCATAAATTCCCTGTGGCTTGGATGGTAGCTTGTAAAACTTCCCCAGAAGCACTAGGCAAGCTGGAATGAAGTTGGAGGAGAGGGTGGAGGACAATGATACATGTCATTTTGGCAGTGCCAAAATGAGTTGGGGGAGGAAACATTCTCCACAAGCCCAGATTGCCAGTGAGGCAAGACAAGAGGGAGGAGAGGGGCACTGTCTGGACAATGGAGATAATCCACAAAGGTAAGAGAAGGGTGGATCAGATGGGTCTGCTCCTTCACAAATGGGCATCTCTTCTCCTAGGTTTGGGCTCGTGAATGGACAACTGCACTCTACTTGAACACTGATCTGGGGGTCTGGAAGTACAAAGGCCCAGGACTAAAGATGTGAGTCCTGAGGTCTTCAGATCCAGACCCCAGGTGGGGAAAGAAGCATGGAGGTTTCCAACAGGAGGACCTAGGAGTAGGCTGTTCCACACCCTCTCCAAAAGGTCCAGGCTCTGTTCCATGGTACAGATAGAGAAAGCAGGCTGCAGAGCCAGGGTGCTTCAGTGGCAGATGATTTCAGGTTTCTGGGAGATAAGATTTTCATCTGCTGGAGCCCAGTAACAGCCACATATATAATGCTATGCAGAACCTTAAATTCCAGGCAAATTCCTGGCGTTCACTCTGGGACAAGGGGCTTCGTGTGTAGCCAGCCAAAAGCAGCTTCCTCCAATGGGCTAAAAACATTATGGTTAATGGAATGGATGTCTGTCCTCTCCTCACCTCAAAATGTGACACGAATCTCCTTTCTTTCCAAAGATAAATGAAGTCAGCCTTCCTAGGCCACCTCCAGGCCCTCTCTTTTTCTATGAAGTATTTGGCAAGAGGGGGCAGAGACTATAGCCTTCCCCCAGGAACAAATCTGGAGGTAGGGAACATCCACTGGACTGGAGGGCAGAGGGGAGGTAAGAATAGGTGGAAGTAGGCAGGCTTCTAGAGACAGGGCTGGAGTTGTAGAAAGTATTGAGCACTGGACCTCCCACTTCATGGCCAGAGAAATAATGAGGAACTCATGCTATCTTCTTGTCTCTCCTCATTCTGCCTTCTAGCTTGGGGGAGGAAGGACAGTGGAGAGTAAAGGAACAGACAAGGCAGGTAAAAGGGAAATGGATTAGAGGAGCAGAAAAGTGAGCTGTTATCAGTTGGAAACCTCTCCCATTTACATGCTACTCAGGTATGGAAAAAGAAGGCAGGATATTCATAGAAGGTTTGGGAAAGGGAATTGAGGGAGGTCAGTGGAGGGGCCTGTGCCTTTGGTCAGTCCCAAGAAAGCAGGACAATGCACCTCAGCACCTTGTCTGGGGCAGACAGGATCCAGGAGTTCCCCGAGAGTTGACAATGGAGAAGGCAATGGGGGTGAAGGGTGAGGGCTGGGACACATGGGGGCTCGGCTCACAAAAGTAGTTTGCCATTTCTGTGGATTTTCAGGATACGGCCAAGTCTCTGCTTTGCTGTGGCCAGGCCCTTTTTGGGACGCTTTCCTGTAAGGAAAAGGAAAAGTAAGCAAAGGGTATGGCAAGGGGTTCAGCATCAACTCCAGCAGCAACTGTCCTGAGGCCATCTCCCCTCCTCTGTTTCTCTCCCCACAAAGTTTCTTTATCCTTAGACCATATTGGGTAAGCCCTCCTTAACTATTCCATCCAATACCACATGCCTTGACTTTGCCTCCTCTGATCTCCTATGGCAGCTGTAGACTCCCTGGTTATAGTTCTTTTAGTTCTGTTTCCCCAGTGATTTATTTGGTCCCAATTATTTTCCTTCCATAATTATGCAGGGAAGCGTATGTGCTTCCTCATGCCTACCAGGTTTGGACAGGTACCATATTACTGATTATAGCCCAGTGTCCTTCTTATTGCTACCCCTGGGCCTTGTTTCATTAGAAACCCCCATCCTCACCAACCCCCAACATCATATCAACATCGGAATCCTTGAACTATGTATGCTATGAGACTGAGCTTTAAGGGACAAAGTGGAGGAAAGGAGGGCCTGAGACCCCTAATTCTCCCTTGCCTCTTTCTCTCTACATTAAATCACTTCCCATGTCCTGTTTGATCAGCTTACTCCCTCCCTCTCCATTAACTCTGCCAGAGCTCCAGCATCACTTCATTCCTGCCTGTACGTGCTTCCTTTCTAGATTTCTCACCTCCAGCCAGGCCACCCTCCACTCTGGCCATCAGAAGCATTTTTTAAAACCTAAACCTAATCTTATCTCTACTTAAAAATCAGTCACTGTCTCTCCATGCCCAGAAGATCAAGTCTAAGGGCCTCAGGTTGACCTTCAGTGTCCCTCTCTGGTGTTCTCATCTACTAAAGCACTTAGGGTGTGCATAAAGTGGCCCTAAGATCCTTCATTTCTACCACTATATGTCCACTGTACCTTGTCCTGTCTGATTACTCTGAGAGCCAATGGAAGGGCGCCGCTGGGTCAAGAAGACGCCGGGAGCCATGGGTGTGGTGCTGCGGTTTGCTTGGGCCATTCCAAAGGCATTAGGTCGAGCGGTATACTCATGGTCAGCAAGACTTCCTGACAGAATGTCTTGTTTAGGCTCAGAAGGAGGCAAGGGTGAGGAAGAGGTGGGAGGGTGGGGTGTAGCAGCCACTCCTGGGGCCGGTACTGTCACACTGAGATTGGAGTCTTGAGGGCGAGACTGTTCTACCTCCTTCAGCAAAGGCTTCTTCTTGATGTACTTTTTCTTTTGGGCCTTCTGCAGCTCCTAAAACACAAGCCACATGCAAGAGGAGATTCAGGAGTGAAGAAAAGAAGACAATTTCCCAGAAAAGGATCAAGACAATGGTCAATATGGTTCTACAACCTGTCACTCCCTTCCCCATCCCCAGCAAGTCTAGCTGGAATGTACATGTAACACACAAAGCTTCCAATACCTGAGGTGATCTCTTTGGTACTATTCATCCTTAATTCATCACTGTCACTTATCAGTACAGTGGCAAAAGATCTGTAAATGAGTTTGGAAATTTCAGTTTTGGTCCTAGCATTGCCATGAATGAGGTGGACCATGGACACTTCTAATAACAACTAAATTTACATCTGCAGCTGAGGCATTTTATAAGTACTATCTTATTTAATCCTCATAATAGCCCTAAGAAAGAAAAATCCTCATTTTACAACAAAACCAAGGTGCAATTTGAACCCAAAGCCTCACAGCTGAAAAGTAGTTGGATCCTATATATTTAACCAGGTCTATCTGAAGACACACCCTGCAAACTTCTCAAAATGGAACACCTAAGAGTATTAGCTTTGTTAATACGCCAGAGTTGAAATCAAGGATTGTGCTCCCTAAATTGAATGACTTTGGTCTCAGCAGCCTCATGTAAAATCTGCTTTTCACGGTTGTTAGAAAGATTACATAAAATGATGTAAAACTACATAGCACATAGTAGGAACTCAACAAATGGTAAATTATTATTCTATCTTTATTTCTTACAATGGTTCTTCTTCCTCTTAATGGTCTTGTTCTTGTTACACAAAACTTGATAATCTTTTAGGTCACCAGGTCTATAAACCTCAATTATGGATGACAGGAACGAATCACTTCTCCCAATATTTTGGATTTCATCCATTCATTGTTCTGTGGATCTACTATCCATTGTATAGTGGGTACCTGTACAGTGGGCATCTGGAGCCCTGAGAACCTGGAAAGGTAGTGTTGAGAGCATGTGAACGACTTCACCTTCTGAAATGCTACATAGCCACACAGACCAATTCAGTGATTACGTTTCTTTGCCTTCTCTTAGCAACACGAACCTAGTCCTGCCTTCAGAGGATCTGACAGGCTGTAACTACCATAGCAATTTCTGGGGGACAAGAATAATAACATTAGTAATACATGCCAGGCACTGTTATATAATCACTCATTTAATAGTAAGAAATTGAGAAATAAGAATTAAAATCCCATTTTAAGGACAAAGAATCTATGGCAAAGATTTTTTTCCCGAGGTTACAAGACCGTAAGTGGCTAAGCTGAAATTCAGACCCAAGCCATTTGGCTTCAGTATCTTTTCTCAGCCACACTACTATTCACCCATACCAGGAATGGCATTCTGTCCCCTTTTCTCTCATCTGACTCCAGAAATCTCTTCATATGTAGATTACAGAGCTTAAACTTTTCTACCTTTGCTGCCAATCTCTTTCACATGTAATTTATCCAGATACTTGTATAGATGACTAGATTGTGTTAACAGGATCACTTATACCTTACAATTTCTTTGTTCAAAAAGCTACTAGCCAGTCCCCACCCAAGTTCAAACTCTCTGGCCTGACATTCATGGTTTCCAACTGTCTGGGCATTTATACGTAACCAATCCATAATGATAATGATGGAAAGCTAATATGCCTAGACTATTTATTCTGTACCAAGTACAATCTAAGAGCATATATATATATATATATATATATAGAGAGAGAGAGAGAGAGAGAGAGAGAGAGAGAGAGAGAGAGAGAACCGAAAAAATATACACACACTTCAGCAGTTCGCCATACTAACAAATGTCTGAGAACTAATGGTCACCACTTTGAGTACCTCTTGTAATTGTAGAGGCCAAAGATAACTTGTATTAATCTCATGATATCTCAAATAACGTAGTATTAAAATATTTATATAAGTTTTTATTTCCCGGGGCCGGTGAGATGGCTCAGCGGCATAAGCGCCTGCCTGGCAAGCGCAAGGTGCTGAGTTCGACTCCCGGTACCCACATACATAAAAAGGGCTGGTGATATCGCTCAGTGGCATGGGTGCCTGCTGACGCACAAGGTCCTGAGGTCGACCCCTGGTACCCACAAAAAAAAAAGTTTTTATTTCCCTGATGTATATATTTTTTGGCAGAACATCTATATCTATATATCATTTAAGGATAGTTACACATTTATAGTTATATATTAACAATATATCCTTAATATGTAACTTGTCCAAGTGGTAGAGCTAGAATTCAAAGCCAGGCAGATCTCTTCATTCACTCATTCATTTACTCCAACACTGAATAAACACACTATGTACCACAGTATCAACACCAAGTTAAATTAGATATATTACCACTCTTCGAGCATTTACAGTTTAATAAAAGACACAAAAAATAAACTTCTGATTGTAAGTATTATGAGAGAATGCTATGGAAGGACAGAGGAAGTCCACTGAAATAAAGTGTTGGTGGGTGGTACAAAGGGGTGTTAGGAAAGGGACAGGAAAGGGCACAATTTGCAACGGGAAGAAAAGCTCATGCAAAGACACAAAGGAATGATAATCTGACACACGGTGTGACCCAGTAGTATGGCAGTATAGTATGGCTGGTGTAGAGGGTGTGCATGAGGGGCTGGCAAGAGGTCAGCAAAGAGTAACTTAAGACACCAAATCAAGAAGGCCTTGAGTGCTGAACCAAAGATTTTCCTTTTCCTGGAATGCTTCTCAGTCCCCTACTGAAAGCTTAGCATGCAAAAACCCTCCCCAATTTTAAAACCTCTTCCTCCAGGTAATCCCTAATCAACCCAAATAGAAGTCACTCTTTAGAAGGCACTAAGAATAGTTTTCACACCTTTAATTAGTTTATCTGTTTATTTAAAGCAGTAAAACCTTTTTGTTCAAATTACATCTTTCATGGCACTGTGATATACATAACAGAAACTTCTGATCAAAGAAGAGCCATCTGGGCTTCTTGGTCTCTGATGCTTCCCAATAACAGCTTCTAACACATTTCTTAGAAACTCCACAGTTCCACATAACATCATATGAAAAACATTATTCTATTAAATTTAATTTTAATAGGATGTAATTACTAAAAATATATAAAACATTTCACTATTTCACTTTATTTAAATATCAAGTAATGTGAAATTTGAAGTTAAGAGGATATAAGTTTGAATCTTGTCTCCTCCATTTACTGGCTGTCTTATCCTGGACTAGTCACTTAAAGTGAGTCTCATTTTCTTCACCTGTAAAATGATGAAAACATCACCTATTGAGCAAGGCTTCTAGGCATACTACATTAGACACTGTACATGGAAGTACCTAACATAAAGCAGATATGCTCAGTAACACTCTATACCAGTGATGGCAAACCTTTTAGAGCTTTCAATGATAACAGCCAGCTGTGCATGCATGCCATAGGTTTGCCACCACTGTTCTATGCTGTAAGATCTATGGTATGAAGACCTAAGGGAATATTGATAAGGAAAGAACCAGAAGATTCATCTCCAAATGCTCCTAGAGTTTCTAAGTACATTACATATGTTAAATAACTCTGTAAACTGTAACGCTAAGAAGTAAAATTGAATCTAGTGAAGATGACCCTTTAGGACAAAAAACCGGGTGATGTACTCTTGAGAAGCAGGGGGTGAATTTCAAGGTAATATTTCATAAAGAGAACAAGGAAAACCTCTTTTATTAGAAAAATAGATCAATTTCCAGTATTGGTGGGTGGCTGAGAACTTACCTGTACTCAGCTTAGTAACCTCCCTGGGACTTCATCTGAGAGCAAAGGACTGCTCTGATCCTTTCCATCTGAGGGATTTTTAAATACTCAGAATGGCAGGTGATATCAGGGAGGGCTGTTTTCTGGTCCCATTATTTTGTTTCATCCTAAATTATGTTAACTATGTAACCTATGGTAGTAGTTTGGCACAGAGTTGGGATGTGAAGGATATAGGAGGGGGATGGGATATTGCCAAGGATAAAGACCAAAGATTATCCACTCCTCACTGCCATAATAGTAGGATCCAGTTAACCTGAAGGTCTGAGTAGAAAGGCTTTTTGTCAAACTGAGGTCAAAAGCAGCACTACTGCTTGGGTGTTGAGCATTTTACCTGCTGAGCCAGCTTTGCAGCTGCTGCAGCCAAGCCTGTTTCAATGGAGGCCACTCGGGTTCCCTCACGCACAGGACGGTCCTGCTTGGGTAGAGTCGGAGTCACACGGGCTGCAAGGGAAACAGGACAAGTTGTCACTCTTTAAGACATTTATCTGCAGGCCAACTATATTCTCAACCTGCAACTTCCCCAAAGGTGGTTCTTATTGGTCTTTTTACTTCTAGTTTTTCACAGAGCCAGATTTTGCTTCCCATGAGATAAGAAGGTAATCTACAAATACCTGAAGCACACCTGATTAAAGCATAAAAATAAACATGCCTGAGCTGGCATTTAAGGTTGTCCCTGTATTTTGCTTTTGGCCTATCTACCTTCCTAGCCTTATTTCTACATCTACTGTTAACGGTTTAATGTCCTCTCCATGACTCACGTGAAAATTTGTCATTCAGTGGTAATAGGAGGTAATGTACTGCCCTCCTGAATGGATTAAAGCTGTTCCTGTGGGAGTTATACATGAGGGATTTCAGCTTGTTCACATACTCATTCTTGGCCTCTATCATGTAATACCTTCTGTGATGGGATGATGTCACACAAAGCCCTCCCCAGATGCCGGTAGCATGCTAGGACTTCCCAACTTCCATAACCATGAACCAAATAAACATCTATTGCTTAGAATTTACCCAGTTTGTGATATTATAACAGCAGAAAATAGGCTAAGACACTCATATTCTCAGCTTCTCCAGACAGATGGCTTCCTTATTAGACCTCCAGAGTATGTACAGCTCTTCCTCTCTCCATGTGCATTCATCGTCATCTTCCATACCATCGCAGTGATGGAGAGCATTTTAGAGCTTTCAATGGTATCAGCCCACTGCGGCATGTGTGCCATAGGTTTGCCACCACTGGTCTACAGTATATTCTTCCCTTTTGTCTGCCTATTCAAAACCTGCCCATCCTTTAATGATATGCTGAAAGCACACTCCCTTGCAAAACCCTTAGGACTGCTCTGGTCCCACTGACCTTTCCTTCCTCTGAACTTATGATTTGTACAAGTCACTTGATAAACAGAACACATACCATCTTGCCTCATTAATGTTGATGCGTGTTTTGTCTACCAACCAGGCTATGAGTTCCTGAAGAATACCTTCTTGTATAGCTCTTTTATAGTGCCTTAACAACATTAAGTTAAAATCGGTTACTTATCCCACCTTTTCAATAGGAAGTATATTTCAGGATAACCAATAGCCCCAGATGATGAGGGACAGCTCTTCTTTACAGAAGAATGCCAGCTAATGAATGTAGAAGGAATGACAGAATTAGAAACTCACAAGTTTTCGAGCCCTAATGAAACTGTTTATAGAGAATTGGATATTCACATGGAACCAAAGTACTGTATTATTTCACAAACTATTTGCTAGTCTTAAAAACAAAACCTAACTTCACAGTGGCAAGATCAGGAGATCACCACCTTACCTTAGTATACCTAAGTACTAACTTTAGTAACACTAATAGTGAGAGCATGACATCATGTGCCTCTTGACACGATGCAATAGAAAATTCAGGGCTGGTGAGATGGCTCAGCGGCGTAAGCGCCTGCCTGGCAAGCGCGAGGGCCCGAGTTTGACTCCCAGAACCCACATACAAAAAAAGGGCCAGTGATATTGCTCAGCGGCATGGGCACCTGCTGGCATGCGAGGTCCTGAGGTTGACCCCCGGTACCCACAAAAAAAAAAAAAAAAAAAAGAAAAAAGAAAATTCAGTCTCATCTGAGAAGTTGTTAAAGAGCTTGTTAAAAACCAGGCAAGTCAGTCACATTACTTCCAGTATTTACCAGTATTTAGGAAACACGGGAATAGGAGAACAAGTTAAATGATACCACAAGAAAGCAAGCAAAAATTATACAAGAAAACTGCCTACTCTCTTAAAGGGAAATTGTTTTAGATTAAGAGAGACTTAAAAGGCATGACAGTCAAATGCCATGTGGATCTTGTTTAGATCCAGATTAAAACAAATCCATTCTAAAAATACCTTTTATAGTTCAACAAATTAGGAAATTAGATTAAGGGCTTGGCATTAGATAACATGAAAGAATTACTAGATAATCATTAATTTTCTCATGTATGATAACAGGATTATGGTTACATGTCTTAAAAGAAAAACAACATGTATGCAACAGGTGCAATAGACTATGGCAGAAGTGACACTGTGTGACTACTAAGGCTAGCTCAGGAATGGCAATTTCAGTTTCCACATGGTTTGCTAAAACACTCATGCTTGGAGACCTGAGCTGACATGTAAGAAATGTGATTACTCTGAGTCCATCTGGCAGCAAAGAAGCTAGTCACATGAAGAGGTCACACGCTGCTACATTTAGTCTTTGAGTCCTCCCAGGCCAGGCACTAAACATGTAAATGAGACTTCAGTTGATTCAAACTCTTGGCCACCAGGTTACCCACAGCCTTGAAAATTTTTCTAGCCGAGACCCTAGACATCATGGAGTAGAGATAAACTGTCCCCACTGTACCCTTTCTAAATTCCTGGCACATGAAATACATGAACACAAGAAAATGGTGGCTGTTTTAAACTGGGAAAAAAAAACCCTCCTTGACTGGACCTGGGTTTTGGAGAGGAAAAAAACTCAAGCTATAAAAGACATTTTGGAGGAATAATTGGGAAAATCTGATTACAAATTCGATATCAGATGACATTAGGGAATTATTAATTATTTGTGTCTGTGGTTTTTTGTTTTTTTTGTGGTATGGGGAATCAAAGCCAGAGCCTTGAACATTCTAGGCAACTGCTCTACCACTGAGCTACATCTCAAACTCTATTTTTAGTTTACTTTGAGACAAGTTCTCACTAACTTGCCCAGACTCGCCTTAAACTTGTAATCCTCCTGCCTCAGCCTCCCAAGTAACTGAGATTTCAGGTCTGTACTCTCATACCTGGCACTAAATTTGTTAAGCACAAAAAATTACGGTGTGGTCACATAGGGAGGTGTCCTTATTCTTAGAAGATGCTTAAGTTTTAAGGGATAAAATGATAGTTGTATATTACTTTGAAGTGACTCAGGAAAAATTATAGATAGTCACCAAAACTAAAGGACCTATGACAAAATGTTGCAATTGTAGAATATAGGTATTGATAATATGGTTTTTATGTAATATCCTTCTATTTTTTTGTTTAAGAATTGTCATAATAAAAAATTAAAATATTGAATGTGATAATTAAATGTAATGTGTAGTCCGTGAATGGATTCTGGTTAAAATAAGACAGTTATAAAAAATATTTTTGGTGTAACTGCGGAAAATGTAAATGAGAACTTGGTATTAGATGATATTAAGAAATAAATGTTACTTTGCTTAGCTTTCACTAAGGAAAGTGAAAGCTAAAGGCAGAGTTGTAAATTGTCTGGCTGAGTATTGAAGGTATGCTTTAACATGCAGAGGTCTTCAGCAAGCACTAGGCGATTGGTTTGGGGCATTTAAGGAAATCTGCCAAATCATTAGATTACCACTAAGCTAACTGCATAAAGCTGACACTGGATACACACAAAAAGAGCACAGACTTTACAGAATTAGTTCAGAAAAGTTACTAAACAAGTAACAATGGCAACATGCAAGAAAAACAATAAACCCTGGGGAGCAGAGTAAGGAGAATCTGACTTCTAGAGTTGCCATAGTATTTAAAATGTCTGGTTTTCCATTCCTAAAATTCATTTGGAACCAGAAGAAACCTATAATAGCAAAAGCAATTCTGGGCAACAAAGGCAAGGCAGGAGGCATCACAATCCCTGGCTTGAAATTATACTACAAAGCTACTGTGATAAAAACAGCATGGTACTGGCAAAAAAAACAGACCAGAGGATCAATGGAACAGAATAGAAGACGCAAACACAACTACAAACATACTCAGCCACCTTATCTTTGACAAAGGAGCCAAACACCTTCACTGGAAGAAAGGTAGCCTCTTTAATAAATGGTGCTAGAAAAACTGGCTTTCCAATGCCAAAGACTAAAATTAGACCCATGTCTATCACCATGCACTAAAGTCAAAATGGATCAAAGATCTAAATATTAAAACAGAAACACTAAATCTACTAGAAGAGAAAATAGGTAGAAATCTTGAAGACACAGGTGTAGGCAGAGAGTTCATGAACAAAACCCAAACTGCATGGGAAATACTTCAAAGAATCAACAACTGGGCCCTCATCTTATTAAAAAGCTTTTGCACAACAAAAGAAATCACCAACAGACTGAAAAGACAACCCACAGACTGGGAAAAAAGTTTAGCCTATTGTCCCTCAGACAAAGAACTATCTACAACATATAAAGAACTGAAAAAAATTAGACCCCCCCCAAATTCAAAGACCCAATCCAAAAATGGGCATCTGAGATGAATACACACTTCTCAGATGAAGAAATACAAATGGCAAATAAATACATGAAAAAATGTTCAACATCATAGTCATTTGAGAGATGCAAATTAAATCAACACTGAGATTCCATCTCCAGAAAGAATGGCTATCATCAAGAAATCAACCAATAACAAATGCCGGAGGGGCTATGGAGAAAAAGGAACCCTTCTCCATTGTTGGTGAGAGTGCAGAATGGTGCAACCACTGTGGAAATCTGTATGGAGATTCCTCATAAAGCTAGGATTAGAGGTCCCATTCAACCCAGCTATACCCCTTCTGGGTATCTTCCCAGAAGAATTAAAAACATCGTACCACAGTGATATATGCACACCTATGTTTATAGCAGCACAATTTGTAATAGCTAAATCCTGGAAACAACCCAAATGCCCATCAACCGAGGAATGGATAAAAAAGATGTGGTATTTTAATACAATGGAGTACTATTCAACCATAAAGAAGGATAAACTTGAGACTTTTATAGGTAAATGGATGCAACTTGGGACCATACTCATTAGTGAAATAAATCAGACTCACATTTGTAAACATCATATTGTCTCCCTGGTGTGAGAAACTGGAAGAGTAATTAGGGTCTAAAATGTACAATAGATATTGTGAAATGGGAAGAAAAAAGGAAAAAGGAACTAGGATGGGAGAAAGGGAAAAGGAAGGAAGGAAAAAGGGAGAAAAAAATGCAAGTTAGTTATTAGTGTCCCTTAGTTCATAGAAAAGGAAGGTTTGCGCTAATATCGATTGGAGAATTTTTTATGCCCATATTTCGTACTGAGTAACTACTTTAAAGATAATAATATACAATCTATTGACTATTGTTATTTTATCATCTTGTTATAAAATTTTGTTTTAACTTTTTTCCATAAAATAAAAAAATGCCTGGTTTTCAAAAAAATTACAAGACATACAAAAGAATAAGAAAGTATAGCCACACATGAGAAAAATGCAAACAATACAAACTGCCACGGACTTTCTACACAAAGAGGGACTTACCAGATAAGGACTTTAAATCAGCTATTTTAAATGTGTTCAAAGGCTAAAGGAGACTATGTCTAAAGAACTATAGGAGGGCCGGTGAGATGGCTCAGCGGCTTAAGCGCCTGCCCGGCAAGCGCGAGGGCCCGAGTTCGACTCCCGGAACCCACATACGAAAAAAAGGGCTGGTGATATCGCTCAGCGGCACGGGCGCCTGCTGGCATGCGAGGTCCTGAGGTCGACCCCCAGTACCCACAAAAAAAAAAAAAAAAAAAGAACTATAGGAAAGAATCAGAATGAAATCTCACCATGAAAATACTGAAATGAGACCTCGAATGCTTACACTAATAATAGACTTTTAAGACAAAATCATTACTACAAAAAAGAAGAAAGTTTTTGTGGTGCTGGGGACTAAATCCAAGTACCCTGACACTGAACTATACCCCCAACCCACAAGAACATTTTATGATGATGAAAGGGTCAAGCTATCAAGAGAGTATAAACATTGCCTAGTATGTACAAGGTTCTGGATCCCATCCCCAGCACTGAAAAAACAACCAAATAATTCACCAATAATTGTAGAATTTGATACTCATTTTCAGTAATGGACAGAACAGTTAAAAGATCAGCAAGGAACTAGAGATGTCATGATGTCTTGATCTTACTTAAAATGACAAAGAGCAAAGCAAATAGAGCAAAATGTTAATTATTAACTTTTGAGTGATAAGATATTTTAAAGTTCATGGCACTAACCTCTGATTCTCTGTATGTTTGAAAATTTTCATAACAAAAATTTATTTTAAAAGGAAAAGTATTGAGTAGTCTTCTGCCTGTAACCACATGAATTTGATTACTGTAGCACTATGGTATATTTAAATATCTTTTCAATTACTTTTTCTATCTCAAAATTCTTTAAGTTAACTATATCTGTTTGCTTTGAAAATTGGTTTTACAGTGAGTTCCCCACAAAATTCCATTCAGATTTTATTTACAACAGTGGTAAAGGTATACACTGAAATGACCCATTAACAACAGTATTTTGTAATAAGGTACATGGTATACTACTATGTTCTTCTGTTCCTCAGTAAACTGTCAAAATGTTCTTTCTGTAGGTTTTACACATATCTTCTTAATATTATTCTTGAGTGTTTTACGTAATTGTTGCTAATGTCAGTAGGCTCTTTTTTCTCAGTATATTGTGGTTATATATGTCAGTATATACAGCAATTCTTGATCTTTGGATATCAAGTTTGTATCAAATGATCCAACTTATTGCATTTTCTTGTTAGTTCTAACAGCTTAAAATTAATTCTCTAGCATTTTGTAATATATAATAACACTATATCTCTATTTTCCCTATATATTTGACAATCGTAATTTCTTTCTTTTGTCAAATACTTATTAAATATCTCCCATGTGCTAGGTACTATGCAAGGTGCTACAGGTAAATTGATGGACAAAAATGAACAAGATTCCAACCAGGAGGGATCTCTATCTTGTGATGATTTGGTCTCTTAATCTCTAATGGTTACCATTCTTACTTCTGCTTCATTCCTAATTGCACTGTTTAAAACTTCTAGAATAATCCTAAATAATAGAAGTGTTAATGAATATGTTTGTCTTATTCCTGATTCTACTGGGAATTCCTTCAGTAGGATGCCTCAATCTTTTTTGACTCACTTTGAAAATGTGATAAAAGTTATTAGATAGAGAAACATACATACATATATGCATGCATTTACATAATTTTAGGAGATTCAAGAATCCAAAAGTCCATGGGTACAACTAAAACAGCTGTGCTCTACAGTTTAGTTTCATCATATTGGTTTAAGCTAGATGTTCTTCATATTAAGAATGTATCCTTTTATTTTTAGTAAACTAAAAGTCACTTTTTAAAGGTTTGGGAATGTCTTGTGTTTTCGTTGGTCATAGATAGGCACTAAGTGAGAGAACGAAAACAGAAGATTGATGGTATAAAATAGGCATTCTCAATGATATGCGTGTGTCAGTAGACATGGTAAAGAAAGACACATTTCAGCTTAGTAGGAATATGATTCTAGCACCAAAAGTTACCTATCTAGGGGGAAAACCAATTTAGATCCTCTGCTCAATATGATATGCTGAATAATTCTAGACAGATTAAAACACTGGATGTTTTTAAAAATGCACAAAACTACAGGGATGTTTATCTTCTGCTCTCTGAGTAAGAAATCAATGAAAAATATCAACATGTGTGATGGCTTGTATCTAGATGTCCCCTCAAAGCCTCATGCACTCATAGGTGGAGCTCTTGGGAGGTGGCTGGATTATGGGCGTGTGACACTGGATTAAGGGTATGTGGTAGTGGCCAGATGTGGGGTGGCACCAATGAATAGGCTTGTAGCGTGGATGGAACATGAAAAGGAGGCTCACTGCTGCTACTCTCTGCCTACCCTGCCATGGACTGTTTCTCCTCTGCTATGACCCTCTGCCACGTTGCTCTGCCTTGGAGCCAGCTGACTATGGACTGAAATCTCTACAAACTGTGAACTAAAATAAACCTTCCCTCCTTTAACTTATGGCTGACAGGTATTTTGTTCCAGAAATGAGAAAAGTAACAAAGACAACATCTGACAGAAATATTGATAATTTTCATGTAGAATGAGAAGTGTCAGAAGCAAATTATATATGTAAGTAATTTGTGCATGTATGCACATATACAAGTGGTAGTGATATAAAAATGATTTATGATTTCATTTCATTTTACAGTGGTTCAAAAATAATACTGTATTCATTCAGTAGAAACTGTAGTTTAAATTTTTATTTTTGATCTTTTCTCCAGCTAGTCATATACGGTACAACACTCTCTCTCAATGCTGGGCAACAGCAACAAGTAACCACTCCTAGCAAGTCACATGATGACAAGGGTAAAAAAGCAATAGATACCCTTAGTGTATGGTGTTGCTAAGCTAATGTTTGCTGTGATGGTTAGGAGTATCAAACACATTTTGAGCTTCAATGCTTTCAACTTAAAATAGGTGTCCTGGAATATAATCCATTGTAAACTGAGCTGGACATGTTTGTATATATATAAGCATATAAAACAAAGAACGAATATTCACAACTATTCCCTTATATAAAAAGGGCAATTTAAAAAGCTTAAAGACTCACAAGAATAAATAGACATAGGACAAAAGAAAACTTACAAAAAAAAGAAAATTTCCCTTTCCTGCTTACTAACAAAAACCCTTATACAAAGCAGTGACTGGAAAATACAGTAAATGTTTAAATTTAAAAATTATGACAGTAAAGGCCAGACGTGGTAGCACACGCCTGTAATCCCAGCACTCAGGAGGCTGAGGCAGAAGGATCACCGTGAGTTCAAGGCCAAGTCGGGCTACAAAGTCAGTTCAAGGCCAGCCTGAACTGCATAGTGAAACCCTGTCTCAAAAAGACAAAAAAGGGCCGGTGAGATGGCTCAGCAGCATAAGCGCCTGCCTGGCAAGCGCGAGGTCCTGAGTTCAACCCCCGGTACCAACAACAACAAAAAAAGACAAAAAAAAAATTATGACAGAAGACATACTGCCATTCATCCTCCTTAAAACACTCCCCCTCACTCTAAACATGCTTATCCCATCATTCTTGCCACTTTCTGAAGCAATTCTGAAAATTCTCTTTCGTGAGAATCTTTACTTGCACTGTCTTGGCTCCCTCAAAGCCCTGACTTAATTAAAAATGACCATTTATCTTCAATGATCATTCTTACTTTAGGGAATAGCCAGAAGTTGCACAGTGCCCGGTCTGGTGAACATGATAGATGACGATACACTGAAATGTCTTATAAGCCTGCCCTTCTGTTGAATGGCATTAGGCGGGAACATTCAAAGTATTTACCATACCTCCTAGAGGCATCCACGAAAGAGAACTTCTCAAACTACTTCAGAGACTGGCGAGAACGATGGGCTAAGTATATTTAAAGCAAGGGGGAGTTTTTTTTGGGGGGGTGTTAAGACAGGGTCTTGCTGTAGTCCAGGCTGGCCTCAAACTCACAACAATCCTCCTGCCTCAACCTCCCAAGTGCTGGGATTACAGGCGTGTGGCACCACGCCCAGCTTTCAGAGAGCTTAATGGCAATATATCTTTTACTATAATAAATGTTTTTAATTTAAACATTCACTGTATATTTTGATCACACCTCATACCTAGATAGAAACTATAGTTCTGACCTCTGTGACATTCTTGGCTGTATGACACCATTCAGCCAAAGAGATGTTTTTAAAAAGTGGAATTTAAAATTTCTTAGGGAGAGTGAATACTCAGCCGCCCTATTCCTTTTGCTTTTCCCCTTCCTAACTGCAACCCAGACGCCAATGCTAGATATGCAGTAGCCATCTTGTGACCCCACAAGACTAAGCATACACTAAGGATGCTCAAAAGGTTCCTGTTACTCATAGTCAAACACTATTTCTAATTTAAATGATCAATGCCCACAAGGATTTTATAAACAAGTATTCTTACCCATGGCTTATAGGCATGTAAATTGGTACAACCTTTCTGGAAAGCAATTTGGAAAGATACATCAAGAGTTTTAAAACATTAACAAATTGTTGGCAAAGGTGTATGGAAATAGGCACTCTCATGCTTTGCTTATGGGAGTGTAAACAATCTCTAAAATGTATTATTAAGTGAGAAAAGCAAAACACTTAATATATACAAAGTAAATTTCCAATTGAATAAAATAAAGGGAAAAGCAATCATGTATATGTATTTGCTTGTATTTGCATGAACTATCTTTGACTAGATAAACTGGTAACAACGTTTAATTGTAAGTGGGAAATTGGAAGGCTGTGTAGAACAGGAGTGGGAAGATGTTTTACTGTTTATCTTCATATACTTTGGCCCTTCTAAGGTTTCACGCAGATCCATTTTAAGTATAATATCAGAGGTACATTTACATATAAAATGTTCACTCCAAATGTTATCACTAATTATACAAATTCAGAAATAGCCTAAATGCCCTATATCAAAGAAGAAGTTAGGTATTTCAGATGTTTCCACTGAATAGATATTTTGTAGTCATCAAAAATATTATTTATCAGCAACACCATAGGAACATGCTTATGATATCACATTAATTTAAAAGCCCACATGTATTTATTGGTTTTCAATTTTCAAAGTCAACCTCTAATAAACACAGAGTATTAATAACAAGACAATGTATATGTTTACAATGTTGATGGTATAAACGAAAAAGAATGGTATGTAGAAGACTAGTAGGGTAGAAAAAGAGTAAGGGTACACCAGAAGTCGAAGAAAGGAGAAACAGAAATTTAAGTTGATAAGTCAAAATATGGTGATATGTACTTGATGATACTGAGTTTTAGAGGTATTTACCAGGAATATGAAAACTATGAGATTGTCTTTCAGGTAAGAAAAGTGGAGAAAGTGGGGGCAGAAGAACACTGCTTTTCATCCTGAACTTGTTCATACTATTTTATTTGCTACACACACTATCTTTGATTAAAAGGTAAAAAAAACTTAAACAGTAGGTTATAAAACTGCATACACAGTAACTATTTCAACCATAAAAAGAAAAAATACACAGAAAAAAAAGACTAGAAGGAAATATGTCAAAGTGAACAGTGGTTGCTTCTGGAGAGCAACACTGTGAGTAGTCTCCTCGTCATAATTTCCTTTATTTTCAGTATTTTCCACATTTTTTATTATACAAATCAGAAGATTTTACTTTGACAGGAGAAAGTAAAGCTAGAAACCATAGTAGAAAATAGGCCTGAATTTTTAAAAAAGTGCCGATTGATGAAAAGAGCACTTCTCAGGACTGTGCTGCTGTCCAAACCCCAACCAAACACCAAAAAGGTTCAATAAGGCTGGGTGGGAACAGCAAGCCCTTTATTGCCTGGGAATCACATGTACTGAGATCCTAGCACCCTCTACAGTAGACTTTTGCAAAAAGTAGACTTTTCGCAATGTGACTGAAGAAATGTAACTAACTTCTTTAGCTCTGGAATCAAGGCTCACCATGTAACTTGCTTTGGTCAACAGAACAATAGCAAACATGACACAAGCAGGGGCTTCAAAAGTGTTTATCCTTTCTTGCTCTTGTAAAGCCTTCTGCCACCCTGTTTGAGCTGGCTTTCCTGGTGGATGAAAGACCATAAAGAGAAAGGCCCTACCTATCCAAGTTAGATCCCAGACACTTTTTACACCACTCAGTCCCAGTCAAGTTTACTCAAACTGACGAACAGCTCTACCAAACTTCAGAATCATGACAAATGATCAAATATTTTTGTTTGAAGCCCTAAGTTTTGGGTAGTTTTTTAAGCAGCAGAAGCTAACTGATACACCACCCTCCAATATAAAAATCACCGAGCCAATGAGATTGAGAAAATTATTTTATCACCCTCTGAATTCCATATTCAACTCAAGGATTATTCTTCCTTCCTTCCTCAGAGACAGTTTATCCATAAAGTAACAGTCTTCAGTCTTGCAGAGAACTCAACAGTCAGCAGAATTTTCCCTCCCTGCTAACAAAATTGTCAGAAGGCTAGGATGATGGCATCAACATGTTCCCAGGAGCACAAGACTGCCTGGTAAAATCTGTTCAGGGTCTTCTTCCTTTCATGTCAAACCATATAATATCAAAACCAGTATTTACCTTTGGTTTTGCTGGACTGATTACATAGAATAACTGCCATATCGATTGTTTTAGCTCTACCATCTAACATGATACCTGGACATAACAAACATTTGCTGGACAAACAAATGAGTAACTGAATCTGGTCTTATATTAAATATCCTTCCAACCTCTAGTCTATTTTTTCCCCTGATCACCCGTACACAGTAAAAGGTACAGAATACTGGATCACCTTTAGGACTCCATGGAGCATCATCTGAATTCTTCTTTTTCTTAGGTCGAGATTTCAAAGCAGGATCATCATCATCCGACTCCAGGGAAGGGTAGACTGCAGGGAGAGGTAAAAGCAGTGTAAACTGAGATCTCATACAAAAGAATAATGACAGAATAACATATACTTCAGTTCTTCTCACTCTCCTACTCTTAACACAATCCATACACAATTACAAGAATCCCTGAATCTGTCTCATTTCATGCCTCTTCTACCTTTGCACCCTTGCTGCAAAAGCCCTTGTCCCACATTTACCTAATTCTGATACATTCACCCATTTGGTGAGTAATTTTATGAGTTATTTTACTCACCTTTCAAAATTCAGCTATAAATCCACCTCCTACAAAAAGCCTTCCCTTACTCTCCTAATCTGATTCAGATGCCTTTTTCAGCTCTCCATAGCATCCTCTACATGCCTGTAATGGAGCTGTTATACAGTACTTAGGAACTGATTATTAAAACCTGTTGCACCTAATTTATCATGAGGGCAGAGATATATATTATTTGATTTCATATTAAGGGAGCCTAACACAATCTAGTGTAGGTCTATCAACACACATAGGATTTAATGGCAACATGTAGAAAGATACTATTGATGAGATCAAACTTTGATGCCACTACTAAACTAGAAGAGAACTGGAGTAGTGAAAACTTCCCCCAAATGACACTAATCCATTCCTCCTAATGATCAGCTTCAAATTTCTCTAGAATTCTACTTCTTCAGAGGAATCCAGCCTTATACTTCTTCCCAGAGGGCCGCTTTGTAGAAAAATGAGTCTGTCTTCAGGCCTTCCTCTTTGACCAAAATGGTTTGTAAAACTCCTGCCTTCTGACTTCTTAAAAAAAATTTCTTAGCCAGGCATGGTGGCACACACCTGTATTCCCAGCACTCGGGAGGCTGAGGTAGAAGGATTGCCACAAGTTTGAGGCCAGCCTGAGCCACACAGTGAGTTCAAGGCCAGCCTAGAATATACAGCAAGAACTTGTCCCAAAATACCAAAAGATAAAAATGAAAAGTTTTAAAAAATATTTTTAAAAAGAGGAGTCCTTTATTGCCCCTCAAAAGAAATATATCAGGTAGCACAGATTTTTGAGCAAGGTCCTACGTATAGCCATTACTATTATTTTGCTGGGTCTGAAAGGTTTTCTACCTCACAGAAAGAAGAGTGGTATAGTAGAAAGACACTGTGCCTCAGGGTCAAATGATTACTCTGAAATCCTGCACTGAGCCACTAGTGTCCTAGCAGAACTTTCTAAGTCTCAGAATCTTCACCCATAAAAGATACCACCTGTCTTGCAAAGTTGTGAGGGTTAAGAGTCGATATGTACAAAGTAACTTACAAAAGGTATTCCATTCAAGAAGAGAGATGCAGATAATAACGAAATCTGTACATTGAAAGAAAATATATTTAAATAGGTACATTAAAAATGTAAGGGTGGGGGCTGGTGAGATGGCTCAGCAGCGTAAGCACCTGCCTGGCAAGCGCGAGGGCCCGAGTTCGACTCCCAGAACCCACATACGACAAAAGGGCCAGTGATATCCCTCAGCGGCACAGGCGCCTGCTGGCACATGAGGTCCTGAGGTCAACCCCTGGTACCCACAAAAAAATTTTTTTTTAAATAAATAAATAAATAAAAATGTAAGGGTGGAGGCAGGCATGGTGGTTCACATCGCTAATCCCAGCACTCTGTGGGGGGGCTAAGGCAGGAGGATCCCAAGTTTGAGCCCATCCTGGGCACAATTTAGCAAGACTCTATCTCAAAATAAAAAGTAAAACAAGGGCTAGAGATGTAGCTCAGTGTGAAGGCCTAGAGTTTAATTCCCAGTATAAAAACAAACAAACAAACAAAAAACCCCACAAAACAATATTAATTAACTCAATGTGGTACTGGCATAACAGCTATACAGAACAATGGAACAGAAGACAGCCCAGAAATAAACCCTTGTTTTTTGACAAGGGTGCCAAGACTACATAACAGGGCAGAAACAGAATAAGACATTCTCAAAAAAGTTGAGGTAGTGAGTCATTATACACCTTCCCTTTAAGAAATGCTAGTGAAAGTCCTGAAGGCTAAAATAAAAGGCAATAGAGAGTAACTTGAAAGAAGAAATAACACCAATAAGGTAACTACAAATGAAAATATAAAAGCCCAGATTATTGTATTTGTGGTTTCTAAATAGTTGTTATGGTTTGATCACCAGCACAACATACATACATACATAAAATTCTCTTTTTCTGTTCTAAGTTCTTTAAAAGACAAAAACATAAAACAATTAGCTATACATCTGTGTCAATGGGAATACAATGCATGAAAATATAATTTATGACCAAAAAAAACCACACTGGGGAAAGGTGGGGCTGTCCAAAATCCAAGTTTCTGTGTGCTGTGGAAACTAAATGGCATCAATTCAAACTAGACTGTTACAGTTAGGATGTTAATTTTAATTACCAGGGTAGTCACTATGAAAATAACTAAAGTAAACAAAAAGGAAATGAGTGAATCAAATTGGTACACCACAAAAATTACTTAAACATAAAAGAAAGCAATAATGGATGTGTGAAGAACCAAAAAGATTTAATACTGTACATACAGACAATAAATAGCAGCTGGGTGAGGTGGCATGCGCCTGTATTTCCAAATACTCAGGAGGCTAAGTCAAGAGAATTGCTTGAGCCCAGGAGTTACAAGCCAGCCTGGGCAACTTAGTGAGACCCTGTCTCTAAATGGCAGGCTTGGGCCGGTGAGATGGCTCAGCGGCGTAAGCGCCTGCCTGGCAAGCGCTAGGGCCCGAGTTCGACTCCCGGAACCCACATACGAAAAAAGGGCCGGAGATATCACTCAGTGGCACGGGCGCCTGCTGGCGCGCGAGGTCCTGAGGTCAACCTCCGGTACCCACAAAAATAAATAAATAAATAAATAAATGGCAGGCTTTTTGAAGATGGGGAAGGGGATCAGGAGAAAGGAAGAGCATAGGGAGTGGAGGTAAAGGGATTGAAAATTATTAAGATATGTTACATATATGTACCAATTCCCCAGTATGAACGTAACTATTATATACTAAAACATACACAAATAAAAAACAACAAAAGTAAAAAGCAACAAAAATAGCATGACCTCTTTGTTATAGGTATTCACTTTAAACACAAATGAGTTAAATCAACAATAAAGAGGCAGAGATTGAGACAATGCAGTAAAAAATGATCAAATTGTATAGTATCTATAAGAGATATACATTAGATCTAAAACAAACTGCTAAGTTGAAAATAAAAGGCTGGAAAAAGATATTTCATAAAAACAGTAAGCAAAAAGAGGGCTGAAGTGGCTATACTAACATCTGATAAAATAAACTAAGCCAAAAATTGTTATAAGAGGCAAAGAATAGCATTACATACTAACGATATGCCTAATTCATCAAGAACATAGACAATTATGAATATGCATGCACCTAATATAGAAACAAACATTGACAGAATCAAATGGAGAAACAGTAGCTCTACAATAATAGTTGAACACTTCAACATCCTGCATTCAATATTGGACAACACATGCAGACAGACAATAAGTAAGGGCATATGAGACATGAACAACATTATAAACCAACTATATGTCTGTTAGTAGACCTAACAGACATGTATGGAAAACTCCACATAAAAAGAGTATAATATAGTTTTTCAAGTGCACATGGAACATACTGCAGGACATAGTATATGTTAGGACACAAAACAAGTCTCATTAATTTTTTTTTATGTGGGTACCGGGAGTCGAACTCAGGACCTTGCACTTGCCAGGCAGGCACTTATGCCGCTGAGCTATCTCACCAGCCCTCATTAATTTTTTTTGTGGGTACCGGGAGTCGAACTCAGGACCTCGTGTGCCAACAGGCGCCCATGCCGCTCAGCAATATCACTGGCCCTTTTCTCGTATGTGGGTACCGGGAGTCGAACCCAGGACCTTGCACTTGCCAGGCAGGTGCTTATGCTGCTGAGCCATCTCACCGGCCCCATCATTAATTTTTTAAAAGACTAAAACCATATAAAATATATTCTCCAATGAAAATACAATGGCACCAGTAATCAATAACAGGTTAATTTAAAAAAAATTTTTTAAATTGATGGAAATTAAAACACACTCTCAAACAACATGTCAAAGAAGAAATCACAAGTGTAATTAGAAAAAATTTGAGATGAATGAAAATAAAATCACAACAAATGAAAACATATGGGATGCAGCAAAAGCAGTGCTGACAGTAATTTATAGTTGCAAATGTACACATTTAAAAAGACTGAATAACCTAACTTCATGGGAAAAAAAGAATAAACTAAACCTAAAGCTAGCAGAAAAGAAATAATAAAGAGTAGAGATAAATGAAACAGAAAATAGAAAAGCAATATAAAGAATGAACAAAACCAAGCTGGGTGTGGTGGCACACACCTGTAATCCCAGCACTCAGAGGATGAGGCAAGAGGATCACTGGGAGTTCAAGGCAAGCCTGAAATACACAGCAAGACCTTGTCTCAAAAACAAAAAACAAACAAACAAACAAACAAAATCAACAAAACCATAAGTTAATTCTTGAAAAGATCAACAAAATTGGCAGACAAACAAAAAGAGAGAAGACTCGAATACCTAAAATTATCTACAGCTATACCACACTGAACATGCCCGACCTCAAGTATCTAAAATTATTGTAGATTATACAGATATAAAAATAATTCTTGGCCAGTGAGATGGCTCAGTGGCTTAAGCGCCTGCCTGGCTAGCGCGAGGGCCCGAGTTCGACTCCCGGAACCCACATACGAAAAAAGGGCCGATGATATCGCTCAGCAGCACGGGTGCCTGCTGGCGCGCGAGGTCCTGAGGTCGACCCCGGTACCCACAAAAAATAATAATAATAATAATAATTCTTATAAGAGAATATTGTAACAACTGTATGATAACAAATTAACTACATAAAATGAGCAAATTCCTACAAATAGATAAATCACCTAAGCTAACTTAAATGGAAAATTTCAACTGACCTATATGGAGATTGAATCAGTAATCAAAAAGTTGCCGGGGCTATAGCTCAGTGGTACAAGTGCCTGCCTGGCAAGCGCAAGGTCCTGAGTTTGATTCTCGGTACCAAAAATAAGAAAATAATAATCAAAAAGTTTCCAACAAAGAAAGGTCCAGGATCAGAGGGCTTCACCAGTGGATTCTAATAAACATTTTAAAAAGAATACCAATTCTCACACTGCTCAAAAGAATAGAAAAGGAAATGCATCTGAACTCATTCTATAAGGCATTTCCTTAATGCCAGAGCCAGAGAAAAATATGATAGAAAAAGAAAAGAAACACATATCCCTTCTGAATATTGATGCAAAAATTCTCAACAAATACTAGCAAATCAAAGTTAGCAGCCTATTAGAAGGATTATATACACCATGAACAAATGGGATCTATCCTGGCAATGCAAGAATAGTTCAACATGAGAAAAATCAATGTACAGTAATACAGCACACTGTAAAATGAAGGAACAAAATCAACACATGATCATCAGTAAGTGCAAAAAACAATTTTGACAAAATCTAATAGGTACAGTAATACCTTGGTTGTCAAACAGCTCCAAGGCTTAAACTTTCCACTACTCAAACAGCAAAGTTTGAAAAAACATCTGCTTGGTGTTCATAACTTTGCTGGATAGTTGAACCGAAAATCTACCTTAAAAAAACCTGCACTGGCAGAGTGAGTCATGTGTCATGTCTCACCAGGAACACAAAGGGGTAATGCACCGCTCTCGCCCAGACAGCATATAGTGCTTGTGTTAGTGTGTTAAAACATTCGTCATTGTGCTTTTCTTTTTTTTGCACTTTATATGTGTAAAATATTGTAACCATGGCTTCAAAGAAAGTTAGTGATAACAGCAGTAAAGCTAAGAGGAAAACTGTGAGAACCACAATAGAGTTAAAGAAAGAAATCATTGTGAAATTTGTTAAAGTCCTGGAAAAATAAATTTAGAAGTGTAATTTTGGGGCCTTAAAACCAATTATTTGGTTTTCTATTATTTCTTTCTTTCTTTTTTTTTTTTTTTTGTGGGTACCAGGGTCAAACTCAGGACCTCGCACGCCAGCAGGCGCCCATGCCGCTGAGCGATATCACTGGCCCTTTTTTCTATTATTTCTTAGGGGAAAAATATGTTCAGTTCTCAAACTTTTCGGTGCTTGAACACGAATCTGGAATGAATTAAGTTCAACAACTGAGCTATCACTGTACCCAGTCAAGATAAAAACATTTAGAAAAATAAAAAAATAAAAACCATTTATGGCCGGGCATGATAGTGCATGCCTATAATAAATTCCCCCAAAAGGTCAACATTGAACCTAACCATTGAATTTGATTTTGTTCTCATCCAATTCAGTTTGCAACCAGAATCATGGAAAGAATTAAGTTTGTGAACCAAGGTACCACTGTATACGAAATGAAAACAGGCGAGACTCAAAGGAGAAATACAATATCATACTAAATGGGGAAAATCTGAAAGCATTTCCTCTGAAACCAGGAATAAGGCAAGGGTACCCACTCCAAGTGCTTTTATTAAATATGTACTGGAAACTTTAGTTGTAGTAATCAGGCCAAAGAAACAAATAAAAGGATACAAACAGGAAAGGAGGAAGTCAAATTACCTGTATTTGCAGATGATACGATTCTATAACTAGAAAATCCTAAGGAGCCCACCAAAATAAAATCCACAAAGTAGCAGGATACAAAATCAATGTACATAGCCAGGTATGGTGGTGCACACCCGTAATCCCAGCACTCAGAAGGCTAAGGCAGAAGAATCGCTGTGAGTTCAAGACCAGCCTGGGCTACACAGCGAGACCCTATCTCAAAAAGAAAAAAAAAAAAAGATGTTTACAAAATCAACACACAAGGGCCGGTGAGATGGCTCAGTGGCATAAGCGCCTGCCTTGCAAGCGTGAGGGCCTGAGTTCGACTCCCGGATCCCACATACGAAAAAGGGGCTGGTGATATCGCTCAGCGGCACGGGTGCCTGTTGGTGCGCAAGGTCCTGAGGTCGACCCCCTGGTACCCACCAAAAAAAAAAAAAAAAAAACAAAATCAACACACAAAAATCAGTAGCTTTCCTACATAGCAATAATGAATTCACACACAAAGAAATCAGGAAAACAATCCCATTCGCAATATCCTCAACAAAACAAAACAAACCCGAAATAAACCTAAGAGGTGAAAGAAAATGAAGACAAAGACATACCTTGTTTGTAGTTTGGAAACATTAATATTGTTAAAATGGCCATACTACTGAAAATGATCTACAGATTCAATGCAACCCCCATCAAAATACCAATGACATTATTCACAAAACTAAAAAAAAACACTCTTAAAATTTGGAAGCAGAAGACACCCTAAATAGCCAAAGTAATCCTGACCAAGAAACAATGCTGGAGGCATTGCAACACCTAATTTCAAAACATACTACATAGCTATTGTAACAAAACAGCACAATACTGGCATGAATATGGACATGTAGATCAATACAATATCATAGAAGACCCAGCCATCTACAGTCAAAACAAATATAGGACAAAAGAGAGCTTCTGCAACAAGTGATGCTGAAAAACTTGGACATCTGCCTGTAAAAGACTGAAACTAGATCCCTATCTTTCACTCCTTACGAAAACCAACTGAAAATAGATCAAAGACCTTAATGTAAGACCTGAAACTTTGAAACTACTAGAGGAATATATAGGAGAAATACTTTAAGACATTGCTATAGGAAAAAATTTCCTGAATAGGACTCCAATAGTTCAGAAATAATAACAAGAATTGACAAGGTGACTATATCAAATTCAAAGGCTTTTGCACATCAAAGGAAACAAATCAACAGCATGAAGTAAAAGCCTACAGAATGAGAGAAAATCTTTACCAGTTATTTATCTGGTATAATATGTAATATATAAAATATATAAAATAATCCAAAATATATAAATATCCAAAATATATAAGGTACTTAAAAAAAACAGAAGAACAAGTAATCTATTAATAAATTGGCAAATGAGCTGAACAGACACATCTCAAAAAAAAAAAGTGCAAGCCAGGCATGGTGGTGAGGTGGGAAGATCCCAATGAGTTCAAGGCCAGCCTGGGTTACATAACGAGTTCAAGGCCAGCCTGAGCTATATACTGAAACCCTGTCTCAAAAAATAAAAGAAAGAAAATAGACAGGAAGAAGGAATACAAATGGCCAATAATTATATAAAAAAAAATGCTCAATGTGTTTAGCCATCAGGGAAATGCAAATCAAAACTACATTCAGATTCCATTTCAACTGAATGAAAATGGCTATCACAAAAAGTACAAAAAACAATAAAGTACAAAACAATAAAGTACAAAAACAATAAATGCTGGCAAGGACAGAAGGAAAAAGGAACCCTTAAACACTGTACACTGTACACTATGTATAAGGAACCCTTATACACTATGAAAACCAGTATGGTCTTCAAAAAAACTAAAAATAGAACTACATATGACCCAGCTATACTACTCCTGAGTATATACCTGAAGAAATCAAATTCAGCATATAAAAGAGATACTTGCACACCCACATTTATTGTGGTACTATTCAGAATATCCAATTTATAGAATCAGCCTAGATGCCTAACAACACATAAATAGATTTTTTAAATGTGGTTTATATATATATACAATGAAGTATTATTCAGCCATGTAGAATGAAATTCTGTCATTTGCAGAATGAGATAGAACTAAAGAGGATCATAATAAGCAAAATAAACCAGACTCAGAAAGACAAATGTCATATGTTTTCTCTCATATGTGGAATCTAGAGAAAAAGAAAAACACGACATGAAAGTAGAATGAGGATTACTAGCGAGTGAAAAGGGGACTAAGGGGAAAACAGACTCTTAGGGAATGAGAAAGAGACCAGAGGGAGAGGCAGTAAGAAAGAGAAATAGGGAGGGTACATATGATCAAAGTACTATTATATGCACAAAGAAACTATTATTTAATTCAATCAGTTTTTTGTTTTTCACGTGTTTAAGCTTGTTGAACATTTTAATTAAATCCTTTATCTCTTCACTTATATCTTCCTAAACTCACTGAACAGCTTATAGATTTGTTTCTTCTTTGACCTCTTCAAACTTTTCTTTTTTTAAGACACGGTCTTGCTATGTAGTTCAGGCTGGCCTTGAACTCACAGTGATCCTCCTGCCAGCAGGCGTGTGCCACTATGCCCAGCTCTCTTCAAACGTTTTAACCATTTGGTTTTTGAGTTCTTTTCCTGCGACATCCTCCACTTCGGTGCCTGTTAGACAGCTTTTAGGGAATTAGGTTTTGGAGGCACCTTGTTGCCTTGCTTCTGTATTGAGAGTTGATGAATTAAGAAAAATTCTGACACTGTTGTGGAGTGTATATTTCCCTATGATGTGGCCTTGGCTTTGGTGATGTTCTGGTATTTACATACTGGTACAACCTACTCAACCTAATAGGATCAGTCCCAGTCACTGCCTTACAAGGACAGAACCACTACTGGCTATATCATCATCTACAGAACCAAGCATGTATCAATCATGAAATATAAAACTTGTTTTAACAATTTCACCCTTTTTTCAGTTCCTTAAAAAGAATGTGATATAGTACTGATAACAACTAGGCTGCGATGTAGAAGATGAAGAAAGGAAAAAGGAAGAATAGTTCAGAAAAAAGGAAAGAAGAAAAAAGAGATAACAGCAAATTAAACAAGGAAAGGAGACTTTGTTGATATTATTTTTATATATGGAGTGGAGGGCTGCCAGAGAGGGAGTGTGAAACTTAAAAGCTTCTGCACAGCAAAGGAAACAACCACCAGAGTGAAGAGACAACCTACAGAATGGGAAAAAAATTTTTGCCAGCTACTCTACAGACAGAGGACTAACATCAAGAATATAAAGAACCCCAAATAAAGGATTCAATCAAAAAATGGGCAACACAAATGAATAGACACTTCTCAGAAGAAGTACAAATTGCCAACAAATACATGAAAAAATGCTCATCATCGCTGGCCATCAGAGAAATGCAAATTAAAACTATACTGAGATACCATCTTACCCCAGAAAGAATGGCTACCATCAAAATATCTAATAATAACAAATGCTGGCAAGCATGTGGGAAAAAAAGGAACTCTATTACATTGCTGGTGGGAATGTAAACTAGTACAACCACTATGGAAATAAAAAAATCTAAAAGTAGGAATTTCATTGGACCCAGCTATGACCCTCCTAGATATCTTCTGAAAAGAATTAAAATCATCATATTACAGGGATATATAAATACCCATGTTTATAGCAGCATAATTTATAATACCTATATCTTAGAACAGCATATATGTCCATCAACGGATGACTGGATAAGGAAAATGTGGTATTTATATACAATGGAATACTACACTGCCATAAAGAAAAATAAGCTTGAGGCTTTCATAGGTAAATAGATGCAACTTGAGAACATAATATTAAGTGAAATAAGTCAAACATACAAGCTCAAATATTGCATGGTTTCTCTTATATATAGATATATATATCTATACATATATATTATTTTTTGTGCTCTTTATGATAGCTTCTTTATCTCCATTCATCTGGTATATATATGTTAGCTACTTGTATATATGAAAAGGAAAATGAGAATTAATTTGTCCCTTAGTTTAGATCATGTCATTCATGGTCAGGTCAGGTTAACCTTCAACAAAAATTGTACATGGAGGATTCATACACAAGTTTTCCATCAGCATATTAATTGGTTTGGATCTTCCCACAGATTCCTTCAATATCCAATTATATTCTCTTTTTCCTTATTTCTACCCCCATAAATAACCTCTCAAATCCTCTCCCCAACTTCCTCCATTCCAGATATAAAAACAGTACCATCAAAATCTAATCTTTTCTCTTTCTTTCATTTGCTGTTCTTTTTTCTTCCCTTCTCTTTTTTTCTCATCTGTTACATCTCAGGCTACTCATCATCAGTACTATTTTATTGTTTTGTTGGGTTATTGAAAAAAGTGTGAAAATTTTAAAACAAGTTTTAAATTTTATGATTGATATATACGGTTGGTTCTATAGATGCTGATATAACTGGTAGTTGATCTCTCCATTCAACAAGTGACCATCCTATTATATCAAGTAGGTTGAACAGATGCATGAACACTAAAAGAAAACTACAAAGAAGGTCACATCACAGGAGACATATACTAACGAAACACATCTCTAGAGTAGCAATAAAGTTTTTCAACCCTAACTTGATCTCCAATCCTCTGCACAAAAAAACAATAGAAACATGAGAAAACAAAGCAAAAAGATGCATCCAAAAATTTAACTCCCCATAAGCTGATTTCATAGGCACTGAAGTAGAAGTTGTTTCAGGCAAAGAACTCAAAATCCAAATGGTTAAAATGTTTCAAGAGGTATAAAATAAATTAAATAAATAAATAAATAAATAAATCTATAAGATGTTCAGTGACCTCAAGGAACATGTAAACAAACAAAGATTAATAAAATCTTCAGCAAGTTTTAGAAGACACAAAAGTTGGCTGAATTTAAAAAGACAATGCAAGGTGTAAATGACCACTTTTGTACAAAATTAAAGACTATGACAAGATATCAAGCCAGGCATGATGGTGCACACCTGCAATCCCAGCACTTGGGAGGCTTAGGCAGGAGGATCACAAGTTTGAGGCTAGCCTAGGCTCAAACTACATAGTAAGTTCAAAGCCAGTCTGAACTGCATAGTGAGACCCTGTCTCAAAAACAAAACAAAAGCAGAAAAGAAAAAAGAAAGGCAATCAAGCTGAAATCCTGGATATGAAAATTTCAACTGACAGTATGGGCAACAGGTAGGACCAATCTGAAGACAGACTTTCAGAACCTAAAGATAAGATTGATATAACAGGTCATGTACTGAGTGATATCCTAAAAATAAGACATCGTGGAAGCTGGATCCAACAGCTGCTAAATGATTCAAGAAAAACCTACGTAAGTATTATAGGAGGCAGGAAAAGATTGGCAGATGACACAAAGGTATTAAAAATTTATTCACCAAAATCATAGCAGAAAACTTTCCAAATCTAGGGAAAGAATTTAGCATCTAGGTAAATGAGGCATGAAGAACCCCAAATACGCAAGACCAGAAAAGAAACTCTCCACTACACACCACAGTCAACATTCCAGAAATTCATCACTAAGAATACCAAATGCTGTTAAACAAAAACAGCAACTTTTAAAGGCAAACCTATCAAAATAACAGATTTCTCAACACAAACCTTAAAGGCCAGGAGAGCCTGTAGTGAAGTTTTTCAAGCCCTAAAAAAATGCCAACTCAGATTACTATTATCCATCAAAATTAACAGAGAAATAAGGACTTTCCATGACAAAAAGAATCCAAAGAAATTCACAACCACCTAAATCAACACTACAAAAGTACTAAAGGGAACTCTACACAGAGATAGCAAGGCCAGCATCACCAAAGAGCCCAAAGGAAACAATACATGTAACTGGGATAATAGTTAAAAGAAAAGGAAAAAATTAAAAAATCAGCCCTGGAAAAATAATGAATGACATGATTCACTAAATATCTTTCAATGATAATGCTCTATGTATATGGTCTTAATTCCCCAATGAAAAGACACACACTTAGAGACTGGATCAAAAAAAAAAAAAATACCCAATTATATGTTGCCTGCAAGATACACAGCTCATCCACAAAAAAAAAAAAGAAAGTGAAAGGATAGAAAATGATACTCCATGCAAGCAGAGTCTGAAAGCAAGCAGCAGCAGCTATCCTATCTTCAGAAAAAGTGGATTTCAACCCAAAACTAATCAGAAGAGACAAAAAAAGTCACTACATACTGGTAAAGGGAACAATTCAACAGAAGATACAAATGAAAATATGTATGCACCAAATGTCGGCACACCCAATCTCATAAAGAAAGAAACTACTGGATATAAAAGGACAAACAGTCACCAATACAATCATAGTGGGAGACTTCAATACCTGACTCTCACAAATAAACAGGTCAACAAGATAAAATATTAACAAAGAAATATGAGTTCAATCACACCATCAAAAAAATGGACTTAACAGATATTTATTTACAGAGTGTTTCATTAAACAACAGAATATACATTGTTCTCAGCAACACCTGAAACTTTCTCCAAAACAGACCACTTAGGCTAAAAAGCATGCTTAAACAAACAAAAAAGATTTGAAATAATCTCCTGCATACTATTGGATTATAGCAAAATGAAACTAGGAACCAACATCAGAATAAACCTCAGAAACTATGCAAACACATGGAAACTAAATAATATACTACTGAATAAATGGATCACAGAAGAAATCAGGCAAGAAATTAAAAAGTTCCTACAATCAAATGACAATGGAAACACGATATACAAAAACGTAGGGACACAATGAAAACAGTTCTAAGAGGGAAATTTAAAGCAGTGAATGCTCACATTAAAAAAAAAAATAAGAGCACTCCCAAATGAATAACCTAATGATGCATCTTAAGGTCCTAGAAACAAAAGAACAATCCAAATCTGAAACTAGTAGAAGGAAAGAAATTATGAAGGTCAGAGCAGAAATTAATGAAATTGAGACCAAAAGGGGAAAAAAAACCCCACAAAGTATCAATGAATCAAAGTGTTGGTTCTTTGAAAGAATAAACAAGATTGGTTAAAAAAAAAAAAACCTCAGCCAAACTTATCAAAAGAAGGAAAGAAAGAATTCACATTACATCAGGTAATACAATAAAAAAACACACCATGATCAGGTGGGATTTATCCTGTGAATGCAAGTTCGGTTCAATATTTGAAAATCAATGAGTGTAATCTACCATATTAACAGAATAAAAAGAAAAGGCACGTGATCGTAACCATTGATAGAACAAAATCACTGGAGAACACTCAACATCCATTCATAACAACAAAAAAAGAACTCATCAAAATAGGAATAGATGCCAAGTTCTTTAACCTGACAACCTATATCTAACATAATACCCAACGGTAAAAGATTGAATGCTTTCCTCTTTAGACTGGAAACAAGACAAGGACATCCACTCACTACATTATACTTTAAGTCCTAGCCAAAAAAAAAGAAGAAAAATAAAAGACACATATAATGGAAAGAAAGGAATAACCTATTCCTTCTTCCACATGACATGACTACCTGTACAGAAAATCCCAAGTATATATGAAAAAATTCCTAAAACTAATATGTGAGTTACCCAAGATTGTAAGACACAAGAACAACACACAAAACCAATTATATTTATACATACTAGATATAAAAAATTGGAAACCAAAAGTTTAAAAACAGATATCAAACCGGGCATGGTGGCACATGCCTGTAATCCCAGCACTCAGCGGGTGGAGGTGGGAGGATCACCCCAAGTTTGAGGCCAACCTCGGCTACATAATGAGTTCAAGGTCAGCTTGAACTGCATAGAGAGACCCTGTCTCAAGCAAAAAAAAAAAAAAAATGCTGACTAAAGAAAGAAAAAAAAAACAATAAATATGGAGGCACATTCAATGTATATGGATTGGAAGACAGTATATCTAAGACGGCACATCTCTTGCAGCTGCTGTGGAAAATAGTTTGGTAGTTCCTTAAAGAATTAAATGTAAAATTACCAGATGATCCAGCAATTCTAATCCTAGATTTAGGCAAAAAGAAATGAAAACATATGTCTTTCTGCTAACATGCACAAAAATGTAGTATTATTCCCAACAGCCAAAAGAGTTAGAATAGTCAAAATGCCCATTAGCAGACGAATGGATAAACAAATTATGGTATATCCATATGACTATTATGCAGTCATAAAAAGGAATAGAGTACTGGTACATCATACAGCTTGCATGAACCTTGAAAATATTATCCTGAGTGAAAGAAACCAGACACAAAAGATCACATATTATGACTTTTTAAATAATATATCCATTAATAGGCAAATCAATGGAAACTAAAAGCAAATTAGTGATTACCATAGGATGATGAGATGGGGAAATGGAGAACAGGTACTTAATGGATATGAAGTATTTTTCTGAGATGATGAAAATGTCTTAGAAATAGAGGTGGTAATTGCACAACACTGTGAAAGCTCTAAATGCTACCGAATATTAACTTTAAAACGGCTATATGTTATGTAAATTTCATCTCAATAAAGAATAATGATGTCAATTCTCCCCTAAATTGGCCTGTAGATTTAACATAATTTCAACCAAAATCCTAGCAGAAGGTTTTTTTTTGTTTTTTGTTTTTAGTGGGTACCGGGGGTCGCCCTCAGGACCTCACGCGCCAGCAAGCGCCCGTGCCGCTGAGCGATATCACCGGCCCTTTTTTTGTATGTGGGTTCCAGGAGTCGAACTCAGGGCCCTCGCGCTTGCCAGGCAGGCGCTTATGCCACTGAGTCATCTCACCGGCCTAGCAGAAGTTTTTTGTGGATTCTGATAATTCTAAAATATATATGGAAAGACAAAATTGAAATAATACTACTCAACTTCAAGAATTACTATGAAGTTAAAATAATCATGACTGTGAGATATTGGAATAAAATAATAAATCAAAAAATAGATGCAGGGGCCGGTGAGATAGCTCAGCGGCATAAGCGCCTGCCTGGCAAGTGCGAGGTCCTGAGTTTGACTCCCGGTACCCACATAAAGGAAAAAAAAGGGCCGGTGATATCGCTCAGCGGCACGGGTGCCTGCTGGCAAGTGCGAGGCCCTGAGGTCAACTCCCGGTACCCACATAAAAAATTAAACAAAAAAAAAAATAGATGTACAAAACTATGCCATTTGTGACAAACATATAGATGGAATTCATTGAAGAAAATCTTTTCAAAAGTTGAGTTAGAATAACTACACATTCTGTCAAAATAAAAGAGAAGCATACCATAGCCGAAACATCACACTCTATGTAAAAATTTACTCAAAATGGATCAAGCATCCAAATGTAAAACTAAAATTATAAAACTTTTAAGATGAAAAAAATAGGGCCGGTGAGATGGCTCAGCGGCTTAAGCGCCTGCCCGGCAAGCATGAGGGCCCGAGTTCGACTCCCGGAACCCACATACGAAAAAGGGGCCGGTGATATCGCTCAGTGGCACGGGCGCCTGCTGGCGCGCGAGGTCCTGAGGTCGACCCCCCGGTACCCACAAAAAAAAAAAAAAAATAATAAAAGAACGCTGTCATAATGTAGGTTTACACACAGAATGTTAAGTGGGATATAAAAGAATACACAGAAGATAAAATTGATAGAAAATAAGTGTTTTCTTTATGATAGCTAGGGTTAAAAGAATAAAAGACAAGCTACAAGCTGGGAGAAACCATTCACAATTTAACAATCTGACAAGGGGCTTATCCTAAACTATATAAATTTTTTTCAAAGTTCAAAAGTTAATGGAAAATACCCAATTTGAAAACAGACAAAATTCATTCCAAATATCTGCCTACAGATACTTCAAAAAAGAGACTATAAGAAAGGTAAACACACGGAATGTTCATCATCGTCAGCCATTAGATGAGCCACTAACAATATCACTATACACTTATTAGATGACTAAAATAAATATACAAATAACCATAAATGCTGATGAGTGTGCAGAAATGTGCAATGCTCACCCACAGCTAGTAGGAATGTAAAATGACACAACCACTCTGGGTAACAGTCTGGCCATTTCTTATAAAGTTAAAAGATCTACTAGTCATATTTACCCTAGAGAAATGAAAACTGATGTTCACACACACAAAAAATCTATACATGAATGTTCACAGTAGCTCTATTTATAATTTTCTCAAACTTGAAACAACCCAAATGTCCTTCAATAAGTATATAAATGTAATGGTATAATACTCATTAAAAGGAACAAGCAATTGACATACAAAAATATCAATGAATCGGGCCGGTGAGATGGCTCAGCGGCTTAAGCGCCTGCCCGGCAAGCGCGAGGGCCCGAGTTCGACTCCCGGAACCCACATACGAAAAAGGGGCCGGTGATATCGCTCAGCGGCACGGGCGCCTGTTGGCGCGCGAGGTCCTGAGGTCGACCCCCCCGGTACCCACAAAAAAAAAATAAATAAATAAATAAAAATAAAATAAAATATCAATGAATCTTAAAGGCATTATGCTGAGTAAAAGATGTTAGTCTCAAAATATTCTTTCCAGCATAATTTATAGGACATTGTGGCAAAGGCAAATCCACAGTGATAAAGAGCAGATTAGTGGTTGACAGAGATTAAGAGTAGAGGGAAGGACTACAAAGGGAGAGAAGGTAACATAAGAGAGTATAGGGAATGACTGAAGTGTACTCAATGCTGATGGTGTGGTTTTAAGAATCTAAATGTACATGTAAAAAAGTCAATTTTACTCCGTTAACTAAAAACATAAAAATTGTAAAACACTTTATCAAAATGTAGTTTAAAAATAAATGAACAATGCTTTCAATCCAAGATGTTAGACAAAGAACATTTCAAAAAAGGAACGAAAAATCAGAAAGAAAATAGTAAACAAATACCAAACATTAGAAAGGATCGATAAAACCAAAGAACATTTTTGAAAAGAACAGTAATCAAGTAAACTAGAGAAATTATTGTTAAAAGCCATGAACAAATAGTTAAACTCAAGAAGAAAATGTGGGGGGCCGGTGAGATGGCTCAGCAGCGTAAGCGCTTGCCTGGCGGGCGCGAGGGCCCGAGTTCGACTCCCGGAACCCACATACAAGCAAAGGGCCGGTGATATCGCTCAGCGGCACAAGCGCCTGCTGGTGCGCGAGGTCCTGAGGTCGACCCCTGGTACCCACAAAAAAAAAAAAAAAAGAAGAAGAAAATGTGGACTCAAAATCAGTAATTCTATTAATATCAATCACCACTAGCAAATTAACAGAAAAAATATGGATTTATGTCAAAGTATGCCAAAAATCCATTCATGAAAACCTAATACTAATCAATCTTAAACAAAAACCTCTCAAATAGACAGACTCCCCCGAACTTTATGAGAGTAGTCTAACAAAGACCTACATACTACGTGAAGAAATATCAGCAACATTTCTTTTAGTCAGAAACAGCAGAAGGTTGTCCCCCATCACCATGACAACTAAACATTGCAATAAAACTAGGACAAGCTAGAGGTATGGATACCGGAAAGGGGATGTTATAGACTGAACTGTGTCTCCCCCCAAATTCATATGTTGAATCCCTAACCCCCAGTATATCAGAATGTGAATTTATTTGGAGATAAGGCCTTTAAGGAGGTAAATAAGTCTAAATGAGGCTGTTAGGATTGGCCCTAATCCAATCTGACTGGTGTCTTTATAAGACATTAAGACACAAAGACATCAGGGGCCTATGTACACAGAAGGAAACCATGTGAAAAGACAACAAGCAGGAAGGCCATTTGCAAGCCAAGGAGAAACATCTCTGGACAAATCAACTGCTGGCACTTTGATCTTGGACTTCCATGTTCCAGAACTGTGAGAAAATAAATTTCTGTTGTTAAAGCCACATAGTTTGTATTATTTTGTTATGGCAAACCCACCAAACTAATACAGGATGCATAGATCACTTACCTCAAGAACTCAAGACAATTAACTGAAAACTACTACAACTAAAAAGAGTACAGTAAGGCAGTCCAATACAGGATCAAAATACAAAAATCAACTATTTTCCTTCATCCTAGCAATAAGACAATTTAAAAAAGTAATACATAAAAAGGTGTTACTTTAAATAGGAACCAAAATAAAATGCTTAGGAACTAAGTGAAGAAGAAATAAATCACAGAAGAATTATGCAAGAACACCTAAATAAATAAAAAGATGGACCATGCTTGATGATAGAAAGGCAGGATGGCCTGTTTTTTCACTGCCGATATCCAAAAGATAAAAGTAGAAATAATGTCAATACTGTCCAGAAGTTGTACTGGCTCAAAACCTATTTTCCCTAGCATGTCCTTTCTAAACAATTAGTGGTGGCCTTTCTCACGATGACGGGGAAAGCCTTAAACATATGAAGACACAAAGACAAAAGCTAAAAAGCCTATAATAGTACTGCCCATCAATTAAGTTCTGGTGGGACAGAAAGCTGGCTGAATTTATGAAGAAATTACAAAAAGAATTTCCCCTATTTTATTCTATTTAAAAAAAAATATGAATAATCCCAGACTCTGGGAGGCTAAGGCAGGAGGACTGTAAATTTGAGTCTAGCCTGGGGAAATTAGCATCTTACTGAAAACCTATCTCAAAATAAAAAAGGGCTTGGGATATAGCTCAGTGCAAAGGTCCTGGGTTTAATCCTCAGTACCACATAAGAATGAAGAGAGAGGCAGGGGAGAGAAGAGAGGGAAAGGGAGAGAGAGGGAAGAGAAAGAGGAGGAGAGAGGAGGAGGGGGAGAGGGAGAGAAGTGGGGAGGGAAATGCAGAGAAGAGAGGGAGAGGGGAAAAGAGAAGGGCTGGAAATGTAGCTCAGTGGTAAAGCACTTCCCTGGCATGCACAAGGCCCTAGGTTCAATCCCCAGCACCACAGAAAAAAAGAAAAAGACTATATCCTGGATCAGATTTTAGTTCAATGAAGCTGATACCTACTTTAAACAAATGCCCTCAAAAATCCACACCCTGAAGGAAGAAGAATGAATCCAGGGTTTAAGGTTACAGAGGATCCATTGACTGGAATGCTAGATGGGCTTTAAGAAACACATACATTGCTGGGCGTGGTGGTGCACTCCTGTACCCGTGAGTTTGAGGCCAGCCTGGGCTACATAGCGAGTTCAAGGCCAGCCTGAACTACATAGCAAGACCATCTCAAAAAGAAAGAAAAAAAAAAAAAAAAGAACACATACATCTCATTGTAGCAGAAAGGACTCTGGTAAAAGATGTCTACCTCCATAAATTAATCTATACAAAAAATCCTAACAGAGCCAGGTGTCGTGACACATGCCTGAAATTCCAGAACACTGGCAGACTAAGACAGAAGATGGCAAGTTCGAGACCACTTTGAGCAACTTAACCCTGTATTAAAATAAAAAATTTTAAAAAGGGCTGGAGATACTTTGTACAGATCAGGCCCTGGGTTCAATATCCAGTACAGGGAGGGAGGGAGAGAGAAAGAAGGGGAAAGAGGAAGGGAGGGTGGGAGGAAGGGAGAGAGAAAGAGAGAGGAAGGGAGGGAGAGAGGAAGGGAGGGAGAGAGGAAGGGAGGGAGGGAGGAAGGGAGGGAGGGAGGAAGGGAGAGAGAAAGAGAAAGGAAGGGAGGGAGAGAGGAAGGGAGGGAGGGAGGAAGGGAGAGAGAAAGAGAGAGGAAGGGAGGGAGAGAGGAAGGGAGGGAGAGAGGAAGGGAGGGAGAGAGGAAGGGAGGGAGAGAGGAAGGGAGGGAGAGAGGAAGGGAGGGAGGGAGGAAGGGAGGGAGGGAGGAAGGGAGAGAGAAAGAGAGAGGAAGGGAGGGAGAGAGGAAGGGAGGAAGGGAGGGAGGGAGGAAGGGAGGAAGGGAGGGAGGGAGGAAGGGAGGGAGGGAGGGAGGGAGGGAGGAAGGGAGAGAGAGAGAGGAAGGGAGGGAGAGAGGAAGGGAGGGAGGGAGAGAGGAAGAGAGGAAGGGAGGGAGGGAGGAAGGGAGAGAGAAAGAGAGAGAGGGAGGGAGGGAAGGAAGGAAGGAAGGAAGGAAGGAAGGAAGGAAGGAAGGAAGGAAGGAAGGAGAGAAGGGAAAAAAGGGCGGGAGGGAGGCAGAAAGAGGAAAAAAAGGGAAAAATAGAATTGCTCGTGGAATTTGACAAGTTGATCCTAAAATTCATTTGGAATAGAAAAAGCTCAATACAGTAATAGTTTAGAAATTCTGGAAAAGAACAAGTAAGGTCTCTTCCTTTTAATTATCTTTCCAGTGTGGTTAGACAAAGTAGGGCAGAGAAAAGGGAAGCAGAGGCTGAATGAGCTGTTTGTTTTGAGAGGACTGATTAAACGAGGTCCAGATGTTGTAGTTTTAGGTCAAAGTGATTGGCTGCTGAAGGTAGGGTGGGTGGCCAGGGGAACTTGGCATGTCTCAAATCACAGCTTAGCATAGAGATGACGGGCTTACTGAATGAGCATCTGTGCTCTCATGTGCAAGGCAAGTTCTATAGAAGGGATTTGCTCATATTGCCGTAAGAATAGACAGATTGATTTTCTGAAACAGAATAAGAATAATACAGAACACACAGTGTGTGCCCATGTGCTGGGCAATCTTTTAAATTATTTTATGTATATTTATTTAATCTTCACAACAAACTATGAAGTAGGTAATTTACCATACAGAGGCACAGAGAAGTTAACTCACTTGTCCTAAGTAACATGGCTACTAAGGCATAGAAGTGGAACTAGGATAGAAAAATAAATACACATAATGAGAATAAATACACATAATGGGAATAAATACACATAAATGGGAATTTAGTTTATGACAAAGATAGAACTTTAAATCATGAGGCTGATGAGGAACTAGTCAATAAATAGCATTGGGGTAAATTACTATCCATGTGGGAAAAAAAATAAAGTTTGAGTCCTTCCTCCCACAATTTACAAAACTTAACCCTAGATAAAGACCTAAAACTTATCTTCTATACAAGTTCAGGCAAAAGAAATGAGAAAGAATTCTTTTTTTTTATATGCAGGTACTAGCAGTTGAACTCAGGACCTCGTGCTTGCCAGGCAGGCGCTTATGCCACTGAGCTATATCACCGGCCCATAGAAAGAATTCTTAACCAAAACATAAAATACAAAATCTATAAAAATTAATAAAGACCATAATAAAGCAAAATCTCCTATTGAAATTAGAACTCTCTCGGCTTATACTAAAATTGAATCAAAACAGATCAAAGATCTAGATATAAAAACAGAAACTTTGAAACTGTGAAAGATAACATAGGGGAAACACTCAAAGCCATAAGGACAGGCAAAAAATTCCTGAATAGGACTCCAGCAGCACAGGAAATAATATTGAGAATCAACAAATGGGATTACATCAAATTAAAAAGCTTTTGCACAGGGAAGAAAACACAATGAAAAGACAACCTACAGAATAGGAGAAAATTTTTGCTAGCTACTCTTCTGACAGAGGATTAATATACAGACTATATAAACAACTCTAAGAAATTAACCCCCCAAAAAATAAATAAATAAATAAATAAATAGGCAAATGAACTGAATACATTTCAAAAGAAGTATAAATGGTCAACAAGTACATGAAAAAATGTTCAACATATTAGCCATTAAGGAAATACAAATCAAAACTATTTTGAGCCGGGTGTGGTGGTGCACACCTGTAATTCCAGCACTTGAGAAGCTGAGGCAAGAGGACTGCCACAAGTTCGAGGCCAGCCTGGACTACATAGTGAGACCCTGTCTCAAAAATCAAAACAAAATAAACAAAACTGCTTTGAGATTCCACCTCACTCCAGTCAGAATGGCTATCATCAGCAAGGAATTCTGGCAGATGGGGGGAGGGGACACTTTATATTGTTGTTTGGAATGTAAACCAGTACAATACAACCACTATATAAATCACTATGGAGAGTCTTCGAAAACTAAAAACAGAAATACCATTTTAATCCAGCTATACCATTCCTGGGTATATTTCCAAAAGAACTAAAGACATCATACTATAATGATACATGCATACCCACATTTATAGCAAGACAATTCACAATAGCCAAGCAGTAGAAACTGCCTATGGATGCCCATCAACAGATAAATGGATAAAGAAAATGTGATATATATATATATATATGAATATTATTCAGCCATAAAGAAGAATGAAATCAGGTAATTTGCAGGAAAATGGATAATACTGGAGACCATCATGTTAAGAGTAATAAGCCAGACTTAGAAATTTAAATGTCATATTTTCTCTTACATGAGAAACCTAAAACTAATCAATTACTATAATTAATTAAAAGATAACAGGAAAATAGAAGATAGACTGCAGAAGATGAGGAAGGGAATCAGGGTATACGATTAAAAATACATTATATGCATGTAGCAATTTCCTAAAATGAAACTCACTATTCTAATCTTCCACATGCTGAAAGTATCATAACATTTTTTTCTATAAATTAAAAGAGCTGAGAAGGGGCTGGAGGTATAGCTCAGCGGCACAGCACCTGCCTGGCAAGCGTGAGGTCTTGAGTTCAATTCCCAGTACCAAAAAATAAAAAATAAAAATAAAATAAAAAGAGCTGAGAAAAAGCACTCTGGTGGGGAGGAACCAGCCTGTGTGAAGGTCTTGAGACATGAACTGACTGGCAATCAGAGTAAGAAATTGGGAGAGATGAAAGAGAAAGGTGGAAGGGAAGGTAATGGCAGATCCCACAGAATCCTAATGGCCACAATTAAAAGTTAGATTTCAATTATAAGTGTTATAGAAACCCAGCACTCAGGAGGCTGAGGCAGGAGGACTGCTGTGAGTTTGACGTTAGCCTGGAGTATATGAGGTCACAGCCAGCCTGAACTACGTAGCAAGACCCTGTCTCAAAAAAAAAAAAATTAAAAGGAAAGAAAGAAAGTGATGCTATCCCTCATGCTATAAAGAGGTCACTTGACTACAGTGCAAAGAACAGAAGAAGTAAGGCAAGGAGGTAGCCAGGAGGCTGGGATTTTTATGGCGAAGATGGATAGCCCCAGAATCAGATTGTCCTGCTCCTTACCTTTACCTTTCCTTCTTCTCCCCACTGAAGCTATATTACATGGAGGTCTGCATAAACATGAGAAAAAAAAAAAACATGATGTTCCTCTCTAACAAAAAATATTTTTCAACATATCTAGAATATATTAAAAAAACCAACAAATCTAGACTATATAAAGAACTCCTACAAATCAGTAGGAAAAAATCTCCAACAGAAAAATGGGTAAACTATTAAATACATAAATCACAAAAAAATGAATAAAGAGCCAAGAAACATATAAAACAAACTGAAACACCATCTTTTGCCATGGGATTAAAAAGGCTGGTAATATCCACTGCTGGTAAGGCTATACAGAAACAGATATTTGTTACATTGGCAGAGCCACACGTCATGTGGTGCCCGCTCAGCCTTTTTTTTTTTTTTTCGGTGCTGGGAATCAAACTCAGGGCCCTCACGCTTGCCAGGCAGGTGCTGTGCCACTGAGCTATGTCCCCAGCCCCGGGAAACAGGTATTTCTTATACACTATTTATATACTGACACTTTTGGAGGGGAATTCAGGACTGTCTATTAACATTGACTTATATATAACCATCAACCCAACAGGTCTATAACTACCCTAGAAAAATAATAACTGACACACAGTTGCAAAAATTTTAAGTATTTTCATTGCAGCATTATAAGAGAAAAAACTCTGAAATAACTAAATATCAGTAAATGGTTAAACATATGATC
This sequence comes from Erethizon dorsatum, assembly GCA_028451465.1. Taxonomy (NCBI): domain Eukaryota; kingdom Metazoa; phylum Chordata; class Mammalia; order Rodentia; family Erethizontidae; genus Erethizon; species Erethizon dorsatum. Next base: position 45,359,260 of record CM051842.1, read on the forward strand.
TATATAAATTCTATAAAATGCTATGCAACAAGTAGATCTCCATATACCAATGTTGAAAGATGTCCAAGCAAGTCACAGAACCACAAACAGTAAACAAAACCACATCCATGTATAGCTACATGCATGTAAACACAACAAAAAGAAAAGTATCCATCAAACTGGGCTCAGAGGGGGACAAGTGTTAGTCATGAGAACTTCTGGCTTACTTTGGTTTGTTTTGATTTTGGTCAATGAACATTAAACATATTTGTTTATCTTTTGAAAATATTAAAATGAAAACCTACATTATAGTTACTAGCATCGTAGAAAGAAGAGCTTTATGTACTGGAGCATTCAATAAATCTTAGTTTTAAAGGACTTTTAGAGGGACTGAACCCAAGGCCTTTGCACTGAACTATATCCTCAGCCCTTCTTAGTTTTTGAGACAAGGTTTTGCTAAGTCACCCAAGCTAGAATCAAACTTGTGATCCTCCTGCTTCAGCCTCCCAGAGTGCTGGGATTACAAGTGCACCACCGTACCTGGCTATTTTCTTTTAGGACTCATTTCTTAAATGTAAAAAGCTCACTGAAAGGTCAGTGCAGTAGTCTCTTAGTATTGGTGGGGGACTGGATCCAAAAAACCCTATTCCCAAACAAAATCTGCAGATGCTCAAGTCCCTTAATACACAGTATTTGCAAACACTCTACCCATATCCTCCTGCATACTTTCAAATCAACTCTAGATTGTTTGTAATACCTAATACCAATGTTATGTAAATAACTGTTACATTGTTCAGGGATAAACAACAAGAGAAAAGTCTGTATATGTTCAGTACAGATGTAACTGTTTTCTAAATACTTTGTTCAATGGTTGGTTGAATCTGTAAACATGGAACCCATATGGAGAGCTGACTGTATATACCTTTGTAAGGGATAAGCTGACTGGCACAGAACATAAACAATGCAGGTGGTATAAGTAAAGTAAGCAAAAAGGAAAAAAAAAAAGAGTAGCCAGAATAAAAGTTGAACAGTACCAAAAACAGATGATAGCTAATTATAAGAGCTACCATTTTTTGAGTGCTTCCCATGAACAAGACACTGGCTTAGGTGCTCTGTGCAAGCATAATCTCTAATTCTTGCATTAACCTGTGCCCCCATTTTACAGAGTGAAAAACATGGCTCAGAGAAACTAAGGATCAGGCTTAAGGTCAGCCCTTTCCTCTCTATAGCCTGTCCTCTCTTGGGTTGAAATTGAGACTGGGGCTGAGGGGAGCCCTTCTAGCCTAAACCCACATGCTTAGCTGCCCTTACTATACTCTGCGTCCTTGAAGCATGCTCCCAAGCTGTCCTGTTCATCCAGACTGGCATTCTCCTCCTCCTCCTCGCTTTCGGTTCTCCAGTATGCTGGCCGCTTGATGGGCCGCTTCCCTGGGGTGCGCTGGGAAGCAGGACTGTTAGACACTGTGCCCAGCCCACTGCTGGAGCTCCCACTGCTTCGGTCCTGCCCCCCGGTCCACCAGGCCTGCAGGCTGGAGGTAGCCGGAGAAGACGATGAGGACTGCAGGTTGGCCATACACAGCATGCCCTGGATGGCCTCCTGAGTGCTGGGGGAGGCTGGGGCCTCGCTGCAAGGGACAGAGGAGAAATGCTGAAGGAGTTTCTCTAGTTGTCAGAAGAAACCAGTCATCAGAACAGTCAGAGAGAAGGGACAACAGTTCTGGGTATCAAGGTGGGAGGAAGAAAAGAATCACCCAAGGTGAAAAACTAGAAATCAAGCTAAAAGATCAAGACAGTATCAAAGATTGTTTTCATGAAAAGCCAGTCCTTAAGAAGCCTCATGTCTCTTCATAGACAGCAGGCAAGATGGCAAAAAAGGGGAACACTCCTCTTTTACTGTTCACCCATGCTATAATCTTTCCATTTATTTTTCAAGTTCTTATGTGACTCTTCCAGCCCCTCTTCCAACTTCCAAAGCACCTAAAATTGATTCCCCATTGAGGTCTATATATCTATCCTTTCACTATCAGATCTTAAGTTCCTCAGAACTGGTTTTACATGTATTTTATTCCTTCAACCCGAATGCCCTGGATAATTTTTTGTCCACTTAAATTCGCTCAACTAACCTCTTGGTCAGGACGGGGGTGGGGCGGGGGGGGTTTCTAGTAACCTGGAGAGGGGAGATCAAAGCCAATACTCACCTGAGAGCAGCATAGTCAGGTCCCCCCACCTGCCTGCTGGCCTTGAGTAGATCAAGAATTCCACCAGCTCCACTCCCATTCCCAAGCTTGCCTTCAACCCCCTCCACCATGTCTTCATCTGTTGTATAGTCTTCCTGTTGGGAAAAGAACATATCACCTCAACTACCCCAGGCTGGTATCATAAGGCCCCAATACAGGGATGACAGTTTGACTTCTAATATCTCGTGAGAGTACAGAACAAACGCTAAGCAAAGCAGAATATTCATTCTTTCATCTTAATTTCCATGGCATTTTTTTTTTAGTACTGAGGATTGAAGCCACGGTCTTCATAGTAAACTATATCCCCAGTCCCCACTCCATTTTTTTTTTTTGAGACAGGGTCTCACTATGTTACTGCTAAGTTGCCCAGACTGGACTCAAACTTGCAATCCTCCTGCCTCAGCCTCCCAGAATACTGGATTTACAGGCATGTGCCAACACATCCAGCTTCCATGGCATCTTTGTGAAGTACTATAACTCCTATTTTACAGAAAAGGAAACTAGGACTTAATGAAGTAAAATAGTTTGTGCAAGGCCGTATTAAATACTTCAAACCATATTGAGTCTTTTTGCTATAACATGCTACCTTTTATTTTATTCGGTATTAAAATATTTTTTAAATATTTCAACTAAATTATAATCTTCCATTTACATGCTGAGCAGCACTTAACATACAATCTTCTACATAATAGATATCTGCATTAAATGTACAGGATGTCTTTGCAGTTTCCTCAACCAGAATGACAATATGTCTTCTGTCTCCATGACCAGAATGAACAGAAGACCAGATACAGGGTAGACTCCCACCTCAATATCAAACTCAACTTCTCCTGGTTCACGAACTCGGTTAGGATCAGAGCAAGGTTTTGCACGGGGCAACTTCCGAGAAAATTCTAAAAAACAATGGAATATACTTATTATGAAGCAAAGATTAATTAGCATTTGAGTCAAAGACTCAGAGGAAAGAAAATAAGATTATAATTTTCTTAGAAGTAATGAACACAAGGAAAAATAAAGAACAAACAGACACACACTTGGTCTTATTATCAGGGCTGCTTTCTCTTTTCCCAATCTCTCATCAATCTGCAGCTCATCATCTGAATCCAGGTCAAATTCATCTTCCATCACTTGTTCTGCCACCAGCCTTGCCTTCTCTGCCTTCTTTGCAATTTTGGCTCTCCGAGACTTGGATAAGCTTTTTATCCTCTTTGTACTGGAGATAAAGGGAAAAAAAAAACATTTAAAAAAGTCATGTATAATGTTAGGATGGCAGGGCTGGAGGTGTAGCTCCATGGTAGAATATGTGCTTGGCATACACAAGGGCCTGGGTTTAACCTCTAACACCACAAAAACACAACAAATTAAAATGGCAATTCTTCCCAAATTGATCCATAAATTCAATGCAATTCTTATCAAAATCCAGCCAGCTTTTTTGTAGAAATTTTAAAAACTGATAATAAAAGATACAGGAACACACAAAAGACCTAAAACAGCTAACACTATTTTGAAAACGAACAAGGTCAGAGGATTTACACCATTCAATTACAATACCTACTACAAAGCTATAGTAACCAAGATAAAGTAATATTGGAATAAGGGCAGACAGATGAGTGAGACAGAACTATGAGTCCAGAATAAACTCTTAAATTTATGACCAACCAGCCGGGCATGGTGGCACACGTCTGTAATCCCAGCACTCAGGAGGCTGAGGCAGGAGGATCGCTGTGAGTTTGAGGCCAGCCTGGGCTACATAGCGAGTTCAAGGCCAGCCTGAGCTACACAGCGAGACCTTGTCTCAAAAACAAACAAAATTTATGACCAACTGATTTTTGCCAAAAGAGTTCAGTGGGGGAAAGGATAAAACTTTCAACAAAGGTTAATGAGACAATTGGATATCTACATGCAAAGAAATGAATGTGGACCTTATTTACATCATAAACAAAAACTAACTCAAAAAGCATCATAGATCTAAATATGAAAGTTAAACCTATAACACTAGAAGAAACACAGGACAATATCTCTGTGACATGGGAATAGGTAAAATTAAAATCTCTTCTGTAACAAAAAAACCATTAAGGGCCAGGAATACAGCTCAGTGGCACAAGTGCCTGCCTGGCAAGCATGAGGTCCTGAGTTTGATTCCCAGTACCAAACCATTAAAAAATGAATTCTAACCACAGAGAAGAAACATTTGCATAGACTTTGCCTGGTAAAGGATATGTATCCATAATACTTATAGAACTCTTAGAGTTCACTAATAAGACAAATCAATCTAAGACTTGTGTGGTGGTGCATATTATCCCAAAACTCTGGGAGGCTGAGGCAAGAGAATCACAAATTCAAACATAATCTGGGCCACTTAGCAACTTAGTGAGACCCTGTCTCAAAAATAAAAAATAAAACGGGGAACTAGGGATGTAGCTCAGTATAAAGGCCCTGGGTACAATCCCCATTACCACACAAACACACACGGACAAGTCAATTTAAAAGCAAGCAAAAAACCCAAATAGACATTTCTCCAAAATTAATACACAAACGTCCATAATCACACAAAAAGATCCTCAACATCATCACTCATTAGGGAAACGTAAATCAAAACCACCCTGACATTTGTGACATAAATAAACCTGGAAAACATTATGCTAAGTGAACAAGCCTGACACAAAACAAAAAAGACTATATGATCTCATTCAAATGTGAAATCTAAAAGAGTCAAATTCACAGAAGCAAAGGGTTTCCAGGGTTGGAATGAAGTGGGAGAGATTCTGGTCAAAGGGTACAAAGTTTTGGTTATATAGGAAGAGTAAGTTCTAGAAATCTGATGTATAGAAAGGTAACTATAGTCAATAATATTGTATTGTATACTTGCAATTTCCTGAGAGTAGATCTGTGTTTTTTACCACACATGCAAAAAATGGTAACTGTGAGGAAATAGGCTATGTTAATTAGACTGATTGTAGTAATCATTTCACAATGTAGACGCATATCAAAATATCACACTGTACACATAAAATACATACAATTTGGGGCCCTGGGGAATAGCTCAGTGGTAGAATGCTTGCCTATCACGTGCAAGGTCCTGGGTTCAATCACCAGCACTGCAAAAAATGCACACACACACACACACACACACACACACACACACACAATAAGATACTAGAATGACTACAATCAAAAAGGCAAATAATAATAAAATGAGAGACAAGCAGTACATGGTAATGCACACCTGTAATCACAGCACTCTGGGAGGCTAAGGCAGAAGGATCCCAAGTTTGAGGTACTGACTGGGCAACTTAGCAAGACCTAGTCTCAAAAATTAAAACAACGGCTAGGGGTGTAGTTCAGTGTAAAGGCCCTGGGTTCAATGATTCAATTCCTAGTACCACCATCAAAAAAAAAAAAAAAAAGTGGTGGAGAAATTCATGATTACTGCTAGAAATGTAAAATGGTACAGACACTAAGGAATATTGTTTGGCAGTTTCTTAAAGAGCTAGACAAAGTGTTACTATATGCCCTAGTAATTTTATTCCTAGGTAAAAAACAAAAACATATCCACACAAAAACTTGAACATGAATACTCAGAACATCACTATGCAGAATAATCCAAAAGTAGACTATCAACTCGTGAATGAATAAAAAAAATGTGGTGTATATACATCGATACAGTGAAAATGTTTTATGTAAATTATACTTTTGTTGTATGTAAATTATACTTCAAAAGATATCATTCATAAGTGGAATCTAAAACAGCTGATTTCATCCAAGTGGAGAGCAGAACACTGCTTACCAGAGATGGGAGAATAGGAAGAAGGGGGAGGAGAGAAGCCAATCAAAGGGTAAAATGTTATTGTTTTACGGAAGCAGTAAGTTCTGCTGTTCTACAGCATAGCAGGGTGAATATAACTAACAATAATGCGTTACATATCTCATGGTAGAAGACAGGAATTTGAATGTACTCACTATAAAGAAATAATTACTGTGAGTGGATCACTACCCAATATGCTATGAATTGAAATATTACATGGTAACTCATAAGTATGAACAAATGTTATGTGTCAATCAAAAAAATATATATATAAAGGAAATGAAAAAACTCAATGGTAGCTTAGACAATCCTGTTATACCTGGTAAACAATATGAAATAAAAGGGAACAAGTGGGTTGGAGGGTTATGGCGCAGTGGTAGAACAACTGCCTAGCATGCCAGCACCAGCACTACAAAACAAAACAATAAACTTAGTAAAAAAGCTTTCTATTAAAAAAAAAAAGAACAAGTTTCTGGTAAATCAGTACATTCACACATTCAGTAAATAGTCACTTTGTTGAAATGTCTTTCAGTGAATTGGCTATTATTAAACTGGCCTGTTTTCTATGTCATACGATTGTTGGGAGGATTAAAAGAGCTAATGCACAGCCTAAAACATGGCAAGTGCTCAATGGTAACTAAGTTGTCTGTTTTCACCTGAGCAAAATGGGAGTAAAAATACTTACCCTGAGGGTTGTTGTGAGGACTAAATAACATGTAAATAGCTAAGATAGAGTTGGACATATGGCAAATGCTCAATAAATGATACAATTCATGCTCAGATCTTTTTTATTAACTTCCTTTATTTTTTTTTTTTTTGAGATAGGGTTTCACTATGCAGTTCAGGCTGGACTTGAATTCACGTTGTAGCCCAGGCTGGCCTCAAACTCACAGTAATCCTCCTGCCTCAGCCTCCCGAGTGCTGGGATTACAGGCATGTGCCAACACACCCAGCTTTTATTAATTTCTAAATATGAAAAACTTCAAACATACAAAAATATGAACATATAACAAACTTCCATGCATCATACAGCTAAGCTTCAACAATTATAAACATACAACCATTTTTTTTTAATTTTTTTTTCTTTATGTGGGTACTGGGAACCGAACTCAGGACCTCACGCTTGCCAGGCAGGCGCTTATGCCGCTGAGCTATATCACTGGCCCCATACAGCCATTTTTGCTTCATCTATATACCTCACTCCCCACAAAACAATGAGCTTGGAGAAAAGCCTACACATAATATCATATTGTCTATAAATATTTCTATACTTTGACCCTCTCAAGTCACCAGACAGCAGCTGCTGGCAGCTATAGCAGATAACAGAAGCAGTGAGAAAAAGGTGGCAGAGGGGGTATATATCTCACTGTATCCTCAATAACCATTATAAGAAGGACTCAGGATCCTCATCCTCAATTTTTCTCTCTCCAGGAGACTAACCAGGAGTGCTAAACAAAAGCAATGCTCAATATTCTCTCTAATCTTATTCTTTAGTAACTGGGTTCTTGGACCCCAAGAATGATTCTCTTGCTTTCAGAATCTACCATACTCTCCCTATTCCCTTATTTTCTCTCTAGATGGATATACTACATTCTCCCTTATATCCAAAAAGAACCTTTTTCTACAAAGAGGCTGTTTTGTGGGGTTTTGGGGTTTTTTGTGAGACAGGGTCTCACTATGTAGTTCAGGCTGTCCTTGTACTCACGACTATCCTCCTGCCTCAGCCTCCAGAGTGCTGGAATTACAGCTCTGTGCCACCACACCTGCCCAAAGGGGCTGTTATTAAAGTATCCTTGTTTGTGTTCCTACATTGTTCATACTGTGCACTTGGCTCTTGACTGCTGCTATCTAATGTTCTGAGTATCTAGATAATAGCCCTTATTTCCCTCCCCTGCCTTTGCTTTCCTACATACTTCATGATTAACCGATGACCTACTTAGCTTCTGGCCATACCCATATCATCACCAAATTTCATCTCCATTTTCATCATTTGACTTATTAAGTCCATTTATTAAATAAGCATCTATTATGTGCCAGGCCCTGTGATAAGAACATTTTTAAGGTAAGTTTCATCTATAGAGTAGACATAATGAGGACACTAAGGTATGGAAGGGTTCCTTAATTGACCAAGGCCACACAGTGAGTGTTTCAGAGTTGGGATTCCAACTCAGGTTTGGCTGATTACCAAGACCATGATATTGTTGTGAACAGGTTTTCTTCTTTTAGAAAATTATTTTAAAGCCAGTGTGGTGGCACACACCTGTAATCTCAGCACTTGGGTGGATGAGACAAGAGGATTACGAGTTCAAGGCCAGGGTGGGCTAGATAGCAAGTCTGAACTACATAGTGAGACATTATTTAAAAAAAAAAAATAAGATTTTAGCGGGGAGGGGAAAGGGAAGAAAGAGAAAAGGAGCAAAAGAGAATGGAAGGGAAAAAGTAGAAACAAAACTTTTGTAAATAAGGAGGGGAAGAAGGGTTGAAGGGAGGGGAAGGGGATGGAGAAAAAAAGAATCAACATATATTATGTTCAGGTACAAATTCCCTACAATGAATGTGATCATTATGTATATCAAAAGTATACCAATAAAATTAACTTTAGAAAAAGTAAGGCTAGGCACAGTAGCACATGACCATTGTCCCAGCTACTCAGGAGGCTGAGCCAAAGGATCACTTAAACTCAAGTGTTTGAGACCAGTCAGGGCAACATAATGAAACCCTGCCAGAATGCTATGGCGTATTTTAAAATGATTTCCTTTGGGCTGGGGATGTAGCTCAGTGGTACAGCCCTTGCGGGGCATGTGCAAGACCCTAGATTTAATCCCTAACACCTCAAAAACAGAAAACAAGAAAGAAAACTAATACATGTTTATTGTACATATGACAAATGCTACTTAAGTGAAAAATTTCTTTCCTACCTCCCCATCCAACATTCCAGAAATAACCAATGTTAAAAATTTGGTGTAGGGGCCAGTGAGATGGCTCAGTGGCATATGTGCCTGCCTGGCAAGCGCGAGGGTCCGAGTTCGACTCCCGGATCCCACATACGAAAAAAGGGCCGGTGATATCGCTCAGCTGCACGGGCACCTGCTGGCACGCTAGGTCCTGAGGTCGACCCCCGGTACCCACATACACAAAAAAAATTTGGTGTAACAAGCATAAACTATATAACCAATATATTTATTTGCTTGAATACATTTATCTCTGGAAGGAAAACATGCGTACTGATTGCCCATGGGGAGAAGAACAAAGGAAGACAGATGAGAACAAGATTTTTCACTGTGTACTCTTTAACATTTTTTGAGTTTTAAACCTTGCAAACTGAAGTTTAAACTTTATAAAAATCAAATTTTAAAACACACAGAAAGACTATACTGCTTTTCTACATGCACAAAAATATGCATGTGTGTACAAATGCCTTTAGGAATAAAAATGGAACTATTCCTATATATTATTTTGTAACCTCATTTTGTCACTTAATGTATCTTGAAGCCAGAAACTGGCATGTGCTTGTAATTCCAGCTATTCAGGAGGCTTGAGCATAGGAGTTCGATGCCAGCCTAAGCAACACAGCAAGACCCCGTGTCAAATAAAACAAAAAAGGAATATATCCAAGACACAGGCATTCAAGGCCAGCCTAAGCAACATAGCAAGACCCCCCATTTCAAACAAAACAAAAAGGGAATATGTCTTGGACATCTATGTCAACAAATATTAAACTGCCCCATTCTTTATAACAGTTACATAGTATTCCATTTTATACAAATTCCATAATTTATTTATCCAATCTTTACTGATAAAGAATTGAATGTTTCCAATTACTTACAAACATGAGGTAGTGAGCACCAAACCTTTTTATTTACAAACTAGTGCAAGGATGTCTGTAAACTAAATTCTTTAAAATCAAGTCACAAAACAAAAGGTATAGTCAATGAATGTAATCATTATGTACTGCAAACATGTACTAATAAAAAAAAGACAAAAGGTATATAAAAACTAATGCCTTTTTTTTTTTTTGTGGGTACCGGGGGGTCGACCTCAGGACCTCGCACGCCAGCAGGTGCCCGTGCCGCTGAGCGATATCACCGGCCCAAACTAATGCTTTTAAACAGGATATTATACTACTTATTTCTACCAGTGGTACTGCCCCACTGACTTGCAGAAATTCTAGAACTTATAAAAGCTCTTTCTCAGTACTGCCAATTAGATTTGAGACATCTTGCCCTACAGTGATTTTCTGATCTAAACAATGATATCTGATAATATCTGGGGGTACTGCTCTACGTACAGCCCATCCCCTACTTATATCCCAACTCCTAGATCCCAACTCTGTGCCCTGACTTAGTGGCACAATGCCACTGACAGTCCCAGTATCTCTGTTTCTTCTTTTAACCTCACCTGCCATTAGCCATCAATAGGGCCAGCGGGCTCTCATTCCCATCAAGGTCCATGTCTGGTGAGTCATCATCTGAGTCATTCAAGCAGGTACCAGTCATGTTGAACTGCAGGAGGAGGAGGCTGAGTTGTCACCAGTCTAAGACTCCCAGGTAAATCAAGAAGGCCAGTTCCCTCTGGTTTCATGGTTGAGTTCACTGTCAAAACCCACTGAACCAAGATCTTCTGCTATACCTCCCCCACCCGATCCCCATCCCCAGACATCATAGGAACAGGAGGTTGAGAATACAGTATATGGCTGGTTCAGGGGAAAACTATCAATCCTGTAAAACATGTTCCCTTAAAAAAGGACAGGGGCATCTTTAGATGCCCATGGAGGATACCATAATCTTGAGGCAAAGTAAAGCCCTACTGGGGAGGGATTTTCTCAAAGACCTGTTCAAAACTCCAACCTGACACTTATACAATGTTCTAGAATTTCATTCCCATCCCAACATTTCAAGATTCAGTTCAAGCATCATGTTTTTGGAAAAGAGTTCCTGACCATCTCCCCTACCACAGAAAATCAACCCTCTCTGTGTCCTAGGGACCCAAACATACCCCAATTGTGGCATCCACAACACTTCATTGTACTCATTTGTTTTTACACCTATATTTCTTACTAGCCTGTCAGCCTCTTGAGAGTTACATCCACAGCACCTATCACAGTGCCAAGCATAGAAAAGGTCTCAATAAATGCCTATTAAATGAGTGGGACTGGTAGCCAAACACCAGGGGCCCTAAGGGAGGTGAGAGTAGGACAGGATAGCCTGTCCTTTTGAAACCTTGCTCTTCCAAGGGACCCAAAAGTGTTGGGCTGAACCCATGGGCCAGCACCCACCTTTGCTTTCTGGGAACAGCCTGTCTTCAGTGCCTGATGATTGTATGGGTCCATGAGATTATAGCTCAATTGGCCAGCAGGCCCCAAGGCTGAACTCTCCTTGCCCTTTCGCTCTGCTTTCTTGAAGAGTTCCTTGGGCTTCAGGCCTTTCTTCTTTGAACCACTTTTGGAGGGCAGTGACAGCCTGGACATGGACACTGAAGTGGAATGGGCTGGCCTGGTTAAGGGAATGGAGCCAGCTGGGAAGATCCTCTGCAGCCCAAAGATATTGCTCGTCTTCCCAACGTTCTGTTGGAAGATGTCCTACAAGAGCGTTAGTACACGAGGGGGTTAGAGCTTACTTAAGGGTTCTGTCTACGCTAGAGCAGAGGTCTGTTCCCAGCATTGGTGGTAATGCCATGGAAGTGGCTTGCAGATGCTCCACATATGCACACCCTTGTTTTTGCACGAGTCATCAAGAATTTATTGGGTGGCATTTCTTTACCCAGCCACTGACAAGTAAGGAGAAGACGAGCAAAGGAAAAGCCCAGCACTACTGTTAAAACTGGAGAAAAAGACTCCAAAAGTAGCTGACATAAAACAAACAAAAAAAGAAAATCAAGTACTAAACTGTGTGGTTCAAAGTCTAAGGACTAGAGGATTTGAAAGGAGAAAAGTTCTAGTCATAATTTTACTACTATCTAGCTCTGTGACATCAGGAAATGTTATCTGACCACTCTGGAGCTCTATTTACTCACTTGTAAAACTAAAGGACCAGACTGGAAAGGTGACTTTCAAAAACATTTGGTGGTTCTTTTGAGCTTCCTGGTAGAAGTCCTAAGGACTGGAAGCAGATGGAAAACATAGGAAAGGAACAAGTAGAGTCCTAGGCCTCCCACCTTCATCCTATTGAAAGCAGTTGTGCTTTGATCTGTTGTATATACTGGGCTTCCATGTAAGATCTCATTTGAAAAGCAAGATTCCATTCCTTTAAAACATTTGAAAGACAATGGACCATATATAATCTATTTGTAAGTTCTCTTCAAACCAGCCCAAAGCTGTTTGTACAAGACTGGTTTAAGTAGGAAGAGCTGGAGTAAAGGTAGGGCTTTAACTAAATCCTGAAGAATTTTAATAGTTGAAGTAGAAGAAAATGAGGTAGGAGATAAAACACTGTAAGGTGTAGGCAGTGAAACAGAAACATGCTGCAAGTGATGGGGCAAGAAGCCCAACTTCCAGTAGTTCACTTGACTACCCTTTAGCATGGATGTATGTCTTGGAAACTAAATGAACCTTCATAGTTCCTAAGCTAAAAACAGTTTAAACATCCTCAAGTCCAATTCTCCTCTGGTGCCTCTGCTACTTCACCAGCCCACACTGAGTTCTTCTCTTATCTATGAAGTCTATTAATAACAACAGCTCACATTTATTGAGTACTTACTCTGCCAGGCACTGTGTGAGGGGCTCTACATATATTAGCTCTTAATCCTACCAAAGCTCTGAAAAGTTGGTAAAATTGGTTCCCATTTTACAGATGAGGAAACTGGGGCTCTGAAAAGCTTTCAAGTGACCAAGCAGGAACCAGCATCAGGTTTCTCTGAGTCTCTTACCACTATACCTTACTGCCTCGTGGTATATGCCACCTGTTGAAACATGGCTTTGTAATCATCTTCAACCTGAGAGAACTGTCATTTTGTAGAATGCAGAGACTGAGTGAAAATATCAATAATAACAACAACTACCACCACCACCCACCACCACAACCATGAACACCTCCTGTGTGCCAAGAACTATACTTAATGTTCAATCCATATTACTTTATTTAATCCTCTTAATCCTTGAGTCAGTATAATTATCCTCATTTCAGACATAAGGAAACTGAGGCTCAGAGAGGTTAATTTTGCTCAAGGCCCTCTACTAGACTCTTAGTTCTTTGTGGGCAGGCACTGTATTATTTATGTATCCTAAGAGCCTAGCCCAGTGTGTGGCAGAGAGTCAAAACACATAATAAGAATTTGAATGAATAACTTACTAAATGAACAGGGCCCTTGGCAGGGTCTTCCCAACCTTTCCCCTAGGTTCTATGCCAATTACAAAGGCCTCACTTGAGTACTGAGCCCTTCCCAAATGCTATCCCTCCCACCATGCTTCTTACTTCAACCAGGCGGATCTCCCTAGCCAGATCTTTAATGAGCTGTACAGTCCGTACTGTCTCCGGGATCTCATCCTCATGGTCTGGCAGAGCCTGTCAAACAAGAGGCATAAGAAATAAACTCACACATACATGAACAACTGATTTTCAACAAACATTGCAAAGCAGTTTAATGAAAAAAGGGAGGTCTTTTCAACAACTGCCATGGGTCAATTGGATATCCATATACAAAAAATAAATAAAAGAAACTTGATCCATTTTGTACACTGCCCCCCACCCCCACACACACAGAATAGATCATAGACCCAAAGGTAAAAGCCTGAAACTATAAACCCTTTAGGAAAGAGGAAAAAAAACCTCTGTGACTTTTGTTTAGGCAAAGATGTTTTAAGACAAATAACATGAAACAGAAAGAAAAAGTTGATAAAATGAACTTAGCAAAAATAAGAAATTTGAAAAACCTCTGCTGCTTTAAGACAAGCCACAGACTGAGAAAAAGCATCTGCCAAATATATCTGGTAAAGGACATATAAGAGGTGCGAGGAATTCACTTTTGGGCTTGGGCTACAACCCTCATGAAATCAATGACTTCAGGGAGATCATGGGGATAAACCAGCCCCTCCACTTGGGAAGACAGAAAGTGCTGGCTGAGCAGCTACAGATCCACAGCTAACTCAACAGTAACCCAGAGTTGTGTCTCTTTTAACTTGCTTGCCATCTTTCTGATGTTTCCAAAGTTTTTCTTTGTGATTTCTTCTACCACCTTTCACTTCACTTCCGTGTCCAGAGGACTAGTAAATTTCACAGCATTTTTTTTTCTCGTGGTTTGATTCTTTTTCCCTTTAACTCTTTTAATCTACAAGGAATTAATTTTGGTGGCTGGGTGGGAAGTCAAGAACCCCTGCTGGATAACCTTAATGTTTCCCTCCCATACCAGGTGCTCTGGACAAGTGAGGGAACAAATGCCTCTCATGTAAGTCATCTGGACTTCACAAAAGACTTTTTCCGTAAGTGTGGGCTCCTCAGAATTGTCTCCTACTGTTCTCTGCTCTCTTTGGCCATGCTCTTTAGGGCCATTCCTTGGTCACTGGGTCTCATGACTTGGGGCATGAGAGCTTAGGATCCACCCAACCACTTCCATTTTAGTGTTCCTGGAACACAGTCATTCTGAAGTTCATTCATGAGAGAGGTCAGAGACATACTAAAGGCAGACACATTTGAAGGATGTGGGGAAACAGAATCCAAGGCTAAGGCCCAGGTGCAGATGACTAAATGGAGCAAGGGAAGGCCCAAAAGATGACATCCAAAAATATATGAGAGAAAAGTTGCCAAAAGGAAATGGAGAGATTGTATGGGTTAAGCCTACAGTAAATGAAAGTTCCCCTCAGGTCACTGCATGCAAGGGAAGGAGTCTATAGAATATCTGAACCTAGGACCGGTGATATTGCTCAGCGGCGTAAGCGCCTGCCTGGCAAGCGCGAGGGCCCGAGTTCGACTCCCAGAACCCACATACGAAAAAGGGGCCGGTGATATCACTCAGCAGCACGGGCACTTACTGGTGCGCAAGGTCCTGAGGTCAACCCCCGGTACCCACAAAAAAAAAAAAAAATATCTGAACCTTGAATATGTATTGGTATTTCTTCTATATTTTTGTATTTCTAAAACCTGTGTGCCACCATGCCCAGCTAAGGCCTATTTTTTAAACTTCAATACTTTGAAAAGGCGATCCATGCACATGGTTCAAAAAAATCAAATAGTAAACTGGGCGTGGTGTTGCATGCCTGTAATTCGAGCACTCAGGAGGCTGAGGCAGGAGGATCACTGCATGTTCGAGGCCAGCCTAGGCTACAAAGTGAGTTCAAGGCCAGCCTGAACTGTGTAGTGAAACCCTGTCTCAGACAAAAAAAAAAAATCAAACAATATATATAAAAAAAAGTCACTCCTGTCTGACTTGACATCAGCCCCATCATCCTACCCCCACAGGTAAACACCTTCATTAGTTTTTGCCTGCCTTCAGATTGTGTGATAAGCACACACAAATATAATTCTTGTTTCCTCCCTTTTTACATATGATGCAGCATACTATAAACACAGGGTTTTGTACCTATACTTCACAAATTCTAAAGATCTTTCCAAATCAGGAAACAGACAGCTTTCTTATTTCTTTTATACCTGTTTAGTATTCAGTTGGGTAGATGGATATTGGTACATTTCTAAAAAGCCAAATTTGGCAGTATGCATCAGGAGTCTTGTGTTTTTTCATAAACTTTAACCTAGTAATTTCTCTTACAGGAATCTATCCTGAAGGAACAACCAAGAGATGAGTGAAAAAGACTGGTGCATACAAACATTTACTGTATGATTCTCTATAACTACATCCCTACAAATAAACACATAAAAAGGAAGTGACAGTAAGTGAATAGGTAAAGATGGTACATCCCAGCAAGAGTATTATGTAACTACTAAATGCTTATGGAGAATTCTGGTGACACAGGAAAATTAAGATAAGCCAATACATTCAGATACAAAATTGAACATACAGTGCAACAGCAATTACATTATTTAAATGCATATAAAAATACCAGAAGGAAATATACCCAAACATTAATGGTAGTTTCTCAGAGTTAAAATTAAAGATGTTATCTAAAATGTGCCAATAAAATCTGATTGAAAAATAAATTAAAGATGTTTTTCCTTTTTTATATTCTTCTATTTTTTTTTGTTTGTTTTTGGTTTTTTGAGACAGTGTCTTGCTGTATAGTTCAGGCTGGCCTTGAACTCACTTTATAGCCTGGGGTGGGGCACAAACTCTTGGCAATCCTCCTGCCTCAGCCTCCCAAGTGCCAGGATTACAGGTGTGTTTCACCATGCCCAGCCCTCTTCTATAATTTTTTAATTCTCAAAAGTAAATATGTATTACTTTTCATAATCAGAAAGAAAGGTTTACAGAGAATCAAGATGGTAGAGTGGTGAGTGAAAGCAAAATTCAGCCTCTCCAAGATCTAGAATTCAAACACTGGAAAATAACAACTTGGAGAAGAAATAAAGAGAAGTAAATCACTGGGAATCATGAAGGAACCGACAAGAAAATTAAAAGCTACACAAAAATTTGAGAGACAGATCACAACGCAGAGAAACAATCTGGACTCTCCACCCTCAACACAGCAGGCAATAGGCAGATAGGGGTCCCAGAGCAGGCACTCACCGTATTTCTGGAGAGTGCTTGGTGGGGCATCATTCCAGGACCGGGTTGACTGTCTAAATCTGGAACTCAGAACAGCTGGGGGATGTCTTCACTACAGAGTTGCCAGTGTTACCCTCCCACAGTGACTACATGAGAGACAGCCACGGGAGATAGCTTCGGACAGGGAATGGGCTGGAAAAAGACCCCCTGAGGGGTTTGAGCTTGAGCTGAGAAGAACACAAGCCCCATCCTCCAAGGTGGGAGGCCATGCCAGGCTTGAGTTGTGCTGGGTCTGAAAGTGCCAAAATAATTAAGTAATTGAGCCTTTGCTCTATTGCCTGTACCCTCCACAGATCTGGGGTCTAATTGCCTTCTTTATCTACTATTTAGCCTGGACTAAACAGAGGGGCCTCTGAAATGGATGGGGACCTCACAAACACACAGGCTGTAAGGCTAGGCAGAGACAACCATGAATTGCTAGACTATAAAACTACAGATCCTAAAGGAAAACCTCCCATTCAAAAGTACAGAGGTGGCCAGGAGTGGAGGCGCATGACTATAACCCCAGTTTGAGGCCAACCTGCGCCACATAGTGAGTTCAAGCCCAACCTGAACAGCATAATGAGACCCTGTCTCCAAAACAATAAAAAAATAAAAAGTACAGAGAATTTTTTTCTGTATTTGGACTCTTTTTTTCTTCATTCTTTCTTCTTCGCTGGTTTACTGGGGTCTGGGGAATTTTCCTTTGTCCTTCCTTGTTTTTTTTTTTTTTTCCTTACTTCTTTTTTCCCCCATTTCCCTTCTTTTTGCTTTTATCTTATCTTTTTCTATTATTTTTTCTTTTTCTTCTTCTTTCCTCCCTTTTTCTTTTTATCTTCTATTTCTCATTTGGTCTTTTCCTGTGTTACCTTTATCAAATTCTATAAATACTCTTCTACTTCTTAATAGACTCCTTTATCTCATTCTTTTTCCTCCTTCTCATCTATTGTTTAATTTTTCAAATTTTTCCTCTTGCATTCTCCCATTCCAAACCCCTTACATCCTTAATACTTTAATACCATTCTATTAATCTTTTTTTTTTTTTGTGGGTACCGGGGGTCGAACTCAGGACCTCGTGCGCCAGCAGGTGCCCGTGCCGCTGAGCGATATCACCGGCCCTTTTCTCGTATGTGGGTTCCGGGAGTCGAACTCGGGCCCTCGCGCTTGCCAGGCAAGCGCTTATGCCGCTGAGCCATCTCATCGGCCCATTTTATTAATCTTTAGAAAGATACCTAACACTATGGTCTTTTGTTGAATTCTTCTCTATCATTAGCAGATATATAGTACATATTTAGTACATATTTGCTGTACGTCAATATCGGGGTTGTCAGTGTTTATACTGTAATTGTGGATTTCTTTTCTATGGTTAAGGGTGGTACATTATTGGTTTTTATGGTATGTCAATATCGAAATTGTCTTGGATGCTACTACTACTGATGATCTGCTTGATACTGCCAGAGTTGCACAATTGTTGCTATTCATGAGTTTTCTCTGCATGCCAACACACCTGGATTACCTTTGTGATATTATCAATACTGCGGTCCATTCCCAGAGAACAGGGTGTTAGGTCAAATGCACTGCATCTTTCCCTCCCAAATTAATACAGGTGGTCAGATCTTGGGACAGAGGCAAAACACTAAGCCATGCCCAGAGTGTATCACTGAAAAGCAGACTAACTACAGGGATCTCCATGCTAGCAACAAAGTCTTTCCACTATAAGTGCTGCAAACCTAAGCATGAAACAAAACAAACAGAAAACAACAGAAACACAATTAGACAACACAAAATAAAAATGCCACCCAAAACTCCACATTCCCCCAAACCCAATTCGGGGGGCATCAAGGGAGAGTAAGACGAAAATCACACACCCAAATTATTCAAAAGGATAACAGAGGAGATTAAAAAACAGATCGATGAGGAGCTCAGTGGGATCACAGAAGATATAACGAAATAAATAATAGAAGTATTAAACAAAACAGTCAGGGAGATTATAGAAGACACTAATAAAAAGCTAGCTGAGCAGAAAAAAAAAGATACAAAACATGAATGCCCAGTTTAGCACAGAAATAGAGTCCATGAAAAGCTTCCCAGAAATCCAGATTAAAAACTCTATTGAAAGTATGGGCAGTAGAAACAACCAATGTGAGGTTGGAATACCAGAATTAGAAGATAGGGATGTTCTCAAAGACAATTATTCAGAGATACCTTAAAAAGGAGAACATGAATAAGGGACCCAACAATGCTAGATGATGCAAAGAAGAGTAAGACTGGCCACTGTGTTTAATCTTGCATGGTGGCCCACCCTCACACAGTAGGGTGTACTTCTTTTCCTACTTTTAACTGGCGCACATTCTGTAGAGCCTGTTTCTTTTCTTACCTTTAATAAAAACTTTGCTACCATTTAAAAAAAAAGATTAAGATTAACTGGAATAAGTGAAAAATCAGAAGACAGCACAAAGGGCATAAAAAAACCTGTTTACAGAAATCATAACAGAAAACTTTCCAAATATAGGGAAAAATTAAACATACAGATAAATGAGACACATAGGACTCCAAAAAACCATGATCAAAAGAGAACCTCTCCATGTCACATTATAACCAAACTACCGGAAGTCCAACAAGGTACAGAATCTTAAAAGCTGTTAGAGAAAAGCAGTGAATCATAAAAGTAAACCCATCAGAATTACAGCAGACTTCAACACAAACCTTAAAGGCCAGGAAGGCTTGGAGTAAAGTGTTTCAAGCTCTAACAGAAAACAACTTCCAACCAAGATATATCCTGCAAATCTATCTTTCGAAACTGATGGAGAAATAAGGTCTTTCCATGACAAAGAGTACCTCAAGAAATTCATGAAGAGCAAAGCAGCAGTACAAAAATTTCTCAAGGACATCCTAAAAGAGACAATAAAATTAACAATGCCAAAAAGTGTAATAGAAAGAATACACCAGGCAGGGTGAGCAGTTAACCAGAAAGGAGAAAAAAACAGAAAATCAGCAACAGGAAAATAAAACAAAGATAGGGAAAAGTGAGTATCTTTCAGTAAAAACTTTTTAAGGTGAATGGTCTCAATTCCCCACTCAGATTGACAGAACAGATCAAGAAACAAAACCCAACAATATGCAGTGTACAAGAAAAAAAAAGGGTTTAAGCCGTGTGTGATGGCACACGCCTGTAATTCTAGCACTCGGGAGGCTGAGGCAGGAGGATCACTGTGAGTTCAAGGCCAGCCTGGGTTACAAAGTGAATTCAAGGCCAGCCTGAACTACATGGCGAGATCCTGTCTCAAAAAGACAAAAAAAGAAAAAAGAAAGGTTTAAAAATATAATCCAGAGAATCTTAGTCTAGTCTTCCATTCTTCAACCAGGGGTCCACAAGACTCTCTTGTCTTTTCTCTCTCTCCAAAACATCTACCAAAGCCAGTGCCTATGGACAGCAGAACTCCTGAGGAGATAGGGAAATAAGAATATTTACTTCTTAGCTGGGTGTGTGTGAGCATGCCTATAATCCCAGCATTCAGGAGGCTGAGGCAGGAGGATCTCTGTGAGTTCAAGACCAGCCTAGGCTACGTAATGAGTTCAAGGCCAGCCTGAACTACACAGCAAGACCCTGTCTCAAAAATAAAAAGAAAAGAAAAAACAATAGTTACTTCTTTCTTTGTCCAGGCTCTAAAGGCCAAATTCAGGGCTTTGCCACCATGGACCAGGTAGGAGGCAGGGTGTCTCCTGTTCTCTCGCAAACCTAAAGGTAGAAAGAAGAAAAGAGTGTCAATGAAGCCATGCAAGGGAAGGGAACAATTTGTTATCTTTGTAAAGCAACAGAACATATGCTCAGGTTCTGAGCACAACTCCAGATCTCATAATCCTAACGGTGTTTGCAAACAGAGAACCTACTGCATGCTAAGCACCTGACAACTACTATTTTATTTAATCCTTGACAAACTTGCAAACCAGGAATTACTGTCTTCATTTTAGAGTTCAGGAAACTGAGACTCCAAGATGAAAGAGACTTAACCAAGCACCCACAAATGCAGTAAGTACCAGAGGCGAGACTGAAACCGTATTTATTTGAGTCTGAGAGCTATGCTCCTTTCCTTACATTACTCTGCTTCTTGGGTCTCAAAATGAGAATACTCAGGAGGACCATGATTCCAAGTTTTACACACTTGAAGGGGTATTAATATAAAAGGTGGAATGGCTATGTTCTGTCTCATTTCAGGGGGAAGCTATTATTAACAGCCAGATTTAGGCTCTATGAAGAATTTTCTACAGAACTAAGCTGTTCTTCAGAACAGGTAGTGATCAGTTAGTTATCTAGCATCTGATTGAATACTTAAGTGACAGTCTAGCTAGGTGGCAGAATAAGGGCTTGAGGTATTGAGGAGGAGACTGTACTCAGAGGGATCTAAGTTTCTTTGTAACTTTGACATAGTGGTTCCACCTGGCTAAGTCACCTTTAAAACTAAATCTCTGCCCAAAGCAAAGGACTTACTCTATCTCAGAAGTGACCAACAAAGAGGAAACCCAAAATATTAGCTTCTATCTGTGCTGATACCTAGGAATTAACACAAGGATGCCAGGATGGTCAGGAATGGGCCTTATCCCCATGGGAAGCACAACCAGGAAACTCTTAGATTAGTCCAGACTGAGTTTCTGACCTTAACTAGCAAGAAATAGGGATAATTTCACTGAGATCCAATTATCTCAGCCATGCTGATTAAACTCCAAGAGTTAATTCATTCCCTTCTGTACATAATGCTAAATTAAAAAGGAAATTTCCAAATATCACACAGAATAGGACTCCATTTATATAATATTCTTCAAATGACAAAATCATAGAGATGGAAGACAGATTAGTAGTTTCAATAAGTTATGGGAGGAGGCAAGATGGCAGAGCAGTGAGGGCTAGCAGCTCAGCTTCTCCAGGATAAAGTGTCTGGAGTCTGGAGGATAGTAGCTTGGAGAAAAACCAAAGTGAAGCAAGGGTATATGGGAACAACGAGGGACCTGACGGAGTAGAGAATAGGGTAAAGCAACACAGAAGAGGTGGCCCACATCGCAGAGGAGAAACCAAGGTGCCACAGACAGTGGCTTGCTGGCTGCCAACCAGGAGGCACAGTGAAACTAATAACTTCTCTGTTCACAGAGAACAGCATCGGGACTAGGAGACTTATGTACTTGGAGACAGCAGGAAGAATGTGAGACTCTTGATTCTCCAGCAGCCCTCCAGAAACACCAGTAGGTAAGTGTCTGCAGTACAAGCACTCCAGGACACAGTCCTCGGAGCAGGTGATGACAAGGATGGCATTATGGAGAAGGGCTGGGTGTATGAACCTCAGTCCCAGGTCAGCCCCCTAGTGGCAGCTTCACACTGCCAAGTTCCCAAAATGGATGAGGGAAGGACAGTCATGGGAGACTGCCAGCAGTCGAAAGCAGACTGGGGGAGTCACACTGAGAGGCCGGGGCTAGATTTGGTTCCTGCAATCAGACACCAGTTTCTGCCTCAGTTACACAGGATTGGAGGCTCACATTGGTGCTATGTTCCCACTGTTAAACAGAGACCCAAAACAGAGTCTCATGGTATGATATTTCTCAACTAGCCCTGATAGATACCACTGTAACATATTAGCCTGTTTCTGCTGTAGTTGAATTGATTCCATAGGAATAATCCTCCCTCAGTGAACAAATTAGAGCCAGTGAACTTGTCTGCAGAATCCATCACCACACCCAGGGAGAGGGACAGCAAGAGTTCCTAACCCAAGAACTTGGACTGCATCAAAGTGCAAAAATGCCTGCAACCTGGCAGAAAGAGGTCCTGAGTCTGAGGTAACGCCAGTTTTGCAGTGGACGGATCAGAGGAGTTACCGGGGTGTGAGCGCTCAGACTGTCTGGCAAAGAAGCTACTTGGGGGCCGGTGAGATGGCTTAGCAGCATAAGCGCCTGCCTGGCAAGCGCAAGGTCCTGAGTTCGACTCCCAATACCCACATATGAAAAAAGGGCCGGTGATATCGCTCAGCGGCATGGGCGCCTGCTGGCATGTGAGGTCCTGAGGTCGACCCCTGGTACCCACAAAAAAAAAAAAAAAAAAAAAAGAAGCTACTTGGGACTCACATATGCAGTGTCTTATTAGAATATCTAATCTGTGTTCCCACTGGACATCATATTAACTTAACTTTTGTATGTTTCTTGAGTTATTTAGCAATGTGGGGTTATGTTCTTTTATAGTTTCATATGTATATTAGATTGTTACTCTTGTATACTTGTTCTTTCATTAGCTCTAATTTCATAGGTGTCTAGGTTCTCTCCCTCATCTCAGCTCTTTATCTAGTTTCTTCACTTCAAACCCCCAAAACAATATTATTAACATATATCTTTATTCTTTTTCCAAACACATAACCTCCACCCCCCAAGTTTTTAAATTTATCATACTTAGCCCCCTCATAGCCACTCCTATCTTGATTAGTATAATTCCTCGATCCTCCCTATTATAAGCCTTTGGCTCTTCCATATCTTACCTAGCTTACTGTCCTCCCTATAAACAAGTTCTGATAACCATATAGCTTTCCTCAATCACAAAGTGAACCCCTTTTCCCCATACCTCAACCTTGCTCCCACACAATATCCTCTGAAAACTCTCAATACTAAACTTACAACTCAACTAAAAGTAGCTCAATAAAATCAGAGCCCACATAATCTTTTCTTCTCATCTACCATTAGCCTCCCTTTCAAACCTCCCCCTCAGTGCCTAACAAGACTCATCCAAACAGTGGATTCTCCCCACCCACCGCATCTACCTCACTGCAGAGCAACTACAAACAACAAACTGTCATAGTGTGCATAGACAACAGACAAAGCAGGGAAGAGTAACTGAAAGGACTATCATATAGAAGTGTTGTAAGATGGAATCTGTGGATGCTGTCATACATAGAAAAAATTCTTTTGGCAAAACATAGGGACAATCCAGGCATGGTGTCACACATCTGTAATCCCAGCACTCGGGAGGCTGAAGCAGGAGGATTGCGTGAGTTCAAGGCCAACCTGGGCTACATGGTGAGTTCAAAGCTAGCCTGAACTACACAGCAAGACCCTATCTCAAAAAAACAAAAAACAGGGCTGGGGATATAGCTCAGCGGCACAAGCACCTGCCTGGCAAGCGCAAGGTCCTGAGTTCAATTCCCAGTACCAAACAAACAAACAAACAAACCCAAAGATACACGGAAGGTTGAAATAATGTAAAGTAAATTACAGAAGGAGTAAATACTAGCACGGACATACAAAGCTGAAAATTACTCACAAAGAGGCAACAACCTACTATAAAGCTCCATATAAGCCACAAACTCTCCTCAGTTCTCTAATCCCCAACTTGTAGTAACCACCTCCCAAAACAGGGAGGGAAAAAAGAGGGGGACACATATAATTTTTTAAAAAGATACAAACAGCCAGGTGTGGTGGCACACACCTGTAATCCCAGCACTCGGGAGGCTGAGGCAGGAGGATTGCTGTGAGTCCGAGGCCAGCCTGGGCTACATAGTGAGTTCAAGGCCAGCCTGAACTGCATAGTGAAACCCTGTCTCAAAAAGACAAAAAAAAAAAAAAAGATACAAACAAATAAACACACATACAAGTAGGAGAATGAGGAAATAAGAAAATAGAAGGTCTCTAAAACCCCCAACTCCTCCAAGGCAGAGCAAGTCACAAAAGGAGGGAAAAAATACCAGATAGCAGAAATCAATGAAAAGTTCTTACAAGGGATGAAGAAAATAGATGAGTTCAAAGAGGAAATGAACCAAAAGTTTACAGCAATTACACTCAATATGCCCATGGTAAATTTAGGGGAAATCACTAAAAAACTGGATGAGCTAACCAAAACAGTTCAAACTTTGAACATAAGATTCAACAAGGAGGGCCGGTGAGATGGCTCAGTGGCTTAAGCACCTGCCTGGCAAGCGCGAGGGCCCAAGTTGGACTCCGGAACCCACATACAAAAAAGGGGCCGGTGATATTGCTCAGCGGCATGGGCGCCTGCTGGTGCGCGAGGTCCTGAGGTCGACCCCCGGGTACCCACAAAAAAAAAAAAAAAAAAAAAAAGAGATTCAACAAGGATATGGAATCCTCAAAAAGATGTCAGACAGAAATACCTGAAATAAAAACCAGTATAGAATTCATACATCACAGAAATGACCAATTGAAGACAGAGTGTCTGATATTGAGGAAAAAATTGTGAATCACAATAAAGAGCTCAAAGAAGTCAAATGAAAATAAGAGAGCAAGGGAAGACTATCCAACAGCTACTAGATGACAACAAGAAGACCAATCTAAGACAAATTGGAGTTAGAGAAAATCTATAAGATTGCACAGATGGTTTCACTAACATACTTACAGAAATTATGGAAGAAAATTTCCCAAATATAAGAAAAGATTTTAAAACACAAACAAGCAACGCTTATAGAACACCAAACATGAAATGATGAAAGGAGAAGCTTACAAGGCATATCCTTATTAAATTCACAGATACCCAGAAAACAATAGAATACTAAAGGCAGCCACAGAAAAACAAAATATCACATACAAAGGTGAACTAATTAGAATCACAGACTTTTCAGCACAAATCCTGAAGGCCAGAAGAGCTTGGAGTGAAGTATTTCAAGCTGTAAGAGCAAATAGCTTCTAACCCAGATTAACTCACCCAAGAAAGCTATCCTTCCAAACAGATGATGAAAGACCAAATCAGAATATATATGAGTGCTAAACCAGCTCTAGAGAAAATACTCAAGAACATTCTCTACAGAAACAACCAATAGGACACATGGAGAAAAAAAGAGGAGACTAGTGAGGTCAATGAATAAACACCAACAAAAAAATATCAGGAAAAGAAAAATAAATTATACACAAACAGATAAAGAAGTAAATGATAGCAAATAACCAACATATCTCAGTAATATCTTTCAATGTTCACAGCCTCAGTTCCCAAATCAAAAGACAGAGACTGGCAGACAGGATCAAAAAACAGAATCCAACAATCCGTTGCATTCAAGAAACTCATCTAAGCCAAAAAGATATTCACAGACTAAAAATTAAAGGTTCGAAAACAACATTTCACATACCAGGACCCAAAATCAAGCAATCCTAATATCAAACATGGTAAATTACAAGAGACACAGAAGGTCACCAAATACTAGTTAAAGGAACAATCCAACAAAAAGAGATAACATTTATAAACATATATGCACCAAATACTGGAGCACCTATCTTCATAAAATAAAAACTGCTGAAATTAAAAGATCAAATAAATAATAATACAACCATAGTAGAGTATTTTAACACCCCACTTTGGCAGAGACAGATCAACGAAACAAAAAACCAATAAAGAAATTTCAGGGGCCATGAGATAGCTCAGTGACATAAGCGCCTGCCCGGCAAGTGCGAGGTCCTGAGTTCGACTCCCAGTACCCACATACGAAAAAAGGGCCGGTGATATTGCTCAGCGGCACGGGCACCTGCTGGCATGCAAGGTCCTGAGGTCGACCCCCGGTACCCACACACACAAAAAAAGGAAATTTAAGAGCTGAACCACATCCTTGAATATATGGACTTCATGGATATATAGAGAGTATTCCACCCCTCTACAACAGAGTATACCTTCTTTTCAGCAGTACATGGTACTTTTTCCAAAATAGATCACATACTAGTCCCAAAGCCTGCGTAAGTAAATATAAAAGAATTGAAATCATTCCATGCATACTATCAGACCACTATGCAATGAAAATAGAAATCAATGACAGAAGAAATTTCAGAAAAGGCAAAAGCTCCTGGAAAATTAACAGCATACTCCTAAACAAGCAATGGATCACAGAAGAAATCAAAGAAGAAATTCAAAAATTTCTAGAAGTTAATGACAATGACTATACAACTCAATAAAACCTCTGAGACACTATGAAAGAAGTTGTCAGAGGAAATTTCATCGCATTCAACGATCACAGTAGGAAAACAGAGCAAACCCAAATAAATAACCTTATGAGAAATCTTAAGATACTTGAGAAATAACAACAAACCAGCCCCAAACTGAAATTAAGGAGGGAAATTATAAAGATGACAGAAGAAATCAATGAAATTGAGACTTTAAAAACTGTAAAAAAAAAAAAAAATCAATGAATCAAAGAGCTGGTTCTTCCAAAGAATAACTAAAATAGATAAACCCTTAGCCAGACTCACCAAGAAAAAGAGATTAAAGACTTAAAAACCAATGCAATTAGAAATGAAAAAGGTTAAAAAACAACAGACAATGTCAAAATCCAGAAGAAACTACTTCAAAACCTACTTCAGCAAACTACCAGATTTTGAAGAAATGTACAGATCCCTAGACACATACAAACTACCACAACTAACCGAAGAAGACGTAAATATGCATAACAACCTAATAACAAGCAATGACACTGACTCAGTAATCAAGAATCTACCAACTAAACAAAGCCCAGGACCTGATGGATTCACTGCTCAATTCTATTAAACCTTTAAGAATGTTATATCACTAATATTCCTCAAGCACTTCAAAGAAATTGGTGGAGGGCCGGTGAGATGGCTCAGCGGCTTAAGCGCCTGCCCGGCAAGCGCGAGGGCCCGAGTTCGACTCCCGGATCCCACATACGAAAAAGGGGCCGGTGATATCGCTCAGCGGCACGGGCGCCTGTTGGCGCGCGAGGTCCTGAGGTCGACCCCCCGGTACCCACAAAAAAAAAAAAAAAAAAAAAAAAAAAAAAAGAAATTGGTGGAGTACTCCCAAATTCATTTATGGAAGCCAGTATCACCCTGATCCCAAAACTGGAAAAATCCCCAACTAAAAAAGAAACTATAGGTCCATCACTTTAATGAACATACAAGAAAAAAATCCTCAACAAGATATTAGCAAACAGGGGCCGGTGAGATAGCTCAACGGCATAAGCGCCTGCCTGGCAAGCACGAGGTCCTGAGTTTGACTCCCGGTACCTACAGACCAAAAAAAGGGCCAGTGATATCACTTAGTGGCACGGGCGCCTGCTGGCGCGCGAGGTCCTGAGTTTGACCCCTGGTACCCACAAAAAAAAAGAAAAAAGATATTAGCAAATAGAATGCAGCATATTATCAAAAAGATGATACATCATGATTAAGTAGGTTTCATCCCAGAGATGCAAGGATGATTCAACATATGTAAGTCAATCAATTCATTACATCTCTTAAATGGAAGCAAGTTCAAAAACCACACGATCATATCAATAGATGCAGGAAAGGCTTTTAACAAAATTCAACATCCCTTCATGATAAAAACCCTCAAGAAAACAGGTACAGAGGGCCAGGGATATAGCTCAGTGGCACAGTGCCTGCCTGGCAAGTGTAAGGTCCTGAGTTCGAGTCCCGGTACCAAAACAAAAAAAAAGAAAGAAAGAAAGAAAACAGGTACAGAAGGACCATACTGAACATGATAAAGACTATTTAACACAAACCAACAGCCAGCAACATACTAAATGTAAAAAAACTAAAAGTATTCCCCCTAAAATCGGGAACAAGACAAGGATGTCCACTCTCACCTGTTGTATTCAACACAGTACTTGAAACATTAGCCAGAGCAATTAGGCAAGAAAAAGAAACAAAAGGGATACATAAAGAAAAGAAAGAACCCAAATTATCATTATTTGCAGATGACATGATACTCTACATAGAAGACCCAAAGAACTCCACCAGAAACCACTTAGAATTAATAATCAACTTCAGCAAAGTAGCAGGATACAGGATCAACACACGAAAGTGATCAACACATGAAAGTCATTAGCACAGGCCAGTGATATAGCTCAGTGGCATAAGCGCCTGCCTCGCAAGCACAAGGTCCTGAGTTTGACTCCCAGTACCCACATATAAAAAGAAAAAAAAAAGTCATTAGCACTTGTGTATACCAACAAATGAACGTGATGAGAAAGAAATTATGAAAACAATGCAATTCACAGTTTCTTCAAGAAAAATGAAATACTGAACCAGGAATTAACCTAATCAAGGAAGTGAAAGACCTCTACAAAGAAAATTACAGTACTCTGAAGAAGCAGATTGAAGAGGACATCAGAAAATGGAAAGATGTCCCTTGTTTCTGGATAGGTAGAAACAAGATTGTCAAAATGGCCATATTTTCTAAACTGTTCTACAGATTCAATGCAGTTCCAATCAAAATACTAAGAGCATACTTTACAGATCTAGAGAAAACAATCCTAAAATTCATATGGAACCAGAAGAGACCCAGAATAGCAAAAGTAATTTTGGGCAATAAGAACAAAGCAGGTGGCACAGCAATACCTGACTTCAAGCTATACTACAAAGCAATAGTGATAAAAACGGCATAGTATTGGAACAAAAACAGACATGGGGATGAACAGAACAGAATTGAGGATACAGAAACCTCCTCAGACATATTCAAATATTTATTCAAATCTTTGACAAAGGGGCCAAAAGCATATGTTGGAGGAAAGACAGCCTATTCAAGAAGTGGTGTTGGGAAAACTGGTTATGTTTGTAGAAGAATGAAACTAGATCCTTATCTTTCACCAAATACTAAATGAAAATCAAAGTAGATTAAAAGATCTAAACATGAAAACAGAAATATTAAACCTTCTGCAAGTTAAAATAGGTAAAACACTTGAGACATAGGTGTAGGAAAAGATTTTCTTAACAGAATCTCAATTGCACAAGAAGTAACAGCAAGAATCAACAAATGGGATTATATCAGACTAAAATGCTTCTGTACAGCAAAAGAATCAATCCATAGAGTGAAGAACCTACAGAATGGGGAAAAAATTCTGCCAGCTACTCCTCAGATAGAGGACTAATATCTAGAATATACAAAGAACTTAAACAAACTAAACCATCTAAAATTAAAGACCCAGTCAAGAAATGGGCTAGAGAAATGAACAGAGGACATAGCGAGATCCTGTCTCAAAATACCAAAAAAAAAAAAGAAAAAGAGAGAGAGATAAATAAACAGATATTTCACAGAGGAAGAAATACAAATGGTCAACAAATATATGAAAAACTGTTCACTATCTCTGGGCATTAGAGAAATGCAAATTAAAATAACACTAAGATTCCATCTTACTCTGGAAAGAATGGCAATCATTAGGAAATCAAACAATAACAAATGCTGGAAAGAATGGCAATCATTAGGAAATCAAACAATAACAAATGCTGGCATGGCTGTGGTGAAAAAGGAACCCTCCTACATCCCACCATTATGGAAATCAGTATGGAGATTTCTCAAACAACTGAAATTAGAAATTCCATACAACCCAGCTAGGTATCTTCCCCAAGGAGCTTAAGTCATCATACTATTGCAATACATGCATACCAATGTTTATAGCAGCACAATTCATAATAGCTAAATCCTGGAAGCAGCCTGTATACCTACCAACAGACAACTGGATAAAGAAAATGTGGTATTTATGTATAATGACATACTACTCAGCTATAAAGAATAACACATTTGAGACATTTGCAGGAAACTGGATGTGCCTGGAAAATATAATGTTGAGTGAAATAAACCAGACAGACAAGCCTAAATACCATATGGTATTTCTCATTTGAGTAAGGCAAAGTAAAAACATAGAAAATGATAAAGGATGGACAGAAAGGGCCAAGGGGATGGATCTCTTGCAATAGGGAAGTGGTCCAAGGGGACAAGGACAATGGGTGAGGAGGAGGGGAATGGGAAATGAGAGAAATAGAGATGTGCCATGTACAGAAACCTAATAACCCCAATTAATATAAACACTGTATGTCATAACATGAGCTAAGACAAATAACATAAAAAAGTATGAAAAAGGGGATAGGGGAACCTGAGGAGGGGGAAGGGGAGGGAAGGAGAAGGGGATTTTAAAAAAAAAGCTGTACTATGTACATGTAACCACACCCCAAGATGACTGTAAACTGAATGAATTGCAAACATGTACCAATAAAATTTTTTAAATATTTTAAAAAGAAGTTATGGATGATACCAGGAAAAAAGTGGGTGAAAGTATAAAGGGAGAGCATTAGATACATTTTAAATAGTAATATTTTTACTGTATACATTTAAGGTATAAAACATGATGCTTTGATATACATAATGAGTAGATCTTCGAGGTGATAGTAGTATAGTAATCCTCCCTCTCCCCTTCCCCATCCTCCATCCCTCAAAGGAAGCAGGGAAAAAGGAACAACTCACAAAGGGCTCCATACCTCGAAAGATATCCAGAATGTGCTTTCCCACATACCAACAGATGGTCTCAAAGTTGGGGAACTTGAAGAGGTCTGCTGTACTCAACCGCTTCTCAATCTCATAGGCTCTGGAAGGAGGAGAAAAACAACAAGGATCCATTTACTGAGTACCTACTATGTGTATCAGTTACTATTCTGGATGCTAGGCAACCACTATCTCCAATCCTGACAATGATCTTGTGAGATGCTACTTTAATATATTAGAAAATTTTGAACTCAAAGGTTATATGACTTGCCAAAATCACATAACTACTAAGTGAGGAAAAGGTGTTAATCCTCAAACTAAACATCAGCAGGAAGCAGGATCCATTCTTTTCTAATTGTCTCACCTCCTACTATGCTGCACTCCTCACTCTAGAGGAGATACTAAGGACTAGCAGACAGGAATGGCCAACTTTAGGACTCACTTGAGCTGCATTTCAATATTAAGGCTGTGTAAGAAGTTCCCTCCAAAGGCAAGGCAGTCCACAGGGGTCAGCACAGCATGAATCCATCCTGCAGTGTAACAAGGCAAAATTATAGTTGGCAGAGGGCCTTACTTCCTCTGAACAACTCCACTGCCTATTTAGCTCAACCTCAACTCCTTCAGAACAGTTAGCCTGAAGTTGGATATAGTGGCATGCACATATAATCCCAGCACTCTGGGAAGCTAAGGCAGGAGGACTGCAAGTTCAGGCCCAGCCTAAGAAACTTAGTGAGATTCTATCTCAAAATTTAAAACAATAAAAAGGGCTCAAGATGTAGCTTGGTGCAAAGGTATCTAGGTTCACTCCCCAGCACCTCACACACACACAAATAAAAAGGCCTGGCAGTGACACATAACATTCTTAGCTCTTCCTCTATCCCAACACCCAACTGGCCTGGTCTGCCATCATTATAACCCTGAACTGAATCAACCTCTGGGGTTAACAAACTTCTTCTATTTCCATACTGTCCACTTCAAAAATTGTTCTGTTGCCTTAACTATCTTCTCTCTTATTTTTAAGGATATCACCTCCTTGCCATAACTACTCCTTCTCCTTCTAACTTGGGCAAAACAAGAAGTTTTTGTGCTGGACAGACCTGGGTTCAATTGTGCCATTTCTTGGCAAAATATCTTTTTCAACAGGTTGGTTGTAGAGCTTGTACCCAGTTGGAACACAATTATACTCCTTGACCTTTACCTCCCTCCCTCTGTGACATTATATTTTTTTCTTAAATTTCTCCCATATTCATTTCCTCTTCTCCAACCATTATCTATCATATTGGCTGCTGTAGCAATACAAGCTGGCTTTTCCATACCACCTGTTCCCTAGGTGTCATCTAGAGATTCCTTGAGCACTTTGAGACACTTTCAGAGAACTGAAGACCAAAACACTTCCTGCAAATTAGTAAAACATAAATACCAATAGACTGTGATATACTCTATATGTATAATGTCAATAACTAGAGCAACCATTTAAAAAACTACAACAAATAGGCTGGGTGTGGTGGTGCACACCTGTAATCCGGCACTTGGGAGCCTGAGGCAGGAGGATTGCTTCAAGTTTTAGGCCAGCCTGGGCAACAAAGTGAGTTCAGGGCCAGCCTGAATTGCATAATGAAACCCTGTCTCAAAAAAACAAAAACAGGGCCAGCGATATAGCTCAGTGGCATAAGCACCCACCTGGCAAGCGCAAGGTCCTGAGTTCGACTCCTGGTACCCGCATTAAAAAAAAAACTATACAAATAAAAAATAACTAGAATAACTACTAAAAATCTATAAAACAGCTTAAACTAAAAATTCATATGAAAGGGGGCTGGTGAGATAGCTCAGCAGCATAAGCGCCTGCCTGGCAAGCGAGAGGTCCTGAGTTCGACTCCTGGTACTCACATACAAAAAAAGGGCTGGCGGTATCGCTCAGCGGCACGGGCACCTGCTGGTGCACGAGGTCCTGAGTTTGACCTCCGGCACCCACAAAAAAAAAAAAAAAAAAACTCATATGAAAATTCAAGAAATCCAGAATAGCCAAAATAATCTTAAAAAAAAAAAAAAAACTAACTTAGAGGACTGATATTTCACACTTTTAAAACTACAAATATATAACTGAGACAGTGTGGTATTGTCCTAAAGATACACATCAATGGAATAAAATTCAAGATCCAGTGTTATGGCTTACATCTAGATGTCCCCAAAGAAATGGGGACCTTTACATTCGTTACTATCAGGAACATAAAATAGTGTATACAACTGTTTTAGAAACTGGCAGTTCCTCAATAAGACAGTTATCGTATGACCCAGCAATTCCCCTCCTAAGTACACTACCTCCCCAGGAAAACTGAAAATACAGGATAAGTATCCCTTATCTGAAATGTCTGGGACCAAAACTGTTTTAAATTTCAGATTTTTTGAGACTTTGGAATATTCACATATGTACAATGAGATATCCTAGAAATAGGACACAAGTCTAAACATGAAATTTATTTATGATTTATATATACCTTCTCTACACATAGCCTGAAATAAATTTTATAAAATATTTTAGTGCATCTGTCTTTTGACTACAACCCATCATATGAAGTCAGGTATGAAATTTTCCACTTACGGCATCACATTGGTGCTCAAAACATTTTAGATTTTAGATCATTTCAGATTTTCAGGATGCTCATATTAAATTGATACAATAACTGTACATAAATGTTCACAGAAGTGTTATTCATAGTAGCCAAAAAGCAGAAACAATTCAAATGTCTATTAATTGATGAATGGATAAAAATATAATACATTCACACTATGTAATATTATTCAGCCATTAAAAAGAATGGAGCGCTGATAAATGTTGTAACATGGATGTATTTTGAAAACATGCTGCATGAAAGAAGCCAAACACAAAAGACAACATATTACATGATTCCATTTATATGAAATATTCACGAGAGGCAAATCCATATACAAAGTAAGTACAAAAGTAGTTGCCAGGGGCTGGCAGGAGGGAGGAATAAGAAGTGACTGCTAATGGGGAAAGGGCTTCTTTCTGAGACAGTGAAAATTTTCTGGTATTAGCAGTGATGGCTGCACAACCTTGCAAATATACTAAAAGCAACTGAATTATACCCTTGAAGTAGTAAATTTTATAGTATATGAATTACATCTCAATTTTTCAAAAGTAATTTAACTAAATGAAAATAAAAATTTATCAAAATGTGTATGCCACAGCTAAGTAAGTGCTAAGAGGGAATTTATAGCACTAAATGCTTACATTAGGAAAGAAAGTCTGAAATCAATACTCTAAGCTCCTATCTCAACTAGAAAAAGGAGATCAAAGTAAACCCCAAATAAGCAGAAGGAAAAATAAATTCAGAAATCAATAAAATTGAAAACAGAATCATAACAAAAATCAATGAAACAAAAGTGATTCTTGGGCCAGTGAGATGGCTCAGCGGCATAAGCGCCTGTCTGGCAAGCACGACGTTCTGAGTTCGACTCACAGTACCCACATACGAAAAAAGGGCCGGTGATATTGCTCAGCGGCATGGGCGCCTACTGGCGCGCAAGGTCCTGAGTTCGACCCCCGGTACCCACAAAAAAAAAAAGTGATTCTTACAAAGATCAATAAAGAACAACCTCTAGCAAGACTGACACAAATAAAAGGGCACAAATAACTATTGCCAGGAATAAAACACAGGATGTCTCAAAAGACCTGGAAGACATCAAAAGGATAACAAAGAAATGCTACAAACAACTCTACACACATAAACTGCAAGGAAATTATTTTTTTGAAATGCAGTCTCTCCATATTGCCCAGGCTGTTCTCAAATTCATGAGGTCAAGTGATCCTCCTACCTCAGACTCCAGAGTAGCTAGGACTATAGGCATGTGCCAAAGCAGCTGGCTTATACACATAAATTTGACAATTTAGATGAAATACATCTGGAGGTATAGCTCAGCAGTAGAATGTATGCCTGGTATGTGCGAGGCACTGGCTTTAATCCCCCACACAAGGAAAAAAGATAGATAAAATAGATCAATTCATTGAAAAGCACAGACTACCACAACTCATCTAATAAGAAATAGCTTTGGGGGGCCGGTGAGATGGCTCAGCGGCTTAAGCGCCTGCCCGGCAAGCGCGAGGGCCCGAGTTCGACTCCCGGAACCCACATACGAAAAAGGGGCCGGTGATATCACTCAGCAGCATGGGCGCCTGCTGGCGCGCGAGGTCCTGAGGTCGACCCCCTGGTACCCACAAAAAAAAAAAAGAAATAGCTTTGTAAAGATTAGGGAAAGTCACTGTTAATGAAAAACCTCCCAAAAAAGAAATCTTTAGGTCAATGTGATTTCACTAAAGAATTCTACCAAGCATTTCAAGAAAATTTAAGGCTAATGTAGCTGGGTGTGGTGGCGCACGCCTGTAATCCCAGCACTTGGGAGGCTGAGGCAGGAGGATCACCATGAGTTTGAGGCCAGCCTGGGCTCCATAGTAGGTTCAAGGCCAGCCTGAACTGCACAGTGAGACCTTGTCTCAAAATAAAACAAAACAAAACAAAACAAAACAAAAAAACTCTAATGCTGATTAAAGAAATCAAGGAAAATCTAAATAAATGGAGATACATACTGTATTCATGGAAGACTCAATCAAATTCACCCATGGCTGAAACAACTAGGAGACTTTTTCAAAATATATATACTAAAAACTCACCCTAGACCTAAGAATTCCAGGAGTAAAGCCCAAGCACATATTGTTTATTAATAAATGTCCCAGTCACCCCAGATCAAATTCATAGACTAGAATGTCAGTCTCCCAGTCACTATCCATAGTTATGGGGCTGAGAATACCGTTCTCTATTTGCCTGCCAAGTTGACATCAACCTAGTGCAAAGGAGTCCATCAACCTACTCCAGAACCATCCCTCCATCTGCAGCCTCCCCAAGCAATCATGCTCCCCAGTGACCACCACATAAATTTTCCTGATGTCTAGTTCTTGGCCTTCAGCTGATATGAGAGAGGTATCCCACATAATCACATTAATACATTATGGGAAGCAGTTGGCTGTGGTACCAAAAGCTCCCTTCTTTCTGCCCTCACGCAACCCCACCCCCACCCCAAGAGGTCCCAGGGAAGACCTGTAGGAATGAAAAGTGTCTGTCCTTGCTTCACGGAACACTTGTAGCACTTGTCCACCTGGTCCCCAAAGAACATCTCATTCTGATTAGAGGAGCTGCTCCAGCACTCAAAGAGAGTCAGATTAGCATTTGTTGGGCGAATCAGGTAGAATATCTTCTCACCCTGAAACAAAAAGAGGTTGAAGTGCCAAAAATACCAAGTGTTTTCAGAAAAAGTCCTTCAAGGATGCTCCAAAGGATATTCTCCCACATTCCACAACCATGGTAGTATGCCAGAGTTCTTTCTCAAATTCAACAAGAATCATTTTTATGTGAATCTGCACTTCATACTTTTGTTTCTATAAATTTGACAAAAACAATTTGGAAAGGACATTT
This sequence comes from Erethizon dorsatum, assembly GCA_028451465.1. Classification (NCBI taxonomy): domain Eukaryota; kingdom Metazoa; phylum Chordata; class Mammalia; order Rodentia; family Erethizontidae; genus Erethizon; species Erethizon dorsatum. The sequence continues at coordinate 45,395,629 of CM051842.1, forward strand.
CAAACAAAATTTTTCAGGTTAGGACAAATGTATACCACGTGCTCCTATTTTAGATGCAATGGCAAATGAAAAATAGCCTCTACAGATGAGGAGATCAATACTACCAGCTGTAGGAGAATTTAAGGCCATATTACTGATGAGAAGAAACCTGAAGTTGCCTTTAAATACCATTTACAGAGTGTTCCTACTCACCCCTGCAATCAAAGCTAATAAAAATTTAAAAGTTCAGTAATTGCCCAAGGACTTCTAGAAGATGATGTTAGGTGATTATTTGCTGGACGAACATTTTATTTCCTAATTGTGTTTTGTCTGGATAATCACCAGATAGACAATTTGGCAAAAAAATAAAAAACTCACCAACACAAAGATATACTCTAGATTGATGATTTAACCAATATTTCACAATAATAAATTCCAACACAAAAAGCATACTAGAAATATCTACTGTACAACTGGAGAAATTTGACAGCTCTGCAGATTAGTTGATAGTCTTATATCAATATTAATTTCCTGATTTTTAAATTTCCAGATTGTAATAACTATACTGTTATTATATTGAGAATATCTTTGTTTTTAAGATCTACTGAACTATCAGAGCTAAAGGGACATTCTAATCATTCTCAAATGTCTCAGAAAAAATATGCAATTATTTTGTTATGTTTGCTTTAGGGAAAAAGAAAATACAATAAAATGGTAACATTTAGATTAATAAAATGTTAACATCTGGGCAACCTGGAGATAGGCACACAGGAAATCTTCCCATTATTTTTGCAACTTTTCTATGAAAATGAAATTATTTAAAAATAAGAGTTAAATCTAATATTTGCATAACAGCACTTTCATTTACATGCTCAAATTTCTTCATGATAAACCTGTGGAAAAACTAGTTGAAGATGCATGATCATTTGGACAACAGCAATAATCTAAATTTACTGTTCTTTCTTGGCATTTCTTTTTTGTTTTGTTTTGTTTTTTAAAGCAGGGTCTTGCTATGTAATTCAGACTGGCTTTGAACTCAATACATAGCCCAGGATGGCCACAAACTCATGGCAACCCTCCTCCCTCAGCCTCCCAAGGGCTGGGATTACCAGCTCTCTTCCTTGACATTTCTGATAAGAAAACTAAAAGTGGTACTTCAGTTCATAAACTTAATTCTTCCCACGGTTCTGGTCATAAACCGAATTGGACGAGAATGCAATCAAATTTTCCATAAGGTCACCATTGAACCTGACCATTGAATTTGATTTGGTTCTTGTCCAATTCAGTTTGCGACCAGAATCATGGAAAGAATTAAGTTCATGAACCGAAGTATCGCTGTAGTATAAGCAATAGTAAAATATAGTCAAAATTGTTTAAGAAATGTTTTCCCAAAGGCAAAAATCCTTTATAGTCACTGAGAATGCTCCAATTACAAAGTTATAATAATCACTAAAAAGAAAACAACAGGAATCATGACTAAAAAAGACTTCATATATGTTCTATTTTGACTGGGGTGCAGTTAAAGGACCATATACAATTGTCAAAACTCATCAAACCGTAACTTTAGAATAGATAGTCAGAACAGGGAGTGGTGGTACACATCTGTAATCCCAGCGCCCAGGAGGCTGAGGCAGGAGGATCACCACGAGTTCGAGGCTAGCCCGGGATAAGTGAGACTCTGTCTCAAAAAACAAAACAAAACAAAAGACAGTCTATGGTATATAAATTATACCTTAATAAAGCTGGGGGAGGGGAAGTTTTGCATGTTAGGAATTTCAAAAGTAAATATGGATATTTCTATACATGTTGGTGGGAGTATAAATTGGTTCACTGAAAGAGGTAACAGCTGGGAAAACCTTAGGTATCTGCTGTTACTCAAATTTTTTGATTAAGCATCAAAACTATAAAGTACAGACAGGCTATGATCAGGCAAGAGTAGTTACATAGAAATGTCACACAAATAGACTCTGAGATGCAGGGGGGCCTGAGCAGCCTTGTTTTGTGCCAGCACTGACACAAGCAGAGAGGCCTGAAGTCTGGATGCTCCCAGAAGTCATATCCATGCCTACCTTGAGCACATGGTACCATACTGAGGTGCCACCAAAGTCAATGTGAAAATCTGTGTAGCTATCCCGTACACTCATGAGGCAGTACTTCTGCACATTGGGTCTCTCAAACACACTCTCCTCTGGCCACAAATTCTCAACCCATGACAGCTTTCGAACAATCTTAGGTGTCTCCACAAGGTTAGAAAGCCTAGCGAGGAAGGGGTAGAAGTAAATGTCAGCAGTCTGGAAATTGAAAGTTGAAGCATGGATAAAATACCTGTATCTCATGAGGGCCAGATGAAAAATAACAAGCTCTTCCCACAGAATCCACAAAGGCACACAGAACATTAATTTCTGTAAGTCTGGTCAGCATCTTCATTCCACTCAGCCCCTAAAATCCAAAGTTCCAGTTCTACACCCTTCCCCAGTAAAAAGTGGCCATTTACTCCAATAAATACTTATACTCCCTACCCCAGTATACTCACTTGGCACGTATACTCACTATAACAGTTACTGTATCATCTCCATCTCATAGTAGGGGTTTCTCATAATGAGAAACCTTTTGGGTTTCAGTTTCAGGTAAAAAAAGTGTTTCTCTGAAACTTCCGGTTGTTTCTATTCTATGTAAAATCACATTGGACTCTCCTCTTTGTTCTAACCTTCAGAAGATTTAGTGAAAGCTCTACAGTTGAGCTCCATTAACGATTCAGACATTCATATGCACATTTTATACACAGAGTACCTACTAGATGCAGCCTATTTCACAACCTTTATCTTCCTTTTGTTCCACTTTTCTCTTCCCCATAGCCCCCTCCATCTTTGCAAGCTACCTCAAATAGTCTTTCAGGATGAAGTGAGGTATAAACAAACACAGTTTTTAAAACACCTTCAGGTTGTTTAATCTTGCATCTTAAAGACAATAGCAAGGGTTTTAATACTGTACTATAATTAATACTAAGATATTACCACTGTGGGAAATTGGCTGCAGAGTAAACATGACCTTCCTGAATACTTTTTTGCAACTTCCCATGAATCTACAATTATTTCAAAGTTAAAAGTTAAAAATATAAACAGTAAGCTAAGGACAAAAAGATATGTTGTGATTTCTTGGTATTTCCCACAGTTCTGAGCAAAAAGATCATATATACATACACATATATACACACACAGCCAGACAGAATCATTTACAGGTTATAATATAGCTTTTTCTTTTTAAATTCTCCTTAGAGAAACTACTTGGGGATAATTTTAGTGAATCTATTTTCAGGTACAAAGGACTTATCCTGGCAGACAGTGACCATGCCACAACATAAATACCAGAAAAGGATCAAAGAAATCTACCCTAGATTGTGAAGAAGCCAGAAATTAACTAAAACAGATACTGAATAATCTAATGTTAGAAATTGTAGAGAAGAAATACGACTCAGTTGTCATGACATGAGCAGCTACCCTAGAAAGTATAACTCAGTTCCCCATCCCAAACAAACAAACAAACAAAAAAAAAAAACACCAGGGAAAAAGGAAAAGAACATAGATATATACTCAGTATACCACAAGTTCAAGACACTTTATCAGGAATTTTTGTTACCACTGCCCTCCTACCTGGTATCAGAGAATTCCAAACTGATGACATTGAGGACTTTCTCCCTCTTCCCACTGTAATAATATTTCACAAAGTCACCAAGCTTCATCTTGCAGTCAGCCTGGCGGGCCACATCAATCACATCAATTTCTTTGTCAGAACCTGGAGTAAAGAAATGGGTTTTAAATTGTACCAATAAATAAATTTTAAAAATGGGTTTGTATCAAGTGGTCTCAGGGACTAGGGAAGAATCTTATCCCCTCACCAGTTCCTAGAATGGCCTTATACTCAAAACTTCTATTGAGCTGAGTGTGCTGGCACACACACCTGTAATCCTAGCACTCTGGAGGCTGAAGTGGGAGGATCGCCTTGAGTTCAAGGCCAGCCCAGGCTACATAGTGAGTTCAAGGCCAGCCTGAACTACATAATGAGACCCTGTCTCAAAAACCCAAAAACAAACAAACAAAAACAAAAACAAACCTTCTATTGACAAACACAGTATATGTGTATGGGGGAGGCTGGGTATGAAATCTATCACACTCTCCTTGGACCTATGTGGTAGGTGCAGGCCTGCTAGGGCTATGGAATTACCTAACACACAATCCCACACATAGTGCAGTCCAGCTGACTAGGCCCTGCTTCCGTATTTATTTTCTCCCTCTCTCCCCAAACACACATGCCCAGAAGATAACTAGCATGTAAGGATAACAGTCAAAAACTCTCATCTTAAGAGATAACAGAAAGACTACAATGCTTAAAACTTCCCAAGTGAAAACACATGGCTCAACCTCATTTTGTGTGGTCTACGGATAAGGAAGGAAGAGGAAACTAGGATTCTGGCTCTAGCTTTACCAAAGAATGACTCTGGTGAAGGCATTTCACCTCAGATTTCAAACATGGCTAGAAAGGAAATACAAAAGGTGAATTGGAGGGGAAGAGACACAGATATTGACAGGAGTGGACAATGTCACAGTTAAAGAGGATCTGTAATGTCTTACCAACATAGTGTTCCACATCCCGCACAGTGAATGATGGTGAGGGCAATGTCATCCCCAACCCATCCTTCTTCAAGACCAAGATGGGCACACTGAAGCTATTCTCTTCCAGAAATTCCACAGTCAGCTGACTTCCAGTGGGCTTCAGAATCACTTCGTCTGAGCTGTGGGCCACAAGAGAGAAATATTAAGCATGAAGGCTCTGCTCACAAAAGGTCTTATTGGCTGCCATCACTCACTCAAGAAGTGGGGTCTTCCCCAGGAGGTCTTATATGAGCTGACAATGGCATAAATCTCATGTGCCAGGGAGGAAATGAACTGGCCAGGGCAAGAGGAAAAGGGGCTGGATATAGCTCAGTAGTAGAGTGCTTGTCTAGCATGTGCAAGGCCCTGGGTTCAATTCCCAGCACCACACACACTAGGTATGAGGCAAAGTCACCGAGAGAAGTGGGGAATAGCCTGTCAAAATGGTATTATTCTCTAGATGACAAATGAAGAAATGAGTCAATGTCCTGCCTAGGAACAAAAGATATATCTATCAAGTTTGGCTGATTTGGTCTATCCCAAACAGAACCTCCAATTAAATACATTAACCAAAAAAAGAAAAGACTGATTTAAAAAGCAATTTTTACAACCACTTTCTCAACACACATACTTAATAAGAAAGAAGGAGTTTTTGAAAAAAATCAAGCTGGAAAAAAGACAACAGATTAGCTGGGGATGTAGTTCAGTGACAAAGCATGTCATTAGCATGCATGAGGCCCTGGGATCAATCCCCAGCACCAGAAAGAAAGAAAAGGAAAGATAATAAGACTATTTGACAAGTTGTGTTGCAACAAGCATATTAAACTCAATGTCTATCTCACTTTTTACATATTCTAGATACTAAAGACTAAAAGACTAAATTGTAAACAGTAAAGCCATAAAAGCAGTAGAAAAACCATGGGGGAGAAGACTCAGTAGTCACTAAAAATAGTAATAAATTAATTTAACTATATAGAAACTAAAATTTTCTGCAAGGAAAGCTGTTATAAATCAATAAATATATAGATATATATATGTATACATACACATACACATATATATATATATATACACATATATACATACACATACATACATATACACATACACACACACACACACATATAGTAACCCAAGCTGAGCATGATGGTACACCCCAGAGGTTGAGGCAGGAGGACTGCCACAAGTTAAAGGCCAGCCTGGGTTACATACGGAGTTCAAGGCAGCCTAGACTACATTGCAAGTCCCTTTTCAAAAAACCAAAAAAATAAATAACACAATTGAAAAACTATCAACACAAGCACATAGTTAACAGAGAAAGAAATAAAAATACAAATGTACAAAATCTATTTACAGCTGGGCATGGAGGCACACGCCTCTAATCACATCACTTTGGGAGGCTGAGGCAAGAGGATGGCAAGTTCAAGCTCAGCCTGGGCAACTTAGCAAGGCATTTTGTCTCAAGATTTTTTTTAAAAATCTATTTACCTTCTTCATAATTAAAGTAATGCAAGTGGAAACAATGATGAACAATGTTGGGCAGAGAATCAGCAACTTCACACATTCTCTGTGATAGTATGAAATGGTACAACCACCAGAGAAACAACCCGCAGTATTTATAAATATACCTATCACATATGCAAAAGTTAAGTATAAAGATATTCACTGCAGCATTTTTTCTAACAACAAAATGCTGGAATCAAATATTTATCAATAGAGGATTGCTTAAATAAATTGTATATCCATACAATGTAACACTAAATAGGCATGAAAAATAATTAAGAACACCTGTAGGAGATATAATTAAAAAATACAGTAAATATTTAAATATAAACAAATTTATTAAAGTAAAAGACACATTGCCATTAATCCCCCTCAAAATACTCCCCATTGCTTTGAACACACTTATCCATCAGTCTTGCCACTTTCTGAAGATGTTCTGGAAGTCCCTTTTGGTAAGTGCTTTCAATTGCACTGTTATAGCTACCTCTACGCCCTGAATCAATTCAAAACGTTTACATTTCATGGTCATTTTGACGTGGGAGAAGAGCCAGAAATTACACTGTAACAGATTTGGTGAATAAAATGCATAAGGACACAATATAATGTTTTTATGAGCCTGCCTTTATGTTGAATGGCATTTGGCAGTAGCATTCACCAATGTTTTGATCATATCTTGTAAAGATACTCATCAAAGAGGACTTACAGAACTGCTTCAAAAAGTAGCAAGAAGATGGGATAAGTGTGTTCAAAGCAAAAGGAAGTATTTTGAGGGAGACTAATGGCAATGTATCTTTTACTGTGATCATTTTTTAAATTTAAACATTCACCATGGTTTTTTTTTTGTTTTGTTTTTGGTTTTTTTGGGTACCGGGAATCGAACTCAGGGCCTCGCACTTGCCAGGCAGGCGCTGAGCCACTGAGCTACATCCCTGGCCCTCACCATGTATTTTTATCACAACTCATATATATGCTATGAATAGATCTTCAAGATGCATAAGTTAAGATTTTTAAATAAAAATATGATATTTTAATTTGTGTCAAAGAAAAGCATATACAAGCACATATATGTTTGTGTATGCAAAAATTAATTTTGAAAGAATGCACAAGAAATTGGTTGGCTTAGGAGAAAGGACCTGAAGGATTTGGGGTAGAGAAGAGACTCAAGACCTTTAAATAAATTCAACAAAAATAGTAAGTTGAAGAGATAATCCAAGTAACACTTTAATTATGGGAAACCTGAAATTCAAGTAACACCTTAATTACAGGGAACCTGAAAATGGTCCAATAAATTTAAAACCAGGCAAGAGTTATTTATTCATTAATTTTAAAATTTACTATTTTGTTCAATTCAATATATATATTAATTTATTTTAATAAGGAAGGTTTAATTAAAATTTTTTGATTGAAAAAGAAATATATGACATTCAAATTTTTTTTCATTTTTAGGTTTCCTTTTCTGTACAATAAGACAATTAAATTTACTGAACATTAAGACTCCTTCCAGTTCTAGCTTTCCTGGAGTACATGTAAATATCCTCTCCTGACTTAGGGAGAACACTGCTTCCCAACTACAAGAAATTTTTTATTGTTGTTTTTATTGTTTTTGGAGGTACTGGGGACTGAACCCAGGGCCCCATACATGCTATGACAAGTTTTTATAAGTGGACCCAAATGTACTATGTACATCAAATGGAATTCTCTAGCTGTTTCTCAGAAACTGACCAAAACAGAAGTTCCCTCCCCAGAGGGAACTTGGAGGGTCCAAAAGACATTCACCAATGGAGGAAGAATCTAATGGCACAGCGAGCAGGGAAGCTGGGAAGAGATGAGTCTCAGCCTCTCCGGGCTCCTTATTCACCAGCTCCTAAAGCAGGGGTCCTCACCTGTCAAAAGTCCTACTCCTCAGCTCTCGAATGAACATAGGGCTCCCAGTCTTCACAGGCTTCCCTTTGTGTGTATCATGCCCCTTTGAAGATCCACGCCGTTTTTTCACTACACCAGAAAAAACATGAGATCATGAATCAGAAAGGCCATGCATGAAGTATAATTGCAAGAACAGAGGCCTCACAGATCCTTCCTCTCTTCCTATCTAACAATCCCTCTGAGAATCTGGAGTCTAAGAGTCCCTCAGAGACTAGGAATGCTCCTGGTGAAGATGGGTGCTTCCTCTATGCAATCCCTAGGAACAGGGGGACTAAAGCTATGCAATTCTGTCTTCTCAGTGAGGCAGCTTCGGGTCTGCAGGGACTGCATAAGCTTCTTCTATTTCTTGAAGATGATGAATTTGAAGTACTTAGGCAAAGGCAATTATATCTGCAAGGTACCTCTGCTTTTGTCTCTCCTCTGGACAACCTTTTGATAGAAACCATATAATCTACTTACTAACGGAGGGCCCATGTAAGATCTCACAGTTGGGGCAGTGGTAGAGGTCAATTTCAGCAGCCTTCTCCTCTTCAACACCAACACAACTGGAAAGAAGAAAACCAAGACCGTTTTAATTTTCTTTTTTATAAAGTCTAGAATAGTGTTGTCCAGTACACTATTAGTACATGTGGCTATTTACATTTAAATTAATTAAACTTCAGGAAATTTAAAATGCAGTCCCTCTACCACAATAGCTGTATTTCAAATGTTCAGTAGCCACATATGGTTAGTAGCCACCATATTGAGCACATTATGAAATAGTTTCATCCATGCAAAACTTCTACTGGTCTAAAAAATTATAACAGAGCTACACACTATTAAGCTTAAGGCTCAGAAAACTCAAACCTAGAAAAGATTCTAGAGCAGTGTTATTTAACAGACATATACTATGAACGAAATATGTAATTTTAAATGTTATAAACAGCCATGTAAAGAAGCTAAAAAGAAACAGGTAAAATTAGTTTTAATAATATTTAAACCAATATATCCAAAATACTATTTCAACATATAACCCGGATTTTAAACTTTACTGAGGTATTTTATTACATAAAAAACATTAAAAATATTTTATAGTCAACAGTACTTTACTGAGATACTTTGTTACATGAAAAACACTAAAAATATTTTATAGTCAATAGTGGTTGTAAATAAAGGATTACAGGTAGACTTTTTTGCCACCTTATCTGTATTTTCTACATCTCTACAATGAACTTGTGTTATTCATTGCATATTATAAAGTTTAAAAAAGATGTACTGTGTTTTGAAATTTAGAGTTTTGCATGTAGTCAAGCTGGTAATCTCACAAAATTAAGCCCTTCTTTTATCAGGGAAGGCAGCAGCAGTCCTTTAAAGAACTTCCGGGGGCCGGTGAGATGGCTCAGTGGCATAAGCGCCTGCCTGGCAAGCGCGAGGTCCTGAGTTCGACTCCCGGTACCCACATAAAGGAAAAAAAGGGCCGGTGATATCGCTCAGCGTCACAAGCGCGTGCTGGCAAGCGCATGGTCCTGAGGTCGACTCCCAGTACCCACATTAAAAAAAAAAAAAAAAAAAAACTTCTGGCTAGGATTAAATTCCTAAAATCTTTGGTCAGCTATTCACAGCAGGGAGCATAAAATATGGCAGGGCTCAAATTGTTTCAGTCTAGATCAGTGGTGGCGAACCTATGGCACACATCCCACAGCAAGCTGTTTGTTATCATTGAAAGCTCTAAAACGTTGGCCATCACTGGTCTAGATCATGCTCATAAACTTGCTAGAATTACAGGCATGTGCCACCACACCTGCCTTAATTCACTTTATAAAAAGACTTATCAATTACACACTGGAATTAAAGGGGAAAAAGAAACCTAATCCTTTGCCACAAAAAGTCAAAGGAACACTATGCTAGAACCCTATCTAATTAAAGCTGCACATTCTCCCTGATGCTACTAACTCAGGGCTGGGCTCTAAATAAACATCTCCCTCACCCTCCAGTGAGATTTCAAGATCATGTCTCCTCTACCCTTATGTAAGCTCTCCAACTCCTCTGACTTTCAACCATATAGTCATACTACCTCATATTCTTCTTCATCATTGCCAGTTACCCATCTCACTAACATACCCTTCACTTGCAATCCGCCTACCTCAGCCTCCCAGAGTGCTGGAATTATAGGCATATGCCACCATGCCCAGTAGTACCCACCTTCTTTATTTTTTTTTTAATTTTTATTAGTACATTTGAACTGCATAATTATTACATTCCTCACGGGGAGTTGGTACATGTACATAACACATCTTAAATTTTTACACCCCTTTCCCCCCTGCATCCCTCCCTCAATCTCTTGGTCCCCTTCCCTTTTACAAAAGATCTATATCACCCTCTTCCTATTACTCCCTTTTATTTTGCTTTTTATTTATATTTAGGGGTTTTCATACAAGAGAAATCATGCAATATTTAAGCTTGTGTGTCTGACTCATTTCACTTAACATTATGGTACCAAGAGGCATCCATTTTCATACAAATGACTCAAGTTTATCCTTCTTTATGGTAGAATACTACTTCATTGTGTATAACAATCATTTTCTTTACCCATTCATCTGTTGGTGAATACACAGGCCTCTTCCAATATTTTTATGAATTGTACTTCTATAAATATAGCTACGTATGTATCACTGTAATATGATTTTTTTAACTCTTTCAGGAAGATACTTAGAAAGGGAATAGTGGGGTTGAAAGGAATCTAGTTTCAGTTTTCTGAGGAATCTCCATACTGATTTCCATAATGGGTATATCAGCTCACATTCCCACCAACAAAGTAGAAGTGTTCCTTTTTCACAACAGCCTCACCAGTATTTGTTAATATTTGATTTCTTAATGATAGCCATTCTTTCTGGAGTAAGATGGAATCTCAGTGCTATATCAATTTGCATTTCTCTAATGGCCAGAGATGTTGAACATTTCTTCATGTATTTATTGGCCATTTATATTTCTTCTGACAAGTGTCTGCTCATTTCAGTTGGCCATTTTTTGATTGGGTTTTTTATTTTTAGAGGTCTAATTTTCTTGAGCTCTTTATTTACTCTATAACCCTAACCAAAGAGCATAGGTCATCATACACAGTGATACTTGCATACCAATGTTTATAGCAGCACAATTTGTAATAGCTAAATCCTGGAAGCAGCCTGTATACCCATCAACAGATGACTGGATAAATAAAATGTGCTATCTATGTATAATGGAATACTACTCAGCTATAAAGAAAGACAAACTTGAGACATTTGTAGGAAAATGGGTGTACCTGGAAAATATAATGTTGAGTGAAATAAATCTGACACACAAGCTTGAATACCGTATGGTAGCCCTCATTTGAGTGAGGCAAATAAAATGATAAAAGATGAATAGAAAGGGACATGGGGACAGATCTCATCCAAAAGCGAAATGCTCCAAGGGAACAAGGAGAGGGGGAAGGGGAAGGGGAAGGAGAAATGACAGGAATAAAGCTGGGCCATGTACAGGTACCTAATAGCCCCAATCAATGTAGAAAGTATAAGCCATAACATGTGCTAAGAAAAAAAAAAGTATCAACAGGTATGAAAAAGGTGATTGGGGAACCAGAGGAGGAGGAGAAGGAGAAAAGGAGAAGGGGATTAAAAAAAAAATGAGCTTTAATATGTACATGTAACCACTCCCCAATCTGCTATGATTATAAACTGCATGAATTACAAACATGTACTCATAAAATAAAATAAAATAAAATAAAATAACGACTGCTTTCACTGTGCCTCACACGTTCTAATATGTTGTACTGGCTTTATCATTTGATTCAAGGAACTGTCAAAGAATGTGTACTCTGTTGTTAAGTAGCACACTTTATTAAGTCCATCTGTTCAAAGGTTTGGTTCAACTCTGATATTTCTTTATTGATCTTCTTATCTAGTGACCTACTTGTGACAGTGGATATTGAGGTCCCTCACTATAATTGTATTGATGTTTATCTGATTTTTATGTCTACTAGTGTTTGTTTTATTAAGTTGGGTATACCGGTATTTGGTACGTATGTGTTCATTATCATTATCTCTTCCTGTTGAATTGTTCCCTTCACCAATATGTAGTAACCTTCTTTGCCTCTTCTGATCAGTTTTGGCTTGAAGTCAACTTTCAGAAAATAGGATAGCTACTCCTGACTTTTCTTGGGTTCCCACTCGTATGGAATATTGTTTTCTGGCCTTTGATTTTTAGACCATGAATTTCATTTTGGAATAAATGTGTTTCTTGTATACAGCACATCCTTGTGCTTTGTTTCTTGATCTGCCAATTTGTTTCTGCCAATTTTTATCTTTTGAGTGAGGAATTGAAGCCATTCACATTGACAGTTATTACTGAAAGGTATCAACTTATGCCTGTCATTGCATTATTTTCTGCTGCTGATTCCCTTTCTTTCCCCTTCTACTTAACTGTTCACCCTGCCTGCCATATTCATTCTATTACACTTTTTGGCACTGTTGGCTTCATTGTCTCTTTCTAGGATATCCTTGAGAAGTTTTTGGAGTGCTGGCTTGACAGTCATAAATTTCTTAAGGTGCTCTTTGTCATGGAAAGATCTTATTTCTCCATCAATTTTGAAAGATACTTTTGCAGGATATATCACTCTTGATTCAAACTTGTTTTCTTTTAGGGCTTAAAACACTTCACTCCAAATTCTCTTGGTCTTTAAGGTTTGTGCTGAGAAGTCTGCTGTAATTCTAATGGGTTTACCTTTATGAGTGATTTGTTGCTTTTCTCTAATAACCTAAGATTCTGTCTTTGTGTTGGACTTCTGGGATTTTGAATGTAATGTATCATGGAGAAGTTCTTTTCTGACCATGGTTATTTGGGGTTCTATGTGCATCACTTTATCTGTATGTTAAATTTTTTCCCATACTTGCAAAGTTTTCTGCTATGATTTCTATAAGCAAGTTTTCAATGGCATTTGTGCTGATTGTTCACTAATTCCAATTAATCTTAGGTCTTTTTCATCATCTAGCAGCTGTTGGGTCCATTTCTCATGCTCTCTTATTGTTTTTAAAGTACTGTAGGGCCGATGAAATAGCTCAGAGGCATAAGCGCCTGCCTGGCAAGCGCAAGGTCCCAAGTTCGGCTCCTGGTACCCACATACGAAAAGAGGACCGGTGATATCGCTCAGCGGCACGGGCGCTTGCTGGTGCGCGAGGTCCTGAGTTCGACCCCCAGTACCCACAAAAAATAAATAAATAAGTAAATAAATACTGTATCTCTGAGTATATGGTCACAGGCATCAACCATATCTTTAGGTTCTGATACTGTCCTCACAATGGTCACTTCCATTGCTCATGCTTTCAACAGAATTTTGAATCTCCTGGATTTCTGTATGCTATCTTTTCATGGACTCAAATTCTTTTGTTACTCTATAAAACTTCTATTTTTATTAATATATGTTTGCACTGCATAATGATTACATTCCTCGTAAGTTGGTACATGTACATAAAAACATCTTAATTCTTTTTTATCCACATACCCCTTTCCTCCATCTATGTATGTTTATTATTTATTACTGTGTGCAATACATAATGTTTACATTCCTTATGAGAAGTTGATACATGTATATCCTGTATCTTAATTCCTCTTTTCATCTCCTTTTCCTTCCCCCCCTCCACCCATCCCTTCACCTCCTTCCCTTTTTTTGGACATGTTTACAATACATACTATTTACATTCCTTGTATGGAGTTGGTACATGTACATAACGCATCTCAATTCCTTTATTTTTTTCATCCTTTATCCCTCCCTCTGTCCTTCCTCCCTCTGTCTCTTGATCCCCTTCCCTGCTGACAATGATCTATCTCCCTACTCATGCACTCTGCAGAGGGTGCCGGGGCAGGGGGCCAGGTACTGTCACCACTATGCCATGGAAAACCAATACCTTCATCCATGAATAAAGATCTGAAACAACATACTTTTCATCCAGGCATGGTGGTGTATCCCTGTAATCTCAGCACCTGGGAGACAAGCAGGAGTATTGTGAGTTCCAACCCAGCCTAGGCAATTTAGTGACTTAGCAAGATTTTGACTCAAGGGGGTGGGTGGCCTAGAGATGTAGCTTAGTGTGCAAAGGGCATGGTTCAATACCTAGCACCATAAAAAGAATCTATTTTTCTTTCTCTCATTTAAATATCAGAAAAATCCAAGTCAATTTCTAGTTTCCTACAACAACCTTGACCAGACAGAACACAATCTATAAAACCAATAGTGGAGCCACCCACCATTCTTACCAGTGGTTCCCCCGCCTCCAAATATATAGGTCTTAGAAGAGTGCAAAGGACACTGAGCAAATTCCAGTATACCTGGGAGGTTTCTCTTTTGTCCACCCAATAGAGGGACATGAGTTTGCTATATAATAGACTTCAATAAATTCTGAATGCACCAATAAAATAAGTTCGTATCAACTGACCTGTACACGAAAACAGGTTGTTATTTCTATCTCCCAGAAAAACCAACCAAAGAACTCTCCTGTCACCACTACCCCCAAGTCACTGCTCCATTGCTGTTTCCCTTTATACCAAACTCCCCAAAATGGAATCATCCTTGATGCTTTTCTTTCACAGTCCTAATCCAATCTATCAGCAAATCCTGTATCAATACATGTTGAAAATCTAACATGTTTTATGCTGCAAACAACCACTATCTTAACTAGACCAGTGCTTCTCAGATTTTAGGGAATACAAGAAACATCTGAAAGCCAGGCAAGGTAGTGCATGCCTGTAATCCTAGCACTCAGGAGGCTGATGCAGAAGGGTCACCATGAGTTCGAGGCCAGCCAGGGCTACATAATGAGTTCAAGGCAAGCCTGAACTACACAGTGAGACACTGTCTCAAAAAGAAAACAAAAACAAACAACTCAAACTGGGCATGGTGGCGCATGCCTGTAATCCCAGCACTTAGGAGGCTGAGGCAGGAGAACTGCTGGGAGTCTGAGGCCAGCCCATGCTACATAAGCAAGTTCAAACCTGAACTACAGAGCAAGGTCCTGTGTCAAAACAAACAAAAACCCTCAAAAATAAAATTGAGCTAGGAGTGTAGCTCAGTGCAAAGGCCGTGGGTTTAATTCCTAGCATGGAGGGGAGGAGAGGGAAGATATAAGATCTACAGAGTTTGTCAAAATATAGATTATTGGGCTTTACCCTAACCCTAACCCTAGAGATCCTGCTTCAATAAGTCTGGGCCAAGCCCTATAAATGTGTATTTCTAACAAGCTCCCAAGTGATGTGGATGCTACTGATCCAGGGATCACACTTTGAGGAATAAGAGTCAACTGCAGCTCTCAAATTTTCCCTGCTTCCACCCTGGTACCTCACTGTCTTAGCTACTTTTCTCAATGCTGAGACAAAATACCCGACACCCAAAGTTAAAGAAGGAAAGTTTTATTTAGCTCACAGCTTGAAAAGGTTTCAGCCCATAATCAGCTGGCTCCAAGGCAGGGTGGCACACGGCAGAGGGGCAACAGTTTGTGGTCACAGAAGACAGCAAAAGCAACAAGAGAGAATAGACAAGCCTCTTTCTGTCCCTTATATTATATCCAGTCTACTGGGACTAGGGCAGTGTCAATCCAATCAGTGGACTGATCCAGCAATCACTCACTCTTAATTCCAGCACCCTTAATCCCAACACTGCACTATGAATCAATCACACACTCTAGATTCAGCCACCTCCAAAAAAATCCCTATGACCACATGAGGCTTTGGGGGGACATCTAGACACAAACTATAACATTTTGCCCCTGGCCCCCCAAAGACTCATGCACATCCCTTCATGCAAAAGACATTTAGTCCATCTCCAAGAGTTGTCAGAGACCTAACAGTTTCAGCATTGCTGAAAAGTCCAAGTCAAAAGTCTCCTCTGACATTTAAGGCAAACTCTTAGCTGTGAGCCCCTGTACAAATGAAAAGAAAGTTAAACACTTCCAACATTCAATGGTACAAGATAGATATTTCCATTCCAAAAGATACAAACGGGGGATACAAAGGATTGGAACAAAAGCAAGTCCAAAATCCAGCAGGGCAAACATTAAGTCCTGTAGTTCCATGTGCAGCATCTGAGGCAATCTGTGGCAAGATGTGAGCACCAAAGGGCTTGGGTGGCTCTGCCTCCCTTCTGGTGGTTGTAGCTCCCATGGCTTCTCTCTTGGGCCCACTCTGCTCTTTCCTTGCAGTTTTCCTCAGATGATCCACGTTCCTGGCTTCTCCAAACTTCTTGGGTCTCCACTGCACCTTTAGCTTCACATTCACAGCTTCACACACTGTCCTCTTAGGGGCACACTGTCTGGCCTCCCAGGCCTTCTGAAATCTGGGTGGAAGCCTTCCTGACCCCACAGCTCTTCCATTCTGCATGCACCTAAAACCAGTGCCATGTGAATGATGCCAAGGTCTGCTGCCAGCTGGAGCAGTAGCCAGGCTTCCTTCCCTCTTGGCTATAGGGGTCGAGTGCCTGGACCACTGAGCACTCTGAATCCAATTCTGAGAAACAAATTCTCTAGGCCACTGCCATTCTGGAACATGGTGCTTCAGGATTTCTTCTCAAAGCAAAGTCTTTCACTTTTGCAATTTTGAGGATGCAGAGGGTGGAGTCCTGCTGTTTCTTGTGATGCTCTCAGGCCATCTTTTCTGTTCTGTTCTTTCTCAGCAATCAAGATCTCCTCTGCTCTATCTTTGCAGTCCACAGCTTTACTGGAGCTTCCTTTCTGGCCAAACTCACAACATTTTGAATCATTCTGCTGGGCTCTTTGCTCTTGATTCTCAACATAAATCTGGCTAAAGCCCCCAACAGCAGCCATGCCACTGCCTCAACATTCAACTGCCTTGAAATTTCTTCTGCCAGATTAATTAGTCTGCTGCCCCTAATCTCAGTCTCAGGCAGTCTTTGTACACCAGCAAAATGGAGATGAACTTTCTGCCAAGACATAACACACATCATCCAGAGTCCAGTACCCAATACAGTCCTTCTTCCCAGCAGAAACCTCCTGAGCCTGGTCCTTCCCAGCTTTCTCGTCTTCTGAGCTCTGACCAGAATCTCCCATACAGTACAGCCTAAGGCATTCCAGCGCTACTTTTTCATCCGGCATCTCCAAACCTTTCCAAATTCTTCCCACAAGCCATTCCCAAAGGCTCCTGAACCACATGGTCAGGTATAGTCACAGCAACAACCCCACTTCTCTGGTACCAAATTCTGTCTGAGTTACTTTTCTCATTGCTAAGACAAAATAGCCAACACCCAAAATTAAAGGAGGAAAGTTTTATTTAGTGCACAGTTTGCAGAGGTTTCAGTCCATAATCATCTGGCTCCAAGGCAGGGTGGCACATGGCAGAGGGACAACACTTCATGGTCACAGAAGACAGCAAAAGGAACAAGAGAGAGCAAGATAAGTCTCTCTTTGTCCCTTACATTGTATCCAGTCCACTGAGACTAGGGCAGTGCAAAAGCAACAAGAGAGAGTAAGACAAGCCTCTTTTTTGTCCCTTACATTGTATCCAGTCTACTGGGACTAGGCTGGTGCCAATCCAATCAGTGGACAGATCCAGCAATCACCCACCCTTAATCCCAGCACCCTTAATCCCAGTATTGCACTACAAATCAATCACACACTCTAGATTCAGTCACCTCCAAAAAATCCCTATGACCACATGAAGCTTTGGGGGGACATCTAGACACAAACCATAATACTCACCTTGAGTCTGTCCTCACAACAATGAAAACCTAAATCAAATCATACCTCTCCTTTGCTCAAAACCCTTCTGTGACTCTCATCCCACCCAGAGTAAAATGCCAAGTCCTTAAAATGGGCCTATACCTGTGGTTCTCAAACTTTAGCATGCATAAGAATCATCTGAAGTGCTTTAAACCATGGATTCCTAGGCTCCACCTCCAAAGTTTCTGATTCTATAAGTATGAGGTGGGATGCAGGAATCAGCTTAACCAGTTTCCAGGTAATGCTGATCCTGCTGGTCTAGGGACCTCACTTGAGAGTCACTGCCCTACATGATCTGCACCCAACCCTTCATCTCAATGTGTACTACTCTTTCCTTGCTCACTCTGTTCCATTAACACTGGGATCCTTGCTGTGACTGAAATGCTAATGTGCCAGGCCAGCTCCTGACTCAGGTCCTTTACTTCCTATACCTGCAACACTCTTCCTCCACTTAAGCATGGTTAAGGAAGCATGGTTCCCTCTCTGTTTCCCTTAGGCCTCTGCTCATATGTACCCATCCATAATTACCCTATATAAAATAACCAGGCCTCCAGCCTTGGGGGTGGCACTCCCTCTCCTGCTCATCCTGCTTTTCTCTATACCATTTATTATCATTTATACATACATATTTAGCTATTAATTCACTGTCCCTTGTTTACCGTTATATCCACCTAGTGTCTAGAACACTGCATAGCACCTAGCACATACCTCTTGTGTGCGTAAATATAGTAAATGAATTCATCTTATTTCCTAACCTGAAATTATCTAGAAGTCATAGCCTGTCTTACTCATCTCTATTTCACACAGTTCTTAGCTTACTCCCTGGCAAACAGTACCTGTTCAATAAATATTTATTGCATTAATGTTCTAGATGGCAGCCAGGAAATGAGTTATCCACTGCGCTAGATGCTTTCCAGACACTCATTAAGCCTCACAACAGCCATATGAAATAAAGATTATCCATGTTTAAAATTGAGAAACCAAACTGCAGAGATGTGAAATGACATGCCCAGATCTAGAAAATGGATGAGCTGGAATTCCAGGCCAAGTTTCCCTGACTCTCAAGCAATCTTTCACTACTGTGCATCACTCCTGTTTCCAAAATGGAGTTTTATTTAGCTGCCATAACTTAGTCATGGGTATCATGACTCTCAGACTTTCCACTGTACATGAATTTCCATGACACTCCTCACAGGGACTCTAACTACCTATGCTTTAATATATTTTCACTATCTAACACTCTTTCCAAGTGGATTGAAACAAAAACAATGCCACCCTGGTGGTGAAATAATGTCTCTGTATCTTGATTGTGATATTTACATGAACGTACAAACATGGCAGAATTGTATAGAAATACACACACAAACACAGATGAGTGCACACAAAACTAGTGAAACTATAACAGGATTAGTGGATTATGCCAATGTTAGTTCCATGGTTTTGATACTGTACTATAATTACACAAGCTATTACCAAAGGGGAAGCTGGGTGAAAGTACACAGGAACCACCTCCTCCTCCCCTATACATTTTTTTGTAGCTTTTGGGGAATCTACAATTTTTTTTTTTGAGATAGGGTCATGCTATGTAGTTCAGGCTGGCCTTGAACTCACTATGTAGTCCAGGCTAGCCTCGAACTCATGGCAATCCTCCTGCCTCAGCTTCCCAAGTGCTAGGATTACAGGGGATGTGCCACCACACCCAGCTTACAATTACTTTTTTTTTTAATATGCAGGTACCAGGAGTCGAACTCAGGACCTTGTGCTTGCCAGGCAGGCACTTATGCCGCTGAGCTGTATCATTGGCCCACAATTACTTTTTAAAGAAAATTTTATTTTTAAAAATTATGCCAAGCCAAAACATGTCCCATGAACCCCCGAAGAACAGACTGTCCTTCTGACTCTTCTAACACCATAACCTACAAGAACTTCTCCAGTGCAGGAATTATGTAGCCCATACATTATATCTAGTAAGCCCTAAATATGAATGCTGGGACTTCTCTTCCCTTTGTCACACACTCCTGAAGATTCAGGTTACCCTTCCGCTGTTTCAAATATAATGGTGTTCACTTTAACCTGCATTTACTTGGAACAAAAATGTGGAGTATGCCGGGCATGATGGCATACGTCCGTAAACCCAGCACTTAGGAAGCTGAGGCAAGAGGATCACTGTGAATTTGAGGCCAGCTTGGGCTACACAGTGAGTTCAAGGCAAGCCTGAACAATGTATCAAGACCCCCCCATCTCAGAAAACCAAAAAAAGAAAAAAAGGAGAGTATGTCTGAGTTTATAAACCTGATTGTCCCTATCTTCCACAACTTCTAAGAATTTAACCAGAACAGTGTCTTACACTGTCTATGTAACTTTTCTAGAGTAAGAGTTCAACAGACCTAGGTTTGACTAACAGCATGACAGCTAACTGGCTGTACAGCTTTGGGTAGTTATTAACCTCATGGGGGAAAATGGTAGGTCCAAAGAGCCACTGTAAAGATTAACCTGTCCTTCTCATTCTGGAACAATATGGAGTAGATGGATTTCTCCTTATTCCTTTCATTAAGCACAGCTAAAAGCCTTGGAAATTATCAAAAACATAGGAAGACTCTGAAAGGTAGAAAGAAGGCAGAATAACAAGGGATAGCAGGATCCAACCACCTACCGGGTAATGTCAACAGAGACCAAGTAGGAAATCTGGACTTCCATCCAAACATGGCAGTAATGGAGTGGTACCTCCTGCTAGTGAAGTGCAATATCTGAAGAGGCTTGCAAAAACACAAGCTTTAAATAAGATCCAGAGTCTCATAATAATGCCTGCAATGTCTGGGATATCATTAAAGTAATTGCTCATCATATCATGAATAAGGAAAATCACAACTTGAATGAGAAAAGAAAATCAACATATATGTCAATGCAAGATGGCACAGATGTTTGAATTATCTGAGAATTTTAAAGGAGTCATAAAAATGTTTCAATGAGTAATTACAAACATTACAGAAACAAATGAACAGTAGAAAATGCCAATAAAATAATGGTGCATGCCTGTACTCCCAGCACTCAGGAGGCTGAGGCAGGAAGATTGCTGAGAGTTTGAGGCCAACCTGGGCTACGTAATGAGTTCAAGGCCTGCCTCAACTATATTGTGAGACCCTGCCTCAAAAATAAATTATTTAATTTAAAAATGTAAAGCAAGGAAAGACATAAAAAAGAACCAAATGAACTTTTAGATCTGAAAAATACTAAAATTAACTTAAAATTCACTGGATAAGCTCACAGGACAATGGAGACAACAGAGGAAAGAATCAGTAAACTTGAAGAAACAACAGCAGCAATTACCCAATCTGAATAACAGAAAGTGAACACACTGACAAAATACACAAGACTGGGGATGTAGCTCAGTGGTAGAGCACTTGCCCAGCATGAGCAAGGCCCTAGATTCAATCTTCAACACTAAATAAAAAAAAAAAACACAGAGCCTTAGCAATCTATAAGACTATATAACAAAAGACAAACCCAAAGAAATCCAGTGAGACATGGCTTAATTAAACTCCTAAAATCAAAAGACTTTTTAAAGTAGTGAAAGAGAAATGACATATTACCTAAAGAAAAACATGAATTCAAAAGACAGAAGATCTATCATTGGAAACCATGGAGGCCAAAAAGTAGCACAAAGCCAGGCATGCTGATGCATGCCTGTAATCCTAGCACTTGGGAGGCTGAGGCAGGAGGATCACTGTGAGTTCAAGACCAGCCTGGGCTATACAGGGAGACCCTGTCTTTAAAAAAAAAAAAAGGAACAGAAAGTAGCACAAAGTTTTCAAGTGCTAAAAGAAAAGAACTGGAAATCCAGAATGCAGTATCAAGTAAAAAGATTCTCCAGGAATTCAAAAGAAATCAAGATATTCTCAAATGAAGAAAAACTAGAAGTATTTGTTGCTATTATACCTACCCTGAAAGAATGGGAAAAGAATGCTCTCTATATAGAAAGGAAATGATAGAAAGAAATCTTAGAACGTCAGAAAATAAAAATAAAACAAGGGAAAGAGTAAAAAATGTGGGTAAATACAATATAGTTTCTCCTTTGGAGTTTTCTAAATCATCTTTAATGGTTGAAGCAAAAATTATGGAATTGTCTGACATGGTTGTCAATGTATGTAGAATAAATATTTAATATCAATTAGGTTATAGCTGGGCATGGTGGCACACACCTGTAATTCCAGCACTCAGGAAGCTGAGACAGGAGGATTGCCTAGATTTTGAGGCAAGCCTGGGCCACATAGTGAGTTCAAGGCCAGCCTGAACTACCCAGCAAAACCCTGTCTCAAAAAAAAAATTAGAAGTGTGGATAAAGACCACTAAATTATATGCTGTTTATGAGAAATTCACTTCATATATAATATATACAGTAGACTAACAGTAAAACGATGAGGGCTGGGTGTAGAATTCAGTGTCAGAGCACTTGCCTAGCATGCATGAGGCCCTGGGTTCAATTCCCAGCACCACAGAACACTCAACCCAACGACAGCAGAATATACATTCTTCTCAAGTGACCATGGAATGTGTGCCAAGGCAGAGTACATCTTGGGCTATAAAATAAATCTCAACAAATGTAAAGGAACTGAAGTTATAGAGTATATTCTCTACTATGGAATCAAACTAAAAATCAATAAAACAGTAACAGGAAATTCTACAAATACTTGGAAACTAAACAACACACTTCTATACAATTCATGGTTCAAACAGCAAGTCAAGAGAAATTTAAAGATAAAGAAAAAGAAAACACATCAAAATTTGCAGAAGATAGCTATATTGATGTTGATAGGGGAATTTATAGCACTAAATGCTTACATTAGAAAAGAAGAAAAATCATTGATCAATAATCTAAGCTTCCACCTCAAGAAATAGTAGAGAGGAGCACAGTAAACACAAAAGCAAGCAGAAGGAAGGAAAAAATAAAATGTAGAAATCAATGAAATTGAAAACAGACAATGAAACAAAAACTCATGCTTTGAAAATAAAACTGACAAACCTCTAGCTAAAATCTGACAAAGAAAAAAAGATAATTTTTTTTGCACTGCTTGGAATTGAACCTAGGGCCTGGCACATGCTAGACAAGCCCTCTGCCACTGAGCTACATTCTCAGTCCCACAGAGCCTACAGATAATAAAAGGCTAATAAGAGAACACTACAAGTAATTGTATAAATGCAAATTTGACAACTTAGATGAAATGGATCAATTCATTGGAAAGTACAAACTGTAACACATTCAATATAAAATAGATAATTTAGCTTGGTGTGATGAAACCCCTTTGCTAATAAGTAACAGATTCATCATATTATAGCTACTTTATTAGGTATTTGTCAATCAAAAAAATATTTTTTGCAATACCGGGGATTTAAAGCAAGACTTTGCACTGATCTCTATACACTGTCTTTTTATTTATTTTTTATTTTGAGACAAGATCTTGCTAAATTGCCCATGCTGGCCTTGAACTTACAATGATCCTCCTGCCTCAGCTTCTAGAGTAGCTGAGGTTAAAGATGTGCACCACCATACCCAGCACCAACTGTCCTTCATAAACAGAAAAATCATAAGGCAGTGAGGTTTTTGCCAAAACTCTAAACATTAGTCAGGTGTGACAGTGCACAAGTATAATTCCAGCACTTGGAAAGGTGAGGCAGGAAGACTGCTGTAGTTCAAAGCCAGCATGGGCTACATAATGAATTCAAGGCCAGCCTGAACTACATAGCTAGACCCTGTCTCAAAAAACAAGGGCCGGTGAGATGGCTCAGCGGCATAAGCGCCTGCCTTGCAAGCGCGAGGGCCCGAGTTCGACTCCCGGATCCCACATACGGAAAAGGGGCCGGTGATACCGCTCAGCGGCACGGGCGCCTGTTGGCGCGCGAGGTCCTGAGGTCGACCCCCCGGTACACACACAAAAAAAAAAAAAAAAAAAAGACCTCTAGATATCAATAAATGCTTGCCAACTAGTTTTCTACTGTAGTGTCCGTCCAGCAATGACTCTCAAAGGTTAGGATGCATCAGAATTACCTGCTTGTTAAAACACAGATTGCTGAGTCCCAGTTCTACCTCAAGAATTTGCATTTTTAACAAACTCCCAGTTGATGAACCACTTTGAGAAAACTGGTATACAGTAATGATACATTAGTCCATCTATTCCCCAATATCAGAAACTATCACACTCCCCACAAAGGGGAGAGAAGTCAAGAGCCAGGCGTGGTGGTGCACACCTGTAATCCCAGCACTTGGGAGCTGAGGCAGGAGGATCGAGTTCAAGGCCAGTCTGGGCTACATAGTGAGTTCAAGGCCAGTCTGAATTACATAGCAAGACCCTGTCTCAAAAAAACAAACAAAAAAAGGTTGGGGGGGGTCCCCCTGAGGATTGGCCCACTTACCTATTGAATGAGAAATACTGCAGCTGTGGTCTACCTAGCTTCCTGTGGTCACATGTCTTCCACGTGATTTTGATGTTCACTAATTCGTACACTAATTTGAGAAGCAATACACTACAAATCAATGTTTTGGCTTTTTTTGGTTTTTGCTTTTTGGGTATTTTTTTTCCCAAAAACTCAGCCTCTTACAAGAGGGATGATGCTATAGCATATTTTTTTCTACTTTTGAGAACCTTGGCTCCCAAATCAAATAATTCAAAGTGCAAAACCACACTCAGAATATCACTTAACTTTTTTGAGTTCCAGATTCTCATGAGCAAAATACAATAGCCACCTCTTTTGCTATAACTTCTCCAGGTACTAAGGTACCAGGTACTCCAGGTCTGGCATTACAGACCATGATCCCTAACTGGACCTCAAGAAATCTACCAGAGTGTGAATGGCTTCTATCATTACCTATAGTCATTGTGGATTTAAATTTTGTGGGCCTAGCTATTGTAAGCAACCATGAAAACTCTACAATATTCAGCTATTTTCAACTGTGTTGAAGTATAAAATTAAATGGTGTGCTGTGAGACTGGTGTGTGTGTTTGTGCACATGCAAACTATGCACTGAGTAAGCAAGAGCAGCCACCCACCAAGGACCTGATTCTCAGCTAGCTTCCTTGTTCTCTGGCAATGAATAGAAAGAAGCAGAAGAGATTTAAAAATTGGTTTCTTTCATGGAAAAAAATTAAGGCAATAAACTTGTGTCTGGGTATACCTCAAAACACAGAACTCACCACAGAAATGTGATTAAAGAGGGGCCTAGCCTATAAATACATTTCCGTATGTCTGTGATTAGACTACCTGCAGCAGGCCTCAGTGGTGGTCCTTGTAAATGTCAAGTGCCTACTGTGCAAAGATGTTCACCACAATGTTTTTCTTTTTAACCAGCACTAATATCAAGATGCAAAACCTGTCCAGAATTCCCAAAGTTTCATCACATTACAACATTGCTCACAATATAAAAAATTACGAATCGCCAGGCATGGTGGTGAATACCTGTAATCCCAGCACTCGGGAGGCTGAGGCAGGAGGGATCACCGCAAGTTTGAGGCCAGCCTGGGCTACAAAGTGAATTCAAGGCTAGCCTGAACTGGATAGTGAAACCCTGTCTCAAAAAGACCAAAAAAAAAAAAAAAAAAAAAGCTTTAAAGAAAAAAAGAAGTTTTAAAGATCACCCATGCAAAAAATAGTATGAAGTGTACAACCATAAATGAAATGACCAAGTAACTGGTGACAAATATATAGTTATCAGAAATCAAATTTATATGAATATTTAATAACATGGTTAATGCCCATATTATAACATTAGGCAGCAATAAAGAAGATTACAAAACAGTATTTGTAATACAATCCCATTCTACAAAAACATATTTTATGTTTTTATATGCTTATCAAAAGATAAGCCAGGCATGGTGGCGCACACCTGTAATCCCAGCACTTGGGAGGCTGAGGCAGGATGATTGCCCTGAGTTCAAAAACAGCCTAGGAAAAGAAAAAACAGCCTAGGCTCCATAGTGAGTTCAAGGCCAGCCTGAACTACATAGAAAGATCCTGTCTCAAAAAAAAAAAAAAAAAAGATAGGAGATAACATAACAAAAAATTTAACAGTGGATTGTGCCAGATATTAGATTCATAGGTGACTTTTACTGCCTTCTATATTATTTCTCTGTATTTTCTACATTGAGCATGTCTTACCCATATAGTCAGGAAAAAATTTAAAACATTATTTTTTGAAAATCTAACTTTCAGGCCTTGGTACAGATTAAATAATGTATGAAAAGTCCCTATAATGAAGTTTGATATACAGTAACCCACTCAGAAAGCATTTATTTCTGTTCCCAGTATATGGAGTTAGGGTCTTTATATTGTGGGCAGAAGCCCATTTTCCAGGTCTGAACCTATATACTTCCTGTATAATCAAAACAGGCTACCAGCCAGTTTTTCTTGCAATGGCTCATTCATTCATTCACTCAAAAAATATACTCAGCATCTATTACATGTTTAGCACAGAACCAAGTTCTGGGGATTCCAAAAGTGAAAACATGACATCTCTGCCCTCAGGGAACTCTGGCTAAGAAGTGACAGACACATTTATAACTATGATATTAAATAATTATTTTTTTAATAAGGATGAACACAAGGTGCAACAGAAACCCATATGAAGGAAGACTTTTTTTTAATAGAAGAGATATTCTGTGAGTTGTAAAGGGGAGGACATTAGTGGGAATAGAAAGTGCCAAGACAAAGCGTAAAGGAGTATAAAAATTTCCCAGAACTATAGATAATTCAGTTTTGCTGGGACATAAAGAACAAGGGAGGATGGGCCGGTGAGATGGCTCAGCAGCTTAAGCGCCTGCCCGGCAAGCGCGAGGGCCCGAGTTCGACTCCCGGATCCCACATACGAAAAAGGGGCCGGTGATATCGCTCAGCGGCACGGGCGCCTGCTGGCGCGCGAGGTCCTGAGGTCGACCCCCGGTACCCACAAAAAAAAAAAAAAAAAAAGAACAAGGGAGGAGAAGTGGCAGGAAATGAGATTGAACAAGTAGATCACGAAAGGTCTTGCCTGTCACACAAAGGAGACTGAATTTTATCCTGTGGGGGAACCCCTGAAAAGAATTTTAAGCTGAGGAGTGACCTGATCAGCACTACCAAAGACAACCAGGAATCCTGAAAGACATCTTAATCCCCACTTATTACCAGGCCAAAGGAAAAGGCTCCACCTTCTAGGTTTGTCCTCTCTTAAATAAACATAAGGTAATAAATAGAACTCTGCATCTGGCACACAGTAAATATTCAATAAAGATCAGTTAAACATGAATTTGGATGTGCTACAAGGGTGCAGTCCCCGCTTAAGGCAGCACGGAAACCTTTACTTTGATTTTGAGCAAGATAACAGGAACAGCTCCATTGAAAATGGCTAATGATCAGAGTTCTAGAATTTAACATACAACAGGAGGAAAGTGCCATATATTGTTTTATTGTGCTCCAGTATACAAATCCCCCTGATGGCTGTCTTTCCATAGCTGGGATTTAAATCTCAATAATAGGATAATACTACAGTTTTATTTCACACACTAACCTCTTTGGAGGTTATTCGCACAGGTGCTTATTCGCACACATGGTTAACTGGAGGGAATTCATTAGTGGTTTTACTTCTGTTGTTTACCCAATAACCCTTCTGCTTAATTCAATTTAGCTGGATGGTTCTGCAGATAAGTAATATAGAAATAAAATACCACTGCATTTCTGCCTTCATTTATTGAATGCATGTAAACTGCTTTATAGTCAGGAAGAATGTATTTGACATATTTTATAGGTGAAGACAATGAGGCTCATAGAAGCAAAGCAACTTGCCCAAGGCCATTCTGATAGTAAGTTGCAAAGAAATCCACATTTTTTTAAAGTCAGATATCTCAAAAATGCAACAGTGCCTCCCCCAAAGCCAGTGTCTGACGCAAAACATAGCTGCCACAATACAAAAATGATACTTTCTTTGTAGCTAGAAAGAAAAGGGTTTTTAAATATCATATACACACATACATACACACACGCATATTAGACCTAACAGAAAGAGTAGAAATAAGAGGCCAATGTCACCTAGGCCCTAGTCTACAAGAAGGGATAGAGAAACCTGGGTGTGGGGTGGGGAGTGGAATTAAGAGGAGGCTAGTTTCTGAGCAGGAATCTAAAACAGAACTGAGAAAAGGACACAACAAATGAATATACCTCGCCTCTGCCCTCCATCCAGCTTGGCTTGCCCTCCTTACCTGCCGTGAAACCAGTCCTGGCACATGTCACACTCGATCATGAAGCGGGTCACATCGTAAGGCAGCCGGCAGAGGCAATACACAGGCACCGAGGCCATCTTCGCCGGGCCTTGGAGCGTTCTGCGGCGGGCCAGGTTCGTGGTGTCAAGAGAGGCGAGAGATGGCAGCACGCGTCCTCGCTGCACGATGGCTGGACACAAACAACACTTTTTACAGAGTGAATCACCCCACCCACACCACCACACTACCACCCCACCCCACCCCCCGCGCGCACACCAACCCTCCGCTCTCAAATAGGGAGTTACCGCCGCCAGGATGCAACACAGCTGGTGCGGCTGTAGGGGGCAACCGGAGAAAAGTCCACCCTGCGTTCAGAATTTCTTTCACACGGAAAGAACGTTCCGCGCTCCGCTTCTGAGGTTCCCCCCCATCCGCCCCTGACCTTCTTCGGCCCCGGAGTCAGTGATAACTTCTTTCAGGGTTTCATGGAAACATCTAAAGCCTTTCAGAAAGCTGCTTTAATGAACCCTCTCCTTGCAAGCCTCTTGCTTCCCAGCGCTGCAGGCTCCCTTCATTAATGACGCAAACCACAGCAGCGTAAAGAATAAGGCTTGATGCACCTCAGGGACAGACCTCTGAATCACCCCTCAAAGAGGAGCAACCAGATATAAGAGGCATCCTTTACAGTCTGCTCAGGCTACTTGCAAATTACCTCGAAGCCTCAGCGAAGAAGGCCGACTGGACTAGGCGCCTAACTCAAATCACAGTTGTGGGGTCGCGTTCGGAGAGTTTAAGTGATCCTTTCCTTCACTCCCAGTATCATTCCTTCCCGACCAGTCATCACCCTCAAAAACTGAAATAAATCTCAATTTCAAAACTCATCAGTTCGTCCTCCACTTCAAAGATGACAAGGTTCTCCTCGCACCCCTGAAACTAAAAAGGATCTCTTCTAACCCTGTGTAACTGACTAAAATTTCCTCACGCTCCTGAAACTGAGCAAAGATTTCCTTTTTGTCGCCGCTCGGAAACTGGCAGGTATTTCCTTACAGCGTCCTCAAACTGCGAGGGCTTCCAGGGTCCCCAAATTGACAAGAGATCTTGTGCTAGATCCTGAAATTGACAGGAATGTCCTCCTTGCAGCCCCTGAAACTTACGAGAATCTCTTTAGGACTTCTCGATCTGACAGGAACCTCTTCACGCCTCAAGCCTGACAATGTCCTCGGTCCCGAATGCTACAGGGACCTCTTCATGCCCAAATGTGCAGGGACTCCTCACACCCGCGGATGTCGGTCCCAGCGACCCTCCGGCGGCCGGGTTCGCTCCGGGGCGGCGCGTCGCCTCGCCTTGCTCGGCGGAGGCTCGCCCGGCAGTTCCGGCCCCAGCAGCGGCGCGCGCCGAATTGTGGGATCGTCACCAGAACGCCGCGGACGCAGCGAAAGCGGCTTGCCTTCCCTCGAGCCACCCGCTGGGGCGCGCGGCGCCTACAGCCCGGCAGTGCTTCTGCGAAGCAGTCTCCACAGCGATCCCCACGGCTCGGCTGTTCGGGCCTACTAGAGACCGCAGCTCAGGCCTAGTCCCGTGGCCGCCGGCGAAAGGGCAAGTGGCGTCGTTGCTGAGCCGGTAGGATAGCCGCGAGTAAACCAACAAGTAATGAGATGGACCAGCGGCCAGATCCAAGGAAGACGGTCCGAAAAGTCGCCAGGAGAAACCCAGTGGCGGTGCTAAGCAATTCGTTAGAATCAATAAAGTTTATTCAAAACAACGAGGAAGTTGAGGCGGATGGAGAAGGGAAAAATACGGGGTAAACAGCTACCATATTGAGAGTGGCGGCGTTACCGCGAAGAGACAAACGAACCGCCATTTTATGGGGGCCGGCCACGCGTGGTGATCGCGGTGGAGGCGGGGAAAAGCGAGCCCGGGCTCCAATTTGACATCAACAGGGGCGGAGCGCCACCTTGAGAAAGCGGGGTGGTTCCCCAGCTGCCTTGTCTCTTCAAGGCGCCCAATCACTGCTGGAGATCTTGGGCCGAGAGGCGGAGAAGCCGCCATCTTAGGCGAGGCAAAGCCTTGACTCCATTTTGAGTGGGGCCAAAAAGTTCCCAGCCTTCCCCCGCGTCCTGGCAAAGAGAGAGTTAAATAGCCCACACGTAAAGTCACACTCTCATTCTCTTCTTCCCTCCCCCACCCCGCCTTCTCCTCCTATGAGAGGAGTTGAATTCTGACTCTGAACTGCAAAATGAATAGGTCGCTGGGACAGGCCTCCGGCAGGGTAGCGCCTGCTTACTCACAGTCGCTTGCACACATTGAGCACCTTCCTCGGGTCGGGCTTTTCCTCACGGTCACCTCGTGACTTAATTTTTCACCCTGTGAAGGAAGCACTGTGATTATACCCAAATGAGGACACTGATTTATAGAAGCCAACTGACTTGAGTTTCTGAGCCAGGAAGTTGAAACTTGCACCCTTTAAAACCCACACGTTGTGTCAGTCCCTCAGCTTAGATCCTCCCTAAGGCTTCTGCCAATTTCAGCCCCCTCTGAACTCTCCTTTTGCTCACCCTATTGGTTCAGTTAAGTGCAAATATGGTTTGAGAATTTCCATGCACCTGTTCCATGATTTTCTGACCTCAGCCTCAGCAAGGAGTGGAACAAGACTTGAGAGGAGCACTACACATGTCCTTCAAAATGGTGGTGGTTTTCTGAAACATTAGAAAATTCTCAACTTGTATCACTTTCTGAAAGGCTCCCACTGCTTTAAAAAAGAAAATGTGTATTTACACACCAGTTTCCTAACCAGTGACCGAATTGGGCCCCATGATAAAAAGGGCCTCTGCAGTGGGAAATTGCTAGCCAAAGCAAGAAACAAGTTTGCAAATAAAAACAATTGAAATAAAAGGCCCAGTAAACACACAAATATCTCGTGCCGGGTGCAGAGGCACGCCTTTGGTTCCCAGCTCTTGGGAAGCCTGAGACAGGAGGATAGACAGTTTAAGCTCAGGGGTTCAGGTCTAGCCCAGGAAACATAGTGAGACCCCTGTCTCTTTGAAGAAAAAAAAAAAGTAAAATAAGCTAAGAAACAGCATCAGAAGCTGCTTGCTGTTGAAAGGAAGACTTCATGGAATTTGGAGGACATATAGAATTTATTTAATAAGCAGTAACATTATACGCAGAAGGATCCACATGTACAAATGCATGGAGGCATATAAGGAAACACTACAAGAAGTTGAATATTGTTGGAATAAAGAGGAAGGATAAAAGATGTGAGTAGGGCTGGAGATGTAGCTCAGTGTGCAGTGTTTGTGTAGTGTGCAGGAGGCCCTGGGTTTGATCCCTAACACTGCCAAGAAAAGATGAGTAGGAGCTCAAAATTGTGTAAGGAGTCGCTCAAAAAAGACTACAAAAATATAGAATTTAGATTTTATCCCATCAATATAGCTCAGCGGCACAGCGCCTACCTGGCAAGGGCAAGATCCTGAGTTCAATTTCCGGAACCAAAGAAATAAATAATAAAATAAAATAAAATAGATTTTATCCCATCATTGGAAAAAAAAAAAACACTGAAGAATTTTGAGCAGGAGTAATGAAGTCATATTTATGTCTTAGCCAGAAGAAGGTCCAGGCTTAACAGGACCTGAAGATTGTGCAGTTTGGGCTGTTAGAGGGGGAGTACATTTTTAGAAAAAGAAGCTAGACTTATGAATACAAAATTAGCTTCAAGGGTGGACAGTAAGAGTATGTTTTAGAAGCAATTCTTACACCTGGGTAGTAAGTATGACTAGAAGTGACACAAGCCACCTATAAATGTCCCATGAAACCCAAACCAAATGCATCCCTCAAATCAGTTTCCCATTAGGTGGCTCTAAAAAATGTCTGAGGCAACGCTAACATCACCTAATGCAAGAGAAAATGTGACCAGGTGCTCAATGGATAGGGACAGCAGTTTGAACCAATTATGGTTTAAATATACTTTGCAAACTTTATAAAATGATGACCATGTGACTGTGTGACAAATGAAAAGTCATACAGTTTAAACTTTCTTAGCTTTGCAAGGAGGCAGAAGGGAGGATACTGTTTCACTAGTCTGGAAAAAAAAAAAGACTAGTCTGGAAAAAAGAACCAGGGTACTTGCAGCAGGGGCAGAAAAGGATCAGATAATTTGGATTATTTTGGAAGTTGAATAGAGCTTGGGAATTAATTGAAATAGTGGGTAATGAGTGAAAGAGGTATGAGTTCAGAGGGTAATGAATGAATAGGGTAGGAGTTCATTGCTGGATTGTCAGAGTGGATGATGGTGCCACTAACTGAGCCAGGGTACACAGACAGAAAAGCAGGTTTGGTGGGGAAGAGTAACTTGGAGTATGTTGAGTTAAGGTGTGTGGTATATTCCCACCCAACTTTTTTTTTTTTTTTTTTTGGTACTGGGGATTGAACCCAGGGCTTTTCCACTGAGCAACATCCTCAGCCCTTTTTATTTTTTTATTTTAATTTTTAAATTTTTTTGTTTTCGTTTTTGTTTTTGAGACAGGGTCCCACTATGTAGTTCAGGCTGGGCTTGAACTCATGGGGATCCTCTTGCCTTAGTCTCCCAAGTGCTGGGATTACAGGCATGCACCACTATGCCCAGCTCAGCCTTTTTTATTTTGGTACAGGGCCTCACACAGTCCTTAAATTGCCCAGGTTGGGCTCGCACTTACAATCCCCCTGCCTCAGGCTCCCAGAGTGCTAGGATTACAGGCATGTGCCACCACAGCTGGCTCACCTAACAATTCTTAATTAATTAAGCATCCTTTATACCACACACTGTGCTAGGCGCTGAGGATGTTGATGTATTCCAGGTAAGGTCCTGGCCTTCATAAAGCTGACATGCTACTGGGGAAATCATCAATAATCAAGTAAGATTTCATTCATACATTTAATGAGCATCTACTAGCTTCTGAGGATTCAGGAATAAATAAAACAGACAAGGTCCCTGCCCTCCTGTGACTCACATTCCGGCAAGGGAAACAAACAAAAAAATGTCAGTCAAATAAGGGAAATTCCAAACAGGGGGTGGTAGCACATGCCTGTAATCCCAGCACTCTGGCAGCAGGATTGCAATGAGTTTAGGCCAGCCTAGGCTACATAGTGAATTCAAGGACAGCCTGAACTGTATAGTGAGACCCTGTCTAAAAAAAAAAAAAAAAAAAAAAAAGGGAATTTCCAATTGCTATGAGTACTGTGAGGAAAATAAGACAAGTAATAGAATAAAAAATTATCTGGACAGAAAGCAATCTATTTTAGATAGATTAGCCAAGGGAGGCCTGTTAGAGAAGGTGATGTATGAATTGGAAGCTGAAAAACAAAAATAATTAGGGATGAGGACAAAAGGAATTAGAAATGTGAAAGCCTTACAATATTAGTGGGAAAACTTGGAGTGGTAGAGATGGAGATTAGGGGTATTACTCTGTAGACATAAATAAGAGACCCTGTGCATACCCTTCAAGAGTATAAAATCTAATGAGGGTGGTAAGGTAAAATTAACAATAAAAAGACTGAAAAAAGAAGTGAAATCCTAAGTAATACCTAGAGGTACTAGTAACCCGTGGGGGAATAAAGAGGGAATCAAATTCAAACGTGTTCTGGTCAGTGGGAGTGTAAGGAAAGTCTTTGACAGAGGTAGTGTTTGACCTAGGTACATGGGTACCCAATTGTCCCCTAAAAGTTCCACCCTAGTGTTTTTGAGAGGTGGGGAGGGGAGCTAAAGGATCCTGGGAAAGGAAGAGCTATTAGGGGGCTGAACCTGAGGCAGTCAGAATTGCTAACAAAGGAACTCTTGTCACTGCCAAAAATAGAAGGCACCTGGCTGCTGCCCTGGAAATGTGTGGTCCCCTCTCTCCGGATGGAGTATGTGATCTGAACTGGCCAGCATAGCCTGAGGATACCCTGGAAAACCCTCCACTACCAGCTTCCACTTAAAAACTTATAAGCATTTTTTTTTCTAATTAATTTTATTGGTACACTTTTGGTATACACAATGATCACATTCATCATAGGGAATTTGTACCTGTATATAACATACCTTGATTCTTCTGTTTTCCCCATTCCTTTCCCTTCCCTTCAACCCTTCTTCCCCTCATTTATAAAAGCTTTGTTTCCATTTTTTTCTTCTATTATCTTTTTTCCTTTTACCTTTCTTCTCTTCCCCCTCCCTTGTTCCCCTTCCCATTTGAACATTTTCTTCCTACTTCCCAATATCTATTATCCATTTTGGTCCTTATTTACCCTTTCAGATTCTCACACAAGAGAAACAATGCAATACTTAAACGTATGTGTCCAATTTATTTCACTTAAAAGTATGGTCTCAAGGTGCATCCATTTACCTAGAAATGTCTCAAATTTATCCTTCTTTATGGCAGAGTAGTACTCCATTATATAAAAAAAATCATCTTTATCCATTCAGCGGTTGATGGGCATTTAGGCTGTTTCCAAGATTTAGCTATTACAAATTGTGCTGCTATAAACATAGGTGTGCATATACTGCTTTGATATGATGCTTTTAACTCTTTTGGGAAGATACCAAGAAGTGGAACCTTCAGTTTTAGTTTTTTGAGGAATCTTCATACTGATTTCCATATTGGTTGTACCAATTTACACTCCCACCAACAGTGGAGAAGGGTTCCTTTTTCCCAAAGCCTAACCAGCATTTTTTGTTGGTTGATTTCCTGATAATAGCCATTCTTCCTGGAGTGAGATGGAATCCCAGTGTTGTTTTAATTTGCATCTCTCAAATGACCAGTGATGTTGAACATTTTTTCATATATTTATTTACTGTTTGTACTTTTTTATCTGAGAAGTATCTATTCATTTCAGATGCCCATTTTTGGATTGGGTCTTTAAATTCGGGTGGTCTGATTTTTTTGAGTTCTTTGTATATTCTAGATATTAGTTCTTTGAGGAACAGCTGGCAAAAATTTTTTTCCCACACTATGGATTGTCTTTTCATGCCATTGGTGGTTTCTTTTGCTGTGAAAAAGCTTTTCAATATGATGAGGTCCCGGGTGTTGATTCTTTGTAATATTACCTGTGTGATCAGGATTTTGTTCATAAAGTCTTTGCCTATACATATGTTTTCAAGAGTTCTACTTATTCTGTCTTTCAGCAGATTTAGTGTTTCTGTTTTAATATTTATTTATTTTTTTATTTTTTTTTGTGGGTACCGGGGGGTCGACCTCAGGACCTCGAGCGCCAACAGGCACCCATGCCGCTGAGCGATATCACCAGCCCCTTTTTTGTATGTGGGATCCGGGAGTCGAACTCGGGCCCTCGCGCTTGCAAGGCAGGCGCTTATGCCGCTGAGCCATCTCACCGGCCCTGTTTTAATATTTAGATCTTTGATCCATTTTGATTTTAGTTTAGTGCATGGTGAGAAATATGGGTCTCGTTTTAATCTGTGGTGTGTGGAAAGCCAGTTTTTCTAGCACCATTTATTAAAGAGGCCATCTTTCTTCCAGTGAAGGTGTTTGGCCCTTGGTCAAAGCTAAGGTGGCTGATGGGCCGGTGAGATGGCTCAGTGGCATAAGCGCCTGCCTTGCAAGCGCGAGGGCCCGAGTTCGACTCCCGGATCCCACATACGGAAAAGGGGCCGGTGATATCGCTCAACGGCACGGGCGCCTGTTGGCGCGCGAGGTCCTGAGGTCGACCCCCCGGTACCCACAAAAAAAAAAAAAAAAAAAAAAGCTAAGGTGGCTGAGTGTGTTTGTAGTTGTGTCTGCATCTTCTAATCTGCTCCACTGATCCTCGGGTCTGTTTTATTTGGCAGTACCATTCTGTTTTTATCACACTAGCTTTGCAGTATAATTTCAAGTCAAGGATTGTGATGTTTCCTGCATTGCCTTTGTTGTCCAGAATTTAAGCACTTGTTTTTAACTACACAGATAACATTAAATGCATTTCTATTGCAAGCATTCAATCAGGCCTTCCCTGCTTACCTCTCTAAGAGGGGATTTCAGCAAAATCTTTTCCATTTCATCTCTCTGCATAGATGTACATCTAGCTGTTGAGATGAACAATGATGAGAGCTAAAGTTGACTATGAAATACATAAGGAGAAAAGGGAGGGATGTGGAAAAAAAGAAAAAGATTACATGTAGAAGAATATGCTTACTCCAAAACAGATTTGAAATGTACCAACTCTACACATGAATGTAAACATTATGTACTGCAAACATGTACTAATGAAAAAAAAAAAGGAAACCACATTTTATGAAAAAAAGAAAGTACAAAGGCAGCGAACAAAAAAGTGAAAATAATGACACTGAGTATTGTGTGCTAAGCACTGTTATAAACTCTTTACATGAATTAACTCAATCCTTTCAGCAACCCTATAAAGTGGGTACTAGTACCGTTAGTACAGGTAGCACAACTGAGGCTGTGAGACCACTACCCTCCATCCACTTGAAATTGAGCAACACCCCGGGGCCAATCCTCCTTCCATTGTTCTAAGATGAACAGAAACTAAAACAAGAAAGGCCCAGGAAATCTCTAAAGCTCCAGACCAGAGTACTTGCATGCTAGATCTCATGGGCCTGACCTTTAGTAACCTTTTCCTCACTCTAAGCATGTTAAAGGTTCATAAATATGGACTGTATCTGATACATGTAATTTAATCAGAGTGAACTCTGGGAAAGTCTTGCACACTAGAAGCTCCTGAGGATGGCTCAGCACTCTGTCAATCATTCCTGTTAATCATACCCAGAGACCCAACGAAAGACACCCGGACTGGAGTGTACATCTTTTAAATTTTGAAAGCCTGATTTAAATTTTGAAAGCACAGTGCACTGTGCTTTCCTGACATCCCAGCACCACTTTTCTGTTCTTGGCAAATTTTTGTCAGCATGAACCTGCCCTGATCACATCTTCCCGTGATCTTCAATAAATGTAACTGCTTTTTCTTCTACCATTGGACATATGCTTGCAATTCTTTGTTCATCATACATAAGAGCCTGAATCTATCTGTTGGATCCACCACATGGTATCACCATCCCAGTTTTATGGATGAGAAAGCTGAGTACAGAAACTTTAATTCATTTGCTCGGGGTCACAGAGCTAGTATGGACCCAAGCTGGGGTTTCTGATGATGCAGGTCACATCCAAGCCCTTGCCCACTCCTTTACACCACTGCCATACATTCAGATATAATGGGATACGGTAATTCTTTGAATAATTTGAACAACAGAAGCAAAATGTGATTTGCACACACTTGGGATAAAAACTAGCAGGATGCCAAACTAGGTGTCAAACTAGGCAACCGAGAACACCAACCTACTCCTTTGGAGCTGGCATCCTGGATGTGCCAACCTGTGCAGAGGTCTCCTCCCAGGAGGAGATGTGGACTTAGTTTAATACACTGCTGTCATTGTCTTATAATTCTCAATAATTTTATCTTTGAGCGTGTGTGTATATGTGTGTGTTTGTTTTGTTTTTCTGATACTTGGGGTTGAACATCAGCCCTCCCACTGAACTATATACATAGCCCTTATTTATTTTTTATTTTTGATATGGGGTCTCATTAAGTCACTAAGTTGCAAAGTTGCCCAGGCTGGGCTTGAATTTGAGATCCTCCTGCCTTAGCCTCCCAGATTGGTGGTTTTACAGGCCTATGCCACCAGGCCAGGCTTGAACTTGTGTTTCATAAGTGTAGTCCAGTGAGAAAACAGAGCATGCACATGAGCAGAAAGATACACTAAGGAGCAATGCACAGTGAGAAGGTAGAAATACTACCTCGTACACACAAGCACATCTAGGGCAGTCCAGGGCATCATAGGACCCAAATGGAGACATCATATCAGCAACAACTGTGGCAACAGTAGCAGAAGCAGCAGCAGAGTTTGCAGTAGCAATAGCCCTGGGAGAGAAGAAGGCCTGCAGAGGCAGTGAAATGACCTGTAGTGAGGTGCAAGATTTTACTTCTGTCTCTAGAAATCATCCCTGGAAGATCTACACGAATTAGTCCTGTCTTGTATTGTTTTGCTTTGCTTTGCTTTGTTTTGTTTTTGTTTTTGTTTGAGACAGGGTCTTGCTTTGTAGTGCAGGTTGGCCTTGAACTCACTATGTAGCCCAGGCTGACCTCGAACTCATGGTGATCCTCCTGCTTCAGCCTCCTGAGAGCCAGGATGCATCACCATGGCTGGCTCCAAAGTTTGCCTTTGCCCTGCACACTGGGACAAGAACTTCTGGAGCTCAGGCAGTAAACTTTGCCAAAAATTATTACAGAATAAAAGCATACTCACAGACATTGCAGTAAAATGTATAATGGAGTTAATAGAATTCTTTAGAGCATTTAGAATCTCTGGTTTTGAAAATTGATGCAACATTGCAAAGCAAATAATCCACAGGCTTAGAAGCAAAAATTAAAACTAAAGACCAGCTGGACACAGGGATGCACACCCATAATCAAGGATATGCAGGCTGAGATAGGAAGATTGCAAGTTCCAAGTTAGCAAGATCTTGTTTCAAAATAAAAGTAAGAAAGTCTGGATATGTAGATCAGAGCTCCCCAGGTTCAATCCCCAGTGCCAGAAAACAAAACAAAACAAAACAAAACAAAACCCATGACCTAGGCCTGGGGATGAAGATCAGTGGTAAATCACTTGCTAAGCATGCACTGAGCTCAGGGGTTGATCCTGAGAAACACATACACACTATTAAAGATCATTACAATAAGCCAGGCATGGTGGCGTATGCCCGTAATCCCAGCACTTGGGAGATTGAGGCAGGAGGATCACTGTGGGTTCAAGACCAGTCTGAACTGCATAGTGAGACCCTGTCTCAAAAAACAAAAACAAAACAAAATAAAACAAACAAAAAAATCACAGTGGACACACAGGACAAAAAACTGTAGAAGAACCAAGTATTAATGAGGTAGATACCCGAGTATGGTGGCACATGCCTGTAGTTCCAGCACTCAAGAGACTGAGACAGGAAGATTGCCACAAGTTCAAGGCCAGCCTGGGCTACATATGAGTCCAAGGCCAGCCTGAACTACGTAGCGAGGCCCTTTCTCAACCATCCCTCCCAAAAAAGGAAGACAATTTAAAATTTTTTTTCTTTGTAATTGAAGACACAACAATAGAATGCATAAACAGAAGCTTTGAATTATATACAGACCATGAAGCTACTTTCCATTTTTTGTATGACGTCCACAAGTTATAGGAAATGTCAGAGGAAACATTAAAATACCATTGTATAAATTTATATTTAAAATTGGTTGCACACTGAATCCAATTGAAAATGAGTTGCATGGAGAGTTAAATCTTTTTAGAAAAATTGTGCAAGAATCAACAGCTCTAGATGTACTAAAGTTTGCATTTTGAAATAATTTATCAGAAATGTATCCCAATATTGTCACAGTTTACAAGTATTATTAACAGCACCAGTAACTGTTGTGTCAGCAGGGAAATCCTTCTTCCTTTTTTTTTTTTTTTTTGCCAGCCTCAGGTTTATTTATTTATTTTTAAGTCTTTATCAAGTTAATTATCATAAAGGGAAATCCTTAAAATGAAGATTTAGCCAGGCATGGTGGCAGATGCCTGTGATCCCAGCATTCTGGGCGGTTGAGGGAGAACTGCAAGTTCGAGCCCAGCCTAGGCAATTTACCAACTTAGCAAGACCCTGTCTCAAAATAAAAAAGGGCTAGGGATGTAGTTCACTGTGGAGGCCCTAGGTTCAACCCCCAGTACTGCAAAATAAATAAATAAAATGAACGCTTGTCAAATATTATTGTGATCTTGTGATCGATGTCGCTTTCAATTATATCAGTTAAACCAGGCATGGTGACATGTACTTGCCACCCCAGAACTCAGGAGCTGATGCAGGAGGATTGCTGTGAATGCGAGGGTCAGCCTGGGCTACATAGTGAGTTCAAGGACAGCCTGAACTACATAGCGAGACCCTGTCTTTAAAAAAATCAATTATAAAAGTTAGAAATAAAGTTGTTGCCAGGCATGGTGGCGCACGCCTGTAATCCCAGCACTTGGGAGGCTGAGATAGGAGGATTGCCTTGAGTTCCAGGCCAGGCTGGGCTACATAGTGAGTTCAAGGTCAGCCTGAACTGCATAGTGAGATCCTGTCTCAAAACAAAACAAAACAAAAAAAAACACAAAAATTTCACGTATAGAGTATATATTAGTTTCCTAAAGCTACCTTAACAGTACCACAAACTAGGTGGTTTTATTTTTTTATTTTTATTTATTTATTTTTTTTGGTGGGTACCAGGGGTCGACCTCAGGACTTCGCGCGCCAGTAGGCGCCTGTGCTGCTGAGTGATATCACCGGCCCCTTTTTCGTATGTGGGTTCCGGGAGTTGAACTCAGGACCTCGCGCTTGCCAGGCAGGCGCTTATGCTGCTGAGCCATCTCACCGGACCTAGGTGGTTTTAAACAACAGAAATTTATTGTCTCACAGTTCTGGAGGCTTTAGTTCGAAATCACAGTGTTAGGAGGGCCATGCTCTCTCAGAAGGCCTCAAGAGAGCATCTTGTCTTGCCTGTTTCTAGCTTCTGGTAGTTGAAATCCTTGACATTTATTGCCTTGTAGACTTACTGTTGCCTCCCTTGTCACATGGTATACCTTATTTGTGTCTGAATTTCTATCTTATTAGGACCCCAATCATTGGATTAAGGCCCATCTTGGCATAGTATGACCTCTATCATATTTTATTTTACTTATTTTGTTTTTTTGAGACACAGTCTTTCTATGTAGCTCAGATTGCCTTGATTCCACTATTTAGCCCAGGCTGGCCTCAAACACACAGCTATCCTCCTGCCTTAGCCTCCTGAGTACTGGAATCACAGGTGTGTGCTACCGTGCCTGGCTTATGACCTCATTTAATATGATTGTATCAGCAAAGACTATTTCCTAATAAGTTCATGACCACACATTCCAGATGGATATGAGTTTTGGGGAGAAACTATTAAACCTAGTATAGAGTGTCATATTTTTAAAAAATCTGTTTCAGTATGCCTGGAGTAGACACCCAGATCCTTAATTTTAGAAAACTTCACTGTGGCTGGGGATGTAGTTCTATGGTAGAGCATTGCCTAGCATGTATGAAGCCCTGGGTTCAATCCCTAGCACCACAACCAAAAAATAAAAAGCTTCACTGACTTGACAAATGATACCAATGTTCACATGGAAAAAAAGATGGGAGAATAACTAGATCATTTCTGAAAAACAGAAAGTGTTATGATACTTCTGTCAGGTATAAAAATACTTAAAAGTAAAATGATTAAAGCAGCTTAGTATAAGGAAAAAATTAGATCAGTGGAACAAATAAGTTCCATTGTAAGAAATACATAAAGCAATTTCATTTGTGATAAGGGTGGCAATTGAAATCAGTGTGGAAAAGAGTACTTATTTCACAAATGGTGCTCAGGTAACTATTTGGTGGTGGGGAGGAATTATCCTTACTACTTAGACCAAAATATAATCCTACAGGAGGTGGAGGTAGGAGGATTGCCATGAGTTCAAGGCCAGCTGGACTACAGAGTTTATGGCCAGCCTGGACTACATAGCAAGACCTTGTCTCAAACAAACAAACAAACAAACAAACAGCCGGGTGCGGTGGCGCATACCTATAATCCCAGCACTTGGGAGACTGAGGCAGGAGGATTGCTGTGAGTTTGAGGCCAACCTGGGCTACAGTGAGTTCAAGGCAGGTCTGAACTACATGGCGAGACCTTGCCTCAAGAAAACAACAAAACGAAACAAAACAAAAAAGACAAACAAACAGCTGGGCACGGTGGTGCACTCCCATAATCCCAGCACTTGGGAAGCTGAGTCAGGAGGATTGCCGTGAGTTCTAGGCCAGCCTGGGCTACATAGTGAGTTTGAGGCCAGCCTTGACTATGACCTTGTCTCAAAAAACTAAAAAATAAAATAAAATAAAATAATATATATATATATTTAAAATTCTAGATGGATCAGAAGTGGAAATAGAAAAAAAGGAAACAACAATTGCAGAAGAAAATATGAATGTACTTCTTTGTGCTCTAGGAATGGTGAAGGCTTTTTCTTGTGCTAGGATCAAAAGCTTTGTGAGGCAAAAAATTATCATACATTCAAAACTAGAAAACATTTGCAACATTTATGGCAAAGGGTTAGTTTCTTTGATCTACGGTGAGATTTAGAGAAATCAGCATGAAAAACGCAAACCCGATAATGAATGAGATAAGGAAGTTTAGAGAGAAAAATACACACTTCAACAGGGATTTGAAAAGATATGCAGCCAGGTGTGGTGGTGCACCCCTGTAATCCAGGACTTGGGAGGATGAGGCAGGAGGATAGCTGTGAGTTCGAGGCCAGTCTGAGTTACATAGTGAGAACCTGTCTCAGAAAAAAAAAGAAAGACATGCAATCTCATCTATGATTAAAGAAATAGAAATCAAAACAATAAAATACCACCTTTACCTATCAGAGTGGAAAAATATTTTAAAGTTTAATTATATGCAGGGCTTGAGAAGGCATGAGAGAACATAATCTCATATACTGCTGGTGGGACTGTAGGTCTGTTCAACATTTTGTTTTTTGTGTTTTTTTTTTAGACAAGATCATGCTATGTAGTTCAGGATGACTTTGAACTCACTGTGTAGTCTAGACTGGCCTTGAATTTGTGGCAATCCTCCTGCCTCAACCTCCCGAGTGCTGGGATTACAGGCGTGCGCCACCACACCCGGCTCTGTGCAACATTTTGAGGGTACAATTTAGCAATATAAGGGGCCGGGAATATAGCTCAGAGGCACAGCGCCTTAAAAAAAATTAGCAAGATATATTAAAATAGAACATCAGTATATTTCTTGACTGGATATTGTGGGCTTTGGTAGTACTTTCTCAGCAATCATTACCAACTTTTTCCTTTCTAACAATTCCTAGACTTTCATTTGCATTTGTATGCTTCCCATTCATAGCCCAAGTGTTTTGTGGTAAACTAGTCCTACTTCCAGTTCTTTTGATCACAGATATTAATAGTTCAGGGAAGAACTTGCAACCTTAGTAAGATAGTTAGATTGAGCCTTGGGGATCCTGCTTTGGAACTCTATAAATTCTCCCTTCCTTGTTGGACTTAAAAGATGAAACTCACTTCCATTGCCACTGGCAGCCATCTATGTCCACCTCGGTAAAAGCGATGAATGGTTCTCAGCCTTTAATGGACATCTCAATCACTTAGTTTGTTAAGCACAGATTACATTGCACGGGCCAAGTGTAGTTCAGTGATAGAGTACTGCACATGTAGGCCTTGAGTTTAATCCAAAGCAGTGCAAAAATAAAAATAAAAAAGTCTCCATCTGCAGATTTTCAGTCCTGTAGGTCTGAGATAGGGACTGATAATATGCATTTTGGGGTGGGGGGCAGTGGTGATGCCGCTGGTCCAGGAATGCAGGGATGGAGGCAGAGTGATGCATTTATACTTAGAAAACCATTTGGATAAAGTATAGGCTGTAGAGCAGAGACTGTGAAAGAAATTGAGTAGCTCTAGCTCACCCTGCTGCTAGGACTGTACTTTGTTATTTTCAACCAAAATTATAACCAATACACCCAGCAATCTTTCTATCCTTGCAGAAGTTCACCAAAATATATGTACATGGTAACTGTTGCAGCATTGCTTATAATAGCTACAACTGGAAAGAAAGCTCTTGTCAGTGGGGAGTTGATCTGTCTAATGGAAGCATCCATCTGTTGGAATAATGTTAACAATTATGAAATAGTTTGGATGTGCTGCTCTATGGTTCAAGTGGGTCCCCAAAAAGTTCATATATTGGAACCTTAATTCCTCAATGTGGGCTGGTGAGATAGCTCAGCGGCATAAGCGCCTGCCTGGCAAGCACGAGGTCCTGAGTTCGACTCCCGGTACCCACATACGAAAAAAGGGCCGGTGATATCGCTCAGCGGCACAGGCGCCTGCTGGCGCGCGAGGTCCTGAGTTTGACCCCTGGTACCCACAAAAAAAAAATTCCTCAATGTGGCACTGTTAGGAGTTGGGGGCTTGTGGGAGGTATCTGGGTCATGGGGGTGGAGCCCTCATGAATGCATTAATGTCTTTCTCAAAATACAATTAAAAGGGCTGGGGGTGTAGCCCAGTGGTACAGCACTTGATTAACACACAAGGCTCTGGGTTCAATTCCTGGTACACCAAAACCAAAAAATCATGACAACTAAGGTTTGTGCTTTTAAACAAATAACGCCCCACATATATAGGCAGATATGTGCTTAATTATTTCCTAGAAGGAAATAATGATTAAGAATGGCTATATTTGAGCTGGGGATATAGTTCAGTGGTAAAAGCACTTGCCTGGCATGCCCAAAGTCTTGGATTTGAGGTGAAGCATAGAAAAAAAAAAAAAAAAAAAAAAAGAAAGAAAGCTATGTTAGCTAGATTGGGGAGAGGGGTTGTGGTTGAGGTGGTGCTATGGATTTTTCAGTCTTTGCTTTGTACATTTCCATTCTGTTTCGATTGTCTAGCCTTAGGTAAGTTTTCCTTAAAAGAAAAAAAGAAAGAAAAATGTCATTTGAAGTTATCTGGGCAAGGCATAAGCTAATTTTAATTTCTTTCTTTATATTTCTGTATTGAAAAAAATAAATGTTATAAATCACGCAAAGATGAATAGAAAATTAACTTCCTCAGCATATTGATGTGTAGCTACCCTAGCACCAGGCATTTGGTATAGGTTGTAAGTTGGAGAAGATCATGCCTGTAGTTCCGGCTACTTGGGAG
Organism: Erethizon dorsatum; assembly: GCA_028451465.1. Taxonomy (NCBI): domain Eukaryota; kingdom Metazoa; phylum Chordata; class Mammalia; order Rodentia; family Erethizontidae; genus Erethizon; species Erethizon dorsatum. The sequence continues at coordinate 45,440,379 of CM051842.1, forward strand.
GCTGAGGCAGGAGGGTTGCTTGAACACAGGAGTTCAAAAATTTTAATAAACTGTTGAGAATTTATATTTGTCCAGATTGAGACTCAACTATGGTACTGCTTATTGTACTTTAATGTACTTATGAATTACCCAGGGATCTTGTTAAAACAGATTCTGATAGAGTAGGTCTGAGATGGGCACCCTGAGGTCTGCATATATAATAGGTTCCTAGTTGATGCTAATTTTTTTTTTGGTGTTTTTGGTTTTTTTGGTTTTTTAAGACAAGGTCTCACCATGTAGTTCACTCTAGTCTTGAACTCACTATGTAGCCCAGACTGGTCTTGAACTCATAGCGATCCTCCTGCCTCAGCCTCCAGAGTGCTGGGATTATAGGCATGCACCACCATGCCCAGCTGTTGATGCTAATGTTGATGGACCCCTGATTACACTTTGAATAGGAAAAAAAAAGATGAAGAAGGAAGACTGAGAGGGCTATTAAGATGGAGAAGAGGGGATAGATATAAGATACTATAGAAGTAATTGAGCATGTGGGATGAGGAAAGAGTCTGGGATAAGTCCAGTTTCTGGCCTGGGTGAGTATGAGAATGGTAGACACTAACCAAAGATAGGAAAATCAAGCTGAAGGAGGAAAACGTATAGGAAAAAATGGAGGAGTGGGAGCAAAACTTCAAATGGAGTTGTATATTTTTTTCTGGGAGAGCATTACGTGGATTTGTCCAGAAGTCCATGTGAACTCTTCATCTGCAGCTCAGTATAGCTCAGTTAGAGGTAGATTTGTGAGACATCTGTGTAAAGATTAAGAGATAAGAGCATGAATAGGATGAAATTGACTAGGGAGAAAGTATAGTGAGAAGCTGGTGGAGAACAGAAACTCTAGGGAATGCTAATCTTAAGGGACACACAAAAGAAGGAAATGAAGTAGTCAGGGAGATAGTTCAGAAGGCTGGATACTCCGAAGGGCCCTCCCACTACAGAGCAACTACATGTTATATAAAAATAATACAATTTTTATTTCACTGATGGATGTGAGAGTTAGCAATTGCTACCTACTATATAGCTCTGCTGATCCGGACTGGGCTTGGCTGATATTGGCTGGGCTTACCAATGTATGTGTGGTTTGTTAGCGGGTTGGCTGGGGGCTCACAGGTGTACTGCAGTCTTGGTTCGGCTAGCTAGATGGATGGACCGCTCATCCTCCACAAGGCTCATTCACATGGTAGTTCCAAAGGTTCAAGAGAACGAGGAGAGGCATAAAAGGCAACTTGAAGCCTAGATACGGATTTCGGCTACAGTCTATTGATCAAAAACAAAACAAAAGCCCAGATTCAAAGGGTGGAGAAATAGAGGATAACTCTTAATGGGAGGAGCTACAAAAGGATGTAGATATAGGGAGACGTGAACTATTATAGCCATTTTTGTGATCAGTCTATTATATTAGATTTACCATTAGTAAAAGGAATCTCTAAGGAGCAAACAAAGCAATGCAAGCAAGCAAACAAACAAAAGCCATGAAAACAATAGGTCCCAGTGAGCTGGTTGAAGAAAGCAAACACTTGAGGTTATTTCCCAAACTGGGACAGAGGTATTTCTCCGGAAAATGAGGGTGCTCTTGCTGGAAGAAATGAGGATAGGCTGATAGAAAACAAACTGATTTCTGCCTCAGAATCCAAAAGGCTAGATATTTCATTATAAAATTCCAGAAATACTTTGAGATACAAAGTTCTTGGTCTTTCTGTTCCATGAAACCACTATTCATATGAGGCAAAATGTGGAAGTTTGACCTTGGACTCAAAAACCAGTACATTAACCATGTCTTCTGAATGGAAAGTGTTTTTACAACCACTAGCTTGTGTTTTTCTTGAAACTACCTGTAAGGGAGGTAAAGCAGGCATTATTATTCCCAATTGATACTATTCTTTTTTTGAGACCGGGTCTTACTGTGTAGTTTCAGCTGGCCTTGAACTCACTTTGTAGCCCAGGCTGGCCTCATACTCACAGCAATCCTCCTGCCTCAGCCTCCTGAGTGTTGGGATTATAGGCATGTGCCACCATGTCGAGCAATGTTATTTTTTAAAACAGAAATTTCACTATCTTATAAAGGTGAATATTTGGATGCCATAGGTCTCATCAGGAGACATGTACAGTATAAAAGATTCATTGTAACAGAGGTGGAAATAACCCATATTTCCACTGGGCAGGATAATAGGTAAATTGTGGCATAGTCACACAGTGAAATAGTATAAAGAAGTGAAAATGAATTAACTACAGCTATACACAACAGCATGTCTAAGTCTTACAGAAATCAAGTTGAGTGAAAAAAAGGAAGTTACAGAAAACTACATAAAACTTACATTTTTATTTTTTTATTTTTTTAGACAGGGTCTCACTATGCAGTTCAGGCTGGCTTTGAACTCACTATGTATAGTCCAGGCTAGCCTCAAACTCACGGCCTCCTGCCTCAGCCTCCCAAGTGCAGGGATCACAGGCGTGTGCCACCACACCCAGAAAAATATTTTTATAAGATTAGGGGTTGGAATATAGCTCAGTGGTCGAGCACTTCCTAGCATGTGCAAATCCCTAGTTTTGAGTCCCGACATTATTAAAAAAATAGCATTTTTATAAAATTAAAAGGCAAGTAGCCAGGCGTGGTGGCACATGCATGTAATCCCAGCACTTGGGAGGCTGAGGCAGGAGGACTGCTTTGAGTTCAAGGCCAGCCTGGGCTACATAGTGAGTTCAAAGCTAGCCTGAACTACATAGTGAGACCCTGTCTCAAAACAACCCCCCCAAAAAAGTTAAAAATCAAGTAAAACAAAACAATATATTGTTCAGATATAATTACATGTCATAATACTATTTTGAAAAATAAAGGGCTAAAAGAATTTCAAGAGCCAGGCATCATATTGGCACACAACTGCAACCCCAGCTACTCAGGAGGCTGAGGCAGGAGGGATTGCTAATTTTAGGCCAGCATGGGTAACTTAGTGAGACCCTAGCTCAAGAAAAAAAAAAAGTGACTAGGGGCTTAGGTCAATATTCCCTGGGTTCAACTCCATTACTGAAAAAAATTCAAAATACAGGTTATGGAAAATGGAATAGTTCTTAGGTTCTGAAGTGAGATCATGAGTGTTCAACTCACTATCAAATTTCATAAAGTATGTTACATATATCCTTTTATGTTTATCACATATTACATTATTTTTATGCCTTCTCCCTGACTCTGATGCAGCTTCTGTTATTGAGTTCTCACGTGAATGTGGGTGAACAGAGCTCCTCTGTCAGTCCATGTTGGACATATATGAACAAATATCTTTGGTAAATTACTGAGATTTGGAAAATACAGCAGCAAAACCTAGTCGATCCTGATACATTTGTCTTTTCTAAAGATTATGAATGTGTAACAAAAATTCCCCAAACTCACATACATGCACAACCCTCAATAGATGCCTTCATGTGTCTGCTATTAAGTGACCAGAGTCTTCTCCTATTTTTCACAAAAACTAGTTGTAGATGTAAATAGAAGACAATGTTCTGAGCTCATATTATAACTAATGTTTATGATCTTAGATATTTTCATTCTTTGTCACTTCTTCCCTCAAGTCCATGAAAAACCACTACATCTGGCCTCACTTGGCTCACATGCCCCCTCTAATGCCTCTGCTGGAGGAGGTGAAGCCATATGACTGATGGTCACCCTACTTTACCCCGAATATGGAAGAGCAGTTTCTTTTAAGTAGATTTTATTGGTACATATTAGATACACATAATGATCACATTCATCATAGAGAATTTGTACCTGTACATGATATAACTTGTTTTTCCCCCATTCCCCTCCCCTCTCCCCTCCCCATTCACAAAAGCTTCGTTTTCATGTTTTCCTTTTCTCATTTTTTTTTTACTTTTCCCTTCTTTCCCCCTCCCCTTTCCCTTGTTCCCCTCCCCATTTGAACATTTTCTTCCTATTTCACAATACATATTATATATTTTGGTCCTTATTTACACTTTAAGTTTCTCACACCAGAGAAACAAGGCAGTATTTACATGTGTGTCTGATTTAATTCACTTAAGAGTATGGAGTCAAGGTGCATCCATTTTCTTAGAAATGTCTTGAGCGTATCCTTCTTTATGGCAGAGTAGTACTCCATTGTATTAAAAAAACACATCTTCTTTATTCACTCACCAGTTGATGGGCACTTAGGTTGTTTCTAAGATTTGGCTATTACAAACTGTGCAGCTATAAACATGGGTGTGCACATGTGTATGTGGTATGTGGTATGATGCTTTTAGTTCTTTTGGGAAGATACCCAGGAGGGGAATGACTTGGTCAAATGGAAACTCTAGTCCTAGTTTTTTGAGAAATCACCATGTTGATTTCCACAGTGGTTGCACCAGTCTACACTCCCACTAACAGTGGAGAAGGGTTCCTTTTTCCCCACAGCTCCTCCAGCATTTGTTATTAGTTGATTTCTTGATAATAGCCATTCTTTCTGGGGTGAGATGGAATCTCAGTGTTAACTTGCATCTCTCAGATGACCAGTGATGTTGAACATTTTTTCATATATTTTTATTTGCTGTTTGTATTTCTTCATCTGAGAAGTGTGTATTCATTTCAGATGCCCATTTTTGGATTGGGTCTTTAAATTTGGGAGGTCTGATTTTTTTGAGTTCTTGGAGGAGCAATTTCTTAAAGATAAAAACGGTTTAATTACCAAAAAGAGGAAAGAATCCTGGGCAGGTGGCAGTTATCTATTAAACCAAAACACTTAGATTTAGAACCCTGGTTTTACTATCTGTATGTGAACTTGAACAGCACTGAATTAGTTTGCTCATATGTAAAGTGGGGGTAGAGTACTTTGCAGTGCTGTTTTAGGATTAGAAATAATGTTCAAGAACCAAATACTATGCCTGATACCTAACAGGTTCTCAAAAAACAGTAATTTTTAAAAGCCAAATGCTAAAGATTTCCCAAGTGTTAATTTCTCTGAGTCGTAACACTCAACAATCAAAGGCTAGGAAGATATCTGTAGCTACAATGAACCTAGATAAAATAAAGTACGTTATAAATAGTATTTTCATTTAAGGATAAAGTATTTACAAGTTTCAGGCCTCTAATGCTCCCCTTTAGGCTTAGCTGTTTCCTGGTCTTTCTAATTTAAAAAAAAATTTTTTTAGACGGGTTCTCGTTATGCAGTTCAGGCTGGCCTTGCACTCACTATGGAGCCCAGGCTGCCCTCGCACCCGTGGCGATCCTCCTGCCTCAGCCTCTGGAGCACTGGGATTACAGGCATGCACCACAATGCCCAGTTAGCTGTTTCCTTTTATAATGTCTACACATAAGAGAGTGGTCAGGGACGCCAAACCTAGCTAGTGTCATCCAGCAGAAGCAGTAAGGTAAGAATGTCTGAGTCCTAGTTTCAGACTCTGCTCCTAGCATTTCTCTGTTGCTCAGATGTGACTCAGAGCTCTTTTTTGGTCAGGAGACCAATTTTAAAGCACATTAAAATGAATACAATTCAGGGATGAACCTTTATACTCAATATTCCTGTGTTCTTGCCACAAAATCTACAATCTACTTTGTACCGAACAATGTTTTTAAAGGTGTTTTGGCTGTCCTTGATTTATTCATCAAACATTTACTAAGTGCATGCTGTGCAGCAGGTGCCAAGGACCACAGTGATAATCAACACAGGCATGACTTTCACTTTCAATCCAGGGAAAGGGATGTGTCAGAGTGTGCAGGGGCTGGCTGTGATGAGTTTGTCTAGGGACCCCTAGCTGGGTATCAGGAAAAGAATCAAAGACATGAGTTCAATCTTAGGACAAGTTAAGACTGCATCGGGGACAAAGGGAAAGAGGTGCTTTAGAAAATAGTACAAGCAAATGAGAAGATATAAATTATCAGTTTAATGTGTATGGGAGTACTTTATTATCAGTGGGGTCGGGTAGGGGAGGAATGTAATTAGGCTACAGAAGTGGTCAGAGGCCAGACAATGAAGGGAACATGTGAATTGTTGAGCAGTGTGTTAGAACAGAATATACTCTGGGAGCTGATTAAGTATGAGAATTAAAGCAATGCTTCTTTGCTATGGCAACAGAAACACTGAAATGACACCCAGGATTTGGAGGCAGATTTATTTAACATCAGACGGGCACTGACAGGGAATCAATTGTCTCTCAAAATGTCAGGCCTCGAAGGCCCAGGGAGGGAGGTTTTTAGGGGGTTGCAAAGGGGAAGTACAGAGGTAGAGTACTTGGCTGTTTTGGATTGGTTCCTACAATATGCCTCACAGTGACCAGCTGTTTCTAAGACACAGAAACTGCAACAGGAACTGTCGCCTAGGCGACTGAAGTATACTGGCTGGGGCAGGGGCATTTTCTGCTACACTTAACTTTTTCTTGTGCCACAAACTCCTTTAAAAATCTGGAAACAAAAGTGCAGGCCTTTTAAGTGGAAAAAGGTACATTCACTTAGACACAAAGTGTTGCTTACAATTGCCTGGCTAGGAGTAAGAGGGGAACAACTGCAGCAGTCCAGCTGAGACATGATGGGCTTGCACTAGGCTATAGGAGCAGGGATAGGAAGGAGGAGATAGATGTGAAAAACTGGCTAGTTGAGTGTAATCAATGGATCTTGTCACCAACTGAATTTGAGAAAAAAGGGAAAGGCAGCAGTCTAGGATAACTAACCTCCAGGTAGGTTTGTGGTTTAGGCAATTTGAGTAGATAGGATTGTCACTCATAGAGAGCAGCAGAGTTCAGAAGAAAGGATAAGCTCAATTTGGGAAATGTGTCAAAGGTGTCTTTAGAACATCCAAATAAAGAAGTTAACCAGGAAGCTCAACACGTTTTTTCTTTTAATGGTTCTTTTACAGGGTCTCTTGTCTTGATATCCTACAAACTCCTAAATCTCTGTGCACCACTTTTTTTTTTATGTGGGTACCGGGGGTCGAACTCAGGACCTCGCGCTTGCCAGCAGGTGCTTGTGCCGCTGAGCGATATCACCGGCCCTTTTTTCGTATGTGGGTTCCAGGAGTCGAACTCAGGACCTTGCGCTTGTCAGGCAGGCGCTTACGCCACTGAGCCATCTCACCGGCCCTGTGCACCACTTCTGAACTGAGATAAGTATATCTTCTGTTTGCAAAAAGGGATCCAGAGATGGAAGAAGAAATCAAACTTCACACACCCAAAATTATTGCACGATTTTTTTTTTACTAAAAGAATAAACTTTTATTAAGCGCAGTAAGTTTCTTTCCATCAGCATTAACAGAACAACGGACCAAATTCCATCACAGAACAACTCCTGAGACATTCTCAATTCTTTCTGAAACATTTCCATTAACTCTTGCAGTTTCCACAAAGAAGCATCCATTCAAACTTACATTAATAAACTATGGAGCTTTTGTTGTGAGGTGGGTCAAAAAGGCAGGAAATTTGGAATCTGGGAGTGGGAAAGAGAAATATGTATTATCCATCCACTAAACACACTGTCAAAAACACAGGAGAGGAGATAGTAACACAAAAAAAAATAATGAAAGAATTTCTTACTTTTGTCAATAGCATCATTTATCAGGGAGCACTAAAAAATCACTGACTCTTTGCAGTTAAAGTTTCTTTACCTAATGTGTTAGTCTAAGAATAGAATAGGATAGAATAAAATAAAAGGTAGGAGGGGAAGTGCCTTCTGGGAAGTAATTAGGATGAAGTCATCAGATTTGGCAGGGTTATGAGAGATTAATAAAATCTGAAATATTTGTTTCATTTACATGAAAATTCACTAGCCATTAGTTACTACCAACACAGACAAAAAGAGCATCTATAAAATATAGGGGCAATGTCAAAAGCTGGAATGGGCACCCTAGCACAGGGGATGTTTTCTTTTGCTTTTAACTTGGAAAAGATTAAATAAATGACATTTTCTTAGAACATCAAAATAACTTGGACAATATTGAAGATAATTAGCAGAAACAGGGGAATGGGTGCACCGAGCTCTCTACCTGCACCAGCAGACTACCGCAATAAGCCAAAGGAGATGAAATAGAGAAAGTCAGAAGAGATGCCAAAGCCATGGGAGGGAGAAAAATATTGGGTGAGACACAATGGAACAGTGAAAACTTAACCCCCACCCCAAACCCCAAGCATATTTAGGAAATATGCACCAAGAAGTGAACAAGTCTAATGATCAAACCTTAGTAGAATTATACTAACTACTTTAAACTGTGGTCTACTTGTATTGTCATTTCAAAAGGGAGGGGGTCTTAGAGGCTGACATGGTGGCAATGACATGCCCACAGAAGCCTTCTAAGGTTCCAAAGGACTGAATCACCATAATCAAACAGCTACTCCCATATTCTTTCTACCCTACATAAGCATTCCTGCCCCCCACCCCCTATTTTAACCACTCTCCCTAATGCCTTGTCTGGCTGTTTTTCTCAGTGATCAAAAACTGTTAATATGACTTGGCCAACAATGTCAGAAAAATCAAGATGGAGACAAAACTCAAATGTCCCTAGCCAAAGCAAGTACCAATTCATGGGCTTCAGTCCTACTGGCTCAGAATGAAAATGCTGCAAGTGAGCTGAAGTTTTTCTGGCCTGGTCCAGACCAGACTGGCTGTTTGGAAAAGAGTAGGAATTAGGGGCTGACCCCAAGACACACTAGCATAAGTCAAGAACTGCAAATCCTTGGGGATCAGTGGCTATACACAACCAGAGTGTTCTTGCTTGTGGCCCTACAATTTAAAGGGGTCATTTCTGGGGGATCCAACATTACTTTCTTCCATATCACAGAGAGAAATTGAACCTCAAGTGAAGGATGACAGTCTTTCCAAGTAGTACAGCAAAGATCACATTCTACCTTTCCCATTTTATCTTGCAATCAGAAAAAGTTTAACTCCCAGTAATGAACCTTAGTTTGTTTGGCTTTTAAGTTTATTTTGGCAGCTACACTAAAATCTAGGAATATGGCCTTTTATGGTTCTTTCTTGTAAACTTCCAAACCCAAAATGTTGAATCCAAATAAAAATCAAGGTTGGAGGTCAACCACTTGTTTCACTCTGGGGCAGGCTAGGGGAAAGCAAAGATATGTGGAAGGGAGAAATGCAAGTCTTGTGGCAAACTGGAAACATCCCTGTCAAAGCAGCAGTTTTACCTCTCACAGTGAATGCCTACAAAATAAGAAATCTTAATGCTGTGAGAGTTAACAATACTGTCATCTGATTGTGTCAGATAGATTCAAGATGCACAGAAACAGCAACTGAAAAGATACTTTACCATTTAACTCCAAATATATATATTTCCATTCACTCACAGCTCAGTGACTCTGGTTACATTTAGAGCTCTGTGGCACAGAAAGAGAATTCTGGGCCATCTAAATTTCCTCCCTTGGGCGGGGGAATAGCTCAGCGGCATGGCGCCTGCCTGGTAAGCGTGAGGTCCTGAGTTCGATTCCCGGTTCAAAAAAATTTAAATTTCCTCCCTTGATGGATATAGAAGGCCTAACCTTTAAGATTATGCAGGTCCAAGAGAAGAAGGGGGACCAAATCAGGGGAGCTGACTCCAATAGAAGGTTTTCATATGCTTTGTTCCTGCTTACATCTTGCTAAGGGGTACACTCTTCTCATCCTTCTTTGTGTAAGAAATATGTGGGGAGGGGCAAGGTATTCTGGGGCTCCCTCCCCCTGCAAACTGTGGGTTCTCTTAAACTGGGCCAGACTATGATTAGTCTGAGACTGTTTTCAATTTCTCATGATATGGTCATTGTAAGTGGGCAGTTAGCAAACAGCCTTCTGGTTGTCTGGAAAAAAAAATCACCAAGGACCTGCTGTGGGGTTTTTCCAAAAAAGAGAGAACCCTGCTAAAAGTCTAGTCAGTTGTATTCCAGTAGAAATGGTACTTCTTGGGCAAGATATAATAAAGCCCAGATAGAGACATAGGAGGCTGGAAGCCCCAAGAGACATAGGAGGCTGGAAGCCCCAGTTCCTGAATGAAGTTACAGTGCTAATTTGTTGCAAGCCATGTTTCCATCCCTGTATTTTGGCTGCCCAAGGAGAGAAACTGGAAATGCAAGGTTGTCTCAAGATTATCTCCAGCAAGGAGAAACAAACTTTTTATCCTGGGCAGATTCTGGCCACAAAGGGGACTGAGAATCTTTTATAATATTTTTCAAGGCCCAGGCCAAAGTCCTTTGAAGTCTTCCTTGCAAAGCAAATGAAAAGATCCGGTAGTCAAAATGTCAATGAACAAATTAAACAATCTAGGCATGTAAAATCAAATTGTCAAATTTCCTCACACTTTCCTACACCATCTCTCCAATACAAACTGTCCCTCATTCAGGGATTCTTGTCAATCAGGTCTTTTCTGAAGCCAATTTGACCCTGGAGTTCCAAGAGAGATTTTCTCCAAATTGGCAGAATTTCAAATCACCTCCCACCCCCTCTTTCTCTTCAAACCTTTATAAAGAAATACTCAACTCTTCCCAATCCCATTCCAACCTCCAGTTTTTACCATATGGGATTTGAGGGCTCTGTTCAAGATTAAGCTTGTTATAACCCAAATTTTTGTTGTTCTGAACAGGCAATCTCTGGAAAGTACTTTGTGTCTGATTTAGAGTAGTCCATCTTCTCATAATTGTGATGGTCTGTGACTTAGTAAAGATTTTAGATTTAAAGTGTGATCTTTTGAAACCCACCACTCCATAGCAGTGGAAGTGTTTCTGGGAAGTTCAGTAAATCCTCTAGGACCTCACCATGTATGTATGTATGTGCATATACACACACATACACACACATATATAAAATATGTATAGATAAATAGATCTGTCTCTTTATATAAAGGGTATGTGTATGCATATAGATACACACATTCATATATACAACCACACACGCCCACACCCACATCTACACATAAGAGTCTTTTGAGTCCCTTTTGTACTCAGTTTCATAATATTGATTCCCACCCATTTCAGGGTATGGGCAGCACAGAGTGGGTGAACTGCACATCTTCTATTTTACAAACAATGGGCTAGTTGAGAGGCAGGAAAAATCTGCCCAGTACTTTTTCAACTCACTTGAATCTCCCAGTACAAAGGCCATTGGTAGGTTTTTTTTTTTTTGTGTGTGTGTATAAAATAAAAAATAAAATAACCAATACTATCCAGTTTCCTAAAAACATCTACTTATCTGATTGTCAGGCCAGAGTTAGAGGTGGTTATACAAAATCCTGGGGCAGCTCAGTTGGGAGTAAGAGTAAAGAGGAGATGAATACTATCAAGACCATTATCAATTCAGAGAAAAAAAAATGAGGAAGCCACAGAAAGCTGTCCCCTCAACCCCATAGATTTATCAGGTAAGTCTGCAAATAAGTATCATAATACTGAAAAAACCAAAGCTAGAAACTTTTTTATAGGACTTACATGATAATACCCATTTTTGGACAGTTACTGCCTTACTAGACTTCCAGAGGAGATAGACTATAGGTGCTATATATTCAATTTGAGAACTGGAACTAGTCTTCACATTATTCATCTTTAACCAGAAATTCCCCAGTTCTTAACTCTGGAGCCCAACAAAAGATAAGGAAGGGGAAAGATGGACACAATAAGACATCCCATCAAAATTGAGGATAAATTTAGGTGAGCACTTATATCCTACTCTAACTTGGGCCTAGAATCAGAAAAGTATAGTTTTCCCTTCTTCCTGACTAGTGAAGCCATCTTCAGCTTGTCATTCCTCTTTTCGCTGTGCCACAGTTTCTAACTTTTGTTCTTGTGAGCGGTTCTCCTCATTCTTCACAGGGATGCAGCGGTTACCATCATTACACACATTGCTGACTCTGGATAAGGCACATTGTGATGGAGCTGGAAGACGATGATCGCTCTTCTCTTCCTTGGTCAATGTGCTGTTGTTTCCATTTACCTGGGAGCGAGACTGCCCTTGACGAAGCTCCAGGGATTTAGAAATTCCATCTGAAGAGCCCTGTCAAAAGCAAAGACAGATACTTAATGGAAATGATAATCCCAAACTGGCTGGCCCTTTCCAAGCTCGCTCACTCATTCACTCTTTCTTTTTAATATAGGAAACCTTTACTCAATCCTTTAAAACAAGCAAAAAGAAATTGGAAGATAGACTTTTATCTGTCACCAATGTGTATATGAGTAACAGTAACTGAATCTTCTTTAGTGAAAAGAATCTAATTTTCTTTGACTCTACATAATCTGACTACAGTTAACTATTTCTCACACGCTACACGCTCAAGATTACCCAGTCTCATCACTTGACCTACTCATAGTATGTCATCCTTTAGGCACAAGTGAAAAAACATAAAAACATGAAGGATGCTATCACAATATATTCTCCAAAAAAAAAGTGGAAGTGGGGGAGTTACTTATAACATTATAAAAGATGATATTCACTAGTTTAGAAAAATGAATGACTTTTTTATTACTTTTTCATTTTATAAGGCCAACTTCAACAGTTAACTTTAGATAAATCTAAACAGTATAAGGAACTCAGAAATCCTAAAAGGTTTCACAATCAAAATGGCTGCTATTTAACTCCAAACCAAAACAGAGTAAAGCACAAGTCCTTGGCTCTCCTTTAAAGAAAACAGAAGGTTACTTTTTTTTTTTAATGTGGGTACTGGGAGTCGAACTCAGGACCTCGTGCTTGCCAGCAGGCACTTGTGCTGCTGAGCGATATCACCGGCCCTTTTTTTTCCTTTATGTGGGTACCAGGAGTTGAACTCAGGACCTTACGCTTGCCAGGCAGGCGCTTATGCCGCTGAGCCATATCACCAGCCCAGGTTACCATTCTTAACCAGACCTTTGTTTGCCTACTAGTAGGGGAAATACCACATTTGTGCATCACTGAGTAAAAACACCATTAGAAAAGGCAACTTCACAGAAGTTATTGGATGAGCAAATTCATTTGAATGCTCTGTTTTGAGGCAGCAAACTGTCACTGCTACAGATTGGGAAGGGCAGTAGGAAAGTCAAGGGGAAATTGCAGAATGGAAAAGGGTCAGGAAAAAGAAAAAGATATCCACAGGAAAACTTAGAAATTAAATTTTGAGCTCCAAACTGAAGACCCATGGAAAGTCTGATGGAGTTGTGTACTCAAAGTAGCAAATGAGACTAGTACCAGTTTTCTGACTTTAGGCAAAAGAATACATGGGAAAGAATAGGAAAAAGGTAAGGAAGTAAGATGGGACAAAAAAATCACCCACATTAATGTTGTACCAAACAAATTTGTCATACATTCTGAGTAGGTGAATATTTGTAGTTGACGTTAAGAATAGTGTATGATTAATATTACTAGAAATATAGGCTATAATTAATTAGAAAAGTAATATGGAATGGATCTTTGGTCACTTCAGGCTCTTTAAATTATTGAAGACAGGGCAGTTATTGAACTTATCTCATGACAGTATCTATAAATTAGGCAAAAGCACTACATGTAAGACAGGAAACTGAGTCCAGATGCCTTATTAACTCAGTTCTTCTACCCTTGTCTAGAAACCTCTTGAAAACAGAGTCAGCCAGAATATTTATATTCCTCACTATAATAAAAACCCTGGCCAGGCGTAGTGGTTCATGCCTGTAATCCCAGCACCTGGGATGCTAAAGCAGGAGGATTGCTGTGAGTTCAGGGCCAGCCTGAACTACATACGGGAGACCCTGTCTCAAAACAGAAACAAACCTTTGCTTTGTTATCTAAATAAGAGTGACTACAATGCTCATTACTCCTAATTTAATCTTTTCAGAAGTGTTCTTGTTCATCAGAGATGTCCAAGTCTTGCTTTTGAATTCAGTAAAAAGCAAATAGGCTTAATAAGATACTAATACTTCAGTAAGAAAGCATAAAACTTTATTTCCTATCTGACTGGTTTCATGTCTTAATGTTTCTAAAGGCACTAATGAAATTAAAAAGCCAGAAAAAAATCAATGCTTTTGAAATTTTGATTAAAAACACAGGTAGAGTCAAGTAGTTATGCCTTGAAAGGCCATTTACCCTCAGTGGTTCCTACTAGCACAAAGTATATCAGAGAAACATAAAAGGGAATACCAAAACCAACCAAACCAAACCAAACACCAAAGCTTTTCTTGGGGGGGGTGTTATTGAATTCATAAACCTGTTAGTGGGCACTAAGAAAGCTGTAAGAATTTTCATTAGGTAAGGCAGGGTGTCCAATCTAAAAGAGCTGAATTAGGCACAGTGGGATAGTATACCGTTCTTTCTATCCAACCAGATTGCCTAGAGTATGGGGCCTTCAAGGGGCACCGCTAGAGTCCAAACTATACTTTAAAAGATTATTTTGCCCCCAAATGAAAATATATAAAAAAGGTACTAGTGTAGTTGGAGGAGATAGGAACAAAAATAATAGAACTTGAGTTATTATCTTAATACATACCCAAAATGTAACCACTTTATTCCGAATCTCAACAAACCCGATACCTCTAAATACTTTTCCAATAACAGAATCAGTAATCCTAACTTCTGAGTAAACTGCTTGTAAAACTTAGAAATTGTCTGACATATCTAAAGAAGAAATAAGATCTGCCCAAGTCTGCCCATAAAATGTTACAGGACAATAATTTTGCCTTTTATAGTTACACAGAAAAATGAAAGCTCTCAACACTGTCAGACATAACAAAAGTTTCTTTCCTTCTCCCAATAAAATATTTAAATTTTAAATTAAGAGAGTTCACTTTTTTAAAAAAGCCAAAAAGTGAACATGTGAGTGTGGAAGAAAGGAAAACATATATATCAACTGAAAAAATGCCTCACCTTCATTAAGTGCTACCTCCAAATCTATCATTTTACCACAACAGCTGTGCTCATGTGAAGAAATCCTTAAAATATACCATATATACTTTAAATTTAAATAAAAATGTTTGAATCCCAAGCCAATATGTGTATATCAAATCCTTGACCAGCCAGGTCTGTAGGGCACAAACTCAATGTGAAATAGTATATAAAGCCAGTGCCTTGACTTGGCAAGTTAAATAATTGCTACTCAGAAGAGTGTTCTGTTGGGACTCTACTATTGGTAGGCAATGGCGGGACTGTATTACCCTTCTACCCACCTCCCATTTGTTTCAGTTAATATGATGGACACAGAGCTTAGATTGAGGCTGTTATGACCTCAGCAGGAGTTAAGGGTTAGAAATATAAGAAACGAGAAAATTATAAACTTCTGCTTTTACCCAACCAAAGCAATACAGAAACTTATTATATAACCAGTGTTTTCTGATTTAGTAGTATAACCCAGAAAGGGAATTGAAAATATAAGGCAAATACCGGGATGGAGAAAGAGTGACTATAAAAAACAACCCACAGTAAATGTTTTATACACTCAGGCATCAGAATATGTGCAGCATAACTAAATAATAAAATAAATTCTTCCTTACTCTTTTCAACATTTTCATGAAGAAAATTTTTATCCTTTTTAGGTACTAGGGATTCAATTTAGGGCTTTTGTACTGAACTACATCTTCCAGTTTTAGTTTTTATTTTGAGACAGGGTCTCACTAAGTCATTCAAGCTGGGCTCCAACTTGCAATCCTGCCTCAGCCTCCCAGAGTGCTGGGATTACAGGCGTGAGCAACCACACCCAGTTATAAAGAAGCTTTTTTTTTTTTTTAATTTTTTTGGTGCTGAGGACCAAACTGAGGGCCTCACACTTGGTAGGCAAGTACTGTACCACTGAGCTAAATCCCCAGCTGCATGAAGCTTTTTTTTTTTTTTCTTTCTTTTTTTTTTTTTGTGGGTACCAGGGGGACGACCTCAGGACCTCGCGCGCCAACAGGCACCCGTGCCACTGAGCGATATCACCGGCCCCTTTTTCGTATGTGGGTTCCGGGAGTCGAACTCGGGCCCTTGCTCTTGCAAGGCAGGCGCTTACGCTGCTGAGCCATCTCACCGGCCCATGAATAAGCTTTTTAAATGCTAGAAATCCAAGTCTATGAAAATTGACTTCAAGGTATTTACTACCTATTTATGCTAGTAATTCTGATAAACTATCCTTAATACTCAGTTTGTATTTGCCAAATCTCTTTGAAAGCCAGAGGCTCTAGTATATAGGAATTTTATTTTATGCTTGTAAGTTTTGAGTAAAACAAAAACACATATTGAAATAATGTATCCCTGTTCATTTTAAATTCAAATCAAATGTTACAGTTTTAAAACATGGTTGATTATCCTATGATTTCAGCAAGTTTAAATTAGAAAGCACAACCCCAAATTTCCAACTATAACCATGGCAATATATCAACTGTGTATTTTCAATGTTAGCAAGTTACTGTACAATTTATTCCTACAGTAACTGTCATATAAATCTAATCAAACAATGTAAACAATGGATCATCTTTTGATTATAGTAAGAAAATGCAGAAGATTCTTGCCATGAAAATGGGAACTCAAAATTTCAATGTCATAAGGAAAATATAATCTACCCATGAAGCTAGTGACTCAGAAAGGAACACATTCCAAAAAATAGCTCAGAGAAAATTTAGTTTGTTATACATTTTCTAATTACTTAGTCTATCGCTGTGTCTCTAAGCACCACGGAAGTCTCAGAAATGCCAGGGCTTTTTGTCTGGTGGTCTACGCAATGGTGAGAGTTGGGAAGGCTTGGAGGTAAGGAATTAATACACTGGGTATGTATAATACTAAAATACAAGAGAAAGTTTATTCAGATCATACAATTAATCAGAGTGTGTATATAATATCTTTTTTTAAAGCCCAGGATCCAAGGCATTCAAAGTTATTAAAATAAAGTTCACTCCCAGAACAGAAACAAATTTATCTGAATGCTTGTAGATACTGATAATTTTCATTTCCACACTCCCTGCTGCCACAACATTTTCGGGTTTTGCATCTTTAGTTCCAATTTAGGAACCAATAGTGTCACATGACCAAGGAGATTATTGGCTATAATCATTTCCTTTGTATTTCTTATCTACCTTTAATTCATTATCCAAAAATTCCTCCTGATGAAATGTAGGCAGTAATGTTGGTGAAGGTGCAAAAGGAGGTAGAGAGATAACCTTTCTTTCTTCTAGTTGGGCCGTTATTTCCTTTTGTATATGGTGTAGCTCATCTAGACTAGGATGAGGCTGGGGAGGAAGAGGAGGCAGGCTATAAGGAGGCTCTTTGGGGTATGCAGGTCTGACCTGAGCTGGATGAAGAGGTACTAGATAGTAACCTTCCACCTGTTGGTATCCTTCTCTGGATTCTGGTATATAAGATGGTACTGCTGCAGGTGGAATCTCAATGGGTACAGGACTTTCTCTGAAAATCTATTCTCTTGTATTAGACTGAGCAGGGTGTACTTGACAGGTATCATAAATGAAGTGGGTAAATAGGTGGGTACTGTTGTGGTGGTGTGCCATACTGAGAGTTTACAACAAGATTTTGGAGGAAGGGTGAATAATGATCCAAGTAAGGAGGACCAGATTCAGGAGCAGATGATGGAGGCCATACAAAGCTGGGCACACATTGTGCGGGGGGGGGAATATAGTACTGGATATAATTGAGAACTGCATGGTACCAAGTGGTTTGGGGACAGGCACGGGAGGCAGTTCGGCTGGCCCCCTTGGAGGTATAGGATGAAATACTCTTAGGGATGGATTCTAGAAGGTCAGGAGGGGATCTAGGAGCACTACTGCTCAGATGATTTATTTTTCTTGGTTTCAGACTAGAATCACAGCTGGGGTTTGTCCCTCATGGAATGAGCTATGTTATGTTCCCTACTAATATGATTCCATTTGTGTGTGTAGAAATGTATAGCTGGCTCCATGAGGGCATCCTGTCCTCTGCTTCATATTTTAACACATGTATGTTTGATATTTGCTATGCTGTGGAGGCTGCTTTGATCTACTCCTTTAGGAGGAGGAACATCTGGACTATAGTCAATGGTTGCTAATAGCTTTAAATAGGGCATTAGTCGGTTTAAGTTTGCTGAGTCTCCAGTCCTCTGGAGAGCAACTGTTAGTTCCTGAATACTCTGTGCAACAGAGGCTGGGGTCTACAACTTGTCAATAAAGGACTACATATGAAATTTATGAGACTGGTCTCCATAAAGCAAGGAGGAGCACTGTTCTGTTGCAATTCTTAAACCTGCTTCTATAGTGATCTGCACTATCTGGTAATCATGCTCTATCTGCAGACCTGCATAGGTTCTAAATTCTTCTTTCAGCTATATCAAAGAACAGTCTTCATCATGTTTGGTAACCCTAAAGCACGAGGCTCTATAAAGGAGCCTAACAACATACTCAATGCTAGTTTTAGAAGCTTGAAGAAACCATGGATCCAAACTTTGCAGCACAAAGAGAACCAATACTTTTCTTGACAAAGCAGGACCATTCTTCTAAGGCCAGCAGAACAGCTTTAGAAA
This sequence comes from Erethizon dorsatum, assembly GCA_028451465.1. Taxonomy (NCBI): domain Eukaryota; kingdom Metazoa; phylum Chordata; class Mammalia; order Rodentia; family Erethizontidae; genus Erethizon; species Erethizon dorsatum. The sequence goes on from CM051842.1 coordinate 45,458,771, forward strand.
TTCCTCTTGCATTGCTGGTCTAAGAAACTGGTAGCCTCTAGCTCTGAGTGCTGCCCAAAGATTGGAAGAGAGTTGCTGAGGATTCTGCTGCTTCAGAATGAGCTCTGTAACTGTTCATTCGCCCAAAGATCAAGCCGCTTTCACGGCAGGAATCCTGCCTTCTTCTTCTAATAGTTGGCACTGGTCCAGTGTCACAAGATTCCCTTGTATTGCGGAACTGAGAAAACTTGGAGTGGTGCTACTTAAATCCACTCCTCTAGCACTGCTGAGTGGTTTCAGGTAAAATACTAATTCTTCTACACATTTCTTGGCTTCTCCATAATGCTTTGTATCTTCAACCCCACTACACAGTGTAAAGGGCTGCTGTAAGATTCCAGAAATTCAACAAGAACAGAATATTAAAAGCTGTTAGAGAAAATAAGCTAATCACCTGTAAAGGAAAGCATATCAGAATTACAGCAGATTTCTCAACACAAACTCTCAAGTCAGAAGAGCTTACAGTGAAGTATTTCAAGCCTTGAAAGAAAACATCCTCCAACCCAGATTGATGTATCCTGCAAAAATATCTTTCAAAATTGATGGAGAAGTAAGATACTTCCATGACAAAGAATACCTGAAGAAATTCATGACCACCAAACCAGCGCTCCAAAAGGTTCTCAAGGACATTCTAGAAAGAGATAATGAGGACTATAACTCCATGAACCCCAACAGAATGAATCTACTAGGCAAGGCAAGTAATTCAACAGAGGGTGAAAAAAAAAAAAAAGAACCAACAACAAGAAAATAACATGACAAAGATAAGTAAATAAATACATATCAGTTGTAACAATCAATGTTAGTAGTGTCAATTTGCCAATTGAAAGAGACTGGCAGAATGGATCAAGAAGCAAGATCCAACAATATACTGCATACAAGAAACACATTTAATTTCAAAAACAAATTCATAGCTGGATGTGATGGTGCACACCTATAATCCCAGCACTTGGGAGGCTGAGGCAGGAGGACAGCTGTGAGTTGAAGGCCATCCTGGGCTACATAGTGAGTTCAAGGCCAGCCTGAACTACGTAGTGAGACCCTGTGCCCCCATCAACCCCCCAAAAAAGAAATTCATAGACGGAAAGTCAAAGGATGGGAAACAATACCCCATGCAACAGGAACCCAGAAAAATGCAGGGGTAGCTCTTCTATTTGCAGACAAAGTGGACTTCAAGTCAAGACTGATTAAGAGAGACAAAGAAGGTCACTACATCCTTACAAAGGCAACAATCCATGAGGAAGAGATAACAATCACAAATATACATGCACCAAATACCAGAGTATCCAACTATATAAAACGAATATTGGGCCGGTGAGATGGCTCAGTGGCGTAATCGCCTGCCTGGAAAGCGCGAGGGCCCGAGTTCAACTCCCGGAACTCATATACGAAAAAAGGGGCTGGTGATATCGCTCAGCAGCACGGGCGCCTGCTGGCACGCAAGGTCCTGAGGTCAACCCCTGGTACCCACAAAAAAAAAAACAAACAAAAAAACACACAAATATTAACAGACATGAAAAATCAAGTAAGCACTAACACAATTGTAATGGGGGACCTCAATACCCCACTGTCAAAAATAGATCAACTAGAAAAAAAAATCAACACAAATATCAGAACGGAACCAACTTTTTGAACAAATGGACTCAGTAGATGTCTACAGAGTGTTCCACCCCACGATATCGGAATACACATTCTTCTCAGCTGCACATGGGATATTCTCCAAACTGACCACATACTAGCTCAGAGAACATGCTTAAGTAAATGCAAAGAAATTGAAATTATTCTGTGCACATTATCAGACCATAGTGCAATGAAATTGGAAATCAATGGCAAAAGAAACCACAAAAACTTCACAAACACATGGAAATTAAATAACACCCTCCTGAACAACTGAGGAAATTAAAGAAGAAATTAGACAGTTTCTACAATTAAATGATAATGCCAGTACAAAGTACTGGAATGTTGGAACGCAATGAGAGCAGTGCTATGAGGGAAATTTATAGCGGTGAATTCTCATATCAGAAAATGGACCAAGCTCAAATAAACAACCTAATTGTTGAACCTCAAGCCTCTAGAAAAAGAATAGGCCAAGCACAAAGCTCATACGAGGGAGGAAATTGTAACGATCAGAGCAGAAAGTAATGCAATGGAGACTAAGAAAACAATACAAAGAATCAATAGATCAAAGAGTTGGTTCTTTGAAAGATTAAATAAGGTTGGGCCGGTGAGATACCTAAGCAGCATAAGCTCCTGCCTGGCAAGCGTGAGGTACTGAGTTCGACTCCCAGTACCCACATACGAGAAAAAGGCTGGTGATATTGCTCAGTGGCACAGGCTCCTGCTGGCGTGCGAGGTCCTTAGGTCGACCCCTGGTACCCACAAAAAAAAAAAAAAAGATTAAATAAGGTAGACAAACCCTTAGATAACCTTATCAAGAAAGGGAAAGAGAAGACTCAAATCCATGCAATTAGGAATAAAACGGTGAAATCACAACAGATCCTATAGAAATCCAGATGATCATCAATACCTACTTTGAGAATTTGTATCCTAATAAAGATGGAAAACACAGAAGAAATGGACAGATTCCTAGATACATATGAATTATCGAAGCTGAATCAAGAAGATAAAAAAAAATTCTAAATAAACCAATATCAGTCAATGAAATTGAAGATGTAATTAAAAACCTATCAACAAAGAAAAGCCCAGGTCCTGATGGATTCACTGCTGAATGCTGCAAGAAATTTAGAGGATGGGCCAGTGAGATGGCTCAGCCGCATAAGCGCCTGCCTGGCAAGCGCGAGGTCCTGAATTTGACTCCCAGTACCCACATATGGAAAAAGGGCCAGTGATATTGCTCAGTGGCACGGGCACCTGCTGGCGCGCGAGGTCCTGAGTTCGACCCCCGGTACCCAAAAAAAAAAAAAAAAAAAAGGAAATTTAGAGGAGTCCTAATGCTGCTACTTCTCAAACTCTTTTTTTTTTTTTTTTTTTTGTGGGTACCGGGGGGTCGACCTCAGGACCTCGCGCGCCAGCAGGCGCCCGTGCTGCTGAGCGATATCACCGGCCCCTTTTTCATATGTGGGATCCAGGAGTAGAACTCGGGCCCTCGCGCTTGCCGGGCAGGCACTTAAGCCGCTGAGCCATCTCACCGGCCCCTCAAACTCTTTAGTGAAATTGAAAGGGAAGCAAGACTTCCAGATTCATTCCCGGAATCAAGCATTACCCTGATAGCAAAACCAGGGAAGGATCCAACCAGACAAGAGAACTATAGGCCAGTCTCCCTAATGAACACAGATGCAAAAATCCTCAGTAAGATACTGGCAAACGGAATGCAGCAAATCATCAAGAAGATTATACATTATGACCAGGTAGGATTCATCCCAGGGATGCAGGGATGGTTCAACATACGTAAACCAATACATGTAATACACCATATTAACAGAGCCAAGAACAAAAGCCATATGATCATCTCAATAGATGCAGCAAAAACATTTGACAAAGTCCAACACCCAGTCATGATAAAAAACCCTACAGAAAATTGGAATAGATGGTCTTTATCTCAATCTGATAAAAGCCATCTATGACAAACCAACAGCCAACATCATACTAAATGGTCAAAAACTGAAAGCTTTCTCTTTAAAATCAGGAACAAGACAAAGATGTCCACTATGACCACATTTATTCAGTGTAGTTCAGGAAACAGTAGCAAGAGAAATTAGACAAGTGAAAGAAATAAAAAGAATAAGAATAGGAATGGAAAAAGTTAAGTTATCCTTATTTGCAGATGACATGATACTCTACAGAGGACCCCAAAACTCCACCGAAAGACTTCTAGATTTAATAACCAAATTCAGCAGCGTAGCTGGATACAAAGCAAACACTCAAAAATCCATAGCATTCCTGTACACAAATAACAAAATCACTGAGAGAGAAATTAAGGAAACAACACCTTTCACAATAGCATCCAAAATAATGAAATACCTAGGAATCAACATAACATAGGAAGTAAAAGACCTTTACGTTGAAAACTACAGTGCTCTGAAAGAGGAGATCGAAGAGGATATCAGAAAATGGAAGGATATCCCTTGTTCTTGGGTAGGAAGAACCAATATATTGAAAATGGCCATACTCCCAAAATTGTTTACAGATTCAATGCAATCCTGATGAAAATTCCAGTAGCATATCTCACAGAATTCGAGGAAACAATCCTAAAATTCATTTGGAACCAGAAGAGACCTAGAATAGCACAAGCAATTCTGGGCAACAAAGGCAAGGCGGGGAACATCACAGTCCTTGACTTGAAATTATACTGCAAAGCTAGTGTGATAAAAAGAGAATGGTACTGCCAAATAAAACAGACCCGAGGATCAGTGGAGCAGATTAGAAGATGCAGACACAACTACAAACACACTCAGCCACCTTAGCTTTGACCAAGGGGCCAAACACCTTCACTGGAAGAAAGATGGCCTCTTTAATAAATGGTGCTGGAAAAACTGGCTTTTCCCATGCCACAGCCTAAAATTATACCCATATCTCTCAACATGCACTAAACTAAAATCAAAATGGATCAAAGATCTAAATATTAAAACAGAAACACTAAATCCGCCGGAAGATAGAATAGGTAAAACTCTTGAAGACATAGGTATAGGCAAAGACTTTATGAACAAAACCCCAGTCACACAGGAAATATCACAAAGAGTCGACAACTGGGATCCCACCTTATTAAAAAGCTTTTGTACAACAGAAAAAAAACCTCCAACAGAGAGATGAGACAACCCACAGTGTGGGATAAATTTTTTGCCAGCTGTTCCTCAGACCAAGGACTGATATCTAGGAGATATAAAGAACTCAAAAAAATCAGACCCCCCAATTTAAAGACCCAATCCAAAAATGGGCATCTGAGATGAATACACACTTCTCAGATGAAGGAGAAGAAACGGCAAATAAATATATGAAAAAATGTTCAACATCACCGTCACTCGAGAGATGTAAATTAAAACAACACTGAGATTCTATCTCACTCCAGGAAGAATGGCTATTATAGGGCCGGTGAGATGGCTCAGAGGCATAAGCGCCTGCCTGGCAAGCGTGAGGTCCTGAGTTCGACTCCTGGTACCCACGTATGAAAAAAGGGCAGGTGATATCGCTCAGCGGCACGGGCGCCTTTTGGCGCGCGAGGTTCCTGAGGTTGACCCCCGGTAACCACCAAAAAAAAAAAAAAAAAAAAGAATGGCTGTTATAAAGAAATGAACCAATAACAAATGCTGGAGGGGCGCTCTGGGGAAAAAGGAACTCTTCTCCACTGTTGGTGGGAGTGTAGACTGGTGCAACCACTACGGAAATCAGTGTGGAGGATCCTCAAAAAATGACTAGTGGTTCCATTTGACCCAGCTCTTCCCCTTCTTGGTATCTTCCCAGAAGAATTAAAAGCATCGTACTACAGCAATATATGCACACCCATGTTTGTGGCAGCACAGTTTATAATAGCTAACTCTTGGAGAGAGCCCAAATGCCCATCAACCACTGAATGGATAAAGAAGATTTTTTTTTAATACAATGCGGTACTCTGCCATAAAGAAGGACAAGCTTGAGACATTTCTAGCTAAATGGGTGCTCCTTGAGACCATAGTCCTAAGTGAAATAAATCAGACACACGTGTAAATATTGCATGGTTTCTCTGGCATGAGAAACTTAAAGTGTAAATAAGGACCAAAATGTGTAATAGATATTGGGAAATAGGAAGAAAATGTTCAAATGAGAAGGGGAACCAGGGAGGGGGGATGGTGAAAGAAAGGAAGGGATGGGAAAAAAACAGAACAGAAGGCAAAAATGGAAACAAAGCTTTGTAAATAAGGAGGGGAAGAGCGGTTCAAGGGAGGGGAGGGTAATGGGAAAAAAAGAAGCAAGATATATCATGTACAGGTACAAATTCCCTATGATGAATGTTATTGTTAAGTATATCTAAAATGTACCAACAAAGAAATGTTGGTGAAAAAAATAAAAAACAATGTAATGGGCCGCTTCTCAGGGACCTGGGTACCCACTAGCTGCAGCAACGTTGAGTTCACATTGAGGAGCTCAATGTCTATATTCGTAGTGATCTGGTCAAATGCACTATTCTTGCAGTAGTGTTTTTTCAGGTAAATCTTATAGAAAGCATTGGCACGGTGAAAGTAATGGCTCTCAAACTGTTTTGTGGAAAATCTGAGTGAAAACTGGGGAGGAGAGGAAATCTCTCCATTGTGGAGCTTATACAGGTATTGCTTCTGTAGTTATAATTCATTAACACACACACACACACACACACACACACACACACACACACACACCCCTAAAGCAAAGATTCCACTGGAATCAAAATCTTTGAAAAAAGTTTATCTTTTTAAAAAAATTATCTTCTGTAGTTACAGCCAGCACATAGTGAAATTTAAGCATGCTGGTCGAGCCACAGCTCCTCTCAGCTCCAAGTCCCTGTGGCCATCTTGACCACCATGGCAGCAGCCATGTCCTAGGCTGCTGGGCCAAGGCCACTACCACTGCTACCACCAGGGCTGCCTCTAGCCCCCCACCTGCTGTGGCCAAGAATGCTCCTGTAGCAGGGACTATGCTGTTGGTTAGCCTCCTCTTCTTTGTCCTCTGCTGCCCATTGCTCATTGTCCTTGGCTCCTTCCTCTTCCTTGGACTCCAGCCCTCTCTGGAGTCTGAGGTGGAGAAGAGGGCAAAGCTCCCTGAAACACTTTCATAATCCAGCCTGAGTAAGCTGCTTCAGTTCTTCAAAAACACCAGAAAGGCTAAAACTTATTGTTACCTGGTACATTCTGATACTGACCTGGGAACTTGGGGTGTAACAGGTGATCTAACTGAAATCCGGTGGCAAGGATAATGACGTAGCTACTGCTAACAAAGCTTTATAAAATATTTTTCCTAACACTTTTTTATTGGTTGAGACACAGTCTCACTATATAGTTCATGCTAGCCTTGAACTCACTCTTACTATATAACCCAGGCTGGCCTCAAACTCTCGGCAATCCTGCCTCAGCCTCCCGAGTGCTGCAATTATAGGTGTATAGCACCATGCCCAACTCCTAACACTTATAGTAGCCTGTTAGCTATTATGATATCCCATTTACAGATGAGGAAGGTGAGCCTAAGGAAGATGAAAGAAACTTGCTCAAGATGGAAAGTGGTGGGGCCAGGATGTCACTGTATTTTCTCAACTGCTGTGCAACACTGTCCAATGCTGACAACTGGATGCGCAGGTAAATGGAAAGGAAAAAAAACAAAGATCTAAACTGGGCACAGTGGCACATGCCTGCAATCCCAGAACTCCGGGAGATTAAGGTAGAAGGACTGTAAATTCAATCCTAGCCTGGACAATTTAGCAAGACTCCATCTTAAAACAACCAAAAAGGCTGGGAATGCAGCTCAGCATGAAGGTCTTAGGTTCAATTCTCAGCACCGAAAAACAAACAGACACACATGCACACACCAGATCTATGTGCAATATCCTATAGACTACTTTGGGGGGAAACACGTAATAATATTTCCAAGAACAGCTTTATTTTATTTTATTGGTGCATAATGATAATGCAGAATGAAATTTGTTTTGGTATATGGGTACGGGTAGGTGACATTTTGATTATTTTCATCCCTATTACACCTCTCTCCCTGATCTTCTCAGTCTCTAAGAGTCTACCTTCTAGTTTCCCCACAGACTCTTTTAACTAAAAACAATTGCCTGTTTTTCTTTAAATCCCAGAAATGTGACTGCTATTGTGAAAGATATGAACTGTTTTGCCTTGCAGTGCAGTGCTGGTTCCTGATGAATGGTATTAGGAATATTAACAACTTCTGATTACTACATGGTTAGACATGCCACATACTCTGTTGTTTATTTACAGATTAAACAGTGGAGACTCTTAAAAAACAAAGTGATTTGCTGAAGGTCACTGTATGCCTAGACTTGTATCCAAGTGTGTATGACTCCAAATGACTTTTTGTTTCCAAAAAGATACAATACATAATGAAAAGCTAATAACTGTTGAGTCTGTGTTTAATACGAGAACTTCCGTCCCTGACACCAGTGTCCCCACCATGTGCTTTGCCAGAGCATTTCCTTCTTCAGGTTTTACCTGGTGTGGGCCCCCTTCCTTCCTTGGGCTAGCTCAGGGGTGGCTTGGAGGGCACTTATTTGGCTTTTCTGGAAGTTATTTATTACTCCCACTGTGCCAATCTGTGCAGATGGCCTTAGCTTTCAAATTTGATTGTTCTCAGGGACTTGACAGTGTTTTGAGGTCTTGCTCTCACCCCAGCTAGGCAAACTTGTGAACAGTACCAGAAAAGGGGAGACTGGCTGACTTTACGAGTGTCACAAGTCATCCTTACTCAAGCTGTGCTCTTTCTCAGCAGTTGCCTGCACTCTAGGAAAATGTTTCACTTTCTATTTTCTTTCTAATTCACTTTAACTTTTTTTTTTTTTGAGTCAGGATCTCACTATGTAGTTCAGGCTGACCTTGAACTCATTGGGAACTTCTGATGGTCCAGGCTCTGTGATAGAAATGTTACATATATCATCTCAATTTCTCCATTTTATAGATGAGGAAACTAGGGCACAGAGAGGTTAAGTAACATGACCAAAGCCTCAGAACTGGTAAATGGCAGAGCCAGATACAAAGCTAAATCATTTGTCTCCAAAGTCCGTACAACATGGGTGCTACCAAGAAGTGTTGCCCAAGAACATGGAAATAGGATGAAACTGGTAAAAATCCACAGAATGGATGGAATTAGCCACCTGAGGGAATCAATAAAGAAATGAAAACAATACAAATAAGTGATTTAAAAATTTGAAAAGACAAGCACTCGGGAGGATTGCCATGAGTTCGAGGGCAGCCTGGGCTACATAGTGAATTCAAGGCCAGCCTGGACTACACATTGAGACCCTGTCTCAAAAAAAAAAATTGGAAAGAGAGGTGGAAGTTGGTGGATTAGACTTTTGCTTAGAAGTCACTTGCCAGAGTCTGTAGGGACTGAGACGGCTCTATTGTTTTGAGTAGACTGAAGAGGGGTATAAATACTTAAACATAACTAAACCCAAGGACATATCACAGGGAGACAGAATCTAACTGAAGAGATCTCCACAGTAATTAATTTTTCTACCCTAACTGGTCTTCAACCCATAGCACAGAAACAACAGAAACATGGGAAAGCCAGGTAACAAGATGTCTCCAAAAGCCCTTAATACCCCAAAAGGTGATCACACAGGCACTAAAGCAGAGGAAGCTACAGGCGAAGAACTAAAAAAAAATGGTCAAAATGTTTGAAGAGATAAAAAAAGAAACATAATTCATAAGATGCTTAACAAGCTCAAAGAGAACTTCACTGAAAAGATAAAATTTACTAATAAAATGTTAGATAAGCTTAAAGAAGAAACAAACAAATTAATTGAGTCAAATAAGATAATACAAGAGATGAATGGCCACTTTGGTAAGGAAATAGGAACTAAGAAGAGAAAGCAAGGAGGAATATGAGAAATGAGAAATTTAATAGAAAGTACTGATACCCTCTTTAATAAATGGTGCTGGGAAAACTGGATATCCACATGCAGAAGACTGACTCTAGACCCGTATCTCCCACATGTACTAAACTAAAATCAAAATGAAGCAAAGAACAATGTTAAAACAGATACTTAATCTGCTGAAAGACAAAATAGCTCAGTGATGGCGAATCTTTTAGAGCTTTCAGTGATAACAAAAAGCTAGCTGTGGCACATGCGCCGTGGGTTCACCACTACTGCAATAGGTAAAACTGTTGAAGTTATAGGTGTAGGCAAGGACTTTCTGAACAGAACCTCAGTTGCACAGGAAATAGTTCTGAGAATCAACAAATGGGATCATATCAAATTAAAATCTTTTTTTTTTGTTTGTTTTTTTGAGACAGGGTCACGCTATGCAGTTTAGGCTGGACTTGAATTCACTAGGTAGCCCAGGCTGGCCTCGAACTTGTGGCAATTGTCCTGCCTCAGCTTCCTGAGTGCTGGGATTACAGGCATGTACCACATCTGGTCTAAATTAAAATGTTTTTGTACAGCACAAAAAACAACCAAAAGAGTGAAATGACAACTTGCAGAATGGGAAAAAAAAATTTTTACCAGTGATTCTTCAGACAGAGGATCCGTATCTAGAATATATAAGGAACTAAAAAAAAAATTTGACTACCCAAAATAAAAGATTCAGTCAAAACATGGGTAAGTGAAATGAACAGACACTTCACAGAAGTGTAGAAGGCCAATAAATACATGAAGAAATGCTCAAAATCACTGGCCATTAGAGAAACACAGTCGCAAACCCTCTATCCTGAAACCAGATATGTCTTATGCACAGTAGAATGAGACATACACGCCCAAACTAGTCCAAAGTTAAAACAGAGGAGGTTACAAAAGAGAGCAAACAGGTACTCAGTGGTATCAGAGAAGACACGTCTGAACAGATAATGGAAGTAATAACAAAAAACATGCAGGAGCTTTCAGAAGCTAGATGAGCTAAACAAAATGATTCAAGACATGAATGAATAGTTTACCAAAGAATTAGAGTTCATGAAAAGGTTTCAATCAGAAATCCAGGAGATTAAAAATCAAACTGAAAGTATGGGCAGCAGAACTAACCAATGTGAGGACAGAATTTCAGAACTAGAAGACAATAATGCCTTCAAAGGCCAACTACTCAAAGACACCTTATATACAAGAGAATAAGAAAAATGGATCTAGCAGCCGCTAAATGACATAAAGACTAATCTTAGATTAAGTGAAAAATCAGAAGACAGTAGTGCAGATAGATCACTGGGGCTGAGAAAACCACTCCCTTCCACTAACTTGAGCTTGGGCGGTACCCTAGGACCATTCCTATATAACCCTAGTCCAAAGCACATGTGGCCCTTTTTACTCTTTGTCCTTTCTCGGCTCTTTTTTCCTCTCTCTCAGCACCATTTTTCTGTTTGTGATGTTCAATAAATGTAGCTGCTTTTCTTTTACTACCAGGTAAAAGGTATGCTTTGTAATTCTTTACTTGCCATACAGAAGAGCTTGGAACCAGGCAGATCTACTACAGGTTACAGCAACACAAATGGTGTAAAAAAAAACCTATTCACAGAAATAATGGCTGAAAACTTCCCAAATATGGGGAAAAAAATAAACATACAGATAAGTAAGGCACATAAAAAATAGCCACAGCCAGAAGAGAACCTTTCCATGACACATTATACTCATAGTACCAAAAGTCCATCACAGGGACAAAATCTTAAAAGCTGTTGGAGAAAGGCAATGAATCACATATGAAGGTAAATCCATTAGAATTAGAGCAGACTTCTCTACACAAACCTTAAGGCCAGGAGGGTTTCGAGTGAAGTGTTTCAAGCCCTAATAGATAACAACTTCCAACCCAGACTGAAGTGTCCTTCAAAACTTTCCTTCAAAATTGACAGAGAAATAAAGTATTTCCATCACAAAGGGCACCTAAAGAAATTCATGACCACCAAACCAGCATTATAAAAATTCTCAAGGACATCCTACAAAGAGATAATGAAACCAATAATATCAATAAATCAAAAAATAATAAATAGAACTGGTAGGATAAGCAGCTAAGCAAAAGGAAAATAAATAAGGAAATCAGTAACAGGAAAATAATGCAATGACAGGATTAAGTCAATATCTCTCAGTAATAACTCTCAATGTGAATGGTCTCAATTCCCCAACCAAAAGACAGATTGGTAGAATGGATAAGGAAACAAAACCCAATGATATGCACTACATAAGAAACACATTTAATTCAAAAAGAAACTTACAGATTGAAAATCAAAGGATGGAAAACAATATTCCATGCAATGGGAACACAGAAAAAAGCAGGAGTAGCTATCCTAATTTCAGACAGAGTGGATTTCAACCCGAGACTGGTCAGAGAGACAAAGAAGGTCACTACATATGAGTTAAGGGGACAATTCAAAAGGAAGAGAAAACATTTATATATGCAAGCTGGGAGTGGTGGCACATGCCTGTAATCCCAGCACTTGGGAGGCTGAGGCAGGAGGATCGCTGTGAGTTTGAAGCCAGCCTGGACTACTTAGTGAGTTCAAGGCCAGCCTATACTGCATAGCAAGACCCTGTCTCAAAAAACAAAACAAAACAAAACAAAACAAAACAATTATATATGCACCAAATAGTGGCACATCCAACTTCATAAAACAGACACTAATGGACATGAAAAATCAGATAAACACCAATACAATTGTAATTGGAGACCTCAATATCCCACTGTCACAAGTGGACAGATTAACTAGATCCCCCCCAAAAAAAATCAACAAAGAGGGCCGGTGAGATGACTCAGCGGCTTAAGCGCCTGCCCCGCAAGCGCAAGGGCCCGAGTTCGACTCCCAGAACCCATATACAAAAAAGGGGCCGGTGATATCGCTCAGTGGCACGGGCGCCTGCTGGCACGCGAGGTCCTGAGGTGGACCCCCCGGTACCCACAAAAAAAAAAAAAAAAAATCAACAAAGAAATATCAGAGTTGAACCAAAACTTTTTTTTTTTTTTTTGTGGGTACCGGGGGTCAAACTCAGGACCTCACGCTTGCCAGGCAGGCGCTTATGCCACTGAGCTATCTCACCGGTCCCCTGAACCAAAACTTTGAACAAACAGACTTTTTAAAAATGTTGACAAAAAGATATTGGCAAACAGAATGTAACAAATCATGAAAATATCATACATGAACAAATAGTATTCATCCCAGGGATGCAGGGATGGTTCAACCAACATGAATTAATAAATGAAACATACTGCATAAACAGAAGTAAGGGCCGCAATCACATGATCCTCTTAATAGATCCAGAAAAAGTATTTGGCAAAATCTAACATCCATTCACGATAAAAATCCCGAAGAAAATAGGTATAAAAGGCCTTTATCTCAATTGGAGAAAAGCTATCTATGACAAACCAATGGCCAACATCATACTAAATGGACAGAAGCTAAAAGCTTTCCCCCTAAAATTAGGAAAAATATGAGGATCTTGCTATCATCACTCCTGTTCAATAGAGTTCTCAAATATTAGCCAGAGCAATCAGACAAGAAAAGAAATAAAAGGGATATGGATAGGAAAGGGAGAAGTACATTATCATCATTTGCAGATATGATCCTCTACGCAAAAGACCCCAAAAACTCCACCAAAATATTCCTAGAACTAATAACTAAATTTAGTAGTGTAGTATGATACAAAGTCAATACTCAAAAATCAATAGCATTCCTGTACACCAATAACAAACACACCGAGAGAGAAATTAGGGAAAAACACCTTTCACAATAGCATCAAGAACAAGTACATAGGGGTTAACCTAACCAAGGAAGTGAAAGACCTCTACAATGAAAACTATAGTACTCTAAAAGGATATTAAAGATGATATCAGAAAATGTAAAGATACCCCGTGTTCCTGGATGGGCAGGAACAATATTGTCAAAATGGCTATACTTCCAAGACTGATATACAGATTTAATAAAATCCCAACCAAAATACCAACATCATTTCTGACAGATCCAGAGAAAAGAATCCTAAATTTCATATGGAACCAGAAAAGACATTGAACAGCAAAAGCAATTCTGGGCAACAAGGGCAAGACAGGGGCCATCATGGTGCTACAGTGATAAAAACAGCATGATATGGGCAAAAACCAGACTTGTGGACCAATGGAACAGAACAGAGGATGCAGAAACAACTTTAGACACGTTCAGCTACCTTACCTTTGACAAAGGAGACAAATACTTTCACTGGAAGAAAGACAGCTTCTTTAACAAATGGTGCTGGGAGAACTAGCTATCCACATGCCAAAGATTAAAACTAAACCCATCTCTCTCACCATGCACTAAACTAAAATGAAAATGAGCCAGGCATGGTGGTGTACACCAAATCCCAGCATTTGGGAGGCTGAGGCAGGAGGATCACCATGAGTTTGAGGCCAGCCTGGGCTACACAGTGAGTTCAAGTTTAGCTTGAACTACATAGCAAGACCCTGTCTCACTTGAACTACATAGCAAGACCCTGTCTCAAAAACCCAAAAATAAACAAACAAACAAAAAAAACTAAATAAATCAAATACTAAATCAGCAACAATCTGCTAGAAGATAAAAATAGGTAAAACTCTTGAAGAAGGCACAGGCAAAGACTTTCTGATCAAAACCCTGGTTGTAGAATAAATAATACCATGGATCAATAAAAGGGATCACATCAAATTAAAAAGCTTCTGCACAGTGAAGGAAACCACCACAGACTGAAGAGACAACCTACAGAATGGGAAAAATTTTTTTCCAGCTACTCCTCAGACAAAGGACTAGTATCTAGAATATTTAAAGAACCTAAAAGAATTAGACCTTCTTAAAGACCCAATCAAAAACTGGGTATCTGAAATGAACAGACACTTCTCAGATGAAGTATTAACAGCCAATAAATACTGAAAAAATGTTCAGCATTGCTGGCCATTTGAGAAATGTAAATTAAAACAACACTGAGATTCTATTTCACTCCAGAAAGAATGGCTATCTTCACCAAGCGTAGTGGTGCATGCCTGTAATCCCTGCATTAGAGAAGCTGAGGCAAGAGGATCACTGTGAGTTCAAGGCCAGCCTGAGCTACATAGTGAGTTTAAGGCCAGCCTGTGATACGAATCAAGATCTGTCTCAACACCCCCCCCCTCCAATGGCTATAACAAATGCTGGTGAGGCTATGGGGCGAAGGAATCCTTCTTCATTGTTGGTGAGAATGTAAAATGGCACAATCACTATGGAAATTAGTACGGAGATTCCTCAAAAAAAAAACTAAAAATAGAAATTCCAGTTGATCCAACTACTGCATTCTAAGTATCTTCCTGAAAGAGTTAAAATATCATACCACAGTGATGTATGCACACCCATGTTTAATTTATTTTATTTTATTGTTTTGGTACCAAGAATCAAACTCAGGACCTTGCGCTTGCCAGGCAGGTGCTATGCTGCACATCCATGTTTATAGTAGCATGATTCATAATAGCTAAATCTTTGAATCAGCCTATATGTCCACCAACAGATGAATGGATAAAGAAAATGTATTTGTATACAATGGAGTACTACTCTGCCATAAAGAAGGATAAACTTGAATAATTTCTAGGAAAACAAATGTACCTTGAGACCATAATATTAAGTGAAGTAAATCAGACACAGAGACTTAAATAGCTTATGATTTTCCTTATATGAGAAACCCAATATATAAAGTGCAAAATAAAATAGGATAGAGAAAGAGAGAGAAAGCAAGTGAAGTTATTATAATCCAGTATGCTCAATGTACCTAGAACTGCATCTTGATTGTGCATAATTGTCAAATGTGTTTTATATGTTTTTGGCCTGTTAGTCTGGCTATTAATTTGTATTCATTATAATCAGCTTGATTAGATGCTATAAAATAAATGAATCTGATACTGGCAAAAAATTAAAAAGAAAAGCAGGTGGAGGGGAAGGGGAAAAATAGAAAAAAAATAGAAAAAAACCCTGGTATTATGTACATATACCAGTTCCCGGCAGTGAATGTGATCATTATGTACTGCAAAGATGTACTAATAAAAATAAAAAATTCTTAAAAAAAAATGAAATCAGGGAAGAAATAAAGAAGTTCCGCCGGATGTGGTGGCGTATGCCTGTAATCCCAGCACACGGGAGGCTGAGGCAGGAGGATCTCTGCAAGTTCAAGCCAGCCTGGGCTACATAGTGAGCTCAAAGCCAGCCTGACCCTGTCTCAAAAACAAAAAAACAAACCAAACCAAAACAATAGCAACAACAAACAAAACAAAACAAAGAATTCCTAGAATCAAATGACAATGGAGGCACAACAAGCCAAAATCTATGGGACACAATGAAAGTAGTTCTAAAAGGGAAGTTTATAGCTGTGAAGGGACACGTTAAAAGAAAAGAGAAATCCCAAATAAATACCCTAATGATGCATCTCAAGATCCTATTAAAGAAAGAGCAATTGAAATTTGAGTGCAAAAAAATTATAAAAACCAGAGGGAAATTAATGCAATTGAAACTAAAAAACAAACAAAAAAACTAAAAACAAAAACAAAGGATCAATGAATCAAGGAGTTTTTTTGAAAGTTATAAAGACGACAGAAAAGTTAGAAAAAATACCAAAAAAGGAAATATACCCATATTGATGCAATTAGAAGTGACAAAGGAGAAATCATAATCAACACCACCAAAACGTAGGTTATAAGCAACTACTTCAAAAACAAGATACTAGCAAACAGAATGCAGTAAATCATTAAAAAGATCATAAATTATGACCAAATCAGCTTCATCCCAGGAATGCAAGAATGGTACAATATACATAAATCAATAAATGTAGTATACCACACGGATATAATCAAAAATATAAAAATTACATGATGATCTCAATAGATGTATGAAAAGACTGAGAAAATCCAACATTCTTCCTGGATTAAAAACCCTAACAAAAATAGCTATAGAAGGACCCTACTTCAACCTGATAAAAGCCATTTAGGACAAACCTACAACAACAAAATAATAAATGAGGAAAAACTCAAAGCATTCCCTCTAAAATCAGGAACAAGACAAGAGTGTCCACCATCACCACTCTTCTTCAATATAGTACTTGAAGCTTCAGGCAGAAAATCAGGTAAGAAAAAGAAATAAAAGGGAGATAGAAGTCTAACTTTATTTGCAGATGACATGATCCTTTACATAGAAGACTTCACCAAAAGACCACTAGAACTTGTAAACAAATTCAGCAAAGTAGCAGGATATATAATAAATGCACAAAACTCAATAGCATTCCTGTATGCCAAAAATGAACCCACTGAGAAAGAAAATAGGAAAACAATCTCATTCACAATAACTTCAAAACAATTAAATACTTAGGAATTAACCTAATCAAGGAAGTAA
Source organism: Erethizon dorsatum (assembly GCA_028451465.1). NCBI lineage: Eukaryota > Metazoa > Chordata > Mammalia > Rodentia > Erethizontidae > Erethizon > Erethizon dorsatum. The sequence continues at coordinate 45,475,769 of CM051842.1, forward strand.
AATAACTCTATAATGAAAACTCTGAAAAAGGAGATTGAAAAGGACATCAGAAAATGGAAAGAAATCCCCTGTTCCTGCACAGGTAGAACAAGTATTGTCAAAATGGTCATATTACCAAAAATAACACAGTAAATCCCTGACTTATGAACATTCGAGTTGTGAACTTCCACAGATACCAATGGTCCTCACATTACGAACATTCACAGATGCGAACAAATCACGGAAGTTGCTCACATGTCTGCCGGGCATTGTCATAGCTGTGCTGCTGTGCGCTTACTGTACATTGCGATAGTGTACAGTAGTAGTGCTCAGAGCCCAGGATGTCCAGAAACAAGAGGGAAAGCAGTAGTAATGTGGAGCAGACTTCTAGGAAGCACAAAGCCATTTACATTGTATATTTATGTCAAAAGTGTATAAGACTCACTTTGTCAGACTTATGAACAAATCCGACTTACAAACATTCTCCTGGAACAGAACTCATTCGCGAGCTGGGGACTTACTATTTATAGATTTAATGCAATGTCAATCAAAATAACAATAGCATTCTTCACAGAAGTAGAAAAAACTATCCTAAAATTTATATGGAACCAAGGCCGGGCATGGTGGTGCATGCCTATAATCCCAACACTCGGGAGGCTGAGGTAGGAGGATCACTGTGAGTTCCAGGCCAGCCTGGGCTACATAGTGAGTTCAAGGCCAGCCTGAACTACATAGTGAGACTCTATCTCAAAAAAGAAATTTATATGGAACCAGAAGAGATGAAGAATTGCAAAAGCAATCTTGGACAACAAGAGCAAAGCAGGAAGCATCACAATTCAGGCTTTCGAGTTATATTACAAAGCTACTGATAAAGCAGCATGGTACTGCCACAAAAAATAGAACTGAGGATGCAAAAACAACCTTTGGCATATTCAGCCATCTTACCTTTGACAAAGGGGCCAAAAGCACACTCCAGAGAAGAGATAGACTCTTAAACATATGGTGTTAGGAAAACTGGTTACCCACATGCAGAAGATTGAATCTAGACTCATATCTCTTACCCTGTACTAAAATAAAATCAAAATGGATGAAAGATCTAGATATTAAAACAGAAACACTAGGGCTGGGCATGGTGGTAGACACCTGTAATCCCAGCACTTGGTAGGCTGAGGCAGGAAGATCACTGTGAGTTCAAGGCCAGCCTGGGCTCCATAAAGAGTTCAAGGCCAGACTGAACATACAGTGTGACCTTGTCTTTAAAAAAAAAAAAAAAAAAAACAACCAGAAACACTAAATCTAAAACCCTTGAAGACATAGGCATAGGCAAGGACTTTCTTAGTAGAGTTCCAATGGCACAAGAAGTACTGTAACTCCAAGAATTAACAAACAGATTATATCAGATTGAATAGATACTTCTTTTAAGAAGTACAAATGCCCAGTAAGTACATGAAAAACTGTTCAGTGACTGTGGCCATTAGAGAAATGCAAATCAGAGCAACATTGATTCCATCTTACTCCAGAAAGAATGGCAATTTTTTTTTTCTACTTAACAGCACATTTTATTTTCAGAAATGAAAGGACAGATTTAATACTCTAGCTAAAAACACAACTATAATCTGAAAGATATGTAGCAGTCAGTTTTCCCACATTAAGTCTATACTTGGCACATGTAGGAATCCTATTATGAATTTTATGAGTTGATTTTCCTTATTTATGGTATTTTTTATTTTATGGAAAAAAATAACAAAACTTCATAACAAAATAATATAACAATAGTTAATACACTGTATATTGTTATCTTCAAAGTAGTTACTCAGAGTACAAGATATGGGCATAAAAATTCTCTAAACGACATTAGCACAAACCTTTCTTTACAATGAACTAAGAGAAACTAGTAATATAACTATCTTGTATTTTTTTTCCTTTTCCCTTCCTTCCTTTCCCCCTTTCCCCTACCCTAGTTCCTCTTTCCTTTTGAGCAATTTCTTCCCATTTCACAATATTTATTGTACATTTTGGTCCTTATTTACTCTTTCAGTTTCTAAGAATGGTAATCTTTAAGGACTCAAAGACAACAAATGCTAGAACCTTTCTTCATTTTTGGTGGGGATGTAAACTAGTACAACCATTATGAAAATCAGTATGGAGATTCCTCAGAAAACTAAAAATAGAAATTCCATTCAACCCAGTGATACCTCCTCTGAGTTATCTTCCCAAAGGAGTTAAAGATACCATATTACATACTAATGCTAAGTGAAATAAAGCAGACACAGAATGTTAAATATCACATGGTTTCTCTTATATGAGAAACCCAAAGTATAAATAATTTAAAGAGCAAACTACTCACCAACCATAACCACATAACTATTTCTGTGATCTCTGTTAGTGTGAGTCAACCAGATAGAGATGGATCTATTCTTTTTGTACCACTATAAGTAGAAGTTTTTTCAGGCTGTATACCTGACAATCAGACCCTGAATCATGGTGAATTTGCTATGATTATACCAACTTATGGGAACCTACCTGGCTCACTAATTTTCCTTCTAGATACAATCCTTTTTACTTTACTGAGCAGCTTTTAGAAGAAGCTGAGAAGCTTTAGAAAACTCACAAAGTTACTACTGTCTAGCTTTGGAGTGCACTATAAAATGCTTTGTGTACAGGACTTTTCTAGTTATACTTTTGGTTCAAAATAACATTGAAGTAAATTTGTATTCTTTGAGAAAACATTAGATGGTGAAGGTCAAAGCATGGATTCAATGGGGGCTAGTGGTATTACAGGAGAGTGGATTACAACTGAAAACTGTTGACAAAATTGCCTATTATTAAGGAGTGTATGTAAGATGCCTAGTAGTGGGGGTTTGGGAGAAAGGAGATACTCAAGAAATGGTTGCTTGGAAACTGGACATGGTGGCACATGCCTGTGATCCCAGCACTCGGCAGGCTGAGGCAGGACTGCTGTGAGGTGAAGGCCAGCCTGGGCTACATATTGAGACTCTGACTTAAAAGAAAAGAAAAAGAAAAAGTTGGGGCATAGTGGTGCACACCTATAATCCTAGCACTCTGGAAGGCTGATGCAGGAGGATCATAAGTTTGAGCATACCCTGGGCAATTTAGGAGTTAGTAAGACCCTCTCTCAAAATAATAAAAAAAAAAAAGACTGAGGATATTGCTCAATGTGAAGGCCCTGTGATCAATCTTCAGTACAAAAGAAAGAAAGAAGAGAAGAAAAAAAGAAAAATAGAAAAGAAAGAAAGAAGAGAGAAAGAGAGAGAGAGAGAGAGAGAGAGAGAGAGAGGGAGGGAGGGAGGGAGAGAGGGAGAGAGGGAGAGAGGAAGAAAGGGAGGGAGGGTGGGAGGGAGAGAGGGTGGGAGGGAGGGAGGAAGTAGAAATAGTAGCTGGTAATACTATAAAGAGTCCAGCAGTTTGGGTCCACTACAAGTTTTTTTTTTTTTTTTTCTTTTTCAGTGCTGGAGATTAAACCCAGGGCCTTGAAGATGCTAGACAAGCCCTCTACCACTGACCTACATCCACATCCCCAGTCTGAGATTTTGGGTCACTACAAGAATAGTTCCTCATAGTCTGTTATTTTGCGGGGGGGGGGGCATAGCTAATGTGGACTCAATAAGATTCAAAGCATAGACGAGGACAAAGTGTAATACTTTTCTAAGTCATTAAGAATACACAGAATGGCAATGCTTCCGCACTCTTCCAGATGTGGCAAAGGCAAAAATCTGATTTTCTAAGTATTTCTGGCAGCCCCTCAGAATGTCAGGCAGGCTGGGGGCAGTCTCACTATTAGATTCACTCTGACCCCTTTCTGACAGCATGCAGAAAATACTATGCTAGGCACAGGTCTTCAGAACTCTGTACTCAACGTCTATCTTGGGATAAGGACTCAGGGATAAGGCTCAGGGATAAGGACTGAGACTTTGCAGCCTTGCGGTAACAGTGCTGGGCAGTCTAGTCCTCACTAGACTTCTCAAGAGGAGGAGAAGGTGTGAAAGCTTCCCCGAGTAGTGAGGTTTCCATTCCTGATGTGCTGTCTTGCAAGTTAGCTGAAAAGGAAAAGAGGTATCAAACAGAAGCTGAATAATCTCAAAAACAAAGGTACTTACTTGTTTATTTCCTTTTTTGTGTCCTTTAGGTCCTCTACCAGTCTGTTCTTTTCCATGCCTTTAGCAAGTGGGAAAAAAAGTGATCGTGAGAGACAGTATTTATTCCTTCATTTTTACATGGTTAACTATTCATCCTTCTAGGAAGCTTGACCTTGGTAGGTTAAATGTCTTTCCTCATTGTTACTATTCTAGCTTCTGTCATTTCTGTCATACTAAATTGTTCTGTTTCATGATCTCCTCTAGTACAAAACAACTCCATCAAGGTAGGACATTTATTTTGTTTGCTAAACTAAACTGAAAACTGGCTTTAAATATGGAAAGTTGGTTAATCCCTCTTACCTTAATTGAAGGATTAAGTAGTTGGGCATTTTCCCAAGGATACTTTGATTGACACTAGTTTGTACTAACCCAGTGGAAAACATACCCCTTTCCTGGACCACCGACAGAAACAACTTGCATGCCAAAGGATCCTCGGCCTCTGGAGGACCCACTGCCAGCCCACTGGCCCACCACCATCCCGGCAATTTCCAGTTTTCCTCCTTGGGGTGGGATTAGATGGAGACCTGGCAAGACAGTAAGAATAGTAGTAATGAATCATAATGGATAAGAGGTAGAACAAAAGGTCCTACAAACTACCTACTCTTCTTAGCTCCACCTCTCTGATAAGATGACTCTAACAGTAACAAGAGGTCATATATATAGGGTATGAGAGATTCATTTTTCAACTACAGAGCTGCACATATTAGGAATTCAATATTTGTTGAGAGTGAATATTTTAAAATTGAGTTACTGGAAAATTACAGGCCAAATCCACTTTCAAAACAAATATACGCCACAACACACTACAGGATTAGCCAGACAACCAAACAGAAAAAAATGAAACTAAACAGTAACTTATAACTAAAAAGCAAGATTAGCAACACTTGAAAACCAGAAGCAATTCAAGACAAGATGACACAATATATCCTTAGAACAAAAGAAATTCTAACTTGCATGTATGAGCGTTCAAGCACAATTGAGTATTGTAATCTGGCACAAAAGGAAGCCTCCAAAGAATATGGAGTTCTGATATGCCTTTTAGTTTATGGAAAGAAATTAAAGTTTAATAATCCTTAATTCAGTTAGCAAGTTATTAGTAAAGAGACATTTGTTTATACAAAAGTGAAAGTCCAAGGAGCTAGGAACTACTCCTAAGAGGGACAAGAAAAACTTGCATTCAGGGATCCTAAGGTGGCCTTTCAGGAGGCAAGAGGCTCCCATGAACTACCAGTAACTGGAGACTAAGTATTACTGGTAGTTGAGGCAATGGTTAGGACCTATGGAGAACACAGCCTTAATTAAGGTGTCTTCTGAGACTTACATAATAAAGTCAACACATAAGATCAGAGGAGACCTGTAAAGTCACATTAAAGGGATGGAATGGCTGGCTCCCTGGTTTGTAAGACTTGATCATTATATGACTGAACAGTGAGCTACCAGAAGCAAACTTTCACACTGTTTGTCTAAGCCTATCCTTGAGCTAAACATCCATCCTGAATTTTGTGACTCTTAAAAAAAAACTAACTTCAACTTTATTATTTTTAAGAGACACACACAGACGACACACACCATTCAACCACAGAAATGACCCTGTCACTCCATCACAGAATCTTGCTATTTTATGTTAAAATGTCTCCCATTAAAATATCCTGTTTCACATAGGGACAGGTTGTTTGAAGTATCAGCATAAGTATCTGAGCTACCTAAGCATGCTTGTACATTCATTATTAAGCAGATCAGGTATCACCATAATTTATACATACATATGTGTGTACGTACATGTTTGTGTATGTATTTGTGTGTTTGTTTTCTCCACTAAGCTGCAATCCTTTGCGGGTATGGACAGTGACATTTATCTCCATGCTTCTGGAGTGGAAGGAAGAAAAATGTATCAGGTCTAACCCCAGAGTGGAAATGGCTACATCGATCTATCTTCATCTCTCAACACTGGCCACTTTATGCAAGCTCCTAGGTATATCTGCCTATAAGGAATGAATGAACTAACCACCACCATGAAGATGCAGTTCATATGAGTTGTAGTTCTCAAAATAATAAAGTGACTCAGTCACTGCAAGAGTTTTGGTTGGTTCCCTGGGACTCAACCACCACTAATGGAAACAGGCCTAAAAATTGAATGGACTTTCTTTCCTAGGGCACATCCCTCTATCTCAGTAAGCTTTCTTTGAACTACCAGAAAACATCAAAACATGTAAGTGAGATAAGTTTTATATGAAAATTATTGATTCTGCAACTGGCAACAAGTACTGGATGGGTTATTTTATTTTATTTTATTGAGACAGGGTCTTGCTAGGTAGTTCAACTGGCCTTAAACTCACTATGTAGCCTAGGCTGGCCTTGAACTCACAGCGATCCTCCTGCCTCAGCCTCCCGAGTGCTGGGATTACAGGCATGTGCCACCATGCCCGGCTGGATGGCCCATTATAAAATAAATTGGATAGGAAATATCTCATTTTTAGGTACTGACCTGCAAATCCCCGGCTCCTTCCTTGTGGGTGAGGTGGCATTGAGCCCATAGCTTGGGAATAAAATGAAACAGGGTAGAGAGAGGGCACCATGGGAGGCACAAAAGTAGGTGATGGAAGTAGAGCTGAAGGTGGTGGATGATTCATGTTGACTCCTTCAAGGATACTCTGCCTCATCTTTTCCACTTTGGTTGCCAGGTCAGCCTTGAAGTAAAAAAGAACATAACAACAGCTGTTGTTTTTTGAACTTCTCCCATGTTTCAGGCAGAGTATTGAGTATCCTAGGTATAGCCTCACAATTGTATTCCCCCTAAGGGAATGGAGGCCTGGAGTTAAAGGACTCCAGGTTACAGGCTCAGGAAGCCTGTCTTGACAGGAAACCTCCAACTCTTCCCATGACACTGCACTATTGCCATATTAGTTCTGACCAAGGGCCTGGGAACCATATTAGCTAGGTCAATGAAAACAAATATAACAGTAAGGATTCACTGATGGTCTATTACATGGCCAGCAATGGACTAGGTTTGCTTGCAGTGCTGGGGATCACACCCAGGGCCTTGTGTCTTTAAGCTACATAATTTTTCTTTTGTGGTACTTACTTTTCTTTTTGTGGCCTTACTCATTAAATAAGCACTCTACCACTGAGCTACATGCTCAGCCAAGGTTAGGTCATTTTTTAAAGGAGGCGTAATAGAATTAGGTAAAAAAAGAGAGAGCAAAACTTGACATAAACAAAGTCTTTTAGCCTTCTCCCTCATACCCAGGATTGGAGACTGAGCTCCATCTAGGATAACCGCAAAAATGTCTGGCCCAGAGGCTGACAAACCTCCTCTGGAAAGGGTAGGAAAGTAAGTATTTTAGGCTTTGTGGGTCACACTGTCTCTGCCATAACTACTTCACTCTGCCACTATAGCATGAAAACAAACACAGATAACATACAAATGAATAAATGTGACCCTGTTCCAACAACATTTTATTTACAAAAATGGGGTAGGCTGTATTCCATAAAACAGGAAGCAGACTGAGTAGTTTGCTGACCTCTGCTCTAGTCCCTTAGTTCATTCTCCCTCAAATGGAAAAAAAGATTACTTTTTTCCCTTGTTTTATCTCGACTTTTCTTTTTTCCTCTTTTTTTTTTTTTTTTGGTACCAGGAATCAAACTCAGGACCTCATGCTTGCCAGGCAGGCACTGTGCTGCTGAGCTATATCCCAGGCCCTCGACTTTTCCAAGGTTTCCTTCCAAAAACTCTTCTGGTTCTTTTTTTTTTTTTTTGAGACAGGGTCTCACTATGCAGTCCAGGCTGGCCTCGAACTCATGGTGGTCCTCCTGCCTGACACTCCTGAGTGCTGGGATTAGAGGTGTGCACCACCATGCCCAGCTCCTTTGCTTCTACTGTCATCTGCTTTACTACTTTATTTCTTTTTTTGTTTGTTTATTTTGTTTTTTTGTGAGACAGGGTCTCACTATGTAACTCAGGCTGGTCTTGAACTCACTATGTACCCCAGGTTGGCCTCAAACTTGTGGTGACCCTCCTGCCTCAGCTTCCTGAGTGCTGGGAGTATAGCACTCTTTTATTTTTTTTATGTGGGTGCCGGGAGTCGAACTCAGGACCTCGTGCTTGCCAGTAGGCGCTTGTTCCGCTGAGTGATATCACCGGCCCCTTTTTTTCCTTTATGTGGGTACCAGGGGTCAAACTCAGGACCTCATGCTTGCCAGGCAGGCGCTTATGCTGCTGAGCTATCTCACCAGCCCCCCCTTCTTTTATTTCTAAACATATTGTTTTTTCAGTATTGGGGAGTGAATCTAGTGACTGGCACATGCTAGTCAAGCATTTTACCACTGAGCTACATCCCCAGCTCTTTTTAAAATTTTATTTGAGACAGGGTCTCAGTAAGTTGCCCAGGCAGGGTTTGAACTTGCAGTCCTCCTCCTTCGGCCTCCCAAGTAGCTGGGATTACAAGCATGCACCATTGCATTTAGCTAAACATAGTTTCTTTGTAAGAAATATCATTACTTACAAAAATGACTTATGGTTTTTGTAAATAAGGGAAATGAAATCCCAAGAGTTGGAGAAAAGGCATGGAATATATCTGAGTATTCCATGGGGAAGAAATACTTGTAGCTCATAAAAAAACTTTCCAAAATATGATTTTATATAACAAATATATATAAGATATGGTCTTGTGGGACCATGTTGATTAAGTTAGGTTAAGGTCATATTCTTTTTATTATGTTCTCTCCTTCCCCAGTGTTTTAGCTCTTTTTCCCTCTCTGCCAACTCATTCGCCCCCACAGCACATCAGAGATGGCCCTTAGTGGTTGCACAAAGTGCTGGTACCTGGCCATCACAGAGCTCAACCAGGGATACTTGCTCTCGGCCTGCTTTAATAAGCTTGCTCTGGAACAACTTGCCATCGAAGTAAATCCAGGGGCAGCAGTGTTCCCAAGGGACTGGCTGGCCACAGGCATCATTAGCAAACAGAGCTGTGTCGACCCCACTCATAAAGAGGGCAGCAAGCTGGATCCCTCGGGCATCCAGTTTCTCAATCTGAAACCACCACAGAGGAAAAATTACTATTAAGATAATACAGATTGAAAACCTTCACTCTAATAATCTGAAAGCTAAAATGCTCAAAAATCTGAAGCTTTTTGAGTGCTGACATAATATCCCAGGTAGAAAATTCCAAACCTGCCCTCATGTGACAGGTTGCAGCCAAAATGCAGGTACTCCAAAAATACCATATAAAATCTACTCCGAAAATACTGTATAAAATCACCTCACGCTATGTGTACTTGTATATGAAACATAAGATAATTTCATATTAAGATTTGGGTCTCATCCTCAAGATATATCATTATGTATATGGAAATATTTAAAAGTCAAAAAAATCTGAAATCTGAAACAGTTCTGGTGCCAAGCATTACAGATATTCAAAACTTGTGCTATTGGTAACATTTATTCTTATTCCTATCATGCTGATTCTCCCAGTTAAGTTTGAACATGTTACCTTTCAATGTAGACAACTGAGTACACAAGCAACTTTTTTTAAGAATGTAAAATATGTTTTATTGTTCTTTAAAAGGATTCAGGATTTGGTTTTAAATCAGGTCACATACCTTTCACCAGTCTGACATCTCTCTCACCATATCAAACTGTCTTCAGCTAGCAATACTTCATTTAATCAAAAAGAAAAAATTATTTTAATTTTTAGGAAAAATATCCAGTTCTGAGAATAATTAACATTGGTCTGTAATTTAAGACAAAATGAAACTTTTATCCGTATTTTTCCCTGAGATGACTTGAAGGGTACTCTTTAGAATGTTAAAAAGACAGGGCCGGTGAGATGGCTCAGCGGCATAGGCGCCTGCCTTGCAAGCGCGAGGGCCCGAGTTCGACTCCCGGATCCCACATACGAAAAAGGGGCCGGTGATGTCGCTCAGAGGCACGGGTGCCTGCTGGCGCGCGAGGTCCTGAGGTCGACCCCCCGGTACCCACAAAAAAAAAAATAAATAAATAAAATAAAAAAAAATAAAAAGACAACAACTTGAGATACCATTTTTTTTGCCGATCAAATTAGAAAAAATTCAATAAGTAAAAACCATGAAAATACTCAATGCTGATGAGGATGCAGGGAATCAATGGGACCTCATATAAAGCTGATGAGGGATGTATATTACAATTAAGCAATATATATCAAGAACCTTGAAAATGATTACATTTGTGAATTAGAAACTCTATCTTCTACTATTATATGTAATATGTACATATAAAACTGGAAACAATCTAATGGCTGACATTATAATAATTAAATGATACATCTCTATGATAAATATTTATTAAAAAATTTAACACATAGAAAATACGTGCACAGGCGTTGTGGCACATGCCTGTAATCCAAGCACTCAGGAGGCTGAGGCAGGAGGATCACCGCAAGTTCAAGGCCAGCCTGGGCTACAAAGTGAGTTCAAGGCCAGCCTGAACTGCATAGTGAAACCCTGTCTCAGAAAGATAAATAAATAAATAAATGGTGGAGTACTTGCATGTAACATAGACATATCCTCGGATATACTTTATTTTTCCTCTGATATACTTTAAATCATTTCTAATTTACAATATCTAATGTACAATGTAAATGCTATGCAAATAGTTGTTATACTGTATTGCTTAGGGAATAATATCAGGAAATAAAGTCTGTGCATGTCCAGTACAGATGCAAATTTTAAAAAATATTTTTGATCTGGGCCGGTTAAATATGTGGATGTGGACACTGCAGATATAATTACATAAAGAACATGTCAACTATGCAGAATATACATAACGAAAGACTGGAAGATCTGATCCTTGGCATCAGACACACACACATACTCACTCACAAGACTGGAAAAAATCAAATTTTTCACAGTGGTTACCTCAAGCTGGTAAGATATAAGGCTTCAATAGGAAAAGAGCAAGTTATTTGCAAGCCCTTTCCTAGGTGTGATCTGGGATCAAGAGCTGTTTTAGGATCCAGCACTACTATATCTACTGCAAAAAGGAACCACATTCACTGTGTGTCTTACACTGCTATATCGTTCCCTTAGTTGAATTAATTTTGACTATAATTTTCAAGTCTTTTTCTTCTCTGTTCTTTTGGGGTGGGGTTAGTGGTTTGGGAGGTTGGAGATGGAACCCAGGACCTCTCACATTCTAGGCAAACCCTCTAACAGTGAGCTACATCTCCAGACCCAAATCTCTCTTTTTTTTCTTTTCTTTCTGAGAAGGGGTCTCACTATATTGCCCAGTCTGGTTTGAACTTCTGGGCTCAGGCAATCCCCCCACCTCAGCCTCCAGAATAGCTGGAACTACCAGTGTACACCACTGCACCTGACTCAATTCAGCAAGTCTTCTTGGACTTGATCTTGTAGTTATTTATCCCAGGTCCTTAAAGGAACATGACTACTGAAATCAGGGAGGGATGTTCTGCATTAATACTAAATATTGAGTACTGTGCACTTAAAATATGAGAAGGGTATTCAAGTTCCCACTATGACTGTATTGGAATCCTTTTATGTCAAGTAGTTTTTCTTTTATGAAATTGGGTATGTTGACATTTGGTATATATGTATTTACGATTGTTATCTCTTCTTAGTAAATTGTTCCCTTTAATAACAATATGAAGTGACCGTCTTTATTTCTTCTGATCAAATAGGTCAGCCAGATAAAAATATCAACAAAGAAACATCAGCATTGGACCACACCACAGAACAAATGGATTTATCAGGTATCTACAGAGTGTTTCATCCAACAACAGCAGAATATACATTCTTTTCAGTAGCTCACAGAACTTTCTCCAAAATAGAACATGTTTTAGGCCATGAAGCATGTCTCAACAAATACAAAAAATTGAGGGCCGGTGAGATGGCTCAGTGGCACAAGCGCCTGCCTGGCAAGCGCGAGGTCCTGAGTTCGACTCCCGGTACCCACATAAAAAAATTTAAAATAATTTTTTGGATCCTATCAGATCATAACAGGATAAAACTAGAAATCAGAAGCAAAAGAAGCCACAGAAACTACACAAACACATGGATCATTCTTCAGTGATCAATGGGTTACAGAAGAAATGAGGGAAGAAATTTAAAAAATTCCTAGAATCAAATGATAGTGGTAATACAACATATCAGAATCTGTGGAACACAATGAAATCAGTTCTAAGAGAGATGTTTTTACCTGTGAGTGCCCATATTAGTAAAACACAGTGATCACAAATAAAGAACCTAATAATGCATCACAAGGTCCTAGAAAAACAAGAGCAATCCAAACTCAAACTAGAAGGAAAGAAAGTAGAAGGAAAGAAATTGTAAAGATCAGAATAGAAATCAATGAAATTGAGACTAAAATAATACAAAGGATCAATGAATAAAAGAGTCCTTTGAAGGGATAAATAAGATTGATCAGCACGCCTGTAATCCCAGCACTTAGGAGGCTGAGGCAGGAGGATCACTGTGAGTTCGAGGCCAGCCTGGGCTACAAAGTGAGTTCAAGGCCAGCCTGAACTGCATAGTGAAACCCTGTCTCAAGAAAAAAAATTAAAAAAAGAGATTGATCAACCCCTAGCCAAACTTACTAAAAGGAAGACCCACATGAATGGAATTAGAAATGGAAAGGGCAAAATTAATTACAACAGCCATCACTGAAATCTATAGGATTATAAGAAACTATTTTGAAAAAGTATAATACAATAAATTAGACAATATAGAAGAAATGGATAAATTCCTAGACACATATGACTTACCAAGATTGAACCAAGAAGGTATAAAAACCTTTATGATAAAGTTATAGCCAACATCATACTAAATGGAAAAACTGAAAGCTTTTCCTCTAAAACCACAAACAAGACAAGAGTACCCACTTTCACCACTCTTCAATATAGAAAGTCTGCCAAAAAAAATGTATACACACTTCAGGAAAAGAAAATAGTATGATGTTTTTTCAACAGATGGTGTTACCCTCATATGGGGGACCCTAGAAGATGTCATATAGTACAGAAAACCCACTACACTGACGGCCCTTAGGGAAAATAATTGAAAATGTGTGTGCAGCCATCTCAATGACCAAGGTTACCCAAAGAGCAGTTTGCTGTACTAATGTCTGGAAGCTAATGGCCACCACTTTGAGCACCTCTTGTAATTGTAGAGGCCAAAGGTAACCAGTATTAATCTCATGATATCTCAATAAATTTAGTATTAAAATATTTATACAAGTTTTTCTTGAAGTGTGTATACATTTTATTTGGTCGATTCTGTAGTACTCGAAACTTTATTCAGATTAGGCAAGAGAAAGAAATAAAAGGCAAGGAAGAAGTTAAACTAATTTTATTTGCAGATGACATGATCTTTTATACAGAAGACCAAAACATATTCCACCAGAAGACTCTTAGAGCTAATAAACAAATTTAGCAAAGTAGCAAGATACAGAATCAATACATACACATCAATAGTGTTCCTATACACCAATAATGAATTTACAGTGAAAGAAATTAAGAAAACAACCTTTCATGACAGCTTCAGAAGAAATACCTAGGAATCAACCTATGGAGGTGAAAGGTCTCTATGATGAAAACTACAGTACTCTGAAAAGAACATTAGAAAATGGAAAGACATCACTTGTTCTTGGATAGGCAGAATCAATATCCAGAAAATTGTCATATTATCAAAAGAGATTTATAGATTTAATACAACTCCTATCAAAATACCAACAACATTCTTTACAGTACTAGAAAAAATAATCTTAAAATTTATACGGAACCAGAAGAGACCCAGAATAGCCAAAGCTATCCTGAGCAAAAAGAACAAAGCGGGAGGCATAACAATCCCAGATTTCAAGTAATAGTACAAAGCTATAGTAACAAAAACAGCATGATACTGGCACAAAAATAAACATGCAGACTAATGGAATAGGATAGATGACATAGAAAAAAATCCCATGCACTTTTAGACATCTGATCTTTGACAAAGGTGCCAAAATCATATGCTGGAGAAATGATACCCTCTTTAACAAATGATGCTGGGAAAACTGGTTATCCACGTGCAGAAGAATAATCTAGACCCACATCCTTCACACTCTGTTATAATCTAACCAAAATGAATCAAAGGCCTAGACGTAAAAATAGATGTAAAAATAAAAAGGCTGATATTGCTGAAAAATAACATAAGGGAAACACTTGACTACCTAGGGACAGGCAAGGACTTCATGAACAGAACTCTAACAGCCCAAGAAATAATATCAGGAATCAACAAATTGTATTATATTAAAAAGTGTTTACAAGGCAAAGGAAACAGAGTAAAGATACAACATACAGAATGGGAAGAAAGTTTTGTCAGCTACACTTCTGACAGAGGACTAATATCTAGAAAATACAAAAAACTCAAAAATTAAACCCTCCCCAAAATAAATGGCCCAATCAAAAAATGGGCAAAATGTAGCTGGGTGTGGTGGCAAACACCTATAATCCCAGCACTCGGGAGACTGAGGCAGGAGGATCACCATGAGTTCAAGGCCAGCCTGGGCTACATAGCGAGTCCTTATTTGAAAAAAAAAAGGGCAAATGAAATGAACAGACACTTCTTCAAAAAAGAAGTGCAAATGGACAAGTACTGTACATGAAAAAATGTTCAGCATCATTAGGCATTAAGAAAATGCAAATTAAAACAACTCTGAGACTCCATCTTATTCCAATCAAAAGGGCTATCATCAAGAAAACAAAAACTAAAAAAAAAGCTGGCGAGATATGAGGAAAGAGGAAACCTATATTGTTGGTGAGAATGTAAACTAGTACAACCACTATGGAAAACAACATGAAGAGTCCTCAAAAAACAAAAACTAGAAACTCCATTTGAACCAGCTTTTCCTCTTTTGGTTACATTTCCAAAAATTAAAATCATCATTTTATAGTGATACACACATACCCATGTTTATAGCAGTGCAATTTACAACAGCTACATCCCCGGCCCTACAATAGCTAAACTATGGAAGTGTCCTAGATGCCCATCAACAAACAGATATATATATATATATATATTTATAAAATATATATATATATATATAAGATATATATATATAAAATTTTACTCAGCTACAAAACAGAACGAATTCCTATCATTTGTAGAAAAATGGATGGATGTTGGGACCATAATATTAAGTGAAATAAGTCAGATATTGATGGTTAAATATGACAGGATTTCTCTTATATCAGAAACCCAAAATATGAATAAGGAGTAAAGTAAAGAAGAGGTGATAAGAAACAGGGAGGCAGACTTTTTGGAGATGAGGAAGGGTATTAGGGGAAAAAGGGAAGAAGGTGGGGGGATAAGGGGATAAAAATGATCAAGATATTATATATGTGAATTAATTTCCCAAAACACATAAATATTATGTATCACAAACATATGCCAATAAAAAAGGTAGAAAATACATAAGAGATTATGCTGCTTTACATGGATTATTTTACTTAATATCTTCATAGATAAGGAAACTGAAGGTAGAAAGATTAAGTAACCTGCCCAAGATCATGTAATGAAGATAAGGAAGCCAGGATCCAAATTCAAGTAAGCCTGGCTTCAGAGCCTATACTCTACACTACTATGTTCTATTGCCTTTAGTTACATAGTAGATTAATTTTTTCCTTATGCTTTTCTATATTTCCCCCTAATGGTCAATGCACATTACTCAAGGGAAGGTTGTACATTTACTCAGAAACAAAGAGGGGCATCAGAATAAGCCACTGCAAGTGTGTATGTGTCTCTATTGTACTGGGGACAGAACTCAGGGTCTTGTGCATGCTAGGCAAGTCCTCTACTACTGAGCTACATCTCCAGTCCCCCTGTAGTATATGAGTCAGGATCCTTATCATGGTCTACAGGGCATGATCTATTTGCCTTGTATAATATTCATCTTTTCTGTCCATTCTCATCCGTTAATATAGGCACAGTATCACAGGTAACTCTACCTGGTACCTGGTTTTATTTATAGACATAAAGTTTAGGATAGAGTAAATTAAACACTTACCTACAGAACTTATTCTTCTCCCCAGTTCCAGGAAAAAAAAGGCCTAAAGTATAGCTATAAGCTCATAAAAGTAAGAACTTAAAGGAGAGTGGACCAAATCACCTTGAGTTCTTGGAGTTGATCTGGTTCATAAAGCTGGGTAGACACTGCCTGTGCAAGGAAGGTGTCTAGCTCATGGCGATGCAGGATTCGGCCACCAGGCCACTGAACCATGTACCTAGAAAGTAAAAGTATTATTATGACACAAAGCCTCATGTATTCATGTCACAAATGCTTATTAAGAATCTATCATTGGACAAACCCAAGGTTAGGTTTTGGCAATTCCAACAGAATGAAGTAAAAGAATCTCTGCCTTTGATTACTTGCAGTCTGGGTGGTAGAGGAGGCATGTATGTGCATCAGCAATGATAGGACAATGCATTAAGTACTAAGACAGAAGAATACACGGTTTGCTAGGAGCACACAGGAGTCCCACAACTCTAAGAATGAGGAAAGGCATCCTGAAAAAGTGAGTAAGAGCTGAGTTTCAAGAGATCTGAATATTTAGTGAGACACAGAGTAGGGAAAGGATGTTTTAGGCCGAGAGAAGAGTATGTGTAGAGGCATGGAGGGATGATATGGCATGATGCACCTGTTTCAGTCTTGCTATAGCTGAACATATTTGGAGTGATAACAGGCAAGATCAGAAAGTAGATCAGATGATAGAGGGTCTCTAAACAGCATTATGGAGTTTGGATCTTTATCCTGAAACTATAGGAAGACATCTAAGGATTGTCAACAGGAGAGGGATACTGACTGGCTCAGGGGAGAAAAGACAACAAACATGGATACCAGTTGGGAGGTGACTGAGTCTGTAAGCAAAGACAGACTGAACAAAGGCATTCAATAAGGGCGTGGAATAGGCCAGGAGACAAAGACAAGAGTTATAAAGGGGATAAATCCATAGAACGTTGCTTGTGGTACTGGAGAAGAAGCCCAGGGCTTCATGCATGCTAATCAAGCAGTCTACCACTGAGCTATATCCCTGGCCCTTACATAGGTTTGTATGGAAAGGGAGTGAAGGAAAGAATCTAAGGCTTAGAATTTTAGTTTGGGGGGATGGTTGGATGATATGGGACCATTTTCAAAGACAGCAAATCTACTAATTAAATAAATAACTACTTGCCGATAGATATTTGAATGATTGTCCATGAACTGAATATGCTTTACTGTTCTAGAAAATGAGAGTACAGAAACAGGAAGAAAAAGACAGACACACAGAAGAAAAATACAACTATGTCAATAAAGTACTGTGCTTACTTTCTTGAATGCCCAAAAGAAAATGAACATACATAATTATTGGAGTTGTGTAATATCTGAAACTCAGCATTTAAGCAAGGGGTGGTCTTTTTTTTCCCCTTAGCACAGACTTGTTTATTTCACCTCTTCCTACTCGTAAACAAGCTTACCCTTGAGTACTCACGATCTTAATTAATGACTCTGACACTGCACATTTAGTTCATTCCAAGCCAGTGCTGACTTTTTTTATACTATATTTTTACATTGGTACATTTTAGATACACATAATAACATTCATCACAGGGAATTTGTACCTCTACATGATATATTTTGATGCTTTTTTCCCCATTCCCCTCCCCTCCTTTCAACCCCTCTTCCCCTCCTTATTTACAAAGCTTTGTTTCCATTTTTGCCTTCTATTCTCCTTCTCCCCCGTCCCTTCCTTCTTTTCCCCATCCCCCTCTCTGGTTCTCCTTCTCATTTGAGCATTTTCTTCCCACTTCCCAATGTCTATTATATATTCTGGTCCTTACACTTTTGATTTCTCACACCAGAGAAACCATGCAATATTTACATGTGTGTCTGATTTATTTCACTTAAGACTATGGTCTCAAGGAGCACCCAATTAGCTAGAAATGTCTCAAGCTTGTCCTTCTTTATGGCAGAGTACCGCATTGTATTAAAAAAAAAATCTTTATCCATTCAGTGGTTGATGGGCATTTGGGCTCTCTCCAAGAGTTAGCTATTATAAACTGTGCTGCCACAAACATGGGTGTGCATATATTGCTGTAGTACGATGCTTTTAATTCTTCTGGGAAGATACCAAGAAGGGGAAGAGCTGGGTCAAATGGAACCACTAGTCATTTTTTGAGGATCCTCCACACTGATTTCCACAGTGGTTGCACCAGTCTACACTCCCAGCAACAGTGGAGAAGAGTTCCTTTTTCCCCAGAGCCTCTCCAGCATTTGTTATTGGTTCATTTCTTTATAACAGCCATTCTTTTTTTTTTTTTTTTTTGGTGGTTACCGGGGGTCGACCTCAGGACCTCGCGCGCCAAAAGGCGCCCGTGCCGCTGAGCGATATCACCTGCCCTTTTTTCGTACGTGGGTACCAGGAGTTGAACTCAGGACCTCGCACTTGCCAGGCAGGTGCTTATGCCTCTGAGCCATCTCACCGGCCCTATAATAGCCATTCTTCCTGGAGTGAGATAGAATCTCAGTGTTGTTTTAATTTACATCTCTCGAGTGACAGTGATGTTGAACATTTTTTCATATATTTATTTGCCGTTTCTTCTCCTTCATCTGAGAAGTGTGTATTCATCTCAGATGCCCATTTTTGGATTGGGTCTTTAAATTGGGGGGGGTCTGATTTTTTTGAGTTCTTTATATCTCCTAGATATCAGTCCTTGGTCTGAGGAACAGCTGGCAAAAAATTTATCCCACACTGTGGGTTGTCTCATCTCTCTGTTGGAGGTTTTTTTTCTGTTGTACAAAAGCTTTTTAATAAGGTGGGATCCCAGTTGTCGACTCTTTGTGATATTTCCTGTGCGACTGGGGTTTTGTTCATAAAGTCTTTGCCTATACCTATGTCTTCAAGAGTTTTACCTATTCTATCTTCCGGCGGATTTAGTGTTTCTGTTTTAATATTTAGATCTTTGATCCATTTTGATTTTAGTTTAGTGCATGTTGAGAGATATGGGTATAATTTTAGGCTGTGGCATGGGAAAAGCCAGTTTTTCCAGCACCATTTATTAAAGAGGCCATCTTTCTTCCAGTGAAGGTGTTTGGCCCCTTGGTCAAAGCTAAGGTGGCTGAGTGTGTTTGTAGTTGTGTCTGCATCTTCTAATCTGCTCCACTGATCCTCGGGTCTGTTTTATTTGGCAGTACCATTCTCTTTTTATCACACTAGCTTTGCAGTATAATTTCAAGTCAAGGACTGTGATGTTCCCTGCCTTGCCTTTGTTGCCCAGAATTGCTTGTGCTATTCTAGGTCTCTTCTGGTTCCAAATGAATTTTAGGATTGTTTCCTCGAATTCTGTGAGATATGCTACTGGAATTTTCATCAGGATTGCATTGAATCTGTAAACAATTTTGGGAGTATGGCCATTTTCAATATATTGGTTCTTCCTACCCAAGAACAAGGGATATCCCTCCATTTTCAGATATCCTCTTTGATCTCCTCTTTCAGAGCACTGTAGTTTTCTTTTTCATTTATTTATTTCTTTTTATTTTTTTATTTTAAAGAGAAGAAAAAAAACAAAACAAATCAAAAAAAGAACAAATTTTCAAAACAACATAATAGTAGGGTAACAATGGTTAATGCATTACGTATTGTTATCTTTACGTTAGTTGTTCAGGGTATAAGATATTAGCATTCAATTGTCCAAACATTATTGGCACAAACCTTACTCTTCAATGAACTAAGTAAAATTAGTAGTGTATCTATCTTAACCATCTTATATATATATATACACATTCTTTTTTCCTTTCTTTTCCCTATTCCCCCATCCCAGTTTCTCTTTCCTTTTGACCAGTTTGTTTTTGATTCACCATGTCTATTTTACATTTTGGATCTTATTTACTCTTTCAGTTTCTCATACTAGAGAGACAATACGATGCTTACACATGTGCGTCCGGTTTATTTCACTTATGAGTATTTTCTCGAGTTGCATCCATTTACCTATAAAAGTCTCCAGTTCATCTTTCTTTATGGCTGAATAGTACTCCATTGTATAAAAATACCACATCTTTCTTATCAGTTCCTCAGTTGATGGTCATTTGGGTTGTTTCCAAGATCTGGCTATTACAAATTGTGCTGCTATAAACATGGGTGCACATATATCGCTGTGGTACGATGTTTTTAACTCTTCTGGGAAGATGCCCAGAAGGGGAATAGCTGGGTCAAATGGGACCTCCAACCCTAGTTTTTTGAGGAATCTCCACACTGATTTCCACAGTGGCTGTACCAGTCGACACTCCCACCAACAGTGAAGAAGGGTTCCTTTTTCCCCACAGCCCCTCCAGCATTTGTTATTAGTTGATTTCTTAATAATAGCCATTCTTATTGGGGTGAGATGGTATCTCAGTGTTGTTTTAATTCAGAGCACTGTAGTTTTCAACGTAAAGGTCTTTTACTTCCTATGTTATGTTGATTCCTAGGTATTTCATTGTTTTGGATGCTATTGTGAAAGGTACTGTTTCCCTAATTTCTCTCTCAGTGATTTTGTTATTTGTGTACAGGAATGCTATGGATTTTTGAGTGTTTGCTTTGTATCCAGCTACGCTGCTGAATTTGGTTATTAAATCTAGAAGTCTTTCGGTGGAGTTTTTGGAGTCCTCTGTAGAGTATCATGTCATCTGCAAATAAGGATAACTTAACTTTTTCCATTCCTATTCTTATTCTTTTTATTTCTTTCGCTTGTCTAATTTCTCTTGCTACTGTTTCCTGAACTACACTGAATAAATGTGGTCGTAGCGGACATCTTTGTCTTGTTCCTGATTTTAAAGAGAAAGCTTTCAGTTTTTGACCATTTAGTATGATGTTGGCTGTTGGTTTGTCATAGATGGCTTTTATCAGATTGAGATAAAGACCATCTATTCCAATTTTCTGTAGGGTTTTTTATTGACTGGGTGTTGGACTTTGTCAAATGTTTTTGCTGTATCTGTTGAGATGATCATATGGCTTTTATTCTTGGCTCTGTTAATATGGTGTATTACTTGTATTGGTTTACGTATGTTGAACCATCTCTGCATCCCTGGGATGAATCCTACCTGGTCATAATGTATAATCTTCTTGATGATTTGCTGCATTCCATTTGGCAGTATCTTACTGAGGATTTTTGCATCTGTGTTCATTAGGGAGACTGGCCTATAGTTCTCTTGTCTGGTTGGATCCTTCCCTGGTTTTGCTATCAGGGTAATGCTTGATTCCGGGAATGAATCTGGGAGTCTTGCTTCCCTTTCAATTTCACTAAAGAGTTTGAGGGGCCGGTGAGATGGCTCAGCGGCTTAAGTGCCTGCCCGGCAAGCGCGAGGGCCCGAGTTCGACTCCCGGATCCCACATACGAAAAAGGGGCCGGTGATATCGCTCAGCGGCACGGGCGCCTGCTGGCGCGTGAGGTCCTGAGGTCGACCCCCCGGTACCCACAAAAAAAAAAAAAAAAAAAAAAAAAAAAAAAGAGTTTGAGAAGTAGCAGCATTAGGACTCCTCTAAATTTCCTTTTTTTTTTTGGGTACCGGGGGTCGAACTCAGGACCTCGCGCGCCAGCAGGTGCCCGTGCCACTGAGCAATATCACTGGCCCTTTTTCCATATGTGGGTACTGGGAGTCAAATTCAGGACCTCGCGCTTGCCAGGCAGGCGCTTATGCGGCTGAGCCATCTCACTGGCCCATCCTCTAAATTTCTTGCAGCATTCAGCAGTGAATCCATCAGGACCTGGGCTTTTCTTTGTTGATAGGTTTTTAATTACATCTTCAATTTCATTGACTGATATTGGTTTATTTAGAATTTTTTTTTATCTTCTTGATTCAGCTTCGATAATTCATATGCATCTAGGAATCTGTCCATTTCTTCTGTGTTTTCCATCTTTATTAGAATACAACTTCTCAAAGTAGGTATTGATGATCATCTGGATTTCTATAGGATCTGTTGTGATTTCACCGTTTTATTCCTAATTGCATGGATTTGAGTCTTCTCTTTCCCTTTCTTGATAAGGTTATCTAAGGGTTTGTCTACCTTATTTAATCTTTTTTTTTTTTTTTGTGGGTACCAGGGGTCGACCTAAGGACCTCGCACGCCAGCAGGAGCCTGTGCCACTGAGCAATATCACCAGCCTTTTTCTCGTATGTGGGTACTGGGAGTCGAACTCAGTACCTCACGCTTGCCAGGCAGGAGCTTATGCTGCTTAGGTATCTCACCGGCCCAACCTTATTTAATCTTTCAAAGAACCAACTCTTTGATCTATTGATTCTTTGTATTGTTTTCTTAGTCTCCATTGCATTACTTTCTGCTCTGATCGTTACAATTTCCTCCCTCGTATGAGCTTTGTGCTTGGCCTATTCTTTTTCTAGAGGCTTGAGGTTCAACAATTAGGTTGTTTATTTGAGCTTGGTCCGTTTTCTGATATGAGAATTCACCGCTATAAATTTCCCTCATAGCACTGCTCTCATTGCGTTCCAACATTCCAGTACTTTGTACTGGCATTATCATTTAATTGTAGAAACTGTCTAATTTCTTCTTTAATTTCCTCAGTTGTTCAGGAGGGTGTTATTTAATTTCCATGTGTTTGTGAAGTTTTTGTGGTTTCTTTTGCCATTGATTTCCAATTTCATTGCACTATGGTCTGATAATGTGCACAGAATAATTTCAATTTCTTTGCATTTACTTAAGCATGTCTGAGCTAGTATGTGGTCAGTTTGCAGAATATCCCACGTGCAGCTGAGAAGAATGTGTATTCTGATATCGTGGGGTGGAACACTCTGTAGACATCTACTGAGTCCATTTGTTCAAAAAGTTGGTTCCGTTCTGA
Source organism: Erethizon dorsatum (assembly GCA_028451465.1). Classification (NCBI taxonomy): domain Eukaryota; kingdom Metazoa; phylum Chordata; class Mammalia; order Rodentia; family Erethizontidae; genus Erethizon; species Erethizon dorsatum. The sequence goes on from CM051842.1 coordinate 45,498,739, forward strand.
TTATTTCTGTGTTGATTTCTTTTTTCTAGTTGATCTATTTGTGACAGTGGGGTATTGAGGTCCCCCATTACAATTGTATTAGTGCTTACTTTGTTTTTCATGCCTGTTAATATTTGTTTTATATAGTTGGATACTCTGGTATTTGGTGCATATATATTTGTGATTGTTATCTCTTCCTCATGGATTGTTGCCTTTGTAAGGATGTAGTGACCTTCTTTGTCTCTCTTAATCAGTCTTGACTTGAAATCCATCTTGTCTGCAAATAGAAGAGCTACCCCTGCATTTTTCTGGGTTCCTGTTGCATGGGGTATTGTTTCCCATCCTTTGACTTTCAGTCTATGAATTTCTTTTTGAATTATTTTTTTATGCAGTATATTGTTGGATCTTGCTTCTTGATCCATTCTGCTAGTCTGTTTCTTTTGATTGGTGAAGTGAAACCATTAACATTGATGGTTATAACTGTTTTTCTGACTTATCCTTGTCATGTTATTTTCCTGTTGTTGGTTCCCCTTTTAATTCACCCTCTGTTATAATACTTGCCTTGCCTGGCGGATTCATTCTGTTGGAATTCATGGAGTTGTAGTCATTGTTATCTCTTTCTAGAATATCCTTCAGAACTTTTTGGAGTGCTGGTTTGGTGGTCATGAATTTCTTCAGGTGTTCTTTGTCATGCAAGTATCTTATTTCTCCATCAATTTTGAAAGATATTTTTGCAGGGTATATCAATTTGGGTTGGAGGTTCTTTTCTTTTAGGACTTGAAATACTTCACTCCAAGCTCTCCTTGTCTTGAGGGTTTATGCTGAGAAGTCTGCTGTGATTCTGATATGCTTTACTTTATAGGTGATTAGTTTATTTTCTCTAACAGCTTTAAATATTCTGTTCTTGTGTTAAATTTCTGGAATCTTGATGATTATATGCCTTGGTGTAGCTTTTTTTTCTGATCATGGCTAACTGGAGTTCTATATGCCTCACTTATCTGTACATCAAACTTTTTCATGCTTGGAAAGTTTTTTTCCATTACTTCTGTATTCAGATTTTTTATGCGCTTTGGGCTATCTCCTGCTTTTTCACTGACTCCAATTAATCTTATGTTATTCTTCTTTGAATCATCTAGCAGTTGTTCAGTTGATTTTTCATAGTCCCTTGCTATTTTTAAGAAACCTTTCTTTTCATGATCACCAAAGGTAATGTTGTCTGCTGTATCTGATATTCTGTCCTCACATTGGCTCATTCTGGTGAATATACTTTCAACGGAAGTTTTAACCTCCTAGATATCTGTTTCATGGTTTCCATTTCTTTCCTATGTTGGGCATTCATGGTTTCCATCATTTTCCTAAACTCCTCCATTTCTTTTTTCATCTGTATCTGCAATAGAGTTACTAACCATGTGTTCCATTATGGTCACCATCTCTGTAGTTATCTGAGAAATTATTTCTGATTTGATTTTGTCTAGAGCCCCATTCATCTGCTTTGTTACCTCCACTCTTACCACTTCAGAGTCCAGTTGAGTGGCTTTTAAACTTTTCCACCTTATTGCCTCTTGGTTTGCCTTTGGTGAGCTAGAAGTGTGGGAATGAATCTTGCTTAAGTGTCTATTTAGCAAGATTTTCTATTTTTTTCTTTAGTTTAATTCCTTGGTTGATGCTTATGAATTACTGCTAGTATTTAGAAACTTTAGGAAATCAATACTTCTCAGAGATGTCTTCCAGGTATACCTGGTTTTTGAGTTTTGTGTCTGTTGTAAGATCCTACCTCTTAAATTTATTGGGGGTGAAAAGTTGCTGCCTATTTGGCCTAGCCCCTGGTTCGGTGGCACTGCCCTATGGGATTGTGTATGACCCTCAGGCAATCTCAGTCTTGGCACCATGAAGAACAACTGATTAGAACAATTATGTCACCTTGCCTAAAGTAGTATAATCAGCAACAACAATAGTATCAAACACAGCCTAGAAAATGACAAACTGGGGTAAATATTAAATTGCCACCTTTAACCATATGAACTATATTTGTGGTTATATAACAAAGTCTAAAACAAACCAGAAAACTCTATACAGTAAATATGCCCTCAGTATGGCCATTTTATCCTCATGGGAGAATATTTAAAACGGATTAGGGGGAAAAAGAGAGAAATAGAAGAAGAGGAAGGGATTAGAAGCAAGGCTGGAGGACAAAGGAAGATTACGTACTCTGGGAAACTGGTGAAGAAAAGAGAAGGGAAAAGAGAGAAGTCAGAAACAAAAACAACAACAGAAGAGAACAATAACTACAAAAAAAACTGAATCAATGTTCAAACTCATAAAAACAAAATCAAGAAAGAAAATAAAAACAAAACAAAGAACCAGAAAGGAAAAAAAAAAAAAAAGAAAAAAAAAATGTCCACTTCAGGGCGTGTCTCTGCTGTCACTTGTAGACAGAGCCCAGATCCATGTTGATTAATCCCAGGAAGCCAGCCATAGATTTATGGTGGGGTGGTGGATAATCCCAGCAAACCTTCACCTTTAGTTCCATTGAAGTTTAGGTTTGTTTCTGGCTATGAGCCTGGAACCCTATTTGTTCAGCCTGCAACACTCGGTGTGCCTCCTGCTGGCTTGATCTCAGCTCCCTATTGGTTGAACTTGGCTCCTTGATCTCCTCCCGACTTGAACTTGTTTCCACCTCACCCTAACACTGGGAGCCCTTAGATGGAGCCAGCTCACAGCTGCTATGAGTTTCAAGCTCAGTTGGCCCCTCTCCAAAACAGCGACCAGCCAATCGCCCTCTCCTGGGGGACATTTGAACCTGAATAACTCACCAGCCACTGCCGTCTGCTGCGTCCACTGTGTCCACTACTCCACTCCACTGGTGTGTTTCTCTCTGGAGGCCTCTGGGGTCGCCAGTATTCATTGTGGGTCTGCAGGTTTGAGCTGCCCCTCCCACACAATGAGTCAGGGCTCAGGGAGAAAGTACTGCTTGCCACCTCCTTCTTCTGCATTGAGGTCTCTCTCTTTGCTCTCCCCGTGGGGTTCAATGCTTGCTTCAGATCCTTGCTGGGTCCCTAGGTCCCACCTCCCTCCTTCTGTTCATCACATTGCTTTATTCCAGTGTCTGGATACCCAATCTCGGAGAGGCTGTTTTTCTGCTGTTTATCACTCTATCATCTTCCTGGAAGTTGGTCTTTTCTGAGTGGTACATGGGATGCATTCCTGGGGATTATGAGCCAGCTACTACTACAATGAAGCAGCATGGTAGCCAGAGAGTGTGGTTTTGACTCTAAAAACCTGTCTGAGCTACTGTTTCCTCACCTGAAATGATCAAAATAGCCTGGGTAGTCCACCATGATTACTCTTTCTTGAAGCCCAGATTGTCATTTCTCTGAATTGCAGGAAGATTCTGAGATTGTTAGGACATGCCAACAAACCCTACTGATTCATTTTTTATTTATTTATTTTTTTTTTGTGGGTACCGGGGGGTCGACCTCAGGACCTCGCGCGCCAGCAGGTGCCCGTGCCGCTGAGCGATATCACCGGCCCCTTTTTCGTATGTGGGATCCGGGAGTCGAACTCGGGCCCTCGCGCTTGCAAGGCAGGCGCTTAAGCCGCTGAGCCATCTCACTGGCCCTCATTTTTTTTTTTTTTTTTTGTGGGTACCAGGGGGTCGACCTCAGGACCTCGCGCGCCAACAGGCGCCCGTGCGCTGAGCGATATCACCGGCCCCTTTTTCGTATGTGGGTTCTGGGAGTCAAACTCGGGCCCTCGCGCTTGCAAGGCAGGCGCTTACACCACTGAGCCATCTCACCGGCCCTCTACTGATTCTTTAGGAACAAAATTCTCAATGACTGGACTCCCTAGGACCCACAAAATTTCTTTGCCCAAAACACTTTCTTCCCTCTTTTGTACTCACACTTTGTCCACTTGGGAAATTTATTTATATTTTATGACTTGATTTATACTTTTTTGGGGCAGTACTTGAGATTGAACCTGGGGCCCTCAACTACTGAGCCATATCCCCAGCTCCTTTTATTTTTAAATTTTTAGACAGGGTCTTGATAAGTGGTCCTGGTGAGACTCAAAACTTGTAACCTTCCTGCCTTAGCCTCCCTCAGAGGTGAGATTAGAGGCATGTAGCACTGCAACTGGCTTATTTTATATTCTTTGAAGCTGTAATATTTAGAAAATAATCCATAGCATATAACTTTGTATCAGTACATAAAATATTTTTTAAAAATGTCTTTTGTATCGAGGATATAGCTCAGTGATACAGCGCTTGCCTTGCAAGCTCAAGGTCCAGAGTTCGATTCCTCCAAAAATAAGTCTTCTGCCTTAAAAACAATTTTGTCTGATACATTGTTTCTATCTTTTGTAGTTCCTTGATTTCACTTTGTTCATTTTTTTAAACATTTCCATCTTTTTTTTTTGTGGGTACTGGGGGTCGACCTCAGGACCTCGCGCACCAGCAGGCGCCTGTGCCGCTGAGCGATATCACTGGCCCCTTTTTCGTATGTGGGTACCGGGAGTTGAACTCAGGACTTTGCGCTTGCCAGGCAGGCACTTATGCCGCTGAGCTATCTCACCGGCCCTCCATCTTTTTTTTGGTCTTTTTTTGAGACAGGGTTTCACTATGCAGTTCAGGCTGGCCTTGAACTCACTTTGTAGTCCAGGCTGGCCTCAAACCCACAGCGATCCTCCTGCCTCAGCCTCCTGAGTGCTGGGATTACAGGCATGCACCATGCCTGCCTTTTTTTTTGGTAAACATTTCCATCTTAATGATTGGCAAAATGTAAAGCAAAAATTGAAGAAAATGTACACAAATGCAATTATAGAGGGAGGTTAATATGCTACTATCAAGCTATGACCTGTAAAATATACCTAAAATCCACTTAAAGCCAGACATTTGAAAAACAAATAAGGGTTAAATGTTTGACTGATTTTGCACAAATACATATTGTTTTCAAGTGCTCAGATGAGTTTGCATCAGGTCTAGAACCTTGATTGTTTGCCCCTGCGAGTTTTTGCTTATTATCCTGTATTTATTAGGAATTCTGTATTGTAATACATGGCATAGAGTAGATATTGGTAAATATCAGAGGAATAACTGAATGTACCCATCAGGTCATGCCAAAAACAATCAAACAAAAAACCCCACTAAAAACAAATCCTCTAAAGTATAATTATACCAGCCACATCTTGAGCGCTATGTAAAAAACTTTGACTTAAAGAAGTGAAGTGTGGGAGACAGGCAAGCACATAGGAAGTCTAATACAACCCAAAGGGTATGATTTTACAAATTGTTCTGTGTGCTCCAAGGAGAGATTTACTGACTAAATGTACCTCAGAGATTTGGAGAAGGTTCTACAAGAGGAGGAAATGCTGCTGGGTGTGGTGGTGCATGCCTGTCATCCCAGCACTTGGAGGACTGCCGTGAGTTCGAGGCCAGCCTGGGCTACATAAGCGAGTTCAAGGCCAGTCTGAACTACATAGGGAGACCCTGCATTAAAAAAAAAAAAAAGGAAATGCTTAATTTGCTAGGAATTGGAGCTTTCTGTTTAATTTGGTTTAGACTTTAATGTCAATATGAAATTAAATGTCTAATCTTAGTCTAATTCATGGCAGAGCAGGCACACAGTAAATATGTGTTGAACAAATGAGTCAATGTAAGGATTTTCCAAAGGAAATGCTAAGCTCCATCTTTGAGCCAGCACTGCCATTCAGCTAGAATTGAATGAATTTGGAGACAATATATATAGGATGCAATGAGTCAGAGGAGTATGAGGCTCCAAAACTGGACACCAGGAAATGATTATTTAACAAATACTTAGTGATGCTCAACATGCGCTATTTTGCAAATTACATTATTTCATTGGGAATTTTCTCTGACAAAACTATAGTGTTACTTATTTCCCTAAGAACTTCCAATGACAAGATGACACCATTACTAGCTGGGCCAGGTGGTGCATGCCTGTAATCCCAGCACTCGGGAGGCTGAGGCAGGAAGATCGCTGTGGGTTCAAGGCCAGCCTGAGCTACATAGTGAGTTCAAGGCCAGCCTGAATCACAAAGCAAGACCCTGCCTCAAAATAAAAAACAAACACAAGACACGATGACTATCAGTACTAGTTACTTTATTGTACATACTATATACAAGTGTTACATATTTTCCTATAATATATGCAACAAACTCCAGTATAAGGTATCCATATGTATAACATTTAGTAAATGTCTCTGATATTTTAGATCCTTACTAGGAACTTTATGTACATATAATATAGTGGCAAAGAATATAAGCCTGGAGGCTGACATCCTAGGCTGGAATTCAGGTTGCACTACTCGTTTTGTGTGACTCTGGGAAACTACCTTAATTGCTAGGGGATTTAGTTTGCTTATCTCTACAATGGGTATACTACTACCTATAAATTAAAAAGGTTTAAAATTTTAAAAGGTTGTACTAAGTAAAGGGGGAAAACCAGGTAAAAGCATTTGGCATAATGCCCAGCACAGCAGGCATTCTTGGTTACCATTTGTAACTGAACCATTTATGGTATAATTCTTACTTTACTATTTGGGAAAGCCCTCTTTTATCAGATACAGTACTAAATTCTCATACTTATAAAGAACTGTTTCTATCCTATTTATTCTGTGTTTATTTTAGTACCACACTAACTTAAATTTTACATACGCTTTAATTTTTGATAGTATCTCTTTTCACTCCACTTCTTTTAATTTTAAATGACATTTACAATTTTATTCTCATTATAAAAGTTTATGTTCGTTCTCATTCAGGAAATATAAGAGCTAAGAGCCAAGAAAGTATAAATAAAAGCAAAAATAAGATACTATAATTCATACCTTTACCATTCAGATATGATCATAGTTAAGATTGTTATGATTTTGGCTTCTTTCCTCCTAGCAACTCAAATGTCAATTTTTTTCTTTCATATTATATACAGAATATTGTATCTGCTTTTTTTCATTCAAAATGACATATTTTTCACTTTTTTGTCTTTTGAGACATGGTCTCACTAAGTGGTCCAGCTGGCTTAGAACTTACCATGTAACCCAGGCTGGCCTGAAACCTATGGTGATTGCCAGGTGTGGTGGCACACGCCTGTAATCCCAGCATTTGGGAGGCCGAGGCAGGAGGATCACTGTGAATTCGAGGCCAGCCTCAGCTATACAGTGAGTTCAAGGCCAGCCTGAACTGCATAGTGAGACCCTGTCTCAAAAAAAACAAAACAACAACAAAACCTATGGTGATCTTCCTGTTTCTGCCTCCCAAGTGCTGGGGTTACAGGCATGTACCACCATACCCTATTTTATTAAATACTTTTCATAAACATGATTTTTTTATTGTTCAAAAACATGATTTTGAATGACTGCATATTCATTATGTGAGCATACAAATTTATTTAAACATTTCATTAATTTACTGTTTATACTTAAAAGATTTTTTGAGAGACAAGATCTCACTATGTAATTCAGGCTAGCCTTGAACTCACGCCCAGGCTGGCCATGGAAATCCTCCTGCCTCAGCCTCGCAAGTGCTAGGATTATAGGTGTGTACCCCCGTGCTCAGCTTTTTATTATAAATGATACTACAAAGATATTCACTTATTAAATCTTGTCTATATCTCCAAATATTCTTTTTCTTAGGACACAGTCCTTGAAAGTGAACTTATTAGGTCAAACATGTCCACTTTAAAGGTCCTTAATACATATAGCAAAATTGTTTTGTAGAGCAGTTTGTCCCAGTTTATGCCCTAACCCCCAGCAGTGTGCCAACATAGACTAATTAATCTTTGAAGATTTAATGGGCAAAAATTGTCTTTTCCCATTTAAATTTGTTTCTTTGGTTGCTAATGGTGATATTGCATATTTTATCCAAATGCTTATTTGGATACGTCTATGACAGAAATACCAATTAATTTGCCTGTTAACACCTCCTTCTCAGGCAATCTACATTTTTGGGGGGCCAGGGTCTCACTATACAGTATAATTCAGACTGGCCTTGAACTCACTATATAGCACAAGTTGGCCTGGAACTCACTGATTTTCCTGCCTCAGCTTCCTTAGTGCTAGAATTACAGGTGTGCACCTGGTTTAAAGCCCTTTCTTTATAATAGTAACAGCTACGGGGAGAAGAGGTAGATAGCTGATCCAAGTCAAATCAGTCCAAGACTTGCCAAACAATCTTGAGAATTTGAGCTAAAATATGCAGTGACCAGTGAAGCAGATACACAGGAAAAAAGCCACACAGGTCCGAGAAAAAGGGAAAGTCTCTGTTCCTGCCTTCCCAGAATAATTCCTTGTGTGCACCACTTCTTGTTAGACTATGAGACTGTTACATGTTCTCAGTAAGACAGAATGATTTTATAAGTTTTTTTCTTCTGTATTGAGGATTGAACCCAGAACCTCTGCACTAAGCTACATCCCCAGCCCTTTTATATTTTGAGGTAGGGTCTTATGTGTCACTAAGTTGCCCAGGCTGGGCTCAAACTTGGGATCCTCCTGCCTCAGCCTCCCGGAGTGCTTGGGATTGCAAATAAGTTTGAAGAGAGTGTCAGTTACCTATTTGGGGTTCTAGTTTCTCAAAAGATTTATGAAGATAGAATATTAACATACTGTCCAAACTGTTGCAAATATTTCCCTACTTTGTCATTTGTCTTCTTCAATTTAATGTGTTTTGACAAATGTAGTCACAGTTACTATTTTTACTATTTTTTTTTTTTTGTCTTTTTGAGACAGGGTCTCACTATGCAGTTCAGGCTGGCCTCAAACTCACAGTGATCCTCTTGCCTCAGCCTTTCAAGTGCATTTACTATTCTTTTAATTACACAAATTGTGATGTATAGGTATGTATCATATAATCATACTTACTGGTTTCATTTTACATCTTCCCTTTCTTTGGCGGGGGTTTCAATGTTTATTTTTTCTTTAACACTATTTTTTATTTTTATTTTTATTTTTTTGTGGGTACCGGGGGGTCGACCTCAGGACCTCGTGCGCCAACAGGCACCCATGCCGCTGAGCGATATCACCGGCCCCTTTCTCGTATGTGGGATCCGGGAGTCGAACTCGGGCCCTCGCGCTTGCAAGGCAGGCGCTTACGCCGCTGAGCCATCTCACCGGCCCAACACTATTTTTTAAGACAGCCCAGATTTGCCTCTAACTCATGATCCTCTTCCCTCAGCCTCCCAAGTGCTATGTCCACAGGGGATTGACACCAAGCCCAACAACAGTACTCACTTTTTAAAATAATCTCTTTACCTTGAAATAATTTTAATGTATAAAGAAACCTACTTTAAAAGTTTTTTTTCCATAAAGAAGTATAAACTGGAGACTTTCATAGGTAAATGGATGCAACTCGAGACCATACTCATAAGTGAAATAAACCAGACGCACATGCGTAAACACTGTGTTGTCTCCCTAGTATGAGAAGCTGAAAGAGTACATAAGATCCAAAATGTACAATAGATATTGTAAAACAGGAAGAAACTGTTCAAAAGGAAAGAGAAACTGAGATGGGGGAAAGGAAAAAAGAAGGAAGGGAAAAGCAAAAAAAAATACATATATATAAGATAGTTAAGATAGATATACTACTAATCTACTAATTTCTCTTAGTTCATTGAAAAGAAAGGTGTGTGCTAATATTGTTTGGACAATTGAATGCTGATATCTTGTACTCTGAGTAACTAATTTAAAGATAACAATACACAATGTATTAACCATTGTTACCCTCCTATCATGTTGTTTTGAAATTTTGTTCTATTTTTTTCTCTTTAAAATAAAAATTAAAAAAAGGAAAAAGAAGGTTTATTAAGATATAATTTACGGGCCAGTGAGATAGCTCAGCGGCTTAAGCGCCTGCCCGGCAAGCGCAAGGGCCTGAGTTCGACTCCCAGAACCCACATACGAAAAAGGGGCCGGTGATATCGCTCAGCGGCACGAGCGCCTGCTGGCGCGTGAGGTCCTGAGGTCGACCCCCGGTATCCACAAAAAAAAAAAAAAAAAAAAAGATAATTTACATACCACAAAATCCATCAATTATAACTGCACCACAATTCAATGACTTTTAGTAAATTAAGAGTAGAGCAAGTATCACAATTGAATTTTAGAACATTTACATTGCTCTTGAAAAGGTCATTCTCACCCTAGGACAAGCACAATAATCTAATTTCTATGTCTATAGATTTGCCTGTTCTGGGCATTTTTTATATCTTTTTTTGAGACAGGGTTTCACTATGCAGTTCAGGCTGGACTTGAACTCACTCTGCAGCCCAGGCTGGCCTTGAACTCACAGCGATCCTCCTGCCTCAGCCTCCCAAGTGCTGGGATTACAGGCCTGCGCCACCACGCCCAGCCTTGGGCATTTCATGCATGTCGAATAATATGATACATGGTCTGTGTGTCTGGTTTCATTCCTTAGCACAATTTGTTTTAAGTAACTTTTAATTTTGATATTATAGATTCACATGCACTTATAATACATAAATAGAAAGCTCCCTTGAACACTTTACCAAATTTATATTTACTTACCAGTAATAACTTGCACAACTGTAAAATATCACAACCAGGATACTGGCATTGACCCAGTTAAGATACAGAACAGTTCCATCACTGCCAAGATTCCTTGTCTTGCCTTTTCTGTAATCACACTCATCTCTTTATCCTATTCTACCTTCCCAATCCCTGGCACCACTAATTTGTCATCTACTTTCATAATTTTGTCACTTTGAATTTTTTTTTCCACTTAGCCTAAGTCCCTCAATATTCATTCATGTTGTTTTTTGTTATCAATAGTTTGTTGCTTTTTATTGCTGAATAGAATACCATGGTATGTACAGACAACAGATGTAACAATTCACCCAGTGAAAGACAACTGGGACGCTTGCAGTTTGAGGGTACATATTAATAATAAAGATGTAGGCTAGGAATGCAGCTCAGTGGTAGAGTGCTTGCCTTGCATGTTCAAGACCCTGGGTTCAATCCCTAGCACCACAAAAATAAACCCAAAGAGGCTGTGCCATTTCACATTCCCACCACCAATCTATGAACAATTCAGTTTCTCTGTATCCTCAATAGCATTAGACAGTGCGATTAATTTTTATATTAGCCATTCTTAGCAAATACCTGATAGGTACATAGCAATGTCTCATTATGTTTCTAATTAGCATTTCCCTAATGGCTAATGATGTTAACACCTTTTCATGTGTTTACTTGCTATTATATATTCTCTTATATATTATCTGTTCATGTCTTTTTCTCATTAAAAACTGGATTTTTTTTCAGTGTTTTTTACTATTTAAGTCTGAGAGTTACTGTTAAGTTTTCAGAGTTCCTTTATATTTTAGATACCAGTCCTTTGTTGGATATGTGGTTTGCAAACATTTTCTCTCAATTTGTAGCTTATCTTTTCATTGTCCTCACACGGTCCTTCAAAGGGAAAACTCTCATTTCTGATGAGGTCTGATTTATCAAATTTCCCTTTTATGAACCATGTAGTTGGTGACACGTCCAAAAACTCTTTGCCTAGTCCTAGCTCCTGAAGATTTTGTTTTTTCCCCTAAAAGTTGTACAGTCATAATTTTTACAATATGTTTAAGGTTTAGGTCAATGATCACTTTCTTTTAACTATAGGTATCTAATTGCTCCAGCACCATTTGTTAAAAACGTTATCCTTGCTTCATTGAATTCTTTCTGCATTTGTCAATAATCAGTTGAACACATCTTTTTGAAATCATATTCTGAGTTATTTGTTCCACTGATCTGTTCTTACAAATACCTTCCATCTTGAACACTTCAGCTACACAGTAAGTGTCAATACTGGGTAGAGTGATTCTTCATCTTTCTTTTTCAAAATTGTGCTAGCCATTGTTAAGAGACTGTATTTTTTTTTTTTTTTTTTGAGACAGGGTCTCAGTATGTTCCCAGGCTGGCCTTGAACGCCTGAGCTCAAGCATCCGTCTTCCCTCAGCCTCCTAAATAACTAGACTATAGACACACACTGTGCTATTCAGCTAACTGTTACCCTTTGATATAAATTACAGAGTAAGTATACTGAACACAAAAAATCTTCATTAAACCTACAGAACAATTTGTGAAGAAATGACATCTTTACTGTAGTAAGTCTTCTAGTCCATTAAGTCTGCATTTATTTAGGCTTTTTAAAAAATTTTCTTTCATCAACATTTAGCAAAATGATTTGGGGCAGGTGCTGTGGATTGAACCCAGGTCCTTACATATATGTGCTCTATCACTAAGCTACATCTTCAGCTCTCTGAATAATGATTTTAAGGGTTATTCATGAATTAGCCTGTACCAGTAATTTGACTGTACTGCTGAATAATATCCCACTGATGGATACACCGCATTGTGTTTATCCATTTACCAGTTGTTAGGTAGGTTATTTTAACTTTTTGGCTACTATAAATACTGCTTCTATGAACATTCATGTGCAAGTTTTTCTGTAGACATTATCTTTTCAATGCTCTTGGAGAGGTGATTAGGAGGGAAATAAATGAGTCACATATTTTTTAAAAAAGAAAATGCCAAACCAGGGCTGCAGATGTATCTCAGTGGTAGATCCACATGCCTAGTATGTGCAAGGTCCTGGGGTCCATCCTCAGCACTGCAGAAAATTTTTTAAATAAAAAAAAATGCCAAACTAACTTTCAAAGTAGCTATACCACCTCAAGTTTCTACCAGCAATGTATGAGGGAATTCTTTTTTTACTGAGACAGCATCTCGCTATGTAGTTTGGGCTGGCTTTGAACTCACAGCAGTCCTCCTGCCTCAGCCTCCCAAGTGCTGGGATTACAGGCATGTGCCACCATGCCCAGCTTAGAAGGAGTTCTTGTTTCTCAACAAACTTTAACATTTGCTATTGTTCTTTTTATTACAATATTATAATAATGTGGTTATTTCATTATAGTTTAAATTTGCATTTCCCCATGATTACTGAGTTTGAAAATCTTTTTATGTGTTTGTATTTCAATTCTGCATCTTCCTTGGTGAACTGTCCACTCATATCTCTTACTCATTTTAAAACTGTGGTTTTTTTTTTTGAGTTTTAAGAGTTCTTTATATATTATGGATACAGATTCTTCACCAGATACACGATTTGTAAATATTCCTCCAGTCTGTGTCATGTCTTTTCCAGATTTTTTTTGGTGGGGGGGCATTTAGAGAAGGCCACCAAAGCTGGCCTTCAACTTGCTATAGTGTACAGCCTAGGCTGACCTCGAACTCATAGTCTTGCCTCAGCCTCCTTAGTGCTGAGATTATAGACATGTGCCACCATGCTTGGCTCCTTTTGAGTTTCATACTGGTGGCTTTTAAAATGCAAGCAAGCTTTGTACAGTATTTTCATCAAATCTAACGCATATATTTAATGAGTTGTGCTTTGGTTGTTATATCTAAGAAATCTTTGCCCAACCCAAAATCATGAAAATTTTCTCTTATGTATTCTTCTATTATACTTTTTAACATGTTTAACCTTTTTGTCTATGATTCACTTTAAGTAATGTTTCTATACTGAGATAAGGGTCTAAATTCATCACTCAACATCATTGTCATTTATCATCATTCTAAATTCAACACTGGGCACTATCTTCAGAGGTGCGTATGTATATAGCTTCCTGACAAATTCACACTTTTCTCACTATAAAATCTTATTTATGGGCCGGTGAGATGGCTCAGCGGTGTAAGCGCCTGCCTGGCAAGCGCGAGGGCCCAAGTTCGACTCCCGGATACCACATACGAAAAAGGGGCCGGTGATATCGCTCAGCGGCACGGGCGCCTGCTGGCGCACGAGGTCCTGAGGTCGACCCCTGGTACCCACACACAAAAAAAGTTATTTGTTTATAGTAATACTTTTTGCCTTAAAGTCTATTTTCTCTGATATTAATACAATCATTACAATTTTCATGGGGTTGTTTGCATGGTATTCACTATTCTTTTGCTTTGAAAGTGTTTGTGTGTGTGTTTTTTTTTAACTGTTTGTGTTTTTGAACCCAAAGGATATCTCTTGCAGACAGCATTTCAACCTTTTAGATCTGAATATAGTATACAGTCCATCAATTCATTTTTATGTGATGTACTTGTCAATATGGTTGGATTTAGGTCTCTTTTGTGCTAAGCAGATATTTTCTGGTGTAGAATTTTAATTCTATTGTTGGCGTTTTTCTGTTTTAGTTATTTTCATAGTGGTTGCTCTGTGAAGTACTTTACGTATCTTATCACATGCTACTTCAAACTCACACTAAGTTAATTTCAATAGTATGTAGAAACTTGGATCCAATAGTTATCTTCTTCCCTCTCTGAATTGTGCTACTGTCATGTACATCTTTATTCTAAAACTAATACACAATTTTGTAATTATTATTTCAACTGTCTTATAAATCAGTTAAAGAATAGAAAATATACATTTATACTATTCTTTATATATATATATCTATGTAATTACCTTTATAGGTGGTTATTATTTATTCATTTGGTGTTGTTTCCTGCCAGTCTTAAGGGTATCACTTAATGTTTCTTGTAAGGCAAGTTGGGGGCAATCTTTTTTTTTTTTTTTTTTTTTTTTTTTTTGAGACAGGATCTTGCTATGTAGTTCAGGCTGGCCTTGAGTTCACTATATAGCCCAGACCGGCCTTGAACTCATGGCAATCCTCCTGCCTCAGCCTCCCATGAGGTGGGATTATAGGTGTGTGCCACCACACCTGGTGGGACCAATAAATTTTCTAAGTCTTTGGTTACCTGGGGATCTATTTATTTCATCTTATTTTTTATTTCATAGCTTTACTGAAATAAAATTAACATACCACACAATTCATTTATTCACAGTATATAACTCAATGATTTTAGTATGTTCACAGGGTTGTATAACTATCCCTATTAATTCCAGAACATTTACATTACTTCAAAAAGAAACACTCCATCCATTTGCAATCTACTGTTTCCCTATGCTGTTCCCCCAGCAATTGCTAATCTCTGTGCCCATCTTGAGCATTTGATATACATGGAATCACATATGGTTTTTTATGACCGGTTTTTTTAAATTCAGCCTAATGTTGTTGAAGGTTCATCTCCATATGATGGCAGGAATCAATAGTTAATCTCTTTGTATAACTGAATAATATACTACAGTATGGGTATATTAACATTTTACCTCTTTGTCAGTTGACGAACATTTGGATTGAATTCTACCTGAAAATTTCTGAATGTTTTTGTGTGTACATGTGTCTGCATTTTATATTCCCATCAGCAATGTATAAAAGTTCCAACTGCTGACTGGAGAATTTTTTATGCCCATATCTTGTACTCTGAGTAACTACTTTAAAGATAACAATATACAATGTATTAACTATTGTTATTCCCCTATTATTTTGTTATGAAATTTTGTTTTACTTTCTCTCCGTAAGAAAAAATTAAAATAAAAAAATAAAAGTTCCAAAATTTACAAATTCTTAGCAACATGTGTCTGTCCATTTGGCTTTAGCCACCATAACAAGTTTTAACTAGTTTCTCACTGTTGTTTTGATTTGTGTTTCACTAATGACTAACAACATTGCTCATCTTTTCATGTGCTTGTTGGATATTTGCATATCTTCTGTGGAGAAATATTTATTCAGATGTTTTGAACATAGATAACAATTATGTAACATATATTTTAAAAAGCTAGAGGAAAGGATTTGGAATGTTTTCACCATGAAGACCAACCAAGGCTGGAGAAGACAATGTTTAACCGGATTTAAACATTATAATTGTCCACATATATTAAAACATCACACGGTACCATATTAATGCATATAATTATGTTTGTGTATCAGTTATAAAATAAAAATAGAATTTTCTTTCATTGGGTTGTAACAATTCCTTTTTCTGAATACTAGACCCTTATCAGATACAGATAATTTTTTTTAGATACAGATAATTGAGTGCAATATTTTTTTTTCTTTTTCTTTTTTAGACAGGATCTCGCTGTGTAGTTCAGGCTGGGCTTGAACCCACTGTGTAACTCAGGCTGGCCTTGAACACATGGCAACCCTCCTGCCTCAGCCTCCTGGGTGCTGGGATTACAGATATGCACCACCATGCCTGGTGATATTTTCTGCCATTATATGAGCTATGTTTTCACTTTGTGGCATTGCTCCTAGCACATATGCTTTAAATTTTGATCTACTCTAATCCATTTATTTTTCCTTTGTCACTTATGCTTGTGGTATAATACTGAAGAAACCTAACCTACAAAATCATCTACTTATAAGACCAAGTCCCTTGCTTCTTTCTTTCCAGGATCTATGAGTTTTACTGTTTGTAATGGTCGATATATTGTGTCAACCTGAGAAGTTTAGCAGCTTAACTAAGTAACTCAGCAGTTCTACATTCCAGTGTGTAGAGGACATGCTCTTCTGCTCCAGGATGTTGTTCATTGTGTCAACTTAGAAGTACAGAAGTTTAACTAAGTGACTTAGCAGGGGGCCAGGGTCCTCACTTTGTAAACCTCCTGAGCCTGTGCAAAAGGAGGGCACAGAGATGGTGTGAGTGCGGTAGCCTGAATACAATTTAAAGGAGGAAAGGAGGCTTGTTCCCCACCCCTTTTGCTCTTATTGTTTTTGCTGTCTTCTGCTGCCATGAACTGTTGCCCCTCTGACATACCACCCTGCCTTGAAGCCAGCTGATTACAGACTGAAACCTCCACAAATTGTAAGCTAAATAAACCTTTCCTTCCTTAATTTTGGACATTGGGTATTTTGTCTCAGCAACAAGAGAAAAGTAACTGAGACACTGTTTTTTCAGGGATTTTAAACTACTGAACCAAAAAGATCTAAAACCACACCTTCTGGGAGAACCACATGTTCTTGCCCATCTTGTACTGCTCTTTGAACTTGACCTTGCCCTCCTGTTGGCCCTTGTGTTTAAGAGCAGGGTCCCTGATGACATCCTTGTTAATGGTAGTTTTTTCCAAGGGGATATTCAGAATTCTTAGAGGGAATGAGGTGACTGTAATTATAAACTTTCTCAAGACTTGATCTTCACTTGATGGGAATTTTTTTCTTGTCCATGGCAGCTGTCACTTTTGAGTGACAGCAATCAATTCCAGCCATCAAAGCATGGCATTGAGAAAGTCTGTAGTGCCATCAATGTTCTTCATGATGATGGCTTTGTATCCAGAGTAGCATCTGTCTAGGACCAGCATTGCCTTTCTGAGTTGCATGAACGTGCCTATTTTGAAGCAACCACTGGGACATACAGCAGAAAGTCTCCTGTTTCTTGATGCATCATGCTAGATAGAGATTCTACTAAAATGTTGAATTTGAAGGGTGTCTTAGTCACTTTCTCATCACTGGAACAAAATACCTGACACCCACAACTTACAGGAGGAAAGGTTTATTTTGGCTCATGTTTTAGAAGTTTCAGTCCTTGCATGGTTGGCAGGATGGTGGAGGAAAGCTCTTCAGGTCATAGCTGCCCAGAACCAGAATGAGAGAAGCTGTAGAGGGAGATAAATCCTCCCAGGCCATGTCCCCAGTGATCTGCCTCTTCTGACCAGACTCCACCTCCTAAGAGCAAGTCAACTGTAAGCCTCAATAATCCAGTCATCTTCCAAAAGCCCCACCTTTGAGTGAATGAGGCTCTTGCAGGAACATCTAGATGTAAACCATAATAGAAGATGACCAAACATCCTTGCCTTGTTCCCATTATTAAGAGCAAAGTTTTATGGAGATTGTTAGCTGTGCGTTTTTTATACATGGCATTTATTCAAGTGAAGAAATTCCCTTGTACTCCTAGTTCTTTTTTTATCTTTTTTTTATCATGAATGGGTGTGGAATTTTGTCAAGTGTTTTACTGTGTCTATTGAAATGACCTTATGACTGGTCCTTTTTCTTAATAGGGTTTTCTACATTTACTGATTTTCCAAAGTTAAACTTATCTTACATTTCTGGGATGAGACTCATTTGGTCATACTATATGATCTTTTCTATATGTTGCCTAACTTAGCTTGCTACTTTTTGCTGAGGAATTTTGCATCTACATTCATTAAGGACTTATTGGTGTGTAATTCTCTTGTGATGTCTTTGTCTTTTGATTTCAAGCAAGTACTTGCCTCACAGAATGAGTTGGAAAGTATTCTTTTCTCCTTTATTTTTTGAAAAAAAATGTGAAAGACTGATTTTAATTTTCCTTTACATGTTTAGTAGAGCTGGGTGTGGTGGTGCACACCTGTAATCCTAGTACTCGGGAGCCTGAGACAGGAGGAATGCTGAGAGTTCAAGGCCAGCCTGGGCTACATAGCAAAACCCTGTCTCAAAAAAAAAATTAGTAGAGTTAATCAGCAAAGCCATGTGGGCCTGTGATTTACTTTGTGGTTAAGTTTCTAATTGTTAATTTGAACTCTTATTATATGTCTACTCATATTCTCTATGTCTTCTTGAGTTAGTTTCAGTAATTATGACTTTCTAGTTCATAAATTTCATCTATGTGACTTAATTTGTTGGCATGTAGTTTTTCATAGCATTTCCTCATATTTGTTATTTTCCTAAGTTAGTAGTAATGCCCCCTCTTTCATTCCTGATTTTAGAAATTTGAGTACTTTTACTTTATTCCCTTCATCTTATCAGTATCTACTTCTGATTATACTAACTTAGTTCCAGAAACTTTACTCCTATGTAGCTCCATTCCTTCCCTTTTTTCTGGTATTGTTACACATATTGCATCTACACATACTGAATAACACATTGTTAATTATTACTACCTTATATAACTTTATGTCTTTTAAAGAAGTTGAGAGGATAGCAGGTATATATTTATAGTTTTTGCAGTATTATTATAATTATTTCTCATTCTATTCATTTCTTCTTGTAGATTTATCATCTGATATCATTTTGTTACTCCAGAATACCTTTTCCCATCTACCTTTTTCCTGATGTTGTCAAATATATTACATTCTTACATGGTATAGGCTCAATAATACAACTACATACATACGTTCACATAACTGCTTTCAAAATAAGGAGAAATAAGAGCCAGGCATGGTGGCACACGTCTGTAATCCCAGCACTTGAGAGGCTGAGGCAGGAGGATCACTGTGAGTTGAGGGCTGCCCTGGGACACATAGTGATTTCAAGGCCAGCCTGAAGTATACAGTGAAGCTGTCTCAAAAACTAAAAATATCTCATATGGGGAAATGGCAGAGTGCTGTGTCAGCTACACAGCTTCTCCAGAACAAAGAACCCAGAGTCTAAAAATGACAGCCCAGAGAGAAGTCAAAGAGATCCTAAACCACATGAGATCCACAGGGATTCTGACAGAGGAGAAGAAGAAATAGGATTCACTACTGCCGTAGAAATAGCTCACCACTGCAGACCAGAGACCGAGTAGTGTAGCTGGAGCAGCTGTGTAGCTGGCCTGGAGGGCAGGGAGTCAGCGAAAGCAACTCTGCTCCTCACCAGGAGACTGAGACCTGACCTGGACAGGGAGAGTCTTATGTAGTCCGAGGCAGCAGTGAGAACACAAGACACTTTCCCGAGCGGCCCACCCCACAGTCATCCGTTGGTGAGTGAACCAGAGTGGCGGTGCCCCACACACAGTCGCACAGAGTAGCACTGGAGGGCAGGACTGCAATTGTATCTCAAAGTGCTTGGGTCCCGAATTTTAGCAGCAGAACAGTCTCAGGGTTGCTTCAGTGCCAACATCCTGGAGTGGAATGAGAGAAGGGCTGTCCTCACAACAGCCAGCCAGCAGTTGGACAGCAAACTGGGTGGAACTCAGCTGAGAAACAGGAACTGAAACCCAGACTCCAATCTGGCAAACACCAAAAGCCAGTCCTTAGCCCTAGGTGCAAAGGACTAGAAGCAGCCTCCTGGCCTACCGGGGGACAAGGGCACCGCCCCCAGCCCTTGGTCCAGAGGTACAAGCAGGCAAGAGGCCTTGGCTGGTGATAGGGAATCCTGATTTAATCTACAATTAAATGATAATGCTGATACAACCTACTGGAATTTATGGGATGCAATGAAAGCAGTCCTAAGAGGAAAATTAACAGTGGTGAACTCTCACATCAGAAAAACAGAATGAGCAAATAAACAACCTAATGTTGAACCTTAAACTTCTAGAAAAAGAAGAACAAATCAAGCCCAAAGATTGTACAAGGGGAGAAATTATAAAGATCAGAGCAGAAATTAATGCAATTGAGACTAAGAAAACAATACCAAAAATAAATGAATCGAAGAGTTTGTTCTTTGAAAGATTAAATAAAATTGACAAACCCTTAGCCAATCTTATCAAAACAAGGAAAGAAAAGACTCAAATTCAGACAATTAGGAACGAAAAAGGTGAAATCACAATATATCCTGTGGAAATTCAGATCATCAATACCTACTTTGAGAACCTTTAATAAGATAGAGAAAACAGAAGAAATGGACAGATTCCTAGATACATACGAATTACCAAAGTTGAATCAAGAAGTTATAAAACCTCTAAATAATCCTATTTCAGTCAATGAAATTGAAAATGTAATTAAAAACTTATCAACAGGGCCATTGAGATGGCTCAGCGGCGTAAGCGCCTGCCCGGCAAGCGCGAGGGCCCGAGTTCGACTCCCGGAACCCACATACGAAAAAAAGGGCCGGTGATATCGCTCAGTGGCACGGGCGCCTGCTGGCACGCGAGGTCCTGAGGTCGACCCTCCGGTACCCACAAAAAAACAAAACAAAAGAAAAAAAAAACTTATCAACAAAGAAAAGCCCAGGTCCTGATGGATTCACTGCTGAATTCTACAAAAAAATTTAGAGACGATCTAATGAAATTACTTGTCAAACTCTTTAATGAAACTGAAAGGGAAGCAATGCTCCCAAATTCATTCCTGGAAGCAAGTATTACCCTGACATCAAAACCAGAGAAGGACCCAACCAAAACAGAGAACTACAGCCAATCTCCCTAATGAACATTGATGCAAAAATCCTCAACAAGATACTGGTAAACAATGCAGCAAATCACCAAGAAGATTATATAACATGACAAGTAGGATTAATCTCAGGGATGCAAGGATGGTTCAACACATGCAAATCAATAAATGTAATACACCATATTAACAAAACCAAGAACAAAAAAACATATAATCATCTCAACAGAGGCAGAAAAAGCATTTGGCAAAGGCCTACACCCAGTCATGATAAAAACCCTACAGAAAATTGGAATAGATCGCCTTTATCTCAATCTGATAAAAGCCATCTATGACAAACTAACAGCCAAAATCATACTAAATGGTTAAAAACTGAAAGCTTTCTCTCTAAAATCAGGAACAAGACAAGGATGTCCACTATCAACACTCCTATTCAATATAGTTCTGGAAACCTTATACAGAGCAATTAGACAGGAGAAAGAAATAAAAGGAATAAAGATAGGAAAGGAAGAAGTTTAATTATCTTTATTTGCAGATGACATGATACTCTACATAGAAGACCCCAAAAACTCCACCAAAAAAGTTCTAGATTTAATAACCAGATTCAACACTCAAAAATCAATAGCATTCCTGTACACAAATAACAAACTCATTGAGAGAGAAATTAGGGAAACAACACCTTTCACAATAGCATCCAAAAAACGAGGTACTTGAAATCAGTCTAACAAAGGAAGTTAAAGATCTCTACATTGAAAACTACAGTATTCTGAAAAAGGAGATCAAAGAGGAAAATGGAAAGATATCCCTTGCTCATGGGTAGGAAGAACCAACATAGTAAAAATGGCCATACTTCCAAAATTGTTATACAGATTTATTTCAATCTTGATCAAAATACCACTAGGATACCTCACAGAACTACAGAAAACATTCCTAGAATTCATCTGGAACCAGAAGAGACCTAGAATACCAAAAACAATTCAGGGCAACAAAGGGAAATCCAGGGGCATCACAATTCCTGACTTGAAATTATACTACAGAGCTACTGTGATAAAACAGCATGGTACTGGCAAAAAACAAAAACAAACAAACAAACAAACAAAAAACCCAAAAAACAAAAACAGAAACAAAAAAACCAGACCGGAGGATCAATGGAACAGATTAGAAGATGCAGATATAACTACAAACACACTCAGCCATCTTTTCTTTGACAAAGGAGCCAAACATGTTCACTGGAAGAAAGCCCCTTTAATAAATGGTGCTGGAAAAACTGGCTTTCAACATGCTGAAAACAAAAACTAGACCCATGTATATCACCATGCACTAAACTAAAATCAAAACTGATCAAAGATCTAAATATTAAAATAGAAAAACTGAATGTGCTGGAAGAGAGAATTAGCAGAACTCTTAAAGACATAGGTACAGGCAAAGAGTTCATGAACAATACCTCAACTGCACAGGAAATACTACAAAGAATCAACAACTGGAATCTCATCTTATTAAAGAGCTTTTACACAACAAAAGAAATTACCAACAACATGAAAAGACAACCCACAGAGTGGGAAAAACTCTTAGCCAGTTGTTCTTCAAAGGATTAATATCTAGAGTATATAAAGAACTAAAAAAAAAAAAATCAGATCCCCGAAATTTAAATTCCCAATACAAAACTAGGCATATGGAATGAATAGACACTTCTCAGAAGAAGTACAAATGGCAAATAGATATATGAAAAAATGTTCAACGTCACTGGCCATTTGAGAGCTGCAAATTAAAAGAACAGTGAGATTCCATCTCATTCCAGAAAGAATAGCTGTTATCAAGAAGTCAACTAATAACAAATGCTGGAGGGGCTGTGGGGAAAAAGCAACCCTTCTCCACTGTTGGTGGGAGTGTAGACTGGGGCAACCACTGTGGAAATCCGTGCGGAGGCTCCTCAAAAAACAGGGATTAGAGTTTCCATTTGACCCTGCTATTCTCCTTCTTGGTATCTTCCCAAAAGAATTAAAAGCACGCAACCACAACAATATATGTGCACACATATTTATAGCAGCAGTGCTTGTAATAGCTAAATCTTGGAAACAACCCAAATGCCTATCAACCAATGAATGGATAAAAAAGATGTGTGGTTTTTTTTTAAACACAATGGAGTACTACTCCATTATAAAGAAAGATAAACTTGAGACATTTACACCTAAATGGATGGAACTTGAGACCATACTCCTAAGTGAAATAAATCGGACACATATGTGTAAGTATCGCATTGTTTCTCTGGTATGAGAAACTGAAGGTGTAAATAAGAACCAAACGTATAATAGATATTGTGAAATAGTAATTGTTCAAATAGAAAGGGGAATGGGGGGATGGAAGGGAAAAGAAAAAAAGCAAAAAAAAGGGTAAAACGGAAACAAAGCTTTGTAAATAAGGAGGGGAAGAGGGATTGAAGAGAGGGGAGGGGAATGGGAAAACCAGAGGACCTAAGATATA
This sequence comes from Erethizon dorsatum, assembly GCA_028451465.1. Classification (NCBI taxonomy): domain Eukaryota; kingdom Metazoa; phylum Chordata; class Mammalia; order Rodentia; family Erethizontidae; genus Erethizon; species Erethizon dorsatum. The sequence continues at coordinate 45,522,095 of CM051842.1, forward strand.
TCATGTACAGGTACAAATCCTTTATGATGAATTTGTGATCATTATGTATATCTAAATTGCATCAATAAACTTAATTGTAATAAAACTAAAAATTTTAAAAATGAGAAAAATATGTAATTATACTTTTTCATTGCCTTCATAATTCCCTTTAGTGACATTCTTTGTGCCTTTGCTTTTCATCATTTTGATTCTGATACATCTAGTGTGGTTTGGTGTTTAATCTACTTGGAGTTCATTAAGCTTTTTGACTAAGTCTTTTCATCAAATTTGGGAAGTTTTGGGCCATTAAAAAAAAAACTTTTTAGTGGCACTAGTTGATCCCAGGGCTGCCTCACTGAACTACATCCCCAGTCCTTTTTATTTTATAACAGGGTCTCACTAACTCACTAAATTGACCATGTTGGTCTCTTATCTTGTGATTCTCTTGTCTTAGCCTCCCAGGGTGCTGGATTACAGGCATGTGCCACCAAATTTTTTAAAGTATTTTTTTTTTCTGCTCACTTTTCTCTCTCTCCTTCTGGTACTACCACAGTATGTATGTTTATATACTTAATGTTGTCACTGATTTATCTGAAGCTCTGTTCTTTTTCTGGGGATTAAATCAGTGCCTTCACACTGAGCTACATCTCTAACCCTTTTTAAATTTTGTGAGACAAAGTCTTGGGCTCAAATTTGTGATCCTCCTACCTTAGCTTCCCGGAGTACTAGGATTACAGTACAGGCGTGCAACACCACTCTGGGCTCTATTCATTTTTCTTCATTTTTTATCTCCCTGTTCTTCAGATTATATCATCTCTATTTATCTGTCATGAAATTTCATTTCTTTTGCCAGTTCTACTCTACTGTTGATCTTTCTAATCAGTTTCAGTTACTATACTTCTCATCTCCAGAATATCCACTTGGTTCGTTTTAACAGTATCTCTATTGACATTCTCTATTTGATGATTAAGTCATCATTCCTCCATTTAACTCTTTAAGCATGACTTCACTTAGTTCTCTGACCATACTTAAACTGTTTTAAAGTCTTTGTCTTCTAAGTCTACTGTCTACAATTCTTCAAAAGCGTGATTTATTTACTATGTACATGACACCCATCCACTGTTACTTAGCATATCTGAGAAGATTTTGGTGTAAACTGGATATTTTAGGTGATATATTGTAGCAAGCCTCCATCTTGGGGATGGTCAGTGTTGTTGCTTGGTTGATCTTGTTTAGTTATTTAGTGACTTGGCTGTGCTTATTTGGTGAAGCACATTTCCCATGCAGAGTGTAACCTCTCTGTTCCTGCTGGAAGCTTTCTCTTTGGTTTTTGGCCTTTAGCCTGGCTACCTACAAGTCACCCTTGAGTCAATATAAGGTTATGCTTAAGTCTTCTCAGCTAGTTATATTTTTCGCTTTACCATTAAATATATCAAGAGTAAGGCTTCTATTACTGTTCAGGGAGTTTACACTCTTGCTCCACATTTGGCAAAGACCCAGTAGTTTGGAGGTTCCTTCTCTCATTCCCCATAAGGCATGGCCTTCGACATTCAGTCTTCCCTTGTGAAAGAATACATTTGATTTAAGTGTTAAGTGTGGCTTCCTAGAAGTTGCCTGTGAGTCAGAGTAGGCTGTCTTTAGGCGGTGTTTGGTTAGAGGTAGAGTTTTAGTTGCTCGTGCCAGAAAGGAAGCTGCTCAGTGTTGATGAGTCTGAGTGTGGCTTAAGGAATATTTTGAAGTTTGGCCTGTGTCCCGTCCTGATCTAATGGACACACATACTTTTCCCAAACCCAGGGGCCGGGGATTTAGCTCAGTGGTGCAGCGCCTGCCTGGCAAGCATGAGGTCCTGAGTTTGATTCCCAGTACTAAAAAAAAAAAAAAAAAAAAAGAATGATGGTCCACATGAAAGTGATAAAAAAAGAAAACAAAAAAATCGCAGGCACCAAACCCACATTGACTGTGATTCCAGGCAGACTCTTCCTGGCTGTTTATTTCTCTGGTTCTTGCTAGAAGACTTCTGAATGCCCTGCCATTTTACTCATTTCATGCAGCAGCTAGCCTCCTATTAATCCCTCACCATCAAGATTTCTGTTTTTTCACATGTTCTTAAGTATGGAGTTGCCTAACCCCTGTTCCAAGTAAAATCAGTCTCCTTGTCCTTATGGCTTGCTTTCCCTCTGACCCCCATGAAGAACTCCCAGTTGTTTTATTAGAGGCTAGTGATGCTTTTCCTAGAGTGCCCTGCTTTTAACTGGTCACATAGGATGGAGGGGTACAGTGAGTTGCCTGCCCCTGATCTCTTTGGCTTACCCCTCCCAGTGTGGAAACTCTTCCATACATATGAGCTGAGGTGGGGACATATGGGTTCCCAAAAACTGCTGCTCTTGTATTAGAGCCCTGTGAGTAAGGGTTGGGTGGGGTAATCCTCTTATCAAACTTACCTGGACATAGGGCTGAGTTCAATGAGAAAAAGCAGCTTTCCTCTCCCATAGCCCTAGCTGGGCATAGTGGTGCATGCCTGTAATCCCAGCATTTGGGAAGCTGAGGCAGGAGGATTGCTGCAAGTTTGAGGCCAGCCTGGACTACATAGTGAGTTCAAGGCCAGCCTGAACTATGCAGCAAGACTCTGTCTCAAAAAAACCCAAACAAAAACCAAACCAAACCAAACCAAAACCAAAAATAAAACAGCCCAAGAATGAAAGCTGGGAGGAGAAGGAATCCCTGTGTTGGCTATTCACACCTGATACAGATCTACTGTAACAGAGATGAGAGTAAGAGAACAGACCTGGAGCTAAATGCTACAGACTCTTGCTGTTTTTATCCGGATTTAGTAATTTTCTTCCTTTCTTTTCCCCAAAAACAAAAGTCTTGCTATGTAGTCGAGGCTGGCCTTGAACTATCTCTATGGCTCTGGTTGCCCTTGAACTTGCAATCCTCCTGCCTCAGCTTCCCCAGTGCTGGGATTACAGGTATGCACCACCACATCCAGCCTTTTTCTCTCTTTTGAAATCTGAATGTCTATTTTATTTCCATAAGAAATATGTACAGATTAAATACAATGCGTATAGACTAAATACAATGAGATGGTCACTGGATGCTCTGTTTTACTCCAATACTGCTATATACTACAATACTGTCTATGTACAATTTTGGTCCACTTTCTTCTTTATCTCTACCACTCAAATTTGAAATTTTAAATTTTACTCAAGTAAAAGAATTATAGCTGGTTGTGGTGGCGCACACCTGTAATCCCAGCACTCAGGAGGCTGAAGCAAAAGGATTGCCACAAGTTCGAAGCCAGCCTGGACTACACAGAGTTTAGGGCCAGCCTGAACTATTAAGTGAGACCCATGTCTCAAAAAAACAAAAACAAAAAACAACAACAAAAAAGAATTATATACCTAACATGAGAACTAATACTTCCTATCATTAACAGAATGTAACTGAACTAGGTATGTTCTTTATTATTTCTCAGGAACAGTAACTCATCTTTTCTACATGTTATTTCCCTTTACTTCTATCCCTATTACAATATTATGTAATGAATGTCTCTTCTCACACATTCTGCATAATGCCTGTAATTCATAATATCATCGCTAACTAGATTCATTACCTCATTTTCATTTCATGTTTACTCTCCCTACCACATGGTATTTCAATAACTTAAGATAGTTTAGTCAAACTTTTACTTTCCAAAAGCCATTATAAAAATAAGATGTTAATTTAGAAACATAATGAAAATTCCAGTCTGACAACACTGGGCCCATTTACATCACGCTGTTATGAAAAGTCCTTGGACAGCTACTACTTCAATCTTAACACAGCCTTCTTTGGGCAAAACAGGAACCTGGTAAGCAGCTCTTGTAGGAATACTCCTGATACAATGTTTCTAAATTACAATGACAGGATCAAAGTCATGTCATCAGAAAAAAAAAAAAAATTTTATGTCTTTAGTGAAGCCACAGCCCGCAGTTTTCAGAATTTTACCTATGTTTTTAAGAGCTTGCTTAGCTTCTTTTGCTATCCCTTCTGGCATGAGCTATGCACCTGAAGGGACCATGCCTAGCTATCCTGAAACGTAAATGGCTCTGTAAACTAACACAGCCTGAATGTAGGGACCAATGGGGCTTTCATGGTACTTACCACATTTCTGATGGGGGATAATAGTTCTCTTTCTCTCTCTCTTCTTCCCCTCACCCCCTTTTTTGGTTCTGAAGACTGAACACAGGGCCTCGTACACGCTCAGAACATGTTCTGCCACTGAGTTACATCAGTGTCTTAATTCTCTAAATATGGTTTCCTTCAGTTCCTTAAATGTATTTATGGTAGCTAGTTAAAAGTCTGTATTTACTGTGTCTAACATCTGTATCCCTCTCAGAGACAGTCTGTATTGACTGACTTGTTTTCCTGTCTACTAGTCACATATTAATGCCTCTTTGCAAGTCTTGTGGCAAATTAGACAGTTTTGAAAATATACTGTAGCAATCCTGGACTTCTGATGTCCTTCCCCAATACTGTTGTTAGTTTTTTTGGAAAACATCTGTCTTTCCTGCAAGGAGTCACCAAGGATGTCCTTGCTGAAATTTTTGTTCAGATTATAATTTTTCTCTTAATTTTTATACCTGGCTTCCTAGGGGTCTCTTTTGGATCAAGGTATCTTATTAGTTGGCCAATGATAGTCAAAGTTGGACATAAACCTCTGGGACAATAAGGCTTCCATCATCTGCCAAAAGGATCCTTATGTAAGTTGGGGCATTCATTAAATATTTATGTGTGGGCTGGTGAGATGGCTCAGCGGCATAAACGCCTGCCTGGTAAGCGCGAGGGCCGGAGTTCGACTCCCGGAACCCACATATGAAAAAAGGGCCGGTGATATCGCTCAGCGGCATGGGCGCCTGCTGGCGCGCGAGGTCCTGAGGTCGACCCCCGGTACCCACAAAAAAAAAATATTTATGTGGTTTACTAGAGTTCATCCTGGCTTTTATTTTCACGTTGTGCAAAGCCTCATGTTCAGCCAGGTATGAATATGTAGCTGCAGCCCTCCCTGTTCACTCCTGAACATGCATGCCATCTTCCAGATCTTCGGGAATGTGTGTGAGCTTGCCAAAGCCCCTTATGGCTATCTCACTGCCCAGATCTCCCAGTTAAATTTTGGCTTGGTGTTTTGGAGACACAGGTAATTGTGGTATACTTTATTGTTTGCAGTTGAAATTGCTACTTCTTTATTTTCATTTAAAAATTTTCTTTCCTATCTCAAGGTAAATCATTGCTTAGCTTTTATTCGGACTTCTGTCTTTTTTTTTTTTTTTTTTGTACTGGGAATCGGACTCAGGACCTTGTGCTTGCCAGGCAGGCGCTTGTGCCACTGAGCTATATCCCTGGCCCTCTTTTGTCTTTCTTTAAAAACACTTATATTCAGTCTACCTGGAATTTATGTGAGGTATGGCTTAAAGTAGATATTTTCTCTGCAAATACAAATCCAATAGTCTAAACAACAACTACTTAAAATTTCATTTTTTCTTATTGATTTATATTGCTTTATTTGGAATATTTTAAGTTCTAATATGTCTAGGGTTTTAATATCTGTTCTAAAATTATGTGATACTGGCACATTATTTTAGTGTGAGTTTATAATACATATTAGTATCTGAGCCAAGATACTTCCTATTGCTCTTTCAAAATTTCTAAGCTATTCTTCTTCACTTACTTTTCTTAATGAAATTTAGAATTATTTAGTTAAGTGTGTGAAAACTTGTTTGCATATTTTTACTTTTTATTTATCAGGATGGCCAATGGTTAACCCAAATGCCCTATGCTGAAGTCAATCCATTGCTTCTTTATAAAATTGCTTCTCAGGATAGATTCCTCAATTCTGTTTGTAAATCAAAAGAAGAGACCTTGCACAGTTTCATGTTCTATTTCTAGAAACTGTTGAGATTTTAATGAACACTTGCCAAAAATGATAGGGCCTTGGTGAATATCTTTCTACATTCAACAGGGCTGTACTCCACCCATAGTATCTCTCCCTCCCTACTGATTGCCAGTGGCATGAAAAGGTTCTGTCTTCTTCAAACAGTATCAGTCCTTCCTAGGCTGCGTGTGGTGGCACACACCTGCAATCCCAGCACTCTGGGAGGCTGACACAGGAGGATCTCAAATTTGAGCCTAGCTTGGGCAACTTAGCAACTTGAGACCCTGTCTTAAAATAAAAAATGAAAAAGGTTGGAGGTATAGCTTAGTGTCAAGGTTCAATTCTCAGTACCACAAATAATAATACTATAATAATAATAATAGTAATGATGATAATAATCCTTCCTAGAACATTATTTCTCTTGGCTTCACCAACATACTTTTTTACTCACAACTTTCCCAGTGTTGCTTATCTTTCCTGAGATGCATCTTTTACCTATGGTTATTAGAAGTAATACTAGGCTATTACTGTACTAGGCTATAGTTCCATGTGTTATACAGGGTTTATTTAATATTACTGGGCAATTAAGTATTTAGGACATGTCAATCTTCATTTAAAGCTAAATTTTAAATGTCAAACCAGATTTTATGGTAATCATTAAAATTATAACTTTCTATCATTTTGTCTTCTTAAAATATAGTAATTGGGAATTGGGGAGAGTTAAGTTCAAACCCTCTCATTACCACTTACTAGCTATGTTTGTGAGTCACTGCTTTTCGGACTCTTTTTATTTTTTTTTTGAGACAGGGTCTCGCTATGTAGTTCAGACTGGCCTTGAACTTGCTCTGCAGCTCAGGCTGGCCTTGGACTCGCAGCAATCCTCCCCTGTTGGGATTGTAGGCATAGGTCACCACGCCCAGAAAGTTATTGCTTTTTAAACCTGCTTATTCATCTATGAGTGGAGATAAATACCTACTTTTGCAGCACTATTGTGAGGATTAGAAATACCACACAAAAAAACACAAAAAACACACAAAAAACAAAAATTAAAACAGAACAAAAAGCTGGGAATGGTGGCACATGCCTATAATCTCAGCACTTGGGAGGCAGAGGCAGGAGGACTGCCATGAGTTCGAGGCCAGCCTGGACTACATAGTGAGTTCAAAGCCAACCTGAAATATGTAGGGAGACCCTGTCACAAAAAAAATCAAACACCATAAAAAGAAACATCATACACAAAGGGCTGACTTAGCACACTGCCAGGTATGGAATAGGTGATACTATAGTACAGTACCTGTTCTGGATAATTTGATGAACACTAGGTTACTGATTTATGTAGGGCAATCCCCCCCCCATGACTCCAGATGCTGTCCCTTCTTTTTTGGGTCTTTTAAAAAAAGTAATCATTATATCTTTTTTCTTACTGTTAGGCAGTAGGCTATCATTTATTGCTGCTGCCACTGAGGCTGATTCTAAGAGTAGCTTCTACTTCCTATCTTACCTACTTTACAATTTGCTATTTCTGATCTGTTATACACTGGAAATCAAATGACCAAATTGTCAGTGTCTAAATTAAGAATAAAAAGGTCGGGCAGGAGGCTAAGTGATTCTCTTTAGGGGAAGTATACCTAACTTATCAGACCATCACAACACAGCCTGATATCTGATCTTAGATGATTTAAATCAGTGATGGCAAAACTTGTAGAGATAAGTGTTCAGGTGCAACCCAAAACCCACTTATTTATCTCAAAGTACCAAAACTGCAATTAAACCTGAATACTGAGGTTTTAGTTTAGAAAAAACAATTCATACATTAACATCTTGTCTTTTTTTTTTAATGTGGGTACCGGGAGTCGAACTCAGGACCTCGCGCTTGCCAGCAGGCACTTGTGCCACTGAGCGATATCACTGGCTCCTTTTTTTCCTTTATGTGGGTACCGGGAGTCGAACTTACAACCTCGCGCTTGCCAGACAGGCGCTTACGCCGCTGAGCCATCTCACTGGCCCTAACATCTTGTCTTAAAAGAAAAACAAATAAAACACATGCCATAGGTTTGCCACTACTGATTTAAGTTATTTTCATGATCCTGAACACATTGTGTATAACCAAGGGAACCAAATAAATGGGAAAGTGAGCTATTACTATACAGTTTAGAAAGAAAACTTGTAATTCTGGAGTTAATTATGTGACAATGGAGGGCTGTATCTTAGGAACACATTAGGAACTAGAAGGGACAAATATTTATCCATTATTCTTATAGGAAAAACCTTGTAAGTTACCAATTTAATTGTCAAGGTGGTTAGGAAATTAACATGTATTGAGCATCTATTATGTGGTAGGACCCCTGTACACATTACCTCAATGCTCAAACTGCTCTGAGAAATAAGAACTATTATATCTATTTACGGTGATGTTTAGAAAGGCTAAAGTAACTTATTAAAGCTGAAAAGTGCCGGAAACAGAATTTAAACTATAAGGTGTGATTGAAAAATTTTAAAAAATTACTACAGTAAAAGACACATTGTCATTAATCCTCATCAAAATACTCCTAACTTCAAAACACTTATCCCATCATTCTTTGCACTTTCTGAAGCAATTCTGGAAGTTCTCTTTTGTGAATGTCTTTGGTTGTGCTGTCATGGCTATCTCAAGCCAAAACATTTACCTTTCACAGACATTTTGATTTTTGGGAAGATCCAGAAGCTGCACGGTGACAGATCCGGTGAATAATACCACTGTAGGACACACTGTAAGAGAAATTTTCCCTTCTGGGAATGCACAGTCTATACTGTCCCCCTCCTCCCAATGTTCTGGGAATTGAGCTGTTACAAAGCTACCTAAAGTAGATAAAAACAAAACAAAGCTGACCACAGACCAGGGAACTGGGCTGCAAGATAACGACTGACCCTGGGCTAAGAAATTTGCAAGGATTGCAGATTGTGCTGTTCCGGACCACCTGCTGCCCATATTAGAAAACATCCTCCCCGCTCGGTCGGCCAGCCTAAAAACTCCCATATGAGTGTCTTCTCCCAATGAATGTAAAAAGCTGTTTAAACTAACCAATGCTATCTGCTTCTGTAACCGCGCTTGCAAAGACCCCTCCTCCCTTTGTTCTATAGACATATAAGCCCTGCACAGGCAAACCTCGGGGCCCACTGTTCCTGCGTGTTCAGTGAGCCCCACGCATGCTTGGATAATAAAACCCCTTGCCCTTTGCATGAGAGAACGCTTCTTGGAGTCTTCCTTCATGCGGCGGGCGTCCCGACCCTAACAACACCACTGGAATGTTTTTACAAGCCTGCCTTTCTGTTGGATGGCGCTCAGCAACAGCATTCACCAAATTTTGATCATACCTCATAAAGACACTTACGAAAGAGGATGTCCAGAACTGTTTCAGAAAGTGACATGAATGATGAGATAAGAGTGTTTGAAGCAAGGGAGAGTATTTTCAGGAGGATTAACGACAGTGTACCTTTTAATGTAATACTTTTTAATATAAACATTCACCACATATTTTGATCATACTCCATAAGTTTTGACCTATTTTTTTTTTTTTTGTCTTTTTGAGACAGGGTTTCACTATGCAGTTCAGGGTGGCCTTGAACTCACTTTGTAACCCAGGCTGGCCTCAAACTCACAGTGATCCTCCTGCCTCAGCCTCCTGAGTACTGGGATTCAGGCGTGTGCCACCATGCTCAGTCTGACCTATTTCAAAGCTCAGTGTTCTTTAAGGTGACTTGTAGGACAGACCTGACCTTCCTTTTGCACAAAAACTTACTTCTTCAACATCAGCAGTAAACGATGAGAAAGTGAATAGAAAACAGAAACTATTCATAATCACAGCTATATATATCAAGTACTTAGGAGTTGATTTTAATTATATACTTCTATGGAAAAAAGAGAATTCTACTAAGACATAAAGGAAGAGACCTGAATAAATGCAAGAGGTAAACTATGATGTTTGGATGGGAATACACACCATCATAAAGATGTCAACGTTCCCCAAGTTAATCTATAAATTGAATGCAATGTCAAAAAGCCAGCAATATTTTGGTGAAACTGAACTGATTCTAAATTATAAACAAAAGTTCATGAGTTGCAAGAATAGGTAGCACGATTCTGAAACAAGAAGTTAAGGATGCAGATTTGCCCTGATATTAAGGCAAATTATAAACCTTTAGTAATTAAAAGAATGAGACACTGATTAGGGATCAAATAAGAAATAGAACAAAATAGAATCCAGGAATAGATTCATGTATATATAGGAACTTGGTACAGAAGAAGATGATAATAGAAATCAGTGGAGAAAGAAGGTATCATTTAACTAATAAGTGGAACTATGAAACTTACTTATTAAAGAAAATAAAATGTTATCCTTTTTCTCAGCATGTACAGAATACCCACTATATTACTTCCTGACATGAAAGACACTATAAAATTATAAGAAAATATAGAAAAGTATCTTTATGACCCAGGGACAGGGGAGAATTCATTAAATAAGACTGCAAAGTACATATCATAAAGGTAAATCAATGGGTTTGACAAAACAAAAATAAAACCCAGTACTGAAAAAAAAAAAGGATATTTCTATCTGGGCCCAGTGGTCCTTGCCTGTAGTCCCAGCTACTCAGGAGCTGAGGCAGGAGCATTGCTTGCCTGTGCAACTTAGTGAGACCCCTTCTCAAAATTAAAAGTGCTGGGGATGTAGCTCAGTGGTACACAGGGTGTAGTATATATAAGGCTCTGCGTTCAATCCCTAGTACTGGAAAAAAAACCCAAAACAAAACAAAAAAACCCAAACAAACAACTACCCACAACTACAGAACTGTGCATGAATATACATATGTCTAAACAAATATATGAAATATGGCTTAAAAAGACACACATCACATATCCAATAGTGGATGACTAGATGTGGAAAGGAGAAGGAAACTGAGGACTGAGTCAGACAAAAACGAAAAGGGTCATGCATGGACTGATAACAAAGGATCATAAACTGAAGAGATAGCTCAACAATTATTTGCAATGTTTGAAGTCTAAGCCGAACATAAAACAAAAATCTCCCCTTCCTGAAATAGCATAAAAACATTTATTTAAAGGAAATGTCAAAAAAAAAAAAAAGATACAGGAACTGGAAATGGTCATCATCCTGTCACATGGCTTACCGGAGAACACAGCACATAAGCAGCAGATGGGTAGGGACATTAGCTGGATTGAGCATACTGGGTGTGTCTGACTTCATACATGCCAGGAAAGCCCGCATCCTTCTGTTCTTGTCCTCAACTGCTTTGCTCAGCCAGAGCTTCTTGAGGTTTGGGCAGGTCCATTCCCGAAATGTCAGTGCAGACACCAGCTCAGGAGTTTGAGGTGACTTCCCTTTATAGGCAGACCATTCTTTAAGAATCACTGAAGGAACTAGAAAACAGAAATTGAGGAAAAATAGGCTGTAGAACATCTGATCATTTCTACAGCTAGCTACCATTAACAGGATCTATCACATTTCAGTATCTTCCAGATTTTTTTTTTTTTTTGAGTCAGGGTCTCACTATGTAATTCAGGCTGGCCTCGAACTCACTACATAGCCCAGGCTGTCCTCAAACTCGTGGCAATCCTGCTTCAGCCTCCCAAGTGCTGGGATTACAGGTGTGTGCCACCACACCTGGCTTCTTCTAAGTTTTTGTTACTATAATTTTTATCATTAGCAGTAGTAACATCAGTAGCAAGCATTTATTAGGTGGTGGAATATACTAAGTATTTTGCATATATTATCTCATTTAATTCTTAAAAAAAAACCCTGAGAGGGACCTATTATGATGACATTATTATAAAACAGTATTCATTTTTCAGAAAAAGAAATTAAAGTCCAATACCACACGGTTTGTAATTACACTGAATTTAAGTAGATATACCAGGCTAGACAAAGAAGTCTAAGGAAGAATTATGTGAATATTTGGTTTCATGATAGACTAAGGGATTTTATAAAATTCTCAAAAAACCAAAATGTTGAGCATGGTTGATACACGCCTACAATCCCAGTTACTCAGGACGCTGAGGCAGGAGGATCACTTGAGCCCAGGAATTTGGGGCCAGCTCAGGCAATGTAGCTAGACTTTATCTCAAAGAAAAAAAAATCATAACAATAAACAACCCCCCCAGAACAGTTTTTAGATTTAGAAAGATAACAGACCAGAAAAATATGGCTTCTGTCTACATCTCAGGTTTCTAAACTATGGTGATTCAACTTATAAAACAGTGAACTTCACAGGTGTGGTGGCGCATGCCTGTAATCCCAGCACTCAGGAGGCTGAGGCAGGAACATCACTGTGAGTTCAAGGACAGCCTGGACTACATAGTGAGTTCAAGTCCAGCCTGAACTACATAGTGAGATCCTGTGTCAAAAAAAAAAAAAAAAAAAAAAAAAAAAAAAGGCAGGGGGCTGGTGAGATAGCTCAGCGGCATAAGCGCCTGCCTGGCAAGTGCGAGGTCCTGAGTTCGACTCCCGGAACCCACATAAAGGAAAATAAGGGGCCGGTGATATCGCTTAGCGGCCCAAGCGCTTGCTGGCAAGCACGAGGCCCTGAGGTCGACTCCCGGTATCCACATTAAAAAAAAAAAAAAGTAGTGAACTAGATCCCCAGTCCCCCTCCCCATTTAAATTTTGAGACAAAGCCTCACTAAATTGGCCATGCTGGCCTCAAACTTATGATCCTCTCAAGTAGCTGGAATTATAGGCATGTGCCATCACGTTCAGCTTTTTGGTCTCTTTCATTTCAGATACATGTTTACTCCATCACCCAAACTAGAGATTTAGTAATCATGTCAGAGTCCTTTCTTCTTTTTTTTAAATTTATTTTTGTGGGTACCGGGGGTCGATCTCAGGACCTCGCACGCCATTGGGCACCCGTGCCGCTGAGTGATATCACCAGCCCTTTTTTTTCGTATGTGGGTACCGGGAGTCGAACTCAGGACCTCGCGCTTGCCAGGCAGGCACTTATGCCGCTGAGCTATCTCACCGGCCCAGAGTCCTTCCTTCTTAAACCCCAAAACAACTGTTTTCTACCAAGGTCCTGCTGATTCTAACCCAGTCTCTCTTCCACCTGTCTCCTCTTCTCCAAAACAACAAATAATAGTTCAGATAATATTTTTCACCTGACAGGAGTCTCCAGGCTGTTTGTTCCTGCCTTCAATCTGTCTGGTCCTTCTCACACCCATGCTCCACAATCATCAGAGTGCTCTTAAAAAAAAATTTTTTTTGCAGTGCTGGGTAGCAAAACTCAGAGTTCATGCATGGTTGGTTGAATGCTCTATCACTAAGCTCTATCCAGTGCCACAGTGCTCTTTTGTAAATAATCTTCTTTGGTTGAAAACACTATAGATTCATAAAGAGTTGCAAAAACAATAGGGAGAAATTCTGTGTATACATTACCTACTTTCCTCTAATGGTTATATCTTAAATAATTATGACACCAAAGCCCAGGAATTGATATTGTAACAATGTGTTTGTAGTTCTACCATATTTCCTTGACAGTAAGACCTAACCAGAAAATAAGCCCTAGCATGATTTTTCAGGATGCTTGTAATATAAGCCATACCCCAAAAATAAGCCCCAGTTAAGATCATCAGCCAGATGGACACATTTAGTACACACATTGCAACACATGATGGACATATTGAATTATAAAGTATAATTAAATATAAATAATATTGACAATACTTTAAATAAATAATATAAATTATAATTAAGCATTTGTAAATACCCAAGTAGGTGCCTTTGGATGAGGTAAATGCCTATGTGAACAGATGAACTTGAGACTTAACTGCCAAATGACCAGAGTACAGACACAATGCACAAATAACATGCACACTTCATAATGAACGGACATGATTGTGTCTAAAATGAATCTTCATAATTCAATACGTGTGTGTTGTAACCGATATACTTAATGCACTCATGTGAAATAAACATTTTCTGAATTTTGGTCCCTACAATTTTTTGTTGCTTTTGCGTGGACCATCATTCTTTTTTTTTTTTTTTTTTTAATGTAGGTGTCGGGAGTCAACCTCAGGATCTCACACTTGCCAGCAAGCGCTTGTGCCGCTGAGCAATATCACTGGCCCTTTTTTTCTTTTATGTGGGTTCATGGGAGTCGAACTCAGGACCTTGCGCTTGCCAGGCAGGCGCTTATGCTGCTGAGCCATCTCACCGGCCCAGGACCATCATTCTTATTGCCACTCCTTCTCATAAGTCTTCAATTGACACTTGATATAATGGAAGCTGTGAAGCCTAGCCTGCAAGAGGTTGTGACTTGGGTGAAGGATTCATTTGTGAAAATCATTGACGGCTGTGTTGTCAATGCACTACAAGCAAGGTACACAGACAAGAAGTGCTTGTTTAAGGAGAGTTCTACTGCTGGACATGAGAGATTGGGGCCAATGGTTCTACAGAAAATGGAGTCATAAGAAATTCAGGCCAGAATTTGGAGTTTGGAGAGTTATGACGATGTTCCAGAAGAAGATCACACGACTGTATTTGAAAAAACGTAGATTTTTATAGATGAATAAATGTTGACTTTTGTACACGAATAGATGTAGACTGTTGTACATGAAAAAAGACATCTCCTGAAAATAAGCCCTACTACATCTTTTGGAGCAAAATAATTTAATACCTGGTCTTAAATTTTCAGGGAAATATGGTATGTCACGTTGATCCATGTAGCCACAACTGCAATCAATATACAGGACTAGCTGGGCATGGTGACACTGTAATCCCAGCACTCAGAAGGCTGAGGCAGGAAGATCTTGAGTTCCAAGCCAGCCTGGGCTACATAATGCATTCAAGGGTTACACAGTGAGACTCAGACTAGACTAGACAGAGTAGACTAGACTAACACAGAGAACTACCTGAGTGCAGTGATACATGCCTGTAATCCCAGCCACTTGAAAGGCTGAGATGGGAGGTCTGGTAGAGCTTAACAAATTTGAGACCAGCCTAGGTAACTGAAGAACACAGGAACCTCTCCTCAAAAAAAAAAAAAAAAAAGATACAAAATTCCATAGCCACAAGATTTCTAATGTGCTGTACTTTACAGTCACACCGCCTACCTTCCAATACCATCCCTACTCATGGCAACATTAATTTGTTCTACATTTTTACAATTTTATCATTTTGAAAATGTTACAGAAATGGAATCAGACGGTATACAATTTTGTGATAGGTATTTTTGCACAGAATAATGCTCTTGAAGGCTGAGTTTGCTGGCGCACATCTGTAATCCCAGCATTTGGGAGGCTGAGGCAGGAGGACTGCCGTGAGTTTGAGTTCAGCCTGGGCTACAAAATGAGGCTCTGTCTCCAAAGGGGGAAAAAAAGCCCTTGAGATCTATTCATGTTGCTGAATCAACAGTTCATTTTTTTGTGGCATTGATGTACCATAGCTTAACCATTCACCTACTGAAGGATATACAGTTTGGGGCTATTAAGAATAAAGCTATTTAGCATACATGAGGCCCTAGGTTCAATCCTCACCATTACCAAAAAACAGTACTTATATATAATTATAAAATAAAGCTTTTGCTAGAGTGTTTTCCCAGCATGCACAAGGCCCTGGGTTTGAACCTCAGGGCACACACACAGACAAAGAATAAAAAGCTGTCTCATGAACAAGTTTCTACATAAAAATAAGCCTTCATTTCCCTGGGATAAATACCCAAGAGTATAAGTCCTGGGATGTGTAGTAAGTCTACTTTTAGTTTTGACAGAAACTGACAAATTACCTTCTAAACTGGCAGTGCATTTTTACTGTACAATCAATCCCACCAGCAATTTATGAAAGATTGTTTCTCTGCACCCTCTCTGGCATTTGTTACTATTATCACTATTACTCACCTTAGCTATTTTGAGAGGTATGTAGTAAACTTCATTGTGGTTTTAATTTGTATTTCTCTAATGATTGGTAGATGTTAAACATCATCTTACATGTTTATTTGCAATATGTTTATCTGTGTTAGTGAAATGTCTGTACACGATATTTGCTGATTTTTTTTTCTTGTTTTTTGAGACAGGGTCTCGCTATGTAGTGCAGGTTGGCCTGGAACTTGCTGATGTAGTCCAAACTGGCCTCAAACTCATGGTGATCCTCCTGCCTCAGCCTCCCAAGTGCTGGGATTACAGGTGTGAGCCATCATGCCTGGCTGATTTTTTCTAATTAGATTGTCTTTGTAATGTTCAGTTTTTAGAGGAGAAAGGGATAAAAAAGAATTGAGATGTGTTAGGTACACATATCAACTCCCTACAAGAATGTAATCATTATGTACTACAAACATGTACTAATACAAAATATTGAAAAAAACAATATTTAGTTTTGAGATTTCTTTCTGTATTTTAGAATTACTGTAGCAACATAATAAGTCTTACAATCAGGTTCAGTGGAAACTGAATCTTTCATAAATTGCTGGTGGTATTATAAAAAGGTACTGCCAGTCTGGAAGGTAATTTGTCTAGGCATGTGAACCTGTTTAATTATGAATTTACAGTTAATCCAGCACAATTAAAAATACTATCAATCCTATGAAGTGGTTTTGCAGCTTTCTAAAGAATTAAGTGGTTGTAGTTCCATAAGGCCATATCTGGATTCCTGATTATAGTCTATTGGTCTATATGTCAATATCTCCACTAATACCACATGGTCTTGAATTAGTGTAGCAACATAATAAGTCTTACAATTAGTTTCAGTGACTGTTCCCAGTTTATTCCTTTTCTTTCTTTTCCAGTTTTGCTTTTTAAACTCAAAATCATCCTGACTCAGCCTCCTGAGTACTTGGATTACAAGCATGTTATTCATCTAATTCCTCTGCTTTTCCATATAAATATTAGAATAATCTTGTCTGAATCTATGAACAATTTTGCTAGGATTTGAATAGGAATTACATCAAACTGATATATCAATTTGGAGAGAGTTAACATCTTTACTTTTATAGTTTAGATCAAAAATGTCCCTCCAATGGCTCATGTATTCAGAGGCAGGGCTTTTGGAAAATGATTAGATCGTGAGGGCACTAACCTCATCAATGGATTAATTCATTGATGAGTTCATTGTTGAATGAGCTGTTAGGAGGCAGGGCCTGGCTAGAGGAAGTAGATCACTGGGGACTTAATCTGGAAGGGCATATTCTTTTCTATTCTTAAGTGACAAATGAGTAAGTTTCTTTTTTTTTTTTTACATTAGATTTTATTGGTACATTTTAGATATACATAACAATCACATTCATCATGGAGAATTTGTATCTGTACATGATATTTTTTCCCCCATTCCCGTACCCTCCCTTCAACCCCTCTTCCCCTCCGCATTTACAAAGCTTTGTTTCCATGTTTTCCTTCTTTTCTCATTTTTTTTTTACTTTTCCCTGGAAGGGCATATTTTTGTCCCCCACTACTTCCCCTCTGGCTATTTCCCTTTCTCTCTGCTTCCTGGCTACCATGATGTGAATAGCTTTCTTCTACCATGCAGTTTTGGCCTTGGAGCTAGTTGACCACAGATAAAAACCTCTGAAACTGTGAACCAAAGTAAACATTTTCTCCTTTAAGTTGTGTATGTCAGGTATATTGTTCCAGCAAAAGAAAGGCCACAAATATATTTACTAGGTTGTGTCTTCTATTTAGTTTTGTCTTACTGCTCTAGCTAAAACTTCCAGGACCATGTTGAAGAGTAGACATTTTAGCCTTGTTCCTGATTCAAGACAAAAACACTCAGTCTTTCAACATTAAATATGTTAGCTTTAAGAGTTTTTTTTTGGTGGGGTAGATGTTCTTTCTCAAGTTGGCTGGAGTGTCAATTTCACAGGCTTCAGGATCTGCCCAGGGATTGGAGGAGCACACTTCCAGGTGTGTCTGAGTGGATCATGGAAGCATGGCCTTTAGGTCTATCTCTGGTCCCTCACCCCTTTCTCTCTTGCACTGTTCCCCTGCTCAGCTTCCTGGCCACCAAGAACTGTGAAGCTGTGCTCCTCTATGCCCTTGCACCATGATGTTTCTACCTTAGAGCCAGCTGATTACAGACTGAAACCATGAGCATATTAAACTTCTCCTCCTTTAAGTTGTGGGTGTCAGATATTGTGTTCAGCAACAGGAAAGGTGATTAATACAAAAAATTGGTACTAGAGAAGAGAGGTCATTGCTATGACTATACCTAACAATGTGGTTTAGAAGCCTTTGGAGACAGTTTGCAGAGGAGTCTGGTCAGAGCTGAGAAGACCAAAATGCTGATAAGAATGAAGACACTAAGGGCCATGTTCAGAAGGATTCAGTTGGGAACAAGGACTACATTAGCAGTTGGACTAGAGGCCGTGTATGTTCCGCTATGGCAGAAAACTTGTCTATATTTTGTTCATGTCCTAAGACTTTACAGAACACTGAGATTAAAGGCAGTGAACTAATTGATCTGGCAGATGAAATTTCAAAGCAGCCAAACATTCAGGTTGGGACATGCGTATTGCTGGCTGCTTTTAGCCAGATTTATAGAGCAAACTGGGAGATAAAAAGCAGAGCACAAAAATTCGAAAAACTTACATTTTGGCCCAGAAGAAATCATATATAAAGTTGGGGCTGTAGGAGGTGTGGCTGATGAAGAGATTAGTAGCATTAAAAAGAGACTAAATGGGGCCGGTGAGATGGTTCAGTGGCATAAGCGCCTGCCTGGCAAGCACGAGGGCCCGAGTTTGACTCCCAGAACCCACATATGAAAAAAGGGCCGGTGATATTGCTCAGTGGCACGGGCGCCTGCTGGCACACGAGGTCCTGAGGTCGACCCCTGGTACCCACAAAAAAAATAAATAAATAAAAAATAAAATAAAAAGAGACTAAATACTTTGTACAGGGACAAGAAGAAAGATTTCTTGAGGACATCTCAGAAACCAGCAAAACCCCACCCATCACAAGCTCAGGAACACAAAAGTGTCGAACTTTTGTTTGCGAATATAGAGCCCCTAGGATCCACCTCAAGAAGCAGTCTCATAGGGAACTCATTTCACGGTGCTCAGCCATCCAGGCACACAGAGGCCACTGCAGCCATGGTCCAAGGGGGCCTAGCTACTGCTCCCATTGACAGCAGACCTTTGTATCATCTACAAGTTGCTGGTTTTACCAGCATGCAGAATCAGCCTTGCAACAATGGAATAAACCCTACCTGGCCATGCTGTATAATTGTTTTTGTTTTCTTTCTTTCTGTTTTTCTCTTTTTGTAGTTAGGAGATTGAATCCAGGAGCACTCTATCCCTGAGCTACATCCCCACCCGATCTTTTTATGAGACAGGGGCTTGCTAAGTTCCTCAAGCTGGCCTGGAATTTTTTTTTTTTTTTGTGGATACCAGGGGTTGAACTCAGGACCTCGCGCTTGCCAGGCAGGCGCTTATGCCGCTGAGCCATCTCACTGGCCCTACTGGCCTGGAATTTTAAAGTCTTCTTGCCTCATCCTCTCAAGTAGCTGGGATTGCAGGACTATGCCACTGGCCCCACCTTCTTTATATGCTTTTATATTGTTGAGTTCTACTGGCTTGTACTTGTTAAGAATGTTTGCGTCTATATTGTCTTTGTCCATTGACCTGCTATAACACAGTATCATAGACTGGGTGGCTTATAAACAATAGACATTTATTTCACACAGTGTTGGAGGCTGGAAATCCCAAGATCCAAGTGCTGGCAGAGTTGATGAAGGCCTGCTTCTTGATTTGCAGATGGCTGTCTTCTCATTGTATTCTCACATGGCAGAGAGAAGAGACAGCTCTCTGGGGTCCCTTGCATAACAGCATTAATCCTATTCATGAAGACTCCACCAACATGATCTAATCACTTCCCAAGCCCCCCACACCAAAAAAAACCCAACATCGCATTGGGGGTTAGTATTTGAACATAAGAATTTGTTCATATGTACTGGTAGGGGGACATACACATTCAGTCCATAACATACACTGATATATTATTTCATCATATGTACAACATATAATGTTATATTAGTCTAAAGTGTTAATGTACTATCTTTATCTGGCTTTAGTATTGGGGTAATACTCTACAGTGTGACTGTGTTGATAAGCCATATGTTCAGTATGTTAGGCACATTAAATGCATTTTCAACTTAAGATATTGTCAACTTACGGTAAGTTTATCAGGACATAACTTCATTGTAAATTGAGGGACATCTGTATTTTACTTTCATTCATTTCAATGTAGTTTTCTTTCCCTAAAAATTTCTTCCTTGACAATGATCCATAGATCATACAGATGTGCTTTATTTTCCAAATATTTGCAGATATTCTTGTTACCTTTTTTTTTTTTTTTTCTTGAGATAGGGTCTCATTATGTAGTTCATGTTGGCCTTGAACTATGGGGCCCAGGCTGGCCTCAAACTTATAGTGATTCTCCTGCCTCAGCCTCCCAACTGCTGGGATTACAGGAGTGTGTCACCACACCTAGATTTTGTTATCTTTCTGTTATTGATTTCTACTTTGATTCTATAGATGTCTAAGAATTAGCTCTGTATGCTGGGTGTGGTGATACATGCCTATAATCCCAGCACTCTGGGAGGCTAAAGCAGGAGGATCACAAATTAGAGCCCAGCAAGGGTAACTAAGCAAGACCCCCACGTCAAAACTAAAGGGCTGGGATGTATTTCAATACAAAGGCCCTGGGCTCAATCTCCAGTATCACAAAAAAAAGCTCTGTATAATTTCAATGATTTAAAATTTATTAAGTTTTGTTTTGTGACCAATGATAGGATCTATCTTGGCACATGCTGTCAGTGCATAAAAAGAATGTATATTGTACTGTGGTTGCATGTTCAATAAGAGTCAGAGCCTATTTGTTGATTCTGCTGTTGAGCTCTTCTGTACCCTTACTGAATTTCTGTTTAGCAGTTCCACCCATTATTGAAAGAGGAGTTGATGCCTTTATAATTGTGGATTTGTTTATTTCTCCTTTCAGTTATATCAGTTATTGCATCACATATTTTGTGGTTCTGTTACTTGGTGATACATGTTAGGTACTGCTGTGCTTTCTTGATGGATTAAACCTTTCATGATTATATAATCGCTCTGTCCCTAGAAATTTTCTTTTCTCAGAAGTCTACCACACGTGGTATTAATACAGTCATTCCTGCTTTCCTTTGATTAAGCCTTTCATGGTAGATCATTTTCCATCCTTTTATACTCAATCTACTGATATTGTGTATATTTCAAGTGAAGTTTTTGTAGGCTGCATATAGTTGGGCCTTGTTTTTTATTCAGTCTCCCAATCTCTGCATTTTAATTGGTATAGACCAGTGATGGAGAACCTTTTAGAGATGAGTGCCCAAACTGCAACCCATAACCCACTTACTTATTGCAAAGTGCCAGCACTGCAATTAAACCTGAATACTGAGGTTTTAGTTTAGAAAAAGAACTCATACATTAACATCTTTTGTCTTAAAACAAAAACAAATAGCACACATGCCATAGGTTCACTACCACTGGTATGGACTATACATATATAGTTATACTTCATATAATTATTGATATATTGCAGATTAAATGTATCATTTTATATTTGTTCATGTTCTGTTTTTCCTTCTCTGCTTTCTTGTTCTCCCTTTCCTGTGGATTACTTGAACAGATTTTAGGATTCCATTTTGATTTAACCATTATAGTTTTATGTGTATCTCTTTGTATATCTTTCTGGGAGAGGGCTTGGGATTGAACCCCAGGCCTCTGCATGCTAGGCACAAGATCTACCACTAAGCTACCCCCAGCCCCATTATGTATATAATTTAATACCTAGAATATGTACCAAAAAAGATATACAGAGAGGGCCTGGGAGGAAGAGGAGCTCATTGATAGAGTATATGCTTAGAATGCACAAAGCCCTGGGTAGAATCTTCAGCATCAGTGTCAATGAATCAACAAATTATATGTATAACTTATAGCCTACTGGTATTGACATTTTACCAGTTCAAGGGAAGGACAGAAAACTGGCCTATGTTATCTCCCTTTACCCTATGACATTTTTTTTTTTTTTTTTTTTTTTGCTTTTGCTTTTTTTTTTTTTTTAGACAGGAACTCACTATATATTTCAGGCTATCCTTGAACTCACTATGTAACCCAGGCTGGCCTCAAACTCGTGGAGACCCTCCTGCCTCAGCTTCTTATATGCTGGGATTATAGGCATGTGCCAGCCTGCCTGGTTTACCCTATGACATTTATAACTATATAAAATATTTTCTCTACAAGGCTAGTGAGTTCGAGAACAGCCTGGGATACATAATGAGTTCAAGGCCAGCCTGAACTACACAGTGAAACTCTGTCTTGAAAAACCAAAACAAACAATTTTCTCTCAATACATTGAGAACCATGTTAAGCAGTGTTACAATTTTTGCTTCAATATAAAACATAATTTAGAAATTCAAGAGAAGGCAAGTCTATTTATTTAGCTATACTTTTGTTTTTTCCCCCTACTTTTGCTTCCTTCTTGATGTTCCAAGATTCTTCTTTTACCTTTTTGTTTATTTTTTTGAGACAGGATCTCACTACATAATCCAAGGCGGTTTTGGATGTACTGTGTAGTTCAGGGTGGCTTTGAAATCGCTACATACCCCAGGCTGGCCTCCAACTCACAATCCTCTTACTTAAGCTTGCTGAGCACTGACATTACAGGTATGCACCACCACCACCCTGGCTTTTTTTTTTTTTTTAATCATTTTCTTTCTGTATAAAGAACTACCTTAGCTGGGCAGGGTGGTGCATGCCAGTAGTCTCAGCTACTCATATACGGCTAAAATAAGAGTTATTTGATCCTGGGAGTTTGAGAACAGCCTGAGCCATATAGAAATACCTTGTTTCAAAAATACCAACAAAAAAATCGCTACCTTTAGCTATTCTTTTAGGATAAGTCTGCTTGTGAAACATTATTATAGCTTTCCTTCATTATTATAAGATCTTCTTGTTTGATAAGGAATTCTTTTTCCCCTATAAGAAAAGCATCATCTCTGGCTCCTTTCAGTAACTTCATTAACTTTGGAAAGTGTGACCATGGTCTATCTTGATATGGATTTTTGGGGGGTTATCACTCAAGTTTCTTGAATCTGTAGGTCTAAATTTGAGGCTATTCTAGCCATTATTTCTTTGAATACTTCTGCAGTTTTATTCTTTCTCCTGTCCTGAGAACCTTATAATACAAATATTAGATCTTTTGTTATAATCCTACCAGTTCTTATTCACTTTTCAGTCTTTTATTTTTTTGTGATTCAGACTGTAATTTCTATTGCTTTGTTTGTAGGCTCACTGATTCCACCCTCTTGTTCCACTCTGCCATTTAACCCACCCAGTGTCCAGTGTTCTATTTTGGTTACTGTATTTTTCTTAATTTCCATTTCATTCATTAAATCTTCTATTTCTCTTTTTTTCCCTTTATGTGGGTACCGGGAACTGAACTCAGGACTCACGTTTGCCAGGCAGGCGCTTATGCCACTGAGCTATATCACTGGCCCAAAATCTTCTATTTCTTTCTTTAGAATTTCTACTTTCATTTCAAGCATGTTTGCAATTATTACAACATTTTAATGATGGCTGCTCTGAAATCTTTATCCAATAAGTCAAACTTCTGTCATCTTGTTAATTTCTTCTCAGTGTGAGATCTCAAATTTTTTCTAATGTGGGTACCAGGAGTCGAACTCAGGACCTTGCGCTTGCCAGCAGGCGCTTATGCTGCTGAGCGATATCACTGGCCCCTTTTTTTCCTTTATGTGGGTACCGGGAGTCAAACTCAGGACCTTGCACTTGCCAGGCAGGCGCTTACGCTGCTGAGCCATCTCACCAGCCATTTTTTTGAGTCAGGGTCTTGGTATGTAGTTCAGGCTGGGCTTGAACTCACTATATAACCCAGGCTGGCCTCAAACTCACAGAGATCCTCCTGCCTCAGCCCCCTGAGTGCTGGGATTACAGGTGTGTGCCACCATGCCTGGCTCATGAGATCTCAATTTGAAACCTTCCTAGTTCTTGGTATAATGAGGAATTTTCAATTAAAGCCTGAACATTTTGAGTATTATTTAAAAAGGCTCTAGATCTTATTTAAATCTTGTGTTTTAGCAGGTCTTTTCTGACCACTCTGGTGGATAAAGGAGGACACTACCTCATTACTGCTAGGTGGGAATGGAAGTCTTGGCTCCTAATTTGACCTCGTCTGATACCTCCCCAGCAGGAGTAGGTAAACACCTCATTACAGCCTGGTAAGAATAGATCTTCACAAGACCTTTGATGGTGGGGATAGACCACTTTTTTCCACCGTGTTTGGCTGGAGTACTACAGTTATTACATAAAAATTTCTGTTTGGCTAGGTTGCTCCTTTCAGTCCTTTGGCCAGAGAAATGAAGTAAGTCGTGCGTGTGTGTGTGTGGTCTGCAGGCGTTGACATTTCTGGACTACCTGCCAACTGTCCTGTACCCAGTCTATGACATATAAGAAAAACCTATGGAACTTACGATTGTATCACTGCATCATTTCTTGGGTCCCAAAGTCCTAAGCCAGTCTGCCTTATCTCCTCCTTAAATCTAGTTTACCTTGTGCTTGTTTTATATATAATGTCCTGGGATTTATTTGTAATTAATGAGAGGAATAGGCAAAGTACACCTAATCTACTCCATCTTCTTGGAAGCAGAAATCTAAAGTGTTCTGTTGAAAACACTAATTTGACCACATAACTCTGTAGCTTAAAAATCCCAATGGTTTCAATGGTTTCAACTACCTACAAGATCTAATCTCAAAACAAAAGCCTGAGGGGGAAAAATTATGGGAGTTACATTTTTATATCCTGAAAGCTCAGCATGGTTCTTACAAGTAGTAGTCATTCTGGTGAATGATGTACTTTCTTAAAGACTACTCCATAGCCAAAAGTATGGTGTGGTTGCACAGATATTTTCTGATGTGCAAAAGATGAGAGAACTGTCAAAGCTAGAACTACACTTACCCTCTACAGGTAGCCGCCGCCGAATGGCCAGGTGTTCCATTTTCCGCTGTGTCTCTGCCAAACTAAAAAGGACTCCATATACATATTGACGAGCTGATCGGAACAGAAGAGCAGCTGGGGGTAGCTCCATGTTACACTCATCCTCAATACATACAGGGATCTTAATCTCACCCTAATAAGAGAATGATCCAGGGGAAAGGAGAAAATGAGTTTTTTCAAAGTCTGGAATTGAGCTTAGAAGAACCAGTAATGAATTATAGCTTAACTACTGAATTTTCTATTTGTTTCAGCAGAGTTTCAGATTAAAAAGAAGCTGTATGAAGCCCAGCTGACCACAATCAATTTGTAAGCTATAATTCCACTTTAAACATCTCAGCTATGATCAACTTATAGCTGACAAAGGGGAGAGTTTATTTTAGGCATCTTGCTGGGGTGTGAATTTGTATGATAGGACCAGAGGAGAAGAACAACTGTGTAGAAGTAGAGGAAGAGATAAGGATAAAGAACAAGAGCACAAAGGCTCTTCTTAGACTATGCCTATCCCTAGAACCACAGCCCACCAACTTGGTGCATTATCCATTTCAAAATCTCATAATTATAATTCTTTTATAGGGATCTATTTACTATATGGTTCCATCTCACTTGAGGCCCTTAATACAATTGAAGGCCATCAGCACACATGGTCTTTTAACTTCTAGATACCAACTATCACACTTTTCTTTGACGACTTACAGTCTTTGACTACAGTCAGTGAGTATAAGGTACTGTTCAGAGCAAGGAGGTAAGTGGTAATGTGCTGTCTCACCTTAGTGAGGACGTGGTAGATATACGGATACATAAGGCCCCTCCTGTGTCTATGTTCAGCAACCCGTAAGACTTCTGGAGCTACTGGAGGTAAGGGTGGAATGGTGATGTCCATGTGGTTCCTTGTAGACATAGACAGTAGAGATGGGATATGAGGCTCACCATCACCTACGCTGGCTTCCGAAACTCCAGCATCAACAGGTTGTGCCCAAGACCCTCTGTCACCACTGGAATCTTCCCATCCAGGCTGCTGCTGAAGTGTTTCTGTGATGTGACTAAAAAATTTAGCAAGATAGTATAGAACAGAAAAGGGAGGTTGATAAAAGGTATTTCCAGTCAGTATGTCCATTCTCATCCCACAGAACCATACAAACCCCCTGGGCGTCAGGACACTGGGTTAGCTCTGAACCTGATACTTTTCCTCTCAATGGCTATTACTGCCCTCTTGGCTTCTTTCATCTGATACAAACCAAAGTAATCAAAAGTCATAGGAATCACTCCAAATTCTTTATATTTTTAAGAGGCCATGTTTGCAGCCTGTTTATATTCTAAGAAAATAATGAGAACTACAACGTGAATGCAGCTCTGCTTCCCAGTAATTAGAGGCATAATCTAAAAACAAATGAGCTAGTATATGGTAAGAACCTTGCCTTAACTACTAAGCAATACAACTGTCTACTCAGCTGTTCCAATACTTCAACTCTATAAATTATTTCCTTTTTCTTTTTACATTCAATCGTTGCAAAATTACACTCATGTTACATAGCACATCCATACCATAGTTTCTCTAACCAATGGCTATGCTGCCTTTTACTTCAATGCCCTGGGTGTCTGAATTACCACCTGTACAGGGCCAAAGAGAAAAGACTAGCAGAGGAAAGCCAAGAATATACACTTCCCATATTCCTTCTGAAGTCTTTTCCCCCAGATGTTCATACAGATACTTACTCAGAGCTGGCTCCATTTGGCTCATCACCATCAGAGGAAGAAGAATGGGAAGAGTCTGGTCGCAAAGGAGGTGAAGCTTTGGAAGTAAGGTAATTAGGAAACTGGGGTGCAGAGGAGTCATAAGAGACAGCCCAACTGGCAAAGGGACTGTCCTGTATCATGGGATCCTCAGAAAAGGCATTGGGTTCCCCCAGAGCATGGGAGGCGAAAAGAAGAGGAGAGTTGGGTCCCACTGAGAATGGTGGTGGATACTTCATTTTCTGGGGCACATGGTGAGGAAACTAAAGGACAAAGCAGACAGAAAAGCTACTTAACATTTTACCAGGCTCCAAGGTGGTTCCCTCAGATTCTAAAACATAATAGATGATGCCAGTAGCAGGGACTCTTGAGATAAGACGTACCTACTAAGAATAAGCAGAAATAATTCTAAAGTGATATATGAACAGAATCAACTATAGGCAGGACAATGAACCAATCCAGGTTTCCTAGAACCATCCTCTGACACTAGCTAATCTACTTTCATAATGCCCGAATAGTTACTAATGTGGATGCTATTTTTATTTACATAGGTTACCTGAATCGATGTAGAATGTAATGTATGAATATATAGTCAGTCTGACCGCACTGAATCACCCTACCTACTCAACTCAGATTATAAAAATCAGAAAGCAACCTGAGTTTAATGCTAACAAATGGTCTCAGGTCTCCTAAACAATGCTTACCATTGGCTTTCCAGCAGAAATGGTGCCAATTTGATTTTGTGGAAGAGAAGGATTTCCAAGCTGATTATTTCGAAAGCCTGAAGCCAAGAGAAAGGACTGTACTTCAGTCAATCCTAATACTTGTACCATGTAACACTGTACTAAATCATTATCACATGAAAATGTTACAATTAATTGAATTGCTATTATATGCCATGCCAGGAAGTTTACACAAGTTATTTCATCAGATAACAACCCTACAGAGTAGGTATCATGAGCCACATTCCATACAGATGTGACTGGCCAAGGTCACACAGCTGGCAGGCAACAGAGATAGAATTCAAAGTCAGGCCTGACCCAAAAGACAGGACTATTTTACATACACCAGGCCAGAATAGGGGTTAGCTCTAGAAGAAGCTCAAGCTAAGGAAATGGCTTTGTAACTCATCTATAAATTTGGGGAGGCAGGGCTCTTTCTTAATGACATGGAAGTCAAAAAGAGAATGTGTAGCAAATAGGAATGACTTCAAGGAAAACAACCACAAATAAGTGATTCCACCCTGGCCCTGGAGTTCCTGAAGGGCCAACTCAGTTCCCCCAATGAATAGGGCAGTCAGGTGGAAGCCTTACCTAGAAAGGAGGGACCCACTGGCAATGAAGAGAGTTTGGTTGTGACTGAATAGTACTCAACTGCTTTCTTGAATCGTTCTATTTTATCTTCTGTCCTAGACTGGATGTTGGAACATCAGATTATCAGAAAAAGAAACAATTTAAGAATGTCTTTTTCATACAACTTATAATTTGGGAGTCAAAATAACAGGAGAAATAAAATATTTAAAGAAACCCAATTGAGCAAATTTCCATTTTGCAGGAAAGAGTAGGTAGGGAAAAAGCATTATACAACATAAAATCTGGCATACTTGAAATTTACTTATATTTTGTGCTATTCTAAAATGATCACATGATCTTTAGAAAAAATATGTAAAGATGGAGGAAAAGAAATAGGAAGAAATTGTTCAAAAGGAAAGGTGAATGAGGGGAGGAAGAGAAAAGAAAAAAATGAGAAAAAAGGATAAAATGCAAATAAAGCTTTGTAAATAAGGAGGGGAAGACAAGTTGAAGGGAGGGGAGGAGAATGGGAAAAAAAGAGGAATTAAGATATATCCACGTGTAGGTACAAGTTCCCTATGATGAATGTGATCATTATGTATGTAGGTTTTTTTTTTTTTTGGTACTGGGAATCAAACTCAGGACCTTATGATTGCCAGGCAGGCGCTGTGCCACTGAGCTATATCCCCGGCCTGATTATGTATATCTAAAATGTACCAATAAACTTAATAAAAAAAGAAAAAAAAGATGCAGGAAAAGGAAATCACATAGTACAACCACCCAAATCTATTTCAGTGTTTTCTTACAGAATTTTAAAAATATTTTTGTTGATTTATACCCATTCTGTTTTTACATACATTTTCTATGTTTGACACTATAGGTACAATAATGTATTCTGACTAATCTGTCTAAATGATTTTTTCTTTTTTTTTTGTGGGTACCGGGGGTCAACCTCAGGACCTCGCGCACCAGCAGGCGCCCTTGCCGCTGAGCGATATCACCGGCCCCTTTTTCGTATGTGGGATCCGGGAGTCAAACTCAGGCCCTTGCGCTTGCCGGGCAGGCGCTTACCCCGCTGAGCCATCTCACCGGCCCTGTCTAAATGATTTTTAATGGCTACATATTTTAACATTAGGAATGCATCTAAATTATGTAACCACTTTCATCATACCATATATTTGTTATTTCTCATATTTGGCTAAGTTATGCTGTAAAAAGTATACATTGTCCATAAATTTTTTTTATTCTGGATTTCAGGTTACACCCTTAGGAAAATATACTAAAAATGAAACTATTGGTTAGAAAAGGTCTGAACATGAAAACCAAAAGCAATTAAATATATATAAAACCACAATATGATACTATTACAAATCTACCAGAAGGGATAAAATTAAAGATTATCAATAGTAAGCACTGGCAAGAATGTGGAGTCAGTAGAACTCTAAAACATTGCTGGTGAGAATGCACATTGGTACAGTTTGGAAAACAGTTTGGCAGTTTTCTACCAAATTAAACATATATTCATCACATGGTACAGCAATCCTACTCTTAAATATTTACCCAAGAAATGAATGCATATACCCACTAAAAGACATGAACAAAAATGTTAACAGTTTTATTTGTAATAGCCCCAAACTGGAACTACCACAAATATATATTAACAAAAAATGGATGAATTGTAGTATAGCCATACAATGATATGCTATACAGAATTATGACAGAAGAGAGACAAGAATACAGATAAAAAAGAATACACATAGAGTTGGAATAGAGCCAAAACTAGCTTTTGGCAATAGCAGTAGAAGTTATAGAGCTGGAGGTGTAGCTCAGTGGCAGAGAGCCTTTGACTTAGCATGTGCAAGGCCCTGCACCACAAAAGAAAAAAAAAAGAAGAAAGAAAATAAGAATTACTATTTATCTCAGTGAGGAAAGGTCTGACTGAGAAGGGGCTCTTTTACTTATCTAGCCTTTTCCAATGTTATTTAAAAATCCTCTTGAATAGCCAGGTATGGTGGCACATGCCTGTAATCCATGCCACTGGGGAGAATGAGGGAGGAGGATCTCAAGTTCCAGCCCAGCCTAGGCCACTTGGCAAGACCCTGTCTACCCTTTCAATCCTAGAGATATAGATCAGTGGTAGAGAGCCCCTGGGTTCAACCTTCAGTACTGTAAAACAAAATAAGACAAAACACACAAAGTATAATTTTAAATATAATTTCCTCTTAAATATAATTTTAGGACTTTCATGTTATTTGATCAAGTGCAATGTAAGATACTAAAGCCATTTCCAACTTCTCCATTACAGATAATGCTCTCATAAGTTTTTTTTTTTTTTTTTTTTTTTGCAGTGCTGGGGATCAAACCCAGGGCCTTGTGCATGCAAAGCAAGAACTCTACCACTGAGCCACATCCCCAGCCCTCACAAGCATATTTTTACATAGGTCTTTTGGATTATTTCCTAGGGCAAATTCTTAGCAGTGTAATTACTAGGCCAAAGGGTATAATCATTTTGAGACTGCTGATGTATGATAATAAATCCCTTTCTAAAACCCATGTCTCAAATTATACTCCTATCATCAATGTATGAGAATATCCAGCTCCAGTGTTGAGTATTTTCTACAAAAAAATCTTCTGGCTATAAAAATATTTCTTTCTTCTAGAAAAATTAGTATACATAATAAAAAGAAAAAATTTAAACATTTATAATGTTATCTTTTAGAGACTGTGATTATTAAAACACAGGATCTCTGAAGTATTCCAAGCCTCTTTATCTGCATGCATGCATGTATGCGTGCATGTACACAGACACACGAATTGAGATCTCCAAGTCCTCCAGTCTAAATTAGAAACAAATTCACTCTGCTTTCTCAAAAACTGGATTTGAGGGCTGGTGAGATGGCTCAGCGGCATAAGCGCCTGCCTGGCAAGCGCGAGGGCCCAAGTTCGACTCCCGGAACCCACATACGAAAAAAGGGCCAGTGATATCGCTCAGTGGCACGGGCGCCTGCTGGCGCGCGAGGTCCTGAGGTCGACCCCCGGTACTCACACACAAAAAAAAAAAAACTGGATTTGAGCTGGGTGTGGTGGCACATGCCTGTAATTCCAGCACTTGGGAGGTTGAGGGAGGATGATTACTGTGAGTTTCAGGCCATCCTGGGCTACATAGTGAGTTCAAGATCAGCCTTAACTACTTAGCAAGACCCCGTGTCAAAAATCTAAAAGGAAAAAAAAAAAAAAAGAAAAAATAAAGAAAACCCTGGACTTGATATAATTGTTTTAAAAGCTTTTCAAATCTAGAAAATGTTTGTGAATTATTAGCTTACAAATGGTGTCTCTACAGCTGAATAACATTCCGTTCTATCAACATTCCATTATTTTTTTCATGGTCTTATTATATTTAATAACACACATAATAATTGAAAACAATCTCCTAAAACACACAAACCATACAGAGTTTCCCTCAATAGCTCTACCTTTGCATCCATTTCCCTCCTGAAAAGTGACCAGTATAGCAGATGTTCTTTCATAAATTTTGCTGTGTTTACACACACACACACACACACACACACACACACACACACACCCCCAATATGGTTTTGTTTTTTTCACTTAAATGGAATCATATCATCACATTCTTTTTGCCTTGCTTTTTCTTTCCTTTTTTTGGTATTGGTGATTGAGCCCAGAGCCTTCACATTGAGCTACACTCCTAGCCCTTTTTTATTTTGAGACAGGGTCTCACTAAGTTGCTAAGTTACCCAGGCTGGGCTTGAACTTGGGATCCTCTTGCCTCAGCCTCCTGGAGTGCTAGCATTACAGGTATGGACCACCAATCCCAGCTGTTTTTTTGCATTTTAACAATGTCTTGTAGACTATTCATGTTAGTAAGTAAAGCTCTATGACTCAATCTCATGAAATACCGAATTACACGTACTTTCCTCAATGTAGCCCTGTATCCTATGCCTTGATAGGCAAACACTTATTCTTTCTTCAAGGTGCACCAAGTCTATCAAGCTTTTCCTGACCATGCTTTCTTGTTCTATCTTTTTTTTTTTTAAATATGCAGGTACCAGGAGTCGAACTCAGGACTTCGTGCTTGCCTGGCAGGTGCTTATGCCACTGAGCTATATCACCAGCCCTCTTGTTCTATCTTCCATGGCTTTTCTTCATTGTACTTACTTATTTGGTTCTGCCTCTGCATTGAACCTCAATTCTATGAGAACAGAAAATATTTTTTTCTGCATTTATATTCTAGTGCCTAGCATAGAACCTGGAACATAGAAATTCATTATTTGCTCTATGAGCGTATTGAATCAAGTCCTGCCCTTTTGTTTATAGATCCACAGAGGTCTCAGCAGAATAGAACCTTCTGCTTTAACACTACAGGTTGAATATCCCTTATTCCTAAATGCGTGGTGTCAGAAATGTTTTAGATTTCAGATTACTTTTTGAATTTTAAAATATTTGCATATACATAATGATATATCTTAGGGATAGAACAAAAGCCTAAACATGAAATTCATTTACGCTTCACATCCTCCTTACAAACATAACCTAAAGGCAACTTTACACAACACACTATTTTTAGTGCACGAGCATTTTGATGTTGAGCCATCATATAAGGTCAGGTGTGGAATTTTCTACCAGCAACATTACGTCTGCCCTCAAAGATTTTGGATTTTGGAGCATTTCAGATTTTTGGATTAGGGACATTCAACCTCTACTGCTTAATTGTTCCCCTACAGTTGTTTAGGAGAGCTTTCCTCATAATTCTATAGCTACTGAAAATGATTTTATGAGACTGAATATGTAGCTCAGTCATAGAGTGCCACTGGTTCAATCACCAGTACCGAGAGGAAGACAAGAAGGAAAGGAGGGAGGGAAGAAGGAAAGAAAGGGGCTAGAAAGGTAGCTCAGTACTCAGTACTCCCTAGGGAATACGTTTGAAACAAATAGAAAGTCCAGCAAAGAAAAAAACTATCTAAAAAAAAAAAAAAGGACTGGATGGAAATTTTAGAACTTAAAAAAAACACAATAACCAAAATTTTAAAAAACCACTCATTGGATAGACAGTACAGCAGAAGAGAGATGACAGAGGGAAAGAGGAAAGTGTCATTGAAGTTGATAAAGCAAAAGAAATTATCCAGTGTGAAAAACAGAGAAAAGTTATTTTTTAAAAAAAGAACAGATCCTCAGAAATCTATGAGATCATACCAAAAGATCTAACATGGTTTCTCTGGGGTCAGAGAAAGAAAGAAGAAAGACTATGAGCAGCAAATCTATTTGAAGAAACAATAGCTAAAATTTTCCCCAGATTTAGTGAAAGACAAGAGATTCAAGAAGCTCAGCAAACTCTAAACAGAATAAATTCAAAGAAATTCATGCCAGACAATTCTTTTGTGAATATACCAAGAAATGGTATAGTTGAACCAAATGGTAGGTGTATGTTTAGTTTGTTTTAATATTTTTTTGACAAAACATCATACTAATTTCCATAATGGCTGTACTAATTTACATTCCCACTAACACTGTGGAAGAGTCCCCCATCCTTGCCAGCATCTATTGTTTTTTTGTATACTTGATGATGACCCATTCTGACTGGGATGAGATGGATTCTCAATGTAATTTTGATTTGCATTTTTCTGATGGCTAAAGATGAACATTCTTTCATATACTTATTGGCCATTTGTACTTCTTTTGAGAAATGTCTGTTCAATTCATTTGATTTTTCGGTGTTAAGTTTTTTTGAGCTCTTTATATATTCTGAATATTAATCCTTTGTCAGAAAAGTAGCTAGAAAAGATTTTTTTTTGTATTCTGTACCAACTGATTTCTAACCAAAGTGCAAAGGCAATTCAATAAAGAGGTAGTCTTTTCAACAAACTGTATGGTATGGTGGTGCACAACTATAATCCCAAAGCTGAGGCTGAGGCAGAAGGATAACAAGTTTGAGCCCAGCCTGGACAATTTAGTGAGACCCTGTCTCAAAAAAACAAAATGAAAACAGGGTTAGGGATAAAGTTCATACAAAGGCCCTGGGTTCAATGCCCACTACAAAGAAGGAAAGGAGAGAGGGAAGAAAGAAGGAGGGCAAAGGAATACATCCATATGTAGACCAAGGAATATGTGTAATTACCTAGGTAAACTGTGGTTGAGGCAGGAGGATCACAAGTTTGAGTGCTGCCAGGGCAACTTAGCAATTTAAGGATACCTTGTCTCAAAATAAAACATTATCCAAGTGTTGCGGGACACACCTGTAATCCCAGCACCCTGGTAGGCTGGCCAGGAGGATTGAAAATTCAATCCCAACTTGGGCAACATAGCAAGATCCTGTCTCAAAATAAAAAATAAAAAGTGGGCAGGGATACAACTCAGTGTGATAGCCCTGGGTTCAATATATCGAACCAATAAAAAATTAATTAACTTTAAAAATTAAAAATGGGCTAAAGATATAGCTTGGTGGGAAGGCCTTGAGTTCAATCCCTACTATTACAAAAAAAAGTACTGAGTGTATAAAATGGAGTTCTTAAAACTGGTGGAATGCTGAGTGGCAGCTATGCAGCTTCTCCAGAACAAAGTGCTGAGAGTCTGGAAACAACAGCCTGGAGAGAAATCAAAGTCACATGAGATCCACAGGGGAACTGACAGAGAAGAAGAAGAAGAAAATAGGATTCAATGCCACAGGAGAAATAACTCACCACTGCAGACTAGAGACCTCGTGGTGGGAGTCAGTGAAAGCAACTCTGCTCCTCACCAGGAGACTGAGACCTGACCTGGACAGGGAGAGTCTTATGTAGTCCGAGGCAGCAGTGAGAACACAAGACACTTTCCCGAGCGGCCCACCCCACAGTCATCCGTTGGTGAGTGAACCATCTGCACACAGTCACACAGAGTAGCAGCTGGTGGGTGGGACTGCCATTTTATCTCAAAGTGCTTGGGGCCGGAACTCCAGCAGCAGAACAGCCCCGGGGTCACTTCAGTGCCAACATCTGGGAGTGGAATGATGGAAGGGCCATCCAGTCATAAAAGACAACCAGCATTTGGACAGCAGACTGGAAGGAACTTGGCTGAGAAATAGGAGCTGGGATGTAGACTCCACTCAGGTTAACACCAAAAGCCAGTCTTAGCCCTAGCTACAAAGGACTAGAAGCAGCCCCCTGCCCTTCGACTGGAAGTGCAAGCAGGCAAGAGGCCATGGCTGGTGACCAGACAAGGGCACCCCCCAAGCCCCACCCTGTGACCAGAAATGCAATCAGGCAAGCAGCCTTGGGCAGGAAAAGGGCACCACCACCTGCCCCACGAACAGCAGGCAAACGGCCTCAGCTGGGTGCAAGTAAGGGTATGCCCCTCGTCCTACAACCAACTCATGTAAGAGGAGTCAGCAGAGTGGCCAAGATCAGCACCACACTCAGCAGTAATCCTACTGCACACTTGGCGGAATTATTCAGTACAGATTCCAGTTCTGACTAGGGAACAAACACCGAACTGGGGGCAACAGTAGAATTTTTTCATGATTTTTTCCATTTTTATTTTTTAATTTTTAAAAAAAAAAATTTGGGGTGTTGTATAGGTTTTGACTTTTATTGTTTGGTTTGTTTTCCCTGTTCTGCCTCTCTCTTTCCTCACCAGTCTCTCTGTATTCTCTGAGATTTACAGGTGAATGAACACTGTCACTAGTCTTTCTGTTTTGCCTCGAAATTCTTTAGCTTTCTCCTTCATTCTCTCCCTCCCCTTCTCTTCTCCAGCTTCCCAAAGTTTGGGTGATCTGTTGGGGACCACAAATTCACAACGGCTAATTTTGCATACTTCTCTAAGGGATAAATGCAGGCTTGGAATTATCCTTATCACCCTTTTGAGATTTCCCATTAACTCCTTAGGGATGAGCCATCCTCTCCCACCCACTAAGACTAAACTAAGACCACTAAGATTAAAAAACACTCCAGGGCAAGATCCTTCTTAGCATAAGCTCATCTCCCCCCTCTTGAGTCATCCCAGGATTATCTGTTGCCCCCCGAGTCATCAACCACTGAGTCTTCTACCGGCCTTGAATCTTCCACTAGCCCCTCCTATCACTGTATACGTCCAATAAACAGTGGCTGGCTTGGAGTGTCTTTGTCTCTGCCCATCCTGAGGCAATGTCTCGCAGTCCCACTTCATTTCTTATTTCATACTTTTGCTGTACCCCTCATACAGGCAGTTGGGGATCTAAGCCAGGTACCTGATAGTGATCATCCTTAGTCCTTCAGTCTTGCTTCTACTATATTTCTCTTCAGCTATCACTCTTAAATTTCCCTTCCACACAGGATAAAATCACCCTACCAAGGGAAAACCCACTGCATACAAATTCCTGGTCTATGTTGGAGGCTGTTATATAACTACAGATCTTGCTCCTATGGTTAGAGATACCAAATTAGTAGTTACCACAGATTACCAGTTTCTAGACTGCACTTGATACTGTTATTGCTAATTGTACTGCTTTAGCCAAGATGCCATACTTGTTGTAATCAGATGTTCACCCTTGTATGATAACACTGATAATCTGGGATCACAATCACCCCCACAGCCCAGGTCCAAAAGACTGAGTGCTGAGCCAAATAGCAACACCTCATCCCTAATAAAGAAGGAAGATAGGACCTTGGGATAGACACAGCCACCTACACCTAGAAGACAATGAGGAGGAATACACATTTCCTAAGGAAAGTTCGATACCAGTGATATAGCTATCTAACATTAGAAAATACAAACAACACAGAAAACACATTAAACTTAAAAAATAGAAAATGACAAGACAGAAACAAAATGCAATCCCAGACTTCTGGCCCACCAAGGACACATCCGGGGATAATGAGATAGAGGAAATCAGAAGTCATCCACCTGAATTAACTGAAATGACAGTAGAAGAAATAAAAAAAAATATATACATGAGGCTATAGAGGATATCAAAACAGAAATAATCTCAAAGTAAAAAAAGAGATGACGACCATAATGAAGGACTTCCTCAGCAAATCTAGAGTAGGCATAGATAAAAAAACAGAGGAGCATAGAAAAATAATGGAAACCATGAAGGCCCAACATAGGAAAGAAATGGAATCCAAGAAACAGATTCAAATAGATATCCAGGAAATTAAAAGTTCCATTCAAAGTTTGTAAAACCGAATGAAAGAAAGTTAAGATAAAATATCAAACTTAAAAGACAGGATCTTGGTTAGCAATCACAAAAGCAAAGATCTCTTAAAAATACCAAGGGACCATGTAAAATCAATCCAACAACTGCAAGATGATGCAAAGAACAACAACATAAGACTGACTGGATGGGCCAGTGAGATGGCTCAGAGGCTTAAGCGCCTGCCTGGCAAGTGCGAGGGCCCGAGTTCGACTCCCAGAACCCACATATGAAAAAAGGGCCAGTGATATTGCTCAGCGGCACGGGCACCTGCTGGTGCGCAAGGTCCTGAGGTCGACCCCCTAGTACCCACAAAAAAAAAAAAAAAAAAAAAGACTGACTGGAGTCAATGAAAATACAGGAGTCAGCACAAAAGACATAAAAAACCTGTTTAGAGAAGTAACAGCAGAAAACTTCCTAAGCATGGAAAAAGAATCTGACACACAGATAACTGAGGCATACAGAACTCCAATTAGTCATGACCAAAACAAATCTACACCAAGGCATATAATAATCAAGATTCCAGAAACACAGCACAAGAATAGAATATTAAAAGCTGTTAAAGAAAGGAAAGAAATCACCTATAAAGGAAAGCCCATCAGAATCACAGCGGACTTTTCAACTCAAACCCTTAAGTCAAGGAGAGCTTGGAGTGAAGTATTTCAAGCCCTGATAGAAAACAACTTCCAACCCAGATTGATGTATCTTGTAAAATTATCTTTCAGAACTAATGGAGATATAAAATACTTCCATGCAAAGAACAACTGAAGAAATTCATGACCACCAAACCAGCTCTACAAAGAGTTCTGAAAGATATTCTAGAAAGAGAAAACAAAGCCCACAATTCCAAGAGTACCAATAGAAAGAAGCCACCACACAGGGGAAACAATTAAACAGAGGGGAAAGACAGGGAACCATCAACAGGAAAATTATATGATGAAGACAAGCCAATACATATGAGTTATAACCATCAATGTAAATGATCTCAATTCACCAATCAAAAGAAACACTGGCAGAAAGGTCCAGAAACAAGACCTAATAATATGCTGCATACAAAAAACACATTTAACTCAAAAAGTAATTCATAGACAAAGTCACAGGATGGAAACCAATAATCCACACAACAGGAACCCAGAAAAAAGCAGGGGTTGCTATTCCATTTGCAAACAATATGAACTTTAAGCTAAGACTGATCAAGAGACAAAGAAGTTTACTACATACTTGCTAAGGGAAAATTCCAAGAGGAAGATATAACAATCATAAATATATATGCACCAAATACTGGTGTACCCAACTATATAAAACAAATATTAACAGACATGAAAAATCAAATAAGCACTAACACAATTATAATGTGGGAACTTAATGCCCCACTCTCACAATTAGATCAACTAGACAAAAAAAATCAATAAAGAAATATCAGAATTAAACCAAACCTGTGAACAAATGGACTTAGTAGATGTGTACAGAGTGTTCTACCAAACAACATTAGAATACACATTCTTCTCAGCTGCACATGGGACAATCTCCAAAATAGACCACACAGTACCCCACACAACATGCTTAAGTAAATGCAAAAGAACTGAAATTATACCATGCATATTATTGGACCATAGTGCAGTGAAACTGGAAATAAATGGCAAAAGAAACCACAAAAACTCCATGAACACATGGAAATTAAATAACACCCTATTGAGGAGGGGGGAGGGGAAAAGAAGGAAGAGAAAGAAAAAATGAGAAAAGAAGGACAAAATGAAAACCAAACTCTGAATGGGGAGGGGAAGGGGGTTTGAAAAGAGGGGATGGGAATGGGAAAAAAGAAAAGAGGAATCAAGATGTATCATGTACAGATACAAATTCTCTATAATGAATTTGGTCATTGTGTGTACTTAAATTGTACCAATAAACTTAAATAAGTAGAAAAAAATAACACCTATTGAACAACCAATGGGTCATAGATGAAATTAAAGAAGAAATTAAACAGTATCTATAAGTAAATCATAATGCCGCTACAACATACTGGAACTTATGGGATGCAATGAAAGCAGTCCTAAGAGGAAAATTGATAGCAGTGAATTGTCATGTCAGGAAAACAGAATGAGCTCAAATAAACAACCTAATATTGACACTGAAACTTCTAGAAAAGAACAAATCAAGTCCAAAGCTCGTGGAAGTGAGGAAATTATAAAGATCAGAGCAGAAATTAATGCAATTGAAACTAAGAAAATAATACAAAGAATCAATGAATCAAAGAATAGTTTCTTTGAAAGATTAAATAAAATTGACAAACCCTTATCCAAACTTATCAAAAAAAAAAAAAAGGAAAAAAAGATTCACATTCATGCAATTAGGAATAAAAGGGTGAAATCATAACGGATCCTGCAAAAATGCAGAAGATCATCAATATCTACTTTGAGAACCTTTAACAAGATAGAAAACAGATAAAATGGACAGATTCCTGGATACATATGAATTACCAAAGTTGAATCAAGGAGATATAAAAATTTTAGGGCCGGTGATATAGCTCAGCGGCATAAGTACCTGCTTGGCAAGCATGAGGTCCTGAGTTCGACTCCCAGTACCCACATATTAAAAAAATTTTTTTAAAAATAACCCAATATCAGTTAATGAAATTAAACATGTAATTAAAAACTTACCAAGAAAGAAAAGCCCAGGTCCTGATGGATTCACTGCTGAATTCTACAAGAAATTTAGAGAAGATCTGATGCCATTACTTGTCAAACTCTTTAACAAAATTGAAAGGGAAAGAATACTCCCAAAGTCATTTCTGGCAGCAAGTATTACCCTGATACCAAAACCAGAGAAGGACCCAACCAAAACAGAATTACAGGCCAATCTCCCTAATGAACACAGGTGCAAAAATCCTCAATAAGATACTGGCAAACAGAATGCACCAAATCATCAAGAAGATTATACACCATGACCAAGTAGGATTCATCCCAGAGATGTGAGGATGGTTTAACACACACAAATCAATAAACGTAATACACTATATTAACAGAAACATGGAGAAAAACCATACGATCATCTCAATAGATGCAGAAAAAGTGTCTGACAAAGTCCAACATCCATTCATGATAATAACCCTATAGAATACTGGAATAGATGGTCTTTATCTTAATCTGATAAAAGCCTTCTATGACAAACCAACAGCCAACATCATACTAAATGGTCAAAAACTGAAAGGTTTCACTCTAAAATCAGGAACAAGACAAGGATGTCTACTGTCTCCACACTTATTCAATCTAGTTCAGGAAACACTAGCAAGAGAAATTAGACAAGAGAAAGAAATAAAAGGAATACGGATAGGAAAGGAAGAAGTGAAATTATTCGCATTTGGGGATGTCATGATACTCTACATAGAAGACCCCAAAAACTCTGCCAAAAGACTTCTATATTTAATAACCAAATTCAGTAGCATAGCTGGATACAAAGTCAACACTCAAAAATCAATAGCATTCCTGTACACAAATTACAATCTCACTGAGAGAGAAAGTAGCGAAACCATACCTTATGCAATAGCATTGAAAAAAATGAAGTACTTAGGAATCAGACTAAGACAGGAAGTAAAAGATCTCTACATTGAAAATTACAGTACTCTGAAATAGGAGATTGAAGAGGATATCAGAAAATGGAAAGATATCCCTTGCTCATGGGTAGGAAGAACCAACACAGTAAAAATGGCCATACTTCCAAAATTCTTATACAGATTTAATGCAATCCCCATCAAACTAAAATTAGCATACCTCACAGAACTAGAGAAAACATTCCTAAAATTCATTTGGAAACAGAAGTGACCTAGTATACCAAAAACATTTCTGGGCAACAAAGGCAAAGCCGAGGGCATCACAATCCCTGACTTGAAATTATACTACAGAGCTACTGTAATAAAACAACATGGTACTGGCAAAACAAACAAACAAACAAACAAAACCGGAGGATCAATGGAACAGATTAGAAGAGGCAGAAACAACTTCAAACATACTCAGGCATCTTATAAAGGGACCAAACTCCTTCATGGGAAGAAAGATAGCCTCTTTAATAAATGCTGTTGGAAAAACTGGCTTTCCACATGCTGAAAACTAAAACTAGACACATGTATATCACCATGCACTAAACTAAAATGAAAATGAATCAAAGATCTAAATATTAAAATAGAAAAACTAAATCTGTTGGAAGAGAGAATAGGTAGAACTCTTGAAGACACAGGTGTAGGCAAAGACTTCATGAATGAAACCCTGACTGTGTGGAAAATACCTCAAAGAATCGACAACTGGGATATCATCTTATTAAAAAGCTTTTGGGGGGCCGGTGAGATGGCTCAGCGGCGTAAGCGCCTGCCTTGCAAGCGCGAGGGCCGGAGTTCGACTCCCGGATCCCACATACGAAAAAGGGGCCGGTGATATCGCTCAGCGGCATGGGCGCCTGCTGGCACGCGAAGTCCTGAGGTCGACCCCCTGGTACCCACAAAAAAAAAAAAAAGCTTTTGGGCCGGGGATATAGTTCAGTGGCACAGTGCCTGCCTGGCAAGCGCAAGGTCCTGAGTTCGATTCCCGGTACCAAAAAAAAAAAAAAGCTTTTGCACAGGAAAAGAAATCACCAACACAGTGAAAAGACAACCCACAGAGTGGGAAAATATCTTACCCAGTTGTTCTTCAAAGGACTAATATCTAGAACATGTAAAGAATTGAAAAAAAATCAGACTCCCCAAATTTAAAGATCTAATCCAAAAATGGGCCTCTGAAATGAATAGACACTTCTCAGAAGAAGTACAAACGGCACATAAATACATGAAAAAATATTCAATATAACTTGTCTTTTGAGAGATGCAAATTAAAACAGTGAGATTCCAATCTCACTCCAGAAAGAATGGCTATCATCAAGAAATCAACCAATAACGAATGCTGGAGGGGCTGTGGGGAAAATGGAACACTTCTCCACTGCTGGTGGGAGTGTAGACTGGTACAACCACTGTAGAAATCAGTGTGGAGATTCCTCAAAAAACTAGGATTAGAGGTCCCATTTGACCCAACTATTTCCCTTGTTGGTATTGTCCCAAAGAATTAAAAGCATCATACAACAGCGATATATGTGCACCCACAGTGTTGAAACAGCTGCTGGATATGCATACACAAAAACAAAAACAAGAAGCAAAAACTCCTCATACTTTATACAGAAATAAACTAAAAATGAATGACTTGTTCTAAGTGTAAAATGTACACCTATTTAACTTTAAAAAAGAAACTGGAGAAAATAAACATGATGAGGTTAGGCAAAGTTCTTAGAGATGATACCAAAGGCATGATCCGTAAAAGATAAAAACGAAAAATTTCATTTTGAAAAGATGCTATTAAAAGAATTAAAAGGCAAACTACAGAGTAGGAGAAAGTATTTGCAAACCTGATACTTGAATCAGGACTTATACACAGAACATATCAAAAATTCACAAAGCTCAACAATAAGTGACAAACGAATTAGATTTTTAAGCTGGTAAAAGACTGTTGGTAACAAACAATTCACCAAACAGGATGGCAAGTATAAGAAAAAGTTTCATCATTAGTCATTTGTGAAATACAAATTAAAATCATGATGAGAGCTCAGGGTGTTGCTTAGTGGTACAGTACTTGTACATAACATGCACAAGCCTGGGTTTGGTCTCCAACACTACAAAATAAAAATAAAAAATAAATAAATTTTAAAAATACTGACCAAGTGCTGGTAATAAAGAGAAACAGCTGTTCTGGAAAATGGTTTAGCAAGGTCTTATAAATTAAGAAATATACTTACTATATGACCCAGCAATCCCACTCTTAGATAAACTAGGGAAATGAAAATTTATGCTCACATAAAAACCTGTGCACAAGTCCTTATAGCACTCTATTCAAAACCACCAAAAATTATAATTAATTTAAATATCCTTTAAGGGGTGAACAGATAAACATGTGGTAGATCTGCTGTGATGGTTAATCTTAATTGTGTAAGCTTGATTGGCCTGGGATCCACCCAAGGGATTATTAAAGCACACTTCTGTGTGTGTCTGGGTGAGTCGT
Organism: Erethizon dorsatum; assembly: GCA_028451465.1. Lineage (NCBI taxonomy): Eukaryota > Metazoa > Chordata > Mammalia > Rodentia > Erethizontidae > Erethizon > Erethizon dorsatum. Next base: position 45,565,263 of record CM051842.1, read on the forward strand.
GGAAGTGTGACTTTGGGAACTATAATTTGTCCCTGGCCCCATTCTCTCTTGTACTGTTCTGCTTCCCAGCCCTCATGAACTAAGCACCTTTGTTCTACCATGCCTTCCCTCCACCATGTTTCTGCCTTGGAGCCAGCCAACCACGGACTGAATCCCCTGAAATCATGAGCCACATTAAACCTCTCAAATTTTGCTGGGTGTGGTGGTACATGCCTTTAATCCCAGCACTAGGGAGGCTGAGGCAGGAGGACTGCCATGAGTTTGAGACCAGCCTGGGCTATATAGTGATTTCAAATCCAGCCTGTATTACAAAGTAAGACCCTGTCTCAAAAAACCAAAACCAAAAAAGAAAAAAAGAAAGAAAAAGAAAAAATAAACCCCCTCCATTTAAAAATTGTGGGTGTCAGGTAGTGTGTCCCAGTGATAGGAAAGCTAACTAATATACCCATGCAGTGAATATTACTCAGCAATAAAAAGGAATGAATTATTAATATATGTAACAAGCAATTATTTAGAAGACTCTCAAAGGCATTATGTTAAATGAAAGAAGGCATTCTCAAAGGATTATATACCGCATGATTCTATTCATATAATATTCTCTAGAAGACATAACTATAATGACGGAGAACTGGTGCTTACTGGGATTACAGCTGAGTTTGGAAATCATTACAAAAGGATAGTATGAGAGATATTTTGAATAATACAACTGTTCTGTAACCTGAATGTGATGGTAGTTACATAAATCTCTAACTGGTAAAAATCCCGAGAACTGTACATACATACACAAAAGTCAGTTTGAACATTAATTTAAAAAATAAAAGCAGAAAACTCAAGAGCTTCACATATCATCAAATTGTTAAAAATAAAACTAGTTTATTTTCATAATTTTTAGTTTCATTTTATAAAACAAAACCAAAGTTCAGCCATTTCTCCCACTATTATCAGTGAAATTTTAATTCTTATTTTATTTGGACTCATCTTACGTAGTCTTTTTCATTACCCATTTTATCCTTTACTAAGCAGAGCCTCCTTTATATTAAAATATAGATGGTGTCACACACCTGTAATTTCAGCTACCAGGGAGGTGAGGCAGGAGGATTGAAAGTTTGAGGCCAGTGTGAACAACTTAGTAAGACTGTCTCAAAAGAAAAAGGGAGGGGGCCGGTGAGATGGCTCAGCAGCTTAAGCGCCTGCCCGGCAAGTGCGAGGGCCCGAGTTCGACTCCCGGAACCCACATACGAAAAAGAGGCCGGTGATATCGCTCAGCGGCACGGGTGCCTCCTGGTGCGCGAGGTCCTGAGGTCGACCCCCCGGTACCCACAAAAAAAAAAAAAAAAAGAAAGAAAAAGGAAGGAGGATCAGTGGTAGAACTCTTGCCTAGCATATGCAAAGTCCTGGGTTCGATCCCCAGCACCACAAAAAAAAATAAATAAATAAATAAATAAAAAAGACTACAAGGAGATATGCCCGAGTGTTGACTATACCAAGTTGTCTCTGGATAACGAGACTTTTAAGTTACTTGCTTTCTTTATTTTCTGAGTTTTCCAGAATGGGCTAGTATTACTTTAATTATCAATAGAAAACAAGTATAAAAAAAAGCCTTTCGATCCAGATCAACTAATCCAGATTTCTAAAAGAAAATCTAGCTAGGAGGAAAGAAGTTAGGTATCACAGAAAATAGGAGACTTGCTAGTTTTGCTGGAGAAGTTAAGCAAACTGGTAACTCTTAGGAAGAAGGCTAGCTCACCTGAGACTGTTTGAAAACATCCTTCCCAACAACATCGAGGTTTGAAGGGTCTTTGATGGAACTAACATACTCAGAAACAGCCTTGATCACCACATCACAAGGTGGAAGAACAAGCTGATGAGCTCGCACCTAAAAAAGGGAAAAAGTTAAGGGACACTGATATTAAAGACGAATTACTGAGAAAGAATGAGGTGGGGATGAGATAAGGAATGCAATTTCAGTAAATCCACTAAAAATACTTTTTTTTTTTTGTGGGTACCGGGGGGTCGACCTCAAGACCTCGAGCGCCAGCAGGCGCCTGTGCCGCTGAGCGATATCACCGGCCCCTTTTTCGTATGTGGGTTCCGGGAGTCGAACTCGGGCCCTCGCGCTTGCAAGGCAGGTGCCTATGCCGCTGAGCCATCTCACCGGCCCCTAAAAATACTTTTTTAAAAAATACTTTCCCACCTAATTTTCAGTACAGAATACTTGGGAAAGACTGAAAAAGTATACAGACAAAAAAACATATCTGCAGTACGCCCACAGAGATAACTATTGTTTTATGAGACTGTCATAATTAATCAGCTCTATTTCAAGAGACATTTTGTTTTGTTTTGTTTGAGACAGGGTCTCACTGTGCAGTTCAGGCTGGCCTTGGACTCACTATGTAGCCCAGGCTGGCCTCGAACTCGTGGCGATCCTCCTGCCTCAGCCTCCCGAGTGCTGGGATTACCACGCAAGAGACATTTTGGCTGATTCCAATTTTTTGCTATTAAAAGTAATATTGTGTGGCTGGTGTGGTGGTGCACACCTGTAATTCCAGCACTCAGGAGGCTGACGCAGGAGGATCGCCATGATTTTGAGGCCAGCCTAGGTTACATAAGTGAGTCCAAGGCCAGCCTGCACTACATAGGGAGACCCTGTCTCAAAAAAAAAAAAAAAAAAGTAATGTTATAATATGTGGACAATCTTTGGATACTGATTTGAACTAACAACAAAAAGGCCTTTTTGAGACAATTAAGAAAACCTGAAAATGGAGTGGATATTAAGATGATACCAAGAGATTACTATTAATTTTGTTAGAAGTGATAATGGCAGTATGCTTATGTAAGAAAATTAAGTATTTTACAGATGTATGCTAAAGAATGTGGAAATGTAACAACTTGAGGTTTTGCATTTGCTTCAAAATACATTATTAGCAACAACAAATCACAGCAAGTGTGGCAAAATCTTGATAACCAGAAGATGTAATGGTAACACTATATTATTATATTATTTTCTCTACTTTTGAGATGCATAAAAATTTTTTGAAACTTTTTTGATACTGTGATGAAATGTAGGCATGATTTATTGCCCATTTTCCAATTATTTAAACTTCCTCAAACTGCAGTTACTGAGTCAAAGGGTATAAACTTCCTAAAAGCTTTTGATAAAAACTGTTTTGTACCTTTCATTTCTTCAAAAACTTTTACTGCATGCATACTATGTGAAAGGCACTGTCCTAGCTAGTACCAGGGACACAGCAGTGAAAAAGAAAGAAAAAAAATCCTTGCCTAAGTGAGAGGTTAAATTTTAGTGTAGATGTGTTGGGATCAGGTGAGGGAAGAGAAACTAAAGAAAAAGGAGCTGGGTGTGGTGGTGTGCACCTATAATCGCAGCATTCTGGGAGGCTGAGGCAGGAGGATCGAAAGTTCCCTGCCAGCCTGAGCAACTAAGAGAAACTCTCAAAATAAAAAATGGGCTAGGGATGTAGCTCAGTGTGAAGGCCCTGTATTCCATCCCCAGTACAAAACACACACATAAATAGGCAAAATGTAGTGTGCTAGTGTAGATAAGTCCTATTAAGAAAATGTAACCACAGAAAGGGCGACAAAACGCAAGCACACATATGGGTACAGCTGTGTATGTGTTGCATATAATTATAAATGCAATAATCAGAAAAATCATTATCAAGAAAGTAACATTTGAAAAAAATTCTAGGAGCAAGAAAATGGCTATGTGAGAGAAGAAAGCATTTCACATAGAGGGAATCGTAAGTAGAAAGGCTCCAAGAGTGAGGGAAAAAGAAATAAGAAAGAAGAAATATGAGATTAAAAATATAACAGGGGGCCAGACAGTAAAGAGGTTTCTAGGCTGTGGTAAGAAGGATTAGATGAGTGACATGAAGAGTCACTGGAAGATTTTAGAGAAGTGACATGTTCTGATTCTTTTTAAAGGTTCACTGTGCTGTTATATTGAGATTAGTTGGGGGAGGGGGGAGATTAAGCAGAAGACAAATGATTAGCAACCTATTATAATAATTCTGGCAAGAATAATGGTGACTCAACCAGGGTAGCAGTAACAAAAATGGTGAGAAACAGATATGTTTTTAAAGAGAGAAGTGGTAGGGTTTTTTTTTTTTCTTCCAGTTCCGGTGATTGAACCTAGGGCCTTGCACTTGCTAGGTACGTGCTCTACAATGAAGCTACATCCCTACCCCCTTTTATTTTATATTTTGAGACAGGGTCTCACTAAGTTGCTCAGGATGGCCTGGAACTTTTGATTCTCCTGCCTCAGCCTCCAGAGTAGCTATAATTTTAAGAATATGCTGCCGTACCCAGTTTGATGCAATTTGCTGGACAAATGAGATGTGGGATGTGGGAGAGAGGGAAGTCAGGATGATGCCAAGGTTTTTAGCCTAAAAAACTGGAAGGATGAAGCTGCCATTAAGGAAAATGAGGATAGTTGTATGAGGAGCAGGCTTACAGGAAAGATTAGAGGTTTCCACTGGAAATACTGAGATGCCTGTTAGATATGTAAAATGTTTAACAGACAGATATGGTATTAGAATTTGGGGTTCAAAGGAGCAGTCAGAGCTAGAGACACAATCTTAAGAGTCATCAATGGACAGATGATTTTAGGACATGAGACTGCATCAATCATACCTGTAGATAGAAGAGAAGAGACCCAGGATAGAACTCTGGAACACTCCACAGTTAAAAGTTAAAAGCAGCTACAGAGACTGAAAAACAGCAGTCAGTGAAGTAGACAGGAAACCAGAAGAGACTACTGTCCTTAAAGCCAAGTGAAGAATTAATGAATGTGTCAAATGCTGCCAATTGGTCAAGTAAGATGAAAATGGAGAGCTAGCCACTGGGTTTACTAACTTGAGGTTACTGTTGACCTTGTCGAGGGCAACTTCAATAAACCAGATTGAAAAGAGACTAGGGGAAGAGGACAGTAAGCAGCTTAAGTGCTATATAGACAAAACTGTGCAAAGGTGCACATATGTAATTGCAGTTCTTCAGGAGGCTGAGGTAAAAGGATCACAAACTCAAGGCCTGCCTGGGCAAGACAGCAAGACCCTGTATCAAAATAAAATAAGAAGCACAGGGACATAGCTCAGTAGTAGAACTCTTGCCTAGCGCAACAACCTGAGTTCAATCCTCAGTACTACAAATAAATAAATGAGTAAATAAATAAATAAATAGTAAAAATGCAGCAGTAGTTTGGGTGGGGAGGAATGAGGTCAGGAGTGAGTTTTTTTTTTTAATAGATACATACATCAGATGTGATGATGCATGCCTATAATCCCAGTACACAGGAGGCTGAGGCAGGGGGATTGTGAGTTTGATGACAGCCCGGGCTATCGTGAAACAGCAAGTTAAAGAGCAGCCTACATAGAAGCTGTCTCAAAAAAAAAAAAAAAAAAAAAAAAAAGCCAGGTATGGTGCCACATGCCTGTAATCTAGCACTTTAGGAGGCTGAGACAGAAGGATCACAAGTTCAAGCTCTAGCAGGGCAACTCAGCAGCTAAGCAAGACTTTGTCTCCAAATGAAACATAAAAAAACGGCTGGGGATATAGCTAAGTGAGAAGGCCATGAGTCTATTCCCCAGTACTGTAAAAACAAATAATAAAAAGAAAATGGATGCATGCTTATACATTTGATGAAAAAGAATCAATTAAGATGGAAAAATGGATGATGTAGGAAAAAGGGGAAGAATTGCTTAAATTGGCAAAAGAGGATGCTGGAGGGGTTGGCCTTTGATAGGAACATAGACAGGTCATCCACAGTTAACAGCAGGCAGGCAGAGCATGTGGGTTCACAGATACATGTAGGTGAGGTCTGGGAGCTGATGGAAGTTCTCTATGTACTGCTTCCATCTTAACAGGAAGTAAGGTCACGGACAATGGGTAAGCAAATGAGAAAGAAGAATTAGAGGCTGGAAGAAAGAGGTGAAGGTATGAAATAGTCATCTAGAAAAGTGAAAGAGGGAATGAAATATAATCACCAACTTATACTACCACCAGAGGTGTAGGAGGGTATCAGTCTTGCCATAGACTTGACAGCGGTAGACCAATGTTTCAATATTTGCTAAACTGTTAATAAAAAAAAATCACACTGCTCATTTTATTTACATGCATGATCACTGGTGAGGTGAATATCTACTCATATTATTGGTAGCTATATTTCCTCTTTGTGAATTTCCTTATTCTGTCCTTTGTTCATTATTTCATTATTGGTGCATTAGTATTTTTCTTCAGAGATGTGTATTAATTCTTACTATATTAAAGGTATTATTACAACTAAGGTTTTTTTTCTTTTTGAGACAGGATCTCACTATAATTCAGGCTGGTCTTAAACTCACTATGTAACCCAGGGTAGCCTTGAACTCATGGCAATCCTCCTGCCTCAGCCTCCTGAGTGCTGGGATTACAGGCGTGCACCACCACGCCTGGCTACAACTAAATTTTTTATGTGTGTGAAATATTTTGAATCTAATGAAAGATAATTATTCCATCAAGCTCCAATCACAACCGGACATCCCCTAATCTGTACAAGAAGGAAGTAGGGGCACATTACCTTAAGTGATGCAAGAGGATGTTCTGGTCCTAAAAGGCTCCAGTGAAAAGCAGCCAGATCCTCATCTGGAAGAATGTGGTTACCTACAAAGTATATTTGTCATTTATTGACTGTACAAATGTTTTCTTAGAGACTCCAGGCCATAAAAAGAGTCCTAGTAGAGAAAATGACCAAGTAATTCACATAGGCCTAGATTCTTAATGTAATAATTACAGAAGCTGTGTGCTGACTCCTACTATGTATCATATGCATTACTGAGATTGAGACAAGTTTGGTGACTTGAACCAAGATAGGCCCACACCAGATTACAAAGCTAGGACTGTCTGACTCCAAAGCCTGTGCTATTTATTACCTTATCACCTAATCATGCTGCCTTTTATAATGAAAACCACCAAATTACTGACTACCTAGTAAGTGCTGAATATATATATTTTATATATCTCATTTCATTTAACTTCATCAATAATACTATGAGGTATTATTATTCCTATTTCATAGATGAGCAAACTGAAATGGGCAGTTTGACTTCAGTGAAATACACAAGCCCTAATTCCAAAACTTGTGTTGATTCTACTAGATTATCAAATTTTTTTCCTTTGGGATTTATACAGCAGAGGTCACATCTGAGACAGATATTAACATTCATGCTGTCAGTACTTGAAAAACAAATTTGAAACATAATGAGCCATCTATATTTACTTTGAAATAGATCTTAAAAACATAAATGGATGGATAGAGAAATGGATAGATATTTGATAAAGCAAGTATGGTAAAATGTTAATGGAAGAATATAGGTAGTAAATAAAAGGTTTTTTACTGCAAAATTCTTTCAATTTTACTGCATGTTGGAAATTTTTATAATACTAACACAAGAAACAAAAAAACAATCAACAATTTGTGTTTCTGATCTAAATTTAGACACTGGCGAAGAAATGTGAATGATCTGAGTGGGGAACCAAAGTTGTCTAGGATTAGTGAAATATTTGGCCTAAGATATACCCTGCGTACAACAGTTATGAAATATAATAAAAGAAAGTTTTATAGCCAAGGGTGGTGGCATATGCATGTCACCCCAGCACTTGGGAGGTGAGGCAGGAGGATCATCCCAAGTTTGGGGCCAGCCTGGGTTACCTAGAGAATTCAAGGCCAGCCTGAACTACATAGTGAGGCCCTGTCTCAAAAACAAAAACAAAAAAACACACACACACAAAAAAAAAGCCAATGAAGAAGTTTTATAAGAATCCAAATAATGTTCTGTAATATCCTGCAACAATCCATAAAACAAACATGCTGAGTTTTAGACTAGTCTATTAAGAAGCCCAAACTCCTGCTGAGTTTTCTACAGCAGTTTTGGGCATTAGGACTTTTAAAAGACAATGACAGGTTAAATTACTCTAGTCCTCATCCCTTAACAATGGAAGAGGAAACTAACAATCACTGGCTTCCCTCCTTTGAAGCACTTACCTAACAGTGCAGCAAATATGGGAAAATTCATGCGCTTCAGGCCCAGTTGCTTGGCCACCTCCTGCATCAGGAATTGGTTGGTAGTGAGGTTCTTCCCATTCCAGCTCAACTTCAGAGCATGGGAACTGTAGTAAGAGGAAATATTGTAGAGAGCATACTCAGAGTCATGGGCAAGAAGGCCATGGAAGCCATTTTCCCTGAAAAAAGCAACCACTTCCAAATGGTGATCTTCAAGGCTCTGGAAGACCTAGGAGAGAAAAAGACCATGTCATGCCACCGAAATGGATCTGCATTTGGTTAGAAGTCACAAAGGCTACTAACTACATTCTATAATTGGTGAAATTTAAGATTACATGTGGCCAATAGGACTCCTATAAACAAAAACAAACAAAAGCCACCTCCCCCTGGAACTTGATTATTCCTATAAATGTAGACAGAATTTTTTTAACTGTTTTTTATTAGTACATATCTGTCATACATATTGATCACATTCATCATAAATAATTTGTACCTGTACATAATATATCTTGCTTCTTTTCCCATTCCCCTATTTAAAAAAGCTTTGTTTTCCATTTTCTCCTTCTTTTTCCCTTTCTTCCCTTACCCCTCCCCCCTCCCTTGTTCCCCTTCCCATTTGAACAAGTTCTTCCTACTTCCTACTTCTTCTATCCTCCATTTTGCTCATTTACCCTTTCAGTTTCTCACACAAGAGAAACAATGCAACATTTAAACTTGTATGTCTGATTTATTTCACTTAAGATTATGGTCTTGAGGGGCATCCATTTTCCTACAAATGACTCAAGTTTATCCTTCTTTATGGCAGAGTAGCACTCCATTGTATATAAGTACATTTTCTTTATCCATTCATCTATTGATTGGCATATGGGCTGTTTCTAAGATTTAGCTATTATAAATTGTGCTGCTATAAACATGGGTGTGCATATATCACTGTGGTATGGTAGTTTTACCTCTTTCAGGAAGATAGCAAGAAGGGGAATAGCTGGTTCAAATGAAACCTCTAGTTTTAGTTTTTTGAGGAATCTCCACACTGATTTCCATGGTGGTTGCACCAGTCTGCACTCTCACCAACAGTGGAGAAGGGTTCCTTTTTCCCCACAGCCTCGCCAGCATTTGATATTGGTTGATTTCCTGATGATAGTCATTCTTTCTGGGGTGAGATGGAATCTCAGTGTTGTTTTAATTTGCATTTCTCGAACGTCCAGTGACATTGAGCATTTTTTTTATATGCGGGTACCAGGAGTCGAACTCAGGACCTCGCGCTTGCCAGGCAGGTGCTTATGCTGCTGAGCTATATCACCGGCCCAAGCATTTTTTAATATATTTATTTGCTGTTTGTACTTCTTCATCTGGGAAGTATCTATTTTAGATGCCCATTTTTGGATTGGGTCTTTAAATCTGGGGGGTCTGATTGTTTTTAGTTCTTTATATATTCTAGATGTTAGTCCTTTGTATGAGGAGTGACTGGTAAAAACTTTTTCCCATTCTGTAGGTTGTCTCTTCACTCTGTTAGTGGTTTCCTTTGCTATATAAAAGCTTTTTAATTTTGATATGATCCTAACTGTTGAATTCAGAACTATTTCCTGTGCATGTGTTCACTCAAATGTCCAGGTTTTTTTTTTTTTTTTTTTTACTTCTTTCATGAAACCTGATGTGAGGCTCTTCAAAACCAGAATACCGGGCAGGCATTGTGATGCATGCCTATAATTCCAGTTCTCAGAGACTTTGACAGGAGTGATTGCCACAAGTTTGAGGTCAGCCAGGGCTACATAGTAAGTTCAATGCCAGCCTGAACTACATAGCAACACTCTGTCTCAAAAACAAAAACCAGAATGCTGAAATGAACACAATACATATTACTTAGGTTTCAAATAGTGACAGAAGAGACCTGTGTTAGAAAAATAATAAAGCTATTATTTATTGTTAACCTGTACTATATGCCACATAGTCTACCCACATTAGTTCATCATCAGAATAGCCATGGTGAGGTACATGATTAAAAAAATGTAGACATGAAAATAGACAGCTAGTTAATTCAGTGACTTTTTAAAAAATTCTTGCTCTATAATACTGTGTCTCAAAGAAACCTGCCCCCACCAGGAGCATCTTACATCACAGGGTACTCATAAGGTATATTTCCAACAGAGGTCAGAAACTTTACTCCATTTCAGAATGAGGAAAGTAAGGCTGCAAGAGGTTGATTGCCCCTAAAATTGCATAATGAGTGATTGGCCCAATAGATTTCAAACTCAGGCTGATCTGACTCCAGAATATGCACTTTCCAGTGTACCAGGCACTTTCCTAGAGAGCACAATTTTTTCTTTTTATGAAACAGAGACAGACACTTAAGTACCCTTCCTTTATATTCCTCTATTGCTACACTTGAAGAATACCAAAGTTATCCATATACTGGCTCCTCCAGACTAAGTTCTTTTTTTATTAATTAAGTTTATTGGTACATTTTAGGTATACATAATGATCACACTCATTACAGGGAATTTGTACCTGTACATGATATAACATGATTCTTTTTTTTCCCATTCCCCTCCCCTCCCTTCAACCCCTCTTCCCCTTACTTACAAAAGCTTTGTTTTCATTTTTTCTTTTTTTTCTCATCTTTTTTTTTCTTTACCCTTCCTCCCTTTCCCCCTAAAATATTTTCTATACAGGTAGTCTGATAGCTTAGATACATTGGATAAAGAAGTGACTCACATCCTAAGCAGGATGGTGTGAAAATTCATCACATTACTGAAAAGAGTACATTATCTTAAATGTATGAATTATGTGTAGAGTTTTCTATTTAATATTTTTGGACTACAGGTAAACACAGGTAACTGAAACCATGGATAAAGGGGTGCTACTGTATCTCCTTTTAAAGACAGTGGATAAGACAGTAAGGCTCACAAGTCAAGGAACTTGACCAAAGTCCCAGAATTAAAATGTGAAGCTGGTCAATAAAGACATGAAGATACACTCAACATCATTAGTCTTTTTTTTTTTATATGAGGGTATCGGGAGTCAAACTCAGGACCTCGCGCTTGCCAGGCACGCGCTTATGCTGCTCAGCTATATCACCGGCCCAACATCATTAATCTTTAGAGAAATACCTATCGAAACCACTTAACACTAGCTGCATATGAAGAATTTTTCATTATGGAAATTTTTAAACATACAAAGAACATGGTTTAATGAACCCCCATGGTAGCATTATCTAGTTTCAACTGTTAGCAATGTTAAACCACTCTTGTTTCATCTATCTTTCCCCCCTTTTTACATATTTTTAAAAACCACAAAAAATTTAGCATTCTGCTTTGTTTCTATGAATTCGACTACTTCATACAGCTCATAAAATGGAATCGTATTGTGTTTGTCCTTTGTGACTGGCTTATTTCATTTAGTATAATATGCTCTAGATGAATCCAAGTTGTAGCACATAATATAAATTTCCTACTTTCTGATTTTGTCTATTTTTTGTGATACTGGGGATGGAACCCAAAGCCTTCACACTGAGCTATATCCCCCAGCCCTTTTTATTTTTTTGTCTTTTTGAGACACTGTGCAATTCAGGCTGGCCTTGAACTCACAGCGATCCTCCTGCCTCAGCCTTCCGAGTGCTGGGATGACAGGTGTGTGCCACCACACCTGGCCCCTTTTTATTTTTGGAGACAGGGTCTTGCTATGTTGCTAGGTTGCCCAGGCTGGACTCCAACCTGTGAGTCCCTTGCTTCAGCCCCCCAGAGTGCTGGGATTATAGGTGTGTGTCACCATGTCTGGCTGATTTCTTCCATTTTTAAGGTTGAATAATATTCCACTGTGAGCCTGTACCACATTTTGAGTATCCATTCATTTACTGATAGACATATTGGCTGCTTTCAACTCTTGGATATTGTGAATGATATTGTTATAAACATGAGTATGGAAATTTTTCTTTGAAATTCTCCTTTCAACTCTTTTAAATAAATATCCCTGAAGGGGATAGGTCTAGGTCTATTTTTAATTTTTGAGGAAACTATACTGTTTCCAATAGTGGTTGCATCATTTTGTATCACAAGTGTTACAGTTTTCCCCCATCTTGAACATTTCAACATGCATTTTTTTAAGAGTAACTATCCTACTGGGTGTGAAGCTCACTATGGTTTTGATTTGCATTTTTCTGAGAATTAGTGATGTTGAGCATCTTTTCATATACTTATTAGCCATTTTTGGCATATTTTTAAAGCAAATTCCAGATATCAAATCACTCATAAATACTTCATTATTTATCTCTCAATAAGGACTTTAAAATAACATAAGCATAACACCATTATTACACTCAATAAAATTAACAAAAAAAAAAAATTTTTGTGGTAGTAGGAATGGAATCCAGGACCTCGTGTGGGCTGGGCGAGCTTTCTAGCACTAAGCTACATCACCAGCCTTTTTTATTCTATTTTGAGGTAAGATCTTGATAAGTTGCTCAGGCTGGCCTTGAACTTGTGATCCTTCTGCCTTAACCTCCCAAGCAGCCAGAATTACAGACATGCACCACCACGCCTGGCAACAATAGCTTCTTAATATTAATAATATCCAGTCCAAATTTAATTTTCCATGACTGCTCCAAAATGTCTTTGATAGTTGGTTCATTCAAATCAGGGTCTACACATTGTCCACATGCTGCATACGGTTGATATAGCTCGCAAGTGTCTTAAGTAGTTCCCTTCCTGTTACGCCATTTATTTGTTGAAAGAATACCTCATTTTTTTTTCCTTTTTTTGGTTTTTTGAGAGAGGGTCTTGCTAAGTAGCCAGGCTGCCCTCAAGCTCATGGCAATCCTCCTGCCTCAGCCTCTCGAACGCAGCCACTACAGGTGTGTGACACCGTGCCCAGCTAATTTTTTCAATTATCAAAATAATATACATTATTCAACAAATGGTATGGGGATAACTGCAGAATCATTTGAGAAAAAAATGTAGATCTATATCTCACACTTCAACCAGGACAACCATAAAAATAATAGAAGACATCATATAATCACAAAGTAGGGAATGTTTTTAAGTACAGCCCCATGCCACATAATCTTTCAGTCAATGATGAATCATATATATATGGGTGGTCTCATAAGGTTATAAAGAGGCTGAAAAGTTCCTATAGCCTCATAATATCATAGCTGTCTTAACATCATAGCATAATGAATTTTTTACAAGTTTATGGTGATGATGCAAACAAACCTACTGCAAAGCTGTGCGTGATGGCACACACCTGTAATCCCAGCACTTAGGAGGCTAGGGTAGGAGGATTGTAAGTTCGAGGCCAGCCTGGGCTACATAGTGATTTCGAGGCCAGCCTGAGCTACACAGTGAGACCCTGCCTTAAAACAAACAAAGAAACAAAACAAAACAAAACAAAAAAACCTACTGCACTTCCAGTCATATAAAAGTATAGCATATACAAATATGTAATAGTATATAATAGTTGGTAATGGTAATAAACACCTATTACTGGTTTATTATTTACTATATCTTTCATCAGAGTTTATTTCTTCTACTTTTAAAAATACTATTTACTATAAAGCTGTATGCAGTGTTATGCCAGCAGCAGCCTCATACATCTTATAGTTACCATGTCTCTTGTTATCATTTTTCCTTATGTTTGATTTAATCTCTTATTGTTTTGCTCTTCATGGGTGTAGGAGCTACAGAGAGACAACAAACACACACGCACACACCATATAGCCTGCGTACATAGGTATGTAGTACTCTATTTAATCTGGGCTACTGCTGAGGTAGGATAGAAGAAATAAAAGATAAGCAGAAAGGAGATAAATCATAACTTAAAATTTGCACTTTGTAAGACTGCAACTTCCAGGACTTAGCTGAAGTAGCCCAAAACAGCCCCAGGCCAACATTCCTTGGCTAGATTTACACCTCTTCCCTACCAGACCCATTACTAAAAGCCCATAAATTGGCTCAATTAAGAAAATAAGGTATAGGAGCCAGCCCTAAGATAAGGTCTGTCCCGGTGTCAACAGTCCTTGGTCAGATTTACACTCCTTCCCTGCCAGACCCAACAGTAAAAGGCCACAAATTGGCCCAAGTAAGAAAGTAAACACGGGCCAGTGATATGGCTCAGCAGGCATAAGCACCTGCCTGGCAAGCGTGAGGTCCTGAGTTCAACTCCTGGTACCCGCATAAAGGAGAAAAAAAAAAAGCCAGTGAGATAGCTCAGTGGCATAAGCGCCCGCCTGGCAAGCACGAGGTCCTCAGCTCGACCCCCGATACCCACAAAAAAAAAAGAAAAAGTAAACAAAAGTCTGCATGAATCCAGAGAATGTTTAAATCACCTATTTAAAACAAACAAATAAACATGCCTATCAGGCTGGTACCCTTTTGAAGGGGAAGATGGGTGGGTACTTTTTTCCATAGCTTTTCATCCCCTCAAGAAAAATATAAATGTACTCAGTTCTAAAATGAACACTTACACTCCCTTTTTGAGTGTGTCCTGTACTCTCTGTCTTTGCCTAACAAACCCTACTTGTGTCTCTTTCTCGCATGTTCTGAAAATTCTTTTTCTGCAATGAGAGTCAGCAAGCCTGCTACAGTGGGGTGGGTTAAATTGGGGAAACTCAGACACAGACCAGTGACAGTATCTTCAATGATGCTCGCATAACAAAATCACTTAATGACAGTTCTAGAACATATCCTTCTCACTAAGCAACACACGACTCTATAAAAGAAAATATGAGCTGAGCGTGGTGGCGCACGCCTATAATCAGCATTTGGGAGGCTGAGGCAGGAGGATCACTGTGAGTTCCACAGCTGGGGCTCCATAGTGAGTTCAAGGCCAGCCTGAACTACATAGCAAGACCCTGTCTCAAACAAACAAACAAACAAACAAACAAACAAATAAATGAAAACAAATCTGCAACACAAAAGGAAAAAAATCAATTCTCTTAAGTAGATAAAAATCAAACATTTCCACACTATGAATGCATAAATTACTGGCTGAATAAGAAAACAAATCAAACTTATTTCTGCTTGTGAAAATGAAGTTGAAGTAAACTCAAAAAACAAGTGACAAATTGCAAAAACTTTGAAACTCATAGCAGTGGGCCAATTTCCTTAATGGAGAAGAAGGGAGGAAAAAACTAACAATCCAAGAGAATATTTCACGAGAAAGGAAACACAAATCAATCTTAAGCATATAAAAAGATGATCAAACTCACCCATGGTGAAAAGTACAAATTAAAACAATAATGAAACATGTTAGCTCACATAGAAGATGAGAACACAACATATTGGTGAAAGAAATAGCCACTAACAAATATTGCTGGTACGAGTATAAATGATAGAATCTCTAGGGAGCATAATCTTGCAAGATCTTTCAAAATTACAAACACACATGTGCTTTGACTCAGCAACTGTGCTTTCGGGGATTTATCTTTTACATATGTAAAGCACTCATAACAACAATGCAAGTGCTCGAAGTGTGAGCAATTGCTTTGCAAGTATTATCATACAGAATATTCGCTGCAACAGCATTTGCAACAATTTATAACTAAAAACCACCGAATTCATTCCACATCAATAAGGGACTAGTTAAATTATATGTGTAGAGTAGTATCGAACCATAAAAATAACAAAACTCTGTGTATACATGTAGAAAAATTACTGAGCTATATGTTAAAAAAGCAAGGTATGGAGGCTGTGGATGTAGCTCAGTGGTAAAATACATGTTTAGTATGTGCAAAGCCCTGGGTTCAATCCCCAGAATAAAAAATATATACAAAAATGAACAAAGGGGTAGAATATTATATACAGACTACTATATAAACTTTTAAAAGGTACATATTTTTGTGTATGTATCATGCATATAATAGATATTTATATGAATACATGCCTGTATTTGCTTTGTGTGCATGTGTGTGTGATGCTGGGGATTGAATCCAGGGCTTTCCACATGCTAAGTGTGTATTCTACCACTGAGCTATACCCACAGCCTTGTATTTGCTTTTATATGCAGAGTATATCTGAAAGAATATACAACAAATTGATAGTATTGATCACTTCCAGGAAGGGTAATTTAGTGGCTGGGTACAAGGGTACAAGGGTGGAAAGACTATTTATTTTTTTTGGAAAGATTATTTTTAACCCATACATTCTTTTGTATGTTTTGACTATTTGTACCATGAATTGTAATACTTATCCAAAAGACAGGCTGGGGATGTAGCTCAGTGGTAGAGTACTTGCCTAGTATGGATGAGGTCTTGGGTTCAATGTGCAGCACCCCCACCCCCCACAAAAAAGGATAAATTACAGCTGAATAAAAGCAGAACATATAACGGGTGAAAAATCAAACAACATAGAAGAGTGTACGGTGAAAAGTCCTCATTCCCTGTAGGTAACAGCTGTTTTAGGTCTCTCCCCTAAAAAGGCTGATTCTGTGCGTCTCCAGGGTCAGTCTGTAAAGCTATTTTTAACAGAAATCCCACAGAGAATCCCACAGGATTCTCATGATGAGGCAAGTTTAAGAAGTATTTCTCTAGTCAGATCACACAGCATGGCCATTTATTCCTAGCAAAATACAATCTAGAGTGGAAGTTGGCTGTTAAATATTGACCAGGGAAGCCAGGTGTGATGGCACATGCCTGTAATCCCAGCACTTGGGAGGCTGAGGCAGGAGGATTGCCATGAGTTTGAGGCCAGCCTGGGCTACATAGTGGGTTCAAGGCCAGCCTGAACTATATATAGCAAGACCCTGTCTCAAAAAAAAAATCAATAAATCATTCAATAAATAAATATTGGCCAGGGCAAAGAGAATGAGGTTTCTAGCCACAATGACCCTCACAATAGGAAGCATCATTGCTCCATTTACACATTTATGATGACTGCTACCACCTGTATGCATGCAGTCTTCCTGTGCCTGGCCCAAAGTGGTCCAGTTTAGTTGTTAATCTTACAATTTTCTAAGAGGGTAAGATGATTTAGGGGAGATTAAATCATAACATATCCAAATAATCAGAAAAGCAGCACATTTGAGTTTTAAAGTGAGATATGTATTGGGTTTGGTGGCACATGCCTATAATCCCAGGACTCAGAAGGCAGGAAGATCCCTGTGAGTTCCAGGCTAGCCTAAACTACACTGAGAGACCCTGTCTGAAAAACAAAAACAAACCAAAAAAAAAAAGTGAGATATGAAATTCTTAACAATTGCCTATAGCTTTTAATTGCTGGTTCACCATTCAGTTCAATGAATATGAATTATAGGCCAACCCTGTGCCAGAATGCAGAAAGCACAAAGTAAGACACAAAATGCATGGGGAGTTACAAGCAAAGGGTGCCATGGGAACACAGAGGAAAGGCACCTAACTAGTCAATAGGGTAATGTTTTTTAGAGAAGTGTCACCTATTTATTTTTGTTTTTTGAGACAGGGTCTCACTATGTAGTTCAAGTTGGCCTTGCACTCACTATGTAGCCCAGCTTGGCCACAAACTTGCAGCAATCCTCCTGCCTCAGCCTCCTGAGTGCTGGAATTATAGGTGTGTACCACCATGCCTAGCATGTCACCTATTTATAAAAATCAGGAAAAAACAGCTAAGAAAAATCTCATGTCTCATTTACATCACAAAGTAGTCCAAGTAGGGGGTGGTGGCGCACGCCTGTAATCCCAGCACTCAGGAGGCTGAGGCAGGAGGATTGCAGTGAGTTCGAGGCCAGCCTGGGCTACACAGGGAGTTCAACACCAGCCTGAACTATATAGTGAGACCCTGTCTCAAAAAACAAAAACAAAATAACCAAAGTGGTCTAAAGCAGTGGCTTTTTGGTTTGTTTTGGAGACAGGGTCTCAGCTCTGTAGTCCAGGCTGGTCCTGAACTCATTACATAGTCCAGGCTGGCCTCAAACTCACGGCCGTCCTCCTAGTGCTGGGATTAGAGGCGTGCGCCACCACTCCCAGCATAGCAGTGGCTTTTAAAACAGGACTTCCCCAGGTGGACACTGGACTAAATAACTGAAGGATCAGGGTTCCTACTTTCTCTTCAACCTGTGCTCATCCCCATTTTATATATTCTATATTTTGGCTCTCAGAAAATTTTTATTTGAAGCATATTTGCTATTAAAAACAAGGAATATTGATAGGATGTTCATTTCAAGAAGAGTGCATTTTTTGTTTTTGAGATACAGTAAGTCCCTGACTTACAAACACGTTCCATTCCAGGAGAACGTTTGTAAGTTGTCGTTAGTAAGTCAGACATAGTGAATTTTATACACCTTTGACAAAAATATACAATGTAAAGCATAAAATGTCCAAACACACACAAAAATACTGTAATTATTGTCACATGTACAGTTACCTTAAAATGGTGGTACAGTACAGTACAACTACACAGCTATTTCCGCAATTTGTTTGAATCTATCAATGTTCGTAATGTGAGGTCTGTTCATATCTGTGAAGATTTGCAACTTCAGTATCTGTAAGTTGGGATTTACTGTGCTGGGGAATGAACCCAGGACTTTCACATGCTAGGCAAGGACTCTGCCATTGAGCTATACCTCCAGGCCCAGGTTCAATTTTCAACCAGTATTTATTACACCAGGCATTGATCTAGGTGTGGGGATGTAGCAGTTAACAAGAGAGAACATCCTATCAGGTGTGGTGGTGCACGCCCATAATCCCAACACTCTGGGAGGCCGAGGCAGGAATATTACAAGTGCAAGCCTAGCCTAAGTATGTAATTGAGTGACTTAGTGAGACCCTGTCTCAAAATAAAAAAAAATAAAAAGGGCTGGGGATGTAGGCCAATATCCAGTATATGAGAAAGAGAGAGGGTGAGAAAATATGAATCCCTGTTCTTGTGGGGCTGACATTGTAGTAATTGATACAGTATTTCAAGATGACAACTGGGCTAGGAGATTTACAACATGTCTCAGTTATCCTTGAAGCCTTGTGAAATGAGTATGATAGCCATTATTTTTCTAAACATAGAAAACTTCAAGTTGAAAAATGTTAATAATTTGGCCCAAAACACACAGCTAGCAATATGGCAGAACTTGGATTGGAACCCAGTGAGGCCTGACTCGAAAATAATGCTTTTTCCATCAAATATGTTGTTTCTCAAATAAAGGCAGCTGGAAAACTGGGCATACATTAATCACAGATCAATTCACAAGTAATAACAATAAACATCAGGGCACAAAGACTAACTAGGCCATTAACCCATTAGTGGTAGAATTATGATACAGCCATCTATGTCTTTAGTACTCTGTCTTGACCACAGAAACAGTTGGGCAAATGCTTGTTATTCAAAGTAACTTCAGACCAGAGGCAGTCCTGCTTTCTAAAGGCAGTAATATTTGACTTCCTTCAGCATGCCCATATTCTGCTGGGATATAAGCTGTACCATCATCTACCATGTTAAATACACTCAGCTGCTATCTGATTATCACAGGTTTCTGTGGTCCACCTTCTCTACCTGTTCTCAAGTACAGTCAAAAAGAAATCACAGATGACAAGGAAGTATCATCTTGTAAGAAAATTCTAGGAGAGAGGCATTATGTGTAAGGCTGCCTTAGCAACAAAAATACTGATGACAAACTTTTTGACTGCAAGGCCTATGTGCCTTGAAGCCTAACTACTGAACAGACAGTCTGAAACTACTATTGATGCAAGTATGCATCACTATGCACTGTGGAATTCAACAACCATTCAGACAAAATTGATCTGAGCCAAATTAAACCTCTCTCCTTTAAAAAAAGACAAATTCGATAATCACAAAGCTAAATAATGTATAAAAAGAACAACATCAAAAACCATAGCCAATTCAAGGGAACATTGATACAGTAGCCTCTCAACTGTAGGGTTTTAAATTATTTACGTGCACATACGTGGTTGAGCCTTTGTCATGAAATGCAGCAATCAAGCTGGAGATAGTAAAATACTGATCCAGTGTTCAGTACACACTATTAAGATGCTAATTCTAATTTGTGAGCACTCAATTTTAGTATACTTAATTACTCTTAGGCTGCTAGGGGCCAGCTCATTTATGTAGGCGAAGCATTCTGTAATGTGAAAGAACCCTAGGAAAAACTAAAGATTTTTTAAAAAATCTGTTGTGGCTCATCTGTGGGCTGGAAACTGTACTTTGACACTAATTTTTGTAATCAGTGACTACAGCTGGAGCTGTTGTATCCAGTGGACCTATGCTCAAATTGAAGTTGTGGGGATAAGTCATGGGTAAGTCACTTAGCTTCTTCATCTGTAAAATGGAGATGTAGCTAATTCCTACACAGTTATAAAACTTATGAATTATTTTTATAAAATACCTGGTATACAAGCTCTGAAAAAGTAGTTATGAAATAATTCAGTCTGTTCTAAAGAGATGATGTCTATGGGACATACTACTGTCTGGAGGTCCTTAGAACTCAAGAGACCAGTAGATATCAGAATAGGCACTTGTTTCACCCAAAGTAAATTTTCAGGATTGAAAAGTCAGGACTGATGAAAGGTATCATTACAAATAAGAGAACAAGAATCCAAGAGAGCTTCTGGGTTATCCCACAAAAGAAGACAAAAACTGCAGAGAAGACAATGATGAGAAATTTCTAAGAGTTCTTGAACCAGGGGCTATGAATGCTTATAGAAAG
Source organism: Erethizon dorsatum (assembly GCA_028451465.1). Taxonomy (NCBI): domain Eukaryota; kingdom Metazoa; phylum Chordata; class Mammalia; order Rodentia; family Erethizontidae; genus Erethizon; species Erethizon dorsatum. Next base: position 45,585,934 of record CM051842.1, read on the forward strand.
TGGGTAGCTAACATGAGTGAATGGAGGAGGCTTCCGGAAATGTGAGTTTTAAGCCAAATATTGACAGGGTGTTAACAGTATATACATGAAATATACAAGGGTTTGCACTGTAAATAAAGAACAAGTTTAAAAATAAACAATTTTGATTATATCTCTTTTTGTACTTTTTTCTCCTTTGACTTGGAACAGGAAGCCTGATGCCTGTATATGCCAAGAGGTCAGCTAGGTCTTATATTTTTATGTTACAATGTGCAGTACAGAGTTTAGTCAAATCCTTTCAGTGGGAGTAATTAATCGGATCCCATTTCATAATGGAAAACAGCTGTTTAGAAATGCAGACATTTCCATTTGTCTCCCCCAACCACTCTATGTGTTCCACAAGAGAAATGGCATGTCAATACTGCATCGCCAGCACTCTTGACTGGGTCTGGATCTAACAGGTGAGTAATGAGTGTTTACTAAGTTAAAGTGAATAAGCCAGGTGTCATGGCACTTGCCCATAATCTCAGCCCTTGGGAGGCTAAGGCAGGATGATTGTTTTGAGTTTGAGGCCAGCTGAGGCTGCACAGTTAAAGGCCAGCATGAACAACAAACATAGTGAGACCCTGTCTCAAAAAACCAAATAAGTAAATGTAGACATTTCCAAACACAAACGTTTTGCATAGTGTTTTTATATTTAAGGTAACTAGTCTTAAAATATTTGTAGAATTTTGGTATCTCAATGGCATCATGATCTATTTTTTAGTACCATAGCAAAGTAATTCAGTATCTCCACCGTAGCTCTTCTTTCAACCTTGAACACTGAGAAAGGCTAACTGAACAAAATTCATTAATTTCCATAAAACACATCAGAGAGCCTTTTCTAGAATTTAAGGCAACTCTATAATTGTGGGAATATAATTATTGGTTTCATTTCTTGGAAACCAATGTCAGCAAAGGAAAATCAGCCAGTTTATCTCTTGCCAAATGAGTTTTGCAAAGGCTTAATTTTGTTAGGAATGCACAAATACAACCACGCACTTGTGAAGGTATTTTTGAACAATCCTGCTTTTATTCAAAGCATCTAGATGAGTTGTAAAGTCAACCAAACAAGTCAAATATCTTATTTGAACCTTCATAAGGGTGCTGAATTTCATCTAGATGCCAAACAAGTCATCTTTTTCAGTATCTTGAGTACTGTGCCTCAACTAAGCCTATCAACCTCCATATAACAATAGGGCAGATTTCCACAACATGCACCTAATAATTCACCAAGCAAAGTATTCAACTCTGGTGCAAATCACAATATTAATCACTAGTTGCTGACCTGATTCATTTTGAAAAAAGTTCAAAATGAATTATTTCAAAATGAATCCTGAGGAATGATATAACAGCTATAAGCTTAGGTCCCTGGAAAGTCTGCTTCAAATAGAAGTTTCCTAAGTCCAACAGTGATTCCATTACATAAGCACTATCTGTAGTAATACAATATTTACTTATTTTGACCAACCAATATTAAAAATTTTAAGACCTGGCTGAAGGTATAGCTCAGTGGCAAAGCACATGCCTAGCACTCACAAGGCCCTGGGTTCCACCTCCAGCACAGGGGGGAGGGGGGACAGAAAAGAAATGAAGAGGTGTTTTGTTGTTTTTGTTTTTTGGTACCAGGAATCGAACTCATGACCTTGCGCTTGGCAGTCAGGTGCTGTGCCGCTAAGCTACATCCCTGGCCTGTTGTTTTTTGTGAGACAGAGTCTCGCTATGTAGTTCAAGCTGTCCTTGAACTCACTACATAGCCCAGGCTGGCCTTGAAGTTGTGGCAATCCTCCTGCCTCAGCCTCCCAAGTGCTGAGATTACAGGCATGTACCACCATGCCCAGCAGAGAGACTTTTATCAACACATAAAATCCACATATTTCTGGTTGTACCTGTGACAGGCTTCAAGCCCACAAAAGTTAGGTTACATCAAAATTCTTAACACCTAAGTTATAACAAGCTGCAGTGATTCTCAAGTGTGGCACAAATGAGAATCTGCTAGAAGCCTTGTTAAATCAGAGTGATGAGGGTTGGGAGAGTAGCTCAGTGATACAGTGCTAGCCTAGCATCCACAAGATCCTGAGTTTGACCACCAGCATATGCGTGTGCGTGCATACACATGTGCGTGCACACATAGACAAAGTAAGACAAGATCTGATGTGCCTCAACCACAGTTTATGAGGCTCAGGGTCTCTCACATGCTGCAATAAAGTTGTTAGCCACAGCTGCAGTCATCTCAAGGCTTGACTTGGGATGGACCTACTTCCAAGCACTCACGTGGCTGTTGGCAGGATTCAGTTCCTTGTGGATTACTGGACTGAGTGCCTCAGTTCTTCCCTGGCTGTTGGTTGGAGGCAGCCCTCAGTTTCTTGTCATGTGGGCCTTTCCATTAGGGCAGCTCACAACATGGGAGCTTGCTTCATCAGAGTGATCAGCCAGGAGAGAGAGAAGTGGGGACAGGGAGAAGTGGGGAGGTAGGGAGGGAGGGGATAGGAGGGAGAAGACAGGAGGGAGGGAGTGGGAGGGAGGGGGAGAGAGAGAGAGACAGCACAAACAAGATGGAAGTCATAGTTTTTTTATAATCTAATGTGGGAAGTGACATCTCACTGCTTTCATTGTAATATGCTCCTTAGAAAAAAAGTCACTTGGTCCAGCCCACATGCTAGAAGGGAGTGGGGAAGGGATTACACAAAAGTGTGAATGCCAGGAGGGGGAATCATCAGGAACTACCATAGAAGATGTCTATTATGAGTTACAAATGGCACTGGGTCACTGTGTCAAGAAGACACCATGGAGTCAGAGGCCAATAAATGAAGACCTTATGGCTAACCTAAAGGAGATAGCCAGTGTAGCCAGAGGATCTGGAATTTTAAAAGTAGCTGGAAAGTCACACATTTTTGCAACATTTTACATTTTTAAAAAGTTGTCAAAAAAAGGACAAAGCAAAAAAAAGTCAACAAATTCATGAAAGAAATGTGTGCATGTGTCATATATGACCTATGGGCTCCCAGTTTGCCAACTTTGCTACAACCTTTGTAATTTCTTACATGGTACAACTGAGTGGGTAAGGGTTTGGGTGTTTCCTATACAAATCCTGGTTCTGCCACTTCTATTGGTTCTGTACCTGAGCCTATGACAAGGGCCAGAAAAAAGATCCTAGGGTCTTATTATACTATATTTTCTTACTTGTCTCCTCTACTAAGAATATGAGCTCCTGGGGGGCAGGGTAGAGTGCCATGTTTGTAACCCTGACCTCAACACTCTTTATCTTACTTCCCTACTTAATTTTTCTCCACAGCAGTTACTATACCACCCAAAATACTACACCTTTTGTCTTTGTTTACTGTCTATCTTTCCCATTAGAAATATAAGCTTCATAAGGTCAGAAATGTTTTAATCTATGATGCATCCTAACAATCTTGAAGTCTACCTAGCACACAGTAGGAGCCTAATACACATTGGTTGAATGAATTCTATTGTTTTGTTTTGAGACAGGGTCTCGTTATGTTGTTCAGGCTGGCCTCCAACTCACTGCAATCCTGCCTCAGCCTCCTGATGCTGGGATTACAGGCATGTGCCACCATGTCCAGCAAATTCTATTGTTTCATAGTACTTAGCACAGCATGCTTAGCACAGACTAAGTACTAAAAAAAATGTTAACTGAACTGAAAAGCATTTATCATCTTGCTAAGAAACACAGAGTGAAATGCAGCAAAAGAATGATGAATAGGGCTGGGGATATAGCTCAGTGGCACAGAGCCTACCTGGCAAGTGTGAGATTGTGAGTTTGATTCCCGGTGCTAAACTAAAAAAAAAAAAAGAATGAGAAATAGATCATGAAGAACCCTGAATATCATTCCATTCTAGCTTTAAGCATGCAATTAAGATGAACAATGTCCTAGCTTTAAGCATGCAATTAAGATGATCAATGTCCATTCTACTTGGCACACAAAATATTTTGGTTGGCTCACAAGATATTTTAGTCAGCTCACCACTCTGGGAGGCTAAAGCAGGGGGATTGCAAGTTTGAGGTCAGCGTAGGCAACTTAGCAAGACTCTGTCTCAAAATAGAAAAATAAAAAGGGTTAGGGAATTAGCTTAATGTGAAGGCCCTGGGTTCAATCCCAAGTACTAAAAAAAAGATATTTTTGGTTAAAGTAATAGTGGTTAGTATTTACACAGCATTTACTATGTGTCATAAAATGTCCTAGCACTTTACATATATTAAATCATTTAGGAGATCCATCATGGTGAATTAGAGCCAGCAGCACTCACAGGATGCCTGAGGATGGAGGACATTTGCTAGGATCTGCAGGTACTCAAAAACAGGGGCCAACAAAAACCCTAGGCATGGTTTTAGAGAAAAAGGTAGGATTGCTTCTCAATCGTGGAGTTACTTACAGCTCAGCTCTGGTGAATACATGGGAAAGTAACTTCCTGAGGAGGGAAGAAGCATATTAAAACAACAGGTGGCTAAGTGGTAGTTATCTGTGTTCAGCCAAGCATTCACTGCCAAAGGCCCTCATGTCCTAACTCTCTTCCCACTGGGAGACAGAGCCCAGTGACCTAGATATGTGCAGGAGGGAGACCCTCAGATTAGGGCACTAAGGAAGGCTCTGGCCAGAAAATAAATCGGAGGGCAGTGACTGAATTAGAACCCTTATGCCCCAGGGACAGAAAGAAACAAGGACTTGGTTCAGGATAGTGACCTACAAATAGGCTGGGGCATGCAGTGGCTGTAACTGGTATGATTCTGTGGTGGAGAAGAGACACAGAGCAGTGCCACTAACTCCCACCGCCACACCAAATGCTGCCAAACTCTGTGCCCATATGGTATTCTGCCAGCCACGTGGCCCTACGAATGTCACAGAGCTTGGTGCTCATCAAAATCCATTACAAATGCCCCCTAAGGACTGCTAAACAAGGAGCCTGCATGAGCTCCCTCTGCTCGGCTCCTAGATTCCATCAAGGTCCATACAGAGGGTCCTCCATCACCAAGCACTAGGTGCCACTGAATTTACACAGAGAACTTGGAATGGGTGAGGCCAGTGGAAGTGGCACTGTGCAGCATGCTCCCCCGGAGCGACATGGACGGACCTGATATAAACAGTTGCAGGGATTGCCATGGAAGGGAAGGGACAGGGATTGAAGAAGTCCTCCCAGAAAAACTGGAGGATGGGGTACTTTATCAGTCCTGATCCACCCTCCCCCATCCAACACAATTGAATTGATCATAAGACAAAGACACAAATATCTGTCTACACACGCCCAGAGGAGGCTCTGCAGAAAACTAACATAGCTCTGCCTGCAGAGGGAAGGAGAAGCAGGCTCCACAATATGCCTGGAAAAGAATCTATACTTTTATGCCTTTGTGTGTTATTTTAATCATTTTTTCTTTTTCTCATCTTTTCTCCTTTCATCTAGAGTATATATGTGATGTGTCTGTATATGGGAAATAGAGAATGAGAATTTATTAGTTCCTTCAATCAAATAGTATCTTTAATGGTCAAATTATGTTAAGCCCCACTGAAAATTGTGTATGGAGGATAGAAACACAAGCCTTCTATTAGATTATTAATTGGTTCCAACCCTCTTGCAGCTTCCCTCAATCTTCAGTTATCCTTTCCTCCCTCTTCTTCCTTTTCTCCCCCATAGATAAATTCTCAAATTCCTTCATTCCACCATTTTAGATATAAAAATGACATCACTAAATTTCTCTTTCCTATATTCATGTGCTATTACCTGTTTTCTTCTTCCCTTCTAAATAATTTTCTTCCTTCTTACTCACTCTTTCCCACATCCTCTATATCCTAGCCTACTTGTCACTGGCACTAATAGATTATCTTCCTGGGTTATTGAAAACAAAGTAAAATTGTTCAAACTTTACTTTATATGACTGACATTTAGGTGGTTCTGTAGATGCTCATAAAAGACATAAATTGTCTTTCTCTCCTTACAATGCAACAACTGAACTAACCCTTTTACACTGAATGGATTGAAGAGGTATAGAAACATCAAAGCACAATCAAATAGAAATATATACTAACTAAAGAAATCTCCACAGTAGTGACAGACTTTTTCTACCCTAACTGATCTTCATCCCTGTTATGGTTTGGGTCTAAATGTCCCCCCAAGGCCTTTTCAGAGGTGGCTGGATCGAGAGTGTGTGATGCTGGAATTGATTCATGGTGTAATGCTAGGATCAAGGGCACTAGGATTGAGAGTGTGAGTGCTACCTGCCCGAAGTAGCCTGGAGAAGATACAAAGGATAAAAAGAGCTTTGGTTATCCCTTATTGCTTTGTTACCTTATGCCTGCCACAAACTGTTTCTCCTCTGCAATGCCTGTCTGCCATGACACCCTGCCTTGGAACCAGCCGATTATGGGCTCGAACCTCTGCGAACTGTGAGCTAAATAAACCTTTTCCCCTTTAACTTTGGGTGTCAGGCATTTTGTCTCAGCAATGAGAGAAAACTAAGTCAAAATTTGGTACTGGAGAAGTGGGGTCGTTGCTGTGACTATACCTGACCATGTGGTTCAGGAGCCTTTAGGACTGGCTTGTGGGAGGTTTGGAAAGGTTGGGAGGTGCCGACTGAAAAAGTATTGCTGAACCTCCTAAAGCTGTACTTGATGGGAGATTCTGGTCAGCGCTCAGAAGACCAGAATGCTGACAGAAATGCTACCGGTAAAGACCAGGCTCAGGAGGTTTCTGCTGGGAAGGTCTGCACTGGGTATGGGACTCCAGAAGATGTATTATGCCTTGGCAGGAAGTTCATTTGCTGGTGTCCAATGACTCTGCCTGAGACCGAGATTAAGGGTGGCAGAGTAATTAATCTGGCAGAAGAAATTTCAAGGCAGTTGAATGTTGAGGCAGTGGCATGGTTATTGGGGGCTTTTAGCCAGATCTATGTTGAGAATCAAGAGCAAAGAGCCCAGCAGAATGATTCAAAATGTTGTGAGTTTGGCCAGAAAGGAAGCTCCAGTAAAGCTATGGACTGCAAAGATAGAGCAGAGGAGATCTTGATTACTGAGAAGGAATAGGAGAACAGAAAGGATGGCCTGAGGGCACCACAAGAAACAGCAAAACTCCACCTTCTGCAGTCTCAAAATTGCAAAAGTGAAAGACTTTCAGAAGAAATCCCCAAAGCACCATGTTCCGGAATGGCAGTGGCCTAAAGATTTTGTTCCTCAGAATTGGGTTCAGAGTGCTCAGCAACCCTGGCATTCAAGCCCTACAGCCAAGAAAGAGGGAAGCCTGGCTACTGCTCCAGCTGGCAGCAGACCTTGGCTTATCCACATGGTGCTGGTTTTAGGTGCAAGCAGAATGCAAAAGTTGTGGGGTCAGGAAGGCTTCCACCCAGATTTTAGAAGGCCGGGGAGGCCAGACAGTGTACCCCTGAGAGGACAGTGTGTGAAGTTGTGAATGTGAAGCTAAAGGTGCAGTGGAGACCCCAGAAGTTTGGAGAAGCCACGAACATGGATCATCTGAGGAAAACTGCAAGGACAGAGCAGAGCAGGCCCAAGAGAGAAACCATGGGAGCTACAACCACCAGAAGTGCCACAGGGGCAGAGCCACCCAAGCCCTTTGGTGCTCACATCTTGCCACAGATTGCCTCAGATGCTGCACATGGAACTATAGGACTTAATGTTTGCCCTGCTGGATTTTGGACTTGCTTTGGTCCCATTCCTTTGTATACCCTGTTTTAAATTTGGAATGGAAATGTCTATCTTGTGCCATTGAATGTTGGAAGTTTAACTTTCTTTTCATTTATACAAGGGCTTGAAGCTAAGAGTTTGCCTTAAATCTCAGAGGAGTCTTTTGACTTGGACTTTTCAGCAATGCTGAAACTGCTAGGACTCTGGCAACTCTTGGAGATGGACTAAATGCCTTTTACATAAAAATACTGAACAACTCAATAACAGATAATGAAATATAGGCAGTGTAAAAAAAAAAAAAACTTATCAACTAAGAAAAGCAAAGCCCAGTACTCAACGGACTTACAGTTGAACTCTACAGGAACTTCAGAGATCTTATAGCAATACTTCTTAAACTTTTCAATGAAATTAAAAAGGAAGGTGTATTGCTAAACTCATTCCTGGATGCTAGTATTACTCTGGTACCAAAACTAGACAAGGACTTAACAAAAAGAGAAAACTACAGGTCATTCTCTTTAATAAACATTGATGTAAAAATTCTCAGCAAGACACTGGTAAACATGGCTGACTGGCTGGCTGCAGGAGCCACAGAAGGTGGCCTGCTTCTAGGGTCTGTGCTGAGTGCAAGCACTACCAGCTGCACTGAAGAGCACCTCAAGGATGAGGAGGCAGAGGTGCCCCGAGACAGAGACCCTTAGTGCAGAGGTGCTAGAGCACCCTGCCAAGCCTTGATACAGCAGTGGCACCCCTAACAGTGTGGGGAACGGGTTAGGAGCTGAGCTGGGCCTAGGCCAGCACAGCTCAAGGCTGACAGGTGAGGAGACTACCCTGTGCATGTGAGCAACTGGCCGCTCTACTACCTGTTCTGCCTGGGCAGAACCCTCAGTGGGCAATGAGCTCTTCTACATCCTGTTCTTCCCCTTCTGGATCTGGAACCTGGAACCCTAGTGGACTACATGCTGGTGATCATCTAGGTGATGGTCATGTACCTGGGCCAGTGAAAGAAGAATGTGATGTACTGGCCGCAGCTGCCTTGCCACCTGTGGTCAAGCTGGAGGTCTTTTGCACCTCCAAGAATGGCCTGCTCTCCTCTCACACCATGTCCAGCACCACCATCCCCATTGCCCTGGTCCTGCTCACCTACGGCTGCTGGCAGTATCCTCTGACATAGGGACTAATTCTTAGTCCCTGCTGGAATTCTCTAGTGTTCCTGAGTAGAATGCACATGGGAATGCACTCCCTTCTGGATATTATTGCTGGATTCCTATATACATTTTAATTTTAGCTGTCTTCTGTTTTTAGACCTGATTGACAATTTTAACCAAACTCATAAGTATGCTCCATTGATCATTTTTAGGCTTCATTTAGCTCTGGGGGATCTTTTCTTTCACTCTTGGCACCTGGAGTATATCCTGAGGAGACACACTAGAGATTCTAGGAAGTGGTACTGGAATTGCATGTGGATCTCATGTTACTTATAGCATGCGTCTAATATTATATTCTTCTCCAGGTATTTTACCTTTGTCTATGCCTCCCATTTTTCTGACTCTCTTTGGAAAAGCCATATTGTGGGTCTTCATACAAATAATATTTGTGTTAATAGGGATATAATGAAAAAGATCTCCATTCATTTAACCTGTAAAATCTTTAAAATACTGTGTGATGACATTCGAAAAGCAAGACAGCACATGGAAGTTGAACTTCCTTATCTGTATATTACCTATGGAATGGTTTCTCTATCACATTTTTTATTCCCTACATATTTTTATTGGTCCTGTATCTCTTGATGGGGAAATATTGTTTTTAACCACTGAACAGTTTACCTCAAGCATCACTTAGGCAGTGCATTTGTTTACGTACTGACTATCTTGAGCACCCCTTGGGCAGGTGTCATTTCAACCAGTTCATTTTTTTTTTTTGAAAAAAAGTAAAACAAAATTTCATAACAAAATAATAGGAGAATAACAATAGTTAATACATTGCATATTGTTATCTTTAAAGTAGTTACTCAGAGTACAAAATATGGGCATAAAAAATTCTCCAATCGATATTAGCACAAACCTTTCCTTTCAATGAACTAAGAGAGACACTAGTAGCATAACTTGCATTTTTTCCCTTTTCCCTTCCTTCCTTTCTCCTTTCCCCCATCCTGGTTCCTTTTCCCTTTTGAACAATTTCTTCTCATTTTGCAACATTTACTGTACATTTTAGACCTTACTCTTTCAGTTTCTTACACCAGGGAGACAATACGATGTTTACACATGTGAGTCTGATTTATTTCACTTATGAGTATGATCTCAAGTTGCATCCATTTACCTATAAAAGTCTCAAATTTATCCTTCTTTATGGTTGACTAGTACTCTATTGTATAAAAAGACCACATCTTTTTTATCCATTCCTTGGTTGATGGGCATTTGGATTGTTTCCAAGATTTAGCTATTACAAGCACTGCTGCTATAAACATGGGTGCACATATATCACTATGGTATGACATTTTTAATTCTTCCGGGAAGATACCTAGAAGGGGAATAGCTGGGTCGAATGCAACCTTTAATCCTAGATTTTTGAGGAATCTCTGTACTGATTTCCATAGTGGTTGCACCAGTCTACACTCCCGCCAACAGTCAAGAAGGGTTCCTTTTTCCCCACAGCCCCTCCAGCATTTATTATTGGTTGATTTCTTGATGATAGCCATTCTTTCCGGAGTAAGATGGAATCTCAGTGTTGTTTTAATTTGCATCTCTTGAATGACCAATGATTCAACCAGTTGATTCTTACATTGAATAAATTTGATAAAATTGTCATTTTTATATTTCTTGTTATATTATCTTATAAAAATTAACCAAAAATGCAGTCTTTGGTCATCCCGTATTTAAATAATTGAACTGGTAAGTGGTTAATAAGAAAGGAGAGTATCATTACTGATATCTAAATATTTATAGTAATATAGGTAAAAGGTCAGAGTTAGGCTTTGGCAAGAACTTATCTTAAATAATTGTTTAAGTAAATTCTTAAGAGTCAGTGCATTTTATTAGTGCACATCCAGATACTGTTTTAGGTGAGGTGATCTATTCAACACTGAGAAAATGCTAAGTTCCCCTTTAGAATATTCATGTAATGTTTGGAGAGTTTGTACTTTTATGGATTCAAGTTATATATAATATGTATTAAAGTACATAAATGCAACCATATATCTAATGTTATATATAAAATAATATACCTAGGTTTTTTTAAGCACTGGGGTGTATATTATAAAATTAAGAATAATATGCAAATAATTGTGCCTCTGTATTTAGTATTAATACAGGTATGTTGCTACTAACAAATAATGTTTAACATTTACCTACTATGGGAGCCATTTCCTAACTGAATTGTATAATTACAAGACTAGAATTCATTTGCTACCACATATTGATTAACTGCCTCTTTTTTTTACACTACCACCATCTTTCATGTTACCCATGATGTTGAACATAGGGAGCATTTTTTTGGTGTTTTTGTTTTTGTTTTCAGACAGGATCTTGCTATACAGTTCTGCCTGGCCTTGAACTCACTATGGTAGCCCAGGCTGGCCTCAAATTTACAGTGGTCTTCTGGCCTCAGGCCCCACGAGTGCTGGGATTATAGGCAGGCAGCACCATGCCTGTGTGGGAGAATTTTCAATTGAGAAAATTTTCAGAAAGATTTGTTTTTGGATTCCTTATATTTTTAAGTTCTGTTATTTGTGTCGAATGCACTTTTTTTGCAACTGTTTTGGGCATCAGTTTAATAAATCAGGCACTGAATTAAAAAAAAAAAGACTTCTGGGCATAGCGGCACACGCCTGTAATCCTAGCACTTGGGAGGCTGAGGCAAGAGGATTGCTGTGAGTTCAAGGCCAGTTCAAGCTACATAGTGAGTTCAAGGCCAGCCTGAACTACATAGCGAGACACAGTTTCAAAAAAAAAAAAAAAAGATACTGGCAAACAGAATGCAACAAATCATTACAAATATTACATATCATGACCAAGTTGGTGTCATCCCTGGTATGCAAGGACAGTTCAACGTATATAAATCAATAAATGTAATAGGTCATATAAAGAGAGGAACAGGGCCGGTGAGATGGCTCAGTGGCATAAGCGCCTGCCTGGCAAGCGCAAGGGCCCAAGTTTGACTCCCAGTACCCACATACGAGAAAAGGGCTGGTGATATCGCTCAGCGGCACAGGCGCCTACTGGCACACGAGGTCCTGAGGTCGACCATCGGTACCCACAAAAAAAAAAAAAAAAGAGGAACAGAAAACACATAATAATTTTAACACTCAGAAAAAGCCTTCCAACAAAATTCAACATCCATTTATTATAAAAACCCTTTTATCAACATGATAAAAGCCATTTATGATATAGCTAATGCCAACATCACACAAAATGAGGAAAAACTGAAAGCTTTTCCCCTAAAATTAAAAATAATACAAGACTGTCCACTTTCACCACTGTTCAACATAGTACTCAAAACGTTATCCAGAGCTATCAGGACAGACAAAGAAATAAAAGTGTTAAGTATAGGAAAGGATCCACCCTGCCTGCCCTGCTGCCACCTGCAGCCTGGCACACCCTGTGTGGAAGAGAAGAGAGGCCCTGCCCTAGCGCCCTGGCAGTCTCATGCACTGTGCAGGAGAGGAGGAGAGTGGCCAAACTAGCAAATCCTAGCTGGCTCTGCACCTTCATTCTCCTCAGCACAGGGCTACAGAAGTGACAATCAAAAGAATGACCTAATTGAGAATAAGATCAACACCCCACGGGATAATTTTAGCCTAAGACTAAAGTGTTACCCTACCACAGAGAATGGGTAAGAGACAGCCTTGAGAGACAGGCCTGAAGAAGGTGAGAGCTAGATAGCAATCTCCTGAAGTCCCCTGAGAAGCTCAAGCTCAGGCCAGGAAGATTAAGGGACCTGTATTCTGTGATGGGAGGCCAGTTTGGTGGGTGTAACCTCAGTGGGGGTGGATCTAAAGGACATGGCATTTAATCCAGTGGTCTATCTCTAGACCACTTGAGCTCTAGCACTGCTGCCTACATACAGCAGAAACTAGTGATCTTATTTACTATAGGTCAATATCTGGGTTGCCTACATGTGTATACTAAAATTATAGACCTCTTTGCTTTAAGGGTGGTTCATGAGTGCTTCTTAAGAGTTTGTTAGTATCCAGTTCAAATGTAAACCCTAAATATGACAAAACTGTTGTCACTGATGTTAATAATACAGCCAAGGTAACATAGCTGTTGCTGTCAGTTGGTTTTTTTCTGTATGGCAATATCTGGACTGCCTGGGGGGTCATAAAAATACTATGGCGCACTGCCCAATAACTAGGCATAGGTCCAAAAAACCCAGCACAGAAAACAAAAAAATAGAAACATGAGAAGACAAGGCAACAAAATGCCTCCAAAAACTCCCAACTCCCCCAAAGCAGAGCCAGGGGGTATTGAGAGGGAGGAAACCATAAGCCACACTGCAGAAATGTCTGAAAGGGTTATTAGTGGAGGTAACAAAACAGTTCAATAAAGTGCTTGGCAAATACAAAGAAAATATAATTAAATGGATAATACCCTTAATGAAACAAATGATCAGCAAGTCTTCAGAAGACACTAAGAAAAATCTAAGTGAGCTAAAGAAAGGGATGCGAAACACAAATACCCAGTGTACTGCAGAAAAGAATGGAATTCCATGTAAACATTCTAGCTGAAATCTATGAGATTAAAAATGTGATTCAAAGTATGGGCAGCAGAAGCGACCAATGTGAGGACACTGTCAGATCTTGACAACAGGGCTGTGGTTAGTGGTCACTTAATGAAAGATATATTAAAAACAACAAGAGAACCTGAAAAATGGATCCAACCACTACATGACTCAAAGAATACCAATATAAGAATAATTGTAATTAATGAAAAATCAAAGAGCATTAAAAAAAACCTGTTTACAGAACCAATAGTAGAAAACTTTTCAGACATGGAAAAAGAAATTAATACACCAATAAATGAGGCATATGGAATCCCAAATAGTCATGCTAAGAAAAAAAATGTCTATGCCATATCATAATTAAAATACCAGATATCCAACACAAGAAAAGAATCTTCAAAGCTGTGAGAAAAAAATAATGACTCACCTATAAAGGAAAACACATCAAAATTCCAGCAGATTTCTCAACACAAACCTTAAAGGCAAGGAGAGCTTGGACTGGAGTACTTTAAACCCTTAAGGAAAACAACTTCCAACCCTCACTGATCTATCCTGTAAAATTATCTTTCAAAACTGATGAAGAAATAAGATATTTCCATGATAAAAGAGACCCTCAAGAAATGCATAACCACCAAAACAACACTCCAAAAAATTCTCAAGGATATTCAAGAAAGAGCCAATGAAGCTACCAATGTCAAAACGTCCAATAGAATGAATGCATCGGGTGGGGCTACCAATTAAGTAGAAGGGAAAGAAAGCAAAACAGAAACAGGTAAATAATACGATAACAGGAATAAGTCAATATCTAACAGTTATTACTGTTAAAGCTAATGGTCTCAATTTGCCAATCAAAAGACACAGATTAGCAGAATGGATCAAGAAATAAAACCCAATGGTATGCTGTATATAAGAAACACATTTAACACAAAAATAAATTCACAGACTAAAAATCAAAGAATGGAAAACAATATTCCATGCAACAGGAACCTGAAAACAAGTAGAAGTAGCTATCTTATTTTCAGACACAGTGGACTTTAAGTCAAAGCTGATTAAAAGAGGAAAAGAAGAATATTATATATTGGTTGGACAGAATTATCCAACAGGAAGAGATAACAACTATAAACACATATGCACCAAATCACAGTGCACCCAATGTCATAAAACAAAAACTAATGGACAAATGATCAGATAAACATCAATACAATTATACAATTGTATAATTGTATAATATTATCACAAATACATAGATAACTAAACAAAAAAATCAAGTATCAGTGTTGAAACAAATCTTTGAACAAATGAACTTAACAGATATATAAAGAGTATTCCAACAATAGAATACACATTCTTTGTGGCAGTACATGGTACTTCCCCCAAAATAGTCCACATACTAATAAAACACATTTAAGAAAATGCAAAACGATCAAAAACTTACCATTCATATTATCAGGTCACGGTGCAATGAAACGAGAAATCAACAGTAAAAGAAATGACAGAAACTACACAAATGTATGGAAATAAACAATACACTCTTGAATGACAAATGGGTCACAGAAGAAATTAACTCCAGGACAACATACCAGAACTTATGGGACACAATGAAAGCAATCTTAAGAAGAAGGTTTACAGCTATGAATACCCACATCAGAAAAACAGAATAAGCCCAAATAAATAACCTAATGATGCACCTAAAGGTTCTAGAAAAACAAGAACAATCCAAAGGAAGAGCTTATACAAAGAAGGAAATTATAAAGATCAGAGCAGAAATCAATGAAATGGAGACTAAAAAGTAAATTTAAAAAAAAAATCAATGAATTGAAGAGCTCATTCTTTGAAAGAACAAAACAGACATAACCTTAGCCAATCTTAACAAAAAAAGGAAAGAAAAGACACAATTCAATGCCATTAGAAATGCAAAAGGTGAATCACAATGGATACCACTGAAATCCAGAAAATTATTAGCAACTAGTTCACAAACTATATGACAAAAATTGAAGAACTCAGAAGAAATGGAGAGATTCTCAGGTACATATGAATTACTAAAATGGAATGAAGAAGACTTAAAAGTCTTGAATAATCCAATAACAGGCAATGAAATTGAAGCAGTAATAAAAAACCTAAGTAAGAAATACCCAAGAAATGATGGATTCACAGCCAAATTCAACAAGAACTTCAGGGAAGATCTAACACCACTATTCCTCAAACTCTTTAGTGAAATTGATAGGAAGGTGTAACTCTCAAAAATCATTCTTGGATGCTACCATTACCCTGATTTGAAACTAGACATGTATCCAACCAAAAATCGAGAACTACAGGCCAATCTCTAATGAATACGCATGTGAAATTCCTTAACAAGACACTGGCAAACAGAATGCAACAAAGTATCAAAAAGATATATCATGACCAACTAGGCTTCATCCCAGGGATGCAAGGATGGTTCAACATATGCAAATCAATAAATGTAATTCATCACATGAACAGAATCAAGGACAAAAATCACATGATCATCTCAATAGATGCAGAAAAAGCTTGTGACAAAAGCCAACAGCCATTCATGATTTTAAAAAAGACATGAAGCAAATAGGTATATAAGGACCTTAATTCAATCTGATAAAAGTCATTTATGACCAACCTATTCCCATATTAAATGGGGAAAAACTGAAAGTTTTCCCTCTAAAATCAAGAATAAGACAAGGATGCCCACTATCACCACTCTTGTTCAACACATTCCTGGAAACATTAGCCAGAACAATCAGGCAAGACAAAGAAATAAAAGAGATGACATCAAAGTATCATTATTTGCAGATAACATGATCCTCTACTTACAAGACCCCAAAAATTCCATCAGAAGACTCCTAGAATAAATTCAGCAGGATACAAAATAAACATGCAAAAAATAGCATTCCTTTACACTAATAATGAACTCACAGAGAAAGAAATTACGAAAACAATACCATCCAGAATAACATTAAGAAAAATTGAATACTTAGGAATTAACCTAACTAAGGGGATGAAAGACCTCTACAATAAAAATTACATCATTCTGAAAAAAGAAATTGAGGAAGACATCAGAAAATGCAAAGAGAGGCCAGTGAGATAGCTCAGCGGCATAAGCGCCTGCCTGGCAAGCGCGAGGTCCTGAGTTCGACTCCCGGTACCCACATAAGAAAAAAGGGCCAGTGATATCACTCAGCGGCACAAGCACCTGCTGGCAAGCGCGAGGTCCTGAGTTTGACCCCTGGTACCCACATTAAAAAAAAAAAAAAGAAAGAAAGAAAATGCAAAGATATCCCCTGTTCTGGGATAGGCAGAAACCATATAATCAAAATGGTCATACTCCCTGTTATGGTTTGTGTCTGGATGTCCTCCCAAAGCCTCATGTGGTCATGGAGGACAAGCTTTTCGGAGGCAGCTGAATCTAGAGTTTGTGATTGGTTCATGGTTTAGTGCTGGGATTGGGGGTATGAGTGCTACACCCACCCTAGGGCAGGTAGCCTGCACACAATATAAGGGGTGTAAAGAGGCTCTCTCTCCTCTCCTGCTGCTTTTGGTATCTTCTGCTTCCATGAACAGTTGTCCCTCTGCCACGGTGCCCTGCCTTGGAGCCAGCTGATTATGGACTGAAACCTCTACAAATTGTGAGCTAAATAAACCTTTCTATCTCGGTTACTTTTCTCTCGTTGCTGAGACAAAATACACAACACCCAAAAATTAAGGAAGGAAAGGTTTATTTGGCTCACAGTTTGTAGAGGTTTCAGTCCATACTCGGCTGGCTCCAAGGCAGAGTGGCACATGGCAGAGGGCAATAGTTCACGGCAGCGGAAGGCAGCAAAAGCAACAAGAGCAAAAGGGAGGAGCGCAAGAGCATGAGAGAGAGCAAGCCTCTTTCCCTCCCTTATATTACATGCAGGCTACCCGCCCCAGGGTGGGTGTAGCACTCATGCCCATAATCCCAGCATTAGACCATGAATCAGTCATAAACTCTAGAAGCCCTCCTCCATGACTGCGTGAGGCTTTGAGGGGACATCTAGACACAAACCATAACACTTTCCTCCCTTAACTTTGGGTGTTGGGTATTTTGTCTCAGCAATGAGAGAAAAGTAACTAAGACACTCCCAAAACTGATGTATAGATGTAGAATGCAATCCCAGTGAAAATACCAACAGCATTTCTCACAGATACAGTAATACCCTCAGCTCACGAATGCATCTATTTGCAAACAATTCAGTTCAGAAGCATTCAGCAAAAATTTGCTTCCATTCATGAACTCCGCACAGGGTGACAAACACAACTGCAGCCATCTTTTGCACATGAACAAAAACACAGCCATCTTCCCCAGAATCATGGAATGATTCACGAACCAAGGTACTACTGGATAGAGAAAACAATCCTTAAAATTCATATGGAATCAGAAGAGACCCAGAATAGCAAAAGCAATCCTGGGAAATAAAATCAAAGCAGGACTTCTGGAAAGGCAGCAGAGTGGTAAGCAGCAAAATATCAGCTTCTCCAAGACTCAGAATCCAGGCACTGGAAAATAACAACTTGGGAAAGAAAAGGAGGGAGGTAGATCCCTGGGACCCAGGAAGAATCTGACAGAAAAACTGGAGCCTACAGAGAAACTGAAAAGACAGAACACAACACAGAAAAAGGAAGGAGCAATCTTCGCTTTCTCCCCAGCTCCTGGCACTTGGCTCATTGAGAAAGGAAGATTAAATGCACAGAGACACACTGAAAGCAGGCAACTCCAGAGGCCTTCAAGGAGAAACCCACCAGTGGAACAGACCACTGGATGCTACAACAGCTGTTGAGTGACTCCAGTCCAAGCATCTGCCACAACCCGTGGAGCACGTTTGGTCAGACATCATTCGTAGGAGGGGTCAAATGAACCTGGGACTCAGAGCTGCCGTGAGTTGTCTTCATCTCAGAGCTAACAGTGCTAAACTCCCAAAGTCACTGGGTGAGGGACAACCACAGGAGACATCAATGGTCAGGGAGCTGTGGTCAGGCCAGCAAGAGACACCCAGACTGTTATAAGCTAAGCAACTCAGACCCCAACCCCACGACCAGAGGCCAAGTTCAGCCTGAATTTCTGTGGATTTGAAAGCCCAGAACTGGCACCTTGACCTAACGCTACTGGTCATTATCTAGCATGATGTGGTCTTTGACTGCCTCCTTTGTCTACCAGCAAGAGCAGTCATGCCTGGAACTGAACACAGCCACAAAACTGTAGACCCCAGAAGATAACCGCAGGCTTGAAATCACAGAGAAAGAAAATTTTTTTGTTGCTTTTGGTTTTTTTTTTTGTGTGTGTGTGGGTACCAGGGGTCGACCTCAGGACCTCGTGTGCCAGCAGGCGCCCGTGCCGCTGAGCGATATCACCGGCCCCTTTTTCGTATGTGGGTTCCGGGAGTCGAACTCGGGCCCTCGCGCTTGCCAGGCAGGCGCTTACGCCGCTGAGCCATCTCACCGGCCCTGCTTTTGGGTTTTTTTAGTTTTTTGATTATTTGTTTTTTTTCCGAGTGTGAACAGTGTTTTTAGTTTTTTGTTTTGATTTTTTTTTTTCTTTCCTCCTCTCCTGTCTTCACCAGTTTCCTGGGACTTGAATAATCTTTCTTTGTCATTCAGCCTTGCTTCTAATCTCTTACTCTTTTATTTCTGTTTTTTCCTCTTCTCCCTTTTAAATTTTGCCCCCTTATTTTCTCTTTATTTTCATTCTCTATGTTATTTTCTCTTTTTTCTGTTTTTTTTTTTTTAATGTGGGTACCGGGGGTCAAACTCAGGACCTTGCGCTTGCCAGCAGGTGCTTGTGCCACTGAGTGATATCACCGGCCCTTTTTTCGTATGTGGGTACCAGGAGTCGAACTCAGGACCTTGCGCTTGCCAGGCAGGCGCTTATGCCACTGAGCTATCTCACCGGCCCTCTCTTTTGCTTTTATATATTTCTTGCCAGTTTTTTGTCCTACCCTTACCCAATTCTATAGACATCCTTCTCCTCCCCAGTAAGATCCTTTGTACCACTTCTCTCTCCTCCTTCTCATAAGAGTTTAAGGTTTCAAAGTTTTCCTTTTGCATTCTCCCAATTCTCAAACCCTAAGTCTTTCATAGCATAACCATAAAGCTTTGTTAACTCTGTAAAATTACTGTTGAATTCTTTTCTACCACTAGCAAAGCTACAGCTGCATTTAGTTCATATGAGCTATAAGTCAGTAGCTAGGTTTCCTTAATGTTTACATCATAATTGATGGTTTCTTCCTAAGGATTAAAGGTGGTATATAATACTACCTGGTTCTTATGGTATATTAATATCTGATTCGCCTCGGGCATTACTACTGTAGCTGCTTCGCTTGTTATTAACAGGGTCATAATTTTCACTGTTTCTCGGTAAGCCATCACTCAGATTGCCCTTGTGACATTAACAATACTAGAGTACATACCAGACAACCTGCTCGCTGGCCTAACTATACTGCATCTGCCCCAGATTATAGTTAACAACACCCAAAGCAAATTTCACCAATTTGAGGACAGAATTTCAGAAAGGTAAGACAATGATGCCTTCGAAGACCAATACCTCAAAGACACCTTAAAAACAAGATAAAATGAAAAATTAATCCAACACCTGCTAAATGATGCAAAGAAGACTGATCTAAGAATAACTGGAATAAGTGAAAAATCAGAAGACAACACACATGGCATAAAAAACCTGTTCACAAAATTGGCAGAAAATTTCCCAAATATAAGGAAAGAAATAAACATACAGATAAGTGAGGCATGTAGAACACCAAGACGGTATGACCAAAAGAGAACCTCTCCAGGCCACATTACACTCAAAATTCCAGAAGATCATCACAGGGACAAAATGTTAAAAGCTGTCTGAGGCTGGGGATATAGCTCAGCGGCACAGTGCCTGCCTGGCAAGCGCAAGGTTGTGAGTTCAATTCCCGGTACCAAAAAAAAACCTGAGAAAGGCAATGAATCACATACAAAGGTAAACCCTTTAGAACCACAGCAGAATTCTCTATACAAACCTTAAAATTCCAGAAAGGCTTGGACTGAAGTGTTTCACTCTAAAACATAACAAGCCCTAAAAGATAACAACTTCCAACCCTGACTTATGTATCCTGCAAATCTTCCCTTCAAAATTGATGGAGAATTAAGGTATTTTCAAGACAAGGAGCACCTCAAGAAATTCATGACCACCAAACAGCATTACAAAAAATTCTCAAGGATATCCTAGAAAGAGACAATGAAGAAAACAATATCAGTAAGTCAAAAAGAATCAACACACTTGGCGGGATGAACAACTAACCAAAAAGGAAAAAAATGAGGAAATCAGCAACAGGAAAATAATGCAATGATAGGAATTAGTCAATGCCTCTCAGTAAAAACTTTTCACGTGAATGGTCTCAATTCCCCAATCAGAAGACACAGATTGGTAGAATGCATCAAAAAAGAAAAGCTAATAATATGCAGCATATGAAAAAAAAACACATTTAACTCAAAAAGATACTCACAAATTAAAAATCAAAGCATGGAAAGCAATATTCCATGCAACAGGAACCCAGAAAAAAAAAGTAGGAGATGCTATCCTAAATTCAAACAAAGTGGATGTCAAGCTAAAACTGATCAGAAGAGACAAAGGTCACTACATATTAGTTAAGGAAACGATTCAATGGGAACAGTTAACAATTACAAACAAATATGCACCAAATACTGGTACACTCAATTTCATAAAACAGATACTAACAGACACAAAAAATCAGGTAAACACCAATCTTCCCCAGAGTTAAAGACACCATACCACAGTGTTGTATGCATAACAATATTTTATAGCAGCACAATTCATAATACCTAAATCTTGGAAACAGCTTATATGTCCATCAAGAGATGAATTTAAAAATGTGGCATTTATGTACAATGGAGTACTACTCTGTCATAAAGAAGGATAAACTTGAAAAATTTATAGGAAAATGAATGCACCTTGAGACCATAATATTAAGTGAAGTAATTCAGACATACAAGCTTAAATATTGCATGGTTTTCCTTATATGAAAACCTTATACATATTTTTTAAGAAATAAAAGACAAATAGGAATAAAAAGAAAACAACTGTAATCCAGTACAATTGGTAATGTAATCCAGCACAGACAATGTATCTAAAAGTGTACCCTGACTTAGTACATTTGTCTTACATATTTTATGTGTTCTTTGGCCTATTAGTCTGTTTTTCTATCTGTATATATGATAATTAACTTTATAAGGTCTTGTAAGATAAATAAATGGATCTGATGCTGGAAAAATAAAAGGTGGGTGAAGGGAGGGGGAAAAAGAAAGGAATTGAAATGTGTCTATGGCCATACTACCCTAAAAGCACTTGATCTCGTCTGAAATGTGTTATGTGCATGTACCAATTCCCTACAGTGAATGTAATCATTATGTACTGCAATCATGTGTCAATAAAAGTCAAAAAAAAAAAAGAAATAAACAAAACAAAACATAAAATCAAAGCAGTAGGCATCACAATCCCAGATTCAAAGTTATACTACAGTACTGTGATTAAAACAGTATGGTACTGTAACAAAAACAAGCATGTAGACCAATGAAACAGAAAAGAGGAAGCAGAAACAACCCCAGGCACATTCAGCTATTTGATCTCGAACAAAGAGTCCAGAAACATACACTGCAGGAAAGACAGCCTATTTAATAAACAGTGATGGGAAAGGTAGATATCCATATGTAGAACATTGAATCTAGACCCATATATCTCACCATGTACTAAACTAAAACCAAGAATGATCAAAGATCTAAATGTTAAAACAGAAATACCTAATCTGCTGGAAGATAAGAGGTAAAAAGAGGCATAGGCAAAAACTTAACCCTTTTTTTTTTTTTTGAGACAGGATCTCACTATGTGGTTCAGGCTGGCCTTGAACTTGCTAATGTAGCCCAGGTTGGCCTCGAACTCACAGTAATCCTCCTGCTTCAGCCTCCTGAGTGCTGGGATTACAGGCATGCACCACACCCAGTCTCCATTTGTAGATTCTTGATGTTATTTCTTGTGCCATTGGAGTTCTGCTCAAAATGTCCTTGCCAGGCCAGCCTGAACTGCATAGTGCAACCCTATCTCAAAAAGAAAAAAAAAAAAAAATCAACAGATGCGATCATATCACACTAAAAGGCTTTTGCAGAGCAACAGACTAAACCAACAGAGTAAAGAGGCAACCTACAGCCAGGCATAGTGGTCCACAGCTATAATCCCAGCACTCAGGAGGCTGAGGCAGGAGGACTGCCACAAGTTTGAGGCCAGCCTGGGCTATGCAGTGAGTTCAAGGCCAGCCTGAACTCCATAGCAAGACCCTGACTCAAAAAAAAAAAAAAAAAGAGACGCCTTACAGAATGGGGAAAAAACTTACCAGCTATTCCTCAGACAGAGGACTAACATCTAAATTACATAAAGAACTCAAAAAAAATTTAGACTCCCCAAATAAAAGACGCAATCAAAAATGGGCAACCGAAATGAATAGACACCTCTCAGAAGTACAAATGGCCAATAAATATATGTAAAAATGTTCAACATTGCTGACCAATAGAGCTAAGATGTGGTGTATTTTGGAGAATGTCCCATGTGCAGCTGAGAAGAATGTGTATTCTGATGTTGTGGGGTAGAACACTGTAGACATCTACTAAGTTCATTTGTTCAAAAGTTTGGTTCAGTTTTATTCTTCATTATTGATTTTTTGTCTAGTTGATCTATTTGTGACAGTGGGGTATTTAGGTCCCCCATTTTAATTGTATTAGTGCTTATTTGATTTTTCATGTCCGTTAATATTTGTTTTATATAGTTGGATGCACTGGTATTTGTTGCATATATATTTATGATTGTTATCTCTTCCTCTTGGATTGTTCCCTCTACAAGGATGTAGTGACCTTGTCTCTCTTGGTTTTGCTTGAAATCCACTTTGTCTGCAAATAGAATAGGTATCCCTGCTTTCTTCCAGGTTCCTGTTGCATGGAGTACTGTTTTCCACTCTTTGACTTTTAGTCTATGAATTAGAGAAATGCAAATAAAAAGCACATTGAGACATCATCTTACCCCAGAAAGAAAGGCTATTATCAAAAAAGCAAATAAATGCTGGTGAAGATGTGGGGAAAAATGAACAGTTCTGCATTGTTGGTGGGAATGTAATCTAGTATAATCACTATGGAAATCAGCTTGGAGATTCCTGAACAAAACTAAAACTAGAAATTCCATTTGACCCAGCTATCCATCCTCCTCCTAGGTATCTTCCCAAAAGAGTTAAAGTCACATTAGTGGGATACATATACACTCATGTTTATAGGGAGCACAATTTATAATAACTAGATCTTGCAAACAGTGTATACATCCATCAACAGATGAATGGACAAAGAAGAGGTGGTATTTACACACAATGGAGTACTAATCTGCCATAAAGAAAGATACACTTCAGGCATTTGTAGGCAAATGAATGCAATTTGAGAACATAAGGTTAAGTAAATAAATCTGACACAGAACTTTAAATATTGCATGGTTTCTCTTATATGAGAAACTCAAAATATGCATATGTAAATAGCAAAATAGAAGATAAATAGGAAGCAAGGAAAAGTCCAAATAATTTCCCAAACTGTCTATTCTGTTTTTAAAATATTTCATGTATATGCTAATTTGTTTCATTTCAACTAGATTCTCTTAGTTCACTGAAGAGAAAGTTTTGTGCTTTTATTTGTTTCTTCATTAGGAAAGAGTCTTTTTTGTCTGACTTCTACTCTGAGCAACATTTTGGCCATTCTTTTAAGATTATGATATACGCTGCATTAACTATTGTTATCTAATTGTTTTGTTAGGAAATTTTATTTCTTCATAGAATTAAAAAGAATGATTTTATATGTTTTCTACACTAATATCTACTTGCATTACGTTAAAATAATAAAAATCTTTTTTTGAAAAATTATCAGAAAGGAAGAAGTCAAACTATCCTCACTTGCAAAGGATATGATCCTGTTCATAGAAGATGCAAAAAATTCCATCAAATGACTCCCAAAACTAAGAAAGAAGTTCAGCAAAGTAGAGGGTATGAAACTAGCATTCAAAAATCAATAGTATTCCTGCCCTGGCCTGGTAGCATACACAAACTACCACAAGTTTGAGGGCAGCCTGGGCTACATAGAGAGTTCAAGGCCAACCTGCACTACATTCCAAGACCTTGCTTAAAAAAAAAAATAAACCAACCAAACTCAACAGCATTCCTATAAACCAACAATGAATACATTAAGAAAGAAATCAAGAAAACAGTATTATTCAAAATACCTTCAAAAAAATTAAATACCTAGGTATTAACTTAATGAAGGACATGAAAGACCTCTACAATGAAAACTATAGCATTCTGAAAGAAGAAATCTAAGAGGATACCAGAAAATGGAAAGGCATCCTGTATTCCTGGACAGGCAGAACTAATATTGTCAAAATGGTCATATTAGCAAAACTGATATACAGATTTAATGCAATCCCAATCAAAATACCAACCTCATTCTTCCCAGAACTAAAAAAAAAAAAAAAATCCTGAAGTTTACATGGTATCAAGAGACCTAGAGGGCCGGGGATATAGCTCAGTGGCACAGTGCCTGCCTGGCAAGCACAAGGTCCTGAGTTCGATTCCCGGTACCAAAAAAAAGAAAAAAAGACCTAGAACAGCAAAAGTAATTCTGGACAAAAAGAGCAAAGCAGGAGGCATCAAAATCCCAGATCTCAAGCTTTACTACAAAGCTACAGCGGTAAAAACAACATGGTAACAGCGGAAAAGTGGATATATGGATAAATGGAACAGAATAGGGTATATAGAAACAACCCTAGGCATACTCAGACATTTGTACTTTGACTAAGCGGCCAAACCATGCTGAAGAAAAGATAGCCTCTTTAACAAATGGTGCTGGGAAAACTGGTTATCCACATGCACAAGATTTAATCCAGACCTGTATCTCTCAGCATGCACTAAAATAAAATCAAAACATCAAAGATCTAGATATTAAGACACAAACAATATGCTGGAAGATAAGATAGGTAAAACTCTTGAAGACACACGCATAAGCAAGACTTTTCAAACAGACCTCAAATTGCATAAGAAATAACACAAAGAATCAACAAATAGGAGTATATCAAATTAAAAAGCTTTTGCACATTAAAGGATACAATCAACAGAATGAAGTGACAATCTACAGAGTGGGAAAAAATTTTTGCCAGTAAGTAACTTCTTGCAGTGACGAGCAATATCTAAAATATATAAAGAACTAAAAAAATCAGACCTCCCCTCAAATATAAGACCCAATCAAAAAATGGGCAATTAAAATCTATAGATACTTTACAGAAGAAGATGTATAAATGGCCAGCAAAAACATGAAAAAATGTTCATCATCTGGCCATTGGGGAAATACAAATTAAAACACTGGGATCCCATCTTACTCCAGAGGGAACGGCTATCATAAAAAATTGAAAAAACAACAAATGCTGGTAAGGCTTCATGGAAAAAGGAACACTTTTACATGGTTGATGAGAATGTAAACTAGTACAATCACTATGGAAATCAGTATGGAGATTCTTCAAAAAACTAAAACTAGAAATTCCATTTGACCCAGCCATTCCCCTTCTGGGTTATCTTCCCCCCAAAGTTAAAGACACTATAGTATAGTGATACATGCATACCCATGTTTATAGCAGCACAACTAATAATAGCTAAATCTCTCTCTTTTTTTTGCGACAAGGTCTTGCTATGTAGTTCAGGCTGGCCTTCAACTCACTATGTAGCCTAGTCTGGCCTTGAACTCATGGGGATCCTCTTGTCTCAGCCTCCCAAGTGCTGAGATTACATGTGTGCGCCACCATGTCCGGCCAATAGCTAAACCTTGGAAACAGCCTATATGTCTATCAACGGAGGAATGGATAAAGAAAATGTGGTATTTATACATAATGGAGTACTACTCTGCCATACAGAACAATAAACTTGAGTCATTTATAGGAAAATGGATGCATCTTGAGACCATATTGCTTAGTGAAACAAATCAGACATAGAAGCTTAAATACTGCATGGTTTTCCTTATATGGAAAACCCCAAGTATAAATAATTTTAAAAGCAAAATAAAAGACAGATAAGAGGAAACAGGGAGATAAACCTTTTGCAAATTGGAAGGGGACCTATCTAGGGATGGGGGAAGGGAGGGGAGGGAGGGGAGGGAGGGGAAGAGAAGGGGAAGTAAAAAGTATTAAAATGGCATATGTACATGTACCAACTCCCCAAATGAAAGTATCCATTATGTACTACAAACTTGTACTAATAAAGTACTAAATAAAGTACTAATAAAGTAATAAAGTATGGTACTGGCACAAAAATAGATATGATTATCAGTGGAATAGAGTTGAGGTTGTGTAAAGAAGCCCAGGCATGTTCAGCCATGTGTTTTTTTTTTTTGGCTATTTTGATACAGTGTCTTTGTATGCATCCAGGGTTGACCTGGAACTCCTGGCAACTCTCCTGCCTCAGCCTCTTTGTTTCGGGATTACAGCTGTGGACCACCACACTTGGCAGCCATGTGATTTATTGACAAAGGGGCCAAAAACATGCTTTGGAAGATAGCCTCTTTAACAAATGGTGCTGGAAAAACTGGTTATCTACATGCAGAAGAAGCCCAGTGTGGTGGTGGCACATGCCTGCAATCCCAGCACTCAGGAGGCTGAGGCAGGAGGATCGCTGCAAGATCAAGGACAGCCTGGGCTATAGTGAGTTCAAGGCCAGTCTGAACTACAAAGTGAGACCCTATCTCAAAAAAACAAAATAAATAAATAAATAAATAAATAAATAAATAAATAAATGGTTAATAAAACAATGCAGAAGAAAATGTATAGGCCCAAATCTCTTACTCTGTACTAAAATCAAATTAAAATGCATCAAAGATCTAGATATAAAAACAAACACTGAATCTACTAGAAGATAAAACTGATAAAACTCTTGCAGGCATAGGCAAGGACTTTCTGAACAGATCTCCAACTGCACAACAAATAGTACCAAGAATCAATAAGTGGGATTGTATCACATTAGAAGCTTGTGTACAACAATCAACAGGGTGAAGAAACCACCTTCAGAATTGGGAAATTTTTTTGGCCAGCTACAGCTCAAACAGAGAACATCTAGAATATATGAAGAAGAAAAAAAGAAAGAAAGAGACCCCCCCAAAAAAGACCTAATTTAAAAAAAGGCAATTGAAATAAATATACACTCTCAAAAGAAGGAATGCAGT
This sequence comes from Erethizon dorsatum, assembly GCA_028451465.1. NCBI lineage: Eukaryota > Metazoa > Chordata > Mammalia > Rodentia > Erethizontidae > Erethizon > Erethizon dorsatum. Next base: position 45,613,623 of record CM051842.1, read on the forward strand.
GGACAAAAGTACATGAAAAAAAAATGTTCAGCATCTTTGGCCATTCAAGAAATGCAAATAAATCAACAAAGATTTCATCTTACTGCAGAACTCAATTATAGCTATAGCTATCATGAAGAACTCAAAAAGCAACAAATGCTAGAGAGCTTGTGGGGATTAAAAAAAACCTTCTACATTGCATGTGGGAATATAAATTACTATTACCATTATGGAAATCAGTATTGAGATTCCTCAAAAAACTAAAAATAGAAATTCTGTTTGACCCAGATATGCTTGCCTCTTTTGGGTGTTATCCTGAGTTAAAAGATATCTTATTATATCAATACTTGCATACCCATGTTTACAGCAGTACAGTTCATACTAGCTAAATTTTGGATGCAGCCTATATTCCCATAAACAGATGAATGGAAAAAGAAAATTTGAGATATACATATCCATACCTACACCTATCTATACCAGTACTATTCAGCCGTAAAGAATGATAATTCTGAGCCATTTGTAGGAAAATGGATGCATTTTGGACCACGCTAATAAATCAGACACAGAATGTGAAATGTCACATGGTTCTCTTACATGAAAAATCCACAATATAAATAAAGAAAATAAAAGAGAGATGGTAGGGAACAGGGAAGTAGACTTTGTTGAGGTGGGAAGGGTATCTGAAGATGGGGGAAGAGGGAAGGGCTGGGAGGGACAGTGGAAATACAAATGACTAAGATAAAATATGTACCAATTCCCCAAAATGAATGTAGTTATCATGTATTGCAAAGATATACCAATAAAAAAAAAAGAATTTGTAATGAGGCTGAATAAGCTGAAAAGTATAACTTTTTATACTTGGTGCTGGGAAACTACTTCCAGGAGGAATCAATGTTTAAACAGACCCAGAAGAGGAGTTGAGCGAATCTAGGTGAATGGACAAAGGAAGCCATTCAGGAATTCAGCAGTAAAAACAAAGGCTCAGAAGACAGATAGCTCTGGGGAATCTGAGCAAACTGAGAACAGTTCTGGGGAGATTAGAGAGAAGAGACATTTGTATAATAAATTCTGTGTTCACATCGGCAGTACATATACTAAAAGTGTATAATAAATTGTAATAGTAAAAGTAGTAGCAGTAATTACTAGTGTGGCAATTTTTCTAATCATTAGAGCACCTAGAAGACTTTTCAGTTTTTGTGACTGAAGAAGACAATTAGAAGGCACATCAACCATTGCTTTATGAAGAAGCAAAGCACAAAATGACACCAGCTCTTGAGTAGATTTAAAGTCTGGTTATTCATGTACTACCAGCATGATTTCTGTCACCACCAAGTATTGCAACTTAATATTTTTCTTTATATCAACTCATTTCTATTTAATTGGACTCACTCTAAAATTTATAGCTGTGAAATGGTGGGTTTGCTGTGCTATCTTTTTTTCTCATATGCATTAACCATTAAATGAAGTATTCATCCTTTTCATCACACTACATCATCTCCTAAATCACAGTCTAAAACTGCTTGCACTTGTTCTACTTCTCTACCATTTGGAAGATGTCAAGGAATTTGTGGGTTTACTGAATTTTCCTGCTACTGGCCAATTTTACTTAGAAAGGTTTGCAGAGCACATAACTGAAACAAGCCAAATAACAAAATTCATCCCAACAATATATACCAAATCTTTCCATGGTAAGTCCTATTTCAGTGATGGTGAAACTTTTAGAGGTTTCAATGATAACAGCTGGCTGCAGCACACGTGCCATAGGTTTGCCACCACTGTTGTAGGTAGTCTAAAGCTAAAAAGACAACCCAGTATTTTATTTAACCCTGCCACCTCTATATGCTGTCACGAATGAAAATGAGACTAGGAATAAAGGCCCATCTTGTACTCCAGCCTGAAGAACAAAATCAAGGGGGGGCAGGGACCCAGTAGTGCATTTTGTCCTGAAGTACTAATATTCAGTCAAATGAAAGGCAAGAACACAAGCAAGTCATCCAAACAACAAAAAAAAATGCCACCTTCAAGACAGTAGAACATTCCTCTGAAAAGGCAAATCACAATCAATTATTAACCAATCCCTTTCAAGTCTGTGCTACAATTCAGTAAGTTCTTCATCACAACAAAAAAGTCACCAATGGGCTGGTGAGATGGCTCAGCGGCGTAAGCGCCTGCCTGGCAAGCGCGAGGGCCCGAGTTCGACTCCCGGAACCCACATACGAAAAAGGGGCCGGTGATATTGCTCAGCGGCATGGGCACCTGCTGGCGCGCGAGGTCCTGAGGTCGACCCCCGGTACCCACAAAAAAAAAAAAAGAAAAAAGTCACCAACCACAACCAAGAGAATGAATTTCACTGATAACTTCAACAAACACTTCACATATGCAGTCCTGGAGCCAGTCTTAAATCCACTATATTAAGAGCCACACTCTAACAGTCACTCCTACAACTCATCCTCTCAGGATCACTCACCTAAAAATGAAATCCTGTAGCCAAAGGATACAAGCCAATATAAAGAATATGAAAAGACTAGCATTTGTTTATAATCCAGCACAGGAATAAGATTTATATATTCCACACTGGGCATGCGGGCGCATGCCTGTAATCCCAGCACTCAGGAGGCTGAAGCAGGAAGATCACTGCAAGTTTGAGGCCAACCTGGGCTACATAGTGAGTTCAAGGTCAGCCTGAACTACATAGTGAAACCTTGTCTCAAAAAATATTAAAGATTTGGGCCGGTGAGATGGCTCAGCGGCATAAGCGCCTGCCTTGCAAGCGCGAGGGCCCGAGTTCGACTCCCGGAACCCACATACGAAAAAGGGGCCGGTGATATCGCTCAGTGGCACGGGTGCCTGTTGGCGCGTGAGGTCCTGAGGTCGACCCCCCCGGTACCCACACACAAAAAAAAAATTAAAGATTTATATATTCCCCAAACAGTGACATTCAGGACTTAAGAGGACTGCTGGAAATTTTGCAACATTATGAGAAACTTCAAATACATGCCAGAGTTGAAATAATTTTACAGCAAACATCCTAATACTGCCGAGTCTACCATTTTTTACCGTATTTGATTTATCATATATCCATCCATCATCCAAATCACCTTACTTTTTCAATGAACTTCTGGGGTTTTTATTTATTTTGTAAGAGACAGGATCTCACTATATTGCCAAGGCTGGGCTTGAATTCCTGGCCACAAGTAATCCTCCTGCCTCAGCCTCTGCAGTAGCTGGAATTGAAAGCCCATGTTCCTGTGCTTGGCTACTGCTGGACTTTTTAAAATGATACTTGTGTAGAGTATGAAAAAATACAGAGTGGCTTCTCCAAAATATTGACTGATGAGGTGTATGAACAAAAAAGTATGGAAACCACAAACCCATACTGTGTTCATTTCCCTTGCTAACCTCCCATCAAAATCTATTGAAAGCTCACAAATGACCATCTTAGATCTCCATACCCCTGTCCACTATCTGTACTATGCTTAGCTCTCTTGGTGCCTCAGCATCAATCTGTGAAGCCTCTCTCAATTTTCACCCACTCAACTAGAATTAACAATGTCCCCTACAGGGGCCACATTCTTTATCATCTGCAATCACCACATAGTGTCTTCGCTATGTTCTCTTTTACTAAACCCTGACCTCAAGGGCAGGAATCCCCTTATTTACCTGTGAATCCTCAGCGACCAGTACAATACTTAGCCTACAGTGAGCACTCAGTAAAGGAATATCAATGAATGGTCTGAATGTGTCCTTACCCAGGAGGCAAGGAAGAGTTTAGTCGAGTTTGGAGATGATCTAATCACAGTGGCACTTGGGAAAAATTCATCTTAGAGCACTGTTGTTAAAAGTATGAGTTTTGGAGCCAGAATGCTTGGGCAGGGATCCCAGAATTCCAGCTCTGTTGCTTACTGCTGGGTGACTTTGGGCAAACTTCTAAAGCTCCTGGGCCTGAATTTCTTCATTGGAAAATAGGGATCATATTACTTCACAGGGGCTTGTGAGGATCTAATGAGACACTAATTAAAAAAAAAAAAACATGCACAGGCCTCGGGGTATGGCTCAGGGGTAGAGCACTTGCCTAGCATGCTTAAGGCCCTAGATTTGAGCTTCAGCACCACCAATCCACACATCCACAGTGTAAGTGTTCCATCAACAAGGTTAATAAGGTAAAGAGTCCTTAAAGCCCAGGTGGTAGCAGTGAAAACAAAGTGGAAAGAAGGGCTGTGAATGAAGAATCTACTTTAAAATGTTCAGTCAGGAGGGCAAGCAAGTGGGCTTTTGTTATATTTTGTCTTATGTTTAAGTTAGCTCATGACTAGATTTCTTTTTGTAGAGCTGGGGATCAAATCCAGGGCTTCTTGCATGGTAAGCACACCCTCTTACTAGTGAGCTACATCCCCAGCCCATGACTAGATTTTTAAGTTAAAGCAGTTATAATCTATCCGGCCTAAGCACAGATTTGATGCTGGGCACTAAGAGTCTAGCACATGTGGACTCTGGCCACAAGCTCTGTAACTACTGCAAGCTTCTCTATGTAGGTCTTTCAGTCAGCTGAGATTTCATTCCTCCTTATTACTCCATAAGACACCATTTCTTTAGCTTGTGATCCCAGTCCTCTATCCTGTGAGGATACCCCCAAGAACCTTGGTTGGGAAATGGGTCTGCAGTTTCATCCTACCCAATCCTGTACTTTTTCTTCTTCTTGCCCACTTCCTTCTCAAGACTTACTATTCCCTACACGTAGGAACTTGAAGCCTAAGAGTATGGGAAAGCAACAGAGCAGTAGCAGTGGTGCCAAGAACTGGGGATACTGCCAAGCTGTTCCCCAGGCCCCATATGCAGTGACCCAACTACATGCCAATTGGATTTAACTGCCTGTGGGGCCTCACACACTTGATATTCCTTTTTGCTTCTGTTCATTTTCTTCCTCCCTCTTAAAGCAATCTTCTCTAAACCCAACCTCTTCAAGTCCTCTTCTTGAAGACCCAGGTAGGGCCCAACTTCTCCAGGGAAGTCTCCCCTGACCATTTTGGTCCATAGATATCCCCCCCCACATAAACACACAAACAGGTACTGTACTTACTGTCTGTAACATAAAGCACTGTCGTTGTACACATTTGTATGATTAAATAAATGGTCCATGTGTATGTATTTGATTTTCCATGGGGAGGAACAATGTCTCGTGTCTTTCAAACTCCTTAACTCAGTGGGTTAATGCTTATCGAAGAGTGACTGAATCAGAGGGTGTTTGCTCATTTTAGGCTAAGGCAGCAGACAGAAGTATGCTGATATGAAAAAGGTTGAATGAATGCATGAGTAAAAAAGCAGCAGTAGGTTAAAATGAGAAAAAAATACATAAGAAAGGTATTCAACTAACATGTTTAACAGATTTGCTGTGAGGTTTGAAAAAGGAGATGTCAACTGGAAAAAGGAGGGAAAAGGTATATCAGCTTGAGAATACAGCAAGAGAAAGGTGAAGCTACAAAAGCAATTGTCTAAATTAGAGGTAAGCCAAATAGATCAGTGAAGGTAAAGGGAGCTTTTGGGGTGACATGGATAGAGAGATGTGGTCATGTAGGTGAGTGAATCGGTAAGAGGGGTATGAACAGGGAGGTGGGTAGGTAGATAAAATGGTTGAGAGTAATTAGCCAGGTAGGTCAGCTGGTTGAGTAGATAAGTAAATAGGAGGCAAGTAAATGGGTGGTTTTTAGGTAAGTGGGTAGATGGTTAGGTGTTTAGTTGGTAGGTAATAGGTGTGGGGCATATAATTTAAAATCCGGCCCCTCCCTCACCTTGACCCGGAAGCGGATGAGTGCTAGCCTCACGCAGTGGCTCAGGCAAGCTGGTGGCAGGAACCAGGCCCGTGGTGGAGGGGTGCCCTTGTTGCCCACGTGTCCCACGATCAGTTGCGCTGTCTGCCGCTCGGCCTGGCACCTACGGCCCCACTCGGCCAGTCGGTCTTTGCCCAGGCCGCCGGGGAATATGACCACCAGCTCCAGGCCATCGCCGCCGGGATAGGCACAAGCCTGGCACAGCGCTGACAAGTAGCCCAGCATGGCATTCCACTGGCCACCACACACCCAATCCGTCTGATAGCCACCGTAAAGCCGCGGTAGCGCCGAGCCCGCGTCTACCAGCACCCGGGCCCCGGGCAGCGGAGGGGGCGGCGGCGGCGGCGGAGGGTGTAGCCCAGGCTGAGACTGGCCATGGTGGTGGAAGTGGTGAGCAGGGTGATGGTGCCGAGTCGGCCCCGCGCCCCCGGAGTAGGCACCCAAGGCAGCGGGTGGGAATGGCGGCTGCAGAGGAGCGGAGCCCCTGGCGGCGCGTGGGGCCCCAGGCGCTAGAGGTGCTGTCGGTGGTAGCTGGCGATGCAGGTGCTGCTGCTGCTGCTGCTGCTGCTGGCGCGAGACAGTGCGCGCGAGTTTGAGGAGGTCCACGGGTACCACGGCCCCAGGACAGCGCTTCTCCAGGAACTCTTGGAAGCCCTGGACGCCCATGCTTCTTCAGCGGGCAGACCAGACAGCGACTGCGCGAGCAGGTTAGGTGGTGCTCTGGGCGCGAAGCTGGGGGCGGACGCGTGCGCACTCCGCAGGGGGCGAGGGGGGTGCGGGAGCCAGGGAACGAGGGTGGGGAGGGGAGACCACAGACTGGATATGAGTAGAGAGGAGGGGTGAGGCAGACCGGACTCAGGAGAGGTTGGGAGGATAAAAGCGATATCGGACTCTAATCGCTTGTCTTCTCCTCTCCTGCGGCTCTTCTTCACCGCTTCAAAGAGGGTGAAGCCTCTTCCTTCCACCTCCAGGAGCCATGTTGCCTCTTCTCTATGATACACGATTTCTAGCTGGGAGCTGGAGCGGGAATGGGGCGGGGCGGATGAGCATCCTGGGAGTTGTAGTCTTCCCCCTTATGGCCTCAGGATGCAGTCAGGGAAATGAGACTAGCACGCCAGCTGGGCCTTGCAGTTCACCCGGGTCAAAAGAGGCGGGGCGTGAAAAATCTGTGTTTAAGATTTGCGCTCCAGCTCTTTGCGTGGCACCGACTTGCCTCAAGCTATTTACTGCCATTCACAGGAAAAAGAGTTTTTGGGGAAGGACTGATGCATCATGGGAAAGGAAATAGTGGATTGATCGAATTTGATCAGCCAAAGTGAACTGAAATTCCCCGGGAGGAAGAATTTTGGAAAATTAATAGAAAAAAGAATACGGCTAGCTTTTAATTTATTGTGGGGGGGTGAGTTGAGACACGGTCTGGCTTTGTAGTTCAGGTTGGTCTTGAATTCACTGTGTAGCTCAGACTGGCCTGGAACTCTGCAATCCTTCAACCTCCCGGGTGCTGGGATTACAGGCATGCGTCACCACCATACCCGTCTAGCCACTGTAACTAACTGTTCGAAGAGTTGTTTGCACCCGTTAGGGATATTGAAACTTCCACAAAGAAGTTTATATCCATGTTGTCAGTACTACCAGTTGTTATTTATTTCATTTGTTTTGTTTGGGTTTTCACCAAGAAGTACAATAACTTGATGTAGAAGATCTATGCTCAACACTAACCAATTTACCAAATCAAGATTAAGATGATCACAAATGAATCAAATGACCATAAAATAAACCAAAGGCTCAGAAAAAGTGGGCACAGATGTTGACCATTAAAAATTAGCCTCAGTGAGTAAAAGTACTATATTCCTAGAAGTGAGGTCAAGTGTGTCATGACAAAATTCTGAAAATATTTCATTTGAAAGTTGTGAGCGGGCCATGGTGGTGCAGGTGTAATCCCTGCACTTTGGGAGGCCAACACAGGAGGACTGCAAATTCAAGCCCAGCCTGGAAAACTTCGGAAGAATCTGTCTCAAAATTAAAAATAAAAAAAAGGCCGGGGATGTAGCTCAGTGCAAAAGCTGTGAGTTCATTGCCCAGTATGGGGGCAGGAATCTGCAGTTACTGGGGGTATCATGTATTCATGGGCCTTCCTGACTTGGAGCAGAACTCGTAGTCCCACATCAAAGATTTCACTGATTAGAAAACTGGGACTTGTATGCCTCCTAAATACTCGTTGTTTTCCAGTGTGATGATATCTCCTGTAGATTCATTCAAATGGAATGTATGGTAGAAGAGTCTCATGGAACAGTGTTGAATTCAGCATGTTATTTCCTGTTGGAGCTCTGATCCAGGACCTTGAACATAATGCCAGGGAGAATGAGCCAAGCCCTTAAGTAGAGTGCTAAGAAATTAGAAGCTACAACAGGATTACCCAAGCTATTTCCTCCAGCAAATCTGAAGTCAAAGAGCCTAATTTGAGCTCAGTGGTAGAGTACTTCCCTAGCAAGTGTAAGGCCCTGGGTTTGATCCTCAGCACAGAAAACACACACACATATACAAATAAGCCAAGGCAAGTGTGGTGGTATAACTGGCAGAGCAAAATGGAACTTTATTTTTTAATTTATTATTGTTTAGTTTTTTGAGACAGGGTCTCACTATGTAGGTCAGGCTGGCCTTGAACTCACTATGTAGCCCCAGGCTGGCCTGGGATTACAGGAATGTGCCACCACATCTAGTCTGGCTGTAAAATGAAACTTTAAAAGTTAGAATTTTTCCATTAGAGACAAGACCTGGACCAAAATTCCTCAGGCCAAGTGCTTAACTGCCACCCCATCCTCTCTTCAATCCATATAAGTGGGCACCATATGAAGATGCTGAGTCTGATTCCCTTTCCACAGGGAAGGGAGAGAGCAGAATAGGGATGGAGGGGTAAATGTGGAGTTAAGTCGGGCACAGTGGCAAATACCTATAATTTCAGCACCCTGGGAGGCTGAGGCAAGAGGATTGAAAGTTCACAGCCTGGGTAATTTAGGATTTAGGGATAAGGGGAGCAAATGGGAGCTCAGTAATGTCAGTAAAGTATAAAATTCAGAGGACTGGTCAGTGTAAATGAGATTAGGTCAGCTGTGTATGAAGGCAGGGGAATTACTATATCAAAATTTAAAAGGCTGGGTTAAATCCTCAGTACCACCACCACCAAAAAAAAAAAAAAAGTGGAATTGTCTATTTTCTCATAGTATATCTTCTCCCCTCTCTTCCTTACTATAAAAGGGCCTTACACACCTGGACACAGTGAGATGGTGACTTGTAGCAACATGAGGCCCCTCCATCTCCTTTGGAGCTAGCTTTGAATAAGGATTTTTTCACCATGCCCCCTGTGTTTTTGTGAATCTGCAAGCAAATGGATTTGATAGCAGTGCTGTATGCCTGGTAGTCCCAGAACTCGAAGGCTGAAGCAGGATAGCCAGTTCAAGGCCAGCCTGGACTACATAGTGAGAGCCTATCTCAAATAAATAGATAGACAAACAAAACCCAGGATAAGCCTAACTCAACAAGATTCTTGGTGCTTGTTGTTAACATTCTAAGCTAACCCCCAAAGAAACTAATAGCCAAGATTTTAAAGAAATTATTGTCACTGAAAATCAAATCTGGTGAATAGGTACCATAATTGATCAGCCAGAGTGGTGATACTCAAGTATGTTCCTGAACCACACATCAGGACCACCTGTGAACTGTTATAAATGTAACGGTCTCAGATCTCACCCTAGTACAGTTAGAAACAGGGAAGTTGAGGGAGCCACTCCCTTCCCTTCATTCAGCTATAAACACAACACTACCCTAATGATTATCCATGTTTAAATTTAGGAGGTCACGATGTCCCAGGTGGCAGATTGACACCAGTGAGAGGAGGAATGGGAGGCACCTAGAGTCAGAGGTGTCTGACCCTTTAAATACTGGAAGCTTGAGTTATGGGGGATCCTCTTCGTCCTCTTTCCCTTTGCCTTTCTGCCCGTTCCTGCTGCTACCATCCCATGATCTTCAATAAACGTAGCTACTAGCTACTTACTACGAGGTGTACACTTGGCAATACTTTCTTCGTCCTGCACAAGAACCTGGACTATTTTGGGCCCATTCAACTGTAACAACCCCAGACCTCCAGGATCAGAAACATTGTGAGGGGAGCCTGGAATATGTGGTTTAAGTAGTGTCAAAGGTAAAGCCAGATTTAAGTTAAAGCAGTGAAAACAGATTTTATTCAACTACTGACAGTAGGGGGGAAACTGAGCTTTATTCTGATTTGCACAGAGGTGACTGAGTATTTTAAGGAGAGAATGAGGGGAAGGAAGAAGGGGAGCAAATGGGAGCTCAGCAATGTCAGTAAAGTATAAAATTCAGAGGACTGGTCAGTGTAAACGAGATTAGGTCAGCTGTGTATGAAGGCAGGGGAATTACTAAAGTTAGATTTCTATCTTCCTTTCAGAGACTGGGAGACAGAGGCCTACCCTATCCTTCTTGGTGATTACATTTCTAAGTATTGCCCTGCAGCTCCTTGGGAAAGATCCTCCTGAGTTGTAGGAGAGATATGTACACATCTCAAAGGGACAGAGAAAGGATCTGTAGTTCTAAGCTCATTTACTAAAATGCCATAAGCTGTGAGCTAGAACAAACTAAATTTTTTCATAACCCTAAACTTTTCCTGAATGGAAGCCTAGAGTGGGCTGGGTCTTGCCAGTGATTTGGTCTTAGGTTGGTAGAAGCTATGGTAGTTTGGTCAAGTCTCCTACTACAGGGGTTTGGAAGGAGTGTAAGTACTTAGGGTTTTTGCAGGTTTCATTAGCCCTCCACATGATTATAATACACCCCCACATTTAAGAACTACTATATTTGTAGGGCATACCCAAGGTCCAAAGTACAGACTGGTTAAGGAAATGCATTAATAAATTGACTACCACAAGTTTTTTTTTCTTTCCCTTCCCTCACCCCCTTCTTTCCTCTCCTACCCTTCCCTCTCCTCCCCTCCCCTTTGTTTTTTTCCCTTTCCTGACAGGGTCTCTCTGTGTAGTTCAGGCTTACCTTGAGCTAGCTATGCAACTTGTGGTCTTCCTGCCTCAGCTTCCCAAGTGCTGGGACTACAGGTGTGCACCACCACACTTGGCTTCCTGTGAGTTTTGTTGTTTGGTTATGGTTTTTGTTTTATTGGTTTTTTGTTTTTCTGTGGTACTGAGGATTGAACCCAGGCCCTTTGCACTGAATTACATCCCCAGCCCTTTTCTATTTTTTTTTATTTTGAGACAAGGTCTTGCTATGTTGAATAGGCTGAGCTCAAATTTATGATCCTCCTGCCTTAGCCTCTCAGAGTGCTAGGATCATAGGTGTGAGCCATTACATCTGACTCCCATGAATTATTTTATGTCCATAATTTCCATTTTTTTGTATTCAGGTGGAAAGGGTGTAACCTCTTCTGGACCTGGTGACTGACTAAAAATGTGATCTCTCCTAAAGGAGAACTTTGATTGTGGTTAGTTATTAGTTTACTACTACATATTAGATCTATTGATGGCAGTTGTTTATCAGCAGTTTCAAGATCAAGAGGGGCCACATTTAGATTGTTACTGAACTAAATTGTTACTGAAGTGGTGTGCCCATGTCATCCCATTATTTCTGGGTTTTGTTTTTTGCTTCTCATATTGTGCAGGTTGGTCTCCAACTCCTGGGCTCAACCAATCCTCTTGCATCTACCTCACAAGTAGCTAGGACTACAGGTGGGTACCAATGTGCCCAGCATGCCATTATTTCTAGATGCAGCAATTGTATATGACTTCCAGTTGTCCATAGATTTATGTTGGGTATATTTTTGGAATTGTGGATACAGAGAAAATGGCATATATGTTTATGGGGCAGCCAAGAGGAGGATGGTGGGTAAACATCTATTGCTGTGATGACAAAACTTTTAGAGCTTTCAATGATAACAGACGGCCCACCGTGGCATGCCTGCCATAGGTTCGCCACCACTGATCTACTGGATTATCTCCATAGCACCCCCTTTCTACTACCATATCTATTTTGTCCTTATAGTTACACTGGAGCCATCCATTATGTACTTTCCCAAAGAATTTGGGATTGAACTGGAGAAGATGAAAAATCCTAGTTCCATTTAAGCACCTGGTTCATTTGTACTTAAGGCCCATCTGCATTATTTCTGGGTTTTGTGAAGCCCTTCTAAATTTCCCTTCATTCTGAAGTTTGTTGAAATTGAGTATCTTTATTTAAGCATGAGAATCCTAATATATGCACGTAGTCTGGGAGAAACTTTACACTGGATGTAGGGCCATAGAAAGGACAGAGATGACAGACGCCAAAGCCCGGAAAACAGAGTGGGTAGCAGATGACAGAGAATAGTGGTTCAAAGTGTTTGGTTTGGAACAAAGATGTAGGTTGCAAGGCCAGTTCAATCTTCTATTAGCTGTATAGTTTTATTTATTTTTTGAGACAGAGTCTCACTATATAGTTCAGGCTAGCCTTGGACTTACTATGTAGGCTAGACTGACCTAGAACTCCTGGTGATCCTCCTGCCTCAGCCTTCTGGGTGCTAGGATTACAGGTGTACACCACCACGATTTTACCAAGTTGCTTAACCTCTTCAGCTCTTACTGTATCTGTGGAATAGGGACTTGTTAATGTATTAACAGGTTTGTATAATATCTACTACATGCCAAAAATAAAGCTGGGCACTAGAAAAAAGCAGTTTTTAAGATGTACAAGGAGTTTACAAAGGAAATAGTAATTATATTTACCTGGAAGCATGTGACAATTAAATGACATTGTAGAGCACTAGCATACTAACTGGCACAATGTCCAGCTAATAAATGATAACTCTTATGAAGGTGCAGGGAGAGGCATGAAGAGGTTATATGGAGAGTTCACGTCAGACTCAATCTTCTGTCATCATCCTCCTAAGCAGAAACTGTCATGTGAAGTTTCTGCAGCGGGCCCCCTTAGTTGTCTCTATTGTCCAAACCCATGGGGCCTATTTGGGAAGCTATAAGGTCATATGATTAGAGGAAATAATTTATCAGAAGGTCTAATGAGGCTGCCATATTGCTTTAAAAAATTTTTTTTTAAATTTTTTTTGGTTTTTGAGACAAGGTCTCACTGTGTACTTCAGGCTAGCTTTGAACTCACTATGTAGCCCAGACTGGCCTCAGATTCGCAGTGATCCTTCTGCCTCAGCCTCGCATGTGCTGGGATTACAGGCATGCACCACCACGTCCAGCTTCATTTGTGTTTCTTGAATCAACAACTAGTTTATAGCAGGGAGGTCATTTGATTAGTAGAGGAAACAATGACAGTAATTCTCAACCCTAGTCATGTATCAGTATCACTTGGAGAGCTTTTAAAACAATACTGATTTGGCTGGGCATATCCACCTAAATTCCCAGCTACTGGAGTGGCTGAGCCTAGAGGATCATTTGAGCCCAGGAGTTTGAGGCCAGCCTGGACAACTTAATGAAAAATGTTTTTTCCTTTCCTTTTCCTTTTTTTTGTTTTTGTTTTTGTATGCTTGCTTTAATCTCCTTGCATAATATTCTCCAGGTTTATTCATATTACAAGTGGCAGAATTTCCTTTATTAAGGCCAAATAATATTCCATTGTGTATATATACTACATTATTTTATCCATTAATATTCTGATCGGCACTTAGGTTAATTCCATATCTTAACTGTTGTGAGTAATGCTGTTGCAATGAACAGGGGGCAGTAGAGACCTCTGACATGTGGATTTCAATCCTTTGGATATATAACCAGAAGTGGGATTGCTAGATCATATGGTAGTTCTAATGTAGTTTTTGGAGGAGCCCCTACACCAGTGATGGCGAACCTTTTAGAGCTTTCAAAGATAACAAACAGCCCACTGTGGCACGCATGCCATAGGTTCACCACCACAGCCCTATACTATATTTCATAATGGTTGTACCAAATTACATTCCCACCAACAGTGTACAAGGATTGCTTTATCTCCACATCATTGCCAGTACTTATTATCTGTCTTTTTGATAATGGCCATCCTAACTAGTGTGAAATGATATCTCATTGTGGTTTTGGTTTACATCACCCTGATAATTTTTTTTTTGGTACCGGGAATCGAACTCAGGACCGTGTGCTTGCCAGGCAGGCACTTGTGCCACTGAGCTATATCCCTGGCCCTTCCCTGATGATTGATGTTGACCATCTTTTACATACCTATTGAGCATTTATACATCTTCTTTTGAGAAATGTCTATTTGGGTCCTTTGTCTATTTTCTAATTGGGTTATTTGTTTTCTTGCTACAGAGTTGTTTGAATTGCTTATATACATATTTTTACATATATGCCTTATGTATTTTTGGGTATTAACCCCTTATCAGATGTTTGGTTTATGAATATTTTCTCCATCCCATGGGAGTCATGATTTTGTAGGGTCCAGTCTAGCATTGAGTTCTGGGAAGAGGCCTGGTTCACACTGGGTCAGGCCTGGTGCTGGAATCTGAGCTGGAGTGCTCACTTCTCTCTAAATTCTCTTTTAAGATGTGAGGGAGGGGCATTAGTAAAGTGAGGGCTGTGCGGGAAATTATTCCTATCCTCTTCAAGAGGTATTTTCTTATTTGTGGGCTTCACAGGTGCCAGAAACTTACCTGGATTCCATAGTCATTCTAAAAGTATTTTTTTTTTTTTGTGGGTACCGGGGGGTCGACCTCAGGACCTCGTGCGCCAACAGGCACCCATGCCGCTGAGCGATATCACCGGCCCCTTTTTCGTATGTGGGATCCGGGAGTCGAACTCGGGCCCTCGCGCTTGCAAGGCAGGCGCATACGCCGCTGAGCCATCTCACCGGCCCTCTAAAAGTATTTTTGTGCGTGGATTTTGTTCAGATTTATGTTACTGGAAACTCATATTCCATCATCTTGCTAATGTCCCACCTCAATTAACTTCTATTACCAGATGATTCTTGAACAAAGATGACTAAATTGTCATTTTTGGAGTTGCAGGGCATTTATTAAATTTAAAATCGTGTTTCAATGAGAGATTTATTTTCAAAGGTTTCAGTCCATAGTCAGATGGCTCCACTGCTTTGGACCTGTGTGAGACAGAATATCATGGTGGTAGGAGCATGTGTCAAAGGAAGCTGCTCAACTTGTGACAGCAGGAAGCAGTGAGAGAGAAAAAGGGAAAAAAATTATTTAAGGGTTGGGGTGCAGACACTCATTTTTATTTTTTTATTTTATTTTATTTTTTTTTGTGGGTACCGGGGGGTCGACCTCAGGACCTCGCGCGCCAGCAGGCGCCCGTGCCGCTGAGCGATATCACCGGCCCCTTTTCCGTATGTGGGATCCGGGAGTCGAACTCGGGCCCTCGCGCTTGCAAGGCAGGCGCTTATGCCACTGAGCCATCTCACCGGCCCCAGACACTCATTTTTAAAAATTTTACTTTTTGTTTTTTTGAGACAGGGTCTCACTATGTAGTCTGGCTGGCCTTGAACTCATTGTGTAGCCCAGGCTGGCCTCAAACTCACAGCAATCCTCCTGCCTCAGCCTCCCCAGTGCTGGGATTATAGTTGTGTACCACTATGCCCGGCAAAATTTATTTATTTATTTATTTATTTATTTATTTTTTTTTTTTTTGAGACAGGGTCTTGCTGTGTCATTCAGGCTGGACTTGAGTTCACTAGGTAGCCCAGGCTGGCCTCGAACTCACAGTGATCCTCCTGCCTCAGCCTCCCAAGTGCTGGGATTACAGGCATGCACCATGACATCTGGCCCTGGAAAATTTTAAATTGTGGTAAAATACACAATATTTCCCATCTTAATCATTTTAAGTGTATGCTATGGTAGTGACTGGAGAACATTTTGTAAATATTAATTAAATTCCAGAGCCTATTTCCTCATTTGAAACATACAAAATGTGTGCTAGTCCTTTCCAATTCTAAAATTTCATCATAGCTTTCTTTCCATCCATCCAAAGGTCCTGCTCCCATCTGTATCATCATCTATCTGTACTCCTTCACTCTTGTCTTTAGTTCTTTTTTTTTTTTTTGGTGGGTACCGGGGGTCGACCTCAGGACCTCACGCGCCAGCAGGCACCCGTGCTGCTGAGTGATATCACCGGCCCTTTTTTTGTATGTGGGTTGCGGGAGTCGAACTCAGGCCCTTGTGCTTGCCAGGCAGGCGATTATGCTGCTGAGCCATCTCACCGGCCCCCTTGTCTTTAGTTCTTGACATAAGACCCGCCTTCTTCCTAACTACTTCAGCTTCCTCTAAACTCTTTAGTCACAGATGTAATTCTGTCATCTCATTCTTTTACCTAGTGGTGCTCATTAATGACTGCACAGTTTAAATGGGTTGTAGGTATGCTGGTTGTATCTCCCAATTTAATCACTTTCACTTTTTCCACCTTTTCTAATGTGGATCATGGAAACTAGAAACTCTTTCCCTCAAAGCAAACCATAAAACCTAGAAAGGGCCAGGCATGGTGGCATATACCTATAATCCCAGCATTCTGGGAAGCTGAGACAGGATGACTGCAATTTCAAGATCAGACCAGGTAATTTAGTGACTTAGCAAGACCCTATCTCAAAATAAAAATGAAAAAGGACTAGAGATGTATCTCAGTCCAAAAGCCCTGTGTTCAATCCCTAGTAATGAAAAACAACAACAACAAAACAAAAAACAAAACAACAACAACAACAAAAAAAAAACAAATAAAGGCCATCCCTTCTCTTTTCTTTAACGACTTTAATCCCAGATATGTCCTGCTTTATACTCTGGAGGAAAGGATATTACACAGGCCAAGAAGAATCTGAACAGACAGTTCTTGCTAGGTTTCCCTTTCTCAGATCTATTAACAATACAGCATAGCTGGGCATAATGGCATACTCCTATAATTCTAGAACTCATGAAGGCTGAGGCAGAAGAAATGCAAGTTTGAGCCTATCCTGGCCAACTTAGACTTAGTGAGACCCTATCTCAAAACAAAAAATAATAAAAAGGGCTGGGGATGTATCTCGTGCTAAGGGCCAAAGTTCAAGCCTCAGGACTGCAGAACAAAACACCCAGGATGCCCAGTGAAATTTGAAATTCAGATAAGTAATACATCATGCCCTTTTGTCTGGTCATGTTTTCTATATGGCTGTGCATTCTTCATCCTAAGCATAAAATCTGGTTCTTCAATTTTGAAGTCTGTCATGTCCGGCCGGTGAGATAGCTGAGCGGCATAAGCGCCTGCCTGGCAAGCATGAGGTCCTGAGTTCGACTCCCAGTACCCACATATGAAAAAAGGGCTGGTGATATCGCTCAGTGGCACGGGCGCCTGCTTGCACGCAAGGTCCTGAGGTTGACCCCCGTTACCCACACACACACACAAAACAGTCTGTCATGCCACATAAAACTTTGATTAAATAAATTATGCTTTTTGCTCTTTTTTTTTTTTTTTTCTTTTTTGAGACAGAGTCTCACTGTGTAGTTCAGGCTGGCCTTGAACTCACCTTGTAGCTCAGGCTGGCCTCGAACTCAGAGCAATCCTCCTGCCTCAGCCTCCCAAGTGCTGGGATTACAGGTGTGAGCCACCACGCCTGGCTTTATGCTTTTCTCTTTTTCACATTTCTTTTTTTCACTACTGAGGATTAAACCCATCCCCAGCCCTTTTTTTTTTTTTTTTTTATGCGGGTACCGGGAATCGACCTCAGGACCTCGCGCTTGCCAGGCAGGCGCTTATGCCACTGAGCGATAATCTCACCAGCCCACCCCCAGCCTTTTTTGTTGTATTATTTGCCCAGCCTTTTAAAATTCTTGACACGGGGTCTTGCTAAATTTGCCCAGGCTGGCCTGGAACTTGTGATCCTCCTGCCTTAGTCTCCCAAGCAGCTGACATTATAGGGGTGTGTAGCCACATCTGTATTTTCCCTCCAGTGTTTGGGATGGAACCCAGGGCCTGGCATATGCTAAGCACATGTTCTACCACTACACTATATATCCCCAGCCCTACATACTTCTTGTTATAGGAGTATTATCTATGAACTTTGATGGGTGAGAAAATATATCCACTTTTTTGCCCCTACAATTTCTGGCACCCAACATGGGGCAGCTGAGATATGTGACTTACGCCAAAGACTGCAGATGAGATCCTGGGACAACTGACCAAAAGCCAGCAAAGAAAAGGTAAGAATTTTTTTTTAACCAATGTCAGCTCTCCCAGATCTCTGGCTGCAGTTTCTGGTCAAGAATGGAAGAGAAAAAGAATAAAAAATAAATAAAAACAAAAGAAAAAACAAAAATTAAAAAAAGAATTGCGGGGAAAATTTATTTAGCCTTTCATTCCCAAATTCATATTTCCAGGACAAAGTCATTTATATGAACCAGTTTTTGGGTATAGGGCCTCAGGTAATCTTTTGGGCATGAATACTCTTTATTTTTGATCCCTTCCCTCCCAGGGATGACTTTTGTTTTCCCTTGTCTGTCTTTTGTGTTATAGAGGATAATCATAGGGTCAGAACACAGGTATAGACCCTTGTAATCCTATTATTCAAGCCAGTATCACAGATTGTTGAGTTCACCATTTGCCCCAGGTGAATATGTTTATAAGAACTTTGCTGTGGGTCTCCAAGACAAAAACCAGATGAAGCTCTCCTTTCATATTGTTTCGTGAGTTTGTCTTTATGACCACTGAGAACACTTTCTCTGCTCTGCCAGCCAGGGAGCACAAGTGTCAGCTTATGTCAGGTAACTGCTTGAATAGGCTAGGAACTTCAATGTTCTGTGCCAGATATCAGGGGAGTTTCTCTTAATAAGAAGTACCAGTCCCTAGGGGGCTTTTGTCCTATCAACCTTTAATGCTTGAATTAGTGCTGGAAAACTCCCATTTTGGCATTACCTGCCTGGTGTGACAAATTAGCTGGTCTGTGACCAGGAGGTCTCATACCCTACAGGAGACAGAAGAAACCATTTTCACAAACACTATCCTTAACCACCTGTGGCATCAAAGGTAATTGTTTTCTTAGTCTATCTTCAGGAGTAAACTTTTTGGCTCATGGGGGCTAACTCTGCTCACTTTGAAAACACCATATGCATCCATGACATTGCTGGTTTGAATCACTTTGGGAATAAATGGGCTAACATTTGGAAAAATAAGTTCATTTTATGTTTTGTAGGGATCAAACCCAGAGCCTCACACATGTTAGGCAAGCACTCTAACACTGAGCTACATCCTGTCTTGTACAAATATATTTGATTTGTGACTCTTGGTCTTTTGGTACCCATTTATTATTAATACTTTCTCTTCTATGGACAGCTATCATTTTTCTGTTTGTCTCATTTTGTATCCTGACAACTTATCTTTACTTTCCATCTTTCAGGGACATGATGGTTATTAGGCCTGTGTGTGCATTGCAGCCAATCAAAAAGGCTAGGAGTCTCCAAGAATATGGCCAGATAAAAATGAGGGTTTTACCTGACTTGTGGCTAGTGTACCAACTACTGCCACCTCTCAAGGAGTTGTGTCTTTCATTCTTTTAGTTGTTTTTGGTGTGCCTCTGGATCTCAAGCGGAGATGCCTCATGTGTCTTTGTTTAGGCTTAAAGACTTACTAGTTTTGGTTCTGAATAATTTAATAAGTACCAAAGTTTAAAAGAAAAAAAATCCAGGAATATGTTCCTCCTCCTTTTTGCCATCTTCAATCTTCCATCCAGTTCCCTTGAATCTTTGATAGCCCCTATCTCCTCCATTTGGCGGTTAGTAGATGGGAAATTACTGAGGAAACATCAAGGAAAAAGGATTCAGGTTTGTATGAACAAAGTTTAACTTGACTTCTGAATCTCACCCTAGTACCATCTGTGTACTTGTAAAGTCCTATAGTGAATTCTTAGAATTCTATGTTGCCTGGACATTCATTTTGAATCCTCTATGTCTCACCTAATATATCCTAGATACTTTCTTGGAAAAGTTTCCATTCTTCCTGTACCTTTGAGATATAAATTTCCTACCCTTTCTTCTCTACAACATGATAGTTATCTTTTGGAAATGCAAACTTCAGGAAGAATTCTATCAGAAAAAGTTAAAAAAGAGAAGGAAGAACCATGTTTCCTTTTGTAGTTTCTTCTGTGGTATTTTTTATAGTTGCCTGACTTGTCAACAATAAAAGAAAAATAAGATAGCGGCTAGCTTTCTTTAAAGTCTCATAAAATTTACATGAATAATTCAAGCATAATTGTTAAGAAAAATAGAATTAAATAAGATATAATGGGATATATTTACAGATAAACTTTTGTTTTCTCTGATTTTTTTCCCTCAGATTTAAAGAAACACTTTTCTTTTAAGCTCTCTATTCCTCACAGAAATTTGGTAGCATATACTTCTGTGAAACATAAAAACATTCACATTTTTTCCCTACCCATTACCTCCCGAATTCAGAAACTGGTTTTTTTAGTATCTTTATTTTTATGGCAATGTAGTTATTTGCAGTAGTTCAATGAGTATTTGTTCTCTTTATAACAAGACACAATTGGAAACACTGGTTATATTACCAAGGCTCTGATTGGAATGTCATATTTTCAGATATGATCGGACAGCTTTAAGGAACTGAGATGCTTATTGTGGAGCCAGTAGAGATTCACTTGGAAAAACTGGCCTGGTATATTGAATATATGGTTTACATGGTACTCTTGCAGGTGGATAAAATTGTTACTTCCTGGCAGGCCCAGGAACTTCAAAATAACTTGGGGATGCTGAGCAAACAGGAATTCACTCAAATCTAGTGAAATAGGTACTAGTGAAATTTGATGGTGAGTACTTGGCTTGGCTTTGTAGCCTCATGAGGCTTTTAAAAGTTTAATCTGAGATTCCTTATGGAAGTTTCAGTAGATGGGCATGGTGGTGTACATCTATAATCCCAGCACTTGGGAGGATGAAGCAGGAGGATTGCTGTGAGTTTGAGGCCAGCCTGGGCTACATAGTGAGTTCAAGACCAGCCTGAATTACATAGTGAGACCCTACCAAAAAAAAAAAAAGTTTCAGTAAAGCAAATTTACGAGAGCCTATGAGGACAATTACAATTCTTGCTATATTTATGTTAATAATCAGGCCAAGTTTAATGAGACTAAAGTTATATTGCAAACAAATCAGTCTTCCTTCAATTATCTTTGGTAGAAATGGGGGTGAATATAGGGAGAAATTTGTTTCAAAAGAAAAATACAGTGCTCCTGTTATTAGACTCCACCTCATTGTTTCTGAGGGTTTGTTATCTACCCTTCCTTTTATTTTTTATTTATTTATTTTTTTGTGGGTACCGGGGGGTCGACCTCAGGACCTCGCGCGCCAACAGGCACCCGTGCCGCTGAGCGATATCACCGGCCCCTTTTCCGTATGTGGGATCCGGGAGTCGAACTCGGGCCCTCGCGCTTGCAAGGCAGGCGCTTATGCCACTGAGCCATCTCACCGGCCCATCCTTCCTTTTAATAATGTACTCAATGTCAGGTATTTTGCTATTGCAACACAAAACAGACTAATACAGAAAACTGGTATCAAGGAGTGGGATAGTTGCTATAACAATACCTGAAAATGTGGATGCAGCTTTGGAACTGGTGACTGGAAAACTTGAAAGAATTTGGAGGAACTGACAGAAAGCAAGCAAGCAAGCAAGCCTGCCTGCCTAGAATGTTGTAAACACAGCAGTATAAGTGATTATGGCAAGGGCTCAAAGGACAAGACTAAGAATGAGCTAAAACATCTTTTAAAAATTGGGCAAGTGGTCATAACCAGAATGCTAATGGAAAGTGAGAAATATTCTATTAGAAATGGAAAATAAAGGCAATCCTTGTCACATGCACTGCAAAGAACTTACCTGCAGTATGTCCATGCCTTAAGGCTTTGTGTAAGATGGAATTTAAGTCATGGAATAGAATCTTTGGAAAAAGAGATATCTAAACAAAGCAGTGAAATTATATAGTGAGACTCAAGATTCATAGCCTGGAGAAAAAGTGTGTTCAGAACAAAAGAAGAATGCAGCTTCCTAAGATCAACATAGCTACAAGGGAGCCAGGTGCTAATAATCAAAGACAATGGGAAAAAGGCCTCCAGAACATCTCAAAAAATCTTTGAGGCTGCCACTCTATCATAGACCCCGAGGCCTAGAAGGATAAAATGCTTTTGAAAAACAAGGCCCGGGGTGCTCTCCACAAATTTGCTACCCATGACTATCTTGGAATTGTGCTCCCTGATTTCTAGTGAAGTGTCCCATGGCCACTCCAGCCATGGTTCAAGTGGGCCCAGTAATGGCTTGTGCCACTGTTCCAAAGGAAGCAAGTGGCCAACCTCAGAATCCACATGATACTGAAGTGCAAGGGCTGTGGGGTCATGGTGGCTTCCACCAAGATTTCAAAGGAGAGCCTAAGGGGCCAGGCAGAGGCCAGCTGCAGAGCAAAGCCACTGTAGAAATTCTCCACTAGAATATCTAGAAGAGCTCTGGGTATGGGACTGCCACTTGATACCCCAGAAAGATAATGTCACTGGCAGCATGCAGTGCCAGCATGAAAAAGCCACAAGTGTCTACTGACTAGCAGCCACATGGGCTGCAACCAGCAAAGCCACAGAAGCACAACTGCCTAAGTCCTTGGGATCCCACCTCCTGCCACAGTGTGCACAGGATGCCAGACAAAAGCTATAGGATTTAATATTTGTCCTGCTGGGCCCATTACTTTTTTCTTATTCCTTATCTCTCCCTTTTGGAATAAGATTGTTTATCTTGTCCCTGTCTTACTATTGTATCTTGGAAGATATATATATGTAGTCAGTCAATGCTGGGGCTTGAACCCAGAGCCCTAAGCATGCTGGGCAAGCATTTTACATCCCAGTCTAGTAACTTGTTATTTTACAGGCTCACATTTGACTTGATGCTAAAACCAGTTAAGATGCTGGGACTATTTACATGGAATGAGTGCATTCTGCATTTTAAGAAAGACAAACTTAGGGACCAAAGGGCACAATGCTATGGTTTGGATATGGTTTGAGTGTGTCACCCAAAGATTCATGTGCTGGAAGCATGATCCCAGTGTGGCAGTGTTGAGAGGTGATGGAAGCCTCCTGAGTGCTGAGATTATAGGTGTGCGCCACCACACCTGGCTTTTCCTCTTTTAAAATAATGCTCTGCCGGGGCATGATGGTACAACTGTAATCCCAGCTACTTGGGAGGCTGAGGCAGGAGCAAGACCAGACTGGGCAATTTAGTGAGAACGTGTCACAAAATTAAAAAAAAAATTTTTTTTAAAGGGCTAGGCATATAGCTCAGTGGTAGACTGCCCCTGGGTTCAGTCCCCAGGAAAGAATGAAAGAACGAACGAACGAACGAACGAACGAAAGAAAGAAAGAAAGAAAGAAAGAAAGAAAGAAAGAAAGAAAGAAAAGAAAGATCCATAAAGTCCCTTGAGTAGTGGTTACCATTATTTGAGCAAACCTATTATGTAGCAGGCACAATGCTAAGCCCTTTGTATGCTTATTTATTCATTCATTCTCAACATAACCCCCATGAGGCAGCTGTAAGTTATACAGAGAATGATACCGTAGCTGAAAAATTAAGCAATTTTCCTAAGTTCACAAAATAAAGGTCTCCTAGACTCCAAATGATACCTAAATTATCTGAAATGAGAATCATACCTATTTCCAAACTATTTCCCAAGTGCAAGCTTAGTGTAAAAGCCACCAGCAATATCTACAATAAGCACAATTAGCCAATTAAGGACATAGGTAATGTTTTCACATATGTCATTTAATACATCTCATTTTACAAATGAGAAAGCGGAGGCTCAAAAGATCTGTGAATCAAAAACATACATTTGTTCCTCTACATACCTTGTTGCCTCCTAGCTAGGGATCACCTAAGATAGAATGCCTCTGAGTCATTTGGTCAGTAAATCAAGATAATTAAAGTAATAAACCCTCATCTAGCCAGGTGTGGTTGTGCATGCCTGTAATCTCAGCATTCTGGGAGGCTGAGGCAGGAGGATCACAAATTCAAGCCCAGCCTGGGCAATTTAGTGACTTAGTGAAACCCTGTCTCAAAATAAAACATAAAAGGGGCTAGGGATATAGCTCAGTGTGAAAGCCCTGGGTTCAATCCCCAGTACTACAGTATTAACAACAACAACAAAAACCCTCATCTAATCTTGACAATTTTTTTTTTTGAGACAGTGAAGTCTCCTACATGGCCTAGCTGACCTTGAACTTCTGACTGATCCTCCTGCCTCATCCTCTAGAGTACAGGGATTATAGACATGCACTTGCCCCCCCCACCACCAAGGTGGTACTTGGGAATGAAATCCAGGGCCTTTGCACTGAGCTACATACTCAGATAATTTTAATTATTTTTTTAATTTTGAGAGTATCTTGCCAAGTCACTAAATTGCCCAAGCTGGACTTGAACTTGCAATCCTCCTGTGTCAGCTTAGCAGAGTCCTGGGATTACAGCTGTGTGCCACCACACTGGGCTATTTTTATTTTTAAAGATAAGGTCTCACTATGTTGCCCAGCTGACTATGAACTCCTAGATACAGTGATCTTTCTGCCTCAGCCTCCTGAGTAGCTGGCACTACAGGCACACAGTCATGTGCCACCGTGCCTACACCTTGAATATTTCTGATAGGCCTGTTATTCCTCCTAAAGGGTTCTTTGCACATGTATAGTTCTTCTATATCAATTATCAAATGAGCAAGTGAGCTGACCCAGTTTGACATTTCTCAACTCATTGCAGACTGCTAAACAAGAGGTGTGGGAATACTTCCAAATGTGTATTTTTCCTTCTTATACTTTTTTAGTGTTCAGAATGGAACCCAGGGCCTGGTGCATGCTAGGCAAGTACTCTACCACTGAACCACATCTCCAACTCCCAAATGTACATTTTTTTCTTAAGATAAACTATAAGTGCTGTCCATGAGAGGAAATACTGCTTAGTAAGTTTATACACCTGGGATATTATAAAACAAACATTGGACACAATTTCATAAAAGACATGTAAAAAGTGTACAAATGAATCCGTACAATAAGATAAAAATTATTCTAAATGTATTTACAGTATTATGTGTACAGTACATGTGAAAGTCAGTATGGCCTGAGGTTTTTCCCATGAGCTGCAAATTCAGACCTTGGTTTGGATCGAGGCTTCACCATTTACTTTTTTTTTTTTTTTTTTTTTTTGGTACCGGGAATCAAACTCATGACCTTGCACTTGCCAGGCAGGCACTGTGCCGCTGAGCTATATCCCCGGCCCCACCATTTACTATTATGTGACACTAGTAAGCTCTAATTTCACTGATCCTCAAATTTGTTCTGTAAAGTAGAGGTAGAAACAGACCTATCTTACAAGACTATTGTGTGAATTAAAACTATCACAGTCAGAAGCCTAGCTAACACAGTAGGTTACGATTATGGCTCCTTTGGGAGTGTGAAGAAGAGATCCAACTGGAAATCTGTAGGAACCGTGAATCAAAAAATAACACTTGACTTTGTCAGGTTTCTTTTCTTTTTTTTTTTCTTAGGTCAACATAATCTATAAGAACGTTTCCTAAATCTGCTAAATTATATTTGGTAAATAAGGAACCATTTTAAACCAGGTTGTTACAGTGATTATGACAGCATTTTAATAAGATAACATAGTCATTTAACACAGCCTTTATTTTCTGTTTCAAAACAAAATTTCCAGGAAACAAAACAAAATACTTAACAATGGTTGTGTACAAATGAAATAAAAATCACAGTTTCAGAGAACCAAAATCAGACTATTGCTGAAAGGCAGATCACTTGGTTTACCCCCCCCAAAGTTAATGTCAAAAAAGGATTAAAATTAAGTTTAACAACATTCTATATAATGCTACATTCCCCAATTAAGAAAGGAGAGTTCACATGTACAACTAAATGTTAAGTGTAGAAAAGTGGATGAAATTCTGCATACTTCATAGTAAATTATGCATGAAAGTTTATCAATTGCATGAACTTCCTGAGTGGATCCCATGCTGCACTAGGTCTACATGCTTAATATTCATATCAACAAATTACAGCTTTAAGTGATTGAGCATGAAAGACCTTGAACAACTGTACTTTCTGATTAGTCGCTATATCTGCTGAGGGTATGTCCTGGACCATGAATCTTAATCTCAAATCTTATAGTGCTAAAGAAATGCAATTGAAAAAAAAACCTAGAAGGATGATAAGCGGACATTTAGGAATTTATTTCACACTGGCACATTTTTTGTCTCACAGCCGTTTCTTTCTTCCCTTCTTTCTTTACTTTTAGCCCTTTAGTTTTTTTTTTAATTAAAAGAAAACCTTCCAGAATTAGAGCTGTTCATTTGTACACTCTTCCAGTTATCTCAGTTAAAAATAACTTTAGTGTAACCTAGTTACTGCCTCAGGCCCCTTCCTAAGTTGGCTGTCAAGTCTCTGACCAATGTTTGTGTTCATCCTTCATATAAAAATATTATTTCCAGGGTGACCTAAAAGCACTTGGCTCCATACAATTTTCATACTAATTTCACTTCAGAAGATTTTTAGCGGGTTTGAATGTTTACATTTTATAATATGGAGTTAAAATTTTTAAACCTAGAAATTACACTTACCAAATCAATGGCCTTTTCTACACACTCTCCTTTTCTAGTTCATCTTCTAAACAAAGGGAGTCCACAATAAGCTACAGATTCAAAAAAACACTATTCCAGAAAAATGGCCCACACACCACCTCAAATGGCTCAATATTTTTCTGAACCAAATGGAAGTATGAAGTAACTGAATCCTAAACTGATGGCAAATATACCTCAGGAATGTACTTATGCATTATGACTGAAATACAGTTTTACTAATATTAAATATGCTATAGTGTTACACAGTAAACATGTGAAACAATGAACATCTGGTTACAAACATTTGCTGAGTTTTTTTGGAGGGAAATGCATTTTCACTGCTTGAAGAATACAGCGAAGAAGAAACTTAATGTCTATAAATTTTAGAGATTAGATAAACAATTGTATAAAACCCTCACCACCAAGTACAACTCAACTTAAATGCATTCAGCCATTTTAAGGTAGCAAAATATCACTGAAAATATCTAGCAGTATGCTAGTATGTTGAATGACAGGTCATTGCTGTAGTATTTGTCAACTATTTCACCGTAGTAGTTAAAGCAATTTCAAACCATAGCCCTTTAGGCACAGAGATGAGAAATGCATCTCTAGTAAAAAAAAAAAAAAAAAAATGCAAAGTTACAGGCACTGCACTAATTTAGGTACACTTTAACCATCTGTTTATTTTATAACTAACTCCTACAACTAAGTCCTATATTGCAACCAGTTAGATTTATTTCTGTGCTTGCCATTCCCAAATATCTTAAATTTATTTTACATAGGCACCTAGCTCTCATCACTTAAACATAGATTGGTGGCAAAGTAATGTCCCTCTTAACTCAAGCTCATGGTTAGTGCTGGGACAAAGAGGAAAGCCAGATTTATAATCTGAAGGAATACTGAGAATCAAGGCAAAAAAGCAAGTTTCACAGGCAGTGTTTACTTGTGCATCCAAAACAGCACTGAAAATGAGGTAGATAAACAAAAGTAACTGGACTGAAATTAAATCTGGAGTCCTAAGATGATAAATCCCATCATACTGTACATAACACTCTACACTCAATCCAAAAGTCACAGCAGAAAAGTGCCTTTTAAACTTTCACAGATAAATTTGCTGTCAAACTATAAGAACTCATGCTTGATATAAAACTCGCAAGGAAGGGATGAAAAACAGAAAAATATACATATGGTTATTTTCATTAGACTTATACCAACACTGGTTTTATATTTTTATGATGTTACACCCAACTTCACAGACATAGCAGCAGGTACTTCATGATGCAATGTACACATTGCCACATATGGAGATACAGTACTGTTCATCAGTACTGTGCTTTGAGAAGTAAATATGGTGGCTGGACATCAGAGTATTCCCCAAATAAATGTTACAAGCATGATGGTTAAGCACAACTTTTTTCTCTCCTATAAGAAAATTCAAAGGATAGTTTTGTATGTTTTTGGAAATGAGTAGAAGGCCCTTTTACAAAGTAGGCTCTGTTAAGTAAGAAGGGAATTTCTGAGCTTTACCTCAAGAGATATTTCTGGGGAGGAAAAATACCTAAGGCAAGGATGAAAACAGCACTATGATATGACTTAGGAAAAGTATAAAATAATGCAAAACCCCTAGGTAGAAAACTAGCCAATACTCAGGTCAAATCTTAATGAAATATTTAAGTAATGGAAAAAAGTAAATAACCCCCCACAGCAATGCGAATAACTTGGTTTTCTTCATTTCTGCACAAACTCACTTTTTTCTGTATTTTTAAATGTATACACGTGTTATATATACATAATGTATACATAATGTATAATGTTAACCCAGCTACTGCTGTCAGCATGGAGACAGCAGTACACTATTCACCATCTTCAAACTTTAGAAGACTACTTTTCTTTCCAGCAAAAACCTGAAAAGATTCTCAGTATTACAAGGCACTGCAAAAGTCTGCAGGCAAACAAGAATGAGGAATTATATGTAAACAAGTGGTGACAAAATTCAGAATATATGATGTAGAGCAGCCATTATTAAATGTAATTGTACATGTTATCCATGGAGCTTTTCTCATCCTGGGGTACACTGTTAAAAAAGATTGCAACTAGAGAAGAGGTCATAAAACCTGTAGTGTTTTTACTTTATAGGATGTAAGTCTCAATGTAGTTACATAAAGCCAACTCTTATAGTGAAACACAAATTTAAAGAATTACAGGTTTTAGGAGCATTTTTGTGCACATGAAAACACCACAATGTAAGGATGTGCACTACACTAATGTCTTAAATCACTTCAACTTGCAAACCAATATTGTAGAAGAAACTTAAAGAATCCATATGTAAGATTTGGGAAGACTCATCCAAAAAAAGGATATTTTATAACAAAAAAACTGCCTCTTATCAATAGTGACTGTCAAAATGCTGCCCACTGAATGTCACAAAGTAGACTGTGCAAAACAAAAACAAGTACACCCATTAAGTTTTCCTCATTACCTGGCCAGCCCATGGGGTATAATTTTTAGAGGAATATGGAGGAAAATCTGTTAGCAATGTTGAGCAACAATTTGGAATATTTACCAGTAGACAGAACTCCTAATTAGGTAAACATGTTCTAGAAAAGACCTTAAAATCTTCAGAGTTGGAGGGTTAGTAGTTTGAAGAGGTATATGTATGTGGTAGCCGATAAAAACCATTTAAGAATTCTATTTCAGTTTCATAGACTGAGAACTAGGTAACCTTGTGACCAGCCTTTAAGAGTATTCGGTTAACCTTCTAGAAAACCAAAGGTGTACATTTTGACATTGCCTCCTTTCCTCCTAAAACTGGATAAAACCCAGTAAAGTGCAACTTGACAGTGATCTCTCTTGATTCTAAAGAGGCTGCCAAACTCAATCTACAATCTAAAATCATCTAAGACACTATAAACTAATAAGAAATTACAACAAAAAATGGTAATCCAAAAAAGCTATAGGCAACTTAAATAGTATCCTTCTAGGTTCCACTGTCTCACTGTAGGGGTATATACCCCACATCTCTTAGAACCCTGTAAAGCCAGTGTTTCATGTGTCAGTCTCAAAACCTTATGAAGCTTATTGTGTCAAGTACATTTCATTGCAGAAAAATGGGTCAACAGAGGTGTAACTTGAACCCCCTTTGTTAGGAATATCAGGATACCTCCCAAATGAGATTCATATTAGCTGCAGTATATACCTGGAAAAAGAATGCAAGCTAAACACAGTGCCTCTCAGATGCTCAAAACCAATGTAATGTGCACATGAGAAACAAGACATAGCTGCTCTGAATTATTACCAAAATCCTAAAGCAAGCTATCATATTTGTAGAATCAAGGAACTGTTACAGTTCTGTTTTTGTCCTTTCCCTATGCCTCACTCAAAACAAGGCTTCACTTTCTGCTGTGATGACAGGAAGAAAATCACATTAAAAAGGGCTCATGACAAAGTTATTCTAATTTTATACACCAAAAGCATTTCCTGTAGTAAGTTACTCTGCCTGCTGTGAAAGGTAAACTGAAGATAATCCTAAGAAGACTCCCACAAGACCGCAGCTATTAGAGGGTCTCACTTCATCCATGTTTGGGGAGAATCAATCTAAGTAATTTTTACATATTTCAAAGAAAAATATCATCCAGGGGCAGATAGCAACGGTGAAAAATGGGGGCTTCTCAGCAGTGCATGGAAAGTATCCTGGAAATGGTAATGCTCAAGCCGAGCTTATTAAAGCATTCTGAACAGTATTTTTTAAAAATCAAGTATCAAAGAGGATAGGATTTGAAGTGAAAAAACATTTTGGTGTGCAGTGTTCTATGTGCAAACCACACTTTTCTACAGAATGATGAGCTATATAAAATACCACATTGGAACAACAACAACAAAATAGTTGAAAGTAAACTCAAATGAGGGAAAAAATGTAGAACCCAAGAAGAAGAAACTTTAAGATCTCAGGTGTTCTGAAAACAATTGTGAAAAAAAAATCTTCCTTTTCTTCATCATCTACTCTGATTCATTTGGGACCAGGAGGGATTGTAGCTGGATTCTGCACTGGAGCTGGAAATGCCTGCAAAGTCAACCCTTGCTGGAATGGTCTCCCAGGTTGGACAGGAATTACTACAGACTGCTGTGTTGTTCCTGAAATTCCTACCCACTGTACTGGATACCCTGTGCCCCCCATAGCATTATATTGACAAACATGGGGCATTCCATATGATGATAACGGACCAGGAAATGAAGGGAGTGGTAGTCCTTGTGGCAAGGAAGTTGGGACAGCTCCACGGATTTGGGACAGAGAAGAAATCCATGTTGGTGTATAGCCCATAGTAGATGAAGTATTCTAACAAAAACAAAAATAAAAACAAAAGATCAGTTTATTTGGTATATGCTTTTATCAATTTAATTCCTTCCCCTTCTTTTTGGCTTACTACTCTTATTATTATTATGAGCCACAGTTTCAAGAGCAAATTTCTGTGTGCTAAGCATAGTTCATTTCAGTTCATTTTCATAATTGACCTGCATTGCCAGGTAGGCATTTTCGGAGGAGAAAACAGAAGTTCAAAACTGGTAACTAACCCAATAGCACTAAGCAAGTTAATAGCGAGACAGGGATTTGAACACAGTTCTAACTAATTCCAAGGCCCATACTAAATCTCTATTTACATTTTAATTTCTCTTTTCCTAGTGTTAGCACTAGTCTTCTCATTTTATTTCCTTCTTCACCCCCCTGGAATGCTCTCATATAGTGCCATAGACTGAATAGCCCTTACTAATTTTTGGAGACAGAGAAGCGTGACTTATTGTACCACAGGGGCACATAGTAGGTGTTCACTGTTTACTTTCCTATTTCCTTCTACTCAATAACTTAAAGTCTGACATCTTTGTTATATTCTTAGAAAATTAAACTGAAGATGAGACAATTATATTTTTGGCAGTATTGAGAAAATTTGTTCCTGTATGTCTCTTCTTATAATGTATCATAATTATTCATTTATAGAGAGATTACAAAAATCTCATGCACGTGGAAATAACTAATTAATGTAAACAATTCTCTTGTCATCTCAAATGCTTAGTTCTTCTAATCTTCTAAACTGAATTGTCAGGTGTAAACTAAACTTTCAACTTAAGTTAGGGTAAAGGTTTTTAGCTTGACTCAAAATGAATGACTATCTCTTCTTGAGGTGAAAAAATACTTATTTAAAGTTCAGCAATCTTTTCTTCATATCAGTGTTTTCTTTCTGTTAAAGTAAAACTAAATTTAATACTTCTTATTCAAAACAGCACATATAGTATGATCACATTTTTATACAGTGTTTTTCCATGTGCCCATATACAAACAGAAAATAATGTTTATCTAAAGGTGATGGCAACTATTTCTGGCTGGTGGGATTTGAAGGCGGTATTTTAAAATTTGTACTTGTTTGTACTGATTAAATTCTATAATGGGCATTTTTATTTTACGAACACAATATTTTTCTTTTTTAAACAATTTTTATTTTTTAAAAGACTGAATTAGAAAGATTATAAATCTCCTCTTGAGTATTTTAAGGGCATCTCCAATTTAAATGCTCAAAACCAAACATGCAACCTTCCCTTAAAAAAACACAGTCTGGTCATATGCTCCATCTCAATGACTGCAATAGTATCCAGTTATATAAGGCAGAAACCTTGCCTTGACACCTCCCTTCTGCCATACAGCCATTCCATCACCAAATCTTGTCTGTTAAATATTTCTTGGTATTTGTTCACTTCTCTTCAACTTAGCTTCCCCTAATCTGGACTTTTGTGACTAACTCTTGACTGGCTGGCCAACATCTACCCACCCCCATCCTGTCCTTTTGCTTCAGGCAGAGTGATCTTAAAAAACAAACAAACAAACAAACAACCCCACAAGTCTGGTCATGTTAATGAACCCCCTAGGGCTTCAACTGCTCTCCATCTTTCCTAAAATAAAGGCAAAAATTCCTTATCATCACCAAATTTTAAGATCCTATCTACCTCTTGTTTTGTTTTTTGAGATAGGGTCTCTCTATGTAGTTCAGGCTGGCCTCAAACTCACAGCAGTCCTCCTGCCTCAGCCTCCCAAGTGCTGGGATTATAGGCATGTGCCCCCATGCCTGGCTCTATCTACTTCTTTAGATTCAATTGTGCATAGACACTTTGCTCTCTTCACTTCAGGAAAACTGGTCTTCAGTTCCTTTGTGCACCCTTCCTTATATAGGGCTTTTTACATGTGTTGTTCTGCCTGGAATCATATTCCCTCCCCCTTTCACCTAGTTAACTCCTACTCATTCTTCAGATTTTGGCTCAATCATTACTTTCTTATGGAAACTTTCCTTGACTTCCTTTTACTAGGTCAAATTTCCCTTAATGTATGGTATCATCCTTTTCTTTTGTAGTTCTTATAACAGTTGCAATTTTATATTTTTTAATGCAAGTCTGTTAATGTCTGTCTTACAGGAGTATAAGTTCCAGAAGGATAAGAACCATACTTGAATCTACTCATCAAACCTATGTGTAGCAGAGGGCTTGGCCACAGTAAAGGTCTTGGTACATGATTGCTATGCAAGCAAAAATGTCTATGTAAGGCTACAGAACAGTGATATGCAAGAATATTAGTGAGATGGGTTCTCCACACAAAGATATAATCAACTGAACCTAAAAAATACAAAAATAGTTACCATATATAGGGTATCTAACATCTAACACTTGTAAAGATACTGCTTTACATTTAATTCTCACAGCAATCCTGCAAGGTAGATATTATCCCTGTTTGGAAGACATAAAAATTGTAGCAAAAAGTGATCAAATGACATTTTTAAAGTCACACAACTAGTAAATGACTGAGCTGATACTGGAATCCAAGTCTGCTAAAAGATCTCTTTTTTGGTGTGTGTGTGGGGGTGGGGTGAGACAGGGTCTCACTACATAGTCCAGGCTGGCCTCAAACTCATGGCGATCCTCCTGCCTGGGATTATAGATTTGCGCCACCACGCCCGGCTGTTAAAAGATCTTTACCACTTTTACTCACACACTATTTTCTCTTTAACCTTCCTCTAAACATCCTCCCTTATACTGCAATAAACTACCACCCAACTATTCAATAAAAGCCTCCATTCACAGATTACTCAGAAGGTCTCTCATTGGCAGTACAGATATATTTATGTCTTGAAATCTGACTCTAAGGGCTTCCAAATTTTACAATGGTGATATCATCTGTGTATCAATCAGTCCCAGGAATTAAATACACAGAGCCCACAAGCAAATACTTTTCTTACTAGCTTGGGAAATCTAGAATCTGAAAATTTTTATTCAGCATTAACAATAAATGTATTTTCATACTTTCTTTACTAAACTATATAAAAGTATAAACACACATGCATGTACACAAACATAACAGACACACATATATCTTTTTCAGTTATGAGGGTTCAGATTCAAACCTTAACATTTTAACAGGTTTACTTATTTTGAAAAACTGTTACCAACAGAAAAGTACAAAGTAAAATAAGGCCCAAATTCCAGCATCCAGCATTTTCATCTCTCTCTATGCATAAAAACATATATCTAATGTATATAATTTAGTGTAAATTATATTATACTATATATGCTCTCCTATATACCTGCCTTCTTCCCACTCCAGAATGCATTATGGACATCTTTCTGCATTTCAACTGCATGTATACTTGACTAAAGCCATTTGTAATAACTGGGGATTTCTTCTATAAACTCAAGACACTTCTTATAATATTTTGGCTTACTCAGCTTTAAAATTCTTTTTCATACTAAACAAAGATAATTAAGATAATTTACTGCAATGCTGATGTGAAACACAGGATAGCTGATAGAATAGTCTAAAACAAGGGTCAACAAACTACAGCCCACCACATCCTTTCACAAAACGCTTCTTAATGGAGCTAAGCCATTTGCTTACATATTACCTAACACTGCTTTTACACTACAACAGACCTGACTAGTTGTAGCCATCTAGCTTGGTAAATCTAAAATATTACTATCTAGACCCTTCCTGAAAACTTGCTGACCCTTGGTCTAAAAGACAAGGCAAATCTAGACAAGGATGAAAGTCTATGTAATCAAGTCACACCATTTTCTCATACTAACTATGTTTTTTGTTTTTTCCTTTTTGATTTTTTTGAGACAGGATCTCACTATGTAGTTCAGGCTGGCCTTGAACTTACTACGTAGCCTAGGATGGCTTGGAACTCACAGTAATCCTCCTGCCTCAGCCTCCTGAGTGCTACATTACAGGTGTACACCACCACACACAGTTTTCTTATAGTAACTGTGTCCACTGGCCTAAGTAAAATCAATTTTTTTTTTGTGGGTACTGGGGGTCGACCTCAGGACCTTGCGTGCCAGCAGGCGCCCGTGCCACTGAGCAATATCACCGGCCCCTTTTTCGTATGTGGGTTCCGGGAGTCGAACTCGGGCCCTTGCGCTTGCCAGGCAGGCGCTTACGCTACTGAGCCATCTCACCGGCCCGTAAAATCAATTTTTTATGGTTTTAGTGCTCATAAAGAGGATGGGGTATAAACAACTTACTTCATATACCTTGTTCCAGTTTTCGGTCTCTAATTTTTGTTGACTTTGTTTAAGTTGGTTTAAACTTGGTTTAATAAGAGAATTTCCTACTGTTTCCTTTGTCCAGTCATCCACCAACTTGTGTAAATCATCAGTGAACATCCCTTTTTTACTGGCTGGAGATTGCTGACATGATGTTCTATTACTTTCCACACACAGTGGATCTGTAAGAAAAACAAAAAAAGCAAAACAAAACAGGGAAACCATGATGAGGAATTACATCTGATAAACAGGTAACTCTTCTTCGACCAACAGTGCAGTTAGCAGAACCACACACAGGGTACAGTTTGGGTGTCCAGATATTATAGTTTACCTGAGACAATCTTGATTTAAAGCCGAGTAATTACTAACAGTATTCCTTTCACTCTCAAAGGTTTCTTGACGTTTGGATGCCAGAGTAAATGGTTAGTTTAAGAGAAAGTTAAGTATAAACTTTAATCTTTATATCAGTTTTTTCAGGTAGATAGATACTTAGAAGAGTTAAAAAAGAATCACAGAGTTGGTGGTGTAGCTCAGTAGGAGAATGTTTGCCTAGTATACATGAGGCCCTGAGTTTGATTCTCAGCACTGAAAAGAAGAATCACAGAAAGTTTAAAATGGAGAGAACCTGGGCAACCCGCTCGGGACCCCTTCTGTCTCTCTCAGACAGAAGCTTTCTTTCCCTAGTAAATATATTCCGCTCTTAAAAAAATGGAGAACTTTAGAGGTATAGTCAAAACTACTTATTATATAATGGGGAATCTAGGCCCAGAAAAAGTAAATTGACAAGAATGGAGTTATTTTTTTTTAATTTTTTACTGGTATGTTTGTGCCACATAGTGATTACAATCAGTTTGGGGGATTGATACATATACATATTACATATTTATAATTTTTACCCCCTCTACCTGCTGCCTTCCCTTATTGTTTCTTCCCCAGATTCCTTCCCCATCTCTGAAGTCTCCCTCCTTGTCTTAACATTTCTGATATTTAGCCTTCTATGTCTGACTTATTTTACTTCGTATCACAGTCTTAAGATCCATCCATTTTTCCTACAAGTGACTCAAATTTATCCTTTATGGTTGAGTAGTACTCCATTTTGTGTACATACTACATTTTCTTTATCCGTTCTTCTGTTGATGGGCATGTAGGCCACTTCTATGATTTAGCTGTTGTGAATTGTGCTGCTATAAGCATGATTTTTGTCTTTTTGAGACAGGGTTTTATGCTATATAGTTCAGGCTGGCCTTAAACTCAGTGTAGCCTAGGCTGGCCTCAAAATCATACCAATCCTGCTGCCTCAGGCTCCTCAGTGCTGAGATTACAGGCATGTGCCACCATGCCTGAGATAGGGTGTCCTAAGTTGCTCAGACTGGGCTCGAGGTTGTGATCCTCCTGCCTCAGCCTCACAGAGTGCTGTGATTGTAGTCATGTGCCACCATGCCTGGCTTAAATCTTACTTTTGAGACAATTACTTAAACACAGGAGGTCACTGTCAAATGGTTTTGAAGGATAAGTAAGAGCCAGATGAATTAGCTAGAATTTAATTAGACTAGAGAACAGAGACCTCTACCCCAATCACTCCTAAGGCAGCAAGCTCTTTCCTTATTTCAGTTCTGGCCCTCAACACTCCTCCAACCACCTCCCCAGCCCAGGAGCACTGCCATCTCCTCCAGGAAACAGCCCTCTCTCCTGAAGATAGAGACCCAGGAGGAGCAGAGCAGAGAGAACACGGCGGGGGTCAGTCAAATTTAGGCCAAGAAGAAGTCACCCCCTACCTGGGCCATTTGACTCATCAGGCCCTGCCCCTTACCGATCCACATCCACCTGGACCTGGAAGTCCCTTAGTTTTGTTTTTATTTACATTCCTCTAATGGCCAAAGGTACTAAACATTTTTCTTTCATGTATTTATTGGTCATTTGTACTTCTGAGAAGTGTCTATTCATTTCAATTGCCCACTTTTTTTAACTGGGTCTTTTATTGGGGGGGGGGCTAATTTTTTGAGTTCTTTGTGTATTCTAGATAGTAGTCCTGATATGCCTGAGTTCTTACAACCAGTTACTAGGAAAGGCGGGCCAGGAACTCTAAAGCAAGGACTCTTGTCAATGTACCATGCTGACTTTCGACAAAAAGTAGAAAACTGGAATCACGCTTTATTTTCTACCAATATTTGTTTATATTAAAATTTAAAAAGAATGTGTATCTAGAATATCAGAAATGAGGACACCGAAGGTTTAATGAGCCTCATGAGTGCTGAAGCTTAAGACGTTCAAATGAAAGAAATTAATTACAGATGATTCTATCACTGCAAAATTTCCTAATCTGAACAGCACACTAAGTCTTTATATTAAAATTTAGTACTATTACTCATGCTTATTAAATCATTCTCATAGAAAAGATTAATAGAATTCTAATTCCACTGATTTACAAACCAACAATTTACAGAGTAGGTCTAAAATCAGTTTTAGAGAGTACAGTTGTGAAATTTAAACACAATAACATTTCCAGGATTTAATTAGACAAGCATGTGAACATTTCTTGCACATGTTATGGCCATTTTTTTGAATCATGAAAAATTACAGAAAGTGCAAGAGACAATGCAATAAGCCAACCAAATACTTTTCTTCGCTATGTTGAAACAGTATCATTCTATTTTATAGATGGGGAAACAGACACAGAAGGTAAACAAATAGGGTTATATGCTGGGGATAAAATTCAGGTTTCCTGCTGGGCGTGGTGGTGCACACCTATAATCCCAGCACTCAGGAGGCTGAGGCAGGAGAATTGGCCAGTTTGAGGCCAGCCTGGGGCTGCATAGTGAGTTCAAGGCCAGCCTGAATTACACAGCAAGACCCTGTCTCAAAATAAAACAACAAAAACAAAAAAAAAAACCAAAAGAATTCAGGTTTCCTACTGAATTGTGCTTTCCACTGTACCATGACATACTAAATAATAAACTGAAAAGTAGATGAAGAAATTGCTCAATAAGGAAGAACATGATAATCTCCATGATTGCTTATATACTCTGTGACTCTCTATGAACACTGCAATACTGAAAGATTAAATTCAAGGATGTTAAATATTAAATGGAAACATTAGTGAGAATTGCTTAATAGTGTAATGAGTTAATTGGAACGTTCACATATAAGAGTTTTATAACAATAATGTATACTAATTTCAAGCAATCATGATACACCAGACTAACATATGAATCTTGTTGGAATTCTTAGTTTTCAAAGGCTTAAAATCTTGAGCTACACAAGTAAGTTTGTAGCAAAAACATCATTTTTTCTTGTTATCTGTCTGCACATTCACCTAATTCTCTGACAATTTCATTGAGGGAACAAATAACACAACAAAGTTAAGGAAGATTTCAGAGCTAACACCTTTATAGATTAAAAAGAGAAGATAACTAGAAACATTATCCCGGCAGTTTTGGCCACTTAGCTTCCCTTAGGAATATTTTTGTACACATTCCCTTTGGCTTCTAAAAAATTTGTTGCAGAAGGTAGGTTATTTATTTATTTTGCAGTACTGGGGATTGAACCCAGGACCTTTACACTAACTATATCCCCAGCCTTTTTTTATTTTTTATTTTGAGACAGAGTCTTGCTAAGAAGTTAATTTGCCCAGGCTGGGCTCAAACTTGCGATCCTCCTGCCTCAGCCACCCACAGCATGAAAGGTAGCTTTAAATGTCATCCATTAAAGAACATTTCTGGGCCAGTGATATACCTCAGCAGCATAAGCACCTGCCTGGCAAGTGCGAGGTCCCAAGTTCGACTCCTGGTACCCGCATATAAAAACAACAACAAAAAAACACACAAACAAACAAAAAAAAACATTTCTGTACTAAGGAAAAACATAAGATCAGGACTTGTATACAATTCTAGTGGAAGAAATTATCTGGAATACTAGATTGGCAGTCAGTGATGGTTGTTGCACTAAGGGCACAATAGCCAACAAGAGGAGGAAAAACTATTAACAAATCAAGTACTGTAGTTAAATAGAACAGGGGCTAGGGTAATAATACTTCTAGGTAAGCAACTGAAAACTCCACACACACCCACACACCCACACCCAAAAGTTTCTAAGAACAATTGTCACATAATAAGAAAAAAATGACATTTGAATATTCTTCAGCCTAACTATGCTTTACATATGATATAGGAATATTTATTTATTGATTGAAATATTTATATTGTAAAAGACCACTTTATTTTTTTTTCTTCAATCAGATTTTATTGGTACATTTTAGATATATATAATGATCACATTCATCATAGAGAATTTGTACCTGTACATGATATAACTTGATTCTTTTTTTTTCCATTCCCCTACCCTCCCTTTAACCCCTCTTCCCCTCCCCATTTACAAAAGTTTTGTTTCCATTTTTTCCTTCTTTTCTCACTTCTTTTACTTTTCCCTTCTTTTCTTTCCCCCTCCCCCCATCTGAACATTTTCTTCCTATTTTACAATACTTAATATACATTTAGGTCCTTATTTACGCTTTCAGTTTCTCATACCAGAGAAACAATGCGGTATTTACACATGTGTGTCTGATTTATTTCACTTAAGAGTATTGTCTCAAGGTGCATCCATTTAGCTAGGAATGTCTCTTTATGGCAGAGTAGTACTCCATTGTATACAAAAAAAACCACATCTTCTTTATCCATTCACCAGTTGATGGGCATTTGGGCTGTTTCCAAGATTTGCCTATTACAAACTGTGCCACATACAAACATGGGTGTGCATATATCGCTGTGGTATGATGCTTTTAATTCTTTTGGGAAGATACCCAGAAGGGGAATAGCTGGGTCAAAAAAGACCACTTAATTTAAATCAGGCATGGTGGTACATGCCTATAATCCCAGATACTCGGGAAGCTAGGCAGGAAGATCACAAGATCAAGCCCAACCCAGGCAACTTAGCAACTTAGTAAGACCATCTCAAAATTAAAAATATTTTTTTTAAAAGGGTGGGAATGTAGCTTAGTGTGAGGGCCCTGGGTTTACTCCTCAGTTAGGGGATGTAGGGTATGACCACTTAAAAGTTCACAATCAAGGGCCGGTGAGATGGCTCAGCGGCTTAAGTGCCTGCCCGGCAAGCGCGAGGGCCCGAGTTCGACTCCCGGATCCCACATACGAAAAAGGGGCTGGTGATATCGCTCAGAGGCACGGGTGCCTGCTGGTGCACGAGGTCCTGAGGTCGACCCCCCGGTACCCACCAAAAAAAAAAAAAAGTTCACAATCAAGAAAATGAGTACTCAGCAAATGTGATTTATGATAGGTGGTACCAACATTACATATTAACTTCAAAGGTACTTATTAATATTCATTTGTTACTGATGAAATAAATAAAACCAGAATCAGTCGTTGGTGCTCTTTTTTGTTCTCCCCCATCAAGATAATGTCTATATTCAAGTAATTTCAGTAATTACCCCTCTGCAAATGTCTAAATCTCTCTCTCTGTTTTTTTGTTTTCTGTTTTTGGAGACAGGTCTCACTGTTGTAGTAGTTCAGGGTGGTCTTGAACTCACTATGTAGACCAGGCTGGCCTTGAGCCCACAGCGATCCTCCTGCCTCAGCCTCCTCAATGCTGGGATTACAGCCATATGCGATCACACATGGCCACATGTCTAAATCTCTTTTCAATACCAATTTCATACTCAATTCCCAAATGTGCTTTTTTTATCAATAAATCATTCAACTCAATACACCTAGTGTCAAATTATCATGGTCCTGGCATGACAGTTCACCTATATGTCATATTTCTGTTAGGTATACCTCATTTTCTCCAAACTATCCAGATTCAGATCCACAAACACACACATATATAGTCTATGGAATGAAAATTCATCCTATTCATTTATTGTACATTCATTCTCATTTCTATAATTCTCTAAACTCTTAATCATCTCATGCATGGTCTTCCATACTTGCAATGATCTAAATGAACTAACTTTCTGATTCTAGCCAATATATTCTTCACATGGCCATCAGATTAATACCAGTTAAATGATGTTTTCAAGCTGAGTGTGGTGGCACATCCCTATCATCCCAGCACTCAGGAGGCTGAGGCAGGAGGATAGCCTAAAGTTTGAGGCCAGCATGGGGTACATAGTGAGTTTAAGGCCATCTTAAATTATATAGTGAGACCCTGTCTCAACAACAAGAACAAAAACAACAACAAGAACAAGAACAAAATGCCATTTTCAGCATTTCACTTCTCTGCAAGAAAGAAAAAATGTCAGTGTTCTTTAATGCCAACAATGGGTTCTCAACTTGTTTAGGTGGCAAAGTCCTTGGAAATCATGCTTGTCTTGATAGAACAAATGTATTACCTTACTATTTTTAAATAGACATCTCATTTATTAAGCTTACCTATATAAGTGTGTGTTAGATCAGACACATTATCTTACACTAAACTCTAGAATAGACAAACTGTGGCAAGATTTTTTTTGAGAAAGTATGGAAGAAAAACTTTCTAGTGTAAGCCTTCCATTTCACCCATGTTATACTGTCTTTGTCCCAACTAAGACTTTCATTTTACCATTTGCATGCCTTAATAGCATGCAATTCTACCTGACAATTCTTCCCACTAACTTAACACTTGCCCATTTATGTTTAAAACCAACTCAAATCCTTTCTCCTGCATAAAACATTTTCTGACCATTAGCCCCCTTGACAATCTTCCATTTACTCCTCTCAATCCACTGTACACTCTACAGCTTTGGAGTCAGACAGACTTCGACTCCCTCACTTACTGAGCTGCTAAGACAGTTTCTTTACCTCACTAACTACAGTATCCTTACCTATTAGAGACAAAAACCATGTATCTGTACACTTTGCAGAGTTGTTCTGAGGATTAAGAACAGGTACAGTATGCAGGGTGATTATCTTTCAGCATTCTCAAGACTATCCATTCTGTGACTTACTAAAGGTCTCACAGGTGTCAGTATACAGATGTATTCGTGGCTAAGGTTTATTACAATGAAGTGATACACAGTAGGGATGGGAGAAAAGAGAGTCTAGAGCAATTTAAATACAGAATTCCTTATGCTTTCTCCCTATTGTGAGGGTGCAACATGAGCCTGCCTTTTACTCTAGCAACAACAACAACAACAAAAATACAGCAAAAGTTGTACAAATTTCTGCCCAGGGAAGCCCAATAGATACTTGGTTTTCATTAGAGACTGGTCACACAGGCAAATACCAAAATTCCATACTCTCCAAAGGAAAACAGGCAATCAGCATAAATCACATTATTTGTACCAATAAACTGGACAAAGTAAACTACTTACCATTTAGGGAATAGAGGGAAAACAAGTTCTCACACATCAGGCAAGGGCCAAACTTGCAATTAGGCCTTTCCAAGTATATTAGTCTGATGCCTATTATATTAACTCTATCCTGCAGTTGAGCACAGTGCTCATATTATAAGTTAACTATACACATACGTTGTAGATGCCATAATATTGCAATGCTGTGCATCAAGTTATATTTCCCAAGTGGAAGAGAACCAAGAGATGGAGGAAGAGGAGGGGAAGGGGAAATAAAAAGAACTAAGATGTGTTATGTACATGTACCAACTGCCATGATGAATGTAATCTTGACTGTAAACATGTACTAATAAATTTCTTTAGAAGTTATGTTTCCCCCAGAATGGGTATAGTTGTGGGCAGAGAAAGAAGACTGTGATCTGTGTGTGTGTGCTGTAGAAAATGAGTTGATAAGTGTTGTATGGTCAAATGGGAAATGCTGAGTTCAGCCATACAAAAATTGGTTCCTGGGCTGCAGATGTAGTTCAGTGATAGAGCACTTGTCTAGCATGAAAGGTGCTGGGTTCCATACCCACCACCACAAAAAACAAACAAACATAGCTAGGCATGGTAGCACATGTCTGTAATCCTAACACTCTGGGAAGCTGACGCAGGAGGATCTCAAGTTTGAGCCCAGCCTAGGCAACTCAGAGACTTACTTAGACCCCGTCTCAAAACAAAAATCAAAATGAGCTTGGAATGTAGCTCAGTGGTGGAGCACTTCTGAGATTAATCCCTAGTATCACAAAACAAATAACTAATTCCTTCACTATAGAGCCTCCTATGTTTTTCAATGTGTTAATATGAACTCAAAATTTCAAAAATTAGAAATAATATACATTTCCACAATTTTTCCAGAGAACATATATATCTCACAGGATGACTAGAAAAGTACCACATGCCCAGGGGATACTAGAGAGACCAAACCACACACACACATCATTGACTGACAGGGCCTAGACATACAAAGAGGAGGCATGAGAGATCTTGGAGGAAATTAAAAGCTGCGTCAGACTAGAAAATGGCCTGAAGTTTGAATGGGCTTACAAACCCACACACAGCAAACAAGAGACAGTGTAAGCCTTTATGGCTTAAGGTATTTGGGTTTTTTTTTTTCTTTGTTTTTGTTTTGAGACAAGGTCTCACTATGTAGTCCAGGCTGGTCTTGTACTCATGGGAATCCTCCTGCCACAGCCTCCCCAGTGCTGGGATTACAGGCATGGGCCACCAAGCCTGGTGACATGAGGTATTTGAACACAACCCCTAAACTTGGCTGACATGAAACAATGCACACATAGGGGGTACTTCTAGGAAGCCGGGCTTAAAAGGAAAAGCAAAGGAAAATAATTCAGCTGGTAACTTGTAAATTCAGGGCAAACAGGCTTCATGTATTTACTCCACCACAAAAGCTGGAAAGAGGGCATGGAACAAATATATGAGGATTCTGAATAATAAACAGAATTCCAACATTCATGTAAAATACAGAAATATCCCTATTTTACCCTCTTTTTTTCCCATACCCTTCATATTGCTGCTTGCTAGCCCACAAGTGGCAGAGTGGTGACAGAGTCAATAACCACGATGGAAGTTCACGGAAGCCAAACTCTGAGGGACAGAATGCCCCATGCAAAGAACTAGGACAATTTCAACTCATGAAAAAATACAATCAACAGATAGTAATGTCAAGATGATACAAATGTTGGAACTGTTTGACAAGACTTTAAAGCAGCTATTATAAAAATGTTCAGGTAAGCCGGGTGCATAGTGCATGCCTGTAATCCCAGCTACTCAAGAAGCTGAGAGAGTAGGATCACAAGTTTGAGTCTAACCTGAGAAAATTAGTGAGACTCAAAATTTAAATAAATAAATAAATAAATAAATAAATAAATAAATAAATAAATAAATAAAAAGGGCTTAAAATGTAACTCAGTGGTAGAGTGCTAACCTAGCATGTGTGAGGCCCAGAGTTTAATGCCTGGTACTACCACAAAAAAAAGCTCAAATAAGAAATCATGAAAACTCAAAACTAGAGGCAAAATAGTCACAGCAAAGAAATAGAGGCTATAAAGAACATAGATTAAACTTTAGAGCCAAAAATACAACCAAAAACATTAAAAAATCTCCCTGGATGGGCTCAATAGCAGAGAGATGACAGAAATTTAAATTTGAACAACAGAGAGAAGATTAATAAACACATGAACAGAACCTAAAGGATGATACAAGACAAAAACAAGAGGCCTAAAATTTGAATCATAAGAATTCCAGAAGAAGAATAAAAAAATGTGATAAGAAAAATAGTTTTGAAGAAATAATACTGAAAATTTGTCAAAATCCACAAAGTACATAAACCTACAGATTCAAGAAGCTCAATGTGCCAGCCACGGTGGTGCCTGTACGTAATCCT
The DNA here is from genome assembly GCA_028451465.1 of Erethizon dorsatum. Taxonomy (NCBI): domain Eukaryota; kingdom Metazoa; phylum Chordata; class Mammalia; order Rodentia; family Erethizontidae; genus Erethizon; species Erethizon dorsatum. Next base: position 45,658,339 of record CM051842.1, read on the forward strand.
AGAACTCTGGGAGGATGAGGCAGGAAGATCTCCAAACTGAGGCTGAGGCAGGAAGTTCAAGCCTAGCCTGGCAACTCAGCAAGACCCTGTCTCAAAATAAAAAGTAAAAAAGACTGGATGTAGCTCAATGCAAAGGCCCTGGGTTCAATCCCCAGTACCACCAACGGGGAAAAAAAAGCACAGTGAAACCCAAACAGGAATAAAAAGAGACACTCAGGCCCAAACACAAAATAACTGCTGAGACTGAAGAAAAAACTGCTAAAAATTAATGAGAAGGATAGCCAGGTATCATGGAACATGGTTGTCATCCCAGCACATGGAAGGCTGAGGCAGGAAGATTGCAAATTCTAGGCCACCCTGAGCTACATAGTGGGCTCAAGGCTAGCCTGGATTATATAGTAAGACCGTGTCTCAAAACAAAATGAAACAAAAATTTAAAGAGAAAGAAAATTTTGAAAGTAATCAGTGAAAAATAATGTATTACTTTTTTTTGAGATAGGGTCTTGTTATGGAATTCAAGGTGGCCTTGAACTCACTATGGTAGCCCAGGCTGGCCTGGAACTTGTGGTGATACTCTTGCCCCAGCCTCCCTAGTGCTAGGACTACAGGTATGCACCACTACACCTGGCTTAATGTATTTCTTGTTTGGGAAAAAAAGATTCAAATTACTATATTTTGGTTTTTTGTTTGTTTTGTTTTGTCACAAAGGAAGCCAGAAGGAAGTGGCATAATATTTTATAACTGATAATCCAGAATTTTATATAAAGCAAAAATAAATATCCTTCAGGAATGTAGATGAAAAAAAGACATTTTCAGATTAAAAAAAATAAGCATCTGTCACTAAAACACTTGCTCTAAAACAATGGCCTGAATGTTTTCTCATCTTTATTTTTTATTAGTACATGTTTGCAATACTTAATTATTACATTCCTCGTGGGGTGTTGATATAGGTACATGACACATTTTGATTATTTGTCATCCCTTCCCACTCCTTTCCCTTCCCCCTCCCTCCATCTCTCAGTTTCCTTCCCATTTGCAAAAATCTATCTCCCTATTTCCTATTATCTATCTTTTATTTTGCTCCTTTTCTCATATAAAAGAAACCATGTGATAGTTAAGCTTGTGTGTCTGATTTATTTCACTTAACATTACGGTCTCAAGGTGCATCCATTTTCCTAGAAATGACTCAAGTTTATCCTTCTTTATGGCAGAGTAGTAACTGTATATAAATAACACATTTTCTTTATCCATTCATCTCTTAATGAACATACAGGCCACTTCCAAGATTTAGCTATTATGAATTGTGCTGCTATAAACACGTATATGCATGTATCAAAGATCTGAATGTTAAAATCAAAATATTTAACCTGCTAGAAGATAAAATAGATAAATCTCTTAAAGACATAGACATAGCCAAGGACTTTCTGAGTAGAACCACAATGCACAAGAAATAACATCAAGAATCAACAAATGGGCCGGGCACGGTGGCACACGCCTGTAATCCCAGCACTCCGGAGGCTGAGGCAGGAGGATTGCCACGAGTTCCAGGCCAGCCTGGACTACATAGTGAGTTCAAGGCCAGCCTGGGTTACAGAGCAAGACCCTGTCTCAACCCCCCCAAATCAACAAATGGGATCATATCAAATTAAAAAGCTTCTGCACAGCAAAGTAAACAACCAACAGAGTGTAGACACAACCTACAGAATGAAAAAAAAATGTTGCCGGCTATTTCTTAGAAGACTCTAGAATATATAAAGGGCTTAGATTTTTAAAAAAAAATTATGAACATAAGCTGTTTGCAAAAACTCACCCCAGGGGCCGGTGAGATAGCTCAGCGGCATAAGCGCCTGCCTGGCAAGCGCGAGGCCCTGAGTTCGACTCCCAGTACCCACATACGAAAAAAGGGCCAGTGATATCGCTCAGCGGCACAGGCGCCTGCTGGTGTGCGAGGTCCTGAGTTCGACCCCCGGTACCCACAAAAAAAAATAAATAAATAAAAACACCTCACCCCAGAGCTGAGGTTGTGTACCTCAGTGGTGATGGATTAGAGCTGGAGATATGAATGCACATTTACAGTAACACAGATACAGAGGCTACATACAGAAATATTCACGCACATGTACTTGTATCTGTATCTGTGTATTCCTTATCTGTCAGCTAAGAGGGCCTACAAGCAATGATACCTCAAGCACACAGATCTTGGTTTCTAATACCATGTTGTAACAAAAATACCTGAGACCAGTACTCCTCAAAATTGTCAAAGTCATCAAAAACAAGGAATATCTGAGAAACTGCTAAAGCCAAGAGGGGAGCCTAAGGAAATATGACCACTACATATAATGTGGTATGCTGGGACAGAAAACAGATTCAAGTCAAAAACTGTAGAAATCAGAATAAAGTATGGCTATTAGTAATAATGTATCAGGATTAAGTTATGATAAATGTACATTAGTAATGTAGGATGTTAGGAGAAACTGGGTGTGGGTACATGAAAATTATCTGTAATATCTTCATAATTTGTAAATCTGAAACTGTTCCAAAATAATAAATGTAATTAAAAAAACCCAGGAGATGTGGATAAATGAGTGTTTTCAGAAAAGTTTATAGCAATAAATACTTGTATTGCAAAAAACAAAAAGGTCTCAAATCAATACCCTAAGCATCCACATTAAAAAAATAAAAAAAGGCTGGGAGTGCAGCTCAGTGATACAGCACTTGCCTAGCATGTGCAAAGCCCTGAGTTCCATCTCTAGCACAGAACAGAAGGGAACTGAAAGGAAGGGAAGGGAAGGGAGAGGAGGGGAGGGGGGAAAGGGGGAGGGGAAGAAAAGGGAGGGGAAAGGAAGGCAAAAGAGGGGAAAGGAAAAAAGAAACTAGAAAAAGATGAGCAAAATAAACATAAGGCATTTAGAAATGAAACAACAAAAATAATAGCAGAAACGAATAAAATTTAAAATGGGAAAACAATAGGGAAATAATAACAGGGCTGATAAACCTTGATTGAGACTGACAATGCAAAAAGGGATAAGACATAAATTACAAATATCAGGAATAAAAAAGTAATGCCACTACAGATTCCGCAGATGTTAAAGAGATAAATGAACTCTAAACACAAACACTCAGCAAGATCTGGGTGTGGTGGTGCATGCCTATTATCCCAGCACTTGGGAGGCTGAGGCAGGAGGATTGCTGTGAGTTCGAGGCCAGCCTGGGCTACAAAGTAAGTTCAAGGCCAGCCTGAACTGCATAGTGAAACCCTGTCTCAGAAAGATAAAAACAAAAACAAAAAACAAAAAACACAAAAAACAAAAAACTCAGCAAAACAGATGAAATGGCATAAGTCTTCCTAAACCACAAACTACCAAAACTCATCAACATGCAATACATAACATAAATAATCCTATCACTACTATTAAAGAATTTAAATACAAATTTAGTGTTGGTTTTTTTTTTGGGGGGTGTACTGGGAATCGAACTCGGGACCTTGTGCTTGCCAGGCAGGTGCTGTGCCGCTGAGCTATATCCCCGGCCTCAAAAAATTTAAATATAAATCTAAAAACTCCCCCCCCAAAAAATCTCAGAACTCAGATACTTTCAATGGAAAATTCTTCCAGACATTTAAAGAATAAATGATACCAATTAAAAACAGACTCTCAAATGCCGGGCATGGTGGCGCATGCCTGTAATCCCAGCATTCGGGAGGCAGAGGCAGGAGGATCGTTGAGAGTTCAAGACCAGCTTCAACTACATAGTGGGACACTGTCTCAAAAAAAAGAAGAAGAAATAAAACAGACTCTTAGAAAGTAGAAATGGAGGGAGGAGATCAACCTAAAAACATACAGATTAAGGACCTGGGTGAACTTGTTTGTCTTCTAAAACAATTACAAAATGAGCAAATCAACCAAAACCAACTATTAGAAAACTGACAATTATTCAAAAGCCATAGAACAAAAAGAAAATTTTCTATGCAAGACAAACTACTTGGCACCTGTGACATTTTAATTTGGGGCACTTCCCAATCTCTATTTCTTCCCAGCTCAGTGTTGTGGCAGCGAAGAGTCAACAATAGTACAGACAATGGTGTGATCAGACATCTTTTTGAGTGCCCTTGAAAGTGCCATCCCCCAGAGCAGCATCTATATTTTGCATCATACTGGAAAAAATATCTATCCTCAGAGTGTGATGTATATTTTATTTCATTCAAAGCTTGGCTCAGCTGGCAGTGGAAGAGCACTAGGGGAGGGGTGAGGAATAGGGAGCTACCTACATATAGGACATTACTGAAAAAGAAGGCCTACGGCAGCTACTCAGCTTTGTAATGCCTAATTTCATTTGGGACAAATAAGACCCTAGCCTAGAATTAGAAGGGAATCATGGGAGAACTATAGGAAACTTCTAAAATTTTTAACATACTCCAAGGAATATAAATATAAATGTCTGGCAAGTGTAAGAAAACAAATCTGAGGAAAGAGAAGGTACCAGTCACTCACTTCTGGGTGACCTTGAGTTCTTAGGCAAGCAGAAAATAAAATCAAAGATTATCTTGGGAACTGGCTAAAGTTTGAAGGTATGCCTTCTCACAGACATAGGCAAAGCGTTTAATAAAATCTTCCAACCAATCATTGGCTCATTGGCCCAGGTGTGAATCTTAGAAAACTGGGCTTAAAAATAAAAAAAAAAACAATAAAAAACATCTAGCAGGGAACTCAATGACTATACACCATAGGGAATACACAATTTATTAAGTAAATAAGTAGGAATTAACGAAATAAACAAGTAGGAACACTAAATAAGTAGGAACAAGAACATTCACAGTAACAAAATCCAGCAACAAAACAATCCTTGTAAAGTGGTGGAAGAATCTGATATTATAGTTATTACAGCATTTTATCTAAAATGTACCAGTTTCATAACAAAAGGAAAAGACTTACAAATAAATAGGAAAATATGCCACATATACAGAAAAATAGGAGCCAACAAGAACAACCCCTATGTGGTCTATATTTTGGGCTTAGAAAACAAAGTCTTTAAATTAGCTATTATAAATATATTCAAACTTATAGAATCTATGTTTAAAAAGTTAAAGTATGGCAATGATATCTTACCAGATAGACAATAGAGAAAAAAGTTATATAAAAAAAAGTGGCATTGAAAAGCCTAATACCTGAATGGAAAATTTGATAGGCCTAGTAAGAGATTTGAGTGGGCAAAAGAAATACTCAGCTATTAAGAAGACAAATCAATAGATAAATTCACTCTGAGGAACAGAAAGAAAAAGAATGAAAAACATGAACAGAGCCTCAGACACCTGACGGACACCATCAAGTGTAAAAATGAAGAGAATGGGCAAGAAAAATACTAGAATAAATAATGGCCCCAAATTTCCAAAACTGGATTACAAATATTAATCTACACATTTGAGAAGCTCAATGAACTATAACTAAACTAAATATGATCACTACCAAGTTATTACCAAAATGTTAAAAGTCAAAGACATAAAGAAAATCTGTTTTTTTTTTTTTTTTTTTTTTTTTGGTGGGTGCCAGGGGTCGACCTCAGGACCTCGCGCACCAGCAGGCGCCCGTGCCTCTGAGCGATATCACTGGCCCTTTTTTCATATGTGGGTACCGGGAGTCGAACTCAGGACCTCGCGCTTGCCAGGCAGGTGCTTATGCCGCTTAGCTATCTCACCAGCCCTAGAAAATCTTGAAAGAAAAGAAAAAAAAATCACATATAAGGGATACCCAATAAATTAAGAGCTGACTTCTCATCAGATCTATACAAGTTAGGCTGGGCATGGTGGCACATAATTATAATCCCAGCACTCTGGGAGGCTAAAGCAGCAGTACTGCAAGCTCCATCCCTGCCTGGGCAATTCAGTGAGATCCCACTTCAAAACAATAAATAAAATTTAAAAAGGGCAGGTGATATAGCTCACTATGTAGTATAGGCTGTGCTTAAACTTGAAGCAATGGGTTCAATTCCCAGTAACAGGATAGGGGTGAGGGATAATAGAGTCAGGCAGATGGACACAGGGACAGGATGACTATACAGGTCAAAAGACAATGGAGTGACAATGTAAAAATGCTGAAAATGACTGTCAAACAAAAGGCCATCCAGACCCTCTCTCACAAGTGAAGGAAATCAACACACAACACTCAGGTGTAAGCTCCTTGAAGGGGATGACTTTCTTATAGTAGCAGACATCATGCTCTGCATGTATATGAAGGTTATTATGTTTTAGGAAAATGAATATCAGTTTTCTGCAGGTGAATTTTAATCTATGGAAAAAGAAATAAGAATGTCTTGTAGGATGTGTGTAGTAAAGGGCACCAAACAGTTCACCATATTTTTGCACCAATTGTTCAGTTGTAAGAGTTCAAAAATGGATAAAATCCAGTCTGTGTGCCAAGGCAGAAGTGGGAGAACAAAGGGTATGATGGAAATTTGGAAATAACCAGCTATGATGGCAAAATTTCTATGTCTCTATTTTTGTTTTGTTTACCTTTTATTTCAGGTACCTAGTGATGTAACCAAGGGAAAACCTAAATAAAACATCTAGCTTTACTTTTAGTTCACTTTAAAATCATTAATTTTGCCAGGCATGGTGGCACACACCTGTAATCCCAGAACTCAGGAGGCTGAGGCAGGAGGATTGCTTCAAGTTTAAGTACAGCCTGTACTACATAGTGAGTTCAAGGCCAGCCTGAACTGTATAGTGACACCCTGTCTCAGAAAACCAAAACAAAAAAGTAAAAATAAAAATAAAAAAAGTCACATTTTGCCAGGTGTGCAATCCCAAGTATCTGGGCTGATGCAGAAGTGTTGCAAATTCAAGGCCAGCTGGGCAACTTAGCAAGATACTGTGTCAAAATTTTAAAAAGGGCTGGTTTATAAGTCAGTATGAGGCCATGGATTCAATCCCTATTACTGCCCCCCAAAATCACTAATTTTGAAGATCATGCATGATAGTAACATGTTATTAGTCACCCATTAGCTTTGCTGCGGATGACATCTCCAAAACATGGGTTATGATGATAACAGTTACCTAGGTTACTTTTCAGGGACTTGAAGGCTACTTTTGCTTATAGCACTGCTTTGCATTTGGGCATGGGCAAGTGCCTAGTGGGTGAATAGAACAGGGCAAACAATTTTCCCCATTCTGTAGCTTGTCTCTTCAGCCTACTAATTGATTCTTTTCCTCTACACAAGCTTTTGAATTTGAAGTAATCCCATATGTTGGTTCTTGCTATTATTTCTTGCACAATTGTGGTTCTGTTTAAAAACAATCCTTTCCAACACCTATGACTTCATATGTTTTACCTATTTTATCTTCCAGTAGGTTCAATGTTTCAGTTTTAATGTTTACATATTTGATCCATTTTGATTTTAATTTAGCACGTGTTGACAGATATGGGTCCACGTTCAATCTTTTGTAAACAGCCAGCTTTCTTAGCAGTGTTTGTTGAATAGGCTATCTTTCCTCCAACATATGCTTTTGGCCCCTCTGTCAAAGACAAATAGCTGAATGTTTCTGCGAATGTTTCTGTATCCTCTACCCTGTTCCTAGTGGATCCATGTGTGTGATTTTGTTCCAATACCATGCCACTTTTATCCCTGTTGCTTTGTAGTAATGCTTGAAGTCAAGTATTGTGATCCTGCCGCTTTGCTCCTGTTGCTCAAGATTGCTTTGGCTATTCTGGGTCTCTTCTGGTTCCATATGAATTTTAGGATTGTTTTCTCCAAATCTGTAAAGTATGCTGTTGGTATTGTGATTGGGACTGCATTGAATTTGTGTAACAGTTTTGGAAGTATGGCCATTTTGAAAATATTGGTTCTACCTATCCAGGAGTAAAGGACATCTTTCCATTTTCTGATGTCCTTATCAGTCTCCTTGTTCAGAGTACTGTAGTTTTCTCTGTAGAGATCTTTCACTTGGTTAGGTTAATTCCTAAGTATTTCATTTTTCTTGAAGCAACTGTGAATGGTACTATTTTCATAATTTCCTTCTCATCATGTTCATTATTGGTGTACACAAATGCTATGATTTGTGTGTGTTGATCTTGTATCCTGCTATATTGCTGAAGTTGGTTATTCTAAAAGTTTTTTTGGTGGAGTTCTTTGGGTCTTCTATATAGAGTATCATGTCACCTGCAAATAATGATAATTTGAGTTCTTCCTTTCCTGTATGTATCCCTTTTATTTCTTTCTCTTTCCTGATTGCTGTGGTAAATGTTTCAAGTGCTTTGTTAAATAGAAGTGGAATAGTGGGTGTCTTTGTCACGTTTCTGATTTTCAAGGTAATGCTTTTAGTTTTTCCCAAATTAATATGATGTTGGCTGTTGGTTTAGCTTTTATCAAATTCAGGTATGGTCCTTCTATACTTGTTTTCTTCATGGTTCTTATGAAGTGGTACTGGATTTTGTTGAGAGTTTTTTTTCTGCATCTATTGATATGATCATATGGTTTTTGTCCTTGCTTCTATTTATGTGATGTATTACATTAATTGATTTATGTATGTTGAACCATCCTGCATCAATGGGATGAAATCTACTTGATCATGATATGTTGCATTATATTTGCTAGTATCTTTTTTTTTTTTCCTTGTGGGTACTGGGGGTCGAACTCAGGACCTCGTGCACCAGCAGGTGCCCGTGCCGCTGAGCGATATCACCAGCCCATTTTTTTTCATATGTGGGTATCGGGAGTCGAACTCAGGACCTCGCGCCTGCCAGGCAGGCACTTATGCCGCTGAGCTATCTCACCGGCCCTGCTAGTATCTTAGTGAGGATTTTTATATCTATGTTCATTATGGAAATTGGCCTATAGTTTTTTATTTTAGTTAGGTCTTTATTTGGTTTTGGAATCAGGATAATGCTGGCTTCCATAAATGAATTTGGAAATACTCTGTCCCATTTAATTTCTTTGAAAATCATAAGGAATACTGGAGATATTACATCCTGAAAGGTTTTGTAGAATTCAGCAGTGAATCCATCAGGTCCTGAGCTTTTTCTAGTTGGTAGATTTTTTTTATTACTGTCTCTATTTTATTGCTTGTTACTGGGTTGTTTAGCATTTTTGTGTCTTCTTGTGTTAGCTTTGGTAATTTGTATGAGTCTAGGAATCTGTCCATTTCTTCAAAATTTGCCAATTTGTTGTAGTATAATTTTTCAAAATAGTTACTATCTTCTGGATTTTTAGTGTCTGCTGTGATTTTGCCTGTTTTATTTCTAACTGCATTGATATGACTCTTTTTGTCTCTTAGTAAGTCTGGCTAAGGGGTTATCTATTTTGTTTATTTTTTTCAAAGAACCAGCTCTTTGATTTTTAATTTTTTTTCAGTCTCAATTTGATGTTTCTCCTCTAATCCTTATAATTTCCCTCTGTAATTTTGGTTTGGGCCTGGCTTTTTGTTGTTTCTCAAGTATTTTAAGATTACTCATAAGGTTATTTGAGCTCATTCTGTTTTCCAAATGTGAGCATTGATTGTGATGAATTTTCCTCTTAGGACTGCTTTCATAGTGTCCCAGAGGTTTTGATGAGTTGTAGAGACACTGTCATTAACTTCCAGAAATTTTAAATTTCTTCTGTGACCCACTGGTTGTTTAGGAGTGTGTTGTTAATTTTCCAGGTACTTCTACCCTTTTTGTGATTTTTTTCTTTTGTTGATTTCTATTTTCATTGCACAGTGGTCTGATAGTACACATGGGACAATTTCAATTCTTTTACATTTGTTTAAACAGGCTTTGTAGACTAATATGTGATCTATTTTGGAAGAAGTACTGTGTGGTGCAGAAAAGAATGTATACTCTGTGGTAGTGGGGTGGAATACTCTGTAGATATCTATTAAGTTCATATGTTCGAGGGTGTGGTTCACATCTGATATTTCTTTACTGATTTTTTTATTTAGCTGATTGCTTTGTGAAATGGAGTATCAAGATTCACTGCTATGGTTGTGTTAGTGTTTATTTGATCTTTTATGTTCAGCAGTATTTGTTTTATGAAGATAGGTGCTCCAGTATTCAGAGCATAAATATTTATAAATGTTATCTGTTCTTCTTGGATTGTTCCCTCAAGTAGTGTAATGACCTTTGTCTCTTCTAATCAGTTTTAGCTTGAAGTTCATCATGTCTGATGTTAGAATTGTTCCCCCTGCTTATTTTCAGGGTCCTGGTGCATGAAATATTGTTTTCCACCCTTTAATTTTTTTGGTCTATGAATATATTTTTGCATTACATAAGTTTCTTGAATGCAACAGACTGTTGGATTCAGTTTTTTGATCCAGTCTGCCAATCTGTGTCATTTAATTAGAGAGTTAAGGCCATAAACTTTAAGAGATATTACTGAGATGTGTTGATTATTTACTACCACTGCATTCTTTGTTGGTGACTCCTTTGCTTTGCTTTTCCCGTCATTTTTTTTGTTGTTGTTTATCCATTAACCTTACTTGGTGTTTTTGTTTTATCTGGGTTTTTAGCTGTACCAGTTTTGTTGTTTCTGTCTAGGATATTCCTGAATATTTTATGGAGTGCTGGTTTAGCATTCATATATCTTTTGAACTGATTGTTATCATGAAATGTCCTAATTTCTTTATCTATTTTATTTTATTTATTTATTTATTTTTTTTTCTAAAACTTTTGTTCATTAATTCTTTTTTTTTTTTTTTTTATTTTAAAGAGAAGAAAAAACAAAACAAATCAAAAGAAGAACAAATTTTCAAACAAACATAATAGGAGGGTAACAATGGTTAATACATTACGTATTACTATCTTTAAGTTAGTTATTCAGGACAACAGACATTAGCATTCAATTGTCCAAACATTATTGGCACAAAACTTACTCTTCAATGAACTAAGTAAAAATGGTAGTGTATCTATCTTAACCATCTTATATATATATATATACAATTTTTTCCCTTTCCCTTCTTTCTTTTCCCTATTCCAGTCTCTCTTTCTCTTTATCTATTTTAAAGGATAGCTTTGCTGGACAATTTAATCTTGGCTGGAAGTTACTCTGAGGGCTTGAAATACTTCACTCCAAGTTCTTCTGGCCTTTAAGGTTTGTGTTCAAAAGTCTGCTGTAATTTTTTTTTCTCTGCTTTTAAAATTCTGGGTTTTTTGGTTGGGTATTTGGCAGTTTAATAAGGATAAGCCTTGGTGAACTTATTTTTTCATCATATTTGTTTGGTGTTCTGTAAGCATCTCTTTCTTGTATTTTAAACTCTTTCCTTACATTAGGGATATTTTCTTCTATGATTTTTGTAAATATATTGATAAATCCATTTGTGTTATCTTCTAACTTTTCTCTAACTCCATTAGCCTTAGATTGGTCTTCTTAGTGTTGTCTAGTAACTGCTGAACAGTCTTCTCTTGTTCTCTGTTTTTTGTGGCTTTTAGTACTTCATCATAATTTACCATTTTGTCCTAAATTTTTTTTTTTGTTTGTTTTCTTGAGGTAGGGTCTCACTATGTACTTTGGGCTGTCCTTGAACTCACTACCTAGCATAAGCTGGCCTTGAACTTGAGGTGATCCTCCTGGCTTAGCCTCCTGAGTGCTGAGCTTATAGGCATGTGCCATCACACTCAGCTGTATCTAGTTTTGCTTGATGACTGGAGTACACATACCCAAAAATCTGAATTGCATTAAATCAACCATCTTTATAATAAATCCTTTCCTCAATATTCCATTATTTTCATCTGTTTTTATTAAGAATGGAATGGAGTCTTGTTTTACTTTATTTCCTAGAGTCCTGGAAATTTTAAGTCCAAATGGATGGATCTCTTTTATAGAAAGGATTTTGTCTTTTCACACTTTTAGTGTATTATAGCCAAAATTGAAATTCATTAATAGACAATTATTAACCAAATATTTTTCTGTATTTCAGTTTCTGTTCAATTTGTTTTCTATCAACTTCATAGCAGAAAGAGATTAATCTATTTTTACTGAGAAAATAGTTAAAAATTGCTAGTTGTTTTAGAATTCAGGTTATGATAGAGTTCTACCAGTTGTAAACAATTTACAACTGGAATTTAACTCCAGACCTAAAGAAAAGATGTTAGGAATAACAGGCATTAAAAAAAAAGAATAACAGGCATTTCTGTGACCTGGAAACTGTCACATTAGTGTTACACTTGAATTGGAAATCACCAAAATTTCCTTCTCATTCCCTAGTCACCAAACAAAACAATTTTTTTTTCATCTTATGTTTCTTGGAAAGGAGAAGAGCTGTCATAAGTTGAATTATACTAGGTCCTTTAACAGCCTTTGATTGGATTTAGGATAGTTCTCTGTATCCTATTTTGTAAAACAAATTCCATAAATTTTTTTAAAAAATGAAAATATTTCATCTTAATAATCTCTTTGAAATTAATCGATGGTTGACCTGCATTATAAGAAGTACTAAAGGGAATACTTTAGGTTGAAATAAAAGGATTGAAGATAGTAAAAGTCACAGGAAGAAACAAAGCACATAGTTAAGATACATATATATAAATAATATTCAGTATAAATGTACTATGTATTATGTTTATGATGTTCTTTTTTACTTCCCTGATCTTATTTCAAAGATGAGTACATAAAGCAATAATTATAAAACTGTGTAGATAGACTTATAACATGTAAAGATGTACAGTGTATAACAATGAGTATAAAGAAGGTAAGAGAGAACATACACAGAAAAAAAGTTTTATATATCATTGAAATTATATCAGTGCTAATCTGAAATAGATTGCTTAATGTTAAGAATATAATTGTAATCTCCATGGCTACCACAAGAAAATAAAACCAGAGCTGGGCATGGTGGCACATGCCTGTAATTCCAGCACTGGGGAGGCTGAGGCAGGAGGATCATCGTGAGTTCGAGGCCAGCCTAGGCTACATAGTGAGTTCAAAGCCAGCCTTAAATACTTAGTGAGACCCTGTCTCAAAAAACTGAAAAAAAGTTTTAAAGATATAATAAAAGAAACAACAAGGGGGCTGGGAATGATGGTGCATACCTATAATCCCCAGGACTCTGGGAGGGCTGAGGCACAAGGATGGCAAATTTGAGACCAGCCTGGGCAATTTAGTGATATCTTGTCTCAAAAACAAAAACTTAAAAAGGGGTCGGGGACATAGGTCAGTGCAAAGGCTCTGAGTTAAAATGAAAAAATAGAAAGAAACAGTGTAAAAGTTATACTAGAGGGCTGGGGATATAGCTCAGCGGCATAAGCGCCTGCCTGGCAAGCTCAAGGTCCTGAGTTTGATTCCTGGTACCAAAAAAAAAAAAAAAAAATTATACTAGAAAATAGTAAGCCATTGGCATGTGCTGGGGGATGTAGCTCAGTGGGCAGAGCACTTGCCTAGCATGTACAAGGGCCAGAGTTCAATCACCAGCATTGTAAAAAGAAGAAAAACTAACCAATGAAGTTTTCTAGGTGCTGCTGCCTATAGTCCCATATACTCGGGGCTAGGGCAGGAGGATTGCTTGAGCCTAGGAGTTCAAGGCCAACCTGGGCAACACAGTGATAATGCATCTTGAAAAATTAATTAAAAAGAAACCATTTGGGGGGCCGGTGAGATGGCTCAGCGGCGTAAGTGCCTGCCTTGCCAGCGCGAGGGCCCGAGTTCGACTCCCGGATCCCACATACAAAAAAGGGGCCGGTGATATTGCTCAGCGGCACGGGTGCCTGTTGGCGCGCGAGGTCCTGAGGTCGACCCCCCGGTACCCACAAAAAAAAAAAAAAAAGAAACCATTTGGAAAAAGAAAACAGAATGAGATGAAGTACATCTACAATATTAATGGAATAGCACCAGACTGAATGTCCTTGTACTTCTGCTACTAAATCCCCACACTGCCTTCAAAGTCTACCTTTTAGTTCTGCCTTTATGAGGATCAATGAAAGTATAGTTCCTATTCTTTGAGTTCTGGATTAGTTGTCTATTGTTGCTATAACAAGTCACAAAACATTTTGTGGCTTAAAACAACATAAATTTACTATTTTACAGTTCTGTAATGATAGAATTCCAACATAAGTCTCACTGGCATAAAATCAGGGCATTGGCACGGTTGCACTCCTTCTTGGAGGCTTTCTGGAAGATCTGTTCCCTGGTATTTCTAGCTTCTAGGAGCTGCCTACATTCCTTGTTTTGTGTCTCTCTTCCTTCATCCTCAAAGACAGCAGCATTACACTTCTCTAATACCGTATCCCTCATCATTATCTTTTCTCAGATTCTCTCTTCTTGTCTCCTGCTTAAGACATTTTTGCACCATGCTGAGAATTGAACCCCGGATCTCATATATTCTAGGAAAGCATTCTACCACTGAGCTATATCACCAGTCCTCCCTCTTCCACTTTAAAAGTGGACTCTTGTCATTACACTGGATCCAGAAATATCTCTCCCAACTTAAAGACAGTTGATTAGCAGTTTAATTCCATCTGCAATCTTAATTCTCCTTTGCCATATAATCGAATATAGTCAGAGTTTCCAGGAATTTGCAGACAGACATTTTTATGGGGGGCATTGTTCAGCCTACTGCAAGTTCTGTTGATATTTCACATATGTCCTTACCTCAACCCCTACCCCTTTGGTTTTTTGAGACAGGATCTTACTACATAGTCCAGGCTGGCTTCAAACTCACAATCCTTATCCTTCAGCTACCCAAATGCTGTGTTATTCATGAATAATAAATAAAATATTCTCACGAATAATAATATTCTCATGAATAATCTCTCACCTCAGAGCATGCAAACATTTTAAAGGCTTATTTTATCAATAATTCCTCAACAAACTCTAAATACTAGACAAGAGGTTCCCAATGACTGGTAATATTTCAAAAACTATTCTAGGGAATGCTATTGGACTTCTAGGTATTTGTTCTTTAAGTGAAAACATAAAACTCAGCCCTTCTCCAATATCTATCAATTCTCCTCATCATTGTTTCATAAGAAAACGTTTTTTTGGGGGGGCAGGGTCTCGTTACGTAGTTCAGGCTGGCCTGGACTCACTATGTAGCCCAGGATAGCCTCGAACTCATGGCAATCCTCCTGCCTCAGCCTCCTGAGTACTGGGATTACAGGCATGTGCCACTACACCCAGCATAAGGGAACGTTTAACACCAAAAAAAGAAAAAAAATTTAGAATAATGTGTACTACTTTAAATCATTTTAGCTTAATAAAAACCAAATTATATTATTGTTTTCTAATTATTTGCTGATTTTTAACCAGGCTTTTTAAAAAATTTAACAGTAGCAAAGTTTCATTAAAGGTAGGAAAAGAAACAGGCTCTGCAGAGCGAGTTTGGGCCAAGTAAAAGTAAGAAAAGAAGTACACCCACAGAGTGAGGGTGGGCCAACTATGTAATAACTAGGTTTTAAAAAATTACCTTCATAAATTATTTACCTGTTGAAACTATGCCATTGTCCGCTTGTGTCAGGGACTGGGGACGGCTACGAAGTTTACTTTTGAAAGATCTTGGTCGACGTGGTGATGCAGGTGGCAAAGGAATCTCTGAAGATTCGGCCTTGGTATCTTTAATTGACCGAAGGCGTTCATAGAGCTCCTGCAGCTCTTTATTCTGCTGGGTTTGAAGATTTACTACCTCCTGAATGTGCCTGAATGAAAATCGTGTGGAAAACATTTTAATGGCTCTGACATTATAAAAATGAGCCAAGAAACATTACACCAGTACAAATAAAGTTTAATACGGAATTTATATTAAGAATGATGACATAAGAGATTATTTTCACAATTTTAGGATGGGAAATAACTTCCTAAATATACATTAATCAGTCAAGAAGAAAAAGATCAGCAAATTGTCAGTAACAAATCTCTAAAGTGTTGATATAGCGGGAGACAATAAAACAAAATTAAAATAAAATAGTTTAACAATATTAACTTTTTTCTTAGCCAGGCACAGTAGCACACACCTGTAATCCCAGCACTAAGGGAGGCTGACATAGGAGGCCCACAAGTTTAAGTCCCACCTAAGCAAATTAGCAAGATCCTGTTTCTTTTTGGGGGCTGGGGGTGGTTTGAGACAAAGTCTCCCTATGTGGTTCAGGCTGGCCTGGAACTCACTATGTAGCCTAGGTTTGCCTAGAACTCATGATGATCCTCCTGCCTCAGCCTCCCAAGTGCTGGGATGACAGGTGTGTGCCACCATATCCAGCTGAGATCCTGTTTCAAAATAAAAAGGGCTGGGGATGTAGCTCAGTGTGAAGACCCAAGGTTGAATCTATAGTAAGACACACACACACACACACACACACAACCAAAGTTAACAAACAAAAAATACTACAACAATTTATTATAAATTGCAAGTTAAAGAAAGGAATACAACATTTGCAATATATACTAATGGCTTAATATTCAGAATATACACATAGCTCCTGATAATTAAAAAAAAAAAACTACCTCATAGAAAAAAGAACAAAGAAAATGAAAAGGTGATTCCAAAGGAGAGGAAATATAAATAGCAATAAATGTGATGATATACAACCTCACTCTGAATCAAAAGAACAAAATTATTAAATTTTTTTGAGATGGAATTGCATGATTTTGCCCAGGCTGATCATGAACTTGTGTTCTTCCTGCCTCAGCTTCTCCAGTGGCTGGGATTACAGGCACATGTCATTGTGCTCAGCTAACGAAATATTTCTAATTCATCTGATTGGCATAAAGTTAAAAGATTACTAATATCCAGTCTCTACTGTTGTTACAATGTGAGGAAATAGGCACCTTTCATATATTTTTGTTTGGAATATAAGATGATACAGCTACATTGGAACACAATTTTAGCAGTATCAGTTTAAAATGTATACACCTATTAACTCAGCAAGTCCACTTTTAAGTATTTACCCTACAAAAATACTCATGAATATATAAAGATGAATGGATAAAGAAAATATGGTATTTATACACAATGGAATACTACTATGCTATGAAGCAGGATAAATGAGTCATTAGTAGGAAAATAAATGCATGTTGAATCCATAATGTTAAGTCAAATAAGACACAAGATTAAATATTGTATGGTTTCTCTTATATGAGGAACCCAAAATATAAAAAAGAGCAAAATAAAAGATATACAAGAGGAAATAGGGAGATAGATCCTTTGCAAATGGGAAGGGGACCAAGAGATGGACGGAAGAACGTAAAAATAACTAAGATATGTCATGTGCGTATAGCAACTACCTACAATGAATGTATTCATTAAGTTCTGCAAACATGTACTAATAAAAAAGAAAAAATATAGAAGGATGTTTACTTCAGCATAGTTTGTATAAGCAAAACATTGGTAAAAACTAAAGTGTCTATTAAGGAGGGATTAAAGAAACCTGAGTACCCCCATTCATTTAACAGCATGCAGTCATTTTTTAAAAAGGTAGATTTATACAGATAAGATTACAGGCCACAATATTAAGTCAAAAAATTGTAGACTAATATGTATATTATAATCCCAGTTTTATAAAAGACAGAAACTTTATATTTGTAAATGCACTAAAAAAGGACCTGCAAATTATATACCAAATAGCTGTCAGTGCTTGCCTCTGAGAAGTGAGATTGTGACAGGAAAAAAGGGAGATTCTTTAGTTTGACTTTTTATTTTATTTTTAAATATTTTCCCATATGTCACTTTTAAAAAACACACACACACACACACACACACACACACACACACACACACACACACACACACACAAATGCTCAACAATAGTTTATTCAAAATAATTTAGGTCTAAAAACTCAGGTCACCATTGTGGGCCTATAGGATTCTAGGTCTTAGAATCATGATCGTGGGGTCTAAAATTTTTTAGAAGAAACCATAATACCAAAGAAAATTGAAGACAGGATAGAGTAAATTATCTTATTTTTTAGTGCTGGGAATTGTACCTAGGACCACATGCAGGCCAGTTAACCACTTTACCACTGAGCTATACCCTCATTCCCAGAATAAATCATCTGTCAAGTCTTGGGTTCTATGAGGTAGTAAGAATCCACGTTTCAGGGCTGGGGATGTAGCTCAAGCAGCACGGCGCCTGCCTGGCAAGTGCAAGGTCCTGAGTTCGATTCCCTGTTCCCCCTTCCAAAATAAAATCCATGTTTCATATTCAAAATAAAGTATTTATGACCATTATAGTCAGGTACAAAACCAACAGTCTTTGACAACAGTTTAAAAGAGTCATTAAAAGCAGCAATAGAAGACTGAGGATGTAGGTCAGAGGGATAGCACTTGTGTAGCATGTGTGAGGCCCTGGGTTCAATCCCCAGGCACCACAAAAAAAAAAAAAAAAGGCAAGTAAAAAATACCAGCACTGGAGTACTGATATTACAAATATTAAACATTTATATAATGGATCTAATGGTTATTATAATAACCATTTTTATTATAAAAGTATCAATGTATATATACTGCTTAGTATGAATAAATATATAGTAAGGAATGTAATGTATAGTATACATAATACATAATGTAAAGTCAAACCTGTATATATATATACAATGGGTGATTGAAATATACAGTGAATGTTTAAATTTTCAAAAGTTATTACAGTAAAAGACACATTGCCCAGAATGATGGGATAATTGTGTCTGAAACAAGGGGGGAGTATTTTGAGGATTTGGAAAAAGATTAATGGCAATTTATTTTATTAAAATAAATTTTTAAACTTAAGCAGTCATTGTATTTTTTTATCACACCATGTATATTTAAAGTAGAACATCAACCTTCCACTGATGAATGTTTAAATCATACATTCACAAGTTTCTTCCAGGCTCCAGTTAAAGCACACAAACAAAAAACCTTAGAGAAATAAGTTGAAGAGAAAATGGTCTTATAATTATCTCTCACTGGAATATCAGTTTTGGGTTTGGATTATGTTTTTCTCCTCTTGAAAAGGCCTTAAAAATGGAAGTTTCCATGGATTTTAACCTGTTTCAGTTCTAGAAGTATTAAAACAGAACATCTAAATAGAGCTTTATCTAAACATGTAAGAATATCTGGCTAAAATCCAGCCTTTTCCATATAATTGCTAGAGTTGTTTTCAACTTTTCAAAGTAAGGCATAGGGTCATCAATAGGAGGTAATGTGTGAGTATGTATGTATAATGGTATACTATGGAACTGTAAAAAATGGAAACTATGATACAGATCTAAGATATAGTGAAATCATAAAGGAAAAAGCAAGATAAAAGAACAGTCTGTAACTTAAGTTACTATTTTGGAGAGAACAAACAATAAAATATGCATTTATTTATTTGTACATATATAGACTAACTCTGGATATGTTAGCAAACAGGTAGCATTTATAGCCTCTAAGGAAAAAGACTTGGTGGCTTTGGTGCACTGGCAGACTCAACTGATTACCCATTTGTACAGTACCTTCTGAATTGTGAAACATATGAAAGGACTTAGAAAGAATTCAGCAATTTAACACTAATTTATTAAAAAATATGACCTAGTTTATAAAACTAAATACAAAACAGCATTCTACATAACAAAACATATTATAGTACCACAGAATCATTAGTGAAGGTTGATGACCTCATTTACCAAATAATAAGCTAGATTCTGGAACAATCTTCCCTTTTCCTAAAGAAGATGAACTACTATCTCTCACTATATAAATTAGCCATTTTAAAAATCAAATGTGTAATTATGTAATAAGAATAAAGTCCTAATCCAAAAGCCCTGAAGTATAATGATTTAAAAATTTAGCAAAAATAATAATTAATTCATATTGGCAAATAACCAATTGTACTTAATCTTCAAACTATGAAATTATTTTATATAAAAGGACTTTAACACTCATAAATGTCTCACATTAGCATTTTTTGTAGTTTTCAATCATAAAAAAGTTTTAATCATTAAAATGTCACCAATCCTAAATTGGCTACCAATCAAATATTAAGTTCTATAAAACCCAGGACAACCAGATTTATAACAGAAGAGAAAGAATTCTTACTTTTCTCTTAATCTTTGAAGCTCCACTTTCAAGTCTTCATCCTCTATTTCTGACTCATCATCACTGCTCATTGGTGAAGATGCAGAATATAAGAGTGAACTCTGTGTTTGAGCATATGCTTGTTGTTCATGGAGTGGTAAGCACTGATTATTCTCTGGACCAGTTTTTTCCACTGCATTTTCATTACCAGCCAGGTTGGCTAAAAATTCACTATTAGAACTAAGCTGTTTCCCACTAGTTAGTATCTCTCGTTCTTTAAGCAACAGTTTGGATCCAGATTGCATGCTACTTTCCATGGCTGGAATTTCTTCCAATTCTTTTTCTGGGGTCACTGAAGATACATCAGTCTCACAAGCTGTGCTTAAAGGTAAGAAGCTGTCAATTTGTGTGGGAATTCCTTTATTTCCTTTAAAGGTTTTGTGAAGA
The DNA here is from genome assembly GCA_028451465.1 of Erethizon dorsatum. Taxonomy (NCBI): domain Eukaryota; kingdom Metazoa; phylum Chordata; class Mammalia; order Rodentia; family Erethizontidae; genus Erethizon; species Erethizon dorsatum. The sequence continues at coordinate 45,678,710 of CM051842.1, forward strand.
GTTTGTAACTTCTGAGAAGAAGTGGAAGTTTGAAGATTGTGTGTGGTAGTTTCCACTTCTACCAACTGAGACTTTGCAGCTGTAGGAAAGGCTAGTGCTTCTTCACTAGTCTTCTTTTCCTTGAATACTGGTCTGTGTTCTATTCCAAAAGATGCTGCTTTCACTGACTGTTGCTGAGGAACTGTGATCACCTGAGATATAAAAAGGTAAAAGTGTCTGGCTCCACCTAACCAAAAGATAAATCTCAAGAAAAATTCAACATCAATATACAGCATAGACAAGTGGATGGTCTGCTGTGATGCGCATGTACTGGTAGTATTAAAACTGAAAAAGACCATCTTTTTCCCAATATTTAGTCTTGTATTTGGGCCCCTTGCATAAACAGAGTTGGTTTTATATTTATCAAAAAAATTCCACAAAGTTGCCAAGATTGTAAAGGACATGAAATTAAGTTTATAAAACAGATCTCCCAACCATCAAAAAATTATGACCATTTCTGTACTCTCGTCTAGCTACTAAAATCCCCATTTCTGTAGACTCTCCTTTACTGATGGCTTCAAAAGGTAAGATGTATGCAAAGTGAACAACTTAAAAAGATCTGCATTTAAAGTATCATCTACAGACCAATCTTTAAATACTGTTACTTTTTTTTTCTTCAGTGCTGGGGATGGAATCCAGGGCTTTATATACAGAGCTAGGCAAGTGCTCTACCACTGAGCTACAGCCCCAGCCATGCTGTTACCTTTTATTAGGCCTTTGTAAATAAGGATTCAACCAAAGACACAAACCTGGAACCGACCCCGCTGAAATGATCCACTCATCGCTTTACATCTACTCAAAGCCCTAGTATCAGCTGTGGACTCCCGTGTCAGAGGAATGGGATCAGGAGCAATTGCTGATCTTATATCTTCCGTTTCCACTGTAAGTTTTGTCAAATTATAAGCAGAAAAGAGAAAATTTCTTATTAAACTAAATTTGTTTACATTACCAAAAATGAAGTAGAAAAAGTTTAACTCCTGCTAGATAATTAAAAAGTGTTAATGTAATAAGCAACATTGTATAAGTCCCTGACTCTAAATTAGACATTGTAAGATTTATTCCAAGACTTAGTATCTATATGAAATGAGTAACTACAAAATCAAATTAGTTACAAAAAGAAAAAATAAAATGGCAATGACATTAATGGGGGCATGTCACATACATGGGGTATGTGGAAAAAGTGGCAAGATTTGTATATGAATAAAAAATAAGTAAATGAAAAATGATGTTACCTAGTCAGTGTTCCTGACTGTAAGCACACTACCTTGACGGACTTTTGATCTCTTGAAAAAGCTGGTTGACTGCCGTAGCCTGTATGTCCAGCTTTTTAATTTGCGAGTCCAGGATTTCTTGCTAATAGGATTTTTGAGACTAGGACAAGTAAAGCTTAGGCCAAAATATCCACCTCCTGTCTGCAGATGAATGGCTCCACCACTTGACACAGCAGCAGGATAGGCCTCTGGATCCCCTGGAAGTGAAGCATCTGGAGATATCTCCTAATGGAGACAAAAAAAAGAGAGAAAAAATGAAGTAGTAATAACTTAGGTAATATGGAGAATATTTTGGTATATTGGGGTGTCTTATGTGGACTAATCATTAAGCAAAACTAGGATATTATGTATATCTGCATTAATGGTACTGTATCAGACTGAATCTGAAGTATTCAATTTGTAGTGATTAAATCTTCCCATTTCTTTAAAAATATTATTCAGACATCAGATGAATAAAAGAGCAGAATATTAATCTTCCATGCCAGAATATTTTTCATCATTATGCCAACTCTGAAAACTGAAAATTAAAATAAAAATTATTTCCTTCATATGTGCCATTTTACTAAAAAGTCACTGAAACATCATACTATTAAAATGAAATATTTATTTATGCTCATATCATTTAAGAGAGTTAAAGATGCCTGCCTCGGGGCCGGTGAGATGGCTCAGCGGCATAAGCGCCTGCTTTGCAAGCGCGAGGGCCCGAGTTCGACTCCCGGATCCCACATACGAAAAAGGGGCCGGTGATATCGCTCAGTGGCACGGGTGCCTGTTGGCGCGCGAGGTCCTGAGGTCGACCCCCCGGTACCCACCAAAAAAAAAAAAAAAAAAAAAAAAAAGATGCCTGCCTCACACAACAGAAAAACAAACTATGTAAAGCACTTAGAGTGACAGAGAAATACCAGCAATGAAGTTTCTTACTTTATGTAAACACAGAGAAATTTACAGATGAACTAAAAATTATTTTAAATTCATTCTCTAAAAACTGGGATCATGAGGCAATGCTGGCTATAAAATCAATCTCCTTTTTTCTTGTCCTTGTACCCAACTCCCCTCAAAAAATCCTAGAATTAACTGTTGTATTTTATGGACTGCTTTAAAAATAAATTTACTATAATAATTAATATAAAAACTAACATATACAACCATAAATACTTTGGGAAACATAAGAATGGTTACTAATAATTTACAAGTTTAAAAGTAAATACAAAAGCACAAAAAACAGGATTTAGCATTTATCTGAAGGAAGACAGCCTCCATGACAATAAGCATACTGTCTTGGGTAAGCATTATTAACACTAAGGGCAGACGAGGGGTTATTGAAAGTAAAATTCTGAGCAATCAGCTTTTATTTTCCAAGTCCCATTTTGGATTGGTAATATCACTTCAATGAGGACAAAAAAAAACCCTCTGAATAATATTATAATTTAGAAAGTGTTGCACTAGTCCACTGAAATTATAGGTAAGATTTTCATTATGTAGTAACTGGATCAAGATGGCATATTTATATGTTTCAGCCCCACTTATCAATTCAAATCACCAAACATAACAAGAAAAACAAATATGGACATAACCACATATGACTGAAAGAAGAAAAAGCAGCATGTTTTGGGGCCGGTGAGATGGCTCAGCGGTTTAAGCGCCTGCCTTGCAAGCGCGAGGGCCCGAGTTCGACTCCCGGAACCCACATACAAAAAAGGGGCCGGTGATATCGCTCAGTGGCACGGGCGCCTGCTGGCGCGCGAGGTCCTGGGGTCGACCCCCCGGTACCCACAAAAAAAAAAAAAAAAAAAAGCAGACCATAACATATGTAGGAACTGTTTCAAAATGCTATGAACTAATAAAAAAGAAAAAAAAGGAAAAACAAACAAAAATGCTACTAACTAAGGTGAGAGAGATGAGCAATAAGAGCGAGCCCTGGCCCACACAAAGGATGAGTCATTAACTGCTTATAAAATTCTACACAGTCTATCTTCTATCTGTTTCCTAATGTTACCTCTTAATACTCCTCTACTTACTGGCTTTCTTTTAGTTACTTGAACAAATCTCTGCCTATGAATGTCACTACCACAAATCTTTCCCTGACCACTCTATGTAGAGTAATCCCCTAATCTATCATAGCCCTTTACTTCTATTACTTTATTTGTTTAGGGGCTGTTCCCCCCCCCACTAAAATGTGAGCTCCACAAAAACAGAGTTCTTGACTTATTCACTGCTCAACAGATTATCAGTGTATGGAAGAGTACACTGAATGGGGTACAAAGAAGGAAAAGCCATGAAGTTCTTTCCCTTTCTTCCCCACCTTCACGCAAGCAAAAGACCACAGAATATCTGCCCCTAAATAAGAATAGAAGAAGTAAATGGTTTGTGGTCTAGAGAAAGGTCAGCATAGGGAGGAAATAACATCAAGGAGGAAGATGAAGCTCTCCTGCCTTTAAAGACTACCTACTAGGCCACACTACAGGCAGCATTAGAGACAAGTTACAATACAAATGTCAGCTAGCATGTTGTATGCCTTTCCTACAATTACTGGAGGAAAGCTATAGTAATTATATATAGCATTTATAGACAGATAAGCAAGGACTCTCTTTTGTTTTTTGAGACAGGGTCTCCCTATGTGGTTCAGGCTGGCCTTCAATTATGTAGCCCAGGCGAGCCTCCATCTCATGGTGCTCCTCCTTCTTCAGCCTCCTGAGTGCTAAGCTTACAGGCCTTGCACCACCACACCTGGCTAAGCAAGAAACCTTATGGGGAAAAAAGAAAAGATGAATATACAACTAAGAATAATTAAACACGGAAATTCAACACTTTAAGAAAATATTAAACTCGAACAGAGGAATATCCGAGGAAATAGCATTAATAACACAAAATAAGACCTTAATATCTCCAGAAGGATGTATGAATATACAGTCATGCTTTGTATAACAACAGTTTGGTCAACAGCATATTGCATATATAACAGTGACCCCATAAGGTTATAATGGAGCTGGAAAATTCCTAATGCTTAGTATTTTATTGTACCTCTTCTATGTTTAGAAACACAGATATTTATAATTGTGCTACAGTTGCCTATAGTATTCAATACACTACCATGACGTAGAGGTTTGCAATGTACAAGTAATGGGCTATACAATATAGTTTAGATATATAACAGGCTATATATCTAGGTTTAAGTACATTCTGTAATGTGCATGCAAATAAGTAGCCTAACGACACATTTATCAGAATGTATTTCTGTTGTTAATTAACATGTGGTTGTACTAGATCTATAAGAAAAATAATGAACTACAGTTACTGAAAATGAAAAGATATAATCTTTGATTCAAAAATAGCTGAAAAACAAACAAACAAAAAACAAAAATAGCTGAACAGAAGATTGCAAACAGCTTAAAAATTGAGAAATTCACCCAGTACAAAAAGTAAAAGGATAAAGTGATGAAAAGATATGAAAAGTTAATAGATTAAAGGAAAAACAGGAAATAAATATCTACTGACAGATGACAAAATCTTATACTATATACAGAAAATTCAAAAGAATCCACCAAAAACTTTTTATTTATTTTTTTTTAATTTTGAGACAGTGTCTCCCTGTGTAGTGCAGGCTGGCCTTGAGGTCACTATGTAGCCAAGGCTGGCCTCAAACTTGAGCCAATCCTACTGCCTCAGTCTTCTGAGTGCTGAAATTATAGGTATGAATCACCACACCCAGCTCTACCACCAAAAACTATTAGCGCTAATAAACAAACTCAGCAAATTCTAATGGTACAACATCAACAATAAAAATCAGTTTTATTTCTTTTTTTTTTTTTTTGTGGGTACCAGGGGGTCGACCTCAGGACCTTGTGCGCCAGCAGGCGCCCGTGCCGCTGAGCGATATCACCGGCCCTTTTTCCGTATGTGGATTCCGCGAGTCGAACTCGGGCCCTCGCGCTTGCCAGGCAGGCGCTTAAGCCGCTGAGCCATCTCACTGGCCCCCAAATCAGTTTTATTTCTATGCATTAGCAAAAAGGAATCCAAAAGGGAATTTGCTATGGTCTGAATGCCCCCATCAAAAAGAGAGAGAGAGACAAACAGACAGATAGACTGACTTAAAGGGAAAAGGTAAGAAAAGGTACGGATATGGGGCATGGCTCAATGGTAGAGAAATTGCCTAGCATGTATGAGGCCCTGGGTCCCATCCCCAGCACAGCAGAGAAGAAGAAGGAGAAGAAGAGAAGGAGAATGTGGAGAATGAGAAGGTAGAAGAGGCAAAGGATAAGAGAAGGAGGAGGAGGAAACAGGAGGAAGAGGAGAAGGAGGAGGGAGAAAAAGGGAAATTAACCCTACATTGCACGTGATCATCCCTATCTGAAAATCTGAATTCTGAAATGCTCCAAAATATGAAACTTTCTGAGAACAAAAATGATGCCACAAGTGGAAAGTTCCACATCTGACCTCATGTAAAAGTTCATAGTCAAAATGTGGTACACTAAAAATATTGTTAAAGTTGTCTACAGGTTCTGTGTATAAAGTATATATGATCATAAACGAACTTTGTATTTCGATTTGGGTCCCATCTTCAAGATACCTCATTATGGATATGCAAGTAAATATTCTACAATTCAAAAAATACTCAAATCGGAAACATTTCTAATCCCTAGCATTTCAGATAAGGGACACTCGACCTGTAAAATTTTGTAAAAAGTCATGGAATTAGGGGTTATTTTTACCTTTTTTTCCAAATAAATTAAACCTCCAGCATGATTAGCTTAATACTATAAAATTTTTGAAGAGGACACTGATAAGACTTCTTTGTTAAACAGAAATAAAAAAGTAAGTTGTTTCTATCCACTATCAATTTCTTTTCTGCCATTAATACACAGACATTGCTTCAAGTTCCTAGCTAATTCACCAGAGGGCTCTCTTACTTATGACAGATCTGCCATTTGCTCTGAGAAATTCTGAGTACCTGTAGCCTAAGTTATGGCCTTTAGGTACTTGTGATCTCAGAATCTCATAACATAGATAATTTCATTTCAGAGGACGGAATTTTAAGAAAGAAGGAATTTCTTTAAAATAAAAAGCAAATAAGGAATTAGGATGAATGATACTTACATGTAAACATAATTCGCTGGGTACGGAAGTTATCACATTCAAGTCCCTTTTGATCACTGATATGCTAGCAGGCTGACTTGCAGCCACACTGGACAGAATGTTAGAGGCTGCCTGTTGGAAATTAGGAGATTGTGCAGGGCTATCTTGGATTCCACAGTGACTGATGGCTATGACTTCTGGTATTATACAGGAAAGTGTGTCTTCAGCAGAAGAAGAAAATGGAGAGTCTATGCTTTGTGTATCCTTCTGACTCTCAGAATAGATGCTAGATGTGTTGTGCTCCTGATAGAGCAAGTTTCTTAATTTTTCATCCAGAGTTTTAATTCGGTTGTCTGCAAACTCCATTTTTGGAGGTCTTTCCCCATCTGATTCCAAGACAGTAATAGGCAGAAGGGTAGTTGCTTCAAGGCCAGGGCTCTGACTGGCAATGACTGCCTTAGGAGAACTTGCTTCAGTATTCACTGTTGTTTCTCCTTCTTGGGAAATAAACTCTGCATCAATAGTTGGCTGCTGTACTGATAAGGATTGAGGCTTTTGATCAGACACAAATGCTGAAGTTGTAACAGGGTTATCAGAAATCTGAGTTGATTCGCCAGAATGGGCCATGAGCACATTAGCCTGACTGGAAGCTTGATGACATGGATACACAGGTATGAACATACCTGTTTGGCTGGTGAGTCCATCACATTTGACTGGAACTGTATAAACCGAAGTAGCAGAATAAGTAGAACTACTAGTACTTGGTGCCATTATCTGCCTGTCATCTTCCATTGGATAAAGTATAGCTGGCTGCTTGGTTTCTACACTAGCACATTCAGAAATCCTACCATCAACTAAATCCTTATGTTCTGATTTGGAGGTGAAAAGTGCACGCTGGCATGGATTATTTTCTGTAGTGAGTAATGTGTCCTGTGATATTTCCTTATTACTTGTGTTTCTTGAGCCTGGAACAATAACAAAGGAATAGCTAAGTATATACTAATAAGTAAAAAACATGGAGGAGTACCAAACTCAGAAGGAACATGAAAAGCAAGAGACAAATGAGAACCTGTGTGAGAGTACTCTTGTAAGTAAGACTCAAAATATCACAGAATTCAACTGGTCAAGGAAAAACATCTTTTTCTTTTTTTCATAAATATTTTAAAATGGCTTAAGTAGTATACTAACGTAAATGGTTTCAAAAATGCTTATGAAAATTGTCATAAGCACAATATACCCATGAAAACAAGATAAAGATAAGGTATATATTCTGTATCCATATCTTCTGAGTCTGGACAAAGCTAGCAGAGAATGAAAGCTTACAAGGAATTGGATGTAGCTCAGGAACTGTAGCCATCGAAGGCTGAAGAGGAGGAGACTGAGCTTCACGGTTCCTTATTGTTTGATTGATACAAAATCGCCATCGACCAACTGGGGATGACTGAGGAACAGATTCATCTGTAGAAAGAATTGGCAAAAAAATTAATATGCTAAGCAACTGTCAATTTGTTTACCTTATTGATTAAGGAAACTGGGTTAGAAAACCACTTTGTTTGGTATCTCTGTTTCCAACAATACTAGAATAGTTATAAGACCATATCTCCCAACCTTGACAAATAATCTAAAGAACTAAGCACACAGTATTTATCAATAGTAATTAGAAGCAAGACACTCTTTAGTTTCTTTGGGAAAAAAAGGAAAGCATTTTTCCATCAAAACCTACATCTCTTGAGGCAAGAGGATTGAGTTTGAGCCCAGATGGAACAATTTAGCAATTTAGTGACACACCGTCTCCAGTGGTATAGCTCAAGGAGAACACCCTGGGTTAAGTCCCCAGTGCAACAAAACAAAACAAAAATGAAAACACCCTATGTCTTCTGTTCTGCATCCTGTTCATAGTGGTACTTAAACAAATCAATACAAGCATTGATATTTACAAAACTATACATTAGAAGTTAATTTTACTGTATGACAATATAAACAACAAAGTAAAACAAATCCCTACATTTTAATTGCTGCTCTGTAAACTTAAGTTTCTTTTAAACTTTACCCCCTACTTTGTCAGTTAGAAACCTGCTCAGATCTCTGCTAACTGAAAAAATAAGATATAGAAGGACTCTGGCATCCTAACCCAGTCAAACTAAATTTCGGGCAACATCTGGTTCCATTACTCTCACACCACATTTTGCTTCCTCACGCTGTTAAAAGTCCTTTAGAGGTTTTCATGTGTCTATGGTTCTTCTCCCCCAACCAGACACTCTTTATATACCCATGAGCAGAGCTGAGACGAGTAGAGAGATTAAGTCATCCAAAAAGAAAACACAAGAACCCCAGTTTTAGTATCTGTATGTATATCTGGTAACTGATTTACAAAAAGTTAGTGATCACAGCCAGTAGAAGCATTATTACTGGTGGCATAAAATCCAGATATGAATGACTACTAAAACAAAAGGCAAATTTAGAACATAATAATTTTACTTAAGAAACTTTCTATCTATCTTATATCAGAAAAGAACAACTTACCAATTGTTTCAAACAAGCCATTAAAGGTCATCAGTACTGTGACTGCTTTTCTGGTAACATGCCATGCAACAACCCAGAAATAAGTTAATCAGATAAAGAATCAACACTTGGAGGAAATCTGGAGAACTGATTCTTATTTCTGAGCTATATAGTCCTTTCAAAGCGTGGAAAAATAACAACTTATCAAATTACTTTATTGGCTAACATGTTTTTTAATGAAGGTATGTAAATTAAGTTTGCAAATGTCTTGCTTCAAAAGCAAAATTGTAAATTTTAGTAAATATACTTACTGCTGGTTTGAGTGGATGCAGAATTTATCTGTACTTGTTCAGATGATCCTGTCTGAATTAAAAATGAATAGATAAATAATGAAGTTCCTAACACATCTCGAAAAAGACCTACTTGCTAAACAATTGCTCTTACTTGGTTACTGTTGGATTCCAAGGTAACAGAGTCAACTCCCATGGATTTTTCTGCAGCAGAATGGACATGAAGAATCTCCTGGGCTTGACCTACAATAGCCCTCAATTCTTCTACAAATTTTTCCTTTTCATTTTCCAGCACAAAGTTATCTTCAACCTGGATCAAAATAAAAGTCTGTCTATTCACAAGAATTAATTTAGTTTCTTCAAAATTATAATACTGTATTAATGCCGATTACCATAAAGAAAAAAAAGAGTTATCTAAATCCAGGTGCCATAAGACCACCAACGAAATGCCATCGTTAGACTGGCACAATCTACAAGAAGCCAGTATTTTTCAAAATATCAGGAGTTCTATAAATTGGGTGTTATTTAAACAATGTAACTGAGGCACTGTTTAAAAGGATGTCCAAACCTAAAAAATTATAATCCACAAATTACAAAATGAAGCATTTTCAAAGATGATAAATATGCCGGGCCTGGTGGCACTACTGTCATTGCAGCACTCTGAGAGGCTGAGGCAGGAGGATCACGAGTTTGAGCTCAGCCTAGGCAACTTGGCAATTGAGTAAAACTCTGTCTCAAAAAATTTAAAAATGATGGAAAGAAGGCATGCAGCTCAGCGTGAAGATCCTGGGTTCAACCTCTAGTACCACAAAAAACAAAGATGATAAATAATGGTACAAATGCCTTTAATTAGGCTTAATACGCATAAGAAATATGAAAAAAGTGATATTTCAGAAAATACTATGTTAGAGATAGAACTGATAAAATTGTTATTTCTACTTAGCAATACAGCAATGCAGAAACAAAAACAGTGTGCACTCTGTATGTGAAACTAGACACATCCCTATTAAAAAAGAAGAAAAATACGAACTTAAGCCTAACCATTCAAAGAAAATTTAAAAAATTAAACGAAGTAAGAACATAACTTGAGTACTTACATGAGTGATGTTGTATCACTGGCTAACACAGTAGAATTACCTGAGTAGCTTGACAAACTATCGATGCTTAGGCTTCAGCCCAAAAGATCCTGATTTTTTTTTTTTGTGGGTACCAGGGGTCAACCTCAGGACCTCGCGCACCAGCGGACGCCCATGCCACTGAGCGATATCACCGGCCCCTTTTTCGTATGTGGGCTCCGGGAGTCAAACTCAGGCCCTCACGCTTGCCAGGCAGGCACTTACGCCACTGAGCCATCTCACCGGCCCAAGATCCTGATTTAATCAGGGATTTGTGCAACAAAATTATGGTTAAAAAGCTCATCTATGATTTTAACATATAGTTAGAGATTTTAAAAAGAATATGCTCTCATATTTTCCAGATAAATATACTGAAGCCAGAGGAAATGCAGAAACTTATTCCTAATCACAATCAATTCGGCTCTGTAGAGATTTTAAAAACTAACCATGCCCTTTAAAAAGAAATGACGGGCCGGTGAGATGGCTCAGCGGCACGGGCGCCTGCTGGCACGCAAGGTCCTGAGGTCGACCCCCCGGTACCCACAAAAAAAAAAAAAAAGAAATGGCTCTGAATAAATGAAGGGGCAATTGGAGAAAATAAAGAGATAGAGAATGCTAAAGGGAAAATAATTTGATTTTACTACACTTACCATATAGTCTGCAATATCCTCTGGTGCATCACCATCAACATCAAACTTGAAGGTAACCATCTTGTTGTTGTGAGTCTCCAGCTGACATTCTACCATGTTGTCTCCAGAAGTTGAAACCTAGGCACACACATTTCATCAGTTTAAGAATAACTGTCTTCTCTATAAATTATGTAGGGACTATCTAGATGATTTCACATAAAATATATGTGGAAAATGGTTTATATACTTCAGAATCAGAAAAAATAAACAAAAAAGAAAAAAAATACATCAGAATCATTTTTTCCTTGTTTTCTTGAGACAGGTTCTTGCTATGTAGTTCAGGCTGGCATTTGAACTCATGGGGATCCTCCCGCCTCAGCCTACTGTGTGCTAGGATTACAGTTATAAACTAACATGCCCAGCAATCCTTCAGATTCTAGCAACATTATGTTTTCCCTTGGTGAACTATCTATCACCTAAACAGCCATTCCACAATAAATATAATAGAAACAAATTACTCATTAAAAAAAAATGTCAGAAATGTGACCCCATGGGAAAATGGAACAAAACTTCTATAATAAAGAAAAAAAATTTACAAAAATCACTATAACAATGTGCAACACAATAACTAAATTCAGTCATTCATTTATAAAAGTCTCTTATTCTAGCAACAAGTATATAGAAACTTATGAAAGCTTCATACTTTTTGTTGCTGGAGATGGAACCCAGGGTCTTGCACATGCTAGGCACATGCTCTACCACTGAGCTACACCTCCAGAATCCAAATTTTCACACTCTTTAATCCACTAATTTTACTTCTAGGGATGTATAATAAGGGATAGATACAAAGAACTTATGTTATAAGATGTTTGGTGCAGAGAGAAAAAGAGAGAGACAGACATACAGATAAAGAGTGGAAGACAGAAAGTTAGGAAATGAGACTGGCAGAAAGAGACAGACAAAAAGGATGAACGAGAGAAGGAATGACTAAATTATATCCTCATACAAATGACTATCTAATGCAATCATTTAAAATATAATGTTATTTAAAAATAACTTGATGATACAGGAAAATATACATGATATATTAAGTTTTTAAAAAGACAGGATATAAAATTGCACATAGGTTTAAACAGCCATTTGAAATGGGTAGCATATTGACTGGAGATATGGGCTTTAACATCTGATCTAGGTTCAGAACTCACTCGATCACTTGCTAGTTGAATGATCTTAGGCAAATTATTTCTTTGATATGCAATATCCTCTTTTGTAAAGATGAATATACTTCTCCCTATCATACAGAGCTTTGGAAAGGTTACATGATAAAATGGATGTGTGATAAAATGTCATTTAGGGTGCCTACCACAGAAGAATTCAATACATTTTCACTACTAGACTAATACTGTAACAATCTTAATAACGTAACACACTATACATACATATAGGAAAAAAATGAAAACAAACTAAAACGTTAGCAGGAGCTAGCTCTGAGTGGTAATTATAAGTGATACTTATTTTCTTCCTCGTATTTATCCTATACTCTTCAAGTTAAACAATTAACACACAATACTCCTATCAGAAATATTTTAATGGAGGAAAAGTTAGTTTACAGAGAGTTCCACAATATTGTACATCTGCTTCCATGGTATTGCTTCTCCCTGGCCCACCAAGACCTCTACATGCACCCGTAACCAAACCATACCTACACACTGACCTGAAGAACAGTAAGCTGAAATTTAGTCCCCTTCTCTGGTCGGGGACAGGAAGCTCTTCTCTGTTTGATCCGATCCTGTTTGCCATTTCCACTTGGATTATCAGGGTTATAGATGTTTTCTTTCATAGCTGCCACATCTTGATTCAAGCTAATAATTAAAAAAAAAGTAACTCATCCAAATCCTAATAGTAAAAATCTGAAGAAAATTTCCAATTATAAAGTTATAAATAACAAGTTTATAGAAAAATTAATAACTAGTATAATAACTATTTTTAAAGTTATGATTATACAACTCTGTGAATATGCTAATGCAATTGAATCATATACTTTGAGTAAACTGTATAGTATAAAAACTATATTTCAATAAATTTATCATTTTTTTGCCATACTGGGGATCAAACCCCAGCCTTTGCACTGAGCTACATCCTCAACCATTTTATTTTTTTATTATTATTATTTTTAAATTTTATTTTGAAGAGAAAAGAAATAGAACAAAATTTCAAAACAACATAATAGGAGGGTAACAATGGTTAATACATTGCATATTATTATATTTAAATTAGTTACTCAGAGTACAATATATCGGTATTCAATTGTCCAAACAATATTAGCACAAACCTTTCTTTTCAATGAACTAAGTGAAATTAGTAGTGTATCTATCTTAACTATCTTGTATATATATATATATTTTTTTTCTTTTCCCGTCCTTCTTTTCTTCATTCCCCCATCCCAGTTTCTCTTTCCTTTTGAACAGTTTCTTTCTGTTTCACAATATCTATTGTACGTTTTGGATCTTATTTACTCTTTTAGCTTCTCATACCAGGGAGACAATACGATGTTTACACATGTGCGTCTGGTTTATTTCCCTTATGAGTATGGTCTCGCATTGCATCCATTTACCTATAAAAATCTCCAGTTTATCCTTCTTTATGGCTGAGTAGTACTCCATTGTATAAAAATACCACGTCTTTTTTATCCATTCCTTGGTTGATGGGCATTTGGGTTGTTTCCAAGATCTGGCTATTACAAATTGTGCTGCTATAAACATGGGTGCACATATATCGCTGTGGTACGATGTTTTTCTGGGAAGATACCCAGAAGGGGAATAGCTCGGTCAAATGGAACCTCCAATCCTAGTTTTCTGAGGAATCTCCACACTAATTTCCACAGTGGTTGCACCAGTCGACACTCCCACCAACAGCAGAGAAACCTTTTTAAGACAGGGTGTCACTAAGTTGCCCAGGCTGGGCTTGAACTTGTGATCTGCCTGACTCAGCCTCCCAGAGTACTGGGATGATAGGTGAGCTGGCTTTGGCAATGGCATATGCCTGTCATCTCAGCACTCTGGGAGGCCAAACCAGGAGGAATCATAATTTTGAGGCCTGTTTGGGCAATGTAGCAAGACCCTGTCTCAAAATAAAAGAGGAAGAGTTGAAGTGTAGCTCAGTGTGAAGAACCTAGGTTTAATCCTCCGTAACCACCGCCCCCACAAGACATGATTTTTCCAAATAGATATTTTTAAAATTAACTTTTAGGTAAGCCCTCCTAAAAACTATTCATAAAGCAAGTGTATAAAGAAATACTAATTTTTTTTCACATAAATACAAGTGGTGGACTAATACTTCTCCCCAAGGGCTAGGGGTGTGGCTCAGTGGTAAGAGTGCTCACCTAGCAAGCGTGAGGCTCTGGTTTCTATCCCCAGCACTGCAAAATTTTTTTTTTAAAATATAAGTAATACTGGGCTGGTGAGATAGCTCAGCGGCATAAGCACCTGCCTGGCAAGCGCAAGGGCCTGAGTTCGACTCCCGGTACCCACATACAAGAAAAGGGCCGGTGGTATCGCTCAGCGGCACGGGCGCCTGCTGGCGCGCAAGGTCCGGAGGTCGACCCCTAGTACCCGCCAAAAAAAAAAAAAAAAGTAATACTGATCCTAGAGGTTTTAAATACACAGAAAAATGGCAGTAACACCATCTTTAGGGGAAGAAAGAGACATAATTTTAGCCAATGGGGCTATATTGTGTATATTCCAAAGTAACCATGGTTTGGGTCATGATAGTAAAAACTCAACTTTCCCTGCTTGTTTCCCTTAAGTACAGCTAAAAGAAATCTGAAAATACGTAATATAGCAGGCAATCACACAAGGGCACTGAAAATGAAAAGAGGAAAGCATACTGTCTAGGGATCCCCAGGACTTGAAAAAATATAGCGTCTTGGCATCTCCGATACCCACCCTGTGACAGAAGGTAGTCAAGGCTCACGATCTTCTGACTCCCAGTCAAGGTGCAAGCAGCCCAAACACATTGTCTCCTGACTCCCACCCCAACAGCAGAAGATGGCTTAAACAGGACTCTTCCTTCCCCAGTGGCACTAGAATGAGCCTCAACAGTAGAATGTGGCCTAGACTGCTGGCCCAGAGAACTCTCTACCCTTTGGTCTCATGGTGAGGGATAGTGGTGCCAGGTGAACAAAGCAGACCAGAATAGCATAAGTATTCTGAAAACTAAATTGTCATTAGAACCACATCCCATGAAAATAGGCCAGGATCTGTGCACCTCAACAGAGTGAATACATGCTAAAATAGAAGATTTAAGTAGGATCCAAAGTCACATAATATTGAAAATGCCCATGACATAAATAAAAATAAATTCTTCTGACACCAAAAAAGTCAGGAAAATCATAACTTGAATGGAAAAATACCAATCAATAGGTGTTAACACCAAGATGAATCAGATATTGTAATTATCTGAAAGGATATTAAAGCAGCCATTATTAAAATGATTTACTGAAGGCCTGAGGATGTGGCTCAGTGGTATGCATGAGGCTTTGGGTTCAATCCTCAATACCACAAAAAAGCTTCAACGAACAATTATATATATTATTGAAGCAAATGAGGAAAACAAAATTTAATCAAATAAAAGGTATTAAGAAAAAAAAACAAATGGAAATTATAGAACTAAACATATAATCAGAAATTTTTTAATAAGTCACTGGATGGGGAAAGGAACATAAATGTCACAAACAGGACAAAGGAAAGAATCAGTGAACTTAAAGACAGAATAATAGAAATTAATCAGAACAATGTACAGAAAAATACTAGTTTACAGCTACCAGGTAATAATACAATTATATATTTGGTTGTAATTTATTCCTTTGGATTAGCTAGACTTTTATTCTAAATTGTATTATTTCTTTATTTCCTTTTTTTTTTTTTTTTTTTTTTTTTTTGTGGCACTAGGGATTGACCCAGGGCCTTCACACTTAGCTACATTCCTAGTCCTTTTGAAATGTTTTTAATTTGAGACAGACTCTTGCTAAGTCACTAAATTGCCCAGGTTGGGCTTGGATTCTCCTGCCTCAGCCTACCAGAGTGTTGGGATTCTAGGTATGTACCACTACACCCAGCTTTTCTTTTTTTTTTTTTGTGGGTACCGGGGGTCAAACTTAGGACCTCGTGCGGCAACAGGTGCCCGTGCCACTGAGCAATGTCACTGGCCCTTTTTTTTTATCGTATGTGGGTACCGGGAGTCGAACTCAGGGCCTCGCGCTTGCCAGGCAGGCACTTATGCTGCTGAGCTATCTCACCGGCCCTTACCCAGCTCTTATTTCCCTTTTAAGTCTTCTAAGCTTTCTTACAATTGAATACTATAGACTAAGAAAATGTCAATAATTTTAAAATCCATACTATCTGTATTTATATCTTAAAAGTAAAAAAATAATGCCTACAATTATAAACCTGCACACAAATATAAGAACACAGAAGCCTCCCTAGTTGAGATACACTAAGCATCTAATTACTGCATATACTTCAGTACATACTCAATGTTTTCATTTCTTGATACTTACCTTCGAACTAAATCTGGTTTTTGAAGAGCTGCTTGTTGTTCAACTCCAGCCAATTGGGATACAGCCTGTAAGTAGTACAGAAATAAAAGCTTTTATGATAACAGCATAACTCAAGCTAAGCATGTAATTTGCTGCTATTTCAAAAAAACAGAATTGTTACATTTCAAATTTTGGTAACCTTGCAAGGTAGAATGTCTTTATTATTGAATGTCTGTATCAGTCTTATTATTTATAATGTTACTGAAGATAAAAATATATCAATATATCAAAACACATCTTATATTCTTCAAGACTTTTCATTTAAAAATTAGCACTGTTTTATGTACTTTTGTTTGTTATTTTTCAACAGAGAACATTACTATTGAGCTTCCAGTCCTGGCTTTAAAATTGCTACTTAAAAGATGGTATACTGCCATTCCACAGGAAGATAAATCAATGACTCAAGCTGCCATTAAGAATGCAAATGCCAGGTGTGATGGTGCATGCCTGTAATCCCAGCACTCGGGAGACTAAGGCAGGAGGATCGCTGAAAATTTGAGGCTAGCCAGGGCTACAAAGTGCGTTCACAGCCAGCCAGAACTGCATAGGGAAACACTGTCTCAAAAACAAAAACAAAACAAAACAAAACAAAACAAAAAACCGAGAGAGAGAGAGAGAGAGAGAAGAATGTAAATAACAGTACTGTTGGAAAATAATTTTAAATATTTGCCTAATCTATCCTCTATGCACTGCCACTGGTGACAGCACAGAGGGATCTTAGAATGCAAACTTAATAAAAGAGATCATTTCCCTAACCAGTTATACCCTCTATGATGGTTTCACATCTTTCAAAAAGTTAAACTTTTTCAGGTGGAAAATAGTCCTTAATAAGCTGGTTTTTTAATCTCTTTGCTTGATTCTCTATTTTTATCTCTCTTCTTGAAACTACTACATTAAACTGTAGTTCCTCTGTATGAGTTGGGATCTTCCATATACTATGACTATGTTCCTTCACCTCCCCAGACTATTTTAACCTCTCCTGAGTCTGTCCACTTAGCAAATACTTTGACAGAATTTCTATATAAAAGCCTTGATGACAGTGGGTTCCAGAAACAGCAAAATTGTCTTGGGGACTCAGAAAAACCATATACATTACCTCACATCTTGGCTTTTAAACTAAAGATTTGATTGCTAAAGTGATGAAGGTTCCTTGGAGAAATGGCTGACTTTAGCAATGGGACAAGGAAAGTATAAGATGAGCATTACTATGCCAAAAAGAAAAAACTGCTCAAATAATTATTGGACATACCAAAAACACACAGAATCCAACGTGAAGGAGTTCCCACTGCCCAAATCTGGGAAGATTTCAGTATCAAATTAAATAATAATAATAAAAGAATATAATCCATTCGATAAAATAAGAACCCCTAAATGTATACTGATACAAACAAGTAAGTAGGAAAGGGAAACCTTTTACAGTAAAAACACAATTAATAAATATAAGGACTGATGATGCAGTTAGAAAATCATAAAGGGATGCTAAAACTAGTGGGCGAAAGTTGGATGAAGAATAGGTAGTTTAAAACTGTCTCCCTACAGAGGACTTTTCAATTACAAAGGCAAAAAATGGTTAACTTTTCTGTGGAAGAACTTAGAACACCCCATCTTAACCACACAATCACATTTAACCTCTCCATTATTGGGACAAACCAACATCACATGTGTTGTGGTATTCCAACAAAAAATGTATAATCTGAATCTAAAAAAGAGGCAAGCAGACAAACTCAAATTGAAGGATGTTCTACAAAATAACTGGCCTTCAACTTAAAAAATATCAGTGTTATGAAAGATGAGGGATGACTGAGGAACTATTCCAGACTAAAGGAAACAAAAGAGATATCAAAGAAGGCAATATATAATTTGTAATTAGATCATGGATCAATGGGGAGAAGCTGCTATAAAGGACATTCTTTTTTTTTTTTTTTTTGTGGGTACCGGGGTGTCGAACTCAGCATCTTGTGCGCCAGCAGGTGCCCATGCTGCTGAGCGATATCACCGGCCCTTTTTTCGTATGTGGGTACTGGGAGTCGAACTCGGGACCTTGCGCTTGCCAGGCAGGTGCTTACTGACGCTGAGCCATCTCACCGGCCCTATAAAGGACATTCTTTGAACAAATGGTAACATTTTAATGTGGACAACAGATTAGATAATAGTATTATATCTGTTTAATTCTCTTAATTTGGTCACAGTATTGTTATTTAAGAAAATGCCCTGTGTGTGTGTGTGTGTGCATGTGCACACACGCACTGGAGATTGACCCTAGGGCCTTGCCTATGATAGGCAAGTGCTCTGCTGGTGAGTTATATCCCTAGCTGATGTTCTTATACTGAAATATTTAAGGGAAAATGTCATGTTGTCTGCAACTACCTCTCTCTCATGCTTCAGAGGGAAAAATAATAGGTGGATAGATAGATGTATACATAGGTGAATAGATGAATGGACAGACAGAACCATCAGCCAATCATATCTCTTTATCATGTACATTTAATGTCTAACTCTAAGGACTCCATCTGATTAATTTTGTATTCTTGGTGCCTCTTAGCATAGTTCCTGGCACAGATTAGCCTCCCAATAAATGTATGAAGGTAGTAAAATAAGAAAGAATAATTTGAGAACAAAGGCTGTGCTATAAAAAAGTTTGTGACCTGATATTACCATGAGGATTACCATCCTGAACATCAATCCCCAAAAAATATCATGTAAAAAAATATAGTATAAATCCTGTTTCATAGTAAATGTTCAATAAATTGGTACTTATCTTTGTTTTCATTGAAATATTACATTAACACAAACTAGCAACAAGTTACTTGTCCAGGAATAGGGAAATCGTTAGATAAATATTTATTGTGCTATCATGTAGCTATTAAAAATTGGAATCATGAAAGCCAAGGAAAAATAGGAAATACTTAACAATGAATTAAAAAAGCAGAAAATAAAAACTTCATGGGTAATTATATCAATTTATGCATATGACAAAAGCCTGGAATATTATAACAAATATAATCATAACCATGTTAGAGAAATACAATTTTAGTTATTTTTTCCCACATTTTCCCAATGTTACTATATATATTTTATAATTAACAGTGTTAAAGGATAGTAATTATTAAATGTATAGGAAAATAGGTGCTTTCATAAATCACTGATAGGATGGCAACAGGATTCGAGTCTTAAAGTTTTCTAGCAATTCCAATTTTAGGAATTTATCCAAAAGAAACAATGAAGAATGCATACAAAGATTTAGCTAGAAGAATGTTCCTCATGCTGGGCAAGTTGGTGCATGCCTGGTACCCCAGCTACTCAGGAGGCTAAGGCAGGAGGAGGACAAGTTTGAAGCAAGCTTGAGTAACTTAGTGAGACCCTGTCTCAAAAAATAAAAAGGACTGGGGGTGTAGCTCAGTGGCACGGCACCCATGGGTTTGATCCTCCCAATACCACACACACACGTGAAAATTAGGCATGGTGGTGCATGCCTGTAATCCTAGCACTGTAGGAGGTTGAAGCAGGAGGATCACACGTTTAAGCCCAGCCTAGGCAACTTAGGGACTTAACCAGACCCTTTCTCAAAATAAAAAAGTAAAAAGAGCTGGGGTTGTAGCTTAGTGGGAATTACCTGGGTTAAATCTCTAGTAACACACACACAGAACAAAAACCAAAACAAAGAATATTCCTCATAGCATGGAATATACTTAGAAAAAAAGATGTTTATCTCCTTTACTTGCTCCATTAAATAAATAATGGTATGCCCAAACTAAAAAATAAAAAGGGCTGAGATGAAGCTTAGTGGTGCCATGCATGCTAGCATGTGTGAGGCCCTTGATTCAGTCCCAAGGACCCAAAAATAAATCCAGAAGAACCAAAGCAAAGAGAAATTAAATAACACTCCTCAAATTATGCAGATTCAAAGACCAAGAATTCAAACTCAGGTCTAACTAATGATACAAACTGGCTCAAGCCAATATATACTGTATAGTTAAGAGAACTTCTGATTATTTGAGAAAAATTAGCATAGTATAATGATGCTCAATAGCATAGTTTTTTTTTATTTGTATAGAATCCTTCATCTATAAAGTCACAACTTGTCTAAATCCAATTTTTGGTGAAGCCAAAATTCTGAATAATGAAACTTACACTAAGAAACAACTTACCCAAAGCACAGTTGCAAATTCACATAATTAATACCCAGGCTGTTAAATTGGCCAAAAAGATAAAAATGTATCAGTACCCCAAAGACACACAAAAGACTGACAAAAATTAGGAAGAGGTTACATCAATTATAATGCTGATAAGAACCGGATTGAGAGGAACCCAACTGAAAGGAAATTTACAGTTCACACTTTTATCCTAGTATCTATCCCCAGTTGATTGACCAAGGGTCTATATCAACTTGTCAGTAAATTGATGAGGCACTGGTCTTAGCCTATAAGCTTGCTACAAATATTTGAACAGAGCAACTAAATTTTTTTTTTTTTTGTCAGGAGAACGAATATTGTAGATGAAAAGGAAAAGACTGATGGAGCCATTTAGCATTCTGAAAGGTAAAACCCCTACAAGTAAAACTAAATTAGGAAGGATGCTGAAAGGAAGAGTTTTGGTAGCTATACATGTTGGAGTACATCATCTTTAATATACTCAATTATTTCACAGCATTGGAGAATACATTATGGGGATAAATGTAAACCAAATACCAGTACTGAAGAACTACAAAGGATCAATGCCTACTAATACACAGAAAGTATACATCTCCTTGTCCTCAAATTATGAACCTGTGGAAAGATTTAATCATCATTTGAAAGAATAAGGAAAGTCAAAGAAAATCTACATAAGAGAGTTGGGCAGGGGAGTCTAGATCCTGTGGAATTTGCAGGCCATTAAATAGAGTATTAGGGCTTTTACTATGAGTGAGATAGGCAAGGAGAGGTTTTGCATAGAGTTGAGAATTTGAAAGGATCATTCTGTTTTTTATAATGAGAAAAATGCTATAAAGGAGCAAAGGCAAGAATAATTGGGAAGGTATTACAATTGTTATTATTATTTTTTTTTTTGAGAGAGGATATTGCTCTGAAGTTTGGGCTGGCCTTGAATTCACTATGTAGCCCAAGTTGGCCTTGAATTTGCAGTAATCCTTCTACCTCACCCTCCTGAGTGCTGGGATTTCAGGCATGCACTACCAAGGGCATTACGATTATTAATGTAAGAGATCAGCATGATAATAGTGGAGGCGGCGAGAAGTCAGGTTTTAGACATATTTTTACAAGAGTCAAAAGATGTGCTAATGGTTTAAAGTGGGATATGAGAGAAAGAGAACAATAAAAGATGGCCATAGATATAAGACTTGAGCCATAGGAAAAATAGAATTGCTTTGCTGAGATGGGGATGATGTGAAAATAGCAGGCTTGGGTTGGTGGGAAGTGTTTAATTCAAAATATATTAATTTTGGTTTTGTTTTGTTTTCGAGACAGGATCTTGCTATGTAGTTCAGGCTGGCCTCGAACTCACTATGTAGCCCAGGCTGGCCTCGAACTCATGGTGATCCTACTGACTCAGCCTCCCGAGTGTCGAGATTACAGGCATGCACCACCACGCCTGGCAGACTATATTAATTTTGAAATGCCATTATACAACCAAGCAGAGATGTTAGATGCACACTGGAGATGCACAGAAATAAAAACTCTTCTAGAACACAAAATTGAAACCATCTTGGGACAGTATCTAACTCCCTGAGGGAAGAAGCAGTGGTGGCTGGGCTGCCACATTCAGTGCTCATCTGAGCAGTCACTCTCTAGTACTAAATGATACCATAAAAATAAAACATCATGGAAGCTGGGTCAAACACCTGGTAGATGAGTCAAAAAAAGGAAGAAAAAAAAGCAAGCAAAAATTATAGGAGTTGAGGAAACATTAGAAGATAACTCAAAAGTTATAAATAATTTATTCATCAAAATCATAGCAGAAAAATTTCCAAATATAGGGAAAGAATTCAATGTTCAGGTAAATGAGGTACACAGAATCCCAAATAGCTATGACCAGAAAAGAATTTCTTGAAGACTCATCACAGTCAAAATTCTGGACAAAGAGAGAATATTAAAGCTGTTAGAAAAAAACTAGCAAGTAATCTGTAAAGGCAAGTCTATTAAAATAACAGCGGATTTCTCAGCACAAAGCTTAAAGGCCAGGGGAGCATAGAACAAATTTTTTCAAGCCCCCCCAACTGTCAACCCAGACTTCTACATCTTGCAAAGTTAGCCCTCAAAATTAACACAGAAAAAGGCTTTCCATGACAAATAACTCCTAAAGAAATTCATGACCACTAAACTAACATTGGAGAAAATACTAAAGGAATCCTAGAAAGTGATGGAGAAGCAAGAAATACCAAGGATCCTAGAGGAAAGTATAAATCTAAGATAAAGAATGGTTAAACAAAGGAAAAAGATAGAAGAATCAGCACCGGAAAAATAGTGTAGTGACAACATTCATTTTAATTCTTTAAATTTTTTTTCCTTTTTTCACTAGTACATTTAAGATACATATAAGGAGAATATTCATCATAGGGAGTTTGTACCTGTATATCATACATCTTGCTTCTTTTTTCCCATTTCCCTGCCCTCCCTTCAACCCCTCTTCCCCCATTTACTTACAAAAGCTTTGTTTCCATTTTTCCTTTCTATTCTTTTTTGCTTGTCCCTTCTTTCCTTTCCCCTCCTCCCTCCCTTGTTCCCCTTCTCACTTGAATATTTTCTTCCCATTTCCCAATATCTATTATACATTTTGGTCCTTATTTTCACTTTCAGGTTCTCACACCAGAGAAACCATATGATATTTAAACATGTGTGTCCGATTTATTTCACTTAAGAGTATGGTCTCAGGGTGCATCCATTTACCTAGAAAGGTGTCAAGCTTATCCTTCATGGCAGAGTAGTACTCCACTATATGAAAAAAAAAGCACATCTTCTTTATCCATTCATTGGCTGATGGGCATTTGGGTTGTTCCCAAGATTTAGCTATTACAAATTGTGCCGCTATAAACATGGGTGTGCATGTATCACTATGGTATGACGTTTTTAATTTCTTCAGGAAGATACCAAGAAGGGGAATAGCTGGGTCAAATGGAACCTCTAATTTTAGTTTTTTGAGGAATCTCCACACTGATTTCCACAATGGTTGTGCCAGTCTACACTCCCACCAACAGTGGAGAAGTGTTCCTTTTTCTCCACAGCCCCACCAGCATTTGTTACTGGTTGATTTTGTGTTAGCAGCCATTCTTTCTGGAGTGAGATGGAATCTCAGCATTGTTTTAATTTGCATCTCTTGAATGACCAGTGATATTGAGCATTTTTCATATATTTATTTGCCATTTCTACTTCTTCGTCTGAGAAGTGTGTATTCATGTCAGATGCCCATTTTTGGATTGGGTCTTTAAATTTGGAGGTCTAACTTTTTCTTCTTTATATATTCTAGATATATTCTAGATATTAGTCCTTTGTCTGAAGAACAGCTGGCAAAAATTTTTCCCACACTGTGGGTTGTCTCTTCACTCTGTTGGTGGTTTCTCTTGCTGTGCTAAAGCTTTTTAATAAGATGAGATCCCAGTTGTTGATTCTTTTTGATATTTCCGGTACGATCAGGGTTTTGTTCATAAAGTCTTTGTCTACACCAGTGTCTTCAAGAGTTCTATCTTTTCTATCTTCCAGTAGGTTTAGTGTTTCTGTTAGATCTCTGATCCATTTCAATTTCAATTTAGTGCAGGGTGAAAGATATGGGTCAAGTTTTAATCTTTGGCATGTTTTCAGCCCATTTTTCCAGCACTATTTATTAAAAGACTATTTTTCTTGCAGTGAAGGTGTTTGCTCCTTTGTGACAGATGAGGTGGCTGAGTATGTTTGGAGTTGTTTCTGCATCTTCTAATCTGTTCCATTGATCCTCAGGTCTGCTTGGTTTTTTTTTTCCTTGTTGTTGTAGTTGTTGTTTTGTTTTTTTGACAGTACCATGCTATTTTTATCACAGTAGCTTTGTAGTATAATTTCAAGTCAGGGAAGGTGATGCTCCCTGCCTTGCCTTTGTTGCCCAGAATTGCTTTTGCTATTCTAGGTCTCTTCTGGTTCAAAATGAATATTAGAACTTTTTTCTCTAATTCTGTGAGGTATGCTATTGGAATTTTGATAGAGATTGCATTAAATGTGTCTAAAATTTTGGAAGTATGGCCATTTTCACTATATTTGTTCTTCCTACCCAAGAACATGGGATATCTTTCTATTTTCTGATATCCTCTTCCGTCTCCTTTTTCAGAATACTGTACTATTCAATGTAAAGGTCTTGTACTCCCTTTGTTAGATTGATTCCTAGGTATTTCACTTTTTTGGGTGGTATTTTGAAAGGTGCTATTTCCCTAATTTCTCTCCCAGTGAGTTTGTTATTTGTGTACAGGAATGCTATTGATTTTTGAGTACTGACTTTGAATTCAGCTATGCTAATGAATTTGGTTATTAAATCTAGAAGTTTTTGGGGTCTTCTACGTAGAGTATAATGTCATCTGAAAATAATAATAATTTAATTTCTTCCTTTCCTATTCTTATTCTCTCAAAAAAAACTATATCTTAAGCCATAAAGCATGCTTAAATACAAAAGAATTGAAATAATTCCCTGCATACTATCAGGTCATAATGGAATGAAACTATAAATCGACAGCAAAAGAAACCATAAAAACTATGCAAACACATGGAGATTAAATAGTACATTCTTGAATAATCATGGGTCATAGAAGAATTCAGGGAAGAAATAAAAAAGTTCTTAGAATTAAATAATACTTGAAGCACACTATACCAAAATCTATGGGACACAATGAAAGCAATTATAAGAGGGAAGTGAACACTGTAAACACTCATATCAAAACAATAGCGTGATCCCAAATAAATAACCAAATGATGCATCTGAAGGTCTTAGAAAAACAGGAACAATCCAAATTTGAAATTAGCAGAAGAAATTATGATAATCTAAGTAGAAATTAACAAAATTGAGGCTAAAACTGAGTTCATTCTTCAAACAAAAATAATACTGATAAACCCTAAACCAAACTTATAAAAAGGATAGAAAAGACCCACATCAATGCAATTAGAAATGAAAAAGGCAAAATTACAACAGACACTGCTGAAATCCACAGGATTATAAGAAACTATTTTGAAAACATATTCTAATAAATGGGAGAACTTAGAAGAAATGCACAAATTCATACATGCATAAGAAGTACCAAATTTGAATCAAGAAGATATAAAAACCCTGAATAGACTACTAATAAACAACAAATAACGGATGATTAAAAAAAAACCCACAAAACATAAACCTTGCAAATGAAGAAAAGCCCAGGACCCAAAGGATTCCCTGCAGTATTTTACCAGAACTTCAGACTTAACACCAATACAGTACTCCTCAAACTCTTCCATGAAATTAAGAAGGGAAAGAACATTGCCAATCTTATTCCTAAAAGATAGCATTACTGTGATACGAAAATCAGAGAACTCAACAAGATACTTGCAAATAGAATGCAACAAATCATTTTTTTCAACCTTTAATCTTAAGACAGTAGAAAACACAAAAATTATTCTGATAAATTTTTTTTTTTGTGGGTATCAGAGGTCAACCTCAGGACCTTGTGCGCCAGCAGGCGCCCGTGCCGCTGAGCGATATCACCGGCCCTTTTTTCATATGTGGGTTCCGGGAGTCGAACTCAGGGCCTCGCGCTTGCCAGGCAGGCGCTTATGCCACTGAGCCATCTCACTGGCCCCATCTGATAAATTTAAAACCTTTTTTTACAGTTTTGTTACAAAATTTACTGAGAACAGATCAATATCCTAAGCTTTATTACGTCAAATTTGGATTGTTCCTGTTTTTCTGTTCTTTATCTGTTTTAAACAGATTTTGAGGGGCTGGTGAGATAGCTCAGCGGCATAAGCGCCTGCCTGGCAAGTGCGAGGTCCTGAGTTCGACTCCTAGTACCCACATATGAAAAAAGGGCCGGTGATGTCGCTCAGTGGCACGGGCGCCTGCTTGTGCACGAGGTCCTGAGTTCGACCCCTGGTACCCACAAAACAAACAAACAGATTTTGACATTATCTGTGTGTAATTTTAAAAAATATTTTTCTTAGAACTGTCTCTTAATTAGAAATGTTTTACTCAAAGGTTATACTGTTAACATGTATAATTAATTTACTTCAAAAATGCTATTTTATATTATTACAAAATTATGCCACCCCTAACATAGGTTACCAGTCCTTTTAAAACTATTATGTCATAGTTATGTCCCAAACTGTGTCATATATACAGGTAAGCACTGCACACCTAGAAAAGAACACATAACAAACTTGGGGAGGGAAAAGCCCAAAAATCTTTTTTTTGAAGCTTGCAAGTATTTTCTGTAAAAACTAAGTAATTTAAAGAAACTTATTTTAAGTACTTAATTTAGGTAAAGAACAAATAGTAATATAATAGCAGTTTATGTATTACAGAGAAGCAAGCAAGCCTTTTAGCATCTTTTAAAACTATTAGCATTAAGCCATATGAACAAATTCATTAACAGGCCAGGTAAGTCAGGTATTAACACTTTACAACAAAATATTTCTTTTTTTTAAAAACCAACTGTTACTAGAATATTAAATAACTTGGGCTTATGCAATTTATTATTTTGGGGGAAGGTACATTTGTTTTTACTTTTATTAGTATATATCTGCAGTATATAATGATTACATTCACTGTAGGGAATTGGTACATGTTTGTAACTCATTTCAATGATCCCCCCTTCCCCACATCTCCCTTTTATTTTTCCAGCATTACACTCATGTATTTATCTTATAAGGCCTTATAAAGTTAATTATCATATACAATGGTACCATGGTTCATGAACTTAATTCATTCCACGGTTCTGGAAAAGATGGCCATGTACGTGTTCATGGAGGAAAGATGGCTGCAGTCACATTCATCACCTGATGCAGAGTTTGCAAACAAAAACAAAATTTTGCCAAATGTTCCTGTTTGTGAACCAAATTTTTTGCAAACAAAAGTGTGTGTGAAATAAAGTACCACTGTATATAGTTTAAAAACCAGACTAATAGGCCAATGAACATACAAGGCATGTAAGACAACTATACTAAGAAGGTATACTTCTAGATACACTGTGCTGGATTACAATACTTTTTTTCTCTCTCTTTTCCTATTATCTGTCTTTTTTTGTTACATATATATTAAGTTTTTTATATAAGAGAAACTATGCTATATTTAAGCTTGTGTGTCTGAGTTACTTCACTTAACATTATGGTCTCAAGGAGAATGCAACAAATCATTAAAAATGTCTGGACAAGTAGGCTTCATCCCAGGGATCCAAGGCTCATTCAACATACGTGAACCAATAAACATATGACATAAACAGAAGAAGGATAAAAGTCACATGGTCATCTCAGTAGATACAGAAAGTCTTTGACAAAAACCAACATGCATTCATGATAAAAACCCTGACAAAAATATGTATAGAAGGACTTTACTCCAAATTAATAAAACCATTTATAACAAACTCACTGCTAACATCATACTAAATGGGGAAAAACTGAAAGCATTCCTTCTAAAATCAGGAAAAAGACAAGGGTATTTACTCTCTCCACTTCTCTTCAATATAGTACTCAGAACTTTAGCAAGAGCAAACAGGCAAGAGTAAAAAAAAAGGGATATGAAAAAGAAAGAAAGATGTCAAATTATCCTTATTCACAGAAGACATGAATGATCCTTTACATAGAAGACCCAAAAACCTCTACCAGAAGACTTTTAGAACTAATAAATAAATTCAGTAAAGTATCAGGATACAAAATCAATATACAAAAATCAATAGCTTTTCTGTACACTAACAAAGAAACTAAGAAAGAAGTCAGGAAAACTGACCATTCATAATAGCATCTAAAAAAATGAAGTATCTGGGAATTAACCTAATTAAGTAAGTAAAAGACATCTACAACAAAAACTATAGTACTCTGAAGAAAGATTGAAGAAGACATTAGAAAATGGAAAGATGTCCCATGTCCGTGGATAGGTAGAACTTATATTGTCAAAATGGCCATACTACCAAAAAATGATATATAGATTTAATTCAATTCCAGTGAAAATACCATCAGCATTGTTCACAGAACTAGGAAAAAATAGATAAAACTCATATGGAATCAGAAGAGACCCAGGATAGCCAAAACAATCCTCAGCAACAAGAACAAAGTGGGAGGCATAACAATCTTGGGTTGCAAGTTATACCAAAAGCTATAGTAATAAAAAAGGAGCACAGTAGTGGCACAAAAGTAGACACGTTATTCAGTGCAGCAGAATTGAGGATGCAGAAACAACCCTATGCACCTTCAGCCATCTTAATTTTTGACAAAGAGACTAAAACCATATGCTAAATAAAAGCCTCTTGGGCCGGTGAGATGGCTCAGCGGCATAAGCGTCTGCCTGGCAAGTGCAAGGTCCTGAGTTCGACTCCAGGAACCCACATAAGTAAAAAGGGGCGGTGATATCGCTCAGAGGCACGGGCGCCTGCTGGTGTGCGAGGTCCTGAGGTCGATCCCCGGTACCCAAAAAAAAAAAAAAAAAAAAAGCCTCTTAAAAAATGGTGGCCAGGCATGGTGCTGCTGCATGCCTGTGATCCCAGCACTAGTGAGGCTGAAGCAGGAGAATGGCTGCAAGGTCGAGGCCAACCTGGGCTATGTAGTGAGTTCAAGGCCCAGCCTGAACTACATATCAAGATCCTGTCTCGTGCCTGTGGGCGCGCGAGGTCCTCAGGTCGACCCCCCGGTACCCACAAAAACAAAACAAAACAAGATCCTGTCTCAAAAAAAAAAATGGTGCTGAGAAAACTGATTACCCACATGTCGAAGAATGAATCTAGACCCGTATCTCTCACTCTTTACTAAAATAAAGTCAAAATAGATCAAAGACCTAGAATTAGAAACGCTGAATCTCCTGGAATATAAAATGGGTAAAACTCTTGAAGACATGGGTATGGGCGAAGAGTTTTTAACAGAACCCCAGTTGCACAAGAAATAATACCCCAAATCAACAAATGATATATCGAATTAAAAAGCTCTTGCACAGCAAAGGAAACAACCAACAGGGTGAAGAGACAGCCTCAAGAATGGGAGGAAATCTTTGACAGCTGCTCCTTGAACAGAGGACTAATATCTAGAACATAAAAGACCTAAAAAAAAAAATCAGACCCACCAAAATAAAAGACCCAATCAAAAACAGGCAATTTAACTAAACAGACACTTCATAAAAGAAGCAATATAGTGCTCGCTTCGGCAGCACATATATTAAAAGAAGAAATACAAATGGCCAGTAAGTACTTGAAACAATGTTCAGCATCTTTGGCCATTAGAGAAATGCAAACCAAAACAGCACCGAGATTCCATCTTACTCCAGAAAGAATGGCTATCAAGAACTCAAAAAACAATAAATGCTGGTGAGGTTGTAAGGATAAAGGAACCCTTTCACACTGCTGGTGGGAATGTAATCTAGGATGACCATTATGGAAATCAGTATGGAGATTCTTCAAGAAACAAAAAATAGAATCAAGTTACTCGCAGTCTAGAGGCCAGCATCCCTGGAGTGATGGTGCAGCTGTTTCCTTCGGTTATACATCAAATTTTAAGAAGAAAGAACATCAGGACCTGCGGGTTCTGCTTAAACCTATACTGTTGCTGCTCAGAAAATAAGAGTGAAAACTCCAAAACGATAGTTTATATGTTCTTCATGCAGAAGCAATGTACTAAAGGAGAGAAATCTGTGCTGATCAGTGACTTTGATCAAAGCAGAGAAAGTGGAAACAAATTTGCAGATGATACACAACTTACAGATATTGGAGGTTGAACTCAGGGCCTTCACACTGAGCTACATCCTCAGCCCCCTTAATGTTTTTATTTAGACACGGTCTCACTAAGTCACTAAATTGCCCAGGCTGTGCTCCAACTTGGGATCCTCCCACCTTAGCCTCCCAGAGTGTGAGGGTTACGGCCATGCACCACCACACCTGGCTCAATTATTTCTTAATAAAACTTTTTTAAACAAGAAGTCAAGAAAACTGATGGACAAGTGAATAGAAAAAGATGTCTTGATAACAGTTAATGGCTTGCAGATTCAGTTCCTATTTAGATTTTGTGACCGTCAAGCCTCTCAGTGTGATTCAGTGAAAATATGAAGGGAACAGGCATGATATTCTGAATAATAAACAACAGGAATTATTAATTAGTATTGAAATATTCAATAATATCACAAAAATAGCCTCAGGTAGCCATAAGTATACCAGCCTCATTTCTATAATAGGAATATACTAAACCCTGGGATCAGATGGTCCTAGAGTATATCTGAATGGGCCTTGCCAAATTTAACCTTTTTCCCACCATATGCTCCAATGGCTGGCCAGTGCTCTGTCTGAAATTTTAAAATACATATGTTTGCACTTTCAATTTAGATTGTAGCCAACTTACATAGGCTGGGAGCCATTTTGTCTCTTTGGTAACATTATATATGTCTACTTGTTTTCTATAGAAACGTTTTGGTTAAATTTACAGCATTTGTATTACATATACTAGTTTCACATTATTTGAATTACTGCCACCACCTATCTATACTTTAAATCTATCCTACTTCACATTAGTTAACAGCATGAAAAAAGTGTGTCTTAAGTATAAATTTCAAATTCTGCAACTAAATATAAATGTTGTAGATCAAAATAAACTCCAGACTGATTAAAAGAAAAATAAATATTATACCTATTAATACATTTATCAACTTTATAGGTAGCTGGCAGCTTCTCAGCTTTGCAGTAAAAGATACTTAAGACTGTTCTTAGAGATTACCAAATACGTAATTTTTTTTGTACAGACAAATGTTAGTAAATCCAAATAAACAAAACTGATTAAGAGAAATATTTAAACTGAATAAAAATTAATATTTATGAGGAAAAAAAACCCTAAAAATACAATTTCCATTTGACCCAGCCATACCTTTTCTGTGTATCTTCCTGAAAGAATTAAAGACATATAGCAGTGATGCATGCATATCCATGTTTACAATGCATAATTTGCCATGGTTAAATTTTGGAAGTGGTCTCTGTACCCATCAACAGATGAATGGATAAATAAAATGTGGTATATATACACAGTGGAGTACAACTCAGCCATAAAGATTGATAAATTTGGGCCGGTGAAATGGCTCAGCGGCATAAGTGCCTGCCTGGCAAGCAAGAGGTCCTGAGTTCGACTCCCGCTACCCACATACGAAAAAAGGGCCGGTGATATTGCTCAGCGGCACGGGCGCCTGCTGGTGTGCGAGGTCCTGAGTTTGACCCCTGGTACCCACAAAAAAAAAAAAAAAAAGATTGATAAATTTGAGTCATTTGTAGGAAAATGGATGCACCTCGTGACTATAATGTTAAGTGAAACATAACAGACACAGAAGGTTAAACATTGCATGGTTTCTCTTATATGAGAAACACAAAATATAAATAATTTAAAGAACATCACACAGGGTGGCACATGCCTGTCCCAACACTCGGGAGACTAAGCCAGGAGGATTGCCATGAGTTTGAGGCCAGCCAGGGCTACACAGTGAGTTCAAGACCAGCCTGAATTACATAGCAGGACCCTGTCTCAAAAAAACCCAGGAAAAAATAATAATTTAAAGAGCAAAACAAAAGATGACAGGGAACAGAAAGGGAGACTTTGTGAAGGTCTAGGGATTGGGGAATAGGGGAGGGAAAGGGGAAATAAAAATGATTAAGATACAATATGTATATGTACCAATCCCTCAAGATGACTGTAGTTATTATGAATTGTAAACATATACCAATTAAAATATATATTTTTAAAAGATGGATGTCTTAGGCACATATTAGCAAATACTGGATAATGAGCAGGATGTAGGATTGGTTTTTTTTTAGTGTCCCTATCACCTTTCCTGTTTGGTTACAGTCACCGATGAATTTTTTTCAGGTTCATCCTGCTGATGTAAGATCTCTAATGGTGGGAGTTCTGTTTAATCTCGTTCGAAATGCCAGAAAAAGGAGTTTAATTAAAAAAGAAAGCAAATTGGACTAGCTATATAAGTATGAATGAATACATGTGCACACATGTACTCCTATCTAGTCTCCTGAGAACCCTAGAATCAAAAATTCTCAAGTAGAACTAATATGCCCAATACCTAGTTTGTGGTGGTTGTTGTTTTTATAAATCACATAAGCCACTAAAATGAATGGCTTGAATCTAGCGCTGGGGCATGGAAAGTAAGGGGAAGGAAATATTGAAAGAACTACGATAAGCAGTAACACAGCAGGCCCCAGTGGGAGGACACATGCTGGCCCCAGTGGGACCAGCAACCCAGCAGGCCCAGGCAGGGGTGCACACAGCAGTGCAGGGGGTCCATGCCAGGCAGGCGGGACCAGTGTAGTGGAAAGTCCGAAGCAGCAGCAAGAATACCAGCCAGCAGTTGGTAAGTTAAGTGAACCAGCGTTGTGCTTTGGCACACAGACAAAAGGAATAGAAACAGGTGGGTGGGGCCACAATTTTATATCAAAGGGCTTGCAGAGAACTCCAGCAACAGAAGACCAGTTCCAGCCCTGACATCTAGAGGCCAAGATCAGCCCCATACCCAGCCCAAATCCCACTGCAAACTTGTTCCGGAGTATACAACACATTTCTGGGATCTGACTTGGACCTACATAAGAACTGTAAACACCACAGGAATTTTACTACTTTTATTTTTCTCTGTTTGTTGGTTTTCCTTTTCTGGTCCAGTTGGTTTTTTTTTGTTTTGTTTTGTTTTGTCTTGTTTTTTGTGGTTATATTTGTTTTTTGGTTTTTTTCTCTCTTTTTTCTTTCTTTCATGATTTAGATTTCTTTTTATTCTCTTCTACTCAACTTCTTTCTCTCTTTCCTCAACTATCTCGACTGATTTTATGATACTTTCATGTGAGTAAACATTCTCTCTTCTCTCTCTGGTTCACTTCAGTACTCCCTTGCTTTCTCATCCATTCTTTCCCTCCTGTGTCCTCCATATCCCAAAACTGGGGTGATCATCCTTTGCTTGCCAGCCTTGATCCTACTATATTTGACCTCATTCATCTCTCTATCTTGTCCCCTATCCCTCTTAACACCAACCTCCCCTCCCCACAACAGGGTAAAATCACTTCACTAAGGGGAAAATCATTGCATACAAGTTCCTGGTATATGTTTGGTTTTGTTATAAAATCATAGAATTTGCTCCTATGCTTAAAGGTATCAGGTTACTGGTTACCACAGTATGTCTAGCCAGGCTGTGCTTGAGACTGTTGTTATTGATAACTGTACTACTTTACCCAAGATGTCATACCTGTTATAATCAGTTTTTATCCCCTGTATGACATTGCAATTATAAGGGGTCACACCCACCACTGTAGTCTGGAACCAAAGTACTGTGTCCTGAGCCAAATAAACAGCAACTTCTCATCCTTAATACATTGGGAAGGTAAGGTCTTGGAATAGACACAAAGACCAAGAACCACCTACATCTAGAAGACATCCCTGAGGAACAGACATTTCCTAGGGAAGCCTCGATACTAGGAAGAAAGCTGTCTACCATAACAAATCTACAAGCATCAACACAGAAAACAAAATAAAATAGAAAATAAAAAATGACAAGATGTAGATGCAAAATGCAACTGCAGACCCCCAGCACACCCAGGACAAGTCCAGAGCACAGTGAGATAGAGGAAACTGGAAGCCAATCACTGGAACTTTCTGAAATGATAGCAACAGCAGTGAAAAAAACAAATGGAAGAGGCTATAGAAAAAATCTCTACGGCACAAAAAGAAATGACGATCAAAATGAAAGACATTAAAGCACACACAGATTTAAAAAAATTGAGAAGCTTAGGAAAATGATAGAAACCATGAATTCCCAACATAGGAAAAAATGGAATCCATGAAACAGATCCAAACAAATCCAGGAGATTAAAAACTCCATTGAAAGTATATGCAACATACTGAGTGAAGGCGAGGATAGAATATCAAATCAGGAAGACAGGATTGAAGCTAATGACCATGAAAAGAAAGATACATTAAAAATGGCAAGAGACCATGAAAAATCATTCCAAGAGCTACAAGATGAAGCAAAGAAGAACAACACAAGATTGAATGGAGTCAGCGAGAAAGCTGTAGAAAGCGCAAAAGCCATAAAAACCTCTGTGCAGAAATAATGGCAAAAACTTCCCAAACATAGATAAAGAATGAGATATGAATAAATAAAGTATACAGAACTCCAAATAGCCACGACCAAAATAAATCTACAACAAGGCATATAATAATCAAGATTCCAGAAATTTAGCACAAGAACAGACTATTAAAAGCAGCTAGAGAAAAGAAACAAGTCATCTATAAAGGAAAGCCCATCAGAATCACAGCAGAATTCTCAACACAAACCATCCAATCAAGGAGAGTTTGGAGTGAGGTACTTTAAGCCCTAAAAGAAAACAACCTCTAACCCAGATTGATGTACTCCGTAAAACTATCTTTCAAAATCAATGAAGAAATAAGATACTTCCATGATAAAGAACTAAAGAAATTCATGACCACCAAACCAGCTCTTCAGAATGCTCTGAAGGATATATTAAAAAGAAAAAAACAAAGACCACAAGCACAACACCACCAATAGAAAGAAGCCACCAGGCAGGGCAAGCAATTAAACAGAGGGGAAAGGCAGGGAACCAAAACCAGGAAAACAACATGAAAAAGATAAGCCAATATATATCAGTTATAACCATCAATGTAAATGGTCTCGACTCACCAATCTAAAGATACAGACTGGCACAATGGATCAAGAAGCAAGATCCAACAATATGCTGCATTCAAGAAATACATTTAACTCAAAAAATTCATTCGCTGAAAGTCAAAGGATAGAAAACAATACTCCATGCAACAGGAATCCAGAAAAAAGCAGGGGTAGCTATTCTATTTGCAGACAATGTGAACTTCAAACCAAGACTGATCAAAAGAGACATAGAAAGTCACTACATACTTGTTAAGGGAAAACTCCAAGAAGAAGGGATAAGAATCATAAATATATATACACCAAATACTGGTGCACCCAACTACATAAAACAAATATTAACAGACATGAAAAATCAAATAAGCACTCACATAATTGTAATGGGAGACCTTAATACCCCACTCTCACAATTAGATCAACTAGACAAAAAAATCAACAAAGAAATATCAGAATTAAACCGAACCTGTGAACAAATGGATTTAGTAGATGTCTACAGTGTTCTACCCAACAACATCAGAATACACATTTTTCTCAGCTGCACATGGGACATTTCCAAAATAGACCACATACTAGCCCACAGAACATGCTTAAGGAACTGAATTAATCCCATACATATTATCTGACCATAATGCAATGAAATTGGAAATCAATGGCAAAAGAAACCACAAAAACTACATAAACAATGGAAATTAACACCCTTCTAAACAACCAATGCATCACAGAGGAAATTAAAGAAGAAATTAAACATTATCTACAATGAAATGATAATGCCGATACAACATATCGGAACTTATGGGACACAATGAAAGCAGTCCTAAGAGGGAAATTTATAACAGTAAATTCTCACATCAGGAAAACAGAATGAGCTCAAAAAAACAATCTAATGTTGACCCTGAAACTTCTAGAAAAGGAAGAACAAATCAAACACAAAGCTTGTATGAGAGAGGAAATTATAAAGATCAGAGCAGAAATTAATCCAATTGAGACTAAGAAAACAATACAAAGAATCAATGAACAAAATAGTTGTTTCTTTGAAAGATTAAATAAAATTGATAAACCAACCTCATCAAAAAGAGGAAAGAAAAGACTCAAATTCAAGCAATTAGGAATGAAAAGGGTGAAATCACAATGGGTCCTGCTCATCAATACCTGCTCATCAATGGGTCCAGATCATCAATACCTACTTTGAGAAGCTGTACTCTAATAAGATGGAAAACATAGAAGAAATGGACAGATTCCTAGACACATATGAATTGCATATGTGAATCAAGAAGATATAAAAATTCTAAATAACCTGATATCAGTCAATGAAATTGAAAATGTAATTAAAAACTTACTAACAAAGAAAAGCCCAGGTCCTGATCAATTCACTGTTGAATTCTATAAGAAATTTAGAGAAGAACTAATGCCACTAATGCTGAAACTCCTTAATGAAATTGAAAGGAAAGCAATACTTCCAAAATCATTCCTGGAAGCAAGTATTACCCTGGTACGAAAACCAGAGAAGGACCCAACCAAAAAGAAAATTACAGGCCAATCTCCCTAATGAACATAGATGCAAAAATCCTCAATAAGATACTGGGAAGCAGAATGCAGCAAATCATCAAGAAGATTTTACACCATGACCAAGTAGGATTCATCCCAGGGATGTAGGGATGGTTCAACATACGCAAATCGATAAATGCATTACACCACATTAACAAAGCCAAAGACAAAAATCACATGGTCTTCTTAATAGATGCACAAAGAATGATGGTAACTTTAAGTGCCACCTTGAATGGACCCCCAAGTCCAAGGCATTTTAACTATTAAAATATATAATATAACCTAGTAACAAGATGTTTATGAGTCCATTCTGATAGAAATAAATACAGAAGGGAAAAGGGCCAGCTAATTAATATAAGGAATAATGATGAAGTTAGAAAATCATAGCTAGATATTGAAACTAATGGGAAAAGTTTTGATTAATAAGACATTTATATAGTTTGAAAATATATACTATAAGTATATTATAAAAGAAAAAAATAGCACTTAAAATGAAGAAACCTTCCTGGAAGGTCCTACTAGAATCACATAATAAAAGTAAACCTCACCAATATTGGGATAAAATGACATTCCTCCTAATATGATAACACTAAATACAATATCACTAAAGTGGTATTCCTGCCAAAAATGGATGATCCAAATCCAATTATGAGAAACATACAAATTCAAACAAGAGACATTTTATAAAAAACTGAGGGAAGTCATAGTGGAACACATCTCTAATCCCAGCTCTCTAGGAGGCTGATGCAAGATGATACAAGCCCCGTATAAGCAACTTAGCGAGACCTGTTTCAAAAATAGAGCCGAGAATGTAGCTCAGTACAAAGGCCCTGGGTTTAATACCCAGTAAAACACACACACACACACACACACACACACACACACACACGTATGCACATGCACATATATGCAAACTGCTTTCTGCTTTTTCAACATCATCAAGAAAGACAAAGTGTACCCAGGGGAGTAGCTTAGTGGTAGGTAAGTGACTAGCATGCACAGAGCCTTGTATTCAAACTCCAGCATCCACCCCCCAAACAAAACAAACCAAAGCAATAAAGACAAAGATAGGCTGAACAACTATTCAACATTAAAACACACTTTAAAAAAGACACCCTAACAAAAAGATATGGACATTTCACAAAAGAAAGTACACAAATCTCTAATAATATATATCACATCATACCTGATAGAAGGGCTAAAATTAAAAGAATGACAGTATTAAGTGTTGATAAGGATATGAACTGGAAATCTCATATATTGGTTGTGTATCTGCTTTGGAAAACTGTGACTTTATGTAGCATAGCTAAAAATGCCCTTATGCTGTGACATAGCAATCCCATTCCTAGTAACAAACATAAAATAAATGCATGCATATATCCACTAGAAAATAAACAGGAAAGCTGACAGCAGCTTTATCTACAAGAGCCAAAAATTACAACCAATTATAATGTACAAGAATGGGAGAATGGATAACTTAATTGTGGTATATTGTACAATGGAATACCTGACACAAAGGAAACAAACTACTGATACATGCAACCATACAGATGAATTTCAGTGACTCTTTTCAGTGGCCTGGAAGTATTCTACATCTTCATCTGCATTTCATGGAATTATACATATGTGAAAACCCATGAAGCAGCACATTTACAACTAGGATGCATTAAAGAATACATTTACCATATACCTCAAATTAAGAGGATTTTTTAAAAAAGCTGTATGATCCAATTCTCACAAAATACGAAAAATTGTGCTTGTATACATGTTTACATAGAAAAATTTCTAGAAAAAACTTCAAAGGTTTTATTTTTAGAAGAACTATTTTTAATTTTCTTTCTAATTTTCTGTATTTTTACAACTATTAATAAGAAAGATTATTTATTTATTTATTTATTGGTTTTCTGAGACAGGGTCACCCTATGCAGTTCAGGCTGCCCTTGAACTCACTATGTAGCCCAAGATGGCCTCAAACTTGTGGTGATCCTCCTGCCTCAGGCTCCCAAGTGCTGGGATTACAGGCATGCGCCACCCTGCCTGGCCAGAAGAAAGTTTTTTTTTAAAGAACTGTATTTTTGTGTGTGTGTGTGGTGCTGAGGATTGAACCCAGGGCTTTGTGCATGCAAGGCAAGAACTCTACCACTGAGCCACATCCCCAGCCCAAGAACTGTCTTCATATGAGGAAATAAAAGATCTAAAAGAAGACATATAAAAGATGTACACCAAATATTTCACTTGAAAGATAAAGAATGCCCCCTATAAGCCCTTAAGAGGAAAAAGGAATAAAAAAGAAATCAGACAAGCCTGAGACTTCTCTTCTGAAGTATTAACTTGAAGAAGACAA
This sequence comes from Erethizon dorsatum, assembly GCA_028451465.1. Taxonomy (NCBI): domain Eukaryota; kingdom Metazoa; phylum Chordata; class Mammalia; order Rodentia; family Erethizontidae; genus Erethizon; species Erethizon dorsatum. The sequence goes on from CM051842.1 coordinate 45,717,936, forward strand.
AAGAAAAATATGTAGAAGGGAAGAAATGGTTAACTTTTCCCCAGCCATGTTATTTTTCGTGTATGAATATAAATGAAAGGTCAAATAACCAGAGAATAAAAAATTGCTTACCAAAATAACCTTGAGAAAATACAAATTGTTAGGAGAGAAATAATGGTGGAGCAGTGAGTGCCAGCAACTCAGCTTCTCCAGGACAAAGTGTCTAGAGTCTGGAAAACAGTAGCTTGGAGTGGAATCAAAGTGAGAAGAGGTTACCCAAGAATCATGAGGGAACTGACAAAAAGAAAGAGAGAAAAAAGGATTAAATGACACAGAAGAAATATAACACATCACGGAGGAGAGAGGGGAACCTCTGCATGCTGCACACAGCTGAGAGTGGCTGGCCAGCTGCCATCTGGGAGACAAAGTTAAACTAAAAACTTCCACTCATGGAGAACCACAGCAGTACTGAGAGAATCAGCAGCAGTTGGAACCTGCAAGGAAAACATGGGATAATGCTCCCAAGTTGGTGAGTGACCTTGGTCCAGCACCTGCCACCACAACTGCAGAACAAGAGCTGGTGGGGACACCACTGTAGAGAAAGGCTCAGTGTTCAAACCTGGGAACCAGAGCAGCCCCTTGGCTCCAATCCACGCACCACACTGTCAAGTCCCCATAGTGAATAAGGGAAGGACATCCATAGGAGACAGCTGGCAGTTGGAGAACAGGCTGGAGGGGTCCTGCTGAGGAGCTGGAGCTGATGAACACAGGCCCGGCTCCTGCGGTTGGATGATAGGTTCAGCCTAAATTACGAAGTATTGGAAGGTCACAATGGTGCACTGTCCACACTGTATGCAGATGTCTACATCCAGTACCACTCTGGGGACAGACTGCCACCTTAGACTTCTAGTGCACTGGCATGCCGAAACACCAAAACAACACCCAGGATTTGGAGGTAGATTTATTTCTGTCTATGGGCACTGATCAGGATCATTCCCAGAATATCAGGTCCTGATCTCTGGTGGTCTAGGGCTTATGTGAGATAAGCAAGCAGGAAGTACAGAGGTAGAATGGCTTGTTAATTGGGGACTGGTTTATACAATGTGCATCACAGTGACCAGCTACACATCACGGTGATCAGCCATTTCTAGGAGACAGAAGCAACTGGATCTGGAACAGGAACTATTACCTGGGCAACTAACAAACTGAAGTATACTGGCTTGGGGGGGGCATTTTCTGTTACATTTCCACCCTCTTTTACTTTCCCCAGCAAATATTTGCTGGGCATATTACATGTGATCTTTTGAGACACGGCCCAACTAGAAGCAGTAACATTAGGGTTGCCAGTGATCTTAGGATGGGCCCTAGCCGAGCTCCCCAAGATTGTCTTATTACAGAGTTTTTCCCTAAGTTGTTTTTAGGAAGAGATTTAGGCCTGTCTGTTCTGTAACATTACTCTGGCAAGGTAGTGAGAAAGCTAATCTGATCTAGAAGAGTGTCCAATGTGCCTTAGATGCTCATCAAATCTTGGTCAAGTGTCTGAATTGATTGTTCTATTCTCTTGGGGCAACCGTCCATCGAGTTTAAAGCAAAAAACACAGCTAGCAGGGGGCAGAGAAGCAAGAACTGGGGTAAGCAGCCTGAAAAGACACAAAAATCAAGGGGAATTAGTATGGAGCAATCCTGTGAACTATGTCCTCAGGCTTCAGCCGTACGGGGACTGGTAAGCATCCAGAGTGACCAGAGCAGGGCTTTGAGTATGTTGTCTCTTCAGAATGAGCTGTCCGGTCCAAGTAAATTTTTCAGCGGATCTAAGGCTGGATTTCTGAAACTTGTGGAGATAGTTAATATGTACCTGGGTTATATGTGTGTGCATAAATGTCTACAGATATAGCTGGTCTTTTAACTGGTTTTTAACTTTTCTAGAGCTTTGTGGCCTGTATGCTGTATGTAGTTTTTATTTAATCTAGTTTTTGAGTTACCTCTCCTACAAATGCAGGCCCATTGTCACTGCCAATGATCAAGGGTAGGCTATATCTAGGGATGATTTTTTACAGCAGGACCCTACAGTCTTTATTGTCTTCACAGTACAGGTAGGGAATGGGAGGTCGGGGCCAGTGACACAGACACTGAAGCCTAAGCTAGCTGCAGGGATATGGGTGCCAGTGCAGCGGCTTGAGCTTGCAGAACATATGGTGGGAGCAGGTCTGGTGGCTGGGGTTGATGTTTCAGTCAATCGGATTCCCAGAGGGGGCTTGGCCTCTGGACCAGATTGTTTTGTGTCGTTGGTGGCAGATTTCCAAACCGCAGCAGGAAGCAGTTTGCTGTACAGATCATCCCTGCAGGAGAGTTTTGGCCAAAATAGTTTTATCCAAGTTGACCACAGCATATCTAGCCTGTCGGACTTCATTCTTAACAGAACTACTTCCATTTTATTTTGGGGGGATTTTATTTTTTTTTAAGTCTGATCTGCTTGAGAACAGTTTATCAGACAGTGCCAGGTAGTCATGGTCTGTTGGGCCCAGCTCTGTGGGCTGGTACATGGCAGGATTGGGTGGTTTTATTGCCACAAAAGGCAGGCGGGGATTTTTGCATAAGAGTCCTTGGTACTGGTGAGGTCCAGCACAGCATGTGGCACCTGGACAGTTAGGTCTTGGCCTAATGTGAGCTTGTCAGCTTTCTTGATCAGAAGGACAGTGGCTATTAGAGTGTAGAAGCAAAGGGGGAGGTAGCCCTTAGCTATCGGATCCAAGTATTTGCACAGGTAGGACACTGGGCACTCCCAGGGGCTGACAGTCTGAGTAAGCATCATTGTTTTTGTGAACTCAAGGATCCAGATTTTATAGAAGCCAGCAGCTCCAAGAAATTTGTGGAGTTTCTTTCTTGTAACCAGTTCTGCCAGATATTGTAGCAGAGCTTTTGTGTCTTTCCAGCAGGCAGCTTGAATGTCATTAATCAGAAGTGCTTTTTCAAAGAGGAAACAAGTTTTTGAACCGCTGGGAGGTAGAGTCCAGGTCAATTGCGAAGACGGGCTGGCTGACAGGAGCCAATCGAAGGCAAAAGCACTTTTTAGGTCCAGGCAGGTGCACCAGCAGGCTATGGGGGGCAGAAGACTGATGCAACGTATATGGAGGGCAATTGCAGCAGCATTGGCAGCTTGGAGATCCTGAACTGGCTTTACAGGCAGGAGAGGTATATTTTAGCAGTTTGACAGTCTATAGTGTTTGCTCGGGGGACTGTGGTAGAGCAAGGAAGGGACAAAAAAACCTTGGAGAAAAGGTGCTGGTGGCTTGGCCAAATCAGTTTTTAGAGCTTCCCTGAAAATAGTAGGGGTGTTCTTTTTTTTTTTTTTTTTGGTGGGTACCAAGGGGGTCGACCTCAGGACCTCACGCGCCAGCAGGCACCCGTGCCACTGAGCGATATCACCGGCCCCTTTTTCGTATGTGGGTTCCGGGAGTCGAACTCGGGCCCTCGCGCTTGCTGGGCAGGCGCTTAAGCCGCTGAGCCATCTCACCAGCCCCAGTAGGGGTGTTCTTAACCCTTTGTGGCAACTGAGTCCAAGTGAGCTGGCCTTTTATCTCAGAATCTTCCCAGTTGAAGGGGCTTATGGGAGCAATTTGCAAGCAGAGGAAGGCATCTTTTAAATCTAGAACAGTCCAAAAATTATGTATACGTCGAGAACCACAGAGTGCAAGGTGATGGTGTACTGTTGATGGCCCGGAGATCTTGCCCAAGGTGATTAACTGTCTATCAGGCTGATGTGTGGCTGGATGCCTGTTTGTGCTTCCCGTGACATCTGACAGCAATGGCAGTCACAGTGAGGTAGCATGGTTGATGGCCAGGCCCAGAGGTGAGTCTTTAGTTTATACCTCTGGAAGGAAAGTTTTCAGAACTTCAGGATTATGGTTATCTGTCTCAGGCTGATGCAGGCATCATCTTTCTCTCGGGGAACAGTCAAAGTTGAAAATGCAAGGTTAAACAAGAGGGAGGCTGTCTGGCTTGGTGTGAAGATGTCCTCCCAGGCTGTAAGTTTGTGTCTGGCAGAAGGGGCAAGAGGCAAGAGTCCCAGTTGCCCTGATGATGGTAACCTTCAGACAGAGGGAACTTTTGAAGGCAGAGAGTTCTGTTCCATTGTCTAACAGGAAAGTCACAGGTTTACCCCCAAATTTTGCAGTGACTGTGGGTTCTCAGGGGCCTAATTTGATAGAGCTTGGTCTGTCCTATCTATTCAGGCCTGACAGGGTGCAACTCATTTGTCAGGGCTGGCAGTCCAATTTTTCCTCAGTCAAAATGTGGAAACCAGAAGGAATTGTTGACAGTTATCTTGGGTGGGCGTTAGATGGCGCCATCTGACCAGGATAGGTGTGTAAGCAGAAGGCTCTGGAGGGAGGGCCTCTGTGGCTGAATGCAGGCAATGGCTAGCTGGAACCAGTTCAAATGGCTGGAAGTAGACAAGTCGGGAGTGGGGAGTGAAGCTATAGGTGTTGGCAGCAACTGCAGCAGCCAATGAGGGTGCCAAGGCAGAATCCTCAGGAAGAACGGGCCTCTTTTTCCTTTTTTTTCTTTGAGATGCAGGGAGCAGTTTGGTTTCATTTTTAACTCTGTAAAAGCCCCTTTTCCTGCAGTCAGGGACTGTGGGTTTTAACCAATTACTTCCCGTTCTATCTCCCTACACTGTATGTTGTGTTCCCCTGAATGATGGCACAACAGTCAAAGGGTGGGTGCCCCTCAGAGAGAGGCCATTCAGATGCCCGCCTGGCCGCACTCCTCACCAGGACTTAGGCGTGGCTTAGCTAAGGAGGGTGCAAGGCCTCTGTTATGCCATATGCCGACTGCCATGGAACCGCAGGTGAGGTTCCAATGAGCCACCATGACCAGTGCTTCCTAGTCTTGGCGCACAGAGGGAGCAACCTATTGCTTACACTGTCCATTCCACTCATTCACACATTCATTCAGCATACATTCAGAGGTTAAACATTCCAACCCACCTTCCCTTGAGGGTGGTCTTAACTTATTAGAGTTGATCAAGCTCTTCTTATGCTCAAACTGAGCAGGACTAACAGACTCACTAACTGGGGTTCTCCTGGGGGTCTTACCAGAATCAGGCAGGCAGGCAGGCAGACAGACAGACAGACAGATACTGCATCCTCCTCCCTTTGGAGTCTGATATGAGCTGCTCAAGTGGGGAGCCAGGAATCCTCCTCCAGATCTCCAAGGGGACTTGAGAAATTTTGAGGGCATGCCTTCCTGTCGGGACCTGGATAGGTCCTTGGTCCGTCTGTGAGGGCCATGACCGGTGACCAAACAGGTCAGCATGGTCAGTCTTCCCAGCCAATGCACCAGATGCAACAGCATGCAGAAACACTAAAACAACACCCGGGATTTGGAGGCAGATTTATTTATGTCTACGGGCACTGATCAGGATCATTCCCAGGATATCAGGCCCTGGTCTCTGGTGGTCTAGGGCTTGTCTGAGATAAGCAAGCAGGAAGTACAGAGGCAGCATGGCAAGTCAATTGGGGATTGGTTTATACAATGCATCATAATGACCAGCTATGCATCACGGTGACCAGCTGTTTTTAAGAGACAGAAGCAACTTGAACTGGAACAAGAACTATTACCTGGGCAACTAAGAAACTGAAGTATACTGGCTGGGGGGGGTATTTTCTGTTACAGTAGCGTGAGTAGAGACACATCTTGGCTTGAGCTCTGCTCCTTAATCCTAGGCTGTGTAAAAGAGCCACATGTCCAAAACAAGAGAAAACATTTTTGTGCTGTTTTCCTCCACTTCATTTTTCACTGCATGTTTTATTTCATTATTTCCCTTTTTTCTTTTATGAGTGTGTGTGTTGGTGTGTGCATGTGTGTGTTTCCCTTCCTCTTGCCTTCTTCCAATATAGTCTGTAGAGGGCAAGGAAATTTCCCCTTGTCCCTTTTTATTTCTTCTACTTTTATCCATATAGTTTCATGTGCATTCTTTCTCCAGTGTCTTATTATTTTTCTTTCTTCTCCCTTCTCTTCATTTCTCTCCCTTTAACTTTTTCTCTAATATTTACATTATAGAAGTTTTTTCTCATCTCCATTTCTCACTACTGATTCTGTACCCAGCTATCTATTATCTCCACCTAATGACATACCTCAGCCAGCCTTGGTGGTGCACGCCTGTAATCCCAGTACTTGGGAGGCTGCGGCAGGAGGATTGCTGTGAAGTTTGAAACCAGCCTGAGCTACATAGAGAGACCCAGTGTCAAAACAAAACAAAACAAAACAAACAAACAAACAAAAAACCCTCTACCACCATTAGTATTCTTTGCCATGTTTCTATTTCTTCCCTCCCATACCACATAGCAGAAAACTAAAAGAATTTTTTTTTCTTTTCTTTTCCCATCTCTGGCATTACCCCGTCCCCAACCCTCTGAGCTTTGGACAAATGATTCTATAAAATTACTGTCAAATGTTTTTTTTTTTCCTTTCTTTTTTTTTTTTTTTTTTTTACCTTTAGAGGAGATATAGCTATCACCTTTCGGGCATAATGAGTGTGGGTCAATACTTGGGCTATTATGATGCTTACACTATGTCTGTGGATTTCTTCTCTAGGCTAAAGGGAGATACAAAATTGGGTTTCATGGTCTGTTATTTCTCAACTTTCCCTCATTAGATACCACTGCAACTGATGAGCTTTTTACTACTGTAGCTGATTTGATTGCATAGGTATACTCCAGACTCAGTGGACAATTTTGTGCCAGTGAATCTGTCTGCTGCTTCCACCATCACACCCAGGAAGAGAGAGAGCAACAGTTCCTAACCCAAAAACTTGGACTGGATCAGACTCAGCAGGAATGCCTGCAACCTGGCAGGAAGAAGTCCTGAGTCTGAGTTAGCTTCAGTACTACAGTGGAAGGATCAAAGGAGTTATTGGGGTGTGAGTACTCAGAGTCTCTGGGAAAAAAGCTATATGTGAATCACATATATAGTATCTCCTTGGAATATTTAATCTGTTGCCAGTGGAGAGCTTACTGGTTTGAGTGTTTGTTTCTTAATTTATTTAGTCATGTGGGGTTCTGCTATGTTCTTTCATGGCTTTTTTTGGTCTGTTTATTAGGTTTTCATGTTTGTATATTTTTTCTTCTATTGGCTCTGATTTAATAAGTGTCTAGGTTCACTTGTCATCTTAGCTCCTGATAGGGCTTGTATCCACTTGTTCCCCCAAAGCCTCATGCAGTCATAAGTGGGGCTTTTTCAGAGGTGGCTGAATCTATAGAGTGTGTGACTGATTCATGGTTCAATGCTAGGATTAAGGGTGGGCGATTACTAAATCAGTCCACTGACTGGTTTGCACCACCCTAATCCCAGTAGACTGGATACAATATAAGGGATAGAAAGAGGCTTGTCTTGTCTCTTGCTCGCTTTGCTACCTTTTGCCCACCATGAACTGTTTCTCTTCTGCAATGCCTGTTGGCCATGCCACCCTGCCTTGGAACCAGCCAGTTATGGACTGAAACCTCTATAAACTGTGAGCTAAATAAACCTTTCCCCCTTTAACTTTGAGTACTAGTTATTTTTGTCCCACTAATAAGAGAAAAGTAACTAAGACATCTCCCTATCTAGTTTCTTCACCTCGAACCCCCAAAGCAATATTATTACCATAGTTCTTTATTCTTCTTCCAAATACATCAACTCCTCCTCCTAAGTTTTAAATTTCCCATACTTACCTCCCCCATAGTCACTCTTATTTTCTCTACTATTAACACTCATCATCCCTATTCTAAGCCTTCGGCTCTTCCATATCTTACCTAGACTACTGTCCTATCAGCAGTTTCTGACAACCATGTAACTTTCCTCAATCACTAAGTAAACCTTATTCCTCCCATATCTCACACTTGCCTTCACAAATATCCTCTGAAACTCTCAAATCAACCCCTTTAACTCAACTAAAAGTACTCCAATAGAATCAGACCCCAATTAAACTTTTCTTGTCATCTATCACTATCTCCCCCTTTAAACCTCCCTCTTAGTGCCTTACACTCCTAATCCAACCAGCTTCCATTGTCCTCACACCACTTCACCTACCTCACTGCAGAACAACTACAAATAATAAACAATCATAGTGTACACAAAGCACAGAGAAAGGGGAGAAGTGTAACTGCAAAAACTATCATATAGAAATGTTATATGACAGAATCTGTTGATGCTGTTATATCCATAAGAATTATTTCAGCAAAACATAGGGACAAATTCCAACTTACTTAAAGTAAATAACAGAAGGAGTAAATACTAGCACTGGACATACAAAGCTGAAACTTATTCACAGGCAGGCAGCATCCTACTAAAAAAAAATCTCTATATGAGTTTTAAATTCACCTCACTCTTCTGGTCCTCAACCCTTAGTAACACCCTCCCAAAAAAAGGAGTGGGAAAAAGAGGGATGCGCACACACACACACACACACATACACGCACAAAGATGGACGGATACAGGTAGGAAAATGGAGAAGCAAGGCAACAGAAGATACCTGAGGTCTCCCAACTAGCCAAAGGGAGAGAAAGGGGTCATGAAGGAAGAGGAAATCAGATACCAGATAGTGGAATTCTACAAAAAGTTTATACAATGGATGAAAAAACTAGATGAGTTCAAAGAGGAAATGAACCAAAAGTTGAAAGCAATTTCACTGAATATGCTCAGGGTGAACTTTGGGGAAATAAGTAAAAAACTGGATGAGCTAACCAAAAACAGTTTAAAACTTGAATGACAGAGTCAACAAGGAAGTAGAATCCTCAAAAAGATGACAGAAAGAAATACCTGAAATAGAGGGAGGAAAAAGATGGCGGATGTGTAAGAAGCAGGCAGTGAAACTCTCCAAACGTTGCCATTGGACCACGGGAATATAGTGACCCGGAGAGCGCAGGAGGGAGGGAGATGCCTCACTTGGACCCAGGAAAGTTCTGAAGCGCAGCTTGGGACGCCCGGCGCCAGTGAAGGGTACTTTCAACAAAGAAGGAGACTGCGCGCATTCTCCCTGTCCCAGGAATCGCGGCACAACAGAAACTCAAATCTGCGGACAGGCGGTGACAGCCGGCGCCCCGGGAGCCCCTATGGAGGATTGCGAGACAGCGGTGGGGCAGGGGAGCATCGGAGGACTGCACTGGCCAGTGGTGAGTGTCTCTCAGCCACAGCTGTCCTGCACCAGAGAGCGACTGGCTGGGCGCCATTGCGGGGGGTGCGGCGAAAATCAGAGTGGCGCAAAAACACAGTCCTCGGGACTCGCGCTCGGGAAAGCTCAGCGCGGCATCTGGCTCTCAGGCTGGTGGAAAGTGCGCTGACCACGACAGGCGAAGGACACTGGTCTCCGCCTGAAAGTACACGCTTCTGCTCACTCCCCCGCCAAAGGGCCTCCTGGCTTACTGGGACGGAACAGGACTCTGTCATTACACGGTGCCTGCCTACAGCAGAGTCAACACCTGGAACTGATTCTTATTATTTATTTTATTTTTTTTTTATTTTTTAAAATTTATTTTATTTTACTTTTTTCTCTCTATCATTTGTTTTTTTGTTCTGGTGAAGGGTTTTTTCCTTTTTTTTTTGGTGGGGTTTTATTTTTGTTTTGTCTGTTTGTTTTGCTGTTTTTCTCTTCATTTTTGTTTCTGTTTGTCTATTTGCTCTTCCCTTCATTATTCTCTCTGGTTTTTATAAGAGTGTAAACAGCACTTCTAACCTCATTGTGATTGTGGTTGTGATCTGTTCTTCCTTTTATCCCTTCCTTCTCTTTTTCCCACCAGTCCTCTGCACCAGTTTCCCAATGTTAGGGGGATCCCTCTTGGTCCTCTAAGCTTACATCTAATTCCTTCCTCTTCTCCCAATACTCTATTTCCTCCTTAATTCATTTTAAATTTAAACTGCTGAGGGGAAAATTGACATATTAAGGATTTGTATAATGCATATAATTTTCTGGTGTGTTTTAGATTTTGTTATATAACCACAACTCTACTTTATACGGTTAAAAGTGGCAAATAACTGGTTAGCACAGTCTGTCATTTTCTAGGCTGTGTTTGATGTTTTAGGTACCATTAAAGTCAAATGTGAAATAATTGTTCTAAACAGCTTTCCTTCCTGATATTTCATGATTGAGATTGACTAAGGGACACAGAAAATACAGTGGCACAGTACCAAAGAACCAGGGACTGGGCCAAATAGGTAGCAACTTCACATTTCCAACAAATTGAAGAAGTAGGATCTGGCAGAAAGCTCAAAACCCCAAAACAAGCTTCACTTGGAAGATACTGCAGAGAAGTAGTCAACGCCTAAGGATCTTGAACACTAGCAATAAAGTAACTTACCATAGGTAATTTACAAACATCACCCCAGGAATTAATCTAAACAAAGAAAAGAAAATGAGACGACACTTAAACAAGATGCAAACCCACACATCCAATTCACCAAAGGCAAACCTAGGGGGCAATGAGGTGGGACAATCTGAAAGCCATCCACCTGGCCTATCTGAAGTGGTAACAACAAACCAACTGAATGAGGCTCTGGAAAAAATTAAAACAGAAATAATTTCACAGATAACTGCAGAGATAATGTCCACAATGAAGACCATGCTTAACGACACTATAGCTGATACAGACAAAAAAATAGATGAGCTTAAGAAAATTATAGAAACCATGAATGCTCAGCATAGGAAAGAAATGGAATCCATAAGGCAGATTCAAGCAGATATCCAGGAGAATAAAAATTCCATTGAAAGTATTTGTAGCAGATTAAGCCAATGTGAGGACAGGATCTCAGATATAAAGACAGAGTTGCAATTAGTGATCATGAAAAGGAAGAATTCTTAAAAACAGCAAGGGACCATCAAAAATCAATTCAGCAGCTGCTAGATGACTCAAAGATAAACAACTTAAGAATAATTGGAATAAATGAAAAAGCAGGAGATAGCATAAATGACATTAAAACCTTGTTCAAAGACATTATCAGGGAGAACTTCCCTGGAAGAGAAAAGGAATTTGACCCCCATATAAAAGAAGCTTTTAGAACTCCAACTAGACATGATCAAAAAAAACTTCAGCCAGACATATAATCAAGATCCCAGAAATTCAACAGAAGGGCAGAATCTTAAAAGCTGTTAGGGAGAAGAGACAAATCACCTATAAAGGAAAACCCATCAGAATCACAGCTGACTTTTCAGCAGAAACCTTCAAGGCAAGAAGAGCTTGGAATGATGCATTTCAAGCTCTAAAGGAAAATAATTTTCAACCCAGATTGATGTACCCCGCAAAACTATCTTTCAAAATTGATGGAGAAATAAAATCCTTCCACGACAAACAACATCTGAGAAAATTTATGACCACCAAACCAGCACTCTAAAATGTTCTGAAGGACGTTCTAGAAAGAGAAAAAAAGGACTACAACTACAGGAACCCCAACAGAAGGAATCCACCAGGCAGGGCAGATAATTAAATAGAGGGAAAGGGGAAAAACAAACAAAGAGTGGGAACCAACAACAGGAAAATATCATGACAAGTATAAGTCAATACATATCAGTTTTAACCATCAATGTTAATGGTCTCAATTCACCAATCAAAAGGCACAGACTAGCAAAATGGATCAAGAAGCAAGATCCAACAGTATGCTGTATACAAGAAACACACTTAATTCAGAAAGAAATTCATAGACTGAAAGTCAAAGGATGGAAAACAATACTCCATGTAACAGGAACCCAGAAAAAAGCAGGGGTAGCTATTCTTTCTGCAGACAAAGTGAATTTCAAGCCAAGAATGATTCAGAGAGATAAAGATGGTCATTACATCCTTGTGAAGGGAACAATCCAAGAGGAAGAGATAACAATCATAAATATGTATGCGTCAAATACCGGTGCACCCAGCTATATAAAACAAGTACTAAAGGACATGAAAAATCAAATAAGCACTAATACAATGATATTGGGGGATCTCAATACTCCACTGTCACAAAAAGACAGATCAACTAGACAAAAAATCAATAATGAAATAGTAGAACTGAACCAAACTTTGGAACAAATGGACTTAGTAGATGTCTACAGAGTGTTCCACCCCACAACATCAGAATACACATTCTTCTCAGCTGCACGTGGGACATTGTCCAAAATAGACCACATACTAGCTCATAAAACCTGCTTAAGTAAATGCAAAGGAATTGAAATTATCCCATGCATATTATCAGACCACAGTGCAAGGAAATTGGAAATCAATGGCAAAAGAAATCACAAAAACTCCCTAAACACATGGAAATTAAACAGCACCGTCCTAAACAACCAATGGGTCACAGATCAAATTAACGAAGAAATTAGATGCTTTCTACAACTGAATGATAATGACAGTACAACATACCGGAACTTATGGGATACAATGAAAGCAGTCCTAAGAGGGAAATTTATAGCATTAAATACCTATATCAGAAAAATAGAGCAAGCGCAAATAAACAACTTAATGGAAAACCTCGAATTTCTAGAAAAAGAAGAGCAGGCTAAGCCAAAAGCCCGTACAAGGGAGGAAATTATAAAGATCAGAGCAGAAATTAACATATTGGAGACTAAAAAAACAATACAAAGAATCAATGAAGCAAAGAGTTGGTTCTTTGAAAGAATAAATAAGATCAACAAACCCTTATCCAACCTTATTAAAAAAAGACAAGAAAAGACTCAAATCCATGCAATTCAAAATGAAAAGGGTGATATCATGACAGACCCTGCAGAAATCCAGAAGATCATCTATACCTATTTTGAAAACTTATATATTCTACTAAGATGGAAAATGCAGAAGAAATGGACAGATTCCTAGATACATATGAATTACCAAAGCTGAATCAAGAAGATTTAAAAATCCTAAATAAACCAATATCAACCATTGAAATCGAAGATGTAATTAAAACCCTCCCAAAAAAGAAAAGCCCAGGCCCTGATGGATTCACTGCCGAATTCTTCAAGAAATTTAGAGAAGATCTAACACCACTACTTCGAAATTGAAAGGGAAGCAATACTCCCAAATTCATTCCTGGAAGCAAGCATTACCCTGATGCCAAAACCAGAGAAGGACCCAACTAAGAAAGAGAACTACAGGCCAATCTCCCTAATGAACACAGATGCAAAAATCCTTAATAAGATACTGGCAAACAGAATCCAACAAATCATCAAGAAGATTATACACCATGACCAATTTGGATTCATCCCAGGGATGCAGGGATGGTTCAACATACGTAAATCAATAAATGTAATACACCATATTAACAGAACCAAAGACAAAAAGCACATGATCAACTCAATAGATGCAGAAAAAGCTTTTGACAAAGTCCAGCACCTTTTCATGATAAAAGCCCTAAAGAAAATTGGAATAGATGGTCTTTATCTCAATCTGGTAAAAGCTATCTATGACAAACCAACAGCCAATAGTATACTAAATGGACAAAAACTGAAAGCCTTCCCTCTAACATCAGGAACAAGACAAGGATGTTCACCGTCCCAACTCTTATTCAACATACTTCTGGAAACTTTACCCAGAGCAATTAGACAAGAGAAAGAAATAAAAGGAATAATGATTAGAAAGGAAGAAGTTAAATTATCATTATTTGCAGATGACAGGATACTCTACACAGAAGACCCCAAAAACTCCACTAAAAAACTGCTAGATTTAATAAGCAAATTCAGTAGTGTGGCTGGATACAAAGTCAATACTCAAAAATCAACAGGCTTTCTGTACACAAATAACAAACTTACTGAAAGGGAAATTAGGGAAACAATACCTTTCACAATAACATCCAAAAAAATGAAATACCTAGGAATCAACCTCACAAAGGATGTAAAAGACCTCTACACTGAAAACTACAGTACTCTGAAAAAGGAGATTGAAGAGGATATCAGAAAATGGAAAGATATCCCTTGCTCCTGGATAGGAAGAACCAATATAGTGAAAATGGCCATACTTCCAAAATTGTTATACAGATTTAATGCAATTCCAATCAAAATTCCAACAGCATATCTCACAGAATTAGAGAAAACAATCCTAAAATTCATTTGGAATCAGAAGAGACCTAGAATAGCAAAGGCAATTCTGGGCAACAAACGCAAGGCAGGGGGCATCACAATCCCCGACTTGAAATTATACTATAAAGCTACTGTGATAAAAACAGTGTGGTACTGGCAAAATAACAGACCAGAAGATCAATGGAGCAGATTAGAACATGCTGAAACAGGGCCGGTGAGATGGCTCAGCGGCTTAAGCGCCTGCCCGGCAAGCGCGAGGGCCCGAGTTCAACTCCCGGAACCCAAATACGAAAAAGGGGCGGGTGATATCACTCAGCGGCACGGGCGCCTCCTGGCGCGCGAGGTCCTGAGGTCGACCCCCCGGTACCCACAAAAAAAAAAAAAGAAGATGCTGAAACAACCCCAGACATACTAAGCTACCTTATCTTTGACAAAGGTGCCAAACACATTCACTGGAAGAAAGAGAGCCTCTTTAATAAATGGTGCTGGAAAAACTGGTTCTACACATGCCGAAGATTAAAACTAGAGCCATATCTTTCACCATGCACTAAACTAAATTCAAAATGGATCAGAGATCTAAATATTAAAACAGAAACTTTAAATCTGCTCAAAGGTAGGATAGGTAAAACCCTTGAAGACATTGGTGTAGGCAAAGACTTTATGAATAAAACCTCAACCGCACAGGAACTATCCCAAAGAATCAACAACTGGGATCTCATCTTATTAAAAAGCTTTTGCACAGCAAGAGAAACCACCAACAGAGTGAAGAGACAACCCACAACGTGGGAAAAAATGTTTGCCAGCTGTTCCTCAGACAAAGGATTACTATCGAGATCATATAAAGAACTCAAAAAAGTCAGACCTCCCAAATTTAAAGACCCTCTCCAAAAATGGGCATCTGAGATGAATACACATTTCTCAGATGAAGAAATACAAATGGCAAATAAATATACAAAAAAATGTGCAACATCACTAGTCATTCGAGAGATGCAAATTAAAACAACACTGAGATACCATCTCTCCCCAGAAAGAATAGCTATTATTAAGAAATCAACTAATAACAAATGCTGGAGGGGCTGTGGGGAAAAAGGAACCCTTCTTCACTGTTGGTGGGAGTGTCGACTGGTACAGCCACTGTGGAAATCAGTGTGGAGATTCCTCAAAAAACTAGGGTTGGAGGTCCCATTTGACCCAGCTATTCCCCTTCTGGGTATCTTCCCAGAAGAATTAAAAACATCGTACCACAGCGACATATGTACACCCATGTTTATAGCAGCACAATTTGTAATAGCCAGATCTTGGAAACAACCCAAATGCCCATCAACTGAGGAATGGATAAGAAAGATGTGGTATTTTTATACAATGGAGTAGTACTCAGCCATAAAGAAGGATAAACTGGAGACTTTTATAGGTAAATGGATGCAACTCGAGAAAATACTCATAAGTGAAATAAACCGGACGCACATGTGTAAGCATTGTATTGTCTCTCTAGTATGAGAAACTGAAAGAGTAAATAAGATCCAAAATGTACAATAGACATGGTGAAGCAAAAAGAAACTGGTCAAAAGGAAAGAGAGACTGGGATGGGGGAATAGGGAAAAGAAAGAAGGTAAAGGAAAAAAAATTGTAGTTATATATAAGATGGTTAAGATAGATACACTTTTAAGTATCTATTTACACTTTTTTAAGATAGATGGAATTTTACTTAGTTCATTGAAGAGTAAGGTTTGTGCCAATAATGTTTGGACAATTGAATGCTAATATCTGGTATCCTGAATACCTAACTTAAAGATAATAATACGTAATGCATTAACCATTGTTACCCTCCTATTATGTTGTTTTGAATATTTGTTCTTTTTTGATTTGTTTTGTTTTTTCTTTTCTTTGAAAAGAAAAAAATAAGAAAAAAAAAGAAATACCTGAAATGAAAAACTGTATAGAATTCTTAAATTACAGAAATGACCAGTCTGAAGACAGAGTGTCTGAAATTGGAGACAAAATAGTGAATTATGATGAGGTACTCAAAGAAGGCAGAAAGAAAATAAGAGAATAAAACAAGATTACAAAGCAGCTACTTGATGACAATATGAAGACCAATCTAAGGCTAACTGGAGTTAGAGAAAAACTAGAAGACAACACAGATGGATTTACTAACATGTTTACAGAAATCATAGAAGAAAATTTCCCAAATGTAAGAAAGGAGTTTGAAATACAAGTGATGCTTATAGAACACCAAAAATGAAAAAAGAAGTTCACCAAAGCATATCCTTATGGAATTACCAGATATACAGCATAAAACCAGAATTTTAAAAGCAGTCAGAGAAAAACAAAACATAAAAATCACATATAAAGGTAAACCAATTAGTCTCACAGCAGACTTTGCAACACAAACTCTAAAGGGCAGAAGACCTTGGAGTAAATTACTTCAAGCCCTAAAAGCAAATAAGTCCCAACCCAAATTAACTTATCCAGCAAAGCTATCCTTCAAAACTGATGGAGAAATTAAGGCATTTCAATGAAAACCACCAGCTCAAAAGATATATGAGTGCTAACGCAACACTTGAGAAAATTCTTAAGCATATTCTGGACAGAAATAATGAAACTGACACAGCTAAAAACACAGAGTAAATTACTTCAAGCCCTAAAAGCAAATAACTCCCAACCCAGATTAACTTATCCAGCAAAGCTATCCTTCAAAACTGATGGAGAAATTAAGGCATTTCAATGAAAACCACCAACTCAAAAGATATATGAGTGCTAACGCAGCACTTGAGAAAATTCTTAAGCATATTCTGGACAGAAATAATGAAACTGACACAGCTAAAAACACAGAGAAAGGGAAAACTCCAAGGTCAATTGATAAACAGCAACAAAAAAGGTCACGAAAAGAAAAACAGAAGATTCACCAACAGATAAGGAAGTCAAGGATACTAAATAATCAACACATCTGAGTAATACCTCTAAATGTTAATGGCCACAGCCATCAGGCAAAAAGAAAGAAAGAAAAGTGATACATATAAGAAAGGAAGAACTCAAATTATCATTATTTCCAGATGACATTATATTCCATATACAAGACTCAAAAAACTCCCACAAAAAAACTTTTAGAATTAATAACAAACTTCAGCAATGTAGCAGGATACAAGATCAACATAGAAAAATCATTTGCATTTGTGTATGCCAATAATGAACATGAGAAAGAAATTATGAAAACAATACCATTCATAGTAGCTTCAAGAAAAATGAAATACCTAGGAATTAACCTAACCAAGGAAGTGAAAGACCTCTACAAGAAAACTACAGTACTCTGAAAAAAAGTGATTGACGAGGACATCAGAAAATGGAAAGATGTCCCCTGCTCCTGGCTGGGCAGAACCAATATTGTCAAAATGGCCACACTCCCAAAACTGTTATGCAGATTCAATGCAGTACCAATCAAGATACTAACAGCATACTTTATAGAACCAGAGAAAACCATCCTGAAATTCATATGGAACCAGAAGAGACCCAGAATAGCAAAAGCAATTTTGGGCAGCAAGAGCAAAGCAGGAGGCCTAGCAATATTTGACTTCAAGGTATACTACAAAGCAGTAGTGATAAAAATGGCATACTACCAGAACAAAAACAGATACATGTGTCAATGGAACACAGTAGAGGATACAAAAACATTGCCAGACACTTTCAGCTATTTGATCTCTGACAAAGGGACCAAAGGCATATTTTGGAGGAAACCAGCAAGTGGTGTTGGGAAAACTGGTTATCTGTTTGCAGATTGAAACTGGATACTTATCTCCCACTAAATACTAAATTAAATTAAAATCAAAATAGATCAAATATCTAAACATTAAAACAGAAACATTAAATAAGGAGGAGAAGAGGGGTTGATGGGAGGGTAGGGTAATGGGAAAAAAAGAATCAAGTTATATCATGTACAGGTACAAATTCCCTATGATGAATGTGATCATTATGTATACCTAAAATGTACCAATAAACTTAATTAATAGAAAACAAACAAACCAATATTAAAACTACTGGAAGATAAAACAGGTAAAACACTTTAAGACAAAGGTATAGGAAAGGATTTTCTAAGCAGAACCTCAACTACACAAGAAATAACAGCAAGAATCAACAAATGGGATTATATCAGACTAAAAAGCTTCTGTACAGTAAAAGAATCAATTAGTAGAGTGAAAAGAAACCTACGGAATGGTAAAATTATTTTGCCAGCTACTCCTCAGACAGAAGACTAATATCTAGAATATATAAAGATCTCAAAAAAATTAAACCACCTAAAACTAAAGACCTAGTCAAGAAATGGGCAAGATAAATGAACAGACATTTCACAGAAGAAATACAAACCGTCAACAAATACATAAAAAAAAGTTCAACATCTCTGTTCATTAGAGAAATGCAAATTAAAGCAACGCTAAGATTCCATCATTCTAGAAAGAATGGCAAAATGCTGGCATGGCTGTGGTGAAAAAAAAATAAAACCTCTTTCATGTTAACTACTACACCCATTGTGGAAATCAGTGTGGAGATTTCTCAAAGAACTGAAATTAGAAATTCCATCTGACCCAGCTATCCCCTTTCTAGGTATCTTTCCCAAAGAATTTAGATATCATACTACAGCAATACATGCATGCCAATGTTTATAGCAGCATAATGTGTAATAGCTAAATCCTGGAAGCAGCCTGTATACCCATCGATTGATGACTGGATAAAGGAAATGTGGTATCTATATATAGTGGAATACTACTTAGCTATAACAAGTGACAAATTTGAGACATTTGTAGGAAAATGGATGCATCTAGAAAATATAATATTGAGTGAAATAAACCACACACAAGCTTAAATACTGTATGATATCGCTCATTTGAGTGAGGCAAAGTAAAAACGAGAATAATAAAGGATGGACAGAAGGGGACAAGGGGATGGATCTCTTGCAGTAGGAAAGTATTCCAAGGGAACAAGGGTGAGGGGTTTGGAGGAGGGGAAGGGTAAATAAGTGGAATAAAGATATGCCATATACTCTTGGGTCGGAAGAACCAATATAGTGTAAATGGCCATACTTCCAAAATTGTTATCCAGATTTAATGCAATTCTGATCAAAATTCCAACAACATATTTCACAGAATTAGAGAAAACAATCCTAAAATTCATCTGGAACCAAAAGAGACCTAGAATAGCAAAGGCAATACTAGGCAACAAACGCAAGGCAGGGGGCATCACAATCCCTGATTTGAAATTATACTATAAAGCTACTGTGATAAAAACAGCATGGTACTGGCAAAAAAACAGACCCGAAGATCAATGGAACAGATTAGAAGATGCAGAAACAACTCCAGACATACTAAGCCACCTTATCTTTGACAAAGGTGCCAAACACATTCACTGGAAGAAAGATAGCCTCTTTAATAAATGGTGCTGGAAAAATTGGCTCTACACATGCCGAAGATTAAAATTAGACCCATATCTTTCACCATGCACTAAACTAAATTCAAAATGGATCAAAGATCTAAATATGAAAACAGAAACATTAACTCTCCTAGAAAATAGAATAGGTAAAATTCTTGAAGACATTGGTGTAGGCAAAGACTTTATAAATAAAACCCCAATTGCATGGGAACTATCACAAAGAATCAACAACTGGGATCTCATCTTATTAAAAAGCTTTTGCACAGCAAGAGAAACCACCAACAGAGTGAAGAGACAACCCACAACGTGGGAAAAAATGTTTGCCAGCTATTCCTCAGACAAAGGATTACTATCCAGAACATACAAAGAACTCAAAAAAATCAGAACTCCCAAATTCAAAGACCCAATCCAAAAATGGGCATCTGAGATGAATAAACACTTAGATGAAGAAATACAAATGGCAAACAAATATATGAAAAAATGTTCAACATCACTAATCATTCGAGATACGCAAATTAAAACAACACTGAGATTCCATCTCACCCCAGAAATAATGGCTATTATCAAGAAATCAACTAATAACAAATGCTGGAGGGGCTGTGGGGAAAAAGGAACCCTTCTCCACTGTTGGTGGGAGTGTGGACTGGTACAGCCACTGTGGAAATCAGTGTGGAGACTCCTCAAAAAACTAGGGTTGGAGGTCCCATTTGACCCAGCTATTCCCCTTCTGGGTATCTTCCCAGAAGAATTAAAAACATCGTACCACAGCAATATATGTGCACCCATGTTTATAACAGCACAAGTTGTAATAGCTAGATCGTGGAAACAACCCAAATGCCCATCAACCGAGGAATGGATAAGAAAGATGTGGTATTTTTATACAATGGAGTACTACTCAGTCATAAAGAAAGATAAACTGGAGACTTTTATAGGTAAATGGATGCAACTCGAGAAAATACTCAAAAGTGAAATAAACCGGACGCACATGTATAAACATCATATTGTCTACATAGTGTGAGAAACTGAAAGAGTAAATAAGATCCAAAATCTATAATAGACATGGCAAAACAGGAAGAAACTCTTCAAAAGGAAAAATATTGTTTAGACAATTGAATGCTGATAACTTGTACACGGAGTAACTAATTTAAAGATAACAATATGGAATGTAACCATTGTTACCCTCCTATTATGTTGTTTTGAAATTTTGTTCTATTTTTTTCTCTTTAAAATTAAAAAAAAAAAGATATGCCATATACAGGAACCTGGCCTGGAGTAATGATTAAACTGAATGATTAAATTGTGGGACAAAAGGGCATAGGCTCTATGAGGAATGAATGGTTAAACTATGGGGCAAAAGCATGCAGGCTGTGTGAGAACTGAATGGTTAAACAACAAGAAGTTTAGATTAGTAAATTATGTTGTGTCTGGCCATGTTGTTCCCCTTTTCCCCCAAAAAACCTGCTTAGCCTTGAGACAGCATTTGGCCCAAACTGCTTTTTCTCCTGCTGTTTTCTCTTACACTGATATCCTGCTATGGACTGTGTTATAGTCAGGGTTTACAAGGGAAATATTTAATATAGAACACATAACTTACAGGATTATTTTATAATATTCACCCAAAGAGTCAAATGCAAAAGGGTACGGGAGATCTGTCCATGCACTAGAGACCCAAAGAATCCAGATGAGGGCCTGGATCCCACGGCAATGTCCTGCACGAGTCCAGTTGGAGGCCTAGAGCCCATGACAGTGTCTCATGCAGGTCTGTATCAATGATCTGCACTGGGAAGGCCCAAAGGTCAGTGGTGGAAGCTAGAAAGTCTGCACCAGTGGGATGAAAGATCTGTGCCAGCAGGCTGAGGGATCTGCACTGGAGCCAGGAAGCGATGCTCAAGGTAAGGACCAGATCTCCTCTGAAAAGAAACGCCACAATCCTCAATGACAGTGAGGACCCGAGCTCCTCCAATGATAACAGCTGAGTCCATATCAGGAAAGCCAGCATAACAAGCTTCTCTATGAGAATCAACAGCACACCCTCTTCCCCTCTAGCTCTCTTTTCATGCTGTTGGTAACAATCCTCAGGTGGGCCTTCCACACCCACCACCATGCTGACTCAGTTCAGCTGGGTGTTACAAGTTGACCATTAGTTAATCCACCACAGATTGTTTCTCCTCTGCCATGCTCCTCTGCCATGCCCCTCTGTCATGCCATCCTGCCTTGGAACCAGCCAACTATGGACTGAAAACTCTACAAACTGAGCTAAAATAAACCTTTCCTCCTTTAAATTGTGGGCATAAGGAATATTGTCCAAGGAAACAGTAAGACATGCTGTACAACATATATAGAGGAAATATTTAAAACAATTATATTAAAAAAGTGGAAGTGGTAATGGGACCTACATGGAAATCAAGTCTCAATGCTTCAAGTAAGAAAATGTCAATATAGGTAGACCGTGGTAAGATTTTTTATATATATATATATATATATATATATATATTCCGGGAAAATGGCAGAGTGGTAAAAAATAACAACTCAGCCTCTCCAAGATTCAACATTTACACATTGGAAAATAACAATTTGGGGAAGAAAAAGAAAAGAAATAGATCTCTCGTGTCTTAGTTGCTTTTGTCATTGCTGAGACAAAATACCTGACACCCAAAGCTAAAGGAAGAAAGGTTTATTTTAGCTCACAATTTGTAGAGGTTTGAGTCCATAGTCAGCTGGCTCCAAGGCCAGGTGGCATGGCAGAAGCGTAACGAAGAGGAGAAATAGACCATGGCAAAGCAGGCAGGAGACAGTGAAGCACTGTATTGCAGCAGCCGGCCTGCCTTCTTTCTGTCCCTTTATGTAAGCCTATTGATTGGTGTCACCCATACCCAAGGTGGGGCTTCCATTATCCACCTCCTTAATCCCAGTATCACACCCTTAATCCACATTCACACACCCTAATCTAGCCATCTTCAAAACTCCCCACCTATGAGTGCAAAACTCCCCATCTATGTCCTTTGTGGGGGGCATCTAGATACATGCCATAACACTTGGGAACCAGGAAGGATCTGACAGGAAAATTTAAACCTACAGAGAAGTTGAAGAGACAGAACACAATGTGGAGAACTTTCTCCCCAGTTCCAGGCTTGTGGCTTACCGGAAAGGGAGACCAAATCTAGAAACAAAGTGAAACAAAGTGAAAGCTGGGAACTCTAGAGGGCTTCATAGAGAAACAAGGCAGGGGAACGGATCGGCAAGTGCTGTGAGCTGCATGCAGAGTGTGACATTCTACTTCCATGTGAGTCCTTCATCAGGCAACGGTGCCTGCCATATCCCTAGAGAGTGCTTGGTCAGACCCCACTGTGGAGAAGGGTTGACTGAACCTGGGACGCAGAGAAGCTGCAGGAGAGCTTTAATTCTGGGCTCCCACTGTTATGCTCCCAAAGTGACTGGGTAAGAGACAGACATAGTAGACAGCCATGGTCAGGCTGAAAAGAAACCCCTTGAGGAGTTTAAGTTAAAGGACACAGGCCCCAACCCCTTGGGCAGAAGCCAGGCTCAGCCTGAACTACTCTGGATTTGAAATTTGAAGCACTGGCACCCTTTCCCTAATCCTACTGCCTGCTGGTGCTTGAATCCAGTGCAGATCTGGGATTTCACTGCCTTCTTTATCTACCAGGGTGAGCAGGGGCATATCTTGATTTGAACACTGCCCCAAAATTACAGATGCCAGAAGAAAACCATACGTTCGAAATCACAGAGAAATTTGTTATTTTCTAAATCTTTGTATTATTTGTGTTTTTCTGTGAGTAGGTACATTGTTTTTAGTTTTGTTTTAGTTTGGTTTTTCTCTTTTTTTCTTCTTTCCTTTCCTTTCTTCTTCACCAGTTTATTGAGGCTTCAGCAACTTTCCTTTGTCTCTTCGTCCTTGCTTATCTCTTTTTCTTTTTTTCTTTATTTTTTTCCTCTACTCCCTTTTATTTATTTACTTTTTGTGGGTACTGGGGGTCGAACTCAGGACCTTGCACACCAGCAGGCACCCGTGCCGCTGAGTGATATCACCGGCCCTTTTTTCGTATGTGGGTACCGGGAGACGAACTAAGGACCTCGCGCTTGCCAGGCAGGCGCTTATGCCACTGAGCTATCCCACCGCACTCTACTCCTTTTTAATCTTTCTACCTTTAATTTTTTTCTCTCTTATGTTTACTCCCTAAATAACTTCTTTTTCTCCATCTTTTTCTTTTATTTCCTATTTCGCATCAGTTTTTCCTCTTACCTTCAGAAGACAATAATAAAAAAGTAGATGAACTGAACAAAATGATACAAAACAAATGACTAGTTTAGCAAAGAATCAGGGTCCATGAAAAGGTTTCAATCAGAAATCCAGTAGATTAAAAGTTATACTAAAAGTATGGGCAGCCAAAGTGACCAATGTGAGGACAGAATTTCAGACTAGAACACAATGATGCCTTCAAAGACCAACCATTCGAAGACACCTTAAAAGCTACAAGAGAACATGAAAAATGGATCCAGCACTGCAAGATGACACAAAGAAGACTAATTTAAGAGTAATTGGAATAAGTGAAAAATCAGAAGACAAATGGCATGAAAAACCTGTTCATAGAAATAATACAAAACTTCCCAAATATAGGGAAAGAAATAAACATATATGTAAGTGAGGCATATACAGTAGAACCCCAAATAGCCACAACCAAAAGAAAAACTCTCCACACCACGTTATACTCAAAGTACCAAAAGTCCATCACAGGGATAAAATCTTAAAAACTGTTAGAGAACAGCAAAAAATCACATATAAACGCAAATCCATTAGAATTACCGCAGACTTCTCTCCACAAACCTTAAAGGCCAGGAGGGCATGGAGTGATGTGTTTCAAGCCCTAAAAGATAGGAAATTCCAACCCTGCCTTATTTATCCTACAAAACTTTCCTTCAAAATTGAATGGGGAAATAAGTTACTCAAGAAATTCATGACCACAAAACCAACATTACAAAAAATTACCAAGGGTATTGAGGCAGGAGATTAGGGCAAAGTGGCTGGAAATATTGGGCACAAGCTGTTAAGTGCAGAGACTTGTTAACCATGGAGACACAGGCACCGACCAGCAACTCCTGAGTGGTGCACCTGATACCAATCAGGAAATACTGTCCTCAATTCTTCTGGCATGGGATCAAGCTGAGCCCTGCACTTGATACCAGTCTTCTGGGACTAGATCAGGCAGGTTTTTAATTGTATGACCTGGATCTGATGTCAGAAAGACATAGAAGATGGCAGCTACTGACTCTGCTGCCACTGTCCTTTTGTTCTTGCAGTGGCCTGTCCTGCATGCAGGGCATATCTTTTTTTCTTCCATTCACAGAACTTTTTCTTCCTGAGAACTTTTTTTGCCTTTCTTTTGCTCTAAATAAATTTTAAACTTTCACATTTATTGATTGTTCTACTGAATTCTTTTAATTTTTATTTTAAAGAGAAAGAGAAAAAAATAGAACAAAATTTCAAAACAAGATAATAGGAGGGTAACAATGATTAATACATTGCATATTGTTATCTTTAAATTAGTTACTCAGAGTACAAGATATCAGCATTCAATTGTCCAAACAATATTAGCACAAAACTTTCTTTCCAATGAACAGAAATTAGTAGTATATCTATCTTAACTATTTTATATATATATTTTATTTTTGCTTTTCCCTTCCTTTTCTCCATTCCCCCATCCCAGTTTCTCTTTCCTTTTAAACAGTTTTTTCCTGTTTTACAATATCTATTGTACATTTTGGATCTTATTTACTCTTTCAGCTTCTCACACTAGGGAGACAATACGATGTTTACACATGTGCATCCGGTTTATTTCACTTATGAGTATGGTCTCGAGTTGCATCCATTTACCTACAAAATTCTCCAGTTTATACTTCTTTATGGCTGAGTAGTACTCCACTGTATAAAAATACCACATCTTTTTTATCCATTCCTTGGTTGATGGGTATTTGGTTTGTTTCCAAGATCTAGCTATTACAAATTGTGTTGCTATAAACATGGGTGCACATATATCGCTGTGGTATGTTTTTAATTCTTCTGGGAAGATGCCCAGAAGGGGAATAGCTGGGTCAAATGGGACCTCCAATCCTATTTTTTTGAGGAATCTCCACACTGATTTCCACAGTGGTTGCACCAGTCGATACTCCCACCAACAGTGGAGAAGGGTTCCTTTTCCCCCACAGCCTCTCCAGCATTTGTTATTGGTTGATTTCTTGATAATAGCTATTCTTTCTTTTTTTTTTTTTTTTTTTTTTTTTTTTGTGGATACCAGGGAGTCGACCTCAGGACCTCGAGCACCAGCAGGCGCCCGTGCCGCTGAGCGATATCACCAGCCCCTTTTTCGTATGTGGGTTCCGGGAGTCGAACTCGGGCCCACGCGCTTACGGGGCAGGCGCTTAAGCCGCTGAGCCATCTCACCGGCCCAATAGCTATTCTTTCTGGTACCCGATTCTTTGAACGAAACAGTGACAGCCTTGAAAGGATTGACTGGTCACTATAATACCTAATAACAGATTTGGCTAAGCCAGCCAGGAGGCAACAAATGGAGCCAAGAGGTAATGCCATTAGGCACATTTTGTTTCTCTCCCACACTGAAGTCTATGGACTCAAGCCAAAGACTGGTTTAGTTTTAGTTTTCCCTTTCTCTCTCCCCTACGAAGGCCCCAATTCTCTCCTAATACTCTTTCGGTCCCTTCTCTCCCAAGATGGACAGGGTGGTGGGCGTGGTGGCGCACGCCTGTAATCCCAGCACTTGGGAGGCTGAGGCAGGCGGAACAGTGTGAGTTCAAGGCCAGCCTGGGTTACATACTGAGTTCAAAGCTAGCCTGAGCTACACAGTGAGACCCTGTCCCAAAAACAAACAAACCAACCAAGATGGGCAGGGAGAGGCAGAGATAGAGGGTGGTAAAAATTAGTGGAAGTTGGGGACCCCAGGGCACAGCTAGTGCCAGATGAGTACTGGTATTGCGGTGCAACCCATGCAGCTGAGTTCCCCTAAGGCTTGAGTTCTGTGCCAGCACACTCAGGCAGGGTAGAGACCAAGAGTCGCTGAGCATGAGGGCTGAGCCAGTGGCCCTGCCAGGAAAGACCCTTGGAGAGGGGGCAGGAGCCATAGTAAGCATCCCTACTTGCCTTAGGGAATGAACAGAGCTGTTGTGAAGGAGACCATAGTCCCGGGCCCAGGGAAATACCACTGCACAAGGGCACTAGCTGAGAAATTTCACCACCTCCACCCCCAGAGCAGTGATGGCAAAACTTTTAGAGACAAGTGCCCAAACTGCAACCCAAAACCCACTCGTTTATCACAAAGTGCCAACACTGCAACTAAACCTGAGGTGCTAGTTTAGAAAATACAACTCATTTATTAACATCTTTTGTCTTAAAAGAAAAAAACACACATGCCCTAAGTTCACCACCACTGCCCCAGACGCTTCCACCTTTTCCATTAGGGGGAGCTGTTGCCTTTCACATAATTCACTGTAAAAAACTAAACCCTTTTAACCCATATAAAATTTGTTAAATGCCTTTCATAGATACTTTATTTACTTCCTAAAGATTCTGTCAGAACCTGAATTTAGAAACATCTGATCTACCTCAGTTAAATGTTGACTCAGATTGTTGGACTAAGAAAGATTTAAGAGCTATTAGAGCAAATGTTTAATTCAGGTATTTCAAGCTTTAAAATTTAACTTGTTTACCTGCTAAAAATAAAATAGCTATAGTTACAGTATTTTCCATTGAAATGCCACCTTATTGTAAATTACCTGTAGATAACCAGGTGCTTCTGATGAAGTAAAAATGTCTGACATGTATAGTGCACGACTGAGAGATTTCCTGTGTTTCCATCAGAGTAATATACTTACTTGATCTGATTCTTAAGCATAAGTGAACATGATGTAAGACTTGTGGAAACTATATTTAAAGCTATTTTAAGTGTGTATTTATTTGTAAAAACAAATTGGTTATACAGTATTGTGCATACTGTCCTAATCTGGTGGTAAAGGTATTCTTTTTTTTTTTTTTTTTTTTTTTTGTGGGTACCGGGGGGACGACCTCAGGACCTCACGCGCCAACAGGCACCCGTGCCGCTGAGCGATATCACCGGCCCCTTTTTCGTATGTGGGTTCCGGGAGTCGAACTCGGGCCTTCGCGCTTGCAAGGCAGGCGCTTAAGCCGCTGAGCCGTCTCACCGGCCCGGTAAAGGTATTCTTAAGAACTTGCAAGTACTCTAAAATTTAACCATCATGCTGTTCTAAGCATTCTTGTGCTTTATTAGGCAAGGTAATTAAAATTTATGGATGTGTCTGAGAAGGTCTTATTCTAAGAAAGTCTTTGGTTAATTGTTATTTTATTCTTTACTAGTGGAAGAGAGGCAAACCATTTCATAACAAGGAGCTTGAAAGAACTTGTAATTTATAGTGTGGAGAAAATCAAGGGAACTGATTCAGTTTGTGATTTATTGAGCATTTGCTAGGCATGAAGATTCATGTTTTGAGTATACATAATCATTGAGTTTTAATCCATCTAATTGTATCAGCAGCCAAACAGGGTCAATAATTTTAAGGTGTATACTAGAAATGCAGACAAAAGGCAAATTATTATTCTGGACCTTTAGATTGGTTTTGTTTTGTTTTGTTTTGTTTTGTTTTGTTTTTGAGACTGTCTTGCTATGTAGTTCAGGCTGGCCTGGAACTTGTGGCAACACTCCTGTCTCAGTCTCCAAGTATTGGAATGACAGGTGTTCACCACCATGCCCAGCTAGGTTAGTTTTTTAAAAAACTGTGAGATTAATCTGAACATCAGACGGTATCTTTGTAGAGCCAACAAATATTTGATAAATTTGTATTCAGAACTCAGCTCTCACGTCCCCTCTTCTGAGGCCTTTATCTTCCCTCCCCAAGGATCTGCTTCCCTTTACTAGAGAGTAAATTTCCAGGGAGACTTTGTTCAGTTCTTTCCTTTACTCCCAGCACCTAAAACAGTGCGGCAAAGTATGTGTTTAGTCCACATTAGAATGCAGCAAAGTCCTAGCTAGAAAAAGAGGAAAGCTATCATCCTTAGAACAGATTCAAAAGAATATTTGTCTGATGGTTTTGAGGTACAAAAGTATTTTAATCCGGGAGTGGAAAAAGATGGCAGATGTGTAAGAAGCAGGCAACGAAACTCTAAAAGTTGCCATTGGACCACAGGAATATAGTGACCGGGAGAGCGCAGGAGGGAGGGAGATCCCTCTCCTGGACCCAGGAAAGTTCTGAAGCGCAGTTTGGGATGCCCGGCGCCAGTGAAGGGTACTTTCAACGACGAAGAAGGAGGAGACCGTGGCACCTTCTCCCTGTCCCAGGAACCCCGTCGTGACAAAAGCTCAAATCTGCGGACACACGGTGACAGCTGGTGCCCCGGGAGCCCCCGCGGAGGATCGCGAGACAGCGGCGGGGCAGGGGAGCAGCAGAGGACTGCGCTGGCCAGCGGTGAGTGTCTCTCACCCACAGCTGTCACGCGCCAGAGGGCAACTGGCCGGGCGCCACTGTGGGGGGTGCGGCGAAACTCAGCAGGGCGCGGAAACACAGTGCTCGGGACTCAGCGCAGCACTGCGCCTCTCAGGCCCGCGGAAAATGCGCTGACAGTGGCAGGCGAACGAGACTGGTCTCCGCCTGATAGTACACGCTTCTGCTCACTGCCCCGCCAAAGGGCCTCCTCGCTTAGTGGGACAGACCTGCATGGAACAGGACTCTGTCAGCACACAGTGCCTGCCTACAACAGAGTTAACACCTGGAACTGATTCTTTTTCTTTTTTTCTTTTTTCTTTTTTCTTTTTTTATTTTTATAGTTTTTTTAGTTTATTTTTTTCTCTCTCATTTGCTTTTTGTTCTGGTGAAGGGTTTTTTCTTTTTTTTGGTGGGGTTTTATTTTTGTTTTGTCTGTTTTGTTGTTTTTGTCTTCGTTTTTGTTCCTCTTTGTCTATTTGCTCTTTCCTTCATTATTCTCTCTGGTTTTTATATGAGTGTAAACAGCATCTCTAACTTCTTTGTGATTGTGGTTGTGATCTGTTCTTCCTTTTATCCCTTCCTTCTCTTTTTCCCACCAGTCCCCTGCACCAGTTTTCCAATGTTAGTGGGATCCCTCTTGGTCCTCTAACCTTACATCTAATTCCTTCCTCTTCTCCAATACTCGTTTTCCTCCTTAACTCATTTTACATTTACACTCCTGAGGGAAAAATTGACATATTAAGGACTTGTATACTGCATATAATTTTTCTGGTGTTTTAGATTTTGTTATATAACCGCAACTCTACTTTATACGGTTAAAAGTGGCAAATAACTGGTTAGCTCAGTCTGTCATTTTCTAGGTTGCGTTTGATGCTTTAGGTACCATTATAGCCAAATGTGAAATAATTGTTCTAAACAGCTTTCCTTCCTGATATTTCATGATTGAGATTGACTAAGGGTCACAGAAAATACAGTGGCACAGTACCAAAGAACGAAGGACTGGGCCAAACAGGTAGCAACTTCTCATATCCAACAAATTGAAGAGGTAAGATCTGGCAGAAAGCTCAAAACACAAAAACAAGCTTCACTTGGAAGATACTGCAGAGAAGTAGTCATCTCCTAAGGATCTTGAACACTAGCAATAAAGTAACCTACCATAGGTAATTTACAAACATCACCCCAGGAATTAAACTAAAGAAAGAAAAGAAAATGAGACTACACTTAAAAAAGATGCAACCCCTCACCAAAGGCAAACCTAGGGGGCAATTAGGTGGGACAATCTGAAAGCCATCCACCTGGCCTATCTGCAGTGGTAACAACAAACCAACTGAATGAGGCTCTGGAAAAAATTAAAACAGAAATAATTTCACAGATAACTGCAGAGAATGTCCACAATGAAGACCATGCTTAAGGACACTATAGCTGATACAGACAAAAAAAAATAGACAAGTTTAAGAAAATTATAGAAACCATGAATGCTCAGCATAGGAAAAAAAATGGAATCCAGAAGACAGATTCAAGCAGATATCCAGGATAAAAAAAATTCCATTGAAAGTATTTGTAGCAGATTAAGCCAATGTGAGGACAGGATCTCAGATATAGAAGACAGACTTGCAATTAGTGATCATGAAAAGGAAGAATTCTTAAAAACAGCAAGGGACCATGAAAAATCAATTCAGCAGCTGCTAGATGACTCAAAGATAAACAATTTAAGAATAATTGGAATAAATGAAAAAGCAAGAGATAGCATCAATGACATTAGAACCTTGTTCACAGACATTATCAGGGAGAACTTTCCTGGAAAAGAAAAAGAATTTGATTTCCATGTAAATGAGGCTTTTAGAACTCCAACTAGACATGATCAAAAAAAAAAACTTCAGCCAGACATATCATAGTCAAGATCCCAGAAATTAAACACAAGGGCAGAATCTTAAAAGCTGTTAGGGAGAAGACACAAATCACCTATAAAGGAGAACCCATCAGAATCACAGCTGACTTTTCAGTCCAAACCCTCAAGTCAAGAAGAGCTTGGAATGACATATTTCAAGCTCTAAAGGAAAATAATTTTCAACCCAGATTGATGTACCCCGCAAAACTATCTTTCAAAATTGATGGAGAAATAAAATACTTTCATGACGAAGAACAACTGAGAAAATTTATGACCACCAAACCAGTGCTCCAAAATGTTCTGAAGGACATTCTAGAAAGGGATAACAAGGGCTACAACTCCAGGAACCCCAACAGAAGGAATCCACCAGGCAGGGCAGATAATTAAATAGAGGGAAAGGGGAAAAACAAACAAAGAGTGGGAACCAACAACAGGAAAATATCATGACAAGTATAAGTCATTACATATCAGTTTTAACCATCAATGTTAACGGTCTCGATTCACCAATCAAAAGGCACAGACTGGCAAAATGGATCAAGAAGAAAGATCCAACAATATGCTGTATACAAGAAACACATTTAATTCAGAAAGAAATTCATAGACTGAAAATCAAAGGATGGAAAACAATACTCCATGCCACAGGAACCCAGAAAAAAGTAGGGGTAGCTATTCTTTTTGTAGACAAAGTGAATTTCAAGCCAAGAATGATTCAGAGAGCTAATGACGGTCATTACATCCTTGTAAAGGGAACAATCCAAGAGGAAGAGATAGCAATCATAAATATATATGCGTCAAATACCAGTGCACCCAGCTATATAAAACAAGTACTAAAGGACATGAAAAATCAAATAAGCACTAATACAATGATATTGGGGGATCTCAATACTCCACTGTCACAAAAAGACAGATCAACTAGACAAAAAATCAATAATGAAATAGTAGAACTGAACCAAACTTTGGAACAAATGGACTTAGTAGATGTCTACAGAGTGTTCCACCCCACAACATCAGAATACACATTCTTCTCAGCTGCACGTGGGACATTCTCCAAAATAGACCATACTAGCTCATAAAACCTGCTTAAGTAAATGCAAAGGAATTGAAATTATCCCATGCATATTATCAGACCACAGTGCAATGAAATTGGAAATCAATGGCAAAAGAAATCACAAAAACTCCCTAAACACATGGAAATTAAACAGCACCCTCCTGAACAACCAATGGGTCACAGATGAAATTAACGAAGGAATTAGACACTTTCTACAACTGAATGATAATGACAGTACAACATCCCGGAACTTATGGGATACAATGAAAGCAGTCCTAAGAGGGAAATTTATAGCATTAAATATCTATATCAGAAAAATAGAGCAAGCGGAAATAAACAACTTAATAGCAAACCTCGAACTTCTAGAAAAAGAAGAGCAGGCTAAGCCAAAAGCCCGTACAAGGGAGGAAATTATAAAGATCAGAGCAGAAATTAACGTATTGCAGACTAAAAAAAAACAATACAAAGAATCAATGAAGCAAAGAGTTGGTTCTTTGAAAGAATAAATAATATTGACAAACCCTTATCCAACCTTATTAAAAAAAGACAAGAAAAGACTCAAATCCATGCAATTGAAAATAAAAAGGGTGATATCACGACAGACCCTGCGGAAATCCAGAAGATCTTCTATACCTATTTTGAAAACTTATATTCTACTAAGATGGAAAATGCAGAAGAAATGGACAGATTCCTAGATACGTATGAATTACCAAAGCTGAATCAAGAAGATTTAAAAATCCTAAATAAACCAATATCAACCAATGAAATTGAAGATGTAATTAAAAACCTCCCAACAAAGAAAAGCCCAGGCCCTGATGGATTCACTGCCGAATTCTTCAAGAAATTTAGAGAAGACCTAACACCACTACTTCTCAAACTTTTTAATGAAATTGAAAGGGAAGCTATACTCCCCAATTCATTCCTGGAAGCAAGCATTACCCTGATACCAAAACCAGAGAAGGACCCAATTAAGAAAGAGAACTGCAGGCCAATATCCCTAATGAACACAGATGCAAAAATCCTTAATAAGATACTGACAAACAGAATCCAACAAATCATCAAGAAGATTATACACCATGACCAAGTTGGATTCATCCCAGGGATGCAGGGATGGTTCAACATACATAAATCAATAAATGTAATAAACCATATTAACAGAACCAAAGACAAAAATCACATGATCATCTCAATAGATGCAGAAAAAGCTTTTGACAAAGTCCAGCACCTTTTCATGATAAAAACCCTACAGAAAATTGGAATAGATGGTCTTTATCTCAATCTGGTAAAAGCTATCTATGACAAACCAACAGCCAATATGGACAAAAACTGAAAGCCTTCCCTCTAAAATCAGGAACAAGACAAGGATGTCCACCGTCCCAACTCTTATTCAACATACTTCTGGAAACTTTAGCCAGAGCAATTAGACAAGAGAAAGAAATAAAGGGAATAATGATTGGAAAGGAAGAAGTTAAATTATCATTATTTGCAGATGACATGATACTCTACACAGAAGACCCCAAAAACTCCAGTAAAAAACTTGTAGATTAAATAAGCAAATTCAGTAGTGTAGCTGGATACAAAGTCAATACTCAAAAATCAATAGCCTTTCTGTACACAAATAACAAACTTACTGAAAGAGAAATTAGTGTAACAATACCTTTCACAATAACATCCAAAAAAATGAAATACCTAGGAATCAACCTCACAAAGGATGTAAAAGACCTCTACACTGAAAACTACAGTACTCTGAAAAAGGAGATTGAAGAGGATATCAGAAAATGGAAAGATATCCCTTGCTCCTGGATAGGAAGGACCAATATAGTGAAAATGGCCATACTTCCAAAATTGTTATACAAATTTAATGCAATTCCAATCAAAATTCCAACAGCATATCTCACAGAATTAGAGAAAACAATCCTAAAATTCATTTGGAATCAGAAGAGACCTAGAATAGCAAAGGCAATTCTGGGCAACAAACGCAAGGCAGGGGGCATCATAATCCCTGACTTGAAATTATACTATAAAGCTACTGTGATAAAAACAGTGTGGTACTGGGAAAAAAACAGACCTGAAGATCAATAGAGCAGATTAGAAGATGCTGAAACAACCCCAGACATACTAAGCTACCTTATCTTTGAGAAAGGTGTCAAACACATTCACTGGAAGAAAGATAGCCTCTTTAATAAATGGTGCTGGAAAAACTGGCTCTACACATGCCGAAGATTAAAACTAGACCCATATCTTTCACCATGTACTAAACTAAATTCAAAATGGATCAGAGATCTAAATATTAAAACAGAAACATTAAATCTGCTAGAAGGTAAGATAGGTAAAATCCTTGAAGACATTGGTGTAGGCAAAGACTTTATGAATAAAACCTCAACCACACAGGAACTATCCCAAAGAATCAATAACTGGGATCTCATCTTATTAAAAAGCTTTTGCACAGCAAGAGAAACCACCAACAGAGTGAAGAGACAACCCACAACGTGGGAAAAAATGTTTGCCAGCTGTTCCTCAGACAAAGGATTACTATCGAGAACATACAAAGAACTCAAAAAAATCAGACCTCCCAATTTTAAAGACCCAATCCAAAAATGGGCATCTGAGATGAATACATATTTCTCAGATGAAGAAATACAAATGGCAAATAAATATACCAAAAAATGTGCAACATCACTAATCATTTGAGAGATGCAAATTAAAACAACACTGAGATACCTTCTCACCCCAGAAAGAATGGCTATTATTAAGAAATCAACTAATAACAAATGCTGGAGGGGCTGTGGGGAAAAGGAACCCTTCTTCACTGTTGGTGGGAGTGTCGACTGGTACAGCCACTGTGGAAGTCAGTGTGGAGATTTCTCAAAAAACTAGGATTGGAGGTCCCATTTGACCCAGCTATTCCCCTTCTGGGCATCTTCACAGAAGAATTAAAAACATCGTACCACAGCAATATGTGTGCACCCATGTTTATTGCAGCACAATTTGTAATAGCCAGATCTTGGAAACAACCCAAATGCCCATCAACTCAGGAATGGATAAGAAAGATGTGGTATTTTTATACAATGGAATACTATTCAGCCATAAAGAAGGATAAACTGGAGACTTTTATAGGTAAATGGATGCAACTCGAGAAAATACTCATAAGTGAAATAAACCGGACGC
This sequence comes from Erethizon dorsatum, assembly GCA_028451465.1. Classification (NCBI taxonomy): domain Eukaryota; kingdom Metazoa; phylum Chordata; class Mammalia; order Rodentia; family Erethizontidae; genus Erethizon; species Erethizon dorsatum. The sequence goes on from CM051842.1 coordinate 45,752,976, forward strand.
ACATGTATAAGCATCGTATTGTCTCTCTAGTATGAGAAACTGAAAGAGTAAATAAGATCCAAAATGTATAATAAACATGGTGAATCAAAAAGAAACTGGTTAAAAGGAAAGAGAGACTGGGATAGGGGAATAGGGAAAAGAAAGAAGGGAAAGGAAAAAAAATTGTAGTTATATATAAGATGGTTAAGATAGATACACTACCAATTTTACTTAGTTCATTGAAGAGTAAGGTTTGTGCCAATAATGTTTGGACAACTGAATGCTAATATCTGGTATCCTGAATAACTAACTTAAAGATAATAATACGTAATGCATTAAGCATTGTTACCGTCCTATTATGTTGTTTTGAAAATTTGTTCTTTTTTGATTTGTTGTTTTTTCTTCTCTTTAAAATAAAAAAAGTAAATTAATCCAGTTTTACTAGACTTCCAAAAGATGATTTCAACGAGATATTTTATTTTTAATAAAGCTTTGTTAACCACACTGTTTAGATTTGCATGCAATAAGAACTGTGATTTAGGTTTCACTCAGTAGAACCATGCACATATATCTGCCTCCATGTACATGTGTAAAAATTTCTTTATGTGTGTTTACACTTGTGGGCACCTACATTTGTGATATTTTTCCTCATCTCATGAAAGTCTTCTTTGAATTTTAATGTCAAGTCACAGAAAAAATTGTGCCTTAATGTGAATGGAAAGTCCCAGGAGACTTCAGCTATTTTACATAGGACTTTTGTTTATGCATAGAAAGTTAAACAGCAATTTATTTCTAAAATATTGCTCTACTTTTGTGACTAATACCATTGGTAATATACACAGATTTACCTCACTCTAAGCAAGAGGGTTTGATAACATAAGGTTTTGTAGGCTTAATATTGACTTTGGGGGGGCAGAAATACAGATTACATCATCAACGCAAGTTGATTTTCATGTGTCAAATATATGTGAATTCAGATATTTATCATAAACAACATTGCTGAGAGGGACCTACTGTAAATATGACATCCTCACACTTCCTAATCTTTGACTTGGAAAAATCTTAAAGCCTAGAAGGTTTCCAAGGCAAAGGGTAGAGCAGTCTTTATTCTCAGGCTTAGCAGATTAAACCCAGCACCCTGGACCCATGATGCAGGCACAAAAAGCCTGTTGAGTGGTGTGTTCTACCAGTATCTTGGGTACAGGGGCTCTTGGGAGAACTGAAGAAACCAGGAGGGATGGTTCCATTTTTAACTAAACAAAAGAAGACACAGCTTCCCCTAATCCGTCAGTTTCCCTAAGTAGCAGCAGGAGCCTCCAAAGTGCTTGGTCCTGGTGTCTGTCTAGTGACTCTCTGTTATTCTTCTTGGGCAAATGTGCATTTATAGCTGATAAGGATGCCAGTCACACAGTTAGTTGAGGCAAATACCCATGACTTGCTGTTTTAAGTGCCAAGTAACACTGTGTTCATGCCCTTCTGTCAAAGGGTCATGAGTACAAGTCAGTCCCCTAGATCTCCAATTACTACAAAAATTATTTGAAGTGAATCTCTTAACTGCTGATCAGAGCCACATATTTAAAGTTACGTTCCAGGGTCTATGGATCCAATCCCTGACCTGGAAGCCCCATGGGCACTGTCCTATGATCCAGGCCTGCTTTTTGTAGAAATGGCAGCTGAGCCCTACTGGTCAGGCCAGCCCTGATTCTCAAGCTGCCTCAACTGGTACGGGGTTAGGGCCTTTGCCTCCCAGCTATGTCTATGGTTCTCAGCTGCAGATCAGTGTTTGAATCCCTTGGGAAGTGTCTATAAACCACACATCTGACCTACCTCATCAGATAAGTCAGTATCTGGAACAAGAGCCAGATATACTGTATACATTCTATACATGCTCAGAGTTCTCTGAGACTCTGATGCATAGTCACACAGAGGGGAAACAGTGCCTTTTCTGGGTAATCCCATGGCACTAGAGTTGCAGGAGCTCCTGAGCAGCTATTTTGGGACCAACATTAATTACATAACAGGCCCCTTTGTTTTCAAATGGAAGCTGAGGCTCAGAACAAATGTAGCTTGTTCATCCTCTCTGGAAATTGATATGCTTGCTTTTTAAACTGTAAATGTTCTAATGTTTAAGGCAAGTTTCAAAACAGGGTAGCTTTTGGTTGTTTTGTGACTTTGACTTGGGTTTTTTCATAACACAGAAATACTGTGTAAGAGCAAATTCCCATTGGTATATACTCTACATAACTGGCTTGTGTGGCTTAGACAAGAGAGTTAAAGAGCTCACAATTATGCACGGAGGGCAGTACATGGGACAATTAAAAATGAATATATGTCAGAAATGAAAAGGTCAAAAATATGAATGTGCCAAGAGATGAAATCTACACTGTTTGACCACACAGTGGGTTTTTGATAATGCTGAAAAAGGTTTATGTCAAGATAAAACTATACACAGTATAAGATTGAACCTAGATCAGAAGCGAAGCCAACTCACACTGTTCAAATCAACATAGTCATACTCTTTCAGATAACAGCCACATTTCTAACATAAATAGAGGCTCTATAAATGAATCAATATGCAGTTCAATTCTTAATGGCAAATTGAAATCCACACTCAAAAACCTAAAAAAGTCTGGTTGTAAATCAACACACAGGCCTCAGGTAGTGAGAGCAAAATAATTGCTGAAGTGTTTTAGTAAAGGTTATATGCTCCCTGAAGAAAACGTATCCATGCTAGCTACAAACCAGTAAAAATTCGTTTCGGATCAACCTGAGAATAAGACAGCTCTTTTAAAAAAAGAATATCAGCTTCTCTAGGAAAGACTTTTCTCCTAATGAAAACCATGAAAAAACTGATGAAGATTTTCTCTTTCAGTATGTAAATAATAACTCCACAGTATTGAAAGCTAACAAGTCTAAAGCAGCAGTCTGAAGTTGGACTTTGTAATGGCTCTACTTATTTTGAGCCTTTTAATGATACTACTCACATTTCTCTGCAAGAAAAGAAGTCTTCTCTTAGTCATTATTTAGCCAAAAGAGTTTCATAAAAATAAAGATGGTGTTACAAGCATCATAGGAAAATGCTGGAAAGACTGTCATGTGAGTTGTTGCTAATTATGCTGCAGTTCCCTTGCTGGGATATGAAGTAAGGCCACTTGCAAAAAATTTGTTATAGACTATCAGATTTTAATTGATCCAAACTCAAACCCTTTCTCACACTAGTCCCAGTAATTACAGGAATGACTCCTTTGGAGATTTCTATCTTTACTGCCCTAAACAAAGTACTTAAGCATAAGGAATCAGTGGGCCATGGTATGGCGAGTTCTAAGGCTAAGAATAATAAATAAGAAGGCACTGGTATCACCTGGGACAGAGAAGTCTGTCTAGTCGTTGAGTCTCACCAAGGACACTTTGTGAACTCATGGGTCTACCTCCTTCTGCAAAGGAGGCCCTCTGAAGGCCCCAGGCTTAGTTCTCTCTCTCTCCATAGGCCCCAAGATGCGCCAAGGGGTACATCCTGAAAAGCACCCTGCAGATCCCAGAACCTTGCTATTAAGCTGTTTCCTCCAAAACTGGGAAGCATTTGACCCTGCCAGTCTGAAGAAAGAACAACTTATCCACTATTGTAATATGGTTTCGGTCCAGTATGAACTAGAGTATGGTGAGACATGAGTATGGAATGGCAGTCTAAGTTATACTATTTTTTCAGTTAGATCGCTTCTGCAAAAAGCAAAGAAGGTGGTATGAAATCCCTTATGTTTAATCTTTTGTGGCTGTTTATCTCTGGAAAAGTCCAAAAACTATGGTACTTAGAGGTACTCCAAGAAACAAGAGCATGGGCCGGTGAGATGGCTCAGCGGCTTAAGCGCCTGCCCGGCAAGCGCCAGGGCCCGAGTTCGACTCCCGGAACCCACATACGAAAAAGGGACTGGTGATATCGCTCAGCGGCACGGGCGCCTGCTGGCGCGCGAGGTCCTGAGGTCGACCCCCCGGTACCCACAAAAAAAAAAAAAAAAAAAAAAAAAGAAACAAGAGCAAGCCAGTATCATTGATGATCCTGTCCTCAGACACCCACCTGTCTCTCAGGGGTATATGGAACTCTCCCACCAGGTTAATGAAAACAACCACACTGGGTGGAGTCCTCAACCTCTTCTTTATAATCCTCAGCCAGTAGACACTCAGGAACTCTACTAGAGGCTAGCAATAGGTTTGCAGATGGGCCTGCAGATCCCTATGGCCCAACTGCTGGACGTGGCCTTTTCTGTGTTCAACAGTCAAGATCTAGAGGAAGATAGAAGGGTGGAAGAAAAGAGGCCAAAATTACAGCTGTCACAATTGGCAATGCTTTAAACACAGGCAAGTCATCTAAGGGAAAATGCAAAGAACTGAAAAAAAGGTTCCTGCTTTAAATGTAAGGAGACTGGACATTGGGCATGTGACTGTACCAAGCCACTGCCTGGGCCCTGCTCCAAGTGTCAGGTAGCTGACGTTCCTGACTCATGGCACTGGAGGATTAAATGTTCCTGCTCCCAAAGAGGGACTAGGCCAGCCAAAACCCTTGTCTCCCACTCTGGTAATGAGGACTAAAGTGGCCCGGGACAACCTGCAATGCCCTGTCCACAAACATTTAGGAACCCTGGGTGACCCTGGACATCATGGACAAAATTATGCTGTTTTAACTTCCTTCCCTAGAAAATTCTCTCTAGTTCTATAGCCATAATTGGAGTGAAAGGGGACCCTAGTCAAAGCTTCTTTACACCTTTCCTTGACATGTCAGTGTGAAGGTCAAACATTCCAAATATGGTTTTCTGGTGCTACTTGCCCACACAACAATCTGAAAAAATAAAAAGAGGGGCTTGCTAACTACAACTCCTAGAAGTAATCTATCATCACAGGCATGTCAGTGTCATTCATTGCAAAGGACACCAAAGAGACATGTTTAAAGTCTCTTTGGGAAATCAAAAGGCTGATAGGGAGTCAAGAAGGGCAACTCTGCAGCCCCTCAATACCCTAATCTTATTCCCAGTTCCTGAGGAACTATTCTGGTCCTTCCTCAAGGGACACAGTGACAAGCTACAAAATCTCTACATGGGAAATGATAACTCAAATATTCATGGGACTAAGAATCTACTCTGGTGGACCTATGGAAGATCTGAGGCTCCTCTTCAAAGAGCAAGACTCCAGTTCTGCTTTGAGGACAGATAAGTACAGTCACAATAAAGAGACACAAATGGCCTATCTAATATCCCTTTTTGCCTCCACAGGCTCTGAACAGGTTCACCATGTTCTCTTCCATGAAACAGGCAGCTCAACAATTCTCCAAATATAAACAATAACTCCTTTCTCATTGTTTTCTGACAGGCTTTTCTCAGCCCAGGCAGTGAGCCATATTATCCTAAGTTAGTAAGACAGTATATAATCCTCAATAGGTAGGGCCTACAGTCCCTTTCAACATAAAGTAGCTATATGAAGACAGAGACCTGCACTCCTTCAGTAACCCATTAAGAATTATGGCATTTATGTCTCCTAGGGAGAAATGAGGCAAAAGATTAGGGTGTGCAAAGTAGCTGGGGCAATTGGGTGTGACCTGTCAATTGTGGAGATTTGTTAACCATGGAGACTTAGGTGCAGACAAGCAGCTCCAAAGCCCTGCACCTTATACCAATCTTCTGGCAGGAGATTGGGTAGGTTTTTGATGGGACAGCCTGGATCTGATGTCAGAAAAAAGATATAAAAGATGGCAGCCATTGACTTCAACTCTACTGTGCTCTTATTCTTGTAGTAGCCCATCCTGTATGCAGAGCATATCTTCTCTTTTTCCTTCAGAGCATGTTTTCTTCTTGAGCACTTCTTTTGCCTTTCTTTTTCTCCTTCTTTTGGCCCAAATAAACATTAAACTTTCACATTCATTGATTGTTCTGCCCCATTCTTTGAACAGGACAGTAAGAGATGGGAAAGGACTGACTTGGTCACTACAATTTCAAAAATGGCATCCTAGGAAGAGACAATGAAGTAAACAACGTCAATAAGTCAAAAAGAATGAATACACCTGGCAGGATGAGCAGCTCAGCAAAACAGGAAAAAAAAGGAAATCAGCACCAGGAAAATAATGCAATGGTAGAAATAGGTCAATATCTCTCAGTAATAACTCTCAATGTGAATGGTCTCAATTCCCCAATGAAAAGTCCCACACTGACAGAATGGGTAAAGAAACAAAACTATGCCAGATGTGGTGGCACATGCCTGTGATCCCAAGACTTTGGAGGCTGAGGCAGGAGGGTTGCCACAGGTTCGAGGCCAGCCTGGGCTACATAGTGAGTTCAAGGCCAGCCTGAACTACACGGCAAGGCCCTGTCTCCAAAAAAAAAAAAAAAAAAAGAACTGCAAGGACAAGACTCTGCTGAAGGAGCTCCTAGGGAATGCCACAGGCAACAAAGGCAACAAAAATAAGGAAAATTAAGGCAAAAGGAAAATGAAGCTTCTGAAATCCATGACTACAGCAAATAGAAATCACAGCCTAACTTCCAGTCTGATGAACGCAGAACTGCCAGCAAAGTCCTATCTAATTCAAAGTACAAACAGCAAATAAATATATGAAAAAATGTTCAACATCACTGGTCATTTGAGAGAAGCAAATTAACAGACAACACTGAGATTCCATCTCAGTCCAGAAAGAATGGCTACTATCAATAAATCGACCAATAACAAATGCTGGTGAGGCTGTAGGGAAAAAGGAACCCTTCTCCACTGTTGGTGGAAGTAAATTGGTACAACCACTACGGAAATCAGTATGGAGATTACCCAAAAAACTAAAACTAGAGGCTCTATTTGATCCAGCTGTTCCCCTTATAGGTACCTGAAAGAGTTAAAAGCATCATACCACAGTGATATATAAATACCCATGTTTATAGAAGTACAATTTATAACAGCTAAATCTTGAAAACAGCCCATATGCCCGTCGACCGATGAATGGACAAAGAAAATGTGGTATTTATATGCAAAGAAGTTCTATTCTTTCATAAAGGATAAACTTGGGTCATTTTTTAGGTAAATGGATGCAGCTGGAGAACACAATTTTATTTTTATTTATTTTTTTTGTGGGTACCGGGGGTCGACCTCAGGACCTCGCACACCAGCAGGCGCCCGTGCCGCTGAGCGATATCACCGGCCCTTTTTTCGTATGTGGGTTCCAGTAGTCAAACTCGGGCCCTCGCGCTTGCCAGGCAGGTGCTTACACCACTGAGCCATCTCACCAGCCCCATGGAGATCACAATTTTAAGTGAAATAAATCAGACACACAAGATTAAATATCACATTGTTTCTCTTGTGTGAGAAACCCAAAGGGTAAGTAAAAAGCAAAATGGAGGATAGATATTGGGAAGTAGGAAGAACATGTTATAATGGGAAGGAGAACAAGGGAGAGTTGATGGGGAAGGGAAGGAAGGGAAAAGGGATTTTTAAAAAAGAGAATGGAAGGAAAAAATGGAAACAAACCCTGCATAAATGGGAAGGAGAAGAAGGTTCAAGGACGGGGAAAGGAATGGGAAAAAAGAATTAAGATATATTATGTACAGGTACAAATTCTGTATGATGAATGTGACCATTATGTATGATAAATATATACTAATAAGAAATTTTAAAAAGATTTTATATATATTCACACACATACATAATTAACATACAGTTATATAATCACTGTCTAAGAGCAACCACTGAGAACTATACAGCATAAATATACTTCTAACAATATAAATACTGAAAATTTGTTAGATATTTTTTGAAGTAACACATAAGCAGTCATGAAAACAAAGGGTAGATTCTAGTTCATTGAAAGGAAAGGTTTGTGCTAATATTGTTTGGACAAGATATCATGCCTATATCTTGTACTCTGAATAACTACTACGAAGACAACAATACACGATGTATTATTGTAACTCTTCTACTAACCTGTTTTGAAACTGTTTTATTGTTTTTATTTTTTTTCTCTTTAAAATTAAAAAAAAGAAAGAAAACAAAGAGGAAACACAGGGAAAAACAGGAAAACAAAATACTAAAGTGGCAGACTTAAGCATTAACATAACAATACTTGTTTCCAATGCAAATGATCTAAATATACTAATTTAGAAACACTGAAAGAATAGATAGAAACCAACTACAGGCATACATTTTCTGTAAGAAATTCACTTCAAGTACAATATACATACATTGAAAGTTAGGGGGTCGGTGAGATGGCTCAGCGGTGTAAGTGCCTGCCTGGCAAGTGCAAGGGCCCAAGTTCGACTCCCAGAACCCACATACGAAAAAAGGGCCAGTGATATCGCTCAGCAGCATGGGTGCCTGCTGGCGCGCGAGGTCCTGAGGTCGACCCCCGGTACCCACAAAAAAAAAAAAAAGAAAGTTAGATGGACAAAGTTTCATCATGCTGACATTAATTTTAAAAAGGCATGAGTAGGTATATACTATCAGATAAACCAGACACCACAGAAATCCAAATTACTAAAGTTAAAAGAGGACATAAATAATATAATGATATAAAGACCAATATATCATTTGTGGATGCACTAAATAAGATAGCTTCAAAACTGAACTAAAGGGAAAAATACATAAATCTACAATTTCATAGCCAGGTGTGGTGGGGCATACCTGTAATCCCAGCACTCGAGAGGCTGATACAGGAGGATCACTGCGAATTCAAGGCCATCCTGGACTACACAGTGAGTTCAAGGCCAGCCTGACTTACACAGTGAGACCCTTTCTCAAAAAACCAAAAAAGGAAAACAGAAACAAAAAACCAAAAAAAAAAACTAAACTTTCACATAGAATTTCAATACCCTACTCAAAAATTGATAGAACCTCTAGATGAAAAAGTATCAAATATATAGAACTGAAGTACAGACTATTATCTCTCATGAATTTAAGATTCAAAAAATACTCAATAGTGGCACACTCCTGTAATCCCAGCACTCGGGAGGCTGAGGCAGTAGGATCGCTGCGAACACGAGGCCAACCTGGGCTACATAGTGAGTTCAAACCCAGCCTGAACTGCATAGAGAAAGCCTGTCTCAAAAAGACAATAATAATAATAATAATAATAATATAATAATTATAAAAACAAAAACAAAAACTCCTCAACAAAGTATTAGTAAGTTAAATCCAACAATGTATATAAAGAATTACATACCAAAACCAAATGAAATTATTCTAAGAATGCAAGGGTGTTTTAATATGTGAAGTCAATGTAACCCACAAATACGTCAACAGGTTAAAAAAATCATATGTTCATATGAAATAATGCAAAAAAAAGGCACTCGAAAAAGGCAACATCTATTCACAATAAAAATTTGCACTGAGGATTGAGGGCTGTCACTTAGCAGTAGAGCACTTAACTAGTATGCACAAGGCCCTTATTTCAATCACTAGCACTGCAAAATATAAAAGACGAAGAAAAAAATTCTCAAGGAGACAGAAATAGGGGGAAACTACCTCAACAAAAATAATCTATGAAAAATTTATAACTAACATTATACCAACTGATGAAAGACTTGATATTTGCCACTAAGACTGAGAATAAAGAAGGATTCACTCTCGCTACTCTTATTCAGTGCATAGTAGACATTCTAATCCGTACAATATGAGAAAAGTGAGAAATAAAAGGCATACAAATTAGAAAAGAAGAAATAAAGCCATGCCTATAATCTCAGCAATTCGGGAGCCTTACTAAGGAAGACTGCAAATCTGAGGCCAGAATGGATTAGTTAGCAAGACTCTGTCTCAAAATAAAATTTTAGAACAGCTGGTGATGTAGTTCAGTGGTAGAGGACTTCCTTACCATGCACAGGGCCCTGGATTCAATCTTCAGTAACAGAGAAAAAGGAAAAGGAAAGGGAGAAATGTAAAAGAAAAGAAGCCATAAAATTGTCTCTAGACGATCAATTACGTGATTGTCTACATAAAAAAGTCCCAAGATTTCTAGAAAAAAAACAAAACAACAAACAAAAAAACCCTCTCCTGTAACTAATAAGTTCAGTATGGTCACAGAATTCAAGATCAGCACACACATACACACACATGCGTGCACACACACACACACACACACTAATCAAAATATAATATGAAAACTGACATAAAAATACATTCCTTCCAAGGAAAATTAAATACTTGGGTATAAAACTAACAGAAGATGTTCAATATCTATATATTGGAAATTATAAAATGCTGATGAAAGAAATCAAAGACAATGTAAAAAATGGAAAGATATATAATATTCATAGATTTAAAAATCCAACATAGTAAAGATGTCAATTCTCCCCAATTTTATATATAGGATTAGTGAAATTTCTATCAAAATGTCAGCAAGGTTTTCTTAGACATAGACAAGCTTTTTCTAAATTTTATCTGTAAAGATAGAAGTCTTAGAATAGCTAGAACAATCTTAAAAAAGAACGAAGTGGGAAAAATCACTCTATCCAGTATTAAAGCTGTCTATAGAGCCACAGTAATCAAGAGTGTGTAATTAACAAAGGGATAGACACATAAATTAATCAAAGAAAATACAGAAGCCAGAAGACCTACACAAATATGCCAAGTGATATTTTTATAAAAGTGTTAAAGCAATTGAATGAAAGGAAAGGTAGTCTTTTTAACAAATGTTGCTAGAGAAAGTAGAATCATCTTATAGGCAAGAAAATCTAAAGAAAACCTCTCATTTTAGACCATATACAAAAATTAACAAAAATCACAGACTTAAACAAAAACTTTAAAAGAATAAAACCTTTAGAAAAAAATAGGAGAAAATTTCCAGGATCTAAAGCTAGGTAAAGCATTCTTAGACCTCTCACCAAAAACATTATCAGCTAGGCATGCAGCACTCTGGGAAGCTGAGGCAGGAGGATCACAAGTTCAAGCCCAGCCTGGGAAACTCAGGGACTTAGTGCAACCCTGTCTGATAAATCTCAGTGCAAAGTCCTGGGTTCAATCCTCAGTACTGCAAGTAACTAACCAAGTAAATAAATAAGTAAATAAATAAAAGCACAATAAAGAGAAAGAAAAACTGGACCTTATCAAAATTTGAAACTACTTCTTAATTTCCTGAAAAGTATGTATGTTTATATAAGGCAAAAATTATTACATTGCATTAGGTGGTGTATATTGTATGTAGAAGCAATATATAATAATCATAGCTTAAAGCCTAGAAGGAATAACTGGTTGCATGGTTCTTATATTTTATGATACAATAAATACAATTTTAAATCTATATAGAAAATGAGAAGAGAATAAGAATGCAAATTAAAATGCACTATATAGAGCATTAAGAATGTAAATTAAAATTCACGTTAAAATCCTCAGATATACTAAGAAGGTGTTATGGATATAGTGTATTCAGTATCTTGGTTATGGCATATATCTATCAATTATTGAACTGCATATGCTAAACATATGTAGTTTTATTTATACATATTATATGTAAATAAAGTTGTTTAAAAGTAGAAAAGAGGGCTGGTGAGATGGCTCAGCGGCGTAAGCGCCTGCCTGGCAAGCGCGAGGGCCCGAGTTCAACTCCCGGAACCCACATACGAAAAAAGGGCCGGTGATATCGCTCAGCGGCACGGGCGCCTGCTGGCGCGCGAGGTCCTGAGGTGAACCCCCAGTACCCACAAAAAAAAAAAAAAGTAGAAAAGAGCCAGCATGGTAATGTATACCTCTGGGAGGCTAAGGCAAGAGGACTGCAAGTCCAAGCCCAGCCTAGGAAACTAAGCAACTTGGCAACACCATATCTGAAAATAAAAAATAAGAAAATGCTTAGAATGTAGCTTAATGTGAAGGCCCCAGATTCAATCCCTGGTACTAAAGGGAAAAAATAAGTGGAGAAGACCCACAGGTAACAGCATGGTTCCTCATTCAGGGTAGCAGCCACCCATACCATACCTTTCTAATGAAAATATGTACTTTAGCATAATGGGTAGCCTGCTCTGTGTATCAGTAGCTGCCCTGGGGGAATACGAGAAGCAATCTTTGTGTTCATCCACTTGGTATGATGAACTGCAAGGTATGCGCACATGTGTCAAAGAGTAAACAGGTGTGTTTTACCGATATTATGCGCCATGTTACATTTTTGTATATTTATAATTTTTTATTAAATGTTTTCTTTTGATTTGTCTTGTAGAATAACCACAATTCAGTACAATATCACATGAAAATCTGCTTTTACAACTTTGGGAGGAGGTTGACTTGGCTACTGATGATAACTTGGATCACGTATGCCAAAGAAGTTAACAAGATATGACAGAAAAGCACAGAATGAAGACCTTGATTCAGATGAGGAAGAAAACAGTAATGTAGATAAATATTTGACCTTATTTATCAAATAAGGTGGTTGTACCAGTCTACACTCCCACCAACAGTGGAGAAGGGTTCCTTTTTCCCCACAGCCCCACCAGCATTTCTTATTGGTTGATTTCTTGATGATAGCCATTCTTTCTGGAGTGAGATGGAATCTCAGTGTTGTTTTAATTTGCATTTCTCGAATGATCAATGACCTTGAACATTTTTTCACATATTTATTTACCATTTGTATTTCTTCATCTAAGAAGTACGTATTCATCTCAGATGCCCATTTTTGGATTGGGTCTTTGAATTTGGGGGGCCTGATTTTTTTTTATTCTTACATGTTCTAGATAGAAGTCCTGCATCTGAGGGACAATTGGCTAAAATTTTTTCCCACTCTGTGGGCTATCTTTTCACTCTGTTGGTGATTTTGTTTGCTGTGCAAAAAGCTTTTTAACAGGATGAGATCCCAGTGGTTGCAAAAAACTAGGACTGGATGTCCCATTCGACCCAGCTATTCCCCTTCTGGGTATTTCCCCAGAAGAATTAAAAACATCATACAAAAGTGATATATGTGCACCCATGTTTATAGCAGCACAATTTGTAGTAGCTAAATCTTGGAAACAACCCAAATGCCCATCAACCAAGGAATGGAAAAAAATGATGTATTTTTATATAATGGAGTACTACTCAGCTATAAAGAAGGATAAATCCGAGGCTTTTTAAGGTAAATGGATGCAACTTGAGACCACACTCATAAGTTAAATAAATCAGACTCACATGTGTAAAAATTGTATTACTTCCCTAGTATAAAAAAATGAAAGAATAAATAAGATCCAAAATGTACAATAGATACTGTGAAAGTGAAAGGGGAAGAAACTGCCCAAAACGAAAGAACAACTGGGATGGGGTAAAAGAGAAAAGAAATACACACACACACACACACACACACACACGATAATTATACTAGTAATCTCAATTAGTTCATTGAAAAGAATGGTTTGTGCTTACATTGTTTGATCAATTTTTCATGCCTATATCTTGTAATCTGAGCAACTACTTTGAAGATAAAAATATACAATATATTAACCATTGTTAATCTCCTATTATCTTGTTTTGAAATTCCATATCATCGTTTTTATTGTTTTTTCTTTTTAAAATAAAAAAAGCTACAAAATGATCATGTATACCTGAATGATTTAACGTTAGAACTAGGTCAGAAATTGTTATTAGGTTCTTGCCAGGAGTGAAACCTATTGGGAGGAATGCCAACACTGAGATTCAGTGTTGGAAACTGTAACGGACAATATGCTACAAGATGTTTTGAAATACACTAATAATGAAATACAAGTAAATCATTCTACATGCATCAATAGTAATACAGTGGACCCTTAAGTGATGACTGGCCTGATATATGAACAACTTGGGTTATGACCAGAATTTTAGTTTTAACTTACAACCAAAGTCATGAGTTATGACCCAAACGCCAGCCGCTTGTGCTTTGAGATGGTCTCAGATACAGATATAACCCTTAAAGAGTTCTAGAAGGAACATTATAACATCCTTTCCTGTATAGGGTTAATTGAGAAATCCTAAGCCAATGTCTCTCTAAGGACACTGAGATCTGCCTGAATACTGGAGAAAGACTTTGAAGGCTGTGTAGAGGAGCCTGAGCCTTCAATTGACAACTTGAGTTACAACCAGCACGTGGGAATGACTAAATTTCTAAGTCAAGGGTCCACTGTACTCAAAAATATATTTATCATGACACTTCACTATCTGAACTAAAAGCCTTCATAGGACCTTATCATTCTAATCATCAGAATCTAAAGGATTTATGGAGAAGTCACGGATGTGGTGTTGAGGTTTTTAGGACAATAATGACACTCAAGAAATTTGGTTTCCTTCGAAACTCTATGTTTTAGTGACAAAAAGACCTACCAGGGAAGAAAAAAAATCCAACAATTTGGCTGCTATTCACTCATTTCTGGAAAGCTCTGTTTCAAACCATCAAGCAAATTATATAATCTGAATATATGACAGTTGATGAACAACTTGTATCATTTCGTGGTTCTTGAAGCTTTTGGCAATATATGCCAAGCAAACCTTCTAAATATAGTATAAAAAATGTATGCCCTGGTAGATGTGAAGACATTTTACACCTTGAATTTAGAAATTTATCCTGGAACTCAGCCACCTCATCTTTATTCATGCAGTAATTAACTGTATGCCACTGTGAACAGACTTGTTGCACCAATTTCAAAATGTAACCCAAATGTCACACTTGACAACTGGTTCACTAGTTACCCACTGTTTCCTTTGCTAAAAGAACACCAGTTGACACACACACAGGAACTATTCCCAAGAACAAAGCTGAGAATCCTGAAAAAATGTTGCAAGTTCACAATAGAGAAATATATAGTACAATCTCCAGATTTCAGAAAGACATAACATTGGCCTCCTATAGACTGATAGTGAGGCCAGGCGTGGCGGTGCATGTATGTCATCCCAGCACTTGGGAGGCCTGGGCAGAAGGATCCTGTGAATTTAAGGTCAGATGGTGCTATATAGTTCAAGGCTAGCCTGGACTAAGTAGCAAGACCCTGTCTCAAAACAAAGAAACAGGGCCAGTGAGATGGCTCAGCGGCGTAAGCGCCTGCCTTGCAAGCGCGAGGGCCCGAGTTCGACTCCCGGATCCCACATACGAAAAAGGGGCCGGTGATATCGCTCAGCGGCACGGGTGCCTGTTGGTGCGCGAGGTCCTGAGGTCGACCCCCGGCACCCACAAAAAAAAAAAAAAAACAAAAACAAAGAAACAAACAATAAAAGATTGATAGTGAATCTTCAACATGAATGAAGCCACAAATGGTCCCATTTTACAACAAAATGAAAGGCAGAGTAGATGTTGTTGAGGAGCAACTATGATGTCACTCCAAACTACATGGTTGTGTTTTAATCCTAAACATGTCAGGCATAAATAGTTTCACAGTTTACAAAGAAAATAACAAGTGTAAAATATCACAGAAATTTTCTTATGGGATTGGAACTAGAATTGATAAATGATCAATTACAACAGAGGAAGAAGAATAATATGTATCTGCCCAAAGAGGCAGATACAAAAGAATCCTTTTGCAGAGACAAAATAATTCTGGGGCAGACCAGTGAACAGACAGGCAAAATATCACAAGAACCTCCTAAGAAAACAAGACCAGCAAGATGAAAAGTATGTCCTACCAAAGAAGACAGGAAAACAAAACACATATGCTGTCAGTATAAGTGAGACTTGTGTATGGAACATGCTGCTGCCGTGTGTGAAGACTGCTTTAGTTGTGGTGACTGAAGCAAAGATTATTTCTGTGGTAGAGTTTTGTTTGTATCTATATTATAGACAGATAAATTAGGTAGAAATATTATAGGCAGTCAGACAGGGGTGGGCCCTCGAGGGAGTCAGCTGCAAAACATGAGAACACAAAACTGTGACTGGAGGTGCATCTGAAGATTAAAGTCACAACGGCCATACTTCCCTAAGGAAGGAACCTTGAGATTATTGGGGCAGGAGGATCCTCAAAACTGCCCTTTTGAGATTTCCTGTGTAAATAAACCATTATCTTATTAGCGGTGGGCCATCCTCTCCCACCCACTAAGACTAAGACTAAGACAACTAAGACTACTAAGACTAAAGACAAGACTAAGACTATAGATTATCGACCATGGTTAATGATGTCATCCATGTGCCCTTGCTACTACTGGATCAATATTAGTCAAGTGGCTATACTTGTAATCTTATTGATTGATCATAATTTTGTCCCACATTACACCCACCTCGTGATTTTGCTCTATAAAACTTCCTTTGAGAAGTGGGCTCCTTAGCAACCAATTCAGGACCCTTTCTGTCTCTCGGGAGCTATTTCTATTCCCCAATCCTTTTCCCCATTCCTATTCCCCATTTCTTTTCCCCAATAAATTTTCCTACTCTTAACCTCCGTTACCCTCCTTAGAATTCACTCTTTGACTTCGGAGAACACAAACTCAGTGTATCTGATATCTAGCATTCCCCCTATATCATTTTCATTGTAGTTCACATAGGAATTTATATCTGCTGTTATTTTTTAGATCCTGTAAGTGGGTAAACAGTTGATGTTGAAAATGTTGATGTTTAAACACTCATTACATATTAAAAATTTAATATTTTATTTTCCTGTTAAGTACACACTGTTTAATAAAATGCATAAAATTAATAATTTATCAATAGAAATATTTCTAAAAAATAAGTGTGGGTGTTATACATCCCCCATAATGTGCCTTTCAAAAAATTTGCGGTGATGCCCCTGGCTACTGGTGAATGACTGAAAGCCTTGCCAATAAGTTCAGGTTCAACACAAGGATATTTGTTCATGCCTACTGCTCACAATTATACTAGAAGTTCCAATAAAAGCAGTTAGGAAGAAAAGAAACAAATGATATCCAAATTACAAAGAAAAAATTAAAACTATCTCAAGACTCAGATGACATGATATTATTATACAAAACCTTAACAACTCCACAAAAATATTATTAGAGATAACACACAAATTGAGCAAATTTTGAGGGTACAAGAACAACAAATAAAGGCAGTTGTATTTGTATATTTAAGCAATAAGCAAAAAGATGGCAAGTTAAAGGCCAGCCTGGGCAACTTAGCAAGACTCTTATCTGTTATGGCTTCTATCTAATGTCCCCCCAAAGCCTCATGAGGTCATAGGTGGGGCTTTTCAGAGGTGGCTGGATCTAGAATGTGTGATGCTGGGATTGATTCATGGTGTGATGCTAGGATTAAGGGTGCCTCACCCTGTGTGTGAGTGCTACCACTGTAAGGGCAGGCTGCCTGGATAGAATACAGGGGATAAAGAGGGCTGTTGTTGCTTGCTGCTTGCTACTTTACTGCTTTGCTGCCTTTCTACCTTCTGCCTGCCATGAACTGTTTCTCCTCTGCAATGCTCCTCTGCCATGCCACCCTGCCTTGGAACCAGGCAAACATGAACTGAAACATCTACAAACCATGACCTACAATTAGCCTTTACTCCTTTAACTTTGGGTTTTGGGTATTTTGTCTCAGCAAAGAGAAAAGTAACTAAGACACTGTCTTAAAAAAAATTTTTTTTTTGGTCAGGTATGGTGGCACACACCTGTAATCTCAGCACTTGGGTAGCTGAAACAGGAAGACTGCTGCAAGTTTGAGGCCAGCCTAGACTATATAGTCAGTTCAAGGCCAGCCTGAACTGCACAGTGAGACTCTGTCTCCAAAAAACATTGAAATTAAAATTTAAAAAACAAAAATATAAAACAACTTTTTAAAAAAGGGCTGGGGATGTGGCTCAGTGTACAGGCCCTGGATTCAATCCCTACTACCAAAAAAAAAAAAAAATACAAAAACCAGCAAATACATGAAAAAGTGCTTAACACCACACTAGGGAAAGAAAAATTACAGACACAATGAGATACCATTACACACCCATCAGAACACCTAAAATTTAAAAACCACCACCAAATTTCTTATATATTGCTAGTGTTAGTATAAAACAATTTAGCCAATTTAGAAAAATGGCAACCTCTTAAACGGATAAAAATCACATACGCTATGACCCAGCAATTCTACTCTTAGCTATTATCCAAAAGAAATGAAAATATGTCCACAAAAAGATTTATATAGAAATATTCAGACCAGTTTTATTCATATAGCCAAAAACTAGAAACCACTTAGGCATTTATTAGTAATAGGACAGATAAACACATTTCATGTATTCATAAAATGGAACATTAAGCTGGGGTTGGTGGTGCATGCCTGTAATCCTACTCTGGGAGGCTGAGTCAGGAGGACCACAAGTCCCTGGCCTGGGCAACTTATGAGCTTAGTGAGACCCTGTTTCAAAATAAAAAATAAAAAGAACTGGGAATATAGCTCAGTGTAAAATCCCTGAGTTCAATCCCCAGTACTGTAAAAATAAACAAAACTCAATACATCCTTCAGTAAAAGAGCTACTGATGCATACAACATGGCTCAATCTCAAAAACATGTTCAATGAGAGAAGGCTTACATAAGAGTATATGAGTCTATTGATGTGTTTAGAATATGCAAAGGTAACCTATGGTTTAAAAAAATCAACAGTAATTGAAAAGACATGCTCTAAGGAAGATTAACTAGGGAGGAGCACAAGGGAACTTTCTGGAGTAATAGCAATCAGATAAGCAAGCTACAGCCTCAAGAACACAGCTGAGTATGTAACAGAGATTATATAAACTCCAAAAACCTAAAATCCTTACTGTGTAGCCCTTTATAAAAAAGTTTGTCAACGACTATGCTATATCTTGATAATGGTTTGGGAAGTACAGGTAGTACAAGCATTTGTCATAATCCAGTGAATTATCTGTGCATCTAATGCAGATAAATTTAAACAAAAAATATAAGGAAACACTGAGTTCTAGAAAAGGGTATGTCTGCTGAACTATTTACAGTTGAAGAATAATGATGTTAGCAACTTTAACTTTGAAACAGATCAGAAAAGATGGATTAATAAAGGGATAAAGGAGTGAATAGATAATATGTGATAGAACAAATATAGCAAAAGTGCAGAATCTAGGTGATAGGTACAATATAAAGGTGTTTATGCCATAATATCCTTCAACTATTTCATAGTTTTGACATTTTTAAAAAATAAGATGTTGGGGGAAAACATTAATTAGGTAAGGAAAATATGTAGTGCTATTGAAATATACAATGAATGTTTAAATTTTAAAAATTTATTACAGTAAAAGAGACATTATCCCCCCCAATACTCCGCTCTCACTTCAAACACTTATACAATTATTTTTGCCACTTTCTGAAGCAGTTCTGGAAGTCATCTTTTGTGAGTTATCTTTACAAGTTGTGATCAAATATACGGTGAATGCTGCTGCCAAGTGCCATCCAACAGAAAGGCAAGCAGGTTCATAAAAACATTACCATGTGTATTATCTACCTTACTCACCGTATCTGGTACCATGTGACTTCTGGCTCTTCCCCAAAGTCAAAAAGGTAAACATTTTGAATTAATTTAGGACATCGAGGCAGCCACAACAGCGCAACTAAAGAATCTCACAAAAAAGAACTTCAAGTGCTTCAGGAAGTGGCAAGAACAATGCGGTAATTGTTTTCAAAGCAAGAGGAAGTATTTTGAGCGGGGACTAATGGCAATGTGTTTTTTACTGCAATAAATTTAAACATTTTTAACATTCACTGTATTTTTCAATCATACCGTATATATAACACATGTAATCTGCCCAAAGAAATGATTATTCCAAGCCAAAATGCTTTTTGCAACTCTTTATTCTAAAGAAATCAATTCTGGAACAGCATGTACTTGTTGAAAGAAACTTTAGCTGCAAAGATATTTACCTTTTCTCAGTCCTGTTAAGAGTTGGCATGTACATATCAAAGTTCGATATAATTTATGCCCTTTATGAAGAGGAATTTTTATAAAACATATAAATGATAAGATCAATTTGTTTGGAATAATAATATATCATCACTAAAAAATAACACTAAACGGAACACACACCTTTTATCTATAGACCTCAAAGCCAATCAGTCTTTCAGATATATCTAAAGCAGAGCAGAACAGCAAAAAAGAGAATAAATCAGATCCTCCATTCTTTTGTTTTATTTTTTGTGTGTGTGGGTACTGGGGGTCGACCTCAGGACCTTGCGCGCCAGCAGGCGCCCATGCCGCTGAGCGATATCACCGGCCCTTTTTTTTCATATGTGGGTTCCGGGAGTTGAACTTGGGCCCTCGCGCTTGCCAGGCAGGCGCTTACGCCGCTGAGCCATCTCACCGGCCCAGATCCTCCATTCTTTCCTTTAATTAATTCAATCAATCCTGAGTTAACTAAATCTCAATGAAGTAATCATATCCTTTTTCTCCAATTCTGGCAGGAAGGATAACTACCTTAGAAAGGGGCTGGGCAGTCTTCCGTATGACATTGGGAAAGTTACCTAACCTCTCTGAACCTCCACTTTCTCACCTGTAAAGCATAAATAATAATAGGACTTCTAGGGCTATTATTAATACCTTTAAAATAGTGTTTAGGAGACTGGGTATAGTTCAGTAACAGAGTCCTCACCTAACATGCACAAGGCCCTGGGTTCAATCCTTAGCACCACAAAAAAAAAAAAGAATGTTTGGCACATAAGAATCACATGATAGTATTACTACCTCACAAAAGCAAGTGCTTTATATATAAATGTAGATTAAAAGAACCACAGACTCCTAATATTTGAGGACCAAAAGATCTTGGAATGCTACACTAACCTTCTTGTTGCTCTTCAAATATGCCATACATACTCCTCCCTTAGGGTCATTGTACCCATTAGTCCCTCTAAATGGAATTTTTATTGCTGACTCCTTCATCTGCTTGCAGTGTTTGCTCAAATGTCACTTTACCAATGATACCTACCCTTCTTTAATATTGCAACTATTTTGTTTTACTTTTGCTTTACATTCTTCCCAGAGTACTTTGTACAGTATTATATAAATTAATTTTTATAATTGTTACTACCTGGGTTACTGCCCAATGACATAAGGGATTCTTTTTTTTTTATGTGGGTACTGGGAGTCGAACTCAGGACCTTGCGCTTGCCAGCAGGCGCTTGTGCCTCTGAACAATATCATTGGCCGGCCCTTTTTTTCCTTTATGTGGGTACTGGAAGTCGAACTCAGGACCTCGTGCTTGCCAGGCAGGAGTTTATGGCGCTGAGTTATCTCACTGGCCCCAAGGGATTCTCATATTTTGTTCACTGATACTGCCCAAGTAGGTACTCAAATACTTTGGATTTTAATCATAATCTAGTCTACTCCCTTCATTTTACAGATAAGAAATTTTAGAAGTAACTTGAATCAAGGTTACTCATGGGTAAGAAACTGAGCGAATAACAAAAATTGTGACTCTCAGTCCAATGTTCTTTTAACTATAGCTCGCTATCTCTCTGATCCTAGAACATTACCAAAAAAAATCATAATCACCCACATTTTCCTCCAGGAGGATTTACCTTTGGAATTTCTTGTCCTTGCAAATGCTGCTGTATCTGAAATACACAAATGCTCTGACAGGCAGTGGAAACTTGTACTGCAATACTAAGTGTTAGAAGATAAAGATAAAATGGCTGACTCGGAAGGACTATCCCAGAGTTTTGATGCAGGGTCTGCTATTGTAATTCCGCTTCTGATGACCCAGACACGGGTGCTAAGCTCAAAAATGACTGCCACTGTGGCTGGCCAGCAGACTCGATGCATGCTAACTGGTGCTGTGCTATTTTTTTCCTGTAGGGAAATGTTTGACTACATCTAATGACTGAAGCACTTGAGACTGCTCTAAAAGTTGTATTACAGGGCCGGTGAGATGGCTCAGCGGCTTAAGTGCCTGCCTGGCAAGCGCGAGGGCCCCAGTTCAACTCCCAGAACCCACATACGAAAAAAGGGCTGGTGATATCGCTCAGCGGCACAGGCACCTCCTGGCGTGCAAGGTCCTGAGGTCGACCCCCAGTACCCACAAAAAAAAAAAAAAGCTGTATTACATACTGTGGTCCCATTGCCACAGGTTGCAACTGTTCTTGTAAAGGAGCTATAATCTCGACCATGTTTAGAAAAGTCTTTA
Source organism: Erethizon dorsatum (assembly GCA_028451465.1). Lineage (NCBI taxonomy): Eukaryota > Metazoa > Chordata > Mammalia > Rodentia > Erethizontidae > Erethizon > Erethizon dorsatum. Next base: position 45,774,942 of record CM051842.1, read on the forward strand.
GAATATATGGTAATAGCTGAACTTGGTTAGCTGTGAAAGATTGCTGTTGATTTATGGAACCTTCTTGAGTAGACAAGTGATAGGTTTTCTGTACTTGTGTATGAGACGAATGACTCATCTGATGATACAGAATGAAAGCTGAGTGAGAAACCTGACTTGAGGTTAGATGTACAGTAATTGGGAAAGCTACGCTGAAAAATGAAGAAGCTGGATCTGGGCCTGAAAATGGGTCTGCTCGGTGAAGGACAACTGCCCAGGGTGCTGAAGTTGTCTTCTCCTTTCTGAGATTTGCTACTAGTTGACTGGGTCTGAGTTTTTAGCTCTTTGTGTCCAAAACCAACATCTACCTGGGATGGATCCACTAAATGTTGAGTACTAAATAAAGGTGCAGTAGAATGAATCTGTGTTAAATACATGTTTTGCTCCAGTGTTAAAGAAATGCTACCTTCGGACTGTGTTAAATAAGCTTGTTGTTTAGAAGTCCTTGCTACATAAGGTGGTACAGAGTATAATTTCTGATCTGCAGAGTTTGTAATGGATACTTGCTTGCTATCAAGAAGGTTTACTGTACAGTACATAATTGCTGAGTTATGAAGGTTGCCTGTTCAATTGTCCGAATGGTATAAGCAGTTTTTCCTGAGAAAGAAACATTTGCAAGAGGCAGTGACTAATAGACTGTTCCACAGATTGCACACGGTAAGCTGCCTGGTGTGGAAAAGGTGAGTGAGTGGGAGACTGCACTAGATAAGCAGGCTGCCCTTGGGCCAATGTCAAATAAGAGCACGGTACTGCAAGTGGGATAAGAAGTCTGCATGGAATTGGCCAGCTGTGATCCCAGTGGTTGTACAGTGTAAAGTGGATGTTCCAGGGCTGGAAGTGAATAAATATGCTGTGCTGGAGCTTGGATTGGGTAAGTTGGCTGTGGTAAGTAAGAAGTTTGTTTCTGGTGTTGTATCACAAAGGGTAACTGCTCAGGAGCCTTCATAGGGGAAGGTAGTAGTTCTGTAGGTGGCCCTGGATAAATGTGTTTCACAGAGTAAGATGGCTGCTCCAGGGGCTAAATCACACTTCCAATACCAGCCTTCAGCTGCTGCTGACTTGCAAGAGCATCGGGCTCTTGCAAAATACAATCCTGCTCAACATTTTTCTGTGAAAATGCCATAATCTTATGTTGTAAAAATGCAGTTAATGGCTGCTGCTGAATAGAGGCTTGGAAACAAGACTCCTTCAAATGCATCATCTACCTTTGTGGTACTGAAGAAGCTGGAGTTCTAGACTTCTGATGTACCACTGGGTATGGCTGTGATAATAAATGTATCTTTTGTGAAGGCCGATGGTCCCCAAATGCCTCCCAATGAAATCAGAAAGGACCTGAGCTGCACCAGCAGCATTCTGTGCACTGCTCGTATATTGAGCAGAATAATGATTGAACAAAGCTTGAGAGTAATTAACCAGTAAGAAACTTGAACTCAGATTGGCATCTGGTGCTTCGGACAATGCCTGATTCCCAATTCTGGGACTCAAGTTGTTGGATGCAGGAAACTCATCTATGAAGCAGGAAATATTTGAGGAGAAACTACAGGAATTGTAGTATGGAATTCCAATAACTGACACGTCTAAAGTCATGGGTTGGGCTGAAGTTTGTTCATCTGCTCCAGGGGCCAGCTGCAGTTCCTGGTGTGGTAGAAGGAAAATTCAAATTATAAATGCATATGCCATGCCTGTTTTAATAGAATTTTTCCAGGAAGGTTGATAAAATAATGTTATATTCTAAAAATTTCAAGTTATCAAAAAGATGCTAGAGATATAGTATTAGTTTCATAAAAATCCTAATATAGGGCCGGTGAGATGGCTCAGCAGCATAAGCGCCTGCCTGGCAAGCGTGAGGACCCGAGTTCGACTCCTGGAACCCACATACGAAAAAAGGGCCGGTGATGTCGCTCAGTGGCACGGGCGCCTGCTGGCGCGCGAGGTCCTGAGGTCAACCCCCGGTACCCACCAAAAAAAAGAAAACCATAAAAATCCTAATATAAGTAAATACTAGTTGAATATACAAAGGGGCTAAGGCCAGTCCCAGAAATATAACTGCTCATGGCTTCTCATTTATTGTGCTTACCACATAATTCATTCAAACCCGGGCAGAGATTCAGAGTAATTGAATCTGACTGTTGAGGGCCATTCTATATAATTTTGGGGGAAAAATCATTTCATAATTAAATTGTGATTAGGGCTTGTTTGAGGCCTAGTATCTTGCCATGTGAGCTGGCTATGGTATGCAGAAACATAACTCCTTATGCCTCCGGTCGCAGTTCAAACCTCAATGGTCCCAAGATGCTGTGATGCTGCTGGGCAAGATTACATCAGCTGAAGACATCCTAGTTCCTTTAGAACCAAGTAGTAATTTTTAAAAAAGGGTTTCACCTGGGGGAAAAGACAAACTTCTTATTAACCTGCCATCTCTCCCTACCATCCTCATCAACGTAAGATCCTTATTAGCTTAAGATATCCCCACCCTCTGAGTCATCAGAACTGATCCTCATCAAAATAAGATCCTCATTATCATAAAAGTACTGCTGCCCTCTGAGTCATCCAATAATCCCATCATTATTTTCCTCAATGTAAATGTGATCAATATATACCAAGGTTCTGGCTGCCTTGCAGCCTTTTGCTCCCTATGAACAACTGGCCATCCCAGATCCTTGTTGCATTACCATTTGTCTCTTGCTCTTTCTTTCTGCCATGTGCCATAACACCTTGTAGGAGAATGGTGTCTGCTGTAGGGGTGCCTAATATCTGACACCTTCACATACCAGGTAGTGGAATTCCAAAGAGAAAATACAAAGGATTTCAATATGATAGCTATCATGAGTGCAAATGCTCTCTCAAGAAGAGAGGAGAGAGAAATAAATATGGGTTAGCTGTAACAATTTCTAGAGCTTGGGCCACCATGTTCATAAAAAAGACCCAGACAGTCAATGTGCTTGCTTATGTGGGTTTTATATAGTACATGCAAGGGCAGGCTACAAAAAATAATATGTATGTAATATGCACATATATCTATAAACAAAATTATATATTTATACATAGAAAAAAGAGAAATCTAGAAGCTATCTTCTAGAAGTTGTTCTAGATAGAGGGACAACAGGTGATTTCCAGTTTCTTCCTTATAACTTTATGGGCTCTATTTTTAAGCAAGCAAACAACACCTTTACAGTAATTTTTAGAAGGTGATAGTTGTTAAGTTTGTTGCTTAACTGGAAATGAATATATACCAATCTCTTAAAAGAAACATGTACCAGCTATTGGCTAACTAGAGAATACCCAGGAACTTAGACCATCTTATTCCCAGAGCGCAAAAGCACATGAAGGGAATTGTGGCGGCAAGGGGATAAACAGGGTGAAGGCAAAGAAAAGGCCAACCATGTGTCAAGAGTCTATAATCTAGGCAACCAGAATGTAGCCTGGATATATGACCTCACACAAAGACTATTTACTCATTTTCAGAAATGAATAATGCTGACTTTACAAGTCTAAAAGACAAAAATTCTTCTTATTTTTCCTACAGAAATAAACCTGAACCAAAAACAAGACAAGAATGTAAATGAATGTGCTGGAAATTATTAAAGACTATGAAATACTATTTCTGATTAAGTGCAACACATATTCTTCCACATTCAAACCAGGCTGGAAAAGAACAAATTACTATTACCAAGAAGAGAGCAGAGTCCTAAATAAATCTTTTGTCCATAAACTCAGTTTTCTATTGCTTCTTCAGTTATATAAGCAGTGTTTCAAGATTCTAACTATACAATGTTAGGTATATCTTCAAATAAATATCTTGGGTGAAAGAAAACATAAACAACTTTTAGCTTTCAGTAACTTTTATCTAAACTATGATGAATTTATGAAAGAGAATCATTGCTTCTCAGAAAAATCTAGGCAGGATTAATTAGTTTAAATGAATATAGAGCCTCTAAAAATGTGTCCTACCTTTATCTGTGAGACCTTCTGGACAGTTAATGGGGAAACTTGGGGCTGTGAAACAACTGTAGGTCCAAGGACATGTACAGGCAAAACAGTGGACTGACCTTGAACCACAGGCAAAATCTGGGGCTGAGTCAGCTGTGGCTGCAACTATTAAATAAGATAAAAAGATTAAAGGTAAATTCTCCCATTTATGGCAAATATACTTTTTTTTTGAGACAGGGTCTCACTATGTAGTTCAGGCTAGCTTTGAACTCACTATGTAGCCCAGGCTAGCCTTGAACTCACGGCAATCCTCCTGCCTCAGCCTCCCAAGTGCTGGGATTACAGGCGTGTGCCACCATGCCCGGCTAATATACTATTATATACTTAAAATATAATAGTTCTCCTCACCCCTGAAATTTGCTGGCAATGTCCTACTAGTTGCTGGGATGGATAAATTTGCCCTGGAACATTTATGTCGACTTGCAGGATGTTAGAAGTGATTTGAGAGCTCATCATCTGGTTTGAGGAATAGGGTAAACTGGGCTGGCTTGAAGTATCTGAATGTATAATCGATCCAGCTTCTGCTTCAGACAAATTATCACCTACAACAAAGAAAACAAGCAACAGGTAGAAAAGAAAACTTGAAGCACAATTTCTAAATGGTATAGATAACAATAAATGTTTCTTTAATGGATATTATTTTTACTGTGGCAAACACAAAGAGCTTCAAAAAGGTATGTACACTGAAGAACAAATCAAAAACAATAATGTAAACTCTGTATTAAGCAATGGACTGTTGACACTGTGGTACAACTAAAATTTCCTTCCTTCCTTCCCTCTCTCCTCCTTCCTTTTCTTTTCTTTTCTTTTCTTTTCTTTTCTTTTCTTTTCTTTTCTTTTCCTTTCTTTCCTTCCTTCCTTCCTTCCTTCCTTCCTTCCTTCCTTCCTTCCTTCCTTCCTTCCTTCCTTCCTTCCTTCCTTCCTTCCTTCCTTCTTTGTGGTGCTGGAGATGGAATCCAGGGCCCCACACGTGCTAAGCACATAGTCTACTACTGAGCTACATCTCCAGTCCTAAAGTTTTCTTCACAAAATAAAACCTAAAAACAAAGAATCACATAAAAATCAACTCTATTTGCTAGCCATTTCATGTATCCCCCTAACTAAACTATACTTACCATTAGAATTTCAGTAAAATGTGTCATAATCTCTTTCTCCTAGAAACTGGATAGAAAAAATATGCATTTGTAGAACAACTGGTTATTACTACGCAAATACTGTGTTCTTCTGGAAAAAAGAATGCATTATAGCAGGAAAAAATTGGAACTTTTTTTTGCTGATACTGGGGATTGAACTCAGGGCAATCGAACAGAGCTATACTCCCTGCTCTTTGTTATTTTTTGAGACAGGGTCTTACTAAGTCACTAAGATACCCAGGCTGGGCTTGAATTTGTGATCTTCATGCCTCAGCCTCCCAGAGTTCTGGGATTACAGGTGTGTGCCTGACAAAAAATAGAGGGCTTTTGTTTATACTTCAATCAAAATTATAAAGAATCTTAACATCTAGAAAATTCCCTCTTGAGGAATAAATTATATCTTTAACTCCAAATTTTCTTTATTAAAATATTTAAATTAGACCCTTAAAAGTATAAGGCTGGAGCATGCCTGTAATCCCAGCACTTGGGAGGCTGAGGCAGGAGGATCGCCATGAGTTCTAGGCCAGCCTAGGCTATATAAGCGAGTTTAAGGCCAGCCTGCACTACATAGTGAAACCCTGTCTCAAAAACAAAAACCAAAAAACAGAAGTGTCAGTAAGGACTGGATGTGGTGGCAAACACCTGGAATCCTAGCTACTTGGGAGACTGAGACAGGAAGATTATGAATTCAAGGCCACCCTGGACTACATAGTAAGACTCCTGTCTTAAGAAAAAAAAAAAATATATATATGTAAATGGCTGGGGATGTAGTTCAGTGGTAAAGTGCTTACCTAGACACCCTAGTTCAACCCCCAATATCAAGTAAACTTTACTTTTTCTCTGAATAAAAATAGTGGATATAATCCTTATGTAACTCACACCTTGGACAAGACACTCAACAGGACAATTTTTATTTTTACTTATTTTTTGATACAGGATCTCACTATGTTTCCTGGTCTCAAATTTCTAGGGTCAAGAAAACCTCCCACCTCACCCTCCCAAGTGGCTGGGACTACAGACATACATCACTGTGTCCAGCCAAAACAATTTCTTAATTTTGTTGTTGTTGTTTTTAAATTTATTTGGTTTTTTGAGACAGGATCTTGCTATATAGTTCAGGCGGGCCTTAAATTCACTATGTAGCCCACGTTGGCCTCTAACTCACAGTGATCCTCCTGCCTTGGCTTCTGGAGTACTGGGATTACAGGCATGTGCTTTTTACACCCAAAAATCTCGATTTTTGATTTGATTTGATTTGATTCTTTGTTTTTTTTGAGACAGGGTCTTGCTATGAAGCTGGCCTTGAACTCACTATGTAGCCCAGGCTGGCCTCAAACTCATGGCGATCCTCCTGCCTCAGCGTTCCAAGTGCTGGGATTATAGACATGTGCCACCGCACCTGGCCCAGTTTTCTCAATTTTAAAATAAGGATACTCACCCTATTTCAGAAGTTTTATAAAGGGTTTAAAGAAATGATAAATAACAGAACACTGGAAAACACAGAAGTGTCTCTTAAAGAGAACTTGCTTTTTCAAATTGCATCTCTTTTTACCTCTAACAGAGAAACAGTCCTGCTGTGGTTTTCTTCTTAGAAGCTGTTGTTTAACATGTTGATCAACTTCAGTCTCTTCACATTCAGCCCTGGTGTATTGAGCAGGAGCAGGGGGCAAAGTTGTAGTTTGGTGCTGAGTGAATACAGTTCCCATAGACTTGCACTGTGAATCCCTGTGTTCTTCCAAACAACCGGCAGGCTTCTTCTCTCTGGACCTTTTTATCAGGGTCACCCGGTCTCTGATGGATTTAGCAACAGCTTTGGAATCACTTTCATGGAAGAATCCAGACTTGACCTACAAACAAAACGTAATAAGCAAGCTAACATTTAAGATTTTAGCCATTTTTTTACTACCAACATTATTTTACCTCCAAAATTCCAAATGTTATAATCAAAGACATACATATATGCAAGAGCCTTTAATTGACATAAGAAAACTATTAGTATTACCAAGCATTACTGAAATACTTCAGGCTTTAAACAAAAATAAACAAAACCTGATGTTTCAGTACGGTTCATGTAGCCTAATTACAGGTAATTTGTGACTGCTATTAAATTTGTGAAAGATTAAGAGTTTCATCATTCCACAGTGTCTGTAATGTGCCCAGTACTGAGCATCAGAGAGATGCATGTGACTAAATTAGTCATTTGTCCTGTATGAGCACAAAATCTAGGAGTGTGAGATGGATATAAACTTAAATGAGGTAAAAATGAGATGTTGAAAAAGCCCCTTAAGAAGGAACACATACCTCTCTGGAGGAAATAGAGAAAGTGTCACAGAGAAAGTAAATTTGGACCTGGATTAAAGCCAAAAGAGGAATGAGCAGGCTATTAAAGAAAGCACAAATAAAGTCTGGAATGAAGATCAACATTCTGGGAGGAGGGAAATAATTATCATAGCAAAGTATTATATCTTACTAGACATTAGAAGAATGAGAAAAGAGGAAAGGGCTCTGCCTTGTTGTCTCAGAGAAATAGGGCTGAGAGACACAGAAGATGCTTGAGGATATGGTACAATGACATATCATTCTCAGTGCTACAGTCTGCTTTTTAAAGCATATCTTCGAGCTGGGCATGGTGGCGCACACCTATAATCCCAGCACTCAGGAGCCTGAGGCAGTAGGATCGCTGTGAGTTCGAGGCCAGCATGGACTACACAGTGAATTCAAGGCCAGCCTAAACTATACAGCAAGACTCTGTCTAAAAACAAAAGCATATCTTAGGGGTTCTGCAGGCTTTTGGAAATTTTATGGTAGTTGAAAAATGATTAAAATGCTAGATGAAACACACATGTCCAATTTTGCTCCCTCCCAAAGCTTCAAAAAACAAAACACCCCACTGTAAGTGGATTTTAAAATTACAGGGCCAGTGAGATAGCTCTGCGGCGTAAGCGCCTGCCTTGCAAGCGCGAGGGCCCGAGTTCAACTCCCGGAACCCACATATGAAAAAAAAGGCCGGTGATATCGCTCAGCAGCACGGGCGCCTGCTGGCACGCAAGGTCCTGAGGTTGACCCCCGGTACCCACAAAAAAAAAAAAAGAAAAAGATTATAAACCCACAATAACAGGGACAATAAGAGAAAGAGAGGATATATTTAACAGCTTGTAATATAGAAAACAAATAGACAAAAGCAAGCTAGCAGACTGGGGAAAAGTGAACTATAGAAAACTGAGAATCATTCCCATTTATACCTTATATATATATATACATATAGATATATACATATAGATATATATTTTGTGTGTGCGTGTGTGGGTACCGGGGGTTGAACTCAGGACCTCGCACGCCAGCAGGCGCCCATGCCGCTGAGTGATAACACCGGCCCTTTTTTCGTATATGGGTTCCGGGAGTCCAACTCGGGCCCTCGCGCTTGCCAGGCAGGCGCTTACACTGCTGAGCCATCTCACTGGCCCCCCATTTATACTTAAGAATACTTAAAAAGCACAGGAACTGGCAGTACTAGGTACTTCCACAACTGAGGGTAAAGTCAAAAGAGGTGACTAAAATAAGGAAGACTAAGTTAAAGAGTCCTGAAAATCAGTTACATAAGTACCTGCACCCTACTCTCCATTTCACACCTTTGCATGATTGCTCCTCTCTTCCCCAAAAATCTGGAGTTTTCTTCTCTGCGGAGGGTAAAAAACAGTACTGCTCGACTATAGAACACCAAGCACAGTTGAGGATATGGCTACCATGTTAAAAACAAAACTATTACATGATCATATGTAGCTGGATGTCTAATTCAGAAACACCCCTCTTTGCTACTTGGCTAACAAAATAGTAACCAGACCCTTACATCCAGGAAGGATACTGAAAGATGCTTCTCTGGAGAATCTGATCAACCTAAGATAAAAGACTTACGAATGCCTTTAAACATGTGCTGTTAATGGTCCACGCAAATATCCTACCACAGTCAAAGTTAACAAGTCCTATACAAGCAATCATATCATCTAGTCAGCTTATTTGTCCCTGTGGTGGAAAAAATTATGGCCCCTCAAAGATGTTCCCTCCTAATCTCCAAACCTGTCCATACAGTGTGAAATCATTCCCATCATTGTGTTTGCTATATAAGGCACAGTTGACCTTAAGCTAGGGAGACTATCTGGGTGAAGCTCTAACCAGTAGATGACTTGAGAAGGATTCAATATGGCATTGCTGGCTTTCAAGATGGAGTAGGGGGTACATGAAAGAACCGAAAAACAGTTTCTAGATGCTGAAAACAGTCTCCAGCTAACAGGAAACAGGGAACTCAATTTTACAACTATATGGAATTGAATTCTGTCAACCACCTGGATGAGCCCAAAATCAGATTCTACTCCAGAGCTTCAGATAAGAATTAGGCCAGGGCTGATGAGATAGCTCAGCAAGCGCGAGGTCCTGAGTTCGACTCCCGGTACCCACATACGAAAAAAGGGCCGGTGATATCGCTCAGTGGCACGGGCGCCTGCTGGCACGCGAGGTCCTGAGTTTGACCCCTGGGACCCACAAAAAAAAAAAGAATTAAGCCAAATATTGCCTTGATTTTAGCTTGGTGAGATCCTAAGTAGAGAATCAACCAAAGCCCACTACAACTTCTGATCGATATAACTTAGAGATAATACATATGTAACCATTGTTTTAGTTATGAAATTTGTTATGCAACATTAGAAAACTAATATAATCAGTATTCAAAATGAGAGTCAAAACATTTACTTTACAGAGTGGTGTGATAATGTTGCATAAACAAAACAAAGAACAAGATGTTTACTCTAAAAAAGGAACATAAAAAATGAAAATGGAAGCCAGGCATGGTGGCACATTCCTGTAATCCCAGAACTTGGGAAGCTGAGCCAGGAGGATCACTGCAAGTTCAACGCCAGCCTGGGCTACATAGTGAATTTGAGGCCAGCCTGGAGTACATAGGGAGACCCTGTCTTGAAAAAACAAAACAAAACAAAATAAAAACAACAGAAAGAAAGAAAATGGACTCTTGAAATTCAAAACATGATAGTAATATTGAAAACTCAATAGAAAAATTAGAAAATTAACGTAATAGTATCTGCAAGAGAGAATTTTAAAAAGATGGAAAACAAAAAAGATGAAAATTGGCGAACCAATCCAAGAGTTCCAACATCCAAATAACAGCAGTTACAGAAAGGCAAAATCATCACTTAAATACTTCAAGAAATTTCCCAGAGTCAAGCATGGTGGTGCATGCCTGAAATCCTAGCACTCAGGAGGCCGAGGCAGGAGGATTGCTGCAAGTTCCAGACCAGCCAGGGCTACATAGTGAGTTCAAGGCCATCCTCAACTACTAAACAAGACCCTGTCTCAAAAAGCTAAAAAAAAAAAAAAAAAAACCCTAGAAAACAAAGTATATGGTTTGCCGATTGTGGTGGCACATGCCTATAATCTCAGCAATTGAGTTCAACACCAGCCTGAGCTACATAGTGAGTTCAAGGCCAGGTTGAATGACATAGTGAGACCCCATCTCAAAAAACCAAAAAATAAAAAATAAAAAAATAAAGTATATGGTCTAATAAACTGAAAGAGTCCAGAGCATATCTAACCTGGTGGATGGAAATAAATCCAAATCGAGTTATTTCACTGCAAAATTTTAAATCACTGAGAAGAAAAAGTAGATATTATAATCCTCCAGAGAAGAAAAAATGGGTCACAAGCATAAGATTATGAGTCAGCACAAATTTGGAATTTTCAACAGCAATACCAAAAGCTAAAAGAGCATGGAACAATGACTCCGAATTAAAAACAAAAAACTGTCAACAACTAAAATGATTTGGCAAGCAAAAATGATCAGTTAAATACAAGGACTGAAAAAGTCATTTTCATACATGCAAGTGTTAAACAATGTAGCTCCCATGTACTCTAAAGAAGCTAGCAGAAAAATTAAAACATTGTACATACTATAGTGTAGACAGGATGTAGTATGATTTTTATATATCTGCATGTTGGTAGAATTGAAGAAATAGTTTATTTATTTTTAGTCTTATAGATTTTTAAACTGAATTAATTTTACATTATTTTATTCATTCTGATATAATGCATGTTCATTGTACAAATTAAAGCAATATAAAAGTATATAAGATATATTTTAAAAAATAAGCTAGCCAGAGAAGTATGCCACTAAAACAAAACAATAAGCCAGAAAAGAAAAAAACATGGGATTTAGTAAACATAAAGCCCAATACAGAATTGAGGCTAAGAAAAGTCGAGGAAGACAGTAAAAGTAAATATCCTGATGATAGTTGTGTACCAGATGTCCAAGATAATCATTCCAGACTGAAATAGTGTGACTAGAAAGACGGTCATTGTAAGGTCTATCATCTCATCTCAAAGATCCCCACCATCATTGTCCATCCTTTTTTTTTTTTTAACCTGAGGCCAGAATACCCAGGTGAGCCTGGTTCAGACAGGCTGTACGCGGCTGGTTATGACCAGTCTTGACCACGTGCTGCTGCGTGCTCCAGCATGCCTCTCCCACCGGCCGCCTGGAGCAGGTGTGGACATGCTTTTCACCTCAGAGTAGTTACATGCTGTGATCTGCTGAGGGTGGGGGATGGTCATGGGGAGATCACAAACAGAAAAATCAGGGCAGCCCACACCTCATCCAACCCTGTGGTTACCAGACAGTTAACTGCCGGTCCACACAACAGCCGTGCTGAAGCCTCGATTGTGCTGAGCCATGGGCTTGTTTCTCTGGCTCATTCATGACCTTGCCTTCTGATTTCCCCAGAAGCAGCTTTCTTATACTCTAAGGAAGCCGAAACCCAGACAGTGACCCAGGGACTCACTTCAGCTTATCCTCCTGTAATGGTTGATACATTGTGTCAACTTGAGAAGTTCAGAAGTTTAACTAAGTGACTCAGCAGGGGGCCTGGGTCCTCACTTTGTAAACATCCTGAGCCTGTGCAAGAGGAGGGCAGGGAGAGGGTGTGAGTGCTACACCCGCCCTAGGTAGGGGATGGTAGCTTGCTTACAATGTAAGGGAGGAAAAGAAGCTTGCTCTCCTTTTTTGCTCTTGCTGTCTTCTGCCGCCTCGAACTGTTGCCCCTCTGCCATGCCACCCTGCCTTGGAGCCAGCCCATGACAGACTGAAACCTTCACAAACTGTGAGCTAAATAAACCTTTCCTCCCTTAATTTAGAGTGTGGGGTATTTTGTCTCAGCAATGAGAGAAAAGTAACTTAGGACACCTCCCCATCAGATTCTGCATCTGATCTCACCAATAGTTCCTGTGTAACCAGCTAAGGGTGTATTTGCGACTTAGGTCTTCAAAATAGACAAAAATGAAAAGTAAAGGAATGAGTAACAGGCAAGTCAGGGTAGATTTTGCCTGTAGTGTTCAGGGAGGGGAATGCAGCTGGGAGGGATACATGGGTGGTTTCAAAGGCAATGATAATGTTCTATTTCTTAATAAAAGTAGTATTTTATTATTCTTTGTACTGTACACATAAATTTAATATACTATGTTGAGATACATTTCACAATAACACAATTTAAGTAGTGTAAAGGAGAAAATGAGAGGAAAGAAAGCAATGAGAATGAGAAAGGAATTGACCCTCACACCAATAAGGGATGGGAGAAACAGTAGCTAAGATTTACTTACCATTTCATATGCTACTTCCTCAGGTGTATCTGTTTCTAAATTGAAACTGAATTCAATAGCTTCATTGTCTTTGTGTTTGCCTTTCAATTTTTTAGGATCTTCAACCCAGAGTCTCAAAGCCAGGGATGAATTTGAGCAATCATCTTCCTCTGCTAACTCCACCCTCAGTCCTGTATCCTCAGCAAAAAATGCGTGGTTTAGTAGGTCCCTGATAGACAACCTAGCAAACAAAATATAAACCTTGTTATCAGTTTTTCCAATCATAAGCAAGATGTGAATCCTTTAATTAGTAATAATTGTGTCAAAGCAACAACCTTATTTTAAATCTGTCTTGTTATAAAAACTAAATCTTATATCCAACTTACTACTATGGATACCAAGAAATCCCAGTGGGGGCTGGGGATATATAGCTCAGCGGCACAGCACCAGCCCGGCAAGCGTGAGGCTGTGAGTATGATTACCGGTACAAAAAAAAAAGAAAGAAAGAAAGAAAGAAATCCCAATGAAGTAATTTATCTAGATAATGAAATTTAACATATATAAAGTATACCTAAAGAGAACTGGAGAAGTACTAACGCACATATCAGGCACACTGATTAGTTTCCCTAAGCCACTTAAGTTACTAATACTCGAAAGGCTCCCAGCAAAGGAAAGTAAAAATTGTCCCAGATATAAAAGCTAAATTAGAAATTCAAACTCTTTTACAAATGTTTTAAATACAAGTCATTGACTTCACTAACAATAATCAGTCAGTGTACTTCACTCATTAGAAGGGTTCCACAGGTGAAGCTGAGGTGGTTCAGCAAAGTCCAGTGGTTTTCTTAAAGTATTTAACATTGGTTTTAGGCCCTAGTAAACATATAATGGATACAACCCTAGCTTCATATTAGAGATTAACCGTCTGAAGAAAAAATTATAAGATGTCATAAGAATCTTTTATAAGCTAATGCAGTTAATTTAGTTTTCTTTTATAAGACATGTAATATTTATCTGTATTATAGACCAGGGGTGCTGAAATTGGTATTTTCCATAATGTCTATGTGGAGAGCCTCTCCTGTACTACTTAAAACAGAAAAAGCATATGTATAGCATGATGTCTTATAAGTGGAGGATTTTCAATCCTTGACATTTTTAGTGATCAAAAGGTACATACTTAACTAAGACAGTCATTAAAAATAAGATTGCTCAAATTAATTATTTTGATGCTAAAGTAAGATGTGTTTAGCCCTCTGGCTTTCAATGAAAATTTTGTCTAAGCATTTTTAGTCAGGAATACACAGTGTGATCAAAATATATGGTGAATGTTTAATTTTTTAATTGTATTAAAGTAAAAGACATATTGCCATTAGTCCCACTCAAAATACTCCCCCTCACTTCGAACACACTTATCCCATCATTTTTGCCACTTTTTGAAGCAGTTCTGAAAGTCCTCTTTCGTATCTTCAGGAGGTGTGACAAAAAATATGGTAATACTTCTGCTGAGTGCCATTCAATGGAAAGGCAGGCTTATAAAAATGTTACCTTATTCATTGAATCTGGCACTTTGCAACTTCTGGCTCTTCCTCACTGTCAAAAATGACCGTGAATGGTAAACATTTTGCATCAATTCAGGACATCAAAGCACCTAAACGCAACTAAAGGCACTTGTGAAAGAAGACTTCCAGAATTGCTTAAGAAGGGGCAGGAATGATGAGATAAGTATGTTCAAAGTATACTCTGAGAGGGGTTAATGATAATGTGTCTTTTTTTTTGTCGGTACCGGGGGTCGAACTCAGGACCTCACGCGCCAGCAGGTGCCCGTGCCGCTGAGCAATATCACCGGCCCTTTTTTCATTATGTGGGTACCGGGAGTAGAACTCAGGACCTCGCACTTGCCAGGCAGGCGCTTATGCCACTGGAGCTATCTCACCGGCCCCAATAATGTCTTTTACTATTAATAATTTTTTAAAATTTAAACATTCACTGTATTTTTTGATCATAATATGTAAGTTTAACAGTAGAAGACAACATTTATTGAAAAATATTTACTGTTAGATATATGTATATATATATATTCATTGTCCTTTTAGTCATTAAAATATGACTTATTTTGAGGAACAACTGAGTAACTTGCTGAAGCTAAAAGTGAATCTACATTTGAATCTTAGGTCTGGCATTGAGGACTATGCTTTGTCAAAACACTAATATGCCATGAATCCTTTTGAATATTTAATGTTATTTAGTAGCAGATCATAATTACCATGCAACATAGACAACAATCAGAATCTAAACTAAACAGCTACTTCAACATAGTATTTTTAGCCTCAGTTTAAAAGCATGTCTACAATCTGAGAGTGTAGCGCAATGGTAGAGTACATTCTTAGCATATGCAAGGCCCTGGGTTCAATCCTCAGTACTGAAAAGAAAAAAAAAGCATGTCTAAAATCTTATGACTTGAGCTGGGCATGGTGGCACACGCCTGTAATACCAGCACTTGGGAGGCTGAGGCAGGAGGATCACTGCGAGTTCAAGACCAGTCTGGGCTACAAAGTGAATTCAAGTCCAGCCTGAACTACATAGAGAAACCCTGTCTCAAAAAGACAAAAAAAAAAAAAAATCTTATAACTCAGTGACAACAACAACAACAACAAAAGAACCACTTAACAATGGGCAATGAAGGCTAGGGATATAGCTCCGAGGTGAAGTAATTGTCTAGCACATGTAAAGCCATGGATTTGATCCCTACTACAGGGGAAAGAAAATTACAAAAATGGGCAAAGCACTTAAATAGAGACTTCTCCAAAGACACATAAATGGCCAATAAGCACATAAAAACATTCTCTAAATAATTAGTTATTATGGAAATGCAAATTGAAACCACAGTGAGGTAATAGTTTTACACCTATTAGGATGGCTATTATCAAAAATCAGAAAATAACAAGTGTTGATGCTGGGAGCAGTGAAGCACATCTTTAATCCCAGGTATTTCAGAGGCAGGGGCAGGAAGATACCAAATTCAAGGATAGCCTAGGCAATTCAGTGAGATCCTTACTAAAAAGAAAAAAATTAAAAGAGGCTATAACTCAGTGGTAGAATACTCGCCTAGCGTGTGTGAGGCCCTGGGTTCAATGCCCAATATTGTAAAAAGAAAAAACAAGTGTTGATAAGAATGTTGAGATAGTAGAACCTTCACATATTGCTGGTGGGAATGCAAAATGTTGCGTACATCTGTGGTAGAACATTTGGTGGTTCTGCAAAAAGTTAAACATCAGAAAATGGGGCCCGGTGAGATGGCTCAGCGGCATAAGCGCCTGCCCGGCAAGTGCGAGGTCCTGAGTTCGACTCCCGGAACCCACATAAAGGAAAAAAAAAAGGGCCAGTGATATTGCCCAGTGGCATAAGCGCCTACTGGCAAGCGCGAGGTCCTGAGGTCGACTCCCAGTACCCACATAAAAAAAAAAAAAAAGAAAAAAGAAAATGGAAAGATATCCCTTCTTCCTTGGTAGGCAAAACCAATATTGTCAAAATGGGCATACTTCCAAAATTGAGGGGCCGGTGAGATGGCTCAGCGGCTTAAGCGCCTGCCCGGCAAGCACGAGGGCCCGAGTTCGACTCCCGGAACCCACATACGAAAAAGGGGCCGGTGATATCGCTCAGCGGCACGGGCGCCTGCTGGCGCACGAGGTCCTGAGGTCGACCCCCCGGTACCCACAAAAAAAAAAAAAAAAAAAAAAAAAAAATTGATATACAGATTTAATGCAATGCCAATCAAAATACCAAGAACATTCTTTACAGAACTGAGAAAACGATCCTAAAATTCACATAGAACCAAGAGAGGCCCAAGATAGCAAAAGCAATCCTGGGTAACAAGGGCAAAGCAGAAGGCATCACAATCCTGGACCTGAAGTTATATTACAAAGCTACAGTAACAAAAACAGCATGGTACTGGCATTAAAAACAGACACGAGGCACAATGGAACAGAACAGATGATACAAAAACAACCTCAAACACATTAAACTATTGATCTTTGGCAAAGGAGCCAAAAGCACACAATGGAGGAAAGATAGCCTCTTTAATAAATGGTGTTGGGAAAACTGGCTACCCACTTGTACAAGATTGAATCTAGACCTATCTCTCTCACCATGTACTAAAGTCAAAATGCATCAAAGAACTAAATGTTAAACCAGAAACATTTAGTCTCCTGGAAGATAAAATAAGTAAAATTCTTGAGGTCACAGACATAGGCAAGAACTTTCAGAACAGAACCCCAATTGCACAGGAAAACAAAATAAAAGATGGAATCACAAAAAATTGTCAAGTTAAATGAATAGATACTTCACAGAAGAATTTAAAATGGCCAATAAATACATGAAGAAATGCTCAATATCAATACCCATTAGAGAAATGCAAATTAAAACAACAACTTTCCATCTTACCCCATAAAGAATGGCCATTATCAAGAAATCAAATAATAAACAGAAGAGACGTAAAATAGCAAAAGTAATCCTGGGCAACAAAGGCAAGGCAGGAGGCATCACAATCTCTGACTTGAAGATATACTACAAAGCTACTGTGATAAAATCAGCATGGCACTGACAAAAAAAAAAAAAAAACCTGAGGATCAGTGGAACAGATTAGAAGACACAGACACAACTCCTAACACGCTTGGCTACCTTATCTTTGACAAAGGGGCCAAACATGTTCACTGGAAGAAAGACAGCCTCTTTAACAAATGGTGCTCGGGGCCGGTGAGATGGCTCAGCGGCTTAAGCGCCTGCCTGGCAAGCGCAAGGGCCCGAGTTCGACTCCCGGAACCCACGTACGAAAAAGGGGCCGGTGATATCGCTCAGTGGCACGGGCGCCTCCTGGCACACGAGGTCCTGAGGTCGACCCCCCGGTACCCACAAAAAATAAATAAATAAATAAATAAATAAATAAATAAATAAATAAATGGTGCTCGAAAAACTGGCTTCCCATATGCTGAAGACTAAAACTAGACTCGTACCTATCACCATGAACTAAAGTAAAAATGGACCAAAGATCTAAATATTGAAACAGAAACACTAAATCTACTGGAATAGAAAGTAGGTAGAAATCTTGAAGACACAGGGGTAGGCAGACAATTCATGAACAAAAACCAAACTGCATGGGAAATACTTCAAAAAATCAACAACTGGGATCTCATCTTACTAAAAAGTTATTACACATCAAAAGAAATCACCAACAGAGTGAAAAGACAACCCACAGTGTGGGAAAAAATTTTAGCCAACTGTCCCTCAGACAAAGGACTTTTATCTAGAACATATAAACATTTTGAAAAAAATCAGGCCCCCCAAATTCAAAGACCCAATCTAAAAATGGGCATCTGAGATGAATACACACTTCTCAGATGAAGAAACACAAATGGCAAACAAACATATGAAAAAATGTTCAACATCACTTGTCATTCGAGAGATGCAACACCGAGATTCCATCTCAACCCAGAAAGAATGGCTATTATCAAGAAATCAACCAATAACAAATGCTGGAGGGGCTGTGAGGAAAAATGAACCCTTCTTCACTGTTGGTGGGAGTGTACACTGGTGCAACCACTGTGGAAATCAGTGTGAAGATTCCTAAAAAAACTAGGATTGGAGGTCTCATTTGACCCAGCTATTCCCCTTCTGGGTATTTTCCCAGAAGAATTAAAAACATCTCACCACAGCGATATAATATGTGCACCCATGTTTCTAGCAGCACAATTTGTAATACCTAAATCTTGGAAACAACCCAGATGCCCATCAACCGAGGAATGGATAAAAAAAGATGTGGTATTTTTATACAATGGAGTACTACTCAGGTATAAAGGATAAACTCGAGGCTTTTTTTTATAAGTGAAATAAATCGAACTTGCATGTGTGAACATCATATTGTCTCCCTCATGTAAGAAACTGAAAAAGTAAATAAGATCCAAAATCTAAAATAGATATTGTGAAAGGGGAAGAAACTGCTCAAAAGGAAAGAACAACTGGGATGGGGGAAAGGAGACAGCTAAGATAAGAACAGTTTCTGATTATATTGTTTGATCAATTTTGCATGCCTATACCTTGTAATCTGAGCAACTACTTTGAAGATAACAATACACAATATATATTAACCATTGTTAATTTCCTATTATATTGTTATGAAATTCTATATCATTGTTTTTATTGCTGTTTTCTCTTTAAAGTAAAAAAAAAAGAAATCAAATAATAACAAATGCTGTGAGGCTGCAGGGAAGAAGGAACCCTCCACATCGTTGGTTGGAATGTAAAGTAGTACAACCACTATGGAAATCAGTAAGAGATTGCTCAAAAAACTAAAACTAGAAATTCTATTTGAGCCACCTGTTCCTCCTCTGGGTTCCCCTTCTAGGCATCTTCCCAAAAGAGTTAAAGACATCATATTAAAAGTGATACAAAGTGATACATGCTTACAGCAGCACAGTTTATAATAGCTAAATATTGGATGCAGTCTATAGGTTGATCAAGAAATGGATGACTGGATAAAGAAAATGTGGTATTTACATGCAATGCAGTACCACTCTGCCACAAAGAAGGATAAACTTGAATCTTCTGTAGGAAAACTGATGCTCCTTGAGACTACAATGTTAAGTTAAATAAACCAGATACACAATCTTAAACATCACATGGTTTCTCTTATGTGAGAAACCTAAATTATAAATAAAAAGTAAAATAAAAGATAGATAATAGCAAGTAGGGAGATGGATCTTTCTCAAATAGGAAAGGGATCAAGAGCTGGATGAGGGAGGAAAAGGGGATAAGAAAGGAACTAGGATGTGTTATACACATGTACTAACTCGACACAAGGAATGTAAACATTATATACTGCAAACTTGTACTACTAAAAAAAAGTTAAACATAGTATTTTCATATGGTCCAATAATTCCGCCCTTAAGTATATACCAAAAAGATTTGAGAGCAGAGACTCAAACAGATACTCATACCAAAACTCATGCAGCATTTATCACAGTAGCCAAAAGATGAAAGTAACCTAAGTGTCCATCAACGATGAATGTATGAACAAAATGTGGTAGATGAGATATTATTCAGCCTTAAATACGAACGAAAACTAGCTGGGTGTGGTGGCACATGCCTATAATCCTATCACTCAGGAGGCTGAGGCAAAGATCACCGTGAGTTTGAGGCAAGCCTGGGTTACATAAGCAAGTTCAAGGACAGCCTACACTACATAGCAAGACCCAGTCTCAAAAACAAAACAAAACAAAAGAAAAAAACACCAGCAGCACCAGTGCTGTCAAGAGTGGCCCAGTGGCCCAGGAGCATTAGCAGCGCCTGTGGAAGCAGCCCACGCACTGGTGGGACGCTGTTTCCCAAGGGGCCCTGAAGAGCCAGCAGGTAAAATCAATCTACGAAGGGGAAAGTCATTGCATACAAGTTCGAGGTATATTTTGGATTGTGTGATACAACTATAAAGCTTTCTCCTATGGTTAAAGGTACCAAATTAATAGTTACCACAGTTTGTCAGTTCCTATGCTCTGCTTGATGCTGTAGTTATTGCTAATTGTGCTACATTAGCCAGGATGTCATACACGTTGTAATCAGTTTTTCCTCTCTTGTATGACAACATGGTGATTGTCTGGGGGAATAACCATCACCATAGTCTAGTACCAAAGAAGGGATGCAGAGCCAAATAGATAGCAAGCTCTTGTCCTTAATAAATTGGAAAGGTAGGTTCTAGGGTTAGACACAAAGACAAGAACCACCTACACCCAGAAGATATCTCTGAGGATTAGACATTTCCTAGGGAAGCCTCAATGCTAGAGATAAAGCTATGTACCATGAGAAATCTACAAGCACCAACACAGAAAATAAAAGAAAATAGAAAATGACAAGATGCAGAACCAAAATGCAACCTTAGACCTCCAGCCCACCCGGGACAAATCCAGAGCACAATGAGATAGAAATTGCAGGCCACACACTGGAACTTCCTGAAGTGACAGCAGCAGAAGTGAAAAAAAACAAATGGATGTGGCTATAGAAAAAATAATCTCTCTGGTAAAAAAAAGAAATGACGTTCAAAGTGAAAGACATGCGCAAAGAATCTAGAGTAGACACAGATTAAAAAAAATAGAGGAGTTTAGGAAAACAATGAAAACCATGAATGCCCAACATAGGAAAGAAATGGAAGTCATGAAACAGATCCAAACAGATATCCAGAAGATTAAAAATTCAATTTACACTTTGCACAATAGATTGAAAAAAGGCAAAGATAGAAAATAACATCTAGAAGACAGGATTGTGGCTAGAGACCACGAAAAGAGAGCTATCTTACACATGCGAGTTTGAGCGACTACTGTGAAGATACCAATATGCAATATATCAACCATTGCTAATTTCCTATTACTTTGTTTTGAAATTCGGTATCATTGTTTTTAATGTTTCTCTTTAAAATAAAAAAAGAAAGATATCTTAAAAATAGCAAGGGACCATGAAAAATCAATCCAACAGCTGCAAGATGAAGCGAAGAAGAACAATGTAAGATTGATCAGAGTCAGTAAGAAAGTGGGAGATAGTGTAAACTATAAAAAAACTCTTCACACATAAGCAATGACAGAAAACTTCCCAAACATGGATAAAGAATTTGACATAAAATAAACAAGGCATATAGAACTCCAATAGCCATGACCAAAATAAATCTACACCAAGGCATAATATAATGAAGATTCCAGAAATTCAGCACAAGAAGAGAATATTGAAAGCAGTTAGAGAAAACAAACAAGTCATCTATAAAGGAAAACCCATTAGAATCACAGCATACTTCCCAACACAGATAGTAAAGTCAAGGAGACCTTGGAGTGAAGTATTTCAAACCCTAAAAGAAAACAACCTCCAACCCAGATTGATGTAACCTGTACAATTATCTTTCAAAATCAATGGAGAAATAAGATACTTCCATGACAAAGAACAACAGAAGAAATTCATGACAACCAAACCAGCTCCCCAAACTGCTCTTAAGGACATTCTAGAAAGAGATAAGGATGACCATAATTCCAAGAACACCAATAGAAAGAAGCCACCAGGTAGGGCAAGCAATTAAATAGAGGGGAAAGATAGGGTACCAACAACAGGAAAATAATATGAGAAGGATGAGCTAATACATATCAGTTATAACCATTACTGTAAATGGTCTCAAATCACCAATCAAAAAAAAAAAGATTGGCAAAATGCATCAAGAAGCAAGATCCAGCAATATGCTGCATACAAGAAATACATTTAATTCAAAAAGAAATTCATACACTGGGCTGGGGATGTAGCTCAGTGCTAGAGTGCTTGCCTAGCATGCACAAGGTCCTTTGTTCAATACCCAGTACCAGCAAAAAAAAAAGGAAATTCATAGACTGAAAGTCAAAGGATGGAAAACAATACTCCAGGAGAGAGGAACCCAGAAAACAGCAGCGGTAGCTATTTACAGACAATATGAACTTCAAGCCAAGACTGATCAAAAGAGACAAAGAAGGTCACTACATACTTGTTAAGGGAAAACTCCAAAAAGAAGTGATAATCATCATAAATATATATGTGCCAAATACTGGTGAACCCAATTACATAAAACAAATACTAATGGACATGAAAAATCAAATATGCACTAACACAATTATAATGGGGGACCTTAATACCCCACTGTCACAAATGGACAGATGAGCTAGACAAAAACTAAACAAAGAAGTATCAGAACTAAACCAAACCTGTAAACAAATGGATTTAATACATGTCTACAGAGTGTTCTACTCCACAACATATGAATACACATTCTTCTCAGCTGTGTATGGGATGTTCTCCAAAATAGACCACATACTAGCCCACAGAACATGCTTAAGTAAATGCAAAGGAATTGAAATTATCCCCTGCATATTATCTGATCATAATGCAATAAAATTGGAAATTAATGGTAAAAAAAACCCACAAAAACTACATAAACATCTAGAAATTAAATAACACTCTCCTGAAAAATCAATGGGTCACTGATGAAACTAAAGAAGGAATTAAACACTATTGACAATTAAATGATAATGCCAATAGAAAATACAGGAAACTTACGGTACGAAATGAAAGCGGTCATAAGAGGGCAATTTATATTGCTGAATTCTCAATCAGAAAAATAGAACGAGCTCAAATAAGCAACCTACTGTTGACCCTGAAACTTCTAGAAAAAGAAGAACAAATCAAACCTGAAGCTTGTACAAGGGAGGAAATTATAAAGATCAGAGCAGAAACTAATGAAATTGAGACTAAGAAAACAATACAAAAAATAAATGAATCAAAGAGTTGGTTCTTTGAAAGATTAATAAACTTGATAAACCCTTAGCCAACCTTATCAAAAAGAGGGAAGAAAAGACTCAAATTCATGCAATTAGGAATGAAAAGGGTGAAATCACAACAGATCCTTCAGAAATGCAGAAGATCCTCAATACCTACTTTGAGAACCTGTACTCTAATAAGATGGAAAAGACAGAAGAAATGGACAGATTCCTAAATACATATGAATTGCCAAAGGTGATGCAAGAAGATATAAAAATTCTAAATAATCCAATATCAGTCAATGAAATTGAAAATGTAATTAAAAACTTACCAACAAAGAAAACCCCAGGTCCTGATGGATTCACTGCTGAATTCTACAAGAAATTTAGAGACAATCTAATGCCACCATTGATGAAAGTCTTAAATTAAATTGAAAGGGAAGTAATACTCCCAAACTCATTCCTGGAAGCAAGTATTACCGTGATACTAAAACCAGAGAAGGACCCAACCGAAAAAGAGAACTACAGGCCTATCTCCCTAATGAACATAGACACAAAAATCCTCAGTAAGATACTGGCAAACAGAATGCAGCAAGTCATCAAGAAGATTATTTACCATAACCAAGTAGGATTCATAGCAGGAATGAAGGGTTGGTTCAACATATGCAAATCAATAAATGTAATACACCATATCAACAGAGCCAAAGACAAAAGTCACACGATCATCTCAATAGATGTAGAAAAATCATTTGAGAAAGTCCAATACTCATTCATGATAAAAATCCTACAGAAAATTGGAATAGATGGTC
Organism: Erethizon dorsatum; assembly: GCA_028451465.1. Taxonomy (NCBI): domain Eukaryota; kingdom Metazoa; phylum Chordata; class Mammalia; order Rodentia; family Erethizontidae; genus Erethizon; species Erethizon dorsatum. Next base: position 45,798,849 of record CM051842.1, read on the forward strand.
TTTATCTCAATCTGATAAAAGCCATCTATGACAAACCAACAACCAACATCATACAAAATTGACAGAAACTGAAAGCTTTCTCTCTAAAATCAGGAACAAGAGAAGGATATGCACTTCACCACTCATATTTAACATAGTTCTGGAAACATTAGCCAGAATAATTAGATAGGAAAAAGAAATAAAATGAATAAGGATAGGAAAGGAAGAAGTTAAATTATCATTATTTACAGATGACATGATACTCTACATAATAGACCCCAAAAACTCCACCAAAAGACTTCTAGATTTAATAACTGAATTTAGTAGTATAGCAGGATATAAAGTCAACACTCAAAAATCAATAGCATGGGCCGGTGAGATGGCTCAGCGGCATAAGCGCCTGCCTTGCAAGCGCGAGGGCCCGAGTTCGACTCCCGGATCCCACATACGAAAAAGGGGCCGGTGATATCGCTCAGCGGCACGGGCGCCTGTTGGCGCACGAGGTCCTGAGGTCGACCCCCCGGTACCCAAAAAAAAAAAAAAAAAAAAAAAAAAAAAAAAATCAATAGCATTCCTGTATACAAACAACAAACACACTGAAAGAAGTTAGAGAAACACCCTCCAAAATAGCATCAAAAAAAATGAAATACTGAGCAATCAATCTAACAAAGGAAGTAAAAGACCTTTACATTGAAAACTACAGTACTCTGAAAAAGGAGATCAAAGAGGATATCAGGAAATGGAAAGATATCCCTTGCTCTTGGGTAGAAAGAAGTGACATAGTGCAAATGGCCATACTCCCAAAAATGCTATACACACTTAATGCAATCCCAATCAAAATAACATTAGCATACCTCACAGAACTAGAGCAAACATTCCTAAAATTCATTTCAAACCAGAAGAAACCTAGAATAGGCAAAACAATCCTGGGCAAGAAAGGCAAGGCAGGAGGCATCACAATCCCTGACTTGAAATTATATTACAAAGCTATTGTGATAAAAACAGCATGGTACTGGCAAAAATAAAGACCCAAGAATCAATGGAACAGATTTGAAGATGAAGAAACAACTCCAAACATACTCAGACACCTTATCTTTGAAAAAGGTGCCAAATACCTTCACTGGAAGAAAGATAGCTTCTTTAATAAATGGTGCTGGGAAAACTGGCTTTCCATATGCCAAAGACTAAAACTAGACCCATATCTCTCACCATGCACTAAACTAAAATCAAATAGACCAAAGATCTAAATATTAAAACAGAAACACTAAATCCACTTCAAAAGAGAATAGGTACAACTCTGGAAGACATAGGCCTTCCCTGATCACACAGTAATTATCACAAAGAATTAACAACTGGGATCTTATCTTATTAAAAAACTTTTACACAGCAAAAGAAACTACCAACAGAGTGAAGTGATAACCCACACTGTGGGAAAAAGTTTTTGACAGCTGTTCCTCAGACAAAGGACTAATATCTAGAATATATAAAGAACTCAAAAAATCAGACCCCCAAATTTAAAGACCCAATCCAAAAATGGGCATGTGAGATGAATACACACGTCTCAGAGGAAGAAATACAAACAGCAAATAAATATATGAAAAAATGTTCAACATCAGTGGTCATTTAAGAGATGCAAATTAAAACCATGCTGAGATTCCATCTCCGAAAAGAATGGCAATTATCAAGAAATCAATTAATAATAAATGCTGGCAGAGCTGTGGGGAAAAAAGAACCCTTTTCCACTGTTGCTGGGGGTTTAGACTGGTGCGACCACTGTGGAAGTCAGTGTGGAGAGTCCTCAAAAACCTAGGATTAGAAGTCCCATTTGACCCAGCTATTCCCCTTCCTGGTATCTTCCCAAAAGAATTAAAAGCACGTACTCCAGCGATACATGCGCACCCATGTTTATAGCAGCACAGTTTGTAATAGCTAAATCTTGGAAACCTCCCAAGTGCCTATCAATGGAAGAATGGATAAAAAAGATGTGATCTTTTTATACAATGGAGTACTACCCAGCCATAAAGAAGGATAAACGTCAGACATTTCTAGGTAAATGGATATACCTTGAGACCATACTCTGAAGTGAAATAAATCAGACACACATGTGTAAATATTGCATTGTTTCTTGGTTTGAGAAACAGAAAGGGTAAATAAGGACCAAAGTGTATAATAGGTATCGTGAAATAGGAAGAAAGTGTTCAAATGGGGAGGGGAATGAGGGGGGGTCAAGGAAAGAAGGGAAAAGTTAAAAAAAATGAGAAACGAAGGAAAAAAACAACTATTTCTATGACAGTACAATGTAGACATTTATTATTGACAGTTGCCTTTGAATAATCAGATTCCCAAGAAAACTCCCAAAGTACTTTATAAATTTGTGGGTTAATTTTGGGAGAATCAACATGTTAGCATATTACTACCGAAGGTATATCTTTTATTAATGGTTTTAAAATCTACTTTGTAAGTCTTTCAATTTTCATTTAAAAAGCTATGAATATTTCTTATTAAATTTATTCTATGTGTTTAAAATTTCCATTTATCAGTTATATCTCTTATTGTCCAACTAGTTATTACTGGTCTGTAGGGAAGCTGTTAATTCATATAATTATTTTGTAGCCTATTATCATACTGAACTTCTTATCAATTTTAATAGTTTTAAAATTGATTCCACTGAGTTTTCTGGGTAGGCAATCATATTATCTGCATGTAAATATAATTTCATATCTTTAAAATATTTCTTTTTCTGGTTTTATTGTATTGAACAGGAGGTACAGAGCAATGTGAATAAAAGGTATTATATCTGAAAAAAAAGGACAAAATGGAAAGAAAGCTTTATAAATAAGGAGGAGAAGAGGGGTTGAAGGGAGGGGAGGGCATTGGGAAAAAAAAGAGGGACCAGGACATTTCATGTACAGTAAAATTCCCTATGATGAATGTGATCATTATGTATATCTAAATTGTATGAATAAACTTAATTTAAAAAAAAAAGGAAGGAAAACTAGCCAGGCATGGTGGTACATGCCTGAAATCCCAGCACTTGGGAGGCTGAGGCAGGAAGACTGTAAATTCAAGGCCAGTGTAGGCTATGTAGTGAATTCAAGGTGAACCTAGGCTACAAAGTGCGACCCTATCTCAAAAAACCAAAAAGAGACAATGAAAATAAAAAAGGAAAATCAGATAGATGCTATAGCAGGCATGAAAACATCATGCTAAATGAAATATGCCGGAGAAGAATAAACTGTTTGATTCCACTGATATAAGGTACGTAGAATAGGCAAATTCATAGACTGAAAGTGAAACAGAAATTACCAGGTGGTAGAGGGAAGAAGGAATGGGCAATTATTTTGTAGTGGGAACCGATTTCCAGTTTGATAATGAAAGAGTTCTGGAGACAGATAGTGGTAATTGTTGTACAACAATGTGAATACACTTAATGCAGCTAACCTATACACTTATAAATGGTTTAAAATGATAAATCTGAAATTACGGATTTTTACTACAGGTTTTTAAGAAACCTAGATGCAGCTTGTCAGTATGAACACTACGAATGTTCTGTAATAGCCATAATTAAACAAGTCTTACCTTACTGGCTTTATATATTCTTAAATATGTAACACTAAATCTAGACAGAAAACTCATTAAAAAAAAACAGGGAAGGTCAAGGAAACACTGACCGTACACAACACAACACTTTTATTAAACATCATCAGTAAGAAGATACAAATGAAAAGATGAACTCAGCAATTTAAGTCTAAAATTTTCCAAGGCTCAAAGGTAACTGAAAGCTAAGACTAAAAGGAGTTGTCCATTGTTTCTCTGGTGTGAGAAACCAAAAGTGTAAATAAGGACTGAAATATATAATAGGTATTGTGAAATAGGAAGAAAATGTTCAAATGGGGAAGGGAACAAGGAAGAGGGGAGGAGGAATGGAAAGAAGGGAAAAGTAAAAAAATGAGAAAAGAAGGAACTGGAAACAAAGCTTTTGTAAATGGGGAGGGGAGGCAGGGTTGAAGGGAGGGTAGGGGAATGGGGGAAAAAAGTTATATCATGTACAGGTAAAAATTCTCTATAATGAATGTTATCATTATATATATCTATAATGTACCAATAAAATCTGATTAAAAAAAAGAAAAAGAAATAAAAGGAGTTGTCCATAAGAAAAACACAAACGATGGTACAAAAATAAATTCCTACTTAAAAATATCCATAATAGCTTTACCACTATTATGATAGATACAAAGATATATGATCAAATAAAATACATCTACTCTAAACTGTTAACAACCAACTTAACTAGTAGGGTTCAACTGACTGTTAAATTGATGGCTAAAGGTGATAAAAGCTTGTCACAACAAACATACACCCCCCCATGCCCTGTGAATGTCACCACAAGGAAAATTCACCACATGGTATCACCATCTAAAATGGCAAACAGGGCTGGTGAGATGGCTCAGCGGCATACGCGCCTGCCTGGCAAGCGCGAGGGCCCGAGTTCGACTCCCGGATCCCACATATGAAAAAAGGGGTCAGTGATATCGCTCAGCAGCACGGGCGCCTGCTGGCGCGCAAGGTCCTGAGGTCGACCCCCGGTACCCACAAAAAATAAATAAATAAATAAAATAAAATGGCAAACAACATACACTGATACACTTCATTCTACTCAAGTCATACACAGCATGCCTGAAAGGTTAGAATATGACCCAGTGCAAGATAAGAGAAAAATGCATCCATCAGTTATGTCATTTCACTTCATTTGCACCCACCTTTCAGATTTATTTTGACGAATACATCCTTCAATGATTTCTTTCACTTCAAGATCAGTGACTTTATTGAAGCTGGCTGGTTTTATGCCCTGGGAGAAGAAAAACAGTTTCTTGTTACAAATTAAACAATTAAAAGCCCAGGTCAACATGACACTCATTGAACATTTTTTTTAATCCCTAAACCACACTGAAGTTTTAAATGAGATAAATATATACATACAGTATAATTTTAGTAACATTGAGAAAGATTTTTGTCATAGCCCTACAGATAAAAGTGAAAAATTATAATGTAAACCTACAAGGCAAACTTATACATTATGTTTTTGTGTATATATAATATATAGAATCTAAAAGTGTTCTCAAAGTAATTGACATGGGGAATTCTCATAATGTAATATCAAGTAGGAAAAAAGTAGGATCCCAACATATACATACAGTAAAATCTCAATTAGAAAAATAATATCCCAATTCATTTCAAAGTCTTCTAGAATGGTTAGAAGCAAACAATAATCATAAACTTATATATCTATATATGCATGTATGAAAATATATATATACATAATAAAAACATTTGAAAAATCCATATTATTTTATCCTTAAATAATACTAAAACATCAAGAGAACCTACCTCATGCTAATTACCAGGTTCTAGAAATTTAATAATAAATTAATGCAGTTCAGACAATTCATAATATTCCTATGATAACTGAATTAGGTACCTAAATCTGCTTCTTTTACATTGTTTTACCTTTTAGTTTTAGTGTTAGAATTTAAAAAATAATCCAAGTATTATTACAATCATTGAATAGAAAATTCCAAATTAAGCTGGAAGCAGAAAGGTATACTACGATAATTGTCATGGATTGAGGCAATCTAAGATCCACTTCTAAGCCTGTCACTCTACCTAACAGTACACAGAATTGAAAAGTTCAGTATCATATGCTAGATAAAGAAGCTGTAAGAGCAATTGAAATGTGAATTGTGGTATGGCATTTTTGTGATTTTAATATAAAATGATAAAGTCATTATAGAATGGAGTTATATTATTGTATTTATAGAAAAAGCTCTCTTTGAAATGTACCAATAAAATCTGATTGGAGAAAAAGAAAAGAAAAAGCTCTCTTTGACCTTTCCACTGACCTTGTACCCATTTTCGACCCATGTGCCTTTTTCTGCTTCTAAATGAAAATAACTGGAGAATTATATCTTACAAATCAAGTACCAAATACTGTTCTATTTAGAGCTATCCAAAATATGAACCCAAACTAAAAAAGACATTCTAACTCTTTTTTCATTCATTCATTCATTCATTCATTCATTCATTCATTCATTCATTTTGGTGGTACTGGTGATTGAACCCAGGGTCTTCACACTGAGCTACATCCCTATCCCCTTTTCAATTTTTTATTTTGAGATGGGGTCTCACTAAATTGCTGAATTGCTCAAGCAAGGCTCTAACTTGCAATCCTCCGGCCCCAGCCCCCCAGAGTACTGAGATTACAGGCATGCACCACTAATCTCAGATTTTTTCCTGAACTCATATAGAAATTTTCAAACATATAATACTAAAAAGTAGAATAGTAAGCTATTTGCAGTGGCATACTCTGGGAGGCTGAGGCGAGAGGGTCACAAGTTCAAACCCAGCCAGGGTAACAAAAGGAGACCCTATCTTGAAATAAAAATTAAAAAGGGGGCCTAGGCGTGTAGTTCAGTGCGAAGGCCCTAGGTTCAATTCTCAGTACCACAAATAAAGTAGAATAGTATAATTAAGCCTAACATAACCATCACCATCTTCAATAATAATGATTAGGGTGTCAACCTTGTTTCACCTATCTATCTGCAGACCTTTCATATCCTGGGGTATTTTAAAGCAAATCTAAGGTATTGTGTCCCTTCATCCATAAATTTTTCAGTTTACATCTCTAATAAATAACGACCTTTTTAAACAGAATCATGTAATTATCCCACCTAAAATGATTGTGAACAATCTCTTAATATCATCTAATACACAATCCACACTCAAATTTTCAAAATTGCTTAAATGATGTCTTTTTATAATTGGTTTGTTCAAATCAGGATCCTAACAAGATCCATACATGTGCTGGAGGTGGCTCATAGCAACTCATAAGAGATTACATTTTCAGGAATTTTGCAAGCCAATTGCTAAACACAGCCATTTCTTAAAAACTGAATTATGTAAACTTGCAATTAAATAAATTATACTAAAAGACAAGGCAATAAATACTGAAAATATCACTTCCTATTTTACCATTATTCATGCATTTGAGGTTATTTACAGCTATTATACATGTGTGGTAGAAATAGCATAAAAAGAGTGCCACTGTGCATCCCTTCCCAACTCTGGTGTGAGGTCACACCAGTAACTTGATATCAGCCATAGCAAGAGTATTTACACCACAAAAAAAATCACTATATACTAAGAATCAGTGCTTTATTTTTTTCAGAGATTTGGCTGTTAAACATTTAGCAGCTCAACACTACTTCTAAGTCTCTTATAATGTATAAAAGACCCCCTGCCCTTTTGCAAGAAATTGTTTTATTGGAGAAACTAGGTCATTTGTCCTACAGAATGTCCCACATTCTGGATTTTGCTGTTATGTCTTATTGTCTCCCTTTACAAACCACTACAGTCAGACAGCTTTAAGGTTGAAATCCACCATTATCAATAACTGTGGGAAGTTGGCCAAGTCACAATGTCTGATATAATCTATATTCAACACAATTTAGGAAGTAAATTTCTAATGTCTCAAAACAAAAGATGATTAGCAAATGAGGTGATGGATGTTAACTAGCTTGATTTAATCATTCCACATTGTGTACGCACATCAAAACATCACCTTGTATCCCATAAATGTTTACAATTTTAATTGGCATATTTAAAGTAACATTAATTTTAAAGGGATTTTTAGGGACAGTGAGATGGCTCAGCGGCATACACGCCTGCCTGGCAAGCGCGAGGGCCCGAGTTCGACTCCCGGAACCCACATACGAAAAAAGAGCCGGTGATATCGCTCAGCGGCACGGGCGCCTGCTGGCGTGCAAGGTCCTGAGTGTGACCCCCGGTACCCACACACACAAAAAAAATAAATAAATAAAGGGATTTTTAAAACATTATCTATTAATAATAGCCACCCAAAACACTAACAATTTCTTTCATGGCCTATCTTTGACCACTAAACTGTATATGACATAGTCCTCTAAAGAATAATAACCCTCTACTTCTACACTTTATACTTATTTATAAATATATGTTAGTCCTCTACTAGAAATGTAAGCTCCAGGAGGGTAAAAATACTTCTAATTCGTCTTTGCATTCCTTGTGATTTCTTTTATTTTTTTTAATTAATTTAAAAAATGTTTTTTGGTTTTTTGAGACAGGGTCTCTCTCTCACTATATAGTCCAGGTTGGCCTTGAACTCACTATGTAGCCCAGGCTGCCACTGAACTTGAGGTGATCCTCATATGCACCACCAGGCCCAGCTGATTTTTATTAGTACATGTTTGCAGTATATAATGATTACATTCATCATAGGAAGTTGGTCCATGTATGTAACACATCTTAATTCTTTCTACTTACCTTTGCCCTCCCCTCCACCCCTCCTCCCTCCATCTCTCGGTCCCCTTCCCATCTGCAAAAGGTCTATCTCCCTCCTTGTAACTTCTAACACAAAAAAATAACTCATAGCAGTGGCTCAAATATAAGGTATAATCAAAATACACAGTGAATATTTGAAATTTTTTAAAAGTATTATAGAAAAAGAGGCATTGGAATTAATCTCCCTCAAAATACTCCCTCTTGCTTTGAACACACTTATCCTATCATTAATGTCACTTTCTGAAGCAGTTCTGGAAGTCCTCATTCCTGAGTGTCTTTATGAGTATGATAACAAATTCAGAGAATACTGTTGCCAAGTGCCATCCAATGAAAAGGAACATTTGTAAAAACACCACTTACCATGTGTCTTTGTCCACCTTATTTACCAGATCTAGCACCGTGCAATGTCTAGCTCTTCCCAAAAGGCAAAACAACCATGAAACGTAAATATTTTAAATTGATTCAGGACATTGAGGCAGCCACAATAATGTTCCTAACTAAAGGCACTCATGAAAGAGGACTTCCAGAACTGCTTCAAAAAATGGTAAGAACGATGAGATAAGTGTGTTCAAAGCAAGGGGAAATATTTTGAGGGAGATTAATAGCAGTGTGTCCCTTACTGTAATAACTTTTTAAAATATTCACTGCAGTTTTCAATTGTGTGTGTGTATACAGAACTATATTTTGAATGCCCTCTCATAATCAGGGTTTTAGACCTATTAGAAACCTTCAAAGCCTTTTAGTCAATCCCTAGTATTCAGCTTTGAAAAATAAGGTTCATCTAATAAATATCTAAAAATTCACTAGAAACAAATATAGATGATATATCTGTACATTTTCCCCAAAACACTAATACAGAGCATTTTATATGACCCAATAAAGGGCAGATATGTAGTATAAAGCTTGTCTCATTACGATTGTTAAATTGTTACTGTTACATAAAATTAAACCAAAATTAGGGGGATTTTGTGTTTTTTTCTTCTTTTTTTTCCTTTCTTTGCAGCCTTACACATGATAGACAAGTACTCTACCACTTAACAACACCCCTAGTCCCCAAACTAGGCTTTACTAAGTCTGTTTTACCAACTTCAACAAGAAATGTGGCAATTTGTAAAGTAAGAACAATAAAATTATACCTACACTGGTTACTTTACGGTATATTTGAGCTGCATTCTGGCACTCAGAATAAGGGTACTCTGAAGTAGCCATTTCTAGCATACACATTCCAAAAGCATAGACATCAACGGATTCATCATAGTGCTCTTCATACATCTCTGGAGCCATAAACTCAGGAGTTCCTATAAAATAATTTTCATCGAAGAGAAAAATATATACACTAAGATTCCTTTCCCACACAATACCTGTGTTAATTTCTAAGTATAAAATTTGTATTATTTATACAAAACACTTAAAGAATTTTCATAACTCTCCATATTGATAAAGTACAATTTGTAATGCTCAACATTAGGTTACAAATAATGTTTTCATTTCTATCAATTTTAGTTCATATGTTTCTGAATTAACTTAGTAAACTGCCTTCCTTAAGTCCTCAGAACTTTTCAGTAACCTTAAATATATCCCTCAAAAGTCATACACTAAGGGCTGGTGAGATGGCTCAGCGGCGTAAGCGACTGCCTTGCAAGCGCGAGGGCCCGAGTTCGACTCCCGAATCCCACATACGAAAAAGGGGCCGGTGATATCGCTCAGCGGCACGGGCGCCTGTTGGTGCGCGAGGTCCTGAGGTCGACCCCCCGGTACCCACAAAAAAAAAAAAAAGTCATACACTAAGATGTCTCTGAAATAAGTCAATATAAGGTATTTCGAAACATATTCAGTCTAGGCAGGGGTTCCTAAATTTTTCTGTGAAGAGACAGAGTAAATATTTTGTACTTTGCAGTCGATATCTCTGTCACACAACTATTCAACTCTGTAGTGCAAAAGCAGTCATAGACAATCTATAAATGAATGGATGTGACTGTGTTCCCATAAAACTAGATTTATAAAAATAGGCATTGGGCCAAATTTGACCCAAGAGCCACAGTTAATTGATCCCTGTTCTAGAACTATACAACAGATATACCCAAGCAGTAAACTATAAAGTGTTAATCACCAATGACACTCTTAGCAAATGATGTGCGCATTAAGGTGGCCAGTCCTAGATCACCAATCTTCACAGATCCAGTGGGTCCTGTGATGAAAATATTGTCACACTTCAGATCCCGGTGAATAATAGGAGGAGTCCTAGTGTGCAGAAACTGCAATCCCTTTAAAATTTGCCTGCACCAGCTCCTTAAAACCTTTGGTTTCATGACTTTAAATCGTTTTAAGTACCTGTACAAAGAAACAGAAGACCATGTATAAACAAATATTCCCATCTTATTGTATGAACATTATTAGGGTAAATCACATATGCAAACTGAAATTTTGCATACTGTGACTACCATCCCTGAGTTTTCTATTGTCTATTATGGCAAAAAAACAATTTTAAACCTAACACCCCATTCTCAGAGAGACATCCAAATTTTCTGACAGGGAGGCTCGACTTCAGTCTAACATATCCCAAGCTCTTAATAAAACAGTCTGACCTTTCCCAAAAAAGACATCCTATCAAGTATAGCATTTTGTTTTGTTTTGTTTTGTTTTTGGCAGTTCTGGGGACGAACTCGGGACCACGTGCATATTAGGCAAGTATAGTACTCCACCACTGAGTTATATCCCCAACCCATTTTTTAAAAAATTTTCCAGTACTTGGGGGATCAAACTCAGGGGCACTCTACTACCGAGCAACATCCTCAGCCTTTTTAAATTTATTTTCTTAATTTTGAGATAGGGTATCGCTAAGTTGCCTGGAATGGCCTCAAACTTGCAATCTTCCTGGCCCAGCTGCCTCTGCAGCTGAGATTACAGGTATGAGCCACTGCACCTAGCGAGTACAGCATTTTTAATTCATACCAGAGTGACCTTTTGGAATAAAAGTATAATTTAAAAGAGAAAGTCCTGATTTACTTCCTAATAATTACTTATATATAGTCACGACAGGGGTTGACTACATAAAATGTAGCACAAAACTGCTAGGAAACAAAAAGTATATCCCACATTCAATTGTTTACAACTCACTATACTATCAAATGAAGAATTTTGACCTGAAGCAAGACTACAAAAGACTATCTAGTACTGCTCACTGGATTTGTGAACTTGAACTACCCCTACCTATTCATTTTCTTTTACAAGATGAAACAATAATGATTTTCAATTCTGAAATTCAATATGTTACATCAAATTTTTAGTACTATAACAAATTTCATTAACATCCTTTTTTGTGGTACTAGGGCAAGTGGCAGTGAACCTACAGCACATGTGCCACAGAGGGCTGTTTGTATCATTGAAAGCTCTAACAGGTTCACCATCACTATTCTAGGGGCCTTTTCACTAAGCTACATCCCCACTCCCACCCCCTTTTTATATTTCTGAGAAAGGGTCTTGCTACATTGCCAAGTTTTTCAAGCTAGGCTTGAACTTGTGATCTTACCACCTCAGCCTCCCAGATTGCTGGGATTACAGAGTGCACCACTACAGCCAGTTAACACTCAAAATTTTTAATCTACCCTGAAATAAATTCTATAAATTCTTTAATCAAGTATTAGTTTATAAATAACCTTTAGGACTCCTGAAAATTATTTCCAAATAAAACTTCATTGGCACTATCACGATCAACTTACGTCTTTAAGGTTCCTGATGTCATTAGTTCAGTCACTAATACAATACATTTTTTTCCTTTCAAGATAGACTCCCAAGAATCATAAAATCGAACTATATTGGGATGCTGGAGACCTTTCAGCATCTCTGCTTCTTCCTTGAACCTTTGCTGCTCAGCTTTGGTTAACTTCCGGTCCTAAAAATGGGAAGAATAAGTTCCAAATTAAAGTCATACAAATTTTCATACCCATTTCTAACACCAGTCGACTGAGTGCTTTATTGTATATATGTATGTATTTTCATTTGTCATTTCTTTTTCTTTTTTTGGGATCTAGGCAATGACTGGTATCCTTTATTAGATAGTTACTTTGACTTCCCCTATAAGGCAATGCACCAGTTTTAACATTTCATTAAGTATGTTATAAACCTTCCTACACAATACATCAGTACTTCAGGAGTGGGGGATGTAGCTCTTGCCTAGCACTATCAGGCCCTGCGTTCAATGTTCAGATCATAAAAGAAAAAATCAATACCTCAAAAAACATCTCAAAATGAATTGAGAAAAAGTAATAAACAGGTAACAGGGATGCTTCCCTAAGGAATCTCCAAGTTTTCATATATAAAAGATCTATAAAGTCAGGACAAGAATAATAAAAATGTAAGATACCTGGACATTTATTCTGGTTTACTTTCTGAATTGCCAAAATAAAAGGGCTTTAGGTTTCCAGACAGATATATCAGGCTAGTAAGCAATGAAAGACTTTCAAATATGCACTTGATCTCTAACATACTACATTAAATGCTAGAAGTCAAAGGAGAAATGTTTACAGAATTCTGAGGAAGGGCTGTGACCTAAAATTCTGACTTCAGACAAGCTATAAATAAAGTTCAAAGGGGAAAAACACCTGTATTTCCAGATAATAGGGACAGAGAAAAATATACCAATCCCATACACTGCCTGAAAATTACTCAAAGAAGTTTAGGGGGGCCGGGGAGATAGCTCAGTGGCACAGCACTTGCCTCACAATCTCGAGGTCCTGAGTTTGATTACCAGTCTCCCACCCAAAAAAAAACAAGTTCAATAACAACGTGGCATTAGAAAATACAGTCATCCCTGCTTCCTGTCACCATGACATGAGCTGTTTTTCCTCTGCAAGGCCCCTCTACCATGCTGACTTGCCTTGGAACCAGCCAACTATGGACCGAAACCTCTACAAAATAAACCTTTCCTCTTTAGGAAAAAAAAAATCATTAGAAAAATAAGGTGTTAGGCTGGGGATAGTGTGCTTGCCTGCAGTCCCTACTACTTAGGAGGCAGAGGCAGGAGGATCATTTCAACCCATGAGTTTGAAACCACCCCAGGCAACACAACAAAATCATATCTCAAGAAAAAAGGTGTGACACAGAACAAAAAGGGAGACATTATCAATAAAATTTACTTAGAGTTAAACCTAAGTAATAATAGCTAAAGTACTATAATTGGTACAACTGAATGAGTTTTCTCAGCATTAATTAACAAGAACACATACAGCATTCTAGATGGCTGAGGCAGGAGGACAGAAAAGCCCGGCCTGACAAACGTAGCAAGAACCTGTCCCAAAATAACAAAACACAGTGGGGGAGCTGGGGATGAAGCTCAGGACAAAGGCCCTAGGTTCAATACCTACTACTTGGAGATTGATTGATTGATTGATTTCACAAAAAAGATATTCTATGTGTACTAATGTGGGCAGATCTCTCAAACATACCATTGAGTGACAAAAGCAATAAAAACTTTGGCACTTTGTATATAAAAAAGAACCCTCCTGAACAACACTGTATTTTTTGTATATATTTAAATGCATTTTAAAAGACTAGATGGATAAACAATGTGTAACTGTAGTTGTCTCTTGAAAACTAGGGAAAGACTGACATGGAAAAGTCTTTTCCTCAGATGACAATCATAGTTACTCAGCAATAGGCAAGCATCTGAAATTTGGTCTCCTAAGACTTTATTGTTCATGTTTGACTTTTTCATTCATCTGGAACTAAATGTTGTAGCTGAAGTATTTTTTTCTAGGATTCAGGCACGCCCAACCTGTGGGATGCCTGGCTTGCCTGGGCCGCACTGAGTAAAGAATTGTCTTGGTCCACATGTAAAACTTATAATTAAATGTAGGTAACAAAACTTCCTTTTTAAATATATTTTTATTATAACACAGGCATCTCCAACACAGTACTGTATACATTATACAACATTAAGTTTCCATTTGTACTGGGTTCTGTACCAATCTATTCCTATATCACAGTTACCACAATGTTTAAAAAAAAGAAGATTCCAGTATGCTTAATAATGTAAGGCATATCACTTCCTTATTTTTATTTTCTTCTCACCTATTTTCATTCTATACAGACATTAAGATTACATTTCCAATTAAACTTAGAAAAGAATCATTGGAGGCCAGGTATATATAGTTCCTTTTCCTAACAGTGTTTTTCATAGATTAAATTTTTTTTTGTGGGTTCCGGGAACCAAACTCAGGACCTTGTGCTTGCCAGGCGAGTACTTATGCCACTGAGCTATATATCACCAGCCAAAATATTTTCATTTTCATGACGTCAAATTTATGATTTATTCTGTTATGGACCATGCTTTTGTTGATACATCTAAGAACACTATCCCCAACCAAAGGTCACAATGATTTTCTTGTTTTCTTCTAGAAATGTAAGGTTTTACTTTTAAATCTATGATCCATTTTGAGTTAATTTTCATATAAGGTATGAGATTTAGGTTGAGGTTCTTTTTGTAAAAATACACATGCCCAATTATTCCAAGAGCTTTTGTTGAATTGAATACTGTATTCACTTCCCATTGTACTTTTTTAAAAAAAATCATTTGATCACATTTGTTACATCTATTTCTGAACTCTGTTGTATTCCATTGATCTCTGCTGTGTTCCATTGTTTCTTTGCCAATACCATAAATGTCTTAATTTTGATACCTTTAGAGTAAAGTCAAAATCAGTTAACACAAATCCTCCCCACCTTATTCTCCTTTATCAAAATTATTTTGGTTCTTCTAGGGTTTTTTGCCACTCCCAAATAATTTCATTTATTTATTTAGTTTTTGGTTCTGAGAATTGAACACACACTCTACCACTGAGCTACTTGCCCAGTGTGTTTCCTTGTAATAAACGCCTTTATGTGCTTTTGGGATCACATGGTTGGGGGATTCTGAGTTGACTCTTGCTCTGTTGTCCTGAGGCAATCATTGCTCTAAAAAAGTCAGTGCCATCCTGGATCAGAGAAGAAATTAGAAACTTGTATTTTCCAGGAATACATTCAGTCAGCAATAGGAGGAGATGAAGTTATCTCTCCCATATTTGTAATGCTGTTTTCTTTTTTTCTTTTTTTTTTTTATGTGGGTAGCAGGAGTCAAACTCAGGACCTCGTGCTTGCCAGGCACTCGCTTATGCTGCTGAGCCATATCACCGGCCACTGTATTGCTGTTTTCTTATCTTACTGATTTTGCTAAAACAGCCACAATATTGAAAACAACATAGTAATCACTTCCTTACACTGGACTTTCATAAAAAGTTCTATTGTCTCATAGCATAGACTTCACTGGCTTGTATTTTTGTTTTCACAAATAGTTAAAACAAAATTATTTCTGTGGGGTGTGCTGGCACATGCCTGTAATCCCAGTACTCAGGAGGCTGAGGCAGGAGGATCACTGTGAGTTCAAGACCAGCCTGAATTATACAGTGAGATGTAAGGAAGTAATTTCCTTATATTCCTATCTTACTTTTATTTTTTAATTAGAAATGGTTGCTGAATTTTATCAAACATTTTCTCAGCACCTACTGATATGATCATATGGTTTGTTGACAGGTTTCCCAATGCAGGACTGTTCTTCAATTCAGGGGTTCTGTGTTTTTTTATAGACTGAAACCAGGTCCACATATATGCTAGGCAATCTATCATTATGCTAGATCTTGGTTGTTATTTTTAAATTCTTAAAACAAAATACAGGGCTAGTGATATGGTCATAATAGGCAAACACTCTACTCTTCAGTCACACCACAAAGCCCTCTGATTTTTCTTTTTCAGGTTCATAAATCATTTTCTATAGAACCAAAAACAGTGTAACTTCTTTACCCTACTATTTTTTATGTCCATACTTTTCTTATTTCTTCCTTAAAAATATTTTTAAGTTCCCCTCTTCCTCCCTTTTGCTTTTATTTTCCTAGTATCTTAAAACTTCAATTCCTGGCAGTGACACACACCTGTAATCCCAACTACTCAGAATGAGACAGGAGAAATGCAAGTTTGAGGCCAGCCTGGGCAGCTTACTAACCTTATCCCAAAAGGGGAAAAAGAAAAAAGGGCTGAGCATATAGCCCAGTAGTAGAGTATCCCTGGGTTCAATCCCCAGAACCACACAAAAAAATTCCTGTTTGAAGGATAGGAAGTCCTATATCCCTATCAAATGGAGTTTGTGGATTATAGTATTCAATTGCTCTGTATTTATTCACACTTTATGTACTATTTATGTCCTATTCTGAAAAAAAATGCATGTGAACTTTTTCTACTACAACTATATATTTATCCTTTTTAAAATCAATTAGGGAGAAGATGGCGGAGTGGTAAGCAGCAGGGAAAGAGCCTCTCTGAGAGTCACCATCCAGATGCTGGAATATAGCAACTCGAGGAAGACAAGAAGGAAAGTGGGTCCCCTGGACCCAGGAAGGATCTGAAGCGTGATTTCAAGCCCACGGAGAGAATGACGAGAGAAACTTCAACAAAGAAGGAGGTAGACGCCAGCGCCTTCCACCTGAGTCAGGACTTGCTACGCGACAGGAGCAGGTCAAACCTACAGACACACTCAAGTGACTGCCAGCAACCCCAGGGACCTCCACAGAAAGACAGAGCAGTGCAGGGGAGCAGTGGACGTGAAAGACTGCACTGGCTGGCGGTGAGTGCTCATGGCTCAGTTTTCACACACAAGAGAGCGATTGGCCTGGAGGCATCCTGGAGAGAGTCAGCTGAGCTCAGAACTCAGAGTGGCTGCCAGCTCCATCTATGGCTCCCAGCTGGGCTCAGGCCCGTGGAAGGTGCGCTGATGGCTGCAGGCCGAATGAGTCTGGTCTTGGCCAGAAAGTGCAGGCTCGCTGAGATTATCCACTACCCCAACAAAAAGCTACTGCTGGCTTGCTGGGACAGATTGGCATGTAACAGGACTCCGTCTCCACATGTTGTATACCAGTGACAGCAGAGACAAACCTGGAAGTGAACTTTTTTCTTTTTTTTTTTCTCTCTCGTTTGTTTTTTCTTGTGGTGGTGGTGTTTTTTTTTTTTTTTCCTTTTTTTCCTTCACTGTTTGATCTTGTTTTTATATGAGTATAAACAGAGTTTCTAGCCCCTTTGTGGTTGTGGTTCTGTTCTGTTCTTCCTTTTATCCCTTCCTTCTTTCTTTCCCTCCAGTCTTCTGCAGCAGTTTCCCAAAGTTAGCATGATCCCTCTTTGTCCTCCAGTCTTACTTCTAGTTTCTTCCTCTTTTCCCACTTCTCTATTTTCTCCTTAACTCATTTTAAATTTTAACCCCTGAGGGCAAAATTGACCTATTAAGGACTTGTATACTGCATATAATTTTCTGGTTTGTTTTAGATTTTGTTATATAACCACAAATCTGGTTTATACAATTAAAAGTGCCCAATAATGGGTTAGCTCAGTCTGTCATTTTCTAGGCTATATTTGATGATTTTGGTAACACTATAGCCAAAAGTGACATAATTGTTCTAAACAGCTGCTCTTCCTGGTATTCCACGACTGACATTGACTAAGGGTTACAGAAAACACTGTGGCACAGTGTCAGAGAACCAAGGACTGTGCCAAAAAGGCACTAACTTCTCATCTCCAACAAATTGAAGAGGTAGGATCTTGCAACAGACTCAAAACCCAAAACCAAGCTACACCTGGCACATACCTCGGAGAAGTAGTCATATACTAAGAGTTTTAAATACTAGCAATAAAGGAACCTACCATAGGCAATTTACAAGCATTACCCAGGAATTAAACTAAAGAATGAAAAGAAAATGAGAAGACATTTAAACAAGATGCAACCCCACACATCCAGTTCACCAAAGGCAAACCCAGGGGGCAATGAGGTGGGACAATTTGAAAGCCATCCACCTAGCATCTCTGAAGTGGTAAGAAAAAAGCAATTGAATGAGGCTCTGGAAAAAAATCAAATGAGAAATAATTTCTCAGATAACTGCAGAGATGATGTCCACAATGAAGACTGTGCTTGGGGACTCTACAGCAGATACAGACAAAAAAATAGAAGAGCTTAAGAAAATGATGGAAGCCATGAATGCTCAGCATAGAAAAGAAATGGAATCCATAAGGCAGATTCAAGCAGATATCCAAGAGAACAAAAATTACATTGAAAGTATTCACAGCAGATTAAGCCAATGTGAGGACAGGATCCCGATACAGAAGACAGGCTTGTGGTTAGTGATCATGAAAAGAAAGATTTCTTAAAAATAGCAAGGCACCATGAGAAATCAATCCAGCAGCTGCTAGATGAGGCAAAGAAGAATAACTTAAGATTGATTGGAGTCAATGAAAAAGCAGGAAATAGCATAAATGATATAAAAATAAACTGTTCAGACGTCATGGCAGAGAACTCCCTGGTAGAGAAAAAGAATTTGACATTCAGATAAGTGAGGCATACAGAACTCCAATTAGCCACAGTTAAAAAAAAAAATCTTCAGCCAGGCATATCAGTCAAGATCTCAGAAATTCAACACAAGAGTAGAATCTTAAAAGATGTTAGGGAAAAGAAACAAATCACCCAAAAAGGAAAGCCCATCAGAATCACAGCTGACTTCTCAGCACAAACCTTCAAGTCAAGAAGAGCTTGGAGTGAAGTATTTCAAGTTCTAAAGGAAAATAACCTTCAACCCAGATTGATGTACCCTGCAAAACTATCTTTCAGAACTGATGGAGAAATAAAATACTTCCATGACAAAGAACATCTGAGGAAATTTATAAACACCAAACCAGCACTCCAAAATATTTTGAAGGATATGCTAGAAAGAGGTAACAAGGACTACAACTCCATGAACCCCAACAGAAGGAATCCACCAGGCAAGGCAAAAAATTAAACGGAGAAAGGGGAAAAAAAAGAGGGGGAGCCAAAAACAGGAAAATAACATGACAAGGATAAGTCAATACATATCAGTTTTAACCATCAATATTAATGGCCTCAATTCACCAATCAAAAGACACAGACTGGGAAAATGGATCAAGAAACAAGATCCAACAATATGCTGCATACGAGAAACACATTTAATTCAAAAAGAAATCCATACACTGAAAGTCAAAGGATGGAAAACACTACTCCAAGTGAGAGGAACCCAGAAAAAAGCAGGGGTAGCTATTCTTTTGGCAGACAAAGTGAATTTTAAGCCAAGACTAATTAAGAGAGATAAAGAAGGTTACTACATCCCTGTAAAGGGAACAATCCAAAAAAACATAACAATCTTAAATATATGTAACGAATACCAGTGTACCAGCTATATAAAACAAATATTAACAGGCATGAAAAATCAAATAAGCACTGACACAATTGTATTAGGGAATCTCAATATCCCACTGTAACAAAAAGACAGATCAACTAGACAAAAAAATCAACAATGAAATATTAGAACTGAACCAAACTTTTGAACAAATGGACTTCATAGATGTCTACAGAGTGTTCCACCCCACAACATCAGAATACACATTCTTCTCAGCTGCACATGGGATGTTCCCCAAAATAGACCAAATTCTAGCTCACAGAACTTGCTTAAGTAAATGCAAAGGAACTAAAATTATCCCATGCATATTATGAGACCATAGGGCAATGTAATTGGAAATCAATAGCAAAAGAAACCACAAGAACTTCCTAAAAACATGGAAATTAAATAGCACCCTCCTGAACAACCAATGGGTCACAGATGAAATTAAAGAAGAAATTAGACAGTTTCTGTAATTGAATGTTAACAACAGTACAACATATCGGAACTTATGGGACACAATGAAAGCAGTCCTAAGAGGGAAATTTATAGCAGTAAATACCCATACAAGGAAAACAGAGCAAGCACAAATAAACAACTTAATGGTGAACTTCAAACTTCTAGGAAAAGAAGAGCAGGCTGAGCCAAAAGCTCATACAAGAGAGGAAATTATGAAGATCAGAGCAGAAATTAACACATTGGAGACTAAAAAACAATACAAAGAATAAATGAATCAAAGAGTTGGTTCTTTGAAAGATTAAACAAAATCGACAAACCCCTATCCAACCTTATTAAAAAAAGGAAAAAAAAAAGACTCAAATCCATGCAATTAGGAATGAAAAGAGTGAAATCACAATGGACCCTGCAGAAATACAGAAGATCATCTACACCTACTTTGAAAACCTGTATTCTAATAAGATGGAAAATGCAGAAGAAATGGACAGATTCCTAGATATATATGAATTAGCAAAGCTGAATCAAGAAGATATAAAAATCCTAAGTAAACCAGTATCAAACAATGAAATCAAAGATGTAAAGAAAAACCTCCCAACAAAGAAAAGCCCAGGCCCTGATGGATTCACTGCTGAATTCTACAAGAAATTTAGAAAAGACCTAACCCCACTACTTCTCAAACTCTTTAATGAAATTGAAAGGGAAGCAATACTCCCAAATTCATTCCTAAAAGCATTACCCTGATACCAAAACCAGAGAAGGACCCAACCAAGAAAGAGAACTACAGGCCAATCTCCCTAATGAATACAGATGCAAAAATCCTCAGTATGATACTGGCAAACAGAATGCAGCAAATCCTCAAGAAGATTATACACCATGACCCAAGTGGGTTTCATCACAGGGATGCAGGGATGGTTCAACATAAACAAATCAATAAATGTAATATACCATATTAACAGAGCAAGGACAAAAATCATATCATTTCAATAGATGCAGAAAAAGCTTGACAATGTCCAGCACCCATTTATGATAAAATCCTACAGAAAAATGGAATAAATGGTCTTTATCTCAATCTGATAAAAGCCATCTATGATGAACCAACAGCCAATATCATACTAAATGGACAAAAACTGAAAGCTTTCTCTCTAAAATCAGGAACAAGACAAGGATGACCACTGTCACCACTCCTATTCTACACAGTCCTGGAAACTTTAGCCAGAGCAATCAGACAAGAGAAAGAAATAAAAGGCATAACATTATAAGGAAAGAAGTTAAATTATCGTTATTTGCAGAGGACATGATACTCTACATAGAAGACACCAAAAACTCTACTAAAAAAACTGATAGATTTAATAAGCAAATTCAGTAGCACAGCTGGATACAAAGTCAAGACTCAAAAATCAATAGCCTTAGGCCGGTGATATAGCTCAGCTGCATAAGCGCCTGCCTGGCAAGCACGAAGTCCTGAGTTTGACTCCCAGTACCCACATTAAAAAAAAAATCAATAGCCTTCCTGTACACGAATAACAAACTCACTGAAAGAGAAATTAGGGTAACAACACCTTTCACGATAGCATCCAAAAAAATGAAATACTTAGGAATCTAATAAAGGATGTAAAAGACCTCTACACTGAAAACTACGGTACTCTGAAAAAGGAGATTGAAGAGGATATCAGAAAATGGAAAGATAACCCTTACTTTTGGGTAGGAAGAACTAATATAGTGAAAACGGCCATACTTCTAAAGTTGTTATACAGATTTAATGCAATCCCGATCAAAATTCCAACAGCATATCTCACAGAATTAGAGAAAACAATCCTAAAATTCATTTGGAATAAGAAGAGACCTAGAATAGCAAAAACAATTCTGGGCAACAAAGGCAAGGCAGGGGGCATCACAATCTCAAATTTGAAATTATACTACAAAGCTAGTGTGGTAAAAAAAAAATGAACAAACAAACAAAAACAGCATGGTACTGGCAAAAAAAAAATAGACACGAGGATCAACAGAACAGATTAGAGATGCAAAAAGAACTCCAGACATACTATGCTACTTATTTTCTCTCTCTTGTTGCTGAGAGAAAATACCGGATACCCAAATTTAAATGGAGGAAAGGTTTATTTAGCTCACAGTTTACAGATATTGCAGTCCATAATCAGCTGCCTCCAAAGCAGGGTGGCACGGCAGAGGAGTAACAGTTCACGGCTGCAGAAGACACCAAAAGCAACAAGAGCAAAAGGAGAGGAGCAAGCCTCTTTTCCTCCCTTATATTGCATACATGCTACCCGCCTAGGTCAGGTGTCGCACTCACACCCCCGATCCCAGCACTAGAAGATGAACCAATGACAAACTCTAGATTCAGCCGCTTCTGAAAAGCCCGCCCCTCATGACCACATGAGGCTTTGGGGGGACATCCAGACACAAACCATCCAGACACAAACCATAACACATACTAAGATACTTTATCTTTGACAAAGGTGCCAAACACCTTCACTGGAAGAAAGCCTCTTTGATAAATGGTGCTGGAAAAACTGGCTTTCCACATGCCAAAGATTAAAATTAGACCCGTATCTTTCACTATGCACTAAACTAAAATCGAAATGGATCAAAAATCTAAATATTAAAAAAGAAACATTAAATCTTCTTGAAGATAGAATAGGTAGAACTATTGAAAACATCAGTGTAGGGGCCGGTGAGATGGCTCAGCGGTGTAAGCGCCTGCCTGGCAAGCGTGAGGGCCCGAGTTCGACTCCCGGAACCCACATACGAAAAAGGGCTGGTGATATCGCTCAGTAGCACGGGCGCCTGCTGGCGTGCGAGGCCCTGAGGTCAACCCCTGGTACCCACCAAAAAAAAAAAGAAAACATCAGTGTAGGCAAAGATTTTATGAACAAAACCCCAATCACACAAGAACTGTCACAAAGAATCAACAACTGGGATTTCATCTTATTAAAAAGCATTTGCACAACAAGAGAAACCATCTACAGAGGGAAGGGACAACCCACAGTGTGGGAAAAAATTTGCTAGCTGTTCCTCAGACAAAGGATTACTATCTAGAATATATAAAGAACTCAAAAAAAAAATCAGACCCCCCAAATTTAAAGAACCGATCCAAAAATGGAAATCTGAGATGAATACACAATTCTCAGATGAAGTAGAAATAGCAAATAAATATATGACAAAATGTTCAACATTACTGGTCATCCAAGAGATGTAAATTAAAACAATGGTGAGATTCTATATCACCCCAGAAAGAATGGTTATTATCAAGAAATCAACCAACAATGAATGATGGCAGGGCTGTGGAAAAAGGAACCCTTTTCCACTGTTGGTGGGAGTATAGACTGGTGCAACCACGGTGGAAATCGGTGTGGAGATTCCTCAAAATACAAGGACTAGACGTTCCATTTGACCCAGCTATTCCCATTCTGGGTATCTTCCCTGAAGAATTAAAAGCATCATACCACAGCGATATATGCACACCCATGTTTATAGTGGCACAGTTTGTGATAGCCAAATCTTGGAAACAGCCCAAATGCCCATCAACAGAGGAATGGATAAAAAGGGTGTGGTTTTTTTATACAATGGAGCAGAACTCTGCCATAAAGACGGATAAGCTTGATATAGTTCTAGGTAAATGGATGGACCTCAAGATCATATTCTTAAGTGAAATAAATTGGACACACATGTAAATACCACATTGTTTCTCTGGTGTGAGAAATCAAAAGTGTAAATAGGGACCAAAATATATCAGTATTGTGAAATTAGAAGAAAATATTCAAATAGGGAGGGGAACAAGGGAGGGGGAGGGGGAAAAGAAGAGAAAAGTAAAAAAAATGAGAATAGAAGGAAAAAATGGAAATAAAGCTTTTGTAAATGAAGAAGGCAGGAGGGGTTGAAGGGAGGGTAGGGGAATGGGCCCAAAATGAAACAAGTTGTATCATGTACAGTTACAAATTCTCTATAATGAATGTGATCATTATGTATATCTAAAATCTACCAATAAAATGATTGAAAAAAATCTACCAGTAAAATCTGATGGGAAGGAAAAATGAAAGAAAAAAAATATATATATATAATTTTTGCCAGGTACCGTGCATCATTCCTAGATGATGAAAGAAAATAAAATAGAAACCAGTTTCTCCACAATTTTGACCAAAAGTTTTGAATGAAGCATGGATTTTTATGTTGTTAATTCTACTACTTTGCTTTGAATATATTCACTGCTTTAATGAAAGTGTATTAGGATGCTTACTCAACATGTTAACCTGCTACAGTTTATTGTGCTTTTTTCCCCCCTTTTTTGGGGGGGTGTTTTTTTCTTCAGTGCCATCTTGATGCAGACCACAGAGTAAATTTAGAGTTATTAGATGTCTAGGTACCATTTAAAGGAGGGCTCTTTACATTCAGAACCACACAATCATATACCTGACCCCACCGTGAAGGTCATGACAAGTACACACAAATACAGGCTTGATTGTAATCCCAGTACACTGGGAGGCTAAGGCAAGAGGAACCCCGAGTTTGAGCCCAGCCTGGGCAATCTGGGGACTTAGCAAAACTCTGTCCCAAAACGAAAATGAAAAATAAAAGGGGGGGTTATAGCTCAGTGTGAAGGCCCTGGGTTTAATCTTCAGTAACACAAAAACAAAAATCCAAGTATGAATTGGATTCATTTCTAAAATAGCCCCATTATATGAAAATCCAGTTCCATCAAAAAAAAAATGACAAATGTACTAGTTATAATAAAGTAAAAACTTTTTCCATCTGTAAAAGCAGAGTGTTATTGATTCTCAAGTTGTAAGTGGAGGGGGAAACTATTACAAACTCCAATTATTAACTCCTAAGAGTTACCTAACCAAGCCTTTCAACATTATAAACTAAAATAAGTCTTCTAATTAATGCTGGGTATAGTAGCTCCTCCTTGTAGTCTCAGCTACAGTACTTGGGAGATTGAGGGAAGAGGATCACTTGAATTCTGGAATTTGTGGTTAGACATAGTGAGACCCTATCTTAAAGATAAATAAAAATAATAAAAGTCTTCTAAATTGCACTCATGACTGATAGCCTTCGCTCACAGTAATTTACTGAATTATCAAATAATCACTAAATAATTTTAACAAGTTTTTTTTTCTTTGTGGTGATGGGGATGGAACCCAGGGCCTTTCATGTGCTAGGCAAGCACTCTACTTCTGAGCTACATGCTACACCCCCCAGCCCCCAAGTTCTCTACAAAGAACAAAGGCCAGAGTCTTTCCATAATGCATAAAAAATCAAGTTAGAGAAACCATATGAAGTATGACAAACTATACTTGAGTGTGGTAGCAATTGCCTGTAATTACAAATACTGACGCTGAGACAGGAGGGTTGCAAGTTCAAGGCTGGCATGGGCAATTTAGCAATACTCTTTCTCAAAATAAAAACTAAAATTCCCTGAGATGTAGTTCAGTGGTAGAGCACCCCTGCGTTTAATCCCCAGTAACAGCTCCTTCCCCCAAAAGAAACAAACTACTGAAGGTTTATAGGCAAGTCCTAATATTATAGATAGCTATGTTAGGTAGAAACATAGGCAGTCAGACAGGGCTAGGTCCTATAGGGAGTCAGTGCAGAAGATGAGAACACATTACAACTGTGGGTGGAGGCACATTTCTTGAAGCCCAGGCCTCAAGACAAAGATGAAGTGACTACACCTACTTCCCCAGGGATAAACAATAATGACTGATATTCTAAATAGGCATCAATCACCTGGGTAGGGGACCAAGTCCTTGACCCATCACTTCCAGGAAAGGTCCTTGTTCTTCCCATGCACACTTGCTACCTCACTGGGTCAATATTACCTAAGCAACTATACTTGTAATCTTATTGGTTGATCACAGTTTTGTCCCACCTTATACCCACCTTGGGATGTGACTTGCTTCCTCATTGGATCAATATTACCTAAGACACTATAATTATAATCCTACTGGTTGCCCATAGTTTTGTCCCACCTTACACCCACCTCATGAGTTTGTACCCACCTCGTGATTTTGCTGTATAAAACTTCCTTTGAGAAGTGGGCTCATGGGCCCACTTTCCAGGTAACCTTCTGTCTCTCTTAGATAGAAGCTATCTTTCCCTCAATAAATATTTCCTACTCTTAACCTCCATTGTTCCTTAGAATTCACTCTTCGATTTTGGGAAACATAAACTTGGCATATCAGACATCTAGCAGGTTGGGAGTTAAAATATTTCCCTTATATTATTTGGATTATCTGGAGGTCCTATATCATCCCTGTCACTACCATCAAAGTGTGTTTTTAATACTGTATTCTCAAAGTCAAATATCTCTCCTGGTTCTTTGCATTGTCAAAGTTCAATATTTTCTAAACAAAATGGGTGTGGACTGTTAAAAATTTGAACACAAGGTTCAAATATCCACAAGGAGGGGAAATGCCATCAAGGGAAGACATTAAAACTGGGAAGCTAGGTGTGGCGGCACATGCCTGTAATCCCAGGCAGGAGAATCGCCCCAGCCTGGGCTCCATGGTGAGGTTCAAGGCCAGCCTGGCCTATATAGCAATACCCTGTCTCAAAAAAACTAAAAAACCAAAAAATATTGTTCAGCTGCAGGTATAGCAGAAATTTAGCATGGGAGAGGCCCTAGGTTTAATCCCTAGCACCAAAAATAAATGAATAAATCCATCCTATATTTGGCTGTGAATTTCAAATCCAAAATGCAAAAATGAAAACAGATAGAACCATCTAATATTGGTGAAAATATTAAGCAAAAGATATTGTGAATAAAATAGTTTACATATTTTATGAGTGCAATAGTAGACTTTAATGATAATAAATAGAAAATATATATCAAATTGATAAGATAGAAGTAAGTAATATATATATATATACATAATATAAAAACTGAAAGAATCTATAAAAATTTAAACTGCTCACTGGCATTTTTATACAAAACTATATAATAAATAAAACAATGAAAATTGATAAATTATATATTATAAACTGCATAATAATCAAGAAAATAATCAAAAATGATGTCCCTTATTCCTTGGAATTCAAAATAAACTAGTTTTTAATTTGAAATATGCGGAGTATTAAGCCATATCCAAAAATTAATCAAATAAGTGCATTAATTCTGACACTCCTTTCAGAACAGAAAATTGCAATTGCTATTCTCTTCTGAGGGGGGGGGTAGGGGTATTGTTGTTGTTTTGCAATACTAGGGATTGAATACAGGACCTCACACATGCTAAGCAAGCACTCTACCACTGACCTACATCCATAGCCCTTTTTTTTTTTTTGGAGACAGGGTCTCACTAAGTTACCCAGGCTAGGTTCAAAGTTGTGATCCTCCTGTCTCACTCTCCTTAGTTGCTAGGCTTACAAATGTGCACCACCATGTCCTGCTTAATTGTTGTTCTATATATAAATTAAAATGTACTTTATAAATTATATTTGCTCCACACAAAAGATTACCAAATCTGGCTATGTATCCAATCACCTGGGAAACTTTTTTTTTTTTTTTGTGGGTACCGGGGGTCAAACTCAGGACCTCGTGCGCCAGCAGGTGCCCGTGCCGCTGAGCGATATCACCGGCCCTTTTTTCATATGTGGGTACTGGGAGTCGAACTCAGGACCTCGCGCTTGCCAGGCAGGCACTTATGCTGCTGAGCCATCTCACCAGCCCACCTGGGAAACTTTTAAAGAATAAATTTTTAGAACCTATCTTCTAGAGATTATAGTTTGAGATGTCTGGACTAGAAGACAGGAAAAAAAATATATATATATGTATATATGTATAAAGTTCACATGAATCTGTATATATAAATACAAATTCACTTCACTGTATTAAGGGAATGTCTACTCTGATTCAGCTAGCTCTTGGGATTCGTCCCATATTTCAGTGCTTTCCAAAGTCTACTTACTCTGCATGCAAATCACCTGCAGGTGCTACAAGGAGACAGATTCTGATTCAATAGGTCCGAAATGGGGCCTGGGAATTTGCAGTTCTAACAAGCTTCCAGGTGATGTACACACTGCTCATCCTAGGACCACACTTTAAGACATTATGGGCTGAGTGTGGCGGCACACACCTGTAATACCAGCACTCAGGAGGCTGAGGCAGGAGGATCACCACAAGTCTGAGGCCAGCCTGGGCTACACAGTGAGTTCAAGGCCAGCCTGGACTATGTAGCAAGACTCTGACTCCAAAAAAAGACCTTATGGGATATTTTAGTGTTTCCACAAGTGAATGATACCAGGCATTCTCCTAGGCAATTTCTACTACTAGAATTTCCTTTAAATTTTACTTACTGTAAACCTCCTTTAGCATAGTACACAATTAGTAAAATATTTTACCTTATCTTTTCCCCACTACCAAGTGAATGGAAATTACTTCCTCCATGTACAGAGTATCACTGAACGATGAATGCTGCATCAGAATACAGATATGAAATTTACATAATTTGGCTAAGGCAAGAGGATCATAAGTTCAAGCCCAGCCTGGGCAAATTTTCAACTCAGTGAGACCCTATCTCAAAAAAAAAAAAAATGGAGGGTGGGTAGGGATATAGCTTGGGGCAAA
The DNA here is from genome assembly GCA_028451465.1 of Erethizon dorsatum. Classification (NCBI taxonomy): domain Eukaryota; kingdom Metazoa; phylum Chordata; class Mammalia; order Rodentia; family Erethizontidae; genus Erethizon; species Erethizon dorsatum. The sequence continues at coordinate 45,827,475 of CM051842.1, forward strand.
GGTCCTGGGTTCAATGGGTTCACTCCTCAGTACTGCAAAAAAGAAAAAAAAAGAAAAAGAAAGAAAGAAAAGAAGAAAGAAAAAACAGAGATGACAAATTCTTACAAAAAGATATATATCAGAAAGAAAAAAACATAGATAGATAGGTAGACAGACACACTAAAATGTTTAAAATACTATACTTGACCTGGTGGTATAGCTCAATGGTAGAGCACTGGCCTAACATAAGACCCTGATTTCAATCCCCAGCTCCTCAGGGCAAGGGAGGGAGAAAAGGGAGAAGAAAAGGGGAAGAGAAAAAGAGGGCAGGAAGAGGGATACAAGGAGGAGAAAAGGAAGGAGAGAGAGAGAAAAAAAAGAATCCAGGCAGCATCTAGAATAAGCTCCAACCTACATGAATGGCAACCTGCAAGCGAATTCAGAATAGGTGAAATCATTGTATTTTATACATACACACCCACAGTGACAGAGACCACTGGAATTTGAACAATAAAAATCTGTACTAGCAATTGGTTTTATTTTATCTTAATTTTAAGCATTTCATGTGAACACTGACCAGATCTCATGAGCTGACTGAGGTCACAAAGGTTCTCCTTATATTACAGTAGTTACCTGTAAATATTCCCATTATAATCCTTTCTATGATGTTCTATCCCCATTTAGTCCTTCATTAATTAAAAGTACTACATATACGTCATCAAAGCATAAATGAGGACCAAAATGGGTGATAGATATTGGGAAGTAGGAAGAAAATGTTCATATGGGAAGGGGAATAAGGGGGGCAGGGAAGAAAAGGAAAAGGAAAAAGAGAGAATGGAAGGGAAAAAAATGGAAACAAAGCTTTTGTAAATGGGGAGGGGAGGAGGAGTTGAATGGTGGAGAAAGGAATGGGGAAAAATAATTAAGACATATTATGTACAGGTACAAATTCACTATGATGAATGTGATCAATATGCACGACAAATATGTGCTAATAAAAAATAAAGATTAAAAAAGGAAAAAAAAACTCATCAAACTAAATATCTAGGTAACTTAATCATTCTCCCGTTGCTTTCATTTCTTCTTTTTAAACACATTCCAGCTGACTAATCTCAGTAGACTGTGGTAATTATTTCACATTAAGTTTAACTCAAAGGCATAGAGAGCATATATCAAGAGGTCCTCAAAGAATTAAGAAAAACTTTTCCTGTTCTGAATAACATTACATGATCTTCCCAAATTTTGTTGTAAGAGAAAAGTTAGATGTCACACTGACTATATCCCTGGGTACTCTCAAGTATTTAGTATAAAAATCAACCAATGAGGCATACATTTCTAAAAAGTTTTCAAAATGAGATGTTAACAAGAATTTTGGCAATTTTCTAAGGCTAAGAAATTCAAGAGAATTTTCCAAAAGAAAGCCTCCATGGGTTTAGTACTTTCAAAACACAGCAGAGGGGTTGGGGATATAGTTCAGTACTTGTGCAAAGCCCTGGGTGGATCCCCAGCACTGCAAAAAACAAAAACAAAAAGCACATAAAGGAAAACTATAGAAGAAAAAGAAGTTTGGCATGAGCTCCTAAGGGGATCTAGGAAAGTACCACAATTTCTGGGAAGTAGGGAATAAACCCCTCATTTTTTAAAATTCACAATACATTTTAATCCTGGATCACTCAGAAGGCCAGGTCAGCTAAAATTGGGATTTACTAAAACCAAGATTATATACCCACCTGCAGCTCACACCAAGCAACCTCAACCCATGTTTCGGTGTCCAGGCCTTTATATACTGTTTTAAATGCTCCTCTTCCCAGTTCTATGTCAAATTTCAGGAACCTGCCACTAGGAGAAGTCGCTACAGCTTTCATTTCTGCTTCTTCTTCCATTTCCTTTTCATTTTTCTCCTTGAAGCAATCTTTTGAGGTTTCCAAAGTTGCCTTTGAACACTGCTCATATTTACCTTCTTGTCCACCTCTCAACACATTTGTAGGAAGTTTATCTACTCTTGGAATATTTGTTGCAGCCTTTCTTCTCTGATCTTTGGAGGAAGATTCAGCAACTTTGTCATCTTCTGTCATCTCAATGCTCTTTCGGAAAAATCTCTTCCTTTCTACTGTTTCCCCAGAAGCAGTGAAGGTGCCATTTTTTCCCTTTAATCTAGCATCTACTGTCAAAGCTGAAGCAATCTGGGGAACTCTGCTTTCAAAGGAAACTCCATCAGGTTTCTCAGAATCTTCAGTGTTAGCTGGCTCCCCTGAATCAGTGGCCATTGTTACTAAGGTTGGCACTAAAATTTTTCCTGTTCCACTCCTCAGTCCAATTACATCTCAGGTATCAGAATTATCAGAATGGACTTCCGTTTATGTGGTCATATATTCCCATAGCAACCTAAAAGGGGAAAAAGGATATTTAAAATTTATCCCACAAAGGAAATCATTAAGGAGAAAACAAGTCACCTGATTTTTAATCCCTTTTTTTCTTAATAAGAAGTTTATTCTTTTTTCTGTCCAATCTTAGCAACCAGTAGCCTCCAGGGATTGTGTCTTATCTTGTTTAGCACTGTAGCCTACAGTGCACAGCAGATCATTCAATCTATAGCTCAATAATATATCTTCACAATATGTGAGTATTGGTTAGGACTGCAGTTTTGTAACTGCCCACACTCTAAGTTCACTTGTCTAGCAGCTAATACATACAATAAATAAAACAACTACATGATTTCTAGGTGGTTTTGGTCTAAGATTCAGAACTCATCTGATAGTAGTATCTTTTCATTGTGGTAAAAATATAAATAACATCATAAGCCAGGCATAGCAGCACTCAGGAGGCTGAGGTAGGAGGATCATGAATTTGAAACCAGCCTGGGCTACATAAAATGACCATGTCTCAAAAAAACAAAAGCAAAAGTGTGTGTGTGTGTGTGTGCGCGCACGCGTGTGCGTGCGTGTGCATTTTGCCATTTTAACCATTTTTAACTATAAAACTCGATGGAATTAAAACATTCAGTGTTGTGCAATCATCACTTCTATCCACTCCCAGAACTTGTTCATCATTCCAAACTAAAACTATGCACCCATTAAAGAAAAATTCCCCATCTAGTCTGTAGACCCAGATGCCTGAGGAGCTAAGGCAGGAGGAACACTTAAGCCCAGGGGTTCAAGGCCAGGCTGGACAACACAATGAGACTTTTGCCCTAAAATAAAGAAAAGCACTTCTAAGGGTTTAAGTGTGTAGCTCAGTGGTACAGCACATGTTTACCACACATGAGACACTGTGTCCAATCCCCAGCACCACAAAAAAATTCCCTATCCACACCAACCCATGGAAACCTCTATTCTATTATCAGTCTGAATTTGCTTATTCTTGGTAATTCATGCAAATGGAAGCACACGATATTTATCCTTTTGTGTCTGGCTTATTTCTTTTGGCACAATGTTTTCAAGATTCATCTCTGCTGTAGCATGTTATCAGGATTTCATTCCTTTTTAAAGTTTGACAATATTTCATGGTATTATATACCACATTTTATTTATCTATTCATTTATCAATGGAGTGGGTTGTTCCCGCCTTTTGACTATTGTAAATAATGCTGCTGTGAACATTTGATAGCAGTCTTAAATAATGCTAATACTTGTTTATTAGCTACCCTTCATATTTTTAACAGAAACAACTATCAAATATTAATATACTATACAAAATAGCAAGAAAAGGCCAGGCGTAGTGGTGCACACCTATAATCACAGAACTCAAGAAGCTATGGCAAAAGGAGTCCAAATTCAAGGACAGCATGGGCAACTTAGTGAGACCCTGTTATCAAAATAAAGTTTAAGATGCCAGGCATGGTGGCACAGGCCTGTAATCCCAGCACTAGGGAGGCTAAGGCAGGAGGATTGCTGTGAGTTCGAGGCCAGCCTGGGCTACATAAGTGAGCTCAAGGCCGGCCTGCACTACATATTGAGACCCTGTCTCAACCCCCTGCAAATAATAATAATAATAATTTTTAAAATTAAGTTTAAATAAAGGGCTGGGAACTTAGCTCAGTGGTAGAGTGCTTGCCTAGCATGCACCAGGTCCTCAGTTCAATCCCAAGCACTAATAAAAACAAAATAAAACACCAAGAATCTGTGCTAAAATTTAATAAAAAGATGTTCATTTTAACACTTAAAATTTGGAAAAAACTGTAACTAAACATTAAGTGTAATATGGGTTTAAGTAAATGTTTCAAATGTATCATGCAGCATTAAAATAACTCAAAAGGCCTATCTCCTTGTGGAGGGCCTGCATTAGATTTCTTTGAGTGTGTGTTTTTAAAATGCTGCCTAATAAATCTCTTTATGTCTCTTACTTAGACATTCTGAGAATTCTTTCTCTGTGATGGAGGTCAGTGAACCTAAAACATGCCCCATGGGTCAAGATTTCCCACCTTCATTTTGGGGACCTCCTTGGACCTTTTCCCGTAACATTTCTTTTGGCAAGTCAGTGGCAGGAGATAAATGAGGCATCGAGACTATGACTTTGGAATGTAACTTCTAAAAAGACAACCTCTACAGTATGTTAAGATGGTAGACCATCAACTATAGAACAGATAGGACACTTGATTCTTAGTACTAATGCTGACCATAACTAATGAAAAAGTAACTTCTCATGTCACACCTTATATTTCAAAGTCCCCTGATATTCAGATAGGATAATAACAGTTAGGATTAAGAACTATTGCTCCCATTTCAAGACTGACCTTCTGGGTGTTCAACAAGTGAGGCTTGGAGACCAAAGCTAAAGAAGATAAAAGACCTAAGCCAATATTTTGGCCCTTGTCCTCCAAGGTCAGCCAGGACCCAGGGCATGACAGGACCCATGTGAAAGAGCCCTGCAACTCTGGTGAGTCACCTGAGTTCCTAAGCAGGGTACTGTTTAGACCCCAGAGGACAGCAGTCAACCAAAGTATATTCTGCAAAAGGAGGGTCACTAAAGAGGGAAATGTCCCCCATGCTTGCAAGGGAAGCCATATGGTTAGGCAAGACTGTGACCCACCCTGTCAGATGACACAACTGGTAGAGGAAAAAACTAAAGGAGCTAAGAAGCTCCTCACATGACCCCAAAAGTAACTCCTAAGGAGCCTTAACTCTCTTGACAAATATACACACATAAATTTTGATTTATGAACTTACTTTGACTTGGTCTTAAACACCCAGCAGGAAAGTATAATTTAAAAGGGTGTAATTAATAGCAATATTTAAAAAAGCAGGCAGGTGAGATGGCTCAGAGGTTTAAGCGCCTGCCTTGCAAGCGCGAGGGCCTGAGTTCGACTCCCGGAACCCACATACAAAAAAGGGGCCGGTGATATCGCTCAGCGGCACGGGAGCCTGCTGGCGCGCGAGGTCCTGAGGTCGACCCCCGGTACCCACAAAAAAAAAAAAAAAAAAGAAAGCTAGGCTAAATATAAAAAGGGGCTTCAAAGCCAGGTGTGGTAGTGCATGCTTGTAATCTCAGAACTCAGGAGGCTGAGGCAGGAGGATCACCATAAGTTCGAGCCCAGCCTGGGTTACATAGTTCAAAACAAGCCTACAGGCCAGACGTGGTGGTGCATACCTGTAGTCCCAGCACTTGAGAGGCTGAAGCAGGGGGATCGCTGCGAGTTCTAGGCCAGCCTGGGCTACATAGTAAGTTGAGGGCCAGCCTGAACTACATAGCGAGACCCTGTCTCAAAAAAAAAAAAAAGACCAGCCTACAGAGTACGACCTTGTCACAAATAGAGAGAGAGAGAGAGAGAGAGAGAGAGAGAGAGAGAGATTGAGAGAAATTTAGATTTTTCACTAACAAAATAGGGAGGATTCTATAATACTCTTATACTTCATCTGCTGTACTTCGGGAAACATCCGAAGACAAATGGGAGGGAGGAGAAAGGAGAAATGAAAAGAAGTAAATGTGTTATGTGCATGTAATAACTCCACACAACGAATGCGATCATGTATGTACTGCAAACATGTACTAATAAAAATTTGAAAAAAAGAAAAACAGGCTAATATAAAAGCTAATTCACCATTATTCTACTTTTAAATTTTGGGTCTTGCTTGTTTAACATACTTGCAACATTTGTAACTTCCACACTTCTACAGCTCCTACTCAAGCTGATGCTCACCTGTGCTATTATTAAAACACTGTTGCGTTTATTCCCAACAACTCTAGAAACTGTCTTCTGCGTTACAAAACATAATTCACAAATTACATGTCAGTACTCCCTTAAGCCTCAATGACATGCTGATAACAAACCCTATGTCTCCCTTAAATCAGTCAGATTAAGAATTTTGATCTCTGGCTATGCAGGGTCAATGTCCCCCCAAACCTGAAGCAGCCGTAAGATGGACCTTTAGGCACCTCTTCATCCCTTAAGAATAAAGGATCACTAGGTATCTTCCCAAAAGAATTAAAGACATCATATTACAGTGATACATGCATTCCTATGTTTATAGCATCACAAATCATAATACTTAAATCTTGGAAGCAGCCTATATGTCTACCAACAGATGAATGGATAAATAAAATGTGGTATTTATACATAATGAAGTACTACACTGCCATAAAGAAGAATTTGAGTCATTTACAGGAAAATGGATGCACTTCGAGACCATAATGTTAAGTGAAATAAATCAGACACACAAGCTTAAACATTAGTTTCCCTTACATGGGAAACCCAAAGTATAAATAAAGAGCAAAGTAAAAGATAAGTAATAGGAAACAAAGAGACAGAACTTTTGCAAAGGGGAAGGGAACCAATAGATAGAGGGAGAGGTAAGGGAAAAGAGAGGAATGGAATAAAAAATGAATTAAGATGTGTTACATACATGTATTAACCACAGTGAATGTAATCATTATGTACTGCAAACATGTACTAATAAAAATGTTAAGAAAAAAAGAATAATGGATCAAAGTGGAGGACTGATGAGGAAGGATAGGAGAAATAGGATAGGTAGAAAGGATACAAGGAAAATGGACATTTCTTTTTTTGGAGACAGGGTCTCACTACGAAGTTCAGACTGGCCTTAAACTCACTATGGAGCCCAGGCTGGCCTCCAACTTGTGGCAATTCTCTTGCCTTAGCCTCCTAAGTGCTGGGATTACAGACGTGCAACACCAGGCCTGGCCCACAATTTTTAAATTGTACTTTTAATAAAGGCTGCAGGTTCAGGACACAAACCCAGTAAAAAAATTCCTAAGATTCTTAAAGACACAATAAACCTGGGCCATTCCCTTTTACCTCTAAATGAGCCTTGGCCATTCCCTTTTGTCTGTAAATAGGACTTTCCTTTGTTGTTGTTTTTGAGACAGGGCCTCACTAAGAAGTTCAGGCTGGCCTTGAACTTGAATTGATCCTCTTACCTCAGCTTCCCAAGTGCTGGGATTACAAGCATGCGCCACCATGCGGGGGGGGGGGCACTTTCCCTTTTTAGTATATGTGCTACCAAAGCGAGCACAGGCTTTTTCCCTTATAGACAGGCTATAGTTCTATCACCTATGATGGCTATCACCTATGAATGGGCCATCCCTCTATCCTTGCAGAAAGAGCTGTCACTTTTCATCTGTAAATTGAACCCCTCTTGCCATAGATTCATAAATTCTAAAGATTTCCACCCTCAAATCCCCCATGAATATAGCGAGCTCAGAATTATAAGCACCTCTCTCCCTCTGGAGGGCTTGCACTCTCTGCGTGTATACTTAATATTATTTTTTTTGGTGGGTACTGGAAATCGAACTCAGGACCTCGCCCTTGCCAGGCAGGTGCTGAGCTATATCCCCAGCCCCTTATTTTTTCTTTTTGAGACAGGATTTCACTGTATACTACAGACTGGCTTTGAACTCACTATGTAGTCTAGGCTGGCCTGGAACTCATGATGATCTTCCTGCCTCAGCCTCCTAAGTGCTGGGATTACAGATAGGCACCACCATGCCTAGCTTGAGAATACCTTTAAAATACTACCCAATAAATCTCTTTATGTTTCTTTTTAATAAAAAAGACACTGAAAACACGGTGCAGTGGCCCACACCTTTAATCCTAGCTACTGGAGAGGCTGAGGTAAGAGGATCACAAGTTTGGGCCCAACCTGGGCAATTACTGACTTAGCAAGACCCTGTCTAAATACAGTGGTACCTCGGTTCATGGATGCTTCTGTTCACAAAAAATTCAGTTCACAAACAGAAGCATTCGGTAGCCGGGCATAGTGGTGCATGCCTGTAATCCCAGCCCTAGGGAGGCTGAGGCAGGAGGATCATGATGAGTTCCAGGCCAGCCTGGGCTACGTAAGGGAGTTCAGGGCCAGCCTGCACTACACAGCAAGACCCTGTCTCAAAAAAAAAAAAAAAAGCATTCAGCAAAATTTTGCTTCCGTTTGCTAACTCCACATTGGGTGAGGAACACAACGGTAACCATCTTTCCCTTCACTAACACAAACACAGCCATCTTCCCCAGAATGGTGGAACAAATTAAGTTCGTGAACTAAGGTACCGCTGTATAAAAAATAAAAAAGGGCTGGGGATGTCCCTCAGTGCAAAGGCCTTGGGTTCAATCCTTAGTACCGCAATAAATAACCTACTACAAAGATACAATAAAAGTATGGTAGTGACATAAAGATATACAGATAAACAATCTAACATAAACAACCCATGTAAGTATTTATGATCAACTGATTTTTAACAAGAGTGCCAAGACTACTCAATGAGGAAAGAACAGTCTTTCCAACAACTGACACTGGGACAACTGGATATCTAAATGCAAAAGATGAAGTTGGAGCAGGCGTGGTGGCGCACACCTGTAATCCCAACACTTGAGAGGCTGAGGCAGGAGGATCTCTGTGAGTTCGAGGCCAACCTATACTACACAGTGAGTTCAAGGACAGCATGAACTACATAACAAGACCCCGTTCCCCCCAAAAAAGATGAAGTTGGACCCTCAAGCAAGGTTTCCTGGAAAAGATGCCTGAACTCAGTCCCAAAGAAAATTAACTTGTCTGGGCAGAGAGTAAATCACAAGCAAAGGCATGAAACAACATGAAGTAAGTGTATGATTGGTACTGTAACCAGCACTGCAAAATGGAACTTTAAAAGTTAGATTTTTTTAAATTGTAGAGATAAGCAATTTCTCTAAATCTCGTCTTGCTGAGCACATAACCAATATTTCCTCCTCTCCTCAGCCCAGATGGAGCAACAAAATCCTCAGATGCTAGCACCAGGAGGCAAGAGCCCAGTTTCCTTTCAAACTAAAGAGGACAATGAGCTGAAGATTGCTGGAAATGCTAAAGCAAGCAGAGAGATCTGCACTGTCTCTCTGTGTTCCCCCTCCCTTCTGTTCCTCACTACAAAAGACCCTTACCCACCTATACATGGTGAGATGGTGATTTAAGGCAAATGGACCCCTCCATCTCCTCAGAGCTAGCCCTGAATAAATCCTTTTTCCTCTTTTACCAAAATATACAGCCTCCTTTGATTTGGTCAGCAGCAACAGACGAACCTGATAATATGAACCTAAGTATCATGAGCAGTTTACTTGCATATTATAAGCAGGTAGCTGAGGACTGAAAAGCAAAAAGTCACTAAGGAACTTATATCCATACAATGTAAAACAAGACCAATTAAAAAGCTACCACAATAATCCAGGAAGATGATGAGGCTTGAATAAAAATAGTGGCAGGAAGGATGCACTCAGGATACATTAAGGAAGTATTAACTGCAAGATTTACTTGAATGAATACAGCTGTGAGGAAAAATGAAGACTTCCACAAAAATTCCTAGAAATTTGCCAACCAGATTAGTGCTACTAGAATATATCTGTGTTAATATCAGAATCAAAAGTTGTACCAGCACAAAAACAGATGTGAGGATCAAAGGAACAGAATAGAGGATGCAGAAACAACCCCAAAAACATTCAACTATTTGATCTTTGACAAAGAGACCAAAAGCATACACTAGAAGGAATATAGTCTCTTTTTAATAAATGGTGCTGGGAAAACTGGCTAACCACATGCAAAACATTGAATCTAGACCCATTTCATTCACCATGTACTAAAATAATATTAAAATTGATCAAAGAACTAAATGTTAAAACAGAAACAACCTGCTAGGAAATAAAATAGGTAAAACTTTTAAAGTCATAGGCATAGGCAAGGTTTTTCTATACAGAACCATGACTGCATAAGAAGTAACAGCAAGAATAATAAATGGGATCATATCACATTAAAAAGTTTCTGTACACCAAAGGAAACAAACAACACACGGAAAAGACAACCTACAGAATGGGGAAAATACTGCCAGGTATTCCTTAGAGGACTAATATCTAGAATATATAAAGAACTCAAGAAAATTAGACCCCCAAAATAAAAGACCCAATCAAAAAATATTCAAGTAATGCCAGGTGTGGTGGCGCGTGCCTCTAATACCAGTACTAGGGAGGCTAAGGCAGGAGGATCACCACAAATTCAAGGCCAGGCTGGGCTACATAGTAGGTTCAAGGCCAGCCTGAACTACATAGTGAGCCCCTATCTCAAAACAAAACAAAACAAAACAAAATGCAAAGACAGAGAGAGAGAGAAAGAGAGAGCTAAGTATAGTGGCTCACATCTGGAATCTCGGCACTTGGGAAGCTGAGGGAGAAGGACTGCCGTAAATCAGGAGCCAGCCTGGGATACATAGTGAGATAAAGGCCAGCCTTGATTATAGAGCAAGAAGGTCCTGTCTCAAAAAGAAAGGAGGGGGGGGGAAAAAGAGAGGGGAGACAGACTGAGACAGAGACAGAGAGAGACAAGAAACAGAGACAGACTGAGGCAGAGACTGAGATTTTCAAAAGAAAGGAAAAAGAAAACTCAAACTGGGAGAAAAATTGTACAAATCATATATATAAGAGACTCGTAACAAGAACATATAAAGATATAAGCCATGCATGGTGGACACATCTGTAATCCCAGCGTTCGGGAGGCTGAGGCAAAAGGATCACTGTGAGTTCCAGGCCAGCCTGGGCTACATAGTTAGTTCAAGGCCAGCCTGAACTACATAGTGAGACCCTATCTCCAAAAAAAAAAGAAGACGAAGACTAAAATGAAGACGAAGACGAGGAAAAGGAGGAAGATACAACCACCACCACCCCCTATTTTCTGTACTATAAATTACTCAAAGTCCAAAAATATTAAATGGAAAATTCCACGAAGAGAAAGACCATATTTACATAACTTTTATTACATTAGTATTATAACTGTACTACTTTATTTATAGTTATGTTGTTTATCTCTTACTGTGTCTAATTTATAAGTTACATTTTATATGTACAGGAAGAATACAGTATGTATATACAGGATTTGATACTATCCATAGTTTCAGGTATCCACTGAGTCCTGGAATGTATCCTCTGTTGATAAAGGAAGGAACTATTGTATATAAATAGCCAGTAAGCACAAAAAAATTCATTAAGGAAATGGAAACCAAAACCAAAATGATCCAAGTGTGGTGGCATAGGCAATTCAGTAATTTAGCAAGACCCTGCCTCAAAAAAAAAAAAAAAAGGGGGCTGGAAACATAGTTCCGTGCGAAGGCTCTGGGTTCAATCCCCAGTACTGTAATAATAATTTTTAAAAAGCTACTTAAATAGTCTAAAAAGGCTGGGTGTAGTACTGTACATCTGTAATCCCATCCTATAATCCCAGCAGCTATCAGGAGGTTGGGCCAGGAGGATCACAAATTCAAGGCTAGCCTGGCAATTTAGGGAGACCCTGTCTCACAATAAGAAAAAAAAAAACAGGGCTGGGGGTGTAGGTCAGCTGTAGAGAGCTTGTCTAGCATGTGCTAGGCCCCAGTTCAATCCCCAATACCAAGCAGTTAAAAAGGAAGAAAGAAAACACTGACAAGGACGTAGAGAAAGTGGAACCTTCATACACTGCTGATGAGAATATAAAATGGTGCACCATGGTCAGGCATGGTGTTACATGCCTGTAATCCCAGCACTCCGAAGGCTGAGGCAGGAGGATCACCACAAATTCAAGGCCAGCCTGGGCTACATAATGAGTTCAAGGCCAGCCTGGACTATATAGGGAGACCCTGTTTCAAAATAAATAAAATAAAATAAAATAAAATAAAATAAAATAAAATAAAATAAAATGGTGCACCTACTTTGGAACAGTCTGGCAGTTCTAAAGCAAGTTAAACAGTTACCACATGATAGCTTCTACCCATTGAAATGAAAACATGTCTAAACCACGCATGATGGCACACATCTGTAATCCCAGCACTGTGGAAGGTTAAAGCAGGAGGAAGGTAAGTTTGAGCCCAGCCTGGGCAATTTAGCAATTTAGCAAGATCCTGTCTGAAAAATAAAAAATAAAAAAAGGGCTGGGAATGTAGCTCAGGGCAAAGGCCCTGGATTCAATCCCCAGTACCACACACAAGTATATGCACACACAAAAAATCTACATGAAAAAACTTGTTATACAAACCATGCTTGGTGATGCACGCCTGTAATCCCAGCATTTGCCTGTAGTCCTAGCACTTGGGAAGCTGAGGTAGGAGGACCTCTACTAGTTCCAAGACTACATAGTGAGTTCAAGGCCACCCTGGAATGTATGGCAAGACACTGTCTGAGAACACCAAAAACAAAAGAAAACAAAACTTGTACATAAGTGTTCATAGTAGCAGTATCCAACATATTTAAAAGATAGAAGTGATCCAAATGTGCATAAATGATGTAAGGATTTGAAAAATATGTTGTTTACATGCAATGGAGTATAACTCAGCATGGCCAGGTGTAGTGTTGCACGCCTATAATCCCAGCACTCAGGAGGCTGAGGCAGGAGGATCGGTGTCAAGGCCACCCTGGGTTTCATAGTGAGTTCAAGGCCAGCCTGCACTGCATACAGAGACTCTGTCTCAAAAAAAACAAAAAACAAAAAACAGGGTCTCACTATCTTGCCCAGTCTGGCCTTGAATGCCTGGACTGAGGCTGTCCTCTTGCCTCAGTCTCCCAACAAGCTGGGACTCCAGGATGTATGTAAATTATATCTCAATATAAAAGATAGCCATCTTTAAGAATCTTAAACATAGCCGGGTGTGGTGGTGCATACCTAGAATACCAGCACTCCTGAGGCTGAGGCAGGAGGATCACCACAAGTTCAAGACCAGCCTAGACTACACAGCGAGACCCTGTCTCCCAACAAAAAGAATCTTAAGCACTTTGACTAAAATCAAAATTAAAATATAATGAAATCAAATCAAAATAATTCAAATTAAAAAATATATTGCTCTCTCACTCCTCATTCTGTCCATTCATCTTCAGCCTGACCTGCCCTCAGTGTTGTGGTACTGTCTCTCCATCTATGACTGTTTTTAATAAAATATTTCTTTAGTCAAAAAAAAAAAGAACTTTTGTTTTGGAGGGAAAATGCTGGCAACAATAAGATGTGCTAGGTGTGGTAGCACACACCTGTAATCCCAGCACTTGGGAGGCTGAGGCAGGAGGATTCCCTGTACCAAACAGAGAGAAAGACAGAGGGAGAGAGACAGAGACAGAGAATAACTAAAATAACAAATAATTTAAGGGTAAACAATAAATAAGAAAAATAAATTTGAGGCTGGGGTATAGCTCACTGGTAAAGCATTCGCCTAGTATGTGCAAGGCCAAAGTTCTATCCCCGGTATCACAAAAATAGTAATAATAATGATGATGATGAATTTTAATAACCAGGACAAGAGCTTCCCTATTATTTATCTAGAACCTTTTTAATATGGATCCAATAGCTTCTTAACCATAAAAGAGTTCAGGAACTGGAATCATATTTTGGTTCTGCCTTGGGGCCAAGAATTTTTTTTGTAAACGGGCTTGAATCCAGGTCTTTGTACTGAGCTACATCCCCAGTACTTTCTTATTTTTTATTTTAAGACAGGGTCTCACTAAGTTGCTAAATTTCCCAGGCTGGACTCCAATTTGCAATCTTCCTGCTTCAACTTCCCAGAGTGCTAGGATTATAAGCATGCACCATCATGCCTAGCTGGGACAAATAATTTAACCTTACTCATTTTTTATTTCATTTGTGAAGTATCACAGGACTGAAAAAAATATACATTAAGAAACTTAGCACAGTGCCTGACAGATTATAATAATCAATAAATCAAAGCTTTTATTTTCTACCTCTTAATACCCTCTGGGTCAACACTGTATTAAAGCACTATTCAACAGAAAATATTAAATGATTTCAGGAGACTCTATTTAGAAGGGCAGAAGATTATATAATTCATTTTTAAAAAACATTCCAGTAAAAAATGTTGGCATTGCTAACAAACTATACTCCAGTGACCAGAATAATATCTCTTCTACATTCAGCAACGTAGAAACATGGCTCAGTGAAAAGTGTGCAAAAGTTGGACTTCAAGAAAAACAGACATGTGAATCAACAGAACAGAACAGAGGATGCAGGAACAACCCCAGGCACATTCAGCCATCTGATCTTTGACAAAGGTGCCAAAAGCATATGCTAGAGGAAAGATGGCCTCTTAAACAAATGATGCTGGGAAAACTGGCTATCTACATGAAGAAGATTGAAGTTATACCCATATCCCTCACTATGTACTAAACTAAAATCAAAATTGATCAAAGAACTAAATGTTTAAAAAAAGAACTAGATGTTAAAACAGAAAGATTTAATCTGCTCAAAGATAAAATAGGTAAAATCTTGAAGACATAGGCATTGGCAAGGACTTTGTGAACAGAATCCCAACTGTACCAGAAATAACATCAAGAATCAACAAATGGGATCATATCAAATTAAAAAGTTTCTGCACAGCAAAGGAAACAACCAACAGAGTGAAGAGACAACCTACAAAATGGGAAGAAAAATTGTCAGCCATTCCTCAGACAGAGGACTAACATATGGAATATAGAAAGTAATCAAAAAAATTAGATCTCCCAAAATAAAAGACTCAATCAAAAAATGGGCAAGTGAAATGAATAGATACTGTACAAAACAAGAAGTACAAATGACCAATCAATACATGAAGAAATGTTCAACATCACTGGTCATTAGAGAAATGAAAATTAAAACAACACTGAGAGCTCATGTGGTGGCACACACTTCTAATCCCAGTACTTTGGAGGCTGAGACAGAAGGATCGCTGCAAGTCAGAGGTCAGTCTAGGCTACATAGTGAGTTCAAGGTCAGTTTGAACTACATAGCAAGACCCTGTCTCAAAAGAAAGAAAGAAAAGAAAAGAAAAAGAAAAGAGTGAGCAGGCAAGCAAACAAAACAACAACAGTAAGATTCCATTTTACTCCAGAAAGAATACCTGTCATCACAAAATCAAACAAATGCTGGTGAGGATGAGGGTGGGGGGAAGGAACTCTTTTACACTGCTGGAAATATAAACTAGTGCTACCACTACAGAAATCACTACGGAGATTCCTCAAAAAACTAAAACTAGAAATTCCATTTGACCCAGCTCTTCTCCTTCTACGTACCTTCTTAAAAGAGTTAAAAGACAGCATATTAAAGTGATACATGCAAACCCATGTTTGTAGTAGCACAACTCATAATAGCTAAATCTTGGAAGTAAGTGGCTTACACGTCCATCAGCAGATGAATGGATAAAGGATAAATGAGTCACTTGTAGGAAAATGGATACACCCTGAGACCATGTTAAGTGAAATAAATCAGACACACAAGCTTAAATATTGTACGGTTTCTCTTACATGAGAAATATAAAATATAAATAAATTAAAGAGCAAAACAAAAGACAGATAATAGGAAACAGGAGATAGATCTTTCGCAAAAGGAAAGGTAACCAAGAGATGGAGGGAGAGGGGCTATAGGGAAAAGGAAGGGGACGAAAAAAGAATTAAGATATGTTATACACATACCGGCTCCCCATAAGGACTGTCATGTACTGCAAACATTTAAAAAACAAAGGTCAGGCCTCAGACATATAGAGTCTCCTATTAAATTCACAGCTATATATCATAACCTATGTGTGATCATTTTTCCTTCATAAAATGGTAAATATATTGATCTAAGCCCTAGGAATATGTATAAAGACAACTACAGACTGAATTTAGAGTGAAAAAATCTCTCAAAGTCATGTCCTATTGCTCTTCCTTCAACATATTTGTTACATATGCTTGGAGCATTTGAGTTAAAAGTTCAAAATAAAATTTTCCCTGTATCTTACCTTAGTTCTAACCATAGGAAATCCAGCATAAAACCAGTAAAAAGCCAGGTGTGGTGGGGCACACCTGTAGTTCCAGCTACTGATGGGCCTGAGGTAAAAGTATTGCTTGAGCCCAAGATTTGAAAACTAGCCCGGGCAACATACAGTAGTTACACTCCATCTTAAAACAACAACAAACAAAAAACATCACACGCCAGGCACAGTGGCCCACGCCTGTAATCCCAGCTACTTGGGAGGCTAAAGCAAGAGAACTGTAAATTCAAGGTCAGTCTGGGGAACTTGAAATCCTGCCTCAAAATAATGTGTTTTTTTTGTTTTTTGGGGGGCTGGTGAGATAGCTCAGAGGCATAAGTGCCTGCCTAGCAAGGGTGAGGTCCTGAGTTTGACTCCTGGTACCCATATACGAAAAAAAAGGCCAGTGATATGGCTCAGCGGCACGGGCGCCTGCTGGCACGCGAGGTCCTGAGTTTGACCCCCGGTACCCACACACACAAAAAAAAATGTTTTTTAAAATTTTATTTTAGGGCCGGTGAGATGGCTCAGCGGTGTAAGCGCCTGCCTGGCAAGCGCGAGGGCCCGAGTTCGACTCCCGGAACCCACATACGAAAAATGGGCCGGTGATATCGCTCAGCAGCACGGGAGCCTGCTGGCGCGCGAGGTCGACCCCCGGTACCCACAAAAAAAAAATTATTTTAAACAGGAATGGGAATGTTGCTCAGGGGTGAGCGCTTGCCCAGCAAGCACAGGCCCTGGGTTCAATCCTCAGTACTGAAAAAGAAACACAAACAATATCAAAAAAGAGTATTTTGTCAACAATGGCTCAAAGAATTTCTTTACCTTTTTATAACCAGCAACTGAAAGAATGCATAAATATTACACAGTAAATTTTCCACTAACAATTTTCTTTGTCATATACATATATTCATGCCAATAAACATTTACCAAGTACCAATTTACAAGACTGTGTCAAGATTCAAGAATCAAACAACAAAAATAAGTTCTTGTCATCAAGGAGCCTACAATTTATCCAAGGTTAAGATATACTACTGAGGGCTGGGAGTGTAGCTCAATGTACTTTTATAGCATGCTCAAGGCCTTGGGTTCAATCCCCAACAATGGGGGAAAAGGATATACTACTGTAGACTTCTACTTCGAGAAAGTAAACTGAACATCTATATCACTTGTTCTTTCCATGAACCCAGAAAAGTGATGGCAAAGGACCACAAAAATATAAATTACAACTCAGTGGTACAAATGGAAAATAGTATGGCAGATAAAACATTTTAACAATTTCTGGCAGAGAGCAGATAGGAACTAGCTGATAACACAAATCAAATGATGCTACAACTTAAAATAAGTGGTGGAAATAGATGAGGTTCTAACACAGGAGGGAACAGATTCACAGGCTAGGATCCTAGAGTCTGAAGACTGATCCCACAGAGGGGCAGAGGGACAAAAAGGCTGAAAGCAAGGATACACTGAGGATCTGACTTTTTTTTCCCCTAGTACTGGGCAGTAATCCCAGGGCTTTTGCCCTGAGCTACATGCCAGTCCATTTTTCTTCAATATTTTTTTTTTGAGACAGTCTTACTAAGTCACTAAATTGCCCAGCCTGGCCTTGAACTTGCAATCCCCCTGGCTCAGGCTCCCAAAGTACTGGGATTAGACCTGTGCACCACCACCCCAGGCTGAGGATCTGAATTATGGCACAACTGATGAACCCTCCAGCCAAAACAAATAAATCCCCAGATACAGAATTCAAATTCAAAAAACTGGGAAGAACCAGAGAACCTTAGAGCAAAGGTCTCTGTCCTCTGGCATTTGAACTCTCCAAGTAGATTAACAGTCAGCAGTCCACCCATGAACTCCAAAATAAAGCCTGCCCAAGTAGACAGAACTTTAGTCAGCCCTACCACTAGCTCATTCTTAAATATTGTATGAACAGGCTCCACAGACAGTCATTTCAAGAACACTTGCAACACAGAAGAGAAAGATCATGAAAGCTGGGCATAGTGGCACAAACCTTTAATCCTAGCATTCGGGAGGCTGAGGCAGGAGTATTGCTGTGAGTTTGAAGCTAGCCTCGGCTGCATATATAGTAGTGAGTTCGAGGCCAGCCTGCACTACATAGAAAGACCCTGTCTCAAAAAACCAAAAAATAAAAAGAAGAGAAGAAAAGATCAAGAAAAAGAAAAAACAATCCTTGGAGGAGCTAAATAATTTCAGAAACAATTCTTAATTTTTTTAAAAATATAACATATGGGGCTGGAGTTGTAGTTCAGTGGTAGAACACTTGCCTTGCATCCACAAGGCCCTGGATTCCATCCCCAGCTCCACAAAATTAAGTAAATAAACAAAAATATAATATATAGCTCAAAAGTCAAAGAAAGAGAAATATAAATGGGCAGGCTCACTCCCAATCCTGTCTCCCATTCATTTAGTTCCTATCCCTTCCCCTTAGGTTTTTGGTTTTTTGTTGTGTTTTGTTGTTTTTATTGCACTTCTGGAAAGCTAACCTAGGGTCTCCTGCATAGTAGACAAGCACTCTACCATGAAGCTATATCCCCAGGCCCTCTTCTTCTAAACTTTTATTTTTTAAGAGGCAGGGTCTCTCTGTGTTTCCCAGACAAGTCTCAAATTCCTGAGCTCAAGTAATTCTCCTGCTTCAGCCTCTTGAGTAATCTAATAGATGGGACTACAGTCACGTGCCATCATGCCATACACCAATTTTTAATTTTACTAAATATTGCTGAATTAATCTTCATAGTAATTATACTTATTCATAGTCCCACCAACAAAATCTGAGTTTCTTTTTCTTTGTGTTCTTACCAATACTTGTGAGAGCATTACTAGGCAATTGAATTTTTTTTTTTTTTTTTTTTTTTTTGGTCTTTTTGAGACAGGGTTTCACTATGGAGTTCAGGCTGGCCTTGAACTCACTTTGTAACCCAGGATGGCCTCAAACTTGAGGCGATCCTCCTGCCTCAGCCTCCTGAGTGCTGAGATTATAGGCGTGCACCACCATACCCAGTGGCAATTGATTTTTTAAAAATAATTAATTTTGTAAGTATGATAGGTATGAAATATTACCAATATGATTGCATTTAAATGGGAATTAAGCTAATCTCCTTTACTCTGTGCCACTCTTAATTTTCTTGATGACTAGTAAGAGTTAGGGTTTTTTCATATTTATTGGTGCTTTTGTTTCTCATCCTATGTGAATTACTTGTTCATATCATTTTCCTCTTTTAAAATTTCTTTTTTCAGTGCTAGGGAGGGCTTCTTGCATGCTAGGCAACTGATCTGCCAATGAACTATATACCCTAGCTCCCTTCAGAGTCTCTTTAGGCAAATAAGGTTCTCTCTTTCCCTTTCTCCACAAAAAAATATAACAGTGTCTGGGTGTGGTGGTGCACACCTGTAATCCCAGCACTCTGGGAGGCTGAAGAGGGAGGTTCAGAAACTCAAGCCCAGCCTAGGCAATTTAGCAATTTAACAAGCCCCTGTCTCAAAATAAAGAAAACAAAAAGGGCTAGGGCCTTAGCTCAGTGGGAAGGCCCTGAGTTCAATCCTAGTACCACAAAAAGAGTTATAGTATATACCAAGTTTTTATTATTTTTATTTGTGTAAAATGGGGTCTTCCTATATTGCCCATGCTGGCCATGAACTCCTGGGCACAAGCAATCATCCTGCCTGAATTTTTTTGTTTTTTTCTTTTTTGCAGTACTAGGGGATGGAACAAATGGCCTCATGTATGCTAGGCAAGTGCTCTACCAATGAGCTACATCCCCAGCCCAATAAGCTTTTTATATAGTCATAATGTAAGATACTATTTTTCCTTCTCACTACATATGTTTTTCATTATTAACTTTGTAGCAAATTGCTTACTATTACAAATAATATTGCATATTTTATCATCTATATTTAAATCCTTGAAGTAAGATTGCTAGAACAAAGGAAATTTGCAGTTTTAAGCTTTTATTAAAGTAATATTAACACATCCAGAAGAGTGCACATAATACATTTGTATTTTTATACAATGCTACCAAACTTGTCTCCTATGTCAATTAAACTCCATAGAAGGCAAGTCCAATTTTTTTTATTTTATTTTATTTTTGTGGGTACCGGGGATCAAACTCAGGACCTCGTGCGCCAGCAGGCGCCCGTGCCGCTGAGCGATATCACCAGCCCTTTTTCCGTATGTGGGTACCGGGAGTCGAACTCAGGACCTCGCGCTTGCCAGGCAGGCGCTTATGCTGCTGAGCTATCTCACCGGCCCCGGCAATTCCAATTTAAACTCTGACCTACAATGTGTGAGAATAACTTTTACTCCATGGCCTTGAAAATAAAAATTGCTATAAAACATTTTGATCTTAAAGACTGTGATAGAACCGAGTGTGGTGACACACACCTATAATCCTTAGCACTCTGTGAAGCTGAGGCAGGAGGACTGCAAAATCGAGCCCAGCCCAGGAATCTTAGTAATTTAGTGAGACCCTGTCTCATAAAACAACTGGGCATGGTGGCACATGCCTATAATCCCAGCACTTGGGGAGGCTGAGGCAGGAGGATTATCTCAAATTGGAGGCCAACCTGGGCTACATAGTGAGCACAAGGCCAGTCTGAACTACATAACAAGACCCTGTCTCAAAAACCAAAGCAAAAATAAAATTAAAAAAAAACATATGCTATTGTGGTTTTCCTCATGATAGTCTACCCTGTGTCCCCCAGGGTATACTTACATCTTGTTTTTTCCTTTTATTCAGCCCAAGCTCACTCTGCAGAGCCAGTTTCTCCCTCACTCTTCACTCTTACTTTTTCAAATAAACTCTGTCACCATTAAAAATGAAAAATAAAAAATAAAAAACCGAAAAGGGGCTGGGGATACAGCTCAGTATAAAAGTCCTGTGTTCAATCAATCCCCATTACTGAAAAAAGAGATATATATGTATATTCACACACGTAATATATATAATGTTAAGGAATATATATTTCTTAACATATTTTGAAATGAGTATCATTAATTTACAGTTACTGAGTGCTACGTGCCAAGCATTTGTAAACTTTCCTTTCCTGCATTTGGCCACAAGAACCTTGAGGTAAGTAATATTGTTATTTTCATTTTATAAATGAGGAAACTTAGGTCCCGAAAAAAATCAAGTAATTTCCAGGTGAGGTGCCACTTCCTATATCCCAGCTCTAAGGAGGCTGAGGCAGGAGGATCCATTGAGCCTAAAATCTGGGGTCACCTTGGGCAAAAGAGCAAAGTCTTGTCTCTTGCCAGGCATGGTGGCCCACATTTATAATCTCAGCTATTGGGAGGCTGAGGCAGGAGCACTGCCAAGTTCAAGGCCAGCCTGGGCAACTTAGTGAGATCCTGTTTCAAAATAAAAATGTTTAAAAGGATGTGGATGTAGCTTGGTGGTAAAGTGACTCTGGGTTTGATCCTTAGTACCAAAAATAGAAAAGAAAAAAAGAAAAAGTTAAGTATTTTGACTATGTTAACACAGCTAGTATTATTAAAAAAAAAAAAAAAAAGGAGAGCCATGGGCTGGGACTATAGCCGGGGGAGGTTGGTGGCAGGTGGAGGCCTTATCTAGCATGGGAGGCCCTGAGCTCAATCCTCGGGGAAATAAAAACAGAATTTGACCTAGGCATCTCACTACCAAACCCATTTCTAACGACTCCTGATACTGTGCCACAACATGAAGTCATATGCACACACTATTTACAACCCTGAATTGCATCTATCTCCCTCTCTCCCTCACTCTCTCTCACAATCTCACAACCACATCATATTCCTTGGGAATTTATAACCTAAAACTACCTTTTTCTTTGCTTTCATCTTCCTGTTTTACTTTAGCAAAATCATTTCTTCAATTAAAGATGCCCATTTTATGTGAAAAACTTCTGTGTCAAAATCATCTCCAGGCCAGGTATGGTAGTGCATACCTGTAATCCCAGCACTCAGGAGGCTGAGTCAAGAGGATTGCCGCAAGTTTGAGTCCAGCCTGGGTTACATAGTGAGTTCAAGGCCAGCCTGGACTACGTAGCTGAGACCCTGCCTCAAACACACACACACACACACACACACACACAAAGCCTCATCCCCATCTCCTTTGTCATCAAAATTAAATAATTTCTATGTATCAATCACCTACCCTCTCATCCCCAATTAACACCTTATTCTGCCTATCCTTTTATAGTAGCAGCATCTAAAGTACATACTGCCCTCAGGCCAACCCTACCACACTGTTTTTGTGTAGCCAGTGAGAAAAAGAAGTTTTTAACATTTTTAAGTGGTTGAAAAAAATCAAAAAAGTCTTTCATGACCCATAAAAAATATTTGAAATTCATTGTTCAGTGCCCAAAAATAAAGTTTTACAGGAACACTGCCACAATTCATTCATTTACCTATTGTCCATAACTTCTACAACAGCTGAGCTGAGTAATCCCAAAAGATACTTCATGGCCTACAAAGCTTAGAATATTTACTATCTGGCCTTTTATCACCAAAAAAGTTTGTTGACCCCTGCTTTACAATTTTCAAAAGAACTTCATGGGATTGAGAGTGGGGCTGGGGATGTAGCTCAGTGGTAGAGCCTGAATGCAAGACCTCCAGCACCAACAAAAAAAAGAATTCATCCATTTAACTCAATTACTCCTGAGAACAATCCTGAGAGCTACTTCGTATTAACCTGAATTCTGAAAATCAGGAAGGTTCACAGACATTTAAAGTCTTGCCCAAGTTATGAGCTGCTAAATGAAGGGGAGAATTCTAGAACTCAAGTTTTCTAGCTCCAAATCCAACATACTTTCTACCAAACTACAACTTCCTAAGAACCCAACCTGTCCGTATTAATCAATGAATTTAGACATTTGGTGCTAAAATTTACCAGATGGGTAGAAACATAAAAGCTTTAAATTGGTGGGAAAACATTGCTCAATTGAGATCCTTTCCAAAAGTACATTAATAGAATACATTACATTTCATATGTATTACAAACTGTACTTTCTCATTGGTTAGCAAAGGAACCCTGCAAAGTAGGTAGGGGTAGGGCTTTTGTTTAATAACAAGGAAAGGATGCTAACAGACACACAAGATCACACTGAGGGAAGGCTAGAATCCAGACTGACTCCTACTCCAGTAACATTTCCACTGAAGAACTGTCTCTTCTCATAAGGAATGTACCTATTTTTGTTTCGGTTTTCTTAGAAACAAAAAGTAGTAACTCACCCATTTTACATAGTAAGAAACCTATGATGTAATTCAATCGACAGGATACTAAGAATTTTCATTCAGTAACAGCCTGTTTAGCCTGGCTTGGCAGCACATGACTGCGGTCTCAGCATTCTGGAAGGCTGAGATGGTAGGATCTCAAATTCAAACCAGCATGGGCGATTTAGTAATTTAGCAAGACCCTGTCTCAAAATACAAAAGAGGTTAGGATGGAGCTCAGGGGGAAGGCCCTGAGTTAAATCCCAGGGTACCACACACACACAAAAAAAAGCCAGTTCAAAGAATATACGAGACATTTGGGAAATTAAAAAATGGTGAAAACAGGTAGCACAAGTCAAGGTCTTCATTGTCTGAACCCTCCCTCAGGAGATACTAGCTGGTCTCTTCTCATTCAAAGTTACCTCCTTAAAGAAGCCTTCCCTAGCTACCTGAGCTACAGAAGCTCCTTCCTCAACATCCTCACTCTTTGAAAAGCTTTCTTCCTCATATTTTCCAAAATTATTTATTGATTGACCATCATCCTCCACTGTAATCCTTCTTTTTCACCTACTTCTAACATGCCCGCACTGGCACACTCTAGGAATCCAATGATTCTTTGTTGAACAAATGGTAGAATCTACAAACACCTTGGGTACGTCATACTGTGATTCACTTAGCCTAAAAACTTCAGAGTAACTCATTAGCACCTTTAAAAGGTTCTTCAGCAAATGAACCACCTAACTTCAAGAGTTTTTAATCTCAAGGGGCACATGTGCCTGTAATCCCAGCACTAAGGAGGCTGAAACAGGAGGATTTTATGGGTTCAAGGCCAGCCTGAACTACATAGCAAGACCCTATCTCAAAAAAATAAAACAAAAAAGTTTTTAATCTCTTGCAAGAAACCTTCAGACTGTCTAAGTGGAAATGCCACCACAGTAGCCCCCAAGAACAAAAAATTAATCTCTTGGGACTAGGGGTGTGGCTCAGTAGTAGAGTGCTTCCTCAGCATGGAGGAGGTCCTGGAATCCACACCCAGCATAAAAAAAAATTATTCTCTGAGAAGCAGTGGACATAATCAGAGCTAAACTATCATCTCATAGGTCTTGGAGCTGAATCAGTACACATTTCCCATACTTGTTTTAAAATATCTCCTGCCAGGCATGATGGCATATGGCTATAATCCCAGCTCTCGAAAGCTGAGGCAGGAGGATCCCAAGTTCAAGCAGAGCCTGGGCAATTTAGCAACTTAGTGAGAGCCTGTCTCAAAATAAAAAAATAAAAGAAGGGCTGGGGATGTAGCTTAGTGCAAAAGCTGAGTTCAATCTCTAGTACAAAAAACAAAAAATAAAAAAAAATCTCCTAGTTTTAAAAGCAAATTAATGGCCCTATTTTAATTATGCTTAACTAAAAGCTGAGATTTACCAACCAATTGTGCTATGCTAATTTTAATTTCCATTTTTACAAGTAACTAAACTACAAAATAATTTTACATTATTCCTAAATGATCAGGATAATACATGGGTGATTATAGCTGAAACTACAAATAAAGTGTCTGGAAAGTATTGCTTGACACACATTTTAGTTAAGAAGTTGGCTCAAAATATTTGTCTAGATTACAGATGTGAACAATCATAAACACTATAACACAGCTATGGGTGCTTTTAAAATATATCTAATGGGGGCTGGGGATGTGGCTCAGTGGTAGAGTTCTTGCCTTGCATGCACAAGGCCCTGGGTTTGATGCCCAGCACCACAAAAAAATACACAGCCAATTTCTGGTTAAATAACAGATAATTATAGACCAAAACTGTTTATTCCGCAATTTTAAACAATGATTCAACCCTATATAAACAATGTGCAAACAAAAAGCTCTTAATTAAAAATACCTTATGTAATCTTAGCACAAGGATTGTTTAGTTGAACATACTGAGGTTTCCTGATCATGAAAGTCTCACTGACTCACAAGGACCTTTGGAATTTCCCCACACTTCAAATACAATGCATGGCCTTCAAAAATGCATTTAGATGCCAGGCATAGTGGTGTACACCTGTAATCCCAGCACTGAAGGAGGCCGAGGCAGGAGATTCTCAAATTCAAACCCAACCTGGTCAATTTAGGATATTCTGTGTCCAAATAAAAAGTATGTAGCTCAGTGGTAAAGTTCCATTCCCAGTACCACAAAAAAAAAAATGCATTTAGAAGGCCTGGGTGGAAGCTCAGAAGAGTATTTGCCTAGCATGTACAAGACCCTGGGTTCCATCCCCAGCACCATAAAAAAATATATTTAGAAACATCCCTCCCCCCACAACTCCCCAAAAAGTGATTGGATGTCACCACAAATAGCTTTACTTAATATACATTTATAGACTTGTGCATTACATTTAAAAAACTACAAGTTAATCTGCATGCAAAAGAATAAAGCTGGACCCTTAACTCGTGTCACATACAAAAATGAGCTCAAAATGGATCAAAGACCTAAACATGAGAACCAAAACTAAAACTCTTCAAAGAAAATATAGGAGTAAATTGTTGTGATCTTGAAATGGCAATGATTTCTTAGATATAAAACTGAAAGCACAAGATACCAAAGAAAAAATAGATAAAATGGACTTCATCAAATTTCAGAACTCTTGTGCCGCAAAACACACTATCAAAAAAGTATAAAGACAACTCACAGAATAAAATTATTTGCCAATCACATATCTCATCAGGGACTAGTATCTAGAATACAGATTTTAAAAAACTCTTTCTTACAACTCTGCCAGGCGTGGTGGCACACACCTGTCATCCCAGCACTCAGGAGGCTGAGGCAGGAGGACTGCCATGAGTTCGAGGTCGGCCTGGGGTACATAGCAAGACCCTGTCTAAAAAAAAAAGAAAACCAAAAAAATCTCTTTCAAATCAATAAAAAGACAATCAAATTAAAAATTAGCAAATTAAATAGATATTTCTCCAAAGAAGAAATACAAACAGTCAACAAGCACAAGAGGGGCCGGTGCGATGGCTCAGCGGCATAAGCGCCTGCCTGGCAAGCGCGAGGGCTCGAGTTCGACTCCCCGAACCCACATACGAGAAAAGAGCCAGTGATATCATTCAGCGGTACAGGCGCCTGCTGGTGCGCGAGGTCCTGAGTTCGACCCCCGGTACGCACAAAAAAAAAAAAAAAAAAACAAGCACAAGAGAAGATGCCCAATATCATTATTCATTAGGGAAATGCAAATCAAAAACTCAGTAATACGACTTAATACCCACCAGGATTCCCATTTTTTTAAAAAGCAAGAAAGCAACAAGTGTTGATGAGGATGTGGAGAAATCGCAATTCTCATATGTTGCTGATAGAAATGCAAAACAGAACAGCCTCTGTGAAAAACAGCTTGGTGGATCCTCAACAAGTTAAACACAGGAGTACTGTATGACCCAGCAATTCCACTTTTAGGTACCCAAAATAATTGAACAGGTGTTCAAAAAAAACCTGTACATGAATATTCATAGTAGCACTACTCAAAAAAGCCTAAAGACAGAAATGCCCCAAATACATCCATGAACTGATGAATGAACAAAATGTGGCATACCAATACAATGGAATGTTATTCAACTGTAAAAGGGAATCAGTCACATACTGGTATATGTCTCAACATGGGTGAATTGCAAAAACATGCTAAATGAAAGAATCCAGACATAACAGGTCATCTATACCTTACATCCACTTATGAAATATCTAGAAAAGGCAAGTCCATAAGAGACATCAGGGGCCAGAGATACAGCTCAGTGGCACAGCGCCTGCGTGGCAAGCATGAGGTCCTGAGTTCAATTCCCGATACCACCCCCCCACAAAAAAGAGACAGCAGAGGCTGAGGGGAAGGGAAAATGAGGAGTGTCTGCTTACTGAGTATAGAACTTCCCTTGGGGTTATGAAAATATTTTGGAACTAGACAGTGGTGCTAGCTGCCCAATACCATAAAGTTACTTAATGCCACTGAATATATACTTTGAAATGGTTCAAATAGTAAATCTGTAATGTGAATTTTTTGGGGGGGTACCGGGGATCGAACTTAGGACCTCGCACCTACCAGGCAGGCACTGTGCCACTGAGCTATATCCCCGGCCCTGTTATGTGAATTTTATCATGAGTTTTGTTTTGTTTTGTTGTTTTTTGAGACAGGGTCTTACTATGTAGTCCAGGCTAGTTTCTAATTTAGTCTTCCTTCCTCAAACTCCCCAGTGCTGGGATTACAAGCATGCATCACCATACCTGGTTTATCATAAATTTCTAAAAGTTACCATACTAAAACACAGAAAACAACGTACTTCATTTCTATTAAGATTGGTTTGGTAGGGGATTTTGTTTTTTGTTTTTTGTTTTTGAGTCAGGGTCTCACTATATAGGCCAGGTTAGCCTTGAACTCCTGGCAATCCTCCTGCCTCCACATCCAGAGTGCTGGGATTATAGACATGTGCTATCACGCGTGGCCTATTAAGACTTTTTCAAAAAGAGATGGAGAGGCCGGAGATGTAGCTCAGTGGTAGAAGATTTACATACTATGCTTGAGGCTCTGTGTTCAATCCTCAGAATTGAAAAAAAGAAGAAAAAAAAAAAGTTTAGGGTCTTCCCACTGAGCTACATCTCTACCCCACCCCCCTTTTAAAGACAATGATCTCACTAAATTGCCCCAGGAGGACTCCAATTTGCAATCCTTCTATCTCAGTCTTCTAGAACAATGGGATTGGGCCAGGGATATAGCTCAGGGGTGCAGAGCCTGCCAGGCAAGCATGAGGTCCTGAGTTCAATTCCAAGTACCAAAAAAAAAAAAAAAAAAAACCAGAAACAGTAAGTTAGAACAGTGGTATTACAGGTATGTATCATCACACCCAGCTTTAATACCACTTTTGAGATTTAGGGAATTTCTGAATAAATGCCATTATAGATGACCTTTAGTCATCAAATATCTCTTAACAGCATCGCAAATTTTATATCTCAAACAAAAATGGAAAAGACACACTCCTTTGAAAGAATTCTGAGCCCAGGGTGGTGATACAAGCCTGTAATCCTAGCACTCTGGCAGGCTGAGACAGGAGGATTCCAAGTTTGAGTCCAGACTGGGCAACTTAGTGATTTAGCAAGACCCTGTCTCAAAATAAAAATATTTAAAAAAAGGCCTGGGGATGTAGGTCAGTGTGAAGGCCCAGAATTCAATTCCCAGAGAAAAAAAGAAAAAAAGAAAGAAAGAGAGAGAGAGAGAGAAAGGGAGAAAGATGAGGAGAGGGGAATATGAATTCTGGCTTTTATCCAAGAGACATAATCAAGTATATCTGCAAGTAAAGCTGGTCTGCTTATAGTAAGATGATACAGAAAGGAAGGATATTGGTATTTTTTTCTTACACATAAACCCTCCTCCTAATACATTTATACAAAAATTTAAGCCCTCCGAGACTAATTATTTTTAATTCAATTAACCTGACTAGAAATCTGTTAGTAATAAACAGTTCTCATTTTCTTTGTTTCTACTATGGTTCTTTACAGCCATTGGCTTTATTATTTACTTGCTAAGCAATGGACAACTTAGTGAAAACAGAAACTCCTCTACTTTATGGAAGAAGGTTTAGTCAACACTACAGAAATCTAACTTCTGAAACACTACAGAGTAATAATATCAATAAATGTAGTCTTCTGATATGAAGATTAACATTGGTCTAGAAGTCAGAACTCCTAAGCTGCTCTTCCAACAATAAGGAGGAAAATACCTTTCCTGCCTGCATCCTAACAGAAGTCCAGTAAATAAGATTACATACTAAGTGTGGGAACTCTAAAGAGGGGCATGTTATTTAGCTAGGGAGATGATGCCAGCCAAACAAAGAAAGGGGGAGCAGGAAAGGTTTTCAAAAATTTTAGAGCCAGGCATGGTAGTGCACACCTGCTACCCCAGCACTTGGAAGGCTGAGGCAGGACGATTGCTGAGTTCAAGACCGGCCTGAGCTACACAATGAGTTCAAGCCCAGCCTGGACTATACAGGGAGACGCTGTCTCAATAAATAAATAAATAAATAAAAAGAAAAAGAAAATAGGAAAAAAGAAAAGAAAAAGAATTTTTGAAGCAGAGCTAAGTATAGTCATTCACCTCAGCCTTAACTTAAGATTACAGCCTTGCTGAGGATATAGCTCAGCAGCACAAGCGCCTACCTGGCAAGCGCAAGGTCCTGAGTTCAATTCCCAGTACCAAATAATAATAATAATAATAATAATAATAATAATTACAGCCTTATCTCACTCCACTCCCCAAACATACCATGCTTACATTTTCTGCCCTCAACTAGTTCAAAACTAGGAGACCACTTTGCCTGGCAGAGATGCTATAGGTAACTTTTCTTTCTCTCTCTTTCTTTCTTTCTCTCTCTCTCTCTCTCTAGATATATATGAATATACACATGTACACACACACACACAAAGTATTCACCTCAATCTGACAAACAATGAACACAGTACTAACTTTTGTATTCAAACTATGGGTAGCCATAAAAAAGATTACATTCTTTCTAATATCAAAACAGTATCCAAGAAATGTTCTCAAATTTGCAACATTTCCAAGAGAACTCAATACATGTGAGTAAAATTTGTAAAAAAATAATTATGAAAAGGTAGAAACCCATAACAATAAATCTTGAACAGAATGAAAACCATCACAAGACATCCTTACCAGAAATGATGTATTCAGGGCCGATGAGATGGCTCAGTGGCTTAAGCGCCTGCCCGGCAAGCGCGAGGGCCTGAGTTCGACCCCCGGAGCCCACATACGAAAAAGGGGCCGGTGATATCGCTCAGTGGCACGGGCGCCTGTTGGCGCGCGAGGTCCTGAGGTCGACCCCCCGGTACCCACAAAAAAAAAAAAAAAGAAATGATGTATTCAGAGAACAAAATGTCCAAGTAATCTGTTGTAATTTAAACTCATACCAAAACGCAAGTGCCAATTTTCAAACGAGATAAATTCAAAAGGACCAAAATATCACGTATAATTATTTAAGCACTCATAATCGGCTTTGGTACATTTTAGCTGTACTTTAATGCAAGGTATCTTTCCTTTGGATTGTCGAGTTTAAACAATTTTTAAGTTCATCAATCCAAAGGATAGAAATTTCGAGATGACACCTGCGGCTGTGTCATATACTAAGACCTCGTCGAAGGTTCTCTTGATATTCAAACTTACTACAGATGAAAAACAGGTAACAAAGCCTCCAAAAATAGGATGCAATCATTACTAATCAGATTTTCACCACTCAAAGGCTATTCATATAATTGCCTCAGCAGTAACTCTTAAAAAGGAATAAGCCGTACTACTTGCATCTGTTTTGAGGTTCAGCCTCATTTGAACATATTTCAACTCCTGAGATACGGAGATACACACATGCAGGACTTCCACCCACGCCCCACTACATAAATGTTTCACCACTCTCTAGTCAAACAAAACCTCTTTCCATACAACGAAGCCATCTCACTTTTATCCGAGCCCTATCATGCTATCTCCTTGCCATCCCCAACATGTCAGTCACAACACACACCACCTTCCCAAATAACACCTCTCAATTCTCCTTGAACCTAACACATTTACAAAACCAGAGTGCAATATTCCTCACTCTGATCCAGTCGACACACACATCACACATCATCTGAACCTAAAAATTAAATCCACTCTTTTCCCCACCCAATTTTCATCAATACAAACATTGAAACCTTACTCAACTTCCCACATTCGAAGCGATCTTCTCTTTCAGTAGTCTCAATCTCACTTAAATGATTACTCAGTCCTTTGTCAACTGTCTCCTGGTCTTCCTCTTGTGTCCTCCTCGCCTTCCCTCTCCCCTGGTCTTTCGTCTGCTCCCAAAGTTGCTACCCCCCCCAATAAAAAAGAAAAGAAAAAATGCGTCTCAACCTCAAATCTACCCTTCCCCACTTTCTGACTCTTAATTTTTCTCTCCGCCTAATCCGTCACTTTGACAGCAGCTCCGACAACCCCAAAGATCCCAGCTCAGACTCCTCCGGTACCTACTGGTGATGGCACTCACCCGACCTCGGTCAAGCTGGCCCCCACTAGGACACTTACTCGGAACACACTCTTGGCCGCCGCCGTCTCCCTCCATTCATCCCTGGCCCATTCATCTCCCAGCCCGATCCCAGACACGCCCCCCGGCCTCCTCCCTCTCTCCCAGTGTCCCAACCCGCCCGGGACCCTCACCAGACTAAAGGCTTTCAAGAAGAGACTGACTTTTTGCTTCTTCCTCGCCCTCTCTCAACCCTCTTCCAGACCCCCGACGAGTCACACCGTAGAACAGAGACATACACACAAACACACCGCCTCCTCCTCCTCTATCGCCTCTTCCGATGCATCTTGCTCCCCTCCTCGACGTCTCGGCTCTGCTCCGTGTCGTGTGCGCGTGCGCGTGCGAGCGTCTCCCAACTAGCCCACCCGGCCAGCTACGGCCGGTAGGTAAAGAGCGGGCGGGGTTAGAGGAGCTGGGTAGGAGCCCAAGCTGGCGCTCGAAGGGAACTGACCAAGCGCACGCGTACTTCAGCCAGGGAATTCAGACGGGTAGAAGAGAGGGGCGGAGGGGGGCGGGGAAAGGAGGGGAGAAAAGAGGAGGGGGAGGGGCAGGGAACGCCAACGGAGCAGCCCTAACTCGGAGCAGCCCCTATCGCAACGAGGTGCCCAGTAGCTAGCCAACTAGAGCGTGCGCACGCCTCCCCCGCCTTCTTCAACGCAGCGGGAGAGAGGGATGCTCCTCGAGGAGAAAGGCTTCTCCTCTCCAAAAAAAAAATTTCAGTCAGGAGCCAAGCGTGACATCTCCCGTGTGTTCTGAATGTCTTGTTCTCTTCACGGCTGCTTTGCCCTCTCCCTCAAAAAAGAAAAAAAAAAAAAAAAAAAAAAAAAAAAAAAAAAGTCCAAGCACACACTACTTCCTAGCCACCCAGCACCCACTCTCAATTCTCGGCAACACATTCAATGCGGTAGCTCTGTGGAAATGTGGTACCCACCAGCACCTTTCCACCCGCCACCCCAGCTCCCTTTCTTCAACTCCCGGTTTTTCTCGCGAGACTCCTACCTGCCGGCTTTGGGATTAAAAGTCGAAGCACAGATTTACAAATACCGGTCTCTCTCGGTTACGTTGCGAGGGCAACGGCCACGGCGTGTCCCCCCCCCCCAGGACTGCAGTGCGCGCGCGCGGGGGCTGGGCAACAACCAAAGCGGGGATGGGAAAGGAAAGCTATGAAACGGAATTTTTGACGGCCTGTAACCGCTAGGCCTGGGCACGTGCCCTGCGCCTCACAGGCGAGTGCGGTGTATCCTGGGAATTGTAGTTTTTGTTTTCACCTTCAGTCTCACTTCCACTCTCAGCGTTACTTAGGCCTGTGACCGAAAGGAGGATTACTGACGCCATTTTGCAGGGAACAATGGCTCTCGGCCCTGGCGATGGAGGGTGGGGGAGGGAGCAATGTTTTAAGGGTTCGGTTAACCTCCCTTGGCCCCTTCGGTGCCATAGCAACCCCTTCAGAAACCTGGCCCCGCCCCCCCGTTGTTCCGTTGGGCTCCTGAACTGCGCGCATGCGAAAAGGCCACCTTCCCTTGTAGCTGGCTCTCTCGGTCTCCTACTGTCCATCTACCTGAAAAACTCCCAGGTCCTCTTGCTGGTAGTGAATGCTGTCTTCATTGAGCTTTCACTACGCGTTAACCTCAGCTCAGTGGCTTAATTTAAAAACGGCTTCCTGTGCTGCATGAGGTGCAGTGCAGAATTGTTTCTGTAATTCTCATTCTCAATTCTCATTCTCATCGGTCATCGTTTGACAGAGGAGTAAACTGAGGTTAGGAAAGGAAATGGACGTGACTTACTCAAGTTCACACAACTATGTACAGAGGAATTAAAACCTAAGCCCAGGTGTTCTTTGTCCAGAGCTCAAGCATTTTTCAGCCCCCCAGGATACATCTGGTGTCTTAGCACCTGAATGAAAACTCCTAAAGGGCAAGATTTCTTTTCCAAAGCTCCTCAGTGCTTAGCAGGATGCCTTGAGGGTAGCAGGCTGTATGGAAAATACCAGGCTACTCTTTTCAACGGCCCAGCCTCAGAGGCCTATCACTGGGTTATACCAACCTCTTCCCTCTATAACACCTCTTTTTCTTTTCCTACTGTAGATCCCAGCCGTTTCCAGTGGTTTAAAACGGCACTCTCAGCCAGGTGTGGTCGTGCACGCCCATAATCCCAGCACTCGGGAAGCTAAAACAGGTGGATCTCCACGAGTTCAAGGCCAGTCTGGGCTACATAGTTCGAAACTAACCAGAACCTAACCAAGACCCTAACTCAAAAAACAAAACAACAGCCCTCTCAACTTTAACTGCGGCTTCTAGGGTCCAAATGGAATGTAAAGATAGGAGGCCTTTCGATCCCCAGCACCACAAAAAAACAAACAAAAAGATAGGAAGCTTGGTAGACCTGTCTCTTGTCTGTGACCTTTTCCTCTTGAAGATCACTTGTTAATCCCAGTGTTGCTGGAACATGTAAGAAAACCGGACCATGCCCTTAATAAATTCAAACCCCCGTCTTACAGTTTTGAGAAGGGACAGGGTGAGATTCAGCTACTCCACTTGTGGAGGTCTTCCTTCCTTGCAAATTTGAAAGAATAAGGGTGTGATTTCTCCAAATAATACCAGCACTGTACCTTGAGAGTCTCTATATTTCTGATTGGCTAAAGAATGGGTGGGGTTTCCCACACTCCTTTCCTCCTTACCCTGAAGATAGTCTTTTCCTCTGTTGAATTATTGACTAGGGTGGGGAAAACACTTGGAAGAGTAGCCAAACTACTACGAAGGGACAGTTTCAAAGATTAAGAAGTTAGGGCCGGGGATATAGCTCAGCAGCACAGTGCCTGCCTGGCAAGCGCAAGGTCCTGAGTTTGATTCCCGATACCCACCAAAAAAAAAAAAAAAGGATTAACAAGTTATTCCAAATCTTCGTAGGTCCTGACTCACATGAGATGGTAACTAGAAACTTGTGGCCATGGTTTCTGTTTCTCGTGGTCCACATAGTCCTACCACCGCTATGCACATCCACCTTTACAAAACAAAGAACCCAGCTCAACTGTGGCCCTGTCCCTTTGCCTTTGTCTCTGAGCCTGATGATGTAATCAACACTGAACAATACTTGAAAATGTTAGCTCTTCAACCTGCTCAGATGTGAACTTTTCCAAGCACTTCTTTAACAAGCAAACATTGGTTCAATAACTATTAAGTAGTGTGACTTTTATGAGCTTTAGAAATTTGAAAACCAAACAAGTATGTTCCCATCCAAAAACAGGTTGCTCTCAATTTAGACCTCTTACTGACATATGTGCTCCTCTGTCTGAGACAACCTAGTCAAGAATTCAATACAAATGCCAATGTAGGCAGAAAGGGAAATAGGCAATTACAGCTAATCACCAATGTATGTTAGGGAACATTCCCTTCCTATCTACTGGTTTCCACTGCCTCTCAAGTGGCTTTTTTTTTTTTTTTTTTTTTTGTCTTTTTGAGACAGGGTCTTGCTATGCAGTTCAGGCTGGCCTTGAGCTCACTTTGTAGCCCGGGCTGGTCTCGAACTTGCAATGATCTTTCTCCCTCAGCCTTCCGCGTGCTGGGATTACAGGCTTGCGCCACCACACTGGCTCTCAAGTGGCATTTTATTTGTTTCTTTTGTTTTGTTTTGAGACAGGGTTTTGTAATGCACTCCAGGCTGACTTTAAACTCACTATATAGTCCAGGCTGGTCTCAAATTTATAGCAGTCCTCCTGCCTCAGCCTCCTGAGTGCTAGAATTACAGGCATGTGCCACTATGCCCAGCTTCAAGTGACATTTGTGATGTTCCTATTCATCAAACAGAAAATTTTGACTTGTATTAACCACTTTTGATTTGGCTTTATATTGTCCCAGGAAAACATCCTTTCAATAATCTAGTTCATCTTTTTTCGAGACTCTGGTGCCAACAAATCACAGAAGCTTTCACTAGAATAATTTTTAGACCCCACCATCCCACAAGGATGAAAGCCAGAAGTTAGTTTCATGGCCCTACTAGCTGCTTTTCTCCTTTCTACAACACAGGATGATGGTAACTCTTTCTGTCAACAAAATGGAGCTGTGATGAACCTCAGAGTTCACAGTAAGCTGACTACTGCAGCAGTGGGTAGAGATGTGACTTTTTCTGAAACTCAATTTCTGACTCTGTGCCCTCTGATAAACCAACTTACTGGGAGAACAGTATCAATCATTCTTGATGTTCACTTCCTTTAACCTAGGTGATAGCACAGTTTGGGGATTTTAGAAGGTACCCAGGCATGGGTGTGGAAACTGAGGGTGGAGTAAGGGTAT
Organism: Erethizon dorsatum; assembly: GCA_028451465.1. Classification (NCBI taxonomy): domain Eukaryota; kingdom Metazoa; phylum Chordata; class Mammalia; order Rodentia; family Erethizontidae; genus Erethizon; species Erethizon dorsatum. Next base: position 45,863,239 of record CM051842.1, read on the forward strand.
CTGCTTCTAGTTCCTTCAATTCTAGCAATTATTGCTGAGCCCTCTGCCCACATGAGTCCTTTCAGATGTTCTAGGATCCAGTCCAAAGTTTCTGACATACTTGAAGCACATAATTATTTGTCAAGGCCACATATTGTTCTGTCTATCATGACACTCCCCACAGTCCTTCCACTTTTGAGTCTTCCCACCAACCAGGTGTTGCTTTGGGAAGCTGAGCCCAGTCTACACTCTGAGCTCCCACAGAGTACTCTCTGCTGTCCCCCTACATCCATCCAGGAGAAGAGAGTGAAGAAGAGAAGAATTTTATTTGTTTGTTGCGGTACTAGGTGTTGAGTCCAGGGCCTTACTAACGCTAGGCAAGCACTGCACTACTGAGATACATCTCAGCCTTCTTTTTTTCTTTAATTTCAAGACAGGTAAAGTTGCAAGATGGCCAAGTTGCAATCCTCCTGCCTCAGCCTCCTACCTGTGTGGCTAGGATTACAGTCATGTGCCACCACACCCATCTAAAGGAATATTTCTTCTTCCCTCTAGTTTTCTGGGTGAGATACTTGATCTTTGCCCCTGTATCCAATTCCTCTTTCTTGCAGGCTTAGGCTTTTAGAACGCAAAAGCTAAAAAGACTGGCAAAGTATTTGTTTTGCTGCCTTGCCACTTCTCTTTCCTAAGATAGACCACAAAACTGACTACATGAGGGGGAGAGTAGAGAAAATATAGGAAAGAAAAACATCCATTTATATCCCAAAATAATATTGAGCCACAGTCTCCCTGTATTAAATTTTAACATCCCAGCAAAGAAAATGTATTTATTTCCAGGTGTCCTCTGCTCAAAGAGAGTAACTCCCCAGGTTTGGATACCTGGATGATCTTTTCTCCAGGCAAGCCTTGGTTCTGGTGGAATTACTTGCCTGGATCATTTAGGAGTTATTAATGTCTTCCCAGAAGCCTCTCCTTCCTCCTAGAACAAGTTGAATGTGCCCTGAGTAAGGATAAGCATTGCCTACCTCAGAAGTGAGCAAGTCTCTTTGGCTTAGCGACTTAGAAACACTCTCCACATTGCAGACTAGCAATACAACTTCTCTAACCTTGCTATGGAATCTGATCTCCTATTCCTAGACAGTCTTTCCACATGTACCCAGAGCCTGTACATGGAGGCAAATTGCCTTGGCAACTGACTCTTCGCCTAAAAATGAGTAAATTCATACTGATTCTCTAAAATTTGCCAAGTGTTCAGGATGTAAACGCCTCTAAAAAGTCCCCATGGAGCCAGGTTGTAGAGCCTGAGCTGAGGCTACTAGAAGAAACCATCCCTCTCAGGAAGATCATCAGTTATTTTAGAAATGTATAGTCTGGCATAGTATATTTTTCTGAGAATCAGAAACTTCAGTCTTGGGGCTAACTAACAAGGCTTCATTTGCCAGCCTGCCTTTCCTTCCTCTCTTCTTCCCTCTCTTCCACTGATCCCTCTATATATTTCTCTAAGTCATTCAAAAGTCTTGGCTGGGGTGTAGCTCAGTGGTAGAGTGTTTCTCTCATGTAAGTTATAGGAATCATAGTCTAGCAACTTAGACATATAATAATAATAACAGCTAATAATTAAATAGCATTTACTGTGAGCTTTATATAAACCCACTGAATCCTGCTGTGTCATTACTAACATCACTTTCAAATTAGTAAACCAAGGCACAAAGAGGTTAAATAACTTGCCCAGGATAACTCAGCAAGTGACTGGCAGAGCTAGAATTTGAACCCCGTTAGTTTAGTTCAGAGTTCATGCTCTTAAACATTGTGTCTCTTTATTGTCTATGATTCCATTTAACTTTAGGCTCCAAGCCCCATTCCTCGGGGCTTGAATTTCCTCTCCTCCTCTTCCTCCTCCTCCTGCTCCTCCTCCTCCTCCTCTTCTCTACTCCTCTTCTTTTTTTCCTTTTTTTTTTTTTTTTTTTTTTTTTTTTTGAGACAGGGTCTCGCTTGTAGTTAAGGCTAGCTTTGAATGCACTATGTAGCCCAGGCTGCTCTCAAACTCGCTGTGATCCTCCTGCCTCTCAACCTCCCGAGTGCTGAGATTACAGGCGCGCACCACCACACCCGGCTTGGTTTTTGTTTTTTGAGACAGGGTCTCACTAAATTGCCTCAGCCTCTTGAGTAGCTGAGATTACAGGCATGAAACACCTTGCCTGGATCTTAGTTTTCTTCATGTTCCTTCAGTCCAGGCTCAAGCCATAGTTCTCGGCTATTTTACAGTACTGAGGCTCCGGAGCAGAGGTCTATTAAATCTTTGGTTATCAGGCCATACAGATTAGCAGAAAACTGCCCACAGAGTTCCTTCAAGTTCATTCAGGCCATTGTTACATTGGGGCCCTGCAAGTGATGTGGGAATTTTTGTTAAGGTTGCCTAGAATAGCCCTCTTTCTTTCAAGTTTTGCTGTCTATGCAGAGATGGTGCCAAGAAGCAAAGGACAGATCCCCTCTACCTAGAACCTAAGGACCTCCCTAATGGCATTACATTATCCCTAACCATAGTAGGGTAGGAAGGGCCAGAATCTGTCTTTAGGCTGCATAAAATCCTTCTCCCTAGCCAAGACACTTTGTCAATATCCCTAATCCTCTTCCCTTAAGGACTTGGGTTTTTTGTTTGGTTGTTTGTTTTGTTTTTTGAGACAGGTCTCACTGTGTAGTTCAGGCTGGTCTTGAACTCACTGTGTACCCCAGGCTGGCCTCAAACTCACAGTGATCCTCCCACCTCAGCCTCGAGGGAGCTGGGATTACAGGCATGCACCACCATGCCCGGTTCAGGACTTGAGTTTTTGAAACACAAAAATAAGGAAAAGAGATGGGCAAATGAACTCTGCATTTTATCTTCTTGCCCTGTCCCTTGCTGTAAGTCAACCTTGAAGGATGAGGAGAAGATGTAGAAGTTAAAAGCAATAACTACAGAAAATATAAATATATCTCAGTTTCAATTCTGTGCAAAAACGTAGTTTATTATGAAAAGGTCCTTTCAAAATTGGTTAGCCAACAAAAAAGAAAGCAAAGTTAGACCCTTACCTTAAGCCATATACAAAAATAAATTACATACACACACAAATAAATGATGCTTGAAAAATAAAGTGAATTCCAGATGAGTGTCTATTTCCCTGTATCCATCCACTGCTGACAGGAGTGTGAATCATTATTACTTTTTTCTTTTTTTTGGTGGTACTAGTGATTGAATCCAGAGGCACTTGACCACTGAGCTACATTCTTTTTTTTTTTTTTTTTTTGTGGGTACTGGGGGGTCGACCTCAGGACCTCGCGCGCCAACAGGCGCCCGTGCCGCTGAGCGATATCACCGGCCCTTTTTCGTATGTGGGTTCCAGGAGTCGAACTCAGGCCCTCGCGCTTGCCAGGCAGGCTCTCACGCCGCTGAGCCATCTCACCTGCCCTGAGCTACATTTTAAGTCCTTTTTTATTTTTAATTTTGAGACAGGGTCTTGGTAAATTGCCCAGGCTGACTTCAAACTTTTAATCCTCCTGCCTCGGCCTCTGAAATAGCTAGAACTGCAGGTGAGCACCACTGCACTCAGCCACTGCTACCTTTTTATTTTTGGAAAGTAATGTGGAAGAATGTAACAAAAAATCTAGAATATTGGCTGGGTATGGTGGCACACGCCTGTGATCCTAGCACTCTGAGAGCCTGAGGCAGGAGGATCATATATTCCAGCCCCATCTGGGCACCTTAGCAACTTAGTGATACCTTCTGTCACAGTAAAGATAATAAAGGGCTGGGGAAGTAATTCAGTGGAAAGGCCCTGGGTTCAATCCCCAATACCACAAAAAATGATAGATAGATAGACAGATAGATAGATAGATTAGATAGGGGATTGGGGGTGTCGCTCAGTGTGAAGGTACTGGGTTCAATTCCCAGTACTGAAAAAAAAAAGACACATAAGCTTCAACTCACACCTGTTAGAATGGGTATTATAAAGAAAAAAATGAAACTGGCCAGGTGCAGTGGTGCGCACCTGTAATCCTAGTACTTCGGAGGCTGAGACAGGAGGATCACTGTGAGTTCAAGGCCAGCCTGGGCTACATAGTGAGTTCAGAGGCAGCCTGAACTACGTAGAGAGACCCTGTCTCAAAACAACAACAAAAAGTCCGGGTGTGGTGGTGCACACCTGTAATCCTAGCACTCAGGAGGCAGAGGCAGGAGGATCACCATGAGTTTGAGGCCAGCCTGGGCTACATAGTGAGACCCTGTCTCAAAAAAAAAAAACCAAAAAAAAAGGAAAAAAGGGAAGAAAGAAAGAAAACAACTTGTTGCAAGGATGTAGAGAAAAGGAAACCCTTGCATACTATTCATGGGAGTGAAAATTAGTATAGACATTATTGAAATTATCAAAAATTAAAACTAGAACTACCATATGATCCACCAATCTAACTACTGGATATATAACCAAAGGAAATAAAATCAATATGTTGAAGAGACACTTGCATTCCTGTGTCTACTGCAACACTGTTCATAGTAGCCAAGTTACTGAAGTGTCCATTGATCGATGAATGTGTAAAGACAATGAATGTGGTACATAAATACATTAGGCACTGTTCAGTCTTAAAAAGAAGGAGATCAGCCATTCACAGTGGTGTACTCATGTAATCTTAATATCTGGGAGTCTGAGGTAGGAGGATCACAAGTGCAAGGCCAGTCTGGGCAATTTACGGAGACCCTATCTCAAAATGAAATTAAAAAGTAGCTCAGTGCTGCCTGGGTTCAATTTCTAGTAACACACACACACATACACACACACACACAAGGCACACACAGTGCTGGGTTCTATCCCCAGCACTGAAAAGAAAAAAGGAGGAAGGGGGGGAGGAAAAGAAGAGGAGGAGGAAATCCTGTTATTTATGGCAACATGGAAGAGCCTGGAGGACTTTATATTAAGTAAACAAGCTTGGCTCAGAAAGATAAATATCACGTGATCTCATTTGTATGTGGAAATACATACAACTAAAAAAGTTGAACTCATAGAAATAAAATGGTGGTTACTAGGTGTGGGGTGAAAGAGGGATTGCCTAGAGATTAGTTAAGGGATACAAAATCTCAGTTAGATTAGAAAAATAAGTTCAAGAGGTCAATTGTATAACAAGGTGACTATAGTAATAACAATGTACTGTATTTTGCAGTATGGGTATTGAACCCAGGGCCTTCACACTGAGCTACAATCCCAGCCCTTTTCATTTTGAGACAGGGTCTTGCTAAACTGCTAAAGTGTACAAGCTAGACTTGAACTTGTGATCCTCCTGCCTCAGTCTTCCAGAGATCTGGAATTATAGGTGTGCACCAACATACCCAGCTCAATGGATTGTATTCTTTTTAAATATATATTGAGACTGATTTTAATTTTGTTTTTTTGTAGGTTTTTTTTTTTTTGGTTTGTTTTTGTTTTTGTTTTTTGGTATTTTGAGACAGTGTCTTGCTAAGTAGTTCAGGCTGGACTTGAACTCACTATGTACCCCAGGCTGGCCTTGAACTCACAGCGGTCCTCCTGCCTCAGCCTCCCCAGTGTTGGGATTACAGGCATGCATTGCTGCACCAGGCTGGGCCTGATTTTATTTTACTTTATTTTTTGTGGGTTCTGGGGGTCGAACTCAGGACCTTGCGCGCCAGCAGGCGCCTGTGCCACTGAGCGATATCACTGGCCCCTTTTTTTGTATGTGGGTACTGGGAGTCGAACTCAGGACCTCGTGCTTGCCAGGCAGGCGCTTATGCCGCTGAGCTATCTCACCGCCCCCCTGATTTTATTTTTATGAAAATGTGGATTGCATTCTTGAAGAATTCTAAGAACATAGATTTTAAATGTTCTCACCACAAAAAGATAACTATGCGAGGTAATATCAATATTAATTAACTTGATTTAGCCATTCTACAGTACATGTTTCAAAACGTACACAGTAAATATATACGATTTTATTTGTTGGTTAAAATAAAAAACAAGGGCATTTTTGTTGTTTGTTTTTGTTTTTGCAGTAGTGGGGATTGAACCCAGGGCCTTTGCACTGAGATATGTCTCCAGCACTTTTTATTTTTTATTTTGAGACAGGATATCACTAAGTCCTTAAATTGCCCAGGCCGGGCTCGAAGTTTTGATTCTCCTGCCTCAGCCTCCTTGAATAGTGGGACTATAGGCATGTGCCATCACACTAGGTTACGTTTTTGTTTCTTTTGTTTTGTAGGTTTAAAGTGTGTACTTAGCATGGTCACATCGCTGGGTTATATCTCCAACATTACAAAAGGGAAAAAATATAGTAAAGACAAAGAAGGGAAAGGTCCTAGCTTGTTCTATCTTTCCACTCCACCATCTTTTACATACTGACTTTTTTTAGAGGGTACACTGGAGATTGGACCCAGAGGAGCTCTACCACTGAGCCACTGAGGTATACTCCCAGCCCCCTTAATTTTTATTTGAGACAGGGTCTCACTAATTTGCCCAGGCTGGCCTCAAATTTGCAATCCTGCCTCAGCTTCCTGAGTTGCTGGGGTTACAGATGTGTGTCACCATGCCCCACTTACGTATTAGCTTTTTGTCTGTAGGCATTGTACATCATACTCACAAGATAGGCTGCTGAATCTAGATATCACAACTACATTCAAAGGCAGAAAAAGGAGTGACAGGATGGTAGTGTCCAGGGAAAGGCCACTCTGCTTTTGTCAGGGAAGGTTTGTTTTTTTTTTCTTTTTTTTGGTTTTGTTTTTTTGTTTTTGAAACCGGGTCCCACTATGTAGTCCAGGCTGGCCTCAAACTTATTATGTAGCCCAGGCTGGCCTCAAACTTATGGCGATCCTTCTGTCTGTCTCAGCCTCCCGAGTGCTGGGATTACAGGCCCTTGCCACTATGCCCGGCGTAGGAAGGTGATATTTTTTTCTAGACACATCCCCCAGCAAAATTATCCATATATCTTCCTTGCCATAACTAGATCACATGCCACGTATAGATCAGGGAACAGAACTAGCGTCCTTGAGACCAGGGTACTTTAATACCTGAACAAATGCACCATTCTGTTAGCAGGAAAGAAAGAGAATGCCAGCTGATTAAGCAACCACAGTTTCAGCTACATACACTTACCCTTTGATGGAGCTGTTCAGAGTGTGTCATACAGAAATAAAAGCATCCAGAAATCTCCATGCTTATCAATAAAAGAATGGTTGAATAAATTGTGGTATATCCACAATAAAGTATATAATGTAGCCAATAAAAATAATGAGTTCCATTAATACTTGTTATTTATTTATTTATTTACTTGCAGTGCTTGAAATTGAACCAAGGGCTTCACACATGCTAGGCAAGTACCCCTAGTCCTGCATAATTTTGATAATGGTTACCTTATCTGGAAGTGTGCACATTTAGAGATAGTTAGCCCAAGTTACTTTCATGGTACAAATTTTACCTAGCTAAAACAGAAATGTCATAATGAAGTCTGTTACAATTTCTTTCCTTTTTTTTTTTATAACCACAATTTCTTGAGAGAAAATTGCTTTTGATGTTCACAGTTTTAAGCCATGCATACCCTTTCAAGAAATAATCCTTAGCCAGGTATGGTGGTACATGCTGTAGTCCCTGCTACTCAGGAAGTTGAGGTAGGATTGTAAATTCAAGGCCAACCTATAGCAACATAGCAAGACTGTCATTTATTAGAAAAAATAAGGGGAATAAGGGTATAGCACGTAGAATGGCACATATTTGCTGTACTGGGTTTGATCCCTCCCACCACACACCCATAAAAAGGGTGCCTGGTGAGGTGGCACATGCCAGTAATCCCAGAATTCTGGGAGGATGAGGAAAAGAAGATCATGAGTTCAAGCCCAGCCTGGGCAACATAGCAACCTACTGAAACCCCGTCTCAAAATTTTAAAAGGGGGCTGAGGATGTAGTTCAGTATGAAGGCCCTGGGTTCGGTCCCCAGTGCCTCCCCACAAAATAAATAAAAAGAAAACAAGAAAAGAATACATACTTGTGTATGTCAAAGAATACATGTAACTATCTTGGTAAACTGATTCTGTTAAGAATTCTGGTTAAAGATGCACATGTGTAAACATAGTATTGTCTCCCTAGTGTGAGAAGCTAAAAGAGTAAATAAGATCCAAAATGAACAATATATATTGCAAAACGGGAAGAAACTGTCCAAAAGGAAAGAGAAACTGGGGTGGGGGAATGGAGAAAAGAAGGAAGGGAAAAGCAAACCCCCCAAAAAATATATATTAAAAAACCCATATATATATATATAAGATAGTTAAGATAGTTACACTACTAATTTCTCTTAGTTCATTGAAAACAAAGTTTTGTGCTAATATTGTTTGGACAATTGAATGCCGATATCTTATACTCTAAGTAACTAATTTAAAGATAACTATACGCAATGTATTAATCATTGTTACCCTCCTATTATGTTGTGTTGAATTTTTTTTTATTTTAAAGAGAAGAAAAACAAAACAAAACAAATCAAAACAGAACAAAATTTCAAAACAACATAATAGGAGGGTAACAATGGTTAATACATTACGTATTGTTATCTTTAAGTTAGTTATTCAGGGTACAAGATATCAGCATTCAATGGTCCAAACATTACTGGCACAAACCTTACTCTTCAATGAACTAAGTAAAATTAGTAGTGTATCTATCTTAACCATCGTATATATAAACACAATTTTTTTTCTTTTCCTTCTTTCTTTTCCCCATTCACTGATCCCAGTCTCTCTTTCCTCTTGACCAGTTTCTTTTTGATTCACCATATCTATTGTACATATGGATCTTATTTACTCTTTCAGTTTCTCATACTAGGGAGACAATATGATGCTTACACATGTGTGTCCGGTTTATTTCACTTATGAGTATTTTCTCGAGTTGCATCCATTTACCTATAAAAGTCTCCAGCTTATCTTTCTTTGTGGCTGAATAGTACTCCATTGTATAAAAATACCACATCTTTCTTATCCATTCCTCAGCTGATGGGCATTTGGGTTGTTTCCAAGATCTGGCTATTACAAGTTGCGCTGCTATAAACATGGGTGCACATATATCGCTGTGGTATGATGTTTTTAATACTTCTGGGAAGATACCCAGAAGGGGAATAGCTGGGTCAAATGGGACCTCCAACCCTAGTTTTTTGAGGAGTCTCCACATTGATTGCCACAGTGGCTGTACCAGTCAACACTCCCACCAAGAGTGGAGAAGGGTTCCTTTTTCCCCAAAGCCCCTCCAGCATTTGTTATTAGTTGATTTCTTCATAATAGTCATTCTTTCTGGGGTGAGATGGTATCTCAGTGCTGTTTTAATTTGCATCTCTCGAATGACTAGTGATGTTGAACATTGTTTTGTATATTTATTTGCCATTTGTATTTCTTCATCTGAGAAATGTGTATTCATCTCAGATGCCCATTTTTGGAGTGGGTCTTTAAATTTGGGAGGTTTGATTTTTTTGAGTTCTTTGTATGTTCTCAATAGTAATCCTTTGTCTGAGGAACAGCTGGCAAACACTTTTTCCCACGTTGTGGGTTGTCTCCTCACTCTATTGGTAGTTTCTCTTGCTGTGCAAAAGCTTTTTAATAAGATGAGATCCCTGTCGTTGATTCTTCGTGATAGTTCCTATGCAGTTGAGGTTTTATTCATAAAGTCTTGGCCTATACCAATGTCTTCAAGGGTTTTACCTATCCTACCTTCCAGCAGATTTAATGTTTCTGTTTTAATATTTACATCTCTGATCCATTTTCAATTTAGTTTAGTGCATGGTAAAAGATATGGGTCTAGTTTTAATCTTTGGCATGTGCAGAGCCAGTTTTTCCAGCACCATTTATTAAAGAGCCTATCTTTCTTCCAGTGAATGTGTTTGGCACCTTTGTCAAAGATAAGGTGGCTTAGTATGTCTGGGGTTGTTTCAGCATCTTCTAATCTGCTCCACTGATCTTCAGGTCTTTTTTTTTTTTTTTGCCAGTACCACACTGTTTTTATCACAGTAGCTTTATAGTTTAATTTCAAGTCGGGGATTGTGATGCCCCCTGCCTTGTTTTTGTTGCCGAAAATTGCCTTTGCGATTCTAGGTCCCTTCTGATTCCAAATGAATTTTAGGATTGTTTTCTCTAATTCTGTGAGATATGCTGTTGGAATTTTGATTGGAATTGCATAAAACGTTTATAACAATTTTGGAAGTATGGCCATTTTCACTATATTGGCTCTTCCTATCCAGGAGCAAGGGATATCTTTCCATTTTCTGATATCCTCTTCAATCTCCTTTTTCAGAGTATTGTAGTTTTCAGTGTGGAGGTGTTTTACATCCTTGGTGAGGTTGATTCTTAGGTATTTCATTTATTTGGATGTTATTGTGAAAGGTATTTTTTCCCTAATTTCTCTTTCAGTAAGTTTGTTATTTGTGTACAGAAAGGCTATTGATTTTTGAGTATTGACTTTGTATCCAGCTACACTACTGAATTAGCTTATTAAATCTAGCAGTGTTGCAGAGGAAAAAGATGGCGGATGAGTAAGAAGCAGGCAGCGAAACTCTCTCTAAAAGTTACTGTTGGAACACGGGAATATAGCGACTGGGAAAGCGCAGGAGGGGGGGAGATGCCTCCCCGGAACACAGAAAAGTTCTGAAGTGCAATCTGGGACCCCCGGCACCAGTGAAGGGTACTTTCCAACAAAGAAGAAGGAGCAGACCGTGCGCATGCACCTTCTACCATCCCAGGAATCGCAGCGCGACAGAAGCTCAATTCTGCGGATACACGTGACAGCTGGCGCCCAGGGAGCCCCCACGGAGGATCCCGAGACAGCAGCGGGGTGGGGGAGCGGCGGAGAACTGCGCTGGCCGGCGGTGAGTGTCCCTCAGCCACAGCTGTCCCATGCCAGAGAGCAACTGGCCGGGCGCCATTGTGGGGGGTGCGGCGAAACTCAGAGCAGCGCGAAAGAAAAACAGCGCTGGGAACTCGTGCTCCGGACAGGGCAGCGCGGCACCTCTCAGGCCCACGAAAGTGTGCTGAGGGCAGCAGGCGAACAAGACTGATCTCTCAGCCACACCTGTCCCACGCCAGAGAGCGACTGGCCTGGTGCCATTGTGGGGGGCATGGCGAAAATCAGAGCAGTGGGAAAACAGCTCATGGAACTTGCACTCCAGACAGCGCACCGCGCCTCTCAGGCCCATGGATAGTAAAAGGGCGCTGAAAGCGGCAGGCGAGCTAGACTGGTCTCTGCCTGAAAGTACGCGCTTCTGCTCACCGCCCTGCCAGAGGGCCGCTCCTGGCTTACTGGGACCGACCTGCACGGAACAAGACTCTGTCACCACACTGTGCCTGCCTACAGCAGAGTCAACACCTGGAACTGATTCCTTTTATATTTTTTATTTTTTTTAATTTTAATTTTTATTTTTTTCTCTCTCATTTGTTTTTTGTTCTGGTGAAGGTTTTTTTTTTTAATTTGTTTTTGTTTTTAGTTTTTTTTTGTTTGTTTTTTGGTGGGGTTTTATTTTTGATTTGTCTGTTTTATTGTTTTTGTCTTCATTTTTGTTTATGTGTATTTGCTCTTTCCTTCATTATTCTCTCTGGTTTTTTATATGAGTGTAAACAGTGCCTCTAACTTCTTTGTGATTGTGGTTGTGATCTGTTCTTCCTTTTATCCCTTCCTTCTCTTTTTCCCACCAGTCCTTTGCACCAGTGTCCCAATGTTAGTGGGAGCCCTATTGGTCCTCTAACCTTACATCTAATTCCTTCCTATTCTCCCAATACTCTATTTCCTCCTTAACTCATTTTAAATTTAAACTCCTGAGGGCAAAATTGACATATTAAGGACTTGTATACTGCATATAATTTTTCTGGTGTGTTTTAGATTTTGCTATATAACCACAACTCTACTCTATACAGCTAAAAGTGGTAAATAACTGGTTAGCTCAGTCTGTCATTTTCTAGGCTGTGTTTGATGCTTTACTTACCATTATAGCCAAATGTGAAATAATTGTTCTAAACATCTTTCCTTCCTGATATTTCATGATTGATATTGACTAAGGGACACAGAAAATACAGTGGCACAGTACCAAAAAATCAAGGACTGGGCCAAACAGGTAGCAACTTCGCATATCCAACGAATTGAAGAGGTAGGATCTGGCAGAAAGCTCAAAACCAAAAAGCAAGCTCCACTTGGAAGATACTGCAGAGAAGTAGTCATCTTCTAAAGATCTTAAACACTAGCAATAAAGTAACCTACCATAGGTAATTTGCAAAAATCACCCCAGGAATTAAAGAAAGAAAAAATGGGATGACACTTAAACAAGATGCAACCCCACACATCCAATTCACCAAAGGCAAACCTAGGGGGCAACGAGGTGGGACAATCTGAAAGCCACCCACCTGGCCTATCTGAAGTGGTAACAACAAGGCAACTGAATGAGGCTCTGCAAAATATTAAAACAGAAATAATCTCACAGATAACTGCAGAGATAATGTCCACAATGAAGACCATGCTTAAGGACACTATAGCTGATACAGACAAAAAATAGATGAGCTTAAGAAAACTATAGAAACCATGAACGCTCAGCATAGGAAAGAAATGGAATCCATAAGGCAGATTCAAGCAGATATCCAAGAGAACAAAAATTCCATTGAAAGTATTTGTAGCAGATAAAGCCAATGAGAGGACAGGATCTCAGATATAGAAGACAGGCTTGCAATTAGTGATCATGAAAAGGAAGAATTCTTAAAAACAGCAAGGGACCATGAAAAATCAATTCAGCAGCTGCTAGATGACTCAAAGATAAACAACTTAAGAATAATTGGAATAAATGAAAAATCAGGAGATAGCATCAATGACATTAAAACCTTGTTCAAAGACATAATCAGGGAGAATGTTCCTGGAAGAGAAAAAGAATTTGACCCCCCAATAAGTGAAGCTTTTAGAACACCAACTAGACATGATCAAAAAAAAATTTCAGCCAGACATATTATAGTCAAGATCCCAGAAATTCAACAGAAGGGCAGAATCTTAAAAGCTGTTAGGGAGAACAGACAAATCACCTATGAAGGAAAACCCATCAGAATCACAGCTGACTTTTCAGCACAAACCCTCAATTCAAGAAGAGGTTGGAATGATGTATTTCAAGCTCTAAAGGAAAATAATTTTCAACCCAGATTGATGTACCCCGCAAAACTATCTTTCAAAATTGATGGAGAAATAAAATACTTTCATGACAAAGAACATCTAAGAAAATTTATGACCACCAAAGCAGCACTCCAAAATGTTCTGAAGGACATTCTAGAAAGAGATAGGAACCTCAACAGAAGGAATCCACCAGGCAGGGCAGATAATTAAATAGCAGGAAAGGGGAAAAACAAAGAGTGGGAACCAACAACAGGAAAATATCATGACAAGTATAAGTCAATACATATCAGTTTTAACCATCAATGTTAACGGTCTCAATTCACCAATCAAAAGGCACAGACTGGCAAAATGGATCAAGAAGCAAGATCCAACAATATGCTGTATACAAGAAACACATTTAATTCAGAAAGAAATTCATAGACTGAAAGTCAAAGGATGGAAAACAATACTCCATGCCACAGGAACCCAGAAAAAAGCAGGGGTAGCTATTCTTTTTGCAGACAAAGTGAATTTCAAGCCAAGAATGATTCAGAGAGATAAAGACGGTCATTACATCCTTTTAAAGGGAACAATCCAAGAGGAAGAGATCACGATCATAAATATATATGCATCAAATACCAGTGCACCCAGCTATATAAAACAAGTACTAAAGGACATGAAAAATCAAATAAGCCCTAATACAATTATATTGGGAGATCTCAGTACTCCACTGTCACAAAAAGACAGATCAACTAGACAGAATATCAATAATGAAATAGTAGAACTCAATCAAACTTTTGAACAAATGGACTTAGTAGATGTCTACAGAGTGTTCCACCCAACAACTTCAGAATACACATTCTTCTCAGCTACACATGGGACATTCTCCAAAAGAGACCACATACTAGCTCATAAAACCTGCTTAAGTAAATGCAAAGGAATTGAAATTATCCCATGCATATTATCAGACCATAGTGCAATGAAATTGGAAATCAATGGCAAAAGATGTCACAAAAACTCCCCAAACACATGGAAATTAAACAGAACCGTCCTGAACAACCAATGGGTCACAGACGAAATTAAAGAAGAAATTAGGCACTTTCTACAACTGAATGATAATGACAGTACAACATACCGGAACTTATGGGATACAATGAAAGCCATCCTAAGAGGGAAATTTATAGCATTAAATACTTATATCAGGAAAATAGAGCAAGCACAAATAAACAACTTAAGGGTGAACCTCGAGCTTCTACAAAAAGAAGAGAAGGTTAAGCCAAAAGCCCGTACAAGGTAGGAAATTATAAAGATCAGAGCAGAAATTAACGTATTGGAGACTAAAAAAACAATACAAAGAATCAATAAAGCAAAGAGTTGGTTCTTTGAAAGAATAAATAAGATTGACAAACCCTTATCCAACCTTATTAAAAAAAGAAAAGAAAAGACTCAAATCCATGCAATTGAAAATGAAAAGGGTGATATCACGACGGACCCTGCAGAAATCCATAAGATCATCTATACCTATTTTGAAAACTTATATTCTACTAAGATGGAAAATGCAAAAGAAATGGACAGATTCCTAGATTCGTATGAATTACCAAAGCTGAACCAAGAAGATTTAAAAATCCTAAATAAACCAATATCAACCAATGAAATCGAAGATGTAATTAAAAACCTCTCAACAAAGAAAAGCCCAGGCCCTGATGGATTCACTGGTCAATTCTACAAGAAATTTAGAGAAGACCTAATGCCACTACTTCTCAAACTTTTCAATGAAATTGAAAGGGAAGCAATACTCCCAAATTCATTCCTGGAAGCAAGCATTATCCTGACACCAAAACCAGAGAAGGACCCAACTAAGGAAGAGAACTACAGGCCAATCTCCCTAATGAGCACAAATGCAAAAATCCTTAATAAGGTACTGGCAAACAGAATCCAACAAATCATCAAGAAGATTATACACCATGACCAAGTTTGATTCATCCCAGGCATGCAGGGATGGTTCAACATACATAAATCAATAAATGTAATAGACCATATTAACACAACCAAAGACAAAGAGCACATGATCATCTCAATAGATACAGAAAAAGCTTTTGACAAAGTCCAGCACCTTTTCATGATAAAAACCCTACAGAAAATTGGAATAGATGGTCTTTATCTCAATCTGGTAAAAGCTATCTATGACAAACCAACAGCCAATATTATACTAAATGGCCAAAAACTGAAAGCCTTCCCTCTAAAATCAGGAACAAGACAAGGATGTCCACTGTCCCCACTCTTATGCAACATAGTTCTGGAAACTTTAGCCAGAGCAATTAGACAAGAGAAAGGAATAAAAGGAATAATGATTGGAAAGGAAGAAGTTAAATTATCATTATTTGCAGATGACATGATACTCTACACAGAAGATCCCAAAAACTCCACTAAAAAACTGCTAGATTTAATAAGCAAATTCAGTAGTGTAGTTGGATACAAAGTCAATACTCAAAAGTCAATAGCCTTCCTGTACACAAATAACAAACTTACTGAAAAAGAAATTAGGGAAATAATACCTTTCACAATAACATCCAAAAAAATGAAATACCTAGGAATCAACCTCACAATGGATGTAAAAGACCTCTACACTGAAAACTACAGTACTCTGAAAAAGGAGATTGAAGAGGATATCAGAAAATGGAAAGATATCCCTTGCTCCTGGATAGGAAGGACCAATATAGTGAAAATGGCCATACTTCCAAAATTGTTATACAAATTTAATGCAATTCCAATCAAAATTCCAACAGCATATCTCACAGAATTAGAGAAAACAATCCTAAAATTCATTTGGAATCAGAAGAGACCTAGAATAGCAAAGGCAATTCTGGGCAACAAAGGCAAGGCAGGGGGCATCACAATCCCCGACTTGAAATTATACTATAAAGCTACTGTGATAAAAACACTGTGGTACGGGCAAAAAAACAGACCTGAAGATCAGTGGAACAGATTAGAAGATGCTGAAACATCCCCAGACATACTAAGCCACCTTATCTTTGACAAAGGTGCCAAACACATTCACTGGAAGAAAGATAGGCTCTTTAATAAATGGTGCTGGAAAAACTGGCTCTGCACATGCCAAAGATTAAAACTAGACCCATATCTTTCACCATGCACTCAACTAAATTCAAAATGGATCAGAGATCTAAATATTAAAACAGAAACATTAAATCTGCTCAAAGGTAGGATAGGTAAAACCCTTGAAGACATTGGTGTAGGCAAAGACTTTATGAATAAAAACTCAACCGCACGGGAACTATCCCAAAGAATCAATAACTGGGATCTCATCTTACTAAAAAGCTTTTGCACAGCAAGAGAAACCACCAACAGAGTGAAGAGACAACCCACAATGTGGGAAAAAATGTTTGCCAGCTGTTCCTCAGACAAAGGATTACTATCGAGAACATACAAGGAACTCAAAAAAATCAGAACTTCCAAATTTAAAGACCTACTCGAAAAATGGGCATCTGAGGTGAATTCATATTTCTCAGATGAAGAAATACTAATGGCAAATAAATATACAAAAAAAGTGCAACATCACTAGTCATTCGAGAGATCCAAATTAAAACAACACTGAGATACCATCTCACCCCAGAAAGAATGGTTACTGTAAAGAAATCAACTAATAAATGCTGGAGGGGCCGTGGGGAAAAAGGAACCCTTCTTCACTCTTGGTGGGAGTGTCGACTGGCACAGCCACTGTGGAAGTCAGTGTGGAGATTCCTCAAAAAACTAGGGTTGGAGGTCCCATTTGAACCAGCTATTCCCCTTCTGGGCATCTTCCCAGAAGAATTAAAAACATCATACCACAGAAATATATGTGCACCCATGTTTATAGCAGCACAATTTGTAATAGCCAGATCTTGGAAACAACCCAAATGCCCATCAACTGAGGAATGGATAAGAAAGATGTGGTATTTTTATACAATGGAGTACTATTCAGCCATAAAGAAGGATAAACTGGAGACTTTTATAGGTAAATGGATGCAACTCGAGAAAATACTTATAAGTGAAATAAACCATACACACATGTGTAAGCATCATATTGTCTCTCTAGTATGAGAACCTGAAAGAGTAAATAAGATCCAAAATGTACAATAGACATGATGAATCAAAAAGAAACTGGTCAAAAGGAAAGAGAGACTGGAATAGGGAAAAGAAGGGAAAGGGAAAAAAATTGTATATATATATAAGATGGTTATGATAGATACACTACCAATTTTACTTAGTTCATTGAAGAGTAAGTTTTGTGCCAATAATATTTGGACAATTGAATGCTAATGTCTGGTATCCTGAATAACTAACTTAGAGATAGTAATACGTAATGTATTAACCATTGTTACCCTCCTATTATGTTGTTTTGAAAATCTGTTCTTCTTTTGATTTGTTTTGTTTTTTCTTCTCTTTAAAATAAGAAAAATCTAGCAGTGTTTTAGTGAAGTTTTTGGGGTCTTCTGTGTAAAGTATCATGTCATCTGCAAATAATGATAATTTAACTTCTTCCTTTCCCATCATTATTCTTTTTACTTCTTACTCTTTTCTAATTGCTCGGGCTAAAGTTTCCAGGACTATGTTGAATAAGAGTGGGGACAGTGGACATCCTTGTCTTCTTCCTGATTTTAGAGAGAAGGCTTTCAGTTTTTTTCCATTTAGTATAATATTGGCTGTTGGTTTGTCATAGATAGCTCTTATGAGATTGAGATAGTGACCATCTATTCCAATTTTCTGTAGGGTTTTTATCATGAAAAGGTTCTGGACTTTGTCAAAAGCTTTTTCTGCATCTTTTGAGATGATCATATGGTTTTTGTCTTTTGTTCTGTTAATATGGTGTATTACATTTATTGATTTACATATGTTGAACCATCCCTGCATGCCTGGGATGAATCCAACTTGGTCATGCTGTATAATCTTCTTGATGATTTGCTGGATTCTGTTTGCCAGTATCTTATTGAGGATTTTTGCATCTATGTTCATTAAGGAGATGGGCCTGTAGTTCTCTTTCTTAGTTGGGTCCTTCTCTGGTTTTGGTATCAGGGTAATGCTTGCTTCCAGGAATGAATTTGGGAGTATTGCTTCCCTTTCAATTTCATTGAAAAGTTTGAGAAGTAGTGGCATTAGGTCTTCTCTAAATTTCTTGTAGAATTGACCAGTGAATCCATCAGGGCCTGGGCTTTTCTTTGTTGGGAGATTTTTAATTACATCTTTGATTTTATTGGTTGATATTGGTTTATTTAGGATTTTTAAATCTTCTTGATTCAGCTTTGGTAATTCATACGTATCTAGGAATCTGTCCATTTCTTCTGCATTTTCCATCTTAGTAGAATATAAATTTTCAAAATAGGTATAGATGATCTTCTGGATTTCTTCAGGGTCCATCATGGTATCACCCTTTTCATTTTCAATTGCATGGATTTGAGTCTTTTGTTTTCTTTTTTTAAATAAGTTTGGATAATGGTTTGTCAAGCTTATTTATTCTTTCAAAGAACCAACTCCTTGCCTCATTGATTCTTTGTATTTTTTTTTTTTAGTCTCCACTATGTTAATTTCTGCTCTGATCTTTATAATTTCCTCCCTTGTACTAGCTTTTGGGTTAGCCTGCACTTCTTTATCTAGAAGTTCGAGGTTCACCATTAAGTTGTTTTTTTGCGCTCACTCTGTTTTCCTGATACAGGTATTTAATGCTATAAATTTTACTCTTAGGACTGCTTTTATTGTATCTCATAAGTTCCGGTATGTTGTACTGTCATTATCATTCAGTTGTAGAAAGTGTCTAATTCCTTCTTTAATTTCATCTGTGACCCATTGGTTGTTCAGGAGGGTGCTGTTTAATTTCTATGTGTTTAGGGAGTTTTTGTGATTTCTTTTGCCATTGATTTCCAATTTCATTGCACTATGGTCTGATAATATGCATGGGATAATTTCAATTCCTTTGCATTTACTTAAGCATGCTTTATGAGCTAGTATATGGTCTGTTTTGGAGAATGTCCCATGTGCAGCTGAGAAGAATGTGTATTCTGATGCTGTGGGGTGGAACACTCTGTAGACATCTACTAAGACCATTTGTTCCAAAGTTTGGTTCAGTTCTACTATTTCATTATTGATTTTCTGTCTAGTTGATCTGTCTTTTTGTGACAGTGGAGTATTGAGATCCCCCAATATCATTGTATTAGTGCTTATTTGATTTTTCATGTCCTTTAGTACTTGTTTTATATAGCTGGGTGCACTGGTATTTGATGCATATATATTTATGATCGTGATCTCTTCCTTTTTTATTTTTCCCTTTACAAGGATGTAATGACCGTCTTTATCTCTCTGAATCATGCTTGGCTTGAAATTCACTTTGTCTGCCAAAAGAATAGCTACCCCTGCTTTTTCCTGTGTTCCTGTGGCATGGAGTATTGTTTTCCATCCTTTGACTTTCAGTCTATGAATTTCTTTCTGAATTAAATGTGTTTCTTGTATACAGCATATTGTTGGATCTTTCTTCTTGATCCATTTTGCCAGTCTGTGCCTTTTGATTGGTGCATTGAGACCATTAACTTTGATGGTTAAAACTGATATGTATTGACTTATACTTGTCATGTTATTTTCCTGTTGTTGGTTCCCCCTCTTTGTTTTTTCCCTTCTCCCTCTTTTTAATTATCTGCTCTGCCTGTTGGATTCCTTCTGTTGGGGTCATGGAGTTGTAGTCCTTGTTATCCCTTTGTAGAATGTCCTTCAGAACATTTTGGAGTGCTGCTTTTGTGGTTATAAATTTTCTCACATGTTCTTTTTCATGAAAGTATTTTATTTCTCCATAAATTTTGAAAGATAGTTTTGCGGGGCATATGAATCTGGGTTGAATGTTATTTTCTTTTAGAGTTTGAAATACATCATTCCAAGCTCTTCTTGACTTGAGGGTTTGTGCTGAAAAGTCCGCTGTGATTCTGATGGGCTTTCCTATAGGTGATTTGTCTCTTGTCCCTAACAGCTTTTAAGATTCTGCCCTTTTGTTGAATTTCTGGGATCTTGACTATGATATGTCAGGCTGAAGATTTTTTTTGATCATGGCTGGTTGGAGTTCTATAAGCCTCATTTATATGAAGATCAAATTCTTTTTCTCCACTAGGGAAATTCTCCATGATAATGTCTGTGAACAGTGTTCTGATGTCATTTTTGCTATCTCTTGCTTTTTCATTTATTCCAATTAGTCTTATTTTTCTTTTCGTCATCTAGCAGCTGGTGGATTGATTTTTCATGGTCCCTTTCTATTTTTAAGAATTCTTTCTTTTCATGATCACTAATCGCAATCCTGTCTTCTATATATGCGATCCTGTCCTCACATTGGCTTAATCTGCTACAGATACTTTCAATGGAATTTTTGTTTTCCTGGACATCTGCTTGAATCTGCCTTATGGATTCCATTTCTTTCCTATGCTGAGCATTCATGGTTTCTATAATTTCCTTAAGCGCATCTATTTTTTTGTCTGTATCAGCTATAGTGCCCTTAAGCGTGGTCTTAATTGTGGACATTATCTCTGCAGTTGTCTGTGAAATTATTTCTGATTTAATTTTTTCCAGAGCCTCATTCAGTTGGTTTGTTGTTACCAGTTCTGATAGGCCTGATGGGTGGCTTTCGGATTGTCGCACCTCATTGCCCCCTAGGTTTGCCTTTGGTGAATTGGATGTGTGGGGTTGCATCTTAAGTGTCATCTCATTTTCTTTTCTTTCTTTAGTTTAATTCCTGGGGTGATGCTTGTAAATTACCTGTGGTAGGTTACTTTATTGCTAGTGTTCAAGATCCTTAGGAGATGACTACTTCTCTGCAGTATCTTCCAAGTGTAGCTTATTTTTGGGTTTTGAGCTTGCTGCCAGATCCTACCTGTTCAATTTGTTGGGTTTGAGAAGTTGCTACCTGTTTGGCCCCGTCCTTGGTTCTTTGGTACTGTGCCACTGTATTTTCTGTGACCCTTAGTCAATGTCAGTCATGGAATATCAGGAAGGAAAACTGTTTAGAACAGTTATTTCACTTTTCACTATAATGGTACCTGAAGTATCAAACACAGCCTAGAAAATGACAGGCTGAGCTAACCAGTTATTTGCCACTTTTAAGTGTATAAAGGAGAGTTGCGGTCATATAACAAAATCTAAAACACACTGGAAAAATTGTATGCAGTATACAAGTCCTTAATATGTCAACTTTGCCCTCAGGTGTTTAAATTTAAAATGAGTTAAGGAGGAAATACATTATTGGGAGAAGAGTAAGGAATTAGATGTAAGGTTGGAGGACCAAGAGGGATCCCGCTAACATTGGGAAACTGGTGCAGAGGACTGGTGGGCAAAAGAGAAGGAAGGGATAAAAGGAAGAACAGATCACAACCACAATCACAAAGAGGTTAGAGGCTCTGTTTACACTCATATAAAAACCAGATAGAATAATGAAGGAAAGAGTAAACAGACAAACAGAAACATAAACGAAGACAAAAACAAGAAAACAAACAAAGAAAACAAAAATAAAACCCCACAAAAGAAAAAAAAACAAAACAAGAAAAAACCCCTTCACTAGAACAAAAAACAAATGAGAGAAAAAAAAAAAGAAAAAGAATCAGTTCTAGGTGTTGACTCTGCTGTAGGCAGGCACCATGTGATGACAGAGTCCTGTTCCATACAGGTCTATCCCAGCAAGCCAGGAGCAGCCCTTTGGCAGGGCAGTGAGCAGTAGCCTGTACTCTCGGGTGGAGACCGGTCTTATTTGCCTTTCACTGTCAGTGCACTTTCTGCAGGCCTGAGAGCCACGGTGCCCCACTGAGTCCCGAGCGCTGTGTTTTGGCAGCGCGCTGAGTCCAGAGAGCTATGTTTTTGTGCTACGCTGAGTTTCGCTGCACCCCTCAATATGGCGCCCAGCCAATTGCTCTCTGGCAATGGACAGCTGTGCCTCAGAGGCACTTACCGCCGGCCAGTGCAGTCTTTTGCTGCTCCCCTGCACCGCCGCTGTCTCGCGATCCTCCACGGGGGGCCCCCGGGTGCACTGGCTGTCACCGTGTGTCCCTAGATTTGAGCATCTGTCGTGCCACAGTTCCTGGGACAGGGAGAAGGTGCCACGGTCTCCTCCTTCTTCTTTGTTGAAAGTACCCTTCACTCGCTTCCTGCTGTTTTGAAATTTTGTTCTATTTTTTTCTCTTAAAAAAAAAAAAAGGAATTCTGTTTAAGCCAGGCATGGTAGTGCACACCTGTGAACCCAGCCCTGAGAAGTTTGAGGCAGGAGGATCACCATGAGTTTGAGGCTGACCTGGGCTACATAATGAGTTCAAGTCTAGCCTGAACTAAATAGCAAGACCCTGTCTCAAAAAAACAAAAAATAAGAGGACTGAACATAATGCCTTCACAAGGGCTGCTGTATCTCCAGCCCTTTTTTATTTTTTATTTTGAGACAGGGTCTGACTAAGTTGCCTAGGCTGGGCTTGAACTTGCAATCCTCCTGCCTCAGCTGTGCTGTGATTATAGGAGTATGCCACCATACCCAGCTCATTCATAGGATTAAAAAAAAAATTTTTTTTTAGAGAGGGTCTCACTATATAGTTCAGGCTGGCCTTGAACTGACTATAGCCCCAGCTAGCCCCAAACCCAGGTGATCCTCCTGCCTCAGCCTCCCAGGTGCTGGGATCATAGGTGTGTGCCACATTTATAGGGTTTTAATTCACAAACTAAGATGGTGGACCCTACCTGGGTAGCTATCCAGAATATATATATATATATTTTTTTCCTCAGTCCAAAAGTTTAAAAATTTATCCATTTAAACTGGGCATGGTAGAGCATGCCTGTAATCCCAGCACTTGGGAGGCTAAGGCAGGAGGATCACTGCAAGTTTGAGGCCAGCCTAGGCTACAAAATGAGTTCAAGTCCAGCCTGAACTGCATAGCGAAACCCTGTCTCAAAAAGACAAAGAAAAACAGAAATAAACAAACAAAAAACCCAAAACCCTGTGTTAAAAAAATAAGTTTGAGGATATAGCTTAGTGGAAATGCCCTGGATTCAATCCCCAGTACCAAAAATAAATAAATGAATAAAAAATAAATAAATAATAAAATCTCAATTTCCTTCATTATTATATTGTTCCTTTTTGATTCAATTTTCAATGATGTATTTTCAATCATCTACAGATATTCTTTCACTTTGTTTTTTCCATCATAATCAAATATCTAGTTACCAGCTACTCTATTGTGCTTAACTCAAAAGTCATTGCTTTTGATTTGCTTTATAGTACTGTATTTGTTTCACTCAGGAGCCATGGCACAGGCCTGTAATCCTAGCACTGGGGAGGCTGAGGCAGAAGAATCATTATGAGTTTAAGGCCAGCCTGGGCTACATAGTGAGCACAAGGCCAGCCTGAAGTACATAGCAAGACTCTGTCTCAAAAAAAAAAAAAAAAAAAAACACAAAAGTATTTCTCTAATTGTGTTAGTAATCCCTGGGGTTTTGTTTGTCTCTTTGTTTTGCAGTTCTGTGGAATTGATCCTGGAGCCTCATGCATATTAGCCATGTGATCTACCACGGAACCACATTTCTAGCTGGCAACTCTTTCATTTTTGGCTTTCCACTTGTATTTTTATAAAATAAGAGAAAACACAATAAAATATTTGAAGTGTTATGCAAAATCTGCTCTACCAAATGGGTTTATTGTAAGAATTTAAGTGTCGGCTGACTGACAATAGCTTGAGATGTCTGTCACCTGATATGTTCAAGTCCAAATTCAGCAGAAAGATCATCTGGGTATGTTAATGTATAATGTATGACTGCACAGATTTTATAAAAGTCAAATGTGTAAAAGCTGAAAATCTTTTGTGAATTTAAATAGCCATAATACAAAGTAGAAAATAATGTGTGCTATAAAAAGAAAGTTAATTTAAAAGAACCAGAAGAGTTATGCGGGTGAGGAGGGGCAACATCACTGTGGTCCTTGAAAGATCCATAAGATTTAGACAGGCCAGCACAATGGGAAAGGACATTTTAGGGACTGGGTATGTAGCTCAGGGGCAGAGTGCTTCTCTGGCATGTGTGAGGCCCTAAATTCAATTCCAAGCATTGTTAAAGGAAAACAAAACAAGCCGAAAGAAGAAGGAGGAGAGGAAGAAGAAGAGGAAGAAGAAGAGAAAGATCCAGGCCTTCCCCCTTCCTGAGAACTTTCTCCCAAAGCTAGACAAGACAGCAGTGATGAAAGACACCAATCCATAATAACAGAATTAGGAATTCAGACTTCGCACGAGGCACCCAGGAGAAAAGGAGAGAAATAAGATGCTTCAATATATTTGGGCCTTTAATTTTTTCCTTAGGATAAAAAGATGCACTTGCTTATGGAAAGGACTTGATATTAATAAACTCTATTGGGCATTGATTGTATATAAGTTAGTGTAGTTAATATATGTTATGAAATCAAACATGGAGAGCTGGATTGAATAGTCATTCCACTGTTTTCAATTGCTCACCTCCTTTCCTCAAATTCTAACAGAGTCTTGTGAAGTTCCACTGACTAGGCAATGGACCATTGTTATCTCATTCTCAGGCCACAGCTGATTGGATGAAGGTAGACAACTAACCTAAAGTGAGTTAATTAGTTTCTCTAGGAATTTGGGCTGTAGCTGGGTGTGGTGGTGCTTGCCTGTATCCTAGCACTCAGGAGGATGAGGCAGGAAGATCTCTGGGAGTTCCAGTGAATTCACTGAGCTATATAGTGAATTCAAGGCTAGCCTGAACTACCTGTCTCAAAAACTCAAACAACAACAACAACAAAAATAATGTGGACTGTACTCAGACACTTCTGTCAGATATCTACAAGTGCTAGGATAATAAGTACATAAAGTTGGAGTTTGGAGCGGGCATGTTTAGGCCACATAAATGATCAGCTAGCAGAAAAACCAACTTTTCATCCAGTCTTGGTTTTTTGTTTGTTTTGTGAAACTAAATATTGAACCAGAGCCTTTATACTGAACTGCATCCTCAGCCCCTTTTTGAAAAAAATTATATTTTGAGACAAGGTTTGTTAATTCATTAATTTTCCTAGGCTGAGCTAAAATTTGTAATCCTGCATCAGCCTCCTAGAGTGAAGGGATTATAGGCACGCTTGGCATTTTTTTTGTGTGTGTGGGTACCAGGGGTCGACCTCAGGACCTCACACGCCAGCAGGCACCCGTGCTGCTGAGCGATATCACTGGCCCTTTTTTTCCTTTATGTGGGTTCCAGGAGTCGAACTCAGGACCTCGCACTTGCCGGGCAGGTGCTTATGCCACTGAGCTATCTCACGGGCCCTCGGCTTTTGTTTTTGAAGTATTAGGCTTTTTTGTTTTTATTTTTGAGGTACTAGGGAGTTAATCTATGGCTTTTGTACTGAGTTAGCTCCCCAGCCCTTTATTTATTTGTTTTGAGACAAGGTCTTGCTAAATTGCTATATTTTCCAGGTTAGGCTTGAATTTGCAATCCTCCTGCCTCAACCTCCCAGAATGTTGGGATTGCAGGCACATGCCACCATACCTGGCTTCAAGGCTGGCCTTGAATTAGTATGTAGCCCAGGCTGGACTCAAACTCATCATCCTGCTATCTCAACTTCCTGAGGGCTAAGATTACAGGGGTGTCATCCATTCTGTTTAATGTCTTTATGTCCTATAAGATTATAATCTCAGGGCTGGGGATGTAGCCCAAAGGTAGAGCACTTGCCTAGCATGCATGAGGCCCTTGGTTTGATCCCAGCACAGCAAAGGAAAAAAAAAGTTTATAAACTCAAGTGTTCAAAGTTCCTAAAACAGGGACTATGACTCTGTTGCACACCACTATAGTTCCAGAGTTTAGTACTGTGCCTGATACCTAATAGGCACCTGATAATCACTGAATGAAATTATGACCAACTTTACCACTTAAGGGTATAAATAGTAGCTATTTTACTTTTATTCTATTTTTTAAACAATGTTTATTTACTTATTTATTTGTTTTTGGTGCTGGGGATTGAACCCAGGGCCTCATGCATGCTAAGCACACACTCTATCACTGAGATACACACCTGCCTTCAACTGGCTTTTATCAATAGGAAATTACCATCTCTCTTTTGGGGCTTCTATTCCCCCTAATTTAAACTATATGTACTATCTACTCCAAGGTGATGAATCTTATTTATAAATTTTAGGCTAGCTGGGTGTGGTGGCACACACTGATAATCCCAGCACTTGGGAGACTGAGGCAGGAGAATCCCCATGAATTTGAGGCCAGCTGGAACTACATAGTGAGGCCCTATCTTGAAACACACATGCACACACACACACACACACACACACACACACACACACACACACAATATATGTGTGTCTATCTATCTATCTATCTATCTATCTATCTATCTATCTATCTATCTATATTCTAGGCAGCATTTATTAAATTTAGCAAGAAAATTGAGTCAATGCACTAGTACTCTTGCTTCTTTTGCATTCTGCCCCTGGTCCAGAACATAGAGGAGTTTAAAATACCAAGGTTACAGCTCTTTATAAGTAGAGTCGTGCCCAGTTGTGGAATTTCAAAACACACCACTCTACTGCCAGATTCAGTCCTGGAGCTTTAAACAACCTTGGACTGGTCCAACCCACAAGAAACTTTAGGCTATAATGTTGAGCCCAGATAAGCAGCTCAGGTTCTTGCTGCCTTTGAAGTAATTTCTCCTTTCGGACTAGTGGTATTCTTTCAGTCCACTCCAATAAATTTCCAAAACTTTAAATCTATGGGAGAAGAGATTGGATTCTTTCTTTCTTTTCTTTTTTTCTTTCTTTTCTTTTTTTTTTTTTTTTTTTTTTTTTGGTACTGGGAATCAAAATTAGGACCTTGTGCTTGCCAGGCAGGCTCTGTGCTCCTGAGCTATATCACTGGTGAGATTGGATTCTTGACCCCTTCCTTGTCAAAAAGTCCCTTACTTTTTTTCCCCTCCAATTAGTGAGTAGTATAATGTTAACATCCAAGGAAGCAAAATAGTCACCTCCGCAACAGCTCTTTAACAACTGGTAACACATAGAGGTCAATGTTCCAGAGCTTTAAAAAAAGGTTCTAATACAACTGTGGATTCCTGCAATATAGGATGGGGTGCTGTTGTAGTCAGGGTTTATAAAGGAATGGATTTAATACAGGACACATAATTTATACTTTTTTTTTTTTTGGTACTGGGAATCGAACGCATGACCTTGTGCTTGCCAGGCATACAGGGTTATTTTATAATATTCCCCCAAAGAGTCAAATGCAAAAGAGTGTGGGAAATCTGTCCACACACTGGAGACCCAAAGAATCCAGCTGAGGGCCTGGATCCCATGGCAATGTCCTGCAACGAGTCCAGCTGGAGGCCTAGAGCCCATGACAATGTCTCATGCAAGTCTGTATCAAGGATCTGCACTGGGAAGTCCCAAAGGTCAGTGGTGGAAGCTAGAAAGTCTGTGCCAGCGGGATGAAGGATCTGTGCCAGCAGGCTGAGGGATCTGCACTGGAGCCAGAGAGCAATGCTCAAGGTAAGGACCAGAGCTCCTCCAAAAAAGAGCCACAGCCATCTTCAGTGACAGCAAGGACCTGAGCTCCTCTGACGATGAGAACAGCTGAGTTCATATCAGGAAAGCCAGCATGATAAGCTTTTCCAGGAGAATCAACAGCACACCCTCTTCCCATCCAGTTCTCTTTTTATGCTGTTGGCAACAATCCTCAGGTGGGTGTTCCATACCCAGCACCATGCTGATTCAGTTCAACTCAGTGTTACAAGTTGACCATTTGTTAACCCACCACAGGTGTGTGTTATTACCAATGACAGTCACCCCAAGAAATGCAGCAGCCACATTTACCCTTCTTCAGGGGGTAGAGCCACAATACTTGTCATATAGATCAGCTACATAGTTACTGGAGGCCCTAATCCAGCCTTTCTTATGCACACAATAGAGGCTGACTGTATCTCCTGAGTAGGAATCTCTATAAGTGGCTTGGGAGATGGGTCAATGGACCAGGTCATAGACCTCTTCCATTTCACTTCCAGGTCATAGGAGTAACCACAATCCATGACCCTATAAGCATACACATAGCAAAACCTACAGAGAAGGTGGCCCCAGAGATCAGCTTCCCTTTACTGTTCACATAGTAGAGGCCAGGGCCTGTCTTATCCCAGCCACAGCTCATAATACCCATGGACTGCCCCATGCCTTTATACTGATATACCATGTTGACAAGCAGCTTGGAGGCAGCTGCTACTGAGATGTGTTCCTTATTTCAAAGCTCATAGATTAAACATTGACAAGTTCCCCAAAGCTGCAATCTGCTGCACCTCCAGCCATGGTGCCCAGAAGGTAGGAGTTGATCTCTATCACCTTCTTTTTTTTTTTTTTTTGGTACCAGGAATTGAACTCAGGACCTTGCACTTACCAGGCAGGTGCTGTGCCACTGAGCTATATCCCTGGCACCTTCTATCACCTTCTTTACTGTCTAGGAGGTAATGTAAGCACCCACTGTGGCCTGGGAGTCAACTGCAACAATGACTCCATGGTGAAACTTGAAGCCCTGGGTGGTGGTTCCATGAAACATTTTGATTCACAGCTCTTCTGAGACACCCCAGCTGGGCACGGTCAGGTTCGGTTCATCACTGAGACTCCTTAGAGGTAGGTCCAGTAGATCCGCATGACCTCCAAGGCTGAAAACCCCACACAGGTTCATCAGTAGTGACCTCTCCAACATGCTGACCAGTGCCATGTCTAATAATGGCTGCCCCTTGCCTTCTTATGCAAATTGCTTTACTACCTTCGCAAGACTCCACAACTTTTAATAACATTATTAAAACACACACACACACACACACACACACACACAGAAAGAGAGATCTTGTCATTTCTTGGTTAAGAGGGCCTTCTAGTTTTCTGTTTACATTATAAGGGAATGACCAATGATTTCTCTATAATAAAAAGTCTGCCCAGAGTGAGTCATAGTCTTCATCTTTAGACATCAAAGAGATTGGGATAGTTTTTTCAAAATTCCACTTTATTAGGCACCTATTCATAAAAGAACAAAGGAAGGTACAGTTACTAGGAATGTGATTTCAGTTTCTCCCTTTCAGAATCTGCAGAGGTATCAGGCCAAAGATTTGGGTCAAAACTGTCCCCTGAATTACCTAACAACCTAGCTTGCAAGGGAGAAAGGAGTAGCCAGTATACCTCATCCTAACTTGAATATATCCGCAAAGATGTTACATCCATATATGGTCACATTCACAGGTACTGAAGGTTAGGACATCAATCTACCTTTTTGGGAGACACAATTTAATCACACCAGAGGCCAACACCCATTAAACACCAGCATCTGTGTCAAGGTATCTCTTGCTGCTTCCAATTTTTTATTTTATTTTTTGTTTCCAATCTTTAAGATGCTGGAATTATGCTATATTTTACATAGAAGTGAAAGTCTCATCTCAACTTTGTGTCATCTTTTATCCCCCTGTGTCTCAAAATTCTCTTATAAAGTTAGCTCCTCATATTCTACCTGAAACCCCTTACTTTACAGGGTTCATATCCATTCTACAGGGCTAGTTAGAAGACAGGTAATATATATAGCATAGTAGTCAAGAATGTGAGTTTTGAGAAAGGTGTGGCGGTGCACGCCTATGACCCCAGCACTTGGGAGGCTGGGACAAGAAGATCTCTGTGAGTTCAAGGCCAACCTGGGGTACACAGTGAATTCAAGGCTAGCCTGGACTACATAGCAAGACCCTGAATCAAAATAAACAAACAAGCAAGCAAACAAACAGACGAATATGAGTTCTGCAGTTAGACTTCCTGGATCTACAAGTATACGTGATCATTAAATTGTTTAACCTCTTAAGCCTTAGGCTCTTCATGTGCAAAGTGGGTATGAATAATAACTGTCTCATTTGTGGATTAAATTATATATGAAACATTTAGCTAGGTTCTTGGTGCATTCTAATTCCTTAAGAGAGCCAGGCATGGTGGCCCACACCTATAGTCCCAGGTTCTGACAAGCTTGAGGCAGCAGGATTTCTTGAGCTCGTGAGTTTGATTCCAGTCTGGGCAACCTAGAGAGACCTAAGAAAGAAGGAAAGGAAAGGAAAGAGAAGGAAAGGAAAGGATAGTAAAGGAAACGAAAGGGATATGAACCCACCATTGAGATTAAATATGTTAATATATTTCCATAATTGCTGCAGATATTTTACTATTTATTAATTTTATTTACTTTTTTCAGTGCTGGGGAATCAAACCCAGGGCCTCACTCATGCTAGAAAAGTGCTCTACCATTGAACTCTACTCCTAACCCATGCAATGTTGTATTTCTTTGAAAAGTAAAAATATGGGACTGGGGGTGTCACTGTTATAACACTTTCTTAGTTATGTATGAATCCCCAGTGCTGAAAAAACAAAAGGAGGAAGAAGAAATAAGACATTACAGGTGCTCACAGATCCCCAGTTCCCATGTCCTTTTCCCCTCTGTCCACTCAAAAGTAAGTATCATCCTGAAGTTGGTATATATTATTTCAATGAATGATTTTATACTTTCACTTCATATACTAGTAGTCATAAACAATATTTACCATTATTTTTGCATAAATGGTCTCATAATGTATGCATTGTAGCTTGCTTTTTTCAGATCATTTATTAGTACATGTTTTCAGTACATAATGTTTACATTCCTCGTGTGGAGTTGGTGCATGGACATAACACATTAATTCCTCTTTCCTTCCACTTTCCCTCCCCTCCCTCTCCCCTTCTTCCTCCCTTCCTTTTTTATTTTTCATTTTTTTGTAGCTTGCTTTTTAGAATTTATTTTTTTTTTGAGACAGGGTCTCACTGTGGCTATGAATTCACTTTGGAGCCCAGGCTGGCCTTGAACTCATGGAGATCCTCCTGCCTCAGCCTCCCAAGTGCTGGGATTACAGGCATATGCCACCACATCTGACCCTTGCTGAATGAGTTTTTCTAAGTCACTCTCAAGACTAATTGTAAGGATGAACAATGCATGACTAACACATGCTTTTCTGATAAGTTTGGGTATAGCTTGCTTTTTAAACTCAACACTGTTTCTCATATTTTTTTCTTCTGGCACTAGGTATTAAACCCAGGACTTTCGCACTGAGCTACATATCCTAGCCCTTTTTATTTTGACACAGGGTCTTGCTAAATCACTATATTGCCCAGGCTGGGCTCAAACTTTCAATCATCCTGACTCAGCCTCCCAGAGTGCTGGGATTACAGGCGTGCACTACCATGTCCAGCTATGGTTAGCATTTTTTGTGTATGTCCTATTAAAAAAATCCTTGCCTGCCTCCATATATTTTCAAACATTAGGGATTTTTTCCCTCTCTGTTTTACCTTTCCTTTTCTCCCTTTCCAGCAGATAGAAGAGTCTGTGCTTTGTTGTCTTCTAGGAAGTACTGTATGTGGCCCAGCTAGAAACAGATTAGCTTGTGAAATATTTGAGCTTCTCTTTTCTAAGCACATCAAGGAGAATTGGGTATGAAGGAGAATATGGCTTTGTCAGATTAAAAAGAGATGTCCCAGCTTGGTGCAGTGGGATCCATTTGTAATTCTAGCTACTCAGGATTATAGGCCAGCCTATACAACACAGTCAGATGCAGAATTTTTTTTAAAGGCCTTAGATTGCAGGGTGAAGTGGGGAGACATTAAGTTAGGTCAAACCTGGGCCTCCCTTCCTGCAGCCACCTGGTGAGGCACTAGAAAGGAATTTCTGCTTGATGAATCTGGGAGATAGAAATGCAAGGCCCAATGTTACAAATATATATATATATATATATATATATATATATATATATATATATATATATTTGTGTGTGTGTGTGTGTGTGTGGGTAGCGGGGGTCGACCTCAGGACCTCACGTGCCAGCAGGCGCCCGTGCCACTGAGCAATATCACCGGCCCTTTCTTCATATGTGGGTACCGAGAGTCGAACTTAGGACCTCCCACTTGCCAGGCAGGCGCTTATGCTGCTGAGCTATCTCACTGGCCCCCACTGTTACAAATATTATAAGCAATCTCTGCGTACCAAATGTGCCACAGGAATCCCAGAGAGTTAAAGTTGCCAAGTAAACAGTGTCTGTCAATGATACCCTGTGGGGACAAATGATTCCTTCTCAACACCTTTTCAAGGTTTGATATTGTTTAAGACCCAGAACCAGTTAGGAGAGCCCTAAGAATATAACTAAGTTTGACTCCCCACCAACTGGCCCTAGCAGCAGTAGCTATGTCTATTTCTTTATGTGGAGATTGAATTGAGAAAGAGAAGCATTTAAAATTATTTGAGGTTGTAGACATAAAATATGGATGGAAATTATTTGATATGAACTGCAGGTGAAAGTATAATCTTCTTAATACATTTCCAGTTTTAGCCAGCGCAGCTTCCTGAATGATCTAGGATTAAAATAATAACATGGTTTAAATGAAGGTTTTTTTCCTTTTTCTCTGAATTTTATTCCCTTTTTGATCCTCTTAGGAGCTCATTAAATTTTTCTTCCTCCTGTATTTTTCCTTTCTGTTAAAACAAAATGAACGTGTTGCTTTCTTTAGATAAAATAGCTCTTAATTTCCATAATAAAAATTTAAAAGTACTGCTAATTTTTAAAAATGTTTAAAATGAAGTAATATTTGATGAATATAAAATAATATTTGTAAGTTATATTTAAATTATAAATCTTTTTTTCCAATATTGGGAATTGAACACAGAATCTGCACTGAGTTACACCCCCAGCTCATTTTTTATTTTGGGACAGGGTCCCACTAGGTTGCCTGGGCTGGTCTTGAACTTGTAAACCTCCTGCCTTAGCCTCCCAGAGTGCTGGAATTACAGGTATATGCCACTATGCCTGGTTTAAATTACAAATCTTAATAATCGATACTCATGAACCTTAAAAACTAGAACATTACTACTAACTTGCATTTATTTGAATGTTCCCCTTCTTTCCACATAACTATTATTTTGAATTTTATATTTTTTGTTTTTTAAAATTTCTATTGGCTATGTATGTATTCATTTAAAAAATATATTGTTTAGCCAGACATGGTTGTGTACAATTGCTATCCTAGCACCCTGAGAGGTTGAGGGAGGAAGATCATAAGTTTGAGTTGAGCCTAAGTAACCAAGTGACTGACTTACTGAGAACGTCTCTCAAAAAAGGAGGTGGGGCCTGAGTGTGGTGGTGAATGCCTATAATCCTAGCACTTGAGAGGCTGAGGCAAGAAGATTGCAGAGAGTTCCTTGAACTCACTGTAGAGCCCAGGCTGACCTTGAACTTGTGGTTATCCTTGTGCCTCAGCCTCCCAAGTGCTAGGATTACAGGTGTGCACCACCATGCCTGGCTACATAGTCAGTTTAAGGCCAGTGTGAATTACAGAGCAAGACCCTGTTTAAAAAAAAAAAAAAAAAGACTGGGAATAACCGAGTTCAACCCCCACAAAAATAAAAAATAGTGGCTTAAAACAACAACATCCTGATTTCCAGTCACTGCATTGCAAGCAGAGAACAACTACTGGTTATATCAGAATCTGCAGACCTAACCATACTGGTCATATAATTTAAAATTTGTTTTAGGAGACATCCAGGAAGTTGGCGAAGTAGCAAGCAGCAACAAATCAACCTCTCCAAGATTTGGAATCCAGCACTGGAAAATAAAAACTTAGAGAAGAAAAGAAGTGAAGTGAATCCCCAGGACCCAGGAAGGATCTGAAGGGAAAATTGTAGCCCAGGAAGAAAGTGGAGACAGACCTCAACTTAAAGAAAGGAAGAGGCAATCTGTATTTTGTCCCTGGCTCTTGGCTCAGGGCATGACAAAGGAAGATCAAATCTACAGAGACACAGAGAAAGCAGGGGACTCCAGAGGCCTCAGGGAGAAATGCACCAGTGTAACAGAGCAGTGGATGAATGATGTGCACTACAACTGCTGGTGAGTGACTCCAGTCCAAGTGACTGCAGTGTCCCCTGGAGACAGTGCCTGGTTGGATGCTATTTTAGGGAAGAGCCAACTAAACCCAGGACTCAGAGCAGTTGTGGGTTGGCTTCATCTCAGGGCTCCCAGTGTTAAAAATCCACAGTAACTGGGTGAGGGACAATCACAGGAAATGTCCAGAGTCAGGGAGCTGTGGTCAGGCTGGAAAGAGACACCCAAAGTGTTATAAGCTAAACAAGTCAGGCCCCAACCCCATGACCAGAGGACAGGATCATCATGAACTTCTGTGGATTTGAAAGTATAAGAACCTGCACCCTGCCCAAATCCTACTGCAGGCTTGCTGCGTTATCCATCACCCCACCCTAATCCTACTGCTAGTTTGCAGGGATTATCCAGTATGGATCTGGGTTCTGATGGCCTCCTTAGTCTACCAGTGAGAAGAGAGTCATGCCCTGTAGTGGACACACCAAAAAACTGTAGACCCCAGAAGATAAGATTTTTCTTCCTTATTTGTGGCTCTTTTTGTTGTTTTTGTTCATATTTTTTATTGTTTTCAATTTTTTTGTGAGTATGAAGATTGTTTTAAATTTTTCTGTTTTGTTCTTGGTTTTGTTTCTTCCTTCTTTCTTTCCCTCTTATCTTATTGACTAATTTCCAGAGGCTTGGGTAATCACCCTTTGTCCTTAAGCCTTGCCTCTGATCTCTTTCTCTTCTTTTTTTTTTTGTGGGTACCGGGGGCTTGACCTCAGGACCTCACGCACCAGGAGGCGCCCGTGCTGCTGAGCGATATCACTGGCCCCTTTTTCGTATGTGGGTTCCAGGAGTCGAACTCGGGCCCTCGCGCTTGCCGGGCAGGCGCTTAAGCCGCTGAGCCATCTCACCGGCCCTCTTTCTCTTCTTTATTTCTCTATTTTTTCCTCTTATCCATTTAAAATTTTCTCCCCTTAGGGTAAAATCACTCTACTGAGTGGATGTTTACCGTATATGATTTTCCGATTTGTCAGGTTTTGTTATATAACTATAAATCTTGTATCTGTGATTAAAAGTGACAAATTAATAGTTATCACAGTTTGTCATTTTCCAATCTGTGCTTGATGCTATTGTTATTACTGATTGTACTACTTTTAGGCAAGGTAACATAGTTGTTATGATCAACTTATCTTCCCTGTATGCCAATACTAAGATTGTCTAGGGGTCATAAAAAATACTATAGTCCAGTACCAAAGAACTGGGTGCTAGGCCAAACAGACAGCAACCTTCTATCCCTAATTGAAGAGACAGGATCCTGGGGGGGCAGACTCAAAAGGCAAAAGCCAGCTATGCCTAGAAGACATATCTGAGAAGTAGTCATTTCCTAAAATGATCTTGATACTAGTAATAAAGCTACCTACCACAAGCAATTTATATGCCTCAATGCAGAGACTAAATAAAAAAATAAAAATAGAAAATGAGAAATCATGGGAGGAAGATGCAACCCATAACCCTCAACTCACCCAAGGCAAATCAGGGGGGATTTGAGGTGGAAGTAATGAAAAGGCACCAAGCTGAATTTTATGAAATGGTAGCAGCAGAAGTAACAAAACAGATCAATAATCATCTTGACAAAATCAAAACAGAAATAATTAAATAGATGATGACAATAATGAAAGAAATGATTAGAACAGATTAAAAAATAGAGGAGCTGAGGAAAGACATGGAAACCATGAATTTCCTACATAGAAAATAACCAGATTCCATAGAACAAACTCAAATAGAAACCCAGGAGATTATAAATTCTTATGAAACTATATGCAGCAGTCAACCAATATGAAGATAGAGTACCAGATCTTTAAGACAGGGTTGTGGTTGGTGATCATCAAATGAAAGACCTCTTAAAAATAGCAAGGGACAACAAAAAACTATCCAACAATTGCAAGACAATGCAAAGAAGAGTAACACACGATTATCTAGAATCAATGAAGAATCAGAAGATAGCACAAAGGGCATAAAAATCCTGTTCACAGAAGTAAGAGCAGAAAACATTCCAAGCATGGCAAAAGAATTCGACATACAGATAACTGAGGCATACAGAACTCCAAATAGTCATGAACAGGAAGGAAAAAAATAAACAAACAACCTACACCAACGCATATAACAGTCAAGATTCCAGAAATTCAACAAAAGAACAGGATACTAAAAGCTGTTAGAGAAAAGAAACAAATCACCTATAAAGGGAATACCATCAGAATCACAGTAGATTTCTCAATTCAAATCCTTAAGTCAAAGAAAGCTTGGAGTAAAGTATTTAAAGCCCCAAAAGAAAACAAACGCCAACCCAGATTGAGACACCCAGCAAAATTATCTTTCAAAATTGATTGTGAAAAAAGATACTTCTATGATAAAAAAAAACCTGAAGAAATCCATGACAACCAAATCAGCACTCCAAAAAGTTCTGAAGGATACTCTAAAAGAGGACAACAGACCACCGCAGGAACCCGAGGCAGAGGAGAGCTGCCCCTCCCACTGCCTCTCTGCCACCAGAGGGAAAAAGACATGGAGGAGGGTAGCCCCTCCCATTGCCTCTCTGAAGCCATGGGAACCTGACCTGGAGGAGAGCAGCCCCACACTTTGCTACTGCCACTGCTGAGGTGAACCACTAAGGAAGGCCCAGAGACCAGAGGGAACACCAGTGATACACTAAGGTCCCAACTAAGGCACACAGCTTAGACAGGCGAGACAAGTGGCATGAGAAATCTGAAGTAACAATAATAATATAAGCCAACAGGTGACTGAGGCCTCTGTGGGACAGGCAACCAGCTCTGGAAGAACCCAGGACTCTTGGTAACCAACCCTTTGCTCACAATTAATTTAAAAAAAAATTTAAAAATTTTTCTTCTTTTTTCTCTTCTCCTTTTCTTCTCCTTCTTCCGTTTTCTTTTCTTTCTTTCTTTCTTTCTTTCTTTCTTTCTTTCTTTCTTTCTTCCTTCCTTCCTTCCTTCCTTCCTTCCTTCCTTTCTTTCTTTCTTTTTCTCTCTTTTACAAATGGAAGGGGAGAACTCCAGCCACAGAAAACTAATCCCATCAACCAAACCTAGAGACCAAGTTCAGACAAGCCCTCAAATACTCCTTCATTCTTCCTTATCTACCCACCTCTCTAGTTTCCCAAACTTT
Source organism: Erethizon dorsatum (assembly GCA_028451465.1). Lineage (NCBI taxonomy): Eukaryota > Metazoa > Chordata > Mammalia > Rodentia > Erethizontidae > Erethizon > Erethizon dorsatum. The sequence continues at coordinate 45,900,460 of CM051842.1, forward strand.
GTGTGACCATCCTTTGTCCTCCAGCCTTGCTTCTAATTCCCTTCCAGTTATCTTTGTTTTATACACTACCCTCCCTAAATTTCCCCACCACAGGGTAAAACCACTCTACCAAGGGGAAACACTTTGCATACAAACTCGTAATTTAAGATCGGTTTTCTTATATAACTATAGACTCTGCTGCTGTGGTCTAAAGTACAACATCAAGTTACCACAGTTTCTCAGTTCCTAAATTGTGCTTGATGCTATTGTTATTGTAACTTTTACTACTTTAGCTAGGATGACATATCTTTTGCAATCAGTTGTCCTCCCTTCTGTAACAATACTGGGAAGTTCTGGGGTAATAACCTCACCACAGCCCTACACCAAAGGACTGGGGACTGATCCAAACAGATACCAACATCACACTCTCAATTAATTGAGAAGATAGGATCTTGGGACAGACACAAACCAAAAATCTCCTCCACACAGAAGACATCCCTGAAGAACAGACTTTTCCTAGAGAGGCCTTGAGACTAATGATATACCTACCTACTACAAAAACTCACAAGGATCACCATAAAAAACACAATAAAATTTTTTGAAATACCAAATGACAAGATGTAGAAGCAATATGCAATCTCAGACATCCAGCCCACCCAGAATAGGTCCAGGAGACACTGACATAGAAGCAACTGGAAGATACACACCTGAAATTTCTGAAATGATAGCAACTGAAGTAAAGAAACAAATCCATGAGGCTATAGAGAAAATCAGATCAGAAATAATCTCTCAGGTAAAAAAAAAGAAATGTCAACATTTATACAGGAATTGCTCAGCAAATCTAGAGTAGGAATACATAAAAAAGATGATGATAGTAAGAGGATGGAAACCATGAAAAATCAATATAGGAAAGAAGTAGAATGCATGAAACGGATTCAAACAGATATCCAAAAAATTAAAAATTCCACTGAAAGCTGGCAAAATGGCTTGAATGAAACTGAAGACAGACTTTCAGACCTTGAAGACAGGATCACAGCTAGCGATCATGACAGAAAAGATTTCTTGAAAATAACAAAAGATCAGGAAATAATTCAACAACCACAAGATGATGCAAAGAAAAATAATATAAGAATAATTGGTGTCAACGAAAAAGCAAGAGTCAACACCAATGACATAAAATAACTATTTGCAGAAGTAATAGCAGAAAATTTCCCAAGCATGGGAAAAGAATCTGACACACAGATAAATTGAGGCCTATTAAACTCCAATTAGCCATAACCAAAATAAGTCTACACCCACACATATAATAATCAAGATCCCAGAAATTCAGCACAAGAACAGAATATTAAAAGCTGTTAGAGAAAAGAAACAGATCACCTATAGTGGAAAACCCATTAGAATCATGGCAGACTTTTCAACACAAACCTTCAAACCAAAAAGAGCTTGGAGTGATGTATTTCAAGTCCTCAAAGAAAGTAACTTCCAACCCAGATTGATGTACCCTGCAAAACTATCCTTCAAAATTAATGGAGAAATAAGATACTTCCATAACAAAGAATAGCTGAAGAAATTCATGACCACCAAACCAACTCTACAAAGGGTACTGAAAGATATTCTAGACAGAGACAAAATTGACCACAATTCCAAGAAAACCAACAGAAAAAACCCACCAAGCAGGGCAAGCAATTACACAGAGGGGAAAAGTAGGGAACCAACAGCAGGAAAATAACATGACAAAGAAAAGGCAATGCATATCAGTAATAACCATCAATGTAAATGGCCTCAATTCACCAGGCAAAAGAAAAAGACTGGCAGAACGGATCAAGAAACAAGAAACAATATCCAACAATATGCTGTATACAATGAACACATTTAACTCAAACAGAAATTCATAGACTAAAAGTCAAAGGATGGAAAACAATACTCCATGCAACAGGAACCCAGAAAAAAGCAGGGGTAGCTATTCTGTTTGCAGACAATGTGAACTACAAACCAAGAATGGTCAGAAGAGATAAAGAAGGTCACTACATACTTGTTAGGGGAAAACATCAAGAGGATGAGTTAACAATCATAACTATGTAAGTTCCAAATATGGGAACACCAACTATATAAGACAAATATTAATAGACAGGAAAAATCAAATAAGCAGTAACACAGTTGTAATGGGGGACCTTAATACCCCAGTGTCACAAAGAGATAGATAAGACAAAAATCAACAAAGAAATATCAGAACTGAAACATAGCTGTGAACAAATGGACTTAGTAGATGTTTACAGAGTATTCCACCCAACAACATCAGAATACACATTCTGCTCAGCTGCTCATGGAATGTTCTCCAAAATAGACCATATACTAGCCCACAGAACATGCTTAGGTAAATGCAAAGGAATTGAAATTATCTCATGCATATTATCTGACCATAGTGGAATAAAATTGGAAATTAATGACAAAAGAAACTGCAAAAACTCCATAAACACATGGAAATTAAATAACACCCTCCTGAAAAACCAATGGGTCACAGACGAAATTAAAGAAGAAATTAAACATTATCTATGATCAAACAAAAATGCAAATACAACATACCGGAATATGTGGGATGCAACAAAAGCAGTCCTAAGAGGGAAATTTATAGTGGGGAATTCTCACATCAGGAAAACAGAATGAGCAAATAAAGAACCTAATGCTGCACCTCAAGCTTCTAGAAAATGAAGAGCAAGTCAAGCCCAAAGCCCATACAAGGGAGGAAATTATGAAGATCAGAGCAGAAATTAACCCAATTAAGATTAAGCAAACAATACAAAGAATTAACAAATCAGAGTTGGTTCTTTGAAAGAATAAATGAAATTGATAAACCCTGAGCCAACCTTATCAAAAAAGGAATTAAAAAACTCAAATTCATGCAATAACAAATGGAAAGGGTGAATTCACTACAGATTCTGTGGAAATTCAGAAGATCATCAATATCTACTTCGAAAATCTTTACACGTATAGGATGGAAAACACAGAAGAAATTGTGAGACTCCTAGAAATGTATGAACTACCAAAACAGAATCAAGAACACATAAAAATTCAGAATAACCCAGAATCAGTTAATGAAATTGAAAACATAATAAAAAAACGTACCAACAGGGCCAGTGAGATGGCTCAGTGGCGTAAGTGCCTGCCTGGCAAGCGCGACGGCCCGAGTTCAACTCCTGGAATCCACATACGAAAAAAGGGCTGGTGATATCACTCAGTGCCATGGGCGCCTGCTGGCGCGTGAGGTCCTGAGGTCGACCCCCAGTACCCACACACACACAAAGAAAACCCCAAGAACTTACCAACAAAGAAAAGCCCAGGTTCTGATGGACTCATGGCTGAATTCTACAAGAAGTTTAGAGAAGATTTAATGCTAATACTCCTCAAACTCTTTAATGAAGTAAAAAGGGAAGCAATTCTCCCTAACTCATTCCTGGATGCAAGTATTACTCTGATACCAAAAATGACCCAGAGAAAGACCCAACAGAAATAATCCTACAGGCCAATCTCCCTCATGAACATACATGCAAAAATCCTCAATAAAATACTAGCAAAGAGAATTCAGCAAATCATCAAGAAAATTATACACCATGACCAAGAGGGATTCATCCCAGGAAGGCAGGGATGTTTCAACATATGCAAATCAATACACCATATCAACAGAGCCAAAGACAAAAACGACATGATCATCTCAAAAGATGCATGAAAAGCTTTTGATAAAGTACAACACTCATTCATGATAAAAACTCTATAGAAAATTGGAATAGAGGGTTTTTATCTCAATCTGATAAAAGCCATCTAAGAGAAACCAATAGCCAACATCATACTAAATGGACAAAAACAGAAAACTTTCAATCTAAAATCAGGAAAAAGACAAGGATGTCCACTATCACCGCTCCTATTCAATGTAGTTCTGGAAACATTACCCAGAGCAACTAGACAAGAAATAAAAGGAATACAAGTAGGAAAGGAAGACGTTAAATTATCATTACTCACAGAGGATATGATACTTCATTTAGAAGACCCCAAAAATACCAAAGACTTCTAGAATTAATAACTAAATTCAGTAGCATAGCTGGGTACAAAGTCAACACCCAGAAATCAATAGCATTCCTGTACACAAACAACAAACTCACTGAGAGAGAAATTAGGGAAACCACACCCTTCACAGTAGCATCCAAAAAAATGAAATACTTAGGAATCAACCTAAGAAAGGAAATAAAAGACCTATTTTTTAAGATTACAGCACTCTGAAAAAACAGATCAAAGAGGATACCAGAAAATGGAAAGATATCCCTTGTTCATGGATAGGAAGAACCAACATTGTGAAAATGGCCATAATCCCAAAACTATTATACAGATTTAATGCAATTCCAATCAAAATACAATTAGCATACCTCACAGATCTAGAGAAAACATTCCTAAAATTCATTTGGAACTAGAAGAGACATAGAACAACAAAGGCAATCCTGAGCAACAAACACAAGGCAGGAGGCATCACAATCCCTGATTTGAAATTATACTACAAAGCTACTGTGATAAAATCAGCATGGTACTGCCATAAAAACAGACATGAGGATCAGTGGAACAGAATGGAAGATACAGGTGCAACTCCAAACAAACTCAGCCTCCTTATCTTTGATGAAGGGACCAAACATGTTCCATGGAAGAAAGATAGCCTCTTTAATAAATCTTGCTGGAAAAACTGGCTGTCTACATGCTGAAGTCTAAAACTACACCCATGTCTATCACCATGCATTAAACTGAAGTAAAAATGGATCAAAATCTAAATATTAAAACAGAAACACTAAATCTACTGGAATAGAAAGTAGGTAGAAATCTTGAAGACATAGGGGTAGGCAGAGACTTCATGAACAAAAACCAAACTGCATGGGAAGTACTTCAAAGAATCAACAACTGGGATCTCATCTTATTAAAAAGTTTTTGCACATCAAAAGAAATCACCAACAGAGTGAAAAGAAAACCAACAGAGTGGGAAAATATTTTAGCCAACTGTCCCTTAGACAAAGGACATCTATCTAGAACATATAAAAAACTGAAAAAATGTCAGTGTCCCCAAATTGAAAGACCCAATCCAAAGATGGGTCATCTGAGATGAATACACAGTTCTCAGATGAAGAAATACAAATGGCAAATTAATACATGAAAAAATGTTCAACATCAGTGCTCATTTGAGAAATGCAAATTAAAATAACACTGAGATTCCATCTCACACTAGAACGAATGGCTATCATCAAGAAATCAACCAATAACAAATGCTAGATGGGCTGTGGGGAAAAAGGAACACTTCTCCACTGTTGGTGGGAGTGTAGACTGGTACAACCACTGTGGAAATCAGTGTGGATATTCCTTAAAAAGGTAGGAATAGAGATCCCATTTGACCCAGCTCTTCCCCTTCTGGGTATCATCCCAGAAGAATTAAAAACATCATGCCACAGCGATATATGTGCAACCATGTTATTCTTTTTTTTTTTTTTTTTGTGGGTACCGGGGGGTCAACCTCAGGACCTCACGTGCCAGCAGGCGCCCATGCCGCTGAGCAATATCACTGGCCCCTTTTTCGTATGTGGGTTCCGGGAGTCGAACTCGGGCCCTGGCGCTTGCCAGGCAGGCGCTTATGCCACTGAGCCATCTCACCAGCCCTGTTTTTTTTTCTTTATGTGGGTACTGGGAACCGAACTCAGGACCTCACACTTGCCAGGCAGGCGCTTATGCTGCTGAGCTATATCACTGGCCAGCAACCATGTTTTTAGAAGCACAATCTATAATAGCTAAATCTTGGAAACAACCCAAAGGCCCATCAACCAAGGAATGGATGAAAAAGATGTGGTATTTTTACATAATGGAGTACCACTGAGCTATAAAGAAGGATAAACTGAAGGCCATTATAGGTAAATGGATGCAACTTGAGACCATACTCATAAGCGAAATAAATCAAACTGGCATGTATAAACATTGTATAGCCTCCCTTGTGTAACAAACTGAAAGAGTAAATAAGATCCAAAATGTACAATAGATATTGTGAAAGGAGAATTAATTGCTCAAAAGGAAAGAAGAACTGGGATGGGGAAAGGTGAAAATAAGGAAGGGAAAAGAAAAAAATATATATATACAAGACACCTAAGATAATTAAACTAATTTCTTTTAGTTCAGTAAAAAGAATGGTTGGTGCTTATATTGTTTGGTCAACTTTGCATGCCTATATCTTGTAAACTGAGCAACTACTTTGAAGATAACAATACACAATATATCAACCATTGTTAATTTCCTATTACTTTGTTTTGAAATTCTGTATCATTGTTTTTGTTTTTTTCTCTTTAAAATAAAAAAGCTGTTAGAAAAAAGAAACAAATCACTTATAAATGGAAGCACATCAGAACTGTAGCAGACTTCTCAACACAAGCCCTTAAGTCAAGGAGAAGTTGGAGTGAAGTATTCCTAGTCCTGAAAGAAAATATTTTCCAACCCAGATTGATGTACCCTCAAAACTGTCTTTCAGAATTAATGGAGAAATAAGATACTTTCATGACAAAGAATAATTGAAGCAGTTCATGACCATGAAACCAGTTCTAAAATGTGTTCTGAAAGACATTGTAGAGAGAGATAACAATGTGCACAAATCAAAGAATACCAATAGGAAGAAGGCACAAGGCTGGGAAAGCAATTAAACAGAGTGGAAAGATAAGGAACCAAGAACAGATAATAATATGACAAGGATAAGTCAATACATGTCAGTTATAACCACAATGTAAATGGTCTCAATTCACAGATCAAAATAATTAGACTGGCACAATGGATCAAAAAATAAGATTTAACAATATGTGGTATGCAAAAAATACATTTAACTCAAAAAGAAATTCATATACTGCAAGTCAAAGGATGGAAAACAATATTCCATGCGACAGGATCCCAGAAAAAAGCAGGGGTAGCTGTTCTATTTGCAGACAATGTGAACTTCAATCCAAGAGAGATCAAAAGAGATAAAAAGTCACTACATTCTTGTTAAGGGAAAACTCCAAGAAGAAGATATAACAATCATAAATATATATGCACCAAATACAGGAGCAGGCAACTATATAAAACAAACATTAGTGGACATGAAAAAATCAAATAAGCACTAAAACAATGGTAATGGGGAACATTTACACCCCAATGTCACAAACAGATAGACCAACTAGAAAAATTCAATAAAGAAATATCAGAGCTGAACCAAACCTGTGAACAAATGGACTTAATAGATGTCTACAGAGTGTTCCAACCCACAACATCAGAATGCATATTCTTCTCAGCTGCACATGGGACCTTCCCAAAAATAGACCACATATTCTCCCATAGAACATGATTAAGTAAATACAAGGTAATTGAAATTATTCCATGCACATTATCTGGTCATAGTGCAATAAAATTGGAAATCAGTGGAAAAAGAAACCACAAAAACTACATAAACTCATGGAAATTAAGTAACACCCTCCTGAACAACCAATGGGTCACAGATGAAATTAAAGAAGAAATTAAACAGTGTCCACAACTGAATGATAATGCTGATACAACATACTGGAACTTATGGGATGCAATGAAAGCAGTAGTAAGAGGGAACTGTATAACAGTGAATACCCATATGAGGAAGACAGAATGAGCTCAAATATACAACCTAATATTGAATTACAATCTTCTAGAAAAAGAATAATAAGTCAAGCCCAAAGCCCATATGAGGGAAGATTATAATGTTCAGAGCAGAAATTAATGTAATTGAGACTAAGAAAACAATAAAAAGAATCAATGAATCAGAATTGGTTCTTTGAAAGGCTAAAGAAAAGTAATAAAGTCTTAGCCAACCTGATCAAAAAAAAAAAAAAAAGAAAGAAAGAAAGGAAAGACTCAATTTCATGAAATTAGGAATGAAAAGGGGGGAAATCACTGCAGATACAGCAGAAATGCAGATCATCAATACCTATTTTGAGAAAGTTTATTCTAGTAAAAGGCAAAACACAGATGAAATGGGCAGATTCCTAGATATATATGAAATACCAAAACCGAGGAGGAAGAAAAAGATGGCGGATGTGTAAGAAGCAGGCAGCGAACTCAACAAACACTGCCATTGGACCACGGGAATATAGTGACCGGGAGAATGCAGGAGGGAGGGAGATGCCTCACTTGGACCCAGGAAAGTTCTGAAGCACAGCTTGGGACGCCCGGCGCAAGTGAAGGGTACTTTCAACAAAGAAGGAGACCATGCGCACCTTCTCCCTGTCCCAGGAATCACGGCACAACAGAAACTCAAATCTGCGGACACACGGTGAGAGCTGGCGGCCCGGGAGCCCCTACGGAGGATCGTGAGACAGCGGCGGGGCAGGGGAGCAGGGGAGGACTGTGCTGGCCAGCGGTGAGTGTCTCTCAGCCACAGCTGTCCCACGCCAGAGAGTGACTGGCCGGGCACCATTGTGGGGGGTGTGGCAAAAATCAGATCTGCGTGAAAACACAGCACTCGGGACTCACGCTGGGGACAGCACAGGGCCGTGGCTCTCAGGCCCACGGAAAGTGTGCTGACCTTGACAGGCAAAGGAGACTGGTCTCCGCCTAAAAGTACACGCTTCTACTCACTACCCCGCCAAAGGGCCTCCTGGCTTACTGGGATGGAACAGGACTCTGTAATCACATGGCGCCTGCCTACAGCAGAGTCAACAAATGGAACTGATTCTTTTTAATTTTTTTTATTTTTAAATTTATTTTATTTTATTTTTATTTTTTTTCTCTCTCTCATTTGTTTTTTCGTTCTGGTGAAGGGTTTTTTTCTTTTTTTTGGTGGGGTTTTATTTTTGTTTTGTCTGTTTGTTTTGTTGTTCTTGACTTCATTTTTCTTTCTGTTTGTCTATTTGCTCTTCCCTTCATTATTCTCTCTGGTATTTATATGAGTGTAAACAGCGCCTCTAACCTCTTTGTGATTGTGGTTGTGATCTGTTCTTCCTTTTATCCCTTCCTTCTCTTTTTCCCACCAGTCCTCTGCACCAGTTTCCCAATGTTAGTGGGATCCCACTTGGTCCTCTAACCTTACATCTAATTCCTTCCTCTTCTCCCAATACACTATTTCCTCCTTAACTCATTTTAAATTTAAACTCCTGAGTGCAAAATTGACATATTAAGGACTTGTATACTGCATATAATTTTCTGGTGTGTTTTAGATTTTGTTATATAACCACAACTCTACCTTATACGGTTAAAAGTGGCAAATAACTGGTTAGCTCAGTCTGTCACTTTCTAGGCTGTGTTTGATGCTTTAGGTACCATTATAGCCAAAAGTGAAATAATTGTTCTAAACAGCTTTCCTTCCAGATATTTCATGATTGAGATTGACTAAGGGACACAGAAAATACAGTGGCGCAGTACCAAAGAACCAGGGACTGGGCCAAATAGGTAGCAACTTCACATATCCAACAAATCGAAGAGGTAGGATCTGGCAGAAAGCTCAAAACCCCAAAACAAGCTCTACTTGGAACATACTGCAGAGTAGTCATCTCCTAAGGATCTTGAACACTAGCAATAAAGTAACTTACCATAGGTAATTTACAAACATCACCCCAGGAATTAATCTAACCAAAGAAAAGAAAATGAGATGACACATAAACAAGATGCAACCCCACACATCCAATTCACCAAAGGCAAACCTAGGGGGCAACGAGGTGGGACAATCTGAAAGCTGTCCACCTGGCCTATCGGAAGTGGTAACAACAAAGCAACTGAATGAGACTCTGGAAAAAATTAATCAGAAATAATTTCACAGATAACTGCAGAGATAATGTCCACAATGAAGACCATGCTTAAGGACACTGTAGCTGATACAGACAAAAAAATAGATGAGCTTAAGAAAAATATAGAAACCATGAATGCTCAGCATAGGAAAGAAATGGAATCCACAAGGCAGATTTAAGCAGATATCCAGGATAACAAAAATTCCATTGAAAGCATTTGTAGCACATTAAGCCAATGAGAGAGACAGGCTTGCAATTAGTGATCATGAAAAGAAAGAATTCTTAAAAACAGCAAGGGACCATGAAAAATCAGTTCTGCAGCTGCTAGATGACTCACAGATAAAGAACTTAAGAATAATTAGAATAAATGAAAAAGCAGGAGATAGCATCAATGACATTAGAACATTGTTCACAGACAATATCAGGGAGAACTTCCCTGGAAGAGAAAATGAATTTGACCCCCATATAAAAGAAGCTTTTAGAACTCACACTAGACATGATCTAAAAAAAAAAAAAACTTCAGCCAGACATATCATAGTCAAGATCCCAGAAATTAAACAGAAGGGTAGAATCTTAAAAGCTGTTAGGGAGAAGACACAAATCACCTATAAAGGAAAACACATCAGAATCGCAGCTGACTTTTCAGCACAAACCCTCAAGGCAAGAAGAGCTTGGAATGATGTATTTCAAGCTCTAAAGGAAAATAATTTTCAGCCCAGATTGATGTACCCTGCAAAACTATCTTTCAAAATTGATGGAGAAATAAAATACTTTCAGGACAAAGAACATCTGAGAAAATTTATGACCACCAAACCAACACTCCAAAATATTCTGAAGGACGTTCTAGAAAGAGATAACAAGGACTACAACTCCAAGAACACCAACAGAAGGAATCCATCAGGCAGGGCAGATAATTAAATAGAGGGAAAGGGGAAAAACAAACAAGAAGTGGGAACCAACAACAGGAAAATATCATGACAAGTATAAGTCAATACATATCAGTTTTAACCATCAAGGTTAATGGTCTCAGTTCACCAATCAAAAGGCACAGACTAGCAAAATGGATCAAGAAGCAAGATCCAACAATATGCTGTATACAAGAAACACATTTAATTCAGAAAGAAATACATAGACTGTAAGTCAAAGGGTGGAAAATAATACTCCATGCAACAGGAACCCAGAAAAAAGCAGGGGTAGCTATTATTTCCACAGACAAAGTGAATTTCAAGGCAAGAATGATTCAGAGAGATAAAGATGGGCACTACATCCTTGTAAAGGGAACAATCCAAGAGGAAGAGATAATAATCATGAATATATATGCGTCAAATACCGGTGCAACCAGCTATATAAAACAAGTACAAAAGGACATGAAAAATCAAATAAGCACTAATACAATGATATCGGGGGATCTCAGTACTCCACTGTCACGAAAAGACAGATCAACTAGACAAAAAATCAATAATGAAATATTAGAACTGAACCAAACTTTGGAACAATTGGACTTAGTAGATATCTACAGAGTGTTCCACCCCAAAACATCAGAATACACATTCTTCTCAGCTACACGGGACATTCTCCAAAACAGACCATATACTAGCTAACAAAACCTGCTTAAGTAAATGCAAAGGAATTGAAATTATCCTATGCATATTATCAGACCATAGTGCAATGAAATTGGAAATCAATGGCAAAAGATCTCACAAAAACTCCCTAAACACATGGAAATTAAACAGCACACTCCTGAACAACCAATGGGTCACAGATGAAATTAAAGAAGAAATTAGACACTTTCTACAACTGAATGATAATGACAGTACAACATACCGGAACTTATGGAATACAATGAAAGCAGCCCTAAGCAGAAAATTTATACCATTAAATACCTATACCAGAAAAATAGAGCAAGTGCAAATAAACAACTTAATGCAAACCTCGAACTTCTAGAAAAAGAAGAGCAGGCTAAGACAAAAGCCCGTACAAGGGAGGAAATTATAAAGATCAGAGCAGAAATTAACGTATTGGGGACTGAAAAAACAATACAAAGAATCAATGAAGCAAAGAGTTGGTTCTTTGAAAGAATAAATAAGATTGACAAACCCTTATCCAACCTTATTAAAAAAAGAAAAGAAAAGACTCAAATACATGCAATTGAAAATGAAAAGGGTGATATGACGACAGAACATGCAGAAATCCAGAAGATCATCTATAACTATTTTGAAAACTTATATTCTACTAAGATGGAAAATGCAGAAGAAATGGACAGATTTCTAGATACATATGAATTACCAAAGCTGAATCAAGAGGATTTAAAAATCCTAAGTAAACCAACAATAAACCAATGAAATTGAAGATGTAATTAAGATCCTCCCAACAAAGAAAAGCCCAGGCCCTGATGGATTCACTGCCGAATTCTACAAGAAATTTAGAGAAGACCTAACGCCCCTACTTCTCAAACTTTTCAATGAAATTGAAAGGGAAGCAATACTACCAAATTCATTCCTGGAAGCAAGCATTACCAAAACCAGAGAAGGACCCAACTAAGAAAGGGAACTACAGGCCCATCTCCTTAATGAACATAGGTGCAAAAATCCTTAATAAGATACTGGCAAACAGAATCCAACAAATCATCAAGAAGATTATACACCATGACCAAGTTAGATTCATCCCAGAGATGCAGGGATGGTTCAAAATACGTAAATCAACAAATGTAATGCACCATATTAACAAAACGAAAGACAAAAATCATATGATCATCTCAAAAGATGTAGAAAAAGCCTTTGACAAAGTCCAGCACCTTTTCATGATAAAAACCCTACAGAAAATTGGAATAGAGGGTCTTTATCTCAATCTGGTAAAATCTACCTATGACAAACCAACAGCCAATATTATACTAAATAGACAAAAACTGAAAGCCTTCCCTTTAAAATCAGGAAGAAGACAAGGATGTCCACTGTCCTCACTCTTATTCAACTTGGTTCTGGAAACTTTAGCCAGAGCAATTAGACAAGAGAAAGAAATAAAAGGAATAATGATTGGAAAGAAAGAAGTTAAATTATCATTATTTGCAGATGACATGATACTCTACACAGAAGACCCCAAAAACTCCAGTAAAAAACTTGTAGATTAAATAAGCAAATTCAGTAGTGTAGCTGGATACAAAGTCAATACTCAAAAATCAATATCCTTTCTGTACACAAATAACAAATTTACTGAAAGAGAAATTAGGGAAACAATACCTTGCACAATAACATCCAAAAAAATGAAATAACTAGGAATCAACCTCACAATGGATGTAAAAGACCTCTACACTGAAAACTACAGTACTCTGAAAAAGGAGATTGAAGAGGATATCAGAAAATGGAAAGATATCCCTTGCTCTTGGTTGGAAGAACCAATATAGTGAAAATGGCCATACTTTCAAAATTGTTATACAGATTTAATGCAATTCCAATCAAAATTCCAATAGCGTATCTCACAGAATTAGAGAAAACAGTCCTAAAATTCATTTGGAATTAGAAGAGACCTAGAATAGCAAAGGCAATTCTGGGCAACAAAAGCAAGACAGGGGGCATCACAATCCCCGACTTGAAATTATGGTATAAAGCTACTGTGATAAAAACAGTGTGGTACTGGCAAAAAAAAAAAAAAAAAAAAAAAAAAAAAAAAAAAAAAACCAGACCTGAAGATCAGTGGAGCAGATTAGAAGATGCTGAAACAACCCCAGACATCCTGAGCCACCTTATCTTTGAGAAAGGTGCCAAACACATTCACTGGAAGAAAGATAGCCTCTTTAATAAATGGTGCTGGAAAAACTGGCACTACACATACCGAAGATTAAAACTAGACCCATATCTTTCACCATGCACTAAACTAAATTCAAAATGGATCAGAGATGTAAATATTAAAACAGAAACATTAAATCTGCTGGAAGGTAGGAGAGGTAAAATCATTGAAGACATTGGTATAGGCAAAGACTTTATGAATAAAACCTCAACCGCACAGGAACTATCACAAAGAATAAACAACTGGGATCTCATCTTATTAAAAAGCTTTTGCACAGCAAGAGAAACCACCAACAGAGTGAGGAGACAACCCACAACGTGGGAAAAAGTGTTTGCCAGCTGTTCCTCAGACAAAGGATTACTATTGAGAACATACAAAGAACTCAAAAATATCAGACCTCCCAATTTTAAAGACTCACTCCAAAAATGGGCATCTGAGATGAATGCATATTTCTCAGATGAAGAAATACAGATGGCAAATAAATATACAAAAAAATGTGCAACATCACTAGTCATTCGAGAGATGCAGATTAAAACAACACTGAGATACCATCTCACCCCAGAAAGAATGGCTATTGTTAAGAAATCAACTAATAACAAATGCTGGAGGGGCTGTGGGGAAAAGGAACCCTTTTTCACTCTTTGTGGGAGTGTGGACTGGTACAGCCACTGTGGAAATCAGCGTGGATATTCCTCAAAAAACTAGGGTTGGACGTCCCTTTTGACCCAGCTATTCCCCTTCTGGGTATCTTCCCAGAAGAATTAAAAACATTGTTCCACAGCGATATATGTGCACCCATGTTTATAGCAGCACAATTTGTAATAGCCATATCTTGAAAACAACCCAAATGCCCATCAACTGAGGAATGGATAAGAAAGATGTGGTATTTCTATACAATGGAGTACTATTCAGCCATAAAGAAGGATGAAGTGAAGACTTGTATAGGTAAATGGATGCAACTCGAGAAAATACTCACAAGTGAAATAAACCGGATGCACATGTGTAAGCATCATATTGTCTCTCTAGTATGAGAAACTGAAAGAGTAAATAAGATCCAAAATGTACAATAGACATGGTGAATCAAAAAGAAACTGATCAAAAGGAAAGAGAGCCTGGAATAGGGGAATAGTGAAAAGAAAGAAGGGAAATGAAAAAATATTATACATATATATATAGGATGGTTAAGATATACACTACCAGTTTTACTTAGTTCATTGAAGGGTAAGGTATGTGCCAATAATGTTTGGAGATTTGAATGCTAATATCTGGTATCCTGCATAACTAACTTAAAGATAATAATACGTAATGCATTAAGCATTGTTACCCTCCTATTATGTTGTTTTGAAAATTTGTTCTTTTTTGATTTGTTTTGTTTTTTCTTCTTTAAAAAAAGAAAGAAATAGCAAAACTGAATCAAGAAGATATAAAAGTTTTAAATAATCCAATATCAGTCAATGGAATTGAAAATGTAATTAATAACCTACAATCAAAGAAAAGCCCACGTCCTGATGAGCATGTCTTTGTCCTACAAAAAATTTCGAGAGGATCTAATGCCATTACTACTCAAACTCCTCAATGAAATAGAAAGGGAGGAAATACTCCCTATCTCATTGCTGGAATTAAGTATTACTTTGATACCAATACCAGAGAAGGACCCAACAAAAGAAAGAGAATTACAGGTCCTAATGAACATAGATGCAAAAATCTTCAACAAGATACTGGCAAACAGTAGGCAGCAAATCATTAAGAAAATTATACTCCATGACCAAGTAGGATTCATTCCAAGGATGCAGGGATTGTTCAACATATGCAAATAAATACATGTAATACACCACGTCAATCAAGCAAAGGACAAAATCACATGATCCTCTCAATAGATACAGAAAAAGAATTAGACAAAGTCTAACAAACTTTCATGATAAAAACCATACAGAAAATTGGAATAGTTGGCCTTTATCTCAATCTTATAAAAGCCATCTATGTCAAACAAACAGCCAACATTATACTAAATAGTTAAAAGCTGAAAGCTTTCACTCTAAAATTAGAAGCAAGACAGGGATGTCCACTATCACCACTCTTATTCAATATAGTTCTGGAAACATTAGCCAGAGCAATTAGAAAGGAGAAAGAAATAAAAGGAATAAGTATAGAAAAGAAGAAATTAATTTATCATTATTTTCAGATGACATGATACTCTACATAGAAGATCCCAAAAACTCCACCAAAAGACTTCTAGATTTATTAACCAGATTCAGTAGAGTAGCTGGATACAAAGTCAACACTCAAAAATCAATAGCATTCCAGTACACAAATAAAAAACTCACTGGGAGAGAAATTAGGGAAACCACAACCTTCACAATAGCATCCAAAAAAATGAAATACTTAGGAATCAATCTAACAAGGGAAGTTGAAGATCTTTACACTGAAAAGTATAGTACTGTGAAAAAGGAGACCAAAGAGGATATTACAAAATGGCAAAATATCCCTTGCTCTTGGGTAGGAAGAACAAACACTGTGAAAATGGCCATACTCCCAAAGTTGCTATACAGATTTAATAGAATCCTAATCAAAATACCATTAGCATACCTTGCAGAACTACAGAAAAGAATCCTAAAATTCATTTGGAACCAAAAGATACCTAGTGTAACAATTAATTCTTGGCAACAAAGGCAAGGCATGGGGCATCACAATTCCCTACTGGAAATTATACTACAGAGCTACTGTGATAAAAGCAACATGGTACTGGTGAAACAAAAAGACCTGAGGATGAGTGGAACAGATTGGAACATGCAGAAACAACTCCAAATGTAGTTAGCCACCTGATCTTTGACAATGGGGCCAAATCCCTTCACTGGAAGCAGGATAGCTTCTTTACTAAATGGTGCTGGAAAAACTGGGTTTCTACATGCCAAAGACTAAAACTAGACCCATGTCTTTCACCATACACTAAACTAAAATCAAAATGCATGAGAGATCTAAACATTGAAACTGAAGCACTAAATCTGCTGGAAGACAGACTAGGTGAACTCTGGAAAACATAGGTATAGGCAGAGATTTTATGAACAAAACCCTGATTCCACAGGAATTATCACAAAGAATCAACAATCGGGATTGATTCCCATCTTATTAAAAAGATTTGATAGTGACTGGAGGAGGACAAGAAAGAGGGAAGTGGCTCCCATGGACCCAGGAAAGATCTGAAGCTCAGTTTGGGGCCCACGGAGAAAGTGAAGAGAGAAACTCCAACAAAGAAGGAGGTGGCCTCTGGTGCCATTTCCCTGTGTCAGTAATCCTGACGCAACTGAAGTGGTTCAAATCTACAGACATGCAGTGACAGCCAGCGCCCCTGGGGGCCTCCATGGAGGAATGCGAGAAGCAGTAGTGCAGAGAAGCAGCGGCCATGAAGGACACCCTGACTGGTGGTGAGTGCTGACGCCCAGCTGTCCCATGTGGGAGAGCGACTAGCTGGGCAACATTGTGTGGGGGGGCAGCAGCTGAACTTGAAACTCAGGGTGGCCGCCACTCCACCCATGGCTCCAGCAGGGACCTCTACGGAGGAACGCAAGACGCTGCAGTACAGAGAAGTGGCGGCTGTGAAGGACAAACTGACAGGCGGTGAGTGCTGACACCCAGCCATCAGGTGTGTGAGAGAGCCACTAGCTGGGCGCCATTGTTGGGGGGGCAGCAGCTGAGCTGAGAACTCAGGGCGGCCGCCACTCCATCCATGGCTCTAGTGGGAACCTCCGCGGAGTAACGCGAGACGCCGCGGTACAGAGAAGCACCAGCCGAGAAGGACACACTAACTGGCGCTTTTCTTCCTGGTATTTCAAGAATCTCCTAAGAGTTTGAAATACTAGCAATAAAGCAACCTACATAGGGAATTTACAAACAGCAACCCAGGAATTAAACTAAAGAAAGAAAAGAAAATGAGACGACATTTAAACAAGATGCAACCCTACACATCCAGTTCACCAAAGGCAAACCCAGAGGGCAGTGAGGTGGGAGGAAACAAAAGCCACCCACCTGACATCTCTGAAGTGGTAACAACAAAGCAGTTGAATGAGGCTCTGGAAAAATTTAAATCAGAAATAATTTCTCAGATAACTGCGGAGATAATGTCCACAATGAAGACCATGCTTAAGGACGCTAGAGCAGACACAGACAAAAAAATAGACGAGCTTAAGAAAATGATGGAAACCATGAATGCTCAGCATAGCAAAGAAATGGACTCCATAAAGCAGATTCAAGCAGATATCTAGGAGAACAAAAATTCCATTGAAAGTATTTGTAGCAGATTAAGCCATTGTGAGGACAGGATCTCAGATATAGAAGACAGGCTTGCAATTAGTGATCATGAAAAGAAAGAATTCTTAAAAACAACAAGGGACAATGAAAAATCAATCCAGCAGCTGCTAGATGATGCAAAGAAGAATAACTTAAGATTGATTGGAGTCAAGGAAAAAGCAGGAGATAGCATGAATGACATCAGAACACTGTTCACAGACATTATAACAGAAAATTTCCCTGGTAGAGAAAAAGAATTTGACGTTCAGATAAGTGAGGCTTACAGAACTCAAATTAACCACGATCAAAAAAAAATCTTCAGCCAGGCATATCATAGTCAAGATTCCAGAAATTCAACATAAGAGTAGAATCTTAAAAGCTGTTAGAGAAAAGAAACAAATCACCTATAAAGGAAAGCCCATCAGAACCACAGCGGACTTTTCAGCACAAACCCTCAAGTCAAGAAGAGCTTGGAATGATGTATTTCAAGTTCTAAAGGAAAATAATCTTCAACCTAGATTGATGTACCCCGCAAAACTATCTTTCAAAACTGATGGAGAAGTAAAATACTTCCATGACAAAGAACATCTGAGAAAATTTATAACCACCAAACCAGCACTCCAAAATGTTTTGAAGGACATTCTAGAAAGGGATAACAAGGACTACAACTCCAGAAACCCCAACAGAAGGAATCCACCAGGCAGAGCAAATGATTAAAGAGAGGGAGGGAAAACAAAAATGAAAAGAGGGAGAGCCAACAACAAGAAAATAACATGAGAAGGATAAGTCAATACATATCAGTTTTAACCATTAATGTTAATGGTCTCAATTCACCAATCAAAAGGCACAGACTGGCGAATTGGATCAAGAAGCAAGATCCAACAATATGCTGTATACAAGAAACACATTTAATTCAAAACGAAATTCATAGACTGAAAGTCAAAGGATGGAAAACAATACTCCATGCGACAGGAACCCAGAAAAAGGCAGGGGTAGATATCCTTTTCACAGACAAAGTGAATTTCAAGCCAAGAATGATTCAGAGAGATTAAGAAGGTCACTACATCCTTGTAAAGGGAACAATCCAAGAGGAAGAGACAATGATCATAAATATATATGCAACAAATACCAGTGCACCCAACTATATAAAACAAATATTAATGGACATGAAAAATCAAATAACCACTAATACAATTATATTGGGGGATCTCAATACTCCACTGTCACAAAAAGACAGATCGACTAGCCAAAAAATCAACAATGAAATATTACAACTGAACCAAACTTTAGAACAAATGGACTTAGTAGATGTCTACAGAGTGTTCCACCCCACAACATCAGAATACACATTCTTCTCAGCTGCACATGGGACATTCTCCAAAATAGAACACATACTAGCTCATAGAACCTGCTTAAGTAAATGCAAAGGAATTGAAATTATCCCATGTATATTATCAGACCATAGTGCAATGAAATTGGAAATCAATGGCAAAAGAAAACACAAGAATTTACTAAACACGTGGAAATTAAATAGCACCCTAATGAACAACCAATGGGTCACAGATGAAATTAAAGAAGAAATTAGTTTCTGCAACTGAATGATAATGACAGTACAACATACTGGAACTTATGGGATACAATGAAAGCACTCCTAAGAGGGAAATTCATAGCATTAAATTCCTATATCAGGAATACAGAACAAGCACAAATAAACAACCTAATGGTGAACCTCAAACTTCTAGAAAAAGAAGAGCAGGCTAAGCCAAAAGCTCGTACAAGAGAGGAAATTATAAAGATCAGAGCAGATATTAACGTATTGGAGACTAAAAAAACAACACAAACAATCAACAAATCAAAGAGTTGGTTCTTTGAAAGATTAAATAAAATCGACAAACCCTTATCCAACCTTATTAAAAAAAGGAAAGAAAGTACTCAAATCCACGCAATTAACAATGACAAGGGTGATATCACATCAGAAACTGCCGAAATCCAGAAGATCATCTATACCTACTTTGAAAACCTGTATTCTAATAAGATGGAAAATGCAGAAGAAATGGACAGATTCCTAGATACGTATGAATTACCAAAGCTCAACCAAGAAGATATAAAAATCCTAAATAAACCAATAACAATCAATGAAATCGAAGATGTAATTAAAAACATCCCAACAAAGAAAAGCCCAGGCCCTGAAGGATTCACTGCTGAATTCTACAAGAAATTTAGAGAAGACCTAACCCCACTACTTCTCAAACTCTTTAATGAAATTGAAAGGGAAGCAATACTCCCAAATTCATTCCTGGATGCAAGCATTACCCTGATACCAAAACCAGAGAAGGACCCAACAAAGAAAGAGAACTACAGGCCAATCTCCCTAATGAACATAGATGCAAAACTCCTCAATAAGATACTGGTAAACAGAATCCAGCAAATCATCAAGAAGATTATACACCATGACCAAGTTGGATTCATCCCAGGGATGCAGAGATGGTTCAACATATGTACATAAATAAATGTAATATACCATATTAACAGAACAAAAGACAAAAATCATATGATCATCTGAATAGATGCAGAAAAAGCTTTTGACAAAGTCCAGCACCTTTTCATGATAAAAACCCTACAGAAAATTGGAATAGAGGGTCTTTATCTCAATCTGATGAAAGCTATCTATGACAAACCAACAGCCAATATCATACTAAATGGACAAAAACTGAAAGCTTTCTCTCTAAAATCAGGAACAAAACAAGGATGTCCACTGTCCCCACTCTTATTCAACATAGTCCTGGAAACTTTAGCCAGAGCAATTAGACAGGAGAAAGAAATAAAAGGAATTACGATTGGAAAGGAAGAAGTTAAATTATCATCATTTGCAGATGACATGATATTCTACACAGAAGACCCCAAAAACTCCACTAAAAAATTGCTAGATTTAATAAGCAAATTCAGTAGTGTAGCTGGATACAAAGTCAACACTGAAAAATCAATAGCCTTCCTGTACACCAATAACAAACTCACTGAGAGATAAATTAGGGAAAGAACACCTTTAACAATCACATCTAAAAAAATGAAATACCTGGGAATCAATCTCACAAAGGAAGTAAAAGACCTCTACACTGAAAACTACAGTACTCTGAAAAAGGAGATTGAAGAGGATATCAGAAAATGGAAAGATATCCCTTGCTCTTGGCTCAGAAGAACCAATATAGTGAAAATGGCCATACTTCCAAAACTGTTATACAGATTTAATGCAATTCCGATCAAAATTCCAACAATGCATCTCACAGAATTATAGAAAACAATCCTAAAATTCATCTGGAACCAGAAGAGACCTAGAATAGCAAAGGCAATTCTGGGCAACAAAAGCAAGGCAGGGGGCATCACAATCCCTGATTTGAAATTATACCATAAAGCTACTGTGATAAAAACTGTGTTGCATTGGCAAAAAAACAGACCTGAAGATCAATGGAATAGAATAGAGGATGCAGAAACAACTCCAGACATACTAAGCCACCTTATCTTTGACAAAGGTGCCAAACACATTCACTGGAAGAAAGATAGACTCTTTAATAAATGGTGCTGGAAAAATTGGCTCTACACATGCCGAAGATTAAAATTAGACCCGTAGCTTTCACTGTGCACTAAACTAAATTCAAAATGGATCAAAGATCTAAATATTAAAACAGAAACATTAAATCTCCTGGAAAATAGAATAGGTAAAACTCTTGAAGACATTGGTGTAGGCAAAGACTTTATGAATAAAACCCCCATCGCACAGGAAGTATCACAAAGTATCAACAACTGGGATCTTATGTTATTAAAAAGGTTTTGCACAGGAAGAGAAACCACCAACAGAGTGAAGAGACAACCCACAACGTGGGAAAAAAATGTTTGCCAGCTGTTCCTCAGACAAAGGATTACTATCCAGAACATACAAAGAACTCAAAAAAATCAGACCTCCCAATTTTAAAGACCCAATCCAGAAATGGGCATCTTAGATGAATAAACACTTCTCAGATGAAGAAATACAAATGGCAAATAAATATATGAAAAAATGTTCAACATCACTAGTCATTCGAGAGATGCAAATGAAAACAACACTGAGATTGCATCTCACCCCAGAGAGAATGGATATTATCAAGAAATCAACTTATAGCAAATGCTGGAGGGGCTGTGGGGAAAAAGGAACCCTTCTTCACTGTTGGTGGGAGTGTTGACTGGTGCAGCCACTGTGGAAATCCATGTGGAGACTCCTGAAAATACCAGGATTGGAGTTCCCATTTGACCCAGCTATTCCCCTTCTGGGTATCTTCCCAGAAGAATTAAAAACATCGTACCACAGCGATATATGTGCACCCATGTTTATAGCAACACAATTTGTAATAGCTAGATCGTGGAAACAACCCAAATGCCCATTAACCGAGGAATGGATAAAAAAGATGTGGTATTTCTACTCAGCCATAAAGAAAGATAAACTGGAAACTTTTATAGATAAATGGATGCAACTCGAGAAAATACTCACAAGCAAAATAAACCGGATGCACATCTGTAAACATCGTATTGTCTCCCTAGTATGAAAATGGAATTTCACTGCAACTATTCCATTCCTTAGTCTTCTATTTTTACCTAGCTTTTACATGGCTTAATCTTATACTGAGTAATATTTTTCTTCAAAAGGTATTTGTACATTCCCTAATGCTTGAGTTTGTTAATACATAAGAATGTTTACTTGTTGTCTTTAAAAAAAATAAAGAAAAAGAAAGTTGCAATAGAAAAAATGTTCATGCTTCTATTTATGTGACTTAAGTCATGTATAAGTTATAAAATTTATGAATTAAAAATTCTCAGGAAACCTGAAAATAATCCTTCAAATTGCCTATTCTTTTAAGCTTTTATGATCATTGGAGCATTATGACAAATCAAGATGAAATATATTGTGGAATATAGTCTAATTAATTAAAGCCCTTTTACCATTTTAAAAAATAGTAATAAAACAGACCTGACAAGATATTTGCCGCTTTATTTTCAAGTGTACCAAGTAGCATCTAGTACAACACATTTTGTGCAACAAGCACCACTTTCTATCTCCAGAGCTTTTTTTTTTTTTTAATTTTTTTTTTTTTAAAGAGAAGAAAAAAAAAACAAAACAAATCAAAAGAAGAACAAATTTTCAAACCAACATAATAGGAGGGTAACAATGGTTAATACATTACGTATTACTATCTTTAAGTTAGTTATTCAGGACACCAGACATTAGCATTCAATTGTCCAAACATTATTGGCACAAACCTTACTCTTCAATGAACTAAGTAAAAATGGTAGTGTATCTATCTTAACCATCTTATATATATATATCTACAATTTTTTTCCCTTTCCCTTCTTTCTTTTCCCTATTCCAGTCTCTCTTTCCTTTTGACCAGTTTCTTTTTGATTCACCATGTCTATTGTACATTTTGGATCTTATTTACTCTTTCAGTTTCTCATACTAGAGAGATAATACGATGCTTACACATGTGCTTCTGGTTTATTTCACTTATGAGTTTTTTCTCGAGTTGCATCCATTTACCTATAAAAGTCTCCAGTTTATCCTTCTTTATGGCTGAATAGTACTCCATTGTATAAAAATACCACATCTTTCTTATCCATTCCTCAGTTGATGGGCATTTGGGTTGTTTCCAAGATCTGGCTATTACAAATTGTGCTGCTATAAACATGGGTGCACATATGTCGCTGTGGTACGATGTTTTTAATTCTTCTGGGAAGATGCCCAGAAGGGGAGTAGCTGGGTCAAATGGGACCTCCAACCCTAGTTTTCTGAGGAATCTCCCCACTGACTTCCACAGTGGCTGTACCAGTCGACACTCCCAACAGTGAAGAAGGGTTCCTTTTTCCCCACAGCCCCTCCAGCATTTGTTATTAGTTGATTTCTTAATAGTAGCCATTCTTTCTGGGGTGAGATGGTATCTCAGTGTTGTTTTAGTTTGCATCTCTCGAATGACTAGTGATGTTGCACATTTTTTTGTATATTTATTTGCCATTAGTATTTCTTCATCTGAGAAATGTGTATTCATCTCAGATGCCCATTTTTGGAGTGGGTCTTTAAATTTGGGAGGTCTGATTTTTTTGAGTTCTTTATATGTTCTCGATAGTAATCCTTTGTCTGAGGAACAGCTGGCAAACACTTTTTCCCACATTGTGGGTTGTCTCTTCACTCTGTTGGTGGTTTCTCTTGCTGTGCAAAAGCTTTTTAATAAGAAGAGATCCCAGTTATTGATTCTTTGGGATAGTTCCCGTGCGGTTGAGTTTTTATTCATAAAGTCTTTGCCTACACCAATGTCTCCAAGGGTTTTACCTATCCTACCTTCCAGCAGATTTAATGTTTCTGTTTTAATATCTAGATCTCTGATCCATTTTGAATTTAGTTTAGTGCATGGTGAAAGATATGGATCTAGTTTTAATCTTCGGCATGTGTAGAGCCAGTTTTTCCAGCACCATTTATTAAAGAGGCTATCTTTCTTCCAGTGAATGTGTTTGGCACCTTTGTCAAAGATAAGGTCGCTTAGTATGTCTGGGGTTGTTTCAGCATCTTCTAATCTGTTCCATTGATCTTCAGGTCTGTTTTTTTGCCAGTACCACACTGTTTTATCACAGTAGCTTTATAGTATAATTTCAAGTCGGGGATTGTGATGCCCCCTGCCTTGCCTTTGTTGCCCAGAATTGCCTTTGCTATTCTAGGTCTCTTCTGATTCCAAATGAATTTTAGGATTGTTTTCTCTAATTCTGTGAGATATGCTGTTGGAATTTTGATTGGAATTGCATTAAATCTGTATAACAATTTTGGAAGTATGGCCATTTTCACTATATTGGTTCTTCCTATCCAGGAGCAAGGGATATCTTTCCATTTTCTGATATCCTCTTCAATCTCCTTTTTCAGAGTACTGTAGTTTTCAGTATAGAGGTCTTTTACATCCTTCGTGAGGTTGATTCCTAGGTATTTCATTTTTTTGGATGTTATTGTGCAAGGTATTGTTTCCCTAATTTCTCTTTCAGTAAGTTTGTTATTTGTGTACAGGAAGGCTATTGACTTTTGAGTATTGACTTTGTATCCAGCTACACTACTGAATTTGGTTATTAAATCTAGCAGTTTTTTAGTGGAGTTTTTGGGGTCTTCTGTGTAGAGTATCATGTCATCTGCAAATAATGATAATTTAACTTCTTATTTCCAATCATTATTCCTTTTATTTCTTTCTCTTGTCTAATCGCTCTGGCTAAAGTTTCCAGAACTATGTTGAATAAGAGTGGGGACAGTGGACATCCTTGTCTTGTTCCTGATTTTAGAGGGAAGGCTTTCAGTTTTTGGCCATTCAGTATAATATTGGCTGTTGGTTTGTCATAGATAGCTTTTACCAGATTGAGATAAAGACCATCTATTCCAATTTTCTGTAGGGTTTTTATCATGAAAAGGTGCTGGACTTTGTCAAAAGCTTTTTCTGCATCTATTGAGATGATCATGTGATTTTTGTCTTTGGTTCTGTTAATATGCTGTATTACATTTATTGATTTACGTATGTTGAACCATTCCTGCATCCCTGGGATGAATCCAACTTGGTCATAGTGTATAATCTTCTTGATGATTTGTTGGATTCTGTTTGCCAGTATCTTATTAAGGATTTTTGCATCTATGTTCATTAGGGAGATTGGCCTGTAGTTCTCTTTCTTTGTTGGGTCCTTCTCTGGTTTTGGTATCAGGGTAATGCTTGCTTCCAGGAATGAATTTGGGAGTATTGCTTCCCTTTCAATTTCATTGAAAAGTTTGAGAAGTAGGGGCGTTAGGTCTTCTCTAAATTTCTTGTAGAATTCGGCAGTGAATCCATCAGGGCCTGGGCTTTTCTTTGTTGGGAGGTTTTTAATTACATCTTCAATTTCATTGGCTGATATTGGTTTATTTAGGATTTTTAAATCTTCTTGATTCAGCTTTGGTAATTCATACGAATCTAGGAATCTGTCCATTTCTTCTGCATTTTCCATCTTAGTAGAATATAAATTTTCAAAATAGGTATAGATGATCTTCTGGATTTCTGCAGGGTCTGTCGTGATATCACCCTTTTCATTTTCAATTGCATGGATTTGAGTCTTCTTTTCTTTTTTTAATAAGGTTGGATAAGGGTTTGTCAATCTTATTTATTCTTTCAAAGAACCAACTTTTTGCTTCATTGATTCTTTGTATTGTTTTTTTAGTCTCCAATACGTTAATTTCTGCTCTGATCTTTATAATTTCCTCCCTTGTACGGGCTTTTGGCTTAACCTGCTCTTCTTTTTCTAGAAGCTCGAGGTTCACCCTTAAGTTGTTTATTTGTGCTTGCTCTATTTTCCTGATATAAGTGTTTAATGCTATAAATTTCCCTCTTAGGACTGCTTTCATTGTATCCCATAAGTTCCGGTATGTTGTACTGTCATTATCATTCAGTTGTAGAAAGTGACTAATTTCTTCTTTAATTTCATCTGTGACCCATTGGTTGTTCAGGAGGATGCTGTTTAATTTCCATGTGTTTAGGGAGTTTTTGTGGGATCTTTTGCCATTGATTTCCAATTTCATTGCACTATGGTCTGATAATATGCATGGGATAATTTCAATTCCTTTGCATTTACTTAAGCAGGTTTTATGAGCTAGTATGTGGTCTATTTTGGAGAACGTCCCATGTGCAGCTGAGAAAAATGTGTATTCTGATGTTGTGGGATGGAACACTCTGTAGACATCTACTAAGTCCATTTGTTCAAAAGTTTGGTTCAGTTCTACTATTTCATTATTGATTTTCTGTCCAGTTGATCTATCTTTTGTGACAGTGGAGTATTGAGATCTCCCAATATAATTGTATTAGTGCTTATTTGATTTTTCATGTCCTTTAGTACTTGTTTTATATAGCTGGGTGCATTGGTATTTGACGCATATATATTTATGATCGTTATCTCTTCCTCTTGGATTGTTCCCTTTACAAGGATGTAATGACCGTCTTTATCTCTCTGAATCCTTCTTGGCTTGAAGTTCACTTTGTCTGCAAAAAGAATAGCTACCCCTGCTTTTTTCTGGGTTCCTGTGGCATGGAGTATTGTTTTCCATCCCTTGACTTTCAGTCTATGAATTTCTTTCTGAATTAAATGTGTTTCTTGTATACAGCATATTGTTGGATCTTGCTTCTTGATCCATTTTGCCAGTCTGTGCCTTTTGATTGGTGAATTGAGACCGTTAACATTGATGGTTAAAACTGATATGTATTGACTTGTCATGATATTTTCCTGTTGTTGGTTCCCACTCTTTGTTTTTCCGCTTTCCGGCTATTTAATTATTTGCCCTGCCTGGTGGATTCCTTCTGTTGGGGTTCCTATCTCTTTCTAGAATGTCCTTCAGAACGTTTTGGAGTGCTGGTTTGGTGGTCATAAATTTTCTCAGATGTTCTTTGTCATGAAAGTATTTTATTTCTCCATCAATTTTGAAAGATAGTTTTGCAGGGTACATCAATCTGGGTTGAAAATTATTTTCCTTTAGAGCTTGCAATACATCATTCCAAGCTCTTCTTGAATTGAGGGTTTGTACTGAAAAGTCAGCTGTGATTCTGATGGGTTTTCCTTCATAGGTGATTTGTCTCTTCTCCCTAACAGCTTTTAAGATTCTGCCCTTCTGTTGAATTTCTGGGATCTTGACTGTGATATGTCTGGCTGAAGTTTTTTTTTGATCATGTCTAGTTGGTGTTCTAAAAGCTTCACTTATAGGGGTGTCAAATTCCTTTTCTCTTCCAGGAAAGTTCTCCCTGATTATGTCTTTGAACAAGGTTTTAATGTCGTTGATGCTATCTCCTGCTTTTTCATTTATTCCAATTATTCTTAAGTTGTTTATCTTTGAGTCATCTAGCAGCTGTTGAATTGATTTTTCATGGTCCCTTGCTATTTTTAAGAATTTTTCCATTTCATGATCACTAATTGCAAGCCTGTCTTCTATATCTGAGATCCTGTCCTCGCATTGGCTTATTCTGCTACAAATACTTTCAATGGAATTTTTTATCTCTTGGATATCTGCTTGAATCTGCCTTATGGATTCCATTTCTTTCCTATGCTGAGCATTCATGGTTTCTATAGTTTTCTTAAGTTCATCTATTTTTTTGTCTGTATCAGCTATAGTGTCCTTAAGCATGGTCTTCATTGTAGACATTATCTCTGCAGTTATCTGTGAGATTATTTCTGTTTTAATTTTTTCCAGAACCTCATTCAGTTGCTTTGTTGTTACCACTTCAGATAGGCCAGGTGGGTGGCTTTCGGATTGTCCCACCTCGTTGCTCCCTAGGTTTGCCTTTGGTGAATTGGATGTGTGTGGTTGCATCTTGTTTAAGTGTCGTCTCATTTTTTCTTTCTTTAATTCCTGGGGTGATGTTTGCAAATTACCTATAGTAGGTTACTTTATTGCTAGTGTTTAAGATCTTTAGAAGATGACTACTTCTCTGCAGTATCTTCCAAGTGGAGCTTGCTTTTAGGTTTTAAGCTGTCTGCCAGATCCTACCTCTTCAATTCGTTGGGTATGCGAAGTTGCTACCTGTTTGGCCCAGTCCTTGATTCTTTGGTACTGTGCCACTGTATTTTCTGTGTCGCTTAGTCAATCTCAATCATGAAATATCAGGAAGGAAAGATGTTTAGAACTATTATTTCACATTTGGCTATAATGTTAACTAAAGCATCAAAAACAGCCTAAAAAATGACAGACTGAGCTAACCAGTTATTTACCACTTTTAGCTGTATAGAGTTGCGGTTATATAACAAAATCTAAAACACACCAGAAAAATTATATGCAGTATACAAGTCCTATGTATGTCAATTTTTCCTTGAGGAGTTTAAATTTAAGATGAGTTAAGGAGGAAATAGAGTATTGGGAGAAGAGGAAGGAATTAGATGTAAGGTTAGAGGACTAAGAGGGATCCCACTAAAATTGGGACACTAGTGCAGAGGACAGGTGGTAAAAAGAGAAGGAAGGGATAAAAGGAAGAACAGATCACAACCACAATCACAAAGAAGTTAGAGGCACTGTTTACACTCATATAAAAAACCAGAGAGAATAATGAAGGAAAGAGCAAATACACATACAGAAACAAAAACGAAGATAAAAACAATAAAACAGACAGATCAAAAAGAAAACCCCACCAAAAAACAAAACAAAACAAAACAAAAACAAAAAAACCCTTCGCCAGAACAAAAAACAAATCAGTGAGAAAAAAAATAAAAATAAAAATAAAAATAAAAAAAATAAAAAGAATCAGTTCCAGGTGTTGACTCTGTTGTAGGCAGGTACCTTGTGACAGAGTCCTGTTCTGTGCAGGTCCGTCCCAGTAAGCCAGGAGCGCCCTCTGGCGGGCGGTGAGCAGAGGCGCGTACTTTCAGGCAGAGACCAGTCTAGCTCGCCAACGCTCTCGGCGCCCTTTCATGATCCCTGGGCCTGAGAGGCTCAGCGTGCTGTCCGGAGCGTGGGTTCCCTGCACTGGTTCCCGCCGCTCTGGTTTTTCACCACACCCCCCACAATGGCGCCAGGCCAGTCGCTCTCTGGCGCGGGACAGGTGTGGCTGAGAGTCCAGTCTCGTTCGCCTGCTGACCTCAGCACACTTTCGTGGGCTTGAGAGGCCCCGTGCTGCCCTGTCCGGAGCACAAGTTCCCAGAGCAGTTTTCAAGCCGCTCTGAGTTTCGCCACACCCCCCACAATGGCGCCAGGCCGGTCGCTCTCTGGCGCGGGGCAGCTGTGGCTGAGAGACACTCACCGCCGGTCAGTGCCGTTCTCTGCCGCTCCCCTGCCCCGCCGCTGTCTCAGGATCCTCCGTGGGGGCTCCCTGGGCGCCAGCTGCCACCGTGTGTCTGTAGAATTGAGCCTCCGCGGCGCTGCAACTCCCGGGATATTAGAAGGTGCGCGTGTGCGGTCTGCTCCTTCTTTCCTTCTTCTTTGTTGGAAGTCACCTGTCACTGGTGCCGGGGGTCCCAGATTGCGCTTCAGAACTTTTCTGGGTTTCGGGGAGGCATCTCCCCCCCTCCTGCGCTTTCCGGGTCGCTATATTCCCGTGTTCCAATGGTAACTTTTAGAGAGAGTTTTGCTGCCTGCTTCTTACCCATCCGCCATCTTGAGGTCCTCCTCTATATAGGGCATATTTCACTTAGGAGAATGTCTTCATCCACTTGGTAGTGTGTTACCAGAATTCCATTACTTTTAAAGGATGAATGATACTATATTGTATGTACATACCACAGTTTTTAATCCATTTGTCAACTGAAGGACTTTAAAAAACTCTATTTTCATCTCTGCTTCCATTTCATTCATTTCTGACACCCACCACCCCACACATATTTCCCATCCACTCTTGTCCTCATTTCTCCTTTTTCTTGTCTACATTATTAATATCAGGATTATTATATAGTAAGTAAATACTCATAAGTATCTGAAAATTATATAAAACTTTACTCCCTTAATTTTCTATGCATTTCAGATACTCTTTATGATAATAGACTTATCTCATAAAACTTGTGGAGGTCAATGAAAGTACAGCACCAGCTGTTCATACTAACCATTAACTTTGAGCACTACCCCTCTCTGCTGTTTGCAGTTTTTTAATACATAGAATCAGTTGGACTGAGTAGTCTTTGAAGCCCTCAAGTTTAGTGATTGATGGGTATTAATCACTTAGATGAACTATTTGAAGAACAGTATCAATTCACTTAATGAATATTAATTGCCTACCATGAGCAAGGTAATACACAATACCTCAAGTGTAAAGCTTAAAATATGAAAATTGTTCATAAAAATAAAATGAAATTTGGTAAGTCTAAAAAAAAGATTTGCACATCAAAAAGTCACCAACAGATTGAAAAACAGATTTTTTTCCCACAGAGTGGGAAAACATTTATGCCAGGTGTTTGTCAAAGGCTATTATGTAGAATATATAAGGAACTGAAAAAAAATCAGACCATGCAAATTCAAAGACCCAATCCAAAAATGGGCATCTGAGATGAATACACACTTCTCAGAATAAGAACAAATGGCAAATAAATACATGAAAAAATATTCGACATCACTGGTGATTAGAGAAATGCAAATTAATACAATACTGAGATTCCATCTCCCTCCAGAAAGAATGGCTATTATCAAGAAAAAAACTAATAACAAATGCTGGCAGGGCTGTGGGGAAAAAGGAACACTTCTTCACTTTTGTTGGGAGTGTAGACTGATGCAACCATTATGGAAATCAGTATGGAGATTCCTCAAAAAACTAGGATTAGAGGTCCCATTTGACACAGGTATTCCCCTTCTGGGTTTCTTCCCAGAATAATTAGAAGCATACCATAGCGATATATGCACACCCATATTTATAGTAGCACAGTTTGTAATATCTAAATCTTGGAAGCAACCCAAATTCTCATCAACCAATGAATGGATAAAGAAGATGTGGGTTTTTTATATAATGCAGTATTGCTCAGTTATAAATATAAAATTGAGACATTTATAGCTAAATGGTTGGATCTTGAGACCATAATCATAAGTGAAATAAATCGGACACTCATGTGTAAGTATTGCATTATCTCTCTGGTGTGAGAAATTGAAAATATAAATAAGACATAAATGTACAACAGATTGTGAAATAGGAAGAACTCTTCAAAAGGAAAAGGGAAATAGGGAGGGGGGAATGAAGAAAGGTAAAGAAAAAATGAGAAAAGAAGGATAAAATGAAAACTGAGCTTTGTGAATGGGAGCAGAAGGGGGTTTGAAAAGAGGAGTTGGGAAAGAGGAAAAAAAAAGAGGAATCAAGATATATCATGTATAGATACCAATTCCCCAAAATGAATGTAGTCATTACATATACCTAAATTATACCCATAAATTCAAATAAACGTAAAAAAAAAGAATTATAGCGATACGTGTCTCTCAGGGGGAAATAAAATAGGAGATTATGGTGTATCAAACTTGGTTAGGGTGGTAGGTGTGACCTGATAATTACAAAATCCCAGGACACACGTGCAGAACATTTCCCAATGCCTTGCACACGGAGTTCTCATCAGAACACAAGCAGATATTCTATAGGATGGCCTAGACCTGATATTAGCCTGAGGAGTGGATGATAGAAAAAGGCCACTCCACATTGAGATTTTGGCCACTCTGTTCTCCCTTGCATGGTGGCTTGCCCTCATGCTGTAGGGTGTACTTGTTGTCCTATTTTTACTTGGCCCAAACTTGCTCTGCAGAGCCTGTTTCTTTTCCCACCTTTAATAAAACTGCTGTCATTTGTGCTTGTCTTGATCGATTCTTTGCTCAGGACAGAAAGTACCTAGAAACTGCCTCCAGAAATATCCTCCAGCAACCCAAGTCCCAGTAATATATGGACTATATCTCATACATATAATTTAATCAGAATGAACTCTGGGAAAGTTCTGCACACTATAAGTCCCTGAGATGACTCAGCACCCTGCCAGTCATTCTTGTTAATCTTACCTAGAGACCCCATGAGAGGCACCCAGACTGGAGTGCACATCTTCTAAAACCTGAAAGCCTGATTTACCTGTGCGTGCTGTGCTTTTTGTATTTCCCACTTCTCAGGCTGTTGTCAGATGTAGCCCATCCTGTGAAAAACCTGCTCTAGTTCTCATGAGAAGAATGGAAGATAGCTCTCTCTGGTTCCACATGCAGGGCTATGGGAATTGTTCTATGCATGTGTTCCAGAATTTTGTAATTAACAGATCATACCCACTTTCCTAGACAATTTGCCATGCCCTCATCTCCTGCCTTACTGTGCAGTGAATAAACCACTGAGGGGTCAACAACCTGATCAAAGGGATGGGTGGAATATTGTCATGGCAGTCCAGATGAGGAATAGCAATGGCTTGGATCAGCATTGCAGCAGGATGGAAGGCAAACACACAAGAGACATGCTGAGGAAAACCTTAGCCCATGAAGAAATCAAGTGTTATTGCTTATTTATAAGCAGCCCTCTTGTCACCCACACATGTGGCCTCAGACTCTCCCTCTGTGCTGTGTTTGTTATTTTTTGAGGGGGATTCAGATTTCTGTTTTCCTATTCTCTTCTTCCTGCCTATTGTTGGTATCTGAGGTCATTGAGTCTACCTCTTCACTCTCAACATTCTCTAGCTTTGTGTCCTCCCCACCCCTACTTTACCATTCTTCATCCATCCCCAGATTTAAGACTGAGCACTCTCTGAAAGTCAGATGACTACAGTTGTGCCAAAATGCTGAGACCTCCCACCTCCAGACCTGAAGGCTGACCCTCAGGAGGGGCACAAGGGGAGGGGTAGAACAAAGAGGGGCATTACAATTTCAGCCTCCTTTTTCAGTATTCATTTTGGAGGGAGAAGAGTGAAACAGGAATTTAAAACTTCCTCTTTTGCCTTCGCTGATCTCTTAGTTACTTTTCTCATTGGCGAGACAAAATACCAGACTCCCACAGTTAAAGGAGGAAAGGTTTATTTAGCTCACAGTTTGCAGAGCTTTCAGTCCATAAATGGCTGGCTCCAAGGCAGGGTGGCACATGGCAGAGGAGCAATAGTTCATGGTGGTGGAAGACAGCAAAAGCAACAATGGAGAGACAGCAAGACTCTTTCTGTCCCTTATATTGTAAGCAGACTACCTGCCCTAGGACTCACGCCCTTAATCCCAGCATTGAACCATGAATCAGTCACAAACTCTAGATTCAGCAGCCTCTGAAAAACCTGCACCCATGAGCACATGAGGCTTTGGGAGGACATCCAGACACAAACCATAACACCCCCCACACAATTAATGCTTGGTTTGACTTTCTAGGAAAGAAATCTCCTCTAAGAAACTGCATCACTTAAACACTTGGTCTGCTCTGCTCTGGGTAATCTAACACATCACTGGTGAGCCAATTCAATTACTTCATTCTGTTTTGACTTACTTCTCTAGAAAACCCTCCTCTGGATCTATAGCCATAGTTTGGGTTGAGAGGACACCTAATCAGAGATTCTTTGCAGCTGTACTAATGGAATAAACCTGCAAAGTTAACTTTGGGACAGAAACTAGAAGTCCTGACTCCCTATCAGGCCAGAGCTATTCTGAAGACAAAAAGATACTCATGGTTAACAGATGAATGGCTCACTAGGTATCAGGCCATGCTCTTAGACACTCCTGAGGTTATTATAAAAACTTGCACTACTATTGACCCTGCTTCTTTGATGCCTATTGGCTCAGAAGTTAGCCACTCTTGTGAAAAATTGATCTCTCAGACCTATGCAAGCAGGCAGGATATTAGTGACCTGCCCCTCCAAAGCCCTGAGGAGGTGTGGTTCACTGATGAAAGTAGCCTTGCCAATCTTTAAAGCACAGGCAGGAAATTCTACAATTCCTGAGGCAGTCCATCTTCCCAAGAAGGTCACAATCATGCACTGTAAAGGGAATCAAGGAGATCTGTCTGAAGTCTCCTTGTGAAGTCAGAATGCTGATAGTGAAGCAAAAAAGGCAGCGCTACAGCCCTTCAAGACCCTAGCTTTCTTTTCAGTTCCTGAGGAAACATTATGGTCCTTCCTCAAGGGACATAGTGACAAGATATAAAAATCCTACCTGGGAAGTGTGCCTCAATCTTCTGGAAAGGTAGAGAGAGCCAACCAGACACTAAAATGAGCTCTGGCAAAACTTTGCCAAGAGATGTCTGAGTTCTGCCTCCAGTTGCTGCCAATAGTGCTCGTGAGGGTTTTTTACATGCCCTCAAATGGGCTAAGTTTGATAGTAGACCCAGAGACCACATATGTGGCTCTTACAATGTCTCATTAATCTGGGCCAAGTATAACAAGCTATCAAAATGTATGGGAACAGATTCCTGCCAGCCCTTGGTCCAAGAGGACCATGTGCTGTCTATCCCACAGACCAAGTGCTCATAAAAAACTTTGAGAGAGGGGACAACCAGTGACAACTTAAAGCCAAAATGGCAGGGCTCCTTCTCAGTGATCCTTGCCACACCCACTTGGCAGAGATATATAATTGGATTCATCTTTCTAGAATAAAGCCAGTCACATATGAACTATCTGAAGAACAAGATTGCACAAAAGGAGAAATTTATACCTGTGAGCCTCTAGAAGACTTGAGATTTCTTATTTTTTGAAAAGCAAGACTCCAGTGCTGCTACAGGACTTGCTCCTCATATTTGGGTGAATAGTGAAGCTCAATGGTCATTAACTATTTTGTTGTTGTTTTATGATAGGGTTTTCTTTCTTCAGTTGAGCCAGAGAGCCACAGCACCCCAAGGTAGTTAGAGAGCATGTGATCACCACTAGGTAGTGTCTACAGCCCCTTCCAGCTTGAAGAAGCTATGGAAGACAGAGACTTCCACTCCCTCAGCACCCCATAAATAATTAAGGGAATTTGTATCTTTCAGAGTGAAATGACATAGATTAGGTTGTGGCAATGCTGGCTGAGAAAGTAGGCATGTCCTGTGAATTACAAGATCCCAGGACACATGTACAGAACAGTTTCAAAAGCCCTGCAAATGGACTTCTCATGAGAACTTGGGCTGGTTTTAAATAGGATGGCCTAGACCTGACATCAGCCTGAGGTGTGGCATCCCAGAACCACCTCTCAGGACTTGTATGTAGAAGTTTTTGTGGGTTTCCTCAAGATTTGGTCAGTATAAAAGGACACAGATGCCAAAGTTCTTGCTATCATGGCTTTCCTCCCAATAGCCTGCCCTGCTTCCTCCAGGGGGTACTTTTATCTTGCTTTTTCCTCTTTTATTCTATCAAAGCTTGCTGTGCAGACCAGTTTCTCCTTCACTCTTCTCTTTTGCTTTTTTTTTTGTGGGTACCGGGGGTCAACCTCAGGACCTCGTGCGCCAGCAGGCGCCCATGCCGCTGAGCGATATCACCGGCCCTTTTTTCATATGTGGGTTCCGGGAGTCGAACTCAGGACCCCACACTTGCCAGGCAGGCACTTATGCCACTGAGCCATCTCACCAGCTGTCTCTTTTGCTTTTCAAATAAATTTTGCAGCTGATTTTAAAAAAGACAATGAAAACAGAAGAGGCTTTTAAAACCAATTTAACCCACATGAAAATGTAATTCTAATGTAGAATCAATAATCTGGTGGATTATTTTCTCTGTGACTCCTTAGAGAAGCTTAAAGAGACTTTAATCAGTGGAGTGGATAGTGAATAAAATGTTATTTTTGAAATAAATTGAGTTGATTTAAACATGAAGATTAAATAAATAATACCCAAGATGGCACTTGATCTTAGCAAACATTCTAGTTCTCCAGGGCTGCTGTTTGGGAAATATTGATCTAGTGCAATCAATATGTAATGGGAGGGCAGTAAATGCTGAAGTGGGGAACACATCTGAAAGAAGAATAACTGTAATAGACAGGTGTGCCCAGCCTTGAAAAGGAAGGACAGAATTGGAGACGTGTGGTGATATTTTTACTGATTTTTGCTTACCCAGGCTATTTTCTCTCTCTTCCTAACTATACAGTGGTTGTCTTTAGCAAATTCTCTCTGGCCACACTGTAGTAGTCTTTGTTAGTTTACCCCCATTTTCCAAGCTGTGAGGGGCCTGCTTTGATTCCAGGGCCCACTTTTCCTCTATGTGATTCAGGACTAAGTCCTGATTGGTTTAAACCTGTAGGTCTCTATGTGTGGCCTGGAAATCTCTGGGAGTCCCTCAAGATGGTATCAGCTGGCAAGGTCAAAATGCTTTTCATGGTGTTATATTTATTTTTCAATCTCATACTTTCACAAGTATAGGCCTTTTCTTAATGTTATGTGACATACACTATCATCAGCCTGATAGTTAGTAGAATGCGTGCTTGGGTATTCTTGAATTTTCTAAGGTTTACCACATGCAGTTTTAGAGATTAACTCCATTTGCTCCTAGTACTTCTATTGTACCATTAATAGCTATTTTCACTTATACCTCCTAAAAATTGTAACTTTGTTATCATATTTTAAGAGTATAGAGTTGTACTGAGGCCAAGGAGTTTAAGAACTTGTTTTAAGCCAACCATATGGATCCTATTCCTCTTCCCAGAAATTGTTTAGAGAGGGGGAATGTGATGTTGTTCTGACTCCTGAGGCAGAAAGGCAGGACCACTGTGGAGTATTCAGGGAAAGTTTCCTTGACATTTCCCCTACAAGAAACTCCTTGATCTTAAAAAGAATCACACAATGAAGCAACCACTCATTGGTTTGTCTTCTGATATTGTCCTGTCTGGGAAGGATGCTTACAATTGGGCAGCCAGCAAAGGCAGCCTTGATTGTGGCTAATTGGAGTTCTATAAGCCTCACTTATCTGTACATCAAATTCTTTTTCTCTACCAGGGAAGTTTTCTGCCATGACGTCTGTGAACAGTTTTTTAATATCATTTATGCTATCTCCTAATTTTTCATTGACTCCAATCAATCTTAAGTTGTTCTTCTTTGCCTCATCTAGCAGCTGCTAGATTGATTTCTCATGGTCCCTTGCTAGTTTTAAGAATTCTTTCTTTTCATGATCACTGACCACAAGCCTGTCTTCCATGTCTGAGATCCTGTCCTCACATTGGCTTAATCTGCTACAAATATTTTCAATGGAATTTTTATTCTCCTGGATATCTGCTTGAATCTGCCTTATGGATTCCATTTCTTTTCTATGCTGAGCATTCATGGCTTCCATCATTTTCTTAAGCTCATCTATTTTTCTGTCTGTATCTGCTCTAGAGTCCCTAAACACAGTCTTCATTGTGGACATCATCTCTGCAGTTATCTGAGAAATTATTTCTCATTTGATTTTTTCCAGAGCCTCATTCAATTGCTTTGTTCTTACCACTTCAGAGATGCCAGGTGGATGGCTTTCAGATTGTCCCACCTCATTGCCCCCTGGGTTTGTCTTTGGTGAACTGGATGTGTGGGGTTACATCTTGTTTAAGTGTCTTTTCATTTTCTTTTCTTTCTTTGGTTTAATTCCTGGGCTGATGCTTGTAAATTGCCTATAGTAGGTTGCTTTATTGCTAGTATTTAAAACCCTTAGTATATGACTACTTCTCCGAGGTATGTTCCAGGTGTAGCTTCCTTTTGGGTTTTGAGTCTATTGCAAGATTCTACCTCTTCAATTTGTTGGAGATGAGAAGTTGCTGCCTGTTTGGCACAGTCTTTGGTTCTTTGACACTGTGCCACAGTATTTTCTGTGACCCTTAGTCAATGTCAGTCATGCAATACCAGGAAGAGCAGCTGTTTAGAACAATTATGTCACTTTTGGCTATAGTGTTACCAAAAGCATCAAATATAGCCTAGAAAATGACAGATGGAGCTAACCAGTTATTTGCCATTTTAACCATTTTAACTAGATTTGTGGTTATATAACAAAATCAAAAACAGGCCAGAAAATTATATGCAGTACACAAGTCCTTAATATGTCAATTTTGCCCTCAGGGGTTAAAATTTAAAATGAGTTAAGGAGAAAATAGAGAAGTGGAAGAAGAGGAAGAAATTAGAAGTAAGGCTTGAGGACAAAGAGGGATCATGCTAACTTTGGGAATCTGGTGCAGAAGACTAGAGGGAAAGAGAGGAGGAAGGGATAATAAGAACAGAACAGAACCACAACCACAAAGAGGCTAGAAACCCCATTTACACTCATAAAAACAAGATCAAACAATGAAGGAGAAAAAGAAACAAAGACCAAAACAAAAAACCAAAAAACCCAAAACCACAACAAAAATTAAACAAGAGAGAGGAAAAAAAAAGAAAAGAAAAAAGCCCACGTCCAGGTTTGTCTCTGCTGTCACTGGTAGAAAGAGAGAAGGAAGGGATAAAATGAAGAACAGGACAGAACCACAACCACAAAGAGCCTAGAAATCCCATTTACACTCATATAAGCACAAGATCAAACAACAAAGGAAAAAAAAAACCCACCACCACCACAACAAAAAACAAACAAGAGAGAGAAAAGAAAAGAGTCCACTTCCAGGTTTGTCTCTGCTGTCACTGGTAGACAACATGTGGAGACAGAGTCCCATTCCATGTGGATCTATCCCAGTAAGCCAGCAGTTGCTTTATGGCGGGGTAGTGGATAGTCTCAGTGAGCCTGCACTTTCTGGCCAAGACTAAACTCATTCAGCCTGCAGCCATCAGCACACCTTCTGTGGGCCTGAGCCCAGCTGGAAGCCATAGATGGAGCTGAAGCTGCTCTGAGTTCTGAGCTTGGCCGCCCCTTTCCAAGATGGCTCCCTGGCCAATCACTCTCTCATGCAGCACAACTGAGCCCTCAGCACTCACCACCAGGCATTGCAGTCCCTCACATCTGCTGCTCTGCTCCACTGCATCTCTCTGTGGAGGCTCCGAGGTCACCAGCAATCACCATGTCTGCAGGTTTGAACTGCTCTTGTCATGCAGTGAGTCCTGACTCAGGGAGAAGGTGCTGACAGCTACCTCCTTGTTTTTCACTGAAGTTTCTCTCTTCACTCTCTCTGTGGGCTTCAATTCATGCTTTAGATCCTTCCTGGGTCCAGGGGACCCAGTTCCCTTCTTCTTCTCTTCCTCGAGTTGCTATATTCCAGCATCTGGATGGCGACTCTCAGAGAGGCTCTTTCTCTGCTGCTCACCAGTCTGCCATCTTGGTAACTCCCAAGGCAGCCTTTAAGAACACAGTGTCAACACTATTTCACAGAATAGCAATGTAGAAAGACTGGGTACGTGAGGTATTGAATTAAGTCTCCTAACTTGTAACTTCTTGTGTGATATAATGCATTTTCTTTTATATTTTATTTTATTTTAAAGAGAAGAAAAAAAAACAAATCAAAAAAGAACAAATTTTCAAAACAACATAATAGGAGGGTAACAATGGTTAATGCATTACATATTGTTATCTTTAAGTTAGTTATTCAGGATACCAGATATTAGCATTCAATTGTCCAAATATTATTGGCACAAACCTTACTCTAAAATGAACTAAGTAAAATTAGTAGTGTATCTATCTTAACCATCTTATATATAAATACAATTTTTTTTCCTTTCCCTTCTTTCTTTTCCCTATTCCCCCATTCCAGTCTCTCTTTCCTTTGACCAGTTTTTTTTGATTCACCATGTCTATTGTACATTTTGGATCTTATTTACTCTTTCAGTTTCTCATACTAGAGAGACAATATGATGCTTACACATGTGCGTCCGGTTTATTTCACTTGTGAGTATTTTCTCGAGTTGCATTCATTTACCTATAAAAGTCTCCAGTTTATCCTTCTTTGTGGTTGACTAGTACTTCATCGTATAAAAATACCACTTCTTTCTTATCCATTCCTCGGTTGATGGGCATTTGGGTTCCAAGATTTGGCTATTACAAATTGTGCTGCTATAAACATGAGTGCACAAATATTGCTGTGGTACGATGATTTTAATTCTTCTGGGAAGATACCCAGAAGGGGAATAGCTGGGTCAAATGGGATCTCCAACCCTAGTTTTTTGAGGAATCTCCACACTGATTTCCACAGGGGCTGTACCAGTCGACACTCCCACCAAAAGTGAAGAAGGGTTCCTTTTTCCCCACAGCCCCTCCAGCATTTGTTATTAGTTAATTTCTTGATAATAGCCATTCTTTCTGGGGTGAGATGGTACCTCAGTGTTGTTTCAATTTGCATCTCTCAAATGACTAGTGATGTTGCACATTTTTTTGTATATTTATCTGCCATTTGTATTTCTTCATCTGAGAAATGTGTATTCTTCTCAGATGCCCATTTTTGGAGTGGGTCTTTAAATTTGGGAGGTCTGATCTTTTTGAGTTCTTTATATGTTCTCGATAGTAATCCTTTGTCTGAGGAACAGCTGGCAAACATTTTTTCCCACATTGTGGGTTATCTCTTCACTCTGTTGGTGGTTTCTCTTGCTGTGCAAAAGCTTTTTAATGAGATGAGATCCCAGTTGTTGATTCTTTGGGATAGTTCCTGTGCGGTTGAGGTTTTATTCATAAAGTCTTTGCCTATAACAAAGTCTTCAATGGTTTTACCTATCCTACCTTCCAGCAGATTTAATGTTTCTGTTTTAATATTTACATCTCTGATCCATTTTGAATTTAGTTTAGTGCATGGTGAAAGATATGGGTCTAGTTTTAATCTTCAGCATGCATAGAGCCAGTTTTTCCAGCACCATTTATTAAAGAGGCTATCTTTCTTCCACTGAATGTGTTTGGCACCTTTGTCAAAGATAAGGTGGCTCAGTGTGTCTGGGGTTGTTTCAGCATCTTCTAATCTGGTCCATTGATTTTCAGGTCTGTTTTTTCTGCCAGTACCACACTGTTTTTATCACAGTAGCTTTATAGTATAATTTCAAGTCGGGGATTGTGATGCCCCCTGCCTTGCCTTTGTTGCCCAGAATTGCCTTTGCTATTCTAGGTCTCTTCTGATTCCAAATGAATTTTAGGATTGTTTTCTCTAATTCTGTGAGATATGCTGTTGGAATTTTGATTGGAATTGCATAAAATTTGTATAACAATTTTGGAAGTATGGCCATTTTCACTATATTGGTCCTTCCTATCCAGGAGCAAGGGATATCTTTCCATTTTCTGATATCCTCTTCAATCTCCTTTTTCAGAGTACTGTAGTTTTCAGTGTAGAGGTCTTTTACATCCTTTATGAGGTTGATTCCTAGGTATTTCATTTTTTTGGATGTTATTGTGAAAGGTATTGTTTCCCTAATTTCTCTTTCAGTAAATTTGCTATTTGTGTACAGAAAGGCTATTGATTTTTGAGTATTGACTTTGTATCCAGCTACACTACTGAATTTGCTTATTTAATCTAGCAGTTTTTTAGTGGAGTTTTTGGGGTCTTCTGTGTAGAGTATCATGTCATCTGCAAATAATGATAATTTAACTTCTTCCTTTCCAATCGTAATTCCTTTTATTTCTTTCTCCTCTCTAATTGCTCTGGCTAAAGTTTCCAGGACTATGTTGAATAAGAGTGGGGACAGTGGACATCCTTGTCTTCTTCCTGATTTTAGAGGGAAGGCTTTCAATTTTTTTCCACTTAGTATAATATTGGCTGTTGGTTTGTCATAGATAGCTTTTATCAGATTGAGATAAAGACCCTCTATTCCAATTTTCTGTAGGGTTTTTATCATGAAAAGGTGCTGGACTTTGTCAAAAGCTTTTTCTGCATCTTTTGAGATGATCATATGATTTTTGTCTTTCGTTCTGTTAATATGGTGTATTACATTTATTGATTTATGTATTTTGAACCATCCCTGCATCCCTGGGATGAATCCAACTTGGTCATGGTGTATAATCTTCTTGATGATTTGCTGGATTCTGTTTGCCAGTATCTTATTGATGATTTTTGCATCTATGTTCATTAGGGAGATTGGCCTGTAGTTCTCTTTCTTAGTTGGGTCCTTCTCTGGTTTTGGTATCAGGGTAATGCTTGCTTCCAGGAATGAATTTGGGAGTATTGCTTCTCTTTCAATTTAATTAAAAAGTTTGAGAAGTAGTGGTTTTAGGTCTTCTCTAAATTTCTTGTAGAATTCGGCAGTGAATCCATCAGGGCCTGGGCTTTTCTTTGTTGGGAGGTTTTTAATTACATCTTCAATTTCATTGGTTGATATTGGTTTATTTAGGATTTTTAAATCTTCTTGATTCAGCTTTGGTAATTCATACAAATCTAGGAATCTGTCCATTTCTTCTGCGTTTTCCATCTTAGTAGAATATAAATTTTCAAAATAGGTGTAGATGATCTTCTGGATTTCTTCAGGGTCCATCATGGTATCACCCTTTTCATTTTCAATTGCATGGATTTGAGTCTTTTCTTTTCTTTTTTTAAAAAGGTTGGATAAGGGTTTGTCAATCTTATTTATTCTTTCAAAGAACCACCTCTTTGTTTCATTGATTCTTTGTAGTTTTTTCAGTCTCCAGTACATTAATTTCTGCTCTGATCTTTATAATTTCCTCCCTTTTACAAGCTTTTGGCTTAGCCTGGTCTTCATTTTCTAGAAGTTCAAGGTTCACCATTAAGTTGTTTTTTTGCACTCACTCTATTTTCCTGGTACAGGTATTTAATGCTATAAATTTCCCTCTTAAGTCTGCTTTCATTGTATCCCATAAGTTCCAGTATGTTGTACTGTCATTATCATTCAGTTGTAGAAAGTGTCTAATTTCTTCTTTAATTTCATCTGTGACCCATTGGTTGTTCAGGAGGGTGCTGTTTAATTTCCATGTGTTTAGGGAGTTTTTGTGATTTGTTTTGCCATTGATTTCCAATTTCATTGCACTATGGTCTGATAATAAGCACGGGATAATTAGAATTCCTTTGCAATTACTTAAGCATGTTTTATGAGCTAGTATGTGGTCTATTTTGGAGAACATCATGTGTGCAGCTGAGAAGAATGTGTATTCTGATGTTGTGGGGTGGAACACTCTGTAGACATCTACTAAGTCCATTTGTTCCAAAGTTTGGTTCAGTTCTACTATTTCAT
This sequence comes from Erethizon dorsatum, assembly GCA_028451465.1. NCBI lineage: Eukaryota > Metazoa > Chordata > Mammalia > Rodentia > Erethizontidae > Erethizon > Erethizon dorsatum. The sequence continues at coordinate 45,943,745 of CM051842.1, forward strand.
TATTGATTTTTTGTCTAGTTGATCTGTCTTTTTGTGACAGTGGAGTATTGAGATACCCCAATATAATTGTATTAGTGCCTATTTGATTTTTGATGTCCTTTAATACTTGTTTTATATAGCAGGGTACACCAGTATTTGATGCATATATATTTATGATCCTTATCTCTTCCACTTGGATTGCTCCCTTTACAAGGATGTAATGACCGTCTTTATCTCTCTGAATCCTTCTTGGCTTGAAATTCACTTTGTCTGCAAAAGGAATAGCTACCCCTGCTTTTTTCTGTGTTCCCTTTGCATGGAGTATTGTTTTCCATCCTTTGACTTTCAGTCTATGAATTTCTTTTTGAATTAAATGTGTTTCTTGTATACAGCATATTGTTGGATCTTGCTTCTTGATCCATTTTGCCAGTCTGTGCTTTTTGATTGGTGAATTGAGACCATTAACATTGATGGTTAAAAATGATATGTATTGACTTATGCTTGTCATGATATTTTCCTGTTGCTAGTTCCCTCTCTTTGTTTATTTTTCCCCTCTCCCTCTTTTTAATTATCTGCCCTGCCTGGTGGATTCCTTCTGTTGGGGTTCCTGGAGTTGTAGTCCTTGTTATCTCTTTCTAGAATGTCCTTCAGAACATTTTGGAGTGTTGGTTTGGTGCTCATAAATTTTCTCAAATGTTCTTTGTCATGAAAGTATTTTATTTCTCCATCAATTTTGAAAGATAGTTTTGTGGGGTAGATCAATCTGGGTTGAAATTTATTTTCCTTTAGAGCTTGAAATACATCATTCCCAGCTCTTCTTGACTTGAGGGTTTGTGCTGAAAAGTCAGCTATGATTCTGATGGGTTCTCCTTTATAGGTGATTTGTCTCTTGTCCCTAACAGCTTTTAATATACTGCTCTTCTGTTGAATTTCTGGGATCTTGACTATGATATGTCTGGCTGAATTTTTTTTTTTGATTATGTCTAGTTGGAGTTCTAAAATCCTCATTTATATGAAGATCAAATTCTTTTTCTCTTCCAGGGAAGTTCTCCATGGTAATGTCTGTGAACAGGGTCCTAATGTCATTTATGCTATCTCTTTCTTTTTCATTTATTCCAATTATTCTTAAGTTATTTATCTTTGAGTCATGTAGCAGCTGCTGGATTGATTTTTCATGGTCTCTTGCTATTTTTAAGAATTCTTTCTTTTCATGGTCACTAATTGCAAGCCTTTCTTCTATATCTGAGATCTTGTCCTCACATTGGCTTAATCTGCTACAAATACTTTCAGTGGAATTTTTGTTCTCTTGGATATCTGCTTGAATCTGCCTTATGGATTCCACTTCTTTCCTATGCTGAGCATTCATGGTTTCTATAATTTTCTTAAGCTCATCTATTTTTTTTTTTTCTGTATCAGCTATAGTGTCCTTAAGCATGGTCTTCATTGTGGACATTATCTCTGCAGTTATCTGTGAAATTATTTCTAATTTAATTTTTTCCAGAGCCTCATTCAGTAGTTTTGTTGTTACCACTTCAGATAGGCCAGGTGGGTGGCTTTCAGATTGTGGCACCTCATTGCCCCCTAGGTTTGCCTTTGGTGAATTGAATGTGTAGGGTTGCATGTTGTTTAAGTGTCATCTCATTTTCTTTTCTTTGTTTAGATTAATTCCTGGTTTGATGTTTGTAAATTACCTATGGTAAGTTACTTTATTGCTAGTGTTCAAGATCCTTAGGAGTTGACTACTTCTCTGCAGTATCTTCCAAGTGAAGCTTGTTTTGGGGTTTTGAGCTTTCTGCCAGATCCTACTTCTTCAATTTGTTGGAAATGTGAAGTTGCTACGTATTTGGCCCTGTCCCTGGTTCTTTGGTACTGTGCCACTGTATTTTCTGTGTCCCTTAGTCAATCTCAATCATGAAATATCAGGAAGGAAAGCTGTTTAGAACAATTATTTCACTTTTGGCTATAATGGTACCTAAAGCATCAAACACAGCCTAGAAAATGACAGACTGAGCTAACCAGTTATTTGCCATTTTTAGCCGTATAAAGTCATGTTGCGGTTATACAACAAAATCTAAAACACACCTGAAAAATTATATGCAGTATACAAGTCCTTAATATGTCAATTTTGCGCTCAGGAGTTTAAATTTAAAATGAGTTAAGGAGGAAATAGTGTATTGAAAGAAGATGAAGGAATTAGATGTAAATTTGGAAGACCAAGAGGGATCCCACTAACATTGGGAAACTGGTGCAGAGGACTGGTGGGAAAAAGAGAAGGAAGGGATAAAAGGAAGAACAGATCAGAACCACAATCACAAAGAGGTTAGAGGGTCTGTTTACACTCATATAAAAACCAGAGAGAATAATGAAGGAAAGAGCAAATAGAGAAACAGAAACAAAAATGAAGACAAAAACAACGAAAGAAACAAACAAAACAAAAATAAAACCCCACAAAAAAACCCCTTCACCAGAACAAAAAACAAATGAGACAAAAAAATAAAAAATTAAAAAAATAAAAATAAAAAATAAAAAATAGAAATAGAAAAAGAATCAGTTCCAAGTGTTGACTCTGCTGTAGGCAGGCATCATGTGGTGACAGAGTCCTGTTCCATGCAGGTCCGTCCCAGTAAGCCAGGTGGTCCTTTGGTGGGGCAGTGAGCAGAAGTGTGTACTCTCAGGTGGAGACCAGTCTCATTCGCCTGCCGCCATCAGCACACTTTCCGCGGGCCTGAGAACCGTGGTGCCGTGCTATTCTGAGTGCGAGTCCTGAGCGCTGTGTTTTCGTGCTGCTCTGAGTTTTATCGCACCCCCCACAATGGCGCCCAGCCAAACGTTCTCTGGTGCGGGAAAGCTGTGGCTGAGAGACACTCACCGCCAGCCAGTGCAGTCCTCCGCCATTCCCCTGTACCAGCGCTGTCTCACGATCCTCCATGGGGGCTCCCTGGGCACCAGCTCTCACTGTGTCTGCGTGGATTTGAGCTTCTGTCATGCCACGGTTCCTGGGACAGGGAGAAGGTGCCACGGTCTCCTCCTTCTTCGTCATTGAAAGTACCCTTCACTGGCACCCTGAGTCCCAAACTGTGCTTCAGAACTTTCCTCGGTCCAGGGGAGGCACCTCTCTCCCTCCTGCGTTCTCCAGGTCACTGTATTCCAGTGGTCCAATGGCAACTTTTAGAGAGTTTTGTTGCCTGCTTCTTACACATCCGCCATCTTTTTCCAGCTGCCAATTCAGAACTTCTGCATTTTCTTGTTATCTTAAACAATTGACTAATTTTGGAAGTTACTGAAACTTATTTAATTAATTATTATACCCGTTATTCATGGTCTTCATGGGCAGTCAAATTCACTATGAAAACATGTGTAGGGTACACATTACCTCTTCTGTCCCTGGTGTGTTGAGAAGAGAGAGCTTATGACCTATGGGTAGCCAACCAAATTCTACCTTTGAATCATGAGCAAAGAATACAAAGATGAAGGGAAGAGTTTTAGGTTCTTCACTCTGTTCCTATAGTTCCCTTATTGCTTATGCATATTTTTTCTTTCTTTCTTTCTTTCCTTCTTTTTTTCTTTCCTGGAGATTGATCTAAGAGCTTTTTCACTGAGCTACATCTCCAGCCCTTTTTTATATTTTTATTTTAAGGCAGTGTCTTTCTAAGTTCCTAGCTTGCCCAGACTGGTCCTGAACTTAGAATCCTCATGTTACTGAGTTTTGGGGTGCTAGAGTCTCCTTCTAGAGGCAGCTTCTAGGTTCTTTTCTGTTCTGAGAAAATTGGCCAAGACAAGCACAAAAGTAATGACCTTTTACATTTATTAAATGTAGGAAAAGAAACATGTTATGCAGCGTGAGTTTGGGCAAGTAAAAGTAGGGAAAAATACATTCTACAATGTAAGAGTGGACTATTGTGAAAAAGAAAAGTCAATAGCACATAGCTCAATGGCAAATGTCTTTTGTTTCTCTCACTCCTCAGATTGGCATCAGGTCTAGGCCATCCTATCAAAAACCTGCTTAAGTTCTTGGGAGAGTAATTCAAGATGGCACTGTGGCTCCACATGAGGAGCTTTGGGAACAGTTTTGTGCATGTGTCCTGGGACTTTGTTATTAACAGGTCACATCAACTTCCCCAGCAGTCTGCCATGCCCTAATCTCCTGCCTCACTCCTGCCTTAGTCTCCCATGTGCTGGGATTATGGGCATAATGTTGCACCACACCTGGTGCCCACTCACAATTTCTATAAGCACTTAATAGTCATCCAATAATTCTCTAGCCAGAATTGATTTCTGGTGTTCAGAACCAACAATCTTAACAGAGATGCAGGATCACAGACAGGAATATTCCAATCACTAAGAAGTGCTTCCTGATCTGCCATGGTTGTGCATGCCTGTAATCCCAGCTACAGGGGAGGCTGAGGAAGAAAGGGGATTAGTTTGAGAACAATCCAGGCAACAAAGGAAGATCTTTTTTTTTAAATGTAAAAAACGCTTTACTGAGATACACCAGAGTTTATCCTTTTAAAGTGCACAATCCAGTATTTATAGGTTTCAAGTATTTATAAGATTTGTACAACAATTACTCCACATTTTAGAACACTTTCATCATCCAAAAAAGAAAGTGCCCATTAACAGTCAGTCCCTATTATCCCCATCTTCACTCCCCATCCCCATAGGTAAGTATTAATTTGCTCTCTATTTGCCTATTGTTGATGTTTCATATAAATGGAATCCTATAGTACATGGTGTATTGTGACCAACTTCTTTCATTTAAGTTAATGTTGTAGCATATATTAGTACTTTATTCATTTTTTAAAAATTTTAATATAATTAAGTTTATTGGTACTTTTTGATATAAATATCTTATTCATCATAGGGAAATTGTACCTGTATATGATATATTTTGATTTCTCTATTTTCCCCAATCCCCTCTTCTACCTTCAACCCATCTTCCCCTCCCCATTTACAAAGCTTGTTTCCATTTTATCCTTTTTTTTTTTATATGCGGGTACCTGGAGTCGAACTCACGACCTCGCGCTTGCCAGGCAGGTGCCTATGTCGCTGAGCTGTATCACTGGCCCTCATTTTATCCTTTTTTAAATCATTTTTTTCCATTTTCCCTTCTTTCACCCTTCCCCATCCTAGTTCTTCTTTTTGAACAATTTCTTCCCATTCCACAATATGTATTCTACATTTTGGTCCTTATTTGCTCTTTCAGTTTCTCACACCAGGGAGACAATGTGATATTTACATACATGTGTCTGATTTATTTCATTCAAGAGTATGGCCTTGAGTTGCAGCCATTTACCTAGAAATGCTTCAAATTCATCCTTCTTTATGGTTGACTAGTACTCCATTTTATAAAAAGACCACATCTTCTTTATCCATTCCTCGGTTGATGGACATTTGGGTTGTTCCCACAATTTAGCAACTGTGTTGCTGTAAAACATGGGTGCACATATATCGCTGTGGTATGATGTTTTTAACTCTTCTGGGAAGATACCCAGAAGGGGAATAGCTGAGTCAAATGGGACCTCTAATCCTAGTGTTTTGAGGAATCTCCATACTGATTTCCACAGTGGTTGCACCAGTGCACAGTGGTGCACTCCCACCAATGGTGGAAAAAGTTCCTTTTTCCCCGCAACCAATCTAGCATTTGATATTGGCTGATTTCTTGATAATAGCCATTCTTTCTGTAGTGAGATGGAATCTCAGGGTTGTTTTAATTTTCATCTCTCTAGTAACCAGTGACATTGAACATTTTTTCATGTAGTTATTTGCCATTTGTATTTCTTCACCTGAGAAGCATGTATTTATCTCAGATACGTGTTTTTGGATTTGGTCTTAAAATCTGGGGGGTCTGATTTTTCTCAGTTCTTTATATGTTCTAGATATAAGTCCTCTGTTTGAAAGACAACTGTCTAAATTGTTTCCCCACTTTGTGGGTTGTCTTTTCACTCTGTTGATGGTTTCTTCTGTTGTGCAAAATCTTTGTATTTTAATTAATTAATTAATTTTTTATTTTATAGAAGATGGGTAAACAAAATTTCATAACAAAATAGAATAACAATATGAATACATTACATGTTGTTATCTTTAAAGTAGTTGCTCAAGATAAAATATATGGGCATAAAATTCTCCAATCAGTATTAGCACAAGCCTTCTTTTTAATGAACTAAGAGACAGTAATAGTATAACTGACTTGCATTTTTTCCCTTTTCCCTACTGTTCTTTCCCTTTTAACCAATCCTAGTTCATTTTTCCTTTTCAACAATTTCTCCCTATTTCACAACGTTTATTGCACATTTTAGAACTTATTTAATTCCAATTTCTCACCCAAGGGAGACAATATGATGTTTACACATATGAGTCTGATTTCTTTCACCTCTGATTATAGTCTGAAGTTGCATTCATTTACTTATAAAAGTCTCCAGTTTCTTCTTTATGGCTGAGGAATAATCCATTATATAAAACTACCACATCTTTTTAATCCATTCCTCAGTTGATGGGCATTTGTGTTGTTTACAAGATTTAGCTATTAAAAATTGTGATGCTATACACATAGGTGTATGTATATTGCTGTTGTATGATGTTTTTAATTCTTTTGGGAAGATACCCAGAAGGGGAATAGCCGGGTCAAATAAGATCTCTAATCCTAGTTTTTCAGGAATGTCCACACTGATTTCCACAATGGTTGTACCACTCTACACTTCCACCGACAGTGGAGAAGGATTCCTTTTTCCCCACAGCCCACCAGCATTTGTTATTAGTTGATTTCTTGATGGTAGCCATTCTTTCTGGGGTGAGATGGAATCTCAGTGTTGTTTTCATTTGCATTTCTCAAATGACCAGTAATATTGAAAAATTTTTCCTATATTAATTTGCCATTTGTATTTCTTCATCTGAGAAATGTGTATTCATCTCAGATGCCCATTTTTGGATTAGGTCTTTGAATTTGGGGGCCCAATTTTTTTCAATTCTTTATATGTTCTAGAAAGAAGTCTTTTGTCTGAGGGACACTTGGCCAAAGTTTTTCCTCACTCTGTGGGTTGTCTTTTCACTCTGTTGGTGATTCCTTTTGCTGTGCAAAAGCTATTTAATAAGATGAGATCCCAGTTGCTTATTCTTGAAAGTACTTCCCATGCAGTCTGGGTTTTGTTCATGAACTCTCCACCTACACCTATGTCTTCAATATTTCTATTTTCTCTTCCAGTTGATTTAATGTTTCTGTTTTAATATTTAGATCCTTGACCCATTTTGACTTTGGTTTTATACATGGCGATAGACGTGGTTCTAGTTTTATTCTTTGGCAAGTAGACAGACAGTTTTTTAAAGCACCATTTACTAAAGAGGCTATTTTTTTTTCCATTTTCCCCACAGTCCTGCTAGCATTTGTTATTGGTTGATTTCTTGATAATAGCCACACTTTCTGGGATGAGTTGGAATCTAAGTGTTGTTTTAACTTGCAATCTCAAATGAACAATGATGTTGAATATGTTTTCATATGTTAATTTGCCATTTGTATTTCTTCATCTGCAAAGTACATATTCATCTCAGATGCCCATTTTTTGAGTAGGTCTTTGAATTTATGGGGCCTGATTTTCTTCATTTCTTTATATATTTTAGATAGAAGTCCTTCATCTGAGGGACTGTTGGCTAAATTTTTTTCCCACTCTGTGGGTTGTCTTTTCACTCTGTTGGTGGTATCTTTTGATATGGAAAAACTTTTTAATAAGATGAGATCCCAGTTGTTGATTCTTTGAAGTACTTCCTGTGCAGTTTGGTTTTTGTTCATGAAGTCTCTGCCTACCCCTATGTCTTCAAGATTTCTACCTACTTTCTATTCCAGTAGATTTAGTGTTTCTGTCTTAACATTTTCATCTTTTATCCATTTTGACTTTAGTTTAGTGCATGGTGATAGACAAGGGTGTAGTTTTAGTCTTCAGCATGTGGAAAGCCAGTTTTTCTAGCACCATTTATTAAAGAAGCTATCTTTCTTCCATGGAACATGTTTGGCCCCTTTGTCAAAGATACAGTGGTTGAGTGTGTTTGGAGCTGTATCTGCATTTTCTAATCTGTTCCACTGATCCTCAGTCCTGGTTTATTGCCAGTACTATGCTGATTTTATCACAGTAGCTTTGTAGTATAATTTCAAGTCTGGGATTGTGATGCCCCCTGCCTTACCTTTGTTGCCCAGGATTGCCTTTGCTATTCTACATCTTTTCTGTTTCCAAATGAATTTTAGGAAAGTTTACTCTAGATCTGAGAGGTATGCTATTGGTATTTTTTTTTTTTTTGGTGGGTACCGGGGGTCGACCTCAGGACCTCACGCGTCAGCAGGTGCCCGTGCTGCTGAGCGATATCACCGGCCCCTTTTATGTACGTGGGTTCCGGGAGTCAAACTTGGGCCCTTGTGCTTGCCAGGCAGGCGCTTAGGCCGCTGAGCCATCTCACTGGCCCTGCTATTGGTATTTTGATTGAGATTGCATTAAATCTGTATAAAAGTTTTTTTTTTTTTTTTTTTTTTTTTTTGTGGGTACCGGGGTGACGACCTCAGGACCTCGCGCGCCAACAGGCACCCGTGCCGCTGAGCGATATCACTGGCCCCTTTTTCGTATGTGGGATCCGGGAGTCGAACTCGGGCCTTCGCGCTTGCAAGGCAGGCGCTTAAGCCGCTGAGCCGTCTCACCGGCCCTGTATAAAAGTTTTAGGAGTATGGCCATTTTCATAATGTTGGTTCTTCCTATACATGAACAATTGATATCTTTCCATTTTCTGATATCCTCTTCATTCTCTTTTTTCAGAGTGCTGTAATGTTTAATGTGTAGAACTTTTATTTCCTTTGTTAGATTGATTCCTAAGTATTTCATTTGTTTAGATGCTATTTTGAAGTGTGTGGTTTCCCTAGTTTCTCTCTCAGTAAGTTTGTTGTTTGTGTATAGGAATGTTATTGATTTTTGAGTGTTGACTTTGTATCCAGCTACACTACTGAATTTGGTTATTAATTCTAGAAGTCTTTTGGTGTTATTTTTGGGGACTTCTACATAAAGTATCATATCCTCTGTGAATAAGGATAATTTAACTTCTTCCTTTCATATCTTTATTTCTTTTATTTCTCTCTCTTGTCTAATTACTCTGGCTAATGTTTCCAGAACTATATTCACTAGGATTGGTGATAGTGGACATCCTTGTCTTGTTCCTGATTTTAGATTGAAAATTTTCTGTTTTTGTCCATTTAGTATGATGTTGGCTGTGGTTTGTCATGGATGGCTTTTATCAGAGTGAGGTAAGGACCATCTATTACAGTTTTCTGTAGGGTTTTTATCATGAATGAGTGTTGTACTTTATCAAAAGCTTTTTCTGCATCTATTGAGATGATTATGTCATTTTTGTCTTTGGCTCTGTTGATATGGTGTATTGATTTGCATATGTTGAAACATCCCTGCCTTCCTGGGATGAATCCCTCTTGGTCATGGTATATAATTTTCTTGATGATTTGCTGCATTCTCTTTGCTAGTATTTTATTGAGGATTTTTGCATGTATGTTCATGAGGGAGATTGTCCTGTAGGATTATTTTTGTTGGGTCTTTCTCTGGGTCTTTTTTGGTATCAGAGTAATACTTGCATCCAGGAATGAGTTAGGAAAAATTGCTTCTCTTTCAATTTTGTTAAACAGTTTGAGGAGTATTAGCAGTAAATCTCTAAATTTCTTGTAGGATTCAGCCCTGAATACATCAGGGCCTGGGCTTTTCTTTGTTGGTAAGTTTTTGATTATGTTTTCAATTTCATTAACTCATATTGGGTTGTTCAGAATTTTTATATATTCTTGATTCAGTTTTGGTAGTTCATACATTTCTAGGAATCTATGTACTTCTTCTGTGTTTTCCATCCTATGCAAGTAAAGATTTTTGAAGTAGTTATTGATGATCTTTGGACTTTCCACAGGATTGGTAGTGATTTCACACTTTTCATTCCTTATTGTATGAATTTGAGTTTTTTCTTTCCTTTTTTTGATAAGGTTGGCTTGGGGTTTATCAATATTATTTATTCTTCCAAAGAACCAACTCTTCTATTCATTAATTCTCTATATTGGTTTCTTAGTCTCAATTGGGTTAATTTCTGCTCTGATCTTTATAATTTCCCCCTTGTATGGGGTTTGGGTTTCATTTGCTCTTCTTTTTTTCTAGTAGCTTCAGGAGCAGCATTAAGTTGTTTATTTGTGCTCATTCTATTTTCCTGATGTGAGAATTCACTGGTATAATTTCGCTCTTAGGACTACTTTCATTGTGTCCCAAAGGTTCCGGTGTGTTGTATTTGCATTTTCATTTGATTGTAGTTATTGTTTAATTTGTTCTTTAATTTCATCTGTGACCCATTGGTTGTTGATTAGGGTGTTACCTAATTTCCATGTGTTTATGGATTTATTGTGGTTTCTTTTGTCATTAATTTCCAATTTTATTGCAGAATGATCAGATAATATGCATGGGAGAATTTCAATTCCTTTGCATTTACTTAAGCATGTCCTATTGGCTAGTGTATGGGCTATTTTAGAGAATGTCCCATATGCAGCTGAGAAGAATACGTATTCTTTTTTTTATGTGGGTTCTGGGAGTCAAACTCAGGACCTCGCACTTGCCAGTAGGCACTTGTGCCGCTGAGCGATATCACCGGCCCTTTTTTCCCCTTATGTGGGTACTCAGAGTTGAACTCAGGACCTCGTGCTTGCCATGCAGGCGCTTATGCCACTGAGCCATATCACCGGCCCCCAAGAATATGTTTTCTGATGCTGTTTGGTGGAAAAATGTAAACATCTATTAAGTCTATTTGTTCACAGGTTTGGTTCAGTTCTTTTATTTCTTTGCTGATTTTTTGTCTAGTTATCTATCTCTTTGTGACAATAGGGTATTAAGGTCCCCTGTTACAATTGTGTTACTATTTATTTGATGTTTCTTGTCTATTAATACTTGTCTTATATAGTTGGGTGCTCCTGTATTTCTTGCATATATATTTATGATTGTTATCTCTTTCTCTTGAAATTTTCCCCTAACAAGTATGTCGTGACCTTCATTATCTCTTCTGATCATTATTGGTTTGAAGTTCACATTGTCTGCAAACAGAATAGATACCCCTGCTTTTTTCTGGGTTCCTGTTGCATGGAGTATTGTTTTCCATCCTTGACTTTTTGTCTATGAATTCCTTTTTGAGTTATGTGTGTTTCTTGTACACACTGTATTGTTGGAATCTTGTTTCTTGATCTATTTTGCTGGTCTGTTTTTTTTTTGACTGGTGAATTGATGCCATTTAGATTTATGGTTATTACTGATACATGTTATTTTCCTGCTGCTGGTTCCCTACTTTCCCACTCTGATTTATTTCTTGCCCTGACTTGTGTTTTCTTTCTGATGTTGTTCTTGCAATTGTGGTCATTTTTATCTCTGTCAAGAAAATCTTTCAGGCAAATAAATATACAAAAAAATGTGCAACATCACTAGTCATTCGAGAGATGCAAATGAAAACAACACTGAGATACCATCTCACCCCAGAAAGAATGGCTACTATAAAGAAATCAACTAATAACAAATGCTGGAGGGGCTGTGGGGAAAAAGGAACCCTTCTCCACTGTTGGTGGGAGTGTCGACTGGTACAGCCACTGTGGAAGTCAGTGTGGAGATTCCTCAAAAAACTAGGGTTGGAGGTCCCATTTGACCCAGCTACTCCCCTTCTGGGCATCTTCCCAGAAGAATTAAAAACATCGTACCACAGCGATATATGTGCACCCATGTTTATAGCAGCACAATTTGTAATAGCCAGATCTTGGAAACAACCCAAATGCCCATCAACTGAGGAATGGATAAGAAAGATGTGGTATTTTTATACAATGGAATACTATTCAGCCATAAAGAAGGATAAACTGGAGACTTTTATAGGTAAATGGATGCAATTCGAGAAAATACTCATAAGTGAAATAAACCAGAAGCACATGTGTAAGCATCGTATTGTCTCTCTAGTATGAGAAACTGAAAGAGTAAATAAGATTCAAAATGTAGAATAGACATGGTGAATCAAAAAGAAACTGGTCAAAAGGAAAGAGAGACTGGAATAGGGAAAAGAAAGAAGGGAAACGGAAAAAATTGTATATATATATAAGATGGTTAAGATAGATACACTACCAATTTTACTTAGTTCATTGAAGAGTAAGGTTTGTGCCAATAATGTTTGGACAATTGAATGTTAATGTCTGGTATCCTGAATAACTAACTTAAAGATAGTAATACGTAATGTATTAACCATTGTTACCCTCCTATTATGTTGTTTCAAAAATTTGTTCTTCTTTTGATTTGTTTTGTTTTTTCTTCTCTTTAAAATAAAAAAAAAAAAAAGAAAATCTTTCAGTATTCTTGGTAGGGTTTGTTTGGTGGTTTTCTTTCAGGACTTGAAATTCTTCACTCCAATCTTTTCTTGATTTGAGGGTTTATGTTGAGAACTTGGCCACGATTCTGATGGGCTTTTCTTTATAGGTGATCTGTTTCTTTTCTGTAACAGTTTTAACATTCTGTTCTCGTGTGAATTTCTGGGATCTTGATTATTATATGTCTGGGTTTACATTTATTTTGGTTATGGCTAATTGAAGTTCCATATGCCTCACTTATCTGTGTGTCAGATTCTTTTCCCATGCTTGGGAAATTTTCTGCTATTACTTCTGCAAATATTATTTCTGTCACTTGTGTTGACTCCTGCTTTTTCATTGACCCTAATTATTCTTATATTATTTTTCTTTGCATCGTCTTGTAGTTGTTGAATTATTATTTCCTGATCTTTTGTTGTTTTCAAGAGATCTTTTCTGTCATGATCGCTAGCTGTGATCCTGTCTTCAAGGTCTGAAAGTCTGTCTTCAGTTTCATTCAAGCCGTTTTGCCAGCTTTCAGTGGAATTTTTAATTTTTTGGATATCTGTTTGAATCCGTTTCATGCATTCTATTTCTTTCCTATATTGATCTTTCATGGTTTCCATCCTTTTACTATCATCATCTTTTTTTTTGTGTGTGGGTACCGGGGGTCGACCTCAGGACCTCACGCGCCAGGAGGCGCCCGTGCCACTGAGCGATATCACCGGCCCCTTTTTCATATGTGGGTTCCGGGAGTCAAACTCAGGCCCTCGTGCTTGCCAGACAGGCGCTTAAGCCGCTGAGCCATCTCACCGGCCCCCTATCATCATCTTTTTTATGTATTCCTACTCTAGATTTGCTGAGCAATTCCTGTATAAATGTTGACATTTCTTTTTTTTACCTGAGAGATTATTTCTGATCTGATTTTCTTTATAGCCTCATGGATTTGTTTCTTTACTTCAGTTGCTATCATTTCCGAAATTTCAGGTGTTTATCTTCCAGTTGCTTCTATGTCAGTGTCTCCTGGACCTATTCTAGGTGGGCTGGATGTCTGAGATTGCATATTGCTTCTACATCTTGTCATTTGGTATTTCAAAAAATTTTATTGTGTTTTTTTTATGGTGATCCTTGTGAGTTTTTGTAGTAGGTAGGTATATCATTAGTCTCAAGGCCTCTCTAGGAAAAGTCTGTTCTTCAGGGATGTCTTCTGTGTGGAGGAGATTTTTGGTTTGTGTCTGTCCCAAGATCCTATCTTCTCAATTAATTGAGAGTGTGATGTTGGTATCTGTTTGGATCAGTCCCCAGTCCTTTGGTGTAGGGCTGTGGTGAGGTTATTACCCCAGAACTTCCCAGTATTGTTACAGAAGGGAGGACAACTGATTGCAAAAGATATGTCATCCTAGCTAAAGTAGTAAAAGTTACAATAACAATAGCACCAAGCACAATTTAGGAACTGAGAAACTGTGGTAACTTGATGTTGTACTTTAGACCACAGCAGCAGAGTCTATAGTTATATAAGAAAACCGATCTTAAATTACGAGTTTGTATGCAAAGTGTTTCCCCTCGGTAGAGTGGTTTTACCCTGTGGTGGGGAAATTTAGGGAGGATAGTGTATAAAACAAAGATAACTGGAAGGGAATTAGAAGCAAGGCTGGAGGACAAAGGATGGTCACACAAAGTTTGGGAAACTAGAGAGGTGGGTAGATAAGGAAGAATGAAGGAGCATTTGAGGGATTGTCTGAACTTGGTCTCTGGGTTTGGTTGATGGGATTAGTTTTCTTTGGCTGAAGTTCTCCCCTGCTGTTTAATAAAGAGAGGAAAAGAAAAAGAAAAAGAAGAGAGGAAGAAAGGAAGAAAGAAAAAGAAAAGGTAAGGAGAAGAAAAAAAGAAGAGAAAGAAAAAAAAATTAATTGTGAGCAAAGGGCCAGTTACTGAGATTCCTGGATTCTTCCTGAGCTGATTGATGGTCCTGCTGAGGCCTCACCTGTTGGCTTGTGTTGTTATTGTTACTTAGGATTTTTCACAACAGTAGTCTTACCTGTCCTTCATGTGTGCCTTAGTTGGGAGCCTAGTGTTTTGCTGGTTTCCCCTCTGGTGTCTGGTCATTTTGGTACAGTTCACCTGGGGTCCGGCCCTGAGAAGATGGTGATGGGAGGGGTGGCCCATGTCCGTGGATCTCACCTGGGTTCCCATCCTGAGAAGGTGGTGATTGGTACATATTATTATTATTATTTTTTTTTGGTACTGGGAATCAAACTCAGGACCTTGCACTTGCCGGGCAGGCACTGTGCCACTAAGTATATCCCTGACCCCATGATATTGGTACAGACATATGGATTGATGGGAGAGAATAAAGGATGCAGAAAAAACCCCAGGAGCATTTAGCCATCTGGTCTTTGTAAAAGGGCTAAGTGCATACAGTGTAGGAAAAACAGCATCTTTCCTGAATGGTGCTGGGAAAACTGGCTATCTATATACAGAAGATTGAGTCTAAACCCATATCTGTCAGTATGTACTAAACTAAAATCAAAATGGACCAAAGAAACTCTTAATCTGCTGAAACATAAGTTAGATAAAACTCTTGAAGAGATAGGTATGGTCAAGGACTTTCTGAACAGGACTTTGGTTGTGGGAGAAATAACAACAAGAATAAACAAATGGGATTATAGAAAATTTAAAAAGCTTCTGCAAAGAAACAAAAGAGCCAACAGAGGAAACAGAATATCTACAGAGTGGGGAAATTTTTCCAGCTAATTTTCAGAGTGAAGACTAATATTCAAATGTATGTAGCAGCTGTGCCTTGATGCAGGATGACACATCAGCTGTGTGTATTGCTCCATGACCACCTTTGCACCCATGGATTCTGTGCTTGGGCCACAAACATTTAGTAACTTTCAGTTGGTTCTATGCTTTGTTTCCTCTCAGACTGGGCAGCATAGTCACCAACTAACTGGCTGACCATCATCATGGATGGGGCCAATGCCCAGGGAGGTAACATAAACTGGGAGGATCAGCAGACCCAGGAAGAAAATACAGATCTAACCTGCCACACTAGTTCCATGAAATGCACACAATTGCTGTAAAGTACAAAAACAGGATGGGGTTTTAGTCCCTCATGGCACATTAGAATTAGAGAAGAGACCTGGTGGAATGGTGGGTCACATTGACAAGGAGTTTAATCAAGCTCCATTATGGGAAGGGGTTGCTTATGACTGTGCCACAGATCAAGTATAAAACAAGTCTACTTCCGGGTTTCCAGTGTTACCCTCCAATAGTGACCGGATGAGAGACAGCCACAGGAGACAGTCACAGAGAGGGTGTGGGCTGGACATAGTCCCTCCCAGGAAGTTAAACTCAGGCCAAGAACATGGGCTCTGCCCTCTTTGGTTTGAAACCAGACCTGGCAAGTGTGGCTTTCAGAGGAGACTCCATCTGAAAGGGTTAGTATTAAATCCAACAGTCTGCCTGATCGCTTATGCTATGACCTACATCCAGCTGAGACCAGAAGTCTGATTGTTTCCCCATCTACCAAGGTGAGGAAGGGTATGGCTCAACTTGGATGGCTGCTACAGTCAGAGATGGAGGAACAGAGGATACTCTGAAGTAGGGAGGGCACCTCACATATAGGCCTTCAAGATAGGCACAGAAAATTGTGAATTTCTGAATTCAAAGACTGGAGGTCCTGGAAATAGACAATTTATTCAAAAACACACAGGAGCCAGACATGGTGGAACATGCTGGTAATTACAGCACTGGGAAGGCTGAGGCAGGAGAATCACTGTGAGTTTGAGGCCAACCTGGGCTACAAAGTGAGTTCAAGGCCAGCCTGGACTGCATAATGAAACCCTGTCTCAAAAGGACACAAAAACCCAAACCACAGGAATTCATTTTTGAGTCAATTTTTCCTCTCTGTCTCGCTATCTCTCTCTCCTTCTCAAAATTCTCTTCCCTTAATAAATTTTTGGGGATTTGGGTTTTTTTCCCTCTGCTTCTTGTATCTTTTCTCCTTTGAGCATTTTTCTTTCTTATTTTTTTTCCTTTGTTTTGCTCCCTGTTTTTTTCTTTTTTTCTGCTTTTCCTTGTTCACTCTTTTCTTTACTGGTATCTAATATTATTAATTTATGTTTATTCCTCAATAGGGTCCTTTATCTCAATATTGTCTGTTCCCATTTTCCAATAATTAATTTAAATTTTTTTAAATTATACTTTTCTTATTTTCCAAAGCTTTATGATTCTTCAAATAGTTAACTATGCTGTGTCTGTTGCATCCCATTCAATTGTTAGTGATGGAAAGTTGTTCCAATTAGTAGACATATACTATAGGTCAGTATTTGGTTGATCTTAACATTTATGCTATAATCATAGATCTTTTTTCTATGGTTAAAGCTGACACATTATTTGTTCTAGGTATGTCAATATCCAGTTAGCTTTTTATGATATTTGTGTTGCTGATTTTATTACTATATTTAAGCTGACATAGTTGTTGCTATTAATTTTTTCTCCATATACCAATGTATGTATTGCCTTTGTGTCATTAACAATACTGCTGTCCACTCCAGGGAAACTGGATACTGGATGTAATATGCTGCAGCCTCCCTTGTCATGTAAACAGAGGTGGTTGAATTCTGGGAAAGAGTCAAAGGCCTATAGTTAGCCACATGCAGAATGCATTGCTAAAAGCTAGACACTAACTAAAGATGTCTTCATGCTAACAAAAAGACTTCCACTAGAGTCAAGCTCATAACCTCAGCACACACACACAAAAAGAAAAACTAACAAATGACAAAAGAAATATGACAGGACAAGGCAATAAAATAATCCCCCAAACTCCCAACTCCACCAATTGTGATCCACCTGGCATGAAATGGAAGGAAATCAAAAGCCACAAAAATGAATTATGCAAAAGGATAAGGGGCCAGTGATATAGCTCAGTGGCATAAGTGCCTGCCTGGCAAGTGCAAGGCCCTGAGTTTGACTCCTAGTACCCACACACAAAAAAAGAAAAAGATAAGAAAGATGATAAAATCTCAGATCAGTTATGTGTGTGGCGAGCTCAAAAAGATATAACTAAACAGACAGTGAACCTAGTAAACAAAATGTGCAAGAGGTCTACAGCAAATACTAATGAAAAACTAGCTGAGCTGAACAAAGTGAAACAAAACATAAATGTCCAGTTTAGCAAAGAATTAGAATGCTAGAAATGGTACCAAACAGAAATTCAGGAGATTAAAAATTCTATTGAAGGTATGGGCAGATGAAAAAACCAGTGTGAAGACAGAGGTCAGAACTCAAAGATATATCTTGTACTCTGAATAAGTAATTTAAAGATAACAGTATGCAATGTATTAACCATTGTTACTCTCCTATTATGTTATTTTGAAATTTTGCTCTAATTTTTTCACTTTAAGATAAAAAAAGAAAGAACTCGAAGATAGAGCTGTTGATACTGACTAATTATGGAGAGATGGCTTAAACACAAGACCTGAAAAATGGACCCAACTGCTGCTAGATAACACAAAGAAGTCTGATCTATGACTAGTTGGAGTTACTGAAAAATCAGAATATAACACAATGGCATAAAAAAAATCTCTTTACAGAAATAGTAGCAGGAAACATTCCAAGCATGGCAAAAGAATTTCACATACAGATAAGTGAGGTGTATAAAACCCCAAATAGCCACAATCAGAAAAGCTCTGCTCCACAACACATCATCAAAATCCAAGAAGTGCAAGACAAGGACAAAAATCTTAAAACTGTTAGAGGAAAGCAACAAATCCCTTATAATATCATTAGAATTACTGCAGACTTCTCAACACAAATATTAAAGGCCAGAAAAGACTGGAATAAAGTGTTTAAAACCCTACAAAACAAATTTCAAATTGAGAATGATATATCCTACAAAACTATCTTTTGAAATTGATGGAAAAAATGATATTTCCAAGATATGGAGCACCTAAAGAAATTCATGACCCCAAAATCAACACTAGAAATTCTCAAAGATATCCTAGAAAGAGACATTGAAGTAAACAATGCCAAAAGCTCTAATAGAATCAGTACATTAGGTATGTTGAGCAGTTAAGTAGAAAAGAAAGAAAGGTAATCAGCAATTGTAAAATAATGCAATGAAAAGAATAAGTCAATAATTTTAGTAATAACTCTCAATGTGTGCGGTCTCATTTTCTCAGTTAAAAAAGAAAGATTTGGGCCAGTGAGATGGCTCAGCAGCGTAAGCGCCTGCCTGGCAAGCGCGAGGGCCCGAGTTCGACTCCCGGATCCCACATACAAAAAAGGGGCCGGTGATATCACTCAGCGGCACGGGTGCCTGTTGGCGCGTGAGGTCCTGAGGTCGACCCCCCGGTACCCACCAAAAAAAAAAAAAAGAAAGAAAGATTGGCAGACTGTATTAACAAATTCATTGTTATGCTGTATATAAGAAAAATATTTAATGCAAAAAACACTTGCAGACTAAAAAAATCAAAGAATGGAAAATGATAGTCCGTGTTGGGGAACATGAAAACAGGCAGGAGTGGTGATCCAATTTTCATACAAAGTGGGCTTGAAGCCAAAACTGATCATAAGAGGCAAAGAAGGTAACTACATATTGATTAAGGGAAAAATGACAGGAAGTGATAATGATCATAAACATATATGCACCAAACAACACTGCACCCAACTTCATAAACGCTACTGGACCTAAAAAATCAGATAAACATCAACAAAATTATAGTGGGAGACCTCAGTTCCTCATTGTCACAAATAAATAGAACTAGTAGACAAAAAAATCAACAGAGGAATATCAGAGATGAAGCAAACCTTCAAGCAAATGGACTTTGTAATCATATGGAAATTAAGCAATACACTCTTGAAAAATCAGTGGGTCACAGAAGAAATCAAGGAAGACATAACACAGTTCTTAGAAGCAAACAATAATGCTGGTACAACATATCAGAACCTATGGCACATAGTGAAAGCAGTCTTAAGAGGGACGTATACAGCTGTGGATGCCTGTGTAACAAAAACAGAGTCAGCTGAAATAAATAACCTAAGGATTGAACACAGTGTCCTAGAGGAACAAGAACAATCGAAATCCAATGCTACTATCAGAAAGAAAATTATAAGGATCAGAGCAGAAATCAATGTTAAAACCAGAAACTCTTAATGTTAAAACAAAAGCTCTTAATCTTCCAGAAGATAAATTAGATAAGACTCTCAAACACATAGCCATAAGCAAGGACATTCTGAACAGAAATTCAATTACATGAAAAATAATACCATGGATCAATAAATGGGGTCATATCAAATTAAAAACTGCATGGCAAATTAACCAACAGAGTGAAGAACCAACCTACAGAATGGGTATAAATTTTTGTCAGCCCTTTCTCAGACAGAGGACTACTATCTAGAATATATAAAGAACTTGTAAAAACTAGACTGCCCAAATTTAAAGAACCAATAAAAAATGGACTTCTGAAATGAATAGATAGTTCTCAGATGAAGAAGGACAAATGGCCATTAAATACATGGAAAAATGTTCAGCATCATTGGCCATCAGAGAAATGCAAATTAAAACAACATTGAGATTCCATCTTTCTCCAGAAAGAATAGCTACCATATTTCTCCAAAGATAAGAGTGGGTCTTATATTAATTTTTGCTGCAGAAGACACAATAGGGCTCATTTCCAGGGGATGTCTTATTTTTTCATGTACAACAATCTACATTTATTCATGTGCAGCAATCTATATTTTTCAAATATAGTCATGTCATCTTCTGGAACATCATCATAAGTCTCCAAATCCCAAATTCTGGCCTGAATTTCTTGTGACTCCATCTCCTGTGGAACCATTGGCCTCAGTCTCTCATGTCCAGCAAGAGAGCTCTCCTTAAATGAGTACTTCTTGTCCGTGTAGCCTGCTCATGGTGCACTGGCAACACAGCAGTCAGTGATTTTATACCATGAACCCTTCACCCAAGTCACAACCTCTTGCAGGCTAGGCTTCACAAAGTTTCCATTAAATCAAGTTAATTGAAGACATATGAGACAGGAGTGGCAACAAAAATGGTGACAGTTCAGAATGATGGTCCACACAAAGTGACATAAAATGGTGTGCACCAAAATTCAGAAACCATTTCTTCATTTTACTAGAGAGTATTAAGTATGCCCATTACAACACATAGCATATTGAGTTATGATGATTCATATTAGACAACCATTTTCATTTTCAAGTGCACACATTATTCATGGGTTGTATCTGTATTCTGATGGGTCATTTGGCAATAAGTCTTGAGTTCACCTTTCAACATAGTTGTTTATCTCTCATCCAAATGTGAATACTTGGTTTTACAAATAATTATAGCTTATCATTTATTTTAAGAATTAATATCAATCATAGTATTATTTGTATTTAATTATATGTCAATAATAATATTTTATAATTCAGTGTGTGTGTCATATGCAGCAATGGACATGCTAAATGCATCAGTCTGGCTGAAAATATTAACTAAGGCTTATTCTGGGGGTAGGGCTTATATTACGAACACCCTGATTATGAATTTGCAAATAAGGTTACATGTATAGTTTCCAGGTAGACATAACTTTGGAGAGGATAGTATTCAATATAGTACATTAGGGCCAGTGAGATGGCTCAGCGGTGTAAGCGCCTGCCTGGCAAGCACGAGGGCCCAAGTTCAAGTCCCGGAACCCACATACAAAAAAAAGGGACGGTGATATCACTCAGCGGCACGGGCACCAGCTGGTGCACAAGGTCCTGAGGTCGACTCCCG
The DNA here is from genome assembly GCA_028451465.1 of Erethizon dorsatum. Classification (NCBI taxonomy): domain Eukaryota; kingdom Metazoa; phylum Chordata; class Mammalia; order Rodentia; family Erethizontidae; genus Erethizon; species Erethizon dorsatum. The sequence goes on from CM051842.1 coordinate 45,964,876, forward strand.
GTAACCACAAAAAAAAAAAATATATATATAGTACATTATTGCTTCTAAGATAATTAGGAGTGCTAGAGAAGAAATAGAAAGATTTAGGTAATGTTCAGTTTTTTGTTTTGATTTGCCTCTAGCTTAGCCTTTTAAAGTCAATGTACAGTCATCCTGTGGTACCTTTGGGGATCTGTTTTCAGGAATCACTATGGGTACAATAATCCACAGATGCTCAAGGCCCTTACATAAAACATTGCATTTTCTTTTTCTACACTTAAAAAAATGGTGCATTTTTATATAACATATGCATATCCTCACCTATACTTTAAGCCATCTCTAAATTACTTATAATACATAATACAATAAAAATGCTATGAAAATAATTGTTATGCTACTTTGTTTAGGCAATGATGACAAGAAAAATTTGCATATGTTTACTACAAGATGCAACCATCCTAGGTCTAACTATATAGTCTACTGCAGTAAAAATTTGTTTTTCATGAAAAATATTTTTCTGAGACAAAGTCTCACTATGTTGCCCAGGCTGGCCTTGAACCCAAGATTCTCCTGCCACAACCTCCTGAGTAGCTGGGATAACATTCCAGATGGCACCATGGCCAGCTTCTCAAATGTTTTTGATCCATGGTCAGCTGAATCCACAGATGTGGAACCTGTGGATGCTGGGAGGTAACAGTTATCTGTGCCAAAGAAATATCCTTGACTAGAGCAGAGCATTTTATAATAAGATTGGAAGGAGAGAAATAAAAAATAGAGAACACTTTCTTGTGGCCTTCTGCTACCAGAAACTATTTGAGGGTTACTTGATCTAGTAAGGGGAGGAATTAGTGACAGCACCTTAGAGGAGGTCAAAGGGTTTGAGAAAGAGTCTTGATGGTAGGGGAGCATGGAAAGAGTCAGGAGCAGGCAAAAACCATGCTGAGCATTGCTGTTAGCAGCTCAAGGCATCCACCAGTGGACAAGGACTTCTCTTTTTTCTTCCTCCTCTTCTCCCTCTACCTCTTTCTCCTCCTCTTCCTGCTTATTTTATGGTGCTGTTTGGGGAATGAACCTAGGGACCTCACTAAGCTACATCCTTAGCCCCTTATATTGCATTGTTTTTGAGGGAGGGTCTCACAAAATTGCTCAGGTTGGCCTAAAACTCCCTGTGATCCTCCTGCTTCAACTTTCCAAATAGGTGGGATTACAGGTGTGTGCCATCATGCCATGCAAGGACTGCTTCTGATGTGTTTAGCAATAGCAGTTGATACCTACTGGTGCAATACAAAGAAGCATGAGAATTCAGAATAAGAAGGAAATCTGAGCTGGACATGACACATGCCTATAATCCCAGCACTCTGGGAGGCTGAGGGAGAAGGATGACAACTTTGGACCCAGGTGGGGCAATTTAGCAATTTGTGGAGAGTCTGTCTTGAAATATAAACAAACAAACAAACAACTGGCTGGAGATATAGCTTAGCGCTAAAGGCCCAGTATTCAATCCTTAGTACCAGGAGTGTAGTGGATCTGACCAAGATAAATGAGATATTAAGGAAGGAGGGAGAGCATTAAAGAAGGTTATTAGGTTGCAATCTGGGTACATTCAGTCATAAGGCTTTTTTGGGGGCAGTTCTGCAGATCAAACCTATGCCTTATGCATGCAAGGAAAGTGCTCTACCACTGAGCTGCAATCCCCAGGCCTTAGATGACATTTTGGATTTGTCCAATATCAGTATCTTATCCCTATGACATTTATAAGAACACGTTTGCAGTGCATGCAATTTACAATCATCTTGGGGAGTGGGTACATGTACATACTTTAAGAAAAAAAGGAGGAAAAAAACAAAGGTAGTGTCACTGCGCTTGGTCTGAGGGTGAAATACATACACAGGTTCACAGACTCCCATCATGGAAAAATAATTTTCAGGACTTGTCAGGAAAAGAGGCATGAGAAGGACTTATTAGAGGTAGATATACAATGCACTCAAGAGCAGAATGCAGGTGCTGAATTGTTGCAGAAATCTGATATCAAACTGAATAGAAGACTCTTTACACCTGAGGAGTTGGAAGGCAACTTTTATTTTAATGCTAATGGGCTGATAGGAACCAGGTCTCAAAACAGCAGCCCGGAGTCAATTTAGAGTTCAGCTTAAATATATATTTTTTAATTTTTTAAAACTTTTATTTTTTTTAAATTTATTTTTGCAAGCTGGAAATACAAAGCTGATTGCAGGTTATTATATGATTGGTTACATAGGTTAAGGCATATGTTGTCAGGCAGATTTGTTCTGGGTAGGCTCTGCTAGGGAGGGGGCTGTCTGAGTGGGCAGGAGAAATCAGGCAAGCATGTCCTTGACTGGGTTATTCTGTCCTAGGTGGAAAGTTCCTGGAATAGGCAAGCAAAACAGAATATGTTTATAGGCGAGAAAGTACAGGCAATGCAGCTGGATGCAGTCAGATAAGGCTGAGTCAAACTGTCTCTGAGTTATAGCTGGTTTAGTGGTCAAGGCAAGCTGAGTCTAATTATGTGACAGGCAGCATGAATTTAGGTAGAGGCTACTAATTGATTTTTAACTTCTGCTATGAAATTTGTATAAGTTTGCTACTTTGTAACTTTGGTCTTAGACAAAGGAATGAGGCACAATATAGCTGAAAGCTGGGGATCTTTTATGTGTTTTGAGAGGCGAAAGTCTGGAATTTGATAATCTATAGTCTTAGTCTTTGTGGGTGGGAAAGGACGGCCCACCCCTAGTGAGATAATGATCTATTCCTATGGGAAATCCCTAAAGGGTGGTCCATTCATAGGTGAAAGAGGACCATTTGAAAGTAAAAGGGAGTGGGAAGATCCATTTGCAGCTGAAAGGAGGTTGCCAAGGTTTGCTGTTCAGGCAGAAGGAAAAAAGGAAATAAACCAGGCTTGTGTTCTGAAGCTGCAGTTTTTCTTTTTTTAATCAGATTTTATTGGTAAATTTTAGATATACATAATGATCACAATAATCATAAAGAATTTGTACCTGTACATGATATAACTTGTTTCTTTTTTCCAATTCCCCTGCCCTCCCTTCAACCCCTCTTCCCCTCCCCATTTACAAAAGCTTTGTTTCTATTTTTTCCTTCTTTTCTCATTTTTTTTACTTTACCCTTCTTTCCTGTCCCCCTCCCCCCTCCATGGCTCCCCACCCCATTGGAAATTTTCTTCCTATTTCACAATACCTATTATACATTTTGGTCCTTATATACACTTTTGGTTTCTCACACCAGAGAAACGATGTGGTATTTACACGAATGTGTCTGATTTATTTCACTTAAGAGTATAGTCTCAAGGTGCATCCATTTACCTAGAAATGTCTCAAGTTTATCCTTCTTTATGACAGAGTAGTACTCCATTGTATTAAAAAAAACATCTTTACCCATTCACCAGTTGATTGGCATTTGGGCTGTTTCCTAGGTTTGCCTATTTCAAACTGTGGCACTATAAACATGAGTGTGCATATATCTCTGTGGTACGATGCTTTTAATTCTTTCAGGAAGATATCATGCAGTTTTTCTTTAAAGTACAATTTTGTAAATCTCAATTGTCTTGGCTCCTTTCTATCTAGCTTTCTTTTTTAGTACCACCTCTGTATGAGCTCAACAGGACAGATATATTTCAGAACAAACCAGAGAGGGGCTGCCCTGGCACTTAGACCAGACTGGGCAACTCTCCTTCAGGCTATAATGTCTTTTTTAGGGTCAGGAGCATGAGAGGGCTGTGAAAGGAAAAGGTCAAATTGGGACTTTTGAGGAGGAGAGTTCAGTTAAAAGGAGTTGTGGCTGTCCACCTGGGACAAGGCTTTAGAAAGTACACAGAATGTTCATTGCTTGTCAAAAGCAGGGCTGAAAAATGATGGGTGTTATGGGGTATAGCTGTGCTTACAGGTTCTTATCAACCCATGATGATACATCTGCAGCAGGTGTACAAGCTTAGTGGGAGAAGAGGTTTAAAGTGGTCTCTGGTCAGTTTAGAATGGCAGCAGTCAGGTAATATATGAATATACTACAGCTTGTTTCTTTTTTTTTTTTTAAATAATCTTCACATCCTCCCTACCTCCTCCTCTAATTCCCCTATCCCAATTTTCATTCTTGTTGATATTATTGATCTTAGCTCATGTTATGGCATATAATGTTTACATTCATTGAGATTATTAGGTTCCTATACATGGCATATCTTTAATCACCAATTTTCCCTTCCCCTCCTAACCCCACATCCTTGTTCTCTTGGACCACTTCCCTATCACAAGAGATCCAGCCCCTTGTCCCCTTCTATTCATCTTTTATTATTCTCTTTGTTTTTACTTTGCCTCAGTCAAATGAGAGATAGCATACAGTATTTAAGCTTGTGTGTCTGGCTTATTTCACTCAATATTATATTTTTGTAGTGTATCCATTTTCTTACAAAAGTCTCAAATTTGTTATTCCTTATAGCAGAGTAGTATTCTATTATATATAGATACCACATTTTTTTAAATCCAGCCATCTGTTGATGGGTATGCAGGCTGTCTCCAGGATTTAGCTATTACAAAGTACACTGCTATAAATATTGGTATGTATGTATCACTGTAGTATTGATGTAGGGGAAATAATATAACTCTCAACCTGGTAGGTGTCAGATATGCCAAGTTTGTGTTTCCCAAAATTGAGGAATGAATTCTAAGGAGCAATAGAGGTTAATAGTATGAAAAATTTATTGAGAGCAGTAGCTCCTGAAAGACAGGAGGGGACCTGAAAGTGGGTTGCTGCAGACCCCACTCTACGAAGAAGTTTTATTTATTTATTTATTTATTTATTTAGTTAGTTAGTTTTTTGAGACAGGGTCTCACTATGTAGTTCAGGGTGGCCTTGAATTCACCATGTAGTTCAGGCTGGCTTCAAACTCACGGTGATTCTCCTGCTTCAGCCTCTGGAGTGCTGGGATTACAGTTGTGTGCCATCATGCCCAGCTACAGAGGAGTTTTATAGAGCAAAATCATGAGGTGGGTACAAAATCATTAGGCATGTACAAAGTGGGTCAAAACTATGATCAACCAATAAGATTATAACAATAGCTGCTTAGGTACTATTGATAGGGAAGGATCAGGAAGTCACCCACCTGGGTGACTGATGTCTAACTAGGCTTTATTGGACCCAGTGATATCAGTTATAGTATAATCTTTAATTTATTGTTTATCTCTTGGTGAGGCATGTAGGGCTGGTCATTTTGCCTGTATCTTGATACCTGACCTTTGACAGATGCACTTCTAGCCACAGTTGTAATGTGTTCTCATATTCTGTATTTATTCCCCCAAGGGCATAGTCCTATTTGACTGTGTATAATATTTTTACCTAACTTAGCTGTCTATAATATTCCCCCCTCTAAAGAGGTACCCCTAACTACTGTGAGGGAGCAAGGTGTGATGATTGTTTTGGCTACTTTTGGCTGAAAGGGTTTGTAGTTGCAATCATCAGTCAGAAATACTCTCTAGAGGGCCTATCTAAAGGTCCTTGATAGACAACAGGCATTTTTGCCTTGAGTAGCTGTATACCTTTAAGTCTGGGGGAGACAAGGCCAAAGAAAGAGGTAAGTATGCATGGGCCAAATGATAACACCAATGAGTCTATTATGAATATAACCAACAAATGTTTTCACCAGGAAGAGACATAATAGCCTGTCACAAAGAAGGTAAGGAGAAGGCCTAGGGAATTTTAGAATCTGACATGGCATTACCCTGTCATTTAGTATCTTGAACAGCCATTGAGATATTAACAGAAGGATCATGAATGTACAAACAACATTTAGCTTTTATAATTGTACAAGTACCCCTTGTGGGTTTTTTTGTTTTGTAAGGAAAGGCCTTAAGCCAGTTAGTGAAAATATCTATCTAGACCAATAGGTATTGGAGCCCCTTATTCTTTGGCATATAAGTAAATTTGAGCTGTCAGTCTTTTCTGGGATATGTACCTAGAGGAAATATGGTCTGGCTAAGAGGATTGTTAACTCACATGTCTTAATTGTCTGTTGTACTGTCTCAGAAAGTCTCTTTTTTATGAATAACTTTGAGGCCATCTGGTAGGTCTTGTCTTTCCCTAAGTAAAAATTTTGATGTAAAGAGTTAATAATTTTTTATTGACTAGCACTAGGAAGGAACAATTCATCATCATGTGGTTGTAACCATCCTGATGGAAGGAACTGACACCCATGGGAGAGAGTCCGTTATATTTCTGACTGAGAATATTTGGGTCAAGTATGATCAAGGGACCCCTCCCAGATCAGGGGGTCCTGAAGGGGGGCCATTAAGCAGCTTCTTTTGCAGCTGTCAGCCAGTTGATATCTTGATCTATTTTGTCAATTCTTTTTTGGTGCCTTCTACAGTGAATTACCACCACTTTGGAGGGCATATTGTCAGATAATAAAAGTTTATCTATCTCTTTATGATCTTTATGTGGGATCTATTGGCTGTTAGATAATATTTTTATATGGCTGCATGACCATGTAGCACTAGGAAAGCATACTTTAAATCAGTATAAATATTGACTTTTTGTCCTTTACTGAGTTGTAAAGCCCTTGTCAGAGCTATGAGTTCTGCTAGTTGGGCACTAGTCCAAGGGGCCAGTGAGGAAATTTTAAGTGTCTGAAGTAGAGTCACTATTGTATACCCTGCCTTTTTTGTCCCATTTTTAATGAAGGAACTGCTATCACAGAAGAAGGTCAAATCAGGGTCAGTGAGGGTTTTGCCTAAGAAGTTTTTTGGCTGCATACATGTGGAGAATTACCTGTTTGCAGTCATATCTTTTAGCCTCAATTTTTTCTTTTTCTGGTAGAAAGGTGTCAGGATTCAAGGAGGAACATGTCTTTATTTGAATGGCTGGTTCTTTTAGAAGTAGAGCCTCATATTTAAGAAGCCAGTTATCTGATAGCCATAGATTCTCTTTAGAAGAAAGAAGTCTTGCCACACTGTGAGTTGTATATACAGTCATATCTTTGCCTAAAGTTGGCTTGGCTATCTCTGGTACCAAGAGAGCTATAGTAGCCAAAGCTCTAATGCATGCAGGCCATTTCTTTGCTATAATGACTAATTCATGTCTCAGATACCATATAGGCTGTTGAGCAGGTCCTTGATACTGTGTAAGCATTTCTAAACCCATTCCCAGCCTTTTATCAACATGTATATTTAAACAGTGTCCTGTCATTAGGCTTAGCACTGGGGCATCTAAAAATGCTAGCTTAAGCTTTTGGAATACAACCTGGGAATCAGGTTGCTAGGTTAAAATATGTGTATCTGCCTTTTGGACTTTCTTTATTTTTTCTTTGAATAATACATATTTATTGAACAACCTTTAGAGAGGAACCCTAACACAAAATCTACAGCCATACTTATTTAAAAGTTTAATGTTTTCTTATCTTTGTTTATCTATTTTTTTTTGTGGGTACCGGGGGGTCGACCTCAGGACCTCACATGCCAGCAGGCGCCCGTGCCACTGAGTGATATCACCGGCCCCTTTTTCGTATGTGGGTTCCAGGAGTCAAACTCGGGCCCTCGCGCTTGCCGGGCAGGCGCTTAAGCCGCTGAGCCATCTCACGAGCCCTGTTTATCTATATTTTTAAAGAGAAAAAATAATAAAAAAATACAGAATTTCAAAGCAAGCTAACGGGATTAACAATGGTTAATATATTATGTATTGTTATCTTCAAAGTAGTTGCTCAGAATACAAGATAGAGGCATGAAACATTGATGAAACAATACAAGCACAAATCGTTCTTTTCAATGAAGTAATAGAAATTAGTAGTATAATTATGTTACCTATCATATATATATATATATATATATTTACATATATATAATCTTTTCCCTTCCATATTTTCTCCTTTCCCACATCCCAGTTGTTCTTTCCTTTTGAGAAGTTTCTTCACCTTTTACAATATCTATTGTACATTTTGGGTCTTATTTACTCTTTCAGTTTCTTACACTAGGGAGTCAATACGATGTTTACACTTGCAAGTCTGATTTGTTAAACTTATGAGTATGGTCTCAAGTTGCATCCATTCACCTATAAAAGCCTCATGTTTATCCTTCTTTATAGTTAAGTAGTACCCCATTGTATAAAAATACATCTTTTTTATCCATTCCTCAGTTGATGGGCATTTGGGTTGTTTCCACAATTTAGCTATTATAAATTGTGCTGCTATAAACATGGGTGCACCTATATTACTTTGGTATGATGTTTTTAATTCTTCTGGGAAAATACCCAGAAGGGGAATAGCTGGGTCAAATGTGACCTCTAATCCTAGCTTTTTGAGGAATATCCACACTGATTTCCACAGTGGTTGTACCAGTCTACACTCCCAGCAACAGTGGGGAATGGTTCCTTTTTCCCCACAGCCCAGCCAACATTTGTTAGTGGTTGATTTTTTGATGATGCCCTTTCTTTCTGGGGTAAGATGGTATCTGAGTGTTGTTTTAATTTGTATTTCTTGAAGGACCAGTGATGTTGAACATTTTTTCATACATTTGTTTGTCATTTGTATTTCTTCATCTGAGAAGTGTTTATTCATCTCAGATGCCCATTTTTGGATTCGGTCTTTAAATTTGGGAGGTCTCATTACTTTGAGTTCTTTATATGTTCTAGATAGAAGTCCTTTGTCTGAGGGACAGTTGGCTAAAATTTTTCCCACTCTGTCTGTTGTCTTTTCACTCTGTTGGTGATTTATTTTGATGTGTAAAAACTTTTTAATAAGATGAGATCCCAGTGGTTGATTCTTTGAAATACTTCCTGTGCAGGTTGGGTTTTGTTCATGAACTCTTTGCCTACACCTGTGTCTTCAAGATTTCTACCTATTTTGCCTTCCAGTAGATTTAGTGTTTCTGTTTTAATATTTAGATCTTTGATGCATTTTGACTTTAGTTTAGTGCTTGGTGATAGACATGGGTCTAGTTTTAGTCTTCAGCATGTGGAAAGCCAGTTTTTCCAGCAACATTTATTAAAGAGGCTATCTTTCTTCCAGGGAATATTTTTGGCTCCTCTGTTAAAAATAGGGTGGCTGAGTGTGTTTGGGGTTGTGTCTGCATCTTCTATTCTGTTCCACTGGTCCTCATGTCTGTTTTTATGGCAGTACCATGCTGATTTTATTACAGTAGCTTTGTAGTATAATTTCAAGTTAGGGATTGTGGTACCTCCTGCCTTGTATTTGTCACCCAGGATTGCCTTTGCTATTCTACATCTCTTCTGTTTCCAAATGAATTTTAGGAATATTTTCAATAGATCTGTGTGGTATGCTAATGGTACTTTGATCAGGATTGCCTTAAATCTGTATAAAAGTTTTGGGAGTATGGCCATTTTCACAATGTTGGTTCTTCCTAAATATGAACAAGGGATATCTTTCCATTTTCTGATATCCTCTTCCATCTACTTTTTCAGAGTACTATAATTTTTAATGTGTAGAACTTTTATTTCCTTTGTTATATTGATTCTTAAGTATTACATCTTTTTGGGTGCTATTTTGAACTGTGTGGTTTCCCTAATTTCTCTCTCAGTAAGTTTGTTGTGTGTGTACAGGAATGCTATTGATTTTTGAGTGTTGACTTTGTATCCAGCTATGTTACTGAATTTTCTTATTAAATCTAGAAGTATTTTGGTGGAATTTTTGGGGTCTTCTATGTAGAGTATCATGTCATCTGTGCATAATAATTTAACTTCCTCCGTTCCTATCCTTATTCCTTTTATTTCTGTCTGTCTAATTGCTCTGGCTAATGTTTCCAGAACTATATTGAATAGGAGTGGTGATAGTGGACATCCTTGTCTTGTTCCTGATTTTTGACTAAAAGCTTTCATTTTTTGTCCATTTAGTATGATATTGGCTATTGGTTTGTCATAGATGGCTTTTAACAGATTGAGGTACACACCATCTATTCCGATTTTCTGTAAGGTTTTTATCATGACTGAGTGTTGCTCTTTATCAAAAGCTTTTCCTGCATCTATTGAGATGATCATGTGATTTTTGTCATTGGCTCTGTTGATATGGTTTGAAGTTCACATTGTCTGCAAATGGAATAGCTACCCCTGTTTTTTTTTTTCTGGGTTCCTATTGCATGGAGTTTAGTTTTCCATATTTTGACTTTTCTTTTTGTGTTTAATGTATTTCGTTGTGGAGCATATTGTTGGATCTTGTTTCTTGATCCATTCTGTCAATCTGTTTGTTTTGATTAGTGAATTGAGGCCATTTACATTTAGGGTTATAACTGATATATTTTGGCTTATCTTTGTCATGTTATTTTCCTGCTGTAGGTTCCCTGCTTTTCCCCTCTGTTTAATTGCTTGTCCTGCTTGGTTGTTTCTTTCTGATGTTGTTCTTGGAATTGTGGTCATTTTTGTCTCTTCTAGAATATCTTTCAGTACTCTTTGTAGCTGTGGTTTTGTGGTCATGAATTCCTTCAGTTGTTCTTCGTCATGGAAGTATCTTATTTCTCCATTCATTTTGAAAGATAGTTTTGCAGGGTACATCAATCTGGGTTGAAGGTTATTTTCTTTCAGGACTTGAAATACTTCACTCCAAGGTTTCCTTGACTAGAGGGTTTGTGTTGAGAAGTCTGCCATGATTCTGATGGGCTTTCATTTATAGGTGATCTGTTTCTTTTCTCTAATAGCTTTTAATTTTCTGTTCTTGTGCTGAATTTCTGGGATTCTTGATTATTATATGTCTTGGTGTATTTTTTTTTTTTTTTTGGTTATAGCCAATTGGAGTTCTATATGCTTCACTTATCTGTATGTCAGGTTCTTTTGCCATGTTTTGGTAATTTTCTGCTATTACTTCTGCAAACAGTTTTTTTGTTTGTTTGTCATTTGTGTTGATTCCTGCTTTTTCATTGACACCAATTATTTTTATATTATTTTTCTTTGTGCCATCTTGCAGCTGTTGAATTGTCATTTCCTGATCTTTTGTTATTTTCAAGTGATCTTTCCTTGCATGATCGCTAGCTGATAACCTATACTCAAGGTCTGAAAGTCTGCCTTCAGTTTCTTTCAAGCAGTTTTGTCAGCTTTCAATGGAATTTTTAATTTCCTGTATATCTGTTTGAATCTATTTCATGCATTCTGTTTCTTTCCTATATTGATCATTCGTGGTTTCCGTCCTCTTCCTATCATCATCTATATTTTTATCTATCTCTATTCTAGATTTGCTGAGCAATTCCTTTATAACTGTTGACATTTCTTTTTTACCTGAGAGATTATTTCTAATCTGATTTCCTCTATAGCCTCATGGATTTGTTTCTTTACTTTGGTTCCTATCATTTCAGAAATGTCAGGTATGTGTCTTTCATTTTCCTGTATGTTGACTCCTGGACTTGTTCTGGATGTGCTGGAGGTCTGAGGTTGCATTTTGTTTCTGTGTGTTGTCATTTTGTATTTCAAAAGTTTTTATTTTGTTTCCTGTGTGGATCTTTGTAAGTTTTTGTAGTAGGTAGTTTTATCACTAGTATAAAGGCCTCTCTAGGCAAGGTTTGTTCTTCAGGTTGTCTTCTGTGTGTAGGAGGTTTTTGGTTTGTGTCTCTCCCAAGGTCTTACCTCCCCAATTAATTAAGTGTGTGATGTTGGTATCTGCCTGACTCAGTCCCCAGTTCTTTGGTGTTGGGCTCTGGTGAGGTTGTTACCCCAGAGCTTCCCAGTATTTTTACAGAATTGAGAAAAACTGACTAAAACAGATATGACATCCTAGCTAAAGTAGTATAATTAGCAATAACACTAGCATCATGTATGATTTAGCAAATGACAAACTGTGGTGACTATTGATTTTGTACTTTAGACCATAGGAGCAAAATCTATAAATATATCATGGAACCAATCATAAATCAGGAGTTTGTATATGCTAAGAGTTTGTATGCTGAATGGTTTTACCCTGAGGTGGGGAAATTTAGGGATGATGACGTATAAAACAAAGATAACTGGAAAGGAAGTAGAAGCAAGACTGAAAGACAATATATAATTACACAAGGTTTGGGAAACTAGAGAAGAGGGTAGAAAAGAAAGAATGAAGGAGTATTTGAGGAATTATCTGGGCTTGGTCTCTGGGTTTGGGGGATAGGATTAGTTTTCTGTGGCTGGATTTCTCCCCAGCCATTTAGAAAATAAAGAAAAAGAAAAAGAAAAAAAATTGAGAGAAAAGAAAAGAAAAAAGGAAAATGAAAAAAGTAAGTTAAAAACAAAAATAAAAGAAGATAAAATAAAATAAAATAAAATTTAAAATGGGGGTGGCCTCACCCACCTGCTTCTATTCTATGTGTCTTTGTCCCTATGTACAACTCTGGTTCACCTAACTTACTACCTGTTGGCTCTTATTTCAGACTTTTTCATCCTGCTAGTCTTGCCTGTCCATTGTGTGCACCTTAGTCAGGGTCCTACTGTATGGCTGGTGTTCCCTTGGTGGCCTGGTCCCACTGATGTAGGGGGAGGGGCCAATCAGCTGGATTCCTCCAGCAGTGCCACTTGCCAAGTCCTGGATTCTTCCTTGGCTAGTTGCCAGGTCCTGCGGTGTAGGGGGATGGGTCAATCATTTGGATTTCTCCAGGGTAGCTGGTTGTCAAGCCCTGGATTCTTCCTGGGCTGGTTGATGTGACCCACGGTGTAGGGGGGTGTGTACAGTTTTTTATTTCAGATATTTTGACATTTTTTTGAGGATTCTATATGCTTGTTGAATCTGTAATTCAAGTTTTGAAGTTTGTTTGTTTGTTTTTTTTTTTTAGGTTGTCCAGTTTTTTACCTATTTCCCTGAAATTCACTATGGGCATATTGAGTGAAATTGCTGTGACTTTTTGGTTCATTTCCTCTTTGAATTCCTCTGGTTTCTTCATCACCTTTATAAACTTTTCATAGAGTTCCACTACCTGGTATTTGCTTTCCTCTCCCTTCAGGATCCCTTGCTCTGCTTTGGCAGTGTTGGGAGGACTGGGGGATCTTCTGTTGCCTTGTTTTTCCATGCTCTTATGTGTATGTATATATATCTATCTATGTTGGTGATAGTTAACTGATTGTATCGACTTGAGTAAGAAACACTCAACTAAATGGGATCAACATATTTCTGAGTGTGGTTGAGCAAATTTACTTAAGACAGAAGACCCACAATAGGATGGCTTGTCACCTGAATAGTATAAAAGGGAAATGAAGAAGCATGGATCATTTCTGTTTCTTTGGAGGAGCTCTAATCTTTGCCTTCACCTTGGATGTCATCTTCAGCCTTCTAGCACTGATTCCTTTAGCCTCCAGCACAGAACCTTCAGCCTCCTGACCCAAACACTTTACTCTTCCAGTGTAGACCCTTCTGCCTTCCATCACAGACCCTTCAGCCTCTTGATACAGATTCACATAGGACACTACAGTGAGCTCCAGGCCTTCAACTGGATCCTTCATATCTAGCACTCTGATAGACCTTTTGTGCTCTTCTCCATCTAACTCTGGTTGGCCATTGTAAGCCATTCTTGTAAGTTGTTATATATTTGTATATCTTGCATTCAATCTAGTAAACACTGACTGATGCAATCTTTTTTATATATAGCTCCTATTTTTCCCCTTCTTTTTGTGGGGATGAACTACAGGTTGAGGACTAGAGAAGTGAGGTGAGTCTGTGGCTTATATAGAGATTTTTAGTAGGATGTTACCTCCTCATGAATGATTTTCATCTTTCTATGTCCAGGGCTATTATTTACTCCTGCTATTTACTTTAAAGTTTTTTGTACTCTGCCCTTATATTTTCCTGAAAGAATTACTTCTGGTTATAACAGCATGAAGAGATTTAATCATACAATACTTCTATATGATAGTTTTTGAAGTTACACTTCTCCTGTTTGTCTATCCTCTATGTACACTATGACTGTTTGTTTTTTGTAGTTGATCTGCAATGAGGTAGGTGAAGTGAAGGGAGGAGAATGTAAGGTGGTTGGATGAGGAATGTAAGATGCTAAGGGGGAAGTTTGAAGGGCAGATGGTGTTAGGTGAGAAAAAGTTTGATTTGGGATCTGATTCTATTGGAATACTTTTATTTCTGTTGAAGGGTTAGCACTGAGAGTTTTCAGAGGATATTTGTGGGGCAAGGATGAGATGTGGAAGTGAGGAAGTTTACTTTGTGACTGAGGAAAGTTACATGGTAGTCCAAACCTGCTGATAAGGAGGCCAATAGGCTAGGTAAGATATGGAAGAGCCAAAGGCTTAGGATGGGGAGGATCAAGGGTTAATACTAGATAAGTTAGGAGTGAGTGTGTGGAAGATAAATATGGGAAATGAAAACCTTGGGAGGAGGAGTTGATGGATTTAGAAAAGGAATAAAGAATTATGGTAATAGTATTGATTTGTGTATTTGTGGTGAAGAAACTAGACAGGGATCTGAGATATGGGAGAGAAACTAGACACCTGTTAAATCAGCCAATGGAAGAAAAAATACTTAAAGGTAAAAACATAATAAACACAAAAATCATAAAAAGTAACATCCTGCATTACTAAATAAATCAAGAAACAAACAAAAATTCAAACCTGTAAGGCATGTGATGGGAATACAGATTAAATATTCCAATGAGACAGTGTGTATGTGATTCATATGTAGGTTCTTTGCCAGAGAGTCTGAGTGCTTACACCCCAATAACTCCTCAGATCTTTCCACTGCAATACTGAAGCCAACTCAGACTTAGGAGTTCTTTCTACCAGGTTGCAGACATTCTTTCGGTGTCTGATCCAGCCTGAGTTCTTGGGTTAGGAACTCTTGCTGTTCCTCTCCTTGGATGGAATGATGGTGGAATGGGCAATAGATTCACTGACACAAAATTGTCTACTAAGTCAGGCATATTCCTGTGCAATCAAATCAGCTACAGTAGTGATGGGCTAATCAGTTACAGTGGTTTCTATTAGGCCAAGTTGAGAACATACCATTAGACTCAATTTTGGATTTCCTTTTAGCCTAAAGAAAAATTCCAGTTATATTGTAAGCATCATAGCAGCCCTAGTATTGAGTCACAGCTAATATGCACTAAATGTGATAGCTATGTCTCTAATGGTAAAAAAGCATTCACCATTAATTATCTAGAATCAATTATCTAAAGCCCAGGGGCTTTTGATTGGGTAATACCAGATGTGGGAGGAGGTGTTAAAAAATCTTCTGCTATGTGGTATAGGAAGGATGATATAGAGTGGGATCCTTTGATCCTAATGTTGGTGGAGGTATGTTGTATATTTAGATGGGGATAACAGGGAAAACTGGTTATAAAATCAGTAGTGAGAAATTCAGATGAGAAAGGATTCTAACTAATATAAGTATTAAACAAAAAGGGAGAAAAATGAAAAGAGGAGAGAAGAAAGAAAAGAAAAATAGAGAAAGGATAAGAAACAGGAGAAAGAAATCAGACAAAAAGATATGGATAAAAAATGGAATAAAAAAGGACAAGGGAGGGCCGGTGAGATGGCTCAGCGGCTTAAGCGCCTGCCTGGCAAGCGCGAGGGCCCGAGTTCGACTCCCGGAACCCACATACGAAAAAGGGGCCGGTGATATCGCCTAGTGGCACGGGCGCCTGCTGGCGCACGAGGTCCTGAGGTCGACCCCCCGGTACCCACAAAAAAAAAAAAAAAAAGGACAAGGGAAAATTCCTTTACACTCTATAAACTATATGGGAAGAAAAAGGCAAAAGAAAGAGGAGTACACACACCCACACACACCCATAAAAGAAAAAAGGGGAAAATAATGGAATAAAAATGGGAGGGGGAATGAACAAAAGGAGGAAAAGAGCAAAAAATTTTTCTATTGCTTTGGACACATGGCTCTTTCCCACAGCCTAGGATTAAAGAGCAGAGCTCAAACTAAGATGTGTATTTGCTCACACTGGAATTCTAAGGTGCTGGATGCAGACGTGCATACAGTGAGGACAGGGTGCCAATGTGACCTTCCAGTCTCTACACTTTTGTTGTTTGTGTGTGTGTGTGTGTGTGTGTGTGTGTTTAGTGGCACTGAGGTTTAAACCCTGGGCCTTTGCACTGAGCTACATCCCTAGCCTCTAAAAAATTTTAAATTTTATAAAAATTTGAGACAGTCTCACTAAGTCAATAAGTTGCTCAGGCTGAGCTGGAACTTGAATCCCTTCTACCTCAGCCTCCCAGTGTTCTGGGGTTACAGGTATGGGCCAACATGGCTGGCTTTTTTTTTTTTAATAAGACATAGCCCAGACTGGCCTCAAATTTGTGACCCTCCTGCCTCAGACACCAGTGTTGGGATTACAGGTGTGTATCACCATGCCTGGGTTTGGCTCTTCAACACTTTTTTTTTCTGAGATGCATTCTTGCACTTTATTTATATATTGAGTTTCTCATAGAAGAGAAACCATGTGATATTTTAAACTTGTGTGTCTGATTTTCTTCACTTAAAACTATGGTCTCAAGATGCTTCCATTTTCCTACAAAGGACTCAAGTTTATCCTTCCTTATGGCAGAGTTATACTAAATTATGTATAAATATCTCATTTTTTATCCATTCATCTCTTGATGGACATATAAGCTGCTTGAAGATTTAGCTCTTATGAATTGCTAATACCATGCTATAAACATGGGTATGTATATATCACTTTGGTATAATGTCTTTAACCCTTTGGAAAGATACCAAGAAATGGGAATATCTGGCAAAATTGAATTTCTATACTTAGTATTTTGAGGACTCTCCATACTGATTTCCATATTGGTTGTATTAGTTTACATTTGTACTGACAATGGAGAAGTGTTCCTTTTTTCCTGCAGCCTTGCCAGCATTTGTTATTGGTGGATTTCTTGATGACACCCATTCTTTCTGGAGTGAGATGGAATCTCATTGTTTTAACTTACATTTCTCAAATGGCCAGGGATGTTGAAATTTTTTCGTGTATTTAAGTGGCTATTTGTACTTCTTCATCTGAGAAGTGTCTAGTCATTTCAGATGCCCATTTTCGAATTGATTCTTTAAAGTGAGGGGGTCTAATTTTTTTTAGTTCTTTATATAGTCTAGATATTATTCCTTTGAGGAGTAGCTGGCAAATTATTTTCCCATTCTGTACATTGTCTTTTCACTCTGTTGGTGGTTTCTTTTGCTGTGCAGAAGCTTTTGAATTTGTTGTGATACCATTTGTTATCTTTCATATTATTTCTTGTGCAACAAGTGTTCCGTTCAGAAAGTCTTTGACTACACCTATGTCTTCAAGTGTTTTACTTATCTTCTCTTCCAGCACATTAACTGCTTCTGTTATAACGTTTACATATTTGATTCAGTTTCATTTTAGTTTAGTGCATGCTGAGAGATATGGGTCTAGGTTCAGTCTTCAGCATGTGGATAGCCAGTTTCCCCAGCTCCATTTGATGAAAGTGGGTATCATTCCTCCAGCTAAAGGAATTGATCCCTTTGTTAAAGATAAGGTAGTTGAGTGTGCTTGGACTTGTTTCTGCATTCTCTGTTCTGTCCCATTGATCCACAAGTCTGTTTTTTGCCAATACCATGCTATTTTATCACTGTAGCTTTGTAGTATAACTTGAAGTCTGGGATTATGATGCTGCCTGCCTTGCTTTTGCTGCTCAGAATTGTTTTTGGTATTGCAGATCCCTTCTAGTTCCATATGAATTTTATCATTACTTTGTCTATGTCTGTAAGGAATGATACTGGTAGTTTGGTTTGGATTTCATTAAATCTGTATAACAGTTTTGGGAGTATGACCATTTTGATGATGTTTGTTCTACCTATACATGAATAGGGGATATCTTTCCATTTTCTTCAGTCTCCTTTTTCAGAGCACTATGGAGTCTTTCACTTCCATGGTTAGCTTAATTCCTAAGTATTTCATTGTTCTTAATGCTACTGTGAAAGGTATTGTTTCCCTAATTTCTTTCTTGGTGAGTTGGTTATTGATATACAGGAACGCTATTGATTTTTGAGTGTTTACTTTGTATTTGCTACAATACTGAAATTGGTTATTAATTGTAGGAATCTTTTGGTAGAGTTTTAGGGGTCTTCTATGTAGAGGATCATGTCATTGCAAATAATGATCACTTAAATTCTTTATTTCCTACCCATATCCCTTTTATTTTTTTCTCTTGCTTAATTGCTGTAGCTAATGTTTTGAGAAATATTGAACAGGAATGGTGATAGCGGATATCCTTGTACTGTTCCTCACTTTATAGGGAAAGCTTTAATTTCTCTTCATTTACTATGATGTTGGGCATTGTTTTGTGATAGATGGCATAATAATTATGTCAACCTGAGAAGTTTAGTTAAGAGAAGCTTAAATAAATTGGCTCAGCAATTCTACACCCTAGGTTGTAGAAGGCCAAACCTAGGGCATCTCATCTATCACGTGGATGGTATAAAGGGGAAATGAAGGATGGATCTGCTTCTGTTCTTTGAAGGAGTTAGCCTTCAGCTTGGATGTCATCTCCTGGCTTCGAGCACAGACTCTTTGGCATCTGTTGTAGACTCTTCAGCCTTCTACTGCAGAATCTTTGGCATTAGGCACGGATCCTTCTTCCTTCCATCACAGACCCATTGGCCTCCAGATATGGACTTGCAGGGAACACTGCAGTGAGCTCCAGATCTTGGACTGAATCCTTTGGTCTCCAGTGCACAGGCACCCACTGTATTCTTCTTCACCCAACTCTGTGGGTGACCATCATAAACCAATCTTGTAATTTCTTATACATTTGTATATCTTGTGTTATATCTCTTTCTCTATTAAAATACTGACTGCCACAGATGGCTTTTATCAGACTGAAATAAACACTCTCTATTCATATTTTCTTCAGGATTTTTGTCATAAATGAATGTTGGATTTTTTCAAATGCTTTTTCTGCATCTATTGAGATGATCATGTGATTTTGGTCCTTCTTTTTATGTGACATATTAAATTTATTCATTTGTATATGGTGAACCATATCTGCAACCATGGAAGAAATACTACTTGGTTATTATGTATGATCTTTTTGATGATTCTCTTCATTCTGTTTACTAGTATCTTATTTTTGCATCTTTGTTCATGAAAGAGATTGTAGTTTTCCTTTTTGTTTGGGACGTCTTTTTGTTTTGGAATCAAGTTCATGCTTGCTTCCAGTAAAGACTTTGGGAGTATAGCTTTCCTTTCAATTTCATTAAAGAGTTTGAAGAGTATTGGTGTTAGATCTTCTCCAAAGTTCATGTAGAAATTGGCAATGAATCTGTTGGGACCTGGGCTTTTCTGAGTTTGTAGTTTTTAACATTATTTCTTCAATTTCATTGACTAATCTTCGATTATTTAGTATTTTTATATATTCTTAGTTCAGTTTTGGTAGTTCATATATACTTAAGAATTTATCCATTTCTTTTTGAATTTTCCATTTTATTAAAGTACAGGTTCTCAAACCGCTACCAATAATCTTCTGGATTTTGGTAGAATCTGTTGTGAATTGCCTTTATCATCTCTAATTCCCTGCTTTTAGGCCTTTTGTTTCCTTTTTTTTTTTTTTTTTGAGATTGGCTAAGGATTTGTCTATTTTGTTTAATCTAAGAACCAGCTGTTAATTCAATGATTTTTTGCATTTTTAGTGTCAATTTTATGACTTCTGCTCTGATCATTATACTTTCATTTCATACTAGCTTTGGATTTGGATTTTTCTTTTTTTGCTAGGAACTTGAGTAACATCATTAGGTTATTTTTTTGAGCTTGCTGTTTTTCTTATGTGGGAATTCAGTGCTATAAACTTACCCCTTAGGATGCTTTATTGTGTTCCCTATGTTGTACTGACATTATTGTTTGATTGTAGAAACTGTCTAATTTCTTTAATTTCATCTGTGACCCATTGATTATTCAAGAGTAGTATTTAATTTTCATGTGTTTGCAGAGTTTCTGGGTTATCTTTTGCCATTGATTTCTACTTTCACTGACTATGATCTGATAATATACATGGGATAATTTTCATTATTTCACATTTACTTAAACATGATTTATGATCTGGCATGTGGTCTATTTGGGAGAAAGTCTCATCAACTGCCAAGAAGATTATCTATTCTATTCTTGTTAGATGGAACACTGTAGATATCTATTAAGTCCATTTGTTTGAAGGTTTAGTTGAACTCTGATATCAGAAAAACAGAAAAAGGTCAAATATTAATCTAATATTGAACCTTAAATGTCTAGAAAAAGAAGAACAAGTCAAGCCCAAAGCTCACAAGAAGGAAGAAATTATAAATATCAGCCCAGAAATTAATGCAATTGAGACTATGAAAACAATACAGAGACTTGAAAAAAGATGGCAGATCTGTAAGAAGCAGGCAGTGAACTTCTCCAAAAGTTGCCATCCGGACACTGAAATATAGTGACTGGAGGAGGACAAGAAAGAGGGAAGTGGCTCCCATGGAGCCAGGAAAGATCTGAAGTGCAGTTTGAGGCCCACGGAGAAAGTGAACAGAGAAACTCAAACAAAGAAGAAGGAGGTGGCCTCTGGCGCCATTTCCCTGTGTTGGGAATCCTGACGTGACTGAAGTGGTTCAAATCTACAGACACGCAGTGACTGCTGGTGCCCCCAGGGGCCTCCACAGAGGAACGTGAGAAGCAGCGGTGCAGAGAAGCAGTGGCCATGAAGGACACCCTGACTGGCTGTGAGTGGTGATGCCCAGCCATCCCACTTGAGGGAGCAACTAGCCGGGCGCCATTGTGGGGGGGCAGCAGCTGAACTTGAAACTCAGGGTGGCTGCCACTCCATCCATGGTTCCAGGGGGGACCTCTGCGGAGGTACGCGAGATGCTGCAGTACAGAGAAGCAGTGGCTGTGAAGGACACACTGAGTGACAGTGAGTGCTGATGCCCAACCGTCAGGCATGCCAGAGCCACTAGCCAGGCACCATTGTGGGGGGGCAGCACCTGAGCTGAGAACTCAGGGCGGCCGCCACTCCATCCACGGCTCCAGTGGGAACCTCCGTGGAGTAACACGAGACGCCGCGGTACAGAGAAGCATCAGCCGAGAGGGACACACTGACTGGCGCTTTTCTTCCTGGTATTCCAAGAATCTAAGAGTTTGAAATACTAGAAATAAAGCAACCTACCATAGGCAATTTACAAACAGCAACCCAGGAATTAAACCAAAGAAAGAAAAGAAAATGAGATGACACTTAAACAAGATGCAACCCCACACATCCAGTTCACCAAAGGCAAACCCAGGGGGCAGTGAGGTGGGACAAACTGAAAGCCACCCACCTGACATCTTTGAAGTGGTAACAACAAAGCAGTTGAATGAGGCTCTGGAAAAATTTAAATCAGAAATAATTTCTCAGATAACTGCAGAGAATGAAGTCCACAATGAAGACCATGCTTAAGGACGCTAGAGCAGACACAGACAAAAAAATAGATGAGCTTAAGAAAATGATGGAAGCCATGAATGCTCAGCATAGGAAAGAAATGGAATCCATAAAGCAGATTCAAGCAGATATCTAGGAGAACAAAAATTCCATTGAAAGTATTTGTAGCAGATTAAGTCAATGTGAGGACAGGATCTCAGATATAGAAGACAAGCTTGCAATTAGTGATCATGAAAAGAAAGAATTCTTAAAAACAACAAGGGACAATGAAAAATCAATCCAGCAGCTGCTAGATGATGCAAAGAAGAATAACTTAAGATTGATTGGAGTCAAGGAAAAAGCAAGAGATAGCATAAATGACATCAGAACACTGTTCACAGACATTATAACAGAAAATTTCCCAGGCAGAGAAAACGAATTTGACGTTCAGATAAGTGAGGCTTATAGAACTCCAATTAGCCATGAACAAAAAAAATCTTCAGCCAGGCATATCATAGTCAAGATTCCAGAAATTCAACATAAGAGTAGAATCTTAAAAGCTGTTAGAGAAAAGACACAAATCACCTATAAAGGAAAGCCCATCAGAACCACAGCGGACTTTTCAGCACAAACCCTCAAGTCAAGAAGAGCTTGGAATGATGTATTTCAAGTTCTAGAGGAAAATAATCTTCAACCTAGATTGATGTACCCCGCAAAACTATCTTTCAAAACTGATGGAGAAGTAAAATACTTCCATGACAAAGAACATCTGAGAAAATTTATAACCACCAAACCAGCACTCCAAAATGTTTTGAAGGACATTCTAGAAAGGGATAACAAGGACTGAAACTCCAGAAACCCCAACAGAAGGAATCCACCAGGCAGAGCAAATGATTAAAGAGAGGGAGGGAAAACAAAAATGAAAAGAGGGGGAGCCAACAACAAGAAAATAACATGACAAGGATAAGTCAATACATATCACTTTTAACCATTAATGTTAATGGTCTCAATTCACCAATCAAAAGGCACAGGCTGGCGAATTGGACCAAAAAGCAAAATCCAAAAATATTCTGTATACAAGAAACATATTTAATTCAAAACGAAATTCATAGACTGAAAGTCAAAGGATAGAAAACAATACTCCATGCGACAGGAACCCAGAAAAAGGCAGGGGTAGCTCTCCTTTTCACAGACAAAGTGAATTTCAAGCCAAGAATAATTCAGAGAGATAAAGAAGGTCATTACATCCTTGCAAAGGGAACAACCCAAGAGGAAGAGATAACAATCATAAATATATATGCAACAAATACCAGTGCACCCAACTATAGAAAACAAATATTAATGGACATGAAAAATCAAATAACCACTAATACAATTGTATTGGGGGATCTCAATACTCCACTGTCACAAAAGACAGATCAACTAGACAAAAAATCAACAATGAAATATTAGAACTGAACCAAACTTTGGAACAAATGGACTTAGTAGATGTCTACAGAGTGTTCCACCTCACATCAGAATACACATACTTCTCAGCTGCACATGGGATGTTCTCCAAAATAGACCACATACTAGCTCATAGAAACTGCTTAAGTAAATGCAAAGGAATTGAAATTATCCCATGTATATTATCAGACCATAGTGCAATGAAATTGGAAATCAATGGCAAAAGAAACCACAAGAATTTGCTAAACACATGGAAATTAAATAGCACCCTACTGAACAACCAATGGGTCACAGGTGAAATTAAAGAAGCAATTAGAAAGTTTCTGCAACTGAATGATAATGACAGTACAACAAAGCGGAACTTATGGGATACAATGAAAGCAGTCCTAAGAGGGAAATTTATAGCATTAAATACCTATATCAGGAATACAGAACAAGCACAAATAAACAACCTAATGATGAACCTCAAACTTCTAGAAAAAGAAGAGCAGGTTAAGCCAAAAGCTCGTACAAGGGAGGAAATTATAAATATCAGAGCAGAAATTAACGTATTGGAGACTAAAAAAACAATACAAAGAATCAACAAATCAAAGAGTTGGTTCTTTGAAAGATTAAATAAAATCGACAAACCCTTATCCAACCTTATTTAAAAAAGGAAAGAAAGTACTCAAATCCATGGAATTAAGAATGAAAAGGGTGATATAACAATGGACCCTGCAGAAATCCAGAAGATCATCTATACTTACTTTGAAAACCTGAATTCTACTAAGATGGAAAATGCAGAAGAAATGGACAGATTCCTAGATACATATGAATTACCAAAGCTCAACCAAGAAGATATAAAAATCCTAAATAAACCAACAACAATCAATGAAATCAAAGATGTAATTAAAAACTTCCCAACAAAGAAAAGCCCAGGCCCTGATGGATTCACTGCTGAATTCTACAAGATTTTAGAGAAGACCTAACCTCACTACTTCTCAAACTTTTTAATGAAATTGAAAGGGAAGCAATACTCCCAAATTCATTCCTGGAAGCAAGCATTACCCTGATATCAAAACCAGAGAAGGACCCAACTAAGAAGTAGAACTACAGACCAATCTCCCTAATGAACATAGATGCAAAAATCGTCAATAAGATACTGGCAAACAGAATCCAGCAAATCATCAAGAAGATTATACACCATGACCAAGTTGGATTCATCCCAGGGATGCAGGGATGGTTCAACATACGTAAATCAATAAATGTAAAGAGCATATTAACAGAACCAAGGACAAAAATCATAGGATCATCTCAATAGATGCAGAAAAAGCTTTTGACAAAGTCCAGCACCTTTTCATGATAAAAACCCTACAGAAAATTGGAATAGAGGGTCTTTATCTCAATCTGATAAAAGCTATGTATGACAAACCAATAGCCAATATTATACTAAATGGACAAAAGCTGAAAGCCTTCTTTCTGAAATCAGGAAGAAGACAAGGTTGTCCACTGTCCCCACTCTTATTCAACATAGTCCTGGAAACTTTAGCCAGAGCAATTAGACAAGAGAAAGAAATAAAAGGAATTATGACTGGAAAGGAAGAAGTTAAATTATCATTATTTGCAGACGACATGATACTCTACGTAGAAGACCCCAAAAACTCCACTAAAAAATTGCTAGATTTAATAAGCAAATTCAGTAGTGTAGCTGGATACAAAGTCAACACTCAAAAATCAATAGCCTTCCTATACACCAATAACAAACTCACTGAGAGAGAAATTAAAGAAAAAACACCTTTCACAATCACATCTAAAAAAATGAAATACCTAGGAATCAATCTCACAAAGGAAGTAAAAGACCTCTACAGTGAAAATTATAGTACTCTGGAAAACGAGATTGAAGAGGATATCAGAAAATGGAAAGATATCCCTTGCTTTTGGGTCGGAAGAACCAATATAGTGAAAATGGCGATACTTCCAAAACTGTTATACAGATTTAATGCAATTCCGATCAAAATTCCAACAACATATCTCACAGAATGACAGAAAACAATCCTAAAATTCATCTGGAACCAGATGAGACCTAGAATAGGAATGGCAATTCTAGGCAACAAAGACAAGGCAGGGGGCATCACAATCCCTGATTTGAAATTATACTATAATGCTACTGTGATAAAAACAGCATGTTATTGGCAAAAAAACAGTCCTGAAGATCAATGAAATAGAATAGAAGATGCAGAAACAACCCCAGACATACTAAGCCACCTTATCTTTGACAAAGGTGCCAAACACATTCATGGGAAGAAAGATAGCCTCTTTCATAAATAGTGCTGGAGAAATTAGTTCTACACATGCCGAAGATTAAAATTGGACCCATATCTTTCACCGTGCACTAAATTAATTCTAAATGGACCAAAGAACTAAATATTAAAACAGAAACATTAAATCTCCTGGAAAATAGAATAGGTAAAACTCTTAAAGACGTTGGTGTTGGCAAAGACTTTATGAATAAAACCCCCATCGCACAGGAAGTATCACAAAGAATCAACAACTGGGATCTCATGTTATTAAAAAGCTTTTGCACAGCAAGAGAAACCACCAACAGAGTGAAGAGACAACCCACAATGTGGGAAAAACTGTTTGCCAGCTGTTCCTCAGACAAAGGATTACTATCGAGAACATACAAAGAACTCAAAAAAATCAGACCTCCCAAATTTAAAGACCCAATCCAAAAATGGGCATCTGAGATGAATAAACACTTCTCAGATGTAGAAATACAAATGGCAAATAAATATATGAAAAAATGTTCAACATCACTAGTCATTCAAGAGATGCAAATGAAAACAACACTGAGATTCCATCTCACCCCACAAAGAATGGCTATTATCAAGAAGTCAACTAATAATAAATGCTGGAGGGGCTGTGGGGAAAAAGGAACCCTTCTGCACTGTTGGTGGGAGTGTTGACTGGTGCAGCCACTGTGGAAATCCTTGTGGAGACTCCTCAAAAACCTAGGATAGGAGGTCTCACTTGACCCAGCTATTCCCCTTCTGGGCATCTTCCCAGAAGAATTAAAAACATCGTACCACAGCGATATATGTGCACCCATGTTTATAGCAACACAATTTGTAATAGCTAGATCATGGAAACAACCCAAATGCCCATTAACCGAGGAATGGATAAAAAAGATGTGGTATTTCTACACAATGGAGTACTACTCAGCCATAAAGAAAGATAAACTGGAAACTTTTATAGGTAAGTGGATGCAACTCGAGAAAATACTCACAAGTGAAATAAACCAGATGCACATTTGTAAACATCGTACTGTCTCCCTAGTATGAAAATGCAATTTCACTGTGACTATTCCACTCCTTAGTCTTCTATTTTTACCTAGCTTTTACATGGCTTAATCTTATACTGAGTAATATTTTTCCCCAAAAGGTATTTGTACATTCTCTAATGCTTGAGTTTGTTAATACATGAGAATGTTTACTTGTTGTCTTTAAAAAAATAAAGTTTGAAAAAAAATAACATTAGCATACCTTGCAGAACTATAGGAAACATTTCTAAAATTCATTTGGAACTGGAAGAGACCTCGAATAGCAAAATCAATACTGAGCAACAAAGGCAAGACAGGGGCCATCAAATTCCCTGACTCGAAATTATATTACGGAGCTACTGTGATAAGAACAGCATGGGAATGGCAAAGAAACAGACATGAGGGTGAATGGAACAGATTAGAAGGTGCAGATACAACTCCAAACACCCTCAGCCATCTTTTCTTTGGCAAATGGGCCAAACACCTTCCCTGGAAGAAAGATACCCTCTTTAATAAATCATGCTGGAAAACTGGCTGTCCATATGCTGAAGACTAAAACTAGACCCATGTCTATCACCATGCAATTAACTAAAATCAAAATGGATCAAAGATGTAAATATTAAAACAGAAACACTAAATCTGCTTTAAGAGAGAATAGGTAGAACTCTTGAAGACATAGGTGTAGGAAAATAATTTTTGAATAAAACCCTGACCACACAGTAATTATCACAAAATCATCAACTGGGGTCTCATCTTATTAAAAAGCTTTTGCACAGCTAAAGAAATCACCACCAAAGTGAAAAGACAACCCACAGAGTGGGAAAAAGTCTTAGCCATCTGTTCCTCAGACAAATGACTAATATCTAGAACATATAAAAAATGAAAAAATCAGACCCCCAAATTCAAAGACCCAATCCAAAAATGGGCATCTGAAATGAATAGACACTTCTCAGATGAAGAAGTAGAGATGGCAAATAAATATATGAAAAAATGTTCAACATCACCAGTCATTTGAGAAATGCAAACTTAAACAATGCTGAGATTCCATCTCACTCCAGAAATAGTTGCTGTTATCAAGAAAACAACCAATAACAAATGCTGTCAGGGCTGTGGGGAAAAAGGAACACTTCTCCACTGATTGTGGGAGAGTAGGATGGTGCAACCACTGTGGAAATCAGTGTGGAGATTCCTAATAGCACTAGGATTAGTGGTCCCATTTGACCAGCTATTTCCCTTCTTTGTACCATCCTGAAAAACTTAAAACATCACACCACAGCAATGTATGCACACCAATGTTTATAGCAGCACAATTTGTAATAGCTAAATCTTGGAAACAACCCAAATGCCTATCAACTGATGAATGGATAAAAAAGATGTGTTTTTTTAAAATAGAATGGAGTATTACTTGGCCAAAAGGATAAAATTGAGACTTTCATAGCTAAATGGATGGACCTGGAAGCCATAATCTTAAGTGAAATAAATTTGACACACATGTGTAAATATCACATTATCTCTCTGCTGTGAGTAAATAAAAGTGTAAATAAGAAACAAAATGTACAATAGATGTTTTGATATAGGAAGAAATTGTTCAAAAAGAAAGGGAACTAGGAAGGGGGAGGTTTAAGAAGGAAGGGAAAAGAAAAAGTGAGAAAAGAAGGATAAAATGGAAGCAAAGTTTTGTGAATAAGGAGGGGAAGAGGGGTTGAATGGAGGGGAGAGGAATGGGGAAGAAAAGAAAAATCAAGATATATACAGGTAAAAATTCTCTATAATGAATGTGATCATTATGTATTCCTAATTGTACCAGTAAACTTAATTAAATAATTTTTTTTACAAAAGAAAAATATGTCCAATATTGCTAGCCACTTAAGAATTTAAAACAACACTGTGATTACATCTTACTCCAGAAAGCATGGCTATCTTCAAGAAGTCACATAGTATGAAATACTGGTGAGGCTGCAGGGATAAAAGAACAGTTCTTCATTGTAGGTGGGAATATAAACTGGTATAACCACCATGGAAATCAGAATGGCAATTCCTCCAAAAACTAATACTAGGTATATCATTTAATCTAGTTATTCTCCTTCCAGGTATCTTTCTGTCAGTGTCATATTACAGTAATATATGGATACCCATGTTTGTAGCAGCACAATTGTTCACAGCTAAATCTTGGAATCAACCTGTATGTCCAACAACAGATGGATAGATAATGAAAATGTGGTATTTATACACAATGGAGTACTATTTTGACATAAAGTAGGATAAACTTGAGTCATTTGTAGGAAAATGTATCAGAGACCCCTGCAGTGAGTCCCAATCTCCTGCCAGGTGTTACAGCACACAGTGAGAGAGAAAGAAAGAGCAAGAGACAAAATGGCAATACAGTGGGGATCTGGGATGACCAGTTGTTCACGAGGAACAAAAGGTCATGAGGCAACCAGAACCTTGGTATTTATTTATTGTGGAGGGGGTTATTGGATAACTCAGAGGGCAGCAGTGATCTTTTGATGAGAAGGATCTTGCCTTGGATCATCTTTAGTCTTAGTGGTTTTAGTCTTAGTCTTAATCTTATTGGTCTTAATCTTAGTCTTAGTAGTCTTAGTCTAAGTAGGTGGGAGAGGATGGCCCACCCCTAGTGAGATAATGGGAAATCTCAAAAGGGTGATACCAATAATCGCAAGCCTCTGTTTATCCCTTAGGGAAGTATGCAAAACTAGCCATTGTGAATTTGTGGTCCCCAACAAAAATAGATGAACGTTGAGACCATAATGTCAAGTGAATTAAATCAGACACCTAACCTGAAATATCATGTGATTTCTCTTATATGAGAAACCCAATATACAAATACAGCAGGAAAAAAAAAAGACAATAGGAAATAGATGTATCTTTGACATTTGGGAAGGGAATAAAGAGATGGAGGGAAGGGAAAGGAGGGGCATCAGAGACCCCTGCAGTGGACTCCAGCCTCCTGCCCAGTGTTACAGCATATGGAAGAAGAAAGAGCAAGAGATGAATAGTGGTGCAGCTGGGATCTGGGATAACTAGTTGTCATGGGGAACAAAAGGCCATGAGGCAGCCAGAACCTTGATGTTTATTTATTACATCTGTGTCAAGGACAATGCATGAAGGTCAGTAAGTGTTTCTGGGAACAGTAATGGTGACTACAGTGGGCTATTAAGAACAAAGCATTCTTGCAAGGATGAGACAGGGGGCAATGAAGAAACTGTAGTTTCCCCAGGTGCCATATCATCCTCAGCAGGTCTTATCTTGCCCTGTGAGTACCACAGCAGTCACTAGCCCTAGGGCTTCCAGAAAAGGGCTTCTAGTCCTAGGGTGGCCAGAAAAGAACAGGGAGAGTCCACATTCCAATCTGGCTCAAAGAGCAGGACAAGAACAGCCTTGGATGTCCCCTAGACTCAATTTATAATTTGTGGTCCCTGACAGAGGGAAGGGAAATGAGATTTAAAAGGAGGGGGATTGTGAATTGTTGCGTACATGCACCAAGTCCCTACTGGGGAAAAATATATATATATGAAAGGAAAAAAAATATATGTATATGAAGAGGTGAAAGAGATGCAGATAGGGAGAGGGAGAGGAAGGGAAGGGGTTAGTCATTTCATGTTCATGTACTACAATCATGTACTTCATGAACTACAATCATGTACCAATAAAAGAGCTGGGTGTTGTGGTGCACATCTGTAATCCCAGCATTCTGTGAAGCTGAGGTAGAAGGATCACAAATTTGATTCCGGCCTGCACAATTTAGTGAAACTCTGTCTCAAGATAAAAACAAAAAAAGGGGTAGGGATGTAGCTCAGTGAGTGCGAAGTATCTGAGGGTTGTTTTAATCCTGAGTACCACAAAAAGAAAAAAAAAGAAGGAAGATAGACACAAATGAGAATTTCTTTATATTACCACCGAATCTATAATTCTTCTGTACCTCAGTTCCTCTTCTGACTTGTCACATGGAGGAACTCTCCCTCCTTGTATCAAAAACCAGCCCTTCCATCCTCTGCTTTTGACTTCACCCACTCGAAGAATTCGATACTCTCATTTTTTCTGCTTCATGCACTTCTCTTTGGAGTCATTCCCACCAGTGCATTCACACTCTATTATCTCCAATCTTTAGGAAGCCTCCTTGAATTCCAGGAACTCCTCCTGTTACTGCCTGTTTCTCTGTTCCTTTCAAAAGGAAATTTCTCTAGATATAAATTACACATTGTTTTCTCTGCTTCACTTTCCATTCACTCCTCAGCCAATTCCACTCTACTTTTATACCATTCCATGGAACTTGCTCTTTCAAAATCACCAATTGACTTCATACTATCAAACTCAACAGGTACTTTTCTTGCTCATCCTGTCTTTTTGTAAAAGGCAAGGTCCTGCCATCTAGTTCAGACTGGCTTTGAATTCACCATATAGCTTATGCTGGTATAAAATGTGTGGCAATTCTCCTACTTCTGCCCTTTCAGGTGTTGAGATCAGATCCCCAGCACCACAAAAAAGTCAAACTTCTAGGACCTGAGGGTATAGCTCAGCAGTAGTGTGCTTGCCTAGCATTCATGAAGCCCTGTCTTCAATCCCTAGCACCACAAAAACAACAAACAGATAAGCAAAAAAAAAAAATTGCCATGACTAACAAGGCCCCTGCTTATGTCATTCACTTCACTTCCTGTAGCTCTCCCTCTTAAACCTATTAGCTTAGTCTTTGTTCCTCCTATTCCCTTTTCTTGGAACCTTCCTCCTTTGGCGCTGTCTCCTTTTTTGGAGCACAGCTTAAATGTTACATCCTCAAAAGTGCTTTCCCTGACCACCTTATTAAAACTTGTTCCTCCCTTCCATTATCCTCAGTTAAATGTAAACCTTATGCAAACAGAGACTTTGTCTGTTTTGTTGGATCCTCAACGCTTAGAACAGTGCTTGGCATACAATCAGCACTCAATATTTGGCAAATAAGTGAATGAACAA
This sequence comes from Erethizon dorsatum, assembly GCA_028451465.1. Classification (NCBI taxonomy): domain Eukaryota; kingdom Metazoa; phylum Chordata; class Mammalia; order Rodentia; family Erethizontidae; genus Erethizon; species Erethizon dorsatum. The sequence continues at coordinate 45,995,867 of CM051842.1, forward strand.
GGCAGTTTATATGAGAATCTGAGGGCAAATACCTTTATGTGATGACTGAGACTTGTGAGAAAGACAATGCACTGGACAATTAAGGAGATGATTTTATTTAAGCTATTGCAATAGGGAGACCATAAAATACTGAGAAATGTCTGAAAGAAAATGAAGGGGACCTGGGGTTTTATGGAGGCAAATGAATACACATTGGCTATCTGGGAATCTTTGGGGGCAACGAAGAAGGATAGAGACAGTTTATCTGAGTTGTTAGAGAGGAAAGGTAGTCTTACCTTGAAATATATAGGAACAGGGAGGTCTTTTTAGGTTAGTCCTTTCTCAGAACACAAAAGTGTAGAGGGATTTTTTTTAGTGTTATAATTTTAAATTTTATTTTATTTTATGAGTACATGTTTGTGGTTCATGAAGTTTACATTCATCGTAGGGAGTAGGTACATATATTTAACATATCTCGATTCCTTTTATTCCCTTTCTCCTCCCCTCCCACCTCCTTCCCTCTGTCACTAGATCACCTTTCCTCATTTTAATTATTGTTATTATTGTTATTCTTTAGTTCATGTTTGTGACATATAATGATTATATTCCTTGTTTTAGTTGATACATATGCATGATGCATCTTAAATCACTTTACAACCACTTCCCCTCTGTTCCTCCACTAGCTCTATGTCTCTGGAACCCCTTCTCATTTGCAAAAGATCTATCTCCATGATTCCTTTTATGAGTCTTTTATTTTGTTCTTTATTTTTACTTTGTATTACTCAATGAGAGAAACCTTATGGTATTTAACCTTGTGTGTCTGATTTATTTTACTTAAAATTATATTTTCCAGATGTATTCATTTTTATACAAATGTCTTGAATTTATTCTTATTTATAGCCAAGTATTATTCCACTATGTATAGATAATATGTTTTCTTTGTCCATTCATCTGTTGATGGACACATAGGCACCTTCCAGGATTAGCTATTATGGATTGTATTGCTATAAATATTGGTATGGATGTATCACTATAACAATGTTATCTTTAGGTCTTGTGGCAATACCTAGGTCAAATAGAATTTCTAGTTTTAGTTTTTTGAGATTTCCATAGTGGTTGCACTACTTTACATTCCCACCAACAATGTAGAAGGGTTCTTTCTTCCCCACAGCCTCTATGGCATTTATTATTTTTTTGATTTCTTGATGAGTCATTCTTTCCAGTGTAAGATGAAATCATTGTGTTGTTTTAATTTGCATTTCTTTAATGGCCAGAGATATTGAACATTTTTTCATGTATTTATTGACCTTTTGTACTTCTTCTGAGAAGTGTCTATTCATTTCAGTTTCCCATTTTTTGATTGGGTCTTTTATTGGGGGAGTCTTTATTTTTAGTTCTTTATATATTTTAGATATTAGCCCTCTGAGGAATGACGGAAAATTTTTTTCCCATTCTGTTGGTTTTCTCTTCACTTTGTTGTTTTCTTTGCTGTGCAGAGCTTTTTAATTTCATGTAATTGGGTAGGGAGATTTTTGACCATGTCTGCTTTCCAGGAATAAAAGTATCAGATAAATTTGAAAATTGTCACTGGTTATCTCAGCTATGGGGGCTTACTCCAGTGATTTCATTGTGGAGAATCAGTTGGGTGCCTAGTCTAGGCACTCACTCTGGAGACTTATGCTTGGGTTCAGTCTGAACCACTGGAGTGAATCACTGAGGCCTGTCATTGCAGGTTAAATTAGGCTGGTATTTTAGCCTGAGGGAATCAATTTTGGGACCTGTTTGGCAGATCAGTTTGAGGAAACTCTATCTGGGAATTCTGCTCTGTTGAACTCAGTTTGGAGGCTCTGATTAGGGTACTCTGTCTACTGGGCAGAGTCAAAGCACTCCCTCAGGATGTGACAGGTTGGTGCTTCATCCAGAGGTTCAGTCTGAAGTTGGTAGTGTAACAGAAAATGGCCCCATCAGCCAGTATACTTCAGTTTGTTAGCTGTGCAGGAAATAGTTCCTGTTCCAGTTCCAGCTGCTTCTGTCTCAGAAATGGCTGGTCACTGTGATGCATAGCTGATCACTATGATGCACATTGTATAAACAAATCCCCAATTGACAAGCCATTCTGCCTCTGTACTTCCTGCTTGCTTGTCCCATATAAGTCCTAGAGCACCAGAGATCAGGGACTGATACTTTGGGAATAATCCCGATCAGTGCCCATTGATGTAAATAAATCTGCCTCCAAATTCTAGGTGTCATTTTGGTGTTTCTGCTTGCTGTTGCATCTGGTACATCAGCTGAGAGGACCAGCCATGCTGACCTCTTTGGTCACTGGTCATGGCCCTCATGGATGGAGCAAGAACCTCCCCAGGTCCTGATGGGAAGTCATATCCTTGATATTTCTTGACTCCCCTTGGAGGTCTGGAGGAGGGTTCCTGGTTCCCCACTTGAGCAGTTCACATTTGACCCCAAAAGGAGGATACGATCTGTCTATCTGTCTGTCTGCCTGCCTGCCTGATTCCAGTAAGGCCCCAGGGGCACCCCAGCTAGTCTGTCAGTCCTCCTCAGCTTGAGCAGAAGGGGAGTCTCATCAACTATCATTAGTCAGGACCACCATCAAGGGAAGGGGGTTGGAATGTTTAACCCGAGTGCCTGCTGAATGAATGTGTGAGTGAGTGGAATGGACAGAGTAAGCAATAGGCCACTCTGTCTGTGCAGCAAGACTGGGAAGCACTGGTTATGGTGGCTGATAGGGCCCTGACCTGCAGTTCCATGGCTATTGACATATGGCATAACAGAGGCCTTGCACCCTCCTTAGCTAAGTCGTGCCTAAGTCCCTGTGAGGAGCATGGCCAGGCAAGCATCTGAATGGTCTCTCTCTGAGGGGCACCCACCCTTTGTCTGTTGTACTATCATTCAAGTGTACACAGGTAGGAAGTCAAAGATGGGAACTAATTAGTTAAAATCCATAGTCCCTGACTGTAGGAAAAAGGGATTTTATCGAGTTAAAAATGAAACCAAACTGCTCCCTGCATCTCAAAGAAAAAAAAAAGGAGAAGAGGCTCATTCTTCCTGAGAATTCTGCCTTGGTACCTTGTCAGCTGCCAGAGTTGCTGCTGACACCTATAGCTTCACTTCCTGCTCCTGACTTGTCTACTTCCAGCCAATTGAACCAGTTCCAGCTAGCCATTGCCTACATTTGGCCATAAAGTCCCTCCCCACAAACCTTTTGCTTCATGGCTACACCTAGCCTGGTCAGATGGCATCATTTAATGCCTACCCCAGATGACTGTCAGCAATTCCTTCTGAGTTCCACATTTTGACTGAGGAAAATTAGACTATCAGCCCTGACAAATGAGTTGCACCCTGTGAGGCCTGAATAGATGGGACATAATGAGCTCTATCAAATTCAGCCCCTGAGAGCCCATGGTCATTGTAAAAGTTCGGGGCAGACCTGTGAATTTCCTGGTAGACAATGGAACAGAACTCTCTGCCTTCAAAAGTTCCCTCTGTCAAAAGGTTACCATCATTGGGGCAACTGGGACTCTTGCCTCTTGTTCCTTCTGCCAGGCACAAACTTGCAGCCTGGAAGGACATCTCCTTCACACCAAGCCAGTCAGCCTCCCTCTCATTTAACCCTGCATTTTCAACTTTGACTGTTCCCTGAGAGAAAGAAAATGTCTGCATCAGCCTGAGATAGATAACAATCTTGAAGTTCTGAAAACTCTCCTCCCAGAGGTATAGACTAAAGACTTTCCTCTGGGCCTGGATATCAACCATGCTGCTTCAACTTGATCACTGTTGTTGTCAGATGTCATGGGAAACACAAACAGGCATCCAGCCACACATCAGCCTGATAGACTGTTAATCACCTTGGTCAAGATCTCTGTGCCATCAATGACATAGCCATCGCCTTACATTCTGTGGTTCCCAACACATACACCATTTTTGGACTGTTACTCAATTGCCACAAGGGTTTGGGAACTCTCACACTATTTTCAGGTAGGCTCTGACAACAGATTTGGCCACTCTAAGACAGTCTGCTTCTCTGTCCCTTCCAGCTCCACAATTCTGTCACTGTCCCCTGGGCCCTGAGATTGGGCCATTGGCCACCTGCCTCTGATTGTTAAGCTCCATCCTGGGTCAACCTCCAGATGCAGCAAACAGTATCCCATGCCACGAGAGACTTGGCTAGAAATTCAACCACACGTCCAGAGATTTGAAAACCACAAAAATGTTTATAGACTGTCAAAGTGCTGAAACATGCCTCTCCTACCTGTAAAGCCAGTTCAAGATCTCCAAACTGCCAATGCCACAGCAATTGCCCTCTGTATACATTGCCTCAGTCTTCTGCCACCCACAGCCTGCTGATATGCCTGCCTGCACCTAAAGAATGACTTCTGCCTTCAGTTGGCTTCTGTCAGCCAGCCCTTCTTTGCAAAGACCCCAGTTCTGGACTCAAAGGTTAACTGACCTGGACTCAACCTCCCAGAACTTCAAAAACTTGTTTACCCTCTTTGGAGAAGATCTCTGCACTTCTGATTGATGACACCCAAGCTGCCTTCTGGAAAGGCACAAAATCTCTGCTACAGTATCTGGCAGAAACTGGTTACAAGAAAAGAAAAACTCTGCAAATTTCTTGGAGCTGCTGGTTTCTATAAATTCTGGATACTTGAGTTACGCTTACTCAGACTGTCAGCCCCTGGGAGTGCCCTATGCCCTACTTGTGCAAATACTTGGATCTGGTTGCTAAGGGCTGCCTCACCTCTTTTCTTTCATGCTCTAACAGCCACTGTCCTTCTGATCAAGAAAGCTGACATGCTGGGGCCGGTGAGATGGCTCAGCGGCTTAAGCACCTGCCCGGCAAGCACGAGGGCCCGAGTTTGACTCCCAGAACCCACATACGAAAAAGGGGCCGGTGATATCGCTCAGTGGCACGGGCGCCTGCTGGCGCGCGAGGTCCTGAGGTCGACCCCCCGGTACCCACAAAAAAAAAAAGAAAGCTGACATGCTGACCTTAGACTGAGACCTAACTGTCCAGGTGCCACATGCTGTACTGGGATGAACTGTTCTAAAAAATGGACCCCCTGACAGATACTGAGTACACCCTGTTTACAGATGGAAGTAGTTCTGTTAAAAATGAAGTCCAACAGGCTAGATATGGTGTGGTCACCTTGGACAAAACTATTTTGGCCAAAACTCTCCTACAGGGATGATCTGCACAGCAAATTGCTGTTTGGAAACCTGACATCAATCACACAAAGTAATACAGTCCAGAGACCTAAGCCCCCTGTGGAGATCCAATTGACTGAAACATCAACCCCAGCCACCAGACCTACCCCCACCGTATGTTCTACAAGCTCAAGCCACTGTGCTGGCACCCATACCCCTGCAGCTGACTCAGGCTTCAGTGTCTCTATCACCAGCCCTGACTTCCCATTCCCTACCCATACTGAGAAGACAATAAACATTTGAAGGGTTCTGCTGTAAAAAATCATCCCTAGATATGCCCTACACCTGATCATTGACTGTGACAACAGGCCTGCATTTGTAGCAGAGGTAACTGAAAAACTAGATTAAATAAAAACTACAGATAGCATACAGGCCACAGAGCTCTAAAGAAGTAAAAAACAAAACAAAACAAGACAAAACAAAACAAAACAAGACAAAACAAAACAAAACAGCATGTAACCAGTTAAAAGACGAGCTATATCTGTAGACATTTCTGCACACACATATAATGCAGATACATATTAACTACCTCTACAGGTTTCAGAAATCCAGCCTTAGATCTGCTGGAAAATTTACCTGGACAGCTCCTCCAAGGCTCACTCTGAAGAGACAATGCACTCAAAACCCTGCTCTGGTGACTCTGGATGCTGACGAGTCCATGCACGGCTGGAGCTTGAAGATATCATTCACAGGATTGCTCCATACCTGTTCCCCTTGATTTTTGTGTCTTTTCAGGCTGCTTACCCTAGTCCTTGCTTCCTCAGAAGAAAACAGGGGCTTGCTGTGATTTTTGCCTTAAACTCTATGGACAGTTTCTCCAAGAGAATAGAACAATCAATCAAACACTTGACCAAATTTGATGAGTGTCCAAGATACATTGGACACTCTCTTGATCAGATTAACTCCCTCACTACCTTGCCAGAGTAGTGTTACAAAACAGACAGGCCTAAATTATGCCTCTTCCTAAAATCAATTTAGGGAAAAACTATAATAAGACAATCTTGGGGAGCTTGGCTAGGGCCCATCCTAAGATCACTGGCAACCCTAATGTTACTGCTTCTAGTTGGGCCTTGTCTCAGAAGATCACATGTAATATGCCCAGCAAAGATTTGATGGGGAAACTAAAAGAGGGGGGTGATGTAACAGAACCCCCCCAGCCAGTATACCTCAGTTTCTTAGTTGCCCGTATAATAGTTCCTGTTCCAGTTCCGGTTGCTTCTGTCTCTTAGAAACAGCTGGTCACTGGATGCATAGCTGATCACTATGATGCACATTGTGTAAACCAGTCCCCAATTGACAAGCCATTTTGCCTCTGTACTTCCTGCTTCCTTATCCCACATAAGCCCTAGATCACCAGAGATCAGAGCCTGATATTTTAGGAATGATCCCAATCAGTGCTCGTCAAACATAAATAAATCTGCCTCCAAATCCTGGGTGTTGCTTTGGTGTTTCTGCTTGCTGTTGCAGTAGTATAAGTTTCATTTTACAGAGCTCAGAGTGTGACCTTGGTATGATGACTTTGAAACAGTTTTGCAAGGTATCTTTTGTACACAGCTTGAGCAGCTTCCTCAGGGGACTCAGGGGGGTGTTGTTTCTGTGGACATCAATTTAGATGTTTGGTATAGAAACCGTTTTGCGCCCCTGCCATATGGTAGTCTTTCTAGAGGCTCAGGCATCGGTAGCTGATATGAGGAGGACAGAAGCCATCTTATGCTTCTGTCTGTTTTTTTTTTTTTTTGAGGGGGAGAGACTGAGATAGAGTCTTGCTGTGTAGTTTATTTGGTCCTTGAATTCACTGTGTAGCCCAGGAGGGCCTCAAACTCACAGCAATCCTCCTGCCTCAGCCTCCCAAGTTCTGGGATTACAGGTGTTGCCACTGATATTAGGGGAAATGCTAGGAGTCAGATACTCCATGTTTGTGTTCCCTGAAGTTGAAGAATGAATTATAAGGAGCAACAGAGGTTAAGAGTAGTAAAATATATTGGGGAATAGGAATGGGGAGTAGGAATGCAGAATAGGAATGGGGAATAGGAATAGCCCCTGAGAGACAGGAGGGGTCCTGAATGGGTTGCCAATGAGCCCATCTCTCAAAGGAAGTTTAAATGAACAAAATCATGAGGTGGGTACAACGTGGGTCAAAATTATAATCAACCAATAAAATTGCAAGTTAGTCACTTAGGTAATATTGACCCAATGGTAGGAAGGGTATATGGGTGATGTCATTAACCTTGGTCGATAATCTATAGTTAGTCTTGTCTTTGGTCTAAGTTTTAGTAGTCTTAGTGTTAGTGGTCTTAGTCTTAGTGGGTGGGAAAGGATAGCCTACCCCTAATGAAATAATTGCAAACCTCAAAAGGGCGATACCAATAATCCCAAGCCTCCATTTATCCCTTAAGGAAGTCTGTAAATCTAGCCATTGTGACTTTAGTCTTCTTCAGATGTGCCTCCAGCCACAGTTTCAATGTTTCTCATCTGCACTGACTCCCTCAAGGGCCCAGCCTTCTCTGTCTACCTACAATATATCTACCTAACCTAGCTGCTTATAATACTAGCATGCCCAGCTGCTTCTGTCTGGTTCTACTTACTTTTTGAGTCTAAACTTCTGAGTCTAAACTAGCTTGTGACCTGTGTGATAACCATATAACCTGTGCATCTATGAGATAACTTATGTGGTAACCATATACTGTGATAACTAAATGGCCTGCATGCAAAAAAAAAAAAAACAAAAACCAAAAACCAAACAAACAAAAACTCATCTTTTTGAGAAACTTATAAAAATATGTTTTCTAAAAAATGCATTTGTATAGGGCTGGGGATATAGCTCAGTGGCACAAGCACCTGCCTGGCAAATGCAAGGTCCTGAGTTTGATTCCCTGTACCAAAAAAAAATTTTTTTTTACCCTAAAGAAAAACAGATTTTTACCACCACAGAATTAGCACATGTTATTTGTGCACCACTATAAGTCTAGCATATGTTTGTAGCAAACCTCCTGCTGCTCTTCAGCTCAGTCTTCTGGTTCAGTGCTTGTGGACTTTGTCCTGGGTACTGCTCTTTATAGAGCTGCCACTTGAGCTCTGCAACTGTCTGTGACCATCTCTCTGCCTGTCCAGAACATCACTGGCTCCCTGGCTATACCAGTCTCTTGATTGCCATGAGTTCCAGTGCTCAGTCTCCAGATTGCTGTGAATTTCAGTGCTGCCCATTACCTGTACCCCAATCACAGGGCTTGTTGGTTAGGGGGAAGAAAGATCCTGCATCATTGGCATCACCTCCAGCTTCCAGTTTATGCTGTAGGAGATCTTTCCTTTGTCTTGCTGTGAATATGATAAATGTACTCTAAACCATTGCTGGACTCTTGGAATCTTTGTTAGGCAGATGTGCCAACTCCCTTTGGCTCCTCCAGGCCCCAAAGCCATCTAACTCAGAGGGAGTTTTTGCCTCAACAGTGGCCTCCATGTCTGCTTGCAAAAGCTTAGCACACAGAATCAATCTTACTGTATTGGTCAGTCAGGAGCTCTGTTGAATATTCACTGCTGGGTGTTCAGCATTGGATTCTGACTTGCAGTGCAGATTCATTGTGTCTCAGACTTCAGCTCACTCAAAAGGCCACAGCTGACATTAGATGCAATTGTATGTAACTGAAAACTACCAAATAATGACTCTTTAGCAAGACAGAAGCCTTTATTTCTCTCATGTAAAAACAGTCTTAGCTACCTCAATTCCATTTTAACCTCATTGCCCAAAGCTTATATGACATAGCTGTATTCTGTTGAAAGGGAGGCCAGGAAATCCAGTCTTTTAGTAGGATTGATGTCTATCTAGCTAAAAACATGTGTTTGTTCCAAAGGAGGAAAAGGAGCCAGGCATGGTGGTGCACACCTTTAATTCCAGCACTAGAGAGCCTGCAGCAGGATTGCTTGTAGTGAGTTTGAGGCCAACCTGGACTACATAGTGAGGCCTTGTCTCAAAACCCCAAAAGGAGAAAGGAAGTTAGAAAGGAGAAAAGCAAGCCACTTCCCTTCATTCAACTGTAAACACCACATCACCTTAATGATTATCCTTTCTTCCATAATCCTAAAACACGGAAGTTGTATGAGCCACCTCCCTTCTCTCCATTCAACCATGAACACAACAGCACCTTAATGATTATCCGGGGTTAAACTTAAGAGGTCATACAGATTGTTGACATCAGTAAAGAGAGACAGTGGGAGGCAGCTAGAACCAGTGGATGTCTGCCCCTATAAATACTGGAAGCCTGAGTTACAAAGGCCCTTTTATTCCCAATTTACCCTTCTGTCCATTCCTGCTGCTGCCCCACAATCTTCAATAAACTTACTACATACTATGAGGTGTCGCTTGGCAATTCTTTCCTTGTTGTACACAAGAACCTGGACTATTTTGGCCACTCAACTGTGGCAGATGTTGGAGTATGAAGCTAGCTGACTTTTTCCACACAGGTGTCTAAGCGTGGGGTTTTCAGTCTGAGTCCCTGGTGTCATGCCCAATGGGTGAGGCTGTTACCAGCAGGCATGGTGGGAAACCACAGAAGAAGAACAAAGTCATGTCCATCTGCACCACCCATCCTGAGAAATGTAACCACACTTGCAAATGCCCGTCCCAGTTGGAGAAGCATGGCCACACTATCTCCACCCCAAATTCCTCAGTGCAACAAACTCCTCTCATCCCCTTTAAATCCTTTGTTCCACCCTTGCTTCCTGCTGATTCTGCATTCCAAACTCAGCCCACTCCCCCGGTAGTAAATAAACAACCATGGTTGCTTATACAGAGCTTTCTCAGGTGGTCTTTCACCCCTCTGTACCTTTAACATATATGGTGCCCAAAAACTGGAATAGGTTGCCCCTCTTTAGAGAGACTTCAAGCCCTGTCTCGAGCCCCTAGTGCTTTAAAGAGGCCACCCTCTGACTAACTTCTCAGACCGTGCCCCAGATACTTCTTGCCAACTTCAGATCAGGTAAGACTTCACCCTCTCCCCTCCTTGTGCCTGTAAGACTTTTACCTCTGTCTTCAGCTCCCTCCTCCCCATGCATCACAGCCTCTGCCCCTTGCAGAGCCCAGTGCAAGCCCAGGTCACACACCCCTGCCATGCAACTTTCCCTCACCCAACTTCCTCCTTCCCACCACTGTCATTCACCTTGAGGCATGCCCCTGGGGCCTAGCTGTGAGCTGTCAAGCCCCAGCTACCCTGCCTGTGGGCCAGACCTGGGCCAGAGGTCCCAGGCTACACAGCCTTAGCACTGAGTGACTGTTCCTGGCATGCCTGGCCTGCCCTGCCCTGAGCCCACTCACCACACTCACAGCCCTGATAGCATGGCATGGCATAGCAGGCACATGGCACCACCGTAGAGGCTAAGGTCCAACTGGTGCTTGTGTGCACAGAGGGAACACAGTACCTGTGCACACAGCCTGCCATCCATCACCTGGAAGCCACCCACAGCCCCAGTGTGCACAGCCCTCCCTCTGCACAAGCATGCCTGAGCCCAGCCAGGGTAAGGAAAATGTGGGCCTGTACACTCCTCACCCCACCCTGCACCACCAGACCCCCATGCACAGTGGGCCATGACCCTAGCTACACCACCCCCATGTCCCTGGCCATGGTGCCCCATAGGCTGGCTCACTCCATGCCACCCCCACCCTCTCTGCTGCCATCACACTGTGGCTGTCTGGCTCTGTGAGTAAGCTGGTCTGCACCTGGCCCAAGCTCACCCAGGGCCACCTTCTGAAGGCCCACAGCCACTCATAGCACCATGGGGCTTGGGCTGCCCAGGCTGCACACTGCTCTACTCTCCATCATATGCTCTCCCAACCCCCACTCCAGCACTCTGCCACACACCTGGTCCAGACTAATTATTCCCTTGCCCTCTGTCACTCTATACCTGCTCTGCAAAGTGGCAAGAACAAAACACATAGTCTGAGTCCGTGTTCCTCTCTCTCAGACCTCTCCCAGGTCAGCCAGCATCTGAGCTCTTTCTCTTCAGACTGTTAAAACCCCAGTTTTTCTCCAACTTGCTGAAAGTTAATTTTAAATCCCTTGATTGGAGACCACCCTTCCCTTCAGGAAGTTAAATTAAAGTTTACAACAACTTTGTTTGTCCCCTTTAACAGGGGACAACAGCTATCAAAAAGCAATTTACTCTTGTGCTTTACATATGCTAAGACTGATATAACTGATCTTCTCTTCTGGGTGTTCAATAACTAAAGTTTAGGGAACATAACTAGAGAGATAACTGGGCTAAACAAACAGCCAATATTTTGGCCCTGGCCCTCCGAGGTCAGTGGAGACCCAAGACATGAGAGAGCCTTTTCTACAAGATCCTACAACTTTGGTGAGTCACCCAATATCCTAAGCAGGGAGGTTGCTAGACCCCAGAGGACAGAGATCAACAAATGTACAGTGTGCCAAAGGAGGGTCACCAAGAGAGAAAAATCTCCCATGCTTTCACAGAAAGCAACATGATCAAGCAAGTCTGTGACCCATCCTAGCAACTGACACTGACAGAGAGGCTTTGTACATGATTCCAAGACTAATGCCTGAAGGAGCTTACCTGACCTTGATAGACAGCAAGAGGTCAATTTGGATTAACACAGGTCTCATTTTAACTTGGTCTTAAACACCCAGCAGAAAAGTATAATAAAAGAGATAAATAAACATTTGTCATCTGTCTATGTGCCCTCCAAAGTAATGCTTATTCACTGTAGAGGACACCTTGACTGGTCTCTCTCTTTCCTAAATAAAAAATAAAAATAAAAATAATGAGACAAGCCATCCTCCAAAATCGGATGGCCTTAGATATCCTGACAGCAGCACAAAGTTATACTTGTACAATTATAAAGTTTAAATGTCATGTGTACATTCCTGATACTTTTGCTAATATCTTGATGACTATTCAAGATATTAAGTGAGAGGTTAATGTCATGTCAGATTCTAAAACTCTCTGGACCTTCTCCTTACCCTCTTTGTGGGAAGCTATTACTGGCTCTTCCTAATAAAAATGTTTTTGGTTATATTCATAGTAGCCTTGATTTTATTGTTTGCCCCATGCTTTCATAGCTGTTTCTTTGACCTTTTCTCCTCCAGACTTAAAGCTATATACCTACTCAAGAAGAGAGCACCTGACATCTATCAATGGCCTTTAGATAGACCCTCTGGAGAGTGTCTCTCACTGCCAATCACAACTAGGACCCCTCCCCAGCCTGAAGCCACCAGAATGGTCATCATCACCTGCCCCCTCATGGCAGTTCGAGATAACTCTTCAGGAGGGGGAATATTAGACAGCTAAGTTAGGTAAAAATAGTATAGGCAGTCAGGTAAGACTGGGTCCTCCAAAAAGTCAAGACAAAAGGTAAAAGCACACCACAACTATGGCCAGAGATGCATCAGTTAGAGGCATCAAGATAACAACAAAAGGACCAGGTCTACATACTTACCAAGGGATGACCTAAACATTTTACTTTTGCAGGCAAGGTCTTATATTCCTGCTTTATATTTGCTGCATTTAGACTCACTTAAAAATGCCATCTGGTGGACTTTGATACTAACTACAGGATAAATTTATAAAATGCTGTAAAATGGGTCTTCTTATTAGATCTAGTTTATACTTAAAAAATACACATAACTATTAATAAATCACAGGAAACCTTCCATCAGTTTAGCCTTTCTCTTCTTTCACGTGCATGTAAAAACTGATGGATATGCCTTTACTGACTTGTAAATCATGGTTGCTAGGTGATGAGTATAAGCTCAATCTGTGAGCTTCAAATTTTAGATTGGACTTTACACAAAATGTAGCCTTGTTTTGTTGCTAAAGGGGTTGCCTAGGTGATTAGATGGATAATACAGATATCTTGGAAGCTTCTTTGCCCTAGAACCCTGGGCAGAATTTCTCTGAGTCATTTATTTTCTTCTATCTCTAGAGGTGATCTTTTTTACAGGGTAAAAAGCGCCCCAACTATTTCCAACTTGCTCATTGATATTTTCTCATTCTCTCAAAAAATTAAAAAGCAGTGCTTTAGATCTCTTGATTATTAGTCTTGCTATCAATGCTTCCTTCTTTAAACACATGACTGTTACAGTTCAAATCAATTATAACTTATGCTGGAGGTCCTCAGGGACCCCCAACTGGCTCCTTCCCAGACCTTCTTGGCTTGGCCACTGAAGACTGAAGATGCCCAAAAGCTTCAGAGGCCCCCTGGAACATCTCATATGCCAAACTCTGGGTAACTCTTACAATGGAGGGTAGGTCCATCCCATTTTTAATTGATATGGGTGCCCACCACTCCACTTTGCCTTCCTTCCCAGATCCAACCTCCTTTGCCCCAATTATGGTTGTGGGGATTGACAATAAAATCTCCAGACCCTTAAGAACTATCCGAATCTGGTACCAATTGGGTCAACACTTTTCCCATACTCATTTTTAGTCATCCCTACCTTTCTTGTTCCCCTTTTAGGGTGAGACATCTTCACAAAATTGTTAGTTATTCTGACCATCCCCGGGACACAATGAGTGCTTATAACCACCCTAATGACTCCTTCCCTGTCCACCACCATGGCTCCCATCATTTCTCCTCATCTCAACCCCAGAGTCCAGGACACTTCCATCCTATCCCTGGCTTCATTCCAACAACTGTTTAGCATCCTTCTTAAGCTTACCCATTCCTACCCTGCCCAATGACAATATCCCATCCCTGACCCATCTTTATGGGGACTACAACCTATTATTTCTCACCTATTGTGACATGGTCTCTGAATCCCCCATCAACTCCTCTTACAACACTCCCATTCTCCTGTTATAAAAGGCAGATGGTTCTTACAGGCTGGTACAAGACCTCCACACTATCAACCAGATTGTCCTTCCCATACACCCTGTGGTGCCTAACCCCTACACACTTTTGTCTTCCATCCCTCCATCTACCACTCATTGCTCTGTCTTAGATTTAAAAGATATCTTTTTCACTATTCCCCAGCACCCCTCCTCACAGCTTCTCTTTGCCATTACCTGGACAGACCCTGACCCTCATCAGTCCCAACAGCTGAACTGGACTGTTTTGCCACAGGGTTTCTGGGACAGCCCCCACTACTTTAGTCAGGCCCTTGCCCATGACTTGCTCTCCTTTCACCTCTCTTCCTCTCATCTCATACAGTATGTAGATGACCTCCTGCTCTGCAGCCCCTCATATGAATTGTCCCATAGAGACACCCTCTTATTATTACAACATCTAGACTCAAAGGGATACCATGTAGCTCCCACTAAGGCTCAAATCTCTTCCCCATTCATCACCTATTTGGGAATCATTCCCCACAAACTTACCTGAGCCTTACCTCTGGACGGCATCCACTGGATCTCCCACATTCCAACCCTCACCCTCAAACAACAACTCCTCTTCTTTCTCAGTGTAATAGGACACTACTGCCTCTGGGTTCCCAGCTTTGCTCTCCTCACTAAACTCCTCCACAAACTCATAAAGGGAGATCCCACTGAGCCTTCAGATCACAAGACTTTTTCTCACTCATTTTTTCAGACCTTAAAAGAGGCCTTGTTACTCTTAGAAACACTCAAAATCACAAGACATGCCCCACTCACACTCTACTCATCCCATAATCTTCAGGGACTCATCTTTCTCCTACCTCTCACACTTTATCCCCACCCCTCTCCTGCCTTTCCACCCTTCTGCCTATTGCAGCGGAGAGGATCACCCTACTTTCCATGCCATTTAAACCCGGTGCTTGTCATGGAAATACCCTCTGGGAAGAACAGTTTTACCTTCGTGTTTGGCTAACTGTGGGGACACCTGCCCTGGCCACTCATCTACATTCATTTATGGCCCTGAGTCCTAGCTGGAGACATCCATTGTGGACCTTGTTGCCACTCTCATTTTGACATCCTGGGCATGACAATTACTTCTCTGTGCTTTCCATGGGAAACCTTCCTTTTTCTCTTCCCCCATCCTTCCCTCTAGCCTGTCTCCTCAAAAAACCTAAAACCTCTCTGTCCCTCTCCTGATCTTCTGAGATACCCCATGTCCAGGCATTCTTTACACTCCATAACCTTCCTAATCTGTGCTCCCCCTATGACTCCTCTCAAATCCTTCTTCTTTCCCTCCTGTCTGCACTCCCTCCACCCAATGCCAACTTCTCCCTGATCCAACTGACCCCACACCCCCCAGGCAGGCCCCTGCTGAGCCTCCAGCCACAGCCACCACAGCCACTTCTCCCCTTACCCCAGAGCCTCCTGCTGATCGGACACCACCTCCTAACTCTAACCCTCCTTTTCTGAAACATCAAGAGTGATGTTTTTCTCCATCTCAGGACTGGCAAATTTATTTCATCCACATGCTGCAGGTGAAAAGTTAAGATATCTCCTGTTCTGGGTGAATAGTTTACTGGATGGATAGAGACCTTTCCCACTGGCTCAGAAAAGATCTCCACCATTGTTAACTCCCTCATAGCCAATATTATCTCCTGGTTTGGCCTCCCTACCTCCATTTAATCAGACAGTGGCCCAGCTTTCATTAGTCAAATTACGCAGGAAATGTCCAAGTTGCTTGGTGTCCAATAAAACCACACTGCCTACCGGCTTCAACCACCCAAAATGGTAGAGAGTGAGTCTCACCTCACTAAGCTCATGCTCCAGCTCCATAAAGACTGGATTTCCCTGCTCCCAATCACTCTCCCTCACATCCAAACCACCCCCCCAGGAACCTAAGAAATACAGTCCATTTGAGCTTTTAAATGGCTGCATATTTCTGCTTGGGCCAAACCTCAGCTCAGAGGCCAGTCCCTTCAGAGACTATCTCCCAGTTCTACAACAAGCCTGAAAAGAGATATGACATGCTACTAACCTTCTCCTGCCTTCTCCCCAATGCCCAGCCTTATAAGGATAGCCTGACTAACAAATCTGTCATAATTAAAGATTTAAACCCCTGGACCCTACTGCCTCAGTAGACAGGACCCTTCCTGGTCATCTATAGCACCCTGATGGCTATTTGCCTACAAGATCCTGCCCAGTGGGTTCATCACTCCCAAAAAAAACTGTCTTGCTGGTTGCTCACCTGATCCCTCCTTGTAGAAATCACAAGTAATCTCCCCTACTGCCCTCAAGTTGACTCAAATTCCAGAAGATACCTGAATGCCTTGCCTCTGCCTATCCTGCTGCTTCACCCACTTCCTTCATTTGGTCCACCTTGCCCTTTCTTGGTTCCACCCTCAGGCCCCCCACCTTTGAGTCATTCCTTACATTGATAAAAGATCTCCTTTTTCAGGACACCCTGTGTGACTTTTCCCCAGAGGGGTCAAATTATCCTCCTCTCTGCAGTGTCTTGTCCAGCTAGCCCTCCTGTTCCTTTTGCCATGCCCCATGGTTGCATCCCTGCCACTTCTCCTGATGGTCCCTGATCATCTGTACAGGATCCTGCAGTTAACTCACTCCCTGCTAAACTGGTCCAATCCTTCCTTAGCCAAGATTACTGGCTCTATATCTCTACATCTTCAGCCACCTATATGGTCACTCCAGTCCTTCCCCAGGTCTGGGTCCTTACTAATCTCACATACCATCCCCATATATCCCATCCCCCAAGAACTCTCTCTTGGTTAAGGTATCTGCACCACCCACATGTCCCACATTAAGAAGACAGAGAAACAGCTCCCACCTCCCCTATTCTTTTTTCTTCACAACAACAAAAAGACTGGAATATCATGCCCAATGGGTGAGGCTGTTACCAGCAGCCAACGGTGGGAAACCACAGAAGAGGAACAAAGCCATGTCCATCTGCACCGCCCATCCTGAGAAACATGACCAGACTTGCATCCGCCCCTCCTGTTTGGAGAAGCACAACCACATCACCTCTGATCAAGGAGCAAAATCCTCCCCTCCCCTTTAAATCCTTTGTTCTACCCTCACTTCCTGCTGATTCTGCTCTCCAAACAGCCTGCTCCTACAGGAGTGAATAAACAGCCACGTTGACTATACAGAGCTTGCTCAGGTGGTCTCTCTCCCTTGCCTTTAATAACTGGTTGTGTGGATACAATTTCATTTTGGGTACTCATTCAGGAGATGTGAATTTAGGATCTGAGAGACCGAGGCAATCAAATTCATGACCCTGGTTGTTGCAAAACCTTGCTATAGAAGCTTATCCTAGAGGACTCCATTTAGTTTCTGTGTCCATGAGTAGTTTGGCTGATTCACCCTACAAATTCTCTCTCTCTCTCTCTCTCTCTCTTTCTCTTTGCAGTGCAAGGGATTAAACCCAGGGCCTTGTGCGTGTTGGGCAAGTGCTGTGCTATTGAGCTACACCCACAGCTTCCAGATTCCCATTCATAGCATTCTGTTTACAGGGGTGCAAAGATTGGAAGCTCATTCTGGTATTTCAATATGAGTTCATTCTGAGTGCAAACCTGGTTCTTAGGGTTTTACCTGGGGATGCAGCCAAGGGTATTCTAAGCCTCTGTATTGCCAGCTTGGTGGTACATTCTGAGTTTTAGGCTTGTGAGTCTAGATTTTGAAGTCTCAGTCTAAGGGATTCAACTCATTTGGGGGGATTAGCCTTTAGCTGTTATTTTTGGAATCTGGTGTGGGGTCTTCAGTCTGGGTTGTCAGGGACTTCTCTGTGAATTGTTGTCTGGGGGGTTGTTTTGGGGATATATCTTGGGAGATCAGACACTGGGAGCTCAGTCTGAGAGCACAGTGTGGAAGCTCTCTCAAGGGAATCAGTTTAATCTAGGAGCATGTTCTGGCTCTGAGGCATTTAAACTGAGGACTTAGTGTTGGAAGCTAATTCTGCAAACATAAACCTAAGGTTTTGAGAATGGGGGTTCAAGTTGATGGCTTAGTCTGGGGTTCATCTAGGTTTCTCTGTTCCATACAAGAATGAGGACTCACACCAGGCTGAGACCTTGGAAGATTATCTGGAAGCACTCAGGACCTCTCTCTCCCTCCCTCCCTCCCTCCCTTTCTCTCTTTGGTTTTTTTGAGACAGAGTTTTGCTATGTAATCCAGGCTGACTTTGAACTCACTATGTGGTCCAGACTTGCCTGGAACTCACAGTTGTCCTGCCTCAGCCCCCTAAATGCTGGGATTACAGGCATGTGCCACCATGCCCCCTGATTCCAATTTGCAGGTTTATTCTGGAAATGAGAGCTGAGGGTCCCAGACATGAGCTACTCAGTCTGAAGCAATTAACCTCACAGTCTCATGCCTGGGAATATGTGTCAGTGCTGAAAAGCAGATACCAAGATGGGATTAATTGTGCAAGTATTTCATTAGGAGAAATACTAATGAGAGAAAATTGAGATGGTACCATGGAAGGATGGGAGAACTATCAGAATGTGATTGAATGTGATGCAGTCTGACCTAAACTAAGGAAAATTTGGCTCAATTGCTGTGCAGTGCAAAGAAGGTTTAGCAAGGCTATTTTGAGCCAAAGTCACCAAAGTATCCCTGCTGTACTCAGTCATCAGCTGGAAATAGTTCATGTGAAGCATGATCTTAGGCCAAATGAAGGAATGGATGGTATCAGCACAGCAGCTGGGGCTCATGATCAATAACAGTCACTGTAATTTAAGGCCTGTGAGATGTAGTGTCATGGATACCAATAAAAAAGCATAGTGACAAAATCTCTGAGGATTTTACTGAGGGCTCATTCTGGGCATGTTCTTTGGGGCTCAGACATTAGGTTTTCAGTCTGAGGTAAGCTGTTTCAGAACATAAGCTCAGTGATGGGATGAGGTTGTGGCCTTCCTATGTAAGAGGTCCTTCAGGAGCTCAGTCTGGGTTCATTTGCAGGATATGGGTCCTCACACTCCTTCAAGGAGTTCAATTTGGTGCTTGGTTCTATGGTTCTACCAAGAGGTTCATTATGAGGACATAAATTTTAGGGTTTAAACGTTGACTGTTCACTCTTTTTTGTGTGTGTGGTATTGAGTATTGAAACCAGAGCTTTTGGTCTGAGCTACATCCCCAGCCCTTTTTTATATTTATTTTTTACTTTGAGATAGGGTCTTACTAAGTCACTAAATTGCTGAGGTTGGGCTCAAACTGGAAATCCTCCTGCCTCAGCCTCCCAGAGCACTGGAATTACAGGGAGGCTCCATGATATTCAGCTCAGGCTGGGTCATAATCTGAAAATTTTCATTGTCAACCACGCTTTTCAGTCACACTAGCACAGTGGTGGCAAACCTATGGCATGCATGCTACAGCCAGCTCTTTGCTAATCACTGAAATCTCTGAAACATTCACCATCCTTGCACTAGCAGTTCAGTGTGGCAGTTCAATTTGTATTTCAGTCTTGGAGCTCAGTCTGAGGTATTATGCCTGAGGTTGAGTTTGGGCTTAGGTTTTGGGAGTTCAGTCCTAGGCATGGTGACCTGGCCGTCTAAAGACTGAATCTAGCCTAAAAATTCCACTTTAAAGTAGGGCACTTAAGTTGGGATCTATGGACTCATAAAGTATTGTGCATAGAATTTGAGTTGTCTGTATATTTGGATGAGAAAAATAATTTATTTTCACTAACTTCTAATGAATTTACCATTGCTTTCAATAATGAATGTCAGCAACCAATTACAGTGGTATTAGCACTACCTGTGGCTTTATCACCATTAATAGATGTTTTTTACAACAGATTTTAAAAAATATTATTTTACTAGAAATTGTTATATGGTGCTGGAAGTTAAACTCAGGACCAAGCCCATTCTAACCAAGTGCTCTACCACTAAGCTACATCCCCAGCAAAAATATTGTTTAAATTAATCATTACTTTGAAATCAGTGTCATTTAACTTTCTAGTATATCATAGTTTTAATGCATTAATAAAGACACATAGACATTAATATTATAATGTATATTTAGTCATAATTTTAGTTGTAATATTTAGTCATAATTAAGTTAGAAAACAAATTGGAATGGCATTTTCATAATATTTTTATAACTATAATTTTGTGTATGTATGTATGTATTTATATATTTATTTTAAATGAGGTCTTGTTGCGCTCTCCAGGCTGGAATTGAACTCCTGGGCTCGAGTATTACTGAGTGAAGCCTATTTTGCTGGCTGTGCAGTTTGGCAGTAATTGATGATGAGTTCTGCAAAAGAAAGTTTATTTGGGAGGGGCAATATGTGTGAATAGAGGAGTGTCAAAGAGACTCAGAGAAGATCAAGTATAAACACAGGTAATTGGAAGAAGGGGAAGGATATATACTCTGATACAAAAAAATCAGTTTTCAAGAAGAGACTTGTAAATTAAACAAATTATATGCATAAGAGTTTAAAAGAGGGGAAGTGGTCTGGCAGGACTGGCCCACAGAGCCTCTGCCTTCACCCAGCATGGAAATAGCCATTTTGAGACTTCCCAAATAGCTGGATGGTCCCTAGCAGTGTGGCAGTGTCTAGCCTCACAAAATAGACTTGGGGTATACTGGCCCCTTCATCTCAGTGTCCCCTCTCCAAACACAGAGGAGGCTGCAGCCTGGCAGCATATTTGCTGGCACACACCAGGGGCAAGTGGTCAGTGACAGGAGTGGCTCCCTCCCCACCCACCCATTTTCAAACTTTGAGAAGATAAACAAGTGATCATTGCCTATGTTGGGAGTCCTCAATATTGGACCCTAGGTATACCTGAGTCACTGCCAGGAGCCTGTAGTTTATCCCACACCAACTGGGACATTCACCTGGCACACAGAGTTAACACTGGGCCAGGTTGAGTTCATACTCAGCATTCTTAGCTCACTTGAGCCTACACCCAGCTCTCACTGCCCTGCTCCAATCCTAGACCTCCCAAGATTCTGTCTGACATCTAGGACCAGACCCAGGGCAACCTGGGTTTACACAGGGTATTCCAAGCCCATGTGAATCTCTTCCTGTTACATGTGGATTGTGGCATTATCCTTTAAGCGCCAGGTTCACTGCATCCACTCTGCATGCATTGGAGTCTCCACCCTGCATTCTGCCAGAGTCTTGGGCAGTCCCTGCCTAACACAATAGGCTAGTCCTTTTCCTAGTTAAGCAGCAAGGGTTAAATGTCTGCCTGTTTTGCCTGGTATTCCAGATTCCTGGGAGACACTACCTAGAGCCCTGCAGCCTCACTGGGACTGCAGGAATCTCCCCATGTTAGTTTTTAGCAGATCTGTATCTCCTCTAGGCATTCCAAGTTGACATGAGCCTCTGCCTTGTGTCGGGAGCCTGTTCAAGGACACTGGAATATACATTGGATAAACAGTGTTGGTCCCCAATCAGCAGGAATCCACAACAGGAGCCTCAGGACCAAGGCCCCACACCTTCCCTGGTCCAATGCCCCAGCTTGAATAGCTGACAGAAATAGAGGATTATGGAGAGAGGTGACCTTAAACAGAGTAACCTCCATACAAACACAAAGACTAAAGAGGGGCAAAAAGGAATATGACTTGTAATGTTAGACTATTGGCCCTGGAAGAAAATACTCTTCTGGAAATGCATAGGAATCTCCTCCTCCTCCTCCTCTTTCTCCTTCTTCCTCTCCTTCTTTCTCTCCTTCTTCCCCATTAATTTAACTCAATTTTTTGGTCCTTTATTGCTATGTCTTTTATTTATTTATTTATTTTTCTTTGGCCAAAGGTAGGAGATTTACCAACCATTTTCTTGTCCCCAATTTCTTCTTTCTTTCTTCTTCTTTTTTTTTTTTCTTTTTGCATTCATCATGGAGCAGGTCTGGAAAGCATTCACTTGGGCAAGATTTTATATTTCATTTTCTGTTAATTAATTTTACTGATACATTTTAGATATAGATAATGATAAAATTAATCATAGGGAATTTGTACCTGTACATGATATATCTTGATTCTTCTTTTCTTCCCCATTCCCCTACCCTCCCTTCAACACCACTTCCCTCCTTAATTACAAAAGTTTCTTTCCATTTTTCCTTTTATACTTTTTTACTTTTCTCTTCCTTTCCCCCTCCCTAGTTCCTCTTCACATTTGAACATTTTCTTCATATTTCAAAATATCAATTATAAATTTTGGTCCTTATTTACACTTTTGTTTTTCTCACACTAGAGAAACCATGTGGTATGTAAATATGTATCTGATTTCTTTCACTTAAGAGTATGGTCTCAAGGTGCATCCATTTACCTAGAAATGTCTCAAGTTTATCCTTCTTTATGGCAGAGTAGTACCCCATAGAATAAAAAAAATCTTTATCCATTCATCTGTTGATGGGAATTTGGGCTGTTTCAAAGTTTTACCTATTATAAACTGTGGCTACAAACATGCGTGCATATATATTCCTGTGGTATGATGTTTTTAATTCTTTTGTGAAGATATCCAGAAGAGGAGTAGTTGGGTCAAATGGAACCTCTAATCCTAGTTTCTTGAGGAATCTCCACACTGATTTCCACAGTGGTTGCCCCAGTCTACACTCCCACCAACAGTGGAGAATGGTTCTTTTTTCCCCACAGCCCCACTAGCATTTGTTATTGGTTGATTTCTTGATGATAGCCATTCTTTCTGGAGTAAGATGGAATCTCCATGTTGTTTTAATTTGCATCTCTCAAATGATTAATGATGTTGAACATTTAGTCATATATTTATTTGCCATTTCTACTTCTTCATCTGAGAAATGTCTATTCATTTCAGATGTTCATTTTTGGATTGGGTCTTTAAATCTGGTGGGTCTGATTTTTTTTTTTGAGTTTTTTTTATATATTCTCGATAGTAGTCCTTTGTCTGAGGAAAAAAAATAGCAAAATGTTTTCCACAATGTGGGTTGTCTCTTCACTCTGTTGGTGGTTTCTTTTGTTGTGTAAAAGTTTTTTAATAAAATAGTATCTCAGTTCTTGATTTTTTATGATATTTCCTGTGCAATTGGGTTTTTGTTCATAAAGTATTTGCCTAAACCTATGTCTTCAAGAATGCTACCTATCTATCTTCCAGCAGATTTAGTGTTTCTGAATTAATATTTAGATCTTGGTCCATTTCAATTATAGTTTAGTGAAAGATGAGAGATATGGGTTTAGTTTTAGTCTTTGGCATGTGGAAAGCCAGTTTTTCCATAATCGTTTATTAAAGAGGCTATCTTTCATCCAGTGAAGGTGTTTAGCTCCTTTATCAAAGCAAAGATAGCTGAGTGTGTTTGGAATTCTTTCTAAATGTGCTAGTCTGTTTCGTTGATCCTCATATCTTTTTTTTTGCCAGTACCATGCTGTTTTTATCACTGTAGCTTTGTAGTATATTTTGAAATCAGAGCTTGTGATGGCCCCTCCCATGCCTTTGTTACCTGGAATTTCTTTTAGTATTCTAGGTCTCTACTGGTTACAAATGAATTTTAAGTTGTTTTCTTTAATTCTGTGAGGTATACAATTGGTATTTTGATAGGGATTGCATTAATCTGTATAACAATTTTGGGAGTATGGCTCTTGTTACTACATTCATTCTTTCTACCAAGAACAAGGGATATATTTCAATTTCAGATATCTTCAATCTCCTTTTTCAGAGTAACCAAGAACAATCTTTAATGAAATTGAAAGGGAAGCAATTCTTCCAAATGAATTCCTGGAAGCAAGCATTATCCTGATACCAAAACCAGAGGAGGATACAACCAAAAGAGTTGTTGTCTTGTTCCTGATTTTACAGTGAAAGCTTTCAGTTTTTGACTATTTAGTATAATGTTGGCTGTTGATTTACCATAGATGGCTTGTATCAGATTGAGATAAAGACCATCTATTCTATTTTTCTGTAGGGTCTTTATCATGAATGGGTGTTGGACTTTGCAAATGCTATTTCTGTATCTACGAGATGATCATGTGGTTTTTGTCCTTAGTTCTGTTTATATGGTGTATTATATTTATTGATTTGGACATGTTGAACCATCACTGCATCCCTGGGATGAATCCTACTTGAGCGTGTTGTATAATCTTGATGATTTGATGTACTCTGTTTGCCAGGATCTTACTGTGTCTATGTTCATTAGGGAGATTGGCCTGTAACTCCCTAATGATTGGTCGTATCCTTCTCTGTTTTTGGTATTAGGGTAATGCTTGCTTCCAGGAATTTGTTTGGAAGAGTTGCTTTCCTTTCAATTTCATTAAAGATTTTTCTTAGTTACTTCTCTCATTGCTGAGACAAAATACCTGA
This sequence comes from Erethizon dorsatum, assembly GCA_028451465.1. Lineage (NCBI taxonomy): Eukaryota > Metazoa > Chordata > Mammalia > Rodentia > Erethizontidae > Erethizon > Erethizon dorsatum. Next base: position 46,020,183 of record CM051842.1, read on the forward strand.
CACCCATGTTAAAGGAGGAAAGGTTCATTTAGCTCACAGTTTGCAGAAGTTTCAGTTCTTAGTCAGCTGGCTCCAGGGAAGGGTGGCATGGCTAAGGAGGATCATAGAGGAGAAACAGTTCATAGCAGGCAGAAGACAGCAAAAGCAACAGGCAAGGGGAGGGGACAAGCATCATTTTGTCCCTTATATTGTATCCAGTCTATCAGGATTTTGGCAGTGCCAATACAATTAGTGGACTGATTTAGTAATGACCCACCCTTCATTTTAACACCCTTAATCCTAGCATTGCACCATGTATCAATCACATACTCTAGATTCAGCCACATCTGAAAAAGCCCCACCTATGGATGCATGAAGCTCTGAGGGGACATATAGACACAAACCATAACAGAGTATGAGGAGCAGTGGCATTAGAACTCCAAATTTCTTGTACAATTTAGTAGTGAATCTGTCAGGACCTGGCTTTAGTTTGTTGGTAGGTTTTTAAATATATTTTATATTTCATTGACTGATAATGGTTTATTTAGAATTTTTATATCTTCTTGATGCAGCTTTGGTAATTCATAGGTATCTAGGAATCTGTCCATTTCTTTTGTGTTTCCTGTCTTATTAGAATAAAGGTTCCCAAAGCAGGTAATGATGATCATCTGTATTTCTGCAGGATCTGTTGTGATTTCAACCTTTTCATTCCTAATTGTATGGATTTGAGTCTTTTCTTTCCTTTTATTGATAAGGTTGAGTAAGGGTTTGTCAATTTTATTTATTCTTTCAAAGAACCAACTGTTCAATTCATTGATTCTTTGTATCACTTTTTTAGCCTCAATTGCATTAATTGTGGCTCTAATCTTTGTAATTTTCTCCCTTGTATGAGCTCTGGGCTTGACTTGCTCCTCTTGTTCTAAACACATGATGCTCAACATTAGGTTGTTTATTTGACCTCATTTTGTTTTTCTGATGTGGGAATTTACTGCTGTAAATTTCCCTCCTAGGACTGCTTTCATGGCATCCCATAGGTTTTGGCATGTTGTATTTGCATTATCATTTAATTGCAGAAACTGTCTGATTTCTTCTTTTTTTTTAAATTTATTTATTTATTTATTTTTAAATACAACAAGTGAACATTCTCCTGTATTAACAAACTCAAGAATTAGAGAATGTAGAAATAATTTTTGGAGAAAAACATTACTCAGTATAAGATTAAGCCATGTAAAACCTAGGTAAAAATAGAAGATTAAGGAATGGAATAGTCACAGTGAAATTGCATTTTCATACTAGGGAGACAATATGATATTTACAAATGTGCATCCGGTTTATTTCACTTGCGAGTATTTTCTCGAGTTGTATCCATTTACCTATAAAAGTCTCCAGTTTATCTTTCTTTATGGCTGAGTAGTACTCCATTGCATAAAAGTACCACATCTTTTTTATCCATTCCTCAGTTAATGGGCATTTGGGTTGTTTCCACGATCTAGCTATTACAAATTGAGTTGATATAAACATGGCTGCACATATATCGCTGTGGTACGATGTTTTTAATTCTTCTGGGAAGATACCCAAGAGGGGAATAGTTGCATCAAATGAGACCTAAAATCCTAGTTTTTTTGAGAAATGTCCACACTGATTTCCACAGTGGTTGCACCAGTTGACACTCCCACCAACAGTGGAGAAGGGTTCCTTTTTCCCCACAGCCCCTCCAGCATTTCTTATTAGTTGATTTCTTGATAACAGCCATTCTTTGTGGGGTGAGATGGTATCTCAGTGTTGTTTTCATTTGCATCTCTTGAATGACTAGTGATGTTGAACATTTTTTCATATATTTATTTGCCATTTGTATTTCTTCATCTGAGAAATGTGTATTCATCTCAGATGCCCATTTTTTGATTGGGTCTTTACTTTGGGAGGTCTGATTTTTTTGAGTTCTTTGTATGTTCTCGATAGTAATGCTTTGTCTGAGGAACAGCTGGCAAACAGTTTTTCCCATGTTGTGGGTTGTCTCTTCACTCTGATGGTGGTTTCTCTTGCTGTGCAAAAGCTTTTTAATAAGATGAGATCCCAGTTGTTGATTCTTTGTGATACTTCCTTCACCATTGGGGTTTTATTCAAAAAGTCTTTGCCTACACCAATGTCTTTAAGAGTTTTACCCATTCTATTTTCCAGGAGATCTAATATTTCTGTTTTCATATTTAGATCTTTGATCCATTTTGAATTTAGTTTAGTGCATGGTCAAAGATATGGATCTAATTTTAATCTTTGGCATGTGTAGAGCCAATTTTTCCAGCACCATTTATTAAAGAGGCTATCTTTCTTCCAGTGAATGTGTTTGGCTCCTTTGTCAAAGATAAGGTGGCTTAGTATGTCTGGAGTTGTTTCTGCATCTTCTAATTGGTTCCATTGATCTTCGGGTCTGGTTTTTTGCCAATACCACACTGTTTTTATCACAGTAGCTTTATAGTATAATTTCAAATCAGGGATTGTGATGTCCCCTGCCTTGCTTTTGTTGCCCAGAATTGCCTTCGCTATTCTAGATCTATTCTGGTTCCAGATGAATTTTAGGATTGTTTTCTCTACTTCTGTGAGATACGTTGTTGGAATTTTGATCAGAATTGCATTAAATTTGTATAACAATTTTGGAAGTATGGCCATTTTCACCATTTTGGTTCTTCAGACCCAAGAGCAAGGGATATCTTTCCATTCTCTGATATCCTCTTCAATGTCCTTTTTTAGAGTACTGTACTTTTCAGTGTAGAGGTCTTTTACCTCCTTTGTGAGATCGATTCCTACCTATTTCATTTTTTTGGATGTTATTGTGAAAGATGTTGTTTCCCTAATCTCTTTCAGTGAGTTTGTTATTCGTGTACAGGAAAGCTATTGATTTTTGAGTGTTGACTTTGTATCCAGCTACACTACTGAATTTGGTTATTAAATCTAGCAATTTTTTAGTGGAGATTTTGGGGTCTTCTATGTAGAGTATTGTGTCGTATGCAAATAATGATAATTTAACTTCTTCCTTTCCAATCATTACTCTTTTTACTTCTTTCTCTTGTCTAATTGCTCTGGCTAAAGTCTCCAGGACTATGTTGAATAAGAGTGGGGACAGTGGACATCCTTGTCTTCTTCCTGATTTTAGAGAAAAGGCTTTCCATTTTTGTCCATTTAGTATAATATTGGTTGTTGGTTTGTCATAGATAGCTTTTATCAGATTGAGATAAAGACCCTCTATTCCAATTTTCTGTAGGGTTTTTATCATGAATGGGTGCTGGACTTTGTCAAAAGCTTTTTCTGCATCTTTTGATATGATCCTATGATTTTTGTGCTTGGTTCTGTCAATATGGTGTATTACATTTATTGATCTATGTATGTTGAACCATCCCTGTATCCCTGGGATGAATCCAACTTGGTCGTGGTGTATAATCTTCTTGATGATTTGCTGGATTCTGTTTGTCAGTATCTTATTGAGGATTTTTGCATCTATGTTCATTAGGGAGATTGGTCTGTAGTTTTCTTTCTTAGTTGTGTCCTTCTCTGGTTTTGGTATCAGGGTAATGCTTGCTTCCAGGAATGAATTTGGGAGTATTGCTTCCCTTTCAATTTCATTAAAGAGTTTGAGAAGTAGTGGGGTTAGGTCTTCTCTAAATTTCTTGTACAATTCAGCAGTGAATCCATCAGGGGCTTTTCTGTGTTGGGTGGTTTCTAATTACATCTTCGATTTCATTGATTGTTATTGGTTTATTTAGGATTTTTATATCTTCTTGGTTGAGCTTTGGTAATTCATATGTATCTAGGAATCTATCCATTTCTTCTGCATTGTTCATCTTATTAGAATACAAGTTTTTAAAGTAGGTATAGATGATCTGCTGGATTTCTGCAGGGTCCATTGTGATATCACCCTTTTCATTCTTAATTGCATGGATTTGAGTACTTTCTTTCCTTTTTCTGATAAGGTTGGATAAGGGTTTGTCAATTTTATCTAATCTTTCAAAGAACCAACTCTTTGATTCATTGATTCTCTGTATTGCATTTTTAGTCTCCAATATGTTAATTTCTGCTCTGATCTTTATAATTTCCTCCCTTGTATGAGCTTTTGGCTTAGCCTGCTCTTCTTTTTCTAGAAGTTAGAGGTTCACCATTAGGTTGTTTAATTTTGCTTGCTCTGTTTTCCTGATATAGGTATTTAATGCTATAAATTTCCCTCTTCAACTGCTTTCATTGTATCCCATAAATTCCGGTATGTTGTACTGTCATTATCATTCAGTTGCAGAAACTGTCTAGTTTCTTCTTTAATTTCATCTGTGACCAATTGGTTGTTCAGTCGGGTGCTATTTAATTTCCATGTGTTTAGGAAGTCCTTGTGGTTTCTTTTGCCATTGATTTCCAAGTTCATTGCACTATGGTCTGATAATATACATGGGATAATTTCAATTCCTTTGCATTTCCTTAAGCAGGTTCTATGAGCTAGTATGTGGTCTATTTTGGAGAACATCCCACGGCAGCTGAGAAGTATGTGTATTCTGATGTTGTGGGGTGGAACACTCTGTAGACATCTAGGAAGTCCATTTGTTCCAAAGTTTGGTTCAGTTCTAATATTTCATTGTTGATTTTTTGTCTAGTTGATCTCTCCTTTTGTGTCAGTGGAGTATTGAGATCCCCCAATACAACTGTATTAGTGCTTATTTGATTTTTCATGTCCATTAATATTTGTTTTATATACTTGGGTGAACTGATATTCGTTGCATATATATTTATGATTGTTATCTCTTCCTCTTGTATTGCTCCCTTTACAAGAATGTGGTGACCTTCTTTATCTCTCTGAATCATTCTTTGCTTGAAATTCACTTTGTCTGCAGAAAGAATAGCTACCCCTGCTTTTTTCTGGGTTCCTGTCACATGGAGTATTGTTTTCCATCCTTTGACTTTTAGTATATGAATTTCTTTTTGAATTAACTGTGTTTCTTGTATACAGCATATTGTTGGATCTTGCTTCTTGTTTTTTTTTTTTTTTTTTTTTTTTTTTTTTTTTTGTGGGTACCGGGGGTCAGCTTCAGGACCTTGTGTGCGGGCAGGCGCCCATGCCGCTGAGCGATATCACCAGCCCCTTTTTCATATGTGGGTTCCGGGAGTTGGACTAGGGCCCTCATGCTTGCCGGGCAGGCGCTTAAGCCGCTGAGCCATCTCACCGGCCCATCCCTTGCTATTTTTAAGAATCCTTTCTTTTCATGATCACTAATTGCAATCCTGTGTTGTATATCTGAGATCCTGTCCTCACATTGGCTTAATCTGCTACAAATACTTTCAATGGAATTTTTGTTCTCCTGGATATCTGCTTGAATCTGCTTTATGGATTCCATTTCTTTCCTATGCCGAGCATTCATGGCTTCCATCATTTTCTTAAGCTCATCTATTTTTTGTCTGTGTCTGCTCTAACGTCCTTAAGCATGGTCTTCATTGCGGACATTATCTCCGCATTTATCTGAGAAATTATTTCTGATTTAAATTTTTCCAGAGCCTCATTCAACTGCTTTGTTGTTACCACTTCAGAGATGTCAGGTGGGTGGCTTTCGGTTTGTCCCACCTCATTGCCCCCTGGGTTTGCCTTTGGAGAACTGGATGTGTGGGGTTGTATCTTGTTTAAGTGTCGTCTCATTTTCTTTTCTTTCTTTAGTTTAATTCCTGGGTTGCTGTTTGTAAATTGCCTATGGTAGGTTGCTTTATTGCTAGTATTTCAAACTCTTAGGAGATGACTACTTCTCTGAGGTATCTTCTGGGTGTAGCTTATTTTTGGGTTTTGAGCCTGCTGCAAGATCCTACCTCTTCAGTTTGTTGGAGATAAGAAGTTGTTGCCTGTCTGGCCCAGTCCTTGGTTCTTTGGTACTGTGCCACAGTATTTTCTGTGATCCTTAGACAATCTCAGTCCTAGAATACCAGGAAGAAAAGCACCAGTGCGTGTGTCCTTCACAGCCAGTGCTTCTCTGTACTGCTGTGTCTTGCCTTCCTCCACAGAGGTCCCCATTGGAGCCATGAATGGAGTGGCAGCCACCCTGATTTTCAAGTTCAGCTGCTGCCCCCCTCACAATTGCACCCAGCTAGTCTCTCTCTCTCGCGGGACAGCTTGGTGTCCACACTCACCACCAGTCAGTTTGTCCTTCACTGGCTGGTGAGGTCCCTGCTGGAGCTGTGGATGGAGTGGCAGCCACCCTGAATTTCAAGTTCAGCTGCTGCCCCCCCACAATGGTGCCCAGCTAGTCATTCTCTCACACAGGATGGCTGGGTGTCTGCACTCACCGCCAGTCAGTGTGTCCTTCATGGCCCCTGTTTCTCTGCACTGCTGCTTCTCGCGTTCCTCCGCGGAGGCCCCCAGGGGTGCCAGCAGTCACTGAGTGTCCGCAGATTCGAACTGCTTCTGTCACATCAGGATTCCTGACACAGGGAATAGGCACTGGTGGCCACCTCCTTCTTTGTTGTAGTTTCTCTGTTCACTTTCTCCGTGGGCCCGAAACTGCTCTTCAGAGCTTTTCTGGGTCCAGGGGAGCCACTTCCCTCTTTCTTGTCCTCCTCCAGTCACTATATTCCAGTGTTCTAACGGTGACTTTTGGAGAGGTTCACTTCCTGCTTCTTACAGATCCACCATCTTTTTCCAGAAGTCTATTGTTACTATTTTTTAAGATGTTTTTACTCAACCAGTGTAGGAACTTCAGTTTTTTTTTTTTTAATACATTTTATAAAACAAGGGCTTCGTTAGGGTAAACATCTATCATCTGTAACAAAAAAAGGAGGAGGGAGTTAAGAGAGGTTGGGAGAGCTATCAGATTGCCTGATTTCTTCTTTATTTTATTTTTATTTATTTGTTTTTGTGGGTAGTGGGGGTCAAACTCAGGACCTCACACGCCAGCAGGTGCCCATGTCACTGAGTGATATCTCCAGGACTTTTTCATATGTGGGTACCGGGAGTGGAACTCAGGACCTCGTGCTTGCCAGGCAGGTGCTTATGCTGCTGAGCTCTCTCACTGGCCCTCTTCTTTAATTTCATCTGTGACCCACTGGTTGTTCAGGAGGGTGTTATTTAATTGTTATGTTTTTATGCTTTTTTTGTGATTTCTTTTACCATTGATTTTCAATTTCATTGCACTATTGTCTGATAATATGCATGGGATAATTTTAATTCCTTTGCATTCACTAAAGTATCTTCAATGAGCTAGTATGCTGTGTATTTTGGAGAACCTCCTGTGTGCAGCTGAGAAGAATATGCATTCTGATGTTGTGGGGTGGAACACTTTGTAGACATCTACTAAGTCCATTTGTTCAAAAATTTAGTTTAGTTGTGATGTTTGTTGACTTTTTTCTAGTTGATATGTCTGTTTGTGACAGTGGGGTATTGAAGTCCCCCATTACAGTTGTGTTAGTGTTTACTTGATTTTTCATGTCCATTGATATTTGTTTTATATAGTTTGGCATGCTGGTATTTGGTATATATATTTATGATTTGCCATGACCTACATGGCCAGTGTGATCCTGAGAGGGGGCAACAAGAGATTAGGAAGAAAGAAGACACATAAAGAAAAGCTGGGACTGGGTGGGACTTGACCTCTCTGATGGAGAGGCAGTGACAATGTCTCAGTCCCAGCATCTTCATTTATACAAAGTAAAAAAAAAAAAAAGGAAAAAGCACATGACATGATCCAGAGTGCAAGGTCTCAGCATTTGCTGAGAACACTGAAAGCAAAACATTCTCAAAGCTATGTGTACTATAGTTAACAAGGAAGAACACCAAGGCCAGACACCTGTTGATATGTAACTGAGCTAGAGGTCAACTTGTTTACACAGTCTGCGTCTGGCATTCCATGTCCTTGGGACTGGCTTTGTTCTAGTCTCAAGAAATTCACCAACCTCAGGCTCAGCCGTGGTTCAACCACTCCCAATGATTGTTAATGCTTCCTCTTGTTCTCTTAAGAATGATGATCAGTCTTGGCTTGAAATCCACGTTGTGTGCAAATAGAATAGCTACCCTTGCTTTTTTTATTGGTTTCTGTTACATGGAGTATTGTTTTCCATCCTTTGACTTTCAGTCTATGAATTTCTTTTGAGTAAAATGTGTTTCTTCTATGTATCATATTGTTGGATCTTGTTTCTCGATGCATTCTGCCAGTCTGGTTCTTTTGATTTGTGAATAGAGACCATTTACATTGATGGCTATAACTAATATGTATTGACTTATCCTTGTCATGTTATTTTCCTGTTGGTTCCCTTTATTTTCCTTCTATTTAATTTCTTGTCTTGGCTGGTGGATGCATTCTGTTGTGGTTTATGTAGTTATAGTCCTTGTTATCTCTTTCTAGAATGTCCTTCAGAACATTCTGTAGAGCTGGTTTTGTGGTAATGAATTTCTTCATGTGTTCTTTGTCATGGAAGTATCTTATTTCTCCATGAATTTTGAAAGATAGTTTTGCGGGGTACATCAATCTGGGTTGGAGTTTGTTTTCTTTTAGTGCTTGAAATACGTCACTCTGAGCTGTTCTTGATTTAAGGGTATGTGTTGAGAAGTCTGCTGTAATTTTGATGGGCTTTCTTTTATACATGATTTGTCTCTTTTCCCTAACAGCTTTAATATTCTATTCTTGTGTTGAATTTCTGGAATCATGACTATTATATGTCTTGGTGTAGATTTTTTTTATCATGGCTTATTAAATTTCTATATGCCTCACTTATCTGTATGTGAAATTCTTTTTCCATGCTTGGGAAGCTTTCTGCCATTTCTTCTGTGAGCAATTTTTAAATTTCATTTGTGCTATCTCTTCCTTTTTTATTGCCTGGGATCAATCATTTTTAATTTTTATTTAATTATTTTTTTTTTGAGGCAGAGTATTGCTATGTATTTCAGCCAGGCCTTGAATTTACTTTGTGGCCCAGGTTGGTCTTGTACTCATAGCAATCCTCATGCCTCAAGCCTCCTAATTGCTGGGATTACAGGCATGCACCACCATGCCCAGCTTGCCTGGGATCAATTGAATGTTATATTCTTTGCATCATCTAGTAGCTGTTGGATTGATTTTTCATGGTCTCTTGCTATTTTTAGGAAATCTTTCATTTGATGATCACTAACTGCAATCCTGTCTTCTAAATCTGATATTCTGTCCTCACATTTGTTCATTCTGCTGCATATGATTCAATAGAACTTTAATTTCCTGGATATCTGTTTGAATCTGTTTTACCGATTCCATTTTTTTCCTATTTTGGACATTCATGATTTCCATCATTTTCCTAAGCTCCTCTACTTTTTTTTTATCTGTATCTTCTCTAGATTCACTAATCATGCCCTTCATTATGGCCATTATCTCTTAAGTTATGTGAGAAATTATTTCTGATCTGATTTTTTCTAGAGTCTCCTTCATTTGCTTTGTTAATTCTGCTCTTACCACTTCAAAGAGTCCAGGTGGGTGGCTTTCAATTTGTTCCACCACATTGCCCCCTGGGTTTGCCTTTGGTGAGCTGGAAGTCTGGGGTTCGATCTTGCTACCATGTGTTCTCATTTTCTACTGTTTTTCTTCAGTTTAATTACCACTTTGATGCATGTGAATAGTTTATGTTAGGTTTCTTTATTGCTAGTATTGACAACCCTTAGGGAATGACTACTTCACAGAGATGTCTTCCAGGTGTAGCTGGTCTTAGGGGTTTGATTCTGTTGCAAGATCCTACCTCTTCAATTTATTGGGATGAGAATTTGCTGCCTATTTGGCCTAGCCTCTGATTCTTCATCACTTGCCTATACTTTTATTTATGACCCTCATGCAATCTTAGACTTGGCATACAAGGAAGAATACCTGATTAGAGCAATTATGACACCCTGGCTATGTAGCAGAAAATGCCCCCCCAGCCAGTATACCTCAGTTTGTTAGTTGCCCAGGTAATAGTTCCTGTTCCAGATCTGGTTGCTCCTGTCTCTTAGAAACAGCTCATCACTGTGATGCATAGCTGGTCACTATAATGCACATTATATAGACCAATCCCCAATTGACAAGCCATTCTGCCTCTGTACTTCCTGCCTGCTTATCTCATATAAGCCCTAGACCACCAGAGATCAGGGCCTGATATTTTGGGAGTGATCCCAATCAGTGCCCATTGATGTAAATAAATCTGCCTCCAAATCCTGGGTGTCTTTTCAGTGTTTCTGCTTACTGCTGCAGCTAATGTAGTATAATCAGTAATAACAATGGCATCAAACATACACTAGAAAAAGACAAACTGTGGTAACTATTAATTTGCCAACTTTATCCAGGATTTGTAGTTATATAACCAAATCTAAAACAAACAGAAAATTGTGTACAGTAAATATGCCCTCAATATGGCGATTTTCCCATCAAGGGAGGAAATTTAAAAGGGGTTAGGTGAAAAAATAGAGAAATAAAAGAGAGAAGGATTAGAAGCAAGGTTGGAGGAGAAAGGAAAATTATGCAAGCTTTGGGAACTCGTGAAGAAGACAGGAAGGAAAGAAAGAAAGAAGAAATGGAAACAAGAACAGAACAAAAAAAACTAGAAACAATGTTCTCACTTGTATAGAAACAAGAACAATCAAGAAAAAGAGGAAAAAATAAAAATGATAATTAAAAAATAAAAAAGCAAAGAAAGGTACAAATGTAGAAAAAAGAAATATCCACTTCAGGGCATGTCTCTGCTGTCACTGTTTGACAGAGGGGGCAGACAGAGCCCAGATCCATGTTGATTGATCCCAGTAATTCAGCAGTAGAATTATGGTGGTGGTAAATAATCCCGGCAAACCTGAACATTTAGTTCCACTGAAGTTCAGGCTGCTTCTGATTTCTGGCTGTCAGGCTGGAACCCCAATTTTTTGGCTGCAACACTCTGAGTGACTCCTGCTGGCTTGAACTCAACTACCTGCCAGCTTAGACTTGGCTCTCTGAGCTCCTGTAGACTTGAAGTTGATTGCACCTCACCTGACACTTGGAGCCACAAGATGGAGTTACCACACAGCTGTTCTGAGTTCTGCCTTCCCGTTGACCCCTTTTAAAATGGCTACTGGCCAATTCACCTCTCCTGGTGGGGTGTCTGAACCCAAAAGCTCACCAGCCACTGCAGCACTGCAGACCACTGCATCTACTACTCTGTTCCACTGGTGCATTTGTCTATAGAGGCCTTTGGGTTCCCCAATAGTCATGGTGCCTCTACAGGTTTGAGCTGCCCCTCCCACACAATGAGTCAGGCTCACGGAAAAAGTGCCACTTCCTACCTCCCTCCTCTGTATCGTAGCCCTTCTCTTTGCTCTCCTGTGGGTTCTAATTCTCATTTCAGATCCTTGCTGGGTCCCAGGGACCTCCCTTCCTCCTCCTTCTCTTCCTCATGTTGCTATATTCCAGAATCTGGATTCCAAATATTGGAGAGGCTTTTTCTTTGCTGCTCATCATTCTGCCATCTTTCCAGAAGTTGGCCAAGCTTTCAAAGGAATGGCCAGGTAAGTCTTGTCCCCCATTTTTAAGTATTATTTTGTTGTATTTGTTTGAATAAGCCCTGCTTCTCTCTCTCTCTCTTTCTGTCTCTCTCTCTCTTCTCTTTTTTTTGAGACACAGTCTCACTATGTAGTTCAGGCTGGCCTTGAACTCACTATGTAGCCCAGGCTGGCCTCAAACTCACAGTGATCCTCCTGCCTCAGCCTCCTGAGTGCTGGGATTACAGGCGTGCATCACCACACCCGACTCTTTTCTTTTCTCACTTTCTTTCAACATGTTCCCTTATTTTTTTCTTATTTTCTTTTTCTCTACTTCAATCTCCACTTCCTATTATTTATCCTTTTCCTATTTGTTCTTCTCTAGTATTGGTATCTAGTGCCACTAATTTCCCTTTACACTCTAACAATACTTTTAACATCAATCTTACTGCATTCTTGACATCTTCCATTGCAATATTTTTCATAATCTATTTCTTTTCTCTTTTTTCTTCATGCTTCCATACCTGTACACTTTACCCATATGCACTGGTAGGTAGTTAACTATATCTTACTATGGCTGAATACTCTATTGAGTGGATATTTACTATATATATTTTTCTGATTTGTCTTAGATTTTGTTATATAACTATAAACCTTTTACCTATGGTTAAAGGTGGCAAAGTAATAGTTATTACAGTTTGTAATTTTTCAGCTTGTGTTTGATGCTATTGTTACTACTGATTGTACTGCATTAGCCAAGGTGACATAGCTGTGGTCAATCAATCTTCCTTGTATGCCAATAGCTAGATTGTAGGGGTGCATTAACAATACTACAGTCCAGTACCAAAAAACTGGGTACTAGGTCAAACAGGCTGCAACCTTCATCACTAATAAAGAGAAAAGGCAGGATACTAGATCAGACTCAAAGGCCAAAAGCCAGCTAAGCTTAGAAGACATCACTGAAAAGTAGTGATTACTTAAAGTGGTCTCAATACTAGTAATGAAGCTACCTACCATAAGCTATTTACAAGCATCAACACAGGAAATAAACAAAAAAAGAGAAAATGGGAAAATATGGAAGCAAGATGCATCCCAGAATCCCCAATTCCCCCAAAGCAAATCCAGGGGACTCTGAGGTAAAAGAAATCATGTTTCCAGGATAAGCCTTATTAGTTTGTTAGATTTGCCATAGCTGAATACTACAGATTAGGTGTTTTAAACAACAGTAAGTTATTTTCTCACGGTGCTGAAGGCTTCAGGTCTGAAATGAAGGTGTCAGCAGAGTTGGTTTCTTCTGATTTCCTCTTTGGCATTTTTCTTTTAGTCTTCTTCCTTTGTGTTCACATGGCCATCTCTCCATGCATATACATGCCTGTTTGGTTTCTCTGACCTTTTCATCTCTTCTTTTTAAGGATTCCAATCATATTGGATTACAGCCTACTCATATGAACTCATTTCACCTTAATTACCACTTTAAAGGACCTATGTCCAAATGAAGTCACATTGTGAGGTACAGGGCATTGGCTTCCACACATGAATTTAGAGTGTGGGTGGACACAATGTTGTTCCCCAAAACAACCATTACCACATGTAATTTTAGAACATTTTAAAATGTTATTTCATTTGTATATAATTGTCATACATATTGATCACATTCATTATAGGGAATTTGTACCTGTACATAATATATCTTGGTTTTTCTTTATTTCCCGATTCTGTTCCCTCCCTTCAATCTTTTTTTTCCCTCCCCATTTACAAAAGCTTTGTTTCCATTTCTTCCATTCTCTTGTTTTTTCTTTTCTCTTTCTTCCCTTCCCCCTCCCTTGTTCCCTTTCCCATTTGTTGTTATTGTTTTTCTTTTGAGACAGGGTCTTGCTATGCAGTTCAGGCTGGCCTTGAACTCACTATGTAGCCCTGGCTGGCCTTGACTCATGGAGATCTTCCTGCCTCAGCCTCCCAAGTGCTGGGATTACAGGCATACACCACCAATCACGGCCTTCCCTTCCCATTTCAATATGTTCTTCCTATTTCCCAATATCTATCCTTCATTATGCTCTTTATTTACCCTTTGGGTTACTCACACAAGAGAAACAATGTGATATTTAAACTTGCATGTCCCATTTATTTCATTTATGATTAAGGTGCATCCATTTTACTACAAATGACTCAAGTTTATACTTCTTTATGTCAGAGTAGTACTCCATTGTGTACACATAATCAGTTGAAAGGTAAAATAGGCAAAACTCTTGAAGATATAACTGGAGGCAAGGACTGTCTGAACAGAACCCCAATTGCACAAGAAATAACATCAATAATCAACAAATATGATCATATAAAATTAAAAACCTTCTGTATGGCAAAGGAAACAATGAACAGTGAAGAAACAACTTACAGAATGGGAAAAATTATTTGCCAGCTATTCCTCAGACAGAGGACTAACATTTAGAATATATAAAAAATGCAAAAAAATTAGACCCCCCTAAATGAAAGACTCAATCAAAATATGGGCAAGTGGAATGAGCAGACATCTCTCAAAAGTACAAATGGCTGATGAATACCTGAAAAATGTTCAATATCACTGGCCATTAGAGAAATGCAAATTAAAACAGTACTGAGATTCCATCTTACTCCAGAAAGAATGGCTATCTATCACCAAGACATCAGATAACAAATGCTGCTGAGGCTGCAGGGGAGGGGGAACCACTTCCACATTGTTGGTGGGAATGTAAACTGGTACAATCACTTTGGAAATCAGTATGGCAATACCTCAAAATATTAAAACTAGAAATTTCATTTCCCCAGCTATTCCCCTTCTAGGTATATTCCCAAAAGATTTAAGACATCATGTTATAGTGATACTTGAATATTCATATTTATGATAGCAGAATTTATAATAGTTAAGTCTTGGAAGCTGCCTATATGTTTATTGAAAGATTGATGGATAAATAAAATGTGGTATTTATTCACTTGCTTCTTTTTTAGTTACTTGCCTTTATAACCAATTTCAGAGGTCACATAGCTAAGTAGTACATAGCCATTAGCTTTTGCTATAAAGAATGTCTGCAAGGTATGTGTTATGATGGTAACAGTTACCTAAATGTTTTTTTGGGCTGGTGAGATGGCTCAATGGTGTAAGCACCTGCCTGGCAAGCGCGAGGGCACAAGTTCGACTCCCGGAACCCACATATGAAAAAAGGGCCAGTGATATCGCTCAGCGGCATGGGCGCCTGCTGGTGTGCGAGGTCCTGAGGTCAACCCCCGGTACCTACAAAAAAAAAAGTTTTTTCAAGAACCAGGAAGCCATCTTGTCTATGTCAAACCTCTTGAAAACACTGATCCTTCACTTGGCCTGTGCAAACGACAGATGGGTAATATTTTAAGGTCAAAGAGCAGGCTAAGAGTGTAATACTCTTTTTGTTTAATTTTATGGAAAAAAATAAAACAAAATTTCATAACAAAATATTAGGAGAATAACAATAGTTCATACATGGAGTATTGTTATCTTTAAAGTAGTTAATCAGAGTAGAAGATATGGGCATAAAATATTCTCTAAACAATATTAGCACAAATATTTTTTTCTAATGAACTAAGAGAAACTAGTAGCATAAGTATCTTGTATTTTGTTTTTTTCCTTTAGCCTTCCTTCCTTTCCCCTCTCCCCCATCCTAGTGTCTTTTCCCTTTTGAACAATTTCTTACCATTTCACAATATCTATTCAACATTTGGACCTTATTCACACTTTCAGTTTCTCACACCAGGGAGAAAGTACAATATTTACACATGAGAGTCTGATTTATTTCACTTATGAGTATGGTCTCCAGTTGCATCCATTTACCTGTGAAAGTCTCCAGTTTATCATTCTTTATGGCTGAGTAGTACTCCATTATATAAAAGTACCACATCTTTTTTATCCATTCCTTGGTTGATGGGCATTTGTGTTGTTTCCAAGATTTAGCTATTACGGATTGTGCTGCTAGAAACATGGGTGCACATATATCACTGTGTTATGATATTTTTAATTCTTCTGGGAAGATACCCAGAAGGGGAATAGCTGGGTCGAATAGGACCTCTAATCCTAGTTTTTTGAGGAATCTCCACACTGGTTTCCACAGTGTTTGCATCAGTCTGCACTCCCATCAACAGTGAAGAAGGGCTCCTTTTTCCCCATAGCCCTTCCAGCATTTGTTATTGGTTGATTTCTTGACCATAGCCATTCTTTCTGGGATGAGATGAAATCTCAGTGTTGTTTTAATTTGCACCTCTCAAATGACCAATGATGATGAACAGTTTTTTATATATAGATTTGGCATTTGTATTTCTTCATCTGAGAAGTGTGTATTCATCTCAGATGCACATTTTTGCAATTTGTCTTTAAATTTTGGGGGCCTGATTTTTTTCAATTCTTTATATGTTCTAGATAGAAGTCCTTTGAGGGATAATAGGCTAAATTTTTTCCCACTCTGTGAGTTGTCTTTACACTCTATTGGTGATTTTGTTTGATGTGCAAAAGCTTTTTAATAAGATGAGATTCCAGTTGTTGAAGTATTTCCCATGCAGTCTGGGTTTTGTTCACGAATTCTGCCTACACCTATGTCTTCCAGGTTTCTACCTACTTTCTCTTCCAGTAGATTTATTGTTTCTGTTTTAATATTTAGATCTTTGATCCATTTTGACTTTAGTTTAGTGCATGGTGATAGACTTTTAGTGTTCAGCATGTAGAAAGCTAGTTTTTCAAACATAATTTATTAAAGAGGCTATCTTTCTTCCAGTGAACATGTTTGGCCCCTTTGTCAAAGATAAGGTGGCTGAGTGTGTTTGGAGTCATGTCTGCGTCTTCTAATTTGATCCACTGATACTCAGGTCTGTTTTTCTTTGCCAGTACCAAGATGATTTTATCACAGTAGCTTTATAGTATAATTTCAAGTCAAGGATTGTGATGCCCCCTGACTTACCTTTGTTGCCCATAATCATTTTTGTTATTCTAGGTCTCTTCTGTTTCTAAATGAATTTTAGGAATGTTTTCTCTAGTTCTGTGAAGTATGCTAATGGTATTTTGATTGGGATTGCATTAAATCTATATAATTTTGGGAGTATGGCCATTTGCACTATGTTGGTGGTTCCTATCCATGAGCTAGAGATATATTTCCATTTTCTAATATTCTCTTCATTCTTCTTTTTCAGAGTACTGTAATTTTCAATGTATACATTGTTTACTTCCTTTGTTAGATTGATTCCTAAGTGTTTCATTTTTTGGATGCTATTTTGAATTGTGTGGTTACCCTAATTTCTCTCTCAGTGAATTTGTTGTTTGCATACAGGAGTGGTGTTGATTTTTGAGTGTTGACTTTGTATCCAGCTATACTACTGAATTTGTTTATTAAATCTACCAGTCTTTTGGTGGAGTTTTTGGGGTCTTCTATGTAGAGTATCATGTCATTCACAAATAATGACAATTTAACTTCTTCCTCTCCTATCCTTACTTTTTATTTCTTTCTCTTGTCTAATTGCTCTGGCTAATGTTTCCAGAACTATGTTGAATAAGAGTGGTGATAGTAGACATCTTTGTTTTGTTCCTGATTTTAGAGTGAAAGCATTCAGTTTTTGACAATTTTGTATGATGTTGGCTGTTGGTTTGTCACAGATGGCTTTTATCAGATTGAGATAAAGATCCTACATTCCATTATTCTGTACAGTTTTTATCATGAATCGGTGTTGAACTTTGTCAAATGCTTTTTCTGCATCTGTTGTGATGATCATGTAATTTTTTTTTTTTTTGTGGGTACCGGGGGTCGACCTCAGGTCCTCACGCATCAGCAGGTGCCCGTGCCGCTGAGCGATATCACCGGCCCCTTTTTTGTATGTGAGTTCTGGGAGTCGAACTCGGGCCCTCGCGCTTGCCAGGCAGGCGCTTACGCTGCTGAGCCATCTCACCGGCCCAATCATGTGATTTTTGTCCTTTGCTCTGTTGATATGGTATATTACATTTATTGATTTGCATATGTTGAACCAACCCTGCATACCTGGAATGAATCCTACTTGGTTATGATGCATAATCTTCTTGATGATTTCCTGCATTCTGGTTGCCAGTATCGTATTGAGGATTTTTGCATCTATGCTCATTAGGGATACTGGCCTTTAGTTCTCTTTTTTGGTTGGATCCTTCTCTGGTTTTGGTATCAGGGTAATACTTGCTTCCAGGAATGAGTTGGGGAGTATTGCTTCCCTTCCTATTTCACTGAAGATTTTGAGGAGTAATGGTGTTAGATCTTTTCTAAATATCTTGTAGAACTCAGTTGTGTATCCATCAGGACCTAGGCTTTTCTTTGTTGGTGGGTTTTTAATTACATTTTCAATTTCATTGACTGATATTGGGTTATTTAGAATTTTTATATCTTTTTTATTCAGCTTTGATAATTCATATATATCAAGGAATCTGTCTATTTCATCTGTGTTTTCCATTTTTTTGAATAAAGATTCTCGAAGTTGGTGTTATGGTTGATACATTGTGTCAACTTGAGAAGTCTAGAAGCTTAACTAAGTAACTCAGCAGTTCTACATCCTAGTGTGTAGAGGACATGCCCTCGCTGCTCTAGGATTTTGTTCATTGTGTCAACTTGAGAAGTTTAGAAGGTTAACTGAGTGACTTAGCAGAGGGCCAAGGCCCTCATTTTGTTAACTTCCTGAGCCTGTGCAAGAGGAGGACACGGAGATGGTGTGAGTGCTACACCCACCTGAGGGGGGTTAGCCTGCTTACAATATAAGCAAGTAAATGAGGCTTGCTCTTTCCTCCCTTTTGCTCTTGCTGCTTTTGCTGTTTTCTGCTGCCTTGAACCGTTGCCCCTGTGCCATGCAACCCTGCCTTGAAGCCAGCTGATTATGGACTGAAACCTCCACAAACTGATTTAAATAAACTATTCCCTCTTTAACTTTTGGTGTTGGGTACTTTGTCCCATCAACGAGAGAAAAATAACCAATACAGTAGGTATTGATAATCTTCTGCATTTCTGAAGGATCTGTTGTCATTTCACCCTTTTCATTCCTAGTTGCATGAATTTGAGTCTTTTCTTTCCTTTTTTTTTTTGATAAGGTTGTCCAAAAGTTTATCTATTTTATTTAATGTTTCAAAGAACCAACTCTTTGATTTATTGATTCTTTTATTGTTTTCATAGTCTCAATTGCAATAATTTCTGCTCTGATCTTTACCATCTTCCCTTATATGAGCTTTGGGCTTGACTTGTTCTTCTTTTCCTAGAAGTTTGAGATTCAACCTTAGGTTTATTTGAGCTCTTTCTGTCTTTTTGATATGGGTATTCACCACTATAAATTTCCCCCTTAGGACTGCTTTTATTGTGTCCCATAATTTCTGATATGTTGTTTTGGCCTTATCTTTTAGTTGTAGATATTAATTTCTTCTTTAATTTCATCTGTGATATATTTGTTGTTCAGTAGGGCGTTATTTAATTTCCATGTATTTATGGAGTTTTTCTGGTTTCTTTTGCCATTATTTCCAATTTCACTGAACTATGGTCTGATAATATGCATGGGATAATTTCACTTCCTTTGCATTTATTTACACATGTTATGGGCCGGTGAGATGGCTCAGTGGTGTAAGCGCCTGCCTTGCAAGCGTGAGGGCCCGAGTTCGACTCCCGGATCCCACATACGAAAAAGGGGCCGGTGATATTGCTCAGCGGCGTGGGTGCCTGTTGGCGCACGAGGTCCTGAGGTCGACCCCCCCGGTACCCACAAAAAAAAAAAAAAAAACACATGTTCTGTGGGCTAGTATGTGGTCTATTTTGCAGAATGTCCCATGTGTAGCTAAGAAGAATGTGTACTCTGATGTCATAGTTTGGAACACTCTGCAGACATCTACCAAGTCCATTTGTTCACAGGTTTCATTCAGTTCTGATATTTCTTTATCGATTTTTTGTCTAATTGATCTATCTATTTGTGACAATGGGGTGTTAAAATCCCCCATTACAATTGTGTTGGTGCTTATATGATTCTTGATGTCCATTAATATTTGTTTTATATAGTTGTGTGCTCCTGTATTTGGTGCATATATATTTATAATTGTAATCTCTTCTTTTTGGAGTTTTCCCTTAAAAAGAATGTAGTGAACTTATTTATCTCTTTTGATCTGTCTTGGGATGAAGTTCACATCAGCAAATAGAATAGCTACATCTGCTTTTTTCTGGGCTCCTGTCACATGGAATATTATTTCCTATACTTTGACTTTCAGTCTATGAATTTTTTTTTGAGTTAAATATTTTTCTTGTTATGCAACATATTGTTGGATCTTGTTTCTTGATCCATTCTGCCAGTCTATATCTTTTGATTGGTGAGTTGAGACCATTTACATTGGTGGTTCTGATTTACACATATTGACTTATCCTTGTCATATTATTATCTGCTATTGGTTCCTTTTCTTTCACCTTTGTTTAATTGCTTACCTTGCCTGGTGGCTTATTCCTATTGGTGTTGTTGGATTTTGCACATTGTTATCTCTCTCTACAGTGTCTTTCGGAACACATTGTACAGCTTTTTTTTTTTTTATTTTGTGGGTACCGGGGGTTGACCTCAGAACCTTGCACACCAGCAGGCGCCCGTGCCACTGAGCGATATCACCGGCCCCTTTTTTTTTCGTATATGGGTTCCGGGAGTTGAACTCGGGCCCTCACGCTTGCCAGGCAGGCACTTATGCCGCTGAGCCATCTCACCGGCCCTGTACAGCTTGTTTGGTGGTCATGAATTTCTTCAGTTATTCTTTGTCATGCATGTATCTTATTTCTCCATTAATTCTGAAAGATAGTTTTGCAAGTACATCAATCTGGGTTGGAAGTTATTTTCTTTCATGACTTGGGATACTTTACTCCAAGTTCTCCTTAACTTAAGGGTTTGTGTTGATAAGTCTCCTGTGATTCTGATGGGCTTTCCTTTATAGGTGATTTGTTTCTTTTCTCTAACATCTTTTATTATTCTGTTCTTGTGCTGAATTTCTGCAATCTTGATTATTATATGCCTTGGTGTAGATTTATTTTGGTCATGGCTAATTGGAGTTGTGACACCCTCAAACAGAGACAGCCCAATGTGGCTGCCAGCCCTGTGTACAGTTGGCTCTTCCCAGATCTTCTACAGCCTGCTTCATTCCATACCATTGGCTCCTCTCATGCTCTGTCCTAGTTCCACACTACTCTGGTTGTCACAAGTTTGTCCCTTGCTGGTTGTTGCAAGTAGGAGGGAGTGCTGACTTCCTGGCCCAAGGATGCTTGTGCTGATTGTCACAGGGTAGAGGAGTGCTTGTTTCCCGCTCCTTGTCCCCACACTTCAGGTCACAGGTCAGAGGGAGTTTCTGACTTCCCTACCCAAGGATTCTTGTGTTGGTAGTCACCAATTGCAGGGCAGGGATGTACTTGCCCTGAATGTCGTGGGTTGGTCCAAGTCCCTTCTTGTGCCAGTTGTAGGGCAGGAGGAGTTGTGTTGTTTCACTAGCAATCCTCAATACCATGACCAGTCCCTAACCTTGTTGTTGCTATAGGTTCCAGTTAGCGGTTATTGTGCTCGACAGAGAAAGAAAAAGATAAGGAAGAAGAAAAAAAATCTGGCAGCCCATTGAGAAGGGAGCTGTCACTCACTCCTGTGTGCCAGCAAAATTCGTTGCCAGGGTGCAGTGTCCTCTGTTTGCAGGAAATCAAAAGACGCAAGGGGCCTCATATTCTAAGCTTATCCTGTGTGGATTGAATTTGCCACACCTTTGCCATCTCTGTTTTTTGGTGAGGAGATCTTCCTGAGAATGGTGATTCCTGTTCCAATCCCAATCCTGCTGGTGGGAAGAGCACGATTTTCTAAACATGGGTCCTATGAAGTTTGATTACCATTCCATAGGCACAGACCACTGATTACCTCACTTTTCCTTTCTTCCAATGACATTTCCCTATGTTTCAGTCTTCTTTCTTTCCTTTACTTTCTTTTCTTTTGTTTTTGTTGTTTTGCAGTGGTGGGAATGGAACACAGGGCCTTGCACATGCTAGGCAAGCATGCTACCACTGACCTAAATCCCTATCCCCACTCTGTTTCATTATCCCAAAAATACACAAAATTACTATATTTGGGGAGACAGATTTGAAATGTGTGGCTCCTACTTCCTCATATTTGGCTGCTTCCTGAATAAACTTTATTTTTACATTTTCTTAATGTTTATTAGTACATGTTTGCCATACACAATGATCACATTCATCATAGGGAAATTGTACCTGTACATAATATATCTTAATTCTTCATTTTCTCCACTCCCCTCCCCTCCCTTTGGCCCTTCATTCCCTCCCCATTATAAAAGCTTTGTTTCCATTTTTTCCATCCATTCTCCTTTCTTAAAAATCCTTTTTCCCTTCTCTCCCTTGCCCTCCCCCTCCCTTTTCCTCTTCACATTTGGCCAAGTTCTTCCTACTTCCCAATATCTGTCCTCCATTTTGCTCCTTATTTACACTTTGGGTTTCTCATACAAGATAAACAATATGGTATCGAAACGTGTGTTTGATTTATTTCACTTAAAATTATGGTCTTGAAGTGCATTCATTTACCTAAAAATGTCTCAAGTTAACCTTCTATATGTCACAGTAGTACTCCATTGTATACAAATATCGCATTTTCTTTATCCACTCATCTATTGATGAGTACATGGGCCATTTCCAAGGTTTGGCTATTATAAGTAGTGCTGCTACAAACATGGGTGTACATATATCACTGTGATATGATACTTTTAACTGTTTCAGGAAGATACCTAGAAGGGGAATAGCTGGGTCAAATGGAACCTCTAGTTAATTGTATTGAGGAATTTCCATACTGATTTTCATAGTGGTTGTACTAATTTACAGCCCCACCAACAGTGCAGAAGTGTTCCCTTTTCCCCACAGACTCACCAGCATTTGTTATTGGTTGATTTCTTCATGATAGCCATTCTTTCTGGAGTGAGATGGAATCTCAGTGTTGTTTTAATTTGCAGTTCTCAAATGACCAGTGATGTTGAACCTTTTTTTCATATATTTATTTGCTGTTTGTACTTCTTCATCTGAGAAGTGTCTATTCATTTCAGATTCCCATTTTTGGATTGGGTCTTTAAATTTGGGGGTCTGATATTTTTGTGTTCTTTATGTATTCTAGATACTAGTAGTTTATCAAGGAGTAGTTCATAAAAATTTTTCAGTGTGTGACTCTGCTCTGGGTGGTAGACAAAGGAAGCAGCCAAAGCCCAGATATATTTATTTATTCCTGCTCCTTATGTTTTTCTTGCAGTAGGGAATAGAACCAGGCCCTTCACACTAAGCTACATCTCAGCCCTTCCCCCCTTCAAATTTTGTGACAGGGTCTTGCTAAATCACTAAATTGTCCAGGCTGGACTAGATATTGCTATCCTCCTGCCTTAGCCTCCCTAAAAATTGGGATTACATGCATGCACCACCAAATGCAGTTCTTATGCTTATTATATCCTTCCTTATGCTTGCTTTGGGAGTACTTTGCTTTTTATTCTAGGTTCATAAAATGGAAGATTAGGTTATTAATTTCAGATCTGTCTTTTTAAATATTTAGAGCTAGAAACTTTAAAGCTTAAAGTTAAAATGTTTCATGTAAATGTTGCTTTGGGTGTGTCTCATAAATTTTGGCATTCTATATTTTCATTTTCATTTATTTCAAAGTGTTTTACAATTTCCTTTGTGATTTTTTGACCCATTCTTTGTTTAACACAGGGTCTCACTGTGTAGTCCAGGCTGCCCTTGAACTTGTGATCCTCTTGCCTCAGCCTCCCAAGTGCTAGGATTATACCCACGTGCCCCTGAGCCCAGCCCACTTGTTATTTTGGAGTGTGTAAATTTCCACATAGTTGTAAATTTTACAAGTTTAGTTGTGTTTTTGATTTTTAATTTCATTCCTTACTTCTACTATTATTTCAGTCCTTTTTTCTACCACTGAGCTATATTCCTAGATCTCAATTCATTTAAATGTATTGAAGCATTCTTTATGGACTACTATGTGGTCTGTCCTGGACAATGTCCCTGTGCCCTTTAAAAAATGCCCTGAAAGATTTAAAGATATCATATTATAGTGATAGAGGCAATGTCATGTTTACAGCAGCACAATTCATAATAGTTGTATCTCTGAAGCAGCGTATATGTCCATCAAGAGATGAATAGATAAAGAAAATGTGGTATTTATACATAATGGTATATCACTCAGCTATAAAGAATAATAAATTTAAGTTATTTGTAGGAAAATAGATGCACATGGAAATATAATATTAAGTGAAATAAATCAGACACATAATCTTAAATACCTTATGGTTTCTCTCGTATTCAAATTTCAAAGTATAAATAAAGAGCAAATAAGAGATATACAAAAGGCAACACAGAGACAGATTTACTGCAAAGGGGAAGAGAACCAAGAGATGGAGGGGTGGGGGAAGAAAAGGAGGGGAAAGAGATATAAAAAATTAAGATGTATCCTGTACATGTATCAAATACACACAATGAAAGCACTCATTATTTATCACAAACATGTACTAACAAAAAAATGTGAGCCATGCCTGGTGGTGCATGCCTGTAATCCCTGCACTTGGGAGGCAAAGGCAAGAGGATCACTGCAAGTTTGAGGCCAGCATGGGCTACATAGTGAGTTCAAGGCCAGCCTGAACTACATAGCAAGACCCTGTCTCAAACAAGCAAACAAACAATGTGTTTTCTGAGTGGAACCAGCAAGCTGGGCACACTTCTGGGGTGGCCCAATTTTTCCTTCTCATGTGTCTGCTTTCTTCTGCCTTAGTTTGTGATAGCTTAGGAGAATGACTTCTTAGATGGAGTTATCACTTGAGAGTACCTTCTCAGACAGTTGTGAGGCCTCTGGCATGCTCCCACATCTTCAAGATCAGAGTGGTCAGCTACTCCAATGTGGGCAAGACCTGCCTGACCTACCACTTCTGTGCTGGCCACTACCCTGACTGCACTGAGAATGGGGGGCAATTTCTGAGAATGAGCAGTGGAGATTGATGGGGAGTGATTAAGATTCTGTTATGAGATACAACAGGACAAGGATGGTATCGAGAGGGCATAAGGCAACACTACTACTGAAATGTGCACTGTGGTCTTCGTGTATGATATGAACATGGCTAGTTTTCATAGCCTGCCATCTTTGATAGAGAAATGCAAACAACATTTGCTAGCAAATGACATACCATGGATTCTCCTTGGAAATAAAAGTGATGTGAGAAGTGCCATTCAGATGCCCAGACCTGGCACAAAAATTTGCCTTTGTGCAAATTGCACAGTGTGCCTTTGTTTGAAACTACTAAAATACCCAATGATATAATCCCCAATGACCATGTGGAAACTTTATGACCCTGTCTCATAAGCTTAAGAGCCACAAAGTACTAATGCTGAGTCAACACTCTGGCAATGGAATTGCCCTGAAACCCGAAGTAAAGTCTGCAATGATGTTCTGGTGCTAAATGAGTCATTATTATACTAATTCTGATTAATTAAAACATTTGAAGTATTACATTGATAAGTCATAAGAGACTCTCAAATATGTATCAGGAGGGATGGAGAGACATTGTTTAGTATGTACCTGCTGATACATAAGCCAGATTTGCAGGTGGATGATGTGACTCAATAAGAATTTTATTTTTTATTTTGGGGTCTTCAAACAGTGCAAAACTTAGGAGTTGTAACTTGGTGGTGGTGGGAATTAGTAAACTCCGGTCCTGGTACCTCTTGCATTCCCCTCACTTTCAATCAATTTAGAGACTAAGTATTGAATTAAATCAGCTTCCATTTGGATGTGACTCTGCAGGCTTAACTCTGATTCTTATGAGTCTACTTGTATTTCTGTAATGGTGTTGTGTTATCAATTTCTGTATGGTGACAACAAATTATTCCTCATCAGTATGAAATATGTTAGGTATTGAAAAATATTTTGTCTGTCCTTCAGTAATGAAAAGAATATGTTAACATTTCTGCACTGCTTTTATTTTGAATTTAACACTGCACAAAGAAAATAGCAAGCTTGCATGTAAAGCTATTTACATAAGTGGAATGTAAGCCATGATTTTAATAGTTTGCTGTCCTTGATAATTTTAGAGGAAATTAAACCAAAATATGATTGTACTTAAAATATTTTCAAAAATGTAGGAAAGCAATCAAACATGTATAGTGGTCCTATGTGGATAATTTAGTTTTAAAAATTAACAAGATTTTATTAAATAAACTAATTGAAAATAATAATTACAATAAATATTCCATCTTAAATATTAGAGCTCAAATTGGCTTTATTTGTATTTAGGGAGATTAATAAATTTTCTTAATCAAGCTATAATTAAAACTTGTTTTACTTTCCTCTAAGTTAACATTCAGGCAGCCTTTGAGGGGTTGCCTGGCTCCTTCAGGATGGCAGGCACCAGGCAGTGCTCCTGCAACCCCAGGGCCCCCAAGACTCTGACCCCCAGCCATGGCCACTCACCGACTCCAAGCCTGTTCTGTGTTTCCCCTCAAAACTGGGCAGCAGATGTGCTGACCAACTGACCAACCTGATCATAGATGAGGCCAACCTCCTGAGAGATAAAGCAAGCACAGGAGAATTGATAGCTCTAGGACACAATATCAGACCTAGCCCATAGCACTAGCCCCAAGAAAAGTCCTTGGCTATAATAAACTACAAAGCGGTGTGGGGTTTTGTTCTGAAAGTGACTCCTTCATTGCAAGCTAGAGTAGGAGAAAAAAACTGGTGTAGTTCCAACCATAATGCCAGAGAAGGTTTAATCAGGAAAGGGATGGTTTAAAAGGGACCCACAGAACAAGCCCACTTCAGGGTTTCCAGTGTTACCCACCCATAGTGACTTGTCAGAGATAGCTATGGGAGATAGCTGTGATGAGGGTGTGAACCTAGGCATAGATCCTCTAAGAAGTGTAAGCTCAGGCCAGTAAGAAAATGTGTTTGCCCTCTGCAGTGAGAAACCAGGCCCAGCGAGTGTGGCTTTCAGAGAAGGCTGGATCCGAGAGTGTTGGAATTAAGTTCAACAGTCAGCTTGCACCCTACCCCGTGGCCTACATCCAGTAGAGACCGGAGGGCTGATTGTTTTCCCATTTACCAACATAATCAAGCACACACATGGGCTTGAATGTTTGCCATAGGGTGGGGTGAATGGACAGAGGGGCCCCTGGAGCAGGGAGGGCACAGCACAAACCCACAGGCCATAAACCAAGGCAGAGAAAATCATGACTTGCTGGATTCCAAGACTGCAGATCCTGGGAAGAAATGACTCATTCAAAAACACAGAAGAGCCAGGCATGCTGGGTACATGCCTGTAATCCCAGGAGTTGGGAGGCTAAGGCAGGAGGATCATTGTGAGTGCCCATCCTGGGCAACATAGTGAGTTCAAGGCCAGGCTGAACTGCAAAGCAAGACCCTGTCTAAAAGAAAAACAAAAAACAAAACAAAACAAACACAGAAGAATTTTTAATGGACTCAGTTTTTTCTTCTTTTTTTCCTCTTGCTTTTTCCTTTATGGGGGAGATTGAAGCTTATTCTCTTGTTTTTCTTTTCTCATTTTGAACTTTTTTCCTTCTCCCTTTTCCTCCATTTCACTCTGTTCTTTTTTCTTATTCTTGTTCTTTTCATTTCATTACTGCTATCCAATACTACTTATTTCCACTTATTCATCAATCAGATCCCCTATTGAACTTTTCTCTCCTCATCTTCTACTGATTAATATTTCAAATTTTACTTTTCTCATTCTCTGTTCCCTCCATCTCTATCTTTTTTTGTGCGGGAGGGGACTTTGACATAGGTCTTGCTATGTAGTTGAAGCTGGCCTTGAACTCATTATGTAGTGCAGGCTGGCCTCGAACTCATGGCAATCCTTCTGTATCAGCACCCCAAGTGCTGAGATCTCCTCTCCATCTTTACTAATACAACAGTTCCTCACTCAGGGTAGCAGATGCCCATACCATACTTTTCTTTTTTTTTCTTTCTTTCTTTCTTTTATTTTTTTGAGACAGGATCTTGCTATGTAGCCCAGGCTGGCCTCAAACTCATGGCAATCCTCCTGCCTCAGCCTCCTGAGTGCTGGGATTATAGGCATGTGCCATCACACCACATACCATGCTTTTCTAATGAAAATATGTACTTTAGCATAATGGTAGGTGGCTGTGCATCTCAGTAACTGCACTGGGAGAATACAGGAAACAATCACTGTGTTCACCTAGTTGGTATGATCAACAGCAAGATATATGCATGTGTGTCACAGTGTAAACAGGTGAGTTTTACCCACATTGTGTAGTGTATTACATTTTTCTATGTTTATAGTTTGTTTTATTAAATATTTTGTTTTGATTTTTCTTGTAGAATTAGCCAAATTCAGTACAATGTTGCATGAAAATCTGCTTGTACAACTTTGGGAGGAGGTTGAAAGTGAGTCATTAGCTGACTTGATTACTGAAGATGACTTGGATCACGTAAGACAAAGAAGTTAGCAAGATATAATAGATAGAGAAGTACAGAATGAAGACCTTTATTTAGATGAGGAAGAAAACAGTAATGTAAATAAGTATTTTATTAATCAAAATGGTGCAAAATGGTTATGTATACCCGAATGATCCAACATTAGAACTAGGTAAAAAAATATTAGGTTCTTGCTAGTGGTGAAATCTATTGGAAGGAATGCCAACACTGTGATTCAATGTTAGAAGTTACTTGTAATGAATGATATACCTCAAGATGTTTTAAAATACACTAATAATGAAATACAAGTAAAGCATTCTATATGTTTCAATAGTAATACTCAAAAATACATCATGAGACACCTCACTATCTGAACTAAAAGCCTTCAAAGCAAGACTTTATCATTCTAATCATCGGAACCTAAAGGATTTATGGAGAAGTGACAAATGTGGCATTAAGATTTTTAGTACAATAACAACACAAGAAATTTGGTTTCCTTCAAAATTGCCTATATTTTGTCCACAAAAAAAAAGAAAAACCCAGCAAGAAAGAAAAAATCCAGTAATTTGGCTGCTATTCACTCATTTATTGAAAGTTTTGTTTTGAACTATCAAGCAATTTATTACACCATCTGAATACATGACAATTGATGAACAACCTGCATCCTTTTGTGGTTGTTGAAGCTTTTGGTAATACATGCCAAGTGTCTTAGTTACTTTTTTTTCTTCCTTAGGCAAAATACCCAACACCCACAGTTACAGGAGGAAAGGTTTATTTAGTTCATAGCTGTAGAGATTTTAGTCCATAATTAGCTGGCTCAAGGCAGGGTGGCATGGCAGACAGGCATTGCAGAGAATAAACAGTTCATGACAGGCAGAAGGTAGCAAAACAAGCGAGGGATGACCACAAATCTTTCTATCCCTTATATCTTATCCAGGCTAATTAGGGCAGGTAAAACATACTTAATCCTAGTGCCCTTGAGCCTAGCATTGCACCATGAATCAATCCCAGGGTCACACACTCTAGATCCACCCACCTGTAAAGAAGCACCACCTATGACTGCATGAGGCTTTGGGAGGACATCTAAACACAGCCATAACACCAAGTAAACCTTCCAAATATGGTATAAAAATATATGCCCTGGTACATGCAAATACATTTTACACCTTGAATTTGGAAATTTATCTTGGGATTCTTTAAAGTCCCAAGATAAAATAAAGTCACCACGTCTTTATTTGTGCACTAATAAACTGTATGACATTGTGAACAGACCTGTTGTGCCTATTTCAAAAATAACCCAAATGTCACATTTGACAATTGGTTCACTAGTTACCCACTGATGTTACATTTGCTAAAAGAACACCAGTTGACCAGTACAGGAACTAGTCACAAGAACAAATGAAGATATGTGAAAAAATGTTTCAAGTTCACAATAGAGAAATATATAATAAAATCTTTGAATTTCAGAAAGACATAACATTAGCCTCCTATATGGTGAAGAAAAACAAAGTAGTATTGATACTGTCAACATTACACTATGATGATAAGATTGATAGTGAAGCTGAGTGTGGTGATATACACCTGTAATCCCAACACTCAGGAGGATGATAGGGGAGGTTCCTGTGAGATCAAGGTCAGCCTGTGCTACATAGTACAAGGCTAGCCTGGACTATGTACGGAGACCCTGTCTCAAAATCAAACAAAAAAAGATTGATAGTGAATCCTCAACACAAATGAATCCAGATATATTCACACTTTACAACAAAATGAATGGCAGAGATGTTGTTGATGAGTTCTGTAGCAAGTATAATGTCACTCTAAACACAAATTGTTGGCCAGTGGTTGTGTTTTACTTGATTCTAAACATGTCAGGTGTAAATAGTTTCATAGTTTACAAAAAAAAAAATAACAAACAAAATATCACAGAGAAATTTTCTTACAGGATTGGGCCTGGAATTGGTAAATGATCAATTACAGCAGATAAACAACAGTATGTATCTGTCCAAAGAACCCCACAAAAGAAATCTGGAGCACACCAGGGAGTAGACAGGTGAAACATCATAAGAACCTCCTAAGAAAATAGGAAGACCAGCAAGATGTCAAACCAAAGATAGGAAAACAAAATACATTTGCTGTCAGTATAAGTGAAACTTGTGTATGGAACATGTTGTTGTCACGTGTGAAGATTGCCTTAGGTGTGATAATTAAAACAAATATTTCTGTGGTAGAATTTTGTTTGTATTTTCATTGCAATTCACATAGGAATTTATTTCTAATGTTATTTTTTAGATCTTGTAATTAGATAAACATTTGATGTTGAAAATGTTAATGTTTATTCTAAACACTTGTAACATTAAAATTTGATATTTTATTTTATTAATATTTTATTTTGCTGTTAAGTATACATTGTGTAATATAAAACTCATAAAATTATAAGTAATAATTCATCAATAGAAATACTTCTAAAAATAAACATGGGCATAATGTGCCTTTCAAAAAATTTTTCATGATGCCCCCCATGGCTATGCTTTATAAATCTTTAGTTAACTCTAGGCTATCAGTGTTGAATTCTGTTCTATTGTTAGCAAAGATAAAGTTGCTCCATTCAGTAGATATTTACTGTAGGTCAATATTTGGTTTGCCTTTGTGTTTATACTATAATTATAATTTTTTTCTATGGTTAAAAACGTACATTACTAGTTCTTAGGGTATGTCAATACCCAGTTTGTCTTTGATGCTATTGTTCCTGATTTTATTACTATAGCCAGGGTGACATAGTTATTGCTCTTAATTGTTTTTTTCTTTATGCCAATATCTGGACTATGTTTATGTCATTAACAATATTGAAGTCCATTTCCAAAAAATTGGGTACTGGGCCAAACCCACTGCACCCTCTCCACTGGAATAAACAGAGGCAGTTGGATTCTGCGACAGAGGCAAAGGGCTATATGTAGCCATGCCCAGAGGGTATGGATGAAAAGGAGACATTAATTAAAGAGGACTCCATACTAGCAAAAATGTCTTCCACAATCTTCAGAATAAACAAACAAACAATAAAATGGAAACATGAGAAGACAAGGCAACAAAAGGCTTCAAAAAACCCTCAACTCCCCCAAAGCTGATCCAGAGTGCTTTGAGGGGAAGGAAATAAAAAGCCATGGGGTTGAATTATATGAAAGAACAGCAAAGGAGATTAAAAAAAGACAGATCAATAAGGTGATTGATGAGTACAAAGAAGATATAACTAAAGAGACAATGCAACTAATAAAATAATCAGCAACTCTACAGGAGATACAAATAAAAAAGCTAGCTGAGCTAAACAAAATGATATAAAACATGAATATCCAGCATAAAAATAATCAGAGTCCATAAAAAGGTACAAAACAGAAATTCAGGACTTTAAAAATTCTATCAAATGTATGAGAAGCAGACATGAATAATGTGAAGTCAGAGTTTCAGAACTAGAAGACAGGATGAGTATTGGTGACCAACTAATGAGAGATAATTTACAAAGAACAAGAGAATAGTAAAAATTGATCCAACAGCTACTAGATGACAAAAAGAAGACTAATCTAAGATTAATTGAAATAATTAAAAAAGCAGAAGACAGCACAAAGGGCAAAATCATATATTTACTGAAAAAATAGCCAAAAAAATTTTCAAATATGGGTAAATAATTTAACATACAGATAAGTGAGGCATATAGAACCCCAAATAGCTACAATCAGAAAAGAACTTCCCCATGTGACACCTCATAGTCAAAATCACAGAAATTGATAAAAGGACAGAATCTTAAAAGTTATTAGAGAAAAACAATGAATCACTTTTAAAGGTGAACCCATTAGAATTACAGCAGACTTCTCAACACAAATTTTAAAGGCCAGGAGAGCTTGGAGTGAAGTGTTTCAAGCACTGAAAGAGAACAAATTCCAACCCAAAGTGATATATCCTGCAAAACTATCTTTCAGAATTGATGATGAAATAAGATGCTTCCATGATAAACACCACCTAAAGAAATTTATGACCACCAAACCAGTGCTTCAAAAATTTTGAAGAACGTCCTAGAAGTAGACAATGAAGAGAATGATACAAAAAGTTCCAATAGAGTAAATCCATCATGTAGGGTTAGCAGTTAAGTAGAAGGGGAAAAAAGGCAATCCAAAAGGAATATAATACAATTACAGGAATAATCCCATACCTTTCAGTAATAACTCTCAAAGTGAATGGTATCAATTCTTCCATGAAAAACACATTGGCAGAATGGATCAAGAAATAAAACCTAACAATATGCTGTATACAAGACACAGATTTAACATAAAAAAAATTTATAGGTTAAAAACCAAAGAATGGAAAATAATACAGTGGTACCTCAGATAACAGCATAATTCTCTCCACAATTCTGGTTGCAAACTGAACTGGATGAGAACAGAATCAAATTTCCCTATAAGGTCAACATTGTACCTAACCATTGAGTTTGATTCAGTTCCTGTCCAACTTGGTGTACTACCAGAACTGTGGAAAGAATCAAGATCATGGACTGTGTTAGTTACTTTTCTCTCATTGCTGAAACAAAATACCTGATACCCAAAATTAAGGAAGGAAAGATTTATTTAGCTCACAGTTTGTGGAGTTTTCATTCCATATTTGGCTGGCTCCAAAGCAGAGTGGCACATGGCAGAGGGCAACAGTTCATTGTGGTGGAAGGCAGCAAAAGCAACAAGAGCAAAAAGGGAGGAGAAGCATGAGAGAGCAAGCCTCTTTCCCTCCCTTATATTGCATGCAGGCTACCTGCCGCAGGGTGGGTGTAGCACTCATGCCCATAATCCCAGCACTAGACAATGAATCAATCACAAACTCTAGAAGCCCGTCCCCTTGACTGCATGAGGCTTTGGGGGGACATCTAGACACAAACCATAACATTCTGCCCCTGGCCCCCCCAAAGACTCATGCATATTCCTTTATGCAAAAGGCATTTTAGTTCATCTCTAAGAGTTGCCAATATCCTAACAGTTTCAGCATTGCTGAAAAGTCCAAGTCCCAAGTCTCCTCTGAGATCTAAGGCAAACTCTCAGCTGTGAGCCCCTGTACAAATGAAAAGAAAGTTAAACACTTCAAACATTCAATGGCATAATATAGACATTTCCATTCCAAAAGTTACAAATGGGGATACAAAGCATTGGGACCAAAGCAAGTCCAAAATCCAGCAGGGCAAACATTATGTCTTGTAGTTCCAGGTGGAACATCTGAAGCAATCTGTGGTAAGTTGTAAGCTCCAAAGGGCATGTGTGGCTCCACCACTATGGTACTTCTTTTTTATTTTATTTTATTTTATTTTATTTTTTCAAAGACAACAAGTAAACATTCTTATGTATGAACAAAATCAACAATTAGAGAATGTACAAATACATTTTGGAGAAAAACATTACTCAGTATAGGATTAACACATGTAAAAGCTAGGTAAAAACAGAAGACTAAGGAATGGAATAGTAACAGTGAAATTGCATTTTCATACTAGGGAGACAATATGATGTTTACAAATGTGCATCCAGTTTATTTCACTTGTGAGTATTTTCTCGAGTTGCATCCATTTACCTATAAAAGTCTCCTGTTTATCTTTCTTTATGGCTGAGTAGTACTCCATTGTATAAAAGTACCACATCTTTTTTATCCATTCCTCTGTTAATGGGCATTTGGGTTGTTTCCATGATCTAGCTATTACAAATTGTGCTGCTATAAACATGGGTGCACATACATCGCTGTGGTACGATGTTTTTAATTCTTCTGGGAAGATGTCCAGAAGGGGAATAGCTGGGTCAAATGGGACCTCCAATCCTAGTTTTTTGAGGAGTCTCCACACTGATTTCCACAGTGGCTGCACCAGTCGACACTCCCACCAACAGTGGAGAAGGGTTCCTTTGTTCCCACAGCCCCTCCAGCATTTGTTATTAGTTGATTTCTTGATAACAGCCATTCTTTGTGGGGTGAGATGGTATCTCAGTGTTGTTTTCATTTGCATCTCTCGAATGACTGGTGATGTTGAACATTTTTTCATATATTTATTTGCCATTTGTATTTCTTCATCTGAGAAGTGTTTATTAATCTCAGATGCCCATTTTTGGATTGGGTCTTTAAATTTGGGAAGTCTAATTTTTTTGAGTTCTTTGTATGTTCTCGATAGTAATCCTTTGTCTGAGGAATATCTGGCAAACATTTTTTCCCACATTGTGGGTTGTCTCTTCACTCTGTTGGTGGTTTCTCTTGCTGTGCAAAAGACTTTTAATAAGATGAGATCCCACAATCAGCAAGAATTGCTGATTCTTTGTGATGCTTAATTTGCCATTGGGGTTTTATTCATAAAGTCTTTGCCTACACCAATGTCTTCAAGAGTTTTACCTATACTATTTTCCAGGAGATTTAATGTTTCTGTTTTAATATTTAGATCTTTGATCCAATTTGAATTTAGTTTAGTGTGCGGTGAAAGATATGGGTCTAATTTTAATCTTCCATATGTGTAGAGCCAATTTTTCCAGCACCATTTATTAAAGAGGCTCTTTCTTCCAGGGAATGTGTTTGGCACCTTTGTCAAACATAAGGTGGCTTAGTATGTCTGGAGTTGTTTCTGCATCTTCTAATCTGTTCCATTGATCTTCAGGTGTGTTTTTTTTGCCAATACCACGCTGTTTTTATCACAGTAGGTTTATAGTATAATTTCAAATCAGGGATTGTGATGCCCCCTGCCTTGCTTTTGCTGCCCAGAATTGCCTTTGCTATTCTAGGTCTCTTCTGATTCCAAATGAATTTTAGGTTTGTTTTCTCTACTTCTGTGAGATATGTTGTTGGAATTTTGATCAGAATTGCATTAAATCTGTATAATAATATTGGAAGTATGGCCATTTTCACTATGTTAGTTCTTCAGACCCAAGAGCAAGGGATATCTTTCCATTTTCTGATATCCTCTTCAATCTCCTTTTTCAGAGTACTGTAGTTTTCAGTGTAGAGGTCTTTTACTTCCTTTGTGAGATTGATTCCTAGGTATTTTATTTTTTTGGATGTTATTGTGAAAGGTGTTGTTTCCCTAATTTCTCTCTCGGTGAGTTTGTTATTCATGTACAAGAAGGCTATTGATTTTTGAGTGTTGACTTTGTACCCAGCTATACTACTGAATTTGCTTATTAAATCTAGCAATTTTTTAGTGGAGTTTTTGGGGTCTTCTACGTAGAGTATCATGTCATCTGCAAATAATGATAATTTAACTTCTTCCTTTCCAATCATTATTCCTTTTATTTCTTTCTCTTGTCTAATTGCTCTGGCTAAAGTTTCCAGGACTATGTTGAATAAGAGTGGGGACAGTGGACATCCTTGTCTTCTTCCTGATTTTAGAGAGAAGGCTTTCAGTCTTTGTCCATTTAGTATAATATTGGCTGTTGGTTTGTCATAGATAGCTTTTATCAGATTGAGATAAAGACCATCTATTCCAATTTTCTGTAGGGTTTTTATCATGAATGGGTGCTGAACTTTTTGAAAAGCTTTTTCTGCATCTATTGAGATGATCCTATAATTTTTGTGCTTGGTTCTGTTAATATGGTGTATTACATTTATTGATCTACGTATGTTGAACCATCCCTGTATCCCTGGGATGAATCCAACTTGGTCATGGTGTATAATCTTGATGATTTGCTGGATTCTGTTTGCCAGTATCTTATTGAGGATTTTTGCATCAATGTTCATTAGGGAGATTGGTCTGTAGTTTTCTTTCTTAGTTGGGTCCTTCTCTGGTTTTGGTATCAGGGTAATGCTTGCTTCCAGGAATGAATTTGGGAGTATTGCTTCCCTTTCAATTTCATTAAAGAGTTTGAGAAGTAGTGGGGTTAGGTCTTCTCTAAATTTCTTGTAGAATTCAGCAGTGAATCTATCAGGGCCTGGGCTTTTCTTTGTTGGGAGGTTTTTAATTACATCTTTGATTTCTTTGATTGTTATTGGTTTATTTAGGATTTTTATATCTTCTTGGTTGAGGTTTGGTAATTCATATGTATCTAGGAATCTGTCCATTTCTTCTGCATTTTCCATCTTATTAGAATACTAGTTTTCAAAGTAGATGTAGATGATCTTCTGGATTTCTGCAGGGCCCGTTGTGATATCACCCTTTTCATTCTTAATTGCATGAATTTGAGTACTTTCTTTCCTTTTTCTGATAAGGTTGGATAAGGGTTTGTCGATTATATTTGATCTTTCAAAGAACCAACTCTTTGATTCATTGATCTTTGTATTTTTTTAGTCTCCAATACGTTAATTTCTGCTCTGATCTTTATAATTTCCTCCCTTGTATGAGCTTTTGGCTTAGTCTGCTCTTCTTTTTCTAGAAGTTTGAGGTTCACCATTAGGTTGTTTATTTGTGCTTGCTCTGTTTTCCTGATATAGGTATTTAATGTTATAAATTTCCCTCTTAGGACTGCTTTCATTGTATCCCATAAATTCCGGTATGTTGTGCTGTTGTTATCATTCAGTGGCAGAAACTCTAATTTCTTCTTTAATTTCATCTGTGAGCCATTGGTTTTTCAGTAGGGTGCTATTTAATTTCCATGTGTTTAGGAAGTCCTTGTGGTTTCTTTTGCCATTGATTTCCAAGTTCATTGCACTATGGTCTGATAATATACATGGGATAATTTCAATCCCTTTTCATTTACTTAAGAAAGTTCTATGAGCTAGTATGTGGTCTGTTTTGGAGAACATCCCATGTGCAGCTGAGAGGTATGTGTATTCTGATGTTGTGGGGTGGAACACTCTGTAGACATCTAGGAAGTCCATTTGTTCCAAAGTTTGGTTCAGTTCTAATATTTCATTGTTGATTTTTTTTCTCGTCGATCTGTCCTTTTGTGTCAGTGGAGTATTGAGAGCCCCCAATACGATTGTATTAGTGCTTATTTGATTTTTCATGTCCATTAATATTTGTTTTCTATAGTTGGGTGCACTGGTATTTGTTGCATATATATTTACGATCGTTATCTCTTCCTCTTGGATTGTTCCTTTTACAAGGATATAGTGACCTTCTTTATCTCTCTGAATCATTCTTGGCTTGAAATTCACTTTGTCTGTGAAAAGAATAGCTACCCCTGCTGTTTTCTGGGTTCCTGTCACATGGAGTATTGTTTTCCATCCTTTGACTTTCATTCTATGAATCTTTTTTTGAACTAAATGTGTTTCTTGTATACAGCCTATTGTTGAATCTTGCTTCTTGATCCAATTTGTCAGTCTGTGCCTTTTGATTGGTGAATTGTGACCATTAACATTGATGATTAAAAATGATATGTATTGACTTATCCTTGTCATGTTATTTTCTTGTTGTTGGCTCCCCCTCTTTTCATTTTTTTCCCTCCCTCTCTTTAATTATTTTCCCTGCCTGGTGGATTCCTTCTGTTGGGGTTTCTGGAGTTGTAGTCCTTGTTATCCCTTTCTAGAATGTCCTTCAAAATATTTTGGAGTGCTGGTTTGGTGGGTATAAATTTTCTCAGATATTCTTTGTCATGGAAGTATTTTATTTCTCTGTCAGTTTTGAAAGATAGTTTTGCGGGGTACATCAATGTGGGTTGAAGGTTATTTTCCTTTAGAACTTGAAATACATCATTCCAAGCTCTTCTTGACTTGAGGGTTTGTGCTGAAAAGTCTGCTGTGGTTCTGATGGGCTTTCCTTTATAGGTGATTTGTTTCTTTTCTCTAACAGCTTTTAAGATTCTACTCTTATGTTGAATTTCTGGAATCTTGACTATGATATGCCTGGCTGAAGATTTTTTTTTGATCGTGGCTAATTGGAGTTCTATAAGCCTCACTTATCTGAACGTCAAATTCTTTTTCTCTGCCGGGGAAATTTTCTGTGATAATGTCTGTGAACAGTGTTCTGATGTCATTTATGCTGTTTCCTGCTTTTTCCTTGACTAATCAATCTTGTTATTCTTCTTTGCATCATCTAGCCACTGCTGGATTGATTTTTCATTGTCCCTTGCTATTTTTAAGAATCCTTTCTTTTCATGATCACTAATGGTAAACCTGTCTTCTATATCTGAGATCCTGTCCTCACATTGGCTTAATCTGCTACAAATACTATTTTTTTTGTGGGTACTGGGGGGGGTCAACCTCAGGACCTCACGCGCCAGCAGGCACCCATGCTGCTGAGCGATATCACCGGCCCCTTTTTCGTATGTGGGTTCCGGGAGTTGAACTCGGGCCCTCGCACTTGCCGGGCAGGCGCTTAAGCTGCTGAGCCATCTCACCGTCCCTGGTACAAATACTTCAATGGAATTTTTTTTCTCCTTGATATCTGCTTGAATCTGCTTTATGGATTCCATTTCTTTCCTATGCCGAGCATTCATGGCTTCCATCATTTTCTTAAGCTCATCTATTTTTTTGTCTGTGTCTGCTGTAGCATACTTAAGCATGGTCTTCATTGTGGACATTATCTCTGCAGTTATTTGAGAAATTATTTCTCATTTAAATTTTTCCAGAGCCTCATTCAACTGCTTTGTTGTTATCACTTCAGAGATGTCAGGTGAGTGGCTTTTGGTTTGTCCCACATCATTGCCCCCTGGGTTTGCCTTTGGTGAGCTGGATGTGTGGGACTGCATCTTGTTTAAGTGTCATCTCATTTTCTTTTCCCTCTTTAGTTTATTTCCTGGGGTGATGTTTGTAAATTGCCTATGGTAGGTTGCTTTATTGCTAGTATTTCAAAGTCTTAGGAGATGACTACTTCTCTGAGGTATCTTCCAGGTGTAGCTTATTTTTGGGTTTTGAGCATGTTGCAAGATCCTACTTCTTCAATTTGTTGGAGATAAGAAGTTGCTGCCTCTTTGGCCCATTCCCTGGTTCTTTGGTACACTGCAACAATATGTACTGTGATCCTTAGACAATCTCAGTCTTGGAATACCAGGAAGAAAAGCGCCAGTCAGTGTGTCCTTCATGGCCAGTGCTTCTCTGTACTGCAGCGTCTCGTGTTCCTCCGCCGAGGTCCCTGCCAGAGCCGTGGATGGAGTGGTGGCCGCCCTGAGTTCTGAGTTCAGCTGCTGCCCCCCCACAATGGTGCCCAGCTAGTCACTATCTCATGTGGGATGGCTGGGCATCAGCACTCACTGCCAGTCAGTGTGTCCTTCACGGCCGCTGCTTCTCTACACTGCTGCTTCTCACGTTCCTCCACAGAGGCTCCCTGGGGGGCGCTGATAGTCACCTCGAGTCTGCAGATTTGAACCACTTCTGTTGCATCAGGATTCCCAACACCGGGAAATGGCGCCGGCAGCCACCTCCTTCTTCTTTGTTGTGGTTTCTCTCTTCACTTTCTCCATGGGCCCCGAACTGCACTTCAGATCTTTCCTGGGTCCAGGGGACCCACTTCCCTCTTTCTTGTCCTCCTCTAGTCACTATATTCCAGTGTCCAGATGTTGACTTTTGGAAAGGTTCACTGCCTGTTTCTTACAGATCCACCATCTTTTTCCGGAACTCTCTATGGCACTTCTGATGGTTGTAGCTCCCATGGCTTCTCTCTTAGACCTGCTTTGCTTCCTCCTTGCAACTTTCCTTACATGATCCACATTCCTGGCTTTTCCAAACTTCTGGGTTCTCCACTGCACCTTTGGCTTCATCCTCACAGCTTCACACACTGCCCTCTCAGGGGCACATTGCCTGGCCTCCCAGACCTTCTGAAATGTAGGTGGAATCTTTCTTAACCTCATAACTCTTTCATTCTGCATGTTCCTAAAACCAGTACCACATGGATGATGCCAAGGTCTGCTGCCAGCTGGAGCAGTAGCCAGGCTTTCTTCTCTCTTGGCTGTAGGGGTAGAGTGCCTGGATCACTGAAGCACTCTGAACCTGATTCTGAGGCACAAATTCTTTTTGCCTCTGCCATTCTGGAACCTGGTGTGGCCACTGCCATTTTGGAACCTGGTGCAGCCACTGCCACCTTTCTGGGACATAGTGTGGCTGCTGCCATTCTGGAACATGGTACTCTGTGGCTTTTTCCTCAAAGCAAAGTCTTTCACTTTTTCAGTTTTGAGGCTGCAAATGGTGGAGACTTGCTGCTTCTTGTGATGTCCTCAGGCCATCTTTTTTATTCTGTTCCTTCTCAGCAAATGAGATCTCCTCAGCTCTATCTTTGCAGTCCACAGCTTTACTGGAGCTTCCTTTCTGGCCAAACTCACGTTTTAAATAATCCTGCTGGGCTCTTTGCTCTTGATTCTCAAAATAAATCTGGCTAAAGGCCCCCAACAATAGCCATGCCACCGCCTCAAATTTGACTGCTTTGAAATATTTTCTGCTAGTTTAATTAGTCCCTTGCCCTTAATCTTAGTATCAGGCAAAGTCTCTGGACATGAGCAAAATGCAGACAAACTTCTATCAGCCATAGCATGCATGTTCTGGAGTCCAGCAGCCAATGAGGTCCTTCTTCCCTGCAGAAACCTCCCAAGCCTTTACCAGAAAGATTTCTATCAGCCTTCTGGTCTTCTGAGCTCCGACCAGGATCTCCCAGACAGAAAAGTCTAAGATGTTCCAGCTCTATTCTTTCAGGTGACATCCCTGAACCTTTGCAAACTCTTCCCACAAGCCATTCCTAAAGGCTCTTGAACCACATGGTCAGGTAGTCACAGCAATGACCCCACTTCTCTGGACCAAATTCTGTGTTGGTTACTTTTCTTTCATTGCTGAAACAAAATACCTGACACCCAAAATTAAGGAAGGAAAGGTTTACTTAGCTCACAGTTTGTGGAGGTTTCAGTCCATTCTCAGCTGGCTCCAAGGCAGAGTGGCACATGGCGGAGGGCAACAGTTCATGGTGGTGGAAAGCAGCAAAAGTAAGCAAGAGCAAAAGGGAGAAGCATGAGAGAGCAAGCCTCTTTCCCTCCTTTATATTGTATGCAGGCTACCCGGCCCAGGGTGGGTGTAGCACTCATGCCCATAATCCCAGCACTAGACAATAAATCAATCAAAAACTCTAGAAGGGAGAGAGGAAAAAGATGGTGGATGAGTAAGAAGCAGGCAGCGAAACTCTCTCTAAAAGTTACCATTGGAACACGGGAATATAGCAACCGGGAAAGCACAGGAGGGGGGGAGATGCCTCCCCGGAACCCAGAAAAGTTCTGAAGCACAATCTGGGACCCCCGGCACCAGTGAAGGGTGATTTCCAACAAAGAAGAAGGAGCAGACCGCGCGTGCGCACCTTCTACCATCCCAGGAATCGCAGCGTGACAGAAGCTCAATTCTATGGACACATGGTGACAGCTGGTGCCCAGGGAGCGCCCACGGAGGATCCTGAGACAGTGGTGAGGCGGGGGAGTGGTGGCGAACTGCGCTGGCCGGCGGTGAGTGTCTCTCAGCCACAGCTGCCCCGCGCCAGAGAGCGACCGGCCGGGCGCCATTGTGGGGGGTGTGGCGAAACTCAGAGCGGCGTGAAAGAAAAACAGCGCTGGACACTCGTGCTCCGGACAGGGCAGCGCGGGGCATCTCAGGCCCACAAAAGTGTGCTGAGGTCAGCAGGCGAACAAGACTGGTCTCTCAGCCACACCTGTCCCACGCCAGAGAGCGACTGGCCCGGCGCCATTGTGGGGGGCGTGGTGAAAATCAGAGCGACGGGAAACCAGTGCAGGGAACCCATGCTCCGGACAGCGCGCTGCGCCTCTCAGGCCCAGGGATAGTGAAAGGGCACTGAGAGCGGCAGGCGAGCTAGACTGGTCTCTGCCTGAAAGTACGGGCCTCTGCTCACCGCCCGCCAGAGGGCCACTCCTGGCTTACTGGGACCGACCTGCACGGAACAGGACTCTGTCACCACACGGTGCCTGCCTACAGCAGAGTCAACACCTGGAACTGATTATTTTTATTTTTATTTTTATTTTTATTTTTTTCTCACTCATTTGTTTTTTGTTCTGGTGAAGGGGTTTTTTTTTTGGTGGGGTTTTATTTTTGTTTTGTCTGTTTTATTGTTTTTATCTTTGTTTTTGTTTCTGTATGTGTATTTGCTCTTTCCTTCATTATTCTCTCTGGTTTTTTATATGAGTGTAAACAGTGCCTCTAACTTCTTTGTGATTGTGGTTGTGATCTGTTCTTCCTTTTATCCCTTCCTTCTCTTTTTACCACCAGTCCTCTGCACCAGTGTCCCAATTTTAGTGGGATCCCTCTTGGTCCTCTAACCTTACATCTAATTCCTTCCTATTCTCCTAACACTCTATTTCCTCCTTAACTCATTTTAAATTTAAACTCCTCAGGGAAAAATTGACATACATAGGACTTGTATACTGCATATAATTTTTCTGGTGTGTTTAGATTTTGTTATATAACCGCAACTCTATACAGCTAAAAGTGGTAAATAACTGGTTAGCTCAGTCTGTCATTTTCTAGGCTGTGTTTGATGCTTTAGTTAACATTATAGCCAAATGTGAAATAATTGTTCTAAACATCTTTCCTTCCTGATATTTCGTGATTGAGATTGACTAAGGGACACAGAAAATACAGTGGCACAGTACCAAAGAATCAAGGACTGGGCCAAACAGGTAGCAACTTCGCATACCCAACGAATTGAAGAGGTAGGATCTGGCAGAAAGCTCAAAACCAAAAAGCAAGCTCCACTTGGAAGATACTGCGGAGAAGTAGTCATCTTCTAAAGATCTTAAACACTAGCAATAAAGTAACCTACCATAGGTAATTTGCAAACATCACCCCAGGAATTAAAGAAAGAAAAAATGGGATGACACTTAAACAAGATGCAACCCCACACATCCAATTCACCAAAGGCAAACCTAGGGGGCAACGAGGTGGGACAATCCGAAAGCCACCCACCTGGCCTATCTGAAGTGGTAACAACAAAGCAACTGAAGGAGGCTCTGGAAAATATTAAAACAGAAATAATCTCACAGATAACTGCAGAGATAATGTCCACATTGAAGACCATGCTTAAGGACACTATAGCTGATACAGACAAAAAATAGATGAGCTTAAGAAAACTATAGAAACCATGAATGCTCAGCATAGGAAAGAAATGGAATCCATAAGGCAGATTCAAGCAGATATCCAAGAGAACAAAAATTCCATTGAAAGTATTTGTAGCAGATTAAGCCAATGCGAGGACAGGATCTCAGATACAGAAGACAGGCTTGCAATTAGTGATCATGAAAAGGAAGAATTCTTAAAAACAGCAAGGGACCATGAAAAATCAATTCAGCAGCTGCTAGATGACTCAAAGATAAACACCTTAAGAATAATTGGAATAAATGAAAAAGCAGGAGATAGCATCAATGACATTAAAACCTTGTTCAAAGACATAATCAGGGAGAACTTTCCTGGAAGAGAAAAGGAATTTGACGCCCCTATAAGTGAAACTTTTAGAACACCAACTAGACATGATAAAAAAAAAAAAAACTTCAGCCAGACATATTATAGTCAAGATCCCAGAAATTCAACAGAAGGGCAGAATCTTAAAAGCTGTTAGGGAGAAGAGATAAATCACCTATAAAGGAAAACCCATCAGAATCACAGCTGACTTTTCAGCACAAACCCTCAGTTCAAGAAGAGCTTGGAATGATGTATTTCAAGCTCTAAAGGAAAATAATTTTCAACCCAGATTGATGTACCCCACAAAACTATCTTTCAAAATTGATGGAGAAATAAAATACTTTCATGACAAAGAACATCTGAGAAAATTTATGACCACCAAACCAGCACTCCAAAATGTTCTGAAGGACATTCTAGAAAGAGATAGGAACCCCAACAGAAGGAATCCACCAGGCAGGGCAGATAATTAAATAGCAGGAAAGGGGAAAAACAAAGAGTGGGAACCAACAACAGGAAAATATCATGACAAGTATAAGTCAATACGTATCAATTTTAACCATCAATGTTAACGGTCTCAATTCACCAATCAAAAGGCACAGACTGGCAAAATGGATCAAGAAGCAAGATCCAACAATATGCTGTATACAAGAAACACATTTAATTCAGAAAGAAATTCATAGACTGAAAGTCAAGGGATGGAAAACAATACTCCATGCCACAGGAACCCAGAAAA
Source organism: Erethizon dorsatum (assembly GCA_028451465.1). NCBI lineage: Eukaryota > Metazoa > Chordata > Mammalia > Rodentia > Erethizontidae > Erethizon > Erethizon dorsatum. Next base: position 46,064,135 of record CM051842.1, read on the forward strand.
AAAGCAGGGGTAGCTATTCTTTTTGCAGACAAAGTGAACTTCAAGCCAAGAAGGATTCAGAGAGATAAAGATGGTCATTGCATCCTTGTAAAGGGAACAATCCAAGAGGAAGAGATAACGATCATAAATATATATGCGTCAAATACCAATGCACCCAGCTATATAAAACAAGTACTAAAGGACATGAAAAATCAAATAAGCCCTAATACAATTATATTGGGAGATCTCAATACTCCACTGTCACAAAAAGACAGATCAACTGGACAGAAAATCAATAATGAAATAGTAGAACTGAACCAAACTTTTGAACAAATGGACTTAGTAGATGTCTACAGAGTGTTCCATCCCACAACATCAGAATACACATTTTTCTCAGCTGCACATGGGACGTTCTCCAAAATAGACCACATACTAGCTCATAAAACCTGCTTAAGTAAATGCAAAGGAATTGAAATTATCCCATGCATATTATCAGACCATAGTGCAATGAAATTGGAAATCAATGGCAAAAGATCTCACAAAAACTCCCTAAACACATGGAAATTAAACAGCACCCTCCTGAACAACCAATGGGTCACAGATGAAATTAAAGAAGAAATTAGACACTTTCTACAACTGAATGATAATGACAGTACAACATACCGGAACTTATGGGATACAATGAAAGCAGTCCTAAGAGGGAAATTTATAGCATTAAATACTTATATCAGGAAAATAGAGCAAGCGCAAATAAACAACCTAAGGGTGAACCTCGAGCTTCTAGAAAAAGAAGAGCAGGTTAAGCCAAAAGCCCGTACAAGGGAGGAAATTATAAAGATCAGAGCAGAAATTAACGTATTGGAGACTAAAAAAACAATACAAAGAATCAATGAAGCAAAAAGTTGGTTCTTTGAAAGAATAAATAAGATTGACAAACCCTTATCCAACCTTATTAAAAAAAGAAAAGAAAAGACTCAAATCCATGCAATTGAAAATGAAAAGGGTGATATCACGACGGACCCTGCAGAAATCCAGAAGATCATCTATACCTATTTTGAAAATTTATATTCTACTAAGATGGAAAATGCAGAAGAAATGGACAGATTCCTAGATTCGTATGAATTACCAAAGCTGAATCAAGAAGATTTAAAAATCCTAAATAAACCAATATCAACCAATGAAATTGAAGATGTAATTAAAAACCTCCCAACAAAGAAAAGCCCAGGCTCTGATGGATTCACTGCCAAATTCTACAAGAAATTTAGAGAAGACCTAACGCCCCTACTTCTCAAACTTTTCAATGAAATTGAAAGGGAAGCAATACTCCCAAATTCATTCCTGGAAGCAAGCATTACCCTGATACCAAAACCAGAGAAGGACCCAATTAAGAAAGAGAACTACAGGCCAATCTCCCTAATGAACATAGATGCAAAAATCCTTAATAAGATACTGGCAAACAGAATCCAGCAAATCATCAAGAAGATTATACACCATGACCAAGTTGGATTCATCCCAGGGATGCAGGGATGGTTCAACATACGTAAATCAATAAATGTAATACACCATATTAACAGAACCAAAGACAAAAATCACATGATCATCTCAATAGATGCAAAAAAAGCTTTTGACAAAGTCCAGCACCTTTTCATGATAAAAACCCTATAGAAAATTGGAATAGAGGGTCTTTATCTCAATCTGGTAAAAGCTATCTATGACAAACCAACAGCCAATATTATACTGAATGGCCAAAAACTGAAAGCCTTCCCTCTAAAATCAGGAACAAGACAAGGATGTCCGCTGTCCCCACTCTTATTCAACATAGTTCTGGAAACTTTAGCCAGAGCAATTAGACAAGAGAAAGAAATAAAAGTAATAATGATTGGAAAGGAAGAAGTTAAATTATCATTATTTGCAGATGGCATGATACTCTACATAGAAGACCCCAAAAACTCCACTAAAAAACTGCTAGATTTAATAAGCAAATTCAGTAGTGTAGCTGGATACAAAGTCAATACTCAAAAGTCAATAGCCTTCCTGTACACAAATAACAAACTTACTGAAAGAGAAATTAGGGAAACAATACCTTTCACAATAACATCCAAAAAAATGAAATACCTAGGAATCAACCTCACAAGGGATGTAAAAGACCTCTACACTGAAAACTACAGTACTCTGAAAAAGGAGATTGAAGAGGATATCAGAAAATGGAAAGATATCCCTTGCTCCTGGATAGGAAGAACCAATATAGTGAAAATGGCCATACTTCCAAAATTGTTATACAGATTTCATGCAATTCCAATCAAAATTCCAACAGCATATCTCACAGAATTAGAGAAAACAATCCTAAAATTCATTTGGAATCAGAAGGGACCTAGAATAGCAAAGGCAATTCTGGGCAACAAACGCAAAGCAGGGGGCATCACAATCCCCGACTTGAAATTATACTATAAAGCTACTGTGATAAAAACAGTGTGGTACTGGCAAAAAAACAGACCTGAAGATCAATGGAACAGATTAGAAGATGCTGAAACAACCCCAGACATACTAAGCCACCTTATCTTTGACAAAGGTGCCAAACACATTCGCTGGAAGAAAGATAGCCTCTTTAATAAATGGTGCTGGAAAAACTGGCTCTACACATGCCAAAGATTAAAACTAGACCCATATCTTTCACCATGCACTAAACTAAATTCAAAATGGATCAGAGATCTAAATATTAAAACAGAAACATTAAATCTGCTGGAAGGTAGGATAGGTAAAACCCTTGAAGGCATTGGTGTAGGCAAAGACTTTATGAATAAAAACTCAACCGCACGGGAACTATCCCAAAGAATCAACAACTGGGATCTCATCTTATTAAAAAGCTTTTGCACAGCAAGAGAAACCACCGACAGAGTAAAGAGACAACCCACAATGTGGGAAAAAATGTTTGCCAGCTGTTCCTCAGACAAAGGATTACTATCGAGAACATATAAAGAACTCAAAAAAATTAGACCTCCCAAATTTAAAGACCCACTCCAAAAATGGGCATCTGAGATGTATACACATTTCTCAGATGAAGAAATACTAATGGCAAATAAATATACAAAAAAATGTGCAACATCACTAGTCATTCGAGAGATCCAAATTAAAACAACACTGAGATACCATCTCACCCCAGAAAGAATGGCTACTATTAAGAAATCAACTAATAAATGCTGGAGGGGCTGTGGGGAAAAAGGAACCCTTCTTCACTGTTGGTGGGAGTGTCGACTGGTACAGCCACTGTGGAAGTCAGTGTGGAGATTCCTCAAAAAACTAGGGTTGGAGGTCCCATTTGACCCAGCTATTCCCCTTCTGGGCATCTTCCCAGAAGAATTAAAAACATCGTACCACAGTGATATATGTGCACCCATGTTTATAGCAGCACAATTTGTAATAGCCAGATCTTGGAAACAACCCAAATGCCCATTAACTGAGGAATGGATAAGAAAGATGTGGTCTTTTTATACAATGGAATACTATTCAGCCATAAAGAAGGATAAACTGGAGACTTTTATAGGTAAATGGATGCAACTCGAGAAAAAACTCATAAGTGAAATAAACCAGAAGCACATGTGTAAGCATCGTATTGCCTCTCTAGTATGAGAAACTGAAAGAGTAAATAAGATCCAAAATGTAGAATAGACATGGTGAATCAAAAAGAAACTGGTCAAAAGGAAAGAGAGACTGGAATAGGGAAAAGAAAGAAGGGAAAGGGAAAAAATTGTATATATATATATGATGGTTAAGATAGACACACTACCAATTTTACTTAGTTCATTGAAGAGTAAGGTTTGAGCCAATAATGTTTGGACAATTGAATGCTAATGTCTGGTATCCTGAATAACTAACTTAAAGATAGTAATACGTAATGTATTAACCATTGTTACCCTCCTATTATGTTGTTTTGAAAATTTGTTCTTCTTTTGATTTGTTTTGTTTTTTCTTCTCTTTAAAAAAAAAAACACTCTAGAAGCCTGTCCCCTTGACTGAATGGGGCTCAGGGGGACATCTAGACACAAACCATAACACTTACCAAGGTACCACTGTATTCCATGCAACAGGAAACCCCCCCAAAAAAGCAGGAGTAGCTATCCTGTTTTCAGATGAAGTGGCAAATTTGATCAGAAAAGGCAAAGAAGGTCACTATATATTGGCTATATGAACAATTCAACAGGAAGAGATAGCAATTATTAACATATATGCACCAAACACCAGAACACCCAACTTCATAAAACAAGTGCTACTGGACATAAAGCATCTGATGAACATAAACAGAAGTATACTGGGAGACTTCCATACCCCACTGTTACAAAGAGATCAACTAGACAGAAAATCAATAAAGAAACATCAGCCAGGTGTGGTGGCTCATGCCTGTAATCTCAGCACTCAGGAAGCTGAGGCTGGAGGATCACCTTGAGTTTGAGCCCAGCCTGGGCTACATAGGTGAGTTCAAGACTAGCCTGTACTACATAGCAAGACTCTCTCTCTCTCTCTCTCTCTCTCTCTCTCTATATATATATATATATATATATATATATGCTGAACAAAACCTTTGAAAATAAGGACTTAATAGAAATTTACAGTGCAGTGGTGGCAAACACATGACATGCATGTTGTAGCAGGCATGCAGAGCCTTGTCTGTCAGTATGTGAGATAAGTCACCCCAACATCATCCCAGCATGTGAGCATCAGGAAGCAGTGCACATAGAAGCCATGCACATTCTCAGAAAGGAGTAGCAGTGCCAGGCAATGACATCACAAACCATGACTCATTAGCTGAGACTAATCAAGCTTTCACATGGATGGTCAGTGCACTGCCAAGGAGATGATGGATATAGATAGCTAGATAGAGAGATGATAGATAGATGATTGATTTGAGTGCAGTAGCTGTAAGTTTTAATACATACATTTTTATTAACAAAAGATTTTAGCTTAGAATTGTCTCATGAAAAATTAAAATTTAGGACTTCTTGGAAGATGGCAGAGCTGTGAACAGCAGCAAGTCAGCCTCTATGTGATTAGTAATCCAGACACTGGAATGTAACAATTTGGGGAAGAAAAGAAAGAGAGAGGTGGGTCCCTGGGACCCAGGAAGGATCTGAAGGGAGAATTAGGGCCCACAGGGAAAGTGGAGAGACAGACCTCAATGCAGAAAAAGAAGGTGGCAAATTGCACTTTTCTCCCTGATACCCAGCTGATGGCATGAGAGAGGTGGATCAAATCTATAGAGACAGAGTGAATATAGGTGTCTTCAGAGGCCTCCACAAAGAAATGCAAGAGTGGAGTCAAGCGGTGAATTCTGTGAACTACAGCAGCTGGTGAGTGAGTTCAGTCCAAATGTCCCCTGGACAGAGTGCTTGGACAACCCATTTTAGGGAGGGGCCAATTGATCCTGGGACTCAGAGCAGCCATGGGTTGTCTTCCTCTCAGGGCTCCCAGTGACTGGCTGAGGCACAACTGTGGGAAACATCCAGGTCAGGGAGCAGAGGCCAGGCTAGGAAGAGACACCCAGAGTGTTGTAGGCTGAATAACTCAGGACCCAACCCCACAAACATAGTCTAGGATCTGTCTGAACTTCTCTAGTGTTGAAAGCACCAGAACTGGCACTCTGCCCTATTGTTACTGCAGATTTGCTGGGATTATCCAGCTCAGATCTTGGATCTGTCTGCCTCCATTTTGTATGAGCAGCAGCAGAGACATGCTCTGAATTGGACACTATGACAAAACTGTAGACCCCAGCTCTCCACGCGTGGTTGGGATCAATGAGGTGCCTTTGAGGTCATTTGCAGATGAGCATGTGCGGAGTAGCCATTTGAGTTTTATGGACAAGCTGAAGTTGAGCAAGGATATATTTCCAGGTGTGATGTGTCTAGAACTTCTAAAATCATATTTAATGGCTTTTAATAACTTGTCACAGTTTGAAGGAATTGTTTACAAAGCTGTACGTGTGAAGAGCTAAGTTCGTTTCAAGGCATTTGAGATGGGGAAAGACTATTATGGCATTTTGGGAATTGAAAAAGGAGCCTCAGATGAAGATATTAAAAAGGCTTACCGAAAACAAGCCCTCAGATTTCATCCGGACAAGAACAAATTCCTCAGACAGAGGAAAAATTTAAAGAGTTCACAAAAGCTTATGAAGTATTGAGTGATCCTAAAAAGAGAGAAATTTATGATCAGTTTGGGGAAGAAGGGTTAAAAGGAGGAGCAGGAGGTACCGATGGACAAGGAGGTACTTTCCAGTACACTTTTCACGGTGATCCTCATGCCACATTCGCAACATTTTTTGGAGGTTCCAACCGTTTTGAAATTTTCTTCGGAAGACGGATGGGAGGTGGCAGAGATTCTGAAGAGATGGAAATAGATGGAGATCCTTTCAGTGCCTTTGGATTCAGCATGAATGGATATCCGAGAGACAGGAATTCTGTGGGGCCGTCCTGTCTTAAACAAGACCCTCCAGTTATTCACAAACTTCGAGTCTCACTGGAAGAAATATACAGTGGTTGCACCAAACGGATGAAAATTTCTCGAAAAAGATTAAACCCTGATGGAAGGAGTTACAGATCTGAGGAGAAAATTCTCACCATTGAGATTAAAAAGGGGTGGAAAGAAGGTACCAAAATTACTTTTCCAAGGGAAGGAGATGAAACACCAAATAGTATCCCAGCAGACATTGTTTTCATTATTAAAGACAAAGATCACCCAAAATTCAAAAGAGATGGATCAAATATAATTTATACTGCTAAAATTAGTTTACAGGAGGCATTGTGCAGCTGCTCAATCAATGTGCCAACAATGGATGGAAGAAACATACCTATGTCAGTAAATGACATTGTGAAACCTGGGATGAGGAGAAGAATTATTGGATATGGGCTGCCATTTCCAAAAAACCCTGACCAGCGTGGTGACCTTCTAATAGAATTTGATGTGTCTTTCCCAGATACTATATCTTCATCATCCAAAGAAGTTCTTAGGAAACATCTTCCTGCCTCCTAGAATGAAGAACTTTGTTATCCATATTTTGATAAAGCACTGAAATCATAAAAGGACTGGCAGTTTACTGATGTAGATGTGAATTCTGTATAAAGATGTGTAAATTCTTTTGCGGGTTCATTAAATTGCATGAATAGAGACGGGTCAAATAAATAGGCAAAAGGGATTTTTACAGTTAGAGATGAAGAGAAAAACCACTCACTACATTTTATTTCATTTCTCCCAAATCAGAAATTTTTAGTATTTTGCTTGTGTGTCAAAGTTGGTTTTGTGGTGTCAGTAGATAGGTTTTGAATAAAGTAGTAGACAACCTGAGTACTTTATTTCTTATATCTTTTCAGTGTAATAGGTTCCCATTTATAATGGAAATTAACAGTTCTTAACTAAACTATATGTGTCATATGCACTTCCAGAAGAGAATAAAAGCCAAAGCCATTTGGGAATGTGATTATGAGATTTAGATCACCTTCTGAAGTGCTGTCACAGAGCTGGTACCAATAAAAGAATAAGCTGAAGAACACATTTCACCATTTGATTTTTTAAAAACATATTATATACAAAGAATAAGTTTCATAAGGCAAACAAAAGAATAACATATACCTGATACAAACGTGTTTTACACCATTTGATTTGTAAGGTATGTTCTCACATTTCTTAATAACATAGCTGTAATGTTCTTAATGTAGACTTTTTCTTTATAAAAAGTGAATGGCAGTTTATCTCCTGTGGAAATCCCAATTGCCTGAATTACTGATATTTTAGAAATAGACTTTTTAAAATACCATATGTAATTTTATGCAAGTTGACTATATATCTTGAAGTTAATACATTATAAGCTCATTTTGTTGTCCTCTAGTTTAAACTAATTTGTTTAATAATGTGTTTATAGAGAAAATACTGTTATTTGAAATTAATTTTCCAATTATACATTCTTCTATAACTTGCTCATAATATGCTATATGTAACCTTATATAATTCCCTAAAAAGAATAAACTACCACTATGGTGTTAAACCAAAATATGGGGAAAATATACACTAACTGCTGCTTATGGATAATGTTGCTACTACTTACACATATAAATATTTTTTCATATGCATAGATTGCATTTCTTAGGTGTTTTGATTTTTTAAATGTATTTATGTTTAAAGAAAAAAAAAACTGTAGATCCCAGAAGACAAAACCACAGGGTTGAAATAACAGAGAAATCTTTTTTATTCCTTTTTTATTCTCTTCACTTTTTACCCCTTGATGGTTAGTTTTTTTTTCATGAGTGTGAACATTGTTTTTAGTTTTATTGTTTTGTTTAGTTCATGTTTTTGTTTTTCTTTCTTTCTTTCCCTTCTGTCTTCATCGCCAGTTTCCAAAAGCTTGAGTAATTGTCCTTGCTCTTTAGCCTTCTAATCCTTTTCTGTTCTTTTATTTCTATTTTCCTCCAATCCCTTTTAAAATTTCTCTGCTCAAGATAAAATCACTCTATTCAGGGGCTATTGACTGTATATAAATTTCTGCTTTGTTTTAGATTTTGTTATATACTACAAATCCTGTACACATGATTAAACATGGCAAATTAACAGTTACCCGAGTTTGTGTTTTTCTAGACTGAGATTGATGCTAGTTTTATTACTGATTGTACTACTTTAGCCAAGGTAACATAGTTGTCATCAGTTGTTCTTTCATATATGCCAATTCTGAGATTATCTGAGAATCATAAAGAATACCATAGTACTAGCAATGAAATTGGTGCTAGGCAACATCACATTCCTAATAAATTGAAGGGTTGGGATCTTGGGACAGACTCAAAAGCCAAACGCCAGCTCCACATAGAAGACATCTTCAAAATGTAGTCATTTTATAAGGAAGTCTCATAACTAGTAATAAAGCTAGCTACCATAAGCAATTTACAAGCACCAATGCAGAAAGCTAATTAAAAAAAAAGACAAGACATGGAAGAGGCAACCCCAGACCTCCAGCTCACCCAAGGCAAAGGCAGGGGTCACTGAGGTGGAAGAATTCAAAAGCCACCTAGCTGAACTTCCTGAAATGGTGGCAGTAGAAGTAACAAAGAAGATGAATGAGGATCTAGAAAAAAACAAATCAGAAACAAATTCACAGATAAAGAGATGATGACCATAATGAAGGATATTGCAGGTGAATCAAGAGTTGATACAGATAAAAAAAAATAGAGCATAGAAAGGTGATGCAAATCATGAATGCCCAACATAGGAAAGAAATGGATTCCATGAACCAGATTCAAACAGATATTCAGGAGATTAAAAATTCTATCAAAAGTATACACAGTGGAATCAACAAATGTGAGGACAGAATATCAGACCTAGAAGACAGGTTTGCAGTTAGTGATCATCAAATGAAAGACTTCCTAAAAATAGCAAGGGGCCATTTAAAATCAATCAAACAGCTGCTAAATGATACAAAAAATAACAACTTGATTGGAATCAATGAAAAATCAGAAGATAACACAAATGACATAAAACATGTTCACAGAAGTAATGGCAGAAATCTTCCCAAGCATGGGAAAATAATTTGACATACAGATAAGTGAGGCATATAGAAATCCAATTAGGGTTTTTTTTTTTTTTTTTTTTTTTTTGTACTGGGAATCAAACTCAGGACTTTACGCTTGCCAGGCAGGCACTGTGCTGCTGAGCTATATTCCTGGCCTTCCAATTAGTTATGATCAGGAAAAAACTACACCAAGTCAAGATTCCAGAAATTCAACATAAGAACAGAATATTAAAAGCTGTTAGAGAAAAGAAATCACCTATAAAGGAAAGCCCATCTGAATCACAGCAGACTTCTCAACTCAAATCTTTAAGTCAAGGAGAGCTTGCAGTAAAATATTTCAAGCATTAACAGAAAACACCCTCCAAATCAGATTGATGTACCCCACAAATTTATCCTTAAGATTGATGTAGCAATAAGATACTTCCATGACAAAGTGCACCTGAAAAAATTCATGACCACCAAACCAGCACACCAAACAGTTCTGAAGGATATTCTAGAAAAAACAACAAAGACAACAATTTCATGAATCAAAATAGAATGAATCCATCAGGCAAGGCAAGAAATTAAACAGGGGGGAAAGAAAGGGAACCAACAACAGGAAAATATTATGAGAAGAATAAGTCAATACAGATCAGTTTTAACCATCAATGTAAATGGCCTCAGTTCATAATCAAAAGAAACAGACTGGCAAAATGGATCAAGAAACAAGACTGAACAATATGCTGCATAAAAGAAACACATTGAACTCAAAAAAGAAATTCATAGACTGAAAGTCAAAGGCTATAAAAGAGTGGTCCGTGTGACAGGACAGAAAAAAACAGGAGTACCTATTGTATTTGCAGACAAAGTGGATTTCAAGCCAAGATTGATCAGAAAAGACAAAGAAAGTCACTACATACTTGTTAAGGGAACAGTCGAAGAGGAGATAACAATCATAAATATATATTCACCAAATACCAGTGCACCCAAGTATATAAAACAAACATGAATGGACATGAAAAGTCAAGTAAGGACTAATGCAATTCCAATGGGGACTCAATACCTCACACATAGACAGATCACCTGGACAGAAAATGAACAAAGAAATATCAGAGCTGAAACAAATCTCTGAACAAGTGGACTTATAACAGAATACACATTCTTCTCAGCTGCACATGGGACTTTCTTCAAAGTAGACCACATACTAGCTCATAGAACATGGTTAAGTAAGTACATAGGAATTGAAATCATCCTGTGCATATTATCAGATAAAATTGAAAATCAAGGGCAAAAGAAACCACAAAAAATGCATTAACACATGGAAATTAAATAACACCCTTCTGAGTAACCAGTGAGCCACAGATGAAATGAAAGAAGAAATTAGATAATGTCTACAATTACATGATAATGCCAATATGACACATCAGAACTCATCGGATGAAATGAAAGCAGTCATAAGAGGGAAATTTATAGCAGTGAATTCCCACATCAGAAAAACAGGGCAAGCTCAAATAAATAACCTCATGTTGAACCTCAAGCTTCTACAAAAAGAAGAGCAAGTAAAACTAGGAGCATATATGAGGGAGGAAATTATAAAAATCAGAGTAGAAATTAATACAATTGAAACTAAGAAAAAATAGAAAGAATCAATTAATCAAAGAGTTTGTTGTTTGAAAGATTAAGTAAAATAGAAAAACCGTTAAGCAACTTTATCAAAAAAGGAAAGAAAAGACTCAAATCCATGCAATTAGGAATAAAAAGTGTGTGATCACAACGGATCCTGGGGAAATCCAGAAGATCACCAATACCTACTTTAAGAACCTATACTCTAATAAGATGGAAAATACAGAAGAAACAGATTCCTAGATACATGTCAATTACCAAAGTTAAATCAAGAAGATATAAATATTCTAAATCATTGCATATCAGTAAATGAAATTGAAGTAATTAAAAAACTACCCACAAAGAAAAGCCCAGGTCCTGATAAATTCATTACTGAATTCCACAGGAACTTTAGGGAAGATCTAATGCCACTTTTCCTTAAAAATTTTAATGAATTAAAATGGGAGCAGTACTCCCAACATCATTACTAGAAGCAAGCATTACACAGGAACCAAAACCAGAGAACAACCCAACCAAAAAAAGAGAGCACAGACCAATCTCCCTAATGAACATAGATGCAAAAGTCATCAATATGATACTGGAGAACAGAATGCAGCAAATCATCAAGAAGATTATACACTGTGACCAAATAGGATTCATCCCAGTGATGCAGGGATTTTTCAACATATGCAAATCAATAAATGTAATACACCATATGAACAGAGCCAAGGACAAAAAAACACATGATCATCTCAATAGATGCAGAAAAGGCATTTGACAAAGCCCAACACTGATTCATGATAAAAACCCTACAAATAATTGGAATAGAAGGTCTTTATGTCAATCCGATTAAAGCCATCCATAACAAACCAACAGCCAACAACATACTAAATGGTCAAACCTGAAAACTTTCACTCTAAATCAGGAAAAGGGAAGGATATCCAGTATCATCACTTCTACTCAATCTAGTTCTGGAAACTTTAGCCAGATCAATTAGACAAGAGAAATAAAAGGAATAAGGGGGCCGGTGAGATGGCTCAGCGGCGTAAGCGCCTGCCTTGCAAGCGCGAGGGCCCGAGTTCGACTCCCGGAACCCACATACGAAAAAAGGGGCCGGTGATATCGCTCAGCGGCACGGGCGCCTGCTGGCGCGCGAGGTCCTGAGGTCGACCCCCTGGTACCCACAAAAAAAAAAAAAAAAAAGGAATAAGGATAGGAAATGAAGAAGTTAAATTATTATTATTTGTTGATGACATGACACTCTACTTAGAAGACCGCAAAAACTCCATAAAAATGCTCTTAGACTTAATAACCAAATTCAGTGTTGTAGCAGAATACGAAGTCAACACTCAAAAATCAATTGCAGCTGAGCATGGCCGTTCACACCTGTAATCTCTGCACTCAAGATGTTGAGGCATAAGGATCACTGCAAGTTCAAGTCCAGCCTGTTGTACATAGTGAGTTCAAGGCCTGTCTCAAAAAAAAGCGAATAGTATTATTGTACACTAATGAAAACTCAGAGAGAAATTAGAGAAGCAACACATTTTACAATAGCATCAGGAAAAATGAAATACTTAAGAATCAGACTAATGAAAGAAATAAAAGACCTTTACATTGAAAACTATAGTACTGCAAAAAAAGGAGATTGAAGATGATATTAGAAAATGGAAAGTTATCCCTTGTTCTTGGATAGGCGGAACCAGTATAGTGATAATCCCACAGTTTCAAAACTGTTTTACAGATTTAGTGCAATCCTGATCAAAATACCAACAGTATACCTCACAGAAGTAGAGAAAATATTCCTAGTATTAATTTGGATCCAGAAGAGACCTAGAACAGTAAAAGCAATTCTGGGCAACAGGGCAAGGCAAAGGGCATCAAAAGCCCAAACCTGAAATTATACTACACAGCTACTGTGATGAAAACAGCATGGTATTGTCCAAAAAATACCAGACCTGGGAATGAACGGAACAGGATAGAAGATACAGAAACAACTCCAAATGCACTCAGCAACCTTATCTTTGAGAAAGGGGCTAAACACCTTTACTGGAAGATAGACTCTTTAATAAATGGTACTGTGACAAGTGGCTTTCTACATGTTGGAGATTAAGCCTAGACCCATATCTCTCACCATGAACTAAACTAAAATTGAAATGGATCAAATATCTAAATATTAAAACAGAAACAGTTAACCTACTGTAAGATAAAATGGGTAAAACTCTTGAAGACGTAGGTGTAGGCAAAGACTTTATGGAAAAAGCCCTGGTCTCAGAGGAAATATTAGAAATAATCAATAGCTAGTATCTAATCATATTGAAAAGTTTTTTCACAACAAAAGAAACCACCAATGGAGTAAAGAGACAACCCACACAACGCTAATAAAATTAACAGCTATTCTTCAAAGGACTAATATGTAGAATTTATAAAGAGCTCAAATACATTAGGCCCCCAAGTTTAAAGACCCAATCCAAACATGTGCATCTGAAATGCAGAGATATTTCTCAGATCACGCAGTACAAACACCAAATAAAAATATGAAAAAACATTCAACATCACTCGTCATTTGAGAAATGCAAATTAAAACAACACTGAGATTCCATCTTACTCTAGAAAGAATAACTATTATCATGAAATCAACCAATAACAAATGCTGGCTGGGCTGTGGGGAAAAAGGAATCTTTCTCCATTATTGGTGGGAGTGTAAATTAGTATAACCACTATGGAATAAGTATGGAGATTCCTGAATAAACTGAAAGTAGAGGTTCCATTTGACTCAGGTATTCCCCTTCTTGTTATATTCCTGAAAGAATTAAAAGCATCATACCACAGCAATATATGCACACCCATTTTTATAGCAGCACAATTTTTAATAGCTAAATTTTGGAAGCAACCCATATGTCCATCATTGAATGAATTGATAAAGACAATGTAGTTTTTATATATGATGGAGTACTACTCTGCCATAAAGAGGATAAATATGATATATTTTTAGATAGATTGATGCACCTTTAGACCATAATTTTAAGTGAAATAAATCACACACACCTGTTTAAACATTGCATTGTTCCTCTTGTATGAGAAACCAGAAGTGTAAATAAGGACCAAATAGATAAAAGATGTTAGGAAGTAGGAAGAAATGTTCAAATTGGAAGTGGAACTAGGGAGGGTGGAGGGGAAGGAAAGGATGGAAAAAAGAAATAAAAAGAAGCCAAAAACTGGAAAAAAAACTTTTGTAAATAGGGAGGGGAAGAAGATAGTAGGGAGGGGAGGGGAATGGGGAAAAAAGGAAGAATCAAGTATACTATGTACAGGTATAATTTCCCTATGATGAATGTGGTCATTATGTATATCAAAAGAGTATCAATAAAATTAATTTTTAAAAAGAAGAATTGAAATTTAATACTTGAGATTTAGCAAAGAGATGCTCCAATTAAGAGACTAAGATTCTTTTAAAGTTGTGCTGTCCCCCTGGCATATTTGAATCTGCAGCATCATATTTAGTTGTTTGTGATGAATTTGTGAAAATAAGAGCAAGTATATACAGTGGTATCTTGGTTCATGAACTTAATTTGTTCCATGATTCTGGAAAAGATGGCCATGTTCCTGTTCCTGCAGGAAGAATGCCTAGAGTCATGTTTGTCACCTAATGCAGAGTTCACAAACACAAACAAAATTTTGTCATATGCTCCTGTTTTTGAACCAAACTATTCAGAAAGAAAAGTGTTCATGAACCAAATTGTTCACAAAAAAAAAATTCATGAACTAAGGTATTACTGTAAATATTTGCTTAGATGGGCTATGATTTTAGCAGAAGTCCCAGACAGTAAGAAATGAACTCAGATTCATTTTTCAGAGCAGGCCTAAAGCTGACTTGTGCTGGTTGTCAACAAATTCAACAGGAACCTCAACTGAGGATCACTGCCACAGATTGTTGATTCAGAGAATATCCAATTATTTAGTGTTAACTAATAGTGTTAGCTAATTTTGATATAGGGATATATTTGTATTGGGTGCTTCATTTTTTTTTTTTAAGTTTTATGTTTTTGTATACTCCAAGTCTTGAATGCTAAAAAATGACTACAGCAAAAAAGCAAAACTGAAAGTAGATAGTGGAAGATCATTACAAGAGATCTGGAAAGAGTCATTTGGAGTGACTGAACTCGATAGGAAAGCATGATGTATTCTGTGTAGTGGAAGTGTTGTGCGTCACACATCATGTGTCACATGGCACTTTGACACCAACCACATAATGTTGATTAACTTGGTGAAACTGAAAGGAAAGAGTTTCTTGAAAGAGAATTGAGTAAATATCATTCCTAGTATCTTAGTTTTTGCAACTATCTTTCTAAAACAAATCATCTGACAGCTCCAGCTTTCAAATTTCACTGTGCATAGCAAAACATAATAAGCCCCTCACTGGTGGAGATTTTCTCGAAATGGAAGTGTTCTCTGGAAGTAATTCCCTTTTTCATGATTTCCCAAAAAAAGGATAGAGAAGACTTCTGGGAAGATGGAGGAGTGGTAAGCAGTAGAGAAAGAGCCTCTCTGAGATTTGCTGTCCAGACACTGTGTCCCCCAGACCCAGGAAGGATCTGAGGTGAGAATTGAAGCCTACAGGAAGAGCAAAGAGAGAAACTTGAACAGAGAAGGAGGTGGTGGGTGGCGCCTTCTCCCTGAGACAGGACTCACTGCATGGGAGGAGTGGTTCAAACCTGTGGACACACAGTGACTGCTGGCAACCCCAGAGGCCTCCACAGAGAGATGCAGCACTGCAAGGGAGGAGTGGACATCATGGACTGCACTGGCTGTTGAGTGAAGTGGATTTGGTTTCCTGTGGGAGAGGGCTTTGGCTGGGAGCCATCTCCAAGAGGGGCCAATTAAGCTCAGAACTCAGAACAACTGTTGGCTCAATTTAGCTACTCCCAGCTGAGTTCAAGCCCACAGAAGGTGCAAAGACTGCTGCAGGCTGAGTGGATCTTGTTCCATCCTCACAGCCAGAAACCAACCTGAACTTCAGAGGAAATAAAGGTGCAGGCTTGCTGAGATTATCCACTACCCTACCATAAAGCTACTGCTGGCTTGCAGGGATAAATCAACACAGATCTGGACTCTGTCTCCACACGTTGCCTACCAGTGACAGCAGAGACAAACCTTGAGGTGGGCATTTTCTCTCTTTCTCTCATTGTTTTGTTGTTGTTGTTTGTTTGTATGTTTTTGGTGTTTTTCTTCATTGTTTGATCTTGTTTTTATATAAGTGTGAATGTGGTTTCTAGTTTTTTTTTTTTTTTTGGTTCTCATTCTGTTCCTCCTTTCCTTTCTTTCTTCTCTCTTTCCCTCCTCTTTTCTGCACCAGTTTCCCAAAGTTTGTGTGATCCTCTTTTGTCCTCTAGCCTTGATTCTAATCTCTTCCTCCTCTTCTATTTCTTTATTTTTCCTCTAACTCCTTTAAAATTTTCTCCCCTGAGGGTAAAATTCACATAATGAGGGCTTATTTACTAAATACAATTTTCTGTTTTGTTTTAGATTTTGTTTTATAACCACAAATCTAGTTCATACGGTTAAAGGTTGCAAATTAATAGTTACCTTAGTTTGTCATTTTCTAGGCTGTGTTTGATGCTATTGTTATTGCCCATTGTATCACTTTAACCAAAGTGACATAACTGGTCTAACTAGCTGTTCTTCTTAGTACACCAAGACTGAGATTGCCTAAGGGACATAGAAAATACTGTGGGCCAGTGCCAAAGAACCAGGGGCTGTGCTAAACAGGCAACAACTTCTCATACCCGATAAATTGAAGAGGAGATTCTTGCAACACACTCAAAACCCAAGAACGAGCTACACCTGGAAGACACCTCTGAGAAGTACAAATTTGCTAAGGGTTCTAAATACTAGCAATAAAACAAGTCACCATAGCCAATCTACATGCATTAACCCAGGAATTAAACTAAAAAAAAAAAAAAAAAAGAAAATGAGAAGACACTTAAACAAGATGCAGCCCCAGACATCCAGTTCACCAAAGGCAAACTCAGGGGCAAGTGAGGTGGAACAACCCGAAAGCCACCCACCTGGCCTCTCTGATGTGGTAACAACAGAACAAATGAATAAGGCTCTAGAAAAAACCAAATCAGAAATAATTTCTCAGATAACTACAGAGATGGTGATCAGAATGAAAGATATGCTTAATGACTCTGGAGCAGATATGGAAAAAAAATAGAGAAGCCTAGGAAAATGACATAAAGCATGAATGCCCAACATAGGAAAGAAATGGAATCCACAAAACAAATTCAAGCAGATATCAAGGGGACTAAAAATTCCATTGAAAGTATCCACAGCAGAATAAACCAATGTGAGGACTGAATCTAAGACATAGAAGACAGGCTTGCTGTTAGTGATCATGAAGGAAAGGTTTCTTAAAAATAGCAAAGGACCATGAGAAATCAATCCAGCAGCTGCTAGATGATGCAAACAAGAATAACATAAGTTTGACTGGAGTGAATTAAAAATCAGGGATAGCACAAATGATATTAAAAAATCCTATTTACAGACATCCTGGCAGAAAACTTCCCTGGCAGGGAAAGAGAATTTGATATACAGATGAGTGAGGCATATAGAACTCCAATTAGCCATGATAAAAAAAATCTACAACAAGGCATATAATAATCAGGATTCCAGAAATTCAACACAAGAACAGAATATTAAAGGCTGTTAGAGAAAAGAAGCAAATCATGTATAACAGAAAGCCCATCAGAATCACAGCTGATTTCTCAACACAAACCCTCAAGTCAAGGAGAGCCTGGAGTGAAGCATTTGAAGTCCTACAAGAAAACAAATTCCAACCCAGATTAATATACCCCACAAAACTATCTTTCAAAATTGATGGAGAAATTGATGCTTCCATGACAAAGAATACTTGAGGAAATTCATGAACACCAAAACAGCACTCCAAAATGTTCTGAAAGACATTTTAGAAAGAGATAACAAGGACTATAACTCCATGGAGCCCAACAGAAGGAATCCACCAGGCTAGGCAAACAATTAAACAGAGGGGGAAAAAAGGGAGCCAAGAACAAGAAAATAACATGGCAAGGATAAATCAATACTTATCAGTTATAACCATCAGTGTTAATGGTCTCAATTCACCAATCAAAACAAATGGACTGGCAGAATGGATCAAGATACAAGATTCAACAATATGCTGCATGCAAGAAACATTTTTAGGGCCGGTGAGATGGCTCAGTGGCATAAGCACCTGCCTGGCAAGCACGAGGTCCTGAGTTCAACTCCTGGTACCCACATAAAGGAAAAAAATGGGCCGGTGATATTGCTCAGTGGCACAAGTGCCTGCTGGCAAGCACGAGGTCCTGAGTTCAACCCCCGGTACCCACACACACACAAAAAAGAAACATTTTTAAATCAAAAAGAAATTCATAGACCAAACAAGGATAAAATAATGCAACACATCTCTGAGATTC
Organism: Erethizon dorsatum; assembly: GCA_028451465.1. Taxonomy (NCBI): domain Eukaryota; kingdom Metazoa; phylum Chordata; class Mammalia; order Rodentia; family Erethizontidae; genus Erethizon; species Erethizon dorsatum. Next base: position 46,082,705 of record CM051842.1, read on the forward strand.
CACTTAGCAGAAATACTGTTAAAGATCAAGTTATGGGTATGGCAAATGATGTTAGTAAGCAGTTTACCACTGACTTACAAAAGACAGCCTACCACTCCATGTGCTTTGATGAAAACACAGATATAAATAATCATACAAAGCTAGCAGTAATTTTGTGTTATGCTATTGGTGACATCATGAGAGAAGAGCTGGTGAAACTGGTGTCTTTGCCTGGAAGAACACAAGGGATAGATATCTATAATGCTGTGAGTGAGGCTTTTTGTCACAAGACATAAGACCAGAAAAAGTGCTTTCGATTACTAGCAATGGGGCACCTTGCATAGTGGGGGCAACTTCTGGTTTCATACCATTCTTTGTTAAAGAACAAAAACATCTGGCCATTCAGTTTCATTGTATTATGCATTAAGAAGCTTTTTCTGCCAGGGAAAGCAGCAAAAGGTTAGATAATATTCTCAAAGATGTCACAAAAATAGTGTGTTACATTATGGCTCATGCTCTTAGTTTTTAAGTTTCAAGCACTTCTTGATGAGGTTCAGGCACAGGGTAATGCTTTACCTATGTCCAGTGGCTGAGCAGAGGATGAGTCCTGAAGGAATTTGTATCCTGCTTGGATGAAATTAGGCTTTTATGAATGAAAAATGGCAGGACTATCCACAGCTATCTTATATGGCCTAGCTTAACAACCTTATGCTTTTCTTTCAGATTTTACACTACACTTCAATGTACTGAATAAAAAATTATAAGGTGTAGGGAAAATAGCAGAAAGGATGTTTTGTGATATCAAAGCATTTGAGAGAAAAGTGCAGACTTTTGAAAGAGTCCTTGAAAGTGGGCAGCTGAAATATTTTCCAAAGCTAAAAATGCATTTAGAAAATTCCACAACATTTGCAGACAATCCCACAAGCCATCAGGAGATCTACAAGGAATTTCTAGCATTGTAGCAGCTGCGAAGGAGAATTTTAGTAACAGATTTTTACAGTTCCATAAGATGGAGACAACCCTGTGTTTTATTACTTCTCTAGATAAAGCCATATTTGAAGAAATTGTTCTTTCCTGCTTACACTGGTTAGATTTTGGAAATCAGGAAATTGAGCTATTGGAATTTCAAGAAAGCTCTATCTGGAAAAATAAATTCTAGGACCCATGTGCAACACTTGGGAAGATAGAATGTGAAGGCATGACAACGGACATCACAGTTGGTAGTTCTGAAAATGAAATCCTTAAAGTGTGGAATTCTCTGCCAAATAATTTTAAGTCAATGAAAGCACTTGGTATTGCTTTTCTTATTTTGTTTGGATCATCTTCTGCTTGTGAGCAGTTGTTTTCAGCTTTGAATTATATAAAATCTGACACAAGAAACAGATTAACAGATGACCTGAGTGCTGCACGTGTTGCTCTCAAACTAATGAAGTATGAGCCAAGGTTTGACAAATTAGCATGCATACAACAGCAGAGATCACATTAGTTGTGCAAAAGCATGCCAAATGCAAACTTTTACCTTTCAATAAAAAGCTGTTTATATCACTAAAGCTCTGTTACTGTGTTTTTCTTTTAAAACAAAAGATATTAGTGTATGAGTTTTTTTTTTAACTAAAACCTCAGTATTCAGGTTTAATTGCAGTGTTGGCACTTTGCAATAAACACATGGGTTTTGTGTTGCCCTTGGGGCACTCAGTCTCTAAAAGGTTTGCCATCACTGCTATACAGTGTTCTACCGAATGAGAACAGAATACATATTCTTCTCAGCAGCACATGAAACTTTCTCCAAAATAGATCATATACTAGCCAATAAAGCATGCTTAAGTAAATGCAAAACAATAGAAAAGATCCTATGCATACTATCAGATCACACATCAAAAAACTAGAACTCAATGGTGAAATAAGCCACAGAAATTATGCAAATGCATGGAAATTAAACAATGCCCTCTTGAATAATCAATGGGTCACAGAAGAAATCAAAGCATAAGACAGTTCTTAGAATTAAATGATAATGCCAGTACAATATACCAGAAGGTATGAGACACAATGAAAGCAGTCTTAAGAGGGAAGTTCATAGCTGAATACCCACATCAGATAAATAGAATGAGCCCAAATAATTAACCTACTGGTGCTCCTCCAGGTCCCAGAAAAGTAAGAACAATCCAAACCCAAAGTTAGTATGAGAAAAGAAATTATAAAGATCAGAACAGAAATCAGTGAAATGGAAGCCAAAAAAAACATAAAGAATTAATGAATTGAAGAGCTAAGTCTTCAAAAGAATCAGCAAAATTGACAAACCCTTACTCAATCTAATAAAAAAAGGAAAGAAAAGACCCTAATAAATGTAATTAGAAATGAAAAAGTTGAAATCACCACTGACACTACCAAAATCCAGATTATTAGAACTATTTCACAAATCTATATGCCTTAAATTGGAGAATTCAGCAGAAATGAATCAATTCCTAGATACATACAAATTGCCAAAACTCAAACAATAATATATAAAAACCCTGAATAATCCAATAACAGGAAGTGAAGTTGAAGCAGTAATAAAAACCTACCAACTAACAAAAATACAGGTCTTGATGGGTTAACTGCTGAATCGTATAACAACGTCAAGGAAGATCTAATATATTCCTCAAACTCTTAATTTTTTTGAGACAGAGTCTCACTATGAAGTTCAGGCTGGGCTCAAATTCATACTGACCCTCCTGCCTCAGCCTCCTGAGTACTGGGATTACAAGCATGCACCACTACGCCTGGTTCTCCTCAAACCTTTTGATGAAATCAAAAGGGAAGGTGTATTCCCAAAGTAATTTTTGGAAGCTAGCATTATCCCAATTCCAAAACCAGACGAGGATCCAACCAAAAAGGAGAACTACTGGTCAATCTCTTTAATGAACATAGATGCAAAAATCCTCAATAAGATACTGGCAAACAGAATGCAACAAATTATTAAAGAGATCATACATAATAACCAAGTAGCCTTCATCCCAGAAGTGCAAGGATGGTTCAACATATGCAACTCAGTAAATGTAAACATCACATAAACAGAAGCAAGGACAAAAATCACAGGATCATCTCAATAGATACAGAAAAAAACCTTTGACAAAATTCAATAACCATTTATGACAAAAACCCTGAAGAAAACATGTATAGAAAGACCTTATCTCAACTTGGTAAAAGCCACTTATGACAGACCTTCTAATAATAGGAACAAAATCCCTCTAAAATCAGGTTTTCACTTTCACCATTCCTGTTCAATATTGTACTCAAAACATTAACCAGAGCAATCAGGGGAGAGAAATAAATAAAAATGGTATGTGTAGAAAAAGAAAAAAGTCAAATTATCATTATTTGCAAATGACATGATCCTCTACATAGATGACCCCAAATTCAGTAGTGTAGCAAATACAAAGTCAAAACACAAAAAACAATAGTGTTCCTTTACACTAATAATGAACTCGCTGAGAGAGAAATTAGGAAAATAATGCCTTCCACAATAGCATCAAGGAAAAGGAAATACTTAGGAATTAACCTAACCAAGGAAGTGAAAGACTTCTATAAGGAAAACTATAGTATTCTGAAAAAGGAGATCAAAGAGGAAATAAGAAAATGGAAAGATATCCTGTTTTCCTGGACAGGTAGAACCAACATAGTTGAAATAACCATAATTGTAAAACAGATATACAGACTTAATTCAATCCCAATCAAAATACCAACAGCATTCCTCACAGAACAAGAGAAAACTACCCTAAAATTTATATGAAACCAGAAGAGACCCAGAATAGCAAAGGCAATTCTAGATAACAAGAGCAAAACAGGAGGCGTTGCAATCCCAGATTTGATGTTATATTCCAAAGCTACAGTTATAAAAGCAGCATTGTCCTGGCACAAAACCAGACATGAGAATCAATGGAACAGAATAGAAGATGCAGAAACAACCCTAGGAACATTCAGCTATTTGATCTTTGACAAAGGGGCCAAAAACATACACTGTAGAAAAGATAGCCTCTTTAATTAATGGTCCTGGGAAAATTGGCTATCTACACGCAGAACACTGAATCTAGATCCATATATTCACCATGTACTAAACTAAAAATGGATGAAAGTTCTAAATGTTAAAACAGAAACACTTACTCTACTGGAAGATAAAATAGATAAAACTCTTGAAGACACTGGCGTAGGGAAGGACTTTCTGAACAGAACCCCAAATTACACAAGAAATAGTACCAAGAATCAACAAATGGAATCATAATACCAACAAAATACCACACAGCAGAGCACAGCACAGCAATGGAAATAACCAACAGAGGAAGGAGACAACCTACGAAGTGAGAAAGTGTTTTTCCAGTTATTCCTCAGACAGAAGACTAATATCTAGAATAAATAAATAACTCAAAAAATTAGACCCCCCCAAAAAAAAGATCCAGTAAAAAAATGGGCATCTGAAATGAATAGACAGTTTTCATAACAAGTACAAATGGCCAATAAATGAAAAATATTCAACATCACTGGTTATCAGAGAGATGCAAATTACTACAACATTGGAAATCCATCTCACTCCAGAAAGAATGGCCATCATCAAGGAATGAAATAATAACCAATATTCATGAGGTTGCAGGGAGAAAAGTACTTCTACATTGTTGGTGGGAATGTAAACTGATGAAACCACTATGGAACTTAGTATAGAGATTCTTCAAAAACCTAAAATGAAAAATTTCATTTGACCCAGGTATTCCCCTTCTAGGTATCTTCCTGAAAGAGTTAAAGCATCACGTAACAGTTATATATGCATACCCATGTTTATAGCAGCACAATTCATCTTGGATGCAGCCAATATGTCCATAAAGAGATGAATGGATAAACAATATGTTGCATTTACACACAATGAAGAACTACTTTGTCATAAAGGATAAATTTGAGTGGTTTGTAGGAAAATGGGTGTACCTTGAGACAATAATGTTAAATAAAATAAATTGGACCTGCAAGCTTAAATACTACATGGTTTCCCATATATGAGAAATCCAAAATATAAATAGAGAGCAAAGTAAACGATAGTAGGAAGTAGGGAGATAGACCTTGTTCAAATGGGAAGGGGATCAAGAGATGGAGGCGGGTGGGAGTGATGGCAGGGAAAGGGGATGAAAAAGATAATTGAGATCTTTTATGTATATGTACCAACTCCCAACAAGGAATGTAATCAGTATGTAATACAAACATGTACTAATAAATCAAATCTGAAAAAAATTATTTGACTTTGATTTGTAACTATTTTATAGCAAAGCAATCACAGCTATAGTAATTATAATTCGTGTGATAGTTTTTTAAAGAAGAGAAACTGTTTATTGGTTTTCAAATCATTTTTTAAAGTGGAGAAAGAAAGTTTATTGACTTTGCAAGCACACGTTTTTCCACTATTGTATAGGCTTTTTAAAACATAATTTAGCCAGGTGTGGTGGCACATTGTAATGGACATTTTTTTTTTTTGTGGGTACCGGGGGATCGACCTCAGGACCTCGCGCGCCAACAGGCACCCGTGCCGCTGAGCGATATCACCGGCCCCTTTTTCGTATGTGGGTTCCGGGAGTCGAACTCGGGCCCTCGCGCTTGCAAGGCAGGTGCTTACGCCGCTGAGCCATCTCTCCGGCCCTTCTTTTTGGTTTTTTGAGACAAGATCTCGCTATGTAGTTCAGGCTGCACTTGAACTCACTATGCAGTGCAGGCTGGCCTCAAACTTGCAGCAATCTTTCTGCCTCAGCTTCCCGAGTGCAGGGATTACAGATGTGTGCCACCACGCCCGGTTTGCAATGCTTTTTATTATAGTGAAAAGCTGGGAGCAGTTTTAAGTATCCAAAATTAGGCCAGGTTAAAAAAAATCATGGCATATTAGTACTAGAAGAGAACATTAATGATATAGAAAGTTTATAATATGTTTAGAGAAAGGAACATACACAAAATATGTCTAACATTCTATCTTGTTTAAAAATATATATGTGAGCCGGGGATATAGCTCAGTGGCACAGTGCCTGCCTGGCAAGCACAAAGTCCTGAGTTCGATTCTCAGTACAAAAAATACATATATATATATATATATATATATATATATATATATATAATAGCTGGGCATGGTGGCATACACCTGTAATCCCAGTGCTTTGGGAGGCTGAGGCCGGAAGATTGAAAAGTTTGAGCTCAGCCTGGGCAATTTAGTGAGACCCTGTCTCAAACTAAAATAAGTAAATAAATAAATGGCTGCGGGTGTTGCTTAGTGTAAAAGCCCTTGGGTTCAATTCCCAGTACTGCAAAAAATAAAAATAAAAATAAAAAATGAGCCAGTTATGGTGGTGCATGCCTTTAGTCAGAGCACTCTGGGAGGTTGAGGCAGAAGGATCAAAAGTTCCAGCCCAGCCTGGGCAATTTTAGACTTAGGCAGACCCTGTCTCAAAACTAACAAACAAACCAAAGGACAAAAAAAACATAATTTAACTTTTTTTGTAAGAAGTATCCTTTACAGTTTTATGAAAGGGTTTATTTTTCCTTTAGTATTTTTTAATTTTAAAATATTTTAATCTCATTTGCAACAATTTACCATTTTAATTTTTAGTACATGTTTTTATTTTTGAAAAGAAGATACTCATTTGAATGGGGCTAAAGCTTTTAGATATATTCCAAAATATTTATAAAACTCTTCATTGCTGAAATCACTTCAAAAATGGTGGCTAACAACTATTAATTTTTAAAGCACATATCACATATTTCGTAAATTTGTGAATTTAACTATGATCTTTAATTGAAAATCAGAATTGTTTTTTAAAAATCTTTATTTTAGAACAGCAAAGGAAATTACTCCAGAATCCAATGTAGTTAGATATTAATAAGAAAGCTTTATTGAAAGTACCTGTATTGCTAACACGTTTCCTCATGAAATCTAAAGTTATAGTTTTGTGGTGGAACAGCGTCACATTTCCTCGATGAAGTTCAATAAATCATCTTTGCTACAAAAAAAAAATGTGTATTACGTTGTTAGTTGCCATGTTCTATAGATGTTAGGACGTTTGTTTAAAATGTAGATTTTTTTAGGTTATGCTCCTGAGTCCTCTGCCCTATAACTGGAACCTGTATGTGTAATAAGTTCCCCACATCTTCCTTGCCTAGTACCCACGGATCCGGAAGTCACTGCCTCACACGTCTTTCACGTATAGCGTCCTTTAATTACTACAAGTGAGTAACTGTGGTGTCATCGATCGCTCTGATATACTTTTCTATTGTTCTAGTCTTGCTGCCAGGTCCGCCGAAAAGCGAATCTGTGTTCTCAGGCTCGGCTTTCGGCTCATTCTGCCTGGACCAAGCTGCGGAGCGATTGGGTCGTCTGAGTTTCACGTGGGTTTAGACTGGATGATGGCGGGCGCTGGGGAAGATGCGCGAGCGCTCTTCAGAGCTGGGGTTCGCGTGGCGCTGGAGGCCTGGCCTGCTTTGCAGGTGAGTGAAGCCTTGGTGGTATCGAGGTTAGGGGCCGGGGCAAAATAAAAATTGGGTGGCATAAGCGGCAAACTCTCCGGCCACCCTAGACCGGTTACCCAACTGATGTGGGCGCGGGCCTGTGTTTGCAGATCGCTGTGGAGAATGGTTTCGGGGGCGTGCACAGCCAGGAGAAGGCCGAGTGGCTGGGGAGTGCAGTGGAGGATTACTTCATCTGGAATGGTGAGTGCGTGTGGGAAGCTACGATCTGTGTGTTGGGGCGTGAAGAGGAAGAGCAATCTGGAGAGATAGCGCTTCTGCCTGAGCAGTTTCGGTTGGTACCTGAAGGCCAGGTGAATTGAATGCAGACTTTGGAGTCAGAATTCTGGCTTTAAACGCCATACAGCTGGGTCACTGAATCATGCTATCGTCAGGACAAGGCATTTTATTTTCCTGAGATTCAGTTTCGTAGTTTCTAAAACGAACATAAAAGTATCCACCCCAGTGCTGTCCAGTAGAATGAGTTGTATCATGTAATTTAAAAATTGTTGGGCTAGGGTGTAGCTCAGGGGTAGAGAGTTTGCCTTAAAATGCTCAAGGCCCTGGGTTCCATCTCCAGCACCGCAAAATAAATAGAAAGTATTCACTTTTAATAAAGTAAAAATAAGCCAATGAAGTTAACGTTATTGAACTCATATCCAAAATACTTCAATGTCATACACGTAAAACATTATTGAAATATTTTACTTTTTTAGTATTTGCAAAATCTATTATTTTACAGTTTTAGCACATCTGAATTTGGCCTAGCCGCATTTCAATTGCTCTGCAACCACAGGTGGCTATTTGGGTAGTAGAGGTCTACACCTTAGGCTTGTCTTGAGGGTTATAGGAATCAAGTACTGTAGAAGGCCTGTTGCCTACTCTGGTTTTGACAAAGTTCTTCATTTTCTGGCCTTGGAGATGACTATTTCTTAAGAAAGTTTAGTGCCCAGTGAGGGATTCAGACAAAAAAAATGGATAGTTACAACATTGGGTGATAAATGTTCTGATAAAGAGGAGCTAAGAGTTCTTGGGGTAACATGAGCCTGAGGAGAAGGCTTCTCAGGGGAAGGGGTTACTAGGGCTGGGTCTGAAGGGATGAAAAGGAGTTAACCGGATTGGGGAGGCAGATGAAAGCAACACTCAATGAATTAGTGGTATGAGGAAATAATGTATTGTATTTGGAAAGTGGCGGAGGACTCTGTATTGTAAGGGTGTGGAGGTGGCGGAAGAAGAGTGGTAGAGAATGAAGCTGGGGGGGTAGGGAGACCCTCCCCCCCAAAAGGTAAGACATGGAAGGCCTTATGTGCCTTCCATTTTATTCTTTAGGCCAGTGTTTGCCAAAATGCATACTATGGAAGACTTGTCTAGTTAGATGTTAAGTGAAGAAAAAGCTTCTTCAGTCAAATTATGTAAGCTGTTTTCTTCAGCTCCAACTTAAGTTATACAACACTCATGAACATATTCAAAGCATGAATAAGGATAAGAACCAGTAAAGAGGAACCTATTTGCCTTTGTTTCTTTCTATGGATAGCTTCCCTTAAAACCCAGCAGAACACATGTTTCCCAAAGGCAAACGATGAAACACTACAGTAGGTGATAAAAATTCATGGGCAGGTTCTAAGGTGAGTAATAGGATGGGATTTGCTGACTAAAAAGTTCAGAAAGTAATCAGTGTAGAGCATGTAGTGAAGAGGGAAAGAGTGATGGTAAGGCTGTTTTGGTGTTGAAAATGAAGAAAACTAAAGTAGGGCAATGGGTCATGGAAAAGAAGGGGTGGATCAAGGCATTGGAGAGTGCTTGGCTGTAGAGGAGGGAGGAAAAAAAAAGAGGCCAGTTTTTGGTTTGAGTGGCTGGGTGGAGTAGGTGCCTTTCATGGAATAGAAGACCCTGGAGGATGAGATGCAGATTTGCAGGGGAAGGTGATGAGTCTGACTTTGGGTATGGCAGAAGGGAGGCTGAGGCCCCTGGGAAACATCTAGGCACACAAGTAGTCTCAGTTGGAGACATTAGGTTTGAGTGGTAGGGAATAGCAAGGGGGTGGATGAGCTCTCTCAGGGAGAGAACACAGCAGGAAGAGAGGGTGAAGAACTTTGTAGAAGACTTTCTTGAGTTATTCTCTAATTTGGAAAAGGTTGAAAGCATGGGACTACAAGATAACTGAAGCCCAGACAGGAGGTCTTGACCAGAGCCACACAATACAATGTTGGTGTCAAGGTTGTGATGATTTCATTATTGGAAGTAACATATCTATTTCTTATCTTTCCCACTGGTCTGTGGTCTCCTGTATCAGTGGATCCACACTTGTGAAGGATCTTCAAAATGCTTCAGAACTTTCAGCCCTTGAGCGATGGAAATTAACAAGCATTAGGGATCTCCCTGTGCCAGGCATTGTGTTGGGTGACAGCTTATAACAGACCTTCAAGAAAGCCACTATTAGCTCCACTTTACAATTAAGAAAACAGGGCCAGAGAGGTGTAAGTAGCTTGTTCAAGATCACATAGAGGGACAGCCAGTTAGAATGGTCTAGATAAAAGAGTACTTTAGTGAATAAAAGGTTCATTGTTTGGGATTTTTACCACAAACCAGGTGGGGACCCAAGTAGGTATTGAAGAGTAGTGGGCAGGGGTGATGAAATTGGCTGGTCTTTGACCAAAGGGTCCTGTCCTCTCCTACTCAGCTGACTTGGAGCTAGATGAGGTAGAAGACTTCCTTGGGGAGCTGATGACCAATGAGTTTGATACCGTTGTGGAGGATGGGAGTCTGCCCCAGGTAAGCTGACCATGGCCACAACTGCTATTTCCCTGACTGATGTCTTTATTTTCCTCGGCTGTCTGTTTTGGCTATAACTATTCTTCTCTTGGGTCCTACACAAGACCCTTCTAAGACTCCCTATTGCTAGAGGAAATCTAAACCTTACCTTCCTTTTATTTCTGTCCATACGTCATTCCCATCCAGGCTTGTTCCCCACCCCTTTTCCACTGGCAGTTTGGGCCAGGTGTATTTCCACCCCTGCTCTGGTTGACATTGTACCCCTTGATGAAGTGTCTTTCCCTTTTACATCTTCTGTCTTTCAAAGCCCAATTCTAGTGCCTTCCCCGCTAGGAGGCCCTCCTTCAATGCTTTAGGCCCTCAACTAAACCCTTCATATGTATTTGCTTGATGGGTGAACTTCTTAGGAAAAAACTCCATACTTATCTGGAAAATTCCAACTCCCTACTTGTGCTATAAACACAAGCGAGTTATATAGTAGATTCTATGGAAAACTCAAGTTTGTTGAATGTTTTCTTGGTAGGTGAGCCAGCAGCTACAGACCATGTTCCACCACTTCCAGAGGGGTGATGGGGCTGCTCTGAAGGAGATGGCCTCCCACATCACCCAGAGAAAGTGCAAAGTCACAGCCACTGCACTTAAGACAGCCAGAGAGATCGATGAGGATGAAGATGATGCAGACAGTGTGGAAGAGATGGAGGTGAAGGGGATGCCCCTTGGGTGAAGGGATACAGATGTTTTCAATTTTCTGGGAGGACAGCTAGAGCCACAGGGAAGTGATGAGGGTTTGTTCTTGGTGGTATTATCCAAAGAAGAATAGGTCATATAGCCAATTCAGGAAAAGGTAGGAGCAGAGGCTGGGTCTCCAATGGCCAATGTATTTAGCACTCTCCTATATTTCCCCTCCAGGTCACAGCTACGAATGATGTGGCTGCTGTGCAGCCTGAAACTTCTGATCCAAACTCTCAGACTATTAAGGAAGAGGATATAGTAGAAGATGGCTGGACCATTGTCCGGAGAAAGAAATGAGTGGGGCCAGAAATGGTTTGGGCCCTTGTTGACTGGCATTGTAAGACTTATTTTTAGGGGTTTTTTTGGAGGGCTGTAGACGTCTGGACTGGTTACCCTATCCCCATCTCCTCTCTTGTTCCCCTGTTTAGCCCCCTCCAGGGGAGGAAAAGCCCTGCAGTCTTGGTTGTAGGGGTGATAGGACCTGTCTACCACACCCTCTCAGGCTGTGAGTTACCATAGGTTTCCAAGTACAGTACCTGTTGGGTGTAGTCAGTGTGAAGAGGAGGGGATGAGTGAGTATGGTGTGACTGGAGGAGGAGTTAGACTGCTAGACAGCGGGTAGGTGGATTTGTGGAGAGGACCAGCCAGAGGACCAATACTTGGGCACTAGGGGGCTGGCTGGTTCAGGAATGGTGAGAGAGCATGCAGACAGAAGAGAATATTTGAAGATGTGAACAAAAGTAGCTGTACCTACCCCACCACATACATGCAGCAATTCCTATCTCTGCCCAGAACTTGGAACCTCCAAAGAATGTTAAGACCGCTAGGTGGTGAGGTCGGGAGAGTTGAGCTATTTTCTGTTTCCTCCAACCTCTTTCCTCATTCTTTTTCCCATCCCATTTAAGTCCAGGGATGAGGCTTACCATCTTAATAAATAATACCTTCTTGTTTAATCTGTAGCTTGACCTGTAGCATGGAATCAGTCTTCTGGGAGCTGAGTTTCAGAGTTCAGTAAGGGAGTGATTTCTGGGCTTACCCTAGTAGCCTGGTAATTTGGACAAACACAGATGGACAAATGGAGCACAATAGTGCTCTGAAAGTTACTGTAAGCCTGAAGTAAATTGTATTTTTAAAAAATGAAAACAACGAAGAGTATCCATTGTCCCCCATTCCCCTGTCCTGCCCAGTGGCCCTGCCATGGGTCGGGACGATAAAATACTGGGTAGCCTTGGGGCTGAGTAGAAGCTATAAACCATGGGAGAGGCAAGAGGGCTCTAGTTACCACCCCATGTGGAGTCATACATGTGAAGACACTGGCTGAGGAGGCAGGGATGAGTCAGGGCCCCAGGGTCAGTGGCTTAGCTGGCAGTTGAATCCAGGTCTTCTGCCTCTGTTGCTTTTGGGGAGAATTGGGTAGAGGCAGGATCTGTGGAGTATTGGGGGATGGGGTTAAAAAAAAAGCCTAATTCAGGTGGGTCTAGCAGTAGCTCCCACCTTAACTGGGGACAGGATTTTTTAAAAAATTAACATCACTGTACGAATATTTTTAAAAAGCCCACGTTTTGTGAAAAGATGAATTAAAAAACCCAAGACCCAGCATTCAGGATTGAAAGTGCCCGTGATGGGAGTTCAAGTATTGATTGAGCTGGGAGGGAGGGGTCTGGAACCCCCTGTTGGACATGGGCAGCTAAAATGTGGAGTTGGGGCTCCCAGCCCCCTCCCAACCAACCCTCTAGGTATTATCTCGGGTCTGGGGGGTCTCAGGCGGCTCAGCAGTGGCACCTGAAGCTGCCACTGTGGCCTCTTCCATCTCCCTGTCCTCAGACAGTGTGGGCCCTGGGCAGAACGTGTCCCCACGGCCTGCCCGGCCAAGCACAGCCATCCAGCGCCGCTGGAGCTCTTCTGTCTCAGGGCTGAAGTACCAGCTTAGGTGGCTCTGGGTGATCTTGAAGACGTGCCTTCTGTCAGGTCTCTCTCCTGCCTCAGGAGGCCCCACCTCGAAGCCAATGAGGGGCAGGCTGCGCTGGGCTTTCACATCCTAAGGAGGAGGGCAGAGTTGGGGTCACCTTCCCTTCCACCCCAGCTTCTAATTTTGCATTTGCTCCCCTCTTTTCCTTCCTCTGCTCAAGAACATTCCTTGGCTTAATAGGGAAATGTCTGAACTGGGGCTAGAATGCAGGCTGGTTCAAATACCATCTCCTCCCACATCCAGAACCAGGTGAGCCAGTCTCTAATGGAATGCTTTCAGGCCTTTTCTCTAGGCTACTGTTCCTGTCTGTCTGTTCTTCCCTACTCAAAATTAGACCTGGCAGGGCCCTGCTTCATTCCTGTTTTCTTCAGAAAGCCAGCTCCCCCAACTCATCTGTTTTCCCCACATGCCTTGGCATACCAATCAGTCCTTGTCTCTTATCTAGTCTTTGTCATACAAGGGTAGTGGTTCTGATTTCCCCTGAGGTAGAGTTAGGCTTTTCCTATGCCCCAGAGTCAAGGAAGGGTCAAGGACTGGAGGAAAGTGGGGCTTTGCCAGGTGGCTGAAAGTACCCAAAGGAGTAGAATACATACCTGAGGGGCTCCATAGATGTACAGCACCAAGGGTTCATTCTCGGGGACCACGAACCATGCCTTGTGCCATCCTTTCCCACCCTTCTCCATGTAGTGTAGGAAGCTGCAGATGATGCTGTTCTCTGCAGCCACAGAGGCCTGTTTCTGTGGCCAGAGACATGGGGGAGGTCAGTATTGAGAGAAGGCTAGCCTGGTTCCTCTCGGCTTAACTAGTATCTTCATATATGGATAGCGATTTCCATGTCTCAGGTGAAGACAGTGAAATTCAGGTCACAGGGGAATGATCTGCCTAGGGTAACACAGTAGAGTTGAGATTCAAAGCTAGGCTTGTCTGCTTGACTTGGGCTATGGCTGCTGTTTCTACAAGTCAGAGGCTGGTACTTGGATGTCCCCACTGAAATCTGTACACCTGGTCTCAAAAACAAACTAGCTGAGCGTAGTGGTACATGCCTGTAATCCTAGTGCTCTGAGAAGTTGAGGTAGGAGGATTCCAAGTTTGAGCCCAGCTTGGACAACTTAGTGAGACCCTATCTCAAAGTAAAAAAATATTTTTAAAAAGTGCTGGGGACATAGTCGATGCAGAGGCCCTGGGTTCAGTCTCCAGTATTAGTGGGGGGCACTTTTATTTTTTGTTTTTTTGAGACAGGGTCTCACTACATAGTTCAGGTGGGCCTTGAACTATGTAGCCCTAGGCTGGCCTTGAACTTGTGGCAATCCTCCTGCCTCAGCCTCCTGAGTGCTGGGATTTACAGGTGTGTGCCACCATGCATGGCAAAAAATTTAAAAAATAACAAAAAAACCTTAGCTTTGCCACTCATTGACTGGGTAACTTAGACAAATAACCTCTCTGAGCATCATTTTCCTGATAATAGCATGGGTACATTACTGTGAGGATTATTTGAGTAAAGCACTTAAATAAAATTACTACCTTTCATTCACTCTTACACTCATTTTATTCACTCCAAGTCTGGGTCAAAGCATCAGTGGACACACATAGCACTCTTATTATTTCAGAGATGCCCAGGCTTCCTCACTTGCACTGGGTAGGTGGTTGGGACCTATGTGTGGGGTAATTGGTTGGGGGTCTGGCTCTTACCTCCAGGATGGATCTCCGGCGCTGGGGTGTATGCTGGCTGCAGGCTGGACTGCTTCCGGGCACCCCATGCAAGGCCACATAGCAGTCAGTGCACACACGGTTGGATCGGTTGTTGTCATAGATGAGGCGGGCCCGGAATTCAGAGCACTTCCCACAAACCACCTGGGGTGGCAAGTGAGCAAGAGCAGCCTGATTCTAGCAGGCCTTCCCCTTCAGTGTACCAACTCCCACAACGGACTTGCAGCCTCCTCCCCTTAGAGGTTGCCCACTTAGAAGGCCTTTGGGCTGTCAGCCCGTCCCCTCCTTGGCTGTGCCCCACCTCCCAACACTCACATGCCCACAGGCCTTGCAGTGATGCCTGCGTTTGGTGATGGAATTGAAGGGCTCCTGGCAGCGCATGCACATGGTGACTTCCTTTTCCCGGATGGGTGTAGGTGCCCGCTTCCCAAGATCCACGTTCTAGGGGAAGAGCCACATCCCAGGTCAGAGACCACTCCTCAGCCCAGTTCAGGCCGCCCTTCTATCTGGCCCAAGGCTCAGATTATCACTGGTGGTGGGGGGGCAGCAGACACATTCAGAAAGCCTGCCTTTGAATCTGGCTCTGCTCCTACCTTGATGTGTTAACACTGTGGTTTTTAAAATACTCTTACCATTATTATTATTATTATTATTATAGTACTGGGGATTTCAGTCAGGGCCTTTGTACTAAGCTATAGCCCCAGCCCCACCTCCCATTTTTTTGTTGTTGTTGTTTTTAGAGATAGGGTCTCACTATGGAGCCCAGGCTGGCCTCGAATTCACAGCAGTCCTCCTACCTCAGTCTCCCGAGAGTGCTGTGATTAGAAGCATGTGCCACCATGCTCAGCTCCCAGCCATTTATTTATTTGTTTGTTTATGAGACAGGGCTAAGTCACTGTGTTGCCCAGGCTGGACTTGAACTTGTGATCCTCCTGCCTCAGGCTCCTAGAGTGCTGGGGTTACAGGCATGCACCACCATACCCAGCCTAACACTGTGGGGGTTGTTTGTTTGTTTTCAGTTTTTTGAGACTGGGTCTTGCTGTATAATCCAGGCTGGTTTTGAACTCACTATGTAGCCCAGGCTGGCCTCGAATTCATGGCAATTCTGGCTCAGCCTCCCGGGTGCTGGGATTACAGGGATTACAGGCACGTGCCACCATGCCCAGCAACACTGTGTTATTGAAGATAAGTCATTTTTGCTTTTTTGGCTTTGGTTTCCCCAATGATTTTTCTGTGGCCCTACCAACAGAAGACTGTGCTTCTGAGGGCATGCACTGCCTCTCTGATCTTTACTTTCCACAAAGGAGAGAGGATCATCTCTTGGAAAGGTGGGAATTCAGAGGCTTGGAAGGGGTCCCAGTGCAGAAGATGATGGGGACACTTACTGGAGAGTTGGGGGGGGTGTCTTCATCTTCTCTGTTTGTGGAGTTCAACAGTTTGAAGGTCTCCAACGTCTGTTCATGTTTCAGGAGGGTGGAGTTGATGGCCTGGTTCAAGGTATAAGAAATGAGAGGTCAGATCACCCCATAGGCCACCTATTTCCACCCTCATCTTACCTTCCTGTGCCCTATTCTGGAGTCAGAAAAGTTGAGTTCTTGGCCCCTGCAGGACATATGACCTTGAGCAAATCCCTCCCACACCAGGCTTGAAATGATAACATGAAGGAGGAGAAACTGTTGGAAAAGCCTCAGGCAGCCTTCCTTGCTGCAGTCAGAGCTTATTACGGGGCTTGACTCACTGGGATTACACCTTCAGAGGAACCACCTTTCTAAAAGAAGAATTTGTGAGTTTCCATTTAACCTTTGTACCTCAGTTTGCTTTGCTTATCTAAAATGGAGATGTTGAAGTTTGTTGGAAGGTAGGTGTCCAGGCCCATTCAGGTCATACGTGTTTTGGGGGAGGGTCCACCAACCCCTAGGAGACCTGTTAATACTTTTCCAGCCCTCTACCACAAAGTTGTTTTTGATGTTACCTGGACCCAGTCTTTCTTCTCCTCCTCAGTCCTTGGTGGGGGAAAAAAGAAAGATGTTGGGTTAGGCAGGCCAACAAAAAGTGATTGGAGTGTTAAAGAGCAGGTGCTTTAGAATTAGACAGACTTGAATTTAACCCTCTTCTTCTTCATTTATTACTTGTGTGACCTTGGAAAAGTCACTTAACCTGTCTGGGTTTATTTATTCAGCAATTACTAATACCTTCCAGACTCTGTGCTAGGAACTTGGGCCTCAGAGAAGACCCTCCCTTCAAGGGGCTCATGGTCTAGCAGAGACAGGGACAGTTCAGGGGGATCAGTGGTGTGACAAGGTGACAATAGGGCTGAGGAGCCCAGAGGAGGAGACCTGCCCCAGCCTGAAGTTTGGGTGGGGGATATTAAGGTTTCCTAGGAAGGTGCTAGGCCTCAGAAGGGTAAGGGTGCAGTATATGTGAGAACAAGAAACCATATCAATAAATTCCCAGCTACTGGGATATCAAGTTTGAGAAAAAAGGGCAGTTCATTTTTAAAATTTGTAATATGGAGATGATTATCATTCTCTGGGTTGTACTAAGCATAACAGAGGTGACACATATAAAGTGCCAACACAACGTCTAGTGCACTAGATGCTCAAATCAATGTGATTTCCACCTCCCTTTGTTTTTTCCCCCCGACCCTTCTGTCCGTCCTGCATTCTCTAAGGCCTTTACCCTAGTGCAGCCTCATCAGCCACTCATCTAAGAATAGGACCTCACTTTCTTTGCTGCCTCCCATTTAGTGTTTTTGTTATTTGAGACGGGTGTCCTTTTCTAGTACAGACTGGCCTTGAACTTGTGATCTTCCTGCCTCAGCTTCATGAATAGCTGGTATTACACATGCATGCTACCATGCCAGCTGCCATCTGACCTCTTCTAATTGCCTTCCACATCCACAATCCAGACATCAGAAGTATATTTCTAATATGAAAGTGTAACTATATCCTTAGAACCACTTAATGAAAAAAGCAGGGATGTGAGTCAATATTTAGCTGTAAGAATGTCCACTGCAGTGGGGCTGGGATGTAGCTCAGTGGTAGAGCACTTGCCTAGCATGCATAGGTCCTGAGTTCGATTCCCAGCAGCACACAAAAAATTAAATGTGGATAATTTATACTATATGCCAGGTGTGGTGGCACACACCTATAATCCCAGCACTGGGTAGGCTGAGGCAGGAGGATCACTGTGAGTTCAAGGCTGGCCTGGGCTACAAAGTGAGTTCAAGTCCAGCCTGAACTGCATAGTGAAGCCCTGTCTCAAAAAAGACAAAAATTAAAACACCAAAAAAATTCCATTGCAGTACTTTTTATTATAGTGAAACATTGGAAGCAGCTTACGTATCCAGCAATAGGCCAGGTAAAAAAAAAATCATGGTATATTACTACTACAAGAGAACATTAATGATATAGAAAGTTTATAATGTTTAGAGAAAAGAATATATATATATATATATATACACACACACACACACACACACACACACACACAAAATATGTCTAATCTATCTTATTTAAAAATATATATGTGATAGCTGGGCATAGTGGCACACACCTATAATCCCAGCATTTTGGGAGGCTGAGGCCAGAAGATTGAAAAGTTCGAGCCCAGCCTGACCAACTTAACAATGCAGTGAGATCCTGTCTCAGACTAAATCAATCATCAAGGGCTGTGGATGTAGCTTAGTGCAAAAGCCTCTGCGTTCAATTCCCAGTACTACTACATATATATATATGTGTGTGTGTATATATATATATGTGTATATATATATGTATATATGTGTGTATATATATGTATATATATGTGTATATATATGTATATATATGTGTATATATATGTATATATATGTGTATATATATGTATATATATGTATATATGAAAAGATGAGCCAGTTATGGTGGTGCATGCCTTTAGTCAGAGCACTCTGGGAGGCTGAGGCAGGATCAAAAGTTCCAGCCCAGCCTGGGCAACTTTAGACCTAGGGAGACCCTGTCTCAAAATTTAAAAAACTGCTTGGATATAGCTCAGTGTAAAAGTCCTAGGTTCAATCCCCAGTACCTAACAAGTATAAACAAACAAATAAATGTGACACAAATATTTACATTTGTCAAAATTCATCCATGGTACATTTAAGACCTGAATGCAAATTTTGCCCCAAGAAAAAGGAGGGGAGGTTTAAACAAATATTGAAGTTTAGTTAATGATTTGCATGCCAAACTAGGGATGTTTGCAACTTAGTATAAAACACTCTTTAAAAATCACTTAGATTCGTGGATGAATGAAAGTAAATATAGCATAATGTTAACATTTGTAGAATCTAAATCATGGGTTTATGAGTGTTCGCTGTATAATTCTTTCAACTTTTCTGTTTTCTGGAAAACTTTCATAATAAAATGTGGAAATAAAAGGCCCCAAAGGGGTTCTGACAATACAGTAGCATAAGTTATTTCTGGGTTGTAGGGTTTTTAGGAGGATTTTACTTTATTCTGATTGTGTTATTTTAAAAATTATTTCTTGTTTATATTTTCTGATTTATAATTTCTTTATAGTAAACAAGTGTTGCTTTTGATTTTTAAGAATCACAGTAGAAGCCAGGCTTTGTGGTCCATGCTTATAATCCCAGTACTCTGGGAGGCTAAGGCAGGAGTATTGCAAGCTTGATCCCAATCTGGGAAACTTAGCAAAATGCTCAACTGAAAAATAAAAGGGCTGGGTCATAGCTCAGTGTGAAGACCCTTGGTTCAATCCCCAGTATGGAAAGATAAAAAGAAGGGGGAGAGGGAGGGAGGGAAGGACCACAATAGTGTTTTTGTCTATTCATGTTGAAGTATATAGGGATGAAGTGTCATGATACTTGTAATTTACTTTAAAATGCTTCCACAAAAGACATGTAGCAGGCTGGGCATGGTGGCATGTGCCTGTCGTCTCAACTACTTAGTAAGCTCAGGCAGGAGGATCACTTGAGCCCAAGAGCTTCAAGCTAGCCTGGGCAATGTAGTGAGATTCTGACTCAAAAAACAATTCAAACCCAAACCAAAAGAGACATAATATGGCAAAATCTCAATAACTTTCAACTTTCTCTTTTTTATGGTGCATGGAATGGAACCTAGGGCCTCACATATGCTAGGCAAGTGCTCTACACATCCCCAGCCCTAGTTGTTGACTCCTAAATCGGTGATTCTATGCCTGGGTGCATGCATTAAGGTCACCTGGGGGGTGCTCTTAAAACTGTCCATGATAGGTGGGTGCGGTGGTGCATGCCTATAATCCCAGCACTCTGGGAGGCTGAGGCAGGAGCATTGCAAATTCCAGCCTAGCTGGGCAGTTTAGCAATTTAGCAAGATCCTGTCTGAAAATTTAAAAATTAAAAAAGGGCTAGGATGCAGCTCAGTGGGAAGGCCATAGGTTCAATGCCCAATACAGCTTTAAAAATTTTTAAAAATGAAACAAAACTCCCCATGTTGAAACTATACCCCAGACCAATTAATTCAGAATCTCTGTGAGTGGGTTCCAGGCATCATTGTGTTTTACAAGCTCCCTAGTTGATTCCAAGGGTCACCAAGTTTGAAAACCAGTTGTCTATGTTGTGGACATATGGGTGCTTGTGCTCTACTTTTCTGGATATTTGACAATTTTCATTAAAAAATATTTTAAGATGGATGTAGAATCCTAGCACATGGGAGGCTGGGGCACAGCTTCAAGTTCGAGGTCAGCCTGGGCTACATAGTGAGACCTTGTCTCAAAAAAGAAAAAAAGAAAAAGAAAAAAAAATTAAGGGCAGCAAAAGTGCAAAGCAAACTATCCATGCCTTCCAGCTGCCACTAGGAAGAAACTATACACTACTTGACAAGTCTCTTCTTGACCCAGAGTCCTGTAGCCACCTTCCTCTCTATAGATTATGAGTCCCTGTCACCTGACTTATCACTTTCCTGAACATGTCCAGAATCTGTTCTGCTCTTGCTTTCCCCATTGTAGACCTCAAGGAGGCTATCTCAGTCTCTCTGAGATCCACAGCCCAATTCCCAGCTTGCTTCACCCTCTAGCCCACATTCATTTCTCTTTTGTCTCCACACAGTCTCTGCCAGTCATTTCTCACATCCACAAAGCCTGTCAGAAGCAAGTCATCTACTGATGTGTATCTGCTCTCCAGCCCTGATCATGACCTTGAAACCCTTTCACCTCAGACTTCATAAGGCAGCATGGACAGTGAACAGGGGTACTGACTCCAGGCACCTATGGCCTAAGCTCCAACTCCCAGCTCTGTACCTTCTTAGCCGTGGGATATGGGGCAAGGTGCGTAACTATTTTGTGCCTCAGTTTCCTCATCTGTAAAATGGGTTGATGTAATAGTAGCTACTTCACCTAGGGGATTTCAACTAAGCAGTTTAAACTTAAATTATTTAAGTTAAAATAGGCAGAGCTGGGGATATAGCTCAGCGGCACAAATGCCTGCCTGGCAAGCACAAGGTTCTGAGTTTGATTCCCTGTACAAAAAAGAAAAATTAAAATAGGCTAGGTACAAAAATGCATGCCTGTAACCTCAGCTATTCAGGAGGCTGAGACAGGAGGATCACAAGTTCGAGGCCAGCATGGGAAACTCAGCAAGACCCTCTTTTCTTTCCTTTTCTTTTCTCTCTGTCTCTCTGTGTCTTTGTCTGTCTCTGTCTGTCTCTGTCTGTCTCTCTCTTTTCAGTACTGGGAATTGAAATCAGGGCCTTCACACTGAGCTACCTCCCCAGCACTGTCCCCTTTTAAGACAGGGTCTTTCTAAGCTGCTAAATTGACTTAAATTTGTAATCCTCTTGCCTCAGCCTTCCAGAATGCTGGGATTATAGGTACATGCTATCACATCTGGCTTGAGAACCCATTTCAAAATAAAAAATCAAAATAGCTGGGGACATAATTCAGTGCAAAGGCCCTGGGCTCAATGCCTAATACCACAGAAAAGGTTAAAATAGTACCTGGCACAAGCATAAGTCTTTATGATATGTGGTTTATTATAATCGTAGATAAAAAAGCCCCTCTGTTAAATGGTTGGGCATGTTATCCATACTATAATTTTCTTTGAAACAGGGTCTCTTTTTGGAGTCTAGGCTGGCCTGGAACTCATTATGTAGCCCAGGCTGGCTTCAAACTCTTCAAGGATCCTCCTGCCTCAGCCGCCCGAGTGCTGGGATTACAGACATGTGCCACCAAGCCTGGCTCCATGCTATAATTTTGTTTTTAAGTTTTATTTGTAGCACTGGAGATCGAAACCAGGGGCGCTCTACCACTGAGCTACACCTCAGACTTTTTTTTTTTTTTCCTTGAGACAGGGTCTTACTATGTAGCACAGGCTGACCCTAACTTGCAATTCTCCTCTCTCAGCCTTGAAAGTGTTGGAATTACAGGTGTGCCCCAGCATATCCAACATACAGTACCAGCTCTTTAAAAATGTTTCTTTTTATTTTAAGACAAGGTCTTGCACTGGGGTGTGGTGGCAGACGCCTGTAACCCCAGCACTCAAGAGGTGGAGCCAGGAGGAACACCAAGAGTTCGAGGCCAGCCTGGACTACATAGTGAGACCTGGTCTCAAAAAAAAAAAAAAAAAGACAAGGTCTTACTAAATTGCCCAGGCTGTGTTCAAACTTATGAAGTTCCTGCCTCACCCTCTTAAGCAGCTGGGGTTACTGGTGTGTGCCATCATGGTCAACATTGAAAAGGTTTTATTTTGAAAAATTTCAAGCATACAGAAAAGTAGACAGGAGAGCATAAAACCAAGTATCTATATGCCCATTATATAGATGCGATTTCAAAAAATATTTGTTAGGCCAGGAATGTAGTTCAGTGGTAGAACACTTGGGTAGCATGCATGAAGCCCTGGGTTCAATCCCCAGCACTGAAAAAAAAGCCATACTTAATGCATATGTGTGTGTGTGTATATATATATCTCTATATATCTATATATAGATACATAGATACATATATAAATCTATATATTATGTAGATTTGTGTGTGTGTTGAGTAATGAGCCATTTTAAGATAAATTACAGAGCTCAGTGCAGTTGTATACGTTTGTAGTCCCAGCTACATGGGAGGCTGAGGCAGGAGCATCATTTGAGCCCAGGAGTTTAAGACCAGCCTGGGCAACATAGTGAGATTCCATCTCAAGAAAATAAAATTTAAAAATTTAAAAATATATTTTTTAAAAACTGAAGTAAAAGGGGCCGGTGAGATGGCTCAGCGGTCTAAGCGCCTGCCTGGCAAGCGCGAGGGCCCGAGTTCAACTCCCAGAACCCACATACGAAAAAAAAAGGGCCGGTGATATCGCTCAGCGGCACGGGCGCCTGCTGGCGTGCGAGGTCCTGAGGTCGACCCCCAGTACCCACAAAAAAAAAAAAAAAAAACTGAAGTAAACTACAGACATCATGATACTAAATCCTTAGCATGTATCACTGAAAATGCCCTTCTTCCTATTCAACCACTGTACCATTATCGCACCTCATAAAGCTGGCAAATATTCCCTGATATGTAATGTTCAGTTCAATTCATATTTTCCCTATTTTCCACCAAATGTTTTTATGGCTGTTTTTTTTTCCTCCAAGCCAGGCTCCAATCGTGGACTAAGCATTGCATTTATTATTATCTCTTAAATCTCCAGATCTATTTGTGGTAGTTATTCAGGTTAGAATTAGTATCCTACTCTTCCTTTTCCTCTGACAAAATCTACTAGAAGAAACTCTTGTTTTAATAAGGGAGATATCATTTATTCTCCAAGGTCCTCCTAGCAGGGGTACCACTTTTTCCCATACCATGTGTCCAAATGGCATGTAGCCCTCAGGGATCACCCCCACTGCCAAAAAGCAAGCCTGTATCTTTGGGGAATGGTGTCCACACTTTCTCTGGACCAATCTCTGGGCCTGAAATGCCTAAGCATATCTGAAGGAAATGGATGGGTGGGCCTAGGCAAGGGCAGGTACCTGGCCTGGAGCTCCAGGGAGCGCTGCTTTCCTGACACCAGGAAGGTCCGAGGCAGATTGAGATTGGAACTCTCCTTTAGCTGAACAGAAAGAAAAAGGGTCATAGTAAGGCCTGTTGAGCTCTACAGGCCCTAGCCCTCTGCACACACAGACTTGGGATCAAAGCCAGCATGTCTTTGTTTCTCCCAATACCAATCCCCCACTGCGAGTTCCCATTTCCCACCTCCTGGTTCTCACCTCCATGCCATCTACATCAATGCGTGCCCGCACGCTAAACTTCTGGCCGAGGAGCCGCAGCCTGGGCACGCAGTAAAGGAGGCGGTCATTGAACTAGAAAGGAAAATGTTTGGGATGTATGAGGACCTATGGAGATATGGCCTGGCTCCCTATCCTTATGGGACACCTGAAGCTTTCTTGCTGAGGACTCCAGGCAACAAATGGAGGAAAGACAGCCCAGATTGGGCACAGTGGGGGTTGTAAGGAAAGAGTCTAGGCATGTGAGTCACTTCCTAGTGGGTGACCTTGGGCAAGTCACTTTTCTCTGTCTTAAACATCATGTGTAAAGAAGGGAAAAAAATCATAGTGCAGATAGTTAAAATATAATCAATTAGTTACTAGAGGAAAGAGGCTGGCAGCAGGTATAGCCTTGAGTGAGTACCAGGTGAATGTATGTGTGGAGGGTTGGGGACATGCCCACCCACGGCCCCATACCTGGCACTTACTAGTATGAGGTATCGGTCTTGAGTGGTCCCATTCTTCGCTGACAGCTTAAGGATGTGGCCTTCTTTTATGAGCTCTTTGGTGGGGCTGACAATGTCCTCCTCACCTCCTAGCAGCTCATATACCTTCAACAGTTTATGCATTCGCTCCTGGAAGGAGATAGCAAAAGGCAGGGCTTGGGATGCCAACTTCCCCTCAGATGTCCATAAGTTGCAAGCCCCCCAATTACAGGACCGAGACACTACAGATGGATGGGTGAGGAAGGGCAGCAGCTAAAAGGGCCACTCACCATTTTGCGGATGGCAGCATTAGAGTGCTCTGCTGCTGTGGCTATCAGCTCCAGAGACTCTATGGTACAAAGAGTTCAGATGGGGGTTAGCAGAGAGGAAGTTCTTGGGGGCTTATTTCCTCCTGAATACTTCCTTGTGGCCTGACCACACCCTCCCCATTACAGAAAGGGCCAGCCTCAAAAATGTCCGTAGCAACATCATTGGAAGTGAGAAACTGTCTCAACTAATGCAATAGCAGAATCACTGTATACAGAATAGCTGGCAACCAATAAAATACAAGCTTGGCAAGATTGCTATCATTAAGAGTAACAATAATATATGTAACTATTATGTAACTGGAAGGAAACATATATATGTTTAGCAAGCTGTCTCTGGATGGTGGGACTGTGGGTGTTTTTTTTTTTTTTTTTTTTTTTTAAGACAGGGTCTCACTATGTATGTAGTTCAGCTTGCCCTTGAACTCACTATGTAGCCCCGGCTGCCCTTGAACTTGCAGTGATCCTCCTGTCTCAGGCTCCTGGGTACTGGGATTACAGGCAGGGGCCACTATGCCAAGCTTTATTTTCTTTAAGTTTTTCTGTGTTTTCCATATTTTTTGAGACAGGGTCTTGCTATATTGTGCCACTGTGGCTGGCTCTTTCATATTTTTTTGTTTGTTTGTTTTTGAGACAGTGTCTCACTATGTCGTGTAGGCTGGCCTTGAACTCACTTATGTAGCCCAGGCTGGCCTCAAATTCATGGTGATCCTCCTGCCTCAGCCTCTCAGACTGCTGGAATTATAGGTTTGTACCACCATGGCCAGCATGCTCTTATTTTTTGTCTCAATAATTCTGAGTATAGACACGAATTCTATGCATAAATACATTTCATTGCAGTGGTGTTTATAACAGTGTCAAATTGGAAACAAAAACATCCAACTATAGGGGTTCAGTTAAATAAATTATGGTGCACTCATGTAATGGAATATCAAATCTTTACAAATTATACTTATGGAGGATTTTTAATAATCTGGGAAATACTCAAGGTACTTTAAAAATACAAACTGGTATATACAGAATGATCTCGTTTTTGCAAATATACGTGTCTAAAATAATACCAGGAAGAATATATGCCAAAATGTTTATTCTGTGGGAGTTGAAATCACTGGTGATCTCCCCACTTTTTTCTTTCATCTTTTCTATAATTTTCATAACCAGGTATCATCAGGGAAAAATACTGAAATAAGTCCCCTTAGACCTCCACATACTAAACAAATCCTACCCCTACCTACAGCCTGGCCCTCACTCTAAATTCTGGGTTTCCCCACTGAGAACATATGCCTATATTGGAGGGGCACAGGTGTTTATGAAGAGAGTCCATATGGTTGGCAAACCAAGTCTTGTTTTCCTAGGCCAATGATGGTGAACCTTTTAGAGCTTTCAATAATAACAGCTGGCTGTGGCACACGTGCCATAGGTTCACCACTACTGTCCTAGGCTCTGTTTCCATGAACAAGTTTTGGTGCTCAGGCAGATCTGTGGCCCATCCTGGCTCAGGCCTCCATATGCCTTTCAGGTGCTGGGCTCCTATCTCCAACCCCTTTTCCACTCTGGCTGCTATAAGCAGCTTTCTCACACACAGGTCCATGTCAACTTCTGCTCAAATCTGTCATTCGCTGTCATGTGTCTGCAGGACAAAAGTCTAGCCCTTTGGCCTGGGATTCGAAGTTCTTGGTGATTTGGCTTCTGCTGACTGCTATAGCTTCCTCCCCTTCATCTCTTTAAACATGTCCTGTCTTGCTTCATCCAGCCATTCAGTCTTCCAGATTCAGCTCACCACCTCTGATAAGCCTGCCCTGAGTTCCCAGGCTGGGTTAGGACCCTGTCTGATTTCCACATTCCCCTTTTCTTCCCTTCTGTCCCACATCTATATTTGTGTCCCTCAGTAGAGTAGGAGCTCCTTAGGATACAGTCAGTGTCCCACTAGCCTCTTCAAGGCTCCCCAACCGATGTTTTGCATAAACTGGCTCCTTAAATCCTCACAGCAACCCTGCCAGATAGGTGTGATTGGGCCCTATTTGTCCAGTGACAAAACCAAGGCTCAGAAGATAGCCACCTTAAATTTTCTACCTAGAAGGTGGCAGTTGGCATGAAAGGTGGACTTATCTCCCAGCTACCTCTTCTCCTACATATTCAGTATCTCCCCCATTCCACGGCAGGGGCAGGCTAATAGAGGTAGGGGGAGCCCAGGCAAGGGGACAGGAAGAAGACCCTGGCAAGCTGTGGGTATATAAGCTTAGGCCTATATAGGTTGTTGGGTGCAGACTGGAGGCTTTGCTTGCTATGGAGGAGTACAGATTGGCATTTCCAGGAGTCCAACATGTGCAGGCTATGTCTAGGCGTTCAGTGTTGTGATGTCAGTCCAGGATTTCACCTGGGGATTCAGGTTAGGGAGTGTAATTTGGGGAATTTGGTGTATGAGTTTGGTCTGGAAGATCTAGTGGGGCCTGGTCTGGGCTTGGCAGACTGGGATCTTGGTTTGAAGTTCATCCAAGGCCGCTGACAGCAGTTTCCAGCTAGCTTGGTTTGAGAAGCTCTGTCTAGGTTCCAGGTCCCAGAGTTCAGCATGACAGCCAGAAAGCGGGCAAATCAATGTGTGAAACCAGAGATATGATTCAGTGGGGTTGGCTCAGCTTGGATATTTTAGTCTGAGGGGTAAGAAATGAGCTCATCTGGGCTGGGGAGCTGAGTGGGCACATCTTAGCTGGCTCTCGGAGATTCTCATTCTAAGCAGCTCAGAAAATCAGACTGGGAAGTTCTTTCTGGGACTTCTATCTTTAAGCTCAATGTGAGGAGCTCAGTGTGAGTTGGCCAAGATCAAGCTGTGAGGTTCATTCTGGGGACTCATGGGATTGGCAATGGTATAAAACAAGAAGCTAAAATTGATAAACTCAATCTGGGACTGATTTTATTTATCGTTTGTTTGTTTGCTTATTTGTTTGCTTTTTGAGAAAGGGTCTCGATATAGTTTAAGCTGGCCTTGAACTCACTGTGTAGTCCAGGCTGGCTTTGAACTTGCAGTGATCCTCTTGCCTCAGCCTCCAAGTACTGAGATTATAGGCATGCACCAGCATGCCCAATTGGGGCTGATTTTAGGGGGATTTGGTATGGATGGCATTAGCCAGGGCATTTAGTAATAAAAACAGTTAACATTTATTGAGCCTTTAACGTGTGCCAGACACTTGTTAAATATCTCCTTTATCCTTAAAACAACCCTATGAGGTAGGTATCTTTATCATTGCCATTCTATGTGAGAAAACAGACTTAGAGGCTTGAGTAGTGGGCTGGAGGATACAACTGGGGTCAAGTCTAGGGAGCTTATATTGGCAGCTCACTTTGGGAATTCAGTTCAGAGAGTTCATTTAGGCATTTCCATCTGGGAATGTCATGCTAGGGATCCAATTTGGAAGTAAAATTACAGAACTGACTCCTGGACGCTTGTGACAGTTAAGGTGGAATGTCAACTTGATTGATTTGGGAGCCTCCCAGGGTATTGGTAAAGAACGCTTCTAGGTATGTCTGGGTAGGTCATGGAAATGTGTGTGACCTTGGGGTGTATATCTGGTCTCTGGCTCCTTCTGCTCTGGCACTGTTCCTCTCCTCTTACTTCCCGATCCTCATGAACTGAGCAGCTTTGCTCTGCCACACCCTTCCACCATGATGTTTCTGCCATGAAGCCAGGTGACCATGGACTAAATCCTCTGAAACCATGAGTCAAATTAAAACTCTCCACCTTTAAATTGTGGGTGTTAGTTATTGTGTCCCAGTGATAGAAAATCTAATACAGGAAATTGGTACCAGGAGTATGATTGTTGCTGTGACTGAACCTAACCATGTAATTCAGAAGTCTTTGGAACTGCTTTGCAGGAAGACTTTGTTTTTTTGTTTGTTTGTTTGTTTCTGTTGGGTTTTTTGAGACAGGGTCTCACTATGAAGTTCAGGGTAGCTTTGAACTCACTATGTAGCTCAGGCTGGCCTCGAACTCACATCAATCCTCCTGCCTCAGCCCCCCAAGTGCTGGGATTACAGGCATGTACCACCATGCCTGGCTACAGGAGGAATTTGGAAAGGTTTGGAGATGTAGGCTAGAGAAGTCCTAGAATGCTATAAGCAGAGCTTGATGGGCAATTCTGGTAAGAGTTCAGAAGACCCAAATGGTGATAGGAATGTGGACAGTAAAGGCCAGGTTCAGGAGACTTTAAGGGGGAATAAGGATTCTTTTGGGATTTGGACTAGAGTTCATGCATGTTATACTCTGGCAAAAAAAAAATGTATCTACATTTTACCCATGTCCTGAGACTTTGCAGGAGGCTGAGTTTAAGGGCTATGGACTAACTGATCTGGCAGAAGAAATTTCAAGGCAGCCTAACATTCAGGCTGGGGCGTGGATACTGCTGGTTGCTTTCAGCCAAATTTATAATGAGAATCAGGGGCAAAAAGGAGAGCAGAAAAATTTGAGTACCTTAAATTTTGGCCCAGAAGAAACCATGTGTAAAGTTGGGGCCAAAGAAGGTATGGCTGTTGAAGACAGAAGCACAATTAGAAAGGACAAGAAAGATTCCTCGAGAGCATCTCAGGAATCAGCAAGACCCCATAGGCTCAAAGGTGCAAAAGTGTAAACCTTTCATTTGAGAAGAGAGCATTTAGGGCCCCTGCTTGGGAAGGGGGAATTGGCTCTCTAGGATTCATTTCACCATGCTTGGCCATCCAGGTACTCAGAGGCTGCTTATGTCCAAGGGGGCCTCATTACTGCCTGTGCTGGTGGCAGACCTTGGTGTTGTCTACGTGACAGTGGCCATATCCTTCCACCACGTTTCTGTGTTGGAGCCAGCTGACCATTGACTCAATCCCCTGAAGTCATAAGCCAAATTAAGCCTGTCCTTTAAGTTGTGAGTGTCAGGTATTATATCCTACTGATGGGAAAGCTAATACAAGGCTCGATGTAAACATATGATTCTGTGGTGCTCAAGGGAGAAATAAGATGGGGGCCTTCTTCTGGGGACCCCAGTTGGATGGGTACAGAATATAGAAAGTCAATATGGCAGTGAAGTGACCTTCTTGGGTGCCAATACCAAGCCCAGTCTGGAGACCAGGGAATCTCAATCCATGATTCCAAGTCTGGAAGGTAGAAAATAGAGAGCTCAGTCTGGGAGAAGTCATTTTGGAAGTTGAGACTGGGAAGATGAGACCAGGTGCTTAGCCTAGTTGGCTTAATTTAGGGGACAATCTAGGGCGTTAGTCTGAGGGGTTTGCAAGGAACTCTCAATCTGGTTGATGAAAAATAAGAGTCAAGTCAGAAGGCTAGGGAGGACATAGTTTGGAATCTTTGCAGCTCAGAGCCACTGTGTATTAGGGTTCTTTCTGGAGTTCACACTGGGGAACTGTGGGAATCCAGTCTGAGGCTCTGTGAGGTTTCAGTGTGTAGGAATGGACCAGGAGAATCTTTTGGGCTTGGGGTGGACGTTTCGGCCTTAGAGATAGTAAATGGGAAATTACTGTGTAGAGAATAGTGGCCAAGGAGATGAGACTGGGAGGCTGTTTTGGGAAAATCTAACTCTGGGACATCAGGTTGAAGGCTCTAAGAACCCACTGTTAGGGATCTGGGTGGAGAGAGCATTCTTGAGGCCCAGTCTGGGGATCTTAGTTTGAGAAAACAGTATAGGGATCTAAAACTGGGACCTTAGACTGAGTTTAGCCCAAGGGCTCATATTGGAGATGTTAGTCCATAGGGCTCATACCAGGGAATCAGTCTGGAAGGGTCCTTCTAGAGGCTTAGGTTATATAGCTCATCCTTGGTGGGGCTTTTATTTGGTGAGGGTGGAATGAGGTACTTACTTAGTGTACAGATGTCCATTTGGAGAACTCAGCTACTAAACATTCTAGAGGTATAGCTCTTTCCAGAGGTTTAGGGTTGGTGGCAAAATACCCTATCTGTTGGGGTGAAGGGAGCTCAGTTTGGGAAGTGAACATAACACAGGACACAACTGCTCACTTTGCATTCTTGTAGGTTTCACACTTTCCCTTTTTCCCTCCTAACTTCATGGCTGCTCCTTTTAAGTCTCCTTTGGTGATCCTACTTCTCTGAGCTTCGTCTTTCACCCTTTTTCTCTTCCATTTACTCACTGCCTTTGGTGATCCTGGCCAGTCCAATGGCTTTGACTACCATCTGTGTGCCAATGACATCCAAATCTCTCCTCCTGGATTCTAGACTTATCTAATTGCCTAAACTGGCAGCTCACATTGAACATGTCCAAAATCAAACTCTTGAGCTCATCTCAAGAGCCACCATTCTTGACTTCTCCCTAGTTCCACATACACTCCATCCTAGGCTTTTCAGTGCCACTTCCAAATAGAGTATGTCCTAAATCAAACCATTTCTCACCACTTCCACTGCTACTGTCCCTATTCAAGTCATCTTTTCTCGTGTTCTCACTTAGGTTATCACAAAAGCCTTCTAACTAATCTCTTGGTTCCCTCTCTTGCTCCCCATATAATCCAAATCAAAAACTTCCCATGGCTACCCACTACACTTAGAATAAATCCCTTTCCTTATCTTGGCCTTTAAATTTTTGCTTCTCTCTTAAACCCCACTTCTACAATCCCGTCCTCACTTATGCTGGAATCACAGTGGCCTTTTTTTCCTTTCCTTTTCTTTTTTTTTTTTTTTTTTTTTGAGACAGGATCTTACTATGTAGTCCAGGCTGGCCTGGAGCTTGCTATGTAGCCCAGGCTGGCCTGGAACTCATGATCTTTCTGCCTCAGCCTCCTCAGTGCTGGGATTACACGTGTGTACCACCATGCATGGCTTAGAGTGACCCTCTTGTTAGTCCAGAGATACACAAACTACCCACCTTCCTCCCCCGGCTTCTCCAATATCCCCCGCCTTGGGGGGCCTCTGTACCTCTTTTGCCTCTGCCTGTAGTGTGTTCCTCCCATTGGCCTGTAGCTACCTTCTTGTTATTAGGGTACTAACTCAAATGTCTTCTACTCAGAGAAGCCAACCAATCTAAAACAGACTACCCAGTTACTGTTATATCACTCTCTTCTAATTCTCTGAATTATACTTATCACCTAATATTCTGTTATTTATTTATTACTTTTGTTTCTTATTTTTCAGGGAATATTCCCTGAAAAAAAGAAAAGTAATAATAATAATAATATTTAATATTATTATAAAATATTATATTTATATATTAAATATATATTAAATAAAATATATTAATAAAATATATTTTATATATTATTGCATATAATATTTATATAACAATATTTATTCCCTGAGATCAAGGACTTTGTCTGTTTTGTTTATCTCTATATCTCCAGTGCCTAGAACAATGCATGGAACATTGAGGTGCTCAGTGAATAGCTGTTAAATTAATTAATAAATGAATAGAGATAACAGTCTGGCAAGAGAAAGTATGGTAGACTCTGGGGAGCTCTATCTGGGGTATGACCCCATGGGGTGGGGCAGATACTGGAAGAATCAGAAAGAAATACTTTCCTAGTAGTTCAGTATATAGGGACTCAGTCTGGAAAGGAGATATCTCAGCCTAGAGTTCTAAATCAGAGAGGTAGAAAATATGGGGACCAGTTAAGGGGACTCAGTTTTAGGTGATTCTGTGGAGTTCTGTCAGACTTGGAGGTTTTTGGGGCGGTTCATTTTGGGGAGTGGCCAGTGGACATGGAGGGGAGCTTTAACTCTGGAAGATGGAAAATCAAGAGCTTGATGATACAGGGCTCTTTCTGGAGAGGTTACCATGGAGACTTAGGCCTTGGCCTGCAGGGTGGCTCAGTGTCTGGGAGTTGAGGTTCAGTTTCATTTTGCACTTGGTACAACTTCATTTGGGGACAAATATAGGGGTTAGCCTAAGAAATGGATGGCTTCATTCATGGGATCATTCTGGGCATGCCTCTCAAACTCTGGTGCTCCAGTTAGGAAGTTCTGACTGGGGGACTCTTTCTGAATGTTCTTTCTGAGTACTCAGGCAGAGATTTCAACTTGGAGGTTCAGCATGAAGTTTCACATCAGAGCCTCAATGTGTGCCTTTTAGCTTGGAAACCCTATTCTGGGATCTCAGTCATGTGGCAATGGAAGGCTGATTCTGAATTAAGTTTTGGGCTCCTGCCTCAGAAGTCTGACCTAGGATTATCAATGTCAGGGAGCAAGGCAGGACCTAGGTGCACATACTCACTTTGAGCATCCTTGCTGTCTGGGGAGCCATGAGGCAGCTTTAACAGATAGTCCTTGAGAAGCAGCTCATAGCGGGGGATGCGCTGCACAGGCTCCAGCATGTGGTGCTGCAATGTCAGGTTGCCACAGGCTTCCTCCTTCTGTGACAGGCAGAAGCAGAGGAACTCAGGTCTTGTTGCTGACCACTCCCCTACTCCCAGGTCTCTGCATCCCTCTCCTCCCTTAGTCTGTTCCATCCAGCTTTACCACTTACTTGCACCTCATGGATGATGACTTTAAACTGGGTAGAGCGCTCTGTCCAGGTGTTGACCAGCTCAACAGCCCGGTCAAAGTTCTTCACATACTCGCCATACATCTTGAGGAAGGGTGCCAGCTTCTGCAGGATGTCCCCAATGCGAGGGTAGCGGTCCCTGGGGTTGAAGAAGGGCTGAGGTGGTCATAATGATCCTTACCCATCAGGATCCTCCCCCATAGGTCTCCAGCCACAAGATCACTCTCATTTCAGTGCCGGAAACCTATTTATCAGCCAGTCTGCTTCTTTGGAAATGCTGCTTATATTATAGGCCAATTAGGCCCAGAGGCTTGGTTTGACCTGAGACCATGGCCTAGGATGCCACCAGCTCCAAATCTGCCCTGCTCAAGGATCAAGAACAACATGTCCTGGAACGCCCTCCCTGACCTTACTGCAAGGGCTACTTCATACACTGAAAACTGATTCTGTGCCCAGCCTTGTACTAGGTCATGCTGGGAAAAGGAGCCACACGTAGTCAAGCCCTGAAAGTCTCACTGTCTGGTTGGAGAGACAAAGTGACCAGGCCTGGACATACTCCTCATTAATCACAGTTGGGTGCAGGAGACAAACCAGACCTGGATTCACAGGCTGATGGCAGATATCAGAGCTAGGCTTCATGCCAGCCCTCTGTGTTCAGTCTAGAATGAGGGACACACTTTATCCTGTAGTGTGCAGAACCTGGACATGATTTTAGGCTGGGATTGACATGGACTTATTATTGTTTAGAAAGACATTCAGGCAGGTGGTGTGGACCCTAAAGGCTGCATTAGAAGAGGAGAACCTGCCTATAAACCTACCCTTCCTCCTCAGGCATTAACTCTTCCCTGAATCCTTCTCTGACCCCCAGACTAGTAGTAGTCCATTTGTCTAGATACTTACAGCCTCCCATTTTTTTTTTTTTTTTTTGTGGGTACCGGGGGGGTCGACCTCAGGACCTCACGCGCCAACAGGCACCCGTGCCACTGAGCGATATCACCGGCCCCTTTTTCGTACGTGGGATCCAGGAGTCGAACTCGGGCCCTCACGCTTGCAAGGCAGGCGCTTACACCGCTGAGCCATCTCACCGGCCCCAGCCTCCCATTCTTACCTTTATAATAGCACCGATAAAAAAATAACTTAGGGCCGGTGATATGGCTCAGCAGCATAAGTGCCTGCCTGGCAAGCGCGAGGTCCTGAGTTCGACTGCTGGTACCCACATAAAGGAAAAAAAGAGCTGGTGATATCGCTCAGCAGCACAAGCGCCTGCTTGCAAGCGCGAGGTCCTGATTCGACTCCCGGTACCCACATAAAAAAAACAGCTTAGAATTACTGAGCACTCATATACGGGGTACCATTCTAAGGTCTCTACACGTATCAATCCCTAAAAGAACTGTAAAAAGTAGGCCATTATTATTATCCCCATCTTGAAGATGAAGAAACTGAAGCACAGCAATTTAAGAAATTTGCTGAGGCTGGGTATGATGGCACACGCTTGTAATCCCAGCACTCAGGAGGCTGAGGCAGGAGGATTGCCATGAGTTCAAGGCCAGCCTGGACTACATAGCGAGACCCTGTCTCAGAAAAACAAAACAAAACAAAAAAACAAAAAAAACCCCAGCTAATTTAGCTCTTCACATCATATTCTTTATTTACCCACTTCACACTCTTTTTTATACTTATTTTTTATTAGTATATGTTTGTAGTATATAATGAACACACTCATCATGGGAGATTTGTACATGTATATTAAACATCTCAATTCTTTTCCCATTTCATATTCTTTTTTTTTTCCTTTTTCTTTCTTTTTTTTTTTTTTTTTTTTTTTTTGAGACAGGGTCTCACTATATAGTTCAGGCTGTCCTTGAACTATGTGGCCCAGGCTAGCCTCGAACTCACAGCGATATTCCTGCCTCAGCCTCCCGAGTGCTGGGATTACAGGCATGCTCCACAATGCCCAGCCCACCTCATACTTTTAAGAGCTCTACTATTCTGTTGTAATTTTCTCAGTCCTGGTCTGGGTTCCACATTAGATTGGGAGGGCCTAGAAGGTGGAGCTTAGGCCTGATTCTTTTTTCAGAAGTCAGTAAGAGGAGAGGAAAGACAGAATGAACTTTTTGGGGTGCTGGGGATGGAACTGGGGGGGACTTGTGCATGCTAGGCAAGTGTTCTACCACTGAGCCACACCCCAAGCCCGGGAATAAAGGTGTGTATACATCTGGGTCTGGGCTCCAAAGACAAGTGGACAGGAGAGCAGGGAGCCTGGGTTTGGGGTCCCTTACCATTCCTCCATACGCTTCTCTAGTTCTGGCAGTAGGAACTGCTGGTGGAAGCAATAGATGGAACAGATGTTAGAGAAGATGCCATGGACAACATCAGCTGGGAAGGAACTGCGGTTCCGAGCTTCTTCCAGCAGCCGGGCACAGAATACCTGTGAAGCAGGACAACAGAACTCAGACTCACTAGGCCTAAGGCTTAGCCTGGAAGGGGCAGCTTGCAGGTGAGGGCAGTGTTTGCAGGCAGCTTTGTGGAGATTTGGGATCAGTATTAGTCTAGAGAGAGGGAATAGAGTTAGGGTTATATATGGAGAATAGAGTTTGGATAATATACTTCAGGTTCCCAAGGTTAAGATCTGGAGTTAGGCATCAGAACAATGTGAAGAGAGGAACAGATTCAAGGTCAAGGTCAAGGTCAGAAATAGATTCAGGGTCAGAGAGAAAGTTGGAATTAGATCCATTCATTTAACAAATATTTCTGAGTCCCTACTATGTTTCAGGCACTGTACTGCAGGCTGGGATGGAGCAGTGAACAAAGCAGACAAAAATCCCTACCCTCAGGGATTCTAGTGGATTTGAGGTCCTGAACAGGGCCAGAGTTAGAATGATATTCACATTGAGAGGTAAATTCAGGGTCTGAGGAAAGTCAGCATTAGTGTCAGTGCTTCAGTCAAGGCTGGTGTACCTACCCAGGGTTAGGATTAAAGGTTGGTAAGAGGATCAAATTTGGGACCATAATCAGAGTTGGCTTCAGAGACAAGTTGGTTTCAAGGTCAGAAAGGGGCCTTACCACTTCTAGATTTTGGCCCCAATGGTAGGGTTGGGCTCAGACCCTACCACTTCCTCTTATGAACCCACTTTTTAGGTCCTAGGAGCCCAGGACCCCTGAGGGGCCATTCACCTGATCTAGGAGATGCAGTCTGGAAACATAGGCCTTCTCAGTTTGCAGGAGCTCATTGGCAATGTGGAATACCTTCTGTTGCACGGTCAACTGGAAAGGAAAAGAGGTGACCCCAGATCTATCGTCCTCTACCTTAAGCCTCACCCAAGCCCCTAGAAGTTTTTTCTTTTTCTATTTTCTTTTCTTTCTCTCTCTCTCTCTCTCTCTCTCTTTTTCTTCATTTTTGAAATGTGGTCTTGCTCTGTTGCCCAGGCTGGCCTTGAACTCCTGGGCTCAAGCGATCCTCCTGCCTCAGCCTCCCCAGTGGCTGGGATTATAGGTGTGCATCACTGTGTCTGGCTTCCCTAGAATTCTAACAATAGCTCGAATGTCTTTTTAAGCCTAATGCCACCCTGAGATAATTCTGACCCCCCTCTCTAGACTCATAATACCCCCAGCTTCACACCTGATTCCCTAGTCAATCTGAAAGCCCACCCTTTAATTCTAATGGCATGCACTCCCTCACTCAGCCACTTATTCATCTGTTGTCTCTACGCATTGGGCATAGTGTGATGATTAAACATGGAACTGGGAAGTCAGACTTCCTGAGTTCATATCCTAGCTCTGCCATTCACAAGTTTCCATAAGTTCTTTAACTGATCTGTATTTAAGATTCCTTATCTGTAAACACCAACAATAATAGAACCTGGGTAATGGAGACAGTTAAGTGATGTCATATAAATAACAGAACAGACTACAGATTAAGTAGTTTATAAATGTTAGCTATTTGTTCACTCACTCAATTCACTATCAGCAAAAGGCTTTCTTAGTACCTGTGCTGTGAGAAAAACACAAAAGTATACAAATGTCTAAAACTCACCACCTACTGGCCCAGTTTCCTATTCAGTAGACACATTTTCTGAGTACCTTTCATCTCAGCAGTCCCTGACAGCCCCCACACCTAAGCTTGGTCCTGGTGGAACAGATATTCTGACTGAGACCCAACTGAAGTGCAAGGATGTCTTTTGAAGAAATGTTTGGCTGACAGGGCACATAAAGGGTCCCTGATGCCAAGAGGCTTCATCTCCAGTCTTAGGTCCCTGAGGAGCTCTAGCTCTTATGCCCCTCCTCCAGCCATTGGGAAGTCTCTAGGATATGAGAGACTTTATACAAATAAGGAAACTGAGGCTCATTGTAGGGGAGTGGAGAGGGAAGAGACATGCCTAATGTCACACAGCTGCTAAGTCATGGGATTTTCTTTTTCTTTTTTTTTTTTTGTGGGTACTGGGGGTCGAACTTAGAGCCTTGCACACAAGCAGGCGCCCGTGCCACTGAGTGATATCACTGGCCCTTTTTCCGTATGTGGGTTCCGGGAGTCGAACTCAGGGCCTCGCGCTTGCCAGGCAGGCGCTTATGCCACTGAGCTATTTCACCGGCCCGGGATTTTCTTTTTTTTTTCACTTTACTTTACTTTACTTTACTTTATTTTACTTTACTTTACTTTGGTTGTGGTACTGAGGATTGAACCTGCAGCTTCCTACATGCTAGGTAAGCACTCTACCACTGAGCTCCATCCCTAGCCCTTTTTTACTTTTAATTTTGAGACAGACTGACCTTGAACTTGCAATCATCCTACCTCAGCTTCCCAAATAACTGGAATTACAGGTGGATACCACCATGATTAGCTCATGGGATTATCCTGTTACACAGGATTTTAAAAATCCCTAACAGGGCATGGTGGCACACACCTGCAATCCCAGCACTCTGGGAAGCTGAGGCAGGAAGATCACGAGTTCTAGCAACTTAGTGGGACCCTGCCTCAAAAATGTAAAAAAAAAAAATCCCAGATGTGGTGGCACACACCTGTAATCATGTATGAGCACATGGGAGACTGAGGTAGTAGGATCATCACAAGTTCGAGGTCAGCCTAGGCAACATAGTGAGTTCAAGGCCAAGGAGACCCTGTCTCAAAAAACAAACAAAAAAAGGTAAAAAATACAGGGCTGGGGATGCAGCTCAGGGCAAGGACCCTGGGTTTGATCTCTAGTACTACAAAAATAAGGGAATGAATGAATGAATCAATCAATCCATCCATCCATCCATCCATCCTTAACCAGGATGCCCATCTTCAAGATGGAAAAACAGGTCCA
This sequence comes from Erethizon dorsatum, assembly GCA_028451465.1. Lineage (NCBI taxonomy): Eukaryota > Metazoa > Chordata > Mammalia > Rodentia > Erethizontidae > Erethizon > Erethizon dorsatum. The sequence goes on from CM051842.1 coordinate 46,121,137, forward strand.
GGCTAGTGGTTCTCTCTAGTGATGAGGGTAGGAGCACATTCCTAGTAGGCATTTGGAATAGTGCATGATTATTTTGGTGGTCACAATGACTGGGGGGTGAGCTGGGTGTGGTAGCATACGCCTGTAATCCCAGTGCTCTGGAGGCTGAGGCAGGAGGATCACTGTGAGTTCGAGGCCAGCCTGGGCTCCATATTGAGTTCAAGACCAGCTTGGACTCCATAGTGAGACCCTGTCTCAAAAGAAAAGAAAAGAAACAAAACAAAACAAAACAAAACAAAACAGTGATTGAGGGGAGAGGCAGTGTTCGCTACTGGTACTATATTTAGCACCAGGAGGTCAGGGAAGCTAAATATCCCAAATGGAAACAATGTCCTATTTTGAGAAATACCATGGTATGGGAAGAATCAAGCACAAAAGCCAGGCTCTTGGTTTCTCCATAAGGTCCTGCTTCTTGGTGAACATGGGTCAGTACCTCCATAGACTCCTGTCTCTCCATCGGGGGAACTGGGATTTCTCTGTCCTTCTCATCCTCCTCCTCATCGTCTTCCTCCTCCAGGTCACTGTCAACTTCCTGGGAGCCGGGCCGGTGGGAGTCGGCCAAAGCCACAGGTACACTGGCCAGGGCAGGAGGCCCAAGACAGAGGCTGTGGCTGGGGGGCCCATCATCACTGACGAAACAGGTCTCTTCACTGTTGGATGGCGAGCTGATGCTGTCAATACCGCTGTCCCGGTTGGGGACCTTCTCACCATCCCGGGGCCCAGGAGCCAGCAGGAACAGGCAGCGGGAGGCCTCACCCTCTGGGAGCTGGGATACTGGTGGCTGTGGCAACATGGCTGGCTCTGGGGGACCTGGACAGGGGCCAGGGGCTGGCCTATCCGAGGCGACAATCACAGGCTCTCTGAGGTGGGTGGTGGATACACATGGAGGCAGGATATGAGCTTGACTGAGAAGCCTCTCCTACAACTATCCCTTCCTGTCCCAGATCCATCCTTCCCTCCATAGGGTTCTACAGGGACCAGACTCACCTTTCAAATTTCTCAATCAGTGAGGATACTGCTGCAGAACTGGGGCTGGCCTCCACCCTGGGAGCCAGACCCTTAGCCACTCGGGGGTCAGCAGGCAGTGGGCGTGATGGTGGAGGAGGGATAGGCTCAGGTGGGGGGGGCATCCGGGGCATCTGCAGATAGCTGGGCTTTGGTGGGACTGGAGAGACAGATAGGAGAGAAGAGAGACCTTAATGAGCTGGGTTTAGAAGTGGCTGTCATGGTGAGGCTATACACCCCCTCCACAAACCCCAGTTTTTTTTGTTTTGTTTTATTTTATTTTATTTATTATTTATTTATTTATTTATTTATTTATTTATTTTTGCAGAGTTGAGATCCGAGGCCACAGCCTGCAGTCTAGGTAGCACTGGCCCTGAGACCATGGAGCCTCACTGTTCTTCTAATGAGCCTTCTCCTCTGCCACCAGTTAACTTCTCCCTTCTTCCCTTCTCTGTCCCCTCCCCTGGGCTGCTTCTCTGTTCTTTCTGGAAGCACTTACCCTGTGGCTTTGGGCCTGGTGCCCGCTTCAGTGGCGAAGGACGCTGGCTGGGGGTTTCCGTGGGGGAGCCTGGGTCTGAGCGAAGCCGCTGGGGGCCTTCGGGATGAGGCTCAAGGCTCTGGCCAGGGTCAAGGGACAAACTTTTAACCAGGATCCGATTTCCCTGGTGCAGCCCTGCAGAAAGGGAGAAACTGTGAAGTGACTGACTTTCCTCAAAGGGGACTGGAGAACTATGTGTCTTCACAGGTATTTGGGGTGTTGGGTTTCCCTGAGCCCCTTTATTGGCTGCACTGCTTTTCTGGGAAGCATCTACCCCAGCCCTCAGATGAGGAGCCAGGCTCAGGGCTGAGGCTGGCTGTTTCCATCAAGAGATAAGAGTTCTTGGTGATTAATACATTGAATCCATGTATGTCTGCAGGTATTATTACTGGGGAGTTTACCCAGGCTGGGGGTGGAAGCACTGTAAAGTTTGTGTATGTGTTTGCAGCCCTTGTTTACATAGCCACAATGGAAATGTTCAGCATAAACCATTCTTCATCTTACTTTTTAAGGCCCTGAGGATATATAAAATTTCCTGTCTGCAATTTTGTACAGCAGAGTGTACTTAAAAATAATGAAACGGGTTGAGCACAGTGGTGTATGCCTACCATCCCAGCTACTTGGGAGACAAAGGCAGGAGGATTGAAAGTTCCAGATCAGCTTGGGCAATTTAGTGAAAACCTGTCTCAAAATAAAAAGTAAAAAGGGGTAGGGATGTAGCTTAGTGCAAAGGTCCTGGGTTCAATCAACAATTAAAAAAAAAAAAGATAAAACTGTATTTCATGAGCAAAAGTTTTACTGCTTAAAATCCCAACTTTGTTGAACATGGTGGCACGTGCCTGTAATCCCACAACTCTGGGAGGCTCAGGCAGGATTGCAAGTTTGAGCCCAGCCTGAGCAACTTAACAAGACCTTGTCTCAAAATAAAAATTAAAAAAGGGCTGGGAATGTAGGTCAATGCAAAGGCCCTGAATTCAATCCCTAGTACCCCCTCCATACACATAAATCCCACCTTCTCACCTATCCATACTGTCCTCCTCTACTTCCACATCCATATACTGTACACCCACCCACAAACACACCACCCTCAACACACACACTCAGAATTCCAGAGTTCAATTAACAGAAACAACTTTAAAACAGCAATAGTAAACTCAGAAAAATGAGAAGCCTTTTGGTACTGTCCCTCTTCCCTTACTATAGGTCCCCTGTAAACACACCCATTTTGGGCCCTTGAGGAGGTTATGGTGACCATTATGAGAGAAGATTCAGTCTAGGAGGCAGTGAGGGAAGCCCCCTAAGGGTTGACATGTTGCAAGGGAATGGGGGCAGGGCTTAGATGGTCCAGGCTGGGCAGAGGGCTGTAGGAGTGCCTCAGGTGACACAGAAGTCATGTGGGGTTAAAGAGAAGGGAGAAAACTTTGAATACCAGGCTGAGGAGTTGACATCCATCCTGTGGCAGAAGGAAACCACAAAAGCCCTTGTGTAGGGAGGGATGCAGGCAAGCAAGTGTGAGGACAAGAGAGTGAGCAATAGTTAAGAGTTTTCGAAGTCACCAATGGTCCATGCTGTCAATTATGCTGTGTCACAGCCACATGGCCTCTCATAGCCACAAAGGGTCTGTTACCCTCTGTCACCATTTCATAAATGACCAACCATAAGTGGCCCCACTCAGTCACAAAAGCAAGTGGTATAATTTACACTGTTTCACACAACTGCATGCAAGGCCACACAAATTCAAACATCCAAATACATGTCATAACCCCCCTGAAAGTGTGGTCACACACAAAGACCTGCAATATAACCTTACATATAATCACAGTGTCACGGTAACACATACCCTCAAATATGGTCACGCATAGTCATAAAAACACACATAGTAACACAACAACAGTTCTGTCACCTTACACAAAAACCACATACCTATACACCATCATATACCTTGTTAGTATACATCTCTTAAACGTGGTTCCACTGAGTTACAGAGATATACAGTGTCATTTACACTGTATGTCAAATTGCAGGATCATGGAGTGTCATACACACTATAATGTACCTTTGCTTTTTTATTCATTTTTTAGGTTTTTGAGATAGAGTCTTGGTATGTAGCTAGGGCTCGCCTCGAACTTGAGATCCTCCAGCCTCAGCCACTTTCAGGGGGGTTATGACATGTATTTGGATGTTTGAATTTGTGTGGCCTTGCATGCAGCTGTGTGAAACAGTGTAAATTACATCACGTGCTTTTGCATCTGAGTGGAGCCATTTATGGTTGTGTACAGCTGCAAACATGGTTACACACAAAGACTATAGCCACACAGGGTCAATTATACCAGGTCAGATAGAACCTCACACAATGGCAAAACAGCATAAGGTCACATGTTACCACCTAATCAGAAGCACAGACACAGAATCAGACAGGTAGCATAATTTAATATGTTATACTCATGAAAGAAACATGTCTATGGTAAAAACAAACAAAAAACAACAAACAACCAACCAGCCAAACAAGCAAAAAACATGTCCGCGGTATCACAGAATCTTAGTTCAGGGATACACACAGACATAGGACACTTATCTACTAATCTAAACAGTCACAGTGTCACATGCTGCCTCTGCTGCAGAAACATACAGCATACACAGAGACATCTGCACCCTCTCTTACACAGTCACACGGGCAGAGAGAGTCATAGGGGATTTCAGGTCTCCCTGTCTTAGAAAAAAGGAATAACCCTACTCTTGGGGTTCTAGCAGCTTCCCTAGGCCTCTTACCTGACCCTCACTGAGCTCAGCCAGGTAGGGCCCAGGGAACTCAGATCAGGGGCTTTTTTCAGCCCTAAGAGAACATGGTGCCCCAGATCCCAGGGCAAGGACCCCTCCCTCTCCCCATACCTTGCTTTGGGAATAGTTTCCTCACTTCCTTCCCCACCTGAGCGGGCAAGGCCTGGCCAGGATGGAGGAGGTGCTTCTCTTTGCTCAGCTGGGCTACTCACCCTGCCCTGCTCAGCACATGTTGGCTGGTCCTGCCCTGCCCTCCCCCTGGGCTTGAGGTTCAGGATGAATCACCTGGAGGCAGCACAGGTGGAGACACAGTTGGAAAGACACACAGCCAGAGAAAGTCAGAGACACAGAGAGTAACTGACAGGCCAGAGAGGCAGTGAGAAAAGCCAGCCACCCTGCCTGCCATGCAAACAGACTACACACAGGTGCCAAGGTACCAGGGGCCCCTTGTCAGCATCTTTGGGCCTGTGGCGCCTACCTTCTCCACTCCTCAAAGCAGGCAGGACCTGCCACAGTCTATAGCAGGGCAACAGGGTTCCAATGGGGCTTCTTTCCTTCTGCTGCACTAATGATCCTCAGGGTAGAGTGACCAAACCATCTTCCATGGCCTTGTGCTAGCACCCTCTGCTCCCTCCTCACCCATCTCACCTGGGAGCCCAGAGGTGGGCCTGCCTCTCCATTCTTTCTGCCTCCCTGCAGGCAGCCTTACAGGATAGGAGGCTGCATGAAATTCCCAGATAATGGGACACCTATAATGTTCCAGGTGAGGGGTGCAGGGACTGTCAGTCCAGCTTTAAGTGTGGAAATGAAATCAGAGGAAGAGGTGACTAGCCCAAAGACTCAAAGCAAGTCAATGGCAGATGTTCAGGCAGACTGGTCCTGGACACTGGACTCTTTTTAACTCTGCTCTCCAAGGGGAAGCTGAAAAGGGGGGAACCAGGAGGGATAGGTACGGACTCTAGTGCTTTAGAAAATCACACAAAAAACTGCAGTGTGGCTAGTAAGAGGGACACCAGCAACACTGCCCATAGGGAGATGAACAATGGGGTTCCAGTTCAGGAGTCGAGCTCTGGCCAAGAACCAGGCTAATTTCCACTGAGGGGGAAAAGATTCAAGATCCTTCCTCCATCTCCTATTTCAGTACTTGCTATCCCTTCCCTTTGCCTACACTTCCTGGTTTCCTCCATAGTTTTCCCTTATTGGTTCCCTTCTCCTCAGGGCTTGCTCCCTCCGGGTGACTGGTTGTATCTTATCATATTGATTTTTTTTTTGGTGGTAGTGGTGGTGATACTGGAGATTGAACACATGCTAGGCAAGCAGTCTATAACTGAGCTGTATCCCCAGCCCTTTGTATTTTATATAGTCAAGCTCTATTGATAACGATTTACCTGGATGAGAACCCTCTATAGCTCCCTATTGCCCATGGGAAAATAAAAACTTCTCATGCAGGCCTTGGTGGCCTCTGATGGCCCTGCTGAACTCTCTGGCTTTCCTCAGTTTAGTTTGGTCCCACAGATATTTCTGAGCCTGGTAGGCTCTGTGCTGGGGGATAAGAAAATCCCATTCCTGCCCTCAGGGAGCTCTCAGAGTAGAACTCCCCTTTCCCTTTCTAGAAACCACAGCCCTTCCCACTGACACAAACTATCCATTCCCCCAGCACTACCAGAAAACTAGGTCTTGCACTGGTTTTCTCCAGTCCATTTTTCTTATGTTTGATTATCATGACATTCTTTTTTACACACATATACCCTCATCCACATCCCCTGACAAGATCCTCCACCAGCACTGCTCCTTCCACCACTGGGTTTACCAGAGTCCCCCATGCCCAATAGAGCAGAGGCCACCAAGGAGGCTTCTTCATACACATAGTTACACCACCAAATTCTACAACATTATAGCCACATACCAACTGTGCACAGCACTCAAAGACCTAGAGATAACCTCACAGCCATCCCATATATCCATATACAATGCACTTGGCACAATTGCTGCACACACACAGCCACGACTGCCACTCAGACAACTCCCAGCACTGACAGGAAGCACACCCTGGGCACTCCAGGAATGTTTGACAGCTCCCCAGTTCTGTTGCGGGGATGCAGGAGGGGTGTGCCCTCTCCTTGCTCCACCTCCACTCTCTGTAGGCCCTCAGCAGGCCAGAAGGGCAGTCTTTTTAGGATACAGCACAGGACCTTGCATCCTAGGCAAGCACTCTTACCACTGAGCTACACCCCAGCCTGAGGAAGGGCAATGTTGATCCTTACTTTCAGGAAGCTCCCAATCTAAAAGACAAGAGACACCCATTCAGGAAAAGCTAAGTGGTAGTTCTGGAGGTGCCCACATGGTGGGGGCTGGGGGTCAGCCTGTTGGGACTGGGTAAGGTCAGAAGAGGGAAAGGTCAGAGAAAGGGTAGTCAGATAAAATACAAGATACCCAGTGTTATGGTTTACATCAAAAATGGCCCCAAAGCCTCATGTGCTTGGAAGATGACTGGATTATGGGGTAGTATAGCTGACTCACTATTAGAAGGTGGGATCTGGTTGAAGAGGTGGGCTACTGTTTGTTGGCATGACCTGGAAGGATATATCTCCCTTCCCAGCTCCTCCCTTCACTGTTTCCTGTCTGCCAAGCTGTGAGCAGCTCTTTGCCGTGCCCTTCTGCCATGCTGTCCTGCTTTGGAGCCTGCAACTATGGTCTGAAACAGCCAAAATAAACCTCTCTTTCCTTAAATTGTGAGTGTCAGGTATTTTGTCCCAATGATGAGGGAAGTAACTAGGACAACCAGTTATATTTGAATTTTCAGATAAACAATCCCCCCCGCCAGGGCCTCATATGGTAGAGCTGGGCTATATCTCCAGCCCTTTTTTATTTTGAAATGGGGTCTCACTAAGTTGCTAAATTGCCCAGGCACACCAGTCCCTGCTTCATAATAACATTTTTTAAAAGACTGGGAGCCAGGCATAGTGGTGTTATGGCTTGTGCTTAGATGTACCCTCAAAGCCTCATGTGGTCATAGGTGAGGCTTTTTCAGAGGTGGCTGGATCTAGAGTGTGTGATTGATTCATGGTGCAATGCTAGGATTAAAGGTGCTAGGATAAAGAGTGGGTGATTACTAAATCAGTCCACTGATTGGTTTGGCACCACCATATTCCCAGTAGCCTAGACAGAATATAAAAGGGACTGAAAAAAAAATCTGCTAAGGTTCCTTGCCTGCTTTGCTACCTTCTGTCCACCATGAACTGTTTCTCCTCTGCAATGCCTGTCTGACATGCCACCCTGCCTTGGAGCCAGCTGATAATGGACTGAAACCTCTACAAACTGTGAGCTAAATAAACCTTTCCTCCTTTAACTTTGGGCAGCAGGTATTTTGTCTCAGCAATGAGAAAAGTAACTAAGCAGAATTTGGTACCAGAGAAGTGGTGTTGTTACTGTGACTGTACCTGACCATGTGGTTCAGGAACCTTTGGAGCTGGCTTGTGGGAAGCAGAAGAGTTAGGAGAGATTTGGAAGTGCTGGCTGAAAAGGTAAAGCTGGAACACCTGAGGCTGTATTTGATGGGAGATTTTAGAGCTCAGAAGACCAGAATACTGATAAAAATGATGCCTGTAAAGATCAGGCTCAGGTTTCTGCTGGGAAGAAGGACTGCACTGGCTGTTGGACTCCAGACAATGTGTGTCATGGCTTGGGAGAAAGTTTGTCTGCATTTTGCTGGTGTCTAGAGATTTTGCCTGAGACTGAGATTAAGGGTGGCAGACTAATTAATCTTTTTTTTTTTAATGTAGGCACTGGGAGTTGAACTCAGGACCTCACGCTTGCCAGGGAGGCGCTTGTGCCGCTGAGCTATATCACCGGCCCAGACTAATTAATCTTGCAGAAGAAATTTCAAGGCAGTCAAATGTCGAGGCCATGCCATGGTTGCTGTTGGGGCCTTTAGGTAGATTTATGTTGAGAATCAAGAGCAAAGAGCTCAGCAGAATGATTTAAAATGCTTTGAGTTTAACCACAAAGGAAGCACCAGTAAAGCTGTGGACTGCAAAGATAGAGCAGAGGAGATCTTGATGGCTGAGAAGGAATAGGAGAATAGAGAAGATGGCCTGAGGGCATCACAAGAAGCAGAAGGATTCCACCCTTTGCAGCCTCAAAATTGAAAAAGTGAAAGACTTTGCTTTGAGAAGAAAGCCCCAGAGCACCATATTCCAGAATGGTGGCAGCCTAGGGAAGGTGTTCCTTGGGATTTGGTTCATAGGCACTGGACCCCTACAACCAAGAGAGAAGGAAGCCTGGCTACTGCTCCAGCTGGCAGCAGACCTTGGTGTCATCCACGTGGTGTTGGTTTTAGATGCATGCAGAATGCAAGAGTTGTGGGGTCAGGAAGGCTTCCACCCAGATTTCAGAAGAAGACCTGGGAGGCCAGGCAGTGTGCCCCTGAGAGGGCAGTGTGTGAAGCTGTGAGTGTGAAGTCAAAGGTGCAGTGGAGAATCCAAAAAGTTGGAGAAGCCAGGAACGTGGATCATCCAAGGAAGGCTGCAAGGAGTGAGCAAAGCTAGCCAAAGAGAGAAGCCATGGGATCTACAACCACTGGAAGTGCTGCAGGGGTGGAGCCACCCAACCCTTTTGGAGTTCACAACTTCCCACAGATTGCTGGGGATGCTGGGCATGGAAGTACAGGAGTTAATGTTTGTCCTGCTGGTTTTGGACTTGCTTTCGTCCCATTCCTTTGTATCCCCCAATTTGTACCTTTTGGAATGGTAATGTCTATCTTGTTCCACTGAATGTTGCAAGTATTTAACAATATTTTCATTTGTACAGGGGCTCACAGGGAATCGCAGATAAGAGTATGCCTTAAATCTCAGAGACATTGGACTTGGAATTTTCAGCAATGCTGAAACTGTTACGACTTTGGCAACTCTTGGAGATGAACTAAATGCCTTTTTGATAAAGGGATGTGCATGAGTCTTTGGTGGCCAGGGGAAGAATGTTATGGTTTGTGTTTAGATGTACCCCCAAAGCCTCATGTGGTCATAGGTGAGGCTTTTTCAGAGGGGGCTGGATCTAGAGTGTGTGATTGATTCATGGTGCAATGCTGTGAATAAAGATGGGTGATTACTAAACTAGTCCACTGGTCAGTTTGGCACCGCCTTAATCCCAGTAGCCTAGCTAGAATATAAAAGGGACAGAAAAAAAACTACTAAGGTTCCTTGCTTGCTTTTGCTCTCTTCTGCCTGCAATGAACTGTTTCTCCTCTGCAATGCTCCTCTGCCATGTACCACCCTGCCTTGGAGCCAGCCAACCACAGACTGAAACCTCTACAAACTGTAAGCCAATTAAACCTTTCTTCCTTTAACTATGAGTGTCAGGTACTTGGTCTCAGCAATGAGAAAAGTAACTAAGACAGTAACCCATGACTGTAATCTCAGCATTCTGGGAGGCAGAGGCAGGAGGACTGCAAGTTCCAGTCTGCCAGGCCAATTTAACAAGACTCTATCTCAAATAAAACATTTTTAAAAAGGGCTGGGATGCAGCTCAGTGATAGAGCACCTGGATTCAATCCCCAGTACCACATAAACCCCCACAAAAATTATTTTGAGACCAGGTCTCACTAAATTGCCCAGGCTATCCGCAAACTTATGATCTTCCTGCCTCATGTGGTAGCTGTGGCAGTTTCTGAGTAGCTTTGAGTACAGGTGTGTACCACTACACCTCACTAATGAATAATTTATATATAAGCATGTCTTATAATACTCATACTAAGAAGTTATTATGCTACACAAGTTGAATATCCCTTATCTGAAATGCTTTGGAGCAGAAGTGTTTCAGATTTTGCAGATTTTTGGACTTTAGAACATTTGTATAGATTTTATCATTTGAGCATCCCAAATCTGAAACTCCAAGACCCAAATTTCAGAGCATTTTGGATTTCAGATTAGGGATGCTCAGCCTGTACTAAAAAATTATTTGTTGTATATCTTAAATCCAAATCTAATTGTACCTTTTGGGGACAAACTTTAGCAACCCTAATGAGTGATGGCTTCTGAATGCATGAGGCAGAGGCAGGCCTACAAAGCACACCTGGCAACCAAGACCCACCAGGCTCTCATCCATTTAAGCCTCAGGCAGGCTGGATGTTTTACTCAATTTCCCCTGCAGTGGGCACCTGAATGCTTGTGACAGTGACATTATTTCAGGGATAACTTTGCATCTAGTCTCATTTGTTTAAAAATAGAGTTGGGACTGGAAGTGTAACTCAGAGTAGAACACTTGCCTAGCATGTGTGAGGCCCTAGGTTCTAGCATTGCAAAAGAGGAGGGGGGTGAACAGCAGAGGGAGGGAGTAATTTAAAAATGAGGATGCTTGACTATTCCAAACAAGAGTGATGTCATCATAATCACTGACTGGACTGCCTGGATTAAAGTATAATTCCAGCACTCGGGAGGCTGAGGCTGGAGGATCACTGCGAGTTTGAGGCCAACCTGAACTACATAGTGAGTTTGAGGTGAGGCCAGCCTGAACTACATAGCAAGATGCTGTCTCAAAAAAAAAAAAAAAAAAAAAAAGCAAAAACAAAACAAAAAAAAGGAATGGCTGGTTTTGGAGTCATACAGAGCCCAGATTAAACCCCAATATCACCATTTACTAGCGATGTGACCCTGGGTCCTCACCTATCTCAGCCTGTTTCCTTGTCTAAAAACAAAATAATTTTTTTTTAAAAAGGAAAAAAATGCCGGATGTGGTAGAACATGCCTGTAATCACAGCACTCAGGAGGCTGAGGCAGGAGGATCACCATGAGTTCGAGGCCAGCCTGGGCTACAAAGTGAACTCAAGGCCAACCTGAACTACACAGTGAGACCATGTCTCAAAAAAAAAAAAAAAAGGAAAACAACAACAAACCAAAATAATAATTTCAGCTTGCTGATTTGGTGGTATCTATGAGACAATGAAAAAGAACACAGTGCCCCCCCAACACACACACACACATATACATATACTTGAAAACAAGAATCATACAACCATAAAGGTACAAAACTTCATACAGAGATACATAAACCCACAGGCCACAGGCTACAACCCAACATAAACCTACTATTACAGCTGGGCATGGTGGCACATGTTTGTAATCCTAGCACTCTGGGAAGCTGAGGCAGGAGGATTATAACTTTGAGCCTAGCCTGGCAACTTAGTAAGACCCTGTCTTAAAATAATAAAAAAAACCAAATAAATAAATAGAAAGGGCTGGGGATATAGCTCAGGGTAAAGGCTCTGGGTTCAATCCCCAGTACCACGCACACACACACACACACACACACAAGTACTACTGAGAAACATAAGCAAACTCAGCCTGAGATGGACATAGAGTCTGGCCTCACTCATCATGACAGCTCTGGAGATCAGGGCCAGATTCCTACTAGAAGTGGCTGGACAGTGAAAAGAAAATAGTCCCATCTCCCATATTCAAATACAATTCAAAATACAAACCATACAAAAGTGGAAAATGTGTGTCAAGAAGTGTAGCTGAGTTCTGAATTTTCCCATGACAACTTGTTGAAATAGGAAAATCATTCCAAAAATTGTTTCTGGTTGCTGCATGCCCCTGCTTGGCAGGTGCTCTGAGCACATGCTTCCGAGTTTACTGGCAGAGCAAGTCCAGCTTCTAGCTGAGTTTTAGGACAAGGACTCCTCCTTTGGCCCATTCCCACTGGAACTGGATCCTGTTTCTCCCTCACCTCTTTCTGGAAATTTCAGCTGCCAGCCTTCACACTCCCTGGCTGGGTGTAGACTTGGCTTAATCTCAACCCAGCCAGTAGGACCCCAGACTGGATGTTGGCCATTAACTCCCTGGTAACCTGGGGCAAGTGGCTTCATGTATCTGGACCCCAATTTCCCCACATGAAAAATGGAGAGAATACGTGTATGCTGCTCATTGTGAGGATCGGTGAGATGCTAGGGTGGGCAGAAGATGGCCCTAGCATTCAGGCTTCCTCACAACTGATGTAAATTTCTCGCAACAGGCCCCAAATGTTTGCCTTTCCTGGCTGAGAGGTAGGCCCCAGGGACAGGTGGTATACCTAGGGTTGAGGTGAGGTGGGGAAAAGGAACAGAGGGAGTGGAGAAGAAAGAACAACATCAAAAAGTGCCTTTTGAGGCCAGGCATGGTGGTGCTGAGGAGGCTGAGGTAGGAGGATTGCCATGAGTTTGAGGCCAGCCCTGGCTACATAGTGAATTAGGTCACCCTGCACTACCAAGTGAGATCCTGTCTCAAAACAAAACAAAACAAAACAAAACAAAACAAAACACAAAACATAAATGCCTTTTGGAAAGCCAGCTCAGTGGTGGGGGCAGGAGAATCCCTCAGCTTGAGAAAAAAAGCTGAGGATAAAGCCATAACTGCCCCACCTCTTCCCACCTACCCCTTGAAGGTGTGCTCCAGCCCAGCTTTCCCAGTCCATCTTCAAGGCCAGACTGCATCCAGGCCTTGCTTGGCCTGGCAGATGTTCTTTTTGGAAGTTCAGACACAAAACTGTCAAATGTGAAATGTGCAGGAGAAGCTGTTTACAGGACCCCTGTGGATAGTCGGGAAGTTCTTCCCTAAAATCTATTGGTCTTCTGAACATAAGGACTCTGCAAAGCCAGGTGTGGTAGTGCACACCTATAATCCCAGCACTCCGGGATGGTGAGTTAGAAGAATTGCAAATTTGAGCCCAGCCTAAGCCACCTAGTGATTTAGCGAGACCTCTCAAAAAAAAAAAAAAAAAAAAAAAAAAAACGCTGGGGATGTAGCTCAGTGCCAAGGCCCTGGGTTCAATCCCAGTACCACAAAGAAGGAGGAAACAAAACAAAACAAAACAATAGTGAGCAGACTAAATGAAACTTCTGAGTAAAATTCAACTTGTCAGCCATCATGTTGCAATATCCAAGTTAAGTGGCCCTTAAGGCCCCTTTTACCCCACTATTTACCTTTTTTGCCCCATACAACATGCTCTGACAGCCTTGGGGGTCCCCTGTCCCACCCTCTGTAAGGGCCCAGTCTCCTGGGCCTAAGAAAACTCAGGAAGCTGGCTCATGCAATACTTGTCAGTTGTTCTCAAACTGAAGCCTGCCTTTTATCTGGCCCAGTTCACATTCTGCCCTGTGCAGGATGCCTAGAGAATAGAACAGGGGACTGTAAGAATACTCTGGAACTCAAGCTGTTAATTGTTTAGTATATAAGGATATAAGGTATAGGAATTCAACTGTTTGTTGAACACCTATCTAGGCCAGGCATTGTGTGATACTTTTTTGTGGTATTCTCCTAACAACTCTGTGAACTATTAGTTCCATTTTGCATATGAGGAACTGAGGCACAAGGAAGCAAAATTACAGGCTTGAGGATACACAGCTGGATCCCAAGTATGTCTGTGTTCAGAGTTACAGAGCACATCTTCAGTGAATATTTGCTGACTTGGAAAAGAAATCACATTTGGAGGGTAGAAGGGAGAAGACTTTCTTTCTTTTTTTTTTTTTTGTGGGTACTGGGGGTCGACGTCAGGACCTCGCGCGCCAGCAGGCGCCCGTGCCGCTGAGCGATATCACCGGCCCTTTTCTTGTATGTGGGTTCCGGGAGTCGAACTCAGGGCCTTGCACTTGCTAGGCAGGTGCTTATGCCGCTGAACTATCTCACGGGCCCAGGGAGAAGACTTTCTAAAGGAGGTGGGTTTTAGTCAAGCATTTGAGGATAGGATGTGTTTTTTTTCATATATGCAACTAGGGATGATCCTACAGACAAGGGCAGGGTACCTGTGTGTGGGGGGGTAGAGTATATTTTGAGGGACACAGTGGTCCGCCCAGGGTGGCACATTTTTTGGGTGGTATTTAAACAGGTTAACATATTCTGATGTGTTCGAAGGTGGCAAATTGAAGGAACACTCCAGTGGCATGAACTCTAGCTATGCCACTGTCTGAAGAATAGAGCTCTGGGTTTGCAAGAAGGCTCCAGAGCAGGAAGAAGGGGCAGGGAAGGACAAAAGAAGCAGGACGCCACCCCCACCCCCAAGCACCATCATCAAGATATAGACCTATAGGGGTCATAGAAACAAATACGGGCATGGAAACAGACACATTCAGAAATAGGCAGGTACACAAAATCTAAAGAACCCCATATGCAGAAACGTCTCAAAACCTCCACAGGCTTAGATATGGCGTGAGTGACATATAATCTGGAACATGTATACAGACACACATGCAAACATACACAAGGACATACAGAAACAAGAACATTTAAGGGACATAGAACAGATGCATGAGAAAGATGGCCAGGCAGCCAGGCACATGCATGTGTATATAGACACACACACATACACACACACAAACCACACAGCCACGAGAGCCCAAGCGGTTCATTCCCCTTCTAGTCCCTTGATTGCTGGAAAGGTCTGGCCACCTTCTCCCTGTTTCTCTAGACCAGAGGTCAGAGAAGGATGGGGGGTAGCTCCACCCCAGGGAGGAGCTGGGGCTTCAGAGGACAGGAAGAGAAGGGAGTGGAGTTGCAGCTGGGAGCATCGGGGGCAGTAATTACCCAGTGCTGGGGCTGCCACGCTGGCTGGGATTCCCCTCCCTATAAGGACAAAGCCACTTGGGAGACGTCCCTCTGACCCCTGCCTCAACCCCAGGGACCCCAGCACCCACCCATATGCCCTCCCATCTACCAGAAGTTTGGTCAAATCTGAGAGCTGAAGACATAGAACAATTATGAAGGAAAAAGACACTTGATAAAGTGGGGATAAAGATGAGGGAAAAGACAGGAAAACTACAGATATACAGTCTATATATGTATATGACAGAAGGGAGAGAAAAAAGTCCACATAGGGAAGGGAGTCAGCAAGGGATGTAGGCCCAGAGAGGCAAAGGGGCAGGAACAGAAACGGCAAGCTATGGCCATTTGTTGAACATGGCTACAGTGTGCTATGCCAAAGGCTCTGGGCTTTGCCTGTGGTGTTTAATTCTCCTAACAGGCCTAGGAGGTGAGAATTACAGCCCCATTTTACAGATGAGAAAGCCAAGCTTCAGAGAAGTGAAGTGACTTGCCCAAGGTCAGAGAAAACTGGTAGAGCTGAGTCTGAGGGCTCTCCCTATTTCCAGCTCCTGCCAGAGACAGGGTCCCAACATACCCTGAAAAAGTTCTCCAGAAAGGGAAGTGGTCAGTGAGATTGGGCGACTCACCCTAAGAGATCCATAGTGAAAGAGACCTAAGCCTTCCCTGCCCTCCCTGCCGCCCCAGGGTGGGGGAGGGGCCACGTCTACACCTGGAATACATTAGGTAGCGAGGCCAGGACAAAGCTAGAGGGGGAGCAGGGAAGGAAAAGGTGAAGGAGAAGGTGAAGGCGAAAGCGAAGTCAGCGGCGTGGGCGGCGACGGCGGCGGTGGTGGTGGCGGCGGTGGTGGTGGTGGTGGCGGCGGCGCGGACCTAACTGGCCAGGGGCGGAAGGGCTTCCATGCCAGCTGTAGCTCCCAGGGGCTAACCCTGCCAGTCCCGCCTTTCCCGCTTTCCACCGGCGTCTTCCCTCAGTGATTTAACCCTTTCCCTCCAAAGGGCCACAAGGAAGCAGTACAGAGGACTTAAAAGCCACTGGCACACGGAAGAGCCCACTGTTCCCTGGAAGCTTCATGCAAACACGTGTGTCCCACACCTTCCTGCCCTAACTCTGGGGCCCAGATAGACACAGCTGATTCCTTTGGGGCACTGTCGCTGGAAATCCAGTCTAGAAATCCCGTCTTCCTCCTCAGAGTCAGTACATCTTAAATAAACCACACCCCCCACCCCAGCTGCTGGTCTGCTCCTCCTCCTGCCTTCCCCATCCACTACAGGAACAGCGCCTCCATGCAGTAAGTCACCTTAGTCTGAGACTGGGCTTTCTCCACCCCTCTTCCCTTGCCCTCAACTCACACATCCAGATGTCCCCAAGACCAGCAGACCAGGCTTCTTAACAGCTCTGTAATTTATATACTACCCTCCACCTCCTATCTTCAGGGCCCTCTCCAAGGCCATTCTCCACATCACAGCCAGCTTTTGGAGAACATAGTCACCCTCAATCCTTCAGCCTTGTGCAGGGCTCCCCTTGCCTTTGGGGTGAACTCCAACTTCTGAGCACAAAGACAAGGAAGGTCTAAGCTCAAGAATACTTCCCTGCCCCCACTATGCAGCCATAATGGACTCTTGTCTGTTCCTCAAAAGTGCTCTTTCGCCTGGGGCTTTGGCACATGTCATTCCCATGGCCTGATCCACTTTTCTGCTTCTCCTTACCTCAGGACTCCTATTTATCCTTCAGGTCTCAACCCAAGTGTCCTCTTTTCCCTGCCTCCTCCCCCTGTATTCCTGCAGCATCTGTGCTTGGAATTACTGTAGTGTGTCTTTCCTGCTAGATGTGAGCTCCATGAGAATAGGGACACCCAGCACCTAGCCCAGAGTCCAGCACATAGTAGGCACTCAACAGACACATTAAAGAAATGCCCTTCTTCTCCTCTCTCTCCCTTATTTGCTGACCAAGTATTTGTGGCTGCCATATTATATTCCAGACAAACGCCACTAGTAGGTCTGTGATGTTACAAATGGGGACACTAAAGCCCTGAGAGGGGAAGGGAAGCCTAGAGGCACAAAGAACCAATGGCAGAGCTATAAGTGCTTAAGCTCCTTTAGCTGCTGCCCTGCAGCCTTGTCTTCAGCCCTGTGTATGCTTTGGAGGTGTGATGCCTTCCAGGTTCAAGGAACTAGATACTGGAGCCCCAATAAGCTGGTTTTGCTGCTCCAAAGATGTGTGCTCTTTTCAGATGAGGGTATTTATATCTGAAGGGCTAGCCAATGGCAGACTGCTCTTCCTGCCCTCATTCCAGACAGGTCCTAGCCCCACCCAGCCAAGTGTCTGGCCAGCTCCACATCTGCCTAAGGCATTTAGCTAACTGGCCCCCAAAAAGACATGGCTTATGTCTTTCTGGGGCATTGTTAGCTGAGATTCAACCTTGAGGGAGCAGGTAGCTCCACATGGCCTCTCCCGCAGAGACAGCCCTGAAAAGGCTAAGAAGTAGAACTGCCAACAACCCTCACTTGAAAACTTCAATTCTTTAAGTCGTCTGGGGAAGTCCTTTGTCCACCTACCCAGTGTCTACATTTTGTTGTGTTTGTTTGGAGGGCCCCAACTGACTAGGAACCATATCTAGGTCTTTCCCTAAACACTCTTCTGAAATCTCAACTACCGCTTTCCAAAAAATCCTTGCAGAACTCACCACTGCCTCCTGTCCTGAGCCTCCTCTTCTGCATTCCATGAATAAACTCCCTCTGTGGCCTCTTAGATGCCCTAAGCAGGAACAGCATTGAGAGAGCCACATGAATTCACCAATGTTTGATTTGCCTTTGAGGAGGACTACCTCAATCCTTGCAAAAGTCAGCTACCCTGGGTGGATATAAGTGAAGTGGGTCTCAACTCCACACAAATATGATTGAAAAACCACTCTGCTCTCCCCAAAAAAGAGGCATTTCTTTTCTTTTCTTTTCTTTTCTTTTTTTTTTTGCAGGTACCAGTGGTCGACCTCAGGACCTTGCGCGCCACATGCCGCTGAGCGATATCACCGGCCCTTTTTTCGTATGTGGGTATCGGGAGTCGAACTCAGGACCTCGTGCTTGCTGAGCTATCTCACCGGCCCAAGAGAGGCATTTCTAAGGCAAAGTTTGGACGAACTGATCCACCTGAATGTGACTCTGCTGACCTCACTGTCTTCAAGGATGGGACTGGCCCTCAGAACCATGCACACTTTCCGTATGAGCCACCATGTAGGCCATGGCAGGTGTTGGTGATGAAAACTGCTAAACATCTCTGGACTACAATTATTTCCTGAAATTTCTAATCCCATATCCAAATGCCTGCTGGCTATCTCTGCCTTGATGTTCCCCCATGCCTTTTAAATCCATGTCTCAAAAATGACTCACTATATTTCCCTAAAACTGCTCCTTCTCTTGCATGTAGACAGCCCCACCATCATCCATCAGGTCACGCTAGTTGGTGTCAGAAAACCCACAGCTATCTGGACTTTTCACTCTTCCTTGGTCTTTACATTTAAGCCACTACCAAAGTCTGTCCATATTAGCATTGAAATATCTCTCAGCTCTTACTTTCCCTACCAGCTACCACTCTAACCTGAGCTACCATCACCTCTTACTGGAATGACTGCAACACCCACCTGCCTGTCTCTCTGCTTCCACTCCAGCACCTCTTCCATCCATTCTTCATATGTACCTATGGGGAACACATCTGAACACATCATTCCCCTGTTGAGAAACCCCTCAATGGTTCCTATTTGCAATCAGGAGAAAGCCCCTTTGCTACTCATCCCAATAGCAGCCCCCTGCTCCATGTCTCTATGCCTTTGCTTCCACCAAACCTACCTGAACTGCCTGGCATCACTATAGAGCCCTTCCTTTGGGCCAGGCCCCATGCTGTGCCAGGACTTACTTTGCTTAAAGTTCCAGAACTGTAGCTGCCTTCTAACTTGTAACTACTAAGTGGCAGCCGTTCATCAGCTAGGGCTGGAGGCAAAATGAGGCAGTCGATGTTTGTGTATATGTGGATGAGAGATTGACTAACTCCCTTTTCCTCAGATCCTATACCTCCCTTCTGAGCTGGGACTGAATAGAGAATGTCACATAGGGCCCTGGGGAGAGAGCCTCACAGGAGAAAGCAGATACATTCTCCTGGCCCTAACGATAGTGACTCACTGTAGGACCATGGCTAAATCACTGCCTCTCAAAAATCAGTCAGTCAATCAATCAATCATTGGCTCTCTGGCCCTCCACTGCCTCAACTGGAAAATGGGTTTGTCCAGTGGTTTCCACTCTAGGATACACATCAGAGTCACACGGAGCCTTTTAAAACTAGATTCCTGGGCCGGTGAGATAACTCAGCGGCATAAGAGCCTGCCTGGCAAGTGTGAGGTCCTAAGTTCGACTCCTGGAACCCACATAAAGGAAAAAAGGGCCAGTGATACCACTCAGCAGCACAAGCACTTGCTGGCAAGCACGAGGTCCTGAGGTCGACTCCCGGTACCCACATTAAAAAAAAAAAAAAAAAAACAAACTAGATTCCTGGTTTCTGACCCCAAGATTCTGGAACTCCAAGGTAAAATCTGGGAATAATATTTTTTTAAGGTCAATAAGGGATTCTGATGTTCATTCAGTTTGTGAAACCCAGAATGAGACAGTGTCTAGGGACTTTTAACTTCCAAGTTAGAAGGCATTTTTAACCCTGAAGAGTTTCTGAAGATGCCCCAGTGTCCAAATCAGAAGGAGCCAGCCCACCCCAAACTGGCTCAGTTTCTCCCACTACCACACAAAAAGTCTCTAACATCAGGTACAATTCCTTTGACTGAGTTAGGGTCAGGCCTCGAGCTCCCCCCAACTCCCAGTATCTGGCCTCAATCCTGGGGAATAGGGTAGGATAAAACCAAATCCCTGTGTGCTCACCTGTACTTGGAAATCCCTTTCCAACCCTCTCAAAGCCCTCTCTGGCACCTCACTGGGTAAGCCCAGTGACCCAATAAAGCCTTAGGTTTTATCGACCTGGAAAATGGGCGTAATAGCAATGGTCCCTCCTTCTACCAGGAATTTGATAGGACAACTAAAAGAGAAAGGAGCTGGAAGCAACTCAAGGCTCTTTACATGGATAAGATATAATTATTATTCTGAAAAACCTCCCCTCAAGGATGGGCCACTGGGTCCTAAGGATGGTGATTCAATAAAGGCTTCAGCAGTCTGAGAGAGCAAGCCAGCAGGAACATGGAAATCTTAACATGCAGACTAAAATGTTTCAACCCTTTAATTGAAGTTCAGGAAACCCTCCCTCCCTCTTTCTCTCCCTCTAGCATACACACACACACACACACACACACACACACACACCCTACAACCACCAACCCTTCCCTCTTTGGGCCAATTATAGGCAAATCCCGAGAAGAGAAGCAAGTCACTTGTGCCTACCCCTGGGCTGACTGGGCAGTGGGGGAAGTAGGCCTCTCACAACCCATGCTGCTGTGAATCACATGGCCCAGTGCCCTCCTCGCCAAGGCTTGAGTAATTCCTCTGCCTCCTCTTCAGAAGGTTTTTCTCTCTTCTTATCTTTTATTTTATTTTTTAAACTCCCAGTTGTTGAAGGTTTATACTATGCCGTAGGCTTTGTACCCAATACTATATCTCATAGACTCCTCACAGCATTCTCTAGATAAGGAAATTGACAGAGAGAAGTCACTCATTCACCTGGGGGGTCACAGGAGTCAGTTATGAATGGGTGGGAGGAGACCAGGTCTTTCCCTGACACACTTCTTATTCCCAATTCTCTCTTTTTTATATATATACATGTGGGTACCAGGAGTCGAACTCAGGACCTTGTGCTTGCCAGGCAGGCGCTTATGCCGCTGATCTATATCGCCGGCCCCAATTCTCATTTTGGATTTAAAGAAAGATATCCACCATGCAATTACAGAGGCACAAACTTCACTGGGGAAAGGTATCTTGGGAATACTTTTTGGGGCAGAAGGGGAGCGATTTGGGATGGATGTTATGATTTGTAATTTGGAAGGATTGGTAGAAGGGTAGGGAATACTCAAAAACATCACCATGTATTGATCAGAGAGGCCAGAGACCAGAGGTCTAGACACTCCCAGTTACTGAATCTCAGACCAAGAATATCTGGAGGGCAGGAATTCAGAGTCTCTCAGGCAACAGTTACTAAGGACCTACACGTGCTTCCTTAGTATCTGTTCAGGCATTTGTTCAACAAGGATTTATTGAGTACCTACTTTGTGCCAGATACTATGCTATTGACTGGGGATACAACAGTAAACAAAACAGACACAACCCCCACGCTTTCGATGAGCTCACATTCTACTGGAGGAAGATGGACAATAAACGAGTAGACATATACAATAAGGTAATTTCAGATTGTATTAAATGCAAGGATGGAAGCACGCTGGCAGCTGTGATGAAGATTCACAAGTGGCCCTACTTAAAGTGGTCAGGGAAGGTCTGTCAGAGGAGGTGACATTTGAGCCAAGACCTGAAAGATGAGGAGCAAGCCAGGTGGAGGAGGGCTAGGGGAAGAGCTACAAGACAAAAGGCAAAACAAATGCAAAGACCCTGTGGTGGAAGTGCTTGTGGGTGTTTTAGGATCTATAAGAAGGCACTACAGGTAAAACAAGTATGAGTAGCCCCCTCCACACAGCGCATGTCAAGGGGAGTTTGGCAAGGCAGCAGAAGCAAGAAGGAGGGTAGGGCATTAAGGATCGTTGGCTATCTCCAGCCCACAAGGAGGGAGCTCCCTGAAATCTTTCAGAGGTTCCATAACTAGCCCAAGGTCACGAAAGCAGCAAGGGGCACATCCTGCCCATGTTTTTGTTTCACTACTGCTACCTGGTGCTAGGCCATGGTCCCAAAGACCTGTAGAGCTGGGAATGTGAGCCCTAGAAGTCCTCAGAGGCTTAAACAACTCCTTTGGTCGCAGTGGAAGGTAGGGCAGATGTGTATTGCTCTTCTTCCATGGCTCACATGAAAATGTGCCCAGATGGAGGTGTTCCTGCTGTGCTCCTGAGACATTCAGGGCTATGCAGTGCAAAGGGCTCTCCTGACTGTGGTCTCTGGCCCCAACCTTAACTAGAAGCAGCGATTTGAGCAATCATCCTGATTTATCCTCACAAACCATCTTGCCCTTGCAGCTCTTCTGCTCTGCTACAATTGGCTTTTCTGCCCCCTCTGATCTTTCTGCTCTCTCTCCTACCTACCAGGCCCTCCAGGCTGACCCCCACCTTTCTCTCTCATCAGCACCTACGACTCCTTCCTTCCCTTGTCCTCCTGCCACACACACCTGGCAAAATCCCAATCTTGGATCAATCCACCATCCCACTATTTTTTTTCCATTCATACTGCAGGGCTGCTGAATAGGACAGGAGAAAATCACATAAGCAGAAGGCTTGGCATTACTTTCATGGTCTCCAGCCTCAGTTTAGAGAAGTGGAAAGACCACAGACTTTGGACTTAAATAGATCTAGTTTTGAATCTAGGCTCCAGACTGACCGTATGACCTTGGGCAAGTTACTTAACTTCGCTCAGCCTCAGTTTCCTCACCTACAAAATGTGGTCAATGGTATCTACTTCACTAAGGAATACTGAAGCTGAAATGAGAACCCATATAAAACATCAAGTTGAGGGCCTTGCACAGTGTGGGTGCTCGGCTAATGGTGAGGCTCCTTTCTCCTATTCCCACCACTAACACATCCTGTTCCTCCGAACACATCCCCACTGATGCTTTGCAAGCCTACCCCTTTTTATCAAAGTGCTTCCTCTCCCATTAGCCTCAGCAGATAGAAGACAAGAGGGTCTGAACGGTTGAGGGACACGGGACAGACAGAGAGAGGTTACAGGGGACAGAGGTTGAAAGGACTGGACAGCAGGCACAGGGATGAGTGAGAGGAGGGGCTGGGGTGAGCGGGCCGGCCCCAAGGTGGGGTTAAGAGGGCCCAAGAACAAGAACCCCCTCCAGTTCCAGGCCCGTGGCCCGGGCTCCCATGCTGTCTCAAATCACTCACCAGGCCGAGGCTGCGAGCCCTCCAGGTGGTAGGAGAAGCGCAAGGCCCGGTGGTGCTGTGGACTGGGGCCGCAGGGCAAGACCCGAGGGCCTGCAGCAGCACCCAGGCTGGCGTCCGAGGGTCCAGCAAACTGGATCTCCGGGGACCCGCTGAGAGCCGAGCCTGAGCCCCTGCGCACCGGCAGTCCCGGCTCCGAGGCTCCAGGGTCCGAGTCGGCACAGGCCGGTGGAGCAGCACCAGGGGGGTTCGTGGTCGGGTGTTCGGGATCCGAAGGCCCGGCGCTCCCCGGGGCTCTGTGGCCATGCATGGTCCGGGCCTGGGCGCGGGGCCCGGGCTCCCTGCTTGGCTCCAGCTCCTGGGGCGGAGGCGCAGGCGGAGGAGGCCCGGCGCCCGGCGGAGCAGCGGCCTCAGGCTCGGGGGGCGGGGCTGCGGGCTCAGCCCCACTGCGGAGACTCTTGCCCCTGGCCCGGGCCCGGACCAGCAGCCGTGGCAGCCGTGGCAGTAGCAGCAGCAGCCGCGGCCACCGCCGCTGCTGTGCCAGGCATCGCCGGCCCTGTCCCCAAGCGGGGAGTGGGGTCGGCCGGGCCGGGGGCCGACTGGGGAGCGCTGTCTATGCGGCTGCGGTTGAGCTAGGGTCGAGGGGCTGCACTAGGTGCGAGCTCTGCGGTGGACGGCGAGTCACGGCGAGTCACTTCCGTGGCCTCGAGGCGAGCGGCCAGTCGGATCCGAGTGCAGGATCTGTTCTTTCTCTCGGACTGGGAACCTATCTGGGCGCTCCTGGCTGGTCAGAAAGGGTTCTTCCTCCCTCCGCAACAGAGGCTGGGGGCGGAGGAGAGAGAGGGGAGGGGAAGAGAGGGAACAGAGGATGGCGCTGGCCTGGGGGTGCGCGTGTACGCCGCGCCCTCGGGCTGCGGTGCTAGCCTTTGAGCCCGTCCTTCCGGACGAGACTCCAGCCACGGGGGCAAGGGAATGGCCTGGGCCGGGCTCAGCTGTCCTCTCCACGCTCAGACTGGGTCTCCGCCGCGGCGAGCGGGAAGAAACCCTGGGAAAGGGGGGGGCGGGGAAGTGGGAGCAGCGGCTGAGGCTGCGGCAGCCACAGCGGCGCTGGGACCCAGTTACTCAGGGCTCCGCCCCTTTGCCCGGGATTTGTGCTTGACCACGCCCCCTCGCTTCGACCCGCCTCACTTCTCCCCGAGATCGCCCTCCAGGCCTTCTTTCTGCCCCTTAAAAATTATCTCAGCCTTGCAGGGCGTGTTGGCGCATGCCCGTAAATCCTAGCGCTCAGGGAGGCTGAGGCAGGAGGATCGCCGTAAGTACGAGGCAAACCTGAACTACGTAGCGAGACCCTGTCTCATAAAACAAATAAGCAAGCAAGCAAACAACAAAAAAAATCGCTCAGCCTACCTTCCCAATCCTTTCCTGGTTCCACACAGGCAAGTCTCTGAGCTCAATCCCCCAAGTCTGCCCTTTCATCTCATCTCAGATTTTCTTTTCCTTTCCCCGCTTGCCCATCGCCTCTTTTCCAGAAGGCTTTCTACACGTTTCAGAGTTTCCCTAGGGCTTGGGTCATAGCGGACCTGTCTTTGATATCCAGGACTTTGCTCAGACCAGACCTCCTGCTCCTTTACTTTTCCACTCTCTTACTAATAGCTTCAGTTCCTTGGTTTGTCGCATCCCCTTGGCAACATCCCAACCTTGGATCAGTCCAACTATCCGCCTTTTCCATGCCTGTGCAGAGGCAGTTAAACACTGCAGGAGAAAACTATTCAACTTCACAGATTTGTGCCATATAAACACATGTTTCTCAGCTTCTATGGGGCCCTGAGTGCTGACCCACAACCCTACTAGTCAGCTCTCTCCTATTCTCCCCACCCCTCACTAATCAGTCCTCTTTACCTCTCCTGTTCTCCACAGTGGTCATTTTAAACTTTCTCCCCTCCAGCCCCTCAACTCCATGTGCCTCCTAATCCTCAGCAGATGACTCCACCTCCTGCTTCACAGAGTAAACAGAAGCCACCACAGGGAGCTCTTGACTTCTTTCCACCAAGCCTAGGAATTTGTCCCTTGCTCCTTCCCGTCTAAACATACTCAGGTCCCTTCCGTCTAAAAACAATTGCCCCCAAATTCACCCTCTCCAAACACCTCTCTCTCTTCTTTCTGCAAACTTTTCATAAGAGTTGCCTACACTAAACTGTATTCATTTTTCCACTCTCACTTGTCTTTCAATCCACTCCAATCTGCCTCCACTACTTGCCTGAAACTGCTCTTCTATCAAGGTTCACCATGACTTATGTCACCAAATCCAGTAGAATCTTTTCAGAGGTTATCCTACTTGGCTTCTGAGTAGCATTTGCCACTGGTGACCACTCCCCCTCCTTAAACCACTTCCAAGACATCCCATTCTCATTTTTTTTCTCTTCTCATTGTTAATTCCTTTTTACTTTCTAGGCTCCTCCTTGACCAACCTCTAATATTGGTGGCTTTTTTTTTTTTTTTTTTTTTTTTTTGGCTGTACTGGGGATTGAACCACCCAGGGCTTTTGCACTGAGCTACATCCCCAGCCCTTTTTATTTTGGGACAGGGTCTTACTAAACTGCCCAGATTGGGCTTAAATTTTGAATCCTGCCTCAGCCTCTCAGAGTGCTGGGATTACAGGAGTGTGTCAGAGATGTGGCCTGAACTCTTGTCTTCTTTCTTTGCTCTTTGCGCTTTCCTTCAGTTATCTCATTCGCTCCCATTTGCTTCGGTTTTCATTTCTTTGCTGAAGACCCCAAAGTGACACCCCAAGTCCATGTTCCTCTTGACCCATACATACAGCTGGTTGTTAGACAGCTTTACCTTAATATCTCAGCCAGTGATATCTAAATCCTTCACTTTCCCCCAACTCAAGGCTTTCTCCTCCCAACTGATTTGTCCTTCTTTGCACCTTACTTTAGTGAATGACTCCAGTCAAAGCAGAAACCCGAGCTATACCCCTGGCTCTTCTCTCTCCTCCATCTCACAGGCGATTACCAAATTCTGTCACTTACCTCCTAAATATCTCCCAAATCTATTGTTTAGTCTTTTTGTTACTACAGCTACTTCTTTAGCTTAGTTTACCTTAGTTTTCCCTCCTCCCTTCCTCTCTTTCTCTTTCTTGCTTTCTTACTATTTTTGTTTTGCTTTTTGAGACAGTCTCACTATGTAGTCCAGGATGGCCTTGAACTTGCTATGTAGCCCAGGCTGGCTTTGAATTCCCAGTCCTCCTGCCTCAGCATCCCTGTTCTGGATTTACAGGCTGACATCACCACACTCAGCTGACCAGCACCATTTCTAACCTGCAATACTTTTACAGCTTCCTTGTTCCATTCTTGTTCAGTGAAATCTATTCTCTACACTTCAGGCAGTGTGTATCTTTTGAAAAGGCAAATCAAATCATATTCACTTGTTTAGAATCCTTCAGTGAATCCCCACTGCCTCAAAAAGAAATTTACGTTCCTTAATAGGGACAGTTAAACTGGTCCCTTCACAATCTGGCCCCCTGCCAGCTTTTCCAGATTCTATGGATGAGTCAAAACTGAAATTCTTAGGCTGTTCCTTAGTCTCTCTAGCCTCTGAATGTTTGCATATGCTGATGCCTCTGCCTTTTGCTAATTCCATTTCATTTGTTCTCCAAATCTCAGCTCATTCAATGAATGTCTTCTGAGCACACACTGTGGGCTAGGCTCCAGGTGAGGCACTAGCTGTGCAGTACCTGAACAAGACAGCGGTAAACAAACTGCCCTCAAGTTTACAGTTTAGTATTAAAGAGAATGTGAAATAAACACATAATTACAATACATAGACACACATAATTACAAATTGTGATAAGTCTATAAAGGAGCAGAACAGTGATAGGAAAAATAATAACGGGTCTGGGGATGATTTAGCTTCAGGGGCCAGGCAAAGCCTGACATTTAAGGTGAGACTGGAGGAATGAAAGTCCACAGATGAGGAATGGAGGCAAAAGTGCTCCAGGCAGGAAACACAGCAAGTGGGAAGTCCTTAGGAAGGGAAATGGCATAGTTGCCCTTCTGTTACATCCACTGATGCAACCAACCTTAGATCAAAAATATTTGAAAAAATTGTGCCTATTCTGAACATGTACAGACTTTTTTGTTGTCATTACTCCTGTATGACAACCGTTTCCATATTATTTGCAAATATTATGCCTTTTTTTCTTGGCAGTACTGGAAATTGAACCTGGAGGGTTCACACTGAGTTGTATCCCCAATGCTTTATTTTTATTTTGAAACAAGATCTCCCTAAATTGCTAAATTGTCTAGGCTGGACTGGAATTTGCAGTCCTCCTGCCTCAGCCTTCCAGACTGCTGGGATTACAGCCCTTTTTATTTTATTTTTTATTTTTTATTTTTTGTGGGTACCGGGAGTAGACCTCAGGACATTGCGCACCAGCAGGCGCCCGTGCCGCTGAGCGATATCACCGGCCCTTTTTTCGTATGTGGGTTCCGGAAGTCGAACTCGGGCCCTCGCGCTTGCCAGGCAGGCGCTTACGCCGCTGAGCCATCTCACCGGCCCAACCCTTTTTATTTTTTAAAATGGGCTCTCACTAAGTTGTCCAGGCAAGCTTCAAACTCAATCTTCCTACCTCTACATCCTGAGTAGTTGAGATTACAGGTGTGGGCCACCATACCCAGCCAGTTTTAATTTCTAATACAACAAATATCAATTGATATATTCCACATAAACCAAAGTTCTTTGGAGCCTGCACTGCTTTTAAGAACGTAAGTCAGTACAGTGCTACACGCTCATAGTCCCAGCTACTTGGGAAGCTGAGGCAGGAGGATTGCTTCAGCCCAGAAGTTTAAGGCCAGCCTGGGCAACATAGTGAGACCCTCTCTACAAAAAGTTTAAAAACTGCCTCTTAGAGCAATCCTTGTACATGCATACTGGAAGACAGTACAGGAGTGTTCACAAAAGCCTGTTTGTAATAGCTAGAAACTGGAAACAGATGGATGGGATGAATATATTGAGACATTTATACAATGGAGTATTATAACAAAATTTTTAAAAAATGAACTCATACCTGTAGTCTCAGCACTTGCAGAGGCAGGAAGATTGCAAATTAAAGCCCAGCCTGAGAAATTTATTGAGACCCTATCTAAAAAAATAAAGGAGGGGGTGGGGGTTGGGGTTTAATCCCTGGTAGGGGGGTGGATAAACAATTATAGCTACATGTATCAATATTAATAAGACTCAGAAAACCTATTGCTGATTTTAAAAAGTCACTGGAATCATATGTTTCTATAAAGCCGAAAAAAGTGCAAAATTAAACGGTAAATGGATGCAGTCGTATGTTGTAAAATCATATAGAAAAACAATGAAAAAGGAAAAAAATCAGGACAGTAATACCTGTCAGGAAGGGGAAGAGATATGATTGGGGAAGGTTCCACAGGGGTCTTGTCATTAGTAAATGATCTTTGTTTTTTTTTTTTTTTTTATGTGGATACCGGGAGTCAAGCTCAAGACCTCGCTCTTGCCAGGTGGGTGCTTATGCCACTGAGCCATATCACCAGCCCTTTTTCTAGTTTTTTGAGACAGAGTCTTGCTACAAATGATCTTTTTTTGAAGCTAGGTGATAGGGTACACATGTTTTATTACATGTTTTATTTTATTAAATAATAAATACTGAATAAATACTAAAACTGTAAAATTTATATTCTAAAATTTATAATGTATATTAGAGTGCTGCTGGGCATGCAGATTGTTAAAGGACCTTCACTGAGGTCAGAAGGAATAGAACACCTTCCTTCAGCCCACTAAAGTGGGGCTAGGTGTGTAGACAATTTCCTTGGGAAACTTGTTGTCAAGGGGAACAGAGCTCAGAGAGACCGGGTGATGGGTAGGGGGAGGGTCAAAGAATAATTTTTTTTTAAGATGGGAGATACTGGAATATGCTGCTTGGACTGATGTGAGAGAGGGAGAGGGAGGGAGGGGAAGGGAAGAGAAGGGAAGAGAGAGGAGAGAGAGGAGGAGAAGGGGATGGGGGAGAGGAAGAGAAAGAGGGAGTGAGGGGGGAGGGGAGGGGAAGGGAAGAGAGAAAGGAGAAAGAGTAGGAGGGGGAGGGGAGCAGAAGAGGGAGAGGGAGGGAGAAAGGGGGAGGGAATAATGCAAGAGGAAGGAGGGGTGTGTGTTAGGATCTGGGGCGTCTTGTCTTGCCCTGGTCCCCTCATTTAACAGGAAAAGACAAGAAAAGGATGAACACAGACACTACTGGTAGATTGAGAAATTCAGTGGTGGGAAGATGAGGGTCCTTCAACAATTTTTTAATGTCTTATGGCTTCTATATTGTCACTGAAGCATGAGGTAAGATCATTTTCTACATGAGCCAAATTAAACCGCTCCTCATTTAAAGAAAAATAGGAGAGAACATTTTTTACAGAGAAAACAGAAAAATGAGTCAAGTCTTTCTTAATGGTATGGTTGGTAGAAGTTTTTTTTTTTTACTATTGATATTTTAGACAAGTTTCAGTTTCTCAATAATAATATCTTACGTATTTTCAGGACTGCTGTCAAATTTGGGAGAACTATCTAGTTTCTTTCACATGAGTTGTAAAGTTTCAGGGTATTTCAATTTTCTTACAGAATGGCAAATTTTCAGAACCAGGGGTGGTGGCGGACACCTATTGTTATCCCAGTACTTGGGAGGCTGAGACAGGAGGATCTTCGCGAGTTTGAGGCCAGCCTGGGCTACATAGTGAGTTCAAGGCCAGCCTGTACTGCATAGCGAGACCCTGTCTCAAGTAAAACAAAACCAAACAAAGACAAATTTTCAGTATAACCAAGGCCTTGCAAGGACCTATGCAAAAGAAGCCTTCTGAAGCTTGAGATTCATTGATTTTGTTTTTTTGTTTTTTTTAAGACAGGGTCTCGCTATGTAGTTCAGGCTGTCCTTGAACTTACTATGTAGCCTGGGCTGGTCTTGAACTCATGACGATCCTCCTGCCTCTGCCTCCCGGGTGCTAGGATGGCAGGTGTGCATCACCACGCCTGGCTTCATTGACTTTTATATAAGTCTGCCTCTGGCCTCTTTGAAGTTCCTCCTCCTCCCTCTCCCCCTCCCCTTCCTGTAGGAAGCTTTCTTTGCTTTTCCCAGACTGTGGTTCTCCAACAGGGCTTTATGTCTGCCATTCATAGGACTTTTCCATTTCTCAGACAAGCTAAGTCCGTCTTTTTATTAGATGGTGGGTGCTCCAGAGGATATAGTCAGAATACACCTTAAAGGCTCTGCAGTCCTCCATTAGTCTGTGAGCAAGCTTTCATCAAAGCAGTATGGCATGGCGGTCAAACATCATATAGGCCTTGGAGGGAAGCAGCCTGGAATTTGACTTTTTGTACCTCAGGTGCATGAGACAGGATTCATCTTAATCCTTGGTTCGTGATATACTTTCACTATTGGCCACTCCTATCTCCTCTTTGTGACTTTGGGCAAGTATCTCATTGCTTGGGGTATTAGTTTCCCCATCTATAAACTGTAGATGACAATAATACCTACTACATTAGAGTTGTGAAGATTTGGTCATATAATCCAAACAAATGCATACATATGAATATGGTGTCTCGTACTAGACTGTTTGGATTGTAATACTAGCAGTGCTACTGACTTGTTATGCCTCAGACACCAGTACCTAATGCTTAATAAATGGGAGTCTTCTTCATGACTGGCATTTATATTATTATTTTTTTATTTGCCTTTTTAGAATGCCACACATATGCAACCTTTACCTCTACCTAAAATGTACCTTTCTCAAATATTCATGTAGGTAGTTCTCTCACCTCCTTCAGACTTTGCTCAAATGTTAGCTCCCTAATGAGACTCACTGTCTCCATACTTCTTAAATGACAACCCCATCCATGTACTCACAATTCTCCCCATTTTCTTTTGTCATGGCATTATTTTATTCCAACAAAATATAGTATACCAACTATTTTTATTGCTTATTGATTATCTTTACTATTAATATCTAAATTTTACCAGTGCAAAGATTGTTTCTTTTTAAATGATGGATCCCAGAATTTGGCATATAGCAGGTATCAATGAATACTTTTTGGCTCATATGAAAGAATTGAAGTTGTTCCCCCATTGAACATATATTCTTATGTTAAATGAAACACCATCTTTCTATGGTGTCTGAACATCAAATATTGGTAATTCATATATGCTTTCCATCCTTACTGATTTAGTGGTTAGTTGGAGGTATAGTTGTGTATAAATACTGTCATATTTACCTGGGCCTACATTACAATAACATGATTTTTGGCATTTATGAGTGTAGGATACAACAGTGAGTAACAAAGGGCCAGGTCCTGGCCTTCCAGAGCTCATAGTCTAGTGGGCCCCATACAGCCCATTGATGACCCTGATATATAAGAGACCTATAAATGGTTGTTAGATTGAAATGACTTCATCCCTTTTTTCCTCTCCCAGTGCTAGGGATTAAACTCAGGGATTTGTGCACATGAAGCAAGCACTCTACCACTGAACTATATCCCCAATCTGAAATGACTTCATCCTTTTGTCTCTATTTTCCTTTTTTTTTTAGACAGGATCTTGATGTGTAGTCCAGGCTGGCCTCAAACTTGAGGTGACCCTCCAGCCTCAGCCTCCCAAGTACTAGAATTACAGATATGGGCCACCACACCTGGCTCTATTTTTCTTTTTGTGCTCACCCCCCCACAGTTTACCATCACTGTTGCCACCTCTCAGATCCCACCACCCATCTCTATTTCACTTTTACTTGTCTGTTTGCATCTGGCTATTTCTTTTTCCTGTCTCTCCCAGTCTCTTTCCCAAACTGCCCTTCTTGCTGTTGCTTTCTCACCCTCTGTATGTTAGTTATGTTGGGGGCCACCTGGTCTCTATCCTGTACCTAATTTATAGGCCTCCCATCTTAGTCTGTGTCTATGTTCTTATGTATGCGACCATGTTTCTCTACCTTTTCTATCTGAATTTTTTTTTTTTAATGTGGGTACCGGGAGTCGACCTCAGGACCTCATGCTTGCCAGTAGGTGCTTGTGCCGCTGAGCGATATCACCGGCCCTTTTTTCCTTTATGTGGGTTCCGGGAGTCAAACTCAGGACCTCGCGCTTGCCAGGCAGGCGCTTATGCCACTGAGCTATCTCACCGGCCCTTCTATCTGAATTTTTGTGTGTTCTAAAATTTCTGTCTTTTCTGTTTCTCTTTCATTTCCCCTTAGCCTTTTTTGTCCCTTTGTCCCTATTACTCTGTCTTATTTATCTTATCCCTGGCTGTCTCCCATTCTTCATCTTTCTAATTGTATTGCTGCATTCATTTGTCCCTGTTCCCTACTTGTCATTCTCTGTTCTTACCTTTCTGTTCCAATCTATATCTCTGTCTCCATCTCCATCCCCACCCCATGCACATTCTTTATCTCTATCACTCTGCTACTGGCAGAATTAATTTACAGTATGGTCTCCGGTGCTGGACTGTTTGGATTCCAATCCTAGCAGTGCCACTGACTTTCTGTACCTCAGTGTCCTCATCTGTAGAATAGGGCTAACTACAGTACCTGTTCTTCACAGTATTACTGTGAGGATTAAATAAGTTAGTATACGAACAGCTCATAGAATGATGCCTCAGATGAACAAATGCTCAACAATGTTAGCTTCAGCATCAACATCTTCCTCACTGTCATCACTGTGTCTATTTCCATTTTATCTAATCCTCCAGTTTCTCCTCCTGATCTACTTGGTTTGTTATTATGCTTGTGTGTTTCTCTCTGCCTTCATTTTTTTTGTTTGTTTATTTCTTTTTTTGAGACAGGGTCTCACTATGTAGTCCAGGCTGGCCTTGAACTCCAGGCAATCCTCCTGTCTCAGCCTCCCGAGTGCTGGGATTACAGTGGTGTGCCACCATGCCTGGCTCTGCCTTCATTTTTAATGTGGCTGCTACTCTGATCCCAGTCTTTCCATCTCTGTCTCCATTTCTCTATTATCTCTCCTATTCCTGCTTCATTTTTGGTTAGACTCTTTTTTCCCACCCAGCTTATTTTATCCAACCTCTGTTCCTTTAATTTGAGTTTTGACTGTCTGTTCCTACCTTTCAAACCATATTTCTTGGTCTCTTTTTTTTTTTTTCCAGCACTAAGGATTGAACCCAGGGCTTCTTGAATGCTTGGTAAGTGCTCAACCATTGAGCTACATCCCCAGCCCTTTTCAAAACATTTATTTTGAACCAGGAATGGTGGCACACGCCTGTTATCCCAGCACTTGGGAGGTGGAAGCAGGAGGATCACCATGAGTTTCAGGCCAGCCAGGCTACATAGTGAGTTCAAGGCCAGTCTGAACTACATAGTGAGACCCTGTCTCACCATCCCCACCCCAAAATTTATTTTGCAACAGGGTCTTGTTAAATTGCCTAGACCAGCCTTGAATTTGGTGATTCTCCTACCTCAGCCTCCAGAGTAGCTGGGATTATAGGCATGTTGCCACGAAGCCCAGCATCTGTCTCTTTTTCTATTCCTCTGTCTCCATGTCTATCTTTATTTATTTTACTTTAAAAAATCTTATGCAGTTTCTTTGTCCCCATATCCCTGTGTCTTCCTCTGGCCACTTGGAACAATTTAGATTGGAATTGGTCTAGTAGATAATATGGAGCTATAAAAGGGTTCAGGAGGAAGAAGTAGGTCTGGCAAGAGGTGAGTGGCAGGGTGTGGAATTTCATGGCTCTGCCAAAACCTCCTGAAAGACATGGCCTCTGGGGTCAAGGTTAACATAAACCCCCTCAACTCAGCCACTTGAAGAAAGACAAAGAATGCTGCATTTATTGGGAGGACCAGGAAGGGGTATTTTTCTGAGTGAAATTCCATCCGGAAGCTGGAATCCAGAGCATTTCCTGTTGTAATGTTTCTTCCAGATTTGGAGAGTCTGAACTTGCCACGTAGCATGTGCACTCCATACATATATTTCTACAGTGAAACACACAGATGCATATAGAATCCCCCCCTTGGAGACCCAGACACATGCAGAAACATAAAGAAAGATACACATAGAATCACAGACTCTCACAGATGTAGATACTGAGTGATGTGGAAAAGCACAAAGAATGAATCACCCACTGGCAGAGATGTAGGCATACACAGGGATATCAAGAGGCCCACAGAGTTACACCCTTGCAGCTTAGGACCCGTGCAAACAGATACAGCATAGCTACACAGAGAATCATCCAGCCAATTTCCCTTTGAAAAATTGTTCTCTTTCAGTCTTATATTTTCATATAAACAGAAGCATAGCACAGTATCATGTATAAACACAATCACACATAGATTTTTTTTTTTTTTTGCTGGAAGTGCAAAGGGAGCTAAACTCCTTCTTACCCCCAAATGACAGGCATGCTGCTCCTCTGGCACCCTCCTCTCTGTGGAGGCACTGCCAGGCATTCAAGCCAGAAACCTGACTGTTAGGAAATAGAAATAATCTGAAAATTTGAGTAAGACATTTTCCTAGAGAAAAATAAAATTACAAAAATGGTATCTGAAGAAGTATAAAACTTGAATAGACCACTAAGTGTTAAATTAAAATGGTAGTCAAGGGCCTCCCTTTCCCACCCCATAGTTAAGGCTCAGATGATTTTGCATGTACATTGTACCAGACTCTGAAGAAACAGTTATTCCCTCCCTTCCTCCTCTTCTTCCTCCCCATCCTCCTTCTTTTTCTCTTCTTTTTTTTATGGTGCTAGAGATCAAATTCAAGGCTACCACTCAGCTATACTCCTGGCCAATTCTCTTCTTACATAAGTTATTACAGAAAATAGAAACATAAAGAAAGATGCTCAGCTCATTTTATTAGTCCCTGAAATCTTGTTTGCTTGTTTGTTTTGAGACAGGGTCTCACTATGTAGTTCAGGCTGACATGGAAATCACTATAATCACTATGTAGCCCAGGCTGGCCTCAAACTCATGGTGATCCTCCTGTCTCACTCTCTCAAGTGGTAGGATTACAGGTGTGCACTACCATGCCCAGCACAATCTTAAAAATTTCACTAAAACCAGATAAAGATAATACAAGAAAAGAAAATTATAGGTCATTTTATTTACAAGTATAGAAGCAAAAACTTCAAATAAAATATTAGCTAATAAATTCCAACAGTACATTAAAATACACTGTGATCAAATGGAACTTATTCCAAGAATATATAATTAGTTCAATCTCAGAAAATCTATCAATGAAATTCATCACATTTAGAATAAAGGAGGGGCTGGTGAGATGGCTCAGCGGCTTAAGCGCCTGCCTGGCAAGCGCGAGGGCCTGAGTTCGACTCCTGGAACCCACATATGAAAAAGGGGCCGGTGATATCGCTCAGTGGCATGGGTGCCTGCTAGCGCTCGAGGTCCTGAGGTCGGCCCCCCGGTACCCACACACACAAAAAAAAAGAATAAAGGAGAGTAATCATATGATTATCTCAATGTAAAAAAAGCATATTACACACTTACAAACATCTCTTAGCAAACTAGGAATAGGAAGAAAATTTCTTAGTTAAGGTTACATACCAAAAACTTACAACATACTTTATAGTAAGTAGAGAAACAAGCCGGGCAAGGTGGCAATGCCTGTAATCTCAGCACTAGGGAGGCTGAGGCAGGAGGATTGCTGCAAGTTTGCAGCCCACCTGGGCTACATAGTGAGTTCAAGGCCAGCCTGAACTACATAGTGAGACCCTGTCTCAAAAAAAAAAAATAGAGAAACATAACATATATTTCCTTTGTTATGGCTGTGTTTAGATATTCCCCCAAAGCCTCATGCAGTCATACGGGGGTGCTTTCCAGAGGGAGCTGGATCTAGAGTGTGTGGTGCTGGGATCAAGGGTGTGTGTTTACTCAATCAGTCCACTGATTGGTTTGGCATAGTTCTGGCTAGGATTAAGGGTGTGAGTGCTACATCCACACTAGGGTGGGTAGTCTATATAAAAGGGACAGAAAGAGGGCTAATATGTTCTTGCCTGCCTGTCTGCCACGCCACCCTGCCTGGGAGCCAGTCGACTATGGACTAAAACCTCTACAAACTGTGAGCTAAAAAGAGCTTTCCTCCTTTAACTTTGGGTGTCAGGTATTTTGTCTCAGCAATGAGAAAAGTAAATAAGACATCCTTTAAGGTTGAGAATAGGACTATATACTTTCTTTCTTTTTTTAAATTTTATTTTAAAGAGAAAAAATATAAACAAACAATGAAACTGAGTTTCAAAACAGGTTAGTAAGACATTTACAACAGTTGATACGTTGCATATTGTTGTCTTTGTAGTAGTTATTCAGAGTACAAGATATAGGCATGATAGCTTGTTTAAACAATATTAGCACAAAATATTCTTTTCAAGGAACTAAGAGAAGCTAGCTGTATAACTATCTTAACGATCTTGTGTATACAACAACTACTATTTAACGTAGGACTGCAAATCTTGGTTAAGACTATAAGGGGATAAAAAGAAATGAGACAGACAACTAACTCACAAAACTATGTTGGACAACTATATTTTACAGACGTATAGAAAGTTTACAAAGCAGTATCTAAATCTAGTTATCATTAGTTGCATTTGCACTGAATGTGATGATATACTTTTTGCAATTTATTCTGAAAACAAAATGATTACATTAAAATATTTGTATTAAAAAAGAATGAAAAGAGGGCCGGTGAGATGGCTCAGTGGCGTAAGCGCCTGCCTTGCAAGCGCGAAGGCCCGAGTTCGACTCCCGGAACCCACATACGAAAAAGGGGCCGGTGATATCGCTTAGCGGCACGGGTGCCTGTTGGTGCGCGAGGTCCTGAGGTCGTCCCCCCGGTACCCACCAAAAAAAAAAAAAAAAAAAAAAAAAAAAAAAAAAGAATGAAAAGAAAAGATACATGTAACCTTTAGATAACTGTACTGGTACTTTACTGGAATTAATCCTTCCCACCCAGATTTGAAATGAGTCCAGCAAAATGGAAAGGTTTCAGAAGAGGTCGAAAGTACTGGCCTTAGACAGTATGTCAACCCTCTAGAATTATTTTCATTTGGCTAATTCCTACATACTGAATATTCATGTTTTCTCATCCAAGATAATTTTCTTCCCCCAAGCAAAGGAAAAGAAAAATTACCCTTTTACTGTATTTTCTGCTCAGTCAATTCTTTGTGCTGTGTAAGAAACCTGAAAAATATTGGTGATCTGAGGTTTTTGTTCACTAAGCAGGACAAGAGAGCATGGTGTTTCAGTGGAATTCAGGACTCCTGATTTGCAGTGGAGAAGGATGCAGCAGTTGGTTTGGGACTGCTGCAGGGGCAGTCAGACCAAGGAGGAGAGGAATGAGGGAGAGGGTGAGGACAGGTATAAGAAGCAAAGTGAGGAAGAGGAGGAATGGATTTCCCACTTGTTCAGTTCATCAGCTAATGATGTACTTGTACCTCAGTGTCAATTGCTATGAGAAAATTTTAGTTGGGCTGAACTGGATCTTCTGTAACATTGTGCTAGTTATCTTTAAGCTTATTGGCTGTTTGTCCAATTTAAACACTCTGCCAGTATTTAGTCCAGGTTGTACAGATGGTGTATTTGGCTTGTTTTCACTTTTCATTGATAGACTCAAAATATAACCATTTTAAAGTACCTTGGGAGTGTGTAGATTGTATCTATAATAGCTTTATAATTCTGATTATTTAAAAAAATAATAATAATGTTGGATCTTCCATGTTACAATAAAAAAATTTAAAACAGTACTTGAAAGTGGAAAAGTATTAAAATATTATGGACAACAAAAAGCAAAGACAGGGGCCAGTGAGATGGCTCGGTGGCGTAAGTGCCTGCCTGGCAAGCGCGAGGGCCTGAGTTCAACTCCTGGAACCCACATATGAAAAAAGGGCCGGTGATATCACTTAGCGGCATGGGCGCCTGCTGGCGCACAAGGTCCAGAGGTTGATCCCCGGTACCCACAAAAAAAAAAAAAAAAAAAAAGCAATGACAGATGTAAGGGTTAGAAGAAAATAAATTTTAAAAAGCTACAACAAACATACGATTAGAATTAAAGAAGATTGCTAGATAAAAACCTAACATAAAAATCAATAACAAAGCTTGTCATGGTGGCACTTGTAATCCCAGCATTCTGGGAGGCTGAGGCAGGTGGGTTGCAAGTGTGAGCCCAGCCTGGCCAATTCGGCAAGACCCTGACTCAAAAATTAAAAATGGGCTAGAGATGTAGCACAGTGCAAAGGCCCTGGGTTCAATCCCAAGTGCTTAAAAAAAAAAAAAGTCAGTAACAAGGGTCACTGGGCTTGGTCCATAGCACCACAAAACATACGAACAAATAAATAAATCCAGAAACCCAAACCAAAAACATCCCAATAATATTTCTTTATCTTAGTAATTAAAAATTAGAAAAAGCTGAGTGTGGTAGCCCACGCCTGTAATCCCAGCACTTGGGAGGCCAAGGCAGGAAGATTGCTGCAAGTTTGAGGCCAGCCTGGGCTAGAAAGTGAGTTCAAGGCCAGCCGGAACTGCATAGTGAAAAATTGTCTCAAAAAAAAAAAAAAGGAACAAATAAAACAAAATAAATTAATTAAATAAATGTGATGTGGCCAGGCATGGTGGCACATGCCTGTGATCCCAACACTCAGGAGGCTGAAGCAGGAGGATGTCATGAGTTCGAGGCCAGCCTGGGCTACATGAGTTCAATGCAGCCTGCACTACATAGCGAGACCCTGTCTCCAAAAAAAAAGTGATGTGGTATCCTGAATTGGACGTTGAGATTAAAAAATCCATACTAGTGAAAAAACTGGCAAAATCTGAAAAAAATGTCTGAAGTTTAGTAAAGAGTAATATACTAACATTATGAGCCAGGCGTAGTGGCACACCCCTGTAGTCCCAGAGGCAGAGGCAAGAGGATCACCAAGAGTTTGAGGCCAGGCTACTTAGCGAGACCCTGACTCAAAAACCAAAACCAAGCCAAACAAATATATATATATATATATATATATATATATATATATATATATTTATATTTATATTTATATATATAACATATACCAATATTAATCTTGTACTTTTGAGAAATGTAGTTATACAACATGTTAACACAAGTTGACAACTAGGTGAAGGTTATATAGTAACTTTTATCTTTGTAACTTCTCTGTAAATCTAAAAGTATTTTGAAATAAAAAGCTTGTTAAAAAAAAGCATTGAGACAAAGCTGTAATTCACAATGAAGCTATAAAGCTTTGAATATTTTGTATCAAGTAATATAGCCACTTTCACAAACTTGAAATGACCAGATACAAGGAGCAACAGATAATAGATTGAAACACACTAAAGCCAGGAGAAATTTAACTTTCCTTTCTCATTCTTCAACAGCAAGCAGAAACACCGAAATGACACCCAGGATTTGGAGGCAGATTTATTTTATGTCAATGGGCACTGATTAGGATCACTCCCAAAATATCAGGCCCCAAAGGCTCAGGGAGGGAGGTTTTTATGGGCTTGCAAGCAAGAAGCAGAGTACTTGGCTGTCTTTGATTGGTTCTTACAATATGCATCATAGTGACCAGCTATTTCTAAGAGACAGAAGTAACAGGAACTTATAATAGGAACTGTTACCTGGGCAACTAACGGACTGGCTGGGGGGGCATTTTCTGCTACATTACCCCCTCTTTTCGTTCTCCAGCAAATCTTTGCTGGGCATGTTACATGTGATCTTTTGAGCTAAGACCCAACTAGAAGTAGTAACATTAGGGTTGTCAGTGGTCCTAGGATGGGCCCTAGCCAAGGTCCCCAAGACTGAAAGTTTTCCCACCAGGAGTGTGTGGTTTGTTTCCCTTATTATATGGTTTCTCCCTAAGTTGACTCTGACAAGGGAGTGAAGGAGTTAATCTGATCTAGGAAGAGTGTCCAATGTGCCTTGGATGTTTGTCAAATCTTTATCATTTGTAAGGGCCTTACTGGTTATTTTTTATTCTCCCAGGGCAATCATCTGTAGAGCTAAGGCAAAAGTATGATACAATATCAAATACATATGTAAGCTGAAGCAAGGACTGGGGTAAGCAGCCTGAAAAGGCTAAAAAATCAAGGGGAGTAATGCATTGAGGTATGCAGCAATCCCATGAATGGTGTTCTCAAGCTTCAGCCATGTGTGGACTGGTCAGCATCCAGAGTGACCAGAGCAGGGCTTTGAGTGTGTCGTCTCTTCAGAGTGAGCTTCAGAGGAGCTGTCTGGTCCAGGTAAACTTCAGCAATCATCTGCATGGGTTCTTTTAACTCTGGAATGGTGGATCTAAGGCTGGATTTCTGAAACTTTAAGAGGTAGTTAATATGCACCTGTAGTTTATATGTGTGTGCAGGGGTGTCTACAGGTATAGCTGGTCTTTTAGCTATACTGGTTATAAGATGTTCCTGTAGGGTTATGTTTTATTTCTTCAACTTTTTCAGAACTTTGTGGCCTGTATGCTGTATGTGGTTTCTATTTAGTTATTTCTGCTACAAATGCAGGCCAATGGTCAAGGGTAGGCCATATCTAGGGATGATTTTTCATAGCAGGACCATACAAACTTCTGTTGCCCTCTCAGCTCAGGTAGGGAATGCCTTGGGCCAGCCTAAGTAGATGCATATAAGCACTAACAGATATCT
Organism: Erethizon dorsatum; assembly: GCA_028451465.1. Classification (NCBI taxonomy): domain Eukaryota; kingdom Metazoa; phylum Chordata; class Mammalia; order Rodentia; family Erethizontidae; genus Erethizon; species Erethizon dorsatum. Next base: position 46,161,728 of record CM051842.1, read on the forward strand.
GTTAGCCCTTATAATGCTTTACTTTATTGAAGTCCATCTGTATGCCCAGTGGAGGTCGGGGCTGGTGACACAGATGCTAAAGCCTGAGCTGGCTGCAGGGATACAGGTGCCAGCACTGTGGCTTGAACTTGCAGAACATATGGTGGGGGCAGGTGTGGATCTAATTAAGATGGATCTTCTGGGAGTATCAGGTAAAGTTTTCTGGATGGGGTTGATGTTTCAGTCAATCAGATCCCTGGAGGGGGCTTTGGCCTCTGGACCAGATTATTTTGAGTGCAGGTTTGGTGTCATTGGCAGCAGGTTTCCAAACAGCAGCAGGAAGCAGTAGCAGGAGAGCTTTGGCCAAAATAGCTTTGTCCAAGGTGACCACAGCATATCTAGCCTGTCAGACTTCATTCCTAACAGAACTACTTCCATCTGTAAACAGGATGTACTCAGCATCTGTCAGGGGGTTCATTTTTAAGTCTGGTCAGCTCGAGAACACTTCATCAGTCAGTGCCAGGCAGTCATGGTCTGGTTGGCCCAGCTTGGTGGGCAGGTACATTGCAAGATTGAGTGGTTTTAAGTTATTCAGGAGGTCCAGTACAGCATGTGGCACCTGGACAGTTAGGTCTCAGCCTAAGGTGAGCTTGTCAGCTTTTTTGATCAGAAGGACAGTGGCTATTAGAGCACAAAGGCAAGGGGGAGGAAGGCAGCCCTTAGCAAGTGTATCCAAGTATTTGCACAGGTAAGCCACTGGGCACTCCCAGGGGCTGACAGTCTGAGTAAGCATTATTGTTTTTGTGAACTCAAGGATCCAGATTCTATAGAAGCCAGCAACTCCAAGAAATTTGCAGAGTTTCTTATAATCAGTTTCTGCCAGATATTGCAGCAGAGCTTTTGTGTCTTTCCAGCAGGCTGCTTGGGTGTCATTATTTTTTTTTTTTTTTTTTTTGTGGGTACCGGGGGGTCGACCTCAGGACCTTGTGCGCCAACAGGCACCCGTGCCACTGAGCGATATCACCGGCCCCTTTTCCGTATGTGGGATCCGGGAGTCGAACTCGGGCCCTCGCGCTTGCAAGGCAGGCGCTTACGCCACTGAGCCATCTCACCGGCCCGGGTGTCATTATTATTATTTTTTTTTTTGTGCGTACCGGGGATTGACCTCAGGACCTTGTGCGCCAGCAGGCACCCATGCCACTGAGCGATATCACCGGCCCTTTTTTCATATGTGGGTTCCAGGAGTCGAACTCGGGCCCTCGTGCATGCCGAGCAGGTGCTTATGCCGCTGAGCCATCTCACCGGCCCAGCTTGGGTGTCATTAAGCAAAAGTACAGTGATATTTTGTGCTGGGAAACTAGCGAGGTCATCTGTGGGGTCTTCAAAGAGGGTAAACAAGTTTTTGAACCTCTGGGAGGTTGAGTCCAGGTCAGTTAACTTTGAGTTCAGAATTGGGGTCTTTGCAAAGAGGGACTGGCTGATAGGAGCCAATTGAAGACAAAAGAAGGCATTTTTAGGTCCAGGCAGGTGTACCAGCAGGCTGTGGGTGACAGAAGACTGAGGCAATGTATATGGAGGGCAACTGCTGTGGCATTGGCAGCTCTGAGATCTTGAACTGGCTTTACAGGCAGGAGAGGTATATCTTAGCAGTTTGACAATCTATTATTTTTTCTCGGGAGACCGTGACAGCAAGCAGGAGAGGACAGAGAAACAGCCTGTCTTGGAGGGAAAGTGCTGGTTGCTTGGCCAAATCTGTTGTTAGAGCCTCCCCGAAAATAGTGAGAGAGTTCTTAATCACTTGTGGCAATTGAGTCCAAGTGAGTTGCACCTTGTCTCAGGATATTCCCAATTGAAGGGGCTTATGGGAGCAGCTCGCAAGCAGAAAAAGGCATATTTTAAATCTAGACATGTAAACCAGGTGGCATCTGGAAGTAACAGTCCAAAAAGGGTGTACGGGTTGGGAACCAAAAAGTGCAAGGTGATTAACAGTCTATCAGGATCTTAAACTGCTTTAGGTGGCTGAGGTGTGGCTGGATGCCTGTGTGCTTTCCATGACATAGGACATTGTCTGACAGTAATGGGGTTTGCAGTGAGGTGGCATGCTTGATGGCCAGGCCCAGAGGCAAGTCTTGGGCCAATACCTCTGGGAGAGTTCCCAGAATTTCAGGATTGCAGTTATCTGTCTCAGGTTGATGCAGGCATTATCTTCCTCTGAGGAAAAGTGCAGGTTTAAACAAGAGGGAGGCTGACTAGCTTGGTGACAGGAATTTATGTTTGATGAGATGTCCTCCTGGGCTGCAAGTTCATGCCTGGCAGAAGGGGCGAGAGGCAAGGGTCCCAGCTGCCCCAGTGATGGTAACTTTTTGACAGAGGGAACATTTGAAGGCAGAGAGTTCTGTTCCATTGTCTACCAGGAAAGTCACAGGTTTGCCCCCAACTTTTGCAATGACCATGGGCTTCCAGGGGCCAAATTTGATAGAGCTAGGTCTGTCATATCCATTCCAGGCCCAACAGGGTGAGGAGAGGTTCAGGTTGAGGTGGGGCTGATTAGTCAGATTTCTATGTGTCTTGAAGATGGAGGGGGCATTTATTTTTTGTGTCCATAGCCCTTATAACTTGTAGCCAGATGGTATGGTCATCTATCAGACTGAATTTTCGTATGGACTTCAGGTGCTTTTCTTTTATCAGGTTTCTCAGTAACAGTGGTTGATGGGCTTTTTGCTCCCCTTTTTGATGTCTTTGAGGAGCACTTGACTGGGTTGCTTTGTTTAAAGGCTGTGACAACCCATTTGTCAGGATTGACAGTCCAATTTTTCCTCAGTCAAAATGCAGACATTTTTGTGTTGAATAGACTCAAAAGGATTTGCTGACAGTCATCTCAGGTGGGCAATAGATGACACCACCTGACCAGGAGAGGCGTGTAAGTAGAAGGCTCTGGAGGGAGGGCCTCTGTGACCGAATGCAGGCAATAGCTAGCTGGAACTGGTTCAATTGGCTGGAAGTAAATGAGTAAGGAGTGGAGAGTGAAACTATAGGTGTTGGCAGCAACTGGTGGTCGATGAGGGTGCCAAGGCAAAATTCTCAGGAAGAATGGGCCTCTTTTTTCCTTTGAGCAGTTTGGTTTCATTTTTAACTCTGTAATCTCAGAAAAGCCCTTTTTGCTGCATCAGGAACTGTGGGTTTTGACTAATTAGTTCCCATCTCTGACTTCTTATGTGTGTGTTGTGTACCCTTGAATAATGGCACAACAAAGGGTGGGTGCCCTTCAGAGAGACCATTCAGATGCCTGCCTGGCCATGCCCCTCACAGGGGCTTAGGCATGACTTAGCTATGGAGGGTGTGAGGCCTCCGTTATGCCATATGTCGATCACCATATGTCGATCTCACAGGTGAAGGCCCAATCAGCCACCAAGACCAGTGCTTCCTAGTCTTGGTGCACAGATGGAGCATCCTATGGCTTATGCTGTCTGTTCCACTCACACATTCATTCTGCCATGCCAGCACAACTCTCAAAGTTCCTGGGGGGGAAGGATGGTGGGAGGATGGAGAAATAAATATAAGAGTCAGAATACAGAAATATGAGGTCAGGTGGAGCCCTCTCTCCAGATGGGAGGAAAGGAACTGCTCAACCACCATGGTGCATTTATTTATACATTTGGCAGGTTAATGTCATGTGACACCCCTCTGCCTAGCAACCTGCCTGCATGGTAGCCTAAGGGCTTGGTGTTCTCTGGACTGGAGCAGCTTGTTCATGTGGCTTGCCTTGGGCACTGTTTGTTCTCGGGACTGGCCTTGCTCCAGCCCCACACATGTGACTGATCTCCAGCTTCAGCCACTCCCCACATCTCTCCCTTTTCTGTTTTGTAGTTGCAAGCAATGGGTGGTCAGTTGAAGTTGGAGGATCTGTGTTTGGAGGACTCTGCAGGAGACCTTCTTACTCTCAAACCTGTTTTATTCTCAGTGAACTTACTCATTTAGGCTAAAGATTTTCAGTCCAAGGATTTTAAGTCCCTGCATTCAGCAATTTAATCCTATATATAGGATTAATCCATAACAGTAGTCAGTTATTGGTGTAGCTGGAAATTGTCAGAAGGTTTTAGTGATTTGAGTTTCTTTTAGAGCTAGCATATTACTATAGCATTGTTTTATACCTCTTGTAATTATACTTTTCTGCAGGATGTTCAAGACCAAGTTAAGGTGAGACATGTATTAATTACAATTAATCTCTTGCTATCTATCAAGGTCAGTTAAGTCTCCTCAGGATTTACCTTGGAACCATGTATAGCACCTCTTAGTTCTTCTGTCAGTGTCAGCCATCTGGATGAGTCATGGTCATTGCTTGACCAAGTTGCTTTCTGTGAAAGCTTGGGAGATTTTTCTCTCTTAGTGACTCTCTTTAGGCACACTATACACTGTTGATTGCTCTCTGTGGTCCCACAATCTCCTTGGTCAGAAGACCAGTGACTCAGCGAGTTATAGGATGTTGCAGCAGAGGTTCTCTTATGTCTTGGGTCCTCACTGACCTCGGAGAGCTGGGGCCAAAATATTGGCTGTCCTCCTAGCCCATCTATCTTTCTAGTTTTTGGTCTCCAAACCTCAGTTGTTGAACATCCAGAAGAGAAGGTTAATGACATTACATTGTATTTGGAGAAGTGAGCTTAATATTATACATAATAGAACCATTATTTTCTACCAACCATGGATGTTCTAGTATTTGAATCCCTGTAGAATGTTAACAGATAACAGTTACATAATTTTACACAGAAAATTTGCAATCAAAAGCCATACATAATATTGTAGCATGACAATCCTGATGACATTTTGGAACACACCTGAATATCCATTTTGACATAAAATAGCCTTTTCAGTCAATCATCTCTATCTAGTACATAAGAAGCTTTTACCTAACTAGTTGACCTTTAACAGGATATAAATCTCATAAGTTTTTGTTAAACGCAGAGGTCTGAATCTGAAAGAAAAGTCTATCACCATAAGCAATCCCTATTTTACATTTTGGAAGACTTGTATATCTGGAGACATGAATACATTTAATACGCCATGAAGTGAATAACAATCAATTATCATAGCCATATGAAAACCTTTGTACCAGAGCATCTTTAAATCAAAAACCATATTGTCTAGAAATCTTGATCTTTTGATGATGATCAATATAAATATATCACAATAATATATTTTAATAACATTTACTGGGGTGTCTCCCATAAGGCTATGGAGATCATTGGGGCTTCCTATTGAACAAAGGCTGCGATAACTTCCCAGGCAGCTGCTCCTTTATTCAGCAAAGGAAGACTTGACAGATAATTTTCCAAGCCTGAAGGGTCCCCATTTAGTTACCTTAACAAATTTTTGATGACCTATGAGAAAACCAATTTGATATCATTTTGACCAGCTGGCAACCCAGATGGAAGCATACTTTTTAAATCTATAACCCAAATTAAATTTTGAACAAATGATCCAAAAATGCAAAAGAAAAAAGGAAAAGAGAAAAAAATTGTTGAGCTCAAATAAAAAAACAGCTGTTCATAGATATGAAAAACAGACAAAGAAACAAGTACATGGCTTAACAGATTGGACAAATAGAAAAATATCTTATAAAATCAGAGTGAACTCAAATATATTTTTGACCAAATTGAATTATAATAACTCTTTTACCATTTTAGAAGTTTGTAATTATAAATAGACTAGTCAAAATTATTTGTAGGTCAATTAGCAGAGATCTTTTATAAGAAGAATTTGGAAGGAATAAAATCTTTTATCTATAATTAATATATAATTTTTGTATTTTATTTTGTCTTAACAATGTTGGTAAATCTTGTGTCCCTTTCTTTCACGTAACTTTCAGCTCGGTTATCTCCATGCACTCTATCACCTACTCAGACCTTTGATTCCCATTTTTGGTTACCATCTCCTGGGCATCCTGGGTCAATTTCTTTAGTTGGCCCCAGGTTGGATTTAGCTCCATCTCACTCTGTCAGCTGTGGTGTGGTCTCCAAGGCATCACTGTCATAGGACTGAGCATCAGCTTCTTGAAGGTGGAATCAACTCCTTCTCTAGGTCTTGGTCCATGATACAGCTGGACAGCATGCTCTAGTACCCAGATAGGCCATTTAGCTTTCTCTGGAAAGACACAAGCATACCCTTGACCACAAATTAGCACTGGGCTGGGTCCCTTCCATTCTCCAATATAAAGATCTTTCCAAAGGACACTTCCTAGCTTTTTTTTTCTTTTACCTGAATTGTTTTTCTGCTGCTGTAGTTCCATCCCTTGTAGGATTTAAAAAGTTAATAGTATATACTGCCAAGTGAAGTCTATTATGAGGTGTAAATATTGTAGGAAAGGATTCCCCCTTTCATTTTTGCAGTTGAATTTTGAGTATATGGTGAGCATGTTCAACAATCCCTTGACCTTGAGGGTTATAAGGAATTCCCATGGTAAGGGAAATATGAACAGTTTTACAAAACATATGGAAGGCAGCACTCATATAGGCTGGGCCATTGTCAGTCTTAAGTGCCTGCAGTCAGCCAAGGGTACTAAAGGCATCCAAGCAATGAGCAATGACATATTTAGCCACTTTACCAGTGCAGGTAGAAGCAAAAATAAATCCTGAGAAAGTATCCACTGAAACATGGACCCAGCATAGAGAACCAAACTCAGGAATGTGAGTGACATCCATTTGCCAGAGATGACTGGGGTATAGCCCTCAGGGATTAACCCCTATAGAGTGAGGAAAGATGTATTATGCATGAGGAACATTGTTTAACAATTTGTTGAGCCTGTTCCCGGGTTAAACGGAACTGTTTGTGCAAGGCAGAAGCATTTTGAAGAAAGGTGGCATGGGAGGCAGAAGCCTGTTGAATGGCATCTGAAGGCGCAACAGTGACAGTAGCCAGCAATCTGTCTACATGCCAGCATTTCCCTCAGTGAAAGGCCCAGGCAATTGGGAATCAGAATGTAAATGACTGATAAAACAGGAGACATGGCATGACCAAATTGCAAATTGGAGAGTGTGAAATAAATGAAAAAGATCTTCCTGGCCATTGTGTATAGTGGCAGTTTCAATGTGGCTCATCACACTGCAAACATAAGTGCTGTCTGAAAAGAGGTTAATGGGAGTAGATGCATATAACAGCCTGTAATTCAGTCTTTTGTGCAGAAGAGAAACCCATATCCTGTATTCACACACCTGGGGCTCCCGCTCACTGCTTCTGGCTCTGGCTGTGGATCCTGCCTCACTGCTGGGGATGGGCTCCATCTCTGGTGCCCCCTCTTCCCAGGGGACGTGGCAGTCACTGCCTCTGCAGCCATGGCCACCATTTTTTTTTTCTAATTCAGGCTGCTGTAGCTCCTGCAGCCCCGAACTGAGTATGGCTCAAGTGCCGTGGAGTGGGCAGGCCAGCAGTTTAAAGGCTCGGCAGGGCCCTGGTAGAGTTCACACTGCAGCACACGGGAGGCAGGGCTGGCCAGGCTTTTGTCCCTCCACCCACCCATCATGGCCCACAATGGCATAGTCATCAACTTTAAGGCACGGGCCCCTGTGAGCTACCCTTGGCACTGAGTCTGACCCACTGTGCTGAGCCAGGCAGGCCATGCCATCTCAAGGAAGCTCTCTGTGCCATAGGGCCCCCCCACTGTTTGGTGAGGCCAGGGCAGGCTCCACTGGAAGTTTCCCGGAATAGGTTGGCATTCTACATCAGTTTTTGATTTATACTATTTGCCCAATGATACCCTCATCGACACTTTGTACAGATACTAGAAGGTTTTGTTGAAGGGACAGATAATGGTTGTGCTGCCCTTACAGGTGCAGCAGAGCAATTTCGGACAAAATGTACCTCACCCCCACAGATGAAACAAGTAACCCTGTTCTTTCCCTTTCCTCTAGCCTGTGGATGAATAACCTGAGTGGTAGTTGTTGCCAAGGTAGTCCCTTGTACATATGAGGGACTGATGTCTGCATAAATCTGAATCATCTCAGACAGTGTAGCCCATTTTTTATGGGCTCAGTTCTCTTTACACCATTTGTTTGCATTTTCAAAAGCCAAATGTTGAGCAATTAACTTAAAATATTAGTCTATTTTATGAAGGGTGGAAATCTCAGCCTGTGATGCAGAAAAATTTCCCTAAACTGAGAAGGCTGAAGTTGCCACTTGTGGTACAGTTAAGGTTATTGAACGTTGTGAAATGGAATTCTCAGTGAAACACTCCTCTAGTGGGGAAGGTTCTTTTTTGCTCCCCACCACTCCTTCCTTATCTAATTGAGCAAAGCTAGAGGGTTTAAGCTCTATTGGGAGAGGCTGTTGTTCTGCCATTTTTTTTTCCACTCAGGACTTGATTTTAAAATAGTGCTCTGAGCCAGATCCTCCATGGTCATCTCAAGAAGTGTATGACCATTATGACAATCCCTAATCCAAGTCAACAAAAAAATTAAATATGGAAATCAATAATACAACAAGCATTTCTATATACATCTGTGGTTATTGAGAACCTGTTTGCCCCATGTTTTACACCTGATATCAATACACCTCTGTGATTAATATTGATGCTATCAATGCACTTCTCCCCCTTTTGTGTGCACAATGAGAAGTGTCTCCTCACCTGCTATTTCTTTGTACCCTGTCCCATGTTCAGGTTCCAATATGCTGCGTCCAGCACAGCTCTTGAAGTTCCCAGGGGGAAGGATGGTGGGAGGATGGAGAAATAAAGATAAGAGAATACAGAAATATGAGGTCAGGTGGAGCCCTCTCTCCAGATGGGAGGAAAGGAACTGCTCAGCCACCACAGTGCATTTATTTAGACATTTGGCAAGTTGATGTCACGTGACACCCCTCTGCCTAGCAACCTGCCTGCATGGTAGCCTAAGGGCTTGGTGTTCTCTGGACTGGAGCAGCTTGTTCATGTGGCTCGCCTCGGGTGCTCTTTGTTCTCAGGACTGGCCTTGCTCCAGCCCCGTACGTGTGACCGATCTCCAGCTTCAACCACTCCCCACACATTCAACAGGCACTCAGAGGTTAAACATTCCAAACTCCTTCGCTCGAGGGTGGTCTTGACTAATGAGAGTTGATCAGACTCTCCTCCTGCTTGAGCTGAGCAGGACTGACAGACTAACTGGGGTGCCCCTGGGGGTCTTACTAGAATCAGCCAAGCAGGTAGGCAGACAGACAGACTGCATCCTCCTCCCTTTGGGGTCTGATGTGAGTCCCTTGAGTGGGGAGCCAGGAATCCTCCTCCAGACCTCTGAGAAGACTCGAGAAATCTCAAGGGTGTACCTTCCTGTTGGGACCTGGAGAGGTCCTTGCTCCTTCTGTGTAATGGTTGATACACTGTGTCAACTTGAGAAGTCTAGAAGCTTAACAAAGTAATTCAGCAGTTCTACATCCCAGGGTGTTGAGGAAATGCCCTTACCACTCTAGGATGTTGTTCATTGTGTCAACTTGAGAAGTTTAGAAGTTTAACTAAGTGATTCAGCAGGGGGCCTGGGTCCTCACTTTGTAAACATCCTGACCCTGTGCAAGAGGAGAGCATGGAGATGGTGTGAATGCTACACCCACCTGAGGGCGGGTAGCCTGCATACAATATAAGGGAGGAAAAGAAGCTTGCTTTCCCCCTTTTTGCTCTTGTTGATTTTGCTGTCTTCCTCCACCATGAATGGTTGCCCCTCAGCCACACCACCCTACCTTGGAGCCAGCTGATTACAGACTGAAACTTCCACAAACTGTGAGCTAAATAAACCTTTCCTTCCTTAATTTTGGTCATTGGGTACTTTGTCTCAGCAATGAGAGAAAAGTAACACATTCTGTGAGGGCCACAACCAGTGACCAAAGAGGTCAGCACGGGTGGCCTTCCTAGCCTATGCACCAGATGCATTGGCAAGCAGAAACACCAAAACAACACCCAGGATTTGGAGGCAGATTTATTTTACATAGACACACACTGATCAGTATAATTCCCAAGATACCAAGTCCCAAAGGCTCAGGGAGGAAGGTTTTTATGGGTTTGCAAGCAAGAAGCAGAGTACTTAGCTGTCTTTGGTTCTTACAATATGCATCATAGTGACCAGCTATGCATCACAGTGACCAACTGTTTCTAAGAGACAGAAGTAAGAGGAACTTGTAACAGGAACTGTTACCTGGGCAACTAACAGACTGGCTGGGGGGGGGCATTTTCTACAATTCCAGGACAGATTAAAGGAACAAAAAACCTGGTAACAATATACTAATCAATATTAGGAGCTGGGAACACACCTATAATCCCAGCACCCTTGTAGGCTGTGGCAGGAGGATTGCAATTTCAAGCCTAGCCTGGACAACTTAGACCCTGTCTCAAAATAAAAAGCAAGGGGATGGTGATATAACTCAGTGCAAAGTCCCTGGGTTTAATCCCTAGTACCACAAACATTATACAATAAAACAAATCAATATTAGGTCCAGAAGAAAATCTCAATAAATTCCCCAAAGTAAAACTAATATAAACTATTTTCTCTGATCACAACTGCATAAAACTAGAAAACAATATAAAATTGATCTGTCTTAAAATGCAAAAACTGGGGGCCGGTGAGATGGCTCAGCGGCTTAAGCGCCTGCCCAGCAAGTGCGAGGGCCCGAGTTCGACTCCCGGAACCCACATACGAAAAAGGGGCCGGTGATATCGCTCAGCGGCATGAGCGCCTGCTGGCGCACGAGGTCCTGAGGTCGACCCCCCGGTACCCACAAAAAAAAAAAAAAAAATGCAAAAACTGTCAACCCTTGGGCCAAAGGAGAAATGCAAACCAAAATGGCTGAATTTCTAGACAATAATGATAGTGAAAACATTACATATCATAATCTATGGATATAGCTAAAGCAGTGCTCAGACAAAAGTTCATAGCTTTAAAATATATTAAATACAGCTGGGCGTGGTAGCACATGCCTATAATCCTAGCACTAGGGAGGACGAGGCAGGAGGATTGCTGTGAGTTTGAAGCCAGCCTGCACTACATAGTGAGTTCAAGGCCAGCCTGAACTACAAAGCAAGACCCTGTCTCAAAACAAACAAATATATATATAACACAGGCCAGTTATGGGTGTGTGTGTCTATAATCCCAGCTATTCAGGAAGCTGAGGCATGAGGATTGCAAATGCGAGGCCAGTCTGGGCAACTAAGTAAGATCCTGTCTCAAAATAAAACATAAAAAAAGGGCTGGGGGTGTAGTTTAGTACAAGGCCGTGGGTTCCATCCTTAATACCCCCCCCAAAAAAAAGTCAATGAGTAAATATTGGATTCAAAAGAAGGAAGAAAAGCAAAATAAATTCAAGGGGAGAAAATTTGTTCTTCTTTTGATTTGTTTTGTTTTTTTCTTCTCTTTAAAATAAAAAAAAAATTCAAGGGGAGCAGAAGAACAAAGATAAGTTTAAAGAAGTGAGAAAATACATATGATAGGATGAATAAATAAACTGATAATGTGCAAAAGATAGTTGAGAAATGGAAAAGATATGAATAACAAAATAAGACATGAAAAGTTGACATAACTATAGTAAGAGGACATTTTATTTTTATTTATTTTTATTGTTTTTTTTTTTTTTTTTTTTTTGAGACAGGGTCTCACTATGCAGTTCAAGCTGACCTTAGAACTCCTAGTGATCCTCCTACCTCAGTCTCCCGAGTGCTGGGATTACAGGCATGCACCACCACACCCGGCATTAAGTGGATATTTTAAACATTGTAAAAGACTTCTTTACACAACTCCACGCAAATGGTTTAAAGACCTGAAAGAAATGGATAACTCATAGGAAAATATAATTTACCAAAACTGATCCTAAAAGAAAAAAATTCCATATATGACATTTCCTTAGAAGAAATAGACAAAGTTACAAAGAGTTATCCATTTCCCCAAAATACAAGAACAAGATTCTTTCACAAGGGGTTGTCCATTACCACTAAAAAGAAGATATAGTAATCCCCATCCTATTTTTATTTTTCTGAGCCTAAACAAGAAACACTTTTTTTGTGGTGCCAGAGATCATACCCAGGGCCTCATGCATGCTAGGAAAGCTCTCTACCATTTGGCTACACCCTCCAGTCTAAGGAACATTTTTAAATCATTTTTTTTGAGGCACTAGTGAGACAGGAGATTAGGGCATGGTAATGCTGGGTGGGGAAGTAGGTGTGACCTGTAGTTATCTGAGAAATTATTTCTGATTTGGTGTTTTCTAGAGCCTCATTCATTTGCTTTGTTGTTACCACTTCAGAGAGGCTAGGTGGGTGGCTATCGGATTGTTCCACATCACTGCCACCTAGGTTTGCCTTTGGTGAACTGGATGTCTGGGGTTGTATCATGTTCTCTCATTTTCTGTTTTTTTTTTTAAGTTTAATTCCTGGGTTGATGCTTGTAAATTGCTGATGAAGAGTAGCTGTATTGCTAGTATTTAGAACATTTAGGAAATGACTACTTCTCAGAGGTGTTTTCCAGGTGTAGCTGGTTTTGGGGTTTTGAGTCTGTTGCAAGTTCCTACCTCTTCAATTTATTGGGGATGAAAAGTTGCTGTCTGCTTGGCCCAGCCACTGGTTCTCTGGCACTGGCCCACACTATTTTCTATGACCTCTAAGCAATCTCAGTCTTAGTATACCAGAAAGGACAGCTGGTTAGAACCATTATGTCACTTTGGCTAAAGTAGTAAAATCAGAAATAACAATAGCATCAAACATAGCCTAGAAAATGACAAACTGGGGTAACCATTAATATACCACCTTTAACTGTACAAACTGGATTTGTGGTTATATAAAAAAACTAAAACTAATCAGAAAAATTGTATGCAGAAAATAAGCCCTCAATATGCCAACCCTTGGGGAGAAAATTTAAAAGGGGTTGGAGGAAAACAGAGAAATAGAAGAAGAGGAGGAGAGTAGAAGCAAGGCTGGAGGATCACACAAAATTTGGGAAATTGGTGCAGTAGACAGGAGGGAAAGAGAGAAGGAAGAAATAAAAGGAAGAACAGAACAGAATAACAACCACAAAGAAGCTAGAAATCACATTTACATTCATATAAAAACAAGGTCAAACAATGAAGGAAAAAAATAAGAAAAGAGAGAGAGAAAAAAGTCCATTTCCAGGTTTGTCTCTGCTGTCACTGGTAGATAACGTGTGAAGACAGAGTCCAGCTCCGTGTTGATTCATCCCATCAAGCCAGCAGTAGCTTTACAGTGGGGTAGTAGATAATCTCAGGGAGCCCGCACCTTTATTTTCCCTGAATTTCAGGATGGCCTCAGGTGGTGAGGCTGGAACCAGACCTACCCAGCCTGCTGCAGTCCCCGCAAATGCTGTCAGCTTGAACTCAGCTGGGAGCCACTAGGTGGAGCTAGCAACCACTCTGAGTCGCAAGCTCAGTTGGCCTCTATCCAAGATGGCCCCTTGCCAATTGCTCTGTTTTGCGGAGGTCTGAACGGGACAACTTACCAGCCACTGCAGTCCACTGTTCTGCTCCACTGGTGTGATTCTCTGTGGAGGCCTCTGGGATCACCAGCAATCACCGTGGGTCTGCCGTTTCATGCCACCCATCCCATGCAGTGAGTTCTGGCTCAGGGAGAAAGCGCCACCTGCCTCCTACTTCTTTTTTGAAGTTTCTCTTCGCTCTCCTCATGGGGTTCAGTGCTCACTTCAGATCCTTCCTGGGTCCCAGGGACTCACGTCCCTCCTTCTTCTCTTCCTCATGTTGCTATATTCCAGTGTTTGGACACTAAATCTTGGAGAGGCTCTTTCTCTGCTGCTTTCAACTCTGCCATCTTCCCAGAAGTCAGGGTCTCACTATGTAATTCAGGCTGGCCTTAAACTCACTATGTAGCCCAGGGTGGCTTCAAACTCATGGCAATCCTCCTGCCTCAGCCTCCTGAGTGCTGGGATTACAGGTGTATACCAACACACCCTGCCAAATCTTTTCGTTTTAGTTCCAGAAAATCTACTTATGTTTTGATCTTTTTTTAAAAAAAACTGGAAGGTTGGCATGCATTTGACTTATACTCTGCACCACAGTCCTGATAGTTATCCACATGTACCTCAAGGAACAACACTTTGGAATATTTTTCAGTGAATGAAAGGCTTGATCATTTTGCAAGGTCTGTACCACATGGCTGAGGAGTTGACTACTACAAGTTTATTTTCTGCAGCAGCCACGGCTTCCTGGAAAGTATCCTTGCTCTTGATTTACACATCATTTTGACTACTGGGGATTCTAACAAGCATCTGCAGAAACTGATGAAAGTGGATTCAAGGTGCGAGACTGAGCTGGAAATTAAATTTTGGGGGGGATGGATGGGGTCTTACTGTGTTGTCCAGGCTTCTCTCAAAGTCTTGGACTTGAGTAATCCTTTTGTTTCAGCCTCTTGACTAGCTTGGATGGCATGTGCCATCATGACTGGCTTTCAAAATAATTTATTTTATTTTTTATTTTATTTATTTATTTTTTTTGTGGGTACCGGGGGGTCGACCTCAGGATCTCGCGCGCCAGCAGGCGCCCGTGCCGCTGAGCGATATCACCGGCCCCTTTTTCGTATGTGGGTTCCGGGAGTCGAACTCGGGCCCTCGCGCTTGCCGGGCAGGCGCTTAAGCCGCTGAGCCATCTCACCGGCCCTCAAAATAATTTATAAATTTAGTGTACACTCAAAAATACCAATTTTTTTCTTTTTCTTTTTTTTGGGAACTCAACAGGCTAATTCTAAAGTTCATAAGGGAAAATAATGAGCAAATATTGCCAAGATAGCTCTGGAAAGGAAAAACAATGATAGGAAACTCCTGCCAAAATAATGCCTTGTAAAAAAATAGAATTTTTATGTAACAAAACTTTGACAGGGTCTATGGGTCCACTGGAAGTTTCTATGATCAGGACCAGGCTCTGCTGAGCTCAGCTGGACTAGCTCATGTATCTGTACTCAGCTGGTAGTATAGCTGGAGGTTGGCTGCTATAGGACACATCAGATGAGATGACCAAGGTCATTTCTACATGTGTTTTGTAGCCCTTCAGCAGGCTAACTTAGGTATGTTCTTGTAACTGTTGCAGAGCTCCAAGAGAGGAAGGAGAACTTTTTCAATTCAATGGTTACATAAGCACTGTGTGCTGATTGTGCCACTGGAGCTCCTCAAGTCAATCGTTACATCAAGTTTGCTACTATCTTGTTGGTGTGATAGGGTACTACCAAATGCTGTAGAAACATGAAAAACTGGGGTAATTAATGTAATATATCACAAAATCATGGCTCAAAATCTAGAATCCATAAAATAAAACATATGGTGGCACAAGCCTATAGTCCCAGATACTCAAGTGGCTTAGGCAGGGGGATTACTTGAGCCCATGAGTTGAAGACCAGCCTGAGCAACATAGCAAGACCTCAACTAAAAATATAGATAAATTAGTTTACATAAATGTAAAATTTGCTTGGAAGAAATACATTTGTGTAGTCAAAAGTATGACAAACCAAAAAAAAAAACAGTGAAAACTGATATTGACAAAGTTGTGATGTCTCAAAAAAAAAAAAAAAAAAAAAAAAAAAAGGAACCAGGCATGGTGGTGCACGCCTGTAATCCCACCATTCTGAGGCTGTGGCAGGAGTATCCCTGTGAGTTTGAAGCCAGCCTGGGCTAAATAGTGAGTTCATAGCCAGCCTGAACTACATAGCAAGAACCTATCTCAAAACATGAAGTGTAATATCTCTAATTAATTATTTTCAAAATTTCTATTTTTATTAGTACATGTTTGCAGTACATAATGATTACAGTTATCATGGGGAGTTGGTACATGTACATAACACTTTCCCTACCCCACCCCACACATCTTGATGATGTTTCTAATTATATAACAAGGTTTGACAAATCAAAGGCCAGTGACCCAACAGAAAAAGAGAGAGAGGATATAAGTTAATTCATAGAAAAAGACATAAAAATAGCTCTGAAAAAAAACCTCTCAACTTCATTCATAATAAGAGAAATATAAGCCAGCGTGGTGATGCACACCTGTAGTCCCAGCACTTGGGAGGCTGAGGCAGGAGGTTTGCCACAAGTCCGAGGCCTGCCTGGACTACATAGTAAGTTCAAGGCCAGCCTGAGCTACATAGCAAGACACTGTCTCAATAAACAAACAAAAAGAGAGAGAAATATAAATTAAAACTACATTGGCATACCATTTCTCACTTATTACACTGCCAAAAATCTGAAAGTCTAAGAAAACACTTCATTGCTTGTAAGGTGGTGGTGAAACAGATACACTCACACATTGATGGTAGAAATGCAAAATGATACAACACAGAGGGCATTTTTGGCAATATCTGCCAATGCTACAAATGCAATTCTTGGAATTTATCCTACAGAAATATCACCGTATGTATGAAATACCTATTCATTGTGGCACCATTTGTAACAGCGAAGACTAAAAGTACCCCAAGTGCCCAGCAATATGGAACTACAGTCATTAAATAAGATTGTATATCCATAATTTACCACTTTGCAGCAGGACTCTATGTTCTTTCATATAATGGTTTTCTAAGTACTAGAAACTCTCTAATGTTCTGATATGGACTAATCTCCAGGATATGTTATTAAAAGTAAAAAGGCAACATGTGTAAGAGTATACATAGTATGGTACCTCTTGTATATTAAAGGAGTGGTGTGGCTAAACATTCACCTGGGGCTGTGGGAACACATGAAGGTCAGGCCTGATGCACAGGGGATATCAGTGTGCACAGAGCCCAGTGTGAAGGCCCTGAGTTCAATCCCCAGTTCTGCAAAAGACAAGACAGAAACAAAAACAAACAAAAACCATGTAGGTAGGTGTGGTGGTACACACTTGTATTCTCAGAACCTGGGAGACTGAGGTAGGAAGATCGAGATTTCAAGGCCAGCCTGGGCTACATAGCTAGACCCTGTGTTGAAGAAGAAAAAAACACAAATAGAGATGTACTGAACAAATACGGTATTCCAAGTCTGTTTTTTTATGTGGGTACCAGGAGTCGAACTCAGGACCTTGCACTTGCCAGGCAGGCCCTTAAGGGCTGAGCCATGTCACCGGCCCTCCAAAGTCTTAAATAGAATAATTTATTAAATGTTAATTCCTCCAGTATAGTCACCATTAAAATCCCAGTTGGATTTTTTTTGAAACAGGGTCTTGCTGTATAGTTTGGTCTGGTCTTGCACTCAGTATGTAGCCCAAGCTGGCCTTGAACTCATGGTGATCTTCCTAGCCAGCCTTCCAAGTGCTGAGATTACAGGCATGTGCCACCACGCCTGGCACCCCAGTAGGATTTTTGAAGACCTTGTTAAGATTCATTTTAAAATTTATATGGTGGACTTTTAGGAAAATGGCAGAGTAGTAAACAACAGCAAATCAGCCTCTCTGAGATTTGGAATCCAGACACTGGAATATGACAACTTGGGGTAAAAAAGGAGGGATATGGATCCCCAAGACCCAGAAAGGATCTGAAGGGAGAATTGGAGCTCACAGGGAAAGTGAAGTGACCGACCTCAACAAAGAAAAAGGAGGCAGCATACTGAACTTTCTCCCTGACTCCCAGCTCACAGCATGAGAGAGGAGGCTTGAATCTATAGAGACACAGTGAGGGTGGATGACTCCAGAAACCTCCAGGGAGAAACACACCAGTGAAATGGAGCAGTGGGTGCTGTGAGCTACAACAGCTGGTGAGAGACTCAAGTCCAAGTGTCTTCCAAGTCCCCTGGAGAGGGTGCTTGCCCAGATGGCATTTTAGGGAGGGGCCAACTAAACCTGGGACTTGGGGCAGCTGTTCTTTGGCTTCATCTCAGGGCTACCAGTGACTGGGTGAGGGACAACAGTGGGAGATATCCAGGGTCCCAAAGCTAGGGTCAAATTGACAAGAGACACCCAGTGTGTTGTAGGCTGAATGACTTAGGCCCCAACCCCACAGCCAAAGGCCAGGATCAGCCCAAACTTCTATGGAGTTGAGAGTACCAGAATTGGCACCATACCCTATTCCTACTTCAGGGTTGCTGGTATCATCCAGCATAGATCTAGGATGTGTCTACCTCCTTTGTCTACAGAGACACACTCTAAATTGGACATTACCACAAAATTGTAGACCCCAGAAGATAACCACAGGCTTGAAATAACTGAGAAATCTCTTTTTTTCTATTTTCTTTGCTTTTATTTTTTCTTGATTGTTTGAGTTTTAATGAGTGTAAACAATGTTTTTAGTGTTTTTTTGTTTCGTTTAGTTCCTTTTTTTTTTTTTTTTTTTTTTTTTTGTACTGGGACTCAAACGCAGGACCTTGCGCTTGCCAGACAGGTGCTGTGCCGCTGAGCTACATCCCTGGCCCTAGTTCCTTTATTTGTTCTTTTCTTCTTTCTTTCCATCCTGTCTTCCTTAACAGTTTCCCAAAGCTTGGGTAATCTTTGGCTTTCAGCCTTGCTTCTAATCTATTTCTCTTCTTTTATTTCTCTACTTTTCCCACTTAACCCTTTTAAATTTTGTCCTCTCAGGGTAAAATCTCTCCACTTAGTGTATATTTACTATATACTATTTTCTGAATTGTTTTAGAGTTAGTTATATAACTATAAAATCTTATACCTATGGTTAAAGGTGGCAAATTAACAGTTACCACATTTTGTCATTTTCTAGACTGTGCTTGAGGCTATAGTTATTGCTGATCATACTACTTTAGCCAAGGTGATATAGTTGTGTGATCAGTTGTTCTTCCTTGTGTGCCAATACCAAGATTGTCCAGGGGTCATAAACAATACCACAGACCAGTACCAAAGATCTGGGTGCTAGGGAAAACAGGCAGGAACCTCTCATCCCTAATAAAATGAAGAGGCAGGCCTTGGGACAGACTCAAAAGCCAAAAGCTAGCTCCACACAGAGGACATCTCTAAAAAGTAGTCATTTCCTAAGGAGGTCTCAAAAGTAGTGATAAAGATACCTACTATAAAAATTTACAAGCATCAATACAGAAAACAAATTTTAAAAAATAGAAAATGAGAAGACACAGAAGCAAGATGCAACCCCAGATGTCCAGCCTGCCCAAGGCAAATCCAGGGGGCACTGAGGTGGAAGAAATCAAATGCCACCCAGCTAAACTTTCTGAAATGGTAGCAGAGGAAATAAGAAAGCAAATAAATGAAGGTCTAGAAAAAACAAATCAGAAATAATTACACAGATAACTAAAGAGATAATGACCATAATGAAGTACATGGTTAGTGAATCTAGAATAGATAAGGATTAAAAAAAATAGAGGAGCTTAGGAAAGTGATAGAAACCACGAATGCCCAACATAGGAAACTGGATTCAATGAAACACATTCAAACAGATATACAGGAGATTAAACAGTCTATTGAAAGTATATGTAGCAGAATCAACAAACGTGAGGATAGAATATCAGATCTAGAAGACAGGGTTGCAGGTACCAATCATCAAATGAAAAATTTCTTAAAAGTAGCAAGGGATCACAAAAAATCAATCTAACAGCTGCTAGATGATGGAAAGAATAACATAAGATTGATTGGAATCAATGAAAAAAATCAGAAGATAGCACAAAGGACAGAAAAAAACCTGTTCACAGAAGTAATGGCAGAAAATTTCTGAAGCATGGAAAAAGAACTTGACATAAAGATAAGTGAGGGATATAGAACCCCAATTAGCCATGATCAGAAAAAAAAATACACCAATGCATATAGCAGTCAAGATTTCAGAAATTCACACAAGAACAGAATATTAAAAGATGTTAGAGAAAAGAAACAGATCACCTATAAAGAAAAGCCCATCAGAATCACAGTTGACTTCTCAACACAAACCTTCAAGTCAAGGAGAGCTTGGAGTGAACTATTTCAAGCCCTAAAAGAAAACAATCTCCAGCCCAGATCGATGTACCCAGCAAAATTACCTTTCAAAATTGCTGTAGAAGCTGGGCATGGTGGTGCTCACCTGTAACCCCAGGACGTGGGAGGCTGAGGCAGGAGGACTGCTGTGAGTTTGAGGCCAGCCTGGGCTACATAGTGAGTTCAAGGCGACCTTGTCTCAAAAAAAAAATTGATGTAGAAATAAGATACTTCCAATGTAAAGGAACTGAAATTATCCCATGCTTATTATCGGACCATAGTTCAATAATATTGTAAATCAATGGTAAAAGAAACCACAAAAACTTCCTAAACACATGGAAGCTAAATAACACTTTCCTGAACAACCAATGGGTCACATATGAAATTAAAGAAGAAATTAGACAGTTTCTACAATTAAATAATACCAATATGATACACCAGAACTTATGGGATGCAATGAAAGCAGTTCTAGGAGGGAAATTTATGGTGGTGAGTTCCCACATCCAAAAAACTGAGCAAGTTCAAATAAATAACCTAATGTTGAACCTCAAGCTTCTAGAAAAAGCAAGTTAAACCCCAAGTGTATACAAGGAAGGAAATTATAAATATCAGAACAGAAATTAATGCAATTGAGACTAAGAAAGCAATACAAATAATCAATGAATCAAAGAGTTGGTTGTTTGAAAGATTAAATACAATAGACACCCCTTAGCTAATCTCATCAAAAAGAAAGAAAAAGGAAAGAAAATCCATGTAATTAGGAATGAAAAGGGTGAAATCACAATGGATCCTGCAGAAATCCAGAACATCATCAATACTTACTTTAGAAGCTGACTCTAATGAGATGGAAAATGCAGAAGAAATGGACAGATTCCTAAATACATATGAATTACCAAAGGTGAATCAAGAAGATATAGAAATTCTAAATAACTCAATATAAGTCAATGAAATTGAAGAAGTAATAAAAAACCTACCAAAAAAGAAAAGTCCAGGGCCAGGCATGGTGACACACACCTGTAATCCCTGTACTCAGGAGCCTGAGGCAAGAGGATCACCATGAGTTGGAGGTCAGCCTGGGCTACATAAGTTAGTTCAAAGCCAGCTTGAACTTCATAGTGAGACCCTGTCTCCAAAACAAAACAAAACAAAACAAAAACAACAACAACCAAAGAACAGCCAAGGACTGGACAGATTCACTGCTGAATTTTATAAGCACTTTAGACAAGATCTAATGCCAGTACTCCTCAAAGTCTTTAATGAAATTGAAAGGGAGGTGATACTCCCAAACTCATTCCTGGAAGCAAGCATTACCTTGATACCAAAAACCAGACAAGGATCCAACCAAAAAGAGAACTACAGGCCAATTTCTCTAATGAACATAGATGCAAAAATCCTCAATAAGATACTGGCAAACAGAATGCAGCAAATCATCAAGAAGATTATAGAACATGACCAAGTAGGATTCACCCATGGATGCAGGGAATGGTTCAACATATGGAAGAGAATAAATGTAATATGCCACATTAACAGAACCAAGGACAAAACTCACATGATCATCTCAATAGATGCAGAAAAAGCATTTGACAAAGTCCAACACCCATTCATGATAAAAACTGTACAGAAGCTGGTCATGGTGGTGCATGCCTGTAAACCCAGCACCTGGGAGGCTGAGGCAGGAGGATCGCTGCAAGTTTGAGGCCAGACTAGGTTACATAGTGAGTTCCAGGCCAGCCTGACCTACATAGGAAGACCTTGCCTCAAAAAAATAGCTACAGAAAATTGGAATATAAGGTCTTTATCTCAATCTGGTAAAAGCTATCTATGACAAACCAACATGACCATCATGCTAAATGGTCAAATACTGAAAGCTTTCATTATAAAATCAGGAATAAGACAAAAATGTACATAACCACCACTCCTCTTCCACATAGTTCTAGAAATATTAGCCAGAGCAATTAGATAAGTGAAAGAAATTAAATAAGTAAGGATAGGAAAGGAAAAAGTTAAATTACCATTATTTGAGGATGACATGGTACTCTACATAGAAGATCCCAAAAAGTCCATTAAAATACTTCTAGATTTAATAACCAAATTCAGTAGCATAGCAGGGTACAAAGTCAACAGTCAAAAATCCATAGCATTCCTGTACACAAATAACAAACTCACTGGGGAGAAATTAGGGAAACAATGCCTTTCATGATATCGTCAAGAAAAATGAAATTCTTAGGAATCAATCTAACAAAGGAAGTAAAAGAACTTTACATTGAAAACTACAGTACTCTGAAGGAGATCAAAGAGGATATCAGAAAATGCAAAGATATCCCTTATGCTTGTATAGTAGAACCAATAATATTGAAAATGGTCATACTTCCAAAACTCTTATACAGATTTAATGTAATCCCAATCAAAATTCCAACAGTATATCTCACAAAACAGGAGAAAAGAATCATAAAATTCATTTGGAACCGGAAGAGACCTAAAATAGCAAAAGCAAATCTGGGTGACAAATGCAAGAGGGGGCATCATGATCTTGACCTGAAATTATAGTATAAAGCTACTGTGATAAAAACAGCATGGTACTGGCAAAAAAATCCCAGACCTGAGGATCACTGAAACAGAGTAGAAGATGCAGAAACAACTCCAAACACATTCACCTTATCTTTGACAATTTGCCAAACACCTATCACTGGAAGAAAGACAGCCTCTTTAATAAATGGTACTAGGAAAAGTGGCTTTCTACATGCTAAAGATTAAACCTAGACCCATATCTCTCACCATGCACTAAACGAAATCGAAATGGATCAAAGATCTAAATATTAAAACAGAGAAACTTAATCTGCTGGAAGATAGAATAAGTAAAATTCTTGAAGACATAGGTGTAGGCAATGACTTCATGACCAAAACTCTAATCACACAGGAAATATTACAAAGAGTCAACAACTGGGATCACATATATTAAAAAGCTTTTGTGCAGCAAAAGAAACCACCCACAGAGTAGAGACAACCAACAGAATGGAAATAAAATTTTACCAACTATTCTTCAGACAAAGGATTAATATCTAGAATATATAAAGAACTCAAAAAAATCAGAGCCCCCAAATTTAAAGACACAATCCAAAAATGGGCATCTGAAATGAATAGATACTTATCAGATGAAGAAGTAGAACCAGCAAATAAATATATGAAAAAATGTTCAACATCACTGGTCATTCGAGAGATGCAAATTAAAACAACATGGAGATTCCATCTCACTCCAGAAAGAATGGCTATCATCAAGAAATCAACCAATAACAAATGCTGGTAGGGCTGTGGGGAAAAAGGAACCCTTCTCCACTGTTGGTGGGAGTGTAGACTGGTACAACTACTTGTGGAAATCAGTGTTGGGATTCCTCAAAAAATTAAAACTAGAGGTTCCATTTGACCCAGGTATTTCCCTTCTTGGTATTTTCCCAAAAGTTAAAAGCATCATCCCACAGCGATATATGCTCACCCATGTTTATAGCAGCACAATTTATAATAGGTAAATCTTGGAAACAGCCCAGATTCTCATCATCGGATGAATGGATGAAGAAAATGTGCTTTTTATATACAATGGAGTACTACTCTGCCATAAAGAAGGATAAAGTTGAGTAACTTTTAGGTAAATGGATGCACCTTGAGAACATAATTTTAAGTGAAATACATTGGACACACATGTTTAAATGTTGTATTGTTTCTCTTCGGTGAGAAACTGAAAGGGTAAAAAATGAATGATAAGATATTTAGAAGTAGGATGAAAATGTTCAAATGGGAAGGGGAGCAAGGAGGGGGAGGGGGAAGGAAGGAAAAAAGAATAGACAAAAAAATGGAAACAAAGCTTTTGTAAATGTGGAGGGGAGAGGAATGGGAAAAAAAGGAAGAATCAGGATATATTATGTATAGGTACAAATTCCCTGTGATATATGCGGTCATTTATTTAAAAAATTTATGTGGTGAGTTGGGTGTGGTGGTATACATCTGTAGTTCCAGCACTCGGGAGGCTGAGGCAGGAGAATTACCACAAGTTGAAGCCCCATCTGTGATACATAGTGAGTTTAAGGCCAGCTTGAAGTACATAGTGAGACTCTGCCTCAAGAAAAATTTATGTAGTGATATAGTTAAGGCAACCTTAAAAATAGACCAAAGAGGAGGAAATGCCCTATGAGGTATTAAGATACATTATAATCAGGGTGTGGTAGAGCATTCCTGTCATCCCAGCATTGGGGAGGCTGAGGTAGGAGGCAAGTTTGAGGCTAGTCTGAACTACATAGTGAGACCCTGTCTCGGAAAAGAAAAAAAAGAGGGGCTGGTGAGATAGCTCAGCGTCATAAGCGCCTGCCTGGCAAGTGTGAGGTCCTGAGTTTGACTCCCGGAACCCACATAAAGGAAAAAAAGGGCCGGTGATATTGCTCAGTAGCACAAGTGCTTGCTGACAAGCGCGAGGTCCTGAGGTTGACTCCTGGTACTCACATTAAAAAAAAAAAAAAAAGAATACATTACAAAATATTAAAACCAAGGTGGCATTAATTAATGCAAGAGCAGAAACAGACCTATGTATGTGTGTGTATCATAATATGCATATGATAAAGGGGGCATGATAAATAAATAGGAAATGGAGGAATTGTTCAGTACAGTATTTGATGGTGGGAAATATGGCTCACTATATGGAAAAAAAAAAAAAACTATCCCTAACTTTTACCACTTCTAAGAGTGAATTCTAGATTGATTAAAACCTAAATTTGAGAGCGGGACACGGTAACACACATGCCTGCAATCCTAGTACTTGGGAAGCTGAGGCAGCAGGATCGCCATGAATTCAAGCAGCCTGGGCTACATAGTAAGTTCAAGGCTAGCCTGAACTATAAAACAAGACCCTGTCTCGAAAAAACAAACCAAACCAAACCGAAACTGGCCGGGCATGGTGGCACTTACCTGTAATTGCTGCACTCAGGAAACTAAAGCAGGAGGATTGCCGTAAATTCAAGGCCAGCCTGGGCTACATAGTGAGTTCAAGGTCAGCCAGAACTACACAGTGAGACCCTGTCTCAAAACAAAACAAAACAAAACAAAACAACCCCTAAATTTGAAGGGTACAGCTATGAAGTTAACAGGAAAACAAAGAAGAATATCTTTGTAATTCAGGAGGAGGGATATACTTTTAAAATAAAATCCCCAAATCAAAACCCACAAAGTGTAATCCCAGCACTTGGGAGGCTGAGATAGAAGGACTATTTGTTCTAGGTCAGTCTGGGCTACACAGTGAGTTTGAGGCCAGCCTGGACTACATAGCAACACCCTGTGTCAGAAAGAAAACAAAACCACAAAGCAAAAAATTTATTTTTAAAGTTTCATTAAAATTGAAAATTTCTGGCCAGGCATGGTGGTGTATTCTTGTAATCCCAGCACTTCAGAGGCTGAGGCAGGAGGATTGCTGCAAGTTTGAGGCCAGTCTGGGCTATAAAGTGAGTTCAAGGCCAGCCTGAACTGCACAGTGAAACCCTGACTCAAAAAGACAAAAAAAAAAAAAAAAGAAATTAAAAATTTCTCTTCAAAGGCCATCATGGGCAAAATTAGAATATGCACAACATCTGAAACTAACAGAGAAGGAACTTGGGCAAATCAACAGGAAAACAGGAAAGATAGGAACCCCAAGAGAAATAATGAGGCAACTACATAAAGCAAGCAATTGACAGAAGAAATGTTTAATACACATAATGAAGAGGTGCTCTAACTTTCATTAGAAATCAAAGAAATTCAAGCTAAAACAACCTCTTAGGCTAGCAAAATTAGAAAGCTGGAAAATGGCAAGTGTTAGTGAGGATATGGTAATATAGAAATCCTTACTGGGTAAGACCTTGTCTCAACATCCACCGCACCCAAAAAAGAAAAAAAAGATATCTTCATACACGGTTAAAGTCTTGGACAGGTACAGCCCATCCTGGAGAAGCATCTGTAAGTATTGGTGTCCTAAATCAAACTAGGTACATGTACACTTTAGGATATAGCCATTCTGCTCTTGGGTGTATGTTCAAAAGAAATTCTCATACAGTTCAATAAGGGGTCATGTTCAAAGATGGTCATTCAAGTAATTTTTTGTGGTATTGGGGAGCTGAAGCCAATCTTGCTGTCCATTACTGAGGAACTATTTATGGAAAATGTAGTGAAAGCACACTGTGGTTAACAAGCAGTTAGAAGCAATGGATTAGATATATACATAACAATATGCACAGACCTGGGAAACAGAAGCCTGAATGAAAATGTAAGAAATAGGTGTGGTGTCTCATACCTGTAATTCTGGCACTTGGAGGCTGAGGCCGAACAATCTTGAGTTTGAGACCAGGGTGTACATAGCGAGACCTTGTCTCACCCCCCCCCACCAAGGGGAAGAGAATATCATCTACATAAAACAAAATAAAAAATACACAACACAAAGCATACTTGTTAGTGGGACGACTCAATATTATGTGTCTCTTGAGTGATATAATATGAAGTAAAGGACATTCCCAAATGTATTGCTCTTGCTGAAAATATTTATTCTGGATCTAATTATGTGGAAAGAAAAGATGAATCCAGAATTTGGGATATTCCGTGAAACAACTAGCCCAGACTCTTCAAAAATATCAATGTTGGGTGCTGGGTGTGGTGGTGCATACCTGTAATCCCAGTACTTGGGAGGCAGAGGCATAAGGATTGCTACAAGTTCGAGGCCAACATGGACTACATAGTGAGTCCAAGGCCAGCCTGAACTGCATAGCGACACCCTGTCTCAAAAAAACAAAGTGAAACAAAACAACAACAAAATCGATATGACTGGAAACGTGCAAATGTATAGGGAGAAAAACAAAATAAAAAGGAATTCCCCCTAAAATATAGGAGTACCATTCGAGGGTAACATAGTTAAAGGAATATAACAACCAAATATAATGCATAAGTCTTGATTAGATACTGGGATTCAAAAATAAAAGTAAGTCTAAAAACACCTTTTTTCTTTTTTTGAGATAGGGTCTCGCTACGTAGTTCAGGCTGCACTTGGACTATGTAGCCCAGGCTGGCCTCAAACTCAGCAATTCTCCTACCTCACCCTCCCCAGTGCTGGGATTACAGGAATGTGCCACCATGCCTGGCTATAAATTTTTTTTTTGTTTTTTTCCTGCAGTTCTAGGGGTTGAAAGCAAGGCCTTCACATTGACCTACACCCTAGCCGTATTTATTTATTTATTGAGTAGGAAAATTCATTGGAGAAAAAGAATGGGGAATAGGAATGCGGGAATAGGGAATAGCAATAGCTCTTAAGAAACAGGAGGGGTCTCAAATGGGTTGCCCCATTTTCTTTTTTTTGAGACAGGGTCTCACTATGTAGTTCAGGCTGCACTTGGACTCACTATGTAGTGCAGGCTGGCCTCAAACTCAAAGGAATCCTGCCTCAACCTCCCGAGTGCTGGGATTACAGGCGTGTACCACCATGCCCGGCCATTTTTATTTTTTTGAGACAAGGTCTTGCTAACTTGCCCAGGCTGGGCTCGAACTTGCAATCATCCTGCTTCGTTCTTCCAGAGTACTGGGAATTACAGGTATGTGTCACCATGCTGGACTATTACAAACAGTTCTGCAATGAACATTCTTGTACATATATGTCTTCCTGAGCACTGGTCTACAAAGGGTCTCGCTTTGTAGTACGGGCTAGCCTTGAACTCACTATGTAGCCCAGGCTGGCCTTGAACTCACCAGTGATCCTCCTGCTTCAAACTCGCAGAGTTTTGGGATTATAGGCATGTTCACCACGCCCAGCTGTTACTTTCACATTGCCAGGCTATTCTCTTACTAGACTAAGGACCTAGTTTTATTTTTCTCTTTATGATGCAAATTTCCCAATATATATGGTATAGGCCTTAAACTCACCCATTTAACAAGCTTGTTGAAGCCAGATTTGTACCATTCTTATGCTGGGTCTGGCTGAAGGCTCCAAAACATATAGCTCCTTTAATCAGGGAGTCCACTTTCCTGCGGTGATATAGTACAGCTACATAATCAGTACAGTATTAAGTATACAGTACAGTATTAAGTGATAAGTAGTAGGTTAGCTGCATCAACAATATGCTCTGGGTTTGTTACTCAATTGAGGATCTCAGGGTAAGTTTCAACCTCACAGAAGTGACAGGAGTTAGGTCTTAGAGAAAAAGAATTTGCAAATGCCCGAGGAAAGGTGAAGGTGGTCAGGGCTGGGGTCCAGAGGAGATCTGTGCCTTTAGCGTGACAGGCTAGAAAGCTTATATGGACATATGGGTAGTGAGTCCAGCATGTTTAAGGGACAGAAGGGCAGAGGGAGTCATTTTCAGCCTGAAAGTGCATATAGTGGAGGAACATATCCTTGGGGTAATGTCCCACCCCAAGGTTTAGGCTTTAGGAGGAGGAGCCTCTGGAATTAAATTATGAGGAAGAAGCCATTTTTTAAAATTTGATTTTAAAGAGAAGAAGAAAAATAGAAATAAAATAAAACAGTTTCAAATCGGGCTAAAAGAGTAACAATAATACATTGCACATTGTTATCTTCATAGTAGTTGCTCAGAGTACGAGATACAGGCATGAAATAATGTCCAGACAACATTAGCACAAATCTTTCTTTTCAATGAACTAAGAGAAACTAGCTGTATAACTATCTTTTCAGACTAATATTTATTGTTTTTAGGGGCACATCTCACTTGTCAGCCAGGTCAGAAGGTCCTCGTGGTAGTTTCCGAAGAAACTTTTACTTGCTCCCTTTTCTAAGATAAAAATTCCTTTCTGCCAATGCTGCTCCAACATTCAGAGAGGTGAGGAGGTGGGGGAAGGGTCACAGGGGTGGGAGATGATTTCAAGTTTCAGTTTCCTGCTCTGGCTGGGCATGATAATGGATTTGAGCTGCTGCATAAAGTGCTGGGGGTACATGCCTCAGGGTTTGTCTGGGGTCCTACCAGCTAGGAAGGTTGTTGGCAACAGCTAACCAATTCACTCCAGGTGGGAAACACCCGGCCAGACATGTGACCCAGGCGGCCATTTTCTCACGCCATGTCTGACGCCATCTTCCAGGCAAAGACACCAACCCCCACTCTCGTCTGATACAGGCAGCGATCGCCTGCTCTCTAACATTTAGGCATATGCATATTTAGTTCCAGACAGAAGCCAGCAGACAAGATTTCGTCTTGCTTGTAGGTTATATGGCCACAGGACCAGATTCGTCGCTTGCTTCACTATTTCCCCACCTTCCTCCTCCCCCTTCAGCTATTTCTTTAGCTACCGTGCAGCCAGGAGGCGGGACCTGCGAGGGTGAAGAGGCCCTGGCCCGCGGAGGGCGCGTAGTAGGCGGAGCTTTGCGCCGCGAGGCTGGGATCCGCGAGTCGGAACCTAGCGACTCGCGCACCTCTCTCTCGCCAGCCTTGTTACAGTACCCCCTCCTCGCGGATCTCCGCCGGAAGTTTAGGTAAGAGATTATTTTTCTCTTTTCTTTTTGTTATCGTTCGCTCGCCCAGCGGTTCGCTCTACACCCAGAGGTGCAGTTAAAGATGCCGGCCGGCCTGAAGTGAGTAGAACGTCTGGCTCCAGGGTGCAAGGCCCCATAAGAGGGGCAAGGATTGTTCTGCGAGTGGAGGTGGCGCTGAACTGCACTCGCGGGGTAGAGGGGTATAGCCCTACCCACACTTAGGAAAGTGTAGACCTCAGACATATTGTGTAGCGTTACAGACCCCACTGTGGACCCCAGAGCGTCAGTTGCCCTCCGTCCCTCAGAACAGTGAGGCTCCATGCCTCATTACTCCCTCTGGTGTAGACCGGCGTTGCAATCCAACGGAAGTGTGGCGACATCGCCCACACCTGAGACAGAATGTCTACCACACGGCTGAGCGGCTCAGATCTCTCCCGGTTTAAGACACACTGTTTCGCATCTGGGCACCTTCTCCATCTGGACAGAAACTTTGATGTTAATCCCCCCATCCAGTATAGCTCAGAAAAGCGTAATACACAGGAAGGAACTACCCTAATTTGAGACCTTTAGTCTCTTGTCTCCTCCACTCTTCCATAGTGATTAATTGATTAAAAACCCCACCCCACTGTTGCCGAGCCGGTAGATCACTCATTCCTGAAGTGGTTAGAGGCACAGGTCTTAGCCTTTGGAGAACCACTCCCCCTTCCTCCTGGTTAGGATGAGTCCCTGTTGTGGAGAATTAGGCCCGACTACTACCCCATAAAGAAGTGCTGTTTTACTAAATCTGTAACGGCATACCCCAAAAGTGCCTCAACAAACAGAAACAGACCTTAGTTTCTGAAGGGGCACTCAGATCTGCCCTCTAGGAACCCCCAGGGTAGGGGACTCAGGTTTCCTTCCTCTTTTGAGGTAGACACAGACCTCTCCGAGGGCTTATCACCAAATGTAGCCTAGGGCTACTGATGCGGAGATGCAGCTCCCACTCCTATAATGTAGAGATGTTACCCTACAGTACAGTGCATATGGATTTTGTCTTTACTCAAGGTACAGTAGTTCAGATTTGTTTCTCCTCACCCAGGGTAAAATGACATATTATCCTCAATGTGGGATCAGATCCATTGAATTTATAGTCGTATTGCCTTCTGCTTTCTCAACCCTGATCTGTGCCTGGAACTGGAGACCCCATTGTCTTCAATATTAGTGTGCTGCTGGCTTCAACCCAGATAAAAAAGACACACAGATAATACCAATCCACCACCCATGGAAGGGTTCAGAATAGGGTCCTACAGACAAAAGTGTACACCCCACTCATTCAAAGCTGAATAATTTTTCATCTTTATTAGTATGGCATTGATGTCACCTCGTGGTGAAATCAGTCCTGCCTCTCCAGGTTAAGAGACCTAAGGCCACTCCCCTCCCAACAATTTAGAGATACATGGTCCTGTGCTTCTCTTCCATGCAACAGAGATGCACACAGCCACTGTGTTAGTTTCTACGGTTTCCCTGTGCCAAGATGCAGACTCTAGTCATATACACAGAGGCATAGATTTTACTCCCTCTTAAGATTATTTTTTGAGACAGAGTCTCACCATGTAGCCCAGGCTGGCCTTGAACTCCCTATGTAGCCCAGGCTGGCCTCGAACTCATGGCGATACTCCTGCCTCAACCTCCTGAGTGGTGGGATCACAGGCGTGCGCTGCCACACTCGGCACCCCCTCTCAGATTTTGCAAAGAGCTCAGTCCACATAGGCCCTGGTTTTTTGTTTTGATTTTTTTTTGGGTACTGGAGATTGGACCCAGGGCCTTTTCACTGATCTACATCCCCAGCCCTTTTTAATCTTTTTAAATTCTGAGACAAGATCTTGCTAAGTCACTTAAATTGCTCAGGCTGGGTTCAAAAATGATTGCCCTCCTCTGCCTTCCAGAGTGCTGGAACTATAGGAGTGTGCCACCATGTCCAGCTAAGATCCCTGTTCTGAGGCTCTTTTTCCACTGGGTAGACTCCTGAGATCTATCCCCACTGTCACCTCTCCCATGGTAGGTGAGACATACAACCCCTTGGGAAAAGAAACTGTCACCTCACCCCATGAAGAAACAGACCATCCTCGCATACACCTCCCCGTTCAGAGTGGAAGGGTTTAGAACTCGTTCCTTACTTAGTGTATAATACTACAAGATGGTAGACTAAGGATCAAGGACCCTATTGAATACATTGAGGCACAGACTCCACCCAGGAAGCGAGGTTCATAGCTACCCCTCCCTTTGGGTAATGTGATACTGCCTTTCCTGTGTGCACTCGGCCATATCAGGCTAGCTCCAGTATAGCTTCTCCATTTCCCTACTTGTTAGGGCTTCCTCAGTATCCTATTCTGACTTTTTTTTTTTTTTTTTTTTTTTTTTTGGTGCTTTGAGACAGGGTTTCACTATGTAGCTCAGGTTGGCCTTGAACTTGCAGTAATCCTCCTGCTTCAGCTTTCCTAGTGCTGGGATTACAGACGTGTGCCACTACACCTGGCTAATTCTCACAATTTATTTTACTTTTGGATAGTCGGGAAGGGGGCTTGTGGAATTGTGGTTTCCAGGTCTGTCTTCAAATTGCTTCTCCTATTCTGACAGGAAGAAAGTGGGCAGATTTGAACCTACCTGTTTCCAAGCTGGTTGATCATCATGAAGTTTAGACACAGTGAGTTGCAGTGAATTCTATACTTCCAATCAATATTCATAGTATTCCACCACAACTTAAAAAAATATAAACTTAATATCGTTTTTAAAATTAGTACATTTTTGTAGTATGCAATGATTACATTTACTGTGGGGAGTTAGTACATGTACGTAACACATCTTAATTCTTATTTTTGGTCCCCTACCCTTTCCATCCCTCTGTTTCCTCCAGCTCTTCTTCCCCTTCCCATTTGCAAAAGCTCTATTTCCATTTTTTGTTTTGTTTTTGAGACAGGGTCTCGCTGTGTAGTTCAGGCTGGCCTTAAACTCACTATGTAGCCTGGGCTGGCTTTGAACTTTCAGGGATCCTCCTGTCTTAGCCTCCTGAGTGCTGGGATTACAGGCATGCACCACCACACCCAGCTACTAGTTCCGTTTTTTCTTCAACTATTTTTTTTAATCCCTTTTTCCTTTCCCCCCCATCCCTTCCCATTTGATCTCCCTACTTCCTATTATCTATCTTTTATTTTGCTCTTTACTTATGCTTTGTTCACTACAACTTTTAAAAATTGAAGGCTGGCATGATGGCTCATGCCTGTAATTCTAGCACTTGGAAGGCTGAGGCAGGAGGATCCCTATGAGTTTGAGGCTGGCCTGGGATACATAGTGAGTTCAAGGGCAGCCCAAACTACATAGCAAGGCTCTGTCTCAAAAACACAAAACAAAAAATTGCTCAATATGTTATAGATCATTTATTCTCGATCTTTTACATATATCATTGCTTTCCTCCTGAGTCCCTTGTGAGTATGTTCCTCATACTCCCATTCCCATTTTACAGAGGAGAAAACTGAGGCTCAGTAAGGTTAAGTGACTTGACCTGAGGCCAATAATGGTGGATACTATTTAGTACTACGTAACATGGTGTAACGTTTTTTCTTCTTTAAGTTATACCTTTAAGTTGGTACCATAAGTTGTACCAGTGGCTAAGAGCATGGCCTTTCAAACCAGGCTAGGTTTGAGTCTCAGTGCTCTCACGCACTTCTTAGCAGTGTGTGTGGTCTTAGGCAAGTTGCTTAACTCAATTTTCTTTATCTACAAAGCAGAGGTAATTAATTATAGCATGTACCTACTAGCACTGTTAGGATTATTTTTGCTTTTTGGAGACAGGGTTTTGCTACATTGTCCAGTTGTCCAGGCTGGCCTTGAACTCCTAGGCTCAAGAGAACCTTATTCCTCAGCCTCAGTTGTGAGGATTTAATGAGCTTAAAGAGGTAAAATGCTCAGAACAGTGCCTGGCACATAGTAAGCATTCTCTATAAGTACAGTTGTCCCTCTATCTGTGGACCACTGGCAGATACCAAGGACCCCTGGCAGATACCAAAATCAGTGTATACTCTAATCCCATATATAAAGTGGCATAGTATTTGCATATAACTTGGCACATATACTCCCTTACATTTTGAATCCCCTGTAGAGTACTTATAATATCTAATACAGTGTAAATTCTCTGTAAACAGTTGTTAATACTCTTGTTCAGGGAATAGTGGCAAGAAAAAAAATTGTACATGTTCAGTACAGCTGCAGAGTTTTTTTGGTTGTTATTTGAGACAGGGTCTTACTGCTATGTAGGCAAGGCTGACCTTAAACTTACTATGTAGCTGAGCTGGGCTCCAACTCTCAAGTGATTTTCCTGCCTCAACCTCCTGAGTGCTGGGATCACAGATGTGTGTCACCATACCCCTAGCCTTTTGAATATTTTTGATCTGCAGTTGGTTGAATCTGTGGATGTGTAACCCATTGATACGGAGAGTCAGTTTTATTGTCTTAAAAAATTCAGTCTCCTTTTCTTTGGAATTTAGTGCCTCATACGGTGTGTACATTATGCTGACACCAAATTGTTTTCTGACCTCTCCAGAGCTTTGGAGTTTTCTTAACTGTAAGACAGACCATGTGGATCAATTGCTACTTTTTAATTTTCAGAACTCCTCCCACCCCATTCTTAACTGGATAATTCTTACTTTCCAGATTTTAACTTACACGTCACTTCCTCTGGGAATCCTCTCTTAACTTCCTTCCTTGGTTTCCACTCTCTGTGCCCACAGGGACTGGGGCTACTGACACTGTGTGATCAGGTCTGTCTTTACCACTATACTGTCTCATCCACATCTGATCCATCACTGACTCAAGGGCCCAGCATGTGTAAGCATAGTTTTTTGGTACTGTGTGCCAGGCACTAATGTCTCAGTAATGCTGACTCAGTTCCCCCTCCTCCCACCATGATGCCTGTAGCTTAGGAGGAGAAGACATGAGACACACAGATTCTTCCTAAAAAAGAGAAGGCAAAGACATTAGGACAGGTCCACTTCTGGGCTTCCCTGTCTTTATCTTGCCATAGTGCACATAGAAAATGATAACATTTGGATAACACATTCAGTAGACTGGATGAGAATTACACAACCAGTTGACCCTGTATTCTATGTGAATGGTGACCATGCCTGTGCAGGGCTTGGTAAAAAAGAAGTATATATTTTTATATAATCATAAATAATTTTATCATGAACCAGGGTATGTAAATACCCAAAACAAATATTCATTTGTACAAGGTACACAAGAAAAATGAACAAAATTATACTTAGGAACATTTAATACCAGATGATAATAAAAATACTGATAGTGAAGCCAGGCGTGGTGGTGTACACCTGTAATCCCAGCACTCTGAGAGGCTGAGGCTGGAGGGCTGCAAATTTGGGTCCAGCCTGGGCATCTTAGAGAGAACCTGTTTCAAAAAAGAAAAGGGGGGGCTGGGGATGTAGCTTAGTGTGAAGGCCCTGGGTTCAATCCTCAGTACTGCAAAACAAAAAATCTAAGGATGGAAAAGACAATAATTAACTGATTAAATAAAGTAGGATATATGTGTACATAGGAATCCTGTCAGTTTAAAAAAATGAGGAAGTACATTTGAAAAAACTATGGAAAAGTCATTAGATGGAAAGATTTCTAGAATTTTTTTTCCTCTATTCTCTAGTTTATTTTTATTTTTATTTATTTTTTTAAAGACAACAAGTAAACATTCTCATGTACTAACAAACTCAAGCATTAGAGAATGTACAAATACCTTCTGGAGAAAAACATTACTCAGTATAGGAGTAAGCCATGTAAAACCTAGGTAAAAATAGAAGACTAAGGAATGGAATAGTCACAGTGAAATTGCATTTTCATACTAGGGAGACAATAAGA
Source organism: Erethizon dorsatum (assembly GCA_028451465.1). Classification (NCBI taxonomy): domain Eukaryota; kingdom Metazoa; phylum Chordata; class Mammalia; order Rodentia; family Erethizontidae; genus Erethizon; species Erethizon dorsatum. The sequence continues at coordinate 46,196,904 of CM051842.1, forward strand.
TGTTTACAAATGTGCGTCCAGTTTATTTCGCTTGTGAGTATTTTCTCGAGTTGCATCCATTTACCTATAAAAGTTTCCACTTTCTCTTTCTTTATGGTTGAGTAGTACTTCATTGTATAAAAATACCACATCTTTTTTATCCATCCCTCGGTTAATGGGCATTTGGGTTGTTTCCACGATCTAGCTATTACAAATTGAGTTGATATAAACATGGCTGCACATATATCGCTGTGGTACGATGTTTTTAATTCTTCTGGGAAGATACCCAGAAGGGGAATAGCTGGGTCAAATGGGACCTCCAATCCTAGTTTTTTGAGGAGTCTCCACACTGATTTCCACAGTGGCTGTACCAGTCGACACTCCCACCAACAGTGGAGAAGGGTTCCTTTGTCCCCACAGCCCCTCCAGCATTTGTTATTAGTTGACTTCTTGATAATAGCCATCCATTCTTTCTGTGGTGAGATGGAATCTCAGTGTTGTTTTCATTTGCATCTCTCGGATGACTAGTGATGTTGAACATTTTTTCATATATTTATTTGCCATTTGTATTTCTTCATCTGAGAAGTGTTTATTCATCTCAGATGCCCATTTTTGGATTGGGTCTTTAAATTTGGGACGTCTGATTTTTTTTGAGTTCTTTGTATGTTCTCGATAGTAATCCTTTGTCTGAGGAACAGCTGGCAAACATTTTTTCCCACGTTGTGGGGTGTCTCTTCACTCTGTTGGTGGTTTCTCTTGCTGTGCAGAAGATTTTTAATAAGATGAGATCCCAGTTGCTGATTCTTTGTGATAGTTCCTGTGCCATTGGGATTTTATTCATAAAGTCTTTGCCTACATCAATGTCTTCAAGAGTTTTACCTATTCTATTTTCCAGGAGATTTAATATTTCTGTTTTAATATTTAGATCTTTGATCCATTTTGAATTTAGTTTAGAGCACGGTCAAAGATATGGGTCTAATTTCAATCTTCGGCATGTGTAGAGCCAGTTTTTCCAGCACCATTTATTAAAGAGGCTATCTTTCTTCCAGTGAATGTGTTTGGCACCTTTGTCAAAGATAAGGTGGCTTAGTATGTCTGGAGTTGTTTCTGTTCCATTGATCTTCGGGTCTGTTTTTTTTTGCCAATACCACACTGTTTTTATCACAGCTTTATAGTATAATTTCAAATCAGGGATTGTGATGCCCCCTGCCTTGCTTTTGTTGCCCAGAATTGCCTTTGCTATTCTAGGTCTCTTCTGGTTCCAGATGAATTTTGGGTTTGTTTTCTCTAATTCTGTGAGATATGTTGTTGGAATTTTGATCAGAATTGCATTAAATCTGTATAACAGTCTTGGAAGTATGGCCATTTTCACTATGTTGGTTCTTCAGACCCAAGAGCAAGGGATATCTTTCCATTTTCTGATATCCTCTTCAATCTCCTTTTTCAGAGTACTGTAGTTTTCAGTGTAGAGGTCTTTTACTTCCTTTGTGAGATTGATTCCTAGGTATTTTATTTTTTTGGATGTTATTGTGAAAGGTGCTGTTTCCCTAATTTCTCTCTAAGTGAGTTTATTCGTGTACAGAAAAGCTATTGATTTTTGAGTGTTGACTTTGTATCCAGCTACACTACTGAATTTGCTTATTAAATCTAGCAATTTTTTAGTGGAGTTTTTGGGTCTTCTACATAGAGTATCATGTCGTCTGCAAATAATGATAATTTAACTTCTTCCTTTCCAATCATTATTCCTTTTATTTCTTTGTCTTGTCTAATTGCTCTGGCTAAAGTTTCCAGGACTATGTTGAATAAGAGTGGGGACAGTGGACATCCTTGTCTTCTTCCTGATTTTAGAGAGGCTTTCAGTTTTTGTCCACTTAGTATAATATTGGCTGTTGGTTTGTCATAGATAGCTTTTATCAGATTGAGATAAAGACCATCTATTCCAATTTTCTGTAGGGTTTTTATCATGAATGGGTGCTAGACTTTGTCAAAAGCTTTTTCTGCATCTATTGAGATGATCCTATGATTTTTGTCCTTGGTTCTGTTAATATGGTGTATTACATTTATTGATTTACGTATGTTGAACCATCCCTGCATCCCTGGGATGAATCCAACTTGGTCGTGGTGTATAATCTTCTTGATGATTTGCTGGATTCTGTTTGCCAGTATCTTATTGAGGATTTTTGCATCTATGTTCATTAGGGAGATTGGTCTGTAGTTCTTTTTCTTAGTTGGGTCCTTCTCTGGTTTTGGTATCAGGGTAATGCTTGTTTCCAGGAATGAATTTGGGAGTATTGCTTCCCTTTCAATTTCATTAAAGAGTTTGAGCAGTAGTGGGGTTAGGTCTTTTCTAAATTTCTTGTAGAATTCAGCAGTGAATCCATCAGGGCCTGGGCTTTTCTTTGTTGGGAGGTTTTTAATTACATCTTCGATTTCATTGGTTGTTATTGATTTACTTAGGATTTTTGTATCTTCTTGGTTGAGCTTTGGTAATTCACATGTGTCTAGGAATCTGTCCATTTCTTCTGCATTTTCCATCTTAGTAGAATACAAGTTTTCAAAGTAGGTATAGGTGATCTGCTGGATTTCTGCAGGGTCCGTTGTGATATCACCCTTTTCATTCTTAATTGCGTGGATTTGAGTACTTTCTTTCCTTTTTTTAATAAGGTCCATAAGGGTTTGTCGATTTTGTTTAATCTTTCAAAGAACCAACTCTTTGATTCGTTGATTCTTTGTATTGTGTTTTTAGTCTCCAATACGTTAATTTCTGCTCTGATCTTTATAATTTCCTCCCTTGTACGAGCTTTTGGCTTAGTCTGCTCTTCTTTCTCTAGAAGTTTGAGGTTCACCATTAGGTTGTTTATTTGTGCTTGCTGTATTTTCCTGATATAGGTATTTAATGCTATAAATTTCCTTCTTAGGACTGCTTTCATTGTATCCCATAAGTTCCGGTATGTTGTGCTGTTGTTATCATTCAGTGGCAGAAACTGTCTAATTTCTTCTTTAATTTCATCTGTGAGCCATTGGTTGTTCAGTAGGGTGCTGTTTAATTTCCATGTGTTTAGGAAGTCCTTTTGGTTTCTTTTGCCATTGATTTCCAAGTTCATTGCACTATGGTCTGATAATATACATGGGATAATTTCAGTTCCTTTGCATTTACTTAAGAAGGTTCTATGATCTAGTATGTGGTCTATTTTGGAGAACGTCGCATGTGCAGCTGAGAAGTATGTGTATTCTGATGTTGTGGGGTGGAACACTCTGTAGACATCTACTAAGTCCATTTGTTCCAAAGTTTGGTTCAGTTCTAATATTTCATTGTTGATTTTTTGTCTAGTCAATCTGTCCTTTTGTGTCAGTGGAGTATTGAGAGCCCCCAATACAATTGTATTAGTGCTTATTTGATTTTTCATGTCCATTAATATTTGTTTTCTATAGTTGGGTGCACTGGTATTTGTTGCATATATATTTATGATCATTATCTCTTCCTCTTGGATTGTTCCCTTTACAAGGATATAGTGACCTTCTTTATCTCTCTGAATCATTCTTGGCTTGAAATTCACTTTGTCTGCAAAAAGAATAGCTACCCCTGCTGTTTTCTGGGTTCCTGTCGCATGGAGTATTATTTTCCATCCTTTGACTTTCATTCTATGAATCTTTCTTTGAACTAAATGTGTTTCTTGTATACAGCATATTGTTGGATCTTGCTTCTTGATCCATTTTGCCAGTCTGTGCCTTTTGATTGGTGAATTGAGACCATTAACATGGATGATTAAAACTGATATGTATTGACTTATCCTTGTCATGTTATTTTCTTTTGTTGGCTCCCCCTCTTTTCATTTTTTTTCCCTCCCTCTCTTTAATTATTTTCCCTGCCTGGTAGATTCCTTCTGTTGGGGTTTCTGGAGTTGTAGTCCTTGTTATCCCTTTCTAGAATGCCCTTCAAAACATTTTGGAGTGCTGGTTTGGTGGGTATAAATTTTCTCAGATGTTCTTTGTCATGGAAGTATTTTATTTCTCCCTCAGTTTTGAAAGATAGTTTTACGGGGTACATCAATCTGGGTTGAAGGTTATTTTCCTTTAGAACTTGAAATACATCATTCCAAGCTCTTCTTGACTTGAGGGTTTGTGCTGAAAAGTCCGCTGTGATTCTGATGGGCTTTCCTTTATAGGTGTTTTGTTTCTTTTCTCTAACAGCTATTAAGATTCTACTCTTATGTTGAATTTCTGGAATCTTGACTATGATATGCTTGGCTGAAGATTTTTGTTTTTGATCGTGGCTAATTGGAGTTCTATAAGCCTCACTTATCTGAACATCAAATTCTTTTTCTCTACCAGGGAAATTTTCTGTTATAATGTCTGTGAACAGTGTTCTCATGTCATTTATGATATCTCCTGCTTTTTCATTGACTCCAATCAATCTTTTTTTTTTTTTTTTTTTTTTGTGGGTACCGGGGGTTGACCTCAGGACCTCGTGTGCCAGCAGGCGCCCGTGCCGCTGAGCAATATCACCGGCCCTTTTTTTCGTATGTGGGTTCCGGGAGTCGAACTCAGGACCTCACGCTTGCCAGGCAGGTGCTTATGCCGCTGAGCCATCTCACCAGTCCCTCAATCTTAAGTTATTCTTTGCATCATCTAGCAGCTGCTGGATTGATTTTTCGTTGTCCCTTGCTATTTTTAAGAGTTCTTTCTTTTCATGATCACTAATTGCAAGCCTGTCTTCTATATCTGAGATCCTGTCCTCACATTGGCTTAATCTGCTACAAATACTTTCAATGGAATTTTTGTTCTCCTGGATATCTGCTTGAATCTGCTTTATGGATTCCATTTCTTTCCTATGCCGAGCATTCATGGCTTCCATCATTTTCTTAAGCTCGTCTATTTTTTTGTCTGTGTCTGCTCTAGCGTCCTTAAGCATGTTCTTCATTGTGGACATTATCTCCACAGTTATCTGAGAAATTATTTCTGATTTAAATTTTTCCAGAGCCTCATTCAACTGCTTTGTTGTTACCACTTCAGAGATGTCAGGTGAGTGGCTTTGGGTTTGTCCCACCTCATTGCCCCCTGGGTTTGCCTTTGGTGAACTGGATGTGTGGGGTTGCATCTTTTTTAAGTGTCGTCTCATTTTCTTTTGTTTCTTTAGTTTAATTCCTGGGGTGATGTTTGTAAATTGCCTATGGTAGGTTGCTTTATTGCTAGTATTTCAAAGTCTTAGGAGATGACTACTTCTCTGAGGTATCTTCCAGGTGTAGCTTATTTTTGGGTTTTGAGCCTGCTGCAAGATGCTACCTCTTCAGTTTGTTGGAGATAAGAAGTTGCTGCCTGTTTGGCCCAGTCCTTGGTTCTTTGGTTCTGTGCCACAGTATTTTCTGTGATCCTTAGACAGTCTCAGTCTTGGAATACCAGGAAGAAAATCGCCAGTCAGTGTGTCCTTCTCGACTGGTGCTTCTCTGTACCCCGACGTCTCGTGTTCCTCTGCAGAGGTCCCCAGTAGAGCCATAGATGGAGTGGCGGCCACCCTGAGTTCTGAGCTGAGCTGCTGCCCCCCCCAATGGCGCCCAGCTGGTCACTCTGTTGCGCGGGACGGCTGGGTGTCAGCACTCACCACCAGTCAGTGTGTCCTTCATGGCCGCTGCTTCTCTGCACTGCCACTTCTCGCTTTCCTCTGTGGAGGACCCCAGGGGCGCCGGCAGGTGCAAGTACCGCGTGTCCGCAGATTTAAACCACTTCTGTCGTGTCAGGATTCCGGACACAGGGAAAAGGCGCCGGTGGCCACCTTCTTCTTTGTTGGGGTTTCTCTCTTCACTTTCTCTGTGGGCCCCGAACTGCACTTCAGATCTTTCCTGGGTCCATGGGAGCCACTTCCCTCTTGTCCTCTTCCAGTGACTATATTCCAGTGTCCCGACGGCGACTTTTGGAGAGGTTCACTGCCTGCTTCTTACAGATCCGCCATCTTTTTCCGGAAGTTCTAGAATTTGTTTTTTGTTTTGTTTTTGTTTTTGTTTTTTTTGATACAGGGTCTCACTCTGTAGTTGCTGACCTTGAACTCACTATGTAGCCCAGGGTGACCTCGAACACGCATGGTCCGCCTTCCTCATCCTCCCGAATGCTTGGATTACAGGACTGTGCCACCATGGCCGGAGTTCTAGGATTTGTTAAGTGAATAAAAGCAAGTTGCCAACAGGTCTACACTATGTTACCTTTCATGGTAGAAAATGGGGATACATAAGATTGTCTTTGTTTTTGCATAAAGAAACTGACTGATGCCCAATAAATGAATGAAGCGAGTCAGGCATGGTGGTGCATGCCTGCAATCTCAGTACTCAGGAGTCTGAGGCAATAGGATCGCCATGAGTTTAAGGCTAGCCTGGGCTACATAGTTCAAGGCCAACCTGAACTACATAGTGAGAACCTGTCTCAAAAAACCAAAAAGAAGAAGAATAAAGTGGTCTGGGGCACTACAGTGGATTGAGATGAGTGTGGGGAGGAGACCTCTTAAACTTTTCTTTGCTATGCTAAAGATTGAACCTAAGCAGGGCCTTGCACATGGTAGGCAAGTGATCTACCACTGAGGTATACCTTCAGTTTCAAAACACACTTATTTTTGCTTTTTTCCCCACTTTTAATTTTGGAGCCATGTGATTATTACCTGTTACAAATGAAGAACAGTGGGCTGAGGGTATAACTTCGTTAGAGTGCTTGCCTAGCATGTGCGAAGCCCTGTGTTTAATCCTCAAAACTGAAAAAAACCACCTACATTAGTGGAACAATTGTGAAAATTAAGTTCATAAACTTCATGCCTGTAATCCCAGCACTCTGGGAGCGTGAAGCAAGAGAAATGCAAATTTGAGTCCACTTTGGGCAATTTTAGCAGTTTAGTGACAACTTGTCTCAAAAAAGTAATAAAAAAGGGCTGTGGATATAGCTTAGTGTGAAGGCCCTGGGTTCAATATCCAGTACCACAACAAAACAAACAACCTCCCCAAACCACACAAAAACCAAAATTCAAAGTCATACAGGTAGGTAGTTGTTGAGCTAGACTAAGAAGCTTATCTACCAGCTGCAAAACAGTTGAGAAAGGGGCCGGTGAGATGGCTCAGCGATGTAAGCACCTGCCCGGCAAGCGCGAGGGCCCAAGTTCGACTCCCGGAAGCCACATACATAAAAAGGGCTGGTGATATCGCTCAGCGGCACGGGCACCTGCTGGCGCACAAGGTCCTGAGGTCGACCCCCGGTACCGACACACACACAAAAAAAAAACAGTTGAGAAAGCTCTCGGAAGCAGTTGAAAGACAATGAGTATAGCTCCTGAGTGCTGCAGTGCTGAGTGTTGTTTGACTGCGCCCCTTGCCTTTTCACTTCTCCCCTGTTCCCTTCTCCCCTCTGAAGCAGATGCTTTCCTCCTTTCTCAGCTATATATTTTCTTTTATTGTGTGCATGTATCCAGTGCGGGCGTTCAGTTTCCAGGGGAGTTGCGCAGATGGAAATCATTGAGTAAAATGACCAGACCTGGTTCATTCCAACTCTCAAGTTTTTTTTTTTCCCCATTCTTTTTTTGTTGCCACATGGGTACTTTGAAGACAAGGAGACTTGGGAACTGTATTGTGTTTTTCTCGTGTGTGTGTGTGTGTGTGTAGGGGGATTCCTGGGAATTGAGCCCATGGGCACTTTACCACTGAGCTACAGCCCTCAGCCCCATTTTTAATTTTTTGAGATAGACAGGATCTGTTAAGTCACTATGTAGCCTAGCCTGGCCCTTGTTTTTGATGACATTGGGAAATGAACCCAGAACCTTTGTACTGAGCTACATCCCCAGCCCTGTTTTTGAGACAGGTTCTTATTAAGTGTCTAAATTGCCCAGGCAGGGCTTGAATTTGTGATCCTTCTGCCTCAGCCTCTCAGAGTCCTGGGATTATAGGCATGCACCACCTTGCCCAGCTTGCCTCCAACTTTTGATCCTCCAGCTTCAGCCTCCAGAGTAGCTGGGATTGTAGGCTTGGGCCATTGTACCCAATGTGTGTTTTTTTTTTTTTTTTTTTAATAGCACAGTCACATTCATTATCGTAACTATTATGTCAGGTTGAATTTCTACCATCTTATATTTATTTTTGTTTCCTCTCTCTATTTGTTAAGCTAACCGAGTTTTTAAATAGTACTCCATCAGTAATTAAAGTTACATTAGGAATTGCGTTCATATTTATTTCAAATATAACTAAATTTGTATTTCTCTATCATATTGCCAATGTCAAATAGTAGCTGTTTTTATCCTATCCTTACAGAGTGAAACCTTTAGCATGCTTTCAAGCCTTTGCTTTCCTGATCCCCATTGCTTGATTCTTAGTTGCAATTGGTATTTTAGTTCTGATCTGTGTTTTATGATCTGCTTCCTGGATATTAAGAGTTCTTTCTTGTATATATTATAGTTATTAGCTATATCACTAGCTCTCTTAGCCTTAATGATCAGTTTTACAGATTTCCTGTCTACCATTATGTGTTTCCTTTACATTGAGATCTGTATTCCGATTTAATTTTTGTATTTATTTATTTATTTTTGGTTTTTTTTGCGACATGCTTTTGCTATGCAGTTCAGGCTGACCCTGAACTCACTATGTAGCCTAGGTTGGGCTCGAACTTGAGGTGATCCTCCTGCCTCAGCCTCCCAAGTGCTGGGATTACAGGTGTGTGCCACCACACCTGTTTTAGGATCTTTTCTTGTTGTTAAACTTTTTTTTTCTCCCAGTGCAGGGGATTGAACCCAGGGCCTTACACACTTTGCTCTACCACTGAGCTATACCCTTTTTTATTTTTATTTTTTAACATAATTTTTTGTTTTTGGAGACAGGGTCTTGATATGCAGTTCAAGCTGGACTCAAACTCTTGGCAATCCTCCTGCCTCAGTCTCCCAAGTGCTGGGATTACAGGAATGTGCCACCATGCCCGCCAGCACACTTGTTAATTTTTTTTTTTTGGCTTTTTGAGACAGGGTCTCACTATGGAGTTCAGTCTGGTCTTGAACTCACTATGTAGCCCAGACTGGCCTTGAACTCTAGGTGATCCTCCTTTCTCAGGCTCCTGAGTGCTGGGATTACAGGCGTGTGCCACCACACCTGGCACCATTGTTAATTTTGATGCTCTATGCACCTGTCTAATCTGAAGCCTCAAGTTATCTTCAATTTGAGTAACTTTCATTGTTTATTTTTGAGAGAAGGTCTTGCTGTGTACTTCAGGCTGGCCTTAAACTCACTGTATGGCCACAAACTTGTGGCAGTCCTCCTGCCTCAGCCTCCCAAGTGCTGGGATTATGGGCATATTCTACCATGCCTGGCACATTTTTATTTAATGATATTGGAGCCTTTTTTCTCCAAGACTATGCTGTACACATTCAGAAAAACTTATCTAGTAACAGACTTTAGAAATGAGAATAGCCTTAAGTTTTGGGAACTTTTCTTTCTCACATAGTTCCTTTGAAGTATCTCTTGAATTTCCTTAAGGATTTGCAATAGTGTTTTTAAGTGCTGTTTGCTGTATCCCAGGGACATCGCAGCAAATTTTTAGAAAAGGTGAATTTGGGAGTGCATAATGCCTACATTTATTTTATAGGAGTATTTCTATTGATAAATTGTAAGTTTAATTTTATGAGTTTTATCATATTAATGTGTACTGAACAGGAAAATAAAATATCAATAAAATACTAAATGTTTAATATGTACTGAGTGTTTAGAATAAACATCAACATTTTCAACATTAACTGTTTACCTGCCAACTTCTGAAAAATAATAGCAGAAATACCTACGTTAACTACAATGAAAATACAAACAAAACTCTGCCACAGAAATAATTTTTGCTTCAGTTATCACACCTAAGGCAGTCTTCCCACATGACAACAGCATGTTCCATACACAAGTCTCGCTTACACTGACAGCACATGTGCTTAGCTTTCCTTTCCTGTTTGGCAGGCCATACTTGTCACCTCTCGTCTTTCTCTTTTGTCAGGAGCTTCCTATTCAATGTCCACTTAACAGGAAATGAAATATCAATAAAATAAAATATCAAATGTGTAATGAATGTTTAGTGTTTACAGTAAACATCAACATTTTCAACATCAACTGTTTACCTGCTTACAAGATCTAAAAAATAACAGAAATAAATTGTTATGTGAACTACAATGAAAATACAAATAGGTAAAACTCTACCACAAAAATAATCTTTATCTTAACCATCACACCTAAGGCAGTTTTCACACATGAGAACAGCATGTTCCTTACACAAGTATCACACCGATAGCATATGTGTTTTGTTTTCCTGTCTTCTTTGGTAGGACATACTTGACATCTTGCTGGTCTTTCTATTTTCTTAGGTTCTTCTGATGTTTCACCTCTCTGTTCACCAGTCTGCTCAGAATTCTTTTGAGGAATTCTTTGGGCAGATGCATACTGTTCTTCCTCTGTTGTAATTGATCATTTATCAATTCCAGTCCCAATCCTCTAAGAAAATTTCTCTGTGATATTTCATGCTTGTTATTTTCTTTGTAAACTATGAAACTTTATGCCTGACATGTTTAAGATTGAGTAAAACACAAGCATTGGCCAACACTTTCTGTTTTGAGTGAAATCATAGATGCTGCGTAACTCAACAACGTCTACTCTGCCTTTTGTTTTGTTGTAAAATGTGACCATGTCTGGCTTCATTTCTGTTGAGGAATCACTATCAATCTTTTTTTGTTTGTTGGTTTGTTTTGAGACAAAGGGTTTCGCTATGTAGCCTTCAACTCACTACGTAGCACCTGCTGACATTGAACTCACAGGATCCTCCTGCTGTAGCCTCCTCAAGTGCTGGGATTACAGGTGTGCACCACCACGCCTGGCTTCATTATCAATCATACCATCACGGTGTAGTGGTGACAGTATCAATACTACTTTGTTTTTCTTTGCCATATAGGAGGCCAATGTTACGTCTTTCTGAAAACCAAAGATTTAAAAAAAAATTTTTTTCCTGGCAGGCATGGTAGCACATGCCTGTAATCCTAACACTTGGGAGGCTGAGGTAGTAGGATTGCTGCGAGTTTGAGGCCAGCCTGGGCTACATAGTGAGTCCAGGGCAGCCTGAACTACATAGCGAGAGCCTGTCTCAAAAAAAATTTTCTCCCTTTTATTGTATGTTTTAGGTATACATAATGATCACATTCATCATAGGGAATTTGTACCTCTATATGATATATCTTGCTGCTGCTTTTTTTCCCATTCCCCTCCCCTCCCTTCACCCTCTCTTCCTCTCCTTATTTACAAAAGCTTTTTAAAAATTAAGTTTACGAAAAAGGTGCCGGTGATATCGCTCAGCGGCACGGGCGCCAGGTGGCGCGCGAGGTCCTGAGGTCGACCCCCGGTACCCACAAAAAAAATAAAAATAAAAATAAAAATTAAGTTTATTGGTACATTTTAAGTATACATAATGATCACATTCATTATAGGGAATTTGTACATGATATAACTTGATTCTTTTTTTTCCCATCCCCCTACCCTCCCTTCAACCCCTCTTCTCCATATTTACAAAAGCTTTGTTTTCATTTTTTCCTTTTCTCATCCTTTAAAAATTAAAAACGTGTATTTATTTTCTTTAAGTTTATTGGTACATTTTAGGTTTACATAATGATCACATTCATTTTAGGGAATTTGTACCTGTACATGATACAACTTGATTCTTTTTTCCCCCATTCCTTACCCTCTCTTCAACCCCTTTTCCCCTCCTTATTTACAAAAGCTTTGTTTTCATTTTCTTCCGTCTACTTTTTCTTGTCCCTTCCTTCCTCCCCACCCCGCTGCTTTGTTCCCCTTCTCATTTGAATATTTTCTTCCCATTCCCCAGTATCTGTTGTACATTTTGGTCCTTATTAATACTTTCGGTTTCTCGCACCAGGGAAACAATGCGGGTTTTAAACATGTGTGTCTGATTTAGTTCTCTTAAGAGTATGGTGTCAAGGTGCATCCATTTAGCTAGGTATGTCTCAAGCTTATCTTTTTTTTTTTTTCCAATAAGATTTTACTGGTACATTTTAGGTATATATAATGATCGCATTCATCATAGAGAATTTGTACCTGTACATGATTTAACTTGCTTCTTTTTCCCATTCTACTACCCTCCCTTCAGCCCCTCCCCAATTTACAAAACCTTTGTTTCCATTTTTTCCTTCTTTTGTCATTTTTTTTTCATTTTTCTCTTCTTTCCTTTCCCCCTCCTCCCTCCCTTGTTCCCCTCCCCAGTTGAACATTTTCTTCCTTATTTACACTTTCGGTTTCTTACACCAGAGAAATAATGTGGTATTTATACATGTGTGTCTGATTTATGTCACTTAAGAGTATGTTCTCTAGGTACATCCATTTACCTAGAAATGTCTCAAGCTTATCTTTATGGCACAGTAGTACTTCACTGTACAAAATAACCACGTGTTCTTTATCCATTCACCGGTTGATGGGCATTTGGCTGTTTCCAAGATATTGCTGTTACAAACTGTGCCGCTATAAACATGGGTGTGCATATATTGCTGTGGTATGATGCTTTTAATTCTTTCAGGAAGATACCAAGAAGGGGAACAGCTGGATCAAATGGAACCTCTAGTCCTAGTTTTTTGAGGAATCTCCACACTGATTGCCAGAGTTGGTTGCACCAGTCTATATTCACTAACAGTGGGAGAGGGTTCTTTATTCCCCACAGTCCTTCCAGCATTTGTTATTGGTTGATTTCTTGATAATAGCCATTCTGCCTGGAGTGAGATGGAATCTGCGTGTTGTTTTAATTTGTAGTTCTTGAATGACCAATGGTATTGAACATTTTTTCATATATTTGTTCGCTGTTTCTACTTCCTCATTTGGTAAATGGATAAGTGGATTGGGTCTTTAAATTTAGGGAGTCTGATTTTTTTGAGTTCTTTATATATTCTAGATATTAATCCTTTGTCTGAAGAATAGTTGGTAAAATTTTATGCCCATTATGTGGGTTGTCTTTTCACTCTGTTGGTGGTTTCTCTTGCTGTGCTAAAGCTTTTTAATAAGATGAGATCTCAGTTGTTGATTCTTTGTGATAGTTCCTGTGCAATTGGGGTGTTGTTCATAAAGTCTTTGACTATACCAATGTCTTCAAGAGTTCTACATGTTTTATCTTCCAGCAAATTTAGTGTTTCTGTTTTAATATTTAGATCTTTTTTTTTTTTTAATGTGGGTACCTGGAGTAGGCCTCAGGACCTCGCGCTTGCCAGCAAGCAGTTGTGCTGCTGAGCGATATCACCGGCCCTTTTTCTCCTTTATGTGGGTACTGGGAGTCAAACTCAGGAGCTCATGTTTGCCGAGCAGGTGCTTATGCCGCTGAGCTATCTCACCGGCCCATAATATTTAGGTCTTTGATCCATTTCAATTTTAGTTTAGTCATTGTATTGTCTCCCTAGTGTGAAAATGCAATTTCACTGTGACTATTCCATTCCTTAGTCTTCTATTTTTACCTAGCTTTTACATGGCTTAATCTTATACTGAGTAATATTTTTCTCCAAAAGATATTTGTACATTCTCTAATGCTTGAGTTTGTTAATACATGAGAATGTTTACTTGTTGTCTTTAAAAAAATAAATAAATAAAAGAATTTTAGTTTAGTGTAGGGTGAAAGAGATGGGTCTGGTTTTAACGTTTGTCATGTGAAAAGCCAGTTTTTCCAGCACCATTTATTAAAGAGATTGTCTTTTTTCCAGTGAACATGTTTGGCTACTTTGTCAAAGATAAGGTGGCTGAATGTGTTTGAGTTGTTTCTGCATTTTCTAGTCTGTACCATTGATCCTTGGGTCTATTTTTTTTTGCCAGTACTATGCTGTTTTTATCACAGTAGCTTTGTAATATAATTGCAGGTCAGTGATTGTGATGCCCCCGACCTTGCCTTTGTTGTCCAGAATTGCTTTTGCTATTTTGGGTCTTTTCTGGTTCCAAATGAATTTTAGGATTGTTTTGTCTAATTCTGTGAGATATGCTATATGGAATTTTGATGGGATTGTATTAAATCTGTATAACAATTGTGGAAGTAGGGCCATTTTCACTATATGGGTTCTGCCTATCCAAGAACAGGGGATGTCTTTCCATTTTGTGATAATCTTCAATCTCTTTTTTCAGAGTACTTTAGTTTTCAGTGTAAACGTCTTTTACTTCATTACATTGATTCCTAAGTATTTCACTTTTTTAGATGCTATTGTGAAAGATGTTTCTCTAATTTCTCTCAGTGAGTGTGTTATTTCTGTACAGGAAAGCTATTGTGACAGAAGTTTTAGGGTTAACAGCCTGACACTATGTTAAGATGGGCTGTGAAGGCTCAGCCCATCTCAGGGTTAAACTGTCAGACTCAGTCAGCCATAAAACACTCTGTCATTTTTATAACTCAGAGATACCAGCTTAGCTGCACTACCCAGCCTGCAAATGTATCTTGCTTCAAGGACTTTCTTCCTGGGACAGACTAGCTGGCCCAGCCAAGGACACGCTTGATTTTATTCACTTCTCAGTTTCTTCCCTAAACTTTCCCACATTATGGTAAACAACCCCTCCCTAAGAAACTTGCCCAGAACAAAACTGCCTAACAACAAATGACTAAATGTATGTAACCAATTATAAAATAACTTGTTATCAGCTCTTGTTCTGTCCGCTTAGAAACACATGTAAGTCTTTGTTTTGCTCTAAGCCAGGGCTGGTGATTTGGACTTAGTTCCCACTAGCCCGCTGGTGTCAAAATAAAGTTGCCTTCCAATCTCCTCAGTGCAGAGGGTCTTCCATCTGGTTTGGTATCAGATTTCTGCAACACTATTGATTTTTGAGTGTTGGCTTTATATCCAGCTACGCTACTGAATTTGGTTATTAAATCTAGAAGATTTTTGGTGGAGTTTTTGGGGTCTTCTATGTAGAGTGTCATGTCATCTACAAATAATGATAATTTAACTTCTTCCTTTCCTATCCTTATTCTTTTAATTTCTTTCTCTTGTCTAATTGCTTTGGCTAGTATTTCCAGAACTATATTGAATAAGAGTGGTGATAGTGCATATCTTTGTCTTGTTCCTGATTTTATAGTGAAAGCTTTCAGTTTGTCCATTTAGTATGATGTTAGCTGTTGGTTTTCCATAGATGGCATTTATCAGATGTAGATTAAGACCATGTATTCCAGTTATCTGTAGGTTTTTTTTTTTTATCATGAATGAGTGTTGGACTTTGTCAAATGCTTTTTCTGCATCTGTTGAGCTGATCATGTGATTTTTGTTTTTGGCTCTGTTGATATGGTGTATTACATTTATTTACTAATGCTGAACCATCCTTGCATCCCTGGGATAAATCCTACTTGGTCATGGTGTATAATCTTCTTGATGATTTGGTGCATTCTTTTTGCCAGTATCTTATTGAGGATTTTTGCATCTATATTCCTTAGGGAGATTGGCCTGTAGTTCTCTTTTTGGTTAGATCCTTCTCTGGTATTTATATCAAGGTAACGTTTGCCTCCAGCAATGAGTTTGGAATTATTGCTTCCCTTTCAGTTTCATTAAAGACTTTGAGAAATAGCGGCTTTAGGTCTTTTCTAAATTTCTTGAAGAATTCAGCAATGAACCCGTCAGGGCCCGGGCTTTTCTTTCATGGTAGGTTTTTAATTACATCTTCAATTTCATTGACTGATACTGGCTTATTTAGAATTTTTATGTCTTCTTGATTCAGCTTTGGTAATTCATATGTATCTAGAAATCTGCCCATTTCTTCTGTGTTTTCTGTCCTATCAGAATATAGGTTCTCGAAGCAGGTATTGATGATCTGGATTTCTGCAGAATCTGTTGCGATTTCACCATTTTCCTTCCTAATTGCATGGATTTGAGTATTTTCTTTCCTTTTTTTGATAAGGTTGGCTATGGGCTTATCAATTATATTTTATCTTTTAAAGAACCAACTCTGATTCATTGATTCTCTGTGCTATTTTCTTTTTTTTTTTTTTTTTTTTTGTGGGTACCGGGGGGTCGACCTCAGGACCTCGCACGCCAGCAGGCACCCGTGCCGCTGAGCGATATCACCGGCCCCTTTTTCGTATGTGGGTTCCGGGAGTCGAACTCGGGCCCTCGCGCTTGCCAGGCAGGTGCTTAAGCCGCTGAGCCATCTCACCGGCCCCTCTGTGCTATTTTCTTAGTCTCCACTGCATTAATTTCTACTCTGATCTTTATAATTTCCTCCCTTGTATGATGTTTGGGCTTGACTTACTCTTCTTTCTTAGAAGCTTGAGGTTCAACATTAGGTTGTTTATTTGAGCTCGCTCTGTTTTTCTGATATGGGAATTCACTGCCATATATTTCCCTCCTAGGACTGCTTTCATTGGATCCCGTAAGTTTTGGTGTGTTGTACTGGCATTATTGTTTAATTCTAGAAACTGTCTAATTTCTTCTTTAATTTCATGTGTCACCCATTGGCTGTTTAGGAGGTCGTTATTTAATTTCTATGTATTCACTCAGCTATGGTGATTTTATCCTTAGGGGAGAAAATTTAAAAGGGGTCAGTGGGAAAAAAGTGGAAAAACAGAAGAAAAGGAAGAGATTAGAAGCAAAGCTGGAGGACAAAGTAAGTTTATGTGAACTTTGGGAAAATGGTGAAGAAGACAGGAAGGAAAGAGAGAATGAAGAAATACAAGAACAGTACAGAACAACCACAAAAAAACTAGAAACAATATTCACTCAAAAATAAGAATAATCAAGAAAAAAAGAAAACAAAAAAAAATCAAGAAAACAGAAATAAAAGGAGGAAAGAATAAAAAATATGATTCTCCTGCCTCAGCCTCCAGAATGCTGGGGTTACAGGCGTGCACCACCTTGCCTGGCCCTAAGAGCTTTTAATATTCTGTTCTTTTGTTGAATTTCTGGAATCATGACTATTATATGCCTTGGTGTAGATGTTTTTTGATCGTGGCTCATTGGAGGTCTGTATGCCTCACTTAGCTGTATGTCAAATTCTTTTTCCATGCTTGGGAAGTTTTTTGCCATTACTTCTGTGTGAATAGGCTTTTATGTTGTTTGGGCTATGTCCTGCTTTTTCATTGACTCTGATCAATCATATGTTATTCTTTCCATTATTGTCGCTATCTCTGTAGTTATCTGAGAAATTATTTCTAATTTGATTTTTTTCTAGTGCTTTATTCATCTGCTTTGTTACTTCTGCTGTTACAACTTCAGAGAGTCCAGGTGGGTGGCTTTTGAATTTTTCCAACTCATTGTCCCATTTGCCTTTGGAGAGCTGGAAGTGTGGGGATACATCTTGCTTAAGTGTCTTCTCTCTTTTTTTTTTTTTTTTTTTTTGAGGCAGGGTCTCACTATGTAGCCCAAGCTGGCCTCAAACTCACTATGTAGCCCAGGCCGGATTTGAACTCACAGCAATCCTCTTGCCTCAGTCTCCCATGTGCTGGGATTACAGACATGTGCCACCATGCCTGGCTTCTTCTCATTTTTAATTTTTAAAAAATTTTTTAGTTTAATTCCTGGATTGTTGTTTTTTGAATTTCTTATGGCAGGTTTCTTTATTGTTTGTATTGAGATCCCTTAGGAAATGACTACTTCTCAGAGATGCCTTCCAGGTGTAGTTGGCTTTTGGGTTTTGAGTCTATTGTAAGATCCTACTTCTAGGGGCTGAGGATGTAGCTCAGCGGCATAGTGCCTGCCTGGCAAGCTCAAGGTCATGAGTTTGATTCCTGGTACAAAAAAATAAATAAATAAATAAAAATCCTGCCAGTTCAGTATATTGGGGATGAGAAGTTGCTACCTATTTGGCCTACCACCTGGTTCTTTGGCACTGGCCTATAGTGTTGTTTATGACCATAAGCAATCTCAGTCTTGGCATACTAGTAAGAACAACTGATTAAAACAATTATGATACCTTGGCTGTAGTATAATTAGCAATAATAATAGCATCAAACAGCCTAGAAAATGACAAACTATGGTAACTATTAATTTGACCCCTTTAACTGTATGAAATAGATTTGTAGTTATATAGCAAAATCTAAAATGAACCAGAAAATTGTATATAGTAAATATGCCCTCGCTATGGTGATTTTATCCTTAGGGGAGAAAATTTAAAAGGGGTCAGTGGGAAAAAAGTGGAAAAATGGAAGAAAAGGAAGAGATTAGAAGCAAAGCTGGAGGACAAAGTAAGTTTATGTGAACTTTGGGAAAATGGTGAAGAAGACAGGAAGGAAAGAGAGAATGAAGAAATACAAGAACAGTACAGAACAACCACAAAAAAACTAGAAACAATATTCACTCAAAAATAAGAATAATCAAGAAAAAAAGAAAACAAAAAAAATCAAGAAAACAGAAAAAAAGGAGGAAAGAATAAAAAATGTCCCCTTCAGGGCATGTCTCTGCTGTCACTGGTAGACAGGTGAGTGGGCATACATAGCCCAGATCCATGTTGATTAATCTCAGCAAGCCTGCACCTTTATTTCCACTGAAGTTCTCATTGGTTTCTGGTTGTGATACTGAGACCTGATTTTTTCAGCCTGTGCACTTCCTGCCAGCTTGACCTTGGCTCTTTGACTTCACCATAACACTGTGAACCTCTAGATGGAGCCAGCCCACAGCTGCTCTGAGTCCTGAGTTCAGTTGACCTCTCTCCAAGACGGCTACCGGCCAATCACCCTGTCTTGGGGGATCATTTGAACCCGAATAACTTATCAGCCACTGCAGTCTGCTACGTCCACTGCTACGTTCCACTGGTGCGTTTCTCCGTGGAGGCCTCTGGGGTTGCCAGTAGTCACTGTGTGTCTGCAGGGGCAACCCACCCCTGCCGCGCAGTGAGTCAGAAGTAAGGGAGAAAGCGCTGCTTGTCGCCTCCTTTTTCTGCATTGAAGCCTCTCTCTTTACTCTCCTTGTGGGCTTCAGTTCTCACTTCAGATCCTTCTTGGGTCCCAGGGATCCACTCCCCTCCTCTTCCTCACGTTGCTATATTCCAGCATACGGACATCAAATCTCAGTGGGGCTATTTCTCTGCTGTTCACCACTTCGCCATCTTCCTGGAAGTCCAATTAAGTCTACTTTAAAACACGTATTAAAAGAAGCTTTTTAAATATAGTTAATAAGCTAGGCTGGTCGTGGTGGCACACACCTGCAATCCCAGCACTTGGGAGGCAGAGGAAAGAGGATTGCTGCAAGTTCAAGGCCAACCTGAGTTATTACATAGTGAATTCAAGACCAGCCTGAAATCCAAAGATCTTACTATACATTTCTCTATTGTTAACTTGCAACATTTTTTCAGGGATCTCAGCTTTGTTGTTTGACTAGTTCCTGTGCTGGTTAACTGGTGTTTGTTTAGCAAATGTAACATCAGTGGGTAACTAGTGAACCGGTTATTCAATGTGACATTTGGTTTACTTTTTGAAATAGGTGCAACAACTCTGTTCACAAAGTCTTATGGTTTATTACTGCAGGAAGAAAGACCTGGTGGCTGAGTTCCAGGATAAATTTCTAAATTCAAGGTGTAAAATGTCTTCGCATCTACCAGGGCATAAATTTTTATACCATGTTTAGAAGGTTTACTTAGCATATATTGCTAAAAGCTTCAACAACCACAAAATGATGGAAATTGTTCGTCAATTGTCATATGTCTGGATGGCATATAAATTGCTTTATGGTTTGAAACTGTTATGGGTTCAAACTCCTAATAGAAAGCCAGGCAGCCAATCTAGAAGTTTGATGAGCCTTTATTGAGCCAGCGACTGATCTGCAAGTCCACGCAGGGAGATCACAGATCAGCCCCGGGTCTGTTTAACACACAGAATTTAAAGCAAAAACCATATCCTGATTGGAACAGAAATCAGCTATTCTCGGAACAGCGAATAATGGTTACGGTGCATTGGCTTTTGCGTAAGGAACTTACAAAGGTACCTAGCTATTACAAAAGAATAGAACAGCAAGTTTTTTGTCCACTTTTGGTATGCAGTTTAGATACACTTCCTCAATGGTATTTTTCTATTGTCTAGTAACTATGTAGCCGATAACTATGCAGCTAGTAACTATGTAGCTATGGGAGCCATCACATTCCCCACTGGTTTTATCAGGGAATCAAATCATTGTTTCCTCATTTTCTGTCTCATCTGATAAAGGATTGTAGTGACCCCTGAGAATCAACAATTTTACAGTTTGGATGCGTTTTTGTATATAACTCATACGACAATTGATAACACATGGTCCTATTGTTACACCTAGTAACAGTATCATCAGTGGGCCGGCAATGGCTGACAGCAAGGTGGTTAACCAAGGTGACATGGTAAATAGTCCCTCATACCAGCTTCGATCTTGTTTTTTTTTTGTTCCTCCCTGTCTTGTAGTCTCTTTCTGAGTTGACTCAGACTCTCTCTAATCACTCTAGAGTGATTTGTATAAAAATAGCATGTTTCTCCTAAAGCAAGACACAAACCTCCTTGCTTTAGGAATAGCAAATCTAAACCTCTCCTATTTTGTAACACCATTGCAGCTAAAGATCCTAAAGATTGTTCCAGCTTATTAACTGATTTTTCTAGAGTTGCTAAGTCTTGATCTATCTGTTGGCTTAGTTCTTTGTAACTCTCGTTTGCTAATTGTAACTCTTGTTTGCTAATATAAGGGCGGATGTTCCCGAAGCAGTGGAACCTGCCAGGCCGATGCCTAAGAGGGCTGGGATGAGGACAGGGCTTGCCCTCTTTGCCCTGATTGAATTAGCAAATTCTACGTGCAATCTTCCTCCCTCTCCAGAAAAATAGTACACTTGAGGAAAATGTGGCTCAGAAAACATAACTCGGGTGGGCCTGACAGAGCATGATGATAAAACATACAAGGTGTTATTCCATCAGTACAAGCAAACCAAGCTCCAGAAGGAGCTTCGAGGTGTAGGCTAGGAGAATAGGTTTTACTTTTAATCTCGATCACATTAACACAGACATCAGCATAAGGAGAAGCCTGTAGGTTGTAGGACTCGGTTTTTACACTAGTACCTTGTCCTTGTAGGTTTCTCAGAGTTAAGATAGGCTTATGTCCCCACCAGCAGGATGAGTTTTTTGTGACTTGAGAATTATTTCTGATTTGAGTGATATCAGTACCAACAGATGAGTTGGCTCCTATTCCCACATAGTAAGGGGGTGAGGGGGCAAGGCATAGCCAACAATCCCTCGTCATGTTGGGATTTGTTCTATTTAGATAACTGTACATAAAATCCAGTGGCTTTAGTAGGGGTGAGGCGATCTCAACAGATGAAGATGGGGGGGTGTTTTGGGAGGATGAGGGTCCTTTTGTAAACTTAGATGGGCTGTGGTGAGCCTGGGAGGCGTTGCGAGACGGCCTATAGTTTCAAGAATAGGTCCTATGGGACGCTCTGGTGGTGGTCGTACCCCGCCCAATTTATTTTGAATAGTGAGCTGAACTCCAGGATCATAACCCGTTACATATAATCTTATTCCCCATGTTTTTCCTCCTTGCTACGTCATGTGGGTAGTCTTGAGTGGTCGGATGATCAGAGGGTTACACCTTCCAATTTGACAATTAACTTGTTTTGGTCTAATTATTTTTAGGAAATTATCAGTTTGTTTCCATGGGGCCACTGATTCACAGCCCCAAGAGCAGCAATAGAAATCATGATGATTGCCGCAGTTGGTGTCTCGTGTATCTGTAGGGCATGCATACAATTGGATGTCTCTAAGACCTCGTTCTCTATTGACAGATCTGCACCCATATGTTTGGTAGATAGTGACAGCCAAATAGGCTCGATTGCCCCAGTTGTGGCCGAGGAGGTTGCAAAGATCAAACCTCAGTTCAGGGTCTCCCATGCTCTCATTGGTCGCCAGCCAACGTCCATCTAGGGAGACGGATGCCCACCAGGTGCGGGTAAATGGGACATGACGGCGAGCTGCAATGTAGGTGTTGAAACAGAGAATGAGAGTCAAGCGGGAGATAAGGGCTCGTGTCGGATTTTGACCTTTAAAGGGTCGTCGGTCCGCTGGAGAGTCCATGTTGTCTCAGGGTTGTCTTCTGCTGGTTTGAAGTGGGAATGATGAATCCAGTGACTTTTCCCGGCTCCCTTTACTGCCTAAAAAATGTGCCTAAGATCTTGGATCTTCTGGCTGCTATGTGGCTTCCCTTAAAGGTGACAATCATTCATTGTAAGGGACACCAAAAAGATGACTCCCCAGTGTCCCAAGGAAATGCCTTGGCAGACGAGGCTGCAAGACAAGCTGCCCTAAAACCAGTGGGGTCTTTTGAGATACTCCCTATACTTCCTCCTCCAAATGGGAGTGCTTAGTACTGCCGTATATGGTCCGTCCCAGCGGGCTCCCAGGGAAGAAGAGTCTGTCTTTTTTATCCACAATTGAGACCCTGGTGCAGCTGCAGGAGGATCGTCCAATCTCTCAGGAACCGCTTTTTGCTGTCGGAATAGACAGTGGGTAGTCTGGAGGAGAGGCTGGAGTACCTGTAGAGACTTAATAAGTTCCCTGTTAGTCAGGGAGGCCAGTTGAGCATCATGTATTCTGGGGACCAGTGGAGGAGGTCGCCCATACATAGCTTCAAAGGGGGTGATACCCACCAAGTAAGGGGTACAACTGACGTGGAGTAGGGCAAAAGGAAGGAGACTCACCGAATTTTCGCCAGTCTCAAGAGCCATCTTGGATATTGTTTCCTTTAATGTTCGACTTATCCTTTCTACTTGACCAGAACTTTGGGGACGGTAGGCACAGTGGAGTTTCCAATTAATTTCTAGAGCTTTGGCTAAAGTTTGAGTAACTTGGGCTATGAAAGCTGGGACATTGTTGGACAGCATAGATGTGGGCAAACCGAATCGAGGCACTATCTCAGCAAGGAGTTTTTTGGTAACTATGTTTGCATTTTCAACTCGGGTAGCAAAAGCTTCAGTCCGTCCAGTAAAAGTGTCTTTGAACACTAGGAGATATTTATATCCTCCTCTTGTTAGGCCCATGTCAGTAAAATCAACTTCCCAATGATCCCCAGGGAACACTCCCTTTTTTTTTTTGTGGGTACTGGGGGGTCGACCTCAGCACCTCGCGCGCCAACAGGCACCCGTGCCGCTGAGCGATATCACCGGCCCCTTTTTCGTATGTGGGATCCGGGAGTCGAACTCGGGCCCTCGCGCTTGCAAGGCAGGCACTTACGCCACTGAGCCATCTCACCGGCCCGAACACTCCCTTTTGACGAGTCCGTTCTTCTAGTGGAAGTCTTTTTGGGTTTACCTTAATGCATTGAGGACACTTTTGACTAACTTATTTTGTCATCTGAGTTAAGTTTGGAATGAAAAAGTGGTCACGGAATAGCTCTGCCAGTTTGCTACCACCCAGATGAGTGGCACGGTGGGTTTCTTGTACAAGTTGCTGTCCCAAAACCTCAGGAATGAGAATGCGTCCATCAGGGAGCTTGTGCCAACCTTCAAGGGTGGGAACAGTCCGTAATATATATGCCAATTTTAAATCTGAGTCCATGTACTTAGGTTGAGTCAGAATCGGAGGAGGAAGTATAGGGAGTATCTCAAAAGACCCCACTGGTTTTAGGGCAGCTTGTCTTGCAGCCTCGTCTGCCAAGGCATTTCCTTGGGACACTGGGGAGTCATCTTTTTGGTGTCCCTTACAATGAATGATTGCCACCTTTAAGGGAAGCCACATAGCAGCCAGAAGATCCAAGATCTTAGGCACATTTTTTATTTTATGTCCCCCCGTGGTGAGAAGCCCCCGTTCTTGATAAATAGCCCCATGGACATTTATTGTAGCAAAAGCGTAGTGGCTGTCTGTATATATGTTTACCTTTTTGTCCTTAGCCCATTTGAGGGCTTGAGTGAGTGAGGGCTATTAGTTCTGCTCTCTGAGCTGACGTTTCTTGTCCCAAAGCCTCGGCCCATATTACCTCCGTTTCCGTGGTTACAGCAGCCCCAGCTACTCTGATTCTCTCACATAGATAGCTGCTCCCGTCAGTGAAAAGGGTGGCTTCTGGGTCAGCGGTCGGGACATCGGTCAAGTCTGGTCACAGGCAGGAAGTCATTTCTAGGACATCTTGGCAGTCATGTAAGGGCTGTTCAGGGTCATCATCTGGTAACAGGGTGGCTGGATTTAAGGCTGAAGTTGTTAAGAACTCAATGCGGTCTGGGTCCAATAAGAGCGCCTGGTATTGGACAATTCTGGTGTTGGAAAGTTATCGGTCGGGGGGAATTTTTAAGAGAGCTTCTACTGCATGGGGGGCAATAACTTGAAGCCGTTGTCCAAAAGTCAATTTTGTGGCTTCTTTGACCAATAGTGCAATAGCAGCTATGGCTCTTAGACATGTTGGCCATCCAGCAGCCACAGGGTCTAGCCGCTTGGAGAGGTAGGCCACAGGTCACTTCCAAGGGCCCAGATATTGAGTCATTACACCCTTCGCAATCCCTCGGGTCTCATCCACATGTAGCTGAAAAGGCTTGGTCAGGTCAGGTAAAGCTAAGGCGGGGGCTGAGGACAGCACCTCTTTTAGCTTTTGAAAGGCTTGTTTTTCTAATTTAGTTCAATTTAGTCCCTCAGTCTGATTTCCTCTTGTGGAGGCATAAAGGGGTTGGGCCAGCTCAGCAAATCCAAGGATCCACAGCTGGCAATAACTAAGTGCCCCAAGGAATTTTCTTACTTGGCGCTTAGTCATGGGAGTGGGAATCCTTAGAATGGCACGGGAGTGGCTGCTTTGGAAGAAGAGTCAGGAGAGGGTTGAGTGAAAGTGTGGCCACTTCGGGTGTGAGGTGGGCTCACAACTGAGGGGGGATTGGGGTCTGAGGTGGAGTTGGGCTCAGTGGGTGGTGGGCGATAGGGAGGGGGTCAAGGGTAGAGTATCGGGGAGGAATCAGGCGGTGAAGACTAAACGGGAGGGTTTTGATGAGTTGGTCGCCTCTTTTGCCCTGAGGGCGTGGCGACCAGCTACAACCTGGGTTGAGGATTGACTTGATGATCGGCATATCTTGACCTATTTAGGTGGGTCAGAAACCAAATCAATCCAGGTCTGAATATAGGGAATTTGATCTGGGTGGCCAGGTGACCCAAAAATTACTTGACGGACCTGTTGGAGCAAAGACAGGTTAAAAGAGCCTTCTGGAGGCCAGTGGACACCTTGGAAAGATGGCCATTCGAGTTCACAGTAGGCTCGGAGCTTGCCAGGGTGGACAACCTCCCCATAGTCAGCAGCTCGTCTCCTGAAGTCCTGAAAATGGGTAAGTATACATTGCAGGGGTGACAATGAGGCAGAAGCAGACTGACCCATTACAGTGAACAAAGCGACAGACAAAACAAACAGGAAACCAGACTGACAAAACCTGATGCCACTTAACCACCATCATGGGTAAGTGCTGAGTCTTGGGGATAACATTGCATCCAACTTCTCCAAAGACTCCCGAGGGGCGCCCCACTGAACAAAAGCAGTCTTACTGGTAAGAATCCTGATGGCTCAATTTCAGTGGGTGTCTGGATTAAATTTAGTTTCGTTTTGAAACAGTAAGCTCCTCGGGGGCAAGGAACGTCTTCTCGGAGGGTCCCCCTGAGGAAGTAGAACTTACTGTTTCAACACGATCTGGCCTCTATTGTTCCCATAAATTGGGATCCCAGATGAGCCCCCAAATGTTATGGGTTCAAACTCCTAATAGAAAGTCAGGCAGCCCATCTAGAAGTTTGATGAGCCTTTATTGAGCCAGCGACTGATCTGCAAGTCCATGCAGGGAGATCACAGATCAGCCCCGGGTCTGTTTAACACACAGAATTTAAAGCAAAAATCATATCCTGATTGGAACAGAAATCAACTATTCTTGGAACAGCGAATAATGGTTACGGTACATTGGCTTTTGCGTAAGGAACTTACAAAGGTACCTAGGTATTACAAAAGAATAGAACAGCAAATTTTTTGTCCACTTTTGGTATGCAGTTTAGATACACTTCCTCAATGGTATTTTTCTATTGTCTAGTAACTATGTGGCCGGTAACTATGCAGCTAGTAACTGCATAGCTATGGGAGCCATCACAGAAACAAATCTTCAGCAAATGAATGAATAGCAACCAAATTGCCGGATTTTTTTCTTTCTTGGCCAGTCTTTCTGTTTTCAAAACATAGGCACTTTTGAAGGAAACCAAGTTTCTTGAGTATTATTATTTTTGTTCTAAAATTCTCAAAGCCACATCTGTCACTTCACCATAAATTTTTTAGATTCTGGTGATTGGAATGATAAAGCTATGCTATGAAGGCTTTTAATTCAGATAATGAGGTATTATGATGAATATATTTTTGAGTATTCCTATTGATGTATATAGAATTTTTTTTTTGTATTTCATTGTTAGTGTATTTTAAAACGTCTTACAGCATATCATCTGTTACAAACAATTTCCAACCTTGAAATGTATTGTTGGCATTCTTCTCAATAGGTTTCATCCCTGGCAAGAGCCTAATAATATCTTCTGACCTAGTTCTAATATTGGATTGTTCAAGTATACGTAACCATTTTGTAACATTTTGACTAGTCAAATATTTATTTACATTACTGTTTTCTTCCTCATCTGAATCTGAGTCTGCATTCTGTACTTCTCTGTCATATCTGTCATACATTGCTAACTTCTTTGGTTTACATGATCCAAATCATTATTGGTAGCTGAGTCACCTGATTGCTGAGTCACCTGATTACTCACTTTCAACCTCTTCCTAAAGTTGTAAAAGCAGATTTTCATGCAACACTGTATTAGATTGGGCTAATTCTACAAGAAAAATCAAAAGAACATTTAATAAAAAAAATACACAAAAATGTAACACGGTGTATAATGTGGGTTAAACTCACCCATTTACACTTTGACACATGTGTGTACACCTTACTGTTAGTCCTATCAAGTGGATAAACACAAAGATTGCTTCCTGTGTTCCCCCAGCGCAGGTACTGAGATGCACAGCCGGCTACTGTTAGCTAAAGTACATATTTTCATTAGAAAAGTATGGTATGGGCATATGAGGAACTGAGGGTCCTGCTTCAGTGATATCCACTCTGTGTCAGTGTTCTTTGTGTAGTATTCTCAAGCTGTTAATATATTTGTGTATTTCCTGTCCTTTCAGAATCTCCTTCCTCTGTCGGAATTCCTTTTGCTCTCTTGAATGTGGTGAGAATTAAGGGAAACCATTCTTCCTCAGGAGACTAGCTGTGAAGGGGCTGACAGGTGGGATCTCTCTTTGACACGGGGAGAGACCTCTTAAGTTCCTGGGCTTTGTTAGGGCCTGATTGGAAAACTGGCAGTTCTTTCCACCTAGGATCCAAGGGAGGCAGCAGTTTAACTGAGTAGGTTAAGTCCCCTTGGAGGCAGCAGTAACAAGGCATAGTTCTTTCTGTACATGCTTAGGGTGTCTATCCAGGCTTAGTCTGCTGAGACTCCTCATGGCACCTCCCCATGCTGCCAGCTCCTGCACGTCATCCTGACACTGAAATTGTTGAGGGGTCCCAAGTAGGAAGTTAGGGGCAGGGGCTAGGGAGGGGTTATAAGCACATATTCAGGTTATTTTGCAGAATACCCTTAAGAATTATTTGACATTTTTTTTTTGAGACAAGGTCTTGCTATGTAGTTCAGGCTGGCCTTGAACTTATTATGTAGCCTTGGGTGGCCTTGAACTCGTGGAGATCCTCCTGCGTTAGCCTCCAGAGTGCTAGGATTATAGGCATGTGCCACCATGCTCAACTCAAGAATTATTTGATTTTTGCATTGAAATAGTTCCATAAAAACTACATCCATTACTTTGACATTTTTGTTGCTGTCTGTGTCTCTGTCTTGTGCTGTATCTAGAACAGTCATGGTGTCTGAGGCTTCTTAGTTTCCTAGTATATCCTGACTTTGATTAAGGTATCAAAAAATGTTGGGCAGATGAATAATGGCTTCTTTCTCTTTTTCTTTTTTTGTAGAAAATAAAAAGCTAGGTAAAGGTTCCAAAGGCTGCAAGAAGGTAAGTTGGACCTCCCTTCAGGTGAGGTATGCCCAGGTATGCCCATTATTGGGGAATCGGGGATCAGGTCAGTAGATAATGGGTGAGTGGACAGAGTACCACAGTAGAATTAGCATATCTGACCTTTTTTCTCTTTCTGGGTAGCTGTGGCAGAGTATTGGCAGCAGTGTGCATTAAGTTCCCACCCTAAGCCATACACTGCTTTGTGCTTGATTTACTTTGATAGGAATTGTCATCACCCCCCCCTTTTGGTGGTGCTGAGGGTGGAACCTAGGGCCTTGATGCATGCTAGGCAAACGCTGTACCACTGAACTACACCCCTAGCCCATCCATCTTCATTTTTTAAATGAAGAAACAGTCTCAGTAAGAAAGTTCCTGGGTTCAAGGTAACACAACTAGGATGTAAGCCATTTTGATTCCCAAGTCCCTGTTTCTCAGGGAGAGGAAGGAAGCTTAAATTCTTGGGTCCCAGCTCCTGGATCTCCTGGAAAAGGTATGACCTGGAAATGCCTTGGGTTCAGAAATATTAATGTGGGTAAAGTTCAGAAACACTCCAGAATTGCCTGCAAGTTT
The DNA here is from genome assembly GCA_028451465.1 of Erethizon dorsatum. Lineage (NCBI taxonomy): Eukaryota > Metazoa > Chordata > Mammalia > Rodentia > Erethizontidae > Erethizon > Erethizon dorsatum. The sequence continues at coordinate 46,225,429 of CM051842.1, forward strand.
GCTTAAAACATAGAATGTTAGGTCTCACTCCAAATCTTTTTTTTTTTTTTGTGGGTACCGGGGGTTCAACCTCAGGACCTCGCGCGCCAGCAGGCGCCCATGCCGCTGAGCGATATCACCAGCCCCTTTTTCGTATGTGGGTTCCGGGAGTTGAACTCAGGCCCTCGCGCTTGCCGGGCAGGCGCTTAAGCCGCTGAGTCATCTCACCGGCCCAATCACTCCAAATCTTGATTCATGATGTCTGGTATGGCGTGGGATAATTTGTATTTCTTTTCTTTTTTTTTTTGAGACAAGGTCTCACTTTGTATTTCAGGCTAGCCTTGAACTCACTACTATGTAGCCCAGGCAGGTCTTGAACTCACGGCCATCCTCCTGCCTCAGCCTCCCAAGTGCTGGGACTACAGGCATATACCACTCTGCCTGGCTAGATAATTCGTATTTGTTTCTCAAAACTTTTTTTTAATGTTTTTCTTGTACATATTTGCAGTACATAATGATTACATTCATTGTGGGAATTGGTACATGTATATAGGACACCTCAATTCTTTTTTTCCCCCTTCCTCTCTACCCCTCTTTTTAAAAAATGTGTTTTTTTGCCAACATCAGATTTCATTTATTTTATAAGTCCTTACAAAGTTAATTATACCTACAGATTTAGGTATAGCCAGACTAACAGGTCAAAAAAACATATAAAACACATAAGACAATTATACTAAATTATACTAAATCAATTATACTAAATCAAGGTACACTTTTAGATACATTGTCCATGCTAGATTATAATAACTTTTTTCTTTTTTCCCTATTTTCTGTCTTTTATTTTGTACTTTATTTATATACTGGGTTTATCACATAACAGAAACCATAGATAATTTGTATTTCTCACAAGTCCCAAGTGGTGCTGCTACTGGTCCAAGGACCCCATTTTGGGAATTACTTGTCTAGAAAGCTTTTCCTTTGGCCTTGCAAAACCTTCCTAGGAACCCCTGCCCCTGCCCCTACTACTTCCCTAGAGTTTTTCAGTCAGTCCCCCCCTGGTTAGGGGAGATCTCTGGGGACCGAGCATTTTTTTATCTATTCTTTCCCCCCCACAACTACCCTCCTCTGAACAACTTTAGGTCCTACCTGTCCAGGGGTTGGATGATTTCCATGGGTTCATTAGCTGTTTTATTTATTTTTTCTCTTGTCTGGTGAACAGCCTGCAAAGCAAAATGGGAAGAAAACAACCTCCAGAGTGTCCTCCACTTCCCATTTTGTTCACTGCAATGATCACGCCAACTGGGAGGCGGCATTAAAGCAGAAGAGGGTGAGTTATTTACATTGACTGGGAGAAAGTCCCTGGCTTAAATGCCCAGTCTGTAGAAGTGTAGGATGGAAGGGCAGAGACCAGAGTTGTGAAGATTCTTGAAACTCTGGATGAGGGAAGTGAGGGAGGTTATCTTGGTAATGAATTTAGTGTCTCTGCTTATCTCCCCCTCACCTCCCAATTCATTGCCACCTGGCTTATGTTCCCACTGCTCCACTGAAACCACCCCTGCTGGTCTCACCAGTGCCATCCCCGTGTGGATAGTTTTCTTCCCTTACCTGAGTGGAATTTGTGGATAGTTTCTTCCTTTATCTTGGTGGGATTCTCAGCATTTGAGGCCATGCTTTCTTTGAAGCACTCTGATTTTGACTTTGTCATCTCATTTTCCTAGCTATTTCCTTCCTTTGTGAATAACCTTTTCCAGTTTCTTTGGCGACTCTTTCCTCTGCCTTTTTTTTTTTTTTTTTTTTTTTTTAATATTGGCTCTTGCTGTATAGTTCAGGCTGGCCTTGAACTCACTGTGTAGCCCAGGCTGGCCTTGAAGTCGTGTCTGTCCTCCTGCCTCAGCCTCCTGAGTGCTGGGATTATAGGCATGCGCCACCACGCCTGGCTACCAGGCTGGTTTTGAACTCCTGGGGTCAAGTGATTCTTTTGCCTCAACCTCCCAAGTGCTGGGATTACAGGTGCACACCACCATACTTGGCTTGTTCTTATTTTTTTTTTTTTTTTTGTGGTACCGGGGGTCAAACTCAGGACCTCGCGCGCCAGCAGGCCCCCATGGCACTGAGCGATATCACCGGCCCTTTTTTCGTATGTGGGTACCGGGAGTCGAATTCAGGACCTCGCGCTTGCCAGGCAGGCGCTTATGCTGCTGAGCTATCTCACTGGCCCTTGATTTTTATTTATTTATTTCTTCTTGTTTTTTAAATGGTGACATATCCTAGGATCTTGTTCTCTTTTCCTATGGTCTTAAGAGGGTCCTTCTCCCTAGAATGCATTCTCCCTGCTTATTATTTTTCTCTGCTACTCTGCCCTCCCTTCATCTCTCTCTTCCTTTCAAACACTCTATCTACTACTGTCCTCTTTATCCTCTCCCTGTACTCCTGTTCCTCCCAACTCTCCCATGTCACACCATTTCTTCTGTCTGTCACCCATCACTCTCTTAGGCTACGGACCAAGTCAGCTATATTCTCAGTCTCTGTTTACTTCTTAGGTTGAGGAGATAAGGGAGAAGCAGCAAGCTGCCCGGGAGCAAGAGAGACACAAACACAGGACCATCGAGAACTACTGTCAGGATGTCCTAAGACGTCAGGAGGAGTTTGAGCACAAGGTAAAAGGGTAGCCCTTGCTCCTCAGCGGGATTGGTGTGGGTTTGCCATGGCTCTGAGAAGAGGTAAGGAGAGATGTGAAATTATTGGAGGGAAGACAGGAATGAGTACAGAGAGGAAGGAAAATAGTGGGAACAGAGTGCAGAGGATGAGAGGGGAATAAGGGTCACTTTTCAGCATTACCTGTGGCTGGACATCTCTGGAGGGGGCTTCTCTCCCAGGCTTGAACTTGAAGACTGGGAGTGGTGAGGGTCGGTGTCTGGTGGGGAGAGGTGTGACTAGGGGAAGGGACAGGGAGAGGGAATGAGGGTATGAAAGGAGGAGTGAGACAGAGAGGAGCGTATGTGGGGGATTTCATCTTCCTTCTGGGCTTCCTTGCTGCCTTTCTGGCATTTGTTCTTGTCTCACACACAGAATATACACTTGCGGACTCATATTCCCTTCTTTAACATACAGTACAGATTTGCCTCCCCCCATTCCTTGTCCCCCATAGATTTTGTCACAGCCCTTCTCCCATCCCTTCCTTACACACCACTGTGCACACTCAGGGCTCTGGCTGGTGTGCCAGCACACACATTCACTCACATAGGCACACATATGTACCATGTGGGTTTACCCACTTTTGTTCCAGTGCCCAGTTCTGTTGGTTGGTTAAAGTTGCTTTTAGGTGGACTGGGACTCATGTGGCTTCCCCAGCTTTCTGTGCTTTCCAGAGCCATGGCACGCTTTCTCACCTCCCTTTTCCATTCATTTTTTTTTCTTTTAGGAGGAAGTTTTGCAGGAATTAAATATGTTTCCTCAGTTGGATGATGAGGCTACAAGGAAGGCTTATTACAGGGAGTTCCGCAAGGTACAGGGATTCATTTGTTTTGTTTTGTTGTGAGACAGGATCTTGCTATGTAGTTCAGGCTGGCCTTGAGCTTGGGGCAATCCTCCTGCCTCCTGAGTGCTGGGATTACAGGTGTATGTCACTACGCCAGACAGAGATTAATTTCTTAAGGCCCTTCGAGTAGGGCCCCAGTTCATTTTCATTCTTCTCTATTTCTTTTTTTTTGGTTTTTTGAGACAGGGTCTCACTATGTGGTTCAGGCTGGTCCTGAACGCACTATGTAGCCCAGGCTGGCCTTGAGCTCGCAGCAGTCCTCCTGCCTCAGCCGGGAATGCTGGGATTACAGCTGGGATTACAGGCGTGCACCCCGCCATGCCCAGCCTTTTTTTGTTGTTAGTTTGGGTTTTTTTTTGCTCTATTTCTTTTTTTCCCTGAGCTGTAGACTTTTTTCTTTACTAGTCTACTTAGCTGTTACCTAGTCTGTTCCTTGTTCTCATACCCTTGTCCTCCACCATGCAGGTGGTGGAATACTCTGATGTGATTCTGGAAGTCCTGGATGCCAGAGACCCATTGGGCTGCCGCTGTTTCCAAATGGAAGAGGCTGTATTGCAGGCAGAAGGCAACAAGAAGCTGGTCCTGGTTTTGAACAAAATTGGTATGTGTTGGGTGGGCAGGGCCAAGCATTTGTCCTTTTTTTTTTTTTTTTAAGAGACAGAGTCTTGCTCTAGTTCAGGCTGGCCTTAAACTCACTATGTGGTCCAGACTGGCCTCAAACTTGCAGCAGTCCTCCTGCCTCAGCCTTCCAAGTGCTAGGATTATAGGCATGCACCACCATGTCTGCCAGGCCAGACCTTCTTGAAAGACTAGTTTGTACCAGATGCTGAGACCCAGCAACTCAGTGGTACTCATAACAGGCATGCAAGGTAGTAATTCTTGTTCCAGTTTTCAAAGCCAGGCATATTGTCTGAAGACGCACTCAGAGTGTAGCCTGAGGTGGGAGTGGAGTCCAAGTCTATCTACCTTTCAATCCCCCATTCTTGCCATTTTGTTCAATTTCTGTAACTGGGAGAGTTCCTCTACCCCTAGGCTGGAACTCAGGGTATGGGGCAGAAAAGCACATGGACTCGGGTCACTCAGGTCTGGGTCTCATCCCACCTGAGTTATTTTCTCTGAGATGCTGGACAAGTCATGTCACTTCTGAGAGCTCTTGTTTCTCTAACTGTAAAATGGGCCATGGATGTCCCAACCTCAAAGGTTTGTGAGAATTAATGATAAAGTGCTTGGTATGTGGTCAGTGCTTGAGAAATGATAGCCATTCTTGTGACAGTTATTTTTGACATTTTTCTCACTGTAGAATGATGTAGAGAAGGGATGGAAAATACAATCTTTGGGAGGCCTCTGGCTCCTGACTTGGCAGGACGATGTTTGGGACCAAACAGGTAGTTTGTACATTTTCCCTGAGGGAATAGGCCCCCTTAGGGAGGGCCAACTGGTTCTGTAGACCAAACTGTCCATTTGAACTCCAGCCTAGGGTCTGAACAGAGACTGATAGGGCCAGTAGAGAGATTTGTTGGCAGCAGGTGGGCCTAGCCTTGAATGTGGCCAGATAAATCTTTGGAGAGAGACATGGAGGTGATGGTCTCCTTACCAGCCCTGTCTGTTCCTATTTTTCCCAGACCTGGTTCCCAAGGAGGTTGTGGAGAAATGGTTAGATTACCTTCGCAATGAGCTGCCAACCGTGGCTTTCAAGGCCAGCACCCAGCATCAGGTCAAGAACTTGGTAAGAGTGAGATCAGAGGCCTCTAGCCTCTTTGAGGGTAGCCTGAAGCCATGGTGGTGCAGGTGGGGTTATAACTTGGACCAGGCCCTCCCAGCCCTTTAGTTGAAGTTGGTCTTCAACTTTGAGCTTTTTACTTTACTGGGTGACGTCTTAATTTTAGTTTGACTTCACCCCTTCCTATATTATTGCTCTTGGGGAAGCATTTTTTTTTCTTTTTTAACTATAAGGATAATACATACTATTTATAGGAAATTTGGGGTTTTTTTTTTTTAGGAAATTTGGAACATGTAGTTAACTACTTATTAACTTCAAAAATTATATAGCTATTTATTTTTTTCTTTAAAACAAGCCATCTAGCTGGGCATGGTGGCACACGCCTATAATACCAGCACTTGGGAGGCTGAGGCAGGATCACTGCGAGTTCCAGGCTAGCCTGGGCTACATGCTGAACTCAAGGCCAGGCTGAACTATACAGCGAGACCCTGTCTCAAAAACAAAAAAACAAGCCGTACTACTTAATGGTATCATTAATATAGAGATACATTTTCATTATAAAATGCTAAAGCTTACAGAAACATTGGCTACTTCTAGGGAGAGAAATTGGGTACTGGGGACAATTTTTTAAATTTTGTACCATGTGTTAAAAGTTATTCTTTTTCACAGTTTCTTTTTGTTTGTTTGTTTGGTTTTTTTTTTTGGAGGGTTGAGACAGGGTCTCACTCTGTAGTTCATGCTAGCTTTGAACTCACTGTGTAGCCCAGGCTGACCTCGAACTTGCGGTGATCCTCCTGCCTCAGCCTCCTGAGTGCTGAGGCACTCAGCACAGGCCTGTGCCCCCACGCCCAGCTCTTTCACAGTTTTGAGGATGGACCCCAGTGGTTTGTGCATGCCGGGCAAGCTCTTTGTCACTGAACCATGTCCCCAGCCTCTAGTTCCCAGTTTTTCTTTGTTATAACCACTGCTTCTACAAAACATGCTTGCATTTGTCTGCTTGGCAAGTGAGCAAGTGTTGGTATGGGTTAGGTACTGAAAGGTAGAGTGACTGGGTCAGACATAAGCTTTATTCATTATACATTTTCCTAGACACTAACAAATTTCTCTTCTGCTTGTCCTCTCATTAGTGTCCTCTCATGTATGAGAGGGCCTCTTTCTCTACATCCTTTTAAAACTGTGCACCTTTTGTAAGCACACCTTTTTTTATTCCCAGTGGCATGTGATTGATTCTCTCTCAAATCAACATTTTCTAAACAGAAGTCTCCATATAAACAGGGTCAGTCTACATTGAATTTATTCAGATAGCATTGAACTTCGAAGTCTTTGAGAAATGTGATATCTCATTTGCTATTTTGGCTTTTTTTTTTTCTTGTGCTGTGCTGTGCTGTGCTGTGCTGGGGCTCAAACCCAGGGCCTTATGCATGCTAGACAAGCATTCGACTTGTGAGCTACACATCCCAGTCAATTTTTTTGACATTTTGATGGCAAAGATGTTGTAAACATTCTTTTTGAACAGTTGTATTCCATTTGTATTTCATCTTAAAGTTATACTTTTTGAACCTGTTTCTTATTGAGTGATAGTAATTCCAACTTTGTGATATTATCAATGATGTGGTAAGTGAGGGAAGAGGAAGAAGAAGAAGGGTATTCTGGGCAGAGGAGATGGTGTCAGGAATAGAGAGATGGAGGCCAGGATGGCCTTGTTCTGTGTGAGGAGTCAGGGAAAGTAGGCAGGGAGGGCAGGTATCCCCATTTGTACATGAAGGCACTGAGGCCTGGGGAAGGGAAGCACACTTTTCCGGGCATAGGCTTGTGAGAGCTAGAGCTACAACTCCAACCTGGCCTATATAGAGCCAGGATGCCATCTTGTGTCTTCATGGGAGGCAAGAGGCACATGTGTGACAGCAGAGGCAGGGACAGAGAAGACTGGAGGCATAAAGATAGTGGAAGGGAGTGGGGAAGTGGCAGGTGTTCAGAGCCTGTGTGAGAAGTCTTCCATTTCAGGCTGAGGAGCTCAGTGATCACAGGGAGGTCCTGAATGTTTTGCTGCAATTTGGAAATATGGGTTCAGAACACATCTCTCACCTGATGCCTCTTCTCTAATATCATTCTCATTTTCCAGAATCGGTGCAGTGTGCCAGTGGAACAAGCCTCTGAGTCACTGCTGAAAAGCAAAGCTTGCTTTGGAGCTGAAAACCTCATGAGGGTTCTGGGGAACTATTGCCGCTTGGGTGAAGTGCGTACCCACATCCGTGTGGGTGTTGTGGGTAAGGTCTGGTGAATGGTCATGAGGCCCAGGCTCCTTCCTCAGGGAGGGACTGAATTGGGGAAAAGGATCCTGGGAAGATTGAGTTGCCTTTTTGGGGAAGAGGGGAGTGGTTCAGGAAGCATTCTGTGACTTGTGCTTTGACTAGGTGGGCATAGGAAGGCATACTTGGAATCACCATTGTGTTTTTTTTGTTGTTGCCGTTTTTGAGACTGGGTCTCACTATGTAGTTGAAGCTGGCTTTGAGCTCACTATGTAACTATGTAGACCAGGCTGGCCTTGGACTTTTGGCAGTCCTCCTGCTTCAGCCTCCCAAGTGCTGGGATTACAGGCGTGCACCACCATGCCCAGCTCGACCATTATGTATTGAGTGTTAGAACCATGGACCAAATGCATGGTGCTAGTCTTGGAGTTGTTACCGTCTCATCCTATCAGAGGTGAGGGAAGGAAATGTGACCGTCCCTCTTTACAGATGAGACTACTGAGGCCCAGAGAAGGGAAAAGGGACTTGTGGAGCTCAGTCCTGTGTGAGACAGGGCAGAGTTGAAACTCAAACCTGGGCCTTTCTGGAATCCAGGGTACTAGGGGAGGGATCATAAGAGGGGAACAGAAATCGAGAGAGGTTGAGATAGATTACAATGGAGAGAAAGTGAAGCTGAGACAGACACATTGGGGAAGGAGCTGGATATTGAAAATGTATAAATTCACATACCTGAATAGACAAAGAGGAAGACACGGGAAAAGAATAGGTAAGCCAGATGGCAGGATTGGTGGAAAATGGAAAGACAAGACAAATTTAAATGACAGAGGTATTGGGGGAGGGTAGAGTGTGTGAGAGTGAGAGCGTGAGTGCACCCAAAGGGAGGACACAGAGACAGATACGTGTGTGTACAGACACCTGCAGAGGGAGACACCAGAAGGATTAAGACACCCCATCTATATTGATGTGCATACATATGTACCCCAAAAAAGATCCTATATACAGGGATAGGGAGTAGAGAGAGTTAGAGAGTGTTACATATAGAGGAACATACACAGACCCAGAGGAGGCATATCTGGATACACAGATGCAAGCAAAATGCATGCGGACTAAACTCTTCTTACACATACCCCAACTCTGCTCCATCAAAGCACATAGAGCCATAGGGAAACAAACATGTACCCAGATATATCATGACTCTGACATGTATCAGAGTTACAGAGAGAAACAAATACACAGACAATTCTTGTGATGAGGCAGATGTATATATGTATGTATGTATGTATAGAGAAGTAGAGAGAAATAGGAGTCAGTCAGAAAAAGAGACACAGTGAAACACATATAGGGAACATACACACAGAGAGAAAAGCCCACAAAGAGGAGGAATATGGTCAGAAAGAGATTGGCAGGAGTTAGCATAGAGGGAATTACAAAGAGAGAAAGAGTTGGTGAGGTGGAGAGAATCAGAGAAAAAGGACGGTGGTCAGAGTGAGAAAGATGTTTAGATACAGACCTATAGAGAGAGACAAAGAGATGCTAGGGAAATAGGCTGAGTGAGAGAGAGAGAAAAAAGAAAGCAGTTATATGTGGAATTAGAATGATCAACAGGCACACAGAGGTGTACGAAGACTTTAAGGTACCCGGGGTACTCCATGGCACATACGTGAAAGGGAGGTACACATGTAAATTTGAGCACATGTGGACAGAGAACAGGTAGAATGAGAGTTTCAGTGAGGGAGAAACACACGAAGATATCCTTAGGCCAAGAGCAGCTCACAGGTGTCCAAACACGAAAGCATACCACAGAAAAGACAAGCCGCGTGGAGTGACAGACTGGCATCTGGAGATGAATCCCCTTTCCCAAGGGGAGTTACACACCAGAATAGATGGTCCTCTGTTACATAGACATTTCTTGATTTCCACTTTCTGGTGGATCTTGTCTACAAGGCCTCGCGTTGAGCACCTCTCTTGGTTAGTCGTGCGTAGGAGGTGGGTGTCACATCTAGAGATAAGGACATGTACCCAGCATGCCCAGAAAAGGAGAGAGGTAGAAAGGCCCTGGGGTCTTGGCCAGGGTCTAGGATGGGAAGATAGAAGGCCAGCCTCTAGTTTTGGCTCTCCATGGCCTGGTCACTGCCCCTGCCAGTGCCTACCCCATACAGGTTGGCCTAAATGTTGCTAAGTACCCTTTCTGTCCTGAGTCGTCTGCTGCTCCTTTGCAGGACTGCCCAATGTTGGGAAGAGTAGCCTGATCAATAGCCTGAAGCGCAGCCGTGCATGCAGTGTGGGAGCTGTTCCTGGGGTCACTAAGTAAGCAGTGTACAACTCCTTTGTACTACCTCACTCCTAACTCCCACACCTCAGCACCTGTCCCTTTCCTAATTTTGGGCCATCTGATTCTTTCCTTGGGCATGGGAGTTCCACTAAGAGCACTCATTTACCTGGCATACCCTAGGTTTGTGTCAGGTGCCATCCTGGCTTTTCCTTGTTAGCTCCTCGAAGCCTCCTAGCAACTGTGTAAGATTGGGCTACTTGTGAACAGCTTTGTTGCCTAAAGGAAGCAGCTGAAGCTCAAGAGTCAGAAGCTTGCCTAAGGTCCTACACCTCAGTCCCCAGTGGCAGAGGCTAGATTTTAGAATCAGCCCTAGGTCTATAGGATCCCAGAGCCTCCTGGTCCTTGATCTCTCTGCCTCACCTGTAAGATACCCTCTGCTCCTTTACCTCCTCCCAGCCTCCCTAGGTCTAACTTTTGTGACTAGATGCCAGACATATCCAGGCCTTCTTTCTTCTCTCCTGCCCCAGATTCATGCAGGAGGTCTACTTGGACAAGTTTATCAGACTGCTGGATGCCCCAGGCATTGTCCCAGGACCCAACTCAGAAGTGGGCACCATCCTGCGCAACTGTGTCCATGTGCAGAAGCTGGCAGACCCTGTGACCCCAGTGGAGACTATCTTGCAGCACTGTGGTCTGGAGGAGGTACAAACCAGGGCCCCTGGTGGATGCCCTGCCCCACTGCAAAGGCCCTTTATTCCTCATGACTTCTCTTCCTCTCTCCACCAGATTTCCAACTGTTATGGCATATCTGGGTTCCAGACCACTGAGCACTTCCTGACTGCAGTGGCCCAACGCTTGGGAAAGAAGAAAAAGGGAGGCTTATATAGTCAAGAGCAGGCTGCCAAAGCTGTCCTGGCTGACTGGGTGAGGTGAGGAGGCTGAGCATGAGGCCAGCTGGAAGGTCTGGCTCTATAAGAGTTCGTCTGTGTTCTTTGCAACTGGTGGGGCAGCCTGACTTCCTTGGTCCCAGGGTGGGGGACAGTCAAGGTACCAGTGCATGTCTTACTTCATGCCCAGTGATTATCCAGCAACTCTGCCGATTGTTTAGAGCCACTGTCTGAGTTTTTTTAATTTTAATTTTTATTAGCACATGTTTACAGTACATAATGATTATGTTCACCATGGGGAGTTGGTCCATGTATATCTTAATTTCTTGTCATGTCCCCTTCCCCTTATCTGATTTTTTTGGTCCCTTATCTGATTTTTTTGGTCCCTCACCATTTCTTGCTTGCCAACTCATCCTCTTTGATTGGTCATTTGTTCTTTCAATGACATCACCACTGTCTTCCACTACCTCCCAATGCAGTGGGAAGATCAGCTTCTATATACCACCACCACCCATGCACACTCTGCCTGCCCATCTCAGTGCTGAGATTGTTAAGGAGATGACTGAGGTCTTTGACATTGAGGATACTGAGCAGGCCAATGAAGACACCATGGAATGTAAGTGTGGATGGGTAGGTATACCTGGTCTTGTCCTAGGAGAGCCACACAGATCTGACCGTATGGTGGATCCCACATTTGATCTCCCCTTCCCTGGCCCTATGTCTTGGTCACTTTCTTATCACTAGGACACAATACCTGACACTTACAACTTAAATGAGGAAAGGTTTATTTTGGCTCATAGTTTGTAGAGGTTTCAATCCATTGGCTGGCTCCAAGGCAGGGCGGCATGGCAGAGGACAAATAGCTCATGGTATGGTGGCAAGAAGAGAGAGAGACCAGGGGAGGAGGGAAGGAGATACACCCTTTCAAGTCACACCCCATCACCCACCTCCTCCAACCAGGGTTTACCTCCCAAATACCATAGTTAGCTATATATCATCAGTGGACTAATTCACTGGTGAGTGTCACACCTCCATTATCTAGTCATTTCCCCAAAGCCCTACCTGTGAGCACATGAGGCTTTGGGGGAACATCTAGTATACTGTAGCACCCTACTTGGGCTTTGGACAAGTTTAACCAACTCTGAGCTTAATTTCTTCTGCAAGGTATAGAATTCTAATCTGGGCCACGGGGGTGGTAGTGATGATGGTTTTGAGCTTTTGGTAGTTATGAAAGAAATCTGCAAAGTATCTGGGACATTGGCTCTGGAAGTATGAGGCTCTATCCCTATCTTTGGGGACCTGGAGTGGATTGAAGCGCTCCTTTCAGAAACCCTTTTTCTAATGTTGCCCTAGGCTTTTTTACAGCTATTTCAAATGCATTCCTAGATTTTCCTTCTTATCCCCATTGGCCTGTGAGATATCTAAGTCAAAAAATGTGATATTTGCCAAATGTGATACTAGCCACCTAGTCAGTGGTGGGGAGAGGTGGCCTTGGAACCAGCTCTCCTGCCCTGTTGTCTAAAACTTATAGCTTAGAATAGCTAGGTAGTAGAAAGTATGGACTGCTTACATTCACATGTAAGCTTTGTTCTTTATGAGCTTTGTGATGCTGAACAAGTTACTTTACTTCTCCCTGTCTCAGTGATGTCATCTGGAAAATGGATATAATAGTACCTACTTGGTGGGGTAATTGTGAAGATTTGTTTCATATGTAAGAGAGGTAGGTGTCTTAGTTAATTTTCTCATTGCTGAGACAAAATACCTGACACCTAAAATTGCAGAAGGAAAGCTTTATTGTAGGTCACAATTTGTAGAGGTTTTAGTCCATAGTTGGCTGACTCCAGGCCAGGGTAGCATGGCAGAGGGGCATGGCGGAGGAGAAACAGTCTATGGCAAAGCAGGGAAAGTAGAAGGCAGCAAGCGACCACATCAGTTGCCTTTCTGTCCCTTATATTCCATCCAGGTTACCTGCCCTTAGGGCAAGTAACACATCCAGGGTGGGGGCACCCTTAATCCCAGCATCACACACCCTAGATCTAGCCGCCTCCGAGAAGCTCCATCTATGACCTCATGAGGCCTTGGTGGGGGCATCTAGATACAAACTATAACGAGAGGCAGGGGTTGTAGCTCAGTGGTAGAGCTTGTGTATAGCATGCATAAGGACCTGGGTTTGATTTTTAGCACCTGGGTTTGATCTTTAGCACCAAAAAAAGGAAAAAAAATAGTAAAAGACATAACAACAGTGCCTGACATATAGTAAATAAATGCTCAATAAATGTTGGCTGTTACTAAGATCATTATTTGCTGAGATAATATGGAGGAGGTGAAAAAGTTTCTTCTCTTCAGATACTGTTCTGCAGTCCTGGCTTATAGCTCCTGCTTCTTTTTCCATCCTATCCATGCAAAGTACTCAGTGCTCTCTTAGTCTATTTGTAGATACTCCGGGGTAGTTAAAAAGTCCTAGCTGGCCTGGCTTCTGGTTTCTCTGTTTCTCTTGAGGGCCACTGTTTTCCTTCTCTGGGTCTTCTAGTGTCCTTGGATTACAAATGAGGACTTACCTGCTTCCTAGTTTATTCCCCATGTGGCTTCAGGGATGTCAGCCCTCTTTCTGAACTTTAGTTTCTACTTCCATCAAATGGGCAGTTGGAGGGATTGAAGCTCCTGTTCTTAAAATGATGCTTGACCTTGGCCATAACTGAGATTGCAATTTGGGAAAAGATAGAGCCCTGGGAAATTGAGAAGCAGGTTGGGAAAGAGGTTAATGGTGAAGGATTTCTGTAAGAGTTGGTCCTGGGGCTGGATCTCGAAGGGAGAGTAGGGATTAGGAGGCTCAGGGAAGAGGATGGGGACAGAGGTGTAGAGACAGGTGTGAGGATAGTGTGGGCACAAGGCATTGGGCACATCTGAGGATTGTAGTGGAGGCCAGCTCTAGGCAAGGGGCCAGAGGGAAGAAGAGTCCTGATCGTGATCCCGATCCTAGGGAGAGAATCCCAGTGGTTGCCATTTACAGAGCAGTATCAAAGTCAGGCCAGAGCATTAGAGGTGTCCTCTGCCATGTCTCACAGCAGCCATGTGTGAATACATCTTGTGGAATTCTCATTTTTCAGGTGAGCAAGCTGAGGCTCCAAGGTTAGTTCCCAGCAGGCAAGTGTCCAGTTACAAAACTCATGCTTTTAATCTTTTGCTAGCCTTTCAGCAGGAAGAAAAAGCCACCCTCCTGCTGACTCTCCCCTGGGCAGTACCCACATGTCTTATCTGCTGAGGCCTGACCAGGGAGGTGGCAGCAGGGAGGAGCCAGGGCCCTGACAGTGGTGTTGGTTGTATTAAAGGCTTGGCCACAGGAGAGTCTGATGAGCTGTTGGGTGACATAGACCCACTTGAAATGGAGATCAAGAGGCTGCATTCTCCAGTGATGAAAATACCAGATGCCATTGAAAATAAAACTGCCATATATCAGGTACCCATCTACATTCTTCATGGTAACCCTCTCTTCTACCCGGGGTTCTGACAAGTGGTCAGTCCTTTCCACCAAGCTGTCATAGGCAATGAGTGGTTCACACCGTTGGCTTTTGGATGCCTGGGCCTGGTGTATCCTTTTCCAAACAAGGACAGGTCCAAGGAGGAGGTCTGATCTCTTAGGCAGGTTTCTCAGCCCTGATTCCAGCATAGAACAGGTACCACTATCTGGTCATCCAGTTGTTCAAGTTGCGAACTACTCTTCTTCCCTTGGCTAGTATCTGAGATTCCGTATACCATAAGTGATGGTGCACCTTTTAGAGACCAGGTGCCTGAACTGCAACCCAAAACCCACTTATTTATTGCAAAGTGCCAACATTGCAGTTAAACCTGTATACTACGGTTTTAGTTTAGAGAAAACAACTCATACATTAACATCGTTTGTCTTAAAAGTAAAACAACTCCCGTGCCATAGGTTCGCCACCACTGCCACCTACTCTCAGTCAGTAAGTCCCATGACTTCTTCCTCCTAAATCACCTGAGAAGCTATGAATTTCTTTTTCTCTCTATCATTCCCACAACCCCAGAATAAGCTTGTAATCCTCAACTCACTTGGACGCATGTCCCATGGTTTCTAAGGTCCAATCTGATTGTGTTACCTCCCCTGCTGAGAATCCTGTCATGGCTCCCCACCACCTACAGGATCGAGTCTGTATGCCTGAGGCCTGTTATATAAGATCTGCATGGCACGATATGACTCCGGGGTTTTTTCTTTTTCCAGCCTCTTCTGCTAGTTCCCCCATTTCTGCCCTTCAAAGTTCACATTTTAGTAGATCTCAGACACAGATATCTGCACAATGATAGAGAGATGGGATACTGGTGGGTGAGGGGTGGGTGCAGAGGTTGGGACAGCATGGATCTAAGAGCCCTAACCTATGTCACTTGTGGATCAGGGAAGTCTTGCTTGAGCCACATCTGAAAGGCTGAGTTCTCTGGGCAGGATCTCAGCCTGTGCTCATGATGAGGCCTTAAAGAGTGACTGTGGTGTTAATGGGGAATTTGCTGGTGGTGTGAGGTACTAGAGTGGGAGTTGGGAGGTGGGGGAAGATGAGTGTGGACTCACATAACAGATGGCCTTGAGTTTGACTTTAAACCATAAAATAGGAAAACACTGAAAGTTGGTTGATTTGTTTTGTTTTTGTTTTCTGAGTTGAAGTATTTTTTTCTTTTCATTTTGCTTATTAAATTTTTTTCTTATTTTCTAGGTAATACATATACATAGTTTAAAATTTAAAAGGTACTAAAGGGTATGCAGTGAAAAGTAAGTCTTTCTCCTTCTGTCTCCCATCCACCCTGTCCCTTCCTTGGAGGCAGTCACTATCAGCAGACTTTTACATTTCCTTTGAGAGCTAGTCAGTATTTATATATACATGCAAACAGCTACAGATAGCTATTTTAATTCAAATTGTAGCATGCTATTCATATTCTCACTTTGTTTATTTCACTTACAGATTGCTCTTGAAGATCATTCCACCTGTTTACTTCAAGAGCTGTTTTTTATTTTTTCATGACTACGTAATATCTGGAAGAGGTTTTGAATCCAGGGCCTTTGCACTGAGCTACATCCCTAACCTTATTTAGTTAGTTATTTAGTTAGTTAGATACAGGCTCTCACTGAGTCACCAAATTGCCCAGACTGGGCTGGAACTTGGGATCCTTTTGCCTTTGCCTCCCAGAGTGCTGGGATGACAGGCATGTGTCACAATGCCAGCTTTGAAGGGTTTCTTAAAAAATGAGGTCTGAATTGGACAGTGGCAGGTCCTCACATTACTTTCAGAGGCTTCCCTATTACTTAAAGGAAAAATCAGTATAAAGTTGTGTGTTTAAGGCCACCTCCCTGAGTGATATTTTTCACTGAGCCCATAAGACCCCAGACACCTAAGTTTTCCTCAGAACCTTGCAAATAGTTCCCCTTTCTATACTACAAGTTCCAGACTCAGTTCCAGGCTCCCAACAGGGCCACCTCATCGCCCAACTCCAGGAGACACCTTTTTAGGTATACAGTATTATGAATGGTGCCCCTGCTCCCAGTCCCAGAATGATAACAATATGTAGCTTTGCTCAGACCCGCCCCATCATGCTTTTCCCCACTACAGTGTGGTACATGGTCATGTGCATGGGCTCTGGAGCCAGACTCATTAGGTTTTTACTACTTCACTGTTTACTAGTTAGTGACCTTAGGGTCCTTGTTATTCAGCTTTGTTAACAAGGATTAAATTAATTAATACATACAAAGGAGATAATACAGTCATATGATGTTTAACAATAGGGTTATGTTCTGAAAGGTGCATCATCAGGCAATTTCATCATTGTGTAAATGTCCTAGAGTGTGCTTACACAAACTAAGTTGGGTATGATAGGCAGTATAATCTTATGGGACTCCCATTGTTTATGTGGCCCATTGTTCCTTGACTGTCTTTATGTGGCATATTATTACATATGTACCTATGTGTATGTTTGTGTGTATGCCTATATGTGTATGCACACATATACCCAAACGCATGTATATGTTTAGAATGGCACTTGGCACACTGTAAGTTTTCTGTTAATATTGGCTTTTACTGCTTACAATACACTTTTCACTCCTGCCAAACAGACACCCTTTTTGATGACCAACAATGCTTTGTTTTTTTCCAGTGTTCAGTCAAGGATGACCCTCCCCATTAGTGGTATGTTGACCACCACCGTTGCCCCCAACCTCTTAGTCACTCATCATTTATGTCCCTATTGTGCAGAGACCATATTCTAACTTGTGAGATAGATTGTTGTATCCTTTTTTTAGTTTTTATTTTTTGTTTTTTTTTGAGACAGGCTCTTGCTCTGTATTATAGGCTGGCTTTGAACTCACTGTGTAGCCCAGGCTGGTCTCAAACTCAAGGCCACTCTCCTGCCTCAGCCTCCCCACTGCTGGGATTACAGGTGTGTAGCACTGCACCCAGCTCTTTATCCTCTTTAGTCTAATTGCTTCCGGAAGGTAGAGCTGAGTCTGACTCATTTCTGTGTCTCTTCTCATTGGCTCACACAGCTGGGCACAAAATGAATGTCAGAAAATATTTGTTAAGTTGAGTTAGACCTTGAAGGATCACTTAAGCAAAGAATTACTGTAGTACCAGTTGTTGTTGATCAAGTAAGCCTACTTGGTCATCTTAATTTTTTGTAAAAGCCATGTAAGCTACCAATTATCTACCCTCATTTGACAGATGAGCAAACTGAGGCTGAGAGGCTAAGTACCTGCTAGTATGTAGCAGAGCCAGAACTGGATCCTAGTTCTGCACGGCTTCAGGTTTCTTCTTCTTACCCAAGCCTGTGCTTGCCTCCCCTGCAGAAGTCTTTGGAGGTTCTTTGGAGGTTCTCTGGAGGTCAAGACCTCACCATTATCCTCTTTCTCTTCCCAGAGTGGAGACCTCACTGGGTATTACACCAATCCAAACCGTTATCAGGTGGGGTGGGCGAAACGCAATGTGGACCACCACTGCCCCAAGAACAATAGTGTGGTAGAGGTCAGCTTGGTGGACCGCCGCCCAGTTCTGCAGAGGATTATGGAGACAGACCCCCTGCAACAGGGACAGGTTCTGGCATCCGCCCTGAAGAATAAGAAGAAGATGCAGAAGCGTACAGGTGGGGGTACCTGACTACCCCTGTGCTCTGAAAAGGGACTGCCTGGGTTAGGGGCTCCAAACTAACATCTTCCATGTGTAGGGTTGGGGGACCAGGATCGGTTAGGAGGCTTAGCTACTAGCACAGTGGTTCTCAAACTTCAGCTTTCATCAGAATCATTTGAAGGTTTGTTAAAGCACAGATTTCTGGGCCCTTACCTAGAGTTTCTAATTGAGAAGGTCAGCTGTGGGGCCTGAGCTGATGTTGATCTGAGGAACACACTTAAAGAACCACTGCCTAGTCTGTGTGTCATATAGCCACATTTTTCAGGTGTTTTTTTTTTTTAATTAATTTTTCAGGTTTTTTTTTTTTTTTAATGTTGCTGTGGATTGAACCCAGGGCCTTTGCATTGAGCTACATTCCCAGTCCTTTTAAAATTTTGAGACAGGGTCTTGCCAAGTTGCTCAGTGTGGGCTTGAACTTGTGATTCTCCTGTCTTAGCCTCCCAGAGTGCTGGGATTATAGGCATGTGCTACTATCCATAGCTCTTATTTTATCAGTAGGCAGTAACCTCAAAATCCTAAAGGATATACAGTGAAATCTCCCATCTACTAGTCATCTAGTCCTCCCTCCATAGAAAACCAGTTTCTTGTATCTCTTTCCTTAGAGATATACACAACAAATACCTATATAGTAGAATTGCTTGATCCTGTAAACCCTAAACTATTACATATTTCACAATTAGTCACTCTTGGACTGGCTCGAAACTGACTCCTGGGAATCCAGAGATAAATTACTCTTGAACTCCTATTCTTATTAGGGAGTGGGGAGAAGACAGAACAGATATCAATAGCATAGAGCAATCACTCTGAAGACACAGCAAGCACTGAGAAGAAACCTAACCCATCCTGGGATGGTGGTTAGATAGAGGTGATCAGAGAAGGCTTCTTGGAGGAAGTAAACTCAGGGAATCCAGAGGAACACCAGGATGATACAGGTGTTAAACATTTACGTTCAAAGCTACTACTGCTGTGTTGCCCCTTCAATGTGAGAGCTTTGTTTTGAGGGTAATGGTGGAGTCCTACATTCAACACAATAGCAGAAATTTATTGTTTTGGTACTTGGAAAGGAAGAAAATACTTGGGGCCACATGAGTCTAAATCTTCGGATAGAACCTGTGTTGGGATGATCACAGATAGACAAACTGATCTACCCGTGGGGTTGAACAATGGCTTCACACATCCCACCAGTTCTGTTTAGTGTTTGAAGGGTAAGTGAGCCAGTATGGGAGCTTGGTACAGACAAAGACTACTTGTGGCAGGCCTTCTGTTGCCCATCCAGTTACCAAAAGATTGTATTTTTCCATTTACAGATAAAATTGCCAGCAAGCTGTCTGATTCCATGATGTCTGTCCTCAACCTTTCTAGCAATGATAACAGTGCTGATGACTAATTCGCTGATCTCCCCCTTCCCCAAGCCCTGGTTCCTGTGGCATGAGAGAATACAGATGGAGTTTGGGTCTCTGAAGCACCTGTATAATAAAAGAACCTCTTGCGTACCATGTGTCCTCTCCCTTTACTGTTTCCTCTATTCTCTCCAGTAAAAAAACAAAACAAAACAACAACAAAAAAACCCAAAAAACTGGAGCCACTAAGTCCAATACCTTTTATTTAATCCCTACTGTGTTTTATGAGAAACGTAAAATACCATTAGAGCCCAAGTGCTAACAGTTTTATCTCCCACCCTCAATTCTGGTGTTCTGCCATGTACTTTGGGCTGATCTGAGGGCTGATTTCCCACCAAACCCTCTTGGACAACTGAATGTAGAACTAGATGATAGACTGCTGATAGACCTGGTGGTCCCTGGGAGGATGGTTTCTTTACCCCTGTATAAGAGAGCTCAGCACCAAGGCATTCCTGCAGTGGATTCCTGGCCATGCATCTGTCAAGTTCACAGGTCCTCACCTGGGTGGCAGAGGGAACAATGATGAGATTTCTGTTTTGGGGAGCGTCTGCAGATAGGATAGTGGGAAGAAGAGGACAAGCCTATCAGGTGCTGAACTGTGGTAGGAGCTACCTGGTTTGGATGAAGAGAAAACAAGGCATTTATTGGTAGGCTAGGTGCTTTAGGGGCAAGTCCTGTTTTGGCATTTCTGTGAATTTGGAGGGACCCCTTTAAAATGCTCTGGCTGGTCCCCTTCTTTGTATGACCTTGTCTTGACTGCCTGCGTTTAAGAGAACTGTATTTGGAGATGTACCAGTCAACTTTTCCAGTGTGTGGTGGATTGACAACTGGTGGTCAACTTGTAACACCCAGCTGAACTAAATCAGTGTGGTGCTGGGTGTGGAAGGCCCACCTGAGGATTGTTGCCAACAGTATAAAAAGAACTGGAGGGGAAGAGGGTGTGCTGTTGTTTCTGAAGAAGCTGACTTTCCTGATGAACTCGGCTGTTATCATCGGAGGAGCTTGGGACCTCACTGTTGGCTGAGGATGCCTGTGATTCTTTTCAGGGGAGCTCCGGTTGTTTGAGCATAGCTTCCTGGCTCCAGTGAGGATCCTTCAGCGTGCTGGCACAGATCCTTCATCCCGCTGGCACAGTCTTTGTAGCTTCCACCACTGACCTTTGGGACTTCCCAGTGCAGATCCTTGATACAGATTTGCATGAGACATTGTTGTAGGCTCTAGGCCTCCAGCTGGACTCAAGGAGGACATTGCCATGGGCTCTAGGTCTTCAGCTGGACTCGTGCAGGACATTGCCATAGGATCCAGGCCCTCAGCTGCATCTTTGGGTCTCTAGTGCATGGGCAGATCTGCACTCTTGCTTTTGACTCTGGGTGAATATTATAAAATAACCCTATAAATTATGTGTTCTGTATTCCTTTCCCTTGCAAACCCTGACTATAATAAGACATCCTGTTATAATTAGCTACCACTTCTGGGGAGCACCTATCCCATCAGACAGGCAGTGGGCCCAAGCAGTGCTAGGGTTCCTCTGTTAACTTTCCATCAGTATAACAAAATACCTGAGATAATCAACTAAAAAGATTTTGGGTTACAGTTCTAGAAGTTACAGTCCATGATGGATTGGTCACATTGCTGTCGCTCTATAGCAAGACAGCATATGGTGGGAGCTTGTGGTGGACCAAAACTGCTTACCTTTGGCCTGGAAGCAGAAATGGTCTGGGGTCCCACAGTCCTTTTTGAGGATATACCCCCAGTAATCTAATGATTACCACCTTACCCCAACTAAAGTTTTCTCTACCTCCTAATAGTGCCACATTGTGACCAAGACTCTTAACACATGGGCCATTAGGGGCCATTTAAGATCCAAACTGGCAAGCCCTCAGGGACTGGGATAGATGATTACAATCGAAATAGTGCTTTAGGAAGTTTTGGTTTCTGTACATGATTTCAGTTCTCCACAATCTACTTGAGACGGTATCATTTAATTACCCAAGTTGGCCTTGAACTTTCTATCCTGCCTCAGCTGGGATTACAGGTGTGTGCCATTGTATCTGGCTCCAAGTGAGATTAAAACCCTATGCGGTGCCTTTTCTCTGCATTGTACTACCTTAAAGGAATATTGATTAAGCACTTACTTTGTTCTAGTTTCTGTTACCAAGTTCTTTGAATACATTTTCTCTTTCATTTGAAAAGTCTCCTAGTGTCTTGTTAAAATTAGGTTATCATAGTCTCCTTGAATGAGATCCAATGTATTTCACTTATTACCAACTCTCCTGGTAGATAACAGTGCTCCAAGATAGCTAGTGCCCCTCCTCCCTTTTTGAGACAGGGTCTTGCTCTGTAGTTCAGGCTGGCCTCAAACTCATGGCAATCCTCCTGCCTCAGCCTCCCAAGTGCTGGGATTATAGGTGTGCACCAACCGTTTTTTAGCCATAGGAATTTTATAATTTAATGCTTGAAATATTTTCTAGTATGCCTAAGTAGTGCTGGTAAATAAGCACTAGAAATAGAAGTATCTGGATGAGTAATAAGCAATATAGGATCATAAATTTGACCAGTGTCAAACAGGAGAACTAAAGTGTTCCTGTCAATATAAGAATTTGTCTCCTTTATAGTGAATCCCTACTTCCTGTCCTCAGATGCTGGCAACCACCGACCTGTGTTCTGCCTCTGTGGTTTTGCTTTAGCATGGACACCATGTAAACAGAATCATACAGTTTATACATTTATTTTATAACATTTTTAAACTTTTATTTTTTTGTTTTAATTTTTTCAGCACTGGATCTGAACCCAGGGCCTGCATATGCTAGGCAAGTGTTCTATCACAGAGCTACAACCCCAGCCCAATTTTTTTTTTTTGTTTTTCGAGACAGGGTCTCACCATATAGTTCAGGCTAGGTTTGAACTCACTATGTAGTCCAGGCTGGCCAAGAACTTGCAGCTATCCTCCTGCCTCAGCCTCCCAACCCAGCCCAAGTTTTTAAACTTCTATTTTTGAAATTTATATTACAGTAAAATTCACTCTGGCATACAGTTTTGTAAGTTTTAATGCATAGATTTGTAGAACACCAACAATCAATGTACAGAACGTTCTATTAGCCATCCTTTACCAATTTCATTCCTGCTACTTTATAATGAAAATCATTCCCTACACCTAATCCCTGGCAATCACTGATTTATTCTTTGTCCTTATGGTCTGTCTTTTGAAGAGTGTCATGTAAGTGGTACTGTATAGTGTGTAAGTTTTTGAGAAAAATTTCCTAAGAATACATTTGCAATTTATCCATGTTGTTGAGTGTATTAATAGTTCTTATTTCTTGTTTTTTTTTTTTAATGGTACTGGGGATCAAACCCAGGTAGTGCTGAGCTACATCCCCAATCCATTTTATTTTAAGACAGAATCTCTCTAAATAGTCCAGACTGGGCTCGAGCTTTCAATCTTCTTTCCTCATTATCTGTTATTAAAGGTGTGTGCCACCACACTTGGCAATGGTTATACTCCATTGTGTGTATGTACTGTTTGTTCATTCCCCAGTTGAAGAATACTTGGATTCTTTTCAGTTTTGGGTGATTATGAATAAAGCTGCTATAAATATTTGTGTTTTGATTTCTCCACAGTAACTACCTAGAGTTTGATTGCTGGGATGTATGGTAAACATATGTTTAACATTCTAAGAAACTGCTAAACTGTTTTTCAAAGTGGCTCTACTATTTGACATTCCTGTCAAATGGTAGCACTTAGTAGTGTTGGTTTTTTGACATTAGCTATTCTATATAGTTATGTTGTGGTATATAATTGTAGCTTTGATCTGAATTTCCTTGATGACTAATCGTTTATTTTCATGTGCTTATTTGCCATCTAAATATCTTCTTTAACAGTGTTCAGATCTCTTGTACATTTTATTTTGGTGGTACTGGATCACACCCAGGGCCTTCACACATGCTAGAAAAGCACTCTATCGTTGAGCTACATCCCCAGCCCATCTCTTGGATATATATATACACACACACATATATATATATTTTTTCTGCTACTGGGGATCATACCCAGTGGTAGTCTACTAGTGAGCTAAAGTCCCAGCCCTTTTCATTTTAAGACAAGGTCTCACTAGGTTGCCCAGCTGGGACACAAACTTGCAATTTTCTTGCCTCAGTTTTCCTCAGTGCTGGGATTATAGTTGTGCAACACCATGCCCAAATATCTTGGGCATTTTGTATCAGGTTGTTTTGTTATCGGTGAGTTTTCTAGATTCTATGCTGGATATGAAATTTCTTTAGTAGATAAATGCTTTGTATCAAGTTTTTCCCAGTGTGTCTTATCTTTTCATTTTCTAAATGGCCGTCTTTTTTGTTTTATACTTGGGATTGAAACCAGGGCCTTCTCACTGAGCTCCATGTCCAGTCCTTTTTAATTATTTTCTAAAATTTTGAGACAGGGTGTTGCTAAATTTCCTGGGTTGGTCTTGAGGTTATTATTCTTCTGCTCCAGCCTCCCAGACTCCTGGGATTACAGGTGTGTGCTACTATGCCTGGCAGTTGTTTTTTTCATTATGGAAAAGCTTTATTGACAGATTTTTAAAAATTGTGTTAAAATATATGTAACATGAGAATTGCCATCTTAACTACTTTTAAGTGTACAGTTCAGTGGCATTAAGTACATTCACATCATTGTGTAATCATCTCCCTCTCAACCCCCAGCAACCACAATTCTACCTTTTGTCTCTATGAATTTGATTACCCTAAGAATCTCCTATAAGTGGAATCACACAATTCTTATTTGGCTGGCATATTTCACTTAGCACAATGTCTTCAATGTTACATGTGTCATAATTTCCTTCCTTTTCAAAAACCAAATAATATTCCATTGTATGTGTATATTGTGCTTTTGATATGATAAATGCCCTGCCCCCAAGGATCATTGTGTTGAAATCTTGGTTGCTGATAAGCTTTTGGGAAGTGACTGGGTCATGAGGGCTCTAACTTCCTCAGTGGTTTGATCCACTTATAAGATAATAATCGATGGCATTATTGGGAGGTGATGAAAATAGGAGTTTGCTTCATTGAAGGGAGTAGATCATGAAGCTATGGCCTTGGGGACTTCTAATCCCAGACCCCTGCCTGCCTGGCTCTTTCCCGCTCTCACTGCTTCCTGGTGCCATGAGCTAAGCAGCTTTGCTCCACCATACCCTTTCACCATGATGTTCTCCCTTGCCTCAAGCCTACAGCAGTGAAACTATCTGAGCATGTACTGAAGCCTCTGAAACTGAGCCAAAATAAATCTTTCTTCTAAGTTGTTTTTCTCAGCTATTTGACTACAGAGATGAAAAGCTAACACAGTATACTACAGTTTCTTCAGCTTTTGAGGCATAATTGACAAAAATTATACATAATCAAGGTGTACAATATGATGCTTTGATATGTTTGTGTTAGGAAATGATTACCACAATCAAGCTACTTAGCATATCCATCGGCTCACATAGTTACTTATGGGGGAGTAATGACAACACTTCAACTCTACTCTCTGAGTAAATTTCCGAGTATTCGATTAGCTGTAGTATCCATGCTGTCTATTAGGATCAGTATTATTCATATATTAACTGCAAATTTATCTTTTGATCAGCATCTCCCAGTTCTTCTCAGTTTCCATTGTTCCCCCTCACAGTGCCTAGTAACCACCCTACTACTCTCTGTTTCTAACAGTTCGACTTTTCTAGGTTCTATATGTAAGTGAGATCCTGCAGTTATTTTGTTTTTTGTTATTTATTTATTTATTTTTGTTTTTTTTTCTTTTTGGTGGGTACCGGGAATCGACCTCAGGACCTCGCGTGCCAGCAGGCGCCCATGCCGCTGAGCAATATCACCGGCCCTTTTTTTCATATGTGGGTTCCGGGAGTCGAACTCGGGCCCTCGCGCTTGCCAGGCAGGCGCTGACGCCACTGAGCCATCTCACTGGCCCCCAATTTTTGGTTTCTTGAGACAGGGTCTCAGTATGTAGCCCAGGCTGGCCTAGAACTAGCAGTGACCCTCTGGCCTCAGCCTCCTGAGTGCTGGGATTATAGGCACATGCCACCACACATGCCTGCAGTATTTGTTCTGTCTTTTTGTATAGCTTATTTAACTTGGCATATCCTCCAGGTTCACCTGTGATGTTGCAAATGACAGAATTTACTTTCTTTTTTCTTTGTTGATTCCCAGCACAACAAAACAACTTATGTATTTGTAATAACGCAGTAATCTTGGTGTTAGAGTTTTGTAGTTAGCATAATTCTTTAGAAATTCATTGAAGTTGTTTCATGTATCCATAGTTTGTTCCTTTTTGTTACTAAATGGTATTGTATGGTATAGGTATGCTAGTTTAACCTTTTCTCTGTTGAAGGATATTGGCCAATTCTAATTTTTTGTCATTATGAATAAAGTTGCTGTAAACATTTTTGGTGTGGATTTTGATGTAACATATTTTTGTTTCTCTGGCATAAATACCTGAGTGCAATTTCTGGGACATATAGTGGTTAAAATATTTTTTATTTCAAGAAACTGCCAAACTATTTTCCAGAGTAAGTATGCAATTCTACATTGCCACCAACAATATATGAATAATATGGTTGTATGGTCTTGGCATTTGCACTGAGGTACATCCCTAGCCCCTTTTTATTTTTTATTTTGAGGCAGGGTCTCACTAAGTTGCCTAGGCTGGGCTCTAACTTGTGATCCTTCTGCCTCAACCTGCCAAGTAGATTGGATTACAGGCATGTGCCAGCACACCTGGTGTTCCTGTTTTGTTTTGTTTTGTTTTTTTTAATTTTAAACCGAAAAAAGTAAGAAATAACAATAAAACAGAGTTTCAAAACAGGCTAGTGGAAGAGTAATAATAATCAACACATTGTGTATTGTTATATTCACAGTAGTTGTTCAGAGTACAAGATATAGGCATGAAACATTGTCCAGAAAATTACTAGCACAAAACTTTCACCTCAGTGAACCAAGAGAAACCAGCTGTACAACTGTCTTAACTGTCTTGCATTTATATATATCTTTTCCTTTTCCCTTCCTTCCTTTCCCCTTTCTCCCTTCAGTTTTCCTTTTCTTTTGAACAGTTTCTTCCCTATTCACAACATCTATAGTGTAATGGCAAATTTATAGAAATTTTATGATAAAAAGTAAAAATCAGTTAGTAGCCTGTGACTATATTGAGACAGGATATGCTCATGCTGCTTGTCACATAGCTAGGCTGCTAAATTTAGTCAGCCTTGACACTCTGCATCCAGCTGCTTCTCCTAGATAGTACGGCAGGACAACTTGACTGCATCCAACTGTAATGTCTGTGTTTTTCTACCTAAAATATACATATCTAGTTTTTCCAACATGCTTCAAGAACTTCATGTCTGGGACAGACTGGCCCAGTCAAGGACACATTTAACTCTACCTGCTCTGCTCAAACCCCCCTCCCTCCCAGAATGTTCCTGCTTTAAAATGAAAAATTCCTTTTTAAGTAAACCTGCTTAAAACAAATCTGCCTGACAACATATGACTTAACTCATGTAACCAATCACGTAATAACCTGCTATCAGCTTTGTACCTCCTGCTTGCAAAATGTATTTAAACTGAACTCTAAGCTGACTCTGGGCTGGTGATTTGGACTCAGACTTAGTCCCCCAGCCAACTGGCATTTATAAACAAGTTGCCTTCCAAACTCTTCGGTGTGGAGCATTTTCCTTTTGGTCCAGGTTTTTCTGCAACAATTGTACATTTTGGATCTTGTTTACTCTTTCAGATTCTCACACTAGTGAGACAATATGATGTTTACACATGTGGATCTGGATTATTTCACTTATGAGTATGGTCTCGAGTTGCATCCATTTACCTATAAAAGTCTCAAGTTTATCTTTCTTTATGGCTGAGTAGTATTCCATTATATAAAAAAACCACATCTTTTTTATCCATTCCTTGGTTGATGGGCATTTGGGCTTTTTGAGACAAGGTCTCACTATACAGTTCAGGCTGGCCTTGAACTCGCAACAATCCTCCTGCCTCAGCCTTCTGAGTACTGGGATTACAGGCATGTGCTACCACACCTGGCCTACTGTTCTTTAATTTTAGCCATTCTGATAGTTCATTGTAGTCGAAGATTTCATTTCTCTGATGGCTAATGGTGCTGAATATCTTTTTGTGTTTATTTGCCACCTATGTTTTCTCTTTAGTGAAATGTCTATTCATGTGTTTGCCTATTTTCTAATCGGATTGTTTATTTTTTCTTACTCTGGAATAGTGACAGTTCGTTGTATACTCTAGATACTAGTTCTTCGTCTGATGTGTGGTTAGCATATATTTTCTTCTAGTCCAGCATGTCTTTTAATCCTCCTTTACTTTTTTGTGGTACTAGAGATTGAACCCAGGGCCTTCATACTGAGCTACACCTTTAGCCCTTTTTTCATTATTTACTTTGAGATAGCATCTTGCTAATTCCTTTAAATTACCCAGTCTAGGCTTGTTGTGATCCTCCTGCCTCAGCACCCCCAGTGTGCTGTGATTACAGATGCATGCCACTGTGCCTAGCATCATCCTCTTGATAGAGCCTTTCACAGAGCAATAGTTCTTAAATTTGATGAGGTCCTATTTATTTTTCTTTTTTTCTGTTGGTGTCAAGTCCTTAACACTTCCTCATTCCAGATCCTGAATATATATAATTTGTTTTGAGACAAAGTCTTGGTAAGTTGCTCAGGCTGGCCTAGAACTCACCATCCCCCTGCCTCAGCCTTCAGAGTAGCTAAGATCATACATTTGTAGCAAGAATTTCTAAATTTTTATAGTTTTACATTTAAGTTTGCATTCATTTCGGGTTGATATTTGTATAAAGTATGAGACTTTTCTGCAAGTTCAATTTTTTTGAGGTAAAGTTCACATAACATTGAAGTAGCCACTTTAAAGTATGCAATCCAGTAGTATTTACTGTACTTACAGTATTGTACAGCCATCACTCTATCTTGTTCAACAGTATTTTTATTACCCCCAAAGCAAACCCTGTACCCATTAAACAATGGGGCATTGAAGTCTCCAATTATTGTTAAACTGTTTATTTCTCAGTTAGATCCTGATAGTTTTCCTTTATGTATTTTGGAACTCTAAATGCATATGTACTTATAATTGTTATATACTGATGAATTAAGCCTTTAGTCATTATAAAAAATTATTTTTTTGTGTTTAGCAATAATGTTTTGCCTGAAGTCCATTTTGTCTGTTTAAAATTTAAAAAATGTTTTGATTGACACAAAATATTAACACATATTATGGGTATAACGTAATATTTTGATTTATACATAGATTGGGTAGCAAGCAATTCAGGGATACAGCCACCTCAGCTCTCTTTTGGTGTGGTGTGTTCTACCCCTCTATTTTTATTTATTTATTTTGACTGGGTACTGGGGATTGAATCCAGGGCCTTGTGTATTCTAGGTAAATGCTCCACCATTGAGCTACATCCTCAGCCCTTTTTGAGTTTTATTTTTGAGGCAGAGCCTCGCTACACTTCCCAGGATGGCCTTGAATTTGTGAGCCTCCTACACAGATGGGATTATAGGTGTGGGCCACTATGACTGGTCCTGTTACTTTTAATATGTATATTTTTGAGATATAGTCTCACTTTGTAGTTCAGGCTGTCCTTGAACTTGCTATGTAGCCCAGGCTGGGCTTAAACTTGGGGCAATCATGCCTCAGCCTCCTGAATGCTGGGATCGCAGGCATGTGCCACCGCACCTGGCTACTTTAATATTTTTGTGTCTTAATTTAACATATTTTTCTTTTTGTGGGTACCAGGGGTCGACCTCAGGACCTCGCGTGCCAGCAGGTGCCCGTGCCACTGAGCGATATCACCGGCCCTTTTTTCATATGTGGGCACTGGGAGTTGAACTCAGGACCTTGCGCTTGCTAGGCAGGTGCTTATGCCTCTGAGCCATCTCACCAGCCCATATTTTTCTTATAAAGAATACACAATTACATCATTAAAAATTTACTGGAGCAGGGTGCGGTGGATCATACCTGTAATCCCAGCACTCTGGGAGGCTGAGACAGGAAGATTGCAAGTTTCAGCCCAGCCTGGGCAATTTCTGAAACTCTCACCAAAAAGGGGGGGGCACTGGGGATGTAGCTCAGTGTGAAGGCCCTAGGTTCAATACCCAGTACTATAAAATAGAAAAGAAAGAAGGAGAAAAAGAAAGAAAGAAAGAAAGAAAAAACCCAAAAAACAAAAACCATTGGGATTACAGACTGCTATACTTTATATATTTCTGGTGGACTTTTTTTTTTTGTGCTGGAGATTGAACCTAGGGGCTTGCACATTATTTTTAAAATACCAGAAGTCCCATCACAGGGACAAATATTTGAAAGGCTATTAGAGAAAGGCAATGAATTATGTATAAAGCTAAATCCATTAGAATTACAGGAAACTACACAAAACTTAAAGACCAGAAGGGCTTGGAATGAAGTGTTTCAAGCCCCAAAAGATAAGAGCATCTAACCCCAATTTATGTGTCCTGAAAAATTTCCTTCAAAATTGATGGAGAAATAAATTATTTCCATGAAAAGGAAATTCATAACCAGCAAACCAGCATTGTAAAAAATTATCTAGGATATCCTAGAAAGAGACAATGAAGCAAAAAATGCCAATATGTCAAAAACAATGAATACACCTAGCAGGATGAGCAGCTAAGCAAAATAGGAAAAAATGAGGAAATCAGCAACAGGAGAATAATGCATCGACAGCAATTAAGTCAATAACTCTCAGTAATAATTCTTAATGTGAATGGTCTTAATTCCCCAATCAAAAGATGCATACTGACAGAATGGTTCAAGAAGAAGAACCCAGTAATATGTAGTATACAAGAAACACATTGAATTCAAAAGGAAACTCACAGATTAAAACTCAAAGGATGGAAAACAATATTCCATACAATGGGAACCTGAAAAAAAATGTGGGAGTAGCTATCCTAATACCACACAAAGTGGATTTCAGGTCAGGACTGATCAGAACAGACAAAGAATGTTGCTACATATCGGTTAAAGGAACAATTCAAAGGGAAGAGATAACAATTATAAAAATGTACACATCAAATATTGGCACACCCCACTTCATAAAACAGACACTAATGGACATGAAAAATTGGATAAATGCTAATATTATAATGGGGGACCTCAGTACTTCACTGTCACAAATGGACAGATCAACTAAACAAATAAAAATCAGCATTAAATCAAACTTTCAAGCAAATGAACTTAATAGATGTCTGCAGAGTGTTCCATCTAAGAACAACAGCATACACATTCCTCTCAGCAGTACATGGGAGTTTCTCCAAAACAAACCACTAGGCCATAAAGGATGCTTAAGTAAATGTGAAATAATCAGAATTATCCCATGAATGTTATTGGATCATAGTGCAATGGAACTAGAAATCAATGGCAAAATGCACCATGAAAACTGTGCCAACACATGGAAATTAAACAATACCCTCTTGAATAATCAATGGGTCCCAGAAGAAATCAAGGAAGAAATTAGTTCCTAGAATCCGATGATAAAGGTAGAACAATGTCATGGACACAATAAATGCAGTCCTAAAACAGAAGCTCATAGCTGTGAATGCCTACATCTGAAAAACACT
The DNA here is from genome assembly GCA_028451465.1 of Erethizon dorsatum. Classification (NCBI taxonomy): domain Eukaryota; kingdom Metazoa; phylum Chordata; class Mammalia; order Rodentia; family Erethizontidae; genus Erethizon; species Erethizon dorsatum. The sequence goes on from CM051842.1 coordinate 46,256,300, forward strand.
GAGCTCAAGTAAATAACCTAATGATGCACCTCATCCATTGTTCTAGGAAGAAAAGAACAATCTAAACCCACAGCTTGTATGAGGAAGGAAATTATAAAGTGCAGAACAGAAATTAATGAAACTGGAACTCAAAACACAATTCAAAGAATCAATGAATGGAAGAGTTAGTTCTTTGAAAGATTAAACAAAATAGACAAACCCTTAGTCAATCTTACCAAAATTAGAAAAGACCCAAATCCCTGCAAGTAGAAAAGAAAAAGGCAAAATTACCACAGATTTTGCCAAAATCCAGGAGATTATTGGTAGATTATTCAAGAATTGTTATAATTAGTCCCAGGTGGATCTTAATTGTTCTTACAGGAAACAGAGTGTGAAAGGGGGGAAGAGGAAAGCAAGAAAAGGTTATTAGCCATAACTTTTGAAAGCAGGGGAGCTGAGTACATGGTTAATGTGTATAACAGTTTGTTGGCTGCATTTCTAGTAGAAGGGAAAATTCAGAATAAATAAAAAAATTCCTAGATATATATGAACTACCAAAGGTGAAACAAGAAGAAATAAAAATCCTGAATAATTCTATGTCAATGAAATTGAAGAAGTAATTATAAAATTACCAACCACAAAATGCCCAGGTCCTGATGGAGTCACTGCTGAATTCCACAAGAACTTACAGAAGATATTACACAAATACTCCTCAAACACTTTAATGAAATCAAAAGGGAAGCAGTACTCCTAAAATAATTTCTGGAAGTAATCATTACCCTGATTTCAAAATCAGAAATTGACCCAACCATAAAAGAGAATCTCTTAATGACCATAGATGCAAAAATCCTCAATAAGATACTGGCAAACTGAATGTAGCAAATCACTAAAAAGATCTTATATCATGACCCAGTAGGATTCATTCCAGGGATGCAGAGATGGTTCAACATCCTCAAATCAATAAATATAATACACCACATAAACAGAAGCAAGGACAAAAACCACATGATCATCTCAATAGATGCATAAAAAGCATTTGACAAAATCCAACATCCATTCATTATTTAAAAACTGAAAAAATGGTATAGAAAGTATCTCAATCTAATAAAAGCCATGTATGACAAACAAATGACCAACATCATACTAAATGGAGGGAAGCTGAAAGCTTTCCCTGTAAAATCAGGAAGAAGACAAAGTTGCACACTATCACCATTTCTGTTCAATATAGTTTTTTATTTTTTTTTGTGGGTACTGGGGGTCAAACTCAGGACCTCACATGCCAGCAGGCACCCACGCTGCTGAGCGATATCACTGGCCCTTTTTTTGTATGTGGGTACTGGGAGTCGAACTCAGGACCTCATGCTTGCCAGGCAGGTGCTTATGCTGCTGAGCTATCTCACCGGCCCTCAATATAGTTCTTGAAACATTATCCAGAGCTATTAGACAAGAGGAAGAAATAAAAGGGATATGGAGAGACTTCTGAGAAGATGGCAGAGTGGTAAGTAGTAACAAATCAGCCTTTCCAGGATTTGGAGCCCAGACACTGGAAAATAATAATCTTGGGAAGAAAAGAAGGAGGAAGGTGGAGTCCTGGGACCCAGGAAGGATCTGATGGGAAAGCTGTGGCCTACAGAGAAATTGAAGAGACAGAACATAACATGCAAAAATGGATGGACAATCTGCGTTTTCTCCCTAGCCCCTGGCTTACAGCTCATGAGAAAGGAGGGCTGATTCTACCAGAGACATAGTGAAAGCAGGACCTAAAAATGCCTTCAGGGAAAAATGCAGTGGTGGAATGGACCAGTGGATGCTGCAAGCTGCAACAGTTGGTGAATGACTCCAATCTAAGTGCCTGCTGTATCTCCTGAAGTGGGTGCTCAGACATTATACGAGGGAAAGGGTCAAATGAGGATGGTATTCAGAGCAGTTGCAGGTTGGTTTTATTTCAGGGCTCCCAGCTTTATACTCCCACTGGAATGGGGTGAGGGTCAGCCACAGGAGACATCTGTGGTCAAGGAGCTGTAGTCAGGTCAGCAAGAGGCACACAGAGTGTTTTAATCTAAACAAACCAGGCCCCATCTGCAAAACCAGAGGCTAGGTTTAGCCTAATCTCTGTGCATTCAAAGCCCCTGAATTGGCACCTCTCCACTATTCCTACCACCTGCTTGCTGGCATCTGTACCCAGCACAGACCTGGGCTTTGACTGTCATTGTCTACCAGTGAGAGCAGGGACATATCTTGAATTGGACACTGCCTCAAAACTGTACTCCAGAAGATAAACACATGTTTGAAATCACAGAGAAATTCTTTGTTGTTGTTGTTTGTTTGTGTCTTTCTCTCTCTCTCTTGTTTAAGTGTAAACATTGGTTTTAGTTTTTTTCTCTTTTTTTTTCTTTTTTTCCCCTCTTTTTTCCTTACTTCCTTTGTTCATCATCAGTTTCCTGGGGCTTGGGTAATATTCCTTTGTTCCCTGCCTTGCTTCTAATCACTTTTTCTTCTTCTTTTCTCTATTTTTTCCTCTTCTTCCTTTTAATTTTTCTCCTTTTAAGGATTTCTTTCTTATAATTTCAAGTCGGGGATTGTGATGCCCCCTGCCTTGCCTTTGTTGCACAGAATTACTTTTGCTATTCTAGGTCTCTTCAGGTTCCAAATGAACTTTGGATTGTTTTCTCAGGCTCTGTGAGGTATGTTATTGGTATTTTTATCTGGATTGCATTAAATCTGTATAACAGTTTTGTAAGTATGGCCATTTTCAATATATTTGTTCTGCCTAATCAACAATAGGGGATAACTTTCCATTTTCTGATATCCTCTTCAATATCTTATTTCAGAATACTATAGTTTTAAATGTAAAGGTATTTTTTACTTCTTTTGTTAGATTGATTCTTAAGTATTTCATTTTTCTTAATGCTATAATGAAGGGTGTTGTTTCCTTAATTTCTCTCTCAGTAAGTTTGTCATTTGGGTGCAGGAATGTTATTGATTTATGAGTGTTGACTTTATATCCTGCTACACTACCAAATTTGGTTATTAAATCTAGGAGTCTTTCGGTGGAGGTTTTGGGGTCCTCTATGTAGTGTGTCATCAGAAGATAATGATAATTTAACTTCTTCCTTTCCTATCATTATTCCTTTTATTTCTCACTCCTGTCTAATTGCTCTGGCTAAAGTTTCCAGAACTATATTGAATAGGAGTGGTGATCATGGGCATCCTTGTCTTGTTCCTGATTTTAGAGGGAAAGCTTTTGGTTTTGACTATTTAGTATGTTTTTGACCATTTAGTATGATGTTGGTTCTTGGTTTGTCAAAGATGCCTTTTATCAGATTGAGATACAGACCTTGTATTCTAATTTTCTGTAGGTTTTTTTTTTAAATCATGAATGGGTGTTGGACTTTGTCAAATGCTTTTTCTGTACCTATTGATACAATCATGTGGTTTTTTATCCTTGGTTCTGTTAATGAGGTGTATTACATTTATTGACTTGCATAACTTGAACAATCCCTGCATCCCTGGGATGAATACTACTTGGTTATGGTGCACAATCTTTTTGCTGATTTGCTGCATTCTGTTTGCCAGTATCTTATTGAGGATTTTTACATCTATGTTCATTAAAGAGATTGGCCTGTAGTTCTCTTTTTTGGAGGTTCCTTCTCTGGTTTTCGTATCAGGGTAATGCTTGATTCTAGAAATGACTTTGGGAGTATTGCTTCTCTTTCCATTTCACTAAAGAGTTTGAAGAGTAGTGGCATTATATCTTTCATGAATTTATTATAGAATTCAGCAGTAAATCCATTAGGACCTGGGCATTTCTTTGATGGTAGTATTTTTATTACTTCTTCAATTTCATTGACAGATATTGGATTGTTTAAAATTTTTATATCTTATTTATTCATCTTTGGTAATTCATATTTAGTAGGAATCTATCCATTTCTTCTAAATTTTCCATCTTATTTGAGTACAGGTTTTCAAAGTAGATACTGATGACCTTTGCAGTTTCTGCAGGACCCCTTGTGATTTTGCCCTTTTCATTCCATTTTTAATTTTTTTTTTCTTTTTGAGCTGGGTTTTTTTTATGCAGCTCATGCTGGCCTTGAACTCACTTTGTAGCTTAGGCTGGCCTTGAACTCTAAGTGACCCTCTTGCCTCGGCCTCCTGAGTGCTGGGATTATAGGTGTGTGCCACCAGAGCCAGTGGCCCTTTTCATTACTAATTGCATGGATTTGAATATTTTCTTTCCTTTTTCTGGAAAAGGTTGGCTAAGAGTTTGTCTATTTAATCTTTCAAAGAGCAAACTCTTCAACTCATTGAGTCTTTATATTGTTTTCTTAGTCTCAATTGCATTAATTTCTGCTCTGATCTTTCTAATTTCATTCCTTGTACAAGGAATGAAACAGGTTTAACTTTTTTTTCTAGAAGTTTGAAGTTCAACATTGGGTTATTTATTTGAGCTCACTCCATTTGTCTCATGTTATAGAGAGCCCTTCCTGGTCCTCGTCCCGTTCCTTTTGTAAACCCAAAAGGAAGTTATTGGAATTCTACCGAGTTAATTCCAATCTCCCACATCCAATGCAACCCACGGCGAGAATAAAGACACTAAGGCATATCTATAGTTGTGGGGAGCCAAGGGGTCCTAAGTCCCGCCAAGATGGTGGCTATTGGGACAAAGGCCACGACCCAGGGCCGAACCTGGGTTTTATTAATTCTGAAGGAGGGGAGTGGCTCGGGGATGAGTGACTGTGAGAGTGGCGGGAAGTACGTGAGTCTCGGGAAGTACGTGAGTCTCGTGAGCTGGGCTAGGCCTGAAAATCACCTTTGCAAATGCAGAGGGAAGTATATGCAGAAGGAGTAATCTGCATAACACAATTCAAGATAGTATCTAATGTTTTGGGGTCGGTGCTTCAGCTCTGATGTATAATCTTTTATGCCCTGGGAAGTCATAGCCTCTTTCTCGAGGCTTGATCCCAGCTGACAGCGTGGAGCACGGCTCTCCATCCCGCCAGGCTCAACCATGTATTGGGAGCAAAGGGCGGGGAAACACAGGCCTGTCGCTTTGCTTCAAAGACTACACATCAGGACCTCGGCTGGACCTACTTGCATTGCCTAAAGCCAATTAAAGAGATAAGGAAGAGTCCTAGACAGCTCTGTACATGTCAATAGGTGGAATTAGGGCCAGGTTCAGCCAAGATGGAGATAGTTGCTCTTCTCTCAAGGACAGCCATCCAGGTGGTCCCCCACATCATGTGGGAATTCACTGCTATAAAATTCCCTGGTAGGACTGGTTTCATTGCATCCCATAAGTTCAAGTATGTTTTATTGGCATTATCATTCAATTGTAGAAACTGTCTAATTTCTTCTTTAATTTCACCTGCAACCCATTGGTTAATCAAGAGGGTATTGTGTAATTGCCATATATTTATATATTTGTTGTGGTTTTTTTGCCATTTATTTCCAGTTTCATTGCATTATCATCTGATAATATGCATGGGATAATTTCAATTCCTTTGCATTTACATAAGCATGTTCTATGAGCTAGTATGTGGTATATTTTGGAAAAAGTCCCATGTACTGCTGAGAAGAATGTATATTCTGTTGTTGGGTGGAAGACTCTGTAGATAATTACTAAGTCCACTTTTTCAAAGTTTTGTTTCAGCTCTGATATTTCTTTGTTGATTTTTTTTATCTAGATGATTTGTCTATATGTGATAGTGGGGTGTTGAGGTCTCCCATTACAATTTTATTAGTGTTAATCTGGTTTTTCATATCCATTATTGCTTGTTTTATATAGTTGGGTGTGCCAGTATTTGGTGCCTACATATTTATGATTATCTCTGTTGTAACCTGACAAGGCTATTGCCGCCATTTCAAAAACCAAGACCGCCATTTCAAAAGAAAATCGTTAAGTTTCTGTTCTTTGTGGTTAAGTTTCTGTTTCCCCACATCAGGGTAAATTCCTGGAAATCATGTGATTTGGACTGTTGCCCAAGCCCGCGCATGGGCTGCATTCCCGCGCCGGGGCTCCTTTGTTAGCTTTCTTCAAACTGATTGGTTGCCCATTTGCTGAACTTCCCTGCTCATAGGTTCCCCTAAGTAACCAATGAATGTACTAGATACCCTTTAACTCCCTGCGATTGGCTTCTGTAAACTCTGCTTGCTTATCCCTCATTACCATACCCAACCCTATAAAACTAGCTTCTTGTCTTCGCCCGGGGCTCCTCTCTTTGCTCTGGCATAGAGGATGCCGCTGGGTACCAGCTAAAATAAAGCGCTCTTTTTGGTCTTCCCAGTTGTCCCCGTTGATTCATTTCTTGGGTACATTTGGGGGCCCGCCCAGGATCCCTTCTTTTTGGCCTCTTTTTCTCCATGGCATCTCAATGGTAAGTCCCTTTGCATTTTGTCAGTCGGTGTGCACCAGTTGGGGCAACGGGAACACATTTCCCCGAGCCGGCGGAGTGGGACGCCCTCCGTTTATTTGCCTTAGGAATTCTGGACTTCGGTCGTTCGTATTTGAGCCTTTAGGTTTTGTTGACTTCGGCCGTTTGTATTTGAGCCTTTAGGTTTTGTTTTCCTAGGGATTTGATTTGATTTGGATTCTAGGTAATTTGGACCACCGCATATCTCTGTTCCTTGTACTTTCGTTTTGTCTGTGTACTTTTGTTTGTCTGTCATTTTGTGCGTTGACCTGTTTTTCTCTCCTCAGCATGGGGCCAGGACCATCCACACCGCCGACCCCCCTCCAATTAATCTTTGACCATTTCCCAGTTTTCAGGGATAGGGCAAAAGGTTACGGAGACCCTGTCTATCCAGGTAAACTCCGGACTTTTTGTGAACTGGAATGGCCCATTCTCTCGAGCGGCGCATGGCCGGCCGAGGGCTCTTTCTCTCTCCCGCTTGCGCAGAGCCTCAGACAGCAGATCTTTGGACCACCAAGCCACCCGGACCAGTACACCTACATCCAGGTGTGGATCGACCTTATCTATGACCCACCCTCTTGGTTAAAAAGATACAACCAAACCTTGAGCCGCCCTCCAGTCCGTCCTCCGACTATCGCCGCTCTAAAGGTGACACCCCCTAAACCTGTTCCCATTTTGGAACCCTCAGCTCCAGAAGAACTCCCTCCCCCTTATCCCTCTGCTCGCCGGGTGATTATAGCCCATCCCCCACCCTCTAACCCACCTCCACCCCCTACTGCCCAAGCGTCTCTCCCCCAACCCTCCACCCCCCCTCTGACTCCAGCTCCCCCCAGCTCCCGACGTACCCGTAGATGTCATTGCTCCTCGTCCCCTGACACCTCCTCCCGAGACTTTGACTCAGCTCCCCTTTATCCCCTCCGTGAAGCCCCTACAGGCCCCGATCAAGTTCCTATGATGGTTTACATTCCTTTCACTACTTCAGACCGATACAACTGGAAACATCAAAACCCGCCATTCTCTAAGGACCCTCAGGGGCTAATAAGCCTCCTCGAGAGCATAGTCCATACCCATCATCCCACCTGGGACGATTGCCAGCAGTTGCTCCAGACCCTGTTTACAGCTGAAGAATGAGACTGAATTCGTTCTGCTGCTCAGAAAGCTGTGCTCAGTCGGGATGGCACCCCTACAGATGATCTGGACTGACAAAACCTGGTCTTTCCCCTCTCGCGCCTGGACTGGGACCCAAATTCAGATCGAGGTAAGGAGGCTCTCGAGCGGTATTGCCAGTTGCTTCTGGGAGCCCTTAAGGCCGCTGCCCGGAAGCCCACCAACCTATCTAAGGTTTCCGAGGTAAGACAATTGGCAAATGAATCTCCTTCTGTTTATTTAGAAAGATTATGTGAAGCCTACCGCATCTATACACCTATAGATCCGGAGGCACCAGAGAATGTGCGAGCCATAAATATTGCGTTTGTGACCCAGTTGGCCCCAGATATAAAATGAAAATTACAGAAAATCGAGGGTTTCGAGGGAGCTCCCCTTAGTCAATTACTAGAGATAGCTCAAAAAGTGTTTGACCAAAGAGAGACAAAGGAAGATGTAAATGATAAAAAACTGACCAAGATCCTAGAGTGCCTGGCAACTGGGCAAAAACCAGATAGCAAAGGAGAAAAAAAGACTCCTCTGGACAAGGATCAATGTGCTTATTGCAAAGAAAAAGGACACTGGGCCAAAAACTGCCCTAAGTTAAAGGCTAAATTAGAACGAGATGCAAAGGCTCTCATCAGCCAGCCTTGAGGGGGTCAGGGCTCCAAAGGCCCCCCGGAGCCCAGGCTAACTTTAACAGTAGGGGGCCAACCTGTTGACTTTCTTGTGGATTCAGGAGCCACTTACTCGGTATTGACCAGACCTATTGGGACCCCTACTGGAACAATTTTTAAGGTAAAGGGTGCCACCGGACAGACACAGATGGTAAAACAATATAAAGCAGGTCTCTCTCGCCCCGGACAGCCAACAGTTCAACATACTTTTCTCTGGGCCCCTGACTGTCCAGATCCTCTATTAGGGAGAGATTTGCTCCATAAATTAAAGGTCCAATTGAGCTTTGATACAGAAGAACCTCAAGTGACATTGGGTAATTCCCAAATTAAGATGATGGCCCTATACCCCGAAGGAGAGGGACACCTTTTATTTCCAGAAAAACTGCAATCAGAAGATACAGAGACTAAAAATAAATTATTGCACAAATGGATTCAGCAAATACCCCAAGTCTGGGCAGAGAACAATCCTCCAGGATTAGCACAAAATCAAGTTCCCCTGGTTATAGAACTACTTCCTACTGCTTCTCCCATTCAACTTCGACAGTACTATCTTAATCTAGATGCCAGAAGGGGTATAGCGATACACATCTCCTGGTTCAAAGACCAAGGGATCCTACGCTCCTGTGTCTCCCCATGGAATACTCCTCTGTTACCTGTCCAGAAGCCCGGAACCAAAGACTACAGGCCAGTGCAAGACCTCCGCGAGGTAAACGTGTGGTTACTTTGCACCCTACTGTGCCTAATCCTTACACTCTCTTAAGCCTCCTGGGACCCGATCGGACTTGGTACACGGTATTAGATCTAAAAGATGCCTTCTTCACCTTGCCAGTCGCTCCGGTAAGCCAACCACTCTTTGCTTTTGAATGGACTGATCCCAATACAGGGATCACTGAACAGTTGACATGGACTCGGTTGCCTCAAGGGTTTAAGAATTCACCCACCCTATTTGATGAGGCATTATCCAGAGACCTCCTCCCTTTTCGGGAGGCATATCCTGATGTGACCCTGTTGCAATATGTCGACGACTTACTCTTGGCTTCTGAGACTTTTGAACATTGCATATGCCACACTCAGGCCTTATTGCAAACTCTCTCTGATTTGGGCTATAGAGTGTCAGCCAAAAAGGCCCAATTGTGGCAAAGACAGGTGACATATTTAGGGTACCAAATTCATGAGGGAAAACGGACTTTATCTCTTTCCAGAGTACAAGCCATTCTGCAAATCCCAACCCCCAACTGGCCCAACCTCTATATGAGGCCCTAAAGGGGCCAACCCAAGGTCCCCTGAATTGGAACGAGCCCCAAGAATCAGCTTTTAAAAGGCTAAAAGAGGCTTTAACGGAGGCACCAGCCCTGGCTTTGCCTAATCTCCAAAAACCTTTCCTCTTGTTTGTTGATGAAAAGCAGGGAATAGCCAAGGGAGTGCTCACTCAAGATTTAGGCCCTTGGCATCGCCCCATGGCCTACTTGTCCAAAAGTTTGGATAATGTGGCCACAGGATGGCCTACATGTCTCTGCATGCTTGCTGCAGCTGCCCTCTTGGCTCAAGAATCCAGAAAATTGACTTTTGGACAACTAATAAAAATAGTGACCCCCCAGAGCTTAGAGGCTCTTATACGGGCCCCTCCCACCAAATGGATGTCGGATGCCCGTATTCTACACTACCAGATCTTGCTTCTCGACCCAACATCAATTCAATTCAAAGAGGCTTCTAGTCTAAATCCCGCTACCCTACTCCCTGATGATGACCCCTCACTGCCCCTTCATGATTGTGTGGCCACCACCAAGGTCATCTCCGGCTTATGAGAAGACCTAACTGACATTCCGCTGGACGACGCTGAGCTGACACTGTTCACTGACGGTAGTAGCTACATCCATGAAGGTAAGAGGGTTGTGGGGGCAGCAGTGGTCACCATAGCCAATGAATTGTGGTCTCAAGGACTTGACTCCGGAGCTTCAGCCCAGAGAGCAGAGCTCATAGCTTTGACTCAAGCCCTGAGATTAAGCGAAGGAAAAAAGGTTAATATCTACACCGACATTCGTTATGCCTTTGCCACAGTACATGTGCATGGGTCCATTTATCAGGAGCGAGGACTCTTAACTTCAGGGGGACAAAGGATTAAAAATGCTCCCCAAATATTAGACCTTTTGGCAGCCATCTGGTTACCTCTCAAAGTGTCGATTATGCATTGTAAGGTGCATACAAATGGAGTTGACCCCATTTCTAAGGGGAATAACTTCGCAGATCAGGTCGCTTGATCAGCCGCTCTAAAATCAGTGGGGCCCCCTGAAACAAAAGCTCTATTACTTCTGCCACCAACCATCTCAGATCCAATATACTCTGCTGGAGACCAACACTTGGCAGCCCAACTAAATGCAAAACCCAGAGACTCAGACAAATGGCTTCAGCTCCCAGATAAAAGAATATTAATCCCTGAGGCTCTAGGACGAGAATTAATTCGGCAAGCCCATAAAGCCACTCACTTGGGAGGAACCAAATTGGCTAATTTATTTAGAGATATGTTCTTCATCCCTAAGCTTACTAAGCTGACCCACTCCTCGAGCCTGCGTTGTGAACAATGTCACTTAGTAAACCCCAAACATAACAAGCCTCCTGAGACGACCAGGTATCGAGGCACCTCACCTGGAGAACATTGGGAAATAGACTTCATGGAATTAAAAAAACCAGGCCAAGGAGGACACAAATGTTTACTGGTAATGGTTGATACCTTCACCAGATGGGTAGAAGCCTACCCTACTCACTCTGAGTTGGCTCTCATAGTGGTCAAAAAGCTACTCTATGAAATAATACCCTGATTTGGCCTGCCCCTGTCTTTGGGGTCCAACAATGGCCCAGCTTTCATAGCTCAAATCACACAAAAATTAACGCAGGCACTTCAGATTGATTGGAAACTACACTGTGCCTATAGACCCCAGAGTTCAGGGCAAGTAGAAAGAATGAATCAAACTTTAAAGTCTACCCTGATTAAACTGTCATTAGAAACTGGCGAAAACTGGGTGAGCCTTCTCCCCTTCGCTCTCCTCCGGGCAAGATGTACTCCTTATATATCAGGAATTTCCCCTTTTGAGGCCATGTTTAGCCGGCCCCCTCCTCTGCTACCTAGACTGGCAGAGGAAAAGCTTGCAGAACTTACTAACCAGGACCTTATTAAGTCCCTCCAGGCACTACAACCTGTGCTCTCCTCCATCCATCAGGTATTCCATCAAAAACACCCACCACTTGACCCGCCAACCACAGAACCCACTCAAGTGGTGGAACCAGGTACTCAGGTACTCCTCAGATGATTTCACCAAGCCAGACTTGAACCCAGATGGGAAGGACCCTACACTGTGGTTCTCAGCACCCCAACTGCTATCAAAGTTGCTGGAAAGACTGCTTGGATTCACCACAGCCATTTCAAGGTGCTGCCAACCTCGGACTCTCTACCTGCAGAACCAGATAAGTGGACAATAGAAAAAGGAACTGACCCTCTAAAGGTTAAGCTAAAAAAATGTTCTGCTTGACTGTATACACTCCAATGATATTGATATTATTGATACGGTTGCCCCTACCTGTAATGAGTGGCCTAGGGACCCCAATGAATAGACAGCAACTTCTTAGAGCTGTATATGGTAATCCTTGTGATTGTGGAGGAGGCAATTTTAAGGGGAAAATAATCTTGTCTATAGCACTGTTGATTGTGGGGACAAATTGGCAAAATTAATCCAAAATAACCTACATACAGGACAGCCAGCTTACTGGGAGTGCCTAAAAAAGCCCACACTTAGTCTCGATACAGGCTCAATCCCATCCTGCCCCTCTGAGTGCACCACCTATTATTCCTCTATGCATTCCTCATGTTATTCCCAGGTACATGAATGCAAAGGGGTAAACAACCACACCTATTTTACCGCCGTTCTACTGCAAACACAGAATGCCTATGACACTGGGGACTGGGGTCTCATTCCCCAAGTAATAGGATCTTCTAAATACCTCCAAGCTCCTTGCTATGGAGGCATTGGAAAATCAGTTTGTTGGACAAAGACTGCTCCTATTCATGTATCAGATGGAGGAGGTCCCCAAGACCAAATTAGACAAAAATATATACAAGAGAAAATACAAAAAATTTGGGAACAAATGGTCCCCATGATAAATTACCACCCATTAGTACTTCCTAAAACACGAGGGGCTAATTTGGACGCTCAAACCTTAGACATACTAAAGGCTACCCATCTAACTCTCAATGTAACAAATCTAGACCTGGCTGGAGATTGCTGGTTGTGCTTGACCCTTGGCACCCCCATGCCCCTGGCGGTGCCCTCTAATGTAACCCCAATTGCTTTTAGTCTCCATAACCCAAGCTGCTTTCATACCCCCTCCTTTAGAGTACAACCCGTAACTTTTAACAATGTCTCTTGTGTGCAAGGTCTACTTCAAAACAATAGCTACGATATTGATGTTGGTTTCACTGCCTTTGCTTCATGTAGCCATATACAGAATTATTCTAACCCTCTTTGCCCCCCCAGAGGTCATATATTCATTTGCGGGGAAAATATGGCTTTCACTTTTCTCCCTATGAACTGGACTGGATTATGTGTTTTAGCTTCCCTCCTACCTGACTTGGACGTTATACCAGGAGATGAACCTGTACCTATTCCTAGCTTTGATTACATAGCTGGACAACCTAAGAGAGCAATTCAATTCATTCCTCTATTGGTAGGACTAGGCGTCACAGGAGCCATGGTCACTGGCTCCACAGGCCTAGGAGTTGCCATAAATTCTTATACCAAGCTCTCCAATCAGTTGCTTGAAGATGTTCAGTCCTTATCTAAATCCTTGCAAGACATCCAGGATCAAATAGACTCCCTAGCAGAGGTAGTCCTCCAAAATAGAAGAGGATTAGACTTATTGACAGCCGAACAAGGAGGAATCTGTATAGCTCTACAAGAACGCTGTTGTTTTTATGCCAATAAGTCAGGAATTGTAAGAGATAGAATCAAAAACCTACAAGAAAGTCTAGCAAAAAGATGAAAAGAGCTTAGCAGTAACCCTTTTTGGGGAGCATGGGATGGGATACTCCCCTACCTGTTACCCTTGGCTGGGCCTCTGATAATGTTACTAATCCTCCTTACCATAGGGCCCTGTATAATCAACTGTCTAATTAGATATGTTAATTCCAGAGTACAGTCCATAAAACTCATGGTACTCAGATCCCAAGGATGGGAACAACTCCCCACATCAGATCAACAATATGAGTCAAGGATTTGACTCATGCGCCTAAAATCAGTGGGGAATGTTGTAACCTGACAAGGCTATTGCCGCCATTTCAAAAACCAAGACCGCCATTTCAAAAGAAAATCATTAAGTTTCTGTTCTTTGTGGTTAAGTTTCTGTTTCCCCACATCAGGGTAAATTCCTGGAAATCATGTGATTTGGACTGTTGCCCAAGCCCACACGCGGGCTGCATTCCCGCTCCCGGGCTCCTTTGTTAGCTTTCTTCAAACTGATTGGTTGCCCGTTTGCTGAACTTCCCTGCTCATAGGTTCCCCTAAGTAACCAATGAATGTACTAGATACCCTTTAGCTCCCTGCGATTGGCTTCTGTAAACTCTGCTTGCTTATCCCTCATTACCATACCCAACCCTATAAAACTAGCTTCTTGTCTTCACCCGGGGCTCCTCTCTTTGCTCTGGCATAGAGGATGCCACTGGGTACCAGCTAAAATAAAGCGCTCTTTTTGGTCTTCCCAGTTGTCCCCGTTGATTCATTTCTTGGGTACAACAATCTCTTCCTCTTGGATTGTTCCCTTAACAAGTATGTAGTGACTTTCTTTGTCTATTCTGATCAGTCTGGGCTTGAAATCCATTTTGTCTGCAAATAGAAAAGATTCTGCTTATTTCCGGGTTCCTACTTCATGGAGTATTGTTTTGTATCCTGTGACTTTCAGTCTGTGAATTTCTTTATGAATTAAATTTGTTTCTTGTATGCAACATATTGTTGGATTTTGTTTCTTTATCCAGTCTGCCAATTTGTTTCTTTTGGTTGGTGAATTGAGAACATTCACATTGATGGTTATAACTGATATGTATTGACTTATCCTTGTCATGGTATTGTTTTCTTGTTGTTGGCTCCTTTTCTTTACCTTCTATTTAATTGCTTTGTCTTGATTGGTAGATTCATTCTTTTGGGATTATTGGAATTGATGACTTCGCTATCTCTTTCTAGAATGTACTTCAACAAATTTTGGAATGCTGGTTTGGTGGTCATGTATTTATTCAGGTGTTCTTTATCATGGAAGTTTCTTATTTCTCCATCCATTTTGAAAGATAATTTTGCAGGGTACAACAATCTGGGTCGCAGGTTGTTTTCTTTTAGGGTTTGAAATACTTCACTCCAAGCTATCTTTAACTTAAGGGTTTGTGTTGAGAAGTCTGCTGTGATTCTGATGGGTTTTCCATTATAGGTGATTTGGTTCTTTTCTCTAATGGCTTTTAATATTCTGTCCTTGTGCTCAGTTTCTGCTATCTTTACTATTATATGCCTCAGTGTGTATATTTTCTGGTCATGACTAATTGGGGTTCTATATGCATTAATAATCTGCATGTCACATTCTTTTCCAAATGCTTGGGAAGTTTTTTGCTATTCTGTGAACTGGTTTTTTATGTTCTTTGTGTTGTCTTCTGATTTTTTCATTGATTCTAATCCTATTTTATTCTTCTTTGCATCATCTAGCAGCTGCTGGATTGATTTTTTCATGCTCTCACTCTCTCTATGTATATATATTCTTTTTTTTTTTTTGAGACAGGGTCTTACTATGTAGTTCAGGCTCTCAGTTCTGTTGATGCTCAGAGGAGGAGAAACAAACTTGCCCAGGGCTAATGTGTGCAGATTTCTACAAGCCCAGTGAGGGCCAGAGCACTGGGTGGTGTCTCATGGGTGTTCAGAGTACTGGGCAGAACAGACAGCCATCAGCCTTTGCTGCCTATGGAAGCAGAAGCCTGGCCTATTGTGTCTGAGTCTCTGGCTGAATGCAGGTTGGTGATTCTGCTGTGCCCAGTGTTAGCTGTGTGTGCTGGATGAATGTATCAATTTGTTTGGGATAAACTGTAGGCTCTCAGTGATGGCTCAGATGTGCTAAGGGTCTGATATTGAAGACACCCAACATAGTCAGCAGTTGCTTGTTTATCTGCTCAGAGTCTGAGAAAGAATGGGTAGGTGGAGGGAGCAGCTCCCCGGTCATTTGCCCCTGGTGTGTGCCATCAAAAAATGCTGCCTGACTACAGTGTCCTTTGTTTGGAAAAAGAATGATGAAGTGAAGGTCCAGTATACCCCAAGTCTATCCTGTGTAGCTTGACTCTACCATGTTGTTTGGATTTTGCCAGCTATTTGGGAACTTCTCAAAATGGCAATTTCTGTATTGGGCATGGGCCGAGGCCCCAAGGGCAGTCCTGTTGGACTGCTTGGGCTCTTTTTTCTTTTCTTTCTTTTTTTTTTTTGAGACAGGGTCTTGCTATGTAGTCCACACTGGCCTCAAACTCACTATGTAGTCCAGGGTGGCCTCAAACTCACAGCAATCCTCCTGCCACAGCCTCCTGAGTGCTGGGATTACAGGCATGTACTACCACACCTGGCTAATTTGCCTTTTAAAAACTCCTATGCATTTGTTTTGTTTGATAAACAAGTCTCTTCTTTCAAATTTATTTTTTGCATCAGAGTGTATGTTCCTCCCCTTCTCCCAATTACCTGTTTTTAGTTGATCTTGTCTGAGTCTCTCAGACTTCACTTCTCCTCTATTCAGCCATGTTCCTATCCATTCCTTCTTTTTCTTTTTATCTTCTTCTTGCCAGTTTTTCCCTTACCTTTATTTGATTCTATAGATATCCTTCTACTTCCCAATAAGATCTCTTGTACCACTTTTCTCTCCTTCTTATATCATAGAATTTAAGGTTTTGAAGGTTTTCCTGTTGCATTCCTCTACTCCCAAGGTCCACATCTTAAATAGTATAACTATTGTTAAACTTTTGATACTTAACTCTGTAAAATTACTGTCTTAATTACTTTTCTTGTTGCTGAGACAAAATACCCAACACAAAGTTAAAGGAGGAAAGGTTTATTTTGACTCACAGTTTGTAGAGGTTTCTGTCCATAATCAGCTGGCTTCAGGCAGGGTGGCATGGCAGATGGGCATCACAGAGGAGAAATAGTTCATGGCAGGCAGCAAAAGCAGCAAGCAGCAAGTGACAAGCAACAACCCTCTTTCTGTCCCTTATATTTTATCCAGCCTACCCAACCTTAGGGCAGGTAGCATTAATGCCTAGGGTGGGCCTTCCCACACTCCCAGAACTGTGTCAAACCAATCAGTGGGCTAATTTAGTAATCACACACCCTTAGTACCAACATCAAACACTTAATTGCAGCATCACACACTCTAGATCCAGCTACCTCTGAAAAGCCTTATCTATAATCTCGTGAGGCTTTGGGGAGACATTTAGATATGAGCCATGAAAATTACCATTGAATTGTCTACCATTAGTAAAGATATAGTTGTCACATTTTGTACATATTTGCTATAAGTCAATACTTGGGTTGCCTTAATGTTTACATCATGATTGCCTACTTTTCTCTAGGATTAAGGGTGGTACATAATTGGATTTTATGGTATGTGAATATCTAATTTGTCTTGGGTGATATTACTGTAGCTGATTCATTGATATTAATGGGGTCACATACTTGTTGCTATCTCTCTGTAAGCTAACACTTAGATTACCTTCATGATGTTAACAATACTAGGATATATTCTTAGAGACCTTGGATGCTGAGCTAACTACAGTGCATCCTCATCTCTCAAATTGACCAAGGCAGTCAGATCTTGGGATTTTGGCAAAGGATTATAGTTAAACATGTCCAAAACATCACTGAAAATCAACTAAAGAGATTTCTATATTTACAACAAATTCCTTAGACTATAAGCATCTACAAACCTCAACACTAAACAAAACAAACAAAAACAAAAACAATAGGTATATGAGAAAAAAATGAACAAAATACTTCCCCAAACCCCCAATTTCCCTGAGGCTAATCCAGGGAGCACTGAAGGGCACAATAGCACAAATTTTACACTTGAATTAATTGAAAGGATAGCAGAAGAGGTTAGAAAGCAGCTCACAGAAGTACTCAAAAGGATTACAGAAGATATAACTAAAAGATGGTGGAGGTGATAACCAAAAAAGGCAGGAGATGTCAAAAGACACTAATAAAAAGCTAGATGAGCTAAACCAAACAATACAAAACATGAATGACTGGTTTACCAAAGAATTAGAGTCCATGAAAAGGTTTCAATCAGAAATCTAAGAGATTGGACTTCTGCGAAGAGGGCAGATTGGTAAACAGCAACAAATCAACCTTTCCAAGATTCAAAATACAGACACTGGCATATAACAACTTGGGAAGGAAAAGAAAGAGAAGCAGATCCTTGGGACCCAGGAGGCTCTGAAGGGATAGTTGGAGCCCACAGAGAAAGTTAAGAGATAGACCTCAACACAGAAGAAGGAGGTAGCAAACTGCACTTTCTCCCTGTCTCCCTGCTTATGGAGAGAGGAGGGCCAAATCTACATAGTGAGGGCAGGTGACTCCAGAGGGCTCCAGGGAGAAATGCACCAGTAAAACAAAGCAGTGAATGGTGTGAACTACAATAGCTGGTGAGTGACTCCAGTTCAAGTGTCTGCCTTGTCTCCTGGAGATGGTGCTTGGGCAGATGCTATTTTAGGGAGGAGCCAACTGAACCTGGGACTTAAAACAGCCATGAGTGTGTTGGTTTCATCTCAGGGCTCCCAATGACTGGGTGAGGGACAACTGTGGGAAATATCCAGGATTGGGGAGCTGAAGACAGGCCAGCAAGACACCCAGAGTGTTGTAGGCTGAACAACTCAGCAACCACAGGCTGGGATCAGCCTGAATTTCTATGGAGTTAAAAGTACCAGAATTGGAACCCCACATTTTTTTTTACTGCACCCTTGCTGGAATTATCCAGCACACCAACCTAATCCTACTGCAGACTTCCTAGAATCATCCAGGACAGATCCAGGCTCTGTCTGCCTCCTTTGCCTACCAGAGACAGTGGAGGCATATCCTGAATTGGACACTACCACAAAACTGTAGACCACAGAAGATAACCACAGGCTTGAAATCGCAGATAAATCTTTTTTTCTCTTTGCTTTTCTGTTTGTTTCTTGATTGTTTTGTTTTTTCATGAGTGTGAACATTGTTTTTAGTATTTTTTGGTTTTGTTTAGTTCTTGTTTTTGTCTTTTCCATCTTTCCTTCCCTCCTGTTTTTGCCAGTTTTCCAAAGCTTGGGTAATCATCCTTTTTCCTTTAGCCTTGCTTCTAATCTCCTTCTCTTCTTTTATTTCTCTATTTTTCTTCTTATCTCTTTTAAATTTTCTCCCCTGAGGGTAAAATTCTCTATTGAGGGGAAGAAGAGGTAACAATCATAAATATATATGCTCCAAATACAAGCACACTCAAGTATATAAAACAAACACTAATGGACATAAGAAATTAAAGAAGCACTACTACAATTATAATGGGGGATCTCAAAAAACTACCATCAAAAATACATAGAACAGCTAGATAAAAGGTCAACAAAGAAATATCAGAGCTGAACCAAAGCTTTGAACAAATGAACTTAGTATATATCTACAGAGTGTTCCACTCCACATCAACAGAATACACATTTTTCTTAGGACACACAAGGCTTTCTTTGAAATAGACCATGTACTAGCTCATAGAACATGGTTAAATAAATGCAAAGGAATTGAAATTATCCTATGCATATTGTTAGATCATAGTGCAATGAAATTAAATGGCAAAAGAAACCACAAAACTCTTATGAACACATGGAAATAATTAACACCCTTCTGAACAAGCAATAGCTCACAGATAAAATTAAAGAAATTAGACAGTTTCTACAATTAAATGATAATGCCAATGCAACATACTGGAGTTTATGCAACACAGAAACCAGTCCTACAAAGGAAATTTATAATGGTGAACCCCCACAACAGAAAACCAGTAAACTCAAATAAATAACCTAATGTTGATCCTCAAGCTTCTAGATAAAGAAGAGCTAGTAAAACCCTAAGTGTGTACAAGGGAAGAAAGTATAAAGATCAGAACAGAAATTAATGCAATTGAGACAAAATAGTACAAAAAATCAATAAATTGAAGAGTTGGTTCTTTGAAAGGTTAAATAAGATAGACAAACCCTTAGCCAGAATTATTAAAAAAAAAAGGAACTAAAAGACTCAAATCCACAGAGGTAGGAATGAAAAATGTGAAATCACAAACAATCCTATAGAATCCAGAAGATCATCAATACCTAATTCATGAACCTATACTCTAATAAGATGAAAAATGTAGAAGAAATGGAGAGTTTCCTTGATATGAATTACCAAAACTGAAGAAGATATAAAAATTCTAATAACCCAATATCAGTCAGTGAAATTGAAGAAGTAAGTAAAAACTTATCAACAAAGAAAAGCCCAGGTCCTCACAATTCAATGCTGATTTCTACAGCAAATTTAGAGAAGATTTAATGCCACTTCTCCTCAAACTCTTTAATGAAATTGAAAGGGAAGCAGTACTCCCAAAGTCTTTCTTGGAATCAAGCATTACCCTGATACCAAAACCAGAGATGGATCCAACCAAAAAAGAGAACTAGAGGCCAATCTCCCTAATGAACATAGATGTAAAAATCCTCAGTGAAGTACTGATGAATGGAATGCAGCAAATCATCAAGAAGACTGTACAGCACGACTAAGTAGAATTCATCCCAGAGATGCAGGGATAACTCAGCATACACAAATCAATAAATGTAATATACCACATTAACAGATTGAAGGACAAAAGCCACATGATCATCTCAATAGATGCAGAAAAATCATTTGACAATGTCCAATACTCATTCATGTTAAATACCCTAAAGAACTTTGGAATAGGTCTTTATCTCAATCTGATAAAAGCCATTTATGACAAGCCAACAGCTAGCATCATACTAAAGGGTCAAAACTGAAAGCTCTCACTCTAGTATCAGGAACAAGACAAGGATGCCCATGATCACCACTTCTTTCAATATAATTCTGGAAACATTAGCCAGAACAATTAAACAAGAGAAAGAAGTAATTGGCCAGGTGTGGTGCACACCTGTAATCCCAGCACTCAGGAGGCTGAGGTGGGAGGATCACCAAGAGTTCAAGGCCAGGCTGGGCTACATAGTGAGTTCAAGGCCACCCTAAACTACAGCACGAGACCCTGTCTCAAAAAACCAAAGAGAGATAGAGATAGTGACATATATATATATATATATATATATATATATATATATATATATATATATAGAGAGAGAGAGAGAGAGAGAGAGAGAGAGAGAGAGAGAGAGAGGGAGAGAAGTAAAAGTAATAAGGATAGGAAAGGAAGAATTTAAATTATCATTATTTGTATGACATGACAGTCTACATAGAATGCCCTGGAGATCAAAGAGGATAGCCAAACATAAAAAGATATCCTTTGTTCTTGGATAGGAAGAACAAATATAGTGAGAATGGCCATACTTCCAAAACTTTATACAGATTTAGTGTAGTCCCTATCAAAATAGAAATAGCATACCTCACAGAACTAGAGAAAGAATTCCTAAAATTCATTTAGAACTAGAAGAGACCTAGAATAGCAAAAGCAACTCTGGGCAACAAAGCCAAGGCAGGGGCATCACAATCCTGGATTTGAAGTTATAGTACAAAGCAACTGTGATAAAAACAGCACAGTACTCAAAAAACAAAACAAAACAAAACACAGAAGCAAGGATCAATGTAATAGATGATGCAGAAAGAACTCCAAATACAGCCACCTTATCTTTGAAAAAGGGGCCAAACACCTTCATTGGGAGAAAGATAGCCTCTTTAATAAATTATGCTGGGAAAACTGGCTTTCCACATGCCAAAGATTAAACCAAGACCCATATCTTTCACCATGCACTAAACTAAAAACAAATCGGATCAAAGATCTAAATATTAAAACAGAAACACTTAATCTGCTGGAAGGTAAAACTCTTGAAGACATAGGTGTAGGCAAAGATTTTATGAAGAAAACTTTGATTGGACAGGAAATATTACAAAGAATCAGCAAGCTGGATCTTATATATTAAAAAGCTTTTGCACAGCAAAAGAAACCACCAATAGAATGAGAGATATCCCACAATTGGGAAAAAATTTTTACCAGCTATTCCTCACACAAGGGACTAATATCTAGAATATATAAAGAAGTAAAAAAATCAGAGCCTCCAAATTTAAAGACCTAATCCAGAAATGAACATCTGAAATGAACATACACTTCTAAGATGAAGTAAAAACAGCAAATAAACATACTAAAAAATATTGAACACCACTCATTATTGCAGAAATGCAAATAAAACAAGACAGATGTTCCATCTAACTGCCAAAAGAATGGTTATCATCAAGAAATCAACCACTGGGCCGGTGAGATGGCTCAGCAGCTTAAGCGCCTGCCCGGCAAGCGTGAGGGCCCGAGTTCGACTCCCGGATCCCACATACGAAAAAGGGGCCGGTGATATTGCTCAGCGGCATGGGCGCCTGCTGGCGCGTGAGGTCCTGAGGTCGATCCCCCAGTACCCACAGAAAAAAAAAAAAAAAAAGATATCAACCACTAACAAATGCTGATGAGGCTGTGGGGAAAAAGGAATCCTTCTCCACTGTTGATGGGAGCCTAAATTTGTGCAACTAGTGTGGAAATCAGTATGGAGATTCCTCCCAAAACTGAAACTACAGGTAACATTTGATTCAGCTGTTCCCCTTCTTGGTAACTTCCTGAAAGAATTAAAAGCATCATACCACAGTGATATATGTGCTCCCATGTTTATAGCAGCACAGTTTGTAATACCTAAATTTTAGAAACAGCCCAGATGCTCATCATTGGATGAACGGATAAAGAAAATCTGGTTTTTATATATGATGGAGTGCTACCCTGCCATAAAGAAAGACAAACTTGAAACATTGTTAGGTAAATGGATGCACCTTGAGACAACACTTTTAAGTAAATAAATCGGACACACATGTTTAAGTATCGTATTGTTTCTCTTGTGTGAGGAACCAAAAGCTCAAATAAAGACCAAAATGGATAGAGTTTGGGAAGTAGGAAGACAATTTTAAAATGGGAAGGGGAACAAGGGAAGGGTGAGGGGGAAGGGAAAGGAAAAGGAACAAAAAAGAAAATAAAATGAAAAAAGTGGAAAAATAGCTTTTTAAATGGGGATGGGGAGAAGCATTGAATGGATGGGAGGGGAATAGGGAAAAAAAGAATTGACATATTATGTACAGGTACAAATTCCCTACAACAAATGTGATCATTATGTATATCAAAAGTATACCAATAAAATTAATTTTAAAATTTCCTCTCTAAAACTTTTGAATAATACATCTGTGTGGCATTTGATGTCCTCCCCCTTGATGCCCCATGGATCAGCTTTGGGGGAGTTTGAAGATTTTGGAGGCATTTGTTGCCATATACGCTCATGTTTCTGTTGCTTTTCTTTTCTGTGGTGGTTTGTTGATTGATTATAGTGGAAGACTTTTGCTAGTTTGGAGACCTCCTTAGTATCTGCTTTTCAGTGATGCACTCTGGGAATGGCATTTGCACTCTGGGCATGGTCTTTGCCTCTGACTCAAGACTGAATCACCTACATTTATTTGGGAGGGGAGGCTGCAATGTATTTGGCCCAGTGTGCATTTCTTCAGGGATAGGACATGGTATTTTTATTATTTTTAAATTTTATTTATTTATTTATTTGTGGGTACTGGGGGTCGACCTCAGGACCTCATGTGCCAGGAGGTGCCCGTGCCACTGAGTGATATCACCAGCCCTTTTTTTGTATGTGGGTTCCGGGAGTCGAACTTGGGCCCTCGTGCTTGCCAGGCAGGTGCTTATGCCACTGAGCCATCTCACTGGCCCCAGGCCATGGTATTTTTAAAGGACACAAAGTCAATCCAGATATTGCCATATAGAGAAAACTAATTAATAGCAATAACTATGCCACCTTGGCAATAGCCATAAAATCAGCAAAAATAAGTGTCAAAGACAAACCAGATATTAACATACCCTCAGATCCAGCAATGTATCCTCTTTAAGCATAGAAAAGTTATATAATTATAATATAAACACTAAAACAACCCAAATGTTAACACATAATAAATATGTACTAAAGTATAATTCCATTAAAATTATAAATCCATTAAAAATAGAACAGTATTCTACAGTAACAGCATTTGATTGACTAATGTTTCATAAAGCTTAATGATTTTACTTTTTAAAAATTAATTAAGTTTATTGGTACATTTTAGGTGTACATAATGATCACATTTATCATAGGGAATTTTTACCTGCCCATGATATATCTTGATTCTTTTTTTTCCCCATTCCCCTACTGTATTAGTTACTTTTCTTGTTGCTGGGACAAAATACCCAACACCCAAAGTTAAAGGAGGAAATGTTTATTTAGCTCACATTTTGTAGAGGTTTCAGTCCATAATTGGCTGGCTCCAAGCCAGGGTGGCAAGGCAGAGGGACAACAGTTCATGGTGGCAGAAGACAGCAAAAGCAATAAGAGTGAGAGGAGAGAGAGCCTCTTTTCATCCCTTATATTGTATGCAGGCTACCCAGCCCAGGGCAGTGTAGCACTCACATCCCCAATCCCAGCACTGGAACATGAATCAAACACAAACTCTAGATTCAGCTGCCTCCAAAAAGTCTGAAACCCCATGACCACAGGAGGCTTTGGGGGGACATCCAGACACAAACCTTAACACCTACCCTCCTTTCAATCCCTCTTCCTATAGCTATTTACAAAAGCTTTGTTTCCATTTTTTCCTTCTTTTGTCATTCTTTTTCTTTTTCCTCCCTTCCTTTCTGCTCACCCCTGCCTAATTCCCCTGCAGACTTGAACTAAGATATGCTAAGCTGCAAAACTGTCTGTTTCTGTAAACTTGCTTGTCCACCTACAAGTTCCAGGCTGTCGAGAAGGCCAACCCCCTTGGCAACATGTATAAAACTGGAGCCCTTCCTTTATTCAGGCCTCAGCTCTTTTGGACATGAGTCTGCTGAGTTAGGTGTACACCTAAGATAAATCCTGTTTCTCCAGCAGTTTCTCCAGACTCCTGAATTCTGCCACTGTGCTAAGGATCAGACTCAGGACCTTGCTCATGATAGTCAAGTGTTCTACCACTGAACCAAATTTCTGGTCCCTATTTTTAAATTTCATTTTTTTTTTAATGTGGGTACCAGGAGTTGACCTCAGGACTTTGTGCCTTGCCAGCAAGAGTTTGTGCTGCTGAGCGATATCACTGGCCCTTTTTTTCCTTTATATGGGTTCCAGGAGTTGAACTAAGGACCTTGTGCTTGCCAGGCAGGTGCTTATGCTGCTGAGCTATCTCACCGGCCCCCTAAATTTCATTTTTGAATTATGCATTGCTAGCATATGGAAACAGAAGTGAATTTTTGTATATTGACTCTGTATCCTACAATTTTGATGCAGTTGGTTATTAGCTCCAATAGCTTTTTAGGTGGTTGGATTCTTTATTATGTTCTGCAAGGTCATGAGGGCTGTGGGTATACCTTAGTGATAGAATGCAGGCTTAGCATCAGGTGTGTTATGGCTTATATTTAGATATCCCCTGAACACCTCATGTACTCATAGATGGGGCTTTTGGGAGGTGACTGGATCATGGATGTGTGATGCTGGATTAGCCCACAGATGGGTTTAGAGCTGGGTGTGATATTGGGAGATGAAAACTGGCGGAAAGAGGTGGGTCACTGTCATTATGACCTGGAATGATATAAATCCCTCCTCTTCCCTTTATCTTGACCCTGCTTCCTGTCTGCCATGCCATGAGCCTGTTTCCCTCTGCCATGCCCTTCTGCTATACCATCCTGCTTTGGAGCCAGTCGACTATGGAGTGAAACCCCTAAAAAATGTAAGCCAAAATAAACCTCTTTCTTTTACTTGTGTGTGTCAGGTATTTTGTCCCAGCAACAAGAAAGGAAGTAAGACAATGTGGTTCTGGATTTAATCACTAGTACCAAAAAAGAAAAAAGCATTTGTAAATAGTAGAAATACTTTTAACCCTTTCTTTCCATTTAGATGCCTTTTTTTCTTTTCCTTATCTCATTGATTGGGTTAGAACTTACATTATTGAATAGCAAAAGTATTCTAGCAGGCATCTTTGTCTTGTTTCTGATCATAGAAGGAAACCATTTACTCCTCCACCATTGAGTATGATGTCAGTTGTAGGTTTTTCACAAATGTCCCTTATCATGTTGAGGAAATTGCTTCTATTCAGTTTATTGAGACTTTTTAAAATCATGGAGTGTTCATTTTTGTCAAATTCCTTTACCGTATCAAAGCAGATGATCATACAGGTTTTTTCCTTTATTCTATTATTGAGGTATTTTATATTGATTAATTTTTGTGTGTTGAACTACTCTTGCATTGCTGAGACAAATTCTGTTTTTTTTTTTTTTTTTTTGAGACAGGGACTCGACATATAGTTCAGGCTGGGCTTGAACTTACTATGTAGCCCAGGCTGGCCTTGAACTTGCAGTGATCCTCCTGCCTCAGCCTCCCAAGTGCTGGGATTACAGGCATGCACCACCACATCTGGCACTATTTTTGTTTTGAGACAGGGTCTTGCTGTGCAGTTCCAATTGGCATTGAGCTCACTATGTAGCCCTGGCTGGCCTCAAACTCATGGTGATCCTCCTGTCTCAGCCTCCTAAATGCTGGGATTACAGGTGTGTGCCACCATGTCCAGCAAATAAATTCTATTTGGTTTTAGTGTATGATGCCTTTAATATGCTACTGGATTTGTTTGCTAATATCTTGTTGGTAATTTCTGCATCTATGTTCATAAACATTGCAGTTTTCTTGCCACATATGTCTAGTTCTGGTATCAGATCAACTTTGAACTAATTAGAATGAATTAGCCAGTATTCATTCAAACTATTTTTTTTGGAAATATTTTGGGGAGGTTTTTTACTACTTATTTGATATGCTTACTTGTTGCAACTCTAATCAGACTTCTCTCTCTTTTTTTAGACAGGGCCTCACTATGTAGCCCAGACTGGCCTTGAACTCACTTATGTAGCCAAGGCTGGCCTCAAACACATACTGATCCTCCTGGCTCAGCCTCCTGAGTGCTGGAATGACAGGCATGTGCCACCATGCCCGGCTCTTTCTTCTTGATCATTTTGATAGTTTCTAAGAAATTGTCGATTTCATCCAGATTTTCTAATTTGTTGACATATAATTGTTCTGTGACAATATAATATTTTCTTTTAATCCTTATTTTTAAAAAATTGATAGTGATGTTTTCCACTTATTTCTGATTTTACCAAGTTGAATCCTCTCTTTTTTTCTGAATCAATCTGAATAAAGTATTGTTAATCTTATTGCTCTTTTGATAGAAACAATCTTTGGTTTCTTCGACTATCTCTATTAGTTTATCCATGCCTATTTCATTTATCTCTGATATAACTTTATCTCCTTCCTTCTGATAGCTTTAATTTTAGTTTCATCTTCTCTTTGTATTTCCGTAAGCCATAAAGTTGGGTTACTAATTTTAGATATCTTTGTATGTTGGTTGTTTGGTTTACAGAGAGGATCTTGTTATGTATTCCAGCAGTCCTTGAACTATGTACCTGAAACTGTCCTTGAACTTTTGGTGATCATTTAAGCCTCAGCTTCCCTCACCTTAGTCCTGGGATTACAGGTGTGCACCACCTTGCTCAGCTCTCCTTTTTTAAATAAGCATTTTATAGTTTTGCATTTGTCTCCTAGTACTTCTTTTGGCTGTATGCCATGAGTTTTGGTATATTGTAGCTGTTTTCCATTTTTCAAAGTATTTTCTAATTTTTCTTGTGATTTTTTTCTTTGATCCATGATGTCTTAGTTACTTTCTTGTCACTGAGACAAAATACACAACACTCAAATTTAAAGGAGGAAAGGTTTATTGAGCTCACAGTTTTTAGAGGTTTCAGCCCATAATTGGCTGGCTCCAAGGCAGGTTGGCACATGGCAGAGGGGCAACAGTTCATAGCAGCTGGGTTGATAGAAGATAGCAAGAGCAGCAAGAGCAAAAGGGGAAACAAGCTTCTTGCTGCCCCTTTTATCTTATCCAGACTGCTGGGGTTAGGGCAGTGCCAATCCAATCAGTGGACTAATCCAGCAATCACTCACCCTTAATCCCACCACCCTTAATCCCAACATTGTACTACAAATCAATCAAACTCTAGATTCAGCTGCCTCCAACAAAGTGTGTAAGGCTTTGGGGGGACATCCATAACATTCTGCCCCTGGCCGCCTAAAGACTTGTGCACATTCCTTTATTCATAAAGGCATTTAGTTCATCTCTAACAGTTGCCAAAGTCCTAACAATTTCAGCATTGCTGAAAAGTCCAAGTCCCAAGTCTCCTCTGAGATTTAAGACAAACTCTTAGCTGTGAGCCCCTATACAAATGAAAAGAAAGTTAAACACTTCCAACATTCAATGGCACAGGATAGACATTTCCAATCCAAAAGTTAGACACAGGGGGATACAAAGGAATGGGACCAAAGAAAGTCCAAAATCCATCAGGGGAAACAATAAGTCCTGTAGTTCCATGTGCAGCATCCAAGGAAATCTGTGGCAAGATGTGAACTCCAAACTTGGGTTGCTCTGTCTCTATGGCACTTCTGGTGGTTGTAGTTCCCATGGCTTCTCTCTTGGGTCTCCTTTGCACTCTCCTTGCAGTTTTCCTCAGATGATCCATGTTCCTGGCTTCTCTAATGTTCTGGGGTCTACACTGCACCTTTGGCTTCACATTCACAGCTTCACACACTGCCCCTCAGGGGCACACTGGCCTCCCAGACCCTCTGAAAGGGTGGAAGCCTACCTAATCTCACAATTCTTCCATTCTTCATGCACCTAACACCAGCATCATGTGGATGATGCCAAATTCTGCTGCCGGCTGGAGGTGTAGCCAGGTTTCTTTCTCTCTTGGCTGTAAGAGTCCAGTGCCTAGATTGCTGAGCACTCTGAATCTAGTTCTGAGGAACAAATTTATGCTGCCACCATTCTGGAACATGGTGCTCTGTGGCTTTCTTCTCAAAGCAAATTCTTACTCTTTTGCAATTTTGAGGCTGCAGAGGGTGGAGTCCTGCTGCCTCTTGGGATGCTCTCAGGCCATCTTTTCTATTCTCCTGTTCCTTCTCAGCCATCGAGTTCTCCTCTGCTCTATCTTTGCAGTCCACAGCTTTACTGGAGCTTCCTTTCTGGCCAAACTCACAATGTTTTCAATTATTCCGCTGGGATCTTTGCTCTTGATTGGCAACATAAATCTGGCTAAAACCCCCAACTGTAGCCATGCCACCACCTCAACATTTGACTGCCTTGAAATTACTTCTGCCAGATTAACTAGTCCACTGCCCTTAATCTCAGTCTCAGGTAAAGTCTCTGGACATGAGCAAAATGCAGGCAAACTTTCTGCCAAGCCATAACACATCATCTGGAGTCTAACAACCAATGTAGTCCTTCTCAGCAGAAACCTCCTGAGCCTGGTCTTGACAGCAGGATTTCTATTAGCTTTCTGGTCTTCTGAACTCTAACCAGAATCTCCCATACAGAACAGCCTAAAGCATTCCAGCTCTACTTTTTCAGCCGGCATCTCCAAATCTTTTCAATCTCTTCCTGCAAGCTGTTCCCAAAGGCTCTTGAACCACATGATTAGGTATAGTTACAGCAACCACCCCACTCTTAGTACCAAATTTTGTCTCAGTTACTTTTCTCTCATTGCTGAGACAAAATACCTGACATCCAAAGTTAAAGGAGGAAAGGTTTATTGAGCTCACAGTTTGTGGAGGTTTTGGTCCATAATCAGCTGGCTCCAAGGCAGGTTAGCATATGGCAGAGGGGCAATAGTTAATGGCAGCTGGGGTGGCAGAAGACAGCAAAAGCAGCAAGAGCAAAAAGGGGGAAACAAGACTCTTGCTGCCCCTTTTATCTTATTCAGACTGCTGGGGTTAGGCAGTGCCAATCCAATCAGTGGACTAATCCAGCAATCACTCACTCTTAATCCCAGCACCCTTAATCCCAGCATTGCACTACAAATCAATCACAAACTCTAGATTCAGCTGCCTCTGAAAAAATCCCATCTAAAAGTGTGTGAGGATTTGGGGGGACAGCCAGGCACAAATCATAACACATGGGTTATTTAAAAGTATGTTTAGGGGAGTAAGAAAGGGCAGAGTAGAGGCCAGCAGTAAAATACAGTCTCTATGGGACCTGGAATCAAGGCAACTGAATAAAAACCACTTGGTGAAAAGAAAAAAGAAGTAAATCTCTGAGAATCAGGAGGGAGCTGACACAAGAATTACAAAGAAGCTGAAGAAGTGGAACACAATGCAGAGAAAAGAATGAAGCAGTCTGGAAAGATGACCTCAAATCCTGTGATAAGAACTTGTTTTCACTGACCCAAGGTAAGCCCAGAGAGCATCAGCAGCCCCTGGGAGAAATAATGGACTGGGCCAGCAGTGCTAACTCAAAGAAAAGCTCACAGCTATTGCAAACATCTAAAACAACATGGTGTTTTAATCTGAAGGTGACTCCTTCTGCATGTCAGGCTAGAGTTGTATAAGAAACCCAGAACAGCCTGCCATACTGGAGAGGCTTTAATTAGGATTCATTTTCAGAAGGGGTTTGTTATGGCTTATATCTAGATGTCCCTCCAAAGCTTCATGCATTCATAGGTGGGGCTTTCCAGAGGTGGCTGGATCTGGAGTGTGCGAGTATGTATTAAGGGTGTGTGATATCAGGATTAGTCCCATTGTTGGATTAGCATTGTTCTGGGTATGGCTGAATGTATTTACTGAAGAAGTAAGCCTCACTCTGGGAGTAGGTGAGACAAATCAATAAACTTGTAGCCTCAATGGAATGTAAAGGGACAGAAAAAGGCAGGCTCATTGTTTCCTGCCTGCCCTCCAGTGGGGTGTTTCTCCTTAGCCATGCTTCCTTGCCTTGGAACCTGCCAACTATAAACTGAAGCCTATATAAACTGTGAGCTACAATGAACCTTTCCTCCTTTAACTTGCCGTTGTTGTGTATTTTGTTCCAGCAATGAAAAGTAATTAATACAGGGTTAATTGATTAAGACTGAGCTATAGTCATAAGTGAAATAAACTGGCACACATTTGTAAACATTGTATTGTCTCTCTAGTATGAAAATGCAATTTCACTGTGA
This sequence comes from Erethizon dorsatum, assembly GCA_028451465.1. Lineage (NCBI taxonomy): Eukaryota > Metazoa > Chordata > Mammalia > Rodentia > Erethizontidae > Erethizon > Erethizon dorsatum. The sequence continues at coordinate 46,286,844 of CM051842.1, forward strand.
CTATTCCATTCCTTAGTCTTCTATTTTTACCTAGATTTTACATGGCTTAATCTTATACTGAGTAATGTTTTTCTCCAAAAGGTATTTGTACATTCTCTAATTCTTGAGTTTGTGAATACATGAGAATGTTTACTTGTTGTCTTTAAAAATAAATAAATAAATAAATAAATAAATAAATAAATAAATAAAAAAGACTGAGCTATAGAACAACAAAGGCAACCATACTTCATCATTTTTGGTGTCACTGTAGTACAGTGACTCGGTGGGAGATGGTCACAATAGCTAGTCATGGAGAAGGCACAAGCTAGACATAGATCTTTCCCCTGAGAAGTTTAAGCTCAGGCCAGGATGGTCACCAAGGCTGTGCCTTCTTTGGTAAGAAGGCAGTCCAGTCTGTGTGGCTTTCAGAGTGTGTTGGGTCTCAAAGCGCTGTCATGAAATCCAGCAAACTGCTTGAGCCTCTGCCCCACTGCCTATATCCAGCACAGGACTCAGTAGTCTTTTTGCTTTTCTCATCTATCAATGTGAGCAGAGATATTTCTCAGAATGTACAGCTGCCACAATCTGGGTTGTACAGAGGGTACTCTGGAGTGGTGGAAACATTTCCCAAAACCACAGGCCATAAAGCTAGGCAGAGAAAGCTATGAGTTGGGATGTACAGAGGAACATAGAAACTGGGACCTGCTGGAGTGACTACAGACCTAGGGTGGAAACCATCGAATGACCACACCTATAATTGTTGATACATTGTGTCAACTTGAGAAGTTTAGAAGTTTAACTAAGTGACTCAGCAGGGATCCAGGGTCCTCACTTTGTGAACATCCTCATCCTGTGCAAGAGGAGGGCACAGAGATGGTGTGAGTGCTACACCCACCCCAGGGGGTGGTAGCCTGCTTACAATATAAGGGAGGAAAGAGGCTTGCTCTCCCCCATTTGCTCTTGTTGTTTTTGCTGCCTTCCACCACCATGAACCATTGCCCCTCTGCCACACCATCCTGCCTTGGAGCCAGCTGATTATGGACTGAAACCTCCACAAACTCTGAGCTAAATAATCTTTTTCTTCCTTAATTTTGGGTGTCAGGTATTTTGTTTCAGCAATGAGAGAAAAGTAACTAAGACAACACCTAATGGGAAAGCAGGGAAGGATTCAGCACTCACACACAAAAATGAATGTTGGAAACAAAATAGGTCTTAGTAGTGACTCATTATCCCTCCCTCATACCTGATGGATTCCAATATTGCAGACCCTGGAAAGAAAACATTCAGAAACATGGAGGAATTTTTTGAGGGAGGGGGAACTCATTTTTTTCTTCGTTTTTGGGGTGGTTTTGGGTTATCTTCATTTTCAATTTTTCCCTTTTATTTTTATTTATTTTGTTCTCTGTGTTCCTTTTTGTTGTTTGATATATTCTGTAACTTTTAGATAAGTCTATTAATTTTCTTTTACTCCCTAGTAAAATCCTTTGATCTTGATCTAACATGGCTGATTAGAGGACATGGTACATTAGAGATCTTCAGAAAAGTGGCACCAAAGTACAGGTACCCAGCAATGGGGGAGATAATCACACCCCAAAATGGAAACCAATCTGAAAGACAGTCCACCTAGATCAAATGAATTATCTGGGTCATTGAAAAGGAAAATGGTGCCACCACTGGTCTATATCTCCTCCTGAACCCTCTGTGGTACACATCATAGTGGGGACATCTCTAACAGCCTGAGGGAAGGAGACAGTGACACAGAGGCCAGACTCCTAGGATAGGATCTTCATATTTCCTTCCTTGCATCTGGAAGGAAATAAACTTTTCTAGGATCCCCAGGGAAGCCATGAATGGCAACAAAAATATAAAAAGGGAAATGGGCAATCCATTACCCATAGCATCCTCCCAAACATTGGGGAATGCAGCATACCAGTGGCATCTTATTACCCATTTACCATTGGCAATGCAAGACCCTCACTCTAGGCAAAAAGAGGCTAGACATGAGAATGGTGTCACCAGGGACCTACAGGTCACAACCTTAGAAAGGTGGAGGAGGGTGTGTGACTGAAAAGTTGGTTCCAAGTGGGTGCTTCCCTGTCATCTCCGAAGACAGGAAAGATCTGAGTTAGTAGGAAATCCTAAATAGAGATCACAGTCAAATGCAGGGGAAAAGAGTCTCTAAACTGAGCTTGGGTGTATATCAGGTATATATCAGGTGCTTGTATTTGTACAAAAGAGGATATACCACTTATGGTCATGATGGGGTAACCTCTAACAGAATTGAGCTTAGAGAATTTAAACAAAATCACAAAAATATTAACAGGTTCTGATAACCTCAGCTTTCCTCAATCCCTAATTCCACTTCCTTCCTTCTGCATCTTGTCTCCCACCCCCACAGATGTTCTCTAAAAACCCCTCAGCACTAACCCTCAACTATAAGTATAAAAGGCCTCCAAAAGAGCCTACCCTCTATTTTTAACTTATAAATATTTCTCCTATTAACCACTCTTCCTTCTGACTTATCCTCCTTGTTCTCCATTTCCTGCTACTCTTCCCTTCATTTCACCTTTCACATCAAAGACTGCCAATAACAGAACTGTATAGATTGTAAGGGACACCAATGAAGGGTGAAAGTATAAAAACAAGGCTCAATACATATGACAAATGGATGGTCAGATCTGTTGATGCTCTTATGACCAGTAGAAATTCTCTACAACACAGTGACACAGTCTGTCTTAGTTACTTTTCTCATTAGCTCACAGTTTGTAGAGTTTTCAGTCCATAATTGGCTGGCTCCAAGGCAGGGTGTCACATGACAGAGGGGCAACCATTCATGATGGTGCATGGCAGTGGCAGACATAAAAAGCAACAAAAGAGGGGACAAAATTCTTTTTGTCCCTTTTATTGTGTGCAGGCTACCCACCCTAGGCTGAGTGTAGCGTTCACAACTTTAGTCCTAGCCAGAACTATGCCAAACTGATTAGTGGACTGATTTACTAATCACACACCCTTAATCCCAGCATCACACACTCTAGATTCAGCCACCTCTGAAAAAGCCCTATGACCATGTGAGGTTTTGGGGGACATCTAGACACAAACCATCACAGTCCAACAAAGTTGATTGAAAAGCTTGAAGATGTGAACAGTCTATCCAGATAAATAAAGCCATGAACCCATCACTGGAAAATTGAACCTAGCTAAAGAGTTCCTCAAATCAACAACAAACATTCCTCACTTTATTTGACCCCAACCCTCAGTCCCCCAAAAGAACATACATATACATGCTATGTCCCAACTCTCCCAAACCAGATCCATGTGCCACCAATGGAGAGGAAAGGAAACACCAGATAGCTGAGCTATGAAAAATGATTAAAGAGGAACTAAAGAAACTTGGCTAGCTCAAAGAGAACATGTCTCAAAAGATGGTGGGATTAACATACAGACTGGTAAATGCGCATATGAGAGAAACAAAAATTGTAATAGCTGATCAAAATGTTTGAAAACATGAGTGACAAATTTGCCAAGAAATGTGCCAAACAGAAATCCCAGAGATAAATAATTCAGCAGAATATATAAACAGTATATAAAACCAGTGTGAAGTCAGAGTTTCAGAAATTGAGGACAAAATAGAAATTCATCACAAGTTACTCTGAGAATCCTTAAAAATTATAAGAGACAAAGAAAAATTTCATCCAACACCTACTAAATGATGCTAAGAGCTAGGGTTACTTGGAATTAGAGAGAAATAAGATAGCACACATGGAATAAAAAATCTGTTTACACAAATATTAATAGAAAACTTTCCAACTATGTGGAAAAATCTGAACATATAGGTAAGTGAGGCTTATAGAACAGCAATTAACTATAATAGAAAAACAAATTCCCCTGAACCCATCTTATGCAAAAGCTGAGATGGCCAACAAAAGGATAGACTCTTAAAAGCTATCAGAGAAATGCAAAAAATCACACATAAAGGTAAACCCATTAGGATTACAGCAGATTTCTCAATAGAAAATTTAAAGGCCAGGAGAGTTTAGAATGAAGTGTTTAAAACTCTAAAATAAGCAACTTCCAACCCAGACTAATATATCCTGCAAAACTATCTTTCAAAATTGATGGAGAAATAAGGATATTCCACACAAAGAACATCTTAAGAGATACATAAACACCAATCCAGAACTCCAAAAAGTACTCAAGAAGATCCTAGATAGTGAAAAAAAAAACCTAGCAAAGCAAAAATAATCAGAAGGAATGAACACATCAATGAAGGGAAGGAGTTAAAAAAGTCAACAACAAAAAAAGGAACAATGACAGAGATAAATCAATATGTTAAAGCAATAATGCTCAATGTAAGTGGCCTTGACTCCAATTAAAAGACATAGATTGGCAGACTGGATTAAAAAACAGAATCTAACAATCTATTGCAGTCAACAAACTCATCTAATCCCCAAAGAAATTCATACACCAAAAATCAAAGGATATAATATAATATTCCATGCCCCAGGAACCTGAAAGCAAGCAGTGGTAGCAATTTTATTGCCAAAGTAAACTTCAAGATAAAACTGATTAGAAGTGGCAATGAAGGTCACTACTTATTTATACATTCCTGCTGGCTTGAACCACTGATGATACATGTATGAATATGCCATCAGGTGGTTTGTATCAATGGTGGTACAAACAGATCTTGTCTTAGTTACTTTTCTTGTTGCTGAGACAAAATACCTGACACCCAAAATTAAAGGAGGAAAGGTTTATTTAGCTCATAGTTTGTAGAGGTTTCAGTCCATAATCAGCTGGCTTAAAGGCAGGGTGGCACAATGCAGAGGGGCAACAGTTCACAGCAGTGGAAGACAGCAAATCAATGAGAGAGAGAGAGAGAGAGAGAGAGAGAGAGAGAGAAAGACAGAGAGAGGTAGACAAAACTCTTTCAGCCTCCTTTCTGCCTCTTTTGTCTTACCCAAACTGCTGGGATTAGGACCGTGCCAATCCAACCAGTGGCCTGATCCAGCAATCACTCACTCTTAATCCCAGCATTGCACACTCTAGATTCAGCCACCTCCAAAAAGCTTTCCCTGCATGACTGCATGAGGCTTCAGGGGGACATCTAGATACAAACCATAACAGATCTAATCAATTTTATCTGTCTTTTTACTAATAAAATTAATAAAAAGTCTGTAAATGGACTAAATCTAGTTAGTTGCTTGAATTTAAATGACTGCTCAAATAGTAATATTATTAATACTATTCATAGCAATTAAAATTACTATAATAATCAACAAACATTTCATTAAATTAAAAGAAATTATATTTGTGAATTTCTGTAAAATATTTAGTGCACAGAAGTGGCTGGTTTTTGCAGAGTGTGCAAAACATTATAATGTGCTTGGTTTTTTGCAGCCACAGCAGCAGCCATTTTTTCAGATAATTTTTGATAACATTCTCTGCATCACTTGTGTGTGTTTCTTGCTGATCCTAAATAAGTTTCTATAAAGTGAACTTTTTTTCAAGTAATTTGCACCCATGGCATTTCTTCATAGGTTAATAATTTGTCAATAATTCACTTTCTAAATTTTAACATTGAAATCTAACAAGTATCCCATTGCTAGTGTATATAAAATGCATTTACAAGTGCTGTACCATGAATTGGCTGTATTACAATTTTTATACCATTTTCATGTTTTCCTTAAGGAACTGTAATATGATGACATCTGGTCTGCTAAGTCAATGCCTTTATTTGCATTATTTGTAATCAAAGACCAGATTGGGTTTTATGTTTCCAGGTTTGCATTATTTATTTTTTTGTGGGTACCAGGGGTTGACCTCAGGACCTCGCATGCCAGCAGGCGCCCATGCCGCTGAGTGATATCACTGGCCCTTTTCTCGTATGTGGGTTCTGGGAGTTGAACTTGGGCCCTTGTGCTTGCCAGGCAGGCGCTTATGCTGCTGAGCCATCTCACCAGCCCTCCAGGTTTGCATTTGATCAATGTATATATATATGATTTTACAAGTTGTTAACATTCAAATGATTCTTTTATCAGTCTATTTAACAAATTTTACACCAGAACTATTTTCAAAGTTTATGATTTTGCCATATTTTTGCTTATACTGGTAAAATTTTTTAATTTATCTGTACTCTGCTGCAAAAATACATTTCTTTTTGTAAAAGTTCTTGTGCTAGGGTTGTACTCAAATATAACTATCTGCATATAATGTTCTGGGTTCAAATAATATGCCATTCATTAATTTCAAAACAACATCATAAGAGTGCCCATGCATTGAAGTGTTTGCATTTTTTCTGGCATAGATATATAAATGATAGGTGTAACTATTAGGCAAACATAATTTGTATAATTTTATCCCATATTTGTACTGTTTTCCTTTGATGTGTTGGCAAAATGCAGATGTCCTCGCAATAAAATGATACTTTTGTTTATCATTACATTTTTCCAGATTTTACGGGATACTTGAATGTACTAATAAATTCTTTTATGATTTTTCTAAATTTATTTGAGGGATTTTCAGTTTTTCATGTGTTTTTTCTTCAGAGTAATGTAAACAGTTCAAAACAGCCAAAAAATGATTACATTGCATCACATTCTTGAGCTGTCCATTGGCATATATATTTTCAGACCAATACAATCAACTATCTGATAATACTATGATCCCCATAATTAATAATATACCTATAAAAACTTTTATCTTGCTAATTGTAACAGATTCCCAGCATTGCTGAAGTTTTCTTCTTTTAGCACTAAAGCCTCATTGTATGGCATATATTTTTGTTTCTTCAACTATAATTTTGAGTCCATTATCAGATGCAAATAATGTATACAACACAAAAGGATCACTGCAATAAATTTTTCTTACTAGAAGTTCTGCATTTTGCAGTTCCATTTGCTCATATTCTATCATATTTTTTCTATTGGCTTATATTCATCTTCTTGGTCTTCTACATTCATATCTAAATCTGCACTATGTTCATTGCATCTATTGGCCACAACTTTGCATTTATGTAACTCTAATGCATCTTCATCTGAAGAGTAATAGATAGCTCATGACCTTTTCCTTTAGTGAGATATAATTACAGATTCATCTCACAAATTATCCATTTTCTGTGTTTGGAAAAGTTTTACAAAATTGACATACTCTTCAAATTGAAAAATGAATAGGTTCTAATATACATATATGTAAACAAAATTTATATATTACCTATAAAGGAAAATCCCAAAAGAAAAGAGAAGAACCACCAAGCAACAACAAAGGCATAATAAAAGAAAAATTTAATACTGATCTTAATAATAATCTAGCTATGAAGTAACAGTAGCTATTTTGGTTTTTGCATTTTATATTAACAAAAGAGCATATACAGGTTAGCTATATAACATCGGACAATAGAATTGAAATCAGAGCCAACCAGCAGTGAGACATATGAATTAAATCAGAGCCACCCAGCAGCAAAACATGCAAATTATGGGCCAGATATGAATAAGGGAGTATTTCAACAGGAAGAGATAAGAATTGTGTGTGTGTGTGTATATATATATATATATATATATATATATATATATATATATATATATGTATATACTGAATATTGAAGCACTTAACTTTATAAAACAGTGTTAGACATAAAAGATCAAATAAAGACAAACACAATAATAGCAATTACCTCATCATCCCATTATCACAACAACAGAGATGAATCAAACAAAAAACCAATAATGAAATACAGGAGTTGAACCACACCTTCCAACATATGGACCTAATATACATCTACAAAGTATTCCACCCAAGAACAGAATATACACTCTTCTCAGCAGCACAAGGAACTTTCTCCAAAATAGACTACATGCTAGTCCATAGAGCATGCTTCAATATATACAAAAGAATAAAAGAATAAAAATACCCCATGTATCCTACCAGATCATAGTGAAGTGAAACTAAAAATTAATTATGAAGAAAACCACACAAATTTTACTAAGAACACAAAATCAAATAAAATCTTGAAAACTCAATGAGTCACAGAATAAAGCAAGGCAGAAATTCAACAATTACTAGCATTAAATGATATTGCCAATACAACATATCAGAACCTTTGAGACACAATGAAACCAGCCTTAAAAGGGAAGTATATTGCAGTCAACACTCACATTAGAAAAACAGAGCAGGCTCAAATAAGTAACCCACTTATACATCTCAAGATACTAAAAAAATAAGAACAGTGCAAACCCAAACATAGTCTATGAAGGTAAATTATAAATACCACAGTGGAATTTTATAAAATTGAGATTACAAAAACAATACAAAGAATAAAGAAGTTGAAGAGTTGATTCTTTGACAGGAGAAGCAAAACAGAAAATCTTTAGCCAAATTTACCAAAAGAAGGAGATAAAAGACTCATCAATACAATTAGAAATAAAAAAGGCAGAATAACAATGGACTTCAGAAGGTTAGTAACAAAAACTTTAAAAACCTATACTACAATAAACTGGAGAGTTCAGAAGAAATGGATAGATTCCTAGATTATCATGTATTACCAAAACTGAACCAAGAAGATTTAAAAACCCTGAATAATTTAGTAAAAGGCAATGAAATTGCAGCAATAACATAAAAACCTACCAACTAAGAAAATTCCAGGTCCTGATAGATTCACTGCTGAATTCTACAAGAACTTCAGGGAAGATATTATGCCAATACTTTTCAAACTCTTTAATGAAATTGAAAGGTAATGAACTCCCAAAGTCATTCTTGGAAGCTAGCATTGATATAGGGAGAAAGTATAACTCCCAACCTGTTGGATGTCAGATACACTGAGTTCATGTGCCATGAAATCGAAGAATGAATTCCAAAGGACAAAGGAGATTAAGAGTAGGAAAGATTTATTGGGAAATAGGAATAGCTCCTGAGAGATGGGAGGAGTCCTGGAAGTGGGTTGCCACTGAGGCTTTTTGTCAGGGGTAATTTATACAGCAAAGTCACAACATGGGTACAACATGGGTCAAGCTGCCATCAACCTACATGATTGTAATTAGTGATCCAATAGAGAAGGAGGCCATGTAGCAAGGGTACATGGAAAGAACAAAGGCATTTTTGGGAAATGATGATTCCAGATGCTCTAGTCATTCCTGGGTGACTGATGTCTAACTGGACTTTACTAGACCAGGTGATACCAATTATAATTTTATTCCAAGTTACTGCTTATCCCTCAGGGGAGGCATGTAGGCCTGGTCATTGCATCTTTATCTTGAGGCCTGGTCTTCTTCAGATGTGCCTCCAGCCAAAGTTCTGAGGTGTTTATTTTTCTGCTGACTTCCTTGACAGCCCAGTCTTTCTCTGATTGTATATTAATGTCTATCTCACTTAACTGCCTATAATAGCATCACTGTGATTCCAAAAAAAGACCAGAACCCAACTAATAGAGAAAACTACAGGTAAATCTTTAATAAATATAGATGCAAAAACCCTCAACAAGATATTGGCAAATAGAATTCAACAAATCATTAAAAGGATCACACAACATGACCAACTAGCCTTCATCCCAGAGATGTAAGAATGGTTCAATATATGCAAATCAATAAATGTAATACATCATATAAACAGAAGCAAGGACAAAAATCACATGATAATATAAAGAGGTGCTGAAAGAGTTTTGAAAATTTAACACCCATTCATGATAAAAACCTTGAAGAAAATAGGTATAATAGGACCTCATATCAATCTGATAAAAACCATTCCAGACCAACCTACTGCTAACATCATATTAAATAAAGAATAGCTGAAAACTTTCCCTCTAAAATCAATAAGAAGGCAAGGATATCCACTATCACCACTTCTTTCAGTGTAGTACTTGAAACAGCTAGAATGGTCAGGCAAGTAAAGAAATAAAGGGAATATGTAAAGGAAAAGAAGAAGTCAAATTATCATTATTTGCAGATAACATGATCCTCTACATTGAAGACCCCAAAATTCCACCAAATGACTCCTAGAATTAATAACTAAATCCCACAACATAGTAAAATGCAAAATGAACACAAAAATAAATACAATGAACTATATACTGATGATGAATCCAATAAGAAAGAAATTAGGAAGAAATTCCCATTGTCAATAGCCACAGAAAACTAAATACTTAGGAATTAATATCATCAAGGAAGCAAAAGACCTCTACTATGAAAACTACTCTTCTGTGAAAAAAAAGATGGAAGGGGAAATCTGAAAATTCAAAGATATCACCTGGTCCTGGATAGGCAGAATGAATATAGTCAAAATTGCCATACTACCCACATGTGTAAACTCTGTATTGTCTCACTAGTGTGAGAAACTGAAAGAGTAAATAAGATCCAAAATGTACAATAGATATTGTGAATAGGGAAGAAACTGTTCAAAAGAAAAGAAAAACTGTGATGGGAGAAAGGGTAAAGGATGGAAGGGAAAAGAAAAAAATATATATACACAAGATAGTTAAGATAGTTATACAGCTAGTTTCTCTTAGTCCATTGAAAAGAAAGATTTGTACTAATACTTTTTTGGACAATATTTCATGCCTATATCTTGTACTCTGAACAACTACTATGAATATAACAATACACCATGTATTAATTATTGTTACTCTCCTACTAGCCTGTTTTGAAACTCTGTTTTATTGTTATTTTTACTTTTCTCTGTTTAAAGTAAAAACTGGCCATACTTCCAAAACCAATATATAGATTTAATGCAATCCCTATAAATATGCACACAGCATTATTTAAAGAACCCCCCAAAAGCCTAAAATTTATATGGATCTAGAAGAGAACTAGAATAGCAAAAGCAATCTTAGGCCACAAGAACAAAGTAAGAGGCATGAAAATCCTGGATTTCAAGTTATAGTACAAAGCCACAGTGATAAAAAACAGTAGGATACCAGAAAAATAACAGATATGTGGGTTAATGGAACACAACACATGCTGCAAAAACAACCCCAGATACACTTAGCCACCTGATCTTTGACAAAGGAGCCTGAAACACGATGGAGGAAAAATAGCCTCTTTAGCAAATGGTGCCGGGAAAATTGGCTATACACATACAAGAAGATCGAAGCTAGGCTATATCTCTCACCATGTACTAAAGTAAAATATTAATGCATGAAATACCTAAATATTAAAACAGAACAACTTAACTTCATACAAGGCAAAATATATAAAACTCTTGAAATCAAAAGTGTAGGCAAGGAACTTCTGAAAAGAACCCTGTTTGCACAATGAATACCAAGAATCAACAAATGGGATTCCATCAAATTGAAAAGCTTCTGCACAACAATGGAATCAACCAACAGAGTGAAGCAACAAGCTACAAAATGGGAAAAAATTGCCAGGTGTTCCTCAGACAGAGGAATAATATCTAGAATATATTAAGAATTCAAAAAAGTTAGACTCCCAAAGTGAAATATCCAATAAAAAATAGGCAACTGAAATGAACAGACATTCCTGAGGAGGAATACAAATGGCCAATTAATACATGAAAAACTGTTCAATATCTTTGGTCATTATAGTCACGCAAATGACAAAAACACTGAGATTTCATTTTACTCTAGAAAGAATATCTATCACCAAGAAATCAGATAACTACAAGTGACGGCAAAGCTGTTGTGAGAAAGGACTCCTCTGACATTTTTGGTGGGAATGTAAACTAGTGAAACCATTATGGAAATCATTACAGTGGTTCTTCAAAATACTAATACTACAAATTCAATTCATCCCAGCTATTCCCCTTCTAGGTATCTTCCTCAGTTAAAGACATAATATTACAGTGACACATGCGTACCCATGTTTATAGCATCACAATCCACAATAGCTAAATCTTGGAAGTGACTTATATGTCCATCAAGAGATGAATGGATAAATAACATGCAGTATTTATATACAACAGAATACTACACTACCATAAAGAAGGATAAACTTGAGCTATTTGTAAGACAATGGATGCATCTTCAGACCATAATGTTAAGTGATACAAGCCAGACAAGCTTAAATATTGTGTGGCTACTCTTGTATAAGAAGCACAAATTTTAAATAAAGAACAAAATAAAAGATAGATAATGGGAAATAGTAAGATAGATCTTTTGTATATGGAACAGGGACCAAGATATGGAAGGGGAGAGAAGGGTGGGAAAGAGGATAAAAACATTAAGGTGTGTTGTGTACATGTACCAACTCCCTAAAAGGAATGTGATCATTATGTACTACAAAACTGTACTATTAAAAATAAATAAATGAATAAATAATAACAAAACATAAAACTTCTTTTTAAAGAAATAAGCTATGGATATAGTGAATACAACAACAAAAAAACCCCCAAAAACAAAAAAACAAAAACTAACCCATGAGCAATACTTGAGCAAAGAGGCTATACTTGTAGGATGGCAAATAAGCACATGAAAAGATACTCACTGCAATTATTCCATTAGGTAAATAAAAGCTAAAAGTATAATGAGTCTGACTAAATACCCAATTAATAAATAAAATTAAAAATTATGACAATACCAAATGCTAGTGAGGGTAAAGAACTGGAACTGTTATACATTGTTGGTAGGTATTTGAAATGATAGAGCCACTCAGGAGCAGTTTGACAGTCTATTAAACATTTAAACATACACTTAACATATGACTCAATAATTCAACACCAAGTATTTATCCTATAGAAATAAAAACTATATAGATGAAAAATATGCACACAAACTTTTTTCTTTTTTTTGTGGGTACCGGGGGTTGACCTCAGGACCTCATGTGCCAGCAGGCGCCCATGCCGCTGAACAATATCACCAGCCCTTTTTTCATATGTGGGTTCCGGGAGTTGAACTCAGGCCCTCGTGCTTGCTGGGCAGGTGCTTATTCTGCTGAGCCATCTCACCGGCTCCACAAATGATTGTAAAACTCTACAATCATCAAAAAATAGAGTTAAACTTAGTGGTTTGTACCTACAAGCTCAGTATTCTGAGAGACAAAGGCAGAAGGATCACATGTTCAAGCCTTGGCGAGACCCTGGATCAAAAATAAAAGTGGAAAGGGATACATTTCAGTGTGAAATCTCTGGGTGCAATGTTCAGAACTGCCAAAAATGACACAAATATCATTTTAATAATAGAATGTGTAAACATTCTGATCTATCCATATAATGCAATACTAAACCAGAATTAAAAGGAACAGAATACTGATATATGGGCCATCTACAGTGAATCTCTAGAAGTGAATCTTTTCCATGGAGTAAAAGAAGCTATTCTCACAGAATTAGAGAAAAGATTCCTAAAATTCACTTGGAACCAGAAGAGACCTAGAATAGCAAAAACAATTCTGGGATAGTTAAGATAGATACACTACTAATTTTGCTTAGTTCATTGAAAAGAAAGGTTTGTGCTAATATTGTTTGGACAATTGAATGCCGATATATTGTACCCTGAGTAACTAATTTAAAGATAACAATACACAATGTCTTAACCATTATTACCTTCCTATTATGTTGTTTTGAAATTTTGTTCTAATTTTTTCTCTTTAAAAAAAATTCTGGGCAACAAAGGCAAAGCAGGGAGCATCACAATCCCTGACTTAAAATTGTACTACAGAGCTACTGTGACAAAAACAACATGGTACTGCCAAAAAAGAAAAAAAAAAACTGATCTGAAGATCAGTGGAACAGATTAGGAACTGCAGAAACAACTTCAAAAACACTCAGCCACCTTATCTTTGACAAAGGGACCAAACATTTACTGGAAGAAGGAAAGCATCTTGAATAAATGGTGCTGCCAGCAGTGGTGGTGGCAGTGGGGGTGCACACAGAGGACACTGACCACCCTAGGCAGTGGACCCCTGGCTACCCCCCAAGGCCCCAGTGTGAGCATGCATACCAGCAGTTGGTGAGTCAGATGAACAAGCATTGTGCTTTGGCACAAAGACAGGTGGAATAGAGGTGGGCAGGTGGGGCTGCCATTCTTCTTTTTTTAATATATCAAAGTGCTAGGGAGAACTCCAGCAATAGAACACCAGCCCCATCCCCCACATCCAGAGGCCAAGATCAGCCCTATACTCTGCACAAATCCAACTGCAAACTTGGCTGGAGTACAGAGCACATTTCTGGGATCAGACTTGGACCTACCACAGAACTGTAAACACCAGAGGAACTTTCTGAAATGATAGCAACAGAAGTGAAAAAAACAAATGGAAGAGGCTATAGAAAAAATAATCTCTAAGGTGCAAAAAGACATGATCAAAAAGAACAGCATTAAAGCAGACACATAAAAAATAGAGGAGCTCAGGAAAACAATGGAAACCATGAATGCCCAACATAGGAAAGAAATAGAATCCCTAAAACAGATACAAACAGAAATCAAGGAGCTTAAAAACTTCATTGAAAATATATGCAAGGCCAATGAGATAGCTCAGTGGCATAAGCACCTGCCTGGCAAGCGCAAGGTCCTGAGTTCAATTCCTGGTACCCACATACAAAAAAAGGGCCGGTGATATAGCTCAGCAGCACAGGCACCTGCTGGCATGTGAGGTCCTGAGTTCAACCCCCGGTATCCACACACACACACAAAAGAAAATATATGCAACAGATTGAATGAAGGCAAGGATAGATCTAGAAGACAGGATTGTGGCTAGGGACCATGAAAAGAAAGATATCTTAAAAATAGCAAGAGACCATAAAAAAGCAATCCAACAGTTACAAAATGAAGCAAAGAAGAGCAACATAAGATTGATTGGAGTCAGTGAGAAAGCTGAAGACATTGCCAAATATATAAAAACACTCTTCACAAAATAATGGGAGAAAACTTCCCAAACACAGATAAAGAATTTGACATACAAATTAATGAAGCATATAGAACTCTGTGTAGTCATGACCAAAATAAATCTACACTAAGGCATATAGTGATCAAGATTCCAGAAATTCAGCACAAGAATGGGATATTAAAAGTGGCTAAGGTAGACCCATCAGAATCACAGCAGGCTTCACAACACAAACCCTCAAATCAAGGAGAGCTTGGAGTGAGGAATTTCAAGCCCTAATAGAAAACAACCTTCAACCCAGACTGATGTACCTTGCAAAGCTATCTTTCAAAATCAATGGAGAAATAATGTACTTCCATGACAAAGAACAACTGAAGAAATTCATGACCACCAAGCCAGCTCTTTGGAATGCTCTGAAGCATATATTAGATAGAAAAAAAGAAGAACACAAACACAAGAACACCAATAGAAAGAAGCCACCAGGCAGGGCAAGTCATTAAAGAAAGGGGAAAGACAGGGAACCAACAACAGGAAAATAACAAGAAAAAGAGAAGCCAATACATATCAGTTATAGCCATCAATGTAAATGGCCTCAACTCACCAGTCAAAAGAAACAGATTGGCAGAATGGATCAAGAAAAAAGATCCAACAATATGCTGCATTGAAGAAACACATTTAACTCAAAAAGAAATTCAAAGACTGAAAGTTAAAGGATGGAAAGCAATACTCCATGCCACAGTAACCCAGAAAAAAGCAGGGGTAGCTATTCCATTTGGAGAGAATGTGAACTTCAAGCCAAGACTAATCAAAAGAGATAAAGAAGGCCACTACATACTTAAGAGAAAACTCCAATAAGAAGAGATAACAATCATAAATATATAGGCACCAAATACAGTTGCAAATACTACATAAAAATATTAGCAGAAATGAAAAATCAAATAAGCACTAACATGATTGTAATGGGGGACCTTAATACCCCATGCTCACAAATAAACTAGACAAAATCCAACAAGGAAATATCAGGATTAAAATAAACCTGTTAACAAATGGACTTAGTAGATGTCTACAGTGTTCAAACCCATGACATCAGAATACACATTCTTCTCAGATGTACATGGGACATTCTCCAAAATAGACCACATATTAGCCCATAAAATATGCTTAAGTAAACGCAGAGTGGTTGAAATCACCCCACACGTACTATCTCACCATAGTGCAAAGAAATTGGAAATCAACAGCAAAAGAAACCATGAGAACTACATAAACACATGGAAATGACACAACACCCTCCTGAACAACCAGGGGGTCACAGTAGTGTAGCTGCATACAAAGTCAACACTCAAAAATCAATAGCATTCCTGTACAAAAACAACAAACTCACAGAAAAATTAGGAAAACCACAACCTTTACAATAACATCCATAAAAATGAAATACTTAGGAATCAATATAACAAAGGAAGTAAAAGATCTATACACTGAAAATTACAGGACACTGAAACAAGAGATCAAAGAGGAAAGAAAGAGATATCAGAAAATGGAAATATATCCCTTGCTCATGGATAGGAAGATCTAACATAGTGAAAATGGCCATACTTCCAAAACTGTTATACAGATTCAATGCAATCCCAATCAAAATGCCATTAGGTCAGATGACCTTCAGTAGGTGACTGGGTAAAATTTGGTGGTAAATCGAGGCAGTTGGAGATGATTCAGTGTTAGGAAGAAATGAGTGAAGTGAGGCAGAAAGGACACGGGGAGCCTTCACTTCATATTGCTAAGTGAAGGAGCCAATCTGAAGGGGTGACAGCTTGCCTGGAGAAGGCAGAATTGCAGACCAGAGGAGTATGAGGAAGCTGGGTGGAGAGGCCAAAGGAGGAGGCACAGGACAGATAGGTGGAGCAGCACACACTCCTGGCTCTAAAGATTTGTCATCCTTGATAAACCATGCCACATCCAGATGAAACTGGCCAGGCTGGAATTTGAATCTTTGGAGGCCCTGGAGCAGCAGCAGATGAAGCTTGCAGCCAAGAGCCTGAAGGAGGAGCCAAGGGAAGGCAAGGAGGCTGCCACCTGAGCCCCCATCAGAATGCCTGTTCCTTTACATGTCACTGCTGCCCATGCCCATGCAGGGAGGCTTCCGGGAGTCCAGCACCTGGTCCTCAACCCCAGCCCTCTCCACGAGGCCCTCACAATTGCTGCCTGCCCCACCAGGGCCCACCCTGCTCAAGGGGGCCTGCTCAGCACCCCAAACCTCCTCCCTGGTTCTCTTTAACACTACTATGACACACCAACAAAAACACCAGTCACTGAGCTATTAAAGGCCACCTGACCAAAAAACAAATAAACAAAACAAACAAACAAACAACCCCCCCAAAAAAACAGTAGCATACATCACTGAACTAGAAGAAACATCCCTAAAGTTCATTTGGAACAACAACAACAAAAAATTAGAATAGCAAAAGCAATTCTGGGAAAAAAGGCAAGTCAAGGGCATCAAAATCCCTGACCTGAAATTATATTACAAATCTACTGTGATAAAATCAGCAAGGTACTGGCAAAAAGACAGACCTGATGATCAGTGGAACAGAATAGAAGATGCAGGCACAACTACAAACACGTTTGGCAACCCTATCTTTTTTTTTTGTGGGTACCGAGGGTCGACCTCAGGACCTCTTGCGCCAGTAGGCGCCCATGCCACTGAGTGATATCACCGGCCCTTTTTTCGTATGTGGGTTCTGGGAGTCGAACTCAGGCCCTCGCGCTTACCAGACAGGTGCGTACGCCACTGAGCCATCTCACCGGCCCGGCAACCTTATCTTTGACAAAGGTGCCAAACATGTTCACTGGAGGTGCTGGAAAAACTGGCTTTCCACATGCCAAAACTAAAACTAGACCCATGTCTATCACCATGCATTACAGTTAAAATGGATCAAAGATCTAAATGTTAAAACTGAAACACTAAATTTACTGGAAGAGAAAATAGGTTGAAATCTTGAAAACAGGTGTAGGCAGAAATTTCTTGAACAAAACCCAGACTGCATGTGAAATACTACAAAGAATCAACAAATTGGATCTCACCTTATTAAAAAGATTTTTCACAACAAAAGAAATCACCAACAGAGTGAAAAGACAACCCATAGTGTTGCAAAGTATCTTAGCCAGTTGTTCTTCAGACAAGGGTGCAATATCTAGACATATAAAGAATTGAAAAAATCAGACCTCCCAAATTTAAAGATACGACCCAAAAATGGGCATCTGAAATGAATAGACATTTCTCAGATGAAGAAGTAGAAATGGCAAATAAAGATATGATAAAATGTTCAACATCACTGCTCATTCGAGAGATGTAAATTAAAACAACACTGAGATTCCATCTCATTCCAGAAAGAATGGTATTATCAAGAAATTAATCAATAACAAATGCTGGTGAGGCTGTGCAGAAAAAGGAACCCTTCTCCACTGTTGGTGGGAGTGTCGACTGATGCAACAACTGTGGAAATCAGTGTGGAGATTCCTCAAAAACTAGGACTAGAGGTTCCATTTGACCCAGCTATTCCCTTTCTTGGTATCTTCCCAAAAGAATTAAAAGCATCATACAACAGCGATACATGCACACCCGTGTTTATAGCAGCACAGTTTGTAATAGCCAAATCTTGGAAACAACCCAAATGCCCATCAACTTAGGAATGGATAAAAAAGATATGTTTTTTTTTTATACAATGGAGTGCTACTCAGCCATGTGGAAGGATAAACTTGAGCCATTTCTAGGTAAATGGATGCACCTTGACCATACTCTTAAGTGATATAAATTGGACACACATGTGTAAATTTCACCTTGCATCTGTGGTGTGAGAAACTGAAAGTGTAAATAATAACTAAAATGTATAATAGATATTGTGAAATAGGAAGTAATTTTTCCAAAGGAAAAGGGAACTGGGGTGAGGGAGGAAGAAAGGGAAAAGACAAAAATGAGAAAAAAGGATCAAATGGAAAAAATCTTTGTAAATAAGGAGGGAAAGGTGGTTGAAGAGAGGGGAAGGGGAATGGGAAAATATAGGAACTAAGATATATCATGTACAGGTACAAATTCTCTATGATGAATGTTATCGTTATGTGTATCTAAATTGTACCAATAAACTTAATTTTAGAAGATGCTATTCTCAAAATTCACATAGACTGTTCCCTCATTTCATTAACATAGCAACAGAAAACAAATCAGTGGTTGCCAGGATTTAGTAATGGGAAGGGAGGGCATGACTACTGTATATGAATTGTAGTAATAGGGGAAGATGGATTTGAAGCACTAAATCCCCCAGTTAATACATGTGAAACAAACATGAGAAGACTTTGAATGTTGGAGAGAAAAATGCTGATTAATTCTAGGAGGTTATTTGTGGAATATTTTGGATCTTGTATGCAGAGGATCACATCATCTTCAAATAATGATAATTTGACTTCTTTCTTTCCTATACACATCCCCTTTATTTATTTTACTTGTCCAGTTGCTTTGGCTAATATTTTGAGAACTATATTGAACAGTAGTGGTGATAGTAGACATCATTATCTTAGTCCAGATTTTAAAGGAAAATGTTTCAGCTACTACACATTTAACATGGCTTTTATCAGATTGAGAAAACGTCCTTATATACCTATTTTCCTTATTTTTTAAAAAATCATGAATGGATGTTAAATTTTGTCAAAGGCTTTTTTGGTCCCAATTGTTATTATCATGTGATTTTTCTTCCTTGCATTTTATATGATATATTACATTTATTGATTGCATATATTGAACCATCCTTGCATCCCTGGGATCTACTTGGTCATAATGTATGATCTTTTTGGTGATTTGTTGCATTATGTTTGCCAGTATCTTATTGAGGATTTTTGTCTCTATGTTCATTAAAGAGATTGGCCTGTAATTCTCATTTTCAGTTGGATCCATTTCTCATTTCAGGGTAGTACAAGCTTCCAGGGATGACTTTGGGGGTACTCCACTCCTTTTGATTCATTAATGAGTTTGAGGAGTAAGTGAATTAGACATTCTCTAAAGTTGTACAATTTGGTCTGAATCTTTAGGGATCTGGGGTTTTCTTAGTTTCTGGTTTTTTTTTTATTACTTCTTCAATCTCAACTCTTGATATTGGATTAGGCAAAGTTTTTATATCCTCTTGATTCAGATTTGGTAATTCATATTTATCTAGGAATTTATCCAGTTTTTCTGAATTCTCCATCTTATTACTAATAATCTGGATTTTTGCAGAGTTCATTGTGATTTCACCTTTTTCATTTCTTTTCCTTCTTTCTTTCTTTCTTTCTTTCTTTCTTTCTTTCTTTCTTTCTTTCTTTCTTTCTTTCTTTCTTTCTTTCTTTTTGAGACTGAGTATCACTATATAGTTCAGGCTGGCCTTGAACTGACTTATGTAGCTCAGGCTGGCCTCAAACTAATGGAGATCCTCCTGTCTCAGCCTTCTGGGTACTAGTATTACAGGCAAGCATCACCACACCTGGCTACCTTTTTCATTTCTAGTTGCATTGATTTATGTCTTTTCTTTCCTTTTATGGTAAGATTGGCAAGGGGTTTGTCTATTTTGTTTATTCTTGAAAAAAAAAAACAGCTCTTCAATGCATTGCTTCTTTGTATTTTTTAAGCCTCAATTTCATTAATTTCTGCTTTAATTTCTATAATTTCTTTCCTTGTACTAGTTTTGAATTTGGATTGTTCTTGTTTTTCTAGGACCTTGAGATGCACCATTAGTTATTTATTTGAGCTTGCTCTGTTTTTCTGGTGTATGTACTCACAGCTATCAACTTCCCTCTTAGGAATGCTTTTAATGTGTCTCATGTGTTCTGATGTGTTGTACTGGAATTGTTAATTGATTCTAGGACCTAATTTCTTACTTGATTCCTTCTGTGACCCATTTATCATTTAAGAGGCTATTTTTAAAATTTCCATGTCTGCATAACTTCTGTAGTTTCTTTTGCCATTGATTTCTTATTTTATTACACTATGATCTGATAATTTGTATAGGATAATTTCAGTTCCTTTGCATTTATTTAAGCATGGTTTCCAGGCTAGCATGTGGTCCATTTTGGAAGATGTGCCTCGTGTTGCTGAGAAGTGTATTCTGTTTTTTTTTTTGGGGGGGTGAGTAGAATGCTCTATAGCTATCCATTTGTTTTAAGTTTTAGTTCAACACTTGTATTTGTTGATTTTTTCTAGTTGATCTATTTGTGAAAGTGAGGTATTGAGGTCCCCCATTATAATTGTATTGGTGTTTATATGATTTTTATGTACATTAGTTTTTTTTTATGAAGTTGGCTGCATTGGTGTTTCTTGTACATACGTTCATAATTGCTATCTCTTCCCAGTGAAAATTGTTCCCTTAATATGTAGTGATCTAATTTATTTCTTCTGATCAATTTTGTATTGACTTCTTTTTGAGGGGGTACCAGGAAATGAACTCAAGTCCTTATGCTTGCCAGGCAGGTGCTGTGCTGAGCTAAATCTTCTGATTAATTTTGGTTGGAATTTATTTTGTCTGATATTAGGATAACTGCTCCTGTTTATTTGCAGGTTCCTGTTGCATCCTTTGTTTATTTTTTATCTGTTTGGTTTTTTGAGACACGGTCTCACTATGCAGTGCAGGCTGGCCTTGAATTTGCTTATGTAGCCTGGACCAGCCTTAAACTCACAGTGATCCTCCTGCCTCAGTCCCCTGAATGATGGGATTACAGGAGTGCACCACCATGCCTGGCCATGCTCTGATTTTTAATCTGTGAGTTTCTTTTTGAATTACATGTATTTCTTTTATACTGCAATTCATTGGTTTTTTTCTTGATCCATTCTGGCAATCTATGTCTTTTAATTGGGGAACTGAGACAATTCTCATTGAGAGTTATTACTGAAGGCCATTGACTTATTCCTGTTGCTGATTTCCTTTTTTCCTTTTTGCTTAACTGGTCACCCTGACATGTGTATTCATTCTACTAGATTTTTTGGTGTTATTGACTTCATTTTGTCTTTCCAGAATATCCTTCTGTGTCTTTTGTAATACTGGTTTGGTGGTCACAAATTTCTTGAAGTGCTCTTTGTCATGGAAATGTCTTATTTCTCCATTAATTTTGAAAGAATGTTTTGCAGGTTATATAACTCTGGTTTGGAAGTTATCTTTTCTTTTTAGTTTAATTCCTGGGTTGATGCTTGCAAATTGCCTATGATGAGTTGCTTTATTGCTAGTATTTAGAACCTAAGAAATGACTACTTCTCAGATGTGTCTTCCAGATATAGCTGGTTTTGGGGTTTTGAGTCTGTTGCAAGATCCTACCTCTTCAATTTATTGGGGAGGAGAAGTTGCTGCCTGCTTGGCCCAGCCCCTGGTTCTTTGGCACTGGCCCACAGTATTTTCTTTGACCTTTAGGCAATCTCAGTCTTGGAATACCAGGAAGAACAGCTGGTTAGAACAATTATGACACTTTGGCTAAAGTGATATAATCAGCAATAACAATAGCATCAAACACAGCCTAGAAAATGGCGAACTGAGGTAACCATTAATTTGTCACCTTTAACCATATGAACTAGATTTGTGGTTATATAACAAAATCTAAAACAAACTAGAAAATTATATGCAGCATAGAAGTCCTCAATATTCCAGTTTTACCCTCAGTGGAGAAAATTTAAAAGGGGTTAGGGAAAAAATAGAGAAACAGAAAAAGAGGAAGAGATTAGAAGCAAGGCTGGGGGGCAAAGGAAGATCACATAAACTTTGGGAAACTGGCGCAGAAGGAGAGAAAGAGAGAAGGAAGAAATAAAAGGAAGAACAGAACAGAATAACAACCACAAAGAAGCTAGAAATCACATTTACAGTCATATAAAAACAAGGTCAAACAATGAAGGAGAAAAGAAAATGAGATAGAGAGAGAGAGAGAGAGAGAGAGAGAGAGAGAGAGAGAGAGAGAGAGAGAGAGAGAGAGAGTCCACTTCTAGGTTTGTCTGTGCTGTCACTGGTAGACTGTTTGTGGAAACAATCCAGCTCCATGTTGATTCATACCAGCAAGCCAGCAGTAGCTTTAGGGCAGTATAGTGCATAATCTCAGCAAGTCTGTACTTTTATTTCCCCTGATATTCAGGCTGGTTTCTGGCCATGAGGCTGGGAACAGACCTGTTTAGTCTGCAGCCCTCAGTGCATCCTCTGTGGACTTGAGGTCAGCTGGAGCCACTAGATGGACCCAGCAGTTCTGAGTTCTGAGCTCAGTTGGCCCCTCTCCAAGATGGCTCCCAGCCAATCACCCTCTCCTGCGGGACATCTGACCCCACAGCACTCACCCACAGCTAGTGCAGTCCTTCACATCCACTGTTCCTTTCCACTGCACCATCTCTCTGTGGAGGCCTCTAGTGTTGCCAGCAGTCACCGTGTGTCCACAGGTTTGAACTGCTCCTCCCATGCAGTGAGTCACAACTCAGGTAGAAGGTTCTGCTGGCTACTTTCTTCCTCTTCATTGAAGTTTCTCTCTTTGCTCTCCCTGTGGGCTCTAATTCTCGCTTTGGATCGTTCCTGGGCACAAGGGACCCACTTTCCTCCTTCTTGTCTTCCTCATGTTGCTATATTCTAGTTTCTTGATGGAAACTCTCAGACAGGCTCTTTTTCTGCTGCTTACCACTCTGCCGTCTTCCCAGAAGTCTAGGAAGTTGTTATCTTTCAGGGATTGAAAGAATTTACTTTAAACTCTCCTGCTTTTTTCTTTTTTTTTTTTTTTTTTTGTGGGTACCGGGGGGTCGACCTCAGGACCTCGCGCGCCAACAGGCACCCGTGCCGCTGAGTGATATCACCGGCCCCTTTTTCGTATGTGGGTTCCGGGAGTCGAACTCGGGCCCTCGCACTTGCCGGGCAGGCGCTTAAGCCGCTGAACCATCTCACCGCCCAACTCTCCTGCTTTTAAGATTTGTGTTGAGAAGTCCACTGTAATTCTGATGGGTTTACTTTTATAACTGATGTGTTTCTTTTTTCTAACAGCTTTTACAATTCTGTCCATGTGTTAGACTTTTGGGGTTTTGGCTATGAAGTGATGTGGAGAGGTTCACTTTTGATCATGGCTATTTGGAGTTGTACATACCTCACTTAACTCATTGTTTAATTCTTTCCCTATACAGTAAAACCTTGGTTTGGAAGCACAATTCCTTCCAGAAACATGCTTTTAATCCAAAGCACTTGTATATCAAAGCAAATTTCCCCATAAGAAATAAGGGAAACTCAGCTGACTCATTCTGCAATCCCAAATTATTCATATAATCTCTGGGTGTGGTGGTACATGCCTGTAATTCCAGCTCTCAGGAGGCTGAGGCAGGAGGATTGCCACAAACTTGAGGCCAACCTGGGCTATATAGTGAGTTCATGGCCAGCCTGGACTATACAGCAAGACCCTGTCTCAAAAAACAAAACAAAGCAAAGCAAAGCAAAACAACCCCCCCCAAAATATTCATATAAAATGATCACAATACTGTAATATAATACAAAATATTGAAGAAAATATAAAATATAAAGAAAAATAAACAAATTAACCTGCACTGATATTTGCAAACCATGATGGGTGGTGTGAGGAGATAAGAGGAGGGTTATTGTATAAGATTCCTTTCACTATCAGTAATGGAATCACTGCTATCTACTGGTTCAATGGAATCTTTTACTTTTCATGCCACTTTAACAAAGAACCTATCCAATGACACTTTTGCTTCTATTGAGGATTTCACAGGAATGTGATGTTGCATTTTCATTAAACAGATTTATCATTCACACTCCTACAACCTTATTTGGGTGGTGTTTTCTATAATGTTTTATATGGTTTCTCACATTTTACACATCTCCCTAATCTCATTTTAAGTGAGATTCCTCCCTCTTTTCCTCCTCCTCCTCTGCAGATGAAATATCCCCCATAAACCCTTGCAGTTGGGAGATGACCACCCACAGTCCTGCAATTAGAGAGAGAACCATTGGCTCAGTTGTGATCATGTGACATTTGGCATCATATACTACTCATATCACAAGACAACATTCATTTATCAAGTTAAAATTTATTAGAAATGTTTGCTCATCTTGCAGAACACTTGCAGAACAAGTTGCTTGCAATCCAAGGTTTTACTATATTTAGAAAGTTTTCTGCTATTTTCTGTAAACAAGCTTTTTATGTCCCTTGTGTTGTTTTCTGATTTTTCACTTATTCCAATTAATCTTAGGTTAGTTTTCTTTCCATAATCTAATAGCCGTTGGATACATTTTTCATGTTCAGTGCTTTCTTGAAGGTAATTGGTCTTTCAATGCATTCTTATCTTCTAATTATGACATCATGTCCTCATACTGGTTACTTTTGAAGCCCATGGTTAGAATATAATTTTTAATCTCCTGGATTTTTGTTTGGAATTTTTTCATGGCTTCTAACTCCTTGCTAAAGTCATCATTCATGTCTTGCATCATTTTGTTTAGCTTGGCTTGTTTTTATTAGTATCTCTTATAAGCCCCTGATTGCTTTATTGCATGCATAAGCTTTTTAGTTATATTTTTCATGAGCCTGCTGATCTGTTTTTAATCTCTTCTGTTATCTTTTTGAATAATTCAGATGCTTGGATTTTGCTTTCCTTCCCTCATTTCATTATGGATTGGCTTTGCAGGAGTTGGGAGTTTTGGGAAACATTTTGTTGCCTTGTCTTCTCATATTTCTATCACTTTTTGTTTTGTTTTGTGCCTATGTTTTCAGTTGCTTGTAATGGAAATAGTTTCTTGCTGGTATAGAGATTTCTTTAGTTAGTCTGCTTTTCAGTGATGCACTTAGGGCATGGTTATCTATGGTTCTTTGCCTCTGTCTGAAGATCTGACCACCTGTGTTAATTTGGGAGGGGAGCTTGCCATGTAATTCCCCCAGCCCTCAGTTCTCTTGGAATAGACGGCAGTATTGTTAGTGAAAAAGACAATCTGGACATTGGTGTACAGAGAAAACCTATTAATAGGAACAACTGTGCAACCCTGAAAATATCAAGTAAACCAACAATAGCAATAGCATCCAAGACAAACCAGATATTTACATACCATAAAAATCAATAATATACCATGCTTACCATTAGAAAGGAAATCTGTAATTATAGTAAACACTGACAAACCAAATGTTGATATACAGCAAATATCTACAAGATGTGACAACTATTCTTCCACTAATGACAAAAAAGAAATAGTAGTAACAGAGTTACCTATCTAAAGATTAATAAAACTTAATATAATACTATTCAAGGCATAGGACATTGGGAATGGGAGAATGCAAGAATAGAAATTTGAAAAATTAAACAATGTGAGATGTAAAGGAGAGAAAATGATATGAAGGATCTTATTAAGGAGCAGAAGGATACTTATAGAATCAGGTAAGAGTAACAAAAAAGAAATGAGAAATAGAAAGTAAAAAGCATAGGAAAAATAAATAATATGGAACAATAAAAAAGAAAAAAGCAAGGAAAAGGAAAAAAAGAAGTAACCAAAAGAAGAAAGAAAAAAAAAAGAAAAGAAAAAAGGACAATTGAAAATTCCCCAAATGCCAATAAACCAGTGGAAACCAATGGAAAAGAAAACAAGAAAATGAATCCAAAAACAGAAAAAAAACTTTTTTTCTGAAGTTTTGAATGAGTGGTTTCATTTCAGGATTTACAGTTTTGAAGCCCAGCATGTCACAGTTTTCTTATCCTAACTTTATGCTCTGTGTGATTTTTGGTGCCCCCCATTCCAAAGGCACCTTTGTTTACCCTAGGCTGTGGCAATGTTCATGCTAATGTGTGCTTGCTCACAATGTAGATAGGAAAGACCATCAGATCTCAGATCTGTGCTGGATGAAAGCACCAGGGCAAGGGCTCAAGCACTCAATGCTGGCATTTGCAGTACGAGGTGTTTCTGAGTGCAACTCATGCCAGGCCTGGGTTCTTACAATGGGTGGCAGGGCCTGTGTGTTTCCTGGTCTGAGCTTAAACATCTCACCAGATCTCCTTTCAACCCACTGTCTGTGGATATCTCCCATGGCTGTCTGTCACCCAGTCACTGCGCAAAGGTAACACTGGGATCCCTGCAGTGAATTTGCTTTTTAGTTTATCTGAGTCTGAGATTTAAATTATCAACCCCTTCCTGAAATGGCACATGATTAAGCATTCTCTGGTGATATTTCAGGCACACACACTGGAATCTCTTTCTGGCTGCTGCCTGCTGTGTGGACAGAGTCCCCTTGGAGCAAAATCCCTTGCTGCTTTTGCAGTTCACAACAGTCATGGGCTCTTCTTGGGGCAAGTGCCACTGGCCGGTCTATTGTTGTTTCTTTCTGGATCTCCCAGGCTTAGGTACTTACCTTGCTTCTCTGGAGCCAGGTTCTTCTCCCAAAGAGCCAAGTGCTGGAGAGAGGACCCAGATTGTTTTGTTCCTCTCTCTCCAACTTCTCTCTAGCTTCTAATTTTTCTATCAGCTCCTTCCCAACTCTTGGCTATTTATTTCTCTTTTTTCTTTGCTAAGTTGTTATTTTCCAGAGAAGCTAAATTTTGCTGCCAGTCACCACTGTGCCATTTTCTTCTTGCTCATGTCTTTTGCCCATGTTTAAATTGTGTCATTTATTTTCTTATTATTGAGTTTTGTGAATTCTTGCTATAAGTATTTTGTTAGTATATGACTCATCACTTCTCATTTAGTAGTTTATATTTTCCTTGTTTGAACAGCAACTACCTCAGAACAAAAGTTTTAAATTTTGATATAGTCCAATTATATAAAATTATATAAGATCTGCAGGACATAGTTTTGCCTATCTGTAATCTCAGCACTTGGGAGGTTGAGGCAGCCTTGGTTACATAGTTTAAGGACAGCCTTGGTTACATAGTGAGTTCAAAGCCAGCCTGAACTACATATTGAGTGAGACCATGTATCAAAAAATGCTAATAATAATAATAATAAATAATCTAAAATATTAATAAATGGCCATGCATGGTTATACATGCCTGTAATCCCATCTATTTGGGAGGCTGAGGCAGGAAGATCAAAAGTTCAAGGTCAGCTTGGGTAATTTAGGAAGACCTTGTCTCAAAATAAAAATGGCTCAGGATTTAAATTTTGTGATGGAGCACTTACCTAAAATGTGTAAAGTGTTCTATCCCTGGTATCACCAAAACAAAATAAAACCCAAGCCCCCAAACCCCTATAAAATTATAAAAGATCTTTCATGCCTTATATATAACCATCCCTTATATCTTATATAGATATGCCTTTGGTGTCATATCTCTTATTTCTTTGCCTATTGAAGTTTAAGTTGTGGTTTACTGTTTAAATATGTTTGTATAATTTTTTCTAACACAGTTAAAAAGACTATTCTTCCTATGTTATGTTGCCTTTTCATCTTTATAAAAAATCAAATGGTAATATTTGTATGGATCTGGACTCTATCATCTGTTCCCCATCTTCTGTAATATCCCTTTGTTAATACCATGTTGTCTTCATTATTGTAGCTTTGTAATAAATTTTGAAGTCCAGTAGTGTGAATTTGTGCCCAATTTTTCTTCTTTTTAATATAATTTTCTTTATGTTTTCATGTAAATTTTGAATCAGCTTATTTATAGCTGGAAAAAATCCTGCTAGATTTTGACTGGAATTATATTACATCTTTATATCAATTTGGGGGTCTGATATCATTCAGATAATTATACATATATATCTGGAAAGTATTTACATATATTTACATATATTTATATCTATAGCTTCTACTCCATAAATATAGTTTACTTCTTCATTTGTTTTTATTACTTTATTAGTGGATTTGTTGTCATTAGTTTTCAGCCCATAAATTATGTACATATTTTGCTACATTTTTACTTATTTAATTTTTACATATAACTAAACATAGGAATAATTTTTATGGATCTACTATAAGTAGTAATTTATAAAATTGCATTTCCAAAGTGTGCTCTGGTAGTGCATATAAATATAATTGATATATTCAGGTTGCCCTTCTATCCTGCAAATTTGTTAAACTCAAATATTAATTTTTTGAGACAATGTCTCACCATGTAGTTCAGACCAGACTTGAACCCACTATGTAGCCCAAGCTGGCCTCGAACTCATGGCAATCCTCCTGCCTCAGCCTTCTGAGTGCTGGGATTAGAGGTGTGTGACACCATGACTGGCTCACATATTAAATTTAATAATTTTTTTGTGACATTTTCTTTTAAATGGACTATCATATCATCTATGAATATGTATTTCTTCCTTTTCTAAATATATATCTTTTTATTTATTTTTCTTGCCTTGTTGCATTAGGATTTCCAGTTAGATGTTGAGTAAACATAGTGAGTGTGAACATCCTTGTCTTTTTCCTCATCTTAAGGGAAAATGCTAATTTTTCATTATCAAATATGATGGTAACTGTAGGTTAATTTATAGATGTTCTTTATGAAGTTGAGAAAATCTCTTTCTATTCCTATTTGCTGAGAATTTATTAAAAATCCTGAATGGGTGTTGAATTTTTTAGCTTTTTGTCTGCATCAATTGATATGATAATGTGGATTTCCTTTTTAGTGTGTTAATATGGTGGATTACATTTTTGATGCAATCAAAAATGATGCTCCACATTCCCAAGACAAACTTCAGCTGCTTGTCAAATTTTATTCTTTCTGTATGTTGCTAGGTTTAAGGAGTGATTGGAGAATTGCTAAGTAAGATCTTTGATGAAGTAAAGGAGGTGGGGTGAAGTGTCTAAGTGGAAGTTTTGGCCTTGGTAGTAGCAACCTCTTAACCATAATAACAGGACTGGCACTGATGTTAGCATTTGGGGAGATGTGGTCAGCGATCATGAGAATTTTCTTCTGATGGCTTATATTTTTGATGTGCTAACCAGTCTAATACAAACATAAGAAGCATAGAGATGGATGCCAAGATTGCCAGGTCTGGGAAGGTTTAACACAATGATTGGGGGTTCCACCTTTCTTTAGTGGGCTTTGGTCAGCCACTGAATATTCTGGCATAGAGGAATGGGATGTGATCAGAGCTGGAATTCAGAGATTTGGTTTAGTAGACATAGATAAAAGGGATAGAGGTAGCAGGTAGACAATAACCTAGGTTGGAATTGATGGGACCTACA
Organism: Erethizon dorsatum; assembly: GCA_028451465.1. Taxonomy (NCBI): domain Eukaryota; kingdom Metazoa; phylum Chordata; class Mammalia; order Rodentia; family Erethizontidae; genus Erethizon; species Erethizon dorsatum. The sequence goes on from CM051842.1 coordinate 46,316,714, forward strand.
CTAGCTGCAAAGATGGAAAAAAGTTTCTATTGGCAGAGCTAAATTGAATGGAGTTGGCAGCTGTGTGGCTGAAATGGCAAAGATAACACACTTTAATAATTTATTTATTTATTTATTAAAAATATTAAGAGATTAGCAGTTGTCCATCATGGGTCAGGGCCTAAGCTAAAAAACAAAACAAAACAAAACAAAAACAAAAAAAACAAAAACCAAAAAACAGAAACCAAAACAACCTCCAGTTCTGGCTGGAAGGATGATCATAAGTTTGAGGCCAGCTTGCATATATAGAAAGACCTGATCAAAACAAAACAAAACAAAACAAAACAAAAAGTAAACAAAAACAAAGAAAAATCATAAAACCTACACAAAGTGAATATAATAGGAAAATCTTAAAAATTAGTTGGAATTCCAAAGAACCATATCTTAGTGTAAGGGTATAAAACAAAGAAAGATAGATAAATAGATAGAAATAATGCAAATGATCAACCAAATGTGATACAAGATTTAATCTGGATGAATTTAAATAAAAAATATAAGAATTATTTTTACTGTTCTTGTAACACTTGCCTAAGTTTGAAATAATTTTTAAATACTCAAAATAATGCATAACCACAACCTGGCCCTCAAACACATTTGTGTGCTGAATTCACATTTCTTTTATGTTTGCAAAAGACTCTCAAACAGAAAATTGAAAGTGGTCCTAGATGGTAGTGACCCCATCTGACTGACAGGTAAATACAGAACCTCTCTAAAAGAATTCAACTATATCTCAAGGTTCAAAGAATTTTCACAGCTAGGTATGATGATGCATGCCTGTAATCCAAGCACTTTGGCAGGACCATTGCAAGTTCAACCCAAGCCAGGCAATTTAGAGATTTAGTGAAACCTTGCCTCAAAATAAGAAACATAAAAGGACTGGGGATGTAGCTCAGTTGGAAGGCTGTGGGTTCAGTCCCACGTACTACAAAATAATTTTTTTCACGAATATAGTTTCCAGAAAATGAACATCTGTCAGTAGATAATCATGAAACACATTAGAAATTAGGTACCATAAGTGATAATAAGCATTAAAAAATCAGAACATGGGCTGGTGAGATGGCTCAGCAGTGCAAGCACCTGCCTGGCAAGCGCGAGGGCTCGAGTTTGACTCCCGGAACCCACATAAAAAAAAGGGCCAGTGATATCACTCAGTGGCATGGGCGCCTGCTGGCACGCGAGGCCCTGAGGTTGACCCCTGGTACCCACACACACACACACACAAAAAACCCGGAACATATCTAATTACTAGATAGAGAACATATATCCAGAGTCCACCAAAAATGTATGCATACTTCAGGAAAAGAAAAACTTGTATAAATATTTTGGTACTAAATTTATTGAGACATCATTAGATTAATACAAGTTACCTTTCATTCTACAATTACAAGAGGTGCTCAAAGTGGTGGCCATTAGCTTCCAGACATTTATTAGTATGGAGAAATGCTGCTTGGGTACCTTGGTCATGGAGATTGCTGCACATGCATTTTCAATTTCTTCCCTAAGGGCCAGTGGTGTAGTGGGTTTTCTGTGATATATGACATCCTCTAGGGTCCACCATACAAGGGTAGTACTATCTGTTGAAAAAACATCATATTATTTTTCTTTCCCTGAAATGTGTGTACATTTTTTGGTGGGCTGTGTATATAAGTAAATGATCAAACACAGAATAAGAAAACAAATTATAAAAGTTTAAAGAAATAAAGAGATTAAACCAAGTATATTTGAAAAAGAACCAAATAGGATTGCTACATATGAAAAAACATAATTGAAAATGAACACTTAGCAGATACGTCATACAACAAATTAAACCTTGTTGAAGAACCAATTAGTAAACTGAGAGATAGATCCAAAAATTATCCAGTGTGTGGGCCAGAGGGACAAATAAATAGAAAATATAGAAGAGCAATTAGGAATAATGGTGTGAGAAAATCTAATTTGTTGAATTGGAATTTCAAAAGGAGATCATAGAATTTCATTTCCAGTCTTATTCAAGTGGCTCCTATAAGACTAATTTTTCTTCAGCTAATGATAAACTTTTTTGTGAGACGAGGTCTCTATAGTCCTGGATGATCTTGGAGTCATGCTCCTCCTGTCTCAGACAAATGATAGACTTGACAACACATAGAACTGGAGAGTGAACAAAAGTGATAAAATGTTGGGGATCTTCAACAGCTAGAAGAAAGGAGTGGTACCAAGTTTACTTTCCCATTTTTATGTCTTTTAGCATGAAAGGAAGCCTAAATGTGCACCATTTCGGATGCCTAAAACTGGGATAAAAAGCTGCAGTTTTAATGGTTTAAAGAACTTGAAGGCAGATTTCAGAGCAACCATAGTAACTGGAAAGTGAAGCAGGAAACCCAGGAAAGGAGAAATCCATAATGGGAGATTCTCCAGTTCCCTGCATAAATTCTGCTAAAATCTCTAGGTAACCCCTAAACCATGAAGTATGGGACAAAAAAATTGAAATGATCAAAAGTTTGTCAAATTTGGTGAATGACAAAATTATACAGGTTCAAGAAGCAATTAACTTTCTGTTTCTGACTTATTTACTTAGCATTATGGTCTCTTATAAGAAATATATAAAATATAAATAAATGAATAAAATAAAAGGGATGATAGGAAACAGGAAGACAGATTTTGAAGATGGGGCGATGATCAGGGGAAGGGGGAAAATAAGCAGGAATAAACTGATCATAGATGTTCAAGATATATTATATATATGTACCAATTCCACCAAGTGAACATAACTATTATTTATTATAAACATACATTAATAAAAATAATATTTTTAAAAAGAAGCTTAGTGAATTACAAACAGGATTAAAAACAAAGAGAAACCTTATATTGACACATCAGAGTCAATCTCCCAAAAACCAAAAATAAAAAGTCTGAAAGCAGCCAGTGGAAAGTAATACTAAATTATAGAATAAAGACTTTCTCATAGTTTAATGTATTTTAATAGCAAACTTACAGGAACAGCACAGAAAGATGGACAACATTATAAACATTTACTAGCATGTAAGACAACTCAGAAAAATATAGTGACTAGATGGAAGCTACCATATGATAAAAAATGCTACAAACACCATTTAGTTGCCATCAAAAAGAAATTTACTTGTTTTTAAGAAATCCAAATGCTGGCATTGTCCAGAAAAATTTAACAGGTTTATTTACTTATAATTGTTATAAAGTTGAACTGCTGAAACTTGTTCACTGAAACATTTTTATTTGCATTAATGATTTACATCCCCACATTAATATTAAAAATTCACACACAAATGAAAATGGAAAAACTGTGAACACCTGATTTAAGTCCCCTATTTTCCATGAGTAATCATATACTTAGGAGCCTCTTGACCCCATGGAAAAAAAATACTAACATTCAGACCTACCAATAGCAGGAAGAAGGTAAAAATTTTTAATAATGAAATATTTCCTACCATGGTGGACTCTTAAGTACATTCTCCACATATGTGTCATGCTAGTTGGATATCTTTTGGCTTAATTGTTAAATTTTTGGCATAGACATGTTGGTATCTTTAAACAGGCCAACCAGATAAGCCTCACTTGCCTCCTTCAAACACCGATAGCTGTGCTCTGGAAGTGCAGATCTGTTTTGAAGTCCTGAGCAATTTCTCACACCAGATGCTGGAAGGGAGTTTGTAAATCAGAAGTTCAGAAGTTTCTTCACCCCTCCAGTAGAGGGCACACTCTTATGAGTTGCTTTTTTAGCCAGTTGTTTCCTGGGTGCTTTACCACTGGTGTATTTATTGGCAGTCTGCTTTCTACAAGCCATGGTACAGGGACCTCCTTAACCTCCTTTTTTTTTGGCTGGAGCTTGACGAGCAAGAGGTAGTGCTGGCATTAGAGAGTGATTGTGGCACAGTGATGGCTGTGAACACAATTGACTATTTTTAAGAGTAAGAAAATTTATTAGTTAATAGGAATGGGGAATAGGAATAGCTCCTGAGTGACAGGAGGGGTCCTGAATGGGTTGCCAGTGAGTCCACCTCTCTAAGAAAGTTTTATAGGGCAAAATCACAAGGTGGGCACAATGTGGGTCAAAACTATAATCAATCAATAAGATTACAAGTATAGCCGCTTGGCTAATATTGATTCAATATTAGCAAGGGCACATGGATGACATCATTAACCTTGGTCCATAATCTATAGTCTTAGTCTAGTCTTTAATCTTAGTCTTAGTAGTCTTGGTCTTAATCTTAGTGGGTGGGAGGGAATGGCTCACCCAAATGAGATAATTGTTTATTTATATGGGAAATCTCAAAAGGGTGGTACCAATAATCTCAAACTTCCATTTATCCCTTAGGGAAGTATGTAAATCTGGACATTGTAATTTTAATCTTCTTCAGATGTGCCTCTAAACACACTTTTGATGTGTTTTCATCTGCACTGACTTCCTCGAGGGGCTAGCCCTGTCTGACTGCCTCTAATATTTCTACCTAACTTAACTGTCTATACTATTCCCCTCCCTGAAGAGGCTTCCCTAACTGTGGTTAGGGGAGCATAAGCATAGTTTCCATCTAGCTGCTTTGAGCTGAGCAGGGTCAGTGTAGAGGAGACTACAGTCAGGGGCCTTCTCCAGAAAGCTAATCCAATGGGCCTTTGATAGAAGTCATGTTGCAGTTTAGCAGTTATGAACTCCCTTCACAAGATTGATTTAGTGGAATCTGGTAAAAGGAGCCTGGTGCATTTGTTGGTTCCATCTGCATGATCAGTTAGAGTTTGGCAGCCTCCAGGCAAGAATAAACAAATTTTCCAAGAAATTAAAGCATGTATACTCAAAGCATAAACATTAGAATGGAAAGGCAGGTTGAAGAAAGCCATGTTCAGACACTGTTCTTAAGGGACTGAAATAGCAATTGTAAGCAGCTGGCTCTTAGACCCCTCTACTGATGGAGGTTATCTCTAAGTTTGATAACTCTTGCCATAAGCCCTTCTAGTTTTAGCTGTAAGAAGGTAAAGAGCTTGTTTTTTTTTTTTTTTTTTGTGGGTACTGGGGGGTCAACCTCAGGACCTCGCATGCCAACAGGCACCCATGCTGCTGAGCGATATCACTGGCCCCTTTTTCATATGTGGGATCCAGGAGTTGAACTTGGGCCCTCGCGCTTGCAAGGCAGGCGCTTATGCCGCTGAGCCATCTCACCGGCCCGAGCTTGGTGGTTTTGAAGGACAATTTTAGCTCAGGAATTTAAAGACTCTTGTTGAGCTTTTATAGCTTCCACCATAGATTTAGCCTTACTGAACCATAACAGTGGTCAGCTACTGGTGTATCTGGAAACTGCAAGAAGGGATGAGTGATTGGAACCCCTTTTTAAATCTAGCTTTTATTACTATGGTATTGTTTTCATACATCTTTTGGTTATAATTCTCTGCTGAGTATTTAAGACCAAGTTAAAGTGAGACCTGTGTTAATCAAAATAAACTCTTGCTGTCAATCAAGTTCAGTTAAGTCTCCTCAGGCATTACTTTTTGGAACCATGTACAGAGCCTCTCAGCTCCTCTGTCAGTGTCAGCTGCCAGTATGAGGCTTGGTCTTACTTGACCATGTCATTTTCTGTGAAAACATGGGATACATTTCCCTCTTTGGAGACCCTCTTTTTTGGCACACTGTGCATTCATTGATTCCTGTCCTCTGGGGTCCAGCAATCTCCCTGCTGAGGAAGTTGGGTGACTCACCAAACTTGTAGGATCCTGTAGAAGAGGTTCCCTCCTGTCCTGGATCCTCATTGAACTTGGAGGAACAGGACCAAAATATGGACTGTCCTCTTAGCCCTTTCTGGTTTTTGTCTCCAAACTTCAGTTATTGACCACCCAGAAGGGAAGATCAGTTACAACTATATTGCAGTGTGAGAAGTGAGCTTAACTATTATAATCTCATCTGGATATCTAGACTTTGAAATATAAAGTATAGCCAGAAGACTGTTATTTCTTACCAATCATGGTTGTTTTAGAAGTTGAAACGCTGCAGAATGTTAACAGACAATTGTAAAATTTTACAGAGAAAACTTGAGATCGAAAGCCACACATAGTATTTCAGCATGACAATCATGATATTATCTTTGAAACAAATTTAAATGTCTATCTTAGTATAGGATAACTTTTCTTTTTTTTTTTTGTGGGTACCAGGGGGTCAACCTCAGGACCTCATGCACCAACAGGCACCCGTGCCTCTGAGCGATATCACCGGCCCCTTTTTTGTATGTGGGATCCGGGAGTCAAACTTGGGCCCTCGCGCTTGCAAGGCAGGCGCTTACGCCGCTGAGCCATCTCACCGGCCCTAGAATAACTTTTCTAGACAATCATCTCCATCTAGTATACAAAGAATCTTTCACCTAATTTGTTATCTTTTAATAGGATGTCATCAAGGAAGCATGTGACATTGTCTGGACTACTCAGTGCCTTAGCATCTGAAGTGTAGTAACACATACATAACACACATATCACAGAAGATTTTTTTTAAAAAGAAAAAAACTGTCATTTGACTGGTGGTCTCATGCTGGCTTGACATGTACCTCTTAGCACAAGTAGCTGAAGCACAAAAGCAAGGCAGATATCTGAATCTAAAAGAAAAAGTTATCACAATAAAAAATCTTAGATTTATATTTTAGTAGAACTGTACACCCAGCAGGCATGAGTACATTTAGTATACCACAAAATTAGCAATAATGAGTGTCACAGCTATATGGAAAGTTTTGTCTCTTAATTTAGTTTTGTATTGAGAGTATCTTTTAATAAGAAAACTTTGTTGTTTTATCCACAGAAAATTTAACCTTTTGATGATAACCAATGTAAACATATTACAATAATACATTTAGCAATGTTTATTAGGGTATGTCTTCCATAAAGCTATGGAAATTATTGGGATTCTATTATTGAATAAATACTTGAATAAATGTTTCCAGGCAGCTGCTCTTTATTCACCAAGGGAAATATCATCCAGGAGTTTCTCCAAGCCTAAGGGATTCCCATTTAATTATCTTAACAAGTTTTTCAGATGACTTATGAGAACCAGATCATAATAACACATTATTCTTAACCAATGAAAGACTCCCAAGTTATTGTACACAGACAACAATATGCATTGCATTTGTAAAACCTGTCTTGACATCAGTTTGATCACCTGGCAAGCTGGGTGGAAGCATGTCCTTAACTCTAATGCCACTTATCTATAAGCCAACTTAAAGTGTAGACATAAATACTTTTAAAATCCAAAAAGAGCAAAAAGAAGAGCTAGGAGTGGTGGTGCAAACCTATAATCTCAGCACCCTGGAGGCTGAGGCAGGAGGATTGCCATGAGTTCAATGCCAGTCTGAGCTACATAAGCAAGTTTAAGGCCCACTTGCACTACATAGTGAGACCCTGTCTTAAGAAAAAATGAAGAAAAATTATTAAGCTCAAACAAAACAGCTATAGATGTTGCAACTAGACACAGATTGAACAGGCAGACAGACAGACAGAAGACAATTTTTAATAGACCAGAGTGCACTTATGTATTTGGCCAAATTGAATTACAATAACTCTTTTACAGCTTTTAGGTTTGTAAATATAAATAGACTAGTCAGAGATTTTATAAGTCAATTAACAGAGATCGATTGTAATAAGAATTAGAAGGAATAAAAACCTTTTACACCTATGAAAGCAAAGACAGTTTTTAAGATGGGCCCCCGGCTGATGGTCTATCTGATTGGAATACCCAGCTGTACAGCCTTCTCATTGTTGCTCTGATAGCCATAGTTGTTTGATAGCTACAGCTGACAGCCCAAAGTACTGTTTTGATAGCCACATGTAACTGTTCCTTCTAAAGGGGCAGACTGTTAAAGGTAATTTTAACTATTTCTTGGGGGGGTGTTGCACAGGCCAGGTTTGGGTGTAGAAAGAGACTAAGTGGCACTCTTTGGAGATAAGTGTGTATTCCAAACAGTGGGAGATGAAGGTGTGGCAAGGCTCTAATCTTCCTTGCTGCAGATGTCTACTTATGACAGATTTTTTCCCATGTTGAATAAAAACAAAGGGAAAAAATGTGTCCCTGTCTATCCCTCTTGCTCTGTGCCCTCTCTAAGGCATCCCGTATATTCAACCCCATCCAGCACCAGCAGTGACAAACTAGAGGAGTAAGGAAGTGTCTGGAGCCACGTTAGCTGCTCTTACTGTGTGCCTGGGCCCCCTTCCTCATGATCCTGTGACCCTTGGACCATATTAGTTACAGGCTCTCATCTTGCAGAATCTCAGCATTTCTCTGAGAATGATGGCTGGCCTGACAAGATGTTCTGGAAAGCAATATTGACAAGACAAAGGCCATCTTCTGTGGACCAAGGCCATGTGTATCCATTAATACCTGTTTATGTTAGCTGTTGAAGAGTCTGCTGGAATTTAGCCAGTGAGGTGACATCTTTTAATGAAACATCTGTTTCTTTATTGAAGAGAAAATCATTAGTGAACAGTGTATCATCTACATTCTAAGACTGTGACTTGGGAAAATTTAAAACAGGCCAAGTCATGGGAGAGCACTTGTCCAAAAAGATGACTATCTTTTAATGCAAATAAAGTCTGAACATAAAGTAATTCTGACCATTTTCCCTCTCTCTTACAGTACAACTCTAGTTGCAAAATAGTTTCAGAATCAATGTTCCCCTGTACATTTTACTTCATCTCTAGGGAGTAGGTAAGCCATGTGTGGGTGCAGAAGAATATTAAAATGCTCTTTTTCAAAATGAGTGTCAAACAAATTCCAGTGCTTAAGTGTAACAGAAAATGGCTCCCCCAGCCAGTATATGTGAGTTTCTTAGTTTCTCAGGTAATGGTTCCAGTTGCAGTCCTGGTTGCTTCTGTCTCCTGCAAATGGCTGGTTACTGTGATGCATCGCTTATCACTATGATGCATATTGTAAGAACCAATCCCCAATTGACAAGTACATTCTGCCTCTGTACTTCCTGCATGTTTATCCCGTATAAGCCCTAGACCACTAGAAATTAGGGCCTGATATTTTGGGAATGATCCCGATCAGTGCCTGTCAATGTAAATAAATCTGCCTCCAAATCCTGGATGTTGTTTTGGTGTTTCTGCTTGCTGTTGCATAAAAATACACTTCAAAGGAGTAAGAGGTTTCGACATTGAGTTTTCTAAAAAACAAGGGGAAAAAATGGGCATCCCTTTTAATCCATACTTGGTTTTTATATGCCTTCATGGCATCCTCAAGGTGACCTGCTCCAGAGCAGGTGGCTGCTATCGGGAAAGTGACCAGAAGATAGGTCGGGCTAGACTATCCACCCTTACTGACACACATCCATACCTTCTCCACGAACTCTAATTCCTAATGCCAAAGTGTGTTTCCAAAAGCAGAGCCATAGATTCCCACTATAACTGCCATGTTTAAAGAAGAAAGCATTGCTAGCAAAATTAAACCAATGATCAAGGTACCTGCACAACTACTTTCCAATTCTTTGAAAAAAAGTGAGGGGAAAAAGGCAGACTGGAAGTGATTGAAGCACTTTCCACCTGCAAAAGAGGTCACCTCTAAAGATAGGTAGAGGCCAGTAATGGCTGAGAAAAATCTTGCCCGGGGCCCAGGGCAGAGAAGTCACTGAGACTTTTGTGCTATCTACTTAATCACCTAAGTAATCTCCCTTAGCAGCCAGAAGGCTACATTTTACTCAAAATCCACTCTAAAGATTTCTATATCTTTATATCTGTAACACACTTATGAAACTCACAGGTTAAAACCTGTACTCATTGTCTGGCAGCCACAATTTACACATTAGCTTTCCCTCCTCTACACACTTAAATGAGAACCCGGCTGAGGAGGGGAGAGAGCCAAAAATTTGGAGCCTTTTTGAGAGTACGAGGGAGTGAGATAAAAGAGTAGTTTAGCAATTCTCTTCTGAACTGAATGTGTTTCAGTCCCTTAAGTATAATGCTTAGGAAATAGCTTCTTCTGGTGTCACCCAGAAGTTGATTCTTTCCACTAAGTCTCAAGTTTCAATTTCCCATACCCACTGGATGGGAAATTGTGCCCAAAACACTAGGTGGTGACATCACCTTCATGTGTTTCCTCCTGAATGGGCAAAATTCTGATGGGGTATATGTTCCTCATCTAAGATAACTTCCCTGTCTTTGGTGTTAACAAATGCTCATTTTTTTATGAGCTCAACTTGAAATTCTTAGTTGTTGGACAGGAGGGAAACATTGAGACAGATTGGGACTTAAACCTTTTCAGAGTGTCTCTCTTTCTCTCTGAAATTTAGAAGAAACATGGCTCTTAAAAAAAGGGACAAGTACAAAGTGATGGAAAACAATCAGAAATGAGATCAGACAAAATAGTCTTCTTACACTCACGGTGAGTTGCTGAGACAATTTCCCCATGAGTTGTCACTCTCAACCTCAATGGGGAATCTCAAGAGCTAACATTGCCTCCTCACCAGGAGATCAGACCAGAAAGAGAGGCAGAAGAGGCTTGACATTCCTCTCCATGAACATGGAGGGGTATCAGGCCAGACTGTCTCTGAATTATGTCCTCCCAGATTTAAGGTTAGCAGCCATGCTCAAATAACTGGCTGAGGGAATCCCTAATTTATAAGTGGCATTTGTATTTCACAAACTAGATTTTATAAAAAACATTTATTTTACAATTTCATAGTTTGGTTAGTATCAAAGTCCACTAGGAGATGTTCTAACATTACTATTTCTTAGCACCACTTGTCTGAGATAAGACAATAACCATAACAGCCAAACAAGTCAAACCCGTCAAGTGAGGAACACCAGCAAACTCTGCAACTAGTAAGTCCATACACAAAACAGGAATACAGGACCCTGACAGTAAAAATAAAATGTTCCATTAAAGAAACATCATAATCTTCCCATGTTCTCATCTTAAGTTTACAATCATTTGACAAAAAACAAGCCATAAAAAGACAAGCAGGGCCAGTGCTATAGCTCAGCGGCATAAGCGCTTGTCTGGCAAGCACAAGGTCCTGAGTTTGACTCCCGGTACCCACATAAAAAAAAAAAAAAGACAAGCATAGGCCCAGCCCAGCCCGAGCAGCAGGAATGCTAGCGACCTAGTAAGGCCCCGGCAGGGGTGCACACAATGGGCAGGCAGGACTTGTGGCATGAAAAAGTCTAAAGCAGCACTGAGAATACAGGCCACCAGTTAGTATGTTAGGTGAATCAGCATTGTGCTTCAGCACACAGGCATGTGGAATAGAAGGAGGCAGATAGGGCCACACTATTTATTTAAAGGGCTCGGGGAGAACTCCAGCAACAGAAGACTAATCCCATCCCCCACATACAGAGGGGCAAGATCAGCCCCATACTGAGCACAAATCCACCTGCAGATTTGGTTGGAGTGCTCATTTCTGGAAACAGAATTGGATATAGCACAGAACTGTAGACACCAGAGGAATTTTACTACTTTTATTTTTCTCTGTTTTTCTGATTGGTTTTCCTTTCTCTGTCTGGTTGTTTTTATTTTTATTTTTTCTTAATTTCATTTTGGCTTGTTCTTTTTTGTGATTATATTTGTTTTTTCTCTCTTTTTATTTCTCTTTTTTCTTTTCTTTGCTCTTCCTTTCAGGACTTAGATTTCTTATCTTTCTTTTTGTTCTCTTCTACACATCTTTCTCACTTTTGTCAACTATCTTGCTTGATTTTATGATACTTTCGTGTGAGTAAATGTTGTCTCTCTCTCTAGTTCACTTCAATACTCCTTGGTGTTCTCTTTCATTCTTTCCTTCTTGTGTCCTACAGTTTCAAAAAACTTGGGAGATCATGGTTTGCCCTCCAGCCTTGCTCCTACTATATTTGACCCCATTCATCTCTCTGTCCTGTACCCTATCCCTCTTAAACCCTGCCCCACACCAGGGTAAAGTCACTCTACTAAGGGAAAATCATTGCATAAGAGTTCCTGTTGTATGTTTGATTTTGTTATATAACTGTAGAATTTGCTCCTACGGTTAAAGATACCAGGCTAATAGTCACCCAAGTTTGTAAGTAGCCAGGCTGAGCATGAGGCCATTTTTACTGCTAGCTGTAATACTTTAGCAAGGATATCATATCTGTTATAATCAGTTTTTCTCTCCCATATGACAATACTGTGACTGTAAGAGGTCATAACCATCACTGCAGTCCAGTATGAAATGACAGGGCCCCGAGCCAAATAGATAACAACTTCTTATTTTTAATACATTGTGAAGGTATGTTCTTGGGATAGACACAAAGACCAAGAACCACCTACATCTAGAGGACATCCCTAAGGAAGAGAAAATTCCTAGAGAAGCCTTGATACCAGGGAAAAAAACTATCAAGCATAAGGAATCTACAAGCATCAACACAGAAAACAAAATAAAATCAAAAATAAGAAATAGAAAATGACAAGATGAAGAAACAAAATGCAACTTCAGACCTCCAGCTCACCCAGGACAAGTTCAGAGCACAATGAGATAGAGGAAATTGGAAGTCAACCACTGGAACTTTCTGAAATGATAGCAATAGAAGTGAAAAAACAATTGGAAGGGGCTATATAAAAAACAATCTCTAAGTTTTAAAAAGAAATGAAAAATCAAAATGAAAGGCATTAAAGCAGACAGAGATAAAAAATTAGGAGCTCAGGAAAACAATGGAAACCATGAATGTTCAACATAGGAAAGAAATGGAATCCATGAAACAGATCCAAACAGAAATCCAGGAGATTAAAAACTCCATTGAAGGTATATGCAACAGATTGAATGAAGGTGGGGATAGAATATCATACTTGAAGACAGGATTGTGACTAGCAACCATGAAAAGAAAGATATTAAAAATAGCAAGAGACCATGAAAAATCAATCCAACATCTACAAGATGAAGAAGAAGAATGACATAAGACTGACTGGAGTCAGTGAGAATGCTGGAGACAGTGCAAAAGACATAAAAAAAAAACCTCTTCACAGAAATAATAGCAGGAAATTTCCCACACATGGATAAAGAATTTGACATACAAATAAATGAAGCATATAGCCATGACCAAAATAAATCTACATGAAGGAATATAATGATCAAGATTTTAGAAGTTGAGCACAAGAATATTAAAAGTGGCTAGAGAAAAGAAACAAACCACCTATAAAGGAAAGCCCTTCAGAAGCACAGCAGACTTCTCAACACAAACCCTCAAATCAAGGAGAGGTTGTAGTGATGTATTTTAAGCCCTAAAAGAAAACAACGTTCAACCAGAATGATGTACCTCATAAAACTATCTTTCAAAATCAATGGAGAAATAAGATAATTCCATGAAAAGGAACTGAAAATATTCATGACCACCAAACCAGCTTTTGAGAAAACTCTGAAGGGTATATTAGAAAGAGAAAATGAAGACTACAAACACAAGAAAACCAACAGAAAAAAAGCCATCAAGCAAGGCAAACAATTAAACCAAAAGGAAAGATAGCCATCAAGCAAGGCAAACAATTAAACCAAAAGGAAAGATAGGGAATCAACAACAGGAAAATAACATAAAAAAGATAAGCCAATACATATCAGTTATAGCCATCAATGTAAACAGTCTCAACTCAATAATCAAAAGAAACAGACTATCAGAATGGATCCAGAAGCAAGATCCAACAATATGTTGCATTCAAGAAACACATTTAACTAAAAAACATCCACAGACTGAAAGTCAAAAGATGGAAAATAATATGCCATGCCACAGGAACCCAGATAAAAGCAGGGGTAGCAGTTCTATTTGCAGATAAAGGGAACTTTAAGCCAAAACTGATCAAAAGTGACAGAGAAGGTCCCGACATACTTATTAAGGGAAAACTCCAAGAAGACAAGATAACAATCATAAATATATACACACCAAATACCCTTGCACCCAACTACATAAAACAAATATTAACAAACATGAAAAACAAATAAGCACTAACACAATTGTACTGGGGGACATTAATACCCTACTCTCATAAATAGATTAACTAGACAAAAAATCATAAGTAAATATCAGAATTAAACTAAATCTGTGAACAAATGGACTTAGTAGATGTCTACAGAGTGTTCCAGCCCTCAACATCAGAATATGCATTCTTCTCAGATGCAAATGGGACTTTGTCCAAAATAGACCACATATTAGCCCATAAAACATGCTTAAGTAAATGCAGAGGAACTGAAATAATCCCATTCATATTATCTGGCCATAGTGCGATGAAACTGGAAATCAACAGCAAAAGAAGTTACAAAAAGTACATAAATGCATTGAAATTAAGCAACACCCTCCTGAACAACCACTGAGTCACAGAGGAAATTAAAGAAGAAATTAAAAAGTATCTACAATTAAGTGATACAATATACAGGAAATTATGGGGCACTATTAGAGAAGTCCTATGAGGGAAATATTTAGCAATGAATTCTCATATCAGGAAAACAGAAGGAGCTCAAATAAACAACCTAATATTGAAACACAAACTTGTAGAAAAAGATGAACAAATCAAACCCAAAGCTCATATGAGGGATGAAATTATAAAGATAAGAGGAAAAATTAATGCAACTGAGACTCAGAAAAGAATAAAAAGAATCAATGGATTGAAGAGTTGGTTCTTTGAAAGATTAGATAAAATTGATAAACTCAGTCAACTTCATCAAGAAGAGGAAAGAAAATAATGAAATTCAAATAATTAGGAATGAAAAGGGGTAAATTCAGAAGATCATCAATACCTATTTTGAGAATCTGTAGTCTACTAAGATGGAAAAGAGAAAAAATGGACAGATTTCTAGATACATACGAATTGTGAAAACTGAATCAAGAAGATATAATAATTCTAAATAACCTGATATCAGTCAATTAAATTGAGAATGTAATTAAAAATTTACCAACAAAGAAACACTCATGTTCTGACAGATTCACTGTTGAATTTTATAAGAAATTTAGAGAACTAATGCTACTAATGCAGAAACTCTTTAATGAAATCAAAAGAGAAACAATACTCACAAAATCATTCCTGGAAGCAAATATTACCTTGATAGAAATACCAGAGATGAACCCAAACAAAAAAGAAAACTACAGGGCAATCGCCCTCATGAACAAAGATGAAAATCCTCTATAAGATACTGGAAAACAGAATGCAGAAAATCAAGAAGATTACACACCATGACCAAGTAGGATTCATCCCTGGGATGCAGGGATGAATCAACATATGCAAATCAAGAAATGTAATATACCATATCAATAGAGCCAAAGACAAAAATCACATTATCATCTCAATAGATGCAGAAAAATAATTTGACAAAGGCCAACACTCACTCATAATAAAAAACCCTAAAGAAAATTGGAATAGAGGGTCTTTATCTCAATCTGATAAAAGCCATCTATGACAAACCAACAGCCAGCATCATACTAAATGGTCAAATCTGAAAGATTTCATTCTAAAATCAGGAACAAGACAAGGATGTCCACCATCACCACTCCTAATCAACATAGTTCTGGATACATAACCAGAGCAATTACACAAGAGCAAGAAATAAAAGCATAAAAATAGGAAAGGAAGAAGTTAAATTATTATTTGCAGATGATAGGATACTCTACATAGAAGACCCACAAATCTCCACCAAAAGACTTGTAGATTTAATAAACAAATTCAGTAGTGTAGCTAGATACAAAGTCGACACTCAAAAATCAATAGCATTCCTGAACACGAACAACAAACTGACTGAGAGAGAAGTTAGGGAAACCACACCCTTCATGAAAGCATCCAAAAAAAATGAAATACCTAGGAATCAATCTAACAAAGGAAATAAAAGATCTATATATGGAAAATTATAGTAATCTGAAAAGCGAGATCAAAGAGGTTATCAGAAAATGGAAAGATATCCCTTGCTCATGGATAGGAAAAACCAACATAGTGAAAATGGCCATACTCCAAAAGTGTTATACAGATTTAATGCAATCCTGATCAAAATACCATTAGGATACATCACAGAACTAAAAAAAAATTCCTAAAATCCTTTTGGAAACAAAAGAGACCTAGAATAGCAAAAGCAATTCTGGATAACAAAGGCGAGGCAGGGAGCATCACAATCCCAGACCTGAAATTATACTACCAAGCTGATGTGATAAAATGAGCATGGTACTGGCAGGAAAACAGACCTGAGGATGAGTGGAACAGATTAGAAGATGCGGACACAACTCCAAACTCACTCAGCCACCTTATTTTTGACTAAGGGGCCAAACACCTTCACTGGAAGAAAGATGGCCTCTTTAATAAATGGTGCTGGGAAAAGTGGCTTTCCACATGCCAAAGACTAAAACTAGACCCATGTCTATCACCATGCACTAAACAAGAGCCAAAATGGATCAAAGATCTAAGTATTAAAACAGAAACAGTAAATCTACTGGAAGAGAGAATAGGTAGAATTCTTGAACACAGGTGTAGGCAGAGACTCCATGAACAAAACACAGACCACAAGGGAAATACTTCAAAGAATCACCAACTGGGATCTCAACTTGTTAAAAAGATTTTGCACAACAAAAGTAATCATGAACGGAGTGAAAAGATAACCCAGAGTGGGAAAAAATTTTAGCCAGTTGCTCCTTAGACAAAGGACTTCTATCTAGAACATATAAGGAATTGAAAAAAAACAGAACCCCATATTCAAAGATCCAATCTACAAAAGGATATCTGAGATGAATAAGCACCTTTCAGATGAAGAAATACAAATGACAAATAAATACATGAAAAAATGTTCAACATCATTGATTATTTGAGAGATGCAAATTAAAACAACACTGAGATTCCATCTCACCCCAGAAAGAACAGCTATCATCAAGAAATCAACCAATAACAAACGCTGGAGGGGCTGTGAGGAAAAGGAACCCATCTCCACTGTTGGTGGGAATGTAGCCTGGTGCAACCACTATGGATATCAATATGGAGATTCCTCAAAAAGATAGGATTAGACATCCCATTCAACACGCTATTCCTCTTCTAGGTATATTCTCAAAAGAATTAAAAACATCATAGCAAAGCAATATATGTGTACCCATATTTATAGCAGCACAATTTGTAATAGCTAAATCTTGGAAACAAACCAAATATCCTTGAACTGAGGAATGGACAAAACACGATGTGGTCTTTTTTGTACAATGGAGTATTACTCAGCCATAAAGAAAGATAAACTCAAGGCTTTTACAGGTCAATGGATGCAACTTGAGACCATACTCTTGAGTGAAATAAATCAGACTCACATGTGTAAACATCCTACTGCCTCCCTGCTGTGAGAAAGTGAAGGAGTAAATAAAATAAAAAATATACAATAGATATTGTGAAATGGGAAGTGACTGTTCAAAAAGAAAGACTAACTTGGGTGGGGAGAAAGGGGAATGGAAGGCAGGGAAAAGGAACAAAAATACAAGATAGTGAAGATAGTTATACTACTCATTCCTCTTAGTTTATTGTAAAGAAAGTTTTGTGTTAATATCATTTGGAGTATTTTTCATGCCTATATCTTTTACTCTGAGTAACTACTTTGAAGATAACAATAGGCAATGTATTAACTATTGTTATTCTCCTATTATTTTGTTTTGAAATTTTGCTTTTTTCCATAAAATAAAAATAAATAAAATGAAATATTCAAAAGGAATAGTCAAGCATAAAAGACAAGGCATAAGCAACTGTAAAACAAGAATGACAATTTTTGATTACCTAAATGGTCACAATCCAGAATCCATGACAGAAAAGCCAATTCTTACCTCCTTCCAATTATCTTGCTGGGGCCTCCAAAATGATATAGGGGAAAAACGTGTAACTTTCAATCTGCTAGATGTCAGATACTCTGAGTTCATATTCCCTGAATTTGAAGAATGAATTCTAAGTTACAATGGAGACTAAGGGTAGGAAAATTTATTTGAAATAAGAATGATGAATAGGAATAGCTCCTGAGAGAGAGGAGGGGTCCTGAATGCATTGCCCAAGACATTTTGATTGAACTTTAACTTCTCACCAGATACAGAGGTGGTGAAAGCTAGTGCAACAATAGCTTTAGGGAGCCGGTGAGATGGCTCAGCGGCTTAAGCGCCTGCCTGGCAAGCGCGAGGGCCCGAGTTCGACTCCCGGAACCCACATACGAAAAAGGGGCCGGTGATATCGCTCAGCGGCACGGGCGCCTGCTGGCGCGCGAGGTCCTGAGGTCGACCCCCCAGTACCCACAAAAAAAAAAAAACAAAAAACAAAAAACAATAGCTTTAAATGCTAAATGAGGAAAATATTGTCACTCAGAATTTTATATCCAAAAATAAACATACAGTACTTTAAAATAAGGACATTGCAATAAAATGAAACTCAGAGAATTCTTAGCATATCTACTACTAGTAGCCATATTCAAACAGGTTAAATAAGCAGCTGAATTTAAGTCTAATATTTTATTTAGCCCAATGTATCAAAACTGTTATTTCACCATACAATCAATAAACAAAATATTTATGAAGTATTTTACTTTCTTCTTTTATCATACAGAATCTCTAAAATCAGGTGTACCAGGGGTTTGTGTGCAAGCTTATAATCTTAGCACTAGGGAGGCTGAGGCAGAAGGGTCACTGCAAGTTCAAGAACAGCCTGGGCTACATCGTGTGTTCAAGGCCAGCCTGAACTACACAGGGAGACCTTGTCTCAATTTAAAAAATCAGGTGTGCCTTTTACATTTATGTCTGATTTCATACTAGCCATAACTCAAGTTGTCAGTAGTCAAATGTAGCTGTTAGCCACCATACTGGACAGCATGATTCTGGAGAATCTCTCACATACTTACATGGAGAATAATGTATAAAACATTCATTGTTTATAATAGCAGAAAATTAAAAACAATTAAAATGGCCATCAGAAGTAGAATGCATAAATTTTGGTTTATTCAAATGATGGGACACATATAGCAATAAAATGATTTATTACATGAACCAACATCAATGAATCTCAGAAATATTAAATATGAAAAAGCCATTCATAGAAAAATACATCTTTTATGTAAAATCCAAAAACAAGCAAAAGTAAATATGTAGGATACATGAATAATTGGAATGTTTAAAAAAAGTAACAAAGAACAAATTTAGATTAGTGGTTACCTAGTGGTACAGAGGGAATGCTGTGTGTTTTGGGGAGGGGTTTATAAATGAACATGATGTTGAGTAGTTATGTCATTGTTTTAATCACATTATATATAATAATTTTAATATTTTTAAATTAAAATTTTTTATTGAGCTGAAATTAACATGAGGCTAATACCAAGTAGTTAATAGCATTATCCACAACTTGCATATTCACAATGTTGTGGATCACTGCCTCTATCTAGTTCCAAAACATATTCATACCATCAAAAAGAATTATTGTTTCCATGATGAAATTGATTCTTTCACCAGCTCCTGGCAACCACCAATCTGCATTCTATCTCCATGGATTTATCTCACTTGAATACTTCATATAAATGGAATTATAAAGTGGGTGACCATTTGTGGCTTTTCTTTTTAAACATGGCACTATGATTTTGAGGTTTACCAATGTAGCATGTACACATATTTGAGTTCCAGTTTTCTCCTCTGATTTTCCAGCCTGGGCATTTTCTATAGTTAGCAATTTGGTTATTTATTTATTTTGGTAAGAGAAAATCTTTACCTTGGAAAGCAGATGGAAGGAATTTTTTTAAAAGCTGTGTCAACAGCTTTTCTGAAACTTGGGAAATATAACTGAGGAAGTAATAATTTCAAGTAACCATTTGTTATGTGTCAGGCAGTCTATTATCTGTTACATGGATTTTATCATTTTGAAATGTCTCAACTGTTCTATGATTTCAATATTATCCTGGCCTCAGCTTGTCTTAGCACAGAGTTGGGCACACTGAAGAATTCATTGAATGCTATGGCAGGTTAGGCATGAAGTAGGGATTAAGGGGTTCAGTGTGCTTTTGGCACAGGGGGAAGGCCTGCATCTGATGTGTGAGGCACAAGCAGACTACAGAAAGGTTATATTTGAAGCTGCTATTCTTTAAATATTTTTTCAGCATTTGTTTGATAAGGAAAGGAAAAAAACTATTTTTCTTTAATAAAAATTGCACACTTTTCTGGGTGCTCAAAATAAGGAAAATATTACATGCACTGAGCTTAACATAATATTTTAATTTATTTAGAACTGACTTTAATTTCCTGTTTTTTTCCCTTGCTTGTAATTGGAGTGTGTTAGTAACTCATACTTGCTAAGGGGAGAAATAACTGTCCATAGATAGAGACAGTAAGTCTTGTTTATATTTGAAAAGTCTTTTGGGAAAATTATTTCTACTTTTGAATAGTTCTTACATCAGTTTTTTCTACAACATAGCAAGTTCTTAACAGGCACATTAAAAAGATTTTTATTTCAATAATAAACTCAATAATTTGTTATAGGCAGTCGTACACTATGCACTATAGTAGTCTCTGTTATCCATAGGGGGGATATGTGCCAAGACCCACAGTGAATGCATGAAACCATGGATTGTACCAGATCCTATATATACTGTACTATGCTTTTTCCTATGTGCTCTGCAGCAATTCCACATAGTACCAGAGTTAATCACCTGTCCTTGCAAGTTTTATGCACTGGTGCCTTCTTTGCTTTACTATGCTTGTGTTTTGGGGACTTTTTTTTGAGACAGGCTCTTTCTATGTAGTTCAGGCTGGCTTTGACCTCACTATGTTGCCCAGCCTGGCCTCAAACTCACTGTGCTAGGATTTAGGCATTGCCAGCACACCCAGCCTTTTTCACCCATTCTTAAGTAAAACAAGGGCTGCTTAAACACAAGCAGTGTGAAACTACAACAGCCAGTCTAATAACTGAGGTAGTTATTAAAAGATTAATGGATGGGTAACATATATAATGTGACTATGCTGGACAAAGGCATGAATCATGTCTCAGGCAGTACCTATGTAGAACTCTGATAGAACAGCTCATCTGAGCTCTTAGCTGACAGCAGTGTCTACTGCCAGCCATATGAATGAGCCATCCTGGATGTCAAGCCCAGTTAAATTGTCCAGATGACTGCAGCCTTAGCTGACATATAACTACAACTGCATCAAAACCCTGAAGAGAACAATTTTCTTATACTAGTACTGGGTGTTGAGCCCAGAACCTATATACTGAGGTAAAACCTCAGTACATTTTTGTTTATTTTTTTATTTTATGGAAAAAAGGTAAAACAAAATGTCATAAAAAATAATAGAATAGCAATAGCCAATAAATTAGATGTTATCTTTAAATTAGTTGCTCAGGGTACAAGATATAGGCTTAAAAATTTCTCCAATTGATATTAGAACAAACCTTCCTTTTTAATGAAGTAAGAGACACTAATAGTATAACTCACTTGCATTTTTTCCCTTTTCTCTACTGTCCTTTCCCTTTTCACCCATCCTAGTTCCATTTTCCTTTTGAACAATATTTTCCCATTTCACAATATCTATTGTGCATTTTAGAACTTATTTACACTTTCAGTTTCTCACACAAGGGAGACAATACAGTGTTTACATATGTGAGTCTGATTTCTTTCACTTAAGAGGATGGTCTCAAATTGCATTCTTTTACCTATAAAAGTCTCAAGTTTATCCTTGTTATGGCTGAGAAGTACTCCATTGTATAAAAATACCACATCTTTTTTATCCACTCCTCAGTTGATGGGCATTGGGTTGTTTTCAAAATTTCACTGTTACAAACTGTGCTGCTATAAACATGGGTGTACATACATCACTGTTGTGTCCTTTTAATTTTGGGGGAGAAGATACCAAGTAAGGGAATAGCTGGGTCAAATGGAACTTCTAGTCCTAGTTTTCTGAGGAATCTCCACACTGATTGCCACAGTGGTTGCAACAGTCTACACTTCGACCAACAGTGGAGAAGTGTTCCTTTTTCCCCACAGCCCATCCAGCATTTGTAATTGGTTGATTTCTTGATGATAGCCATTCTTTCTGGGGTGAGATGGAATCTCAGTGTTGTTTTAATTTGCATCTCTGGAATGACAAGTGATGTCAAACAGTTTTTATATATATGTTTCCCATTTGTATTTCTTCATCTGGGAAGTGTATATTCATCTCAGATGCCCATTTTTGGATTGGATCTTTGAATTTGAGGGGCCTGATATTTTTCAATTCTTTATATGTTCTAGAAAGAATTCCTTTGTCTGAGGGAAAATTGGCTAAAATTTTTTCCCACTCTGTGGGTTGTCTTTTCATTTTGTTGGTGATCTCTTTTGCTGTGCAAAAGCATTTTAATAATATGAGATCCCAGTTGTTAATTCTTTGAAGCACTTTCCATGCACTCTGGATTTTGCCCATGAACTCTTTTCCTACACTTATGTGTTCAAGATTTCTACCTACTTTGTCTTCCAGGAGATATAGTGTTTCTGTTTTGATATTTAGATATTTGATCCATTTTGACTTGAATTTAGTGCATGGTGATAGACGTGGGTCTAATTTTAGTCTTCGGCATGTGGAATACCAGTTTTTCCAGCTCCATATATTAAAGATACTATCTTTTTTCCAGTGAACATGTTTGGCTGCTTTGTCAAAGATAAGGTGATTTAGTGTGTTTGTAGTTGTGTCTGCATCTTCTAATCTGTTCCACTGATCCTCAGGTCTGTTTTCTTGCCAGTACCATGCTCATTTTATCACAGCAGCTTGGTAGTATAATTTCAGGTCTGGGATTCTGATGCTCCCTGCCTTGCCTTTGTTATCCAGAATTGCTTTTGCTATTCTAGGTCTCTTTTGTTTCCAAATGAATTTTAGGAATGTTTTCTCTAGATCTATGAGGTATTCTAATAGTATTTTAATCAGGATTGCTTTAAATCTGTATAAAAGTTTTGGGAGCATGACCATCCGACAATGTTGGTGCTTCCTATCCATGTGCAAGTGATATCTTTCCTTTTTCTGATATGTCTTTTATCTCCTTTTACAGAGTACTGCAATTTTCAATATATTGATCTTTAATTTCCTTTATTAGCTTGATTCCTAAGTGTTTCATTCTTTTGGATGCTATTGTGAAGGGTGTTTTCCCCCTAATCTCTCTCAGTGAGTTTGTTGTTTGTGTACTGGAATGCTATTGATTTTTGAGTATTGACTTTGTATCCAGCTATGCTGCTAAATTTGCTTATTAAATCTGGTAGACTTTTGGTGGACTTTTTGGGGTCTTATTTGTAGAGTATCATGTCATCTCCAAATTATGATAATTTAACTTCTTCCTTTCCTACCCTTATTCCTTTTATTTCTCTCTCTTTTCTGTTTGCCCTGACTAATGTTTCCAGAACTATATTGAATAGTAGTGGTGTTAGTGGACATCTTTGTCTTGTTCCTGATTTTAGAGTGAAAGCTTTCAGTTTTTTTTCTATTTAGTATGATGTGGGCTGTTGGTTTGTCATAGATGGCTTTTTTTCAGATTGAGGTAGATACCATCTATTCTGATTTTCTGTAGTTTTTTTTTTTATCATGAATGAGTGTTGGATTTTGTCAAAAGTTTTTTCTGTATCTATTGAGATGTTCATGTGATTATGTCTTTGACTGTATTGATATGGTGTATTACATCTATTGATTTGTGCATGTTGAACCATCCCTGCATCCCAGGGACAAATTGCACTTGGTTATGGTGAATAATCTTCTTGATGATTTGCTGCATTTTGTTTGCTAGCATCTTACTGAGGATTTTTGAATTTATGTTCATTAGGGGGATTGGCCTGTAGTTCTCTTTCATGGTTGGTTTTTTCTCTGGTTTTTGTATCAGGGTGATACTTGCCTCCAGGAATGAGGTAGGGAGAATTGTTTCCTTTTCAATTTCATTGAAGAGTTCAAGGAGTATTGGCATTAAATATTTTCTAAATTTCTTGTAGAATTCACCCTTCAATCCATCAGGACTTGGTCTTTTCTTTGTTGGTAAGTTTTTAATTACATTTTCAACTTCATGAACTTATATTGGGTTATTGAGAATTTTTATATCTTATTGATTCAGCTTTGGTAATTTATACCTATCTAGGAATCTGTCCATTTCTTCTGTGTTTTCCATCCAGTGCAAGTAAAGATTTTCGAAGTAGGTATTGATGATCTTCTGAATTTCCATATGATCTGTAGTGATTTCACCCTTTTGATTCCTCATTGCATGAATTTGAGTTTTTTCTGTGCTTTTTTTTGTTAAGGTTGGGTAGGGGTTTATCAATTTTATTTATTCTTTCAAAGAACCAACTCTTTGATGCATTAATTCTTTGTATTGTTTTCTTAGTCTCATTTGTGTTCATTTCTGCTCTGATCTTTATATAATCTCCACTCTTGTATGGGCTTTGGGCTTGACTTGCTCTTCTTTTTCTAGAAGCTGGAGGTGCAGCCTTAGGTTATTTGTGCTCATTCTATTTTCCTAATGTGAGAATTCACCACTACATATTTCCTTCTTAGGATGACTTTCATTGCATCCCACATGTTCCAGTATGGTGTATTTGCATTTTCATTTGACTGTAGATATTGTTTAGTTTGTTCCTCAATTTAATCTGGGACCCATTGGTTGCTCAGAAGGGTGTTAATTTCCATGTGTTTATGGAGTTTTTGCACTTTCTTTTGCCATTAATTTCTAATTTCATTGCACTATGGTCAGATAATATGCATGGGATAATTTCAATTCCTTTGCATTTACTTAAGTATGTCCTATGGTCTAGTATATGGTCTATTTTAGAGAACCTCCATTGTGCAGCTGAGAATATGTATTCTGATGTTGGGTGGAACAATCTGTAAACATCTATGAAGCTCATTTGTTCATATGTTTGATTCAGTTCTGTCCTTTGCTGATTTTTTGTCTAGTTGATCTTTTTATGACAATGGGGTATTAAGATCCCCCAGTACAATTGTGTTATTGCTTATTTGATTTTTCTTGTCTATTAAAATTTGTCTTATGTAGTTGGTTGCTTCTGTATTTGGTGCATAAAGATTTATGATTGTTATCACCTCCTCTTGATGTTTTCCCCTAACAAGTATGTAGTGATCTTCTTTATCTCTTTTGACCATTTTTGGTTTGAAGTGAACTTGTCTGCAAACAGAATAGCTATCCCTGTGTTTTTCTGAGTTCCTGTTGCATAGAGTATTGTTTTCCATCCTTTGACTTTCAGTCCATGTATTTCTTTTTGAGTTAAATGTCTTTCTTGTATACAGCATATTTTTGGACCTTGTTTCTTGATCCATTCTTCCAATCTGTTTCTTTCAATTGATGAATTGAGGCCATTTACATTGATGGTTATAACTAAAATGCATTGTCTCCATCATGTTATTTTCCTGTTGTTGGTTCCCTACAGTTTCACTCTGTTTAATTGCTTGCCCTGCCTGGTGGTTTCTTTCTGATGTTGTTCTTGAAATTGTGGTCCTTTTTATCTCTATGTAGAATATCTTTCAGTACTCTTTGTAAGGCTGGTTTGATGGTCATGAATTTCTTCAGTTGTTCTTTGTCATGGAAGTATCTTATTTCTCATTAATTTTGAAAGATTGTTTTGCAGGGTTCATCAGTCTGGATTGGAATTTGTTCTCTTTAAGGATTTGAAATACTTCACTGCAAGCTCTTCTTGACTTGTGTTGAGAAGTCTGCCATGACTCTGATGGGTTTGCCTTTATAGGTGATCTGTTTCTTTTCTCTAACAGCTTTTGATATTTTTTTGTGCTGAATTTCTGGGATCTTGATTATTATATGTCAGGGTGTAGATTTATTTTGGTTATGGTTGTTTGGAGTTTTATATGCCTCACTTATCTATATGTCAAATTCTGTTCCCATGCTTGGGAAATTTTCTGGTATTACTTGTGCAAGGAGTATTTTTATGTCATTTGTGTTGACTCCTGCTTTTTCATTGACACCTATCATTATTATATTGTCTTTATTTGCATCATCTTGGAGCTTTTGAATTGTCACTTCATGGTCCCTTGTTATTTTTAAGAGATCTTTCCTCTCATGTTTGCTAGCAACAATCCTGTCTTCAAGGTCTGACAGTCTAACTTCAGTTTCATTCAAGTGGTTTTGGCAGCTTTCAATGGAATTTTTAATTTCCTGTATATCTCTTTATATCTGTTTCATGCATTCTGTTTCTTTCCTATATTGTGCATTTAAGGTTTCCATCATTTTCATATGCTCCTCTATTTTTTTTTTTATCTATGTCTTCTCTGGATATGCTGTGCAATTCCTTCTTTATGGTTGTCATTTCTTTTTTCACCTGAGAGAATATTTCTGATTCGATTTCCTATGCAGTCTCATGGATTTATTTCTTTACTTCACTTGCTATCTTTTACAAATTTCATTTGTGTTTCTTCCAATTTCTTCTATGTCGATGTCTCCTGTATTCATTCTGGTTGGGCAGGAGGTCTGAGATTGCATTTTGCTTTTCTGTCTTGTCATTTTTCATTTAAAATTTTTCTTTAAATTTTGTTTTCTGGACCGTTGATATAGCTCAGCAGCATAAGTGCCTTCCTGGCCAGTGCAAGGTACTGGGTTCAACTCCTGGTACCCACATATAAAAAAATTTGTTTTCTGTGATGGTCCTTGTGAGTTTTTGTAGTAGGTAGCTATATCACCAGTATCAAGGCCTCTCTAGGAAAAGTCTGTTTTTCAGGGATGTCTTCTGTGTGTAGGAGGTTCTTAGTTTGTGTCTGTCCCAGGATCCTACTTTCTCAGTTAATTGAGTGTGTGATATTTTTATCTGTTTGGCTCAGGCCCCAGTCCTTAGGTGTTGGGCTGTGGTGAAGTTATTACCCCAGAGCTCCTCAGTATTGTTGCAGAAGGGAGAACAGCTGATTACAACAGATATTGACATCCTAGCTAAAATAGTACAATTAGTAATAATGATAGCATCAAGCACAATTTAGAAACTGACAAACTTTTGTAACAATTAATTTTGTATTTTAGACCATAGGAGCAAAGTCTATAGTTACACAACAGAACTGCTCATAAATTAGGAGTTTGTATGCAATGTGTTTCCCCTTGGTAGAGTGGTTTTAACCTGTGGAGGGAAGATTTAGGGAGGACATTGTATAAAACAAGGATAACTTGAGAAGAGGTAGAAGCAATGCTGGAGGACAAAGGGTGATCATGCAAGATTTGGGAAACTAGTGAAGGGTGTAGAAAAGAAAGAATGAAGGAGTATTTAAGGGATTATCTGAACTTGGTCTTTGGGTTTGGGGGATGGGATTAGTTTTCTGTGGCTGGGGTTCTTCCCAGCCATTTAGAAAAAGAGAAAAAAGAAAGCAAAAGAAAGAAAGGAGAAAAAGGGAAAGAAAGAACAAAATGATAAAAATAAAGAAAAAGAAAAAATTGAGAAAAAAGAAAAAAGGAAAAGGAAAATAAAGTCAGATAAAAACAAAAACAAATCAATACAAAATAAAGTAAAATTAATAAAAGAAAAAGGAAAGAAATAAAAATAAAAAAAGAGGGCCATCCCACCCACCTGCTTCTATTCCATGTGTCTTTGTCCCTAAGCACAACACTGGTTCACCTAACTTACCACCTGTTGATTCATATTTCATTATTTTCAATCTTGGTAGTCTTGCCTGTCCATTGTGGGCACCTTAGTTAGGGCCCTACTGTGTGCCTGGCATTCCCCTGGTTGCCAGGTCCCCTGGTGTAGGGGGAAGGGCCAGTCACCTGAATTCCTCCTGTGGGGCCAGTTGGTGAGTCCTGGATTCTTCCTAGGCTAACTAACCTAGGAGTATTGATGTGAACCAACTGTTGGCTCATATTGTTACTGCTGCTTGAGACTTTTCTCTGCCACTACTTCCACCTTTCCATCATGTGCACCCTAGCCGTGGCCCTCCTGTGTCACCAGGTATCTTGCAGGACTGCCTGAGTCCTCTGGATGGAAGGAGGGTTCACCATGCTATCTCACAGGCCCACCAGGGTCCTCTCAAGTATCTTTTTTTTTTTGAAAGGTATTATGAAGGGTGTGGTTTCTGTAACTTCTCTCTCAGCGAGTTTGTTGTTTGTTATTGAATTTTGAATGTTGACTTTGTATCCAGCTATACTACTGAATTTGCTTATTAAATCTAGATGTCTTTTGGTGGAGTTTTTGGGGTCTTCTATGTAGAATGTCACGTAATGTGAGTAATGATAATTTAACTTCTTCCTTACCTATCCTTATTCCTTTGATTTCTCTCTCTTGTCTAGTTGCTCTAGATAATGTTTCAAGGATTATATTGAATATGAGTGGTGATAGTTGATATCCTTATCTTGTTCCTGATTTTAGAGTGAAAGCTTTCAGTTTTTTTCCATTTAGTATGCTTGCTGTTGGTTTGTCGTAGATGGCTTTTTATTAGATTGAGATAAAGACCATCTATTCCAATTTTCTGTAGTGTTTTTATCATAAATGAGGGTTGGACTTTGTCAAAAGCTTTTTCTTCATCTATTGAAATGATCATGTGATTTCTGTCTTTGGCTCTGTTGATATGGTGTATTACATTTATTGATTTGCATATGTTTAACCATCCCTGCATTTCTGTGATGAATCCCACTTAGTCATGGTGTGTAATCTTCTTGATGATTTGCTGCATTCTGTTTGTTAGCATCTTATTGAGGATTTTTGCATTTATGTTCAATGGGGGGATTAGCCTGTAGTTCTCTTTTTTGGTTGGGTCTTTCTCTGGTTTTGGTATCAGGGTAATACTTGCCTCTGGGAATGAGTTAGGGAGTATTGCTTCCCTTTCAATTTCATTAAAGAGTTTGAGCAGTATTGGTATTAAATCTTTTTTAAGTTTCCTGTAGAATTTGGCCATGAATCCACCAGGACCTGGGCTTTTCTTTGTTGGTAAGTTTTTAAGTACATTTTTAATTTCATTTACTGATATTAGGTTATTCAAAATATTTATATATTCTAGATTCAGCTTTGGTAATTCATATGTATCTAGGAATCTGTCCATTATTTCTGTGTTTTCCATCCTATGTGTGTAAAGATTTTCAAAGTAGATATTGATGATCTGCTGAATTTCCACAGGATCTTTAGTGATTGCACTCTTTTCATTCCTCATTGCAGGAATTTGAGTCTTTTCTTACCTTTTATGATAAGATTGCCTAAGTGTTTATCAATTTTATATATTCTTTCAAAGAACCAACTTTTCAGATCATTAAATCTTTTTACTGTACTCTTAGTCTCAATTGTGTTAGTGTCAGCTCTGATCTTTAGAATTTTCTCCCTTCTATGGGCTTTAGGCTTGACTTGCTCTTCTTTTTCTTCTTTTTCATTAGGTTGTTTATTTGTGCTCCTTCTGTTTTCCTGATGTGAGTATACACCATTATAAATTTCCCTCTTGTGACTGCTTTGATTGTGTCCCACAGGTTCTGGTATGTTGTATCTGCATTTTTGTTTAATTGTGTATATTGTTTAATTGTTTTTTAATTTCATCTGTGATCCATTGGTTGTTCAGGAAGGTGTTATTTAATTTCCATATGTTTATGGAGTTTTTGTGGTTTCTTTTGCCATTAATTTCCAATTTCATTACACTATGGTTAGATAATATACATGGGATAATTTCAATTCTTTTGCATTTACTTAAGAATGTTCTATGGGCTAGTATATGGCCTATTTTAGAGAAAATCCCATTTGCAGCTGAGAAAAAAGTGAATTCTGATGTTGTTGGGTGGAACACTCTGTAAACATCTACTAAGTCCATTTGTTCACAGGTTTGGTTCAGTTCTGTTATTTCTTTGCTGATTTTTTTCTGTAGTTGATCTGTCTAATTGTGTTATTGTTCATTTGATTTTTCATGTCTCTTAAAATTTGTCTTATATTGTTGGCTGTTCCTGTGTTTGGTGCATGCATATTTATGATTGCTATCTCCTCCTCCAGATGTTTTCCCATAACAAGTATGTAATGATCTTCTTTATCTCTTTTGATCATTCTTGGTTTGAAGTTCACATTGTCTTCAAACAGAACAGCTACTCCTGATTTTTCTGGTTTCCTGCCGCATGGAGTATTGTTTTCCATCCTTTGACTTTTAGTCTATGAATTTCTTTTTGAGTTAAATATGTTTCTTGCGTACAGCATATTGTTGGATCTTATTTCTTGATCCACTCTGCCTGTCTGTTTCACCTGATTGTTGAAATGAAGCCATTTATATTGATGGGTATATGATATGGGTACTGATATGGGTACTAATATGATATGGGTACTGATATAGGTACTAGTATGTATTGTCTCATCTTTTTTGTATTATTTTTCTGCTCTTGGTTCCCTAATTTTCCCCTCTGTTTAATTGTTTGTCCTCCTGGTTGTTACTTTCTATTGTTGCTCTTGGTAGTGTTGTTATTTTTATTTCTGTCTAGACTATCTTTCAGTACCATTTGCAGTGTTGGTTTTGTTGTCATGGATTTCTTCAGTTGTTCTTTGTCATGGAAGTATCTTATTTATCCATTAATTTTGAAAGGAAATTTTACAGGGTACATCAATCTGGCATGGAAGTTGGTTTATTTTCAGGACTTGAGATACTTCACTCCAAGCTCTTCTTGACTTGAATGTTTGTGTTCAGATGTTGGCCATGATTCTGATGGGCTTTCCCTTATAGGTGATCTGTTTCTTTTCTCTAGCAGCATTTAATATTTTGTTCTTGTGCTGAATTTCTGAGATCTTGATTATTATATGTCTGGGTGTAGATTCATTTTGATTATAGCTAATTGGAGGTTCATATGCTTCACCTACCTGTATGTCAGATTCTTTTCCCATGCTTGGGAAATTTTCTGCTATTACTTCTGCAAATAGTTTTTTTTATGTCATTTGTGTTGGCTCCTTCTTTTTCATGGACACCAATTATTCATATATTATTATTTTTGTATCACCTTGCAGCTTTTGAATTGGTATTTCCTGCTTTTTTGTTATTTTCAAGAGATATTTCCTTTCATGATCAATAGCTTCAATCCTGTCTTCAAGGTCTGAAAGTCTGTATTCAGTTTCATTCAAGCAGTTTTTTTAGCTTTCAATGGAATTTTAATTTCTTAGATATCTGTTTGAATCCATTTCATCCATTCTATTTCTTTCCTATATTGATCATTCACAGTTTCCATCCTTTTCCTATCGTCATCTTTTTTATCTCTCTACTGTAGATTTGCTGAGAAATCTTTTATAACTATTAGTATATCTTTTTTTTTACCTGAGAGATTATTTCTGATCTGATTTCCTCTATAGTGTCATGGATTTGGTTCTTCTTTGGTTGATATCATTTCAGAAATGTCATGTGTGTGTTTTCCATTTACCTCTATCTCATTGTCTCCTGGATTCGTTCTGTTTTGGTTGGAGTTCTGAGGTTGCATTTCACTTCTGTGTCTTTTCATTTTCTATTTCAAAAGCTTTTATTTTGTTTTCTGCATTGATCCTTGTAAGTTTTTATAGTAGGTAGCTTTATCACTAGTATCAAGGCCTCTCTAGGCAAGGTTTGTTTTTCAGGGATGTTGTCTATTTGTAGGAGGTTCTTGATTTGTGTCTCTCCCAAGAGCCTACCTTTCCAATTAATAAAGAGTGAGATGTTTGTATTTTTGCCTTAATCCCCTATCTTTTAGTGCTGGGGTGTGGTGAGGTTATTACCCTAGAACTTCCAGCATTGTTACAGAAGTGAGAACAACTGAGTAAAACAGATATGACATCCTAGGTAAAGTAGTATAATTATCAATAACAATAGCATCAAGCACAGTTTAGAGACTGAGAAATGGTGGTAATTATTAATTTTGTACCTTTAACCATAGAAGCAAAATCTACAGTTATAGAACAGAACTGATCATAAATTGGGAGCTTGTATGCAAAGTATTTCTACTCAGTAGAGTGTTTTCACCCTGTGGTAGGGAAATTAAAGGATAGTGGATAGAACAGAGATAACTGAAAGGAAATAAAGTAGAAGCAAGGCTGGAGGATGAAGGATGATCACAAAAGCTTTGGGAAACTAGAGAAAAGGGCAGAAGAGAAAGAATGAAGGAGTAACCATGGGATTATTGAAGTTGACTGAAAAATTTGAGAGACTATTCACTCATATGAAAATATGATTAAGTCTAGAGAGGTAAACTGAGAAAAGGGGGGAAAGAAGATGAATAGATTAGAACAAAAATATAGGTAAAAGACCAAAAAAAAAAAAAAAAAAAAAAAAGAAAAAAGAAAAAAGAAAAAGAAAAGGAACAGGAGAATAACCACAAACCAGCAAAAAAAGAAGAAAAATAAAATAAAATAAAAAAGCAAAATTCCTCTGGTGTCCACCAAGAGTGCAAAACTACAGGATAACACAGCCAAGCCTGCTGTAAAGTTTGTGCTGGATTAGAGGCTGATCTTGGCCTCCAGATTTGGAGGCCTGGGGCCAAGTCTTCAGCCAGTACTTTCTGTATGTCCCTTAGCAACCTTCCTGTCCTTATCCTGTTTCTCTCAGTGGCATCTCTCTCCCAGTTGCTCTGTTGTTTTCAGACAGAGACAGTGGGCTGTTCCCAGTCCCATGCATCCTTGGCTCCTCCTGGTCCTTGCTCAGCCTTCTGTGCTCCTCTTCCACTGGCAAGTCTCTGTCCTCTCAGGTCATTTGTTGCAGGGTGGGGTGAAATCCTGTGATATGGTCTGGTCCTCTGCTCCTGCTGTTGCAGTCCAAGGCTGCTCAGTCCCAATTCTTACTCCTGTCCTGAGCTGGGGTGCTAACTTCACATTTGTTGCTTTTCAAGTTTCACTGCCATCATCAACTGCCTCTGCTGTAGTCTGTAACTTCCTCGGGTAAGATGGGGGAGTGGTGTGGGTGCATTTCTGTTCCTACCCCTGGCAGTGTGGGGATAGCCTGGGGCTGCACAGTCCTGAGGTGCAAGGCTGTTTAATTCCCTGTGCCTCTCTAACCACAGGTCATGGGGGAGGGGCTAGATGCTCCATTTATTATGTGCCCCTTTGGTCTTTAATCTTGTTCCTGGCAGTTGTGGTTAGCACTCTGGTGCATGAAAGGAATGGGAAGAAAATAAAAAAGAAAAGGAAAAGAAAAGAAAAAAGAGGAAAAAAGTAAAGAAAACAAAAAAAGGAATACTGGCCAACCATCTGGGAGGGGCCAGTTTGTGTCAGCAGAATTTACTGCTGGGCTGTAGCTTCTTCTGTTTGGAGGAAGGCAGAAGTGACAGTGATTCTTATTTCCCAAGTCTATCCTGTATGGCTTGAGTTAGCCACACTATTTTAGTATATCCTTTATTTTTCTTCTTCTTTTAAGATTCCAAGTATGGAGGGCAGTCATCCAGATCCAGCAACCCACTGGCAGCCAGGTGGGCTGGCTGGCCATTTTATTAAGGCCTTTATCTCTATTTTGCTTGATGTATTAGTCTCTTGTCAGATTGATTTTGGTTTCAGGGTGTATGTCCCTCCCCTTTCTTCCAATTACCTTTTAGTTGAATTTCTCTGAGTAGCTCTGAACAAGGCTCCTCTATTCTGCCACTTTGTCTCCCTCAATACTATTTTAATTTTTTATTTCGAGGTAGGGTCATGCTAAGTCTCTAAGTTGCCCATGCTGGGATTAAATTTTACATTCTCTTGTCTCAGCCTCACAGAATTGGGATTACAGATATGTGCCACAATGCCTAGCTAAGAGAACAGTTTCAGGTTGGGTCTTTCCAAAGATCCTTGTTTAGAAATTATGAGGAAAACAAAGTATTAGTTTTAAGCTTATAAATCACACACATGCACACACACACACACAGACACACTAGAATGTTGGTTCCAAAGTACAGGGACTATGTCTGTCTTGGTTATCCCTTTGTCCTCCTAGAAATATCCACCTATCTATATATGTATATATATAGGTATATATATGTTCCTATCCTTGAATGAATTAATATGCCAAGAGTTTCCAATGTTAGTCTATGATCTTGTGTAACTGCCTGACAACATTTTTGCCAGTCTCAGAAAAACAAAGATTAAAATGGACACCATAGTGAACTTTTTATAAAATATATTTTATTGCAAGACCTCTCGTTTACCTTATTTAGTTGCAGGCTTTTGAGAGTGTCTTGCTATGTAGTCCAGGCTGGCCTTGAACTCACTATGTAGCCCAGGCTGGCCTCAAACTCAAGGTGATATTCCTGTCTCAGCCTCCCAAGTGCTGGGATTACAGGCGTGTGCCAACCTGCCAGCTCACAGTCTTTTTAAACAAGCCCTTCAGGGGATTCTGATGCACAGCTCCAAGAGCCCTGGGCTTGTATATATCTACAGAAATAGGATGGCTTAAAAGGAGGGCATGCAGGTTTAAAATTTTTTTTTTTATTTTAAAGAGAAGAAAAAACAAAACAAATCAAAAGAAGAACAAATTTTCAAACCAACATAATAGGAGGGTAACAATGGTTAATACATTACGTATTACTATCTTTAAGTTAGTTATTCAATTGAATGTTAAAATTTTAATTGACTGCAGAAATAACCCTCAGCTTTCCCTTTCATTGGAATTTACCCTCTGGCCTTTTTAATTACAACAGCCTCCATTAGTTCTGTCAAGGAGAGTGTGCATACATAAGCTCAGCTGGGTAACTTAGAGGAGTAAGTCAAACAAGGGGTGAGGTGTCAATTTGCAGGCTTGGAGGAGGGAGGCCAAAGAATTTCAAAGAATATCTGCCAGGTAGAGCGGTGCATGAATATAGTCCCAGCACTTAGGAGCTGAGGCTGGAGTATCACCATGAACTTGAGGCCAGCCTAGGTACATAGTGAGTTCTAGGCCAGCCTGGACTACATAATGAGACCCTGTCTCAAATAAAAAAAACAAACAAACCACCTCCAACCCAAATGTATGGTGTTATTTTTCCAGGAAGTGAGTGGGACAATGGCAGAACAAGGGTTAGTGAGTTTGGGGGTTTGCAGCTTTACTTGGATCCCGCTGTCTCTTGGAACTGCAATTTTGCCTGCATCTCTCCCTTACTACTAGGTTTTCACTATTTTTTAAATACCAGAAAAATCAGCCAGGTGTGTTGGCACACACCTGTAATCCCAGGACTCCAGAGGCAGAGGCAGAGGCAGGAGGATCATGGCAAGTTCAAGGCCAGCCTGGGCTACATAGTGAGGCCCTGACTCAAAAAAACCAAACCAAACCAAATCACACCAAACCAAGCCAAAACCAAATCAACAACTCCAAAACCAAAACAAAAAAACAAAAAACACCACAAAAATCAAAGGAAGAACCCTGAATCCCAAAGTGCAGCCTCGCCCACAGCAGGGATGCACCAAATTGCCAGTGGTGAGGGCAAGTGTGAACCAGTGACAATGATGCAACCTAGCAGTTCCCAGCGGGGATGAGGCTTCTGGAGGGAGGAGGTCATTAGTACTGGACTCCATGAGAATGATGTTGGAGCTGGCCCTCCTGAGAGTGGAAGCCACAGTCCAGGTGGAGGTTAGATTCATACAAGGGCATGTAGTTGGGTGGCCGCCATGGGGAGACTGTGTCTGCACATGTCTGCAAGGGGGCCCCACACTGTTCTGTATGTTTTGGAAACCTTTTCTTTCTGTATCTGTTTCCTTTCCTGCCTTGACATCACAGATGAAAAGGACCGTGGTTGATTCACTTTAAATCACCAGCACATAGTGGAGGATCGGGTACAAAAAGGATACATAATTAAGATTTCTGACTGAATTAGAAGAAAAACACAAAGCAAAACAATAATATACCCCAGAGATGATCAGAAAGCAAGCTTAGGCCTTTTTTCCTTTATAGAGAAGAAAATTTAAGCATGCATTAGCAGATCCCCAACCCACACTTTTTTTTATTGTTGCAATTGGAGTGTACATATAACCCTGTATCCTTAGTTACAGCATAACAATTTTTCCCTGTTGCTATAGAATCTCCACGGCTGTCATCCCTTGGTGATAGTTGTAGAATGTTCCATCAGACAGCTGTGGCATGGTCGCTTAACCTTTCTGTTGTTAGATATTAAGACTATGTCTCAGTTCTTGACTATAGACTATTTTTAAAAAAGCCCTGCAAGGAATAATTTTGTACTTAAGAGTTTTCCTGTTGGGGGCATACAGATGGGTACTGATTTAGGAACGGAATTATCAAGAAAATAGCATAATCACTTTTTGGTCTCTTATCAACTCACTTTCCTGATAGGGATCATATCCATTGATATCAGAGGCCAAATCCCAAAACCAACCTTTATAACTCTAGGTCTTGTCTGTCTCCAGGCTGATTTTAATTTCCCTGTCCTCATTTATTATTAGTTCTGACCTTTGGGGCAAGGCAAACACACACCAAAGTTTCAGGGATGACTTTAGTAGCTGCAACAACTGGTGCAGCTCAGGTTTCAAACTTGAGCAACTGTGTTGGATGCAGTTGACTTACTAAGATGGAATCTGAGAAGAGGAACAGGTTTAGGAGGCAGCAAATGAAATCAGTTTTAAATATGTTTAGTTTGAGGTGCCTTTGGGACATCTAAGGGAAGTATCCAGGAGATAGGCATACATATGGATAAACAAGTCTTTGCCCTTCTTTGAACTCTCAGAGCTCCCTATTTGTGGATCTGTCATGGCTCAGTTTTCCTTTTACCTTGTACTTCCTGGGAGCTCCTTGAAGCCAGGATAAGGGCTTGATTCATTTGTGTATCTTTCTTCCAGTGCCAGTACAGTGCTTTATGTCTAGAAAGCCTTAGAAGCCTGTCTTGTGTGAAGGAATTTCATTCATTCCTTATTTGGATGATTCCTGAAGTTGGGGTTCTGATTTAGAGGAAAATTTGGGGGAGCTTGAGAGCTCTGAGAAGGCTTCCTGTAAGAGGTGGCATAAAGTTACTGTTAATAATCA
This sequence comes from Erethizon dorsatum, assembly GCA_028451465.1. Classification (NCBI taxonomy): domain Eukaryota; kingdom Metazoa; phylum Chordata; class Mammalia; order Rodentia; family Erethizontidae; genus Erethizon; species Erethizon dorsatum. The sequence continues at coordinate 46,353,506 of CM051842.1, forward strand.
TGACTATTTTTTAAACACTTACCATATGCTGGTTACATGCATTAGAGAAAACACTTCTTGCCTGTCATCTACATATCCCCTGGTGTGTGTGGAGGGGCTGATATACTTACAGCTTCTGCCATATGGTCAAATGAACAGTAACTATGGACTACATCACCCTTCCTCTTTACAGTGTAGCACCTGATCCAAAGCCATTCCCACAATCTGTAAGCTATATGGCTCTTATTTAGTAGATGAGGTAGACCAATCAAATTGCTTTCTTGGGAATGTGAAATAAGAGATCCAGAAGACAGTTGCCAGTTGTAGGAAGCTATGCTTGCTGAGAAGTCCAGTAATCAAGATGCTAGTTGTGGTGGGGGTGTTATGGACTAGGTCAAATGTCCATTGAAATTCTCAGAGAGCAGTTAGAGGTGGTTAACTGAGCAAGGAGCATGGGGTAGATGTACAGAGAGAAACAGATATGCAGTGTAGATGAGTTATATTAATGGCAAAACTCTAGAGCAGAGGTCCATGCCTCACCTAGAAATTTCATGCAGTTCTAGCTTTACATGATCTAGCTTTACTTGGTTTCTGTTCCTTGCACCTAAGAGTCCTACCCAAAATATCTCTTTAAGTAGACTTAGTTTAATTTGTACTTTGGCTCTCTGAGGTCAGTGTACTTTTCCTCATTTTACAAATGAAGAAACAAGTTTAGTGAGATTAACTTGACTTAGTGATGGAACTGTTCTTATTCTTTAATCTCTTTCAAAAGCATTAATATATTAGTTATTTTAAAAATTAACATAAACTGATTATTTTTAGAAAGAGGAAGAAAATTAATACAGACATGATTTGATGTGATCTATCAGTCTGCTTTTCCAGTTATTCATTTTCAAAACTCCAGCTTCTGTTTCTGGAATACGCCAAAATTGTTCTTTCTCTTAGGAATGCCTTTCTCCTTGAATTTCCAGTGGCTGGGTCCACAACATTTAGGTCTCAGCTCAGTTGTCACCACTTCAGATAGGCCTTTGCCCAATCACACAGTATGAAGTTGCCATCTAACTTGTTCCCCAATTGCTCTCCGTCATTTCACCCTGCTTTTCCCTTTTCTGCATAGATCTTATCACTGTCTGAAATTGTGTTGTATATTTATGTAATAGTTAATTGTTTAACTCCCCTTAAAAAAGAAGAGCAGAGCCCTCACTTGTATACCCAGACCTAAAAGAGTGCTGCTGTATAATGGAAGTCAAACCAGTATTTGTTGAATGAATGAATGTATAGCCCTTTTCTCTCCCAATTCAGTCCCCAGAGACATTATCTGTTAATGGTTTCATCTACATCTTCCCAGACATTTCCTATACATATCAAAATAAGTGCATATCTTTCTTTATAAAGATAAATATGAACATATGCACTTTTACTCCAGTTGAAAATCTACAACTTTTAAAATATAACACACAACAGTTTATCATTAATGTCTTGCTGTATATGTACATATAGATCTACCTCATTAAAATCAAAATGAGACAAAACACATTTATAGTATTGCACTGCGTGAATGTACCAGAATTTAAGTAATCAGACCTCTCTTAATATCTATGGTTTTCCCCAAGTTTTGTTTTTAGTAAGAAGTCATGTTAAATATTCTTATCACACATGTATTTGAACAAATATTCCTCACACCCATTTGTTTTATTCTGACTTTGCTTTTTCATATAAGCAAAGATAAACTTTGTTAAAACCTTTGTGTTCAAATTCTCAATCATTTCCCTCATGGCTTCTAGATTTCATTTTGTGTTTTACGAAGACCATTTTCATTATAAAATTATATATAAAATGATTCATCTGGGCATCCGTGTGCTCCACCTCATTCTGTAACAATCGCTCCTTGGAGCGGTGCAAACTTGAGATGAAACATGGTGAACTCATACTTTGAGGGCCATGTGGGCCAGGACGGGGAGAATTTCCTGTACTTCACGTACAGCAGCAACCTATTGACAGAGAGGATCCACCACCAAAAGTCCTCAGCTGCATTCTGCTGTGTGGCCTGCCTGCAGGATTTTAAGCTTGGCTTTGGCAATTTCCAAGGCAAAACAAATCAAATGTGGCAAGAAGGAGTTGAAAGTGGAATATATGTTGTAATGGAAGTTAAAGTTTCAACTAAAGAAGGGAAACAGTTAACTTGTCAAAGTTATCTGATGGCAAATTATGAGAGTGCTCCCCCATCATCACAATATAAAAGGGTTATTTGCAAAAGAAAATGGTTTGCCACTGGAGTATCAAGAGAAGTTAAAAGCAATAGAACCAAATGACTATAAAGGAAAGGTATCAGAAAAAATGGAAGAAATTCTCAACAAGGAAGAAGAAAAACTCTATAGAACATAACAATATGCCTAAGGATATTCTCTCTTTGTGCGAATATGAAATATTCTTAACGTTTGAGAACAGGGATTTGGGATATCTCTATCTTTATTCTACTTTCAACAATACTCTGGAGAGGAACTTCACTTGGATGATCCATACTTTCAGGCTATAAAAAGAATTTGGGTTAGGAGGTAGACATTTAAAGGGGTGCTGTGAGGCACTGGAATGCATGACAAATGCATGTGGCTACACCTTCTGTGGACACAAGCTATTTTATTTATTTTTTAACTTTTTATCTTTTTTTTATGTTGGTACTGGGAGTCAAACTCAGGACCTTTTGCTTGCCAGCAGGCACTTGTGCCACTGAGAGATATCACTGGCCCTTTTTTCCCCTTATGTGGGTACTGGGAGTCAAACTCAGGACCTCATGCTTGCCAGGCAGGCACTTGTGCCACTGAGCCATATCACTGACCCTTATTTTTTCTTTTGAGTTGACCTTAAGGATCTTTTTACTCTGTGACAAAGGATAGGTTTGTGGCCTGCTTGATGATGGTGCTGGTGAAATGCTCTGCTCTGGGTTTTTATTTTAATCAACTAGTAAGCAAACTGCTGAGGCAGTTCAAAATAAAATTTTGAAAATTGAAAAAAAATGATTCATCTGGAGAGACAACATGGCTGAATAGAGGAGGAGCCTTGTTCAGAGATACTCAGAAAAATTCAACTAAAAACACAGGTAATTGGAAGAAAGAGGAGAACATACACCCTGAAATTAAAATTAATCTGAAATAAGAGACTCAATAGATCTAGGAAAACATAAATAAAAGACTTAATAAAATGGCCAGCCAGCTCACCTGCTGCCAGTGGGTTGCCAGATTGGGATGACTGCACACCATACTTGGAATCTTAAAAAAGGAAAAAAAAATGGATATACTAAAATAGTGTGGCTAAATCAAGCCATATAGTACAGATGGGATACAAGGCCCCTGGCCCCTTCTGCTTTATTCCAGACAGAAAATGCAGCCCACCAGTAAATTCCACCAACACACACAGGAGTGAGTGAACTGCTCCCTCCCTGATGATCAACCAGTTTTCCTTTTCCTTTTCTTTTTTTTTTTTCTTTTCCTCCCTTTCCATTTGTGCACCAGAGTGCTAACTGGAACCTCTAGGAACAAGTTTGAAGACTACAGGGTTGCATAGTAAATGAAACAGCTAACCCCTCCCCCATGACCTATGCTTACAGAGACATGGTAATTAAACAGCCTTGCACCACAGGACTGTGAAGCCCAAGGCTGTCCCCACACCTGGGGCTGGAACAGAAAGGCACCTCACAGCACCCTATCCCACCTCATACCTGATGAAGTTACAGACTACAGCAGAGGCAGGTGGCAGTGGCAGCAGACCCTGTAAAGCAATGAGTGGGAAGTTAGCACTCACCCTTTGGGAGAAGAGTAAGAATTGGGACTGAACAGCCTTGGGCTGCAACAGCAGGACCAAAGGACCACACAGCATCCCACCCTACCCTGCAACAAATGACCAGAGATGACAGAGACTTGCCAGTGGAATAGGAACACAGAAGGCTGAGCAAGGGCCAGGAAGAGCCAATGTTGCATGGGACTGAGAACAGCCCCCTGTCTCTGTTGAAAGCAGCTCAACAATGAGGAGAGAGATGCTGAGAGAAACAGGGTAAGGAAACAGGCTGCTAATGGACATACAGAAAGTACTGGCTGAAGACTCTGACCCCAGGCCTCCATATCTGGAGGCCAAGATCAGCCTTACATGCAGCACAAACCCTACTGCAGGCTTGGCAGTGTTATCCAGTAGTTTGGGGCTCTCAGTGGACAGCAGAGGAATTTTGTTTTTTTATTTTATTTTATTTTATTTTTCTTCTTTCTTTACTGGTCTGTTTCCTTTTCCTTTTTTGTCTTTTACTTATATTTTTGTTCTAATCTATTCATCTTCTTCCCCCTTTCCTCAATTTACCTCTCTAGACTTAATCATATTTTCATATGAGTAAATAATCTCTCCAATTTTTCTGGTTAACTTCTATAATCCCTTGCTTACTCTCTCATTTTTTTCTTCTGTCCTTTTCTCTAGTTTCCCAAAATTTGTGTGATCATTCTTTGTCCTCCAGCCTTGCTTCTACTTTATTTCTTTTCAGTTATCTCTATTCTATCCACTATCCTTCTTAAATTTCCCCACCACAGGGTAAAAGCCTCTACCAAGGGGAAACACACTGCATACAAGCTCCCAATTTATGATCAGTTCTAACTGTAGATTTTGCTTCTATGGTTTAAGGTACAAGATTAATAGTTACCACAGTTTCTCAGTTTCTAAACTGTGCTTGATGCTATTGTTATTGCTAATTATACTACTTCATCTAGGATGTCGTATCCATTGTAATCAGTTGTTCTCACATCTGTAACAATACTGGGAAGCTCTGGGGAAACAACCTCACACAGCCTAGCAGCAAAGGACTGGGGTCTGAACCAAACAGATACCATCATCTCACTCTTAATTAATTGGAAAGTTAGGATCTTGGCAAAGACACAAACCAAGAAATTCCTATACACAGAAGACATCCCTGAAGAACAGATTTTTCCTAGAGAGGCCTTGATATTAGTGATAAAGCTACCTACCACAAAAACTTAAAAGATCAACACAGACAATAAAATAAAAAAATTTGAAATAAAAAACAACAAGACACAGAAACAAAATGCAATCTCAGAATTCCAGCCCACACAGAACAAGTCAAGGAGATAATAAGATAGAGAAAAATGGAAGATATTCACCTGACATTTCTGAAATGAAAGCAACTGAAGTAAAGAAAGAAATCCATACAGCTATACAGGAAATCAGATCAGAAATAATCTCTGAGGTAAAAGAAAGAAATGACAATCATAATAAAGAAATTGCTCAGCAAATCTAGAGTAGACATAGATAAGAAAATAGAGAAGCATAGGAAAATGATGGAAACTGTGAATGACCAATGTAAGAAAGAAATAGAATGCATGAAATGGATTCAAGCAGATATCCAGGAAATTAAATATTCCATTGAAAGCTGGAAAAGTGCTTGAACAAAACTGAAGATAGACTTTCAGACCTTGAAGACAGGATTGAGGCTAGTGATTGTGAAAGGAAAGATCTCTTAAAAATAATATGGGATCAGAAAATAACAATTCAACAGCTGCAAGATGATGCAAAGGAAAATAATATAAGACTGATAGGTGCCAATGTCACAAATGACATGAGTGTATTTGCAGAAGAAATAGCAGAAAATTTCCCAAGCATGGGAAAGGAATCTGACATACAGATAAGTGAGGCATATAGAACTCCAACTAGCCATGACCAAAATAAATCCACATGCAGACATATAATTATCAAGATCCCAGAAATTCAGCACAAGAACAGAATATTAAACGATGTTAGAGAGAAGAAACAGATTGCCTATAAAGGGAAGCCCATTAGAATCATGGTAGACTTCTCAAAGCAAACCCTGAATCAAAAAAGAGCTTGGGGTAAAGTATTTCAAGTCCTGAAAGAAAACAACTTCCAACCCAAATTGATGTACCCTGCAAAACTAAATTTCAAAATTAATGGAGATATAAGATACTTCCATGACAAAGAACAACTGAAGAAATTTGTGACTATCAAACCAGACATGCAAATAGTACTGAAAGATATTCTAGAAAGATAAAAATGACCACAATTACAAGAACAACAACAGAAGGAAACTACCAGGCAGGGTAAGCAATTGAATAGAGGGGAAATGCAGGGAACCAACAGCAGGAAAATAAGATGACAAAGGTAAGCCAATACATATCAGTTATAACCATCAATGTAAATGGCTTCAATTCACCAATCAAAAGAAACAGACTGGCAGAATAGGTCAAGAAACCAGATCCAAAAATGTGCTGCATACAAGAAAACACATTTAACTCAAAAAGAAATTCATATACTGAAACTCAAAGATGAAAAAAAAAAAATACTCCATGCAACAGGAACCCACAAAAAAGCAGGGGTAGCTATTCTGTTTGGAGACAAAGTGAATTTCAAACCAAGAATGACCAAAAGAGATAAAGAAGGTCACTGTAAACTTGTTAGGGGAAACTTCAAGAGGAAGCTATAACAATCATACCTATGTATGCACCAAGTACGGGAGCACCCAACCATGTAAGACAAATATTAATAGTCATGAAAAATCAAATGAGCAACAACACAATTTTGGTGGGAGAATTTAATATCCCACTGTCACATATGGATAAATCAACCAGACAAAAAATCAGCAAAGAAATATCAGAACTAAATCAAACCTGTGAACAAATGGACTTAGTAGATGTTTACAGAATGTTCCACCCAACAACATCAGAATACACATTCTTCTCAGCTGTGCATGGGATGTTCTCTAAAATAGACCATATACTAGCCCACAGAACATGCTTACATAAATGCAAAAGAATTGAAATCATCCCATGCATATTACCTGACCACAGTGCAATAAAATTGGAAATTAATGGCAAAAGAAATCATAAAAACTTCAAAAACACATGGAAATTAAATAACACCATCCTGAGGAACCAATGGGTCACAGATGAAATTAAAGAAGAAATTAAAGAATATCTACAATTAAACAAAAATGCTTATACAATATACCAGAACCTATGGTATGCAATGAAAAGAGTCCTAAGAGAGAATTTTATAGTGGTGAACTCTCACATCAGGAAAACAGAAAGAGCACAAATAAGCAATCTAATGCTGCACCTCAAACTTCTAGAAAAAGAAGAGAAAGCCAAGCCCATAGCTCATACAAGGAAGGAAATTATAAAGATCAGAGCAGAAGTTAATGCAATTGAGACTAAGAAAATAATTAAAAAATTAATGAATTGGAGTTGGTTCTTTGAAAGAATAAATAAAATTGATAAACCCTTAGCAATCCATATCAAAAAAAAAGGCAAGAAAAGACTCATTCCTGAAATGAGGAATGAAAAGGGTGAAATCACTACAGATCCTGAGGAAATTCAGAAGATCATGAATACCTATTTTGAAAATCTTTATTCTCATAGGATGGAATACATAGGAGAAATGGACAGATTCTTAGATACGTATGAATTGCCAAAGCTGATTCAAGAAGATATAAAAATTCTGAATAGGGCAACCTATTATCTGTGTCTCCTCCTGTATCTGAGGAGCTGTCTTTCCCTCAATAAAACTTCCTACTCTTTAAATAATAAAAATTCTGAATAATCCAATATCAGTTAATGGAATTGAAAATATAATTAAAAACTTACCAGGTAAGAAAATCCCAGGTCCTGGTGGATTCACTGCTGAATTCTACGAGAAATTTAGAGATTTAATGCCAATACCCTTGAAACTCCTCAATGAAATTGAAAGGGGAGCAATAACCACTAACTCATTCCTGGAGTCAAATGTTCTCCTGATACCAAAACCAGAGAAAGACCCAACCAAAAAATAGAACTAAAGTCCAATATCCTTAATGTACATAGATACAAAAATCCTCAATAAGATAATAGCATATAGAATGCAGTAAATCATCAAGAAGAGTATACACCATGACCAAGTGGGATTTATTCCAATAAGGGGGTGGTTCAACATATGCAAATCAGTAAATGTAGTACACCATATCAACAGAACCAAAGAAAAATATCACAAGATCTTCTCAATAGATGCAGAAAAAGCATTTGAGAAAGTCCAACCCTCATTTATGATAAAAACCCTATAGAAAATCAGAATAGATGTTCTTTATCTCTGTCTGATAAAAGCCATCTATGACAAACCAACAGCCAACATCATACTAAATAGAGAAAAACTGAAATCTTTCCCTCTAAAATCTGGAACAAGACAAGGATGTCCACTATCATCACTCCTATTCAATGTAGTTCTGGAAACATTAGCCAGAGCAATTAGATGAGAGAGAAATGAAAGGAATAAGGATAGGAAAGGAAGAAGTTAAATTATCATTATGTGCAGATGAGGTGATATTCTACATAGAAGACCCCAAATACTCCACCAAAGACTTGTAGATTTAATAAGTAAATTCAGAAGCTTAGTTGGATACAAAGTCAATATTCAAAAATCAATGGCATTCCAGTACACAAACAACAAACTCACTGAGAGAGAAATTAGGGAAACAACATCCTTCACAATAGCACCCCCAAAAATGAAATACTTAGGAATCAATCCAACAAAGGAAGTAAAAGATCTGTACAGTGAAAATGACAGTACCCTAAAAAAGGAGATTGAAGAGGATATCAGAAAATAGAAAGATATCCCTTGTTCATGGATAAGAAGTACCAACATAGTGAAAATGGCCATACTATGAAAAATTTTTATGCAGATTTAATACAATCCTGATCAAAATACTATTAGAATACCTCACAGAAGTAGATAAAATATCCCTAAAATTCATTTGGAAATAAGAGACCTAGAATAGCAACAGCAATTCTGAGCAACAAAGGCAAGGCAGGAGGCATCACAATCACAAATTTGAAATTATACTACAAAGCTATTGTGATAAAATCAGCATTGTTCTGGCAGAAAAATAGATTGAGGACCAGGGGAACATAGCAGACAATGCAGAAACAATTACAAATACACTCAGACACCTTATATTTGACAAAGGAGCCAAACATGTTCAATGGAAGAAAGATAGCCTCTTTAATAAATGGTGCTGGAAAAACTGGCATTCCACATGCTGAAGACTAAAGCTAGACCCATGTCTATCACCATGCACTAAACTAAAGTGAAAATGGATCAAAGATCTAAATATTAAAACGGAAACACTAAATCTACTTGAAGACAGAGTAGGTAGAATCTTGAAGACATAGGTGTAGGCAGAGAGTTCATGAACAAAACCCAAACTGCACAGGAAATACTTCCAATAATCAACAAATGGGATCTCATCTTATTCAAAACTTTTGCACATCAAACAAAATCACCAACAGAGTGTAAAGACAACCCACAGAGTGGGAAAATTTTGGCCAATTGTCCCTCAAAGGACTTCTATCAAGAATATATAAAGAATTGAAAACACTCAGACATCCCAAATTTAAAGATCCAATCTAAAAATGGGATCGGAGATGAATACACACTTCTCAGATGAAGAAATATAATGGCAAATAAATATATGAAAAAATGTTCAACATCATTGGCCTTTCAATAAATGCAAATTAAAACAACACTGAGATTCCGTCTCACCCCAGAAAGAATGGCTATCATCAAGAAATCAACCAATTAAAATTGCTGGATGAGCTGTGGGGAAAAATGAATCCTCCACTATTGGTGGGAGTGCAGACTTGTGCAACCAGTGTGGAAATCAGTGTGGAGATTCTTCAAAAACTAGAGCTAGATGTCTCATTTAACCCATCTGTTCTCCTCTGTGTAACTTCCCAGAAGAATTAAAAACATCACAGCATAGTGATATATGTGTAACCAAGTTCATAGCAGCACAGTGTGTAATAGCAAAATCTTAGAAAAAGCCCAGATGCCCATTAACTGAGGAATGGATAAAAAGATGTGGTATTTTTATACAGTGGAGTAGTACTCAGCCATAAACAAGGATACACTTGAGACTTTTATAGGTAAATGGATGCAACTTGAGACCATCCTTTTAAGTGAAATAAATCAGACTCATATGAGTAAACATCATATTGTCTCCCTGATGTGAGAAACTGAAAGAGTAAATAAGTTCTAAAATGTACAATAAATAATGTGAAATGGGAAGAAATTGTTCAGCAGGAAAAAAGAACTAGGATGGGGAAAAGGGAAAGGATGGATGGGAAAAGGGAAAAACATGCAAGTCAGTTATACTCTTAGTGTCTCTTAGTTCATTGAAAAGGAAAGTGTGCTAATATTGATTGGAGAAATTTTTATGCCCATATCTTGTGCTCTGAATAACTACTTTAAAGATAACAACATGCAGTGTATTAACTCTTGTTCTTCTATTATTATGTTATGAAATTTTGTTTTACCTTTTTTCCATAAAATAAAAAAGTAAACAAAAATAGCAGAGCATAAAAAAACCCCCATTCATCCATGTTTTTTCCTAGTATTTTAGTGATTTCAGTTTTACAGGTAAATCTTTGGTCTATATGGAATTTATTTTGGGATTTTAGGGTTTAGGACAGGAATGCAGCTCCTTTTCCTTTAAACTTGTGATTTTCTTCCCTCAGCCTTCTGGATTGTGGAAATTACAGGTGTATAGCACCATGCCTGGATGATATATTACATATTATATATTGTATATTCATATTTGATTGAGTAAAGCCTCTTGACTTCTTTTTCAAAAAATTTGTGTATGTTCTCACATAGCATATGTAATTCTTCCAGTGGAATTTTATTTATTTATTTATTTATTTCCTTATTTATTTTTAGTACTGGGAATCGAACTCAGTGCCTTGTGCTTGCCAAGCAGGCACTGTTCCACTAAGCTACACCCCTGGTCCTCTTTCAGTAGAATTTTAGCATCTGTAAAAAATAACTTATTGGGCTGGTGAGATGGCTCAGCGGTGTAAGCGCCTGCCTGGCAAGCGTGAGGGCCCGAGTTTGACTCCCGGTACCCACATATGAAAAAAGGGCCCGTTATATTGCTCAGCAGCATGGGTGCCTGCTGGCACGTGAGGTCCTGAGGTCAACCCCCGGTACCCACAAAAAAAATAACTTATTGGTATTTTGATAGGAATTATATTTAACTCCCTGGCCCTCTTTCAGCAGAATTTTAGCATCTGTAAAAAATAACTTATTGGTATTTTGATAGAAATTATATTTAACTTTTAGGTTAATTTAGAGAAACTCGTGCTTATAATTATTGAGTCTTCCTATTGTAGAATAAGATATAGATTTCTAATTTTTGAAGTCTTTTATATTACTCAGTAGAATTAAAAGATTTTTAAATATACACTTTGAATATTCTCTGCTTGGTTTATTCCTATTTTTGGTTGATATTGTGAAGGAAATTTTTCCTCTGTTTGAATTGGTTATGGGAAAGCAATTACTAACACCTCACTAAATTCTATTATTCTTTCTAATAGAATTTCTATTCTATTTCCTCAGGATTTCAAATTGCATATTTATGTCATCAATAAGTAGCAATTATTTTGCTTCTAGCTCTCCAAAGCGAATGTCTCATTTAATTCATTTTTCTAATAGCAAAAGGATGTAGTGCTTTCAGAATAGTAATAGTGGGGATTTACATCTTTTAGTTCTTTCTTACATTTCATTATTAGGCATGATACTCTCTTTTGGTTAGAAATACATAGTATAAAAATTTTGTCAGAGAAGTATCTATTCCTGGATTACAAAATCAGAAATACACATGGAATTTTCTTTTCCTTTTTCATTTTTTGATTTTATGAAAGAATAAATTTTCCTTACCAAATAATAAGAGAATAACAATAGTTACTATACTGTGCATTATCTTCAAATTAATTATACAGTACAAGAAATAGTTGAAAAAGATTCTTATAAAAAGAAACAAACAGATAACACAAAATTTCTTTTCAATGAAGGAAGATGAACTATTAGTGTAAATGAAACAAATTAGTGTATATATTGCAGTATTTTAAAAACAGTATAATATGGAATTTAGGGAAATATTCAAACTTGTTTCTACTTTCTATTTATCTCTCTTCTATTTTGCTCATGCCTCAAGTTTATCTTTATGGAAGAGTAGTACTCCATAGTGTACAAATATCAAATTTTCTTTATCCACTCATCTGATGATTAACATACATGTTGTTTCCAAGATCTTGTTATAAATTGTGCTGCTATAAACATGGGTATGTATGTTTCTCCATAATATGATGATTTTAACTGTTTTGCAAAGATACCTAAGAGGGGGATAACTGGGTCAAGTGGAGTTTATATTTTTAGCATTTTGAGGAATCTCCACATTGATTTCCATAGTGGTTGTACTAGTTTACAATCCCACCAACAGTGCAGTAGATTTTTTCCCCCTCATCCTCACCAGCATTTGTTATTATTAGATGTCTTCCTGATCACCATTCTTTCATGGGTAAGATGGTATTTTAGTGTGGTTTTAATTTGCATTTTTTTAATGGCCAGTGATGAGCATTTTAAAAATGTATTTATTGGCCATTTATACTTCTTCTGAGAAGTGTCTATTCATTTCAGTTGATCATTTTTTGATTGGGTTTTTTATTTTGTGGAGTCTAAATTTTTTGAGTTCTTTATATATTCTTGATGTTAGTCCTCTGTGGAATAGTTGGCATAATATTTTTTGCGTTATGTATACTGTCTCTTTACTTTGTTGGTTGTTTCCTTTGCTATGCAGAAACTTTTTAACTTGATATAATTCCATTTGTTAATTCTCTGTATTATTTCTTAGGCCACTGGGATTCTGTTCAGAAAGTCCTTGCCTATATCTATGTCTTCAAGAGTTGTACCTATTTTATCTTTGAGCAGATTGTTTCTGTTCTAATATTTAGATCTTTGATCCACTTTGACTTTAGCTTAGTACATGATGAGATGTTAGGGTCTAGACTCAATCTTCTGCATGTGAATATCAAATTTCCCCAGCACCATTTATTAAAGAGGCTATGTTTCCTGCAGTGTATGTTTTTGGCTATTTTGTCAAAGATTAAATAGCTGTAGGTGCCTGGGGGATTTTCTGCCTCTTCTGTTCTGTTACATTAATCTATGTGCCTGTTTTTGTGCTAGTACTATTCTGTTTTAATCCCTATAGCTTTATAGTATAACCTCAAGTCTGAGATTGTGGTGCCAATCTGCTTTGCTTTTGTTACCCAGGATTGGTTTGCTATTCTGGGTCTCTTGTAATTTTATATAAAATTTAGGATTGTTTTCTCTAGCTCTGTGAGAAGTGATGTTGATATATGATTGGGATTGCATTAAATCCATATATAAATTTTAGAAGTAACTATAGCCATTTTGATTATGTTGGTTCTGCCTATCTAGGAACAGGGGTTATTTTTCCATTTTCTGATATTCTCTTTGATTTCCTTCTTCAATCTGATGTAATTTTCATTGTAGAGGTCTTTCACTTCCTTTGTTAATACCTGAGTATTTAATTTTTTAGATACTATTGTGAATTGTTTTCCTAATTGCTTTTTCAGTGAGTTCATTATTACTGCATAAGAATGCTATTGATACTTGGGTGTTTAGTTTATATCCTGCTACACAGCTGAATTCAGTTACTAATTCTAAGGGTCTTTTGGTGGAGTTTTTTGGGTCTCATAAGTAAAGGATCATGTCATCTTCAAATATTAGTTTTACTTCATCATTTCCTATACACATTGAATTTTCTTAAATTCATTGATTGGGCACCTATGAAATGATCATGAGTCTCTCATTTGGCTTATTAATGCAGTGAATCATATATGTTTCTGGATATTAACTCATTATTGAAATTTTAGAATGGCTCGCACTCCTTGAAACATAATTCAGTACTGGATCCTATTTGTTAATATTTTATTTATTTTGCATCAGTAGTTATGAGTGAGATTGATCTGTTTTTTAGTGAAATCAACAGAAGATTTGGTGAGGACTCTAGTGAATGACAACCATCTGCCCCCTACCGTTTCCATCCACCCTCGCTGTATTTGATGGTTTCTGAGACAGGGAGAAGAGGGGAAGGCAATGAAAAAAGACTTAAGAGGTGTTATGTATATGTACTATCTCCCCATGAGGAATGTAATCATTATATAATGCAAGCATGTACTAATCAAAAATAAAAATTGAAACAAAAAGCATAAAACAAAAAACATAAAAATCAAAAAAGGAAAAGTTAAATACAAATACAAAGTGTTCCCATATAGTCACTTTCCCCACTTTCTCCAGTTTCCCCTATTATTAACATTTTGCATTAGTGTGATGTATTTGTTACAATTATAAGCCAGTATTTTATTAATTATTCTTAACTAAGGTTCATAGTTGTTACTAAGGTTCACTCTTTGTGTTGCATACTCTGTGGGTTTTGACAAAGATACAATGACATGTAGCCACCATTATAGTAACATACAAAACTGTTTCACTATCCTAAAATTTGTTGTGATCTATTTCATCCCTCTCTCTATCTCCTAGAAATGCTGGCAACAATTGATCTTTTTTACTGTCTCCATAGTTTTCTCCTTTCCTAAATGTTGTATAGTTGTTAGCTTTTTTCACACTGGCTACTTTCTCTTAGTAACATACACTTAAGTTTTGTTCTTTTTTTGTGATTGATAGCTCATTTCTTTTTTATTAAACAGTGTTTCATTCTTTGATATACCAGAAGTTATTTATTCACTTATTGAAGGACATCTTGCTTGCTTCCAAGATTTGGCAATTATTAATAAAACCTCTACAAATGCTACTGGGCAGATTTTTGCATAAACATCAGTTTCAGCTCATTTGAGTAAATATCAAGTGTTGCAGTTTCTTGATCATTTGGTAAGAGAATGTTTTATTTTGTAAGAAATTGCCAAACTGGGCTGGTGAGATGGCTCAGCAGCTTAAGCGCCTGCCTTGCAAGCGTGAAGGCCTGAGTTCGACTCCCGGAACCCGCATATGAAAAAGGGGCCGGTGATATCGCTCAGCGGCACGGGTGCCTGTTGGCGCGTGAGGTCCTGAGGTCGTCTCCCCGGCACCCACAAAAAAAAAAAAAAAAAGGAAAAAAAAAAAAAAAAGAAATTGCCAAACTGTCTTCCAAAGCAGCTGTGCAAGTTTGTATTACTACCAAAAATGAATGAGAGTGCTGTTGTTTTATATCCTCACCAGCAGTCACTGTTGCCAATATTTTGAATTTTGGCCATTGTAAGAGTTGTGTAGTGGTATCTCATTATTGTTTGAATTTGCAATTCCCTAATGAAATAAGTGAAATAAGCCAGACATAGAAAGAAAAGTACTGCATGTCTTTTCCCATTTATTTATGAAATTTAAAGTTGACCTGAATGTAAAATAATGATTACTAGGGCCGGTGAGATGGCTCAGCGGCATAAGCGCCTGCCTTGCAAGCGCGAGGGCCCGAGTTCGACTCCCGGATCCCACATACGAAAAAGGGGCCGGTGATATCGCTCAGAGGCACGGGCGCCTGCTGGTGCGCGAGGTCCTGAGGTCGACCCCCCGGTACCCACAAAAAAAAAAAATAATGATTACTAGAGGCTGGGAAGTGGGGGAAGGAAAGTAAAAGGAAAATGGATAACAAGTATTGAATGCAGAGATTTGCCATTTTTCTCCTTATTCCTCTTCTTCTCCTTCTTCTTCCTTCTTTTCCTTCTCTGTCTCTCTCATTTTTTTCTTCCTTCATCTCTGTCTCCCTCTTCTTTAGTGGTACTTGGGGTTGAACCCAGGACTTTTGCATTGAACTACATTTATATATTTTTTTAAATTTTGAGACATTGTTTTTCTAAGTTACTCAGGCAGGACTAAAACTTGCAATCCTCCTGCCTCAGCCTCCCAAAGTTCTGGGATTACAGACATGTGCCACCATACTAGGTTTGTATTCATCTTTGTTTTAGTTTTTTAGTTTAATCCCTGGGTTGATGTTTATAAATTTCTTATGGCAGATAGCTTTATGCTAGTATGGAGAACCCTTAGGAAATGACTACTTCTCAGAGAGGTCTTCCAGATGTAGCTGGCTTTTGGGTTTTAAATCTGTTGCAACATTACACCTGTTAAATTTATTGGGGATGAGAAGTTGCCACATAGTTGCCACATAGTTGGCCTAGCACGTGGTTCTTTGGCATTGGCCTATAGTATTGTTTATGACCCTCAGGCAGTCTCAGTCTTAATATAGAAGGAAGAACAACTGTTTAGAACAATTATGTTACCTTGGCTAAAGTAGTACAACCAGTAATAACAATAGCATCAAGCACATCCTAGAAAATGACAAACTTTGGTAACTATTAATTTGCCACCTTTGACCATATGAACTAGATTTGTGGTTATATAACAAAATCTAAAATAAACCAGAAAATTGCCCTCTATATGGTGATTGTACCCTCAAGAGAGAAAATTTAAAAGGGATTAGAGGGAAAATAGAGAAATAGAAGAGGAAGAGATTAGAAGAAAAGCTGGAGGACAAAGGAAGATCACACAAACTTTGAGAAACTGGTGAAGAAGACAGGAGGTAAAGAGAAAAGGAAGAAATAAAAACAAGAACAATCAGACCCACATGTGTAAACATTGTATTGTCTCACTAGTGTGAGAATCTGAAGGAGTAAACAAGATCCGAAATGTACAATAGATATTGTGAATAGAGAAGAAACTGTTCAAAAGAAAAGGAAAACTGTGATGGGAGATGGGGAAAGGAAGGTAGGGAAAAGGAAAAAAAAATATATATATATACACACAAGACAGTTAAGACAGTTATACAGCTGGTTTCTCTTGGTTCACTGAGGGAAAAGTTTTGTGCAAGTAATTTTCTGGTCTGGGGCTGGTGAGATAGCTCAGCGGCATAAGTGCCTGCCTGGCAAGTGTGAGGTCCTGAGTTTGACTCCTGGAACCCACATACAAGAAAAGGGCCGGTGATATCACTCAGCGGCACAGATGCCTGCTGGTGCACAAGGTCCTGAGGTCGACCCCCAGTACCCACACACAAAAAAAGTTTCATGCCCATATCTTTTACTCTGAACAACTACTATGAATATAACAATGCACAATGTGTTGATTTTTGTTACTCTCCTACTAGCCTGTTTTGAAGCTATTTTGTTATTTTTTACTTTTTTCTGTTTAAAATAAAAACAACAACACCAACAACAACAAAGGACAGTACAGAACTGGAGCAAAAGAAAACTAGAAACAGTGTTCACACTCATATAAAAACAAGAACAATCAAGAAAAAAAGAAAAACAAAACAAAACAAAAACCAAAGAAGAAAAGAAGAAAAATGTCCACTTCAAGGCATGTCTCTACTGTCACTGGTAGACCGAGTGGGCAGACAGATCCCAGATCTGTGCTGATTAATCCCAGGAAGCCAGCTGTGGATTTATGGTGGGGTAGTGAGTAACCCCAGCAAGACTGCACCTTTAATTCCACTGAACTTAAGGCTGGTTTCTGGCTGTGAGACTGGAATCCAATTTGTTCAGCCTGCAACACTCTGTGTGCCTCATGCCAGCTTGAACTCAGCTCCCTACTGGCTTAAACTCAGCTCTTTGACTTCCTCCTCAGTTGAACTCAGTTCCACCTCACCCTGACACTGGGAACCACTAGATGGATCCAACCTGCTGCTGCTCTGAGTTCTGAGTTCAGTTGGCCCCTCTCCAAGATGGCAACTGGCCAATCACCCCCCACCCGGGGGGCATCTAAACCTGAATAACTCACCAGCCACCGCAATCTGCTATATTCACTGCTCCATTCCAATGGTGTGTTTCTTGGTCGAGGCCTCTGGGGTCATCAGTAGTCACTGTGTATCTGCAGGTTTCAGCCATCCTTCCCACACTTCGAGTCAGGGCTCAGGGAGAAGGTACTGCTTACCACCTCCTTCTTCTGCATTGAGTTCTGTCTCTTCACTCTCCATGTGGGCTTCAATTCTCACTTCAGATCCTTGCTGGCTCCCAAGGACCCACTTCCCTCCTTTTTCTCTTGCTTACATTTCTTTTTGTGGAGGACCACCTGTATGGCTCTCTTTGAAAGAAGAGCAATTATCTCCATTTTGGCTAAACCTGGCCCTATTTCCATGTACTGATATGTACAGAGCTGGCTAGGACTTTTCCTTATCCCTTCAATTGGCTTTAAGCAATGCAAATCGGTCCAGCCAAGGTGCTGATGTGTAGTCTTTGAAGCAAGGTGACAGGTCAGTGTTTCCCCACACCTGTAGCTCCCAAAACACATGGGGGAGCCTGGAGGGATGGAGAGCCATGCTCCATGCTGTCGACTGGGATCAAGCCTTGAGAAAGAGGCTATGATTTCCCAGGGCATAGAAGATTACTCATCAGAGCTGGAGCATTGACCCCAAAACATTAGATACTATCTTGAATTGTGTTATGCAGATTATTCCTTCTGCATACCCTTCCCTCTGCATATTGCAAAGGTGATTTCAGGCCACCTACCTAGCCCAGCTCATGGTACTCACAGACTTCCCACCATTCTCACAGTCACTCATCCCTGAGCCACTCTCCTCAAGAATTAATAAAACCCAGGTTTGGCCCTGAGTCAAGGCCTTTGTTCCTGTGACCACCATCTTGGCTGGACTTAGGACCCTTTGGCTCCCCACAACTGTGGCTCCCCACTGGAAGTGGTAGATTGGAATTAACTCACTAGAATTCCAATAACTTTTCCATGGGATTACAAATATAAGCTTCCCAGAGCATGACAAGGACTGGGAAGGGCTCATTATACTTTTTCTTTTCTTTCTTTTTTTTTTTTTTTTACGTTTCTATATTCCAGTGTTTTGGACAGAAAATCTCAGAGGAGCTGTTTCTCTGCTGTTCACCACTCTGTCACCTTCCCAGAAGTTCCCGTATTCATCTTTGATAAGGTGTAGACTCATGTTTTGTCTATTTTTAAGATTGAGTTGCTTATTTTCTTATTGTTGAGTGTTAAGGGTTCTTTGCATTTATTTTGAGTAATAGTCCTTTGTCAAATATGCATTTTGCAAATATTTTCCTCAGCCTGTGGTTTGTCTGTTCATTCTTTTGAAGTGTCTTCCACAGAGTGTAAGTTTTTAGTTTTAACAAAGCCCAATGTGTCAGTCTTTTATTCATATATCATACCTTTCATATTGAATCTAAAAAACATTGCAATATCCAGGAGCATCTTGATTTTCTCCTATGTTATCTTCTACAAGTTTTACAGTTTTGTGTTTTACATACATATGATATGCTTTGAGTTTTTCATTTTCTTTCTTTCTTTCTTTCTTTCTTTCTTTCTTTCTTTCTTTCTTTCTTTGCTTTTCTTTTTTCGTGAGACATGGTCTCACTATGTAGTTCAGGCTAGCTTTGAATTCACTATGTAGCCCAGGCTGGCCTCAAACTTGTGACAATTCTCTTGCCTCAGTCTCCCCAGTGCTGGTATTACAGGCATGCACTGCCACACCTGGCTTGAGTTTTTTTGTAATGTTTATTGATTACAGTACTGGGGATTGAATGCAGAGCCTTTGTACTGATCTTCTAAAAATTTTTAGAGAATGTTATGGCTTGTATCTAGATGTTCCCCAAGCCTCATGTACTCATAGGGGAGGATTTTTGGAGGGCACTGGATCTAAGGTATGTGATAGTGGGAGCAAGGATATATGGTACTGCATTCATCCACTAATTACTTTAGCATTGTTCTGGGTGTGGATAATGGAAAGGCCCACCCTTGGTGTGGGTGGCACCATCCATTAGTGTTGTAGCCTGGATGGGATAAAAGTCCAGAAGGCTCACTGTTTGCTGCATCCTCCCTGCTTGGATATGGACTGTTTCTCCTCTTTGCTGTCTCTCTGCCTTGGAGCCAGCTGGCTATGGACTGAAACCTCTACAAACTGTGAGCTAAAATAATCTTTTCCTCCTTTAACTTTGAGTGTTGTGTATTTTGTCTTAGCAACAAGAAAGTAACTAAGACAGACATAGTCTCACTAAGTTGCTAAGTTGCTCAGGCTGGGCTCTAGCTTGTGTTTCTTTTGTTTCAAGTCTTCCCATAGTCTTGGAGTTACATGCATGTGCCACAGTTCTCAACCAATTTTTATTAATGTGTAATAATTATATGTATTTATGGGGTACAGTATTGTCTTAGTTACTTTTCTCATTACTGAGACAAAATACCTGACACCAAAAGAAGGAAAGGTTTATTTCAGCTCACAGTTTGCAGAGGCATCAGTCTATAGTTAGCTGGCTCCAAAGCAGGGCAGCATGGCAGAGGGGAATTGCAGAGCAAGCAAGAGTCATTAGCAGGCAAACAGCAACAGCTAGCAAGAAAGCCTACCTTTATATTTCATTCAGGCTTCCCATTCTTTGGGCAGTGCCACCCACGCCCACTTCTAGGTATATATGCAAAGGAAATATTTTGATTTGATTTTTGTGAAGAGGAAAACATCTGTGTCTAATTTTTTTATTTCTATGTGTAAATGTACAATTATTCCAGCACAATTTGTTGAACAATATCTTTGACCCATTGTATTACCTTTGCTCCTTTTTATTGAGACAATTTAAAAGTAATTGTTGATATAGAATTTTATTTTTTGAACACATATTTTTGTTACTCTGTTTCTCTTTACTTAATGTTTGTTACTTGAATATTTTGAAAGCATTCCATTTTGATATTTTTAAAAATTTCAATTGATACATAATTGTACATATTTTTGGAACATAACATAGAAGTTTTGATACCTGCATATGTTATGTAATGATCAAATCATAGTAATTAGCATATCTGTAATCTTAAACATTTACTGTCTCTCTGTGGTGGGAACATTCAAAAT
Organism: Erethizon dorsatum; assembly: GCA_028451465.1. Lineage (NCBI taxonomy): Eukaryota > Metazoa > Chordata > Mammalia > Rodentia > Erethizontidae > Erethizon > Erethizon dorsatum. The sequence continues at coordinate 46,374,216 of CM051842.1, forward strand.
TCTCTTTTGCTATTTTGAAATACATAATGCATTATTTACTATAGTCACCCTACTGTGTAATAAAACACTAGAACTTATTCTTCCTTACTGTAATATTCTAGCCATTGATTCAACCTTTCCAGGTCCACTCTCCTGCCACCCTCCCCAGTTTCTAGTAACTACTGTGCTACTCTCAACTTCTATGAAATCATTTTTAGATTCCACACAAGGGTGAAATTTTCTTTGATATGGTATTTTCTCCAATTCTGAAGGGAGTCTCTTTCCTCTGTTCACTATTTCCTTTCCTGTGAGGAAGAATTTTGTTTGATATAATCCCATTTGTCTGTGCTTTTATTGTCTGTGCTTTTGAGGTTTTGTCTAAAAAATCTTGTCCAGATCAATATAATGTAGCATTTCCTTTATATTTTCTTCTAGCAGCTTTATATTTTTCAATTAAGTCTTTAATCTATTTTGAGTAGATTTTTATATATTATGATAGATAGGGGCTTAGTTTCATTCTTCTGCATGTGAATATCCAGTTTTTTCAGCACAATTTACTGAGGAGACTATCTTTTCCCCATTGTGTGTTCTTGACACTTCTTTTAAAAATCAGTGGTCTATAAATATGTGTGTTTATTTCTGTGCTTTTTATTCTTTTCCATTGGTATGTGTATTTGTTTTTATGCCACTACTATGCTCTTTTGATTTTTAAAATTTATGCATATAGTTTTAAGTGATTGGTGTATTATTACATTATACATACACAATTATGTACTACTTTTTAAAATTTACCACATTGACTGAAATAGAGAAACATTACCTCCAAGTTCTTTTACTGTCTCTCTGTATAACTGTTTTAAGTATTTCCTCTATATACATTAAGTAGCAATGCAAAGTTATGATTTACTTAATTATAAAGCAAAACTTAAAAAACCTAAAGAGAAGGGCCAGGGGGTGTGGCTCAGTGGTAGAGGATTTGCATACCATGCACAAGGCCCAGAGATTGATCTCAGCACTGCCAATAAAAATTCTTTTTGAAGTATTTTTATGATCTATGATTTAAAATCATTTTTAAAGAGACAGAGAAAGGGGGAGGGAGGACAGGGGATGGGGAAATGAAAATAATTAAGATGTGTTTTGTATATGTACCAACTCTCTATGAGGAATGTAATCATTATGTAATGCAAACATGTATTAACAAATATAAAAATTTGAAAGAAAAAATAAAATTCTTTTGAGATAATGACATCTGGTTTCTTTTGTTGTTGACATCTGATAATTTTCTCATTAAGTTCACATTTTTCTCATTTCTTGATATGCATTTAGAATGGAACTTCAATATTTTGAGTGTATGTTATACAACTCTGTATTTTAATTTAAATTTCCTATTTTGGGAGGTCTCTATTGACGTCTCATCAGTGGAGGGAGGTTGGAGTTCATTGTTCCTATGAGACAGGGCTGGAACTCCAGGCTTCCCACTTGGCCTCTGAAGACATCCTTCTTGTGGAGATAGGAGGGAGTGCCTTGTTTCTATTGTGTGGGGTTTTAAATCTATGCCCAATGGCATTTTGGGGCTTACACAAGTTCATTTATTTATAAGAAATGTTAAAGTTTGTTATATATGCACATTGAAAACAAGACTAATAGGCCAAAAACCATATAAAATATGTTAGAAAATTGTACTAAGTCAAGGTACAGTTTTAGGTATGTTGTCCATGCTGGATTGCAATAACTTCCCCCACTTTTTTTTATATTATCTGTCTTTTATTTCATAATAAATGCTTATCCTTCCTTATGGCACAGTAGTACTGCATTATGCATAAATATCACATTTTGTTTATCTATTCATCTGTTGATAAACATATAGGCTATTTCCAAGATCTTGGTATTATGAATCGTGTTGCTATAAATATGGGTATACATAGATCACTGTGGCATTGCGTCTTTAAAACTTTTCGGAGGGTAACTAGAAGGGGAATGGCTGGGTCAAATGCAATTGCTATTTTTAGTTTTTTTGAGGAATCTCCATACACATTTCCATAGTGATTATGCCACTTTATACTCTCAACAACAATGAAGAGTTGTTGCTTTCTCCTCACAGCCTTGTCAGCATTTGTTATTGGTTTATTTTTTTACCGTAGCCATTCTTTCTGGAGTAAAATGAAATCTCAGTGCTGTTTTAATTTACACTTCTCCAATGGTCAGTGATGTTGACCATTTTTCCATGTATTTATTGGCCATTTGTATTTCTTCATCTGAGAAATATCTATTAATTTCAGATGCCTATCTTTAATGGGATCTTTAAATTTTAGGGTGTCTAATTTTTTTGAGTTCTTAGTATATTCAAGCTATTTATTCCCATTGTGTAGGTTGTCTTTTCACTCTGTAGGTGGTTTCCTTTGCTGTGCAGAATCTTTTTAATTTGATGTGATACCATTTGTTGATTCTTGGTTTTATTTCTTGTGCAACTGCACTTTTGTTTGGAAAGTCTTTGCCTACACCTATGTCTTCAAGAGTTTTACCTACCTTGTCTTCCAGCAGATTAAGTGTTTCTATTCTAATGTTTAGGGTTTTGACACTTTGTGATTTTAGTTTAGTGCATTGTAAGAGATACGGGTTTAAGTTCAGTCTCTGGCATGTGGATAGGCATTTTCTTAGCACCATTTTTAAAAGAGGCTACCTTTCCTTCAGCAAAGAGATTTTGTCCTGTTGTCAAAGATCATATAGGTTAGTGTGTCTGGTGTTGTTTCTGTACCTTCTATTCTATTCTATTGATCGACAAGTCTTTTTTCCCCAATATCATGCTGTTTGTATCACTGTAGCCTTGAAGTATAACTTGAAGTCCAGGATTGTGATGCCCCTGCCTTACCCTTGTTGCCCAGAATTGATTTTGCTATTCTAGTTCTCTTCTGGTTCCATATGAATTTTAGGATTGCGTTGTCCAGTTGTATAAGGAATGCTACTGGTATTTTGATTGGGATAGCATTAAATTCATGTAACAGCTTTGAAATTATGGCCATTTTGATGATATTGGTTCTGCCGATTGAGGAATAGGAGATATCTTTCTATTTTCTGATATTTTCTTCCATCCCCTTTTTCAGAGTACCATAGTGTATATTGTAGTGGTCTTTCACTTCCTTGGTTAGGTTAATCTCTAAGTATTTTATTTTTCCTGATGCTATTGTGAAGTATAGTCTTTCCCTAATTTCCCTCTCAGTGATGTTGTTGTTGGGGTCAGAAATGCTATTGATTTTGAGTGTTTACTTAATATCCTGCTACATTACCAAATTTGAATATTAGTTTTAGGAGACTTTTTGTGAAGCTATTGGGGTCTTCTATGTAGAGGATCATGTCATCAGCAAATAATAATTTATTTTATTTCTTCCTTCCTTGCATATCCCTTTATTTCTTTCCCTTGTCTTATTATTCTAGCTAATGTTTTAAGAACTATATTGAACAGAAATGGTAATAGCAGACATCCTTATCTTTTTCATGATTTTAGAGGGAAAGATTTCAGCTTCTCTCCATTTAGTATGATGTCGGGCATTATTTTGTCAAAAATGGCTTTTATTAGATTGAGATAAAGACCTTCTATTACTACTTACTCCATTTTAAAAAATCATGAATGGATGCTGAATTTTGATAAAATGCTTCATCTGTATCTACTGAGATTATCATGTGATTTTTGTCCTGGCTTGTGTTTATGTGGTGTATTACATTTATTGATTTGTATATGTGGAACCATCCCTGCATCCCTGGAATGAATCCTACTTGATCCCTATGTATGATCTGTTTGATGGTTCGATTTTTGTCAGTATCTTATTGAGGATTTTTACATCATTAAAGAGATTGGTCTGTAGTTCTCTCTTTTGGTTGGGTCCTTTTCTGATTTTGGAATCAAGGAATGCTTCTTCCAGGAATGACATTGGAAATATGGCTTCCCCTTCTATTTCATTAAAGAGTTTGAGGAGTATTGGGATTAGATCTTCTCTAAAGTTCTTGTAAAATTCAGAAGTAAATTTTTCAGGACCTGGTATTAGTTGATAGATCTTTTTTTATTACTTCTCCAATTTTGCTGAGTAATATTAGCTTATTCAGAGTTTTTATGTCTTATTGATTCAGACAGTTCATGTGTATTTAAAAATGAAACCATTCCCTGTGAATTTTCCATTATATTAGAGATCAGGTTCTCAACGTAGTTACCAACAATGTGGATTTCAGCAAAATTTGTTGTCATATCAATATTTTCATTTCTAACTTCATGGATTTGTGTCCTTTCTTTTCTTATTTAGTAAGATTGTCCAAGGGTTTTTCTATTTTGTTTAATCTTTCAAAGAACCAAGTCATGGATTACTTATATATATTTTTAGTCCCAATTGCATTTATTTCTGCTCTGATCTTTATATAATTTCCTTTTTCAATTAATTTGGGTTTGGATTGCTCTTGTTTTTCTAGGATCATGAGGTATATCAGTAAGTTATTTATTTGTGCTCATTCTGTTTGTCTGATTTGGGAATTCACTTCTATGAACTTCCCTTTTAGGACTGCTTTCATTGTGTCCAATAGGTTCTAGGATGTCATACTGGCATTATCACTTGATTGTAGAAACTGTCTAATCTCTTCTTTAATTTTCTCCATGAATCATTGATTTTTCAAGAGGGTATTATTTAATTTCCATGTGTTTGCATAGTTTCTGTGATATCTTTTGCCATTGATTTCTAATTTTGGTGCATTATGGTCTGATAATATACATGGGATAATTTCAGTTCTTTTGCATTTATATAATCATGTTCTATGACCTAGTATGTGGTCTATTTTGGAGAAAGTCCCATATGCTGCTGAGAAAAATGTGTGTTCTTCTCTTATTGGATGGAATTCTCTGTAAATATTTATTAAGTCCATTCATTCGAAGGTTTTGTTCAACTCTGATATTTCCTTGTTGATTTTTTGTTTAGTTGGTCTGTGCATTTTTGACAGCAGGATATTGAGGTCCCTCTTTACAAATGCATTGGTGTTTAATTAATTTCCCATGGCCATTAGTGGTGCTTGTTCTATGAAGTTGCATATGCCAGTATTTTGTACATATATGTTTATAATGGTTAGCACTTCCTGTTGAATTGTTCCCTTAAGAAATATGTAGTGACCTTTCCTCCTCTGATAAGTCTTAGCTTGAAATTCAATTTGTCTGAAATTAGCATCCTTTTTTTTTTCAGGTTCCCATTGAATGGAATATTGTTTTCCAACCTTGGATTTTATTCTAAGAGTATTTTTTAAATTAAATGTGTTTTTTTTTATACTGCATATTGATGAGTTTTCTTTCTTTCTTTGGGGGGAGGTTTGAGACAGGGTCTGACTATGTAGTCCAGGCTGCCCTCAAACTCACTATGTAGCCCAGGATGGCCTCAAACTCACAGTGATCCCCCTGCCTCAGCCTCTCAAGTGCTGGGATTACGGGTTTGTGCCACTATACCCACCCTGGGTGTTCTTTCTTGATCCACTCTGCCAATCTGTGTCTTTTGATTGGGGAATCGAGACCATTTACATTGAGAGGTATTACTGAGAGGTATTGACTTATTCCTGTAATTGCATTATTTTTCTGTTGTTTATTCCCCCCTCTTTTGCTTAACTACTCATTCCACCAGATGTATGCATTCTGTTGATTTGTTGGCATTGTTGGCTTCATTGTCTGTCTCTAGAATATCTTTGAGTATTTTTTGTAATATGGGTTTGGAAGTCATGAATGTCTTTATATGCCCCTTGTCATGGAAATGCCTTATTTTTTCATCAAATTTGAAGGAACATTTTGAAGAATACATAAGTTGGGATTGGAAGTTGTTGTCTTGTAGAGCTTGAAACACTTCACTCCAAGTCCTCCTGACCTTTAACGGTTGTGCAGAGAAGTCTGCTATAATTCTAAAGAGTTTGCTTTCATATGTGATTCATTGCCTATCTCTAACAGCTTTTATGATTTTTGTACCTGTGGTGAACTTCTGGAACACTGAGTATAACATGGCATATAGAGATTCTCTTTTGGCTATTTGGGGTTCTATATGCATCACTATATGTTTATTTCTTTCTCTATATTTGGGAAGTTTTCTGCCATTATTTCTGTGAGCAGGATTTTTTAATGGTATTTGTGCTATCTTCTGATTTTTCACTTATTCCAGTTATTCTTAGATTCATCTTCTTTGCAATATCTAGCCACTGTGGAATCCATTTCTCATAGTCTTTTGTTGATTTTTAGGTGTCTTTGAGTAGTTGGTCTTTGAAGGTATCATTGTCATCAGGTTCTGAAATTCTGTCCTCACATTGGTTGGTTCTGTTGCCCATGTATTCAATATGATTTTGAATCTCCTGAGTTTCTGTTGGAGACCTTTCTGTGGGTTCTAATTCTTTGGTAATCTATGTTTTGTACCATTTTTAGCTCATCTAACTTTTTATTAGTGTCTTCTGAAAGCTCATACATTGTTTTTGTTATTATTTCCATTATCTATTTAGTTGTATCCTCTCTGATCCTGCTGAGTACCTAACCTCTTCTGTTATCTTTTCAATTAGTTCAGATATATGGCTTTTGCTATTTTGCCACTCTTTGCCACCTGGATTGGCTTTGGGGTCTTTGGGAGTTTGGGGAGGCAATTTATTGCTTTGTCTTCTCATGTTTCCATTGTTTTGTTTTGTGCTGATGTTTGTGGATACTTATAGTCTGAAGACTTGATGCTAGTACACAATCTCTTTAGTTACTTTTCAGTGATGTATTTTGGGCATGGCTAACTATAATCCTTTGCCGCAGACCCAAGATCTGATCACCTTTGTCATTATGGGGGGGGGAGAATGCAGTGTAATTAACAGAACAATCAAGTTCTTTGGAAATATACTCTAGTATAGTTATTATACTGAGTGTTGGCTTATAAAGAAATAATAATTATGTGACTGCTAATATCAAATATATCAGCTACAGTATTATTCTATAAGACAAATTGGATATTGACATACCAGTAGAACAAATTACAGGTTTTTACAGGAAGATGGCAGGTTGGCAAGTAGCAACAACTCAGCCTCTCCAAGATTCAGAATCTAGACATTGGAAAAATAACAACTTGGAGAAGATAAGAAGGAGGAAGGTGGAACCCTAGGACCCAGAACACATCTGATGAGAAAATAGGAACCTACAGAGAAATTGAAGAAGCAGAACATAAAAGCAGAAAATGGAAGGGGTGACCTGCACTTTTTCCCCAGATCCTGGCTCCTGGCTAGTGAGAAAAGAAGATGGAATCTACAAAGACACAGTGAAAACAGGTAACTCCAGAGCCCTTTAGGGAGACATGTACCAGTTGAATGGACTAGTGTATGCTGTGTGCTAATAACAGCACAGTGGCTCCAGTCCAAGTGTCTGCCATATCTATGGAAGCAGTGCTTGGTCAGATGCAATTCTAGGGAGGGGCCAACTGAATCTGGGACTCAGAGCAGCAAAGGGTTGGCTTCATCTAAGTGCTCCAAGTGTTATACTACCACAGTGGAAGTTGGTCATGTGAGAGGTCTGTGGTCAGGAAGCCATGGTCAGTCCAGAAAGAAACACCCAGAATGTAATGTTTTAAGCTAAATGACCCAGGCCCACCCCTCATGACCAAAAGCCAAGTTCAGCCTGAATTTCCATGGATTTGAAAGTACCAGAATTGGCTCCCTACCCTAATCCTGCTGGATTGCAGGTGATTATCCAGCATGGATCTGAGTACCAACTGGCTCTTTTGTCAACCAGTGAAGCAGGGACATATCTTGAATTGGACACTACCACAAAATTGTAGATCCCAGAAGATAACTAAGGCTGGAAATCACAGAGAAATTTTTTTAGCTACCAGTTTTTTGTTTTTGTTCATTTGGTTGGTTTTCTTTTTATCATGTTTTTGATTTTTTGTGAGTGTGAACATTGTTTTTAGTTCTGTGTTTTGTTTTGTTCTTGTTCTTGCTTTTTTGCTTTCCTTCCCTTCTGTCATCTTCACCAGTTTCCTGGGGCTTGAGTAATTTTCCATTGTCCTTCAGCCTTGCTTCTAATCTCTTTTTTCTACTTTTACTTCTCTGTATTTCTTCTACTCACTTTAAAATTTTCTCCCCTTAATTACCACTCTTTTATTTTTACTTTCTATATAATTACTTTATTTTTTCTCCCTCTTTTGCTTTCTTGCCAGTATTTGTCCTACATTTATCTAATTCTATAGACACCCTTCTACTCCCCAATAAGATCTATTGTATTTCCATTTCCTCTTTCTCATATAATACAGTTTAAGGTTTCAAAGTCTCCTTTTTTGAATCTCTTCATTCCCCAAACCTAAATCTTTAATAGTATAATCATAAAGCTTGTTAATCTTTTGGAAGTTAACTCTGTAAAATCACTGTTGAATTTCTTTCTACCATTAGCAGAAATATACCTATTGATTTAGTACAAATTAGATGTAAATCAATACCTGGGTTGGCTTATTGTTTACATCAAAATTGCCAGTTTCTTTAGGGTTAAGGGTGGTATGTAACTGGTTCTTATGGTATGTTAACCTCTAATTGTCTTGGGCTATACTACTGTAGCTCTTTCACTTGCTACTCAGAGGCTCACATAATTATTGGTACTTCTCTGTAAGCCAACAAGCAGATTGCATTTGTGATATTCACAATACTAGAGTACATTTCTAGTGAAGTTCATTGCTTGGCCAATTACACTGCATCCTTCTCTCCCAAAATAAAGGTGGATGAATTTTGGAGTTGTGGCAAAGTATTATAATTTACCAGACCCAAAGTAAATTACTTAAAAGCAACTGACAAGATCTCTATACTAGCAACAAAGTCTTTAGAGAATAAGCATCTACAACCCTCAGCAAAAAAACAAAACAAACAAACAAAAACAACAGACACATGGCAAGAAAAGACAACAATATGTCTCCCAAAACCACAAACTCCCCCAAAGCCAATCCAGGGGGCCCAAGGGGCAGAATTGTGTAAGCCACACACCTAAATTACCTGAAAGCATAGCAGAGGAGGTTAGAAAACAGCTCAAAAAGATACTCAGCAGGATTAGAGAGGATATAACTAAACAGATAATGGAAGTAATAACCAAAAAGTTGCAGGAGCTCTGAGAAGACATTAATAAAAAATCTAGATGATCTAAATAAAATGATACAAACATGCATGACCAGTTTTCCAAAGAATTATAGTCCATAAAATGGTTTCAATCAGAAATATAGAAGATTGAAAGTCTTATTGAAATTATGAGCAGCAGGATGAATACGTGTGATGACAGAATTTCAGAACTGGGAGACAATGAGGCCTTCAAAGACCACCTACTCAAAGACACCTTAAAAGCAACAAGAGGAAGTAAAGAATGGATCCAATAACTATGAGATTGTACAAAAAAGACTAATCTAAGAATAACTGGTATACATGAAAAATCAGAAGACAAAATAAATGGCATAAAAACCTGTTCACAAAAATAATGGCAGAAAACTCCCCAAAATTAGGGAAAGAAATAAATGTAGAGATAAGTGAGGCATATAGAATATCAAATAACCATGACCAAAAGAGAACTTCTACATGACACATCATGTTAAAAATCCCAGAATTCCATCACAGGGACAAAATCTTAACTTTTATGAAAAGACAATTAATTACATACAAATGTGAATCTATCAGAATCACAGCAGATTTCTGTATGCAAACCTTAAAGGCCAGGAGGACACAGACTGAAGTATTTCAAGCTCTAAAAGATAACAACTTCCAACCCAACTAATGTACACTGCAGAACTTTCCTTTAAAATTGATGGAGTAATGAGTTATTTGAATGACAAGGAACACCTGAAGAAATTAATGACCAAACCAGCATTACCATAAATTCTCAAGGATTTCCTTGCAAGAAATAATGAAGCCAACAATGCCAAAGAATGTGGTGGGGACCAGGCTATGTAATAGATTATGGGAGGGCCTGACTACATGACTTAAGCCCCCACAGTCCCAAGGTTGGTGTGACCTTGCCTCAGGAACAAAGAGGTATATGGAAGGCTGCATGCCCCCGACTATGGGAAAATATTGATAACCCAGCATTCCTGAAGCAAGATCGCATCTGCTGAGGACAGTTGTCAAAATACAGGCATCTGGGTATAGAGAAAATATGGTTCCTCATTAACTTATTCCTTATCTACCCATTTTCTATGGTTGCTGTTCCATGAAACATGTGTTACCCCTCCCCTCTGCTTCTTGCTTGGTAATAAAAGTGGGTCAGCCAAGAGATTGGTGTGCTTGTCCACTAGAAACAAGTTCCTCCCAGTCCCCTTTGTATTTTAAATTTTGTCTTCTTTCTTTATTCTCTGCTGTCCCTCCCTCAGGTATCTGGGGGTCTTATCAGCCCCTAGCAACTGTTGCCTGAACAGGGTGAAGTGGAAGTTCTACTGGAGTGTAAAAGAGTGAAACAGGGCCGGTGAGATGGCTCAGCGGCTTAAGCGCCTGCTGGGCAAGCGCGAGGGCCCGAGTTCGACTCCCGGAACCCACATACGAAAAAGGGGCTGGTGATATCGCTCAGCGGCACGGGCGCCTGCTGGCGCGCGAGGTCCTGAGGTCGACCCCCCCGGTACCCACAAAAAAAAAGAGTGAAACAGATGTCAGGGGATTCCACGGTACAACTTCAGAATGGGCCAAGCAAAAGTGAAAGTAATTAGTAGTGCTGTAGAAAAACTTTTCTAACTGGGATAATGGGGCAGAATTTGTTAGTAGAGGAGCAAGATTATGTGCAGTTGCTGCATATGTTGTCGAAACAGGCAGGGGTCCAGGTCAGTACACACTCTCTTTCAAAAATGCTGCAAGATATTACCAAACATAACCCATGGTTCCTGCAGGCTGGAACCTTGGACACAGAGAATTGGGATAGAGCGGGCAAAAATTTGAGAAGCACCCATTCTAGGGGAAAAGATATTGCCCCAGACACTCTTTCAACATGGAGTTTGGTGAAATCCTATTGAAAATCTTGTGTGCTGCAATGACTGCCACAACTGCTACCACTTCCCCTGATCAGGGAAAAGGGAAAGATCAGGAAAAAAAGAGACCCTTTTTTGGCCTGCACCTCCAGAAATTTTAGAGGCTGACTCAGCATGCCTAAGATAGTGGCATGGTCATTGTTGGGCACAGCAGCAACACAGGGGGTGGCAATGATGGTGCTGGTGTTGGACCTGAGCAGGGGAGAATGAAGCAGCTGCAGTGGGCCAGCAGCAGAGCCATGTAGCAGAGAAGTGGCTTCCCCCCTCTATTTCCCTTGGTCATGCCACATGTGGTGGTGTGCACCTATAGCCCCAACTACTTGGGATACTGAGCTGGGAGGACTGCTTGAGTACTGGGATTCTTGGAATTCATTTTGGGAGCTCTGCATATGGCCTCACAAGATAGTAAACATCTTTCCCGCTCCTGTCTATTGGCAGGTCAATATCTCCATTTTACTGACTGTGCAGCTACAGGAGCTTGCTGCAGAACAGGCAGACAGAAATTGGGCAGCTAAAGGCCAGGTATTACAGAAGATATGCTTCTAGGAACAGGACCTTATGCAGATTGTAGGCAGCAATTGACTTATCCTAATGAAGCATATGAACAAGTAAATTTGATAATGAAATAGGCATGGGGAATCATTCCTGAAGAGGACACTCCAGTTCAGTCCCTTTTACATATTTTACAGGGCTCCTGAGAACCTTATGCTCAGTTCCTTGCTAGATGACAGGAGGCAGCCCACAGACAGATTCCTCATTCACAAACAGCTGTGATTAAAGTGCTATAATTGGCCTTTGAAAATGCAAATAAGAACTATAAACAGGCCCTTGGGGTAGTCAGGGCCACAAAGAATCTTGGAAATTATTTAAAAGTTTGTCAAGATGTAGGGACTGAATCTTATAAAAGTTCAGTGCTGGCCAAAACTATGCTAAGTTTTACAGAGGGTGATCCCACAAATGCTGTTAGAAGAAAAAGAAGGTCTAAGTAGGTGACAGAAGGTATAGAGATGAATGAGCCAAAGGCTAGATGAAAGAAGAGGGGCCAGGTGTGGTGGTACATGCTTGTAATCCCAGCATTTGGGAGGCTGAGGCAGGAGGATCACTGTGAGTTCAAGGCCAGCCTGGGCTACATAGTAAGTTCAAGGCCAGCCTGAACTACATAGTGAAACCTTGACAAAAAAAAGAGGGCAAAGAGTTGCCAAAATTCTTAAGACAAAATAAAACACAAAAGAAAATATTTATTATGAGAAAAGGTTTTTATTCCTTCTGATTCTCATTACAAAAGATCTCTGTTAATTAACACACAAAATGTTCTGACTAGTCTACTTATAGTTACAAATTTAAAAGCTCTAAAAGATTATCATAATTCAACCTGGCCAAATACTTCTGAGGGTACTCTGGTTTCATAAACCAATTGTTTTATGTGTGTTCAATCTGTAACCAGATACCATATTTACACCTCTTTTTTTGAGCTCAACAAAATTTTCTTTTATTTGCCTTTTTGTATTTTTAAAATATTTAAAAAATATTTGTCAAGAATTTAAGTAGATAAGTGTCATTAGAATTAAGGACATGTGGGCTGGTGAGATGGCTCAGTGGTGTAAGCGCCTGCCTGGAAGTGCAAGGGCCCAAGTTCGACTCCTGGAACCCACATACAGAAAAAAGGGCCGGTGATATTGTTCAGTGGCACAGGTGCCTGCTGGCACGTGAGGTCCTCAGGTCGACCCCCGGTAACCACGAAAAAAAAAAAAAAAAAAAAAAAAGAATTAAGGGCATGCTTCCACCCAGGTAGCTAGCTGATCAAAATGTTGTCAAGACTGGTTTTACAAATGCAATGCATATTGTTTTCTGTGTAAAATAACTTTGGAATCTTTCATTGATCAAAAATACTGTGTTAAATTTTATGATCTGGTTCTCATAGAGCATCAAAAATTTGTTAAGATAATTAAGTGGGGGCCCCTTAGGCTTAGGAAGCTGTTAGGCAGGGCTCCCTATGGTGAATAAAGGAGCAGTTGCCTAGAAATATTTTCTTCCAGTCTTTCTTCACTAATGGGACACCAATAATTGCCATTGCTTTATGGGAGACGCACCCCAATAAACATTGCTAAACATATTAGTGATATGTTCACATTCGTCATCATCAAAAGACTAAGTTTTCTGTGGGTAAAACAATAAGGTTCCATTAAAAGGTGTTCTTGGTACAAAACTAAAGAGACAAAGGTTTCTATATAGCTATGACATTCATTATTGCTAATCTCATGGTGTACTAAATGCAGGTTTGCCTTCTGAGCATACAGGTCTTCTTTTATTTTAATTAATTAAGTTTATTGGTACATTTTAGGTATAATTATGACATTAATTATAGGGAATTTGTACCTGTACATGGTATAACTTGATTCTTTTTTTTCCCATTCCCCTGCCCTCCCTTCAACCCATCTTCCCTTCCCGATTTACAAAAGCTTTGTTTCCATTTTTTCCTTCTTTTTCTCATCACTTTTTCTTTTCCCTTCCTTCCTGTTCCCCTCCTCTCTCTCCTATTCCCTTTCCCATTTGAATATTTTCTTCCTATTTCACAATACCTATTATATATTTTATATATTTTGTATATTTTATATATTTGATATATAAAAATATTATATAATATTATATATTTTTATATATTAAATATGTATTTTATATATTTTTTATTTATTTTTTACATATTTTGGTCTTTACTTACATTTTCAGATTCTCACACAAGAGAAACAATGCAGTATTTACACATGTGTGTTCAATTTATTTCACTTAAGCATGTGGTCTCAAGGTGCATCCATTTAGTTGTAAATGTGTCAAGTTTACCCTTCTTTATGGTGGAGTAGTACTCCATTCTATAAAAAAAACCCATATCTAGTTTTTTTTTTTGGTACTGGGAATCGAACTCAGGACATTACGCTTGCCAGGCAGGCTCTTGTGCCACTGAGCTAAATCTCCAGCCCCTCCGCATCTTCTTTAAACATTCACTAGTTGATGGGCATGTGGGTGCTTTCCAAGATTTAGCTATTACAAACTGTGCCACTATAAACATGGGTGTGCATGTATCACTGTGGCATGATGCTTTTAATTCTTTTGGGAAGATACCAAGGACTACCTGGGTTGAATAGACCTTCTGGTCCTAGTTTACTGAGGAATGTCCACACTGATTGCCACAGTGGTTGCACCAGTCTACATTCCCACCAACAGTGAGGAAGCGTTCCTTTCTTCCCAGAGCCACACCAGCATTTGTTATTGGTTGATTTCTTGATGATAGCCATTCTTCCTGGAGTGAGATGGAACCTCTGTTTTGTTTTAATTTGCATCTCTTGAATGACCAGTGATGTTGAATATCTTTTCATATATTTATTTCCTTTTTCTACATCCTCATATGATGTGTCTATTCATTTCAGATTCTCATTTTTGGATTGGGTCTTTAAATTTTGGGGATCTGTTTTTTGGGGGGTTCTTTATATATTCAAAATAGTAGTCCTTTGTCTGAGGAACAATTGGCAAAAATTTTTCCCACACTGTGGGTTGTCTCTTCACTTTGTTGGTGGTTTCTCTTGCTGGGCAAAAACTTTTTAATAAGATGAGATCCCAGTTGTTGATTCTTTGTGATAGTTCCTGTGTGATCAGGTTTTTGTTCATGAAATCTTTGCCTACACCAATGTCTTCAAGAGTTTTACTATTCTATCTCCCAGCAGATTTAGTGTTTCTGTTTTAATATTTAGATCTTTACTCCATTTAAATTTTAGTTTAGTGCCTGGTGAAAAATATGGGTCTAGTTTTAATCTTCAGCATGTGGAAATCGAGATTTTCCAGTACCATTTATTAAAGAGGCTATCTTTCTTCCAGTGACTGTGTTTGGCATTTGTCAAAGATAAGTTGGCTGAGTGTGCTTGGAGTTGTTTCTGCATCTTCTAAGCTGTTCCATTGGTTTTTGAGTTTGCTTTTTAGCCAGTAATATGTTGTATTTATCACAGTAGCATTGTAGTACAATTTTAAGTCAGGGATTGTGATGCCCCCTGCCTTGCTTTTGTTACCCAGAATTGCCTTTGATATTATAGGTCTCTTCTGGTTCCAAATGAATTTTAGGATTGTTTGTTTAATTCTGTGAGATATGCTTTTGAAATTTTGATCATAAATGCATTAAATCTGTATAACAATATTGGAAGTATTACCATATTCACTATATTGGTTCTTCCTAACCAAGATCAAGGGATATCCTTCCATTTTCTAATATCCTCTTTGATTTCTTTTTTCAGAGTACTGTAGTTTTCAGTGTAGAGGTCTTTTACTTCCTTCTTGAGATTGATTCTGAGGTCTGTCTGTCTGTCTTTCTTTCTTTCTTTTTTGATGCTATTGTGAATGGTGTTGTTTCCCTAAATTCTTTCTCAGTGAATTTGTTGTTTATGTACAGGAATGCTATTGATTTTTGAGTGTTGCATTTCTATGCAGCTACACTACTGAATTTGATTATTAATTCTTCAAGTTTTTTAGTGGTGTTTTTGGGGTCTTCTATGTAGTGTGTCATGTAATCCACAAATAATGATAATTTAATTTCTTCTTTTCCTATCTTTATACCTTTTATTTTTTCTCTTATCTAATGACTCTGGATAGTTTCCAGAATTATATTAAATAACAGTGGTGACAGTGAACATCCTTGTCTTGTTCCTGATTTTAGAGTGAAAGCTTTCAAATTTTGTCCATTTAGTATGATGTTGGCTGTTGGTTTGTCATAGATGGCTTTTATCAAATTGAGATTAAGATGATCTATTCCAATTTTCTGTAGGGTTTTTATCATGAATGCGTGTTGGACTTTGTTCAGTGCTTTTTCTGTATCTACTAAGATGATCATGTGATTTTTGTCCTTGGCTCTGTTAATATGGTATATTACATTTATTGATTTGCATATGTTGAATATTTCTTGCATCCCCAGTATGAATCCTACTTGGTCATGGTGTATAAACTTCTTGATGATTTGCTACATTCTGTCTGCCAGTATCTTATTGAGGATTTTTGTATCTGTGTTCATTGGGGAGATTGGCTTGTAGTTTTCTTTTTTGGTTGGGTCCTTCTCTGGTTTTGGTATCAGAGTAATTGTTGCTTCCAGTTATGATTATGGGTATATTGCTTCCATTTCAATTTCATTAACGAGTTTGAGCAGTATTGGCATTAGATCTTCTCTAACTTTCTTGTAGAATTCAGCAGTGAATCCATCAGGACCTGGGCTTTTCTTCATTGGTAAATTTTTAATACATTTTCAATTTCATTGACTGATATTGGGTTATTTAGAATTTTTATATCTCCTTGATTCAGTTTCTGCAATTCATATGTATCTAGGAATCTGTCCATTTCTTCTGTGTTTTCCATCTTAGTAGAGTACAGATTCTCAAAGTAGGTATTGATGATCTTCTGGATTTCCACAGGATCTGTTGTGATTTCACCCTTTTCATTCCTAATTGCATGAATTTGAGTCTTTTCCTTCCTGTTTTTGATAAGGTTGGTTAAGGGTGTATCAATTTTATTTAATCTTTCAAAGAATCACCACTTAAATTCATTGATTCTTTGTTTTGTTTTCTTAGTCTCCACTGCATTGATTTCTGTTCTGATCTTTATAATTTCCTCCCTCTTATGAGCTTTGGGCTTGATTTGCTCTTCTTTTTCTAGAAGCTTGAGGTTCAACATTATGTTGTTTTTCTGAGCTCATTCACTTCTCCTGATATGGATATTCAATGGTATCATTTTCCCTCATTGGACTGCTTTCACTGAGTCCCAAAAGTTCCAGTATGTTTTATAGACATTATCATTTAATAGTAGAAACTGTCTAATTTCTTCTTTAATTTCATTTGAAACCCATTGGTTGTTCAAGAGGGTGTTATTTAATTTCCATATGTTTATGAACTTCTTCTGGTTTCTTTTGCCACTGATTTCCAATTTCATTGCAACGTGGTCTGATAATATGCATGGAATAATTTCAATTCCTTTGAATTTACTTAAGCATGTACTATGAGCTAGTATGTAGTCTATTTTGTAAAACTCGTATGCAGCAGAAAAGAATGTGTATTCTGATGTTCAGTGGAATGCTCTGTAGACATCCACTAAGTCCATTTATTCAAAAGTTTAATTCGGTTCTAATATTTTATTCTTGAACTTTTGCCTAGTAGATCTATTCGTGACAGTGGGGTATTGCAATCCCCCATTACCATTGCATTAGTGCTTATTTGATTTTTCATGTCTGCTAATATTTGTTTTATGTGGTTGGGTGCACTGGTATTAGGTTCATATATATTTATGAGTGTTATCTTTTCCTCTTGGAGTGTTCCCTTTTCAAGGATGTAGTGAACTTCTTTGTTTCTCTTAATCAGTCTTAGCCAGAAGTCCACTTTGTCTGCAAATAGAATAGCTACCTCTGCTTTTTTCGAGCTTCTTGTTTAATTTATTTTTGTTTTCTATCCTTTGACTTTCAGTCTATGAATTTCTTTTTGAATTAAACATGTTTCTTGTATGCAGCATACTGTTGGATCTTGCTTCTTGATCCATTCTGTCAGTCTGTTTCTTTTGATTGGTGAATTGAGACCATTAACCTTGATGGTTATAACTGATATGTACTGACTTGTCCTTTTCATGTTATTTTCCTTTGTTGGTTCCCTTTTCCCACCTCTGTTTAATTGTTTGCCTTGCCTGGTGGATTCCTTTTGTTGACCCTCATGGAGTTGTAATCCTTGTTATCTATTTGTAGACTGTCCTTCAGAACATTTTGGAGTGGTGGTTTAGGATACATGACTTTCTTCACATGTTCTTTGTCATGGAAGTATCATATTTCGCCATTAATTTTGTAACTTTTTTTCTGGTACCAGAAATTGAACTCAGGACCTCATGCTTGCCAGTCTCCATTAATTTTGAAAGGTAGTTTTTGGAGGGTACATCAATCTGGGTTTGAAGTTGTTTTCTTTTAGGGCTTGAAATACTTCATTCCAAGTTCTCCTTGACTTGAGGGCTTGTATTCAGAAGTCTGCTATGATTAGGATGGGCTTTCTTTTATATGTGATTTGTTTCTTTTCTCTAACAGCTTTTAATATTCTATTATTGTGCTAAATTTCTAGAATCTTGAGTATTATATGCCTTGCTGTAGGTTCTTTTTGATCATGGCTAATTGGCATTCTACAAGCCTCACTTATCTGTATGTCAAATCCTTTTTCCCCACCAAGGAAGTTTTCCACCACAATATCTGTGAATAGATTATTTTCCTTATTTTTTTTGTTTTTGTTTTTTGAGACAGGGTCTTGCTCTGTAGTCCAGGCTGGCTTTAAACTCACTGTGTAGCAGCACAGGGTAGCCTCAGACTTGTGGCAATCCTCCTGCCTCAACCTCCCGAGTGCTGGGATTACAGGCATGCACCACCACCCTGGCTATGTGAACAGGTTTTTCCTTTTTGCATCATTTGTGCTGTCCTCTGCTTTTTCATTGACTCTGATCAATGTTATGTTATTCTTGTTTGTATCATCTAGCAGCTGCTGAATTGATTTCTCATGGTCGCTTGCTGTTTTTATGCAATCTTTCTTTTCCTGATCACTAACTACCATCCTGTCTTCTATTTCTGAGATTCTGTCCTCACCTTGGCTCATTCTGCTGAGTATAATTTCAATGGAATTTTTAATCTCCTGGTTATGTGTCTGAATCTGCTTCCATTTCTTTCCTATGTTGGGCATTCATGGATTCCATCATTTTCCTATGCTCCTTTATTTTATTTTATTTTTTTGTATCTGCTAGAGAGTCACTAAGCATGTTTTTCATTGTGTTCACCATCTCTGTAGTTATCTGAGAAATTATTTCTGATTTGATTTTTCTAGAGCCTCATTCATTTGCTTTGTTGTTACTACTTCAGAGAGCCCAGGTGGGTGTTTTTTGGATTGGTCCCCCTCAATATGCCCTGGGTTTGCCTTTGGTGAGCTGGACATCTGGAGTTGCATTTTGTTTAAGTATCTTCTCATTTACTGTTTTTTTGTTTGTTTGTTTGTTTTAGTTTGATTCTTGGATTGATGCTTTTAAATTTCCTATGGCAAGTGGCTTTACTGCTAGTCTTTAGAACTCTTAGGAAATGACTACTCTGATGTATCTTCCTGGTGTAGCTGGCCTGTGGGTTTTTAGTTTGTTGCAAGACTACCTCTTCAATTTATTGGGGATGAGAATTTGACGCCTACTTGGCCTAGCCTGTGATTTCTTGGCACCCAGGAAGAACAGCTGGGTAGAACAATTATGTCACTTTAGCTAAAGTGGTACATTCAGCAATAACAATAACATCAAACACAGTCTAGAAAATCACAAACTGAAGTAATTTAAGTTGCCACCTTTAACCATAGATTAGAACTAGATTTGTGGTTATATAACAAAATCTAAAATGAATCAGAAAATTGTATGCAGGAAATAAGCCCTCAATATTGAAATTTTACCCTAAAGGGAGACATTTTAAAAGGGGATGGGGGAAAATAGAGAAAGAGAAGAAAAGGAAGAGATTAGAAGCAAGACTGGAGGACAAAGTCAGATCACACAAACTTTGGGAAACTGGTGCAGAAGAGAGGAGTGAAAGAAAGAAGGAAAAAATAAAAACAAGAACAGAAGAACAACAGATCTAGAAACCATGTTCACAGTCATATAAACACAACAAACAATGAAGAAATAAAAAACATATAAGAAACAAAAGATAAGAAAATAAAGAAAAAATAAAATAAATTAAAAAATGTCCATTTTAAGGTGTGCCTGTGCTGCCACTGGTAGACAACATGGGCTGACAGAGTCAAGATCCACATTGGTCAATCCCAGGAAGCCAGCTGCAGCTGCACAGTGGGGTAGAGGATCATCTAAGCAAGCCTGCACCCCTATTTCCACTGAAGTTCAGGCTTGCCTCTGGCTCTGAGGCTGGAACCAGACCCACCCAGCCCACTGCAGGCTCCGTGTCCCCTGCAGGCTTGAAACTTGTTTGGAAGCCAGTAGGTGGAGTCAGTAGCCCCTCAGGCTCCTGTGCTCAGTTGGCTTCTGTCCAAGTTGGCTCCCAACCAATTGCCCTCTCTTACAGGATGTTCAACCAGGACAACTCACTAGCCACTGCAGTCTGTTGCATCCACCACACTGCTCCACTTACGTGCTTCTCTGTGGAGGCCTCTGGTGTTGCCAGCCTCTGGGATCACCAGCAGTCCCCATGCATCTGCAGTTTCAAGCATGGGAGGGGCAGCTCCCTTCTTCGTTTAAGTTTCTCTCTGCTCAGCCTGTGGGCTTCATTCTTGCTTTAGATCCTTCCTGGGGACCCACTTCACTCTTTTTTTCTCTTCCTCACATTGCTTTATTCCAGGGTTTGAACACCAAATCTAGGAGTGGCTCTTTATCTGCTGCTCACCACTCCATTTTCCTGGAAGTCCTGTTCAGGTCTTCTAAGATGCAACACTAGGATTATTTATGGTGGTAAACTTTTCTTAGGCTCAGATATCTGTCTTTCTCATGTGTTCCAGCTATTTGTGATAAGAGGTATATGTCAAACCAACGTTAGACCACCAGTTAGATGATCATTTAAAAAAAGAGGCTTATGTGATATTATATATGTGCCACTACACTTAAAGTTGCTCAGGCACTGAGCAGTCCAGACAATGTCACAAACTTCTTCGATGATATCCCATTAAATATTAGTAAATTAGGTGAGCACTTATTTATGTACTAGATAGAGATGATTGACTAAAAAACTACTCTATACCAAGATGTACATTTATGTGTGTTACAAAAATAATGTCATCATGATTGTCATGCTAAAATACTGTGTGTAGCTCTTGATCTCAAGTTTTTTCTGTAAACTATATAACTGTTGCTATTAACATTCTGCAGGGATACAACTACTAAAACAATCACGGTTGATAAGAAGTAACAGTCCTCTGGCTGTACTTTATATTTCAAAGTGCTTGATATCCAGATGACATTATAATAGTTGAACTCACTGCCCCTGATGTAATACTAAGTTTCTCAGGTTGCTAAGAGAAATTCAAAGTTGCTCTGCCACCTTTTATATTGGACATATTAGGACCCATTCTAATTTACTGGGACCTTTAGCCTATGGTAAACAACAGGCTGATTCATTAGTGGCTTAAATTTGGCAAATGGATGTTACTCACATCCTATTCTTTGGGTGGTTACAATATGTTCATGTCTCTCTATATATTTATTCTCACATGATTCATGCCACCTGCCAAGGGGGTGAAAAAGTGGAACACATTCAACAGCATTTTTTATCTTCCTTTACTGCTATGGGAGTCCCTTATATAATAAAAACATAATGGACCTTCATACATCAGCAAGACCTTATCTTCTTTCTTGCAACTTTGGCATTTTAAACTTTCTTTCTTTCTTTCTTCTTTCCTTCTTTCTTCTTTTTGTCTTTCTGAGACAGGGTTTCACTATGCAGTTCAGGCTGGCCTCAAACAGCAATCCTTCTGCCTCAGCCTCCCAAATGCTGGGATTACAGGCATGTGACACCATATCCAGCATTAAACATCTTACAGGCATCCCTTATCCTTAGGTCCAAGCCATAGAGGAGTGTGCACACCTTTCTTTAAAAACATAATTACAAAAACAAAAAGGAGTAGGGCTACCTCCACAGGCACAATTAGATCTTGCTACATTTACATTATATTTTTTCAACCTGCTTGTAGAAAGTAAATACACTCCATTAGAACTTTGTTGGTAAAAGGTCCAATAGATGAGCATGTCTAGGATTCAAGTCCTGTGGAAGGATGCCCAAACAGGAATGTAGGATGGCCCAGTGCAGTTAATAACATGGCAATAAGGGTATGCTTATATATTAACAGACAATAGAACACTGTGGTGTGTGCCATAGGAGAACATGTGAGCATGGAGAAAGATCTCCAAACCTGTGGTGGAATCAGCTGCCACCAGGCCCATCAGTGTGAACTTTTTTGAGGATGACCCTGGAGGAGACACCTCAGCCACTGATTACAATGCCAGTGACTAGGCTGATGACATGGAGGCAAGTGAAAAAAAAATGACACAGGAGGCCAGAAGTCTGGTAATGAGACAGGGCCTCCTGTATACCCCAGAAAATATGTTGATTGCCATGATGGCCATTTTCACCTGTACCATATATATAAGCCCAGTGTCAGAGAAAGAATATTGGGCTTATATGCCTAATCTGCCTTTATTATGAACTTTACATGGGCTGATTTTCCACCTGAGACTTGTCATGATCAATTAAATTGGGTTCCAGGACCCTTTATGGCCCCTGGATTTGTAGATTCCAATATTACTCTGAATTATACATTGCACTTTTTATACTCACCCTTATGCATTGAACATAAGTCCTCACAATCTATTGCCTGCCTGCTCACCCTCAGTTTTGGATGGCCCATTATAAAGAACAATTAATATTTTTGGAAAAGGGGTCTATTAACATCTCAGGGGAGTAGATTAACTCCTCCACACCTGATGTTCCTCCATGTGAGCAATATACACCTTGGGGAGACATATATGATTCTGCACCCCCGCACCATGGACCTCCTGCATAGGAGATAGAGGGCAAAAAATGTGCTTAAATCAATTTGAGTTTATAGATTGGGGCCCTTGTGGGAGATTAGAAGGAAGGGACAACAACCACTCAGCCTGGCATGTGGCCCATTGGGGTTATTATACCTACTATTGTGGAAGAAACACCTCTGGGGGCATATGGCCCATTGGAGTTATTATACATACTATTATGTAAGAAACACCTCTATTATGTATACTCTTGATGAGGGACAATTTGCATGACATGGGTAAGGCTTCAGCCCCCCATTGCCACAGGCCATCATTAATGGCAAACCTGGACCCCTTCAGAGGACATTTTGGAAACTGGTCCTTCCCTATTATGTTGGTGAAAAATGGAAGGGAAATTTGTACAAATTTACTGAAGATACCTCCATTATCCAAATTTGGAAAAAAAATCACATGGTTTTCCATATGTACATACAATCCTTATGTTTTATTACATGGGACTTTTGAATGGAATCTTACCTCATTTACATATAGAGAATGTACACTGAGCCATTGTGTATCAATTAACACCTTAGTAAACAGGACTTTACCAGTCTTGGGACATATGCCCAGGGTTTGGATGCACATGAATCTTATAGAACCATGGGCTGATACTCCTGCTATTTATCTATTGGAATCATTGACTGATCACTATTTGCACCAAATGAAAAGGATGTTAGGATTGATTATTACAGGAATTGTCTCTGGTATTATTAATTTCTAGTGTTGCTGTATCTTCTGTAGCTCTCGTTCATTCCATACAGACTGCTCATTTTGTAGGTAATTGGACCAGAACTGTGGACAAGGCCTGGAATATACAATATTCTATTGATGCAAAATTACAGTCACAAATCAGCATTTCAGAGAGCACTTTTATGTGGATGGGAGATCAAATAGAAAGTCTGCAGTTACATCAGGGTCTCTGGTGTCATTTTAATATTACTTGGTATTGTATAACTCCTCTTATGTATAACCAATCTACCCATCATTGGGAACGTATAAAGAAGCACATATAGTGCTGCATATAGTAATAAAAGTATTATCTATTTGGAGGTATTATCTAGGTCTTAGCAGACTCAAAATTTTGATAAACGAACTCAAGGTTGGGATAAATTTGTTGATACTCTTGATCAGCTTAATCCATCAAACCATGTTAAAACCCATTTTGGATTTTATATTGGCTTGATTATACTAATGTGTTTCTGTCTCATATTTTTACTTATAGTCTGCCTCAGGGGAAAACAAACCAGAAAATGCTTAGATGCTATTCAACCTCAAGTGACATTGTTTACACTATTGCAATTACAAAAACAAAAAGGGGTAACTGTTGGGGACCAGGTTATGTGACAGATTATGGGGGCCCTATAGGGGGTCTGATGGTATGACTTAAGCCCCCCTGCAGCCCCAAGGTTGGTGTGACCTTGCCTCAGGAACAGGGAGGTATACCAGAGGACACGTGCCCCTTGGCTATGAGCAGAATGCTGATAACCCAGCATTCCTGAAGCAAGATAGCATCTGCTGAGGGCAGTTGTCAAAATACAGGCATCTGGGTATAGAGAAAATATGGCTCCTCATTAACTTATTTCTTATCTACCCATTCTCTATAGTTGCTGTTCTATGAAACATGTGTTACCCCTCCCCTCTGCTTCTTGCTTGGTAATAAAAGTGGGTCAGCCAAGAGATTGGTGTGCTTGCCCACTAGAAACAAGTTTTTCTCCATCCCCCTTGTACCTTAAGTTTTGTCTTTTGTCTTTCTTTATTCCATGCTCTTCCCCCTCAGGTATCTGGGGGTCTGATCAGCCCCTGGCACAAATGAAAAAGAATGAATACAGCTGGCATATCGACTAGACAAGAAATCTGCAAAGAAATATTAAAGTTGAACCAAACCTTCAAACAAATGTACTAATAGATATCTACAGTGTGTTTCCTCCAAAAAAAAGAACACACATTGCTTCCAGGAGCACATGAGATTTTCTCCAAAATAGATCACATACCAATCTATAAAGCATGCTTAAGTAAATGCAAAAGAATCATAATCATCCATTGCTTATTATCAGATCACAATGGAATGAAAGTAGAAATCAATGGCAAAAGGTAAAACAGAAACTATGCAAACACATGGAAATTAATACCCTCCTGAATAATCAATTCATCATAGTGGCAATTAAAGAAGAAATTTGACAGTTTCTACAATGAAGTGATAATGCCAGTATTAACAAACTAGAACCTATGGGACACAATTAAAACAGTCCAAGAACAGAAGTTTATAGTGGAAATTGCCACATCAGGAAAACAAACCAAACTCAGATAAATAACCTAAGGAGGCACCTCAAGGTCCTAGATAAACAAGAACAATCCAAACAAAAAATCTAGTATGAAAAGGAAATTTCAAAAATCATCACTGAAATTAATAAATTTGAGATAAAAATACAAAGAATCAATGAATTGAGTAGTAAGGTTTCTGAAAGAATAAACAAAGTATTGAGATACTTAGAAAATCTTACCAAAATATGGAAAAGAAAGACCCAAATCCATGCAAGTGAAAATGAAAAGAGTGAAGTCATAATGGATTCTCCTGAAAAGTAGAGGTCATTGGTAATAGTGAAAATGTACTTTATTGAAATGTAAAAATTTAAAATGAATTAATTTCTACATATATAATATATATATTACCATAGCTAAACTAAGATAAAAATCCTGAATAATCTAATATCAGTTAATGAAATTTAAGAAGTACTAAAAAACTACTAACTAAGAAAAGCCAAGGTCCTGACAAATTCACAGCCAAATTATCCAAGAATTTTAGAAAAGATAAAACAGCAGTGTTCCTTAAACTCTTTAATAAAATCAAAGGGAAACAGTACTCCCAAAGTCATTACTGAAATGAAGCATTATCCTGATTCCAAAATCAGAAAAGTACCCAACCAAAAAAGAGAACTACAGACCAATCTCCTTAATGAACATAGACTCAAAAATCCTCAGTAAGATACTGGCAAACAGAATGCAGCAAATCATCAGAAAGTTCACATAACATAACCATGCAGAATTCATTCCAGGGATGCAGGGATGGTTCAACATATCCAAATCAATAAATATAATACAACACATAAACAGAAGCAAGGTCAAATGTTACATGATCATCTCAATAGACACAGAAAAGCATTTGAACAAATCCAAAATGCATTCATGGTAACAAACTTGAAGAAAATAGGAATAGAAAGTCTTTATCTCAGTTTGATAAAAATCATTTAAGAAAAACAAATGGCCACCATTATAACTAAATGGAGACAAGCTGGAAGATTTTCCTATAAAATCATGAACAAGACAAGGGGGACTGCTATCACCACTTCTGTTCAATATATTCTCAAAGTATTAGCCAGAGCAATTAGACAAGAGAACGCACTAAAAGGAATATGGATAGGAAAAAAATAAGTTGTATCATCATTACTTGCAGATGACCTGAGTCTCTACATAGATGATCCCAGAAACTCCACCAAAAGACTACAAATTCTGTAGCATAACAGGATGCAAAATCAACACTCAAAAAACAATAGTGTTCCTGTACATCAATAACAAACTCACTGCAAGAGAAACTAGGGAAATATTACCATTCACAATGATGTCAAGAAAATGAAATACTAAGAAAATAACCAAACTAAGGGAGTGAAAGACATTTACTATGAAAACTGTAGTACTCTGAAAAAGGAGATTAAAATTATCAGAAAATGGAAAGATATCCCCTGTTCCTGGATAAGGAGAATAAATATCATCAATATAGACATACTTCCAAAACTGTTTTACAGTTTTAATTCAATCCCAATTCCAATACCAAAAGTATTCCTCATACAAGTAGGAAAAGCAATCCTAAAATTCATATCAAACCAAAAGCCACCAAACTGAAATTTCTGAAAGGATAGTAGCAGGAGTAACAAAACAGATGAATCTCTCTCTTGACAAAACCAAAGCAGAAATAATTACACAGATAATTAAGGAGATGTTGATCATAATGAAGGAAATGGTTAGTGAAACTAGAGTATTTTAGAGAGGGGTCAACTGAACCTTGGAATCAGAGCAGCCATGGGCTGTATTCATCCCAGGGCTTTCAGTGTTAAACTCCCACAGTGACTGGGTGGTGGACATGCAGGGGAGATGACAATGGTCAGGGAGCCTTGGTCAGGCTTGCAAGAGATGCCCAGAACATTATAAGATAAATGACTCAGTCCCCACCCCCATGACCACAGGTGGGGTTCAGCCTGAATTTCTGTGGATTTGAAAGTCTGAAACTGGCACACCACCCTCATCATCATGGATCTGGGATCTGATTGTCTGCCTTGTCTACCAGTGAGAGCAGAGTCATGCCTTGGACAATGACACAAAAATGTACATCTCAGAAGATAACCACAGGCTTGAAATCACACAGAAATTTCTGTTTTACTTTGCTAATTGTCTTTTTAAAAATTTTGTTCATCTTTTGATGATTTCTTGTTTTTGTGAGTCTTAACATTGTTTTTAGTTTTTTTTGGTTTGTTTCATTCTTGTATTTGTTGTCTCATTCTTTCCTTCCCTCTTGTCTTCTTTAATAGCTCCTGAGGCTTGGGTAATCTTCTGTCCTTCAGCTTTGCTTCCAACCTCTTTTTCTTCTTTCATTTCTATATCTTTTCTTCTTCTCCTTTTACATTTTCTCCACTTAGGGTAAAATTACTTTATTGAGTGGATATTTACTGTATATAATTTTCTGAATTGTTTTGGATTTTGTTATATAACTATAATTCTTGGACCTAGGGTTAAAGGTTGCAAATTATTAGTCATTGTAGTTTTTCATTTTCCAATCTGTATTGATGCTATTATTATTGTTTGCACTACTTTAGCCAAGATGACATCATTGTTGTGATAAATTGATATTCCTTGTATGCCAATACCTAGATTGTCTGGGGGTCATAAGCAATTCTGCATCTCAGTACCAAACAACTGGGTGGTCAAACAGACAGCAACATTTCATCCCAATAAATTGAAAAGGCAGGATCCTGGGACAGACTCAAAAACCAAAAGCCAACTATGCCTCGAAGATATTTCTGAAAAGTAGTCTTTTCCTTAAGAGTTCTTGATACAAGTAATAAAGCTACATACCACAAGCAATTAAAAACCTTAATGCAGAAAACAAATAAACTATGAAATAGAAAATGAGAAAACATGGAAGCAAGATGCAACTCAACACCCTCAACTCACTAAAGGCAAATCCAGGGAGCACTGAGGTGGAAAAAAGCAAAAGCCACCTAACTGAAATTTCTGAAAAGGTAGTAGCAGGAATAACAAAACAGATGAATAATCTCTCTTGACAAAACCAAAACAGAAATAATTACACAGGGCCTGGGGCTGTAGCTCAGATGCACAACACCTGCCTGGCAAGTGCAAGAGCCTGGGTTCATTTCCTGGTACAAAAAAAGAGAAATATTTACACAGATAATTAAGGAGATATTGACCATAATGAAGGAAATATTGAAATTAGAGTAGATACAGATAAAGAAAATTAGAGGAGCTTAGCAAAGACAAGGAAAACAAAAACACTCAACATAGGAAACAGCTGGATATCGTAAAACAGATTCAAACAGATATCCAAGATATTAAAAATTCTATTGAAAGTATATGTAGCACAATCTCCAATGTGAAAATAGAATATCAGATCTAGAAGGAAGGGTCGTGGTTGGCAATCATCAAATAAAAAACTTCATAAAGTAGTGAGGGACCATGAAAAATCAATCCAATGGCTGCTAGACAATGCAAAGAAAAATAATATGCAATTAACTGGAATCAATAAAAAATCAGGAGATTGCATAAAGGACATAAATATCCTTTATGCATGTGCATGGTGGTGCATGCCTGTAATCCCAGCACTCAAGAGGAGGAGGCAGTGGGATCACTGTGAGTTCAAGGCTAGCCTGTGCTACATAAGTGAGTTCAAGGTCACTGTGGAGGACATAGTGAGACACTGCCTCAAAAAAAATTAAAAAAAGAAAGAAAAGAAAAGAAAAACAATCTTGTTCACAGAAATAATATCAGAAAAACTTTCCAAACATGGAAAAAGATTTTGACATATGGATCACTGAGGCATATAGATCCCCAAATAGCCATAATCAGAAAAACAAAATACAGCATGGCATATAATAGTCAAGATTCCAGAAATTGAACACAACATCAGACTACTAAAAGCTTTTAGAGAAGGAAACAACTCACCTATAAAGGAAAACCAATCAGAATCACAGAAGAATTCTTAACACAAATCATTAAGTCAAGGAGAGCATGGAGTGAAGTATTTCAAAGTCTAAAAGAAAACAACCCCCAACCCAGATTGATGTGCCCTACAAAGTTATCTTTCAAAATATTGAGAAATAAGATACTTCCATGATAAAGAACACTTGAAGAAGTTCATTACCACCAAACCAACACTCCAAAAAAATTCTGAAGGATATACTAGAAAAAGAAAACAACCCCAAGATTCCCAATAAAATGAGTCTACTGGCAAAGCAAGCTACTAAATAGAAGGTAAAGAAGCAACAGGAAAATAATGCAATGACAAAGATAAGTCAGTACCTATCAGTAACAACCATGAATGTGAATGGTCTCAATTCACCAATGAAAAGAAACAGATTGGCAGAATGGATCAAAAAACAAGATCCAACAATATGTTGCATATATGAAACATATTTAACTCAAAAAGAAATTCATAGACTGAAAGTCAAAGGTTGGAATTCAATACTTCATGCAACAGGAAACCAGAAAAAAAGCAGGGATAGTTATTCTATTTTCAGACAAAGTGAATTTCAAGTGAAAACTGATCAGAAGAGACAAAGAATGTCACTACATACTTGCTAAGGGAACAATCCAAGAGGAAAGATAACAATCATAATATATATGCATCAATTACCAGCACACTCAACTATATAAAGCAAACACTAATGGACATGAAAAATAAGATAAGCACTAATACAATTGTAGTGGGGGAACTCAATACCTCACCGTCACAAATAGACAAATCAACTAGACAAAAAAATCAACAAAGAAATATAAGAGTGGAACCAAACCTTTGAACAATTGGACTTAGTATATAGCTACAGAGTGCTCCAACCAACAACAGAATACATATCCTTCTTAGCAGCACATGGGACTTTCTCCAAAATAGATCACAAAGTACCTTGTAAAACATCCTTAAATAATGCAAAGGAATTGAAACTATCCTGTGCATATAATCAATGGGAAAATAAACACAAAACTGCATAAACATATGGAAATTAAATAACACCCTCCTGAAAAACCAATAGGTCACAGAGGAAATTAAAGAAGAAATTAGACAGTTTCTACAATTAAAAGATAATGCCAACATTATGTAGTGGAACTTATGAGATACAATGAAAGCAGTCCTATAAGGGATATATTCCCACATGAGAAAAATAGTGAGCTCAAATAAATAAGCTACTATTGAACTTCAAGATTCTAGTAAAAGAGCAAATTAAACACAAAACTTGTATGAAGAAAGAAATTATGAAAATCAGAGCAGAAATTAAAGAAATTGAGACTAAGAAAACAGTAAAAAAATTAATAAATTGATGATTTGGTTTTTAAAAGATTAAATAAAACAGACAAATCCTTAGCCAACTTCATCAATAAGAGAAAAGAAAAAAATCCAGATGATTAAAAACAAAAGGGGGAAATTACACTGTATTGTGCATAAACTCAGAAGAATATCAGTTTGTATTTTGAGAACCTGTACTCTAATGATGATAACAAATCCAAGAAAGTAAGAAAAATTTTGAAATCACACTGGGTCATGCATAAATTCAGAAGAACATCAGTTCGTACTTTGAGAACCTGTAATCTAATAAGATGGAAAACACAGAAGAAATGGACAGTTTCCTAGATACATATGAATTACCAAAAATGAATCAAGAAGATTTAAAAATTCTAAATCCAATATCAGTCAATGAAATTGAAGTAGTAATAAAAAATACTAATAAAAAAGATTAGGTCCTGGCAGATTTACTTCTGAATTCTACAGGAACTTTAATGAATATCTCATACTATTATTCCTCAAACTGTTCAATGAAATTGTAAGGAAAGAAATATTCCCAAAGTCATTCCTGGAAGCAAGCATTACTCTGATACCAAAATCAGAGAAGGATCCAATAAAAAAAGACAACTAAAGGCTAATCTCTTTAATGAACATAGATGCAAAAGTCCTCAATTTGGCAGATAGAATGCAGCAAATCATTACAAAGATTATACACCATGACTGAGTAGGAATCATAATAGAGATGTAGGGATGGTCCAACATATACAAATCAATAATTAATACATCACACTAACAAAACCAAGGACAAGAACCACATGATCAATAACCATGAATGGGTGTTGGAAATCATCAAATGCCAACACCCATTAATGATAGAAAACCCTACAGAATATTTCAATAGAAAGTCTGTATCTTAATCCAATAAAATTCATCTATGACAAACCAACAGCTAACATCATACTAAATGGTCAAAAACTGAAAGCTTTCACTCTAAAACCAGGAACAAGACAAGCATGTCCACTATCACTACTCTTATTAACTATAGTTATGGAAACAGCCAGAGCAATTAGACAAGAAAAAGAAATGAAAGAAATATGAATAAGAAAGGCAGACATTAAATTATCATCCTTTGCAGATGACATGATTCTCTGCATAGAAGACCCCCAAAACTCCACCGAAAGACTCCTACATTGAAAACCCACAGAATGGGGAAAAATTTACCAGCTACTTCTCAGGCAAAGGACTAACACCTAGAATATATAAAGATCTTTAAATAATTAGACCCCCCCAAATATAAAGACTCAATCCAAAAATGAACATCTGAAATGAAGAGACACTTCTCAGATAAAGATGTACAAACAGCAAATAAATATGTGAAAAAATGTTCAACATCACTGGTCATTCAAGAAATGCAAATTAAAACAACACAGAGATTCTATCTCACTTCAGAAAGAATGACTATCATCAAGAAATTAACCAATAACAAATGATGGGAAGGTTGTATGGAAAAAAGATCCCTTCTCCACTGTGGGTGGGAGTGTAAATTGGTAAAACCACTATGGAAATCAGTATGGAGATTCCTTGAGAAACTAAAACTACAGTCTCCGTTTGACCAAGCTGTGCCCGTTCTAGGTATATTCCTGAAAGTGTTAAAAGCATCATACCACAGTGATATATACATAACCATGTTTATATCAGCATAATTTATAATAGCCAAATCTCAGAAATAACCCATATGCCAATCAACAGATAAATGGAGAAAGAAAATGTGGTATTTATATAAATGGAATAGTATTCTGCCATGAAGAAAAATAAACTTGAGTCATTTTTAGGTAAATGGATGTATCTTAAGACCATAATGTTAAGTGAAATAATTCAGACACACAAGTTTAAGTATCGCATTGTTTTATTTGTGTGAAAAATCTGAAGGATAAGTAAGGATCTAGATGGAAGGTAGCTGTCAGGAAGTAAGAAGAACATGTTTAAATGGGAAGGGAACAAGGAAGGGGAGAGGGAGAAGGGAAGGAAGGGAGAAATGATTTAAAAAGTGATTGAAAGAGAAAAATGGAAACAAAGCTTTTGTAAATGTGGAGGGGGGAAAAGGGATGACTAGAGGGAGGTAAACGGAGAAAAAGAACAATTAAATCTATGTTCAGGTACAAATTCCCTATGATGTATGTGATCATTATGTATGGCAAATGTATACTAATAAAAATTTAAAATAAAACCTTGAAGTCACATGATTCGATAACATTTGATAATATATATAAGGGGCCAAGAAAATAAATAAATAAATAAATATATATCTTTTGTGGGTACTGGGGGTCAAACTCAGGACCTCACACTTGCCAGGCAGACGCTTATGCCGCTGAGCTATCTCATTGGCCCGAAAATAAATATTATATTAATATAAAAAAATTCTGAAAAGTGGAAGTGAGGTGTAGTGCAGAAAGCAGAGATTTGTTAAGAGTGTGTATACATAGCAAATTGGACCCCCAAATTCTCCCGCTACCTTGCAAATTAAATAACTATTACCCAATTCCATAAAATTCCTAAGGTTAATTCTAGGCAGTAATTCAAGCTGAGAGGCTTTAGACATGCAGATATCAAGCATGGAGGTTGGAGTGAAACACAATGCTGTAAACAAAGTAATAAAATCGAAGTTGGCATCTCGAACAGTAGAAACATAGACCACTTCCACTGGCTTTCTTTCAGGGTGCTCCAGTCTGGTTTAAATCCCTCAGGTAGAAGTCTAAAAGATTTTTATATAGTGTGATTAAAGATCTCAGAGAAAAGACTTCTAGATACAAAGATTTGGATATTCTTTTGGTGCAAAAGCTATCTTTCCAACATAGCAGGCTTCAGGAAAACCCAATAGTTGACACATCCCTGTCAGTCACATATAATTTTCACTCAACTTTTCAGTTCATTTTCCTACAACAATGACATGTTAAGGTTCTTCTGAAATGAGAGACAGACTAACACAGAAAATAAATGAACCCAAAGGAAACAGAGTGTTCAGGGAGCAGAGGAGAATAAAACATCCAAAACTTTAATATTTTCATACAGATAAGAATAAACATTGAGCCTATGAAACTAGATCCAGATATATTTTGCAAACAATTAATGAAAGAGCTACAGGAGACTCAAAGCAGAATTAGCAAAATAAAACCTTCAATACAAGGAAATATTTCAGAAAGTAGAACAAAAGTAGTAAATGGAAAATAGTAAAAAAATGTAAGAAAGTAAGAGGGTCTAATTGGCAGGTTCATCAATTTACTAATAAACTTCTAAGAAAAAAAATGCAGAGAAATGGAGGAAAGGAAACAAAACAAAATGCAGAAAATTGTTATATAACTGGAGAACACTGGTCTTCAGATTGGCAGACCAAGATCCAACAGCAAGTAGTGTTAAAACACTTAAATCAAGTTATACTGTGATGATATTTTTAAACAATAGGGTTAAAGATAAGATGGCAAGGGCTTTGGGTCATGAGCAAAATGTCATAAATTAAGATGCTATCCAATTCTTCAAAGCAACACTGGAAGCAAAAGATGATTCAGCAATATTTTCATAATCTAAAGAAAACATAAATTCCAACTGAGAATTCAAAATATCAATAAAGTGAGAGTGTAGTAAAACATATTTGGACTCAAGTAAGGGCTCAAAAAATTCATGCCCTGCTGCTCTATGTTAAAATAAAGTCACAGGGCTGGAGGTGTACCTCAGTGGTACAGGACTTGCCTAGCAAATATGAGTCTCTGGGTTCAGTCTCCAGGACAATAAATAAATAAATAAATTTTTTAAAATAAGTGAACATTCAGAAAAGAGTCACAAACTTAGTTACTTACAAAAACACAAATTTGGCCTGGCAGACAGAACCTGCCCCAGACCAACTCCTTGCCTTCTAATTTCATGTCCAGCACACAGCCACCAGCCAAGTCCAAGCCTACTCAGTGTGTTGTTTCCTCTCAGCATGGGGCATCAGAAACACCTACCAGCCAAACCACCTGATTAGAGATAAGGCCAATGCCCTAGGACAGAAAATAAGCCACCAGGGATTCAGTCATCCTGGGAGAAATAAAGGACATGGGCAGCAGCACTAGTCCCAAGAAAACCCCATAGTTATTGTAAACTACAAAAACACTATGGTGTTTTACTCCAAAAGTGGCTCTTTTGTGGTAGTGTAGAATTGGAGAAGATAACCAGAGCAGTGCCCACCATATTGCCAGGGTGTTAAATCAGGCACCATTTTGGGAAGAGTTTAGTTATTTAAGACTGAATCACACAACTCAACTTCAGGATTTCCATTGTTACCCTCCCATAGTGACTGGGTGAGACACAGCCACAGGAGAGACAGAGAAGGTGGGAACTAGAAATAAATCCCCCAATAAATTTAAACTCAGGCCAGAAAGGAAATGGTGCCTGGCTTCTGTTGTGAGAAACCAGGCTTTGGTGAGTGTGGCTTTCAGAGGCAGCTGTATCTGGAAGTGTTGGCATCAAGCAGTCCAGCAGTCTGCTTGAATCCCTGATGCACTGACTACATCCAGGAGAGACCAGGGCCTATTAGCTCCCCCTACCTAGCAAGTAAGCAAGGACACACCTCAGCTTGGATGGTTGCCATAGTCTGAAGTGCATAAACTGAGGGGCCTCTGGAGCAGGGAAGTCACCTCACTAACCCATGAGACTTAGGTGGAGAAAATCATGATTACTGGATTCCAAGACTACAGATCCTAGAAAGAAACTACTCATTCAAAAAGACAGAAATTTATTTTGACACAAGTTGCTCTTTTTCCATCATTGGTTATCTGGGGTTTGGATATTTTTCTTCTTCTTTTTAATTCTTTTCTCCCCTGAAATTATTTTTTTTCCTTAGTTTTCTGTTTTTCCTATATTTTGTTTTTTTTTATTTTCTTGTTTGTCTTTTTCTGTTACTTTCATCTAAAACTATTAGTTTATTTTTAGTCCTCAATACAGTCCTTTATGTCACTGTTCTCCCCTCCTCATCTTCCATTGATTTTTTTCAAATTCTACTTTT
The DNA here is from genome assembly GCA_028451465.1 of Erethizon dorsatum. Lineage (NCBI taxonomy): Eukaryota > Metazoa > Chordata > Mammalia > Rodentia > Erethizontidae > Erethizon > Erethizon dorsatum. The sequence continues at coordinate 46,409,383 of CM051842.1, forward strand.
TTCACTCTCTCATTCTCCACCCCCTTTCTCCTTACTAGTATATCCATTAAGCTTTAGGAATACTTAATTGGTTAACACTATGGTATTACTGTTAAACACTGTTCTGTCATGAGTGAAGATATATTGCAGTTTCACTTACTAGACATTTACTGTATGCTAATGTTTGGTTTGTCTTAGTGTTTACACAATGATTCTAGATTTATTTCCTGTAGTAAAGAATTGTACAAAACTGGTTATTAGGGGATGTCAATTTCCAGTTTGTCTTTGATGTTATTACAGTTTCTGATTTTATTTCTATTTCCAAGATGGCATACTTGTTGCTATTAATTGATTTTCACCATATGCCAATATCTGGATAGCCTTTGTGTCATTAACAATACAGTGGTCCATTCTCAAAGGACCAAATATACTGCAGCCTCCCCTTCCAAATAAATGGAGACGATTGGATCTTGGGACAAAGTCAAAGGCTTATAATTAGCCATACCCATGGAGTATAATTGAAAAGCAGAAATCAAAGAGGTCTCTATACTACTAACAAAGTCTTCCAATATTAGTCAACTCACAAACCTCAGCACACACACAAAAAGAAAAAAAAAAAGAAACATGAAAAGACAAGACAAGAAAAAGTCTTCAAAACTCCCCAATCCCATAAGCAGACCCATGGGGCATTGAGGGGGAGGAAATCAAAACTCCCACAGCTGAATTATTCAAAATTATAACAGAAAAAGAAAAAAGATCAATAAGATGCTCAGCAAGTTATATCAAAGAAGATATAACCAAGAAGAAAATGCAAATAATAAATTGATCAGAGATTTTACAGAAGACACTAAGAAAAAGCAAAGGGAGCTAAACCAAATGACACAAAAACATGAATGACCAGTTTAGCAAAGAATTTGATTTTATGTAAAGGTATTGAACAGAAATGCAGGAGGTTAAAAGTTCTATTGAAAGTATGGACAACAGAGAGGACCTCAAGATGGCGGATGAGTAAGAAGCAGGCAGCGAAACTCTCTCTAAAAGTTACCATTGGAACACGGGAATATAGCAACCCGGAAAGCGCAGGAGGGGGGGAGATGCCTCCCCGAAACCCAGAGAAGTTCTGAAGCGCAATCTGGGACCCCCGGCACCAGTGACAGGTGACTTCCAACAAAGAAGAAGGAAAGAAGGAGCAGACCGCACACGCGCACCTTCCACTATAACGGGAGTTGCAGCGCCACGGAAGCTCAATTCTACGGACACACGGTGGCAGCTGGTGCCCAGGGAGCCCCCACGGAGGATCCTGAGACAGCGGCGGGGCAGGGGAGTGGCGGAGAACGGCGCTGACCAGCGGTGAGTGTCTCTCAGCCACAGCTGCCCCGCGCCAGAGAGCGACCGGCCGGGTGCCATTGTGGGGGGTGTGGCGAAACTCAGCGGCTCGAAAACTGCTCTGGGAACTTGTGCTCCGGACAGGGCAGCACGGGGCCTCTCAGGCCCATGAAAGTGTGCTGAGGTCAGCAGGCGAACGAGACTGGACTCTCAGCCACACCTGTCCCGCGCCAGAGAGCGACTGGCCCGGCGCCATTGTGGGGGGCGTGGCAAAAAACCAGAGCGGCGGGAACCAGTGCAGGGAACCCGCGCTCCGGACAGCGCGCTGAGCCTCTCAGGCCCAGGGATCGTGAAAGGGCGCTGAGAGCGGAGGCGAGCTAGACTGGTCTCTGCCTGAAAGTACGTGCATCTGCTCACCGCCCGCCAGAGGGCGCTCCTGGCTTACTGGAATGGACCTGCACAGAACAGGACTCTGTCACCACAGGGTAACTGCCTACAGCAGAGTCAACACCTGGAACTGATTCTTTTTATTTTTTTATTTTTATTTTTTATTATTTTTTTTTTCTCACTGATTTGTTTTTTGTTCTGGCGAAGGGTTTTTTTTTTCTTTTTGTTTTGTTTGTTTTGTTTTTTGGTGGGGTTATATTTTTGATCTGTCTGTTTTATTGTTTTTATCTTCGTTTTTGTTTCTGTATGTGTATTTGCTCTTTCCTTCATTATTCTCTCTGGTTTTTTATATGAGTGTAAATAGCGCCTCTAACTTCTTTGTGATTGTGGTTGTGATCTGTTCTTCCTTTTATCCCTTCCTTCTCTTTCTACCACCTGTCCTCTGCACTAGTGTCCCAATTTTAGTGGGATCCCTCTTGGTCCTCTAACCTTACATCTAATTCCTTCCTCTTCTCCCAATACTCTATTTCCTCCTTAACTCATTTTAAATTTAAACTCCTGAGGGAAAAATTGCCATACACAGGACTTGTATACTGCATATAATTTTTCTGGTGTGTTTTAGATTTTGTTATATAACCGCAACTCTATACAGCTAAAAGTGGTAAATAACTGGTTAGCTCAGTCTGTCATTTTCTAGGCTGTGTTTGATGCTTTAGTTAACATTATAGCCAAATGTGAAATAATTGTTCTAAACATCTTTCCTTCCTGATATTTCATGATTGAGATTGACTAAGGGACACAGAAAATACAGTGGCACAGTACTAAAGAATCAAGGACTGGGCCAAACAGGTAGCAACTTCGCATACCCAACGAATTGAAGAGGTAGGATCTGGCAGAAAGCTCAAAACCTAAAAGCAAGCTCCACTTGGAAGATACTGCAGAGAAGTAGTCATCTTCTAAAGATCTTAAACACTAGCAATAAAGTAACCTACTATAGGTAATTTGCAAACATCACCCCAGGAATTAAAGAAAGAAAAAATGAGACGACACTTAAACAAGATGCAACCCCACACATCCAATTCACCAAAGGCAAACCTAGGGAGCAACGAGGTGGGACAATCCGAAAGCCACCCACCTGGCCTATCTGAAGTGGTAACAACAAAGCAACTGAATGAGGTTCTGGAAAAAATTAAAACAGAAATAATCTCACAGATAACTGCAGAGATAATGTCTACAATGAAGACCATGCTTAAGGACACTATAGTTGATACAGACAAAAAAATAGATGAACTTAAGAAAACTATAGAAACCATGAATGCTCAGCATAGGAAAGAAATGGAATCCATAAGGCAGATTCAAGCAGATACCCAAGAGATAAAAAATTCCATTGAAAGTATTTGTAGCAGAATAAGCCAATGCGAGGACAGGATCTCAGATATAGAAGACAGGCTTGCAATTAGTGATCATGAAATGGAAAAATTCTTAAAAATAGCAAGGGACCATGAAAAATCAATTCAGCAGCTGCTAGATGACTCAAAGATAAACAACTTAAGAATAATTGGAATAAATGAAAAAGCAGGAGATAGCATCAACGACATTAAAACCTTGTTCAAAGACATAATCAGGGAGAACTTTCCTGGAAGAGAAAAGGAATTTGACACCCCTATAAGTGAAGCTTTTAGAACACCAACTAGACATGATCAAAAAAAAACTTCAGCCAGACATATTATAGTCAAGATCCCAGTAATTCAACAGAAGGGCAGAATCTTAAAAGCTGTTAGGGAGAAGAGACAAATCACCTATGAAGGAAAACCCATCAGAATCACAGCTGACTTTTCAGCACAAACCCTCAATTCAAGAAGAGCTTGGAATGATGTATTGCAAGCTCTAAAGGAAAATAATTTTCAGCCCAGATTGATGTACCCTGCAAAACTATCTTTCAAAATTGATGGAGAAATAAAATACTTTCATGACAAAGAACATCTGAGAAAATTTATGACCACCAAACCAGCACTCCAAAACGTTCTGAAGGACATTCTAGAAAGAGATAGGAACCCCAACAGAAGGAATCCACCAGGCAGGGCAAATAATTAAATAGCCGGAAAGCGGAAAAACAAAGAGTGGGAACCAACAACAGGAAAATATCATGACAAGTCAATACATATCAGTTTTAACCATCAATGTTAACGGTCTCAATTCACCAATCAAAAGGCACAGACTGGCGAAATGGATCAAGAAGCAAGATCCAACAATATGCTGTATACAAGAAACACATTTAATTCAGAAAGAAATTCATAGACTGAAAGTCAAAGGATGGAAAACAATACTCCATGCCACAGGAACCCAGAAAAAAGCAGGGGTAGCTATTCTTTTTGCAGACAAAGTGAACTTCAAGCCAAGAAGGATTCAGAGAGATAAAGACGGTCATTACATCCTTGTAAAGGGAACAATCCAAGAGGAAGAGATAACGATCATAAATATATATGCGTCAAATACCAATGCACCCAGCTATATAAAACAAGTACTAAAGGACATGAAAAATCAAATAAGCACTAATACAATTATATTGGGAGATCTCAATACTCCACTGTCACAAAAAGATAGATCAACTGGACAGAAAATCAATAATGAAATAGTAGAACTGAACCAAACTTTTGAACAAATGGACTTAGTAGATGTCTACAGAGTGTTCCATCCCACAACATCAGAATACACATTTTTCTCAGCTGCACATGGGACGTTCTCCAAAATAGACCACATACTAGCTCATAAAACCTGCTTAAGTAAATGCAAAGGAATTGAAATTATCCCATGCATATTATCAGACCATAGTGCAATGAAATTGGAAATCAATGGCAAAAGATCCCACAAAAACTCCCTAAACACATGGAAATTAAACAGCATCCTCCTGAACAACCAATGGGTCACAGATGAAATTAAAGAAGAAATTAGTCACTTTCTACAACTGAATGATAATGACAGTACAACATACCGGAACTTATGGGATACAATGAAAGCAGTCCTAAGAGGGAAATTTATAGCATTAAATACTTATATCAGGAAAATAGAGCAAGCGCAAATAAACAACTTAAGGGTGAACCTCGAGCTTCTAGAAAAAGAAGAGCAGGTTAAGCCAAAAGCCCGTACAAGGGAGGAAATTATAAAGATCAGAGCAGAAATTAACGTATTGGAGAATAAAAAAACAATACAAAGAATCAATGAAGCAAAAAGTTGGTTCTTTGAAAGAATAAATAAGATTGACAAACCCTTATCCAACCTTATTAAAAAAAGAAAAGAAAAGACTCAAATCCATGCAATTGAAAATGAAAAGGGTGATATCACGACGGACCCTGCAGAACTCCAGAAGATCATCTATACCTATTTTGAAAATTTATATTCTACTAAGATGGAAAATGCAGAAGAAATGGACAGATTCCTAGATTCGTATGAATTACCAAAGCTAAATCAAGAAGATTTAAAAATCCTAAATAAACCAATATCAACCAATGAAATTGAAGATGTAATTAAAAACCTCCCAACAAAGAAAAGTCCAGGCCCTGATGGATTCACTGCCGAATTCTACAAGAAATTTAGAGAAGACCTAACACCCCTACTTCTCAAACTTTTCAATGAAATTGAAAGGGAAGCAATACTCCCAAATTCATTCCTGGAAGCAAGCATTACCCTGATACCAAAACCAGAGAAGGACCCAACTAAGAAAGAGAACTACAGGCCAATCTCCCTAATGAACATAGATGCAAAAATCCTTCATAAGATACTGGCAAACAGAATCCAACAAATCATCAAGAAGATTATACACCATGACCAAGTTGGATTCATCCCAGGGATGCAGGGATGGTTCAACATACGTAAATCAATAAATGTAATACACCATATTAACAGAACCAAGGACAAAAATCACATGATCATCTCAATAGATGCAGAAAAAGCTTTTGACAAAGTCCAGCACCTTTTCATGATAAAAACCCTACAGAAAATTGGAATAGAGGGTCTTTATCTCAATCTGGTAAAAGCTATCTATGACAAACCAACAGCCAATATTATACTAAATGGCCAAAAACTGAAAGCCTTCCCTCTAAAATCAGGAACAAGACAAGGATGTCCACTGTCCCCACTCTTATTCAACATAGTTCTGGAAACTTTAGCCAGAGTGATTAGACAAGAGAAAGAAATAAAAGGAATAATGATTGGAAAGGAAGAAGTTAAATTATCATTATTTGCAGATGACATGATACTCTACACAGAAGATCCCCAAAACTCCACTAAAAAACTGCTAGATTTAATAAGCAAATTCAGTAGTGTAGCTGGATACAAAGTCAATACTCAAAAGTCAATAGCCTTCCTGTACACAAATAACAAACTTACTGAAAGAGAAATTAGGGAAACAATACCTTTCACAATAACATCCAAAAAAATGAAATACCTAGGAATCAACCTCACGAAGGATGTAAAAGACCTCTATACTGAAAACTACAGTACTATGAAAAAGGAGATTGAAGAGGATATCAGAAAATGGAAAGATATCCCTTGCTCCTGGATAGGAAGAACTAATATAGTGAAAATGGCCATACTTCCAAAATTGTTATACAGATTTAATGCAATTCCAATCAAAATTCCAACAGCATATCTCACAGAATTAGAGAAAACAATCCTAAAATTCATTTGGAATCAGAAGAGACCTATAATAGCAAAGGCAATTCTGGGCAACAAAGGCAAGGCAGGGGGCATCACAATCCCCAATTTGAAATTATACTATAAAGCTACTGTGATAAAAACAGTGTGGTACTGGCAAAAAAACAGACCTGAAGATCAATGGAACAGATTAGAAGATGCTGAAACAACCCCAGACATACTAAGCCACCTTATCTTTGACAAAGGTGCCAAACACATTCGCTGGAAGAAAGATAGCCTCTTTAATAAATGGTGCTGGAAAAACTGGTTCTACACATGCCGAAGATTAAAACTAGATCCATATCTTTCACCATGCACTAAACTAAATTCAAAATGGATCAGAGATCTAAATATTAAAACAGAAACATTAAATCTGCTGGAAAGTAGGATAGGTAAAACCCTTGGAGACATTGGTGTAGGCAAAAACTTTATGAATAAAAACTCAACCGCACGGGAACTATCCCAAAGAATCAATAACTGGGATCTCATCTTATTAAAAAGCTTTTGCACAGCAAGAGAAACCACCAACAGAGTGAAGAGACAACCCACAATGTGGGAAAAAATGTTTGCCAGCTGTTCCTCAGACAAAGGACTACTATCGAGAACATATAAAGAACTCAAAAAAATCAGACCTCCCAAATTTAAAGACCCACTCCAAAAATGGGCATCTGAGATGAATACACATTTCTCAGATGAAGAAATACTAATGGCAAATAAATATACAAAAAAATGTGCAACATCACTAGTCATTCGAGAGATGCAAATTAAAACAACACTGAGATACCATCTCACCCCAGAAAGAATGGCTACTGTTAAGAAATCAACTAATAACAAATGCTGGAGGGGCTGTGGGGAAAAAGGAACCCTTCTTCACTGTTGGTGGGAGTGTCGACTGGTACAGCCACTGTGGAAGTCAGTGTGGAGATTCCTCAAAAAACTAGGGTTGGAGGTCCCATTTGACCCAGCTATTCCCCTTCTGGGCATCTTCCCAGAAGAATTAAAAACATCGTACCACAGCGATATATGTGCACCCATGTTTATAGCAGCACAATTTGTAATAGCCAGATCTTGGAAACAACCCAAATGCCCATCAACTGAGGAATGGATAAGAAAGATGTGGTATTTTTATACAATGGAGTACTATGCAGCCATAAAGAAGGATAAACTGGAGACTTTTATAGGTAAATGGATGCAACTCGAGAAAATACTCATAAGTGAAATAAACCAGAAGCACATGTGTAAGCATCGTATTATCTCTCTAGTATGAGAAACTGAAAGAGTAAATAAGATCCAAAATGTACAATAGATATGGTGAATCAAAAAGAAACTGGTCAAAAGGAAAGAGAGACTGGAATAGGGAAAAGAAAGAAGGGAAAGGGAAAAAAATTGTATATATATATATATATATATATATATATATATATATATATATATATGATGGTTAAGATAGATACACTACCATTTTTACTTAGTTCATTGAAGAGTAAGGTTTGTGCCAATAATGTTTGGACAATTGAATGCTAATGTCTGGTGTCCTGAATAACTAACTTAAAGATAGTAATACGTAATGTATTAACCATTGTTACCCTCCTATTATGTTGTTTTGAAAATTTGTTCTTCTTTTGATTTGTTTTGTTTTTTTCTTCTCTTTAAAATAAAAAAAAAAAAAAGGAGATTATACACCATGACTAAGTGGGATTCATCCCAGGGATGCAGGGATGGTTCAACAAATACAAATTAAAATTGAAGGCCTTCACTCTAAAATCAGAAGAAGACAAAGATGTCTACTATCACCACTCCTATTCAACTTAGTTCTGGAAACACTAGCCAGAGCAATTAGACAAAAGAAAGAAATAAAAGGAATAAGGACAGGAAAGGAAGAGGTTAAATTATCGATTTTTGTGGATGATATGACACACTACATACAAGACCCCAAAAACACCCTAATGGAAAGACCTGCAGATTTAATAACCAAATTCAGTAGTGTAGCTGCATACAAAGTCAACACTCAAAAATCAATACCATTCCTGCACATAAACAACAACTTCAAAATAGCATCCAAAAAAAAGAAAAGAAAAGAAAAGAAAAACCACAACCTGGGAATCAAATCAATCCAATGAAGAAAGTAAAAAATCTGTACATTGAAAATTACAGTTCTCTGAAGAAGGAGATCAGGAGATCAAAGAGGATACCAGAAAATGGAAAGATATCCCTTGCTCATGGATAGGAAGAACCATAATTGTGAAAATGGCCATACTCCCAGAATTGTTATATTGATTTAATGCAATCCTGATCAAAATACCATTAGCATACCTCACAGAACTAGAGAAAACATTCCTAAAATTCATTTGGAATCAGAAAAGACCTTGAATAGTAAAAGCAATTCTGGGTAACAAAGGCAAGGCATGGGGCATCACAATCCCTAACTTGAAATTATACTAAAAAGCTACTGTGATAAAATCAGCATGGTACCGGCAAAAAAGCAGACCTGAGGATAAGTGGAACAGATTAGAAGTTGCAGACACAATTACGAACATGCTTAGCCACCTTATCATTGACAAAAGGCCCAAACATTTTTACTGGAAGAAAGATAGCCTCTTTAATAAATGGTGCAGGAAAAACTGTCTTTCCACATGCCCAAGAATAAAGCTAGATCTTGAAGACAGGTGTAGTTAGAGACTTCATGAACAAAACCCAGATCACACGGGATTTACTTCAAAGAATCAACAACTGGGATCTCATCTTACTTAAAAGTTTTGCACATCAAAAGGTATCACCAATAGAGTGAAACAACAACCCACAGAGTGAAAAAAATTTGGCCAGTTGTCCCTCAGGCAAAGGACTTTTGTCTAGAACATATAAATAATTGAAAAAATCAGACCTCCAAATTCACAGGCCAAATCCAAAAATGGTCACCTGAGATGAATATACACTTCTCAGATGAAGAAATACAAATGGTGAAGTGGACCACATGGGAAAGCCTAGAGAGCAGCCCCTCCCTTCCTTGCTGCTGAGATCCAGATGAACCACATGGGAAGGCCCAGAGATGGGCCCCTTTCTTACCTGTTCCTGGGATCCAGTTGAACCACGTGGGAAGACCAAAAGACCAGTGGGAATGCCAGCCACACAGTAGGGCCCCCAGCCAGGGCATGCAGGATGGACAGGTGGGACTAGTGGCACAAAATTGTCAGAAGCAACAGTAACAATACAAGCCAGCAGGTGGTAAGTTAGTTGAACCAGCACTGTGCTTGGGGATAAAAACATATGGAATAGAAGTGGGCTGGGCCACCCCCACCTTTTTTTCTCTTTTTCACTCTGTTCTGTTTTGTCCCATTTTGTTTTTTCTTTCCATATGTTTGTTGTTTTTCAGTGTGTGGGGTTATTTTTGTATTCTGTGTTTCTTTTTTTCTCTTTTAACTTTATTTCATGATTAGTTCTCTAACCTTTCTCTTTGCTTTATTCTACTAGTCCTCTTCCTCTGTTGTCAGTTATCTCATTGGATATTATAATATCATGTGAGTAAACAGTATCTCTTCTATTTCTGTTTCACCTTAGTTCTCCTAGGCTTTTATTCCAATCCTTCTCTCTTGTGTCCTACAGTTACCCAAAACTTGGATGATCATCCTATGCCCACCCAATCTTACCCCATCTACATTTAATCTCATTGATCTCTTCAACCTACCCTCTATCCCTCTTAAACTCCCCACAAAACAGTGTAAAATCACTCTAATAAGTGGAAAATCATTGCTTACAAGTTCCCGGTATAAGTTGGATGGTATTATATAATTATAGAAATTGCCCCTATGGCTGAAGCTATCAGGCTGATAGTTACTGCAGTTTGTCACTAGCCAAGCTGTGCTTTAATTTACTGTTATTGCTAATTGTATTAATTCATCCAAGATGTCATACTGCTATAATCAGTTTTTCTTCCCTGTATGACAAGACTGCAATTTTAAGGGGCCATAGCCTTCACCACAGTCAAATACCAAAGGAATGGGCCATGAGACAAAGCAACTTCACATTTTTAATATATTGGGAAGGTAGATTCTTGGGATAGACTTAAAGACAAAGAACCATCTACATCTAGAAGATATCCTGAGGAGCAGACATTTCCTAGGAAAGCCTCGACACCAGGGATAAAGCTATCTACCATAAGAAATTTACAAGCATCAACACAGAAAGCAAAGTAAAATAAAAATAGAAAATAGAAAATAGAAAATGACAAGACAAAAACAAAACAAAACAAAACAAAATGCAACTCCAAAAGCCCAGCCCACACAGGACCAGTCCAGAGCACAAAGAGATAGAGGAAATTGGAAGCCAACCACTGGAACTCTCTGAAGTGATATCAGCAGAGCTGAAAAAACAAATGGAAACAATAATCTGTAAATTTCAAAAAGAAATGATGATCAAAATGAAAGATAACAAAGCAGACACAGATAAACAAATAGAGGAGCTCTGGAAAATGATTGAAACCATGAATGCCCAATGTAGAAAAGAAATGGAATCAATAAAACAGATCCAAGCAGAAATCCAGGAGATTAAAAACTGTATTGTAAAGTATATGCAGTGGATTGAATGAAGCTGAGGATAGAATACCAGCTCTAGAAGACATGATTACAACTAGCTACTGGCAAAAGAGAGATCTTAAAAATAACGAGAAAGCTCAAAAAATCAATCCAATAGCTATAAGATGAAGCAAAGAACAGCATAAGATTGATTGGAGCCAGTGAGAAAGCTGGAGACAGCACAAAAGACATAAAAAAATACTTCACAGAAATAATGGCAGAAAACTTCCCAAACATGGATAAAGAATTTGACATACAAATAAATGAAGCATATAGAGCTCCAAACAGTCATGACAAAATAAATCTACACCAACACCTATAATAATCAAGATTCCAGAAATTCAACACAAGAACAAAATATTAAAAGAATCTAGAGAAAAAATACCAAATCACCTAGAAAGTAAAGCACATCAGAATCATAGCACACTTCTCAACAGGAACCCTCAAATCAAGGAGAGCTTGTAGTGAGGTATTTCAAGCCCTAAAAGAAAACACTATTCAACCCAGATTGATGTACCCAGTAAAACTGTCTTTCAAAATCAATGGAGAAATAAGATACTTCCATGACAAAGAACAATTGAAGAAATTCACAATCATAGTGCAATGAAAATGGAAATCAATGACAAAAGAAATCACAAAACCTATGTAAACACATGGAAGTAAAATAACACCCTTCTGAACAACCAATTGGTCATAAAGGAAATTAAAGAAGGAAGTAAACAATATCTAAATTAAATGATAATGCTGATACAACATACCAAAACTTATGGGATGCAATGAAAGGAGTCCTACTAGGGAAATTTATAGTGAAGAACTCCCACATCAGCAAAATAGAATGAACTCAAATTAACAACCTAATGTTGAACCTCAACCTTTTAGAAAAAGAACAAATCCAACCCAAAACTCATACGAGGGAGGAAATTTTAAGATAAGAGCATAAATAAATGCAATCGAGACTAAGAAAACAATACAAAAAATCAATGAACCAAAGTTGGTTCTTCAAAAGAATAAGTAAAATTTATAAACCATTAGCCCACCTCATCAAAAAAGGAAAGAAAAAGCACAAATTGAAGCAATTAGGAATGAAAAGGGGAAAATCAAAATGGATCCTACATAAATCCAGAACATTATCAATACCTACTAAGAGAATCTATATTCTAATAAGATGGAAACTGCAGAAGAAATGGATAGATTCCTAGATACAATCAAATTACCAAAATTAAATTAAGAAGATATAAAAATTCTAAATAATCTGATATAAGCCAATGCAATTGAAAATGTAATTAAAAACCTACTAGCAGGGCCGGTGAGATGGCTCAGTGGCATAAGTGCCTGCCTTGCAAGCGCAAGGGCCCGAGTTCGACTCCTGGATCCCACATACGAAAAAGGGGCCGGTGATATCACTCAGCGGCACGGGTGCCTGTTGGCGCGTGAGGTCCTGAGGTCGACCCCCAGTACCCACCAAAAAAAGAAAAAAAAAAAAAAAAAAACCTACCAGCAAAGAAAATCCCAGGCCCTGATGGATTCACTGTTGAATTCTACAAGAAATTTAGAGAAAAACTAATGCTACTAATGCTGAAACTCTTTAATGAAATTGAAAGGAAAGCAATACTTCCAAAATCATTTCTGGAAGAATTACCCTGATTCCAAAACCAACAAAGAACCCAACCAAAAATAAAACTACAGACCAATGTCCCTAATGAACATAAAAGCAAAAATCCTCAATAAGATACTGGCAAACAGAATACAGCAACTGATCAAGAAGATTATACATCATGACCAAGTTGGATTCATCCCAGAGATAGAGGGATGGTTCAACATATGCAAATCAATAAATGTAATACACCATATTAACAGAACAATATACAAAAATCTCATGATCCTCTCAATGGATGCAGAAAAATCATTTGACAAAGTCTGACACTCATTCATGATACAAACCCTACAGAAAATTGGAATAGATGGTCTTTACCTCACTCTGATAATAGCCATTTATGACAAACCAACAGCTAATATCATTCTAAATAGTCAAAAATTGAAAGCCTTTACTCTAAAATCAGGAACAAAACAAGGATGTCCACTATCACCACTCCTATTCAATATAGTTCTAGAAACATTAACCAGAGTAATTAGACATGAGCAAGAAATAAAAAGAATAAGGATAGGGAAGGAAGAAGTTAAATTATCATTATTTGCAGATGACATGATACTAAACATAGAAGACCCCAAAGACTCCACCACAATACTTCTAGATTTAATAACCAAATTCAGTATTGTAGCTGGATAGAAAGTCAACAATCAAAAATCAATACCATTCCTGTACACAAGCAACAAACTCACAGAGAAATTAGGGAAAACACACCCTTTACAATAGCATCCAAAAAATATAATATTTAAGAATCAATGTAACAAAGTAAGTAAAAGATCTATACATTCAATATCACAGTACTCTGAAAAAACTGAAGAGGATATCAGAAAATGGAAATATATCCCCTGCTCATGGATAGGAAAAACTAACATAGTGAAAATGGTCCTGTTCCCAAAATTGTTATACAGATTTATTTATTTCTGTGAACAGATTTTTAAAGTGATTTTTTAGTAGTATGTGTTTGCAGTACCTAATGAACACATTCATTTTGGAGAATTTGTACATGTACATAAAATAACTTAATTCCTTTTTGTGGGGTCATGTTTCCTTCCAGCACTTCAACCACTGTTCCATGCCTATTTTCAAAATTATGTGTATTTCTTCAACTCCTTGTTTCCTTTAAATCCCTTTTCCCTTCCTCTCCTGCCTCTTCCTTATCTCTTCTTCCCCTTCCCATTTGAAACAGTTCTTTCTACTTCCAAATATCTGTCCTCTATTTTGCTCCTTACTTGTTCTTTGGGCTTCTCACACAAGGGAAATAATGTAATATTTAAACTGTGTGTCTGATTTATTTCATTTAAGATTATGGTCCTGAGATACATCCATATACCTAAAAATCCCTCAAGTTTATCATTCTTTATGGCAGATTAGTAGTGCTTATATATATGTATATAATTTTCTTTATCTACTAATCTGCTAATGTACATATGGGCTGATTTCAATATTTAGCTATTAAAAATTGTGCTGTTATTAACAATTTGTAATAGTTAAATCTTGAAAACAACCCAAATGCTCAACTGAGAAATGGATAAAAAGATTCGGTATTTTTAATATAATGGAGTACTACTTAGCCATAAAGAAGGATAAACTGGAGAATTTATAGGTAAATGGATTCAACTTGATACTATACTCTTAAGTGAAGTAAATCAGACCCATATGTGTAAACATTGCATTGTCATACCAGTGGGAGAAGCTGAATGAGTAAATAAGAGCCAAAATGTACAATAGATATTGTGAATTGGGAAGAAACGGTTTAAAAAAAAAGAAAAACTAGTGAAGGAAAGTGGAAAAGAAGTAAGAGAAAAGGGAAAAGTATATATATTTACACATGATAGTTAAGATAGTTGTACAGCTAGTTTCTCTCAGTTCATTGAAATGAACGATTTGTGCTAATATTGTCTTGACATTATTTTATGCCTATATCTTGTACTCTGAGTAACTACTATTAAGATAACAATATGCAATGTATTAATCATACTCTCCTATTAGTCTGATTTGAAACTCTGTTTTATTTTATTTCTATTTTTCTTCTCTTTAAAAAAGAAAAACCTAGAAACTGTTTTGGGGAAAGTGGAAAGGAAGGAATGGAAATGGAAAAAAATATATATATGTACTGAAGATAGTTAAGATAGTAAAACAACTAGTTTCTATTAGTTCATTGAAATGAAAGTTCTGTGCTAATATTGTTTGGACACTATTTCATGCCTATATCTTGTATTCTGAATAACTGCTGTGTAGACAATAATATGCAGTGTATTGATTATTATTACTGTGATACTAGCCTGTTTTGAAACCTTGTTTTATTGTTATTTTTACTTCTTTCCATTTTTTTTACTTTCAAAGAGAAGAAAAAACAAAACAAATCAAAAAAGAACAAATTTTCAAAACAACATAATAGGAGGGTAACAATGGATAATGCATTATGTATTATTATCATTAAGTTAGTTATTCAGGGTACCAGATATTAGCATTCAATTGTCCAAACATTATTGGCACAAACCTTACTCTTCAATGAACTAAGTAAAATTGGTAGTGTATCTATCTTAACCATCTTATATATATGTACATTTTTTTTCCTTTCCCTTCTTTCTTTTCCCTATTCCCCCATCCCAGTCTCTCTTTCCTTTTGACCAGTTTCTTTTTGATTCTCCATGTCTATTGTACATTTTGGATCTTATTTACTCTTTCAGTTTTTCATACTAGAGAGACAATATGATGCTTACACATGTGTGTCCGGTTTATTTCACTTATGAGTATTTTCTCAAGTTGCATCCATTTACCTATAAAAGTCTCCAGTATATCCTTCTTTATGGCTCAATAGTACTCCATTGTATAAAAATACCACATCTTTCTTATCCATTCCTCAGTGGATGGGCATTTGGGTTGTTTTCAAGATCTGGCTATTACAAATTGTGCTGCTATAAACATGGGTGCACATATATCGCTGTGGTATGATGTTTTAAATACTTCTGGGAAGATACCCAGAAGGGGAATAGCTGGGTCAAATGGGACCTTCAACCCTAGTTTTTTGAGGAATCTCCACACTGATTTCCACAGTGGCTGTACCAGTCGACACTCCCACCAACAGTGAGGAAGGGTTCCATTTTCCCCACAGCCCATCCAGCATTTGTTATTAGTTGATTTCTTGATAATAGCCATTCTTTCTGGGGTGAGATGGAATCTCAGTGTTGTTTTAATTTGCATCTCTCGAATGACTAGTGATGTTGCACATTTTTTTGTATATTTGTTTGCCATTAGTATTTCTTCATCTGAGAAATGTGTATTCATCTCAGATGCCCATTTTTGGAGTGGGTCTTTAAATTTGGGAGGTCTGATTTTTTTGAGTTCTTTATATGTTCTCGATCATAATCCTTTGTCTGAGGAACAGCTGGCAAACATTTTTTCCCACATTGTGGTTTGTCTCTTCACTCTGTTGGTGGTTTCTCTTGCTGTGCAAAAGCTTTTTAATAAGATGAGATCCCAGTTGTTGATTCTTTGGGATAGTTCCCGTGCAGTTGAGGTTTTATTCATAAAGTCTTTGCCTACACCAATGTCTTCAAGGGTTTTACCTATCCTACCTTCCAGCAGATTTAATGTTTCTGTTTTAATATTTAGATCTCTGATCCATTTTGAATTTAGTTTAGTGCATGGTGAAAGATATGGGTCTAGTTTTAATCTTTGGCATGTGTAGAGCCAATTTTTCCAGAACCATTTATTAAAGAGGCTATCTTTCTTCCAGTGAATGTGTTTGGCACCTTTGTCAAAGACAAGGTTGCTTAGTATGTCTGGGGTTGTTTCAGCATCTTCTAATCTGTTCCATTGATCTTCAGGTCTGGTTTTTTGCCAGTACCACACTGTTTTTATCACAGTAGCTTTATAGTATAATTTCAAGTCGGGGATTGTGATGCCCCCTGCCTTGCCTTTGTTGCCCAGAATTGCCTTTGCTATTCTAGGTCTCTTCTGATTCCAAATGAATTTTAGGATTATTTTCTCTAATTCTGTGAGATATGCTGTTGGAATTTTGATTGGAATTGCATTAAATCTGTATAATAATTTTGGAAGTATGGCCATTTTCACTATATTTGTTCTTCCTATCAAGGAGCAAGGGATATCTCTCCATTTTCTGATATCCTCTTCAATCTCCTTTTTCAGAGTACTGTAGTTTTCAGTGTAGAGGTCTTTTGCATCCTCTGTGAGGTTGATTCCTAGGTATTTCAATTTTTTGGATGTTATTGTGAAAGGTATTGTTTCCCTAATTTCTCTTTCAGTAAGTTTGTTATTTCTGTACAGAAAGGCTATTGATTTTTGAGTATTGACTTTGTATTCAGCTACACTATTGAATTTGCTTATTAAATCTAGCAGTTTTTTACTGGAGTTTTTGGGGTCTTCTATGTAGAGTATCATGTCATTTGCAAAGAATGATGATTTAACTTTTTCCTTTCCAATCATTATTGCTTTTATTTCTTTCTCTTGTCTTATTGTTCTGGCTAGAGTTTTCAAAACTATGTTGAATAAGAGTGGGGACAGTGGACATCCTTGTCTTGTTGCTGATTTTAAAGGGAAGGCTTTCAGTTTTTGTCCATTTAGTATAATATTGGCTGTTGGTTTGTCATAGATAGCTTTTCCCAGATTGAGATAAAGACCTTCTATTCCAATTTTCTGTAGGGTTTTTATCATGAAAAGGTGCTGGACTTTGTCAAAAGCTTTTTCTGCATCTATTGAGATGATCATGTGATTTTTGTCTTTGGTTCTGTTAATATGGTGTATTACATTTATTGATTTATGTATGTTGAACCGTTCCTGCATCCCTGGGATGAATCCAACTTGGTCATGGTGTATAATCTTCTTGATGATTTGTTGGATTCTGTTTGCCAGTATCTTATGAAGGATTTTTGCATCTATGTTCATTAGGGAGATGGGCCTGTAGTTCTCTTTCTTAGTTGGGTCCTTCTCTGGTTTTGGTATCAGGGTAATGCTTGCTTCCAGGAATGAATTTGGGAGTATTGCTTCCCTTTCAATTTCATTAAAAAGTTTGAGAAGTAGTGGTGTTAGGTCTTCTCTAAATTTCTTGTAGAATTCGGCAGTGAATCCATCAGGGCCTGGGCTTTTCTTTGTTGGGAGGTTTTTAATTACATCTTTGATTTCATTGATTGATATTGGTTTATTTAGGATTTTTAAATCTTCTTGATTCAGCTTTGGTAATTCATACGAATCTAGGAATCTGTCCATTTCTTCTGCATTTTTCATCTTAGTAGAATATAAGTTTTCAAAATAGGTATAGATGATCTTCTGGAGTTCTGCAGGGTCCGTCGTGATATCACCCTTTTCATTTTGAATTGCATGGATTTGAGTCTTTTCTTTTCTTTTTTTAATAAGGTTGGATAAGGGTTTGTCGATCTTATTTATTCTTTCAAAGAACCAGCTCCTTGCTTCATTGATTCTTTGTATTTTTTTTTAGTCTCCAATACGTTAATTTCTGCTCTGATCTTTATAATTTCCTCCCTTTTACGGGCTTTTGGCTTAGCCTGCTCTTCTTTTTCTAGAAGTTCGAGGTTTGCCATTAAGTTGTTTATTGCGCTTGCTCTATTTTTCTGATATAGGTATTTAATGCTATAAATTTCCCACTTAGGACTGCTTTCACTGTATCCCATAAGTTCAGGTGTGTTGTACTGTCATTATCATTCAGTTGTAGAAAGTGTCTAATTTCTTCGTTAATTTCATCTGTGACCCATTGGTTGTTCAGGAGGGTGCTGTTTAATTTCCATGTGTTTAGGGAGTTTTTGTGATTTCTTTTGCCATTGATTTCCAATTTCATTGCACTATGGTCTGATAATATGCATGGGATAATTTCAATTCCTTTGCATTTACTTAAGCAGGTTTTATGAGCTAGTATGTGGTCTATTTTAGAGAACGTCCCATGTGCAGCTGAGAAGAATGTGTATTCTGATGTTGTGGGGTGGAACACTCTGTAGACATCTACCAAGTCCATTTGTTCCAAAGTTTGTTTCAGTTCTACTATTTCATTATTGATTTTTTATCTAGTTGATCTGTCTTTTTGTGACAGTGGAGTATTGAGATCCCCCAATATCACTGTATTAGTGCTTATTTGATTTTTCATGTCCTTTAGTACTTGTTTTATATAGCTGGGTGCACTGGTATTTGACGCATTTATATTTATGATTGTTATCTCTTCCTCTTGGATTGTTCACTTTTCAAGGATGTAATGACCATCTTTATCTCTTTGAATCATTTTTGGCTTGAAATTCACTTTGTCTGCAAAAGAATAGCTACCCCAGCTTTTCTCTGGGTTCCTATTGCATGGAGTATTGTTTTCCATCCTTTGACTTTCAGTCTATGAATTTCTTTCTGAATTAAATGTGTTTCTTGTATACAGCATATTGTTGGATCTTGCTTCTTGATCCATTTTTCTAGTCTGTGCCTTTTGACTGGTGAATTGAGACCATTAACATTGATGGTTAAAACTGATATGTATTGACTTATACTTGTCATGATATTTTCCTGTTGTTGGTTCCCACTTTTTGTTTGTTTTTCCCCTTTCCCTCTATTTAATTATTTTCCCTGCCTGGTGTATTCCTTGTGTTCGGGTTCCTGGAGTTGTAGTCCTTGTTATCTCTTTCTAGAATGTTCTTCAGAACATTTTGGAGTGCTGGTTTGGTGATCATAAATTTTCTCAGATGTTCTTTGTCATGAAAGTATTTTATTTCTCCATCAATTTTGAAAGATAGTTTTGTGGGGTACATCAATCTGGGTTGAAATTTATTTTCCTTTAGAGCTTGAAATACATCATTCCAAGCTCTTCTTGCCTTGAGGGTTTGTGCTGAAAAGTCAGCTGTGATTCTGATGACTTTTCCTTTGTAGGTGATTTGTCTCTTCTCCCTAACAGCTTTTAAGATTCTGCCCTTCTGTTGAATTACTGGGATCTTGACTATGATATGTCTGGCTGAAGTTTTTTTTGATCATGTCTAGTTGGAGTTCTAAAAGCCTCTTTTATATGAGGGTCAAATTTTTTTTTCTCTTCCAGTGAAGTTTTCCGATAATGTCTGAGAACAATGTTCTAATGTCATTGATGCTATCTCCTGCTTTTTCATTTATTCCTATTATTCTTAATTTGTTTATCTTTGAGTCATCTAGCAGCTGATAAATTGATTTTTCATGGTCTCTTGCTGTTTTTAAGAATTCTTCCTTTTCATGATCACTAATTGCAAGCCTGTCTTCTATATCTGAGATCCTGTCCTCACATTGGCTTAATCTGCTACAAATACTTTCAATGGAATTTTTATTCTCCTGGATATCTGCTTGAATCTGCCTGATGGATTCCATTTCTTTCCTATGCTGAGCATTCATGTTTTCTATAATTTTCTTAAACTCATCTATTTTTTTGTCTGTATCAGCTATAGTGTCCTTGAGCATGGTCTTCATTGTGGACATTATCTCTGCAGTTATCTGTGAAATTATTTCTGTTTTAATTTTTTCCAGAGCCTCATTCAGTTGCTTTGTTGTTACCACTTCAGATAGGCCAGGTGGGTGGCTTTCAGATTGTCCCACCTCATTGCCCCCTAGGTTTGTCTTTGGTGAATTGGATGTGTGGGGTTGCATCTTGTTTAAGTATCATCTCATTTTCTTTTCTTTCTTTAGATTAATTCCTGGGGTGATGTTTGTAAATTACCTATCGTAAGTTACTTTTTTGCTAGTGTTCAAGATCCTTAGGAGATGACTACTTCTCTGCAGTGTCTTCCAAGTGAAGCTTGTTTTTGGGTTTTGAGCTTTCTGCCAGATCCTACCTCTTCAATTTGTTGGATATGAGAAGTTGCTACCTTTTTGCCCCAGTCCCTCCTTCTTTGGTTCTGTGCCACTGTATTTTCTGTGTCCCCTAGTCAATTTCAATTATGAAATATCAGGAAAGAAAGCTCTTTAGAACAATTATTTCACATTTGGCTATAATGGTACCTAAAACATCAAACACAGCCTAGAAAATGACAGACTGTGCTAACCAGTTATTTGCCACTTTTAACCATATAAAGTAGAGTTGCGTTTATATAACAAAATCTAAAACACACCAGAAAATTATATGCAGTATACAAGTCCTTAATATGTCAATTTTTCCTTGAGGAGTTTAAATTTAAAGTGAGTTAAGGAGGACATTTAGTATTGGGAGAAGAGGAAGGAATTAGACGTAAGGTTAGAGGACCAAGAGGGATCCCACTAACATTGGGAAACTGGTGCAGAGGACTGGTGGGAAAAAGAGAAGGAAGGGATAAAAGGAAGAACAGATCACAAACACAATCACAAAGAGGTTAGAGGCGCTGTTTACACTCATATAAAAACCAGAGAGAATAATGAAGGGAAGAGCAAATAGACAAACAGAAACAAAAATGAAGACAAAAACAACAAAACAAACAGCCAAAACAAAAATAAAACCCCACCACAAAAAAGAGAAAAAGAAAACCCTTCACCAGAACAAAAAAACAAATGAGAGAGAGAAAATATATATATATATATATATATATATATATATTAAAAAAATAAATAAAAAGAATCAGTTCCAGGTGTTGACTCTGCTGTAGGGAGGCACCATGTGATGACAGAGTCCTGTTCTGTTCAGGTCCATCCCAGTAAGCCAGGAGGCCCTTTGGCAGGGCAGTGAGCAGAAGCGTGTACTTTCAGGCGGAGACCAGTCTCCTTCGCCTGCCGCTGTCAGCGCACTTTCCGCTGGCCTGAGAGCCAGGCGCACTGTGCTATCCCGAGCACAAGTCCCAAGGGCTGTTTTTGCATGGATCTGATTTTCACCGCACCCCCCCACGATGGCGCCCGGCCAGTTGCTCTCTGGCATGGGACAGCTGTGGCTGAGAGACACTCACCGCCGGCCAGCACAGTCCTCCACCGCTCCCCTGCCCCGCTGCTGACTCGCAATTCTCCGTGGGGGCTCCCGGGGCACCGGCTGTCACCACGTGTCCACAGATTTGAGCTTCTGTCATGCCACGATTCCTGGGACAGGGAGAAGGTGCACGCGGTCTCCTTCTTTGTTGAAAGTACCCTTCACTGGCACTGGGGGTCCCAAGCTGTGCTTCAGAACTTTCCTGGGTCCAAGTGAGGCATCTCCCTCCCTCCTGCGCTCTCCCAGTCACTATATTCCTGCCGTCTGATGGCTACATTTGGAGAGTTTACCTGCCTGCTTCTTACACATCTGCCATCTTTTTCGTCTCCACTTTTTTCCTTTAAAATAAAAAAGATATACAAGTGGCAACTAAATATATGAAAAAATGTTCAATATCATTGGTCATTCAAGAGATGCAAATTAAAACAACACTGAGACTCAATGTCACTCTAGAAAGAATGGCTATCAGCAAGAAATCAACCAATAACAAATGCTGGAGTGGCTGTGGGGAAAAAGAACCCTTCTCCCATGTTGGTAGGAGTGCAGACTGGTGCAACCACTGTTGGTGCAACCACTGTGGAAATCAGTATGGAGATTCCTCAAAAAACTAGTATTAGAAGTCCCATTTGACCCAGCTATTCTCCTTATGGGTATCTTCCCTGAAGAATTAAAAACATCATACCACAACAATATATGTGCACCCATATTTATAGCAGCTCAATTTGTAATAGCTAAATTCTGGAAACAACCCAAATGTCCATTAACTGATTAATGGATAAAAAAGATGTGATATTTTTATACAGTGGAGTACTACTCAGCCATAAAGAAGGATATACTTGAGACTTTTGTAGGTACATGGATGCAACTTGAGACCATACTCATAAGTGAAATGAATTAGACTCATGTGTGTAAACACTGTATTGACTTCCTGTTGTGAGAAACTGAAAGAGTAAGGTTCAAAATGTATAATAGATATTGTGAAATTGGAAGGAATTGTTCAAAAGGAGAAAGGAGCTAGAATGGGGGAAAAGGGAAAGGAAGGAGGGGGAAAAGAAAAAAATACAAGGTAGTTATACTAGTAGTTTTCCTTAGTCCACTGAAAAGAAAGGTTTGTGTTAAATCAATTGGAGAATTTTTTATCCAATATCTTATACTCTAACTACTTTTTTTTTTTTGTAGGTACCGGGGGTTCGACCTCAGGACCTCGCGCGCCAGCAGGCGCCTGTGCCGCTGAGCGATATCACCGGCCCCTTTTTCGTATGTGGGATCCGGGAGTCGAACTCGGGCCCTCGCGCTTGCAAGGCAGGTGCTTATGCCGCTGAGCCATCTCACCGGCCCTACTCTAACTACTTTAACGATAACAATACACAATGTATTAACTATTATTATTCTCCTAATATTTTGCTGCAAAAGTTTGTTTTACTATTTTCCAGAAAATAAAAAAAGAAGAATTAAAAGACCATGTCCCAATAGGTGAGAAATAATAGGCTATAGTCCTTGTAAAGGTGGATCTGGAGTGGGAAATTGTTGGGCTGTGTAAGGGTGGTTAGGCTTGACAGGGATATCAAGTGGTTAATGGAATGAAGCCAGGGATGGGGTGGAAGTGTCCCAGACTCTGGGGTTGATATGAGTGGAAGTGATAGGAGCCACAGGGGGGAACAGGAAAGGAGTCATTAGGGTGGCTATAAGCATTGTTTGTGTCCTGGGGATGGTCAGAGTAGCTGACAAGTTGGCTAAGATATTTCACCCTAAAAGGGGAATGGGACAGGTAGGGATGACTAAAAATGAGTGTTAGGAAAGGTGTTGATACAACTGGTACAAGATTGGGGGAATTTTTAAGGGTCTGGAGACTTTACGGTCAATACCCACAACAGTAGTTGGGGCCAAGGAGGTTGGTCCTTGGAAGGAAGGCAAAATAGAGTGTGTGGCCTCAGTGTTGATCATGACTGAGGTGCACTTACCCTTTCCTGTAATAGTTACCTGGATTTCAGTGTCTAAAATATTCCAAGTGGACTCTGAAGCTTCTAGATGGAGTCAGTCCTCATTGGCCAAGCCAAGAAGGTCTGGGAAGAAGCCAGTCGGAGCCCAGATGTTGGTTAATTTGGGAGAGGTCTGTCAAAGAGAAAGGAACATGAACCCTAACTATTCCCTTGACTCCTGCCACCTCATGGAATGGAAAATGGGATTGGGTGCTCAGTTTTGAGGCCAAACTGCAGTCCAGATTAGGTATGAGGTGGGGTAGTGCCAGGTGTAGCATATGGAGGAGGATTAGTGTCATAGGGAAGTGCCAGATAGATAGAAGAGATCAGCAAGAAGCCCTGTGTGGGGGAGGAGCAGCAGCAGTGGCAGGAGGCTCTGGGGGAGGGGGAGGAGTGGTGACAATGGCAGGAGGCTCTTGGAGCTGCCAGAAGAGAGCAAGTTCAGTAGGATGTGTTGTCAGAGAGGAGTCTGCATCAGGAGGAGAAGGTGTAGCTGGTAGGAAAAGGAGAACAATTTCAGAGAAAAAGCATGAGGTGCACAAAGTGGGAATATTCCACAGTGTAAAGAATGCCTGGACATAAGGCAATTCTTACCATTTTCTCTGCTTCCAGCAGTAATTGTCTAAGTCCTACAGAATAGAGAAATCAAAAGTGTCATTTTCTGGCCAGCATGAGCCATTGTCCAGTCTATACTGTTGGCATAAGGTGTTGCAGAAAAATATTGGCTGCTTGGGCTTCAGATCTGGGTAGAGGCAAAGAGGTTTCAGATTTTTTTAAGATATATGATAGGGGAGAGGAAGGGGGAATAGGAGGAGGAACGTTCCCTATGGAGAGCAGAGAGAGGTACTTGTCATGCCTGGCATGGCAAAATGGGAGCAGCAACAGGATCATCAATGGATATCTCAAGTTGGGACTCAAGGTTGTAATGGAACATGGGTAAATGATCAAGGCAGTCATCACTGCAATTGATCAGTTACCAAGGGGAGCCAGACTTCCTGGGAAATATCTGTGACCAGTGCTGAATTTAAAAGATATGGAAAGTAGGGTGAGCCTTTCTCTGTCTCAACGGGTAAGGGAGAGAGTGGGACCAAGGAGCAGCCACAGCAGTGGAGAGGGAGAAGGTCTTAAAGGTGCAGAGAGGGTTAAAGGTGCAGAACTAAGAAGCAGCCATGGCAGTAGTGGTGGGGGGTTGCCTTAAAGGTGCAGAGTGTTAAAGGCATGGAGGGGGGAGAGAGAGAAATCTTACCAGATGTGAAGCAACTTAGAGAGGTGGGGGCTACCTGGAGCACTGGAGCAAGGTCTGGGACCATTGTCACTAGGTGGCCTTAGTGGGAAAAAAGCTCAAGATAGGGTGTAAGACCCTCTCTAAAGAGGGGTTACCCTATCCCAGGTTTTGAGTGCCAATATGTTAGTAACAGTGCACCAGTAACTTCCCAGAGAGAGGCTTCTGGTGAAAAAGGTTGGATTTAATTGTTTGGGTCCAGAAAAGCTGAGATCATGAGTGATATCAGTGGTTGGCCAGGGGAGAAGTTGAGTTTATACAGGGTTTGGGGATAGAGTCATAATCCCAAGGAATCTGAATGGAATGTTTGTGGTCAAAGATCCAAGAAAGTTCAGCGCAGGTGTGGAGATAATGTTGGATCTTCTGGTGCTGGTGAGATTGTATGTCCAGTCATAAATTTTCTTTATGGCCATCTGTCCTGTTTGCCGAGGAGAGCATGGCCCTTTTAGTGGCTTCCTGTTGCTTGCTGAGAATGGTCCGTTTGCTGACAAGGTCTTTTCTGGGTCAGATATGACAGCTTTTATCATTTTCCCATTGATTTGTGTGCAGTTTTGGTATCATTATGTTTATTGATCCATGTATGTTGAACTTTCCTTGCATCACTGGAAATAAGCCAACTTGATCATGATGTATATTCTTTTTAATGGTTTTTCTGGGGGGAATTTGTTTAAATTGTTCCCATCATCAGTATGTAATGACCTTCTTTGCCCCATCTGAGCAGTTTTGAGTGGAGTCCACTTTGAGTGAAAAAAGAACAGCTACCTTTGCTTGCTTTCAGGCTCTTGTTGCATGGAGTATGATTTTCTATCCTTTCATGGGGGTCTGTGTGCTCCTCTTTGCAGGAGGTGTTTTGTTTTCTATCTAATCTGCCAATGTGTGGTTTTTGAGTAGGGAGTGAAGACCATTTACATTGAGAGTTATTACTGAAAAGTATTGACTGATTTTTGTCATTGCATTATATTTCTACTCTGGATTTCTTTGTCTTTCCCTTTTGCTTCACTACTCACCTTCCTTGATGTATTCATTTCATTGGGCTCTTTGATGATGTTGACCTCATTGTCTCTGTCAAGCATTTCTTTGAGTACTTTCTTCAAAGCTGGTTTGGTGGTCATGATCTTTTAAGGTGCTGTTTGCAATGGAAAGTCTATTTCTCCATCCACTTTGAAAGATAGCTTTACCGGATATACTATTAACCTAAGTTGAAAGTTGTTTTCTTTTAATGCTTGAAAAACTTCACCCCAATCTCTTCCGGCCCTTAAGATTTGTGTTGAGAAATCTGTTCTTATATTGGCAGGCTCTCCTTTATAAATTATTTGATGCTTTTCTATAACAGCTTTTACAATTATGTCCTTGTGCTGGACTTCTGGGATTTCAACTATGGTGTGGTATGGAGACATTCTTTTTTGATCATGGTTATTTGGAGTTATAGATGCCTCATTTACATGGATGTTGGACTCTTTCCCTAAACTTGTAAATTTTTTTCTGCTATAATTTTGTAAGTTTTTATACTTTTTGTGCTGTATATGATCTTTCTTTAACTTCTTTAATTCTTAGGATAATATTCTTTGAGTCATCTCACAGCTGTTGGATCCAATTTTTGTGATCTATTATTGTTTTTAAGGTATCTCTGTGTATATGGTCTCCTGGACTGACCTTATCTTCTAGTTCTCACAAGGGTCACTTCAGCTGCCCATACTTTCAATAGAATATTATATACCCAGGATTTCTGTTTAACAAATTTTCATGATCTCTAATTGTTTACTAAAATGGTCACTTCTATTTTGTGTCTTCTGGGATAGTTCATTCAAGTTTTTGTTTGTGTCTTATTTAAACTCACTATTTATTAATTAAGTCCCTTATCTGTTTAGTTACATTGTCTTTGAGCTCAATGCACTTCTTATTGATCTGGGGTTTTTCATTTCCTTTTTATCCTTTCAAACATTTAATCCACTTGGATTTTTACTTCTTTCCCATCAATGCCCATGGGGTCAGCTTTGGAAGACTTAAAAATTTTTGGAAGTATCTTATTGCTTTGTTTTCTCATGTTTCTTTTGATTTTCTTTTTGTTTTATGTGCTAGGGGTTGAGTATAAATTAGATTAGAAAAACTCTGTTGCTAGTATGGAGATCTTTTTAGTTAGTATATATTTCCTACTGTTATAGCTTTAGTCATTTTGGGGTATCCATACACCTCTTCAACTGACTTAGCATAAGAGAGTCAGTCTTGACCATTATGTTGCAAGGAGAGAACCACTACTAGTTATATCAGTATCTACAGAGCCACCCATATATCAAATATTTACAATAAACCTCATCTTTAACAATTTCACTCTTTTTCAGTGACCCATAATGACTGTGATATTTTACTACTGAGAAGCTGGCTGGAATGTAAAGAATGATGAAAAGGAAAGGGAAAGGGAAAAGGAAAGGAGCATATCAGAAAAAAAGGAGAAAAAAGACATAACAGCAAATGAATGAAATAAAAGAGATTGGAAGAAAAGAGATTTATTGACATTATTTTTATAACTGGAGCAGAGGGCTGATGGAGTGGAGGTTTTGGAAAACACTTGTGTGAACAGGAAAAGGGATGCAGACAAAGGAACATGTAATTGCATATTGAGGGAAGGTGAGAGGTCAGAACACCAGCACCCTCTAAGTCCTATTTATACACCAGTCTGAATTCAACCAGTGTTCTTCCCCCTATGCTCACAAAGGAAGAAGCTTGGACTTGGTTTGGTGGGGGGGTCTGGACAGATTGCTGAGTCCAGCTCTTTCCCACACCTCCACACTCCACAAAGTGTCACTGTGTCCAGAAGGTGTATTTTCTCCTCCTCTTTATTTGTCCACAGCCCATTTCTTCAGCTCACTGAACTGGTCCTCCTGTGATTTGCTGTCTTGCCAACCAATGAATGAAGAGGCTTGGGGATCCAATGGAGCTCTGATCACACCCCCTTCTCTCCGCAGGCAGTGTTCTGTTTAGAATCAGTTTCACTCTTGTGGGCATAGTTAGACAAAAGATTTTACCTATGTCTTTTGGGGAGGGATGGGGTACCAGAAATTGAGCTCAAGGTCTTGCACTTGCCAGGCAGGTGCTGTGCTGCTGAGCTAGATCCCCGGCCACTTACCTTTGTCTTAATGATTGGATGCTTTCAATTAAGTTAGAGTGGTGCATGGTGCAGGGTGGTTGGGCCACTATTCAGTCTTTCACTGATTTCCAAATGGGCTTTCTCAGTGTGTTTCCTTTCCTCAGTGACAATACCTATGTCTCTGTGCTCATTTTCAATCAGGCTCCAGCTGAGCTGCATCTCTCTCTTTCCCCATATCTCCCTCTCTATACTCCACAAACCATCACTTTCTCTTGCAGACACAGAATGGTGAGGGGGCAGGATATCATGCAGTCATATAACTCCATGGCATTTGGGGGAACAATAGTAGAATTCTTGCTTTGGCACCATTTGAACTACTTTTCTCCTCTGTGACTCCCTCATGCAGGGCTCTCCCAGTGGTCAGCTCTAGGTCCTTAATCAGTGCTGTGTCCTTGTTTTACACTTATCCAATAGTTCCTTGGTTCTAACTCAGTCTCTTCCACCCAGCTGATTCTGTGGCTTTCAGTTTCTCTGGTACCTCAATCTGTGAATATCTCACTTGCTGGGCTCCCTCTCTCAGGAGAGAAAATTTAGAATATGCCAGCCTATGCCAGGTATCCTGCCACGAGAGCTGTACTGGCTTTTCCCCTCAGAATGTTAGATCCACTCCCATAATGGCATATTCACTGGGTGTGGAGTCTAAAGGGTGCTACAGTTCAGAGGCAACCCTACTTCCCTTTCTAACTGTCCTCCCTGCCAATACTGGGCTTTATCTCATTCATTTGTCCTTCATGTAGACTATCTCTGGCTTTGTTTTCTGCTCCACCCCCCCATATTTCTGAGTACCTGTGCTTCCCAGTGCATATCCTCTGAGCTTTACTCATTCACCTATGCCTCTAGTCAGCCATGATTGGATCTCTCCTTTCCTTTTTTTTGAAAAAATTCTTATTTTTATATTTTGTTTCTCCCTGCCTTCATTCATCTATTTCTTTGTTCACTATTTTATATTATTTATAAATTTCTTCTTTTTCAATATTTTTGTTTTTTAATAGAATTTTTCTCTCTCTACTACTCTCATTTATCCTTTTTCAAGAACAATTTTACTTTTATTAATTTTCACTTTTTATGTTCTTTTACAATATATTTGATCCTCTTCACTTATCATATTACTGGTGTCACGATTGTTGTATTTCTTAAAAGATTGCTGCTGCACTTCTATAGATAGATTGTTTTTATGTTTTAGTTGTTAATGTTGCTTGTTTCCTTTTTCTTGAGTGGAACTGAGCATCAAGCCCAGCACACCAAGCATAGTGGGTGAGTGTATTATGCCTGAGCTTCATTCACAGTCCAATTGAGAGAAATTATACATTACTCCAGCCATAACCTGCCCCCACTCAAAGTTTGGAAGATACTTCAACTTAAAGAAGGGGGATTAAAATCCCTAGCTAACAACATAACCCCAAATATGCATGGCTAGGGTTGGCCTGAAGTCCCAATACAGGCCATTCAATCCTATAGCAATAGCAGAGAAATAACACAACTGTTGTGGACACTGCATCTACAAGTGTTTCCAGCACACATCACTCCAATATCCTTGTAGGCAGCACATTATTGACAAGGCTAGAAGAGTAACCAAAGAGGTAGCATCTGACATACTCTGCCTTCTGTGACACACCCTCCTGAACTACTAAACAAACCCCTCTCATGCACTATCTACAGAAAGATCAGGTCTCTCAGATTCCAACCCAGCCCACACTGTATCAAAACCCACCAATAACAGGCAGAGAAAATACAAGGTAACTAAAACACTGAGCCCATTTAGAATTCATTCCAACACAACAAACCAGTGGCCCAGGGTGCATCATCAAGATAAGACAATTCCCTAAGAAGGCTCTCATATAAAAATAAAAGATATATACCTCCAAACTGCTGTGAAAATCTCAACATAGAAATACAAGAAACGTGAAAGAAACAAGTCAACACAATACCTTTGAAACAAATACTTCTATACTAATTGAGTTCAACGATACCAAGGTAGACAAAATGCAACAGAATTTGAAAGAACGATTATAACAATGATCAATGAACTCAAAGAAGATACAAATAAACAACAGAATGAAATAAGGAAGAAACTGCTCATATGAAAGAGCAATTTAGTAAAGAGATGAAGATTATGAAGAAAATTTGAAAACATTGAGAAATGAAATGTTCAATAAACCAAATAAAAAATTCTATGGAAAGCATCACCAATAGGGTAGATCAAGTAGCAGTCAGAATTTCAGGGCTTGAAGCAAAGGTAAATGAATTATCACATTCAAACAGCAGTGAAGAAAAAATAAGAAAGTATAAACAAAATAGGAAACACCTCTGAAACACTACTAAGAGACAAATTTAAGAGTTTTGGAATAGAAGAGGGCTGTGAGATACAGAAGCAATGGCATAGAAAATCTATTCAGTAAAATAATAGCAGAAAATTTCCCACATGTTGAGAAAAATATGGACTT
Organism: Erethizon dorsatum; assembly: GCA_028451465.1. Lineage (NCBI taxonomy): Eukaryota > Metazoa > Chordata > Mammalia > Rodentia > Erethizontidae > Erethizon > Erethizon dorsatum. Next base: position 46,439,729 of record CM051842.1, read on the forward strand.
TCAGGTACAGGAGGCGTTTAGGACCCTGAAGAGATAAGATTAGAAAAGAACCACTCCATGTCATAAAATGTCAACAGTACAGAGCAAAGAAAGAATATTGAAAGCTGAAAGAAAAATGTCAAATCACTTATAAAGGCAAACTCATCTGAATAAAAGCATATTTTTCAGCAGAAACTCTATGGGCAACGAGGACAGGGAATAATATATAAAATCTTAATTACTATATCCAGTAAAACTACCCTTCAGAATTGAAAGAAAACTAGAGAATATCCAAGATAAGCAGAAACTAAAGGAATTCATGAACACTAAACCAGCATTACAGAAAATACTTGTCATGGTTTATATAGAGAATTTCTGCATAAGGCCTCATGCTGTCATGGGCAGGGCTCTTGAAAGATGATTGACTCATGAGGGTGATGTAACTGACTTGTTGCTAGAAAATAGGGTCTGGTCAGAAGAGGTGGGCCCCTATCACCATGACCTAAAAGGGCATATCTCCTTTACTGACTCATTCCATTTCTGCATCCTGGATGCCATTATGTGAGCAGCTTTTCTTTCTCTCTGCCCCTCTGCCACCTTATTGTCTGCTTCAGAGCCAGCTGACCATTGACTGTAAACATAAGCCAAAATAAACCTCTCCTCCTTTAAGTTGTGGGTTGTCAGGTGTTGTGTCTCAGTGAAAAAGTGACTAAGACAGATTGTGGTACAAGTGAAGTGAAGTGGGGTCATTGCCAGGAGTATACCTTACTATGTAGGTCAGAAGTTTTGCAACTGGTTTGTGAGAGGAACTAGGAAAAGTTTGGCGATGGCATCAAGAAAACCCTTCAAGTGCTGTAAAGGAAGTTTCATGGAAGATTCAAGTCAGATCGCAGAAGACTAGAATGCTGACACAAATGTGGATAGTAAAAGCCAAATTCAGAAGGTTTCAGTTGGGAACAAGGACTCCATTGGTAGTTGGACTCAAAACCATGGGTGTTAGACTCTGGCAGAAAATTTGTCTACATTTTGTTCATGTCTTGAGATTTGCAGGAGAGTGAGATTAAGGACAGTGGATTAGTTAATCTGGTGGAGAAAATTTCAAGGCAGCCCAAACACTCAGGTGGTAGCATGGGTGCTGCTTGGTCCTTTTAACAAGGTTTACAGTGAGAAGCAGAAGGAAAAATCTAAGTTGAGTGATTTGGAAAATTCTGCTGGTGGCCAGAATGGAAACACCTACAAATTTCTGGTCAGAATAGCTTGGTTACTGAAAATATAACCATCAAAAAGAAGGCAATTACTTTGCATTAAGACCTCAGGAAAGATGCTATGAGGACATTTCAGAAATCTACAAGAGCCCACCCTCCTCAGGCTCAAAAGTACAAAAGTGAAGGGCTGGTGAGATAGCTTAGCGGCATAAGCACCTGCCTGGCAAGCGCAAGGTCCTGAGTTCGACTCCCGGTACCCACATATGAAAAAAGGGCCAGTGATATCATTCAGCGGCATGGGTGCCTGCTGGTGCGTGAGGTCCTGAGTTCAACCCCCGGTACCCACACACACACACACACACACACACACACAAAGTACAAAAGTGAAAGCCTGATTTCAGAGGAGAGCCCCAAGGCACTTTGCTCAAGAAGGGTTGCCTAGAAAATTGGTTTCCTGGGATTCAATTGACAATGTTCAACCTTCCAGGTGCTTAGAGGTTCCTGCAGCCATGATGCAAGGGAGGCCTAACTACTGCATGATCTTTGGCATTTTGGCAGACCTTGGCATCATCCATGTGGTGCTGGTTTTATGGACATGTAGAATGCAAGAGTTCTGGGTCCAGAGAGGCTTCCACTCAGATTTCAGAGGAAGGTCTAGGACATGGTTGCAAACCTATGGTACACATGTTGTTTGTTTTTCTTTTAAGACAAAAGATTTCAATGTATGAGTTGCATTTTCCAAACTAAAATACCAGTGTTCAGGTTTAATTGCACTTTGCAATAAATAAGTGGGTTTGGGGTTGCAGTTTGGGCACTTGTCTATAAAAAGCTCACCATTACTGATCTGGGAGGCCAGCAGTGTGCCTCTGAAAGGGAAGTGTGTGAAGCTAAAGGTGCAGAGGTGATCCTGGGAATCTGGAGGAGCCAGGAATGTGAAACATCAGTTGAGGAAAACTGAAGGCAGTGAATGAAACCAGGCAACAAATAGGGCACAAATCCTGCAAACAGCAATTCCATTAAGGTTTATCCACCCAGTTTGGAGAGCATGTCTCACTGCAACCTGATCCAGGTGCTGGATATAGAGCTACAGAAACTAATGTTTGTCCTGCTGGGTTTTGGCCTTGCTATGGTCTGATTCATTTCTATTTTCCTAGTCCTCCCTTTTGGGATGTGAATATGTACCCTGTGCCATTGTATATTGGAAGTGTTTACCTATATTTTATTTTATTTTATTTTACTCAGGGCCTTGCTATGTAGTTCAGTCTGGCCTTAAACTCACAGTGATCCTCCTGCCTCAGCCTTAGGAGTGCTGGGATTAGAGCACTTAATCTTATTGATTTCTTAATCTTGTTGACTTCGTAAAGGGGATCACAGCTCAAAGTTTGCCTTGAGTCTCAGAGGGACTTTGGACTTGGACTTTTCAGCAATACTGAAACTCTCAAAGCTGTGGCAACACTTAGAGATGGATAAAATGTATTTTGCACAAAGAGATGCAGATGTGTCTTTGGGTCCAGGGGCAGCATGTTATGGTTCATATTGAGAATGTTCCCCAAAGGCTTGATGCACTTATATGTGAGGAATTTGAAAGATGATTGAATCATGGGAGCAATACTGTTGAGTTGCTGTTAGGAGGTGGAGTCTGGTCAGAAGAGTCAGGTCACTGGGAGGCAGGACATAGAAGGCTATATCTCCTTTGCTTGGCTCCTCCTTTCTCTTTCCCTTCCTGGCTGCAATGATTTTCCTCCTCTGTGCCCCTCTGCTGTGCAGGTTTGTGCCATTGGAGCCAGCTGATTATGGACTGTAAACATAAATAAAAATAAACCCTCTCCTCCTCTAAAGTGTGTTTGACATAAGGCATTTCAGCAGTAAACAAAGTGACTAAGGTACTACTTAAAGGAACACGACACAAAGAAGAAGAGAGTAGACAAACAAATGATTATTAAAAAAGAAGCAAATGTCAAAAATACAAAATGACAGAAATTGGTACATATTTTTTTAACAACAACTCCAAATGCAAATCATTTTAATTTTCCAAGTAAAAGACAAAGGCTGGGGGCCGGGGATATGGCTTAGCAGTGCAGCACCTGCCTGACAAGCACAAAGTCCTATCTTCAATTCCTGTTACCACACACACACACACACACACACACACACAAAGACAGAGGCTGGTAGATTGGATAAAGAAATAAGACCTGATTATATTTTGCCTACAAAAAACACACCTCACCCACAAAATATAGACAGACTGAAAATGAAAGGACATTCCATTCAAATGGAATCAGAAAGCAAGCAGAATCAGTTATCCTTATATTCAACAGAGATTTTCAATCACATTAGTCAGAAGAGAAAAAGATCAGTATATATTAGTAAAGGGAATACTTCACCAATAAGATATAATGATTGTAAATATGTATGAGAGAAACTTCAGTACACTCTGGTTTATAAAACAACTACTCATCATAAAGGGTCAGATATACCCAAATATATTAATACTGTAAGACTTCAGTATGCCCTCCCACAAATATGTATAACATCCAGAAATATAAATTAAAAAAGAAACATCAGATTTAATCTGCTTTGTAAATCAAATGGATTTAATAGACATCTACAGAATGCCCCATCCAACAAGAAATGAATACACATTTGTTTTCAGCAGTTCATGTAACTTGATTCAAAACAGAGCATATTTGTGTCATAAAGCAAGGCTTAATAAGTAAAAAATTTTGAAATGATCTCATGAATCCTATCAGATTAGAATGGTATGAAAGAAGAAATCAACAAGAGAAACCACAAAACCTACATAGCACATGGAGCATGAATAGTATGCTTTTGCAGGATCAGAGACTCATTGAAGAAATCATGGGGAAAAATTTAAATTCCTTGAATCAAATGAAAATGCAAACACATCGTACCAGAATCTCTGGGATTCAGCAAAGGCAGTTCTGAGAGGGAAGCTTGTAGCTCTAAGTGCCTGTATTAAAAATATGAAAAATCTCAAAAAAAATAACCTAGAGATGCATCCAAAAATCTTAAAAGAACATTAAACCATTTCCAGAATTAACAGAAGGAAAAGAAATTGTGAAAATTGAGCTGAAATTAATGAAATAGAATTAAATTAACAATACAAAAAGCAAAGAAACAGAGTCAAGATAAATAAGATCAATAAACACTTAGCCAAACTAGCCAAAGACAGCAAATATCCATATTAATAAAATTAGAGATGAAAAAGGATATTGGAGAAGATACCAGTGAAATCCATAGGTTCACGGGGAAATGTACTGAAAACTTATATTCCGAACTTATATTCTAATTTTTCAATAAATTGAAAAATCTACAAGAAATAGGTGAATTTCTAGAAACATGTGACTTACCAAGGTTGAATTAAGAGGATATTTTAAAAGTAACAGATGAGTAACAAGCAATGAGTTTGAAGGAGAATTAAAAGTCTTCCAGCAAGGAAAAGCCCAGGGCATAATGGATTCACTTCTGAATTTTACCAAACATTTAAATAACCAACTCCTATGCTCCTCAAGCAAATAGGATCTGTGAAAATAGAATGGGGTTGAACATTTCCAAATTCATTCCACAAAGCCAAAACCATATAAAAACTCAACAAAATAAAAGCTATTGACCAATATTGTTGATGAACACAGATGCAAAAATTTTTGATAAATTGTTTAAGACATGATCTTGCTACCTAGTAAAGGTTAGCCTTGGAAGCTGTGTAGCTAGGTTTATAGCTCAGGCTACGTAGCTCCGGCTGGCTACAAACTCATGATCATCCTACCTTAGTTCCTAAGTGCTGAGATGACAGGTCTGTGCCATCATGACTGGTTTGTCAATAAAATATTTGCAAATGGAATCCAACAACACATTTCAAAGTTAACAAATACATCATGATGAAGTTGGCTTCATCCCAGTAATGCAAGAGTGGTTCAACATACATAAATCAACAAATGTAATGCACCACAGAAATAGAATCAAGGAAAAGCCACATGATGATTTCAATAGATGCAGAAGAAACCTTCAACAAAATGAAAAATGCTTTCCTAATATAAACACTGAAGAATCTAGATATAGAAGGATCTTATGTTGATACAATAAAGGCTAGGTATCATTATATACCACTCAACATCTTACTGAATAGGAAATAATTGAAAGCCTGTACTCTAAAATCAGGAATGAGACAAAGGTGTTTATTCTTACCACTTCTGTTCAATATGGTACTTGAAATTGAGCCAGAAGAATTGAACAAGGAACAGAAATAAAGTTTCAAACAAAGGAAGGAAGAAATAAAACTGTCCTTATCTTCAGATAATATAATCCTTTACTTAGAGTCTGTAAAAACTCTGGCAGAAGACTTTCAGATCTGATAAACAAATTCAGCATTGTGGAAGGATACAAAATCAAGAAAAAAGTCAATGTCTTTTCTCCAACAAAAATTACTTGACTTAGAAAAAATCCATGAAAACCATTTGATTCACAATAGCTTCAAAACATAAATTACCTATGAATAAGCCAATCTTTTTTTTATATGTGGAATCTTCACACACACAAACAGATATAGAGAGAGAGAGAAAGAGAGAGAGAGAGAGCATACTTAGGAGGGAGACTTAGAAGAAGAAGGTAATAAAGGGGAGTTTGAGGGAAGGACAAGGTTGATAATGATCAAAGCGGAAATGGTCAAAGTAAGTTATATGCATGCTATTCTGTATAACTAATATGCATTAAAAAAGAAAAAGTACACGCAAAGTGATTCTTCACATATAAAGTCAAAGTCAAACACAACTCATATTTGATGATAGAATTAGGAAAGTGGTTTCTTCTGGTGTATGAGGAGTGATGGGGGATCAATGAAGACTTGGAGAGAGGAACATAAATGCTTTTTATCTTGATTGAGTTTTGAGTCACATGGGTATATTCATTTGCCAAAACTCCTTGACTTTACACTTACAACTTTACATGACTCTATTTAAAATGAGAAAGACTGCCATCTGATGGTGGAGTGGTAAGCAACAACAAATCAGCCTCTCCAAGATTCAGAATCTGGACAATAGGAAAATAACAACTTGGAGAAGCAAAGAAGGGGGGTGGTGGATCGTTGAGACCCAGGGAGGAGAAGAAAAGAAGGAGGGAAGTGGATCACTGGGACCCAGGAAGGACCTGTAGGCTGGAGCCTACAGAGAAATTGAAGAGGCAGAACATAATGCAGAAAAAGGAAGGAGCAAGCTGCACTTTTTCCTCAGCTCCTGGCTTGCGGCTCACAACAATGTAAGACCAAATTAGTAGAGAAAAAGTGAAAGCAGGGGATTCCAGGGGCTTTCAGGAAGAAATACATCAGTGTAACAGACCAGCAGATGCTGTCTGCTGCAATAGCTGGTGAGTGACAGTAGTCCAAGTGCCTGCGATATCCCCTGCAGAGAGTGATTGGACACCATTCCAGGGAGGGGTCAACTGAACCCAGGAATTAGAGGAGCTGCGGGTTGGCTTCATTTCAAGGCTCCAGTGTTATGCTCCCACAGTGACTGGGTGAGGGATAGATGCTAGACATAGCCATGGTCAGGGAGCCATGATCAGTCCAACAGCAGACCACCAGGGGTTAAAGCTAAAGGACTTAGGCCCACCCCCATGTCCAGAGGTCAGACTCAGCCTAAGTTTGGATTCAAAAGTCACTGAATTGGCACCTTCACCTTAATCCTATTGCCTGCTGGTGACTGTATCCATCATGGACCTGGAACCTGACTGCCTTCTTTGTCTACCAGCATAAGCAGGGACAGATCTTGATTGGGCACTGCCTCAAAACTGTAGATCCAGGGCTTAGCACACACTGGAACCCTGGTGACCCGGCAAGGTCCTGGTGGGTGCACACACAATGGGTAGGGGGGACCAGTGGTGTGGAAGAATCTATAGCAGCAGTGAGAACATGAGTCAGCAGTAGGTAAGTTAGGTGAACCAGCATTGTGATTCAGCACACAGACATGTGGAATGGAATCGAGTGGGTAGGGCCACACATTTATTTTTTTTAATGGCTTGAGAAGAACTCCAGCAACAGAAGACCAGTCCCATCCCCCACATCCAGAGGCCAAGATCAGCCCCATACCCACCACAAATACCACTGCAAACTTGGCTGGAGTACAGAACACATTTCTGGGCTCCGACTTGGACCAACCCAGAACTGTAGACACCAAAGGAATTTTAGTACAGTTAATTTTCTGTTTGTCTGATTGGTTTTCCTTTTTCTGTCCAGTTGGTGTTTTTTGTTTTGTTTTGTTTTGTTTTGTCTTTTTTTGTGTGGTTATTTTCATTTTTCCTTTTTTTCTCTCTTTTCTCCTTTCATGACTTAGATTTCTTAAATTAATTTTTGTTTTCTTCTATTCATCCTCTTTCATCAAATATCTTGCTTGATTTTATGATAATTATACATGAGTAAACATTTTCTCTTCTCTTTCTGGTTCACTGCACTACTTCCAGGTTTTCTCTTCCATTCTTTCCCTCTTGTGTCTTACAGTGTCCCAAAACTTGGGTGATCATCCTTGGCCCTTCAGCCTACCTCCTACTCTATTTGACTTCTTTTATCTCTCTATCTTGCCCCCTATCCACTTTAAGCCCCCCCACAACAAGGTAAAATCACTCCAGTAAGGGGAAAATCATTGCATACAATTTCCTGGTACATGTTTTGTTGTAAAACTGTAGAATTTGCTTCTGTGGTTAAAAGTATCAGCCTAATAGTTACCATAGTTTGTCAGTAGCCAGCTATTGTTAGCTATTGTTGTTGCTAACTGTACTACATTAGCCATGATGTCATACTCATTATAATCAGTTTTCATCTCCTGTATGTCAACACTGTGACTATATGGGGTCACACCGATCACCATAGTCCAGTACCAAAGTACTGTATCCCACGCCAAACAGAGAGCAACTTCTAAGCCTTAATACATTGGGAGGATAGGGTCTTGGGATAGGCACAAAGACCAAGAAACACCTACATCTAGAAGACATCCCTCAGGAATATACATTTCCTAGGGAAGCCTCGATACCAGAGATAAAGCTATTCACCATAAGAAATCCAGAAGCCTCAACACAGAAAACAAAATAAAAAATATATAAAATACAACATGACAAGATGAAGAAGCAAAATGCAAACCAAGGCCTCCAGCCCACCCAGGACAATTAGATTGCAAAGTGAGATAGAGAAAATCGTATGCCAACCACCAGACCTTTCTGAAATGATAGCAACAGAAGTGAAAAAACAAATGGGAAAGGCTATAGAAACAAAGAATCTCTTAGGTGCAAAAAGAAATAACTATCAAAATGAAGGACAATAAAGAAAACATAGATTAAAAAAATAGAGGAGGTCAGGAAAATGATGGAAACCATGAATGCCCAACATAAGAAAGAAATGGAATTCATGAAACAGAGCCAAACAGAAATCCAGGAGATTAAAAACTCCATAGAAAGAGTAGGCAGCAGATTGAATGAAGGCAAGAATAGAATATCAGATCTAGAAGACAGGATTGCAGCTAGCAACAATGAAGAGAAAGATATTTTAAAAATAAGAATAGTCCATGCAAAAGCAATCCAACAGCTAGAAATGAAGCAAAGAACAGCATAAGATTAATTGTAGTCAGTGAGAAAGCTGCAGATAGCTCATAAGGAATAAAAAAATACTCTTCACAGAAATAATTGCAGAAAACTTCCCAAACATGGGTAAAGAATTTGACATGCAAATAAGTGAAGCATATAGAATTCCAAATAGCCATGACCAAAATAAATCTATGCCAAAGCAAATAATAATCAAGATTCCAGAAATTCAGGACAAGAAGAGAATATTACAAGTGGGCACAGAAAAGGAGGAAATCAGCTACGAAGGATAGCCCATTGGAAGCACAGCAGACTTCTCAACAGAAACCCTCAAATCAAGGAGAGGTTGGAGTGACATATTTCAAGCCCTAAAAGAAAAAAAAAATCTTCAACCCAGATTGATGTATCCCACAAAACTATCTTTTGAAATCAGGGGAGAAATAAGACACTTCCATGACAAAGAACAACTGAAGAAATTCATCACCACCAAACCAGCTCTTCAGAATGCTCTGCAGGATATATTAGAAAGGGAAAATGAAGAACACAAATGTGAGAACACCAATAGAAAGAAGCCACAAGTCAGGGCATGCAATTAAACAGAGGGGAAAGACAGAGAACTAAAAACAGGAAAATACCATGAAAAAGATAAGCTAATACATATCAGTTATAACCATGAATGTAAATGGTCTCAACTCACAAATTAAAAGAAACAGAGTGGCAGAATGGATCAAGAAGCAAGATCCAACAATATGCTGCAGTCAAGAAACACATATAACCCAAAAAGAAATTCATAGCCTGCAAGTCAAAGGATGGAAAACAATACTCCACACCACAGGAACCCAGAAAAAAAGCAGGGGTAGCTATTCTATTTGCAGACAATGTGAACTTCAAGCCAAAATTGATCAAAAGACACAAAGAAGCTCACTACATACTTGTTAAAGGAAAACTCCAAGAAGAGATAACAATCATTAATGTATATGCACCAAATACCATTGCACCCAACTACATAAAACAAATATTAACAGAGAGGAAAAATCAAATAAGCACTAACACAATTGTAATCAGGGACATTAATACCCCACTCTCACAAATAGATCTACTAGACAAAAAAGTCAGCAAAGAAATATCAGAATTAAACTAAACCTGTGAACAAAAGGACTTAGTGGATATCTACAGAGTGTTCCACCCCACAACATCAGAATACATATTCTTCCCAGCTGCACCTCAAATGTTCTCCAAAATAGACCACATATTAGTTCAGAAAACACACTTAAGTAAATGCAGAGGGATTGAAATCATCCCATCCATACTATCTCTCCATAGTGCAATGAAACTTGAAATCAGCAGCAAAGAAACCACAAAAACTACACAAACACATGGAAATGAAATGACACCCTCCTGTACAACCAATGCGTCCAAGAGGAAATTAAAGAAGAAATTAAACAATATCTACAATAAAAGAATAATGCCAGTACAACATACCAGAACCTACGGGGCCCACTGAAAGCAATCCTAAGTGGGAAATTTATAGCTCTGAATTCTCACATCAGGAAAACAGAACAAGCTCAAATAAATAACCTACTGTTGAACCTCCAACTTCTAGAAAAAGAAGAACAAATCAAATCCAAAGGTTGTATGAGGGAGGAAATTATTAACATAAGAGCAAAAATTAATGCAATTAATACTAAGAAAACAATACAAAGAATCATTGAATTGAAAAGTTGTTTCTTTGAAAGATTAAATAAAATTGATAAACACACACCCAACATCATCAAAAAGAGGGGGCCGGTGAGATGGCTCAGTGGCTTAAGCGCCTGCCCGGCAAGCGCGAGGGCCCGAGTTCAACTCCCGGAACCCACATACGAAAAAGGGACCGGTGATATCGCTCAGCGGCACGGGCGCCTGCTGGCGCGCGAGGTCCTGAGGTCGTTCCCCCGGTACCCACCAAAAAAAAAAAAAAAAAAAAAAAAAAAAAAGAGGAAAAGTCTCAAATTCAAGCAATTAGGAATGAAAAGGGGGAAATCAAAACCTATCCCACAGAAATCCAAAAGATCATATCTACCTCGAGAAACTGTACACTAATAAAATGGAAATCACAGAAGAAATGGACCAAGAAGATATAAAAATTCTAAATAACTTGACATCATTTAATGAAATTGCAAATGTAATTAAAAACTTACCAACAAAGAAAAGCCCAGGTCCTGACAGATTCACTGTTGAAATTATTTTTTAAGAGTAGAAGTAATTTATTGAGAGAAATATAGCTTCTTTCTAAGACAGAAGGCAGCCTAAAAAGTGGATTGCCCACTGACCCTGCTTCTCAAGGGTGTTTTATTGAGCAAAGCCATGAGGTGAGGCAGGTCCAAGGTTGGACAATACTATAGTCGACTACTAAGATTACAAGAATAGTTATTTAGGTAATATTGATCCAGTGGGAAATCCCAAGTTGTGTGTGAGGTGGGACAAAACTCTGGTGAACAAATAATATTACAACAATTATAGTTGCTTAGGTAATATTGATTAAATGTGGATCAAATGGGGAAGCAAGTCAAGTAGCAAGTGCACATGGGACAGACAAGGAGGTTCCAGGAAAGGGTGGGTTAAGGAGGTTTTGGTCTCCCTTCCAAGGTGATTGATATCTATTTAGAATATCAATCATTGATGGGCCGGTGAGATGGCTCAACGGCTTAAGCGCCTGCCCGGCAAGCGTGAGGACCCGAGTTCGACTCCCGGATCCCACATAAGAAAAAGGGGCTGGTGATATCGCTCAGAGGCACGGGTGCCTGCTGGCACGCGAGGTCCTGAGGTCGACCCCCTGGTACCCACAAAAAAAAAAAATATCAGTCATTGCTATTCATCCCTTAGGGAAACATACGGATGAGTAGTTCCTCTTTTTCTTGAAGTCTGGCCTTCAGTGAATATGCCTCCAGCCACAGTTGTCTTCTTCATTGACCTCTCAAGGCCCAGCCCAGTCTCATTGCCAGAATATTTCTGCCTAACTTAGTTATCTGTAATATTCTGCTCTCTGACTATGTACCCATAACCACCACGAGGGTCTAAGGGGTGAAGACTGGTCTGGCTACTTCTAGCCTAAGAGGATTGTAGTTGTGATTGGCAGTCAGTGATACTCCATAGAGAGTCTATCTAAAGGCCCTTGATAGGCACCAGGTGTTCTTGTCTTTGGTATACATACAGCTTTAAGTATGGAGGAGACAAGGCCAAAGAAAAAATTAAGTATGCATGGGCCAAATAATAAGATCAATAGGATAATTTCGAATATAGTCAACAAAGGTTTCCACCATAAGGAGCCATTAATAGCTTTCCATAAAGAGGATAAGGAGAAGGTCCAGGGCACTTCAGAATCTGACATGTCATTAAACTGTCCTCTAATATCTTGAACAGCTATTGAGATATTAGCAGAAGGGTGAAGAATGTACACACAACATCCAAGTTTTGTAATTGCACAAGTACTCCCTAATGCTTCTGTTAGAATGTCTAATGCCATCTGATTTTGGACAATGGCTTGCCTCACTGGTTTTACTTCTTCTTTCAGGACTGAGAGACCAACTGTGATGTCATTTAGGGCCCACTGACTAGAGTTAGTTAAAGCCTCAATATGTGTCATATAATCCTCTCTCAACAAGGTTGATCAGGTGGATCCCGGTTAAAGGAGTCTAGCATAATTGGCATTGGTTTTGTCTATATGATCACTTAGGGTTTGACAGGCTCTAGGCAAGAATAAACAAATTTTTAAGAAATTAGAGCATGTATAATCAAAGCGTGAGCACCAGAGCTGACAGGTAAATCTAGAAACTGTTTTTAAGGGAGTGAAATAGCAACTGTAACCCACTGGCTCTTAGACTCTTCTGCTGGTAGCATTTGATATTTTGTTATAAATCCCTCCAGTTTTAACTGTAATCATCTCCAAAATTTTGGTGACTTGTGAACCAGGTTATAACAATTAACACATTATTTTTGACCAATGTGAAACTCTCAAGCTATTGTACATAGACAACAATATGCATTGTACTTGTAAAACCAGTCTAAGCATCATTTTGATTAGTTGGCAACCTGCACACACACACACACACACTATAATACTATATATTATAGTATTATGTATATATATATAATAGTATATAGTATAATATATATTATAGTATTTGCCAGGATAAAATATCTCTCCCTAGGATGGGAACTGAGCTTTTAGGCATAATTAAAAGGAATGGGTGAAGAGAAAGTCATCCCAGTTATAGCTTAAATGAGTTGTTTTTTGGTGACCCTTTTTATTGAGGTATGACAGCTGGAAGGAAGGACAGAGTTGAAGAGAAGGACAAGGAGACATGTGCCAATGTCCAGCAATAGGCTGATATTTTTTCCTCCATAATCTTGATTACTCAGGGCTCCTTTATGAAGATGATGGGCAGAGATGACAGTCGAGCCAGAGGAGAAGGAAGAGTGCCCCAGGACCCTTTAGTCTTTTTAGATCAGCTTTGAGTACGACTCTGGGCTCTGGGGCCTCTGCTTCAGAGTATAGTCTCACTTCCAGTGGCCATCTTTGCAGTCAGGGTATGGCATGGGGGGGCCTCTTAAGGCAGTTTCTTTTGCGGTGGACTGGCTTTTGGCAGTGGTAGCGGGTGAGGTTGAAAGTTACTGAACTCAGAATCAGACTTAGGGTCAATTCCTTTTAAGGATATGACAAAGGCAGCTGCTTTCTCTTGGTTTCTTGGCTTTCTTCCTTTGGCTTCCCCCTTGTCCTGATTATAAAATACTGAGGAGGTGATTTTTACAGAAGTATCAAGTGAATTATCTGGAGCAAAAGCCAAATTCTGTAGCTTTTTTCTAATATCTGAGGCTGACAGGGTAATAAACTTATCTTTAAGAATAATCTGTCATATCAAATCAGGAACTAAGGAAGTATGTTTTACCAATGCCTCTTGAAAGCAACCTAAGAAGGCAGAGGGGTTCTTGTTCTTCTCTTGCTGAATAGCTCACAAGTTAAAATAATTGAAGAGCTTAGTTCTCATCCTTCTTAGACCTTCAAGAACACATGTCTGGAAATGCCTCTTATTTTAATCTCCTGTCAGATTGTTAGGCTGTTAGGGGACTTGGATAGGGACTGCTTGGTCTCCAGTGGGAACTGGTTGTTCCCTTTGTTGTCTATCTTCTGGTCTTTTAAAATTTGCAATATGATATTCACCCCCAAATGCAATTGCAGCTTCTAATGCTGCTTGCTTCTCGTTAGAGTCAATGTTTGATTTAACAGTAACATTACATCTTTTCAGTCTAGCTCATAGGTCTGAGCAAGTCCTCCAAAGGCCTCAATGTTCTTATCAGGGTCATCTGAAATCTCTCCTAGATCTAGCTTGACCTGCTTTAGATCCTGAGAGAAAAGGATACATGAACTCGGGTAGATCCAAATTTCCAACCTTCTTCCTATACAGGATATTGTCCTTCAGGAACTTGATCAAAATTAGTTAAGAGTGGATATAACTCAAAGAGGATTTGGTCATGGTGGGTGTAGAAGACCCTCATTGTTGAATTCTATAAGAAATTTAGAGAACAATTAATGCCACTAATGCTGAAAAACTTTAATGAAATTGAAAGTGAAGCACAACAGCCAAAATAAATCCTGGAAGCAAGTATTACTCTGATTCCAAAACCAGAGAAGGACCCAACTAAGAAGGAAACTGCAGGACATCTCCTTAATGAACAAAAATGCAAAAATCCTCAATAAGATACTGGCAAACAGACTATCACAAATCATCAAGAAGATTATACTACATCATCAAGTAGGATTCATCCCAGAGATGCAGGGATGCTTCAACACATACAAATCAATAATGTCATACACCATGTCAACAGAGTGAAAGACAAAATTCACATGAGCATTTCAATAGATACAGAAAAAATATTTGACAAAAACCAATACTCATTCATAATAAAAACCCTACAGAAAATTGGAATAGATGGTCTTTATCTCAATCTGATAAAAGCCATTTACGACAAACCAAAAGCCGACAGAATACTAAATGGTCAAAAAGTGAGAGCTTTAACTCCAAAATCAGGAAGAGGAGAAAGATGTCCACTATCACTATTGCTATTCAACACAGTTCTGGAAATATTAGGCAAAGCAATTAGAAAAGAGAAAGAAATAAAAGGAATAAAGATAGGAAAGGAAGAATTTAAATTATCTTTATTTGCAGATGCCACAATACTCTACATAGAAAACCCCAGAAAGCCCACCAAAAGACTTGTAGATTTAATAACCAAATTCAGTAGTGTAGCTGGATACAAAGTCAACACTTAAAAATCAATAGCATTTCTGTACACAAATGACAAATTCACACAGACAGAAATTAGGGAAGGCACAGCCTTCACAATACCATCCAAGAAAATGAAATACACCAGAATCAATCTAACAAAGAAAGTAAAAATCTATACATTGAAAATTACAGTACTCTGAAAAAGGAGATTGAAGAGGATATCAGAAAAGATAGCCCTTGCTCATGGAGAGGAAGAACCAACATAGTGAAAATGGCCATCCTCCCAAAATTGTTATACAGATTGAAAGCAATCCCAATCAAAATCCCATTAACATACTTCACAGAACTAGAGAAAACATTCCTAAAATTCATAGGGAAACAGGAAAGACCAGAATAGCAAAAGCAATTCTGGGTAATAAAGACAAGGCATGGAGCATCACAATCCCTGACTTGAAATTATACTACAAAACTACTGTAATAAAATCAGCATGGTAATGGCAAAAAATCCCCAAACAAACCAATCCCCCCAAAAAACAGACCTGAGGATCAGTGGAACAGATTAGAAGATGCAGACACAACTACAATCACACTAAGCTACCCTATCTTTGAGAAAGGGGCCAAACATATTCACTGGAAGAAAGCCTCTTCAATAAGTGGTGCTGGCACCTTATCTTTGACAAAGGTCCCAAACACATTCACTTAAAGATAGATAGCCTCTTTAATAAATGGGGCTTGAGCCTGCCCGGCAAGCGCGAGGGCCTGAGTTCGACTCCCGGATCCCACATACGAAAAAGGGGCCGGTGATATCGCTCAGCGGCACGGGCGCCTGTTGGCGCGCGAGGTCCTGAGGTCGACCCCCCAGTACCCACAAAAAAAATAAATAAATAAATAAATGGGGCTTGAAACACTGGCTCTACACATGCCAAAGATTAAAATTCGACCCATATCTTTCACAATGCACTAAACTAAATTCAAAATGGATCAAATATCTAAATATTAAAACAGAAACAGTAAATATCCTGGAAAATAGAATAGGTAAAACTCTTGAAGACATTGGTGTAGACAAAGATTTTATGAATAAAACCCCAATGGCAGAGGAACTATCACAAAGAATCAACAACTGGGATCTCATCTTATTAAAAAGCTTTTGCACAGCAAGATAAACTACCAACAGAGTGGAGAGACAACCCACAAAGTGGGAAAAAATGGTTGCCAGCTATTCCACAGACAAAGGATTAACTATCGAGAACACACAAAGAACTCAAGAAAATCAGACCTCCCAAATTCAAAGACCCAATCCAGAAATGGGCATCTGAGATGAATAAACACTTCTCAGATGAAGAAACATAAATGGCAAACAAATATATGAAAAAATGTTCAACATCACTAGTCACTCAAGATATGCAAATTAAAACAACACTGAGATTCCATCTCACCCCAGAAAGAATGGCTATTATCAAGAAATCAACTAATAACAAATGCTGGAGGGGCTGTGGGGAAAAAGGAACCCTTCTCTGCCATTGGTGGGAGTGTTGACTGGTACAGCCACTGTGGGAATCAGTGTGGAGATTCCTCAAAAAACTAGGACTAGAAGTCCCATTTGATCCAGCTCTTCCCCTTCTGGGTATCTTCCCAGAAGAATTAAAAGCATCATACCACAGTGATATATGTGCACACATGTTCATAGCAGCACAATTTGCAATAGCTAGATCATGGAAACAATCCAAATGCCCATTAACCGAAGAATGGATAAAAAAGATGTGGTATTTTTATACAATGGAGTACTACTCAGCCATAAAGAAAGATAAACTGGAAACTTTTATATGTAAATGGATGCAACTTGAGAAAATAATCATAAGTGAAATAAACCGGACACACATTTGTAAACATCATATTGTCTCCCTAGTGGGAGAAACTGAAAGAGTAAATAAGATCCAAAATCTACAATAGACATGGTAAAACAGGAAGAAACTATTCAAAAGTAAAAATATTGTTTAGACAATTGAATGCTGATAACTTGTACCCTGAGTAACTAATTTAAAGATAACAATATGGAATATATTAACCATTGTTACCCTCCTATTATGTTGTTTTGAAAATTTGTTCTTTTTTTCTCTCTTATTATTATTATTTTTTTTGTGGGTACTGGGGGTTGAACTCAGGACCTCACGCACCAGCAGGAGCTTGTGCCACTGAGCGATATCACTGGCCCTTTTTTTCATATGTGGGTACCAGGAGTCGAACTCAGGACCTTGGGCTTGCCAGGTAGGCACTTATGCCACTGAGCCATCTCACCAGCCCCCTATTTTTTTCTCTTAAAAAAAAAGTGGTGCCTGAAAAACTGGCGCTCCACATGCCAAAGACTAAATCTAGACCCATGTCTATCATCATGTATTAACCTAAAATCAAAATGGATCAAAGATCTAAATATTAAAAGAGAAACACTAAACTCACTGGAAGAGAAAATACATAGAAATTTGGAGACATAGGTGTAGGCAAAGACTTCATGAACAAAACACAGACCACACAGGAAGCACTTCAAAGATTCACCAACAGGGATCTCAACTTGTTAAAAAGATTTTGCACAACAAAAGAAATCACCAACAGAGTGAAAAGATAACCCAGAGTGGGAAAAAATTTTAGCCAGTTGCCCCTTAGACAAAGTGCTTATATCTAGAACATATAAAGGACTGAAAAAAATCAGACCCCCCCAAATTCAGAGACCAAATCCAAAAAAGGGCATCTGAGATGAATAAGCACTTCTCAGATGAAGAAATACACACGGAAATAAATAAATGAAACAATGTCTGACACCATTGGTTATTCAAGAGATGTAAATTAAAACAACAATGAGGTTCCATCTCTTTCCAGAAAAAATGACTATCATCAAGAAAACAACCAGCAACAAATGCTGGTGGGGCTGTGGTGAAAAAAAAATGCTTCTCCACTGTTGGTGGGATTGTAGACTGGTGCAACTACTGTGGAAATCAGCATGGAGATTCCTAAAAAAACTCGGATTAGAAGTTCCATTCAACACAGCTATTTCCCTTCTAGGTATCTTCCTAGAATAATAAAAAAATCATACCATATCAATATATGAGCATATTTATAGCAGAACAATTTTTAATAGCTAAAGCTTGGAAATAATCCAAATGCCCATCAACCAAGGAATGGATAAAAAAGACGTGGTCCTTTTATTCAATGGAGTACTACTCAGCCATAAAGAAGGGTAAACTTGAGACTTTTATAGGTAAATGGATGCTTCTTGAGACCACATTCATAAGTGAAATAAATCAAACTCACATGTGTAAACATCATATTGTCTCTCTTGTGTGAGAAACTGAAAGAGTAAATAAGGTCCAAAATGTACAATTGATATTGTGAATTGGGAAGAAACTGTTCAAAATGAAAGAGAAAGTAAGGTGGGGGAAAGGGGAAATGAAGGAATGGAAAAGGAAAAAAACATACAAGATAGTTATAGTACTAGATTCTCTTAATTCATTTAAAAAAATGGTTTGTGCTAATATCATTTAGAGAATTTTTATGCCCATATCTTGTACACTGAATAACTACTTTGAAGATAACAATATGCAAATATTAACAACTGTTAATCTCCTATTATTTTGTTTTGAAACTTTTTCCATTAAAATATAAACAAAACAAAACTTAGATCTAGGAAGAAAACCACACTTTGAAGTCACTGAGACTTTTTCTTTATCATTTTGGTTTCCTTCTTGATTTTGTGAATGCCTCTGCTTTGTTAAGTTTTTTGTTTTGTTTTGTTTGTTCATTTGTTTGTTTCATCTTTCCTTCCTGCCTTTCTTTTGCACAAATTTCCTGGTCATTGGGATATCTCCTTTTGTGCTTCTGCATTGCTTCTTACATCTTTTTCTTACTTCTTTTCTCTTTAGTTTTTCCCCTTCTCCCTTTTAATTTTTCTCCCCTTAACTATTTGTCTCTTATTTTACTTTATATATAACTTCTTTTCTCTCCCTTTTTTACTTTTATCTCCTATTTCTCAGAAGTGTTTCTGTAACCTTTGCCTAATTCTATAAACATCCTTCTACTTTCCAATAAGATCCTTTGTACCACTTCTCTCTTTGTTCTTACGTTTGAGTTTGAAGTTTCAAAGTTTTTCTCTTGCATTCCCCCATTCACATTCCCTATATGTTTAATAATATAACCATAAAGTTTTGTTAATCTTTTAATAGTTAATGCTGTAAAATTACTGTTGAATTCTTGTCCACAAGTGGAGATATAGCTGTACAATTTAATACATATTAGCTGTAAGTCAATTCATGGGCTGTCTTAATGTTTACACCATAATTGTAGATTTCTCTAGGATTAATAGTTGTACATAATTGGTTCTTATGTGATGTTGATGTCTAATTTTTCTTGGACAATATTACTGTAGTTGATTTGCTTGATATTAACTATTTTTCTGTCACTACTTTACTCAGATTAGCTTTGTGACACTAATGATACTAGATACATTCCCAGACTACTTGGTTGCTAGGCTAACTACACTGCATCCTCCCCTCCCAAATTAATCAAGGTGGTCAGATCTTGGGGCTACAGCAAAAGATTATAGTCATCCATGCCTAAAATACATCACTGAAAATCAACTGAGGAGATCTCTATACTAGCACCAAAGTCCTTAGCTTATAAGCATCCAAATCCTTAGCAAAAATCAACACAAATGAACAAAAACAATAGAAACATAGGAACAAAAGGCAACAAAACACCTCTCACAACACCCCACTCCCAGAAAGCCTAACCTGAGGGCACAGAAGAGCAGAATATCATAAGCCATACCACAGAAATAGTTGAAAGGATTAACACAGGAGGTTAGAAAACAGCTCAAAGTGGTACTCAGTGGATCAGAGAAGATATAACTAAAAGATAAAGGAAGTAATAACCAAAAAGATGCAGGAGCTTTCAGAAGACACAAATCAAAAGCTAGATGAGGTAAACAAAATGATACAAAGTACAAGTAACAATTTCACCAAAGAGTTAGAGTCCATGAAAATGATTCAGTCAGAAATCTAAGAGATTGAAAATCATATGGAAAGTGTGGAATGTAAAATGCCCCAATGTGAGGACAGAGTTTCTGAACTACTGCATTTCCCTGAAAATAAGACCTAGCCAGAAAATAAGCTCTAGCATGACATTAGGATGCTTCTAATATAGGCTGTACCCCCCAAAATAAGCCCCAGTTTACATGGTCAGACAAAAGAACATATTTAGTACATGTGTTGCAACACACAATGGAAATATTGAATTATAATATGCTATTATTCATATATAATTAAATATAAATACAGAATATCATTGACATTAAGACTTAAAATGAATTATAGTATAAATTATAAGTAAGTATTTGTAAATACCAAGCAGGCACCTTTGGATGAGAGGGAAAATACCTGTTCAGAGATGAAATTGAGACTTATTGCTGAATGAACTATTGGAGTTCAGACACAATATAAGAATAATGTATGTACTTGATAACGAACAGATGTGGTTGTGTCTAATATGAATATTCTTTATTCAGTGTGTCACAAGAGCACTTAACATGCTCTTGTGAAATAAACATTTTCTGAATTTTGGTGCATTTCACTTTTGTGTGGACTGTCATTCTTATCTGTCATCACTTTGGTTGTCACACCTACCTCATAAGCCTTCAATTAACACTTGATTTAATGGAATTGTAAAGCCTAGCCTGCAAGAAGTCATGACGTGGGTGAAAGATTCATGGGATAAAATCACTGACAGTTGTGTTGCCAATGTACTTCGAGCAAACTACATGTACAAGAAGTGCTCATTTAAGGAGAGCTCTCTTGTGGACAAGAGAGACTGGGGCCAATGGTTCTACAGGAAGTGGAGTTTTAAAAATTCAAGCTGAAATTAGAGGTTTGGGGAGTTATGATGATGTTCCAGAGTAAGACGACATGACTATATTTGGATAAATGCAGATTTTTGAACATGAATAAATGTAGATTGTCATATATGAATAAATGTAGATTGTTGTACATGATAAAATAAGACATCTCCAAAAATAAACACTATTGTGTCTTTTGGAGCAAATATTAATATAAGACCCAGGCTTGTTTTGGGGCATATATGGTAGAATATAATTATACCTTCAAAGACCAACTATTGACAGACACTTAAAAACAACAGGAGAGTATGAAAGAAATAGATCCAACAGCTGCTAGATGATGCAAACAAGACTAATCTAAGAATAATTGGAGTAATTGAAAAAAATGAATACCTCAAAAATGGCATAGAAATCCTGTTTATACATGTGGGCAAGGCTGTGGGGAAAACAGGAATACTTCTGCATGGTTCATGGGAGTGTAAACTGGTGCATCCAGTATGGAAACTAATATGGAGATTCCTCATAAATCTAAAACAAGAAGTTCCATTTGATCCAGCTAGTCCCTTTCTAGGTATCTTCCTAGAAGAGTATCTTCTAAGGTATCTTCTAGGTATCTTTTAAAAAGAATCATCATATTACAGTGATATATCCATACCCTTGTTGTTTATAGCAGCAAAATTTTTCTTATTTTATGGAAAGAAATAAAACAATATTTCATAAGAGGATAATAGGAGAATAACAATTGATAATGCATTGAGTATTATCTTTAAAGTAGTTACTCAGAATACAAGATATGGGTGTAAAAAATTCTCCAAATGATATTAACACAAACCTTTCTTTTCAATGAACTAAGAGAAATTGTTAGTATACCTATCCTGTATTTTTTTTTTCCTTTTCCATTCTTCCTTTCCCCTTTCCCACCTTCTAGTTCCTTTTTTCCTTTTGAACAAATTTTTTTTTCCCATTAAACAATATCTATTGTACATTTTGGACCTTATTCACTCTTTCAGATTCTCACACCAGGGAGATGATATGATGTTTACACATGCGACTCTGATTTATTTCACTGATGTAAATGGTCTCTAGTTGCACCCATTTATCTATAAAAGTCTCAAGTTTATCCTTCTTTATGGCTGAGTAGTACTCAATTGTATAAAAAGACCACATCTTTTTCATCTGTTCCTTGGTTGATGGGCATTTGGTTTGTTTCCAAGATTTAGCTATTACCGATTGTAAATAACAGCACAATTTATAATAGCTAAATTTTTGAAAGAGCCTATATGTACATTAGCAGATGAGTAGATAAAGAAAATTATATATATAGTGGAGTACTACTACGAATCTGCCATAAAGAATGATAAACTTGAGGGATTTTTAGGTATATGGATGTACCTCAGGACCATAATCTTAAATGAAATAAATTACACAGTTTAAATAGTGCATTATTTCCCTTGTGAGAGAACCCCAAGGACAAGCAAGGAGCAAAATAAAGAATAGATACTACAAAGTAGAAAGAACCATTTCAAATGGGAAGGGAAAAAAGAGATGGGGAAGAAGCAGGATAGAAAGGGAAAAGGGATTTAAAGGAAACAAAGAGTTGAGGGACTAAAATAGAAATAGAGTTTTGCAAATGGGCGGGGAACAATGGTTGAAGCGCTGGAAGGAAACAAGACCCGACAAAAAAAAATTATGATGTTTTATGTACATGTACAAATTCTCCAAAATGAATATGTTCATTAGGTACTGCAAAAATGTACTAATAAAATATCACATAAAAAATCCTGTTCACAGAAATAATGGCAGAAAACTTCCCAAATACATGGAAATACATAAACATACAGATAAGTAAGGCATACAGAACCTCAAATAGCCATGAACAAAAGCAAAACTCGCTATGCCACATTGTACTCAAAACTCTAGAAGTCCGTGCCATGGAGAAAGTCTGAAAAGCTTTTAAAGATAGCCAATGAATCATATACAAAATAGACCCATTAGAATCACAGCAGACTTTTCTACCCAAATCTTAAAGGCCAAGGAGGGCTTAGAATGAAGCATTTCAAGCCCTAAAAGAACAACATCCAATCCTGAATAATGTTGCCTACAAAACTTTCCTTTAAAATTGAATGAGAAACAAGGTATTTCCATGACAAAGAACACCTCAAGAAATTCATGACCACCAAATCAGCATTACAAAAAACTGTCTAGGATATTCTAGAGACAATGCAGCAGACAATGCCAATTAGTCAAAAATAATGAATACAGCTGGTGGGATGAGCAGCTAAACAAAAAGGGAAAAATTTGGAAATCAGCAATAGAAAAATAATGCTAAGACTGGAAGAAGTCAATATCTCTCAGTAATAACTCTCAAAGTGAATGGTCTCAGCTTCCCAATTGAAAGACAGGATTGGCAAAATGGATCAAGAAACAAAACCAAACAATATGCAATATATGAGAAAATCATTTAACTCAAAAGAAACTCACATATTAAAAAAACAAAGGATGAAAAACAATAGTCCATGCAATGGGAACACAAAAACAATCAGGAGTTGCTATCCTAGTCCCAGGCAAAGTGGATTTTAAGCCAAGAAGATTCAGAAGAGACAAAATAGGTCAACACAAATAGGTTAAAGGGGCAACTCAACAGGATAAGGTAACAATTATAACATATATGCATCAAACACCAGCTTGAAGAACTTCATAAAACAAACATTAATGGACATGAAAAATCAGATAAAAGCCAATACAGTTGCAGTGGGGGACCTCAATACCCCACTGTCACAAATGAACAGATAAGTCAGACCAAAAATTCAGAAGAGCAATATCAGAGTTGATCAAAATCTTAAAATGAAAGGACTTAATAGATATAAGCAGTGTTCCATCCAACAAAAACAGAATTAACATCCTTCTCAGCTGCACACAGGACTTTCACAAAAATAGACCACACACTAGCCCATTATGCATGCTTAATAAATGCAAAAGAATTAAAATTATCCAATGCATGTTATCAGATGATACTCGAATTGAACTAAAACTCAGCAGCGAAAGACACCACAGAAACCATGCAAACATATAGAAATTAAATAATGCCCTCTTGATTCATCAATGGGTTGGAGATGAAATTAAAGAAGAAATTAGTTTCCACAATCAAACAATAATGCCACTATGATATACCAGAACCTATGGGACACAATGAACAAAATTCTAAGAGAGAAGATTTTAGCAGTGAATTCCTGCATGAGCAAAAGAGAGTGAGGTCAAGTACATAACCAAATCGTACACCTCAAAGTCCAAGAATAACAAAAACAATCCAAACCCAAGCTAGTACAAGAAGGAAATTATAAAGATAAGAGCAGAAATTAATGAAATTGAGACTAAAATGCCATACAAACAATCAATGAGGGCCAGTGAGATAGCACAGGGGCATAAGCACCTGCCTGGTAAGCGTGAGGTCCTGAGTTCGACCCCTGGTACCCACCAAAAAAAAAGACCCCCCAAAAAACAATCAATGAATTACAGTTGGTTCTAAACAAGATTAAAACAAATAGAAAAGCCCTTGGCCAATCTTACTGAAGCAAGGGAAGACTCAAATCCATGCAATTAGAAATGAAGAATGCAAAATCACAAGATTCTGGTGAAATCCAGATTATCAATAGCTACAATGAGAACTTGTTATCTAATACAATGGAAAATTCAGAAGAAATGGATAAATTCTTACATACATATGAACTGCCAAAGCTGAAGAAATAAAATCCTGAATAATCCAATATCGTTCAGCAGAACTGAAGAGATAATTTTTCAAAACCTATCAACTAAGAAAATCCCTAGTTCTGGTGGATTCTTTGCCAAATTCTACAAGAACTTCAGAGAAGATCTCATACCACTACTCTTCCAATACTTAAATTGAAATTGAAGCAGCACTCCTAACGTTGGTCTTGGAAGTAATCATCACCCAGGTTCCAAAACCAGAAAAGGACCCAACCAAAAAAGAAAAGCACAAGCTAGTATCTTTAAGGATCATAGACTCAAAAAATCCTCACTAAGATATTGGCAAATGGAATGCAGCAAATCATGAAAAAGACCATACATCATGACCAAGTAGCATTCATTCCAGCAACACAGGGCTGGTTCAACATACACAAATCAGATAATATAATGCACCACACAAAGAGAACCAAGGACAAAAATCACATGTTTATTTCAACAGATGCAGAAAAAGCATTTAACAAAATCCAACATCCATTCATGATTAAAAAAATAATAAAACAACCAGGAAAAATAGGAATAGAAGGTCCTTATCTCAATCTGATAAAAGCCGTCTATGAGAAACCAATGACCAACAGCATACTAAATGGAAAGAACCTGTAATCTTTCCCTCTAAATTCAGGAAGAAGACAAGAATGTCCACTATCACCCTGCTATTCAATTTATTTCTTGAAATATTAGAGCAATTAGGCAAGAGAAAAAAATAAAAGGGATATGGAAAAGGAAGGAAAAAATTAAATTGTTATAATTTGCAGATGACACAATCCTCTACATAGAAGACCCAAAAAGCCCCATCAAAAGACTCCTAGGATGAATAACCAAATTCAGTAGCATAAGAAGATATAGCATCAACACTCAGGATGCAGCAACAACTCCAGGCACATTATGGTACCTTATATTAGACAAATGGGGCAAATCCTTTTGCTGGAGGAAAGATAGCCTCTTTAAGAAGTGGCTCTGGGAAAATTGGTTATCCCTATGCCAAAGATTGAATCTAGACCCATAACTCTCACCATGCACTAAACTGAAAGCACAATGGATTAAAGATCTAAACACAGGCACAGAAACACTTAATCTGCTGGAAGACAAAATAAATAAAACCCTTGAAGACATAGATGTAGGCAAAGATTTCTAAACTGAACTCCAGTTGCACAAGAATGATACCAAGAATCAACAAATGGGATCACATGAAATTTAAAAGCTTCTGCACAGCAAAGGAAATCACCTACAGAGTGAAAAGACAACCTACAGTGTGGGAAAAGAAATTTGATAGCTACTCCACAGACAGAGGATGAATATCTAAATTATATAAAGAACTAAAATAAATTAGACTTCCTCAAATTTGAAGACCCAATAAAAATGGCCATCTGAAATGAATAGACTCTTCTCAGATGAAGAAGTAGATATGGTCAATAAATACATGAAAAAAATGCTTAACATCACTGAACATTCAAGAAATGCAATTTGAAACAACACTGAGATTCCATCTCACTCCAGAAAGAATGGCTATCCTCAAGAAATTAACCAATAACAAATGTTGACCAGGCTGCAGGGGGAAAAGGAGCACTTCCTTATTGATGGTGAGAGTTGTAACCTGGTACAACCACCAAGGATATCAGTATAGACATTCCTCAAAGATCTAAAAATAGCAATTCCATTCAACTCAGCTATTCCTGTTCTAGCTTACCTTCCCAAAAGAGTTAAGGACATCATACCACAGCGAAGTATATCCATACATATCCATGTTTACAGCAGCAAAATTCATAATACCTAAATGTTGGAAGTAGCCTATATGTCCATCAACAGATGAATGGATAAACAAAATGTGGTATTTATGTACAATGGTGCACTTCTCTGCCATAAAAATAGACTTCAGTCACTTGTAGGAAAATGTATCCACTTTGAGATGTTAAATGAAGAAAATGTATGCAATTTGAGATGTTAATGTTAAGTAAATCTGACACACAAGCTTAAATATCACATGGTTCTTTCTTATATGAGAAACTCAATATATAAATGAAAAACAAAATAAAATGCAAATAATAAGATAAAAGAGAAAAACATTATTGTAATCAAGCAAGAACAAAGTATCTGAAAGTGTGTCTTGATTTAGTATATCTGTCTTATGAGTTTTATATGTTTGGCCTATTCATCTGGTTGTTAATCTGTATGTATGATGATTAGCTGTATTAGGACTCATGAAGTAAAAAATCTGATGCTGGCAAAAAATGGGGTGGTGGGGAAAAAGAAATATTATAGAGATTAATATGTACATGCACCAATTCCCCACAATGAATGTAATCATTATGTACTGCAAACGCATACTAATAAAATTTAAAATTTAAAAACTACATTACAGTAAAAATAAAATAAATAAAATAAAAAATAAAAACAAGAAAAATTATTAAATGATGCAACATTTAAAATATATTATTTTATCAAATAAAGATCTTAAAAATATTTATGTGCAACTTAATAAAAGAAATGAACTGTTTTTCAGAAAACACCAGTCTGCTTGGGCTGGGATGAATTACAGGCACACCAGGGATGCTTTTCATTTTATCCTACTTCTGACCTTACATATAAAGTGTATCGCTTGTTTTTTTTAAAGGTAATAATTGAAAAGTATTTCTGTTGCTTGTTGGTAGTACAGAATAACAAGATTTATGATGATATATTTGCCCATGCATATAAGATATTTTGATTATACTCATCACTGTTATCTCATCAGTCTCTTCCTTTACACACCCCCATCTCTTTCCCTGTCACTAAAAGACTAGTTTCTTTATTTCCTGCCCTCTCTCTTGTATTTGGGGGTTTATTTTATTTTATTTTATTTTATTTTTTTTGTGGGTACCGGGGGGTCGACCTCAGGACCTCGCGCGCCAACAGGCGCCCGTGCCGCTGAGCGATATCACCGGCCCCTTTTTTGTATGTGGGATCCGGGAGTCGAACTCGGGCCCTCGCGCTTGCCGGGCAGGCGCTTAAGCCGCTGAGCCATCTCACCGGCCCAGGGTTTATTTTTATGTATTTACTTTAAAATACTATATGTAAGTAAAAGCATACAATTTTAAATTCCTGAGACTGGCTAGTTTTGTACAACATGGTGGTCTCCGGTTCCATCCATTTTCCTGAAACTAACATTTCTTTCTTTTCTGTGGATGAATAACACTGCAGTATGTATATATGCTACATTTTCTTCATCCATTCATCTATTGATGGCCATCTAGACTGTTTCCACAACTTGAATACTGAGAATTGTGCGGCTATAAACATGGGCATGCATGTTTCACTGTAGTATGCTGTCTTTAAATCTTTTGAGAATATATCAAAGAGTGCTATAACTGGATCAAATAGCATACCTGTTTTTAGCATGGGAAAGGGATCTTCATACAAATTGACATACTGATTACATTAGTTTACATTTTGGTAGCGTAAAAGTGTTTTGTTTTCTGCATGTACTCTCCAGCATTTACTGTTTTCTATATCCTTGGTGTTACCCATTCTAACTGGAGTGAGATAGAATCTCAATGCAGTTTTGGTTTGGATTTATCTAATAGCTAAAGATTTTCAACATTGTTTCATACACTTATTGGCCATTTGTATTTTTTCTTTTGAGAATTCTCTTTTCAATTTGTTTGCTCATTGATTGGCATATTTCTTTCTTTTTGTTTGTTTGTTTTGGGGCGTTGAATTCTTTTGCAGTCTTTAGGTGTTCTAGATATTAATCCTCTAGCAGAATAGTGGCTAGCAAAGGTTTTCTCCTATTCTGTAGGTTGTCTCTTCGTGAATTGTTTCCTTTGCTGAGAAGCTTTCTATTCTGAAGCAGCCTCATTTGTTGATACTTGATATTATTTTCTGCACTAGTGGGGTCCATATAGAAATCCTAGCCTGTGCCTATCATTGCAAGAGTTACCCCTATGTTTTCTTCCAACTGTTGCCAGGTTTGCAGTTTGATATTGAGATATTTGATTCATGTTGGTCTGACATTATTACGGGATGAGAGATAAGGATCTAGTTTCAGTCTTCTGCATGTAGGAAAGAAAAAAATCAGAAAAGGAGGACAAAATGAAAACAGAAATTTTGAATGGGGCTGGGAAGGGGGTTTGAAAGGAGGGGACAGGAATGGGGAAAAAAGAGGAATCAAGACATATCATGTATAAATACAAATTCTGAAAAATGGATGTGATCATTATGTACACCTAAATTGCACCAACGAACTTACATCAAAAAAAAAAAAAAAGACATTTGCTTTTCCCAGCACCATTTGTTGTAGAGACTGTCTCCTCTCCAGCATATATTTTGGGCCTCTTTGTCAAAAATCAGATGGCCATAGGTGCATAGTTCTGTTGCTGTGTCTTCCATTTTATTCTGTTGGTCTGTCAGTCTGGTTTTGTTCAAGTACCATGTTTTGTTTTTTACTATGGGTTTGTACTGTAATTGGTAATTGGATATCATGATGCCTCAGTTTGTTCTTGTTTCTCAAGATTGCTTTGTGTCCTTTGGATTTCTTGTGATTCCACATGAATTTTGTGATTGCTTTTTCCAAGTCTTTTTCAAGGTTGGTATTTTAACAGGGTTCACTTTGAATCTGTAGACTGCTTTGGCAATATGCTCATTTTGACAATATTGTTCCTGTCAATCCATTAACAACAGGGGTGGGTGTCTTTCTATTTTCTAATGTCTTCTTCCATATCTTTCTTTCTTCAGTGTTGTGTAATTTTCACTACAAGTCTACTTCCTTTTCTTGATTAGATTAATGCCTAGGTGTATTTTGTAGCTATTGTGACTAGAATTGCTTTCTTAATTTCTTCATCCCTGCACTTCTTTGGATTAATTAGTATTGTACTGCTCAATTTTTTATTAGATTTTCTATTGTATACTGTATTACTGCTTTCATGTTTACCCTGACAACTACAATATGTGTGTGTGACTTATTTTAGTCTTTGTTATTCTACCTTTTTCCAAATAACAAAAAAGTTCATTAAAAAATTTCAGTGTATTTAACTCATTTATGGCTTGTACACTAAAGTTTTATCTTTTCTTAATACATGGTATAAAGTCCAAGGCAAATAGCATAGTTGCCTCAAAAGCTCATTAATCTTTTTTGTTTATTCACATAGGTATCATTTCTAAAAAATCTGTATCCTTCCCACAGCTCAGATCATCCATTTGAGTCCTCCTTACTACAGGATAAAAAATACCCTCTTGTAGTTTTTTAGTTTGTGCTGACAATGAATTCTGTCAGTGTTTGTCTAAAAATGTCTTTGTTTTGTCTTCATTTTGGATGAATATTTTTGCTGAATAATAGCAGGGTGAGTTTTTATTTCCACTTCATTTAAAATGTCATTAAGTTTCCTCCCAGTTTTTATTCAATATAAAAGTTATTATTGCTGCTTTAGCATATTATTACTCTTTCATTAGATGCTCTTGAGATTTTTCTTTGCCTTAAAAATAATGTGTAAATAGTTTCTTAGCTCTGAAGACTAATTGTAACTCATACAGGTACTCCAGCTTTTCAAATTTGTTTCACCATATCTTATCTTTATATCTTTACTTTTCATTTATTTGTGTCTTTCTACTAAAAGGGTGAAAGTTATATTAATATGAACTGGTTGTCTAATTATCATTATGAGACCAGTGTGAAAAAATTAACACATTTTGTTTCATCTTAATTTATTTCTTTCATAACACTCTATATAGATCCAAGTATCTAACTTAGAGTACTTTCAGACTTTGAACAAATAGTGATATTTCTTGAAAAATGAATGTACTGGTGACCATTCTGATTTTTTTCTTAAAAAGCTTTTATCTTTCTTTTATAATGGGAGAATAATTTCAATTTATAATGAATTCTAGGCTGTTCTTTTTTTTTGTGGGTACCGGGGGTCGACCTCAGGACTTCGCGCACCAGCAGGCGGCTGTGCCGCTGAGTGATATCACCAGCCCCTTTTTCGTATGTGGGTTCTGGGAGTCGAACTCAGGCCCTCGTGCTTGCCAGGCAGGCACTTACACTGCTGAGCCATCTCACTGGCCCGTAGGCTGTTCTTATGCATCCTTAAACAATAGAAATATTTCTTTTTCAGTAATTTATTTTTTGTGGGCGGGTGTTTGTAATACATAATGTTTAAACTCGTCGTGGGGTATTAGTACATGTATATGACATTATTAACCCCCTCCCCTGCCTTCATCTCTTGGAAATATATATATATGACATAACATATAATGATATATATATATATATGATTTTATACATATTTGTAATACATGATGATCACATTCCTCATAGGACTTGGTGTATGTATACAGCACTTCACAACCCCTCCTTTTAAAATTTTCATTTCCTTCCACTCCCTCCCCTTTCCTTCTGCATCTCAGTTCCCTTCCCATATGCCAAAGATCCATCTCACTGTCCCAAACAGTAGAAATATTTCATACCACTGTCTTTCTGCTTTCATACTTTCTAAAGCAAAGTCTGATAAACATCCATCATAGCCTTCCTTGAGTCACTATAGATAAGCAGTTTTACCTTCCGCATATTTTCAAGATTTTCTCTATGGTGTTGATTTTCTGTATTTAGAAAACATCATATCAAATGGTAGAACTTTTTAATATATTTGTTCTCTGACCTTGTTGGACTTCTTTCGCTTTCATTTATTGTGTAAAATTTTTATACATCACTTCTTGTTCCTGTCTCTGTTCCTGCCCCTTCTAGTATTCCCACTACTTAAATTACATAATCATGTCCCCAAAATTATAGGATATATTGGAGTGGTTGTTTTTAGTACTTTTCCTTTCTTCTTGCTTTCCAGTTTGGGAAAACTTTGCTGAGATATCTTCAGTCAAACTAATTCTTTCCTCAACCATGTCTGGTCTCCTAATGAGCCCATTAAAGGATTCCTCATTCCTATTTCAGTGTTTTCATGGTTAGCATTTTCTATTCATTTTATTAGAGTTTCCATATTTCTGCTTATATTACACAAATGTTCTTTCATATTGTACAAAGTTTCATTACAGTTCACACATTTTTTCTTGTTTTTTACAATATTGGGAAATTAACTCAGGGCTTTCACACTGACCTACATACCCAGGCCTTTCTATTTTTGTTTTGAGACAGGATCAGGCTAAGTCTGTAAGTTGCCTGGAGTGAGCTTAAACTGGCAATTGTCTTGATACAGCCTGGGACTATAAGCAAGCACCACCACACCTAGCTAATAACTCATCCTTATTTTAAATTCCTGCATGGAAAATTCTAATATCATCACATGTCTGGGTCTTACTTAATGCTCTACTTATCACTTCACATAGAGAGGTTTTTATCATTTTCTTATAGCGTCCCATATAATTTTATAATTAAGGCAGACATGATGTATCAGGTAAAAACAAGTGAAGTGAATAGACTTTTAATGGGATGTATTTCCTTTGTCAGCCTAGGATTTAGGCTCTTTGTTGTTTAGAGGAGTTGTAGGTGTCACAGCCTGTAGTTTCATCTATGTTCTATGTGTGTGCCTGCATTCTTCTCTTTTTGGGCTCCTGTAGGGACTTTTCTTAAAGAAGGGCTAAGGCCTGTGGTTCTTTCAGGTATAACCTTCATATGTTGTGCAGGATCCTCACTTGATGTGGTATTACTACGTGGGGTAAGGGAGAGGATTCCATAATCCTGTGGTCAGGTCTTACACTTTCAGTGATATAGTGCCACTGGGATATGAACTTTACAAGTGCTACTGAGGTCTACCCCGCAGACATCATAGTGAAAGTTCCGGAATTCTAACACAAGGACAGAATCTTAGAAGCTATTAGAAATCAGGCAACAAATCACTTATAAAGCTAAACCCATTACAATACAGCAGACTACTCAACCTAAAAATTAAATGCCAGGACAGCTTGAAGTGAAGTGTTTCAAACCATGAAAAAAAAAAAAAAACTTCCAACCCAGACTGATATATCCTGCAAAAACTATCTTTGAAAATTGATAAAGAAATAAATTCTTCCCAGGAAAAAGAATACCTAAAGAAATTTATGACCACCAAACCAGCACCTAAGAAAATTCTCAGGGATATGCCAGAAGGATATGTCAATGATAGACAATGAAACCAACGATGTCACAAAGTCTCATAGGATGAATAAACAATGCAGTGTGAGCTGTTAATTACAAGGGTTAAAAAGGGGGGGACTTAGCAACAGGAAAATAATGCAATGACAGGAATAAGTTTACAACTTTCAGTTCTAAGTCTCAGTGTGGATGGTCTCAACTCTTCCATCAAAAGTTGCAGATTACTAGGTTGGATCAAAAAATTATGACCACTTGTATGCTGTTTACAACAATACATTTAATCCAATAGGAATTAATAGACTAAAAAGCAAAGGATAGAAAACAATATTCCATGCAATAGGAGCATGAAAACAAGAAGGTACATGTATCTTATTTTCAGACAAAGTGAACTCCAGGCCAAGACTCATCAAAGGAAGCAAATAGGTCACTACATATTGGTTGAGGAAAAAAATTCAACAGGGTAAGATAACAATCATAAGCATCTATATACAAAACCTTGGAACAACCAAAATCATAAAACAAAAACTACTGGACTTAAAAGATTAGACAAACATCATCATTACCCCACTATTGCAAGTAGATTAACTGACAAAAAAATAAAAAAGGGCCAGGTGTGGTGGCACATGCCTGTAATCCCAGCATTCAAGAACCTGAGGCTGTGAGGTCAAGGCCAGCTTGGGCTACATAGTGAGGTCCAGGCCAGCCTGAACTACGTAGTGAAACCCTGTCTTAAATAGACAAAAAAAGGAAGAAAAAGGAATATAAGTTGAATCAAACTTTTGAAAAAATGGACTGAATAGATATCTACAGAGTGTTACACAGACAACAAAGGCATATACATTCTTCTCAGAAGCACACTGAAATTTGTAGAAAATTAACCACATACTAGCCCATGAACGATGCTTAGTAAGTAAAAGGAATTGAAATTATTCCACCCATAGTATTTGACCATAGAGCAATGAACTAGAAATCAAAGGGAAAATAAACCAAAGAAATTATGCAATCACATGGGAATGAAACAATACGCTCTTAAATAATCAATGGGTTACAAAAGAAATCAAGGAAGAATTAAGACAGCTCCTAGAATCAAAACAATAATGCCAGCACAACATCCCAGAACCTATAGTAACCAGTGAAAGCAGTCCTGGTGGGGAAGTTTAGAGTTGTGGATGCTCACATCAGAAAAACAGAGTGAGCCCACATGAATAACCTAATAGTGCACCTGAAGGTCCTAGACAGAGAAGCAAAAACAATCCAATTGAAGCTAGTATAATGAAGGAAATTATGAGGATCAGAGCAGAAAACAATAAAATGGAGATGGAAAACTGTACAAAGAATCAATTAAATGAAGACCTGGTTCCTTGAAAGAATAACCAAAATAGAAAACCCTTAGGAAATCTTACCAAAGAAATAAATGACACTAATTAATGCAATTTGAAGTGAACAAGGCAAAATCACAATGGATACTGATAAAATCCAAAAGATTATTACTACAAGCTTTGAAAACTTGTACTCCAAAAAAATCAGTGAATCCAGAAGAAATAGAAAGTTTCCTAGATACACATGAAACAGTCTGAACAATCCAATGAAATACAAATGGCAAATAAATTCATGAAAAAACATTCAACTTCTTTGGCCATTCAAGAGATACAAATTAAAACAACACTGAGATTCCATCTCACTCCAGGAAGAATGGCTGCCATCAGGAAATCAACCAATAAGAAATGCTGCCGGTGCTGTGGTGAAAAAGGAACACTTCCCCACTCTTGGTGGGAGTGTAAACTGGTACAACCAGTGTGGAAATCAGTATGGAGATTCCTCAAAAAACTAGGACTAGAGGTTCCATTTGACTCAGCTCTTCCCCTTCTGGATATCTTCCCAGAGGAATTAAAAACATCATACCACAGGGATATATGTGCACCCATTTTTCTAGCAGCACATTTTGTAATAGCTAAATCTTGGAAACAACCCAAATGCCCATCAACTGAGGAATGGACAAAAAAGATGTGGTCTTTTTATACAGTGGAGTACTACTCAGCCATAAAGAAGGATAACTTGAGACTTTTAGAGGTAAATGGATGAAACTAGAGACCGTACTAATAAGTGAAATAAATCAGAATCACATGTGGAAACATCGTATTGTTTCTCTGGTGTGAGAATCTGAAAGAGTGAATAAGGTCCAAAATGTACAATAGATATTGTGAATTGGGATGAAACTGTTCAAAAGAAATGAGAAACTGTGATGAGGGAAAGAGGGAAGGAAGGGAAAGGGCAAAAAATATATACATTTACATACACAAGATAATTAAAATAATTATACAGCTAGTTTCTTTAGTTTGTTGAAAAGAAAGGTTTGTTCTAAAATTGTTTGGACAATATCTTGTACTCTGAACAATTACTATGGAGGTAACAGTACACAATGTATTAATTATTGTTACCTTCCTACTAGCCTGTTTTGAAACTGTTTTATTATGTTCTATTTTTATATTTTTGTCTTTAAAATATAAAAAATCTAATGAACACTCAACTGACTCAGAGTCCAACATCAATTCATGATAAAATTCCTAGTAGGACCATATCTCAAAGTGATAAAAGCCATTTTTGACAAGCCTACTGCCACCATCATATTAAATGGGGAAAAGCTGAAATCAGGAAGAAGACAATGATGTCCACTGTCAACATTCCTAATCATTATATTACTAGTAAATTTAGCCAAGACAATCAGGTAAGAGAAAGAAATAAAAGGAATACATATGGGAAAGGAAGTAGTCAAACTATCCTTCACAGACAACATGATCCATTACATAGAGCACTCAAAGAACTCCGTGAAAAGAATCCTAGAACCAACAAATAAACTCACCAGGGGAGCAAGATACATAACCAACACAGAAGACTCAATACCTCTCTTCTACTCCAATGATGATCTCCAAGAAAGAAATTAGGAACACTGTGCTATCCACAAGACCTTCAAGAAAAATTGAATACTTAGGAATTAACCTAACAAAGGAAGTGTAGGACATCTATAAGATAAACTACAGTACTCTGAAAAGGGGGATCAAAGTAGACATCAGAAAATGGAAAGATATACTCTGTTCCTTGATAAGCAGAGTGAATACTGTCAAAAATGGCATACTTCCAAACCTGATATATAGAGTTAATGCAATCCAAATTAAAATACCAACAGCATTCCTCAGAGAACTAGACAAATGCATCCTAAAACTCATATAGAAGCAAAAAAGACCCAGAATTACAAAAGCAATCTTGGACAACATGAACAAAGCAGGAAGCACCAGAATCCTGGATTTAAAATTATATTATAAAGCTACAGTGATAAAAACGGCATGATATAGGTACATATTATTATCTTTTCTTTTTTTTTTTAGTGCTGTTAATCGAACTCAGGACCTTGTGCTTGCCAGGCAGACACTGTGCCACTGAGCTATATCCCCAATCTCATGATATTGGTACAAAACAGACATATGGATTGATGGGAGAGAATAAAGGATGCAGAAACAACCCCAGGCATATTTAGCCATATGATCTTTGAAAAAGAAGGGCAAAAACACACTAGAGGAAAGACAGCTTCTTTCATGAATGGTGCTGGGAAAACTGGCTATCTACGTACAGAAGATCGAGTGTAGAACCATATCTGTCAGTATGTACTAAACTAAAATTGAAACTGATCAAAAAACCACTTAATCCGCTGAAAGACAAGTTAGATAAAATTCTTGAAGAGATAGGTATGGGCAAGAACTTTCTGAACAGGACCTTCGTTGCAGGAGAAATAACAAGAATCAACAAATGGATTATAGCAAATTTAAAAAGCTTCTAGGAAGAAATGAAAGAACCAGCAGGGGAAACCGAATATCTACAGAAACAGAGTGGGGAATTATTTTTAGCTAATTTTCAGAGAGAAGACTAAGATTTGAATGTATGTAGCAGCTGTGCCTTGATGCAGGATGACACAGCAGCTCCATGACCACCTTTGCACCCATGGACTCTGTGCCCGGGCCACAAACATTTAGCAACTTTCAGTTGGTACTATGCTTTGTTTTCTCTTGGACTGGGGCAGCAGAGGCAGTGACTAACTGGCTGACCTGATCATGGATGGGGCCAATACCCAGGAGGGAATGTAAACTGGGAGGATCAGCAAACCCAG
The DNA here is from genome assembly GCA_028451465.1 of Erethizon dorsatum. NCBI lineage: Eukaryota > Metazoa > Chordata > Mammalia > Rodentia > Erethizontidae > Erethizon > Erethizon dorsatum. The sequence continues at coordinate 46,476,612 of CM051842.1, forward strand.
GGAGAAAATACAGACCTAACCTGCCACACTAGTCCCATGAAAAGCAAACAATTGCTGTAAACTACAAAAACAGGATGGGGATTTATAACCTCATGGCACACTAGAGTTAGAGATGAGACCCAGTGGAATGCTGGGGTTTCACATTGACAGGGAGTTTAATCAAGCTCCATTATGGGAAGGCGTTGCTTATGACTGTGCCACAGATCAAGTATAAAACAAGTCTACTTCAGGGTTTCCAGTGTTACCCCCCAGTAGTGACTGGGTGAGAGACAGCCACAGGAGACAGTCACAGAGAGGGTGTGGGCTGGACATAGTCCCTCCCAGGAGGTTAAAATCAGGCCAAGGACATGGACTCTGCCCTCTTTGGTTTGAAACCAGACCTGGCAAGTGTGGCTTCCAGAGGAGACTGTATTTGAAAGGGTTGGCATTAAGTCCAACAGTCTGCTTGAACCCTTATGCTGTGACCTACATCCAACTGAGACCAGAAGTCTGATTGTTTCCCCATCTACCAAGGTGAGGAAGGGTATGGCTCAGCTTGGATGGCTGCTACAGTCAGAGATGAAGGAACAGAAGATACTCTGAAGTAGGGAGGGCACCTCACATACTCACAGGCCTTCAAGATAGGCAGAGAAAATTGTGAATTTCTGAATTCCAAGACTGAAGTTAATGGAAATAGACTATTCATTCGAAAACACACAGGAGCCAGGCATGGAGACACATGCCTGTAATTGCAGCACTGGGGAGCTGAAGAAGGAGGAACACTGTGAGTTCTAGGCCAGCCTGGGCTACAAAGTGAGTTCAAGGCCAGCCTGCACTGCATAGTGAAACCCTGTCTCAAAAGGACAAAAAAAACCCAAAACACATGAATTAACTTTTGACTCAATTTCCCCCCTCAAAATTCACTTCCCTTAATGAACTTTTAGGGGTTTGGGGCTTTTTTCTCTTCTGCCTTCTTGTATCTTTTCTCCTTTGAACATTTTTCCTTCTTATTTTTCTTTTTTCCTTTATTTTGCTACCTGTTTTTTCTTCTTTTTCCTGCTTTTCCTTGTTCACTATTTACTGGTATCTAATAATATTAATTTCTGTTTATTCCTCAATAGGGTTCTTTATCTCAATATTCTCTGTTCCCATTTTCCAATAATTATTTTTTTAAATTTTACTTTTCTTATTCTCCAATTCCCCCATCTATCTGTACTAGTATAACCACTAAGCTTTATGAATCTTTAAATAGGTAACTATGCTGCATCTGTTGCATCCCATTCAATTGTTAGTGATGGAAAATTGTTCTAATTAGTAGACATATACTGTAGGTCAATATTTGGTTTACCTTAGCATTTATGCTATAATTATAGATCTTTTTCTATGGTTAAAGGTGACACATTATTTGTTCTATGTATGTCAATATCCAGTTAGCTTTTCATGATATTTGTGTTGCTGTTACTATTAAATATTTTTCTACATATACCAATGTATGGGGTGCCTTTGTTTCATTAACAATGCTGCCACCCACTCCTGGGAAACTGGATACTGGATGAAATATACTGCAGCTTCCCTTGTCATTTAAACAGAGGTGGTTGAATTCTAGGAAAGAGTCAAAGGCCTATAGTTAGCCACATGCAGAGTGCATTGCTAAAAACTGGACACTAACTAAAGAAGTCTTCATGCTAACAAAAAGACTTCTACTAGAGTCAAGCTCATAACCTCAGCACACACACAAAAAGAAAAACTAGCAAATGACAAAGAAAACAAATATGACAGGACAAGGCAATAAAATAACCCCCCAAAATTCTACCTCCACCAATGACAATCCACCCGGCATGAAAGGGAAGGAAATCAAAGCCACAAAAATGAATTATGCAAAGGGATAAGAAAGATGATTTAAAAAATCCCAGATCGATAATGTGCTTTGCAAGCTAAAAAAGATATGTCTAAACAGACAGTGAACCTAGTAAATGAAGTGTGCAGGAGGGCTACAGGAAACACTAGTGAATAGCTAGTTGAGTTGAACAAAGTGAAACAATACACAAATGTCCAGCTTAGCAAAGAATTAGAATCCTAGAAAAGGTACCAAACAGAAATTCAGGAGATTAAAAATTCTATTGAAAGTATAGGCAGATGAAGCAACCAGTGTGAGGACAGAGGTCAGAACTAGAAGATAGAGCTGTTAATACTGAATAATTATTGAGAGATGTCTTAAATACAAGATATGAAAAATGGATCCAACAGCTGCTAGATGACACAAAGAAGTCTAATCTAAGACTAGTTGGAATTACTGAAAAATCAGAAGACAACACAATGGCATTAAAAAAAACCTACTTACAGAAACAATAGCAGGAAACATTCCAAGCATGGCAAAATAATTTCACACACAGATAAGTGAGGTGTATAAAACCTCAAATAGCCACAATCAGAAAACACTGCTCCACAACACATCATCAAAATCCAAAAAGTGCAAGACAAGGACAAAAATCTTAAAAGCTGTTAGAGGAAAGCAACAAATCCCTTATAAAATCATTAGAATTATAGCAGAATTCTCAACATAAACATTAAAGGTCAGAAAAGCTTGGAGTAAAGTGCTTAAAACCCTAGAAAACAAATTTTAAATTAAGAATTATATATCCTGGAAAACTATCTTTTGAAATTGATGGAAAAACAAGATATTTCCAAGATATAGAGCACCTGGGGAAATTCATGAGCCCAAATCAGCACTACAAATTCTCAAAGATAACCTAGAAAGCGACACTGATGTAAACAATGCCAAAAGGTCTAATAGAATGAATACATTAGGTATGGTGAGCAGGTAAGTAGAAAAGAAAGAAAGGTAATCAGCAATGGGAAAATAATGCAATGAAAAGAATAAGTCAATAATTTCAGTAATAACTCTCAATGTGAATGGTCTCATTTCCCCAGTCAAAACAGGAAGATTGGCAGGATGTACCAAGAAACAAATACATTGTTTTGCTGCATATAAGAAAAATATTTAATCCAAAAAGAAACTTGTGGGGCCGGTGAGATGGCTCAGCGGCGTAAGCGCCTGCCTTGCAAGCGTGAGGGCCTGAGTTCGACTCCCGGATCCCACATACGAAAAAGGGGCCAGTGATATCGCTCAACGGCATGGGTGCCTGTTGGCACGCGAGGTCCTGAGGTCGACCCCCCGGTACCCACAAAAAAAAAAAAAGAAACTTGTGGAATAAAAAAGTCAAAGAATGGAAAGCGATAGTCCATGTGGGGGAACCTGCAAACAGGCAGGAGTAGTGATCCAATTTTCATACAAAGTGGGCTTTAAGCCAAAACTGATCAGAAGAGGCAAAGAAGGTAACTACATATTGATTAAGGGAATATTTTAACAGGAAGTGATAATAATTATAAACATATATGCACCAAACAACACTGCACCCAACTTCATAAATGCTACTGGGCATAAAATATCGGGTAAACATCAACAGAATTATAGTGGGAGACCTCAGTTCCCTATTGTCACATATAAATAGATCCAGTAGAAAAAAAAAAAAAACAGAGGAATATCAGAGATGAACCAAACCTTCAAGCAAATGGACTTATTCAACATTTACAAAGTGTTCCACCTGAAACAAAAATACTTGTTCTCAGCAGCACATGAAATTTCTACAAAATAAACCATATGATAGTGATAAATCATCCTTTAGTAAATGCAAAAGATTCAAAATTATCCCGTACATATTATCAGATCACAGAACGAAGAAACTAAAAATTGATGGCAAAAGAAGGCACAGAAATTATGCAATCATATGGAAATTAAGCAATACACTATTGAATAATCAATGGGTTACAGAAGAAATCAAGGAAGATATAACACAGTTGTTAGAAGCAAACAATAATGCTGGCACAACATACCAGAATCTGTGGCACACAACAAAAGCAGTCTTAAGAGGGACATATACAGCTGTGGATGCCCACATAAGAAAAACAGTTAGCTGAAATAAATAACCTAAGGATTCAACACAAGGTTCAAGAGAATCAAGAGAAACAAGAACAATCCAAATCCAATGCTGCTACAAGAAAGAAAGGAATGCTATTGATATTTTTACTAGGATTGTTGAAATCTGTACATCACTTTTGAAATGATAGCTATTTTGACTCTATTGGTTGTGTGTATGCAGGAACAGGGGATATCTTTCCATTTTCTGATGTCCTTGTTGATCTCCTCTTTCAGAGTAGTATAGTTTTTCTTTCATAGGTCTTTCACTTTCTTCATTAGGTTAATCCTAAGTATTTAAATTTTCTTGATGTTATTGTTTTCGTATGTGGGTACCAGGAGTCAAACTCAGGACCTTGCGCTTGCCAGGCAGGCGCTTATGCTGCTGAGCTATCACACTGGTCTGAATTTTTATATATTATTGATTTACCTTTGGCTATTCAATTGTGTATAGGAATCAGTCCATTTTTTCTGTTTTCCATCGTATTAGAGTATAGGTTCTCATAGTAGGTATTGATATCTCCTGGATTTCTTTGGGATCCGTTATGATTTCCCCCTTTCATTCTTTTTTTTTTGTGGGTACCGGGGGGTCGACCTCAGGACCTCATGCGCCAACAGGCACCCGTACCGCTGAGCGATATCACCGGCCCCTTTTTCATATGTGGGATCCGGGAGTCGAACTCGGGCCCTCGCGCTTGCAAGGCAGGTGCTTACACCGCTGAGCCATCTCACCGGCCCTCCCCCTTTCATTCTTAATTGCTTGAATTTGTGTTTTTTCCTTCCTCTTTTTGATGAGGTTGGCCAATGGTTTATCAATTTTATTTATTCTTTCAAAGAACAAAGTTTCTGTTTCATTGATTCTCTGTTATTGTGAATTGGTATTGTTTCCCTAATTTACTTTTTCTGACATTATTAGTGGTGTAGAGAAGCACTGTTGATTTTTGTGTGTTGATTTTATATCCTGCTGTGTTACTGAATTTGGATCTTAGTTGTAGGAGTATTTTGGTGGATATTTTGGGGTCTTCTATGTACAGGAATATGTCATCTGCAAATAATGATAATTTGTTTTCTTTCTTTTGTATACATATCACTTTTATTCCTTTCTCTTCCTTGATTTCTCTGGCTAATATTTCAACAACTATGTTGAGCAACAGTGGTCATAGCGGACATCTTTGTCTTGTTCCTGATTTTAGAGGAAAGCCTTCAGCTTCTTATTTCATATGATGTTGGCCATTGGGTTGACATAAATGGCTTTCATTGTGTTGAGATTAGGTTGTTCTATATCTATTTTCTTCAGTGTTTTTATCATGAATAGATTTGTTTTTTCTGCATCAATTGAGATGATCAAGTGATATTTGTCCTTGCTTATGTGATGTGTTATGTTTAGTGATGTGTGTATTTTGAACCATCCCTGCATCTCTGGGATGAATAATTTTACTTGATCATGATGTATGATCTTTTTCATCATTTGTTTCATCATGTTTGCCAGTATCTTCTCATGAAATTTTGTGTCTGCATTCACTAAAAGTGTTGGCCTGTACTTCTCTTTCTGGGTTGGGTCCTTTTCTGGTTTTGGAATCAGTGTAATGGTCACTTACAGGAAAGACTTTGTGTGTACTCCTTTTTTTTATTTCATTAAAGTCTTTGAGCAGCTTTAAAAAGCACTTCTTAAAATTTTGAGTAGTATCAGTGTAGATCTTCCCTTAAATCCTTGTAGAATTTGATGGCAAATTCATCGGGACCTGGGGTTTTCTTTGTTGATAGTTATTTTTTCTTACTTCTTTAATCTCATTGACTGATATTGGATCACTCAGTGTTTTTATATTATTTCAGTTCAGTTTTGGTAGTTCATATGTATCTTGGAATCTATTCATTTCTTCTGAATTCTCCATTTTTTTTAAGGTACAGGCTCTGCAAGTAGTTCCTAATAATCATCTGGATTTTGGTAGAGGCCATCATGATTTCCCCTGTTTCATTTCTTATTGCATTGATTTGTGTGGTTTTTTCACATTCCTGTACATTTTGATAGGATTGGCTAAGAGTTTGTCCACTTTGTTTATTCTTTCAAAGACTCACATGTTTGATTCATTCATTGTTCTTATTGTTTTTTTTTTTTTTTTTTGGTCTCTATTTCATTGATTTCTGCTCCGATCTTTATAATTTCCCTCCTTGTAGTAGCTTTGGATTTGGATTGTTCTCATTCATCTAGGACTTGGAGGTGCACAATTAAGTTATTTATTTGGACTCATTCTGTTTTTCTGATGTGGGCATTCACATGTGTATACTTCCCTCTTAGGACTGCGTCACTGTGTCCCATAAGGTTTTATACGTTTCACTGGCATTAACATTTGATTCTAGGAACTGTCTTATGTCTTCCTTGATTTCTTCTGTGACTTTTTGATTATTCAAAAGGGTATTGTTTAATTTCCATGTATTTGGATATGTTGTGTGGCTTCTCTCACCATTGATTTCTAGTTTCAATGCACTATGATCTGATTACGTGCATGGGATAAATTTGATTCTTTTGATTTTACTTAGCATGCTTTATGGGCTATCATGTGGTGTATTATGGAGCAAGCCCCATGTGCTGCTGAAAAGAATTCGTATTCTGGGCCGGTGAGATGGCTCAGCGGCGTAAGCGCCTGCCTTGCAAGCGTGAGGGCCCGAGTTCGACTCCCGGAACCCACATACGAAAAAGGGGCCGGTGATATCGCTCAGCGGCACGTGCGCCTGCTGGCGCGCGAGGTCCTGAGGTCGACCCCCCGGTACCCACAAAAAAAAAAAGAAAAAAGAAAAAAAAAGAATTCGTATTCTGTTGTCAAGGGGTGGAACACTCTGTAGATGTTTATTAAGTACATTTTTTCAAAGTTTTGGCTCAAATCTGATATTTCTTTGCTGACTCTTTTTGTCTGGTTGATCTGTCTATTTATGACAGTGGTATTGAGGTCCTCCATTATAATCCTTTTGGTGTTTTTGCTGTTTTTTTATGTCCAGTAGAATTCATTTTGTGAAGTTGTGCACGCTGGTGTTTGGTGTATACATGTTTATAATTGTTATCTCTTACTGTTGAATTGTCCTTTGAACCAAAATGCAGTGCACCTCTTTGCCTCTTCTGATCAGTTTTGACTTGAAATCAACTTTGTCTGAAATAAAAAAAAATTTGTAGTTCTTATTTGGTGGTCATAAATTTCTTGAGGTCATGAATATTTTTTGTCATGGGAATACCTTATTTCTCCATCCATTTTGAAAGAAAGTTTTGAAGGGTATGTAAGTCAAGGTTGGAAGTTGTTATCTTTTAGTCCTAAAACACTTCACTCCAACCTCTCCTAGCCCTTAAGTTTTGTGTTGAGAGGTATACTGTAGTTTTAATGGGTTAATCCTCATAAGAGATTCATTGCTTTTCTCTAACACATTTATGGTTCTGTCTCTCTGTTTGACTTATGGGATTTTGACCATAATGTTCTTTTTTGAATGTGGCTATTTGGGGATCTATATGCTTCACTTATCTGTATGTTTACTTATTTCCCCATATTTGTAATGTTTTCAGCTATTATTCCTGTAAACATGTTTTTTAATTCTCTTTGCACTGTCTTTCAATTTTTTACTTATGCCGATTAAACTTATGTTAGTCTCCTTTGTGTCATGTAGCAGCTGTTGGATCCACTTTTTATGTTCTCTTGTTGTTTTACAGGTATCTCTGAGCAGTTGGCCTTTGAGGACATCCTTATCATCTAATTCGGATATTCTGTCCTCACATTGGGCCCTTCTGCTGCCCATTATTCCAATATAATTTTTAATCTCCTGCATTTCTTTTTTTTTTTTTTTGTGGGTACCGGGGGTCGAGCTCAGGACCTCATGCACCAGCATGTGCCTGTGCCGCTAAGTGACATCACTGGCCCTTTTTTCATATGTGGGTTCCAGGAGTTGAACTCAGGCCCTCACGCTTGCCAGGCAAGTGCTTATGTGGCTGAGCCATCTCACCGGCCCCCTGCATTTCTCTTTGAAACCTTTTAACACACTCTAATTCTTTGCTAAACTGGTCACTCATGGTTTCTATCATTTTGTTTAGCTCAGCTGACTCTCTGTTAATGTCTTCTCTAACCTCCCTGAACACTCTGTTACCTCCATTATCTGATTAGTTATATCTTCTGTGAGTCCACTGAGCATCTTATTGATCTGTTTTTTATCTCCTGGGTTTTCCTTTTGAAAATTTCAGCTGTGTGGCTTTTCCTTTCCTCCCCCTCTGTGTCCCATGGGTCAGTTTTGCCGGAGTTGGGTGTTTGGGGAGATATTGTGTTGCCTTGTCTTCCCATGTTTCTATTGGGTTTTTCTTTCTTTGTTCAGTTTTGTGGTTAGGTTTGTGGTTGCATATAGTGAAAAGAGTATGTTGCTAGTATGGAGTTTTCTTTTGTTAGTCTGCTTTTCAATGATGCACTGATGACATGGCTAACTGTAGTCCTTTGTCTCTATCCCAAGACATGATCACATCTGTTAATTTGGGGTGAGGGATGCTGTGTAATTGGCCCAGAACACAGTTCTCTGGGAATGGATTGCAGTATTGTTAATGTCACAAACAGAATATGGGTATTGGTATACAGAGAAAAATTATGAGGAGCAAGAGCTCTGGCAATATCAAGCAAATCAGCAACAGTAATATCATCCAAGACAAGGTGGATATTGACATCCCATAAAAAAATATTATACCACCCTCAACTTTAGAAAACAAACCTATAATTGTAGCATAACCCTAAGGCAAATTGAATATTGACATACAACAAATATGTATTAATGGGATAATTATACCTCCACTAATGATAGAGAAGAATTCAACAGTAGTACCATAGAGTTAACTAGCTACACAAAGATTAATAAACCTTAATGGTTATAGGTTTAAGGATATAGGGCATTGGAAATAGGAGAATGCTAGAAGAAAAATTTGAAAAATTAAACAATGGGAGATGAGAAGGAGGAGAGAAAAGTGATAAAAATAATCCTACCAGGGAGTAGAAGGAAATTTATAGATTTATTTAAAGGTGACAGGGAAAAAACAATAAAATATAGAAGATAAAATAAAGGGAGAGAAAAAGAATGAATATTGAGGCTAGGGAGTCAAGAGGTGGAGGGAGGGGGAAGGAGGGAAGGGAAAAGGCATCACAAAAGAATTGAGATATGCACAACTTCCCACAAGTAGCATTAAACATTATGCACTGCAAACATTTACTAACAAAAATTTTTAAGAACTTAACATAGACAAAACTAAAAAGAGCTCAATTTTCACTAATTGATGAATATATAAACTGTGATATAGCCATAAAGCAATACCACTCAGGAGAGAAATAATATTAAAATTAAAAATAAAACATGAAAAGTAAAAAGGGAAAACAAGACATATGTAGTAAGAAAAAGAGGAATGAAAGAGAAAAAAGCAAGAAGAAAAAAAATAACTGGCGTTTGCTGGAACGGTGGTGCTGGTGAAAGGAGTGTAGGTCGGTGCTCCTTCCTTCCCCCCAGCCCCCAGGACAGTGGTGCCTGCAAGAGGAGGGGAAGTCCGTACTCCTTCCTTCACCCATTGCCCCTGGGACAGCGGTGCCGGCAAGAGGAGTGTGAGTCTGCACTCCTTCCTTCACCCATTGCCCCCGGGATGGCAGTGCCCTAACATGTGTGTCAATTTGCGCTCCTTTCTTCCTCCATTGCTTCGGGATGGCAAAAGGAGTGTAACTTCACATTCCTTCCCTCCTCAATTGTCACAGGGATGGTGGTGCAGGCAAGAGGAGTGTAGGTCCATGATCTCTTCCATCTCTATTGTCCCCAGGATGGTGGGGCTGGAGAGAGGAGTGTAAGTTCATGCTCCACCCTTCCTCCATTGCTCTGGGACTGCTGTGCAGGTGAGAGGAGACATCTGGAGGAACAGACAACTCCTAGGAAAGCCTGGACATCAGTGATAAGGCTATTTCTAACATTATAAATCTGAAAGCATCAACACAAAAAAAAAACAAAATAAAATAGAAAATGACAAGAGAAAGAAGCAAAATACAATCCCAAATGCCCAGCCCACCCAGGACAAGTACAGAGCACAAAGAGATAGAGGAAATCAGAAGCCAACAAATGGAACCCTGTGAAATGATAACAGCAGAAGTGAAGAAAAAAATGGAAAAGAACATAGAAAAAAATAATCTCTAAGGTGCAAAAAGAAATGACTATCAAAATTAAAAGACATTAAAGCAGAAACAGATAAACAAATAGAGGAGCTCAGGAAAACGAGGGAAACCATGAATGCCAAACATACACAAGAAATGCAATCAGTGAACCAGATCCAAACAGAAATGCAGGGGAGTAGAAACTCCACTGAAAGTATATGCAGCAGATTGAATAAAGGCAAGGATAGAATATGAGATCTATAAAACAGGAACGTGACTAATGACCAGGAAAAGAAAGTTATCTTAAAAACTGCAAGATACCACAAAAAATCAATCCAACTGTTACAGGATGTAGCAAAGAACAACATAAGATTGATGGCAATCAGTGAGACAGCTGGAGACAGCACCAAAACCATTAAAAACTCTTCACAGAAATAATATCAGGAAACTTCCCAAACATGGTTTATCCAATAAGCATGGTTTATTTGAAATACAAATAAATGAAGCATATAGAACTCCAAGTAGTCATCATCAAAATAAATCTACACCAAGGCATATAACAAAATCAAGATTCCAGAAATTCAGCACAAGAACAAAATATTAAAAGCAGCTAGAGAAAAGAAACATATCACCTATCAAGAAAAGCCCATCAGAATCACAGCAGACTTCTCAACACAAACGCTCAAATCAAGAAGAGCTTGGAGTGAAGTATTTCATGCCATGAAAGAAAACAATCTTCGACCCAGATTGATGTACGCAGCAAAAGTATCTTTCAAACTTGATGGAGATATAAGATAGTTCCATGACAAAGAACAACTGAAGAAATTTATGACCACCAAAGCAGCTCTACAAAATGCTCTGAAAGACATATTAGAAAGAGATAATGAAGTCCACAAACACAGGAACACCAATAGAAAGAAGCTGCCAGGCAGGACAAGCAATTAAACAGAGCAGAAAGACAGGGAACAAACAGGGAAACAACATGAACAAGAAAAGCCAATAAATATCAGTCATAACCATCAACATGAATTCTCTGAAAAGAAACAGACTGGCAGAATGGATCAAGAAGGAAGATCCAACACTGTGCTGCATTCAAGAAACACATTTAACCCAAAAAGAAATTCATAGATTAAAATCAAAGGATGGAAAACAATTCTCCATGCCACAAGAACCCAGAAAAGAGCAGGGGTAGTTAATCTATTTGCAGACAATGCGAACTTTAAGCCAAAACTGATCAAAAGCGACAAAGAAGGTCACTACATACCTGTTAAGGGAAAACTCCAAGAGGAAGAGATAACAATCATAAATATTTATGCACCAAACACAGGTTTACCCAACTACATAAAACAAATCATAACAGACATGAAAAACCAAATAAACATGAACACAATTGTAGTGGGGGACCTAAATATCCCACTCCCACAAATAGATAGATCAACTAGACAAAAAAATCAACAAAGAAATATTTGAATTAAACCAAGCCTGTGAACAAATGGACATGGTAGATATCTATAGAGTGTTTCACCCAAAACCATCAGCATACACATTCTTCTCAGCTGCACGTGGGACGTCCTCCAAAATAGATCATATATTAGCTGCCAAAACATGTTTAAGTAAGTGCAGAGGAATTGAAATCATCCCATGCATACTATTTGACCATAGCACGATGAAACTGGAAATCAATGACAAAGGAAACCACAAAAACTACATTAACACGTGGAAATTGAAGAACACCCTTCTAAACAACCAATGGGTCATGAGGAAATTGAAGTCCAAGTTAAACAGTATGTACAATTAAACAATAATGACAATACAACACATTGAAACTCATGGGACACAATGAAAGCAGTCATAGGAGGGAAATTTACAGCGATCAACTCACACATCAGGAAAACAGAATGAGCTCAAATAAACAACCTAATGTTGAACCTCAAACCTCTAGAGAAAGAAGAACAAATCAAACCCAAAGCTCATACAAGGGAGGTAATTATAAACATAAGAGCAGAAATTAATGCAATTGAGACTAAGAAAACAATACAGAGAATCAATGAAACAAAAAGTTTGTTCTTTGAAAGAATAAATAAACTTGATAAACCATTGGCCAATCTCATCAAAAAGAGGAAGGAAAAAACAAAAATTCAAGCAATTAAGAATGACAAGGGGGAAATCACAATGGATCCCAGAGAAATCCAGGAGATCATCAATACCTACTATGAGAACCTATACACTAATATGACAGAAAACACAGAAAAAATGGGCTGATTCCTATACACAATTGAATTGCCAAAGGTAAATCAAGAATATATAAAAATTTGGGCTGGTGAGATAGCTCAGCGGCATAAGTGCCTGTCTGGCAAGCACGAGGTCCTGAGTTCAGCTCCCGGTACCCACATATGAAAAAAGAGCCAGTGATATTGCTCAGCAGCACAAGCACCTGCTCTCAAGCATGAGGTCCTGAGTTCAATTCCCGGTACCCACAAAAAATACATATATAAAAATTCTAAATAAACTGTTATCAGGCAATGTAATTGAAAATGTAATTAAAATTTTACCAATGAAGAAAAGCCCAGGCCCTCACCAATTCACTGTTGAATTCTACAAGAAATTTAGAGAACTAATGCCACTAATGCTGAAACTCTTTAAGGAAATTGAAAGGGAAGCAGTATTTCCAAAGTCATTCCTGGAAGCAAGTATTACTCTGATTCCAAAGCTAGAGAACAACCCAACCAAGAAAGAAAACTACATGCTAATCTCCATAATGAGCATTGATGCAAAAATCCTTAATAAGATACTGGCAAACAGAATGCAGCAAATCATCAAGAAGGTCATACACCATGACCAAGTAGCATTCATCGCAGGGATGCAGGGATGGCTCAATGTACACAAATCAATAAATGAAATGCACCATATTAACAGAACAAAAGACAAAATTCACAGGATCATATCAACAGATGCAGTAAAAGCATTTGACAAACTCTGACACCCATTCATGATACAAACCCTACAGAGAATTGGAATAGATGGTCTTTACCTCAATCTTATAAAAGCTATCTATGACAAACCAACAGCTAATATCATATTAAATGGTCAGAAACTAAAAGCTTTCATTCTAAAAACAGGAACAAGACAAGGATGCCCATTATTGCCACTCCTATTCAACATAGTTCTGGAAATATTAGCCAGAGCAATTAGACAACAGAAAAAAATAAAATAAATAAGGACAGGAAAGGAAGAAGTTAAATTATCATTATCTTCAGGTGACATGATACTCTATATAGAAGACCCTAAAAACTCCACCAAAAAACCTGTAGATTTAATATCCAAATTCAGTAGTGTAGCAGGATACAAAATCAACACTCAAAAATCAATAGCATTCCTCTACACAAGCAACAAACTCACAGAGAGAGAAATTAGGGAAAACACACCCTTCACAATAGCATCCAAAAAAATTGAAATACTTAGGAATCGATCTAACGAAGGAGGTAAAATGTCTGTACTGTGAAATTACAGTACCCTAAAAAAGGAGATTGAAGAGGGAATCAGAAAATGGAAAGGTATCCCTTGCTCTTGGATAGGAAGAAACAACCCAGTGACAATGGCCATACTCCCAAAACTGCTATACAGATTTAATGCAATCCCAATAAAAATACCATCAGCATACCTCACAGATCTAGAGAAAATATTCCAAAAATTCATTTGGCACCAGAAAAGACCTAGAATAGCAAAAGCAATTCTGGGCAACAAAGGCAAGGCAGAGGGCTTCACAATCCCTGACCTGAAATTATACTACTAAGCTACTGTTATAAAATTAGCATGCTATTGGCAAAAAAAGACCTGAGGATAAATGGAACAGCATAGAAGACACAGATGCAACTTCAAACACACTCAGCCACGTTATCTTTGACAAAGGAGCCAAACATGTTCACTGGAAGAAAGACATGCTCTTTAATAGATAGTGCTGGAAACTGGCTCTCTACATGTGAAAGGCTAAAACTAGACCCATGTCTATCACCTTTCACTAAACTACAGCCAAATTTGATTGAAGATCTACATATTAAAATAGAAACACTAAATTTACTGGATGAGAAAATACACCAAAATCTAGAAAGCATGGTTGTAGGCAGAGACTTTGTGAACAAAACCCAGACTGCAAGGGAAATAGTACAAAATCAACAAATGGGATCTCCCCTTATTAAAAACCTTTTGCACAACAAAAGAAATCACCAAGAGAGTGAAAAGACAACCCACAGAGTGGGGAAATATTATAGTCAGTTGTCCCACAGACAAAGGACTTCTATCTAGGACAAAGAAAAATTGAAAAAAATCAAACCCACCAAATTCAAAGACCCAATTCAAAAATGGGCATCAGAGACGAATACACACTTCCCAGATGAAGAAATACAAATGGCAAATAAATACATGAAAAAATGTTCAACATCATTGGTGATTTGATAAATGCAAATTAAAACAACACTGAGATTCCATCTCACCCGTGAAAGAATGGCTATCATCAAAACCTCAACTGATAACAGATGCTGGAGGGGCTGTGGGGACAAAGGAACCCTTCTGCGCTGTTGGTGGGAGTTAGACTGGTGCAACCACGGTGGAAATCAGTGTGGATATTGTTGAAAAAAGTAAGATTAGAGGTCCCATTTGACCCAGCTATTCCCCTTCTGCGTATCTTCCCAGAAGAATTAAAAACATCATACCACATCAATATATGTGCACCCATGTTCATAGCAGCACAATTTGCAATAGCTAAATCCTGCAAACAACCCAAGTGCCCATCAACCTAGGAATGCATAAAAGAGATGTGGTCTTTTTTATATAATGGAGTACTAGTCAGCCACAAAGAAGAATAAACTGGAGACTTTTATAAGGTAAATGGATGCAACTCAAGATGATACTCATAAGTGAAATAAATCAGACCCGTATATGTAAACTTCATATTGTCTCACTAGTGTGAGAAGCTGAATGAGTAAATAAGATCCATAATGTACAATTGATATGATGAATTGGGAAGAAACTGTTTAAAAGAAAGGAGAGGCCAGTGAGATAGCTCAGCGACATAGGCACCTGCCTGGCAAGCACAAGGTCCTGAGTTCGACTCCTGGAACCCACATAAAGGAAAAAAAGGGGCAATGATATCACTCAGTGTCACAAGCTCTTGCTGGCAAGTGCGAGGCCCTGAGGTTGACTCCCGGTACCCACATTAAAAAAAAAAAAAAGAAAAGAAAAGACAAACAGTGATGGGAGAAAGGGAGAAAGGGAGAAAGAAAAAAATATATATATATACACAAGATAGTTAAGATACTTGTACAGCTAGTTCCTCTTAGTTCATTGAAAAAAAAGTTTTGTGCCAATATTGTTTGGACAAGATATCATGCCTATATCTTGTACTCTGGATAACTGCCATGAAGACAACAATATGCAGTGTATCAACTATTAACTGTCCTACTAACTTGTTTTGAAACTCGGTTTCATTGTTATGTGCATCTTTTTTCTGTTTACAATAAAAAAAGAAAAGAAAATTCCTGAAACCCCAATAAACCAGTGAAGAAGAAAGAAGAAAGAGGTGGGGGCAGGGGAGAAAAAGAGTCCAATAAAACAAAAAAAAGTTCCTTGTGGTTTTGAATAGTTTGTTTCCTGCCAGGATCCATAATTTTGGAGCCCAGGAAGTCTTGGTTTTCTCTGCCTAGCCTTATGTCCTGTATGATTGTGAGGTGCTCCCACTATCCAGAGGCACTACTCTGTTTACTCCAAGCTGTGGCAATGTCAATGCCAAGATGTGTCCTTGCTCATGTTGGTAGATATGGAAGGCCAACCGATCTCAGATCTGTGCTGGATGTAAGCAGCAGGACAATGGTTCAATTACTCAATGTCAGCACTTTCAAACCCAATTGTTTCTGAGCACAGCTCAGCTGGGCCTGGTTTCTCACTCCAGGAAGCAGGGTCTGTGTCCTTCCTGGCCTGAGTTTAACTTTCTCAAGGATCTCTTTCTAGCACACTCCCTGTCCGTGGCTGTCTCCCATGCCTGTCTCTCCCCTCCTGACCATGGAAGGGCAACTCTTGGAGCCCTGAAGAGAAGTTGGCTTTTAGTTGTTCTAAGTCCCAGATTTAAATAACCTGCCCCTTCCTGAAATGGTACCTGATTAAGCACTGTCTGGCTTTATGGGGGAGGGGGCCTGTGCTGGAATTCCTTTCCAGCTCTCACATGCCATGTGGAAGGAGTACCCTCAGACTACAACCCCACATTGCTTTTGCAGTTCATAAGGGCCATGGTCTCCACTGCCATTCCTCTCTGGATTTCCCACCCCTGGGTGCTTACCTACCTTCTTGGGAGCCAAGGCATCCTCCCTGTGAACCAGGAGCCAGATTTAGACTCCAGATTGTTCTGTTTTATTTTGTTTCCTGTTTATTGTGGACCATCTCACCATCTCCTCTGTAGCTTCTGATTTTCCTGTCAGTTCTTTCCCGATTCCCAGCAATCTATTTCACATTTTTTCCCTTGCAAAGTTGTTATTTTCCAGTGTCCGGAATGGATTCTTGATCTCAGAGAGGCTGGATTTTGTTCCCAATCATCACTCTACCATTTTGCTACTTGGAGATGATATTTTCTGCTTCTGACATTTTACAACCCACATGCCTTTATTCATGCTGTTTCCTTTGCTTGGGAGGCTCTTCCTTTGATTGGGTACTGAGGAAGCTCCTATTCTGGAGAGAACAGTGTAATTTATGAACAGCAAGCTAGCTGGAAGTGGGGGCCTAGGACTTTCATGTGTTAAAAGGAAACCAGCTGGATTTAGTTGTCTGGGGTGTTACTGATTTAGCAATTCAGCCAGTCTCAGGATCATTTTTTGCCTTGCATTCGAAATATTTACTTTGAAGTATTACTCACATGCCCTAAAATTTACAAGTGAAAAATCAAAACAATTTAGTAAATGTATAGGGTTTCATAATCATTACTGCTATTAATTTTGAACATTTCCATCCCTTCCAAAAATTCCCTCTGCCGGTTTATATTTAATCTGGACTTTCACCTCCAGCCCTAGCAATGACAGATTTGTTTTTTACTTTTATAAATTTACCCTTTCTTGATATTTCATATGAAAGCCATCATGTGGTATATAATCTTTTGTATCTAAATTCTTGTACTTTTCATGGTTTAGAGATTGTTCTGTGTTGTTGTATATATCAATATTTTATTTCTTTTAATTGTAGAATAACATTTAATTGTACATATATACTACTTTTTGTTGATCTATTTATTCATCAATGGACATATGGGTTGTTTCCATCTCTTGGCTTGTATATATAACACTGCTTTGAACATAGGTGTATAAATACAGTTCTGAGATCCTGCTTTGGAACTCTTTGGCTAGGCTCAGCAAAGGAATTGCTGGATCTTTTGGTATTCTACTTGAAAGTTTTGAGAAACCACTGTACTGTCTTCTATAGTAGCTGCACCACTTTGCATTCCCACCAACAGTGCATGAAAGTTGTAATTTCTGCATAGCCTCACTAACACTTCTTTTTTCTGTTTTGATTGTATTTTTGTTTGTGTGTGTGTGCATGTGTGTGTGTTACACCCATCATCCGAATGTGTGACAGATAATATCTCATTGTGATTTTGATTTTGACTTCCCTATTGATTAGTGGTATTGAGCATCTTTTCATATACTCACTGTCCATTTTTATATCTTTTTTAAAGAAATGTCTGTTGAAGTTATTTGCCCATTTGTAAGTTGGATTGTTTTGAATGTTTTGTAATTGCAAATATTTGAGTGTTTCCCATATTTCTTTCTATTGTTGGTTTCTAAGTTAATTTTGCGGTGGTCGCAAAGAACACATAACTTTAAAATTTTATTATGACTTGTTTTATGGCCTATAGCATGGTTTATCTTGAACAATGTTTCATATGTGAATGAAAACAATGTGTGTCCTGTAATTGGTCTACCTACCTGTTGATATCCACCCAACGCAGGCACACATTCTCTTCCCTTTTTTTGCTATTACCTTCATATCTATTACATTTTGATGTATAATAAACCCAATTACAGTGTCAAAGTTATTGATTTAGTAAATAGTAAGATTTCAAAAGCAGTTAATAGACAAAATGAACAAAAATTTAAATATGTATATATCTACATGTTTATCCATTCTTCTTGTGGATTTATCAGCTGGTGTCATTTCTTTCATCCCCTTCAATAATTCTGCCAGGGAAGGTTGGCTAGTCCTAAATCCACTATCTTTGTTTATTTGGGAATGTCTTTATTCACCAGTTTTGATCATTTTATTTTTATTTCAACACTTTGAATATGTCATTCTGCTGTCTTCTGGCCTCCACTGTTTCTGGTGAGAAGTCAATTATTAATATTGATTCTTTCCTTTATTTTCATTTGTTTTTGATTTTTTTCTCTTTTAGAATTTCGACTACAAGTCATGCGTGACTCTTTTGTCTTTATCCTCCTTAGATTTTGTTGAACTTCTAGAATCTGTAAATTAGTGTTTTTCATAGTATTTGGGAAGTTTTCATTATTTCTTCAAGTATTTTTCTGTCACCTTCTCTCCTCTCCTCCCAGAAATCCTATTACACATGTTTTCTTTGTCTCATTGATGTTGAGCTTCAGGCTTTTGAATATCTGTTCATGTATCTTCAATCTTTTATTCTCTGTTCTTCAAATCGGGTTTGCATTTAGTCTTTCCTCAGGTTCACTGACTCTTCTGCCATCTTCAATATGATATTGAATTTCTCTATTCACATTTTCTTTAAACCTATTGTGTTCTTTAGCTCCAGAGTTTTCTTTTTTTCCCTATCATCTATATTTCATTTTGCTCTTTAAATTATTTATCCTCCAAGTTTCTCACATAAGAGAAAACATGCCACACTTAACCTTCTTTCTGATTCATTTCACTTTGTATTATGGACACAAAGTGCATCCATTTTCCTATGAATGACTCAAATTTACCCTTCTTTATGGCTGAGTGCATGTATAAATACCACATTTTCTTTATCCATTCATCTGTTGATAGGCTGCTTCCATGATTTTACTGTTATGAGTTTTGCTACTATAATCATGGGTATGCATGTATCACTGTAATAATATAATGTCTTAAACATTTTCGGGAAAATATCCAGAAGAGGTATAGCTGGGCCAAATGGAATTTCTGTTTAGTTTTTTGAGGAGTCTCCATAATTATTTAGCCACTGGTTTTACTACTTTACACTCCTACCAACACTGTAGAGGGTTCCATGTTTCCCCACAATCTCACCAGCATTTGTGGTTTTTTGAGTTCTCAATGATAACCACTCTTTATGGTGTCAGATGGAATCTCGGTGTTACTTTGATTTCCATTGCTCAAAGATACTGAGTATTTTTCATGTACATAGAGGCCATGTGTATTTTTCCTTTGGACAAGTGTCTACTCATTTCAGTTGCTTATTTTTTGACAGGGTCTTTTATTTTGGATGGTCTAATTTTTTTTGACTTCTTTGTATATTCTATGTATTAATCCTCAGCAGCTCAATCTGAAAAAGGTGTGTGTTGGAGTGGCTAGTATTTGTGTTTCCATCTAGCTCTGATTTTCTGTAAGGAACAATAGCATCAGATACCATTTGTGTGCTGGATATTGAGATGGGCACTATAGACACATATACTTATATTTCATCCTCATAAAGTTTCCATACAGAATTATCTTCCTTTTACAAAGGAGAGAGGGAAACTTAGAGGAAGGAATTAGCTGACCTGAAATGACACAGCAGAGGTGAAGGAGGTGGCTTGTACACACCACTCAAGTGCATGACAGTGGAAGAGACCATTGCGGGACACTCTATACTGTACCATCCAGCTTTTTGTACCATGTATCTGCTGTGGGCCCCGAAGGGGCTCTTGAGATCTGGTTTAACGTCCTCTAGGCATCCTAAGAGTGTTCTGGCTGCATTATGAACAGGCACGCCGACAACCTGTGACTAAGTAGAGACCACATAAGAAAGAAGAGTTATGGGTAGAGACTACAATGCAATGCTATTTTTCTTCTTCTCTCTCTTTCTGAAGTCTTTATCTGTCAAGGTCCAGATCAAGCCTCCCTTCTTCTGTAAGCCCTCCCAGCCTTCAACCTTATTCCAGGGTATTTGGTACTGTTTTTCAAAGAGCTACTGTGTGGGTAAATCATGCTAGCCAGCCTGGGATGAGGAAAGGGTGAGTATCATTTTCCCAACACTCCCATTTCCCTCACAGTGTTGCTAGATTTCCATGCTTGGAAAGAGCTTAGTGAGCATCTGGTTTCAGAGTAGTTGGCCCCACTGTAGAAGCTCTCAGAGCTCTGTAGAAGCTCTGTGGAATGTTTACAAGGCTGATAGAGTGGGTATTCCCTAATATTTTGGGTTACCCATTCCTTTTCTGTGCTTGATAATCCACTGTCAAACGAGGGAGAGCCCACCTACCACCACAGAAGCTTGAAAGGGCTGGAAAGGCTGCCCAGTTGCCCAGGATCATTTGAAAATAGGACTTGGGTGCACGATCAGATGCCATCAATTAAATTAATTTATCATTTAGAATCAGGAACTAATGCTTAAGGAAGAGGAACTGCATGGAATCTATTTTGGTGATCAGTGAATGCAGCTACAGAAGCTACAGCTGGTTTCCAGAGACAGTGCAAATACTCAGTTTCAGTGATATGGGCACTGCACATGGTGGTACCTAGTTTTTAATAGCGTCATGATCAGTGCTTCCTCTGCGGAACTTCTGAGGTGGGATTTTGGGCATCATTTTGGGGGTGTGTTGCCCCATACCTGATCCTCGAGCCCTTCCAGACTCTGAGCTATTTAATACCTGTTCATCAGCTGCTTTTTCCTTAATACATCCGGTTTACTTCTTTTACTTACAACAGACAATTGACACATTGGGGATTCTAGTCCTGGTCCTGTCATTGTCTTGCTTTGTCCTCCAAAGTAGGTCGTGCACACTCTCTTGGCCTCACTTTTATCTTCTATTAATAGTTGGATCGCCAAATTGAAGATCCTACCTGGCTTGCGTAAGAGAGGGAGGAAATATGAGTGTTACTGTGACCATCGCTGGTTACTATGAAGAACCAGGTACGTGAAGATCACCTTCAAACTCATCACTGTGTTGTCAATTTATGCCAGCTTTCTAAAACACTCAAGATCTTTGGCTACATTGCTGTAGCATTAGCTTGCCTGTAACTTCCGGTGCAATTGCTAATTTATCATTACTGCCTACTTATTTGTTTGACCCAGTTTATGATCTTTTTAAATAGCTAAACCCTTTATGGTCTTTTTAAATAGCTAAACCCTTTGTTAGAACAAAGGGATTCTATCCAGCATCCATTTCTCCTCTCATCTAATATGTAGCAACCATATGTATACTTGTGTGGGATTGACACGAACCTTACATCCAAGAATGGGCCTACATTTGCCCTAGGCCAGTTAGCACCGTCCCATATGCCAGGATTGAATGGCTCTGTGAAAGGCAGAATACAGAGTTAGAAGCTGAATCTAAACTAGAAAATGTGATCTTAAAACGCATATGAAATAGCAAGAGGCCGAGAATAACCAAAGCAATCCTGAGCAACAAAAGCAAAGCTGGGGCATCACGATACTGGATTTTAAGTTATACCACAAAGCTATAATAACAAAAACAACATGGTACTAGCACAAAAACAGATGAGTGGACAAATAGAATAGAACAGAAGACAAAAGAAAGAAAGAAAGAAACAAACAAACAAAAAGCCCTATGTACCTACAGCCATCTGATATTTTACAATGGGGCCAAAAATCATGTGTTGGCAAAAAATAGCCTCTTTAGCAAATGGTGCTCAAAAAAGTAGATATCCACACACAGAAGATTGATGTTAGTTCCCTATCCTTCACCCTTAATAAAATGAAATGGAAATGGATCAAAGACTTAGATAGAAAAACAGAAACTTTGAAATTGCTAGGAGATAACATAGAGAAAACACTTGAAGCCATAGCATAGACTTTCTACAGAATATTAAAAGCTGTTACAGAAAAGGCACATAGTAAAGACTTTCTGAACAGGACTCCTATAGCACAGGAAATAATATCAAGAATCAACAAAAACAAATGAGATTTCACCAAATTAAAAAGCCTCGGCACAGCAAAGGGAACATGAATACAGTGAAAATACACCATACAGGATGAAAAAAAAAACCTATTTTGCTGGTTACTCTGTTATCTAGAGTATATAAAGAACTCAAAGAAAAATAATTAACCCTCCCCCAAAACAAATGACCCAATCAAAACTTGACAAATGAAGTGAATAGACTATTCTCAAAAAAAAAAAAAAAATACAAATGGCCAATAAGTACAGGAAAATCTTTGGGCATTAGGGAAAGGCAAATTAAAGCAACTCTGAGATTCCATCTTACCCCAGTCACAATAGTTATCATTAAAAGCACAGAAAGTAACAAATGCTGGCCAAAAAAGAACCATCCTACATTGTCGGTGGGAACATAAACTTGTACAACTATTGAAACCTCAAAAAACTAAGAATAGAAATTCCACTTGACCCAGCTGTACCTCTCTTGGGTATATTCCTGAAAGAATGAAAGACATCATACTATAGGGATACATGCCTGCTCACGTTTATAGCAGCACAATTTACAATAGCTAAGACCTGAAAATGGCCTAGACGTTTGTTACCAGATCAATGGATGAAGACTATATATATATATATATATATATATGAATATTATTCAGCCACAAAGAAGAATGAAATATCATTTGCAAGAAAATGGATAAAACTAGAGACCATAACGTCAAGTAAAATAAATCAGACACAGAAAGTTAAATATCACATGGTTTCTGCTACATGAGAAAAATAAAGTATAAATAAATGAATGAATAAAATGAAGGAGAGATGGTAGCAAACAAGACAGCAGGCTTTTGAGATTGGGAAGCAGATCAGATGGAGGGGGAGGCAAGAAAAATGGGAGTAAAAGGAATCAAAAATTATCAAGGCACGTTGTGTGCATGTACTAAGTCCCCAAAAGAAACATCACTATTCTGTTTTGCAAACATACACTAATAAGAGAAGAAAAGAAAAAAGAAAAAGAAAGAAAAGAAAAAAAAGAAGAAGCTGGATCCTTCATAACATCAGTAGCAGCTGGAAGGCCACAGTACATCTGTATTTTTTTTCAGTTAAATGAGCCAATACTTCCCCTTATCAAAGCAGTTTGAGTTGGATTTTCCCTTATTTGCAACCAAAAGCATACTAGCAAAGACATCTATGAACTCTCTAAAGGTATGGGGGAAGAGATGAGATCAATTAATGAGTAAATATTTGAGTGGCCCACAGATAAATTAATATGTTCTCCTCATCAAACCTGCTTCTTCTCCTGCTTTCCCCTATTTCAGGAAATGGTTCCACCCTCAGTTACCCAAGCTAGAAATAAATGTGAAAGTCATACTAGACCCCTTTCTCTCCCTCGCCTCCAATCAAACCACTCATCATGACAGCTTTTATCTATTTATTATCTCTGCAAAATTCCCTCATCTCTCCAACCCATTGCCTTTGCCCTAGATCAAATATCATGGTCCACAACAACCTCCATGACCTGGCTTCTGTCTCCTTTCACATATCTTCTCATCCTCCTCTCTCACCTTCAATTTTTGTATTCCTGCTATGCTGAACTGTTCCTTGCACAAAATTTGGCCATTTCACCTATTCTCTTGTAGAAGGCAAACTTTATGTGTGTACAGATGATGTCCAGTTTCTCACTTCCGAATTCTCACCATGTAGCACAGTGCTTGGCACATACTAAGTGCTCACTAAAGTTAACAGAGTTAATGAGTGAACAAAAGAGTGAATCTTCAGCCTTTCCTCAAGATGAAACTTATATCTGAAATGTTCTTCCCTGCCACTGTCTTCTCTTTCACTAATTCTCTGTCTTTCTAGAGTACGCCTCGCCTGCTCTGGAAAGCCCATCCTCACCCTTAGGCTGGATACCCTGAGCACTGGGGGCTCCCATGGAAACTTTTACTTACCTATACCCTAGCATTGGTCACATTGTGTCATCCTGGTCACATTACCTGTTTTGTT
This sequence comes from Erethizon dorsatum, assembly GCA_028451465.1. Lineage (NCBI taxonomy): Eukaryota > Metazoa > Chordata > Mammalia > Rodentia > Erethizontidae > Erethizon > Erethizon dorsatum. Next base: position 46,500,785 of record CM051842.1, read on the forward strand.
CCAAGAGCCCAGCACAGGGTTAGGACACAGAGGAAGCCTGTGATGAACTTTGTTGGGTGAACGAATGAACGAACGAATGAATGAATGAATAAGAGTGTGCACATGAGCTGAAGATGGAGACTTCGTGTTTGTTTATTCCCACCCACTAACACCTTTGCAAGCCCTCTTCTTTTCCTTTCTCCTGTCATCTCCCTCATCTGGCTCCAAACACTTCCATCCTTTGCCCTAGGCTACGCTGGTATTACTGGCCCCAGGAGAAAGCTCACATTTCTCACTCATGCTGCTTCCTTCCACTCCACTTGTTTCCCCAGACATCCCCCTTCCTCTCTACTCCACACTCTCCTCATGTACGACACTATCATGCCCTCTCCTGTCTCAGGACTCAGGATGAGTACCTTCCACCCCTATATTTTTCTTTCCCTCCTCTTTGCCAGCAGTAAAGCACTCTGGGTCAGCAAGGCCTTGAGTGAAGAGCACCTCAGATTCTTTGTATTCCATTGTCTGTGTACTGTACTACCTGCATGTTCCACTGTTTGTGTACCCCAGTGTCTTTGTGTTCCAATGTCTTAGTGTTACAATGCTTGAGTATATCCCAGTGACTGTGTGTCCAAGTGTGAGTATGTTTCAGCTTCTGTGTGTCCTAGGATCTTTGTGTTTCAGTCACTGTATGTCCTAGTTTCTCTCTATGCCCAAGTGTCTCTATGTCTCAGAATCACTTTTGTATATCTCATCATCTGTATTTCCTGGCATTGGTATTTATTGTTATGTGTAGATGCCAGTATCTTTGCACACCAGTGTCTGTGCATGTCCCAATGACTGTATTGGACAGTGTTTGTGTGTCTCAAAGTCCGTGAATGTCTCAGTACCTCTGGTTTTCCTGTTGCAATATGTCCAAGTGGCTGCGCATCTCAGTGTCTCTTGTTTCCCAGTGTCTCGGTGTCCCTGTGGGTCCAAGTGTGTGCGTATGTCTCAGTTTTTGTGTCCCAGTGCCTGTGTTTTCCGGTGTCTTTGCACCCCAGTGTTTGGGTATCCCGATGCCTGTGTTTCTGGGTGTCTGTGCATCCTAGCATCTTTATGTTCAAGAGTCTATGTATCCTGATATGTATACATGACAGTGTTTGTGTCCCAAAATATGTATCTCAATGAATGTGTATCCCTGTGTCTATACTGTTTGGTGTATTCCCATCAACGTGTCTGTCTTCCTCAGGTTCTGTGTATCCCAGTGCCTGTGTGTGTACTTCAGTGTATGTGTGGCCCGGTGATTTTGGGTCCCAATGTTGGGTGTCCCCTTGGCTATGAGTCACATTGTCTGTGTATTTCTCAGTGGCCCCTTGTGCCTGGGTCTGTGTGTCCCAGTGCTTGTGTGTCTCTGGGTCACTGTGTGTTATAGTATCATGTTTTTCATTATCAGTGTGCACCAAGTGTCAGCATGTAGCATTGTGTCCTTCAGCTTCTGTTTCTGTGTGCCTCCATTTCTGTATGGCAGTGTCTGTGTGATTCCACCTTTGTGTATCCCAGTATCTGCACGTGTCGGTATCTGTGTCCCAAACATATATCTCACTACGTTTATTTAACTTTATATCTTTAAGTAGCAGTGTTCCGTGTCCCAGTGTCTGCATATGTCCCAGTGTCTTTACGTGACAGTGTCTTTGGATGTCTCCGTGCTAAGTGTCTGTGTGATCCGGTGTCTTCGGGTACCAGCATTTGTATATATCAATGTCAGTGTTACCCAGGGTCTGTGATTCAGGATGTCTTTCTTATGTTCGAGTGTCTATGTGTCCTTGGGCTTGTGATGTTTCAGTGTCTGTATTTCTCAGTGTCAATGTCTTCCACCATCTGTGCGTTCTAGTGGCAGCATGCTTATTGTCTCTAGTTCCAGTAGTTGCGTGTCCCTCAGTATCTGTATCCCTGTGTCTCAATGTACCAGTGCCAGTGACATATAAGCATATGTATCTGTGTTCAACCGTCTGTATGTCCCAGTGTCTGAGTATCCAATGATTTCTGCCCCAGCATTTGGATGCCTCAGTGTCTGGAGTGCCAATGTCTGTATATCTCAGTGTTTATACGTGTCCCAGTATCTGTATTTCTGAGTGCCAGTGGAGTGCCAACATCTGTCCTAGTATCTGTATTTCTGATACAGCATATCCCATTTTGTGTTTGCTCTAGTTTCTGTATGTTTGTGTGGTCCAGGGGAAGCACGTTGCATCGTATCTATGTGGCTCAGTCAGTGCTTTGTGTGCCTTGGTTTCTGTATCCCAGTTTCTGTTCGTGTCCGTATATCCCAGCATCTACATGTCCCAGTGTTTGTATGTCCCAGCATTTGTGTGTTCCAGTGACTGTATCCCAGTGCATGAATATTTGCCAGTGTTTGCACGTCCCAGTTTATGAGTACCCCAGAGTTTGTGTGTCCCAGTATCTGTGTATCTCAGTGCCTGTATGTCCCAGTGTTTATTTCGGTTCTCGTGCATCAACATCTCCCTTTCCCAGGGTCTGGGTGTCTCAGCGACTATATCCTCCAGAGTCTCTGTGCACCCAAGGGTGTATATGTGTCAGGGATGTGTTCCAATGCAGATGTAGCTCAACGTTTCTCTATCCCGGTGTCTACATACCCCAATATCTGTAAGTTCCAATTTTTGTCTTTACCCCTGATTATGTTCCAAAATCTATGGGTCTCAGTGTCTGCTCTTGGTGTTTATGTGTCTTAATGACTGTGTGTCGCAGTGTATATTCCCCAGTGTCTGCAGATCACAGCCTCTCTGTACTCTAATACCCGGATGTCCCAGTATCTGTTTGTATCCTATTTGTTCCAGTGTCCACATATCTCAGTATCTGTCCCAGTATTTGAGTTCCTCGGTTTCCTCAGTAGGTTCCAGTGCTTGCATACCCTGGTGACCTACATGTTGCATTGTGTCTCTTAGTTTCAGGATTCATGTGTATCTCCATATCTGCGTTCCAACTGTTTATGTGTCACAATGTCTCTACGGTCTGTATTATTCCATGCTTGCACGTGTATGCTTCAATGATTACATAGGTCAGAGTGTGTCCCACTTTTGTGCATCCCAGTGTCAGTGTATCCCAGTGTGCGTATATTCCAGTGTTTGCTTGTACCACAGTGAATCTCGGTGTCTGTGTGTTCCAGTGTTAGCAAATTGCTCTGTCTCTGAGCTTCAGTTGTTGTGTGCTTGGGATTCTGTACTCCATTTTCCTAAGTCACATCTCAGGTTCTGTATGTCCCTCTGTCTGTGTATCCCAGTGTCTGTGTAACAGTGTCTGTTGCCATTGTTTCTGTGTGCCAGTGTTCCTGTGTGTCTGACACCTGCTCTGGTTTTAGTGTGTTCAGCATTTGTTCATGCTCATGTCTGTGTGTTTTAGCAGTTGCTATGTTTCCCTTTGGCCATAGGAATCTTAATATCTGTATGGCAAGTGTCTGGCTGGAATTCAATGCTTACATATTACAGTCTCCTCCAGTTTGTATGTCCCAGTGTTTGTTTGTTTGCGTGTCTGTGGTTTCCTTGGTATATTGTGGTCCAGTGGCTGTATGTTCTTGGTTCTCGGTCAGGTCTGTGAGTTTCTGTGTCCCATTCTTTATGCATCCCTATGTCATACATCCTGTAAGTCTCTGTGTTTCAGTGTTTGCATATTCTCTCTCTGGATGTGCCCAAGACTCCATATTCCTTACTTCTGTCTTTGTCTCAGTGTCCTTGTTGTCTGTGTTTTGGAGTCTGTGCATCCTCATCTTTGAATGTATTTGAGGGTTTTTTCTTTATCCCAAGCCTCTGTTCTAGCATCTGTGTCTCTCAGTTCCTGCGTGCCCATGGGTCTGTATGTTTGATCATCCACTGGGCTTATGTGTTAGAGCACACGTGCGTGTGTGTGTCCTTTCATCTGCACATCCCTGAGTTTTTGTGTGTTCCTGATTCCTTATCTGTCCACGATTCTTTACACATCTCTGAATATTTTTGTGTTTCTAAATCTCTGTGTCTTGAATTTTTATACATGCCCAGGTCTGTGTGGCCCTGAATCCTTACATGTCTCTGGTCCTTACATATGACCTTGTAGCTATGTGTCTCTCTGTGTGGGTACCCATAGATTTTCATTTCTTCTCTTTTGAGACAGGGTTTTGCTATGCGGTGCAGGCTGGCCTTGAACTCACTTTGTAGCCCAGGCTGGCCTCGAAATCACAGCGATCCTCTTGCCTCAGCCTCCCGAGTGCTGGCATTACAGGCGTGTGCCAAACCCATAGACTTTTGTGTTCAGCTGTTTATTTGTTTCTGTCTCTTTGCATCACCAAGACTACGTATGCCCCTGAAAGCCTGTGATTTGATGTACGTGTGTCCCTGGGTCTCCGTATTCTTGTGTCTGGGTGTCCCTGGGCCTCTGTGTTCCAATGTCTGTATGCTCATGGATCTCTATAGGCCTCCTTCCATGTGCCTAGTGTTGATGAGTCCTTGAGTCTGTGCATCTCCAGAACTTTGTTCTCCATGTCCATGTCTCCATCCGTGTTTTGGAATTTTTCCTCATCTCCACCTATTTCTCCTATATTTTGTCACTGTCTGTGTATTATTGCATCTGTTTGTTACTGTGGCTTGTCTTAAATTGTTTTGTTACTTGATGTCTCTCTTAGTCCCTAGGTCATTTCCCCAGGTCCCCATGAATACGTTCTTGTTTCAGAGGGTTGGCTTGGTGCCTCTCTGCATCTATTTCTTTTTCTGTCTGATGATGCCGCTGGTTTTGTTTTGATCTGACTATCACGTCTGTGTCCCTGCTTTTCTGTTTGTATCTGATGTCTGCATTCATGTCTTTTTATTTCTGAGACCCTATCTTTGTGTCCCTGGGTTGTATTCTGTCTCCTCATCCTTTTATTTGTGGCCTTGGTTGTCTGTTTGTGTGTCACTATTTCTGGTGCCATTGGGTGCACCTTGATTCTGTTTTTGTATCCTTGCCTCTTTAGAGAGATTTTCTTGTCGTTGTATTTCTGCCCATTTGCTTATATTCTGTGCATCTGGGTTTCTTTGTTCCTGTCTCTGTCTTTGCAGATGTGTTCCTGTGTTTCTGTCCCTGTGTCTAACCTGTATCTTTGTACAGGAAACATGATCCATTCCCATGTTTCTTTGTTCTAGTGTCTCCATCTCTGTGTTCCTGTGTCATTACCTGTCACTATGTCACAATATTCCCATTGTATCCATTGTCTGTACATTGCCTATCCTCATGTCTTTTATCTGGCCAGATCCCTATTTCTTTGCTGGTGTTTGTCACCCTTCAAGTGTCTGAGTCTCCCTGTGTTTGTCTCTGGATCTCTGAATATATGCATCTGTGCTCCTCTTACTGTATACTTCTGTGTGTGCCTATATAAATCTGTTTCAAACTTAGTGTCTTCCTCTCTATCTGCTTATGTGCCTGAGTCTTCATCACCAAATATAGGTCTGTGTAATGCATCTATTTCTACATCTCTGTATGTCTCTGGCCCTGTGTCTTTGTGTTCTTCCCTTATCTTTGCCTATGTTGCCAGGTCAGTGTGTTGGTGTATCTGTATGTTTTTACCTTTATGTCCTTGATATCTTAGACCACGCTCCTGACCAGTGTCTACCTGGTAGCCTTTGTGTCCCCGTATCTCTGTGTGTCTTGACCTCTCTGCTTCTGTGTTTCTCTCTCTCTCTCTCTCTATCTATCTATCTATCTATACTTTGCATGATTTTCTGTCTTAGTTTGTATGATTTTATGTCTTAGTGTCTTCACATTAGCCATTGGATGACCTGAAGAACCTGGGTTTTGTCTCCTTGCCTCTTTGTGACTGGGACAGTAAGTCAAAATCATGGGGACACCAAGGTCCAGCAAGAGATCTTTTTCAAACAGGAAGGGGATCGAGAGAAGGGAGGGAAGGGAAAGGGGGATGAAAAAAAGAATTGAGATCTGTTATGTACTTGTTCCAACTCTTCACAATGAGTGTAATCATTATGTAATGCAAACATGTATGAATAAGAAATAAAAGCCAAAAAAAAAAAAAAGAGAGAGAGAGCGTCTGTTTATACTTTCCTAGGTTTATGTCTCTGATGCTGTGACTCTGGCTCTCTGTCTCTTTCTTTGTATGTTTGTGTGTCATTATGTGCCTGTTTCCACGTTTTGAGATCCCTGTGTCTTTTGTTTCCATAAGTCTCTGTCCCTGTATTTCCATGTCTATGTCTTTGTTGCTGTCATTCTTTGTGTGATCCCGTGTCTTTGGTTGTGAGTATGTGCATGTGTATGGCTACTGCTGTTTCATCGGATCCTTTTTTATTCACTTGTTTGTTTATTCATTCGTCCATTCATTGAGCGTATTTACTAAACACCTATTCTGTGCCAGGCACTGGGGCTACACGAATGATTCAGAAAATGTCTTTGCCTCAAAAGAGCTTACAGTATAAATCAGGGGTCAGATAGATCAGATGGGTAAGCAAATGATTATCATCCAGTATAAGTGCTCTGAGCTTGGAGGGGATGGGCATGGACTGTGGGGATGAAAGAAGGGACTAAACTCAATCTGAGGAAGAGGCCAGGGATGGCTTTCTCTTAGAGGAGGGGACAACTATGACTTGAGGGATGAATTAAAATTTTCCACATGAATCAAAAGACAAATGTTCCCCGCAGGAGGAAGGATACATACAAAGGCCCAGTGGTGGGGGAGAGCATGGTTTGTTAGGGAAACTCTGAGAGCCTTAAATACACCTTGGGGGTCAAGGAAAGCTGTGAGCAGGACTAGTGACTCAGCCATTTTTTTGTTTTAAGAAAGTCACTTCGGGGGCCGGTGAGATAGCTCAGCGGCATAAGCACCTGCCTGGCAAGCGCGAGGTCCCGAGTTCGACTCCCGGTACCCACATACGAAAAAAGGGCCAGTGGTATTGCTCAGCAGCATGGGCGCCTGCTGGCACGCGAGGTCCTGAGTCCGACCCCCGGTACCCACAAAAAACGAAAGAAAGAAAGAAAGTCACTTCGAGGGCTGGTGTGGAATATGGATTTGGAGGGAATAGAGACTAGAGACGGGGGGACAGTGAAGAAACAGGGGTCCTTAAGCCTGTAGGTCCACAGTTCTGCACCTCTGTATGTTTGTGCATCCTGGTGTATGTGTCCATTAGCGCATGCGTGAGCATGTGTCCCTACACATACCTCCACATGTCTAGGTCCTTGTCCTAGGCTCACCCCATGCCCTGGTCTCTGGATCTTCCAACTTCACATCTCCTGCTCTGGAGTTCAGGAGCCATCACCGAACATAGGCCAGGTGAGGCTGCCCCAGCAACTGCTTTACATGAGAGCATTTCACCAGACAGCAGGAAGCCCTGGTGAGTCCTTCAGCAGCCTCTTGCCTAGAACCAGAGACATATCTGGCCTATGGTGTCTCCACAGGCTGGATCCAGTAGGCCCTGTCACCAGCTGCATGTCTGTGTGCTGGGGCTGCCCTGATGAGAGAGAGGTGCAATACCAGTCAGGTTAGTGTCTTAAGCTCCTGCTCAGACCTCTGAGAGGAGCCTAAAGCAGGAAATAGAGAGGGAAAAGTGGGAAGGTGGAGGGTCAGCAAAGGCCTGGAGAAGGAAAGAGGCTGGACGTTGTGGGAAACGTGGAGGAGCCAGATGGAATAGGAGTGTAGTATGGAAGTAGAGAGCCAAGGTTGATGAGATAACAGAGGAAGGGAGATAGCCAGGCTGGAAGAAGTCACGACAGATTGGAGGCAAGGAGAGAACAGGTTCAGGGAGGGCCAGAGGAGGTGGAAATATCTGTCCAACCCATTGTCACTACCCAAACTCTTTGGCGTGGGGCTTCTCCTCATGTTCTGCTGGTGTCTCTTGACCTATGGCCTGGCTTCCTACAATTCCCTTTCACAGGCAGATAAAGATCCAGAAGGAGATTTACAATACTCAGATCTTCTTGTGTCTTTCTTGTGTTTATAATCTTTCAGGGCTCCCCGTTGCCTTCAGGATAAAGCCAAATTTTCCATCCTGGCATTCAGTTCTGACCACTCCAGCTCCAGCTCCTCCAATGTCCATTCCTTTCCTCCACACTATTTCTCAGCTTTACGCAGTATGGGTGGCTTTCTCTCCTCCAGGCGGTTTGTCCTCTTGAGCTCTGAGCCTGAGCAAGAACCCTCCCTCTTTGTTTCTCTAATGCCCTGGGATGCATTGTGTCAAGCACTGATCCCTCCTGGTGATCACTATCCCTGTCTGGGTCTTTCCTTTACCCAGACCAAGAGCTCTCTAAGAGTAGAGCTTGGCCCTCATTCCCTTCTGTGATTAGGAATATAGAGTGCTGGAGGCCCACTGACTTTTCATCTTGAGGATGGTCTTTGTTGGGACTAGTGTTCCCTGGCTCCTTTCTGCCTCAGCAGCACTCACCCATCAGGTCGTGGGCGGACGGACTGAGGCCTGAGCCATTGGCCACACAGAATCACAAGTGGGGTAGTTGTAGGGTGCTTCGGTGCCTGTAGCAGAGCTGGAGGATGAGGAACTCAAGGTAGGGCCCAAGACAGAGGGCAAAGAGGGTTGCAGCAGCCACGTGGAACTCCAGGTGGGGCTTCCTCACCAGGGCAGGCTGATCCCAGAACAGGTACAAAGTACCTTCACCTTGCACAGATATGGCACTGCGGCTGACGGTGATAATGTAGGCCAGGGGTTTGTGTGCAGTGACTGTGATGATCTGGAAGTAGGTGAGAGTCTGGTCTTCATGGCCGGGTCTTGGTGGTGTCCCAAGCAGCTGTCTACTCATATGTAGCTCTAGATGTGTATGTGGGGGGGGCAAGTGTGGGCCCAGAGCATAGGCTTTCACCTGGGCATTCACATAGTCACTCACAGCACAGGCATGGATGAGATCTTGGGGACCAGGTTCCAGATGAATTAATGCAGGTTTGTGGCTAAAGGGCTAGCTCTCGAGAGAAAATGCTTCCAACTGTGATACACCATGGGCAGTGTTTGTGGGGAGGGTCATGTACTACGTACACACATACTTACCCCAGTGTGGCTTTTTGCATGTATATGTGTACATGTTTGCCTTTGAGTGGGTAAATTTGTGTGTTTAGCGATATTCAGGTGACTATCTCTGGGCATATCAGTGTATCTACATATTTGAGAAAGGTGGCATGTAAGAGTTTCTGCTTTTTTGGTTGTATGTTTATGTGTCCCTCTGGACACTTTGCTGCTCTGTGTCTTGGTGCAATAGTACATGTTGCGTGTTGTATGTGTCTGAATGTGTGTCAGTGTATGTCTTGGTGGGTATGGCTGTACACCAGTATGTTTCATGTGTCTAAAGTAGCAAAGAATGGCTGCTCCCTGTGTGTGCTGAATTTTAGGGACTGTGATGAATCTGAGGGTATCGGTGCTTGTGTGTCTGAGTGTTTTGATATGCCTGTCATTGTGTACATTTGGGCATGTGTTCTGTGTCATGCTGTGTCTGGGTGCATATTTGCATGTTTGTGGTGTGGGAGTCTGAAAACAATTTAATGCTCTGATGTGTATGTATCTTGCTGTTTATCTGGGTGCATTTGTGTGTGTTTTCAAGTGTGTTGCTTTGTGTTAGTGAGGTGCTAAGTGTCTGGAATATTTTTTTAAGTGAAAAAATAGAACAAAATTTCAAAACAACGTAATAGGAGGGTAGCAATGGTTAATACATTACATATTGTTATCTTTAAATTAGTTACTCAGGGTACAAGATATCAGCATTCAACTGTCCAAACATTATTAGCACAAACCTTTCTTTTCAATGAACTAAGCAAAATTCGTAGTGTATCTATCTTAGCTATCATATATATATATATATATATATAATATTTTTCTTTTCCCTTGTTTCTTTTCCCCATTCCCCCATCCCAGTTTCTCTTTCCTTCTGACCAGTTTCTTCCTGTTTTACCATGTCTATTGTACATTTTGGATCTTATTTACTGTTTCACTTTCTCACACTAGGGAGACAATGCGATGTTTACACATGTGCATCCGATTTATTTCACTTACGAGTATTTTCTCCTATTGCATCCATTTACCTATAAAAGTCTCCAGTTTATCCTTCTTTATGGCTGAATAGTACTCCATTGTATAAAAAGACCACATCTTTTTTATCCTTTCCTCGGTTGATGGGCATTTGGGTTGTTTCCAAGATCTGGCTAGTACAAATTGTGCTGCTATAAACATGGACGCACATATATCGCTGTGGTATGATGCTTAATTCTTCTGGGAAGATATCCAGAAGGGGAAGAGCTGGGTCAAATGGAACCTCCAATCCTAGTTTTTTGAGGAATCTCCACACTGATTTCCACAGTGGCTGTACCAGTCGACACTCCCACCAACAGCGGAGAAGGGTTCCTCTTTCCCCACAGCCCTTCCAGCATTTGTTATTGGTTGATTTCTTGATAATAGCCATTCTTTCTGGGGTGAGGTGGAATCTCAGTGTTGTTTTAATTTGAATTTCTCGAATGACTAGTGATGTTGAACATTTTTTCGTATATTTATTTGCCATTTCTATTTCTTCATCTCAGAAGTGTGTATTCATCTCAGATGCCCATTTCTGGATTGGGTCTTTAAATATGGGAGGTCTGATTTTTCTGAGTTCTTTGTATGTTCTCGATAGTAATCCTTTGTCTGAGGAACAGCTGGCAAACATTTTTTTCCCACGTTGTGGGTTGTCTCTTCACTCTGTTGCTGGTTTCTCTTGCCGTGCAGAAGCTTTTTAATAAGATGAGATCCCAGTTGTTGATTCTTTGTGATAGTTCCTGTGCCATTGGGTTTTTATTCATAAAGTCTTTGCCTACACCAATGTCTTCAAGAGTTTTACCTATCCTACCTTCCAGCACATTTAATGTTTCAGTTTTAATATTTAGATCTTTGATCCATTTTGAATTTAGTTGAGTGCATGGTGAAAGATATGGGTCTAGTTTTAGTCTTCGGCATGTGCAAGTGTCTGGAATATTGATGTGAGTGTACTCAGCTGTGATGTTGTGTGAAGACAGGCTCTCATCTGTCTCTGGGTCCTCTATAAGCCACAGCAGGTCTTTGGCTGCCCATCAGCGTGAAGCAGATCCTGTCTTGTGAGGGTGGGATGTGCATCACAAAGTGGGGGTCTCCGTCCACTGCAAAGCAGGAGATGCATCTCTGAGGTTATGACCCTGGAAGGAGTGGGAGTGAGGAGAGGGGAGGGAGAAGAGGAGAAAGGAAGAGGCCATGTCTATTTCCCCTGAGTGAGCCCGACCCCAGTCCCAGTGCACAAACTGTCCTGTACTCAAGCAGGAAGGCCATGGGGGTGGCTGGCTTACCAAAGGATGAGAAGGTGAAGACAATTGGCAAAGTGCCTGCGAAGGAGAGGGAGGGCCTGAATTGGCGAGGGAGTGATCTAACACATTCCTAGGAACTCTATGACCTCCCTGGCCTCAAAACCACCTCTTCCCAGGTGAGAGTAAAGTTCCTGAGCTCAACAATTAGGCCTTTTCTGAAATATAGCCCCTGCCTAGCTCTTCAATCTTGTCTTCATGCTCCAGCCCAGCTGAACTGACTATTCTTGTGAGTGTGTGCCTTCTTTTGCAAGTGACTGTTTGTTCCTGTTTTTCTGGCCACCTGGAATATTTTCCTATTCCTTAACTACCAAAGATCAATTTTTTGTTGTCTTTCACGGCCAGCTCAGTAAACAGATTAGTAATTAAGGGACTGACTTTGTTACAAAAGCGACCTATTCTGGCTACCTTTCTCAGTCTCACCACATACTGCCTCTACAGAGAGGCATTGGGACTCTACAGAGAGTTCATCCCACCAAGGAGGCTCTCAGCAGATGCAGGCTCTCAGCCTCAGACCTCCCAGCCTTCAGAACTGTGAGAGGGGTAAAACTTTATTCTTGGGAATTACCAACTCTGTGGCATTGTTATAGCAGCCAAAACTGGACACAGATAATGGGTGTTGTTCTCGGTTGCTAAATTTGTCATAATTTGTTACATAGCGATAGAAAACTAATACATCACCCCTCCTCTGGGCCTCTACAATGTCAGTGAGAATCCTAATTGAGTGGAAATAAAGGCTCAGGGGTTCTTTGCCAGGAGAGTGCCTAACTCACCTTTTGCTAGCCCCACAGAACTTCCTTGAGATTCCGCGCTCTCTCCAGCTCCTCCCAACATCTCCTCAGAATCACCATCCCAGTGTGTGCTTCCTGAGAAAGGCAACGAATTAAGAGAAATCCTTCATTTCCCCAGGGCAAAGATACGCTCTAACCAGGAAAGGGCCCACCTTCATTCTGACTAAGAGAGCTCTCACTGGCTTCCCTATCTGACCTGACCATTTTCAGGACAGACACCTCATGTTAGTCAGTTTCTTAGGCTTTCAAGCTCAGATGTGCTCAAAGTTCTTCATCATAGCATTTTCACATTCATTTCTTCATCCATTAATTCAGGTAGTGCTTCAGCATTAAGGTTAGGATGGTGAAAAAGACAGGCATGGTTTCCTACCTGGTGAAGCTCATGGTTCAGTGGGGGATGCAGACATGAATTAAGTCATAAGTATAGATGGTGATAAGTGTTATGCAAAAAAAATGACAGACTGACTATGGGAGTAATAGAGGCTTGAGATGACCTGAAGGGAGAGGGTGGGTAAGGGTATGTCATCTGAGATCTAAGGCATAAGCTAGAGTTTTAGTGGCAATGGAAGTGATGAGGATGGTAGGAAGGAGCAGGGCAAGGCAGACCAGGCAAATATCAAGCAGAGGGATTAACTTGAAAAAAAAAGTCCCTGACTTGAGGTGAAGGAGGGTGCCCATGGGAAGTGCAGAGAGAATTTCAGTGGGTATGGAGGTTCAGAGAATGAGTGGAAGAGTGGGAGAAGGGGAGGTCAGAAAAGCGTGGGTCAGGGAGCACATTATTGCAGGGCCTTGTAAGCCATGAAGAGGACGTTGGAATTCATTCCAGATGTGATGGGAAATGCTTGAGGAGTATTAGTTACAGAAGGAACATGAAGTGATTTGTGCCTTTAAAAAACCCCTTTGGCTGCAGGGAGAGAATGGCCTGTAGCAGGACAGGAGAGGAAGCAGGAAGACCAGCAAGGAAGCTGGAACAGTTTCCTAGATGAGATACAATGGTGGTCTGTCGTAGGATAGTGACAGTTGGGGTTGTGAGAAGTGGGTGGATTTGGGAAATATATTAGAGGTAACATTACCAGGAACCAGAGATGGATGGGATATTGGGGAAAGGTAAGGGAGAGGGGTGTGTTGAGGATAACATGCCCAAATTTGCATCCCCATGACTTACAGCCACCCTCAACCCAACCCCGCCCTATAAAGTCACCCAGGAAATGTCACATCTTCCCTTAAGAAGGCAGAATAGTGGAGTGGTAAAGCACATTTATTTTGGGACAAGATTGTACTGCTTCACATCTCTGACTAGCTATGTGGCATTGAACAAGTTACTTCACCTCTCTGTGCTTCAGTTTCCCCATTTGTAAAATGTGTATATTAACAGTTTCTTGCAGGGATTAAATGAGAGACTACAAGCACAATATGTAGACAAATACCTGCACATAGGAAGAGCTCAAAAATGTTATTATTGGGTGCTGGGAATGTAGCTCAGAGGCAGAGCACTTGCCTAGCATATGAGAAACTCTGGGTTCGATTCCCAGCACTGCAAAAAAAAAAAAAAAAGTTATTATTTCACAGTCCTTGAGAAATTTAAGTGTATCATCATCTTCCCAAATTTTCATACCCCTCTCATTAAGCAAGGCTATTCACAGAACACAGAAAGACCAATCAGATGTGCCTTTCCCAGCAGTGCTCCAATTTATACTCCTACATCCCTCCCCTGTTTGGGAATCATTAGCAATTCACCTTTCCAACAATGTCAAAGCTATAGCTTGGTCAGTTGGTTTCTATTCGGCCTTGCCGGTCTTATCTCCCAAGGCTTCAGATTCTGTGCTTACATCCTGGGGCCAGAGATGTTAAGTAACTAGTCCGAAGTTCCAAAGCAATCAAGCAAGTAAGTATCTGAGATACAATCACTAGAACCTGCAATGTCTTGTAGACTCCCAGCTCCTGCTGCTCTCCATTCATACCTTCCCAGCATAGCTTGACATCTTGTCTGTGGCACTCACCATCTTTGTCAGGAGGGAGGAAGATATAGAAAGCTGGTGGGCTCCAGGACTCCACGAACTTGGACTCCGCCATTGACTCGGAAAGCGACTGTACTACCTCTGGGAGAAGGAGCAGACTGATGGCCTCAAGGAGAGTGCTGCTGGAAGGCAGCAAGTTTGGCAGGTTTGGGAGTCTGCCTTCTGGCATAGGTCTGGAGCCACTGGGTAGGCCCATTGTTGGGACTCCTGGCAAAGATGTTCCCAGAACTTGCCTGGTGTCTGGGGCCCTAGCGGCAGGTCTTGCTGATGCCAGAGTCTTCCAGTAGGCAGCAGAGGGGGCATTCTTGGGGTAGAGAGACAGATGAGGAGTTGTCCAAGGAAAGAGGTGGTCACGGTACTGCTGGGACCTTTGCAACTTGAGATTGTGTTTGGGAATGTGCTAAGGCTCTGAGGAGGTGGGGGCTTGGGTTTGACAGGTCTGGGGAATAGCGGGCTTTCGGGTGTATGGGGGGTGGGATTCCAAGCTTGGAAAATGATAAGCTTGTGGAAGTTTGGTGAGGTGATGCACTGGGTTTAAGAGGGGATGGGATTTTAGGTCTCCTGGGCAAGAGGATCCCAAGTCTCGAGCACGGCAAGTTGTTAGGGGTCTAGAGAGCAGGAATCTTAGATCTGGTGTGTGGTGAGTATTTGAGGATCTGAAGTATGGAGATTACAGATCTGGACTCTGGCAGGCTTTTGGGTGACTGTGATGTGAGCAGCCCAGGTTGGGGGTGTGATGGAGTGTCTGATTTTGGTTGTGATGGAGCACCAGGTTTGGGACGCTATAGAGTAAAGTGTTTCATGGTTCCAACCTTGAGCTGGGTTGGGATGCCAGGATTTGGAGTTGGGGCTTGTGTCTTCCAATTCAAGGATGATATAATGCAAAGATCCTGGTGTGATGGAGTGCCGGGCCTCAGAGGCAATAGGACACTAGAGTTTCAGGGCATAAGGGCAACAGGTTTCATCTTGGGAGTTGTCTGGGTCAAGGTACCAGAATCTTGCTGTGCTGGAGTTTTGGGCTTTAGGTACAGTAGGGTTGATAGGGAACTAGAGCCCTGACTCAGTGGCTCCAACTCCTTGGAACTGGGCATCTTATTTGTAGAGGCACTTGTAGTTGAGGTTGCTTTCACAGGCCTTGATTTGTGGGAGACCCTGGGCATCAAGGCTGGCTGAGCTGTGCCTGTTCTTAGAGCATGGCCACTGCTGGAGGAGGATGTGATAGTGCCCGGCACGGATGTGTTGGATGACTGTCTCCCGGCCTCCTCACTGGCTTCCTTGGACTATACCACGATCACTGATGTCAGAGGTGTGACGAAGTTGTATTCAAGGGATAAGTTGAGGACTTTGGCGGGTGAGTGGTGGTGTGACTGGCATGGAAGTGTGCCTCCAGAAGCTCTCCAGTGCTGACATAGGCCCAGAGCTGGCAGATAAAGCAGGTCATGTTGAGGGTGGGCTCCCCTGGGCAACCAAAGGCCTCTGGCTGCTGTTTGTGGCTTCTTCACTCTGGTGGTCCACGAGAGGCTGACCCTCGGGGCCACGGGCTGCCAGGTGGACGCCCAGCTCCTGCTCTCCTGGCTGCACCTGGTGAGCCACCATCAGCTCAGAGCCACCAAAGTAGTTGGAGGAAAGGGCCCAAGGGGAGGCTCCAACCAAGCTACCCAGGTCATCCAGGTGCACATCTGCTAGCAGAGGCACGGAGATCTCTTCACAGAAGCCCTCTAGCTGGAGGACCACATCAGGATCCTCGTATATGCATCAGGCTGCCCCCACCCCCACCCCGGTTCTCCAGGGACAGACGACATAGCAGTGGGAAGTCAGCATCACCTCCAAAGGCCAAGCTGTAAAAGGATACCCCGTAGCCCGGCACCTGTCGGACTTTGGGAAGGATCACACTGGATGTTGTCACGCTGGCTGTAGTCTCCCCATCCGTCAGGAAGATGATAAGAGGAATCTTCCCCACACTGGGGCCTTTCCCAGACTCTTGGTTGCTATGCTTCAGCACTGAAACAGCTTCCAGGAGAGCTGCATTGATGTCGGTCCCTAAATGGGGAGCAGACCGTGAGACCATTTTCTCTGGTCACTTCTGCCCATTACAATGGGTACCTCACTAACCTCCCTGTTTCAGTCATATCTCAGCTTTTCTCAGCCTGTTTCTACTGCTTATCCTCCCAACTCCTCTACCCCCACCCTGCCTACCTAAGATCTGAGAGGAGGCTCACATGTCCTTGGCTTTCATCACACCATCTCAGACTGTTCTTTGCTTGTTTTCTGGGGGGATGTTTCATTCACTAGTCAGATTGGCAGCTACGCAAGTATAGGGTCCCCACCTTCTCGCTACAAGAGAAGAAAATGCTCAGTTGACAGGTGGTGGGCAGTAACTGAGAGAGGATTGATCAAAACCTGGAATCAGGGCAGCAGTTTGCTCAAATGTGGGGAAATAAATATCTAGGTAGTTGGTTTTCAAAGTCTTAGCAAATTCTCCTGAGTGTTTGCTTTAAGGAGGACAAAACTCAGGTCCAAAGAGAAATGTGCCCTTTCCACCTGGAATCAGCTGTTTCCACTAGGAAAGGAAGATGGGAAGGGAACACAGAACACGAAGGCACATACTTGTGTAAAATATAATAGTGATATTTCAAGCACTGTGAGAGTTGAGGAAGATGAGGGGAGGAAGACAGGGTTTCAGGAATTTCCCACATCTCCGCAGTCTGCACATTTGAGTAGGTAGGCTTAACACTTACAACCATCATCTTCCCTGTGACCCAAGTAGTCTTTGGCACTGTGGCTATTCTGCATAGTGGCCTGGATCGAGCTTCCAGATTTCTAGACACTAACTGTCAGAAAAGTAGATGATGTGGAAGTAGTCATTGGCTTGCAGGTCACTGAGGATCACACTCATGGCTTTTTCAGTCTGTGGGATACAGATGAATGAAGGAGATAAGACAAGACTTGAGGTCTATGAGCTTGAAATTCTCCTGGTGTACTAAGGCACCAAATTCTATATGCCGTAAGATTTTAACACCTTCTAACTTCAGCATTCTGTGCGTCGAGGATTATCAGGTCAAAATGCTCTTGTGGGCTTCATGGTCCAAGGTCTAGAGCCGCACCGTCCAGTATTGCAGCTGCTAGCCATATGCAGCCACAAAATTGAAGTGCAAATTAGTTTTAAAAATTTGTTCTTCACTTGAAATAGCCATATTTCAAGTGTTCAATAACGACTTGTGGCCAGTCACTACTGTGTTAAGCAGCACAGTGCTGCAGAACTTTTTCAGGTGGGTGTGATAGCTTGAACCTGTAATCCCAGCTATTTGGGAGGCTGAGGCTGGGTGATGGTGAGCTTAAGGCTAACCTGGGCAACTCAGTAAGAATCTGCCTCAAAATAAAAAATAAAAAGGGCTAAGGTTGTAGCTCAGTGGTAGAGTGCTTATGTAGTATGTGCAAAGCCCTGGCTTCAGTCCCCCATACTGCAATAATATTAATACTCTACTAATACTAATACTAATACTAATACTAATGGAACATCTTCATCAAAAAAATTCTACTGGACAGTAGTGATCTAACAGGTTCAAGTTCTATGTTTTCAGAGCTGTAGTGTCCATTTCTTTTATGATTCCTGACCCTATGACCCAGGATTCAGTGATTTCAGTACCCTAAATTTTGGGATCCTCATGATTGCAGGCCTTCGCAGCTGTCTCTCAATGACTTTGCACACCTTGGTTCTGCTCTACTCTGTTTTTTCATTCTCATGCTCTATTTCTTGCAGGCTAGTCTCCTTGCTAGCCTCCTGATGACACAGATTCTATTTCACCTCCGTAAATTTGCTATTGTAGTGTCATTTAGATAATGTGAAGGTTTCCGTCTAGATGTCCCCCCAAAGCCTCATGCACTTTTAGATGGGGCTCTTTCGCAGGTAGCTGAATCTAGAGTTTGCAATTGATTCATGGTTCAGTGCTAGGATTAAGGGTGCTGGGATTGCCGAATCAGTCCACTGATTGGATTGGCACTGCCCTAATCCAAGCAGTCTGTATAAGATAAAAGGGGCAGAAAGAGGCTTGTTTCCCCCTTTCGCTCTTGTTGCTTTTGCTGCCTTCCGCCACCATGAACTGTTGCCCTTCTGCCACGAGCCACCCTGCCTTGGAGCCGGCCAATTATGGACTGAAACGTCTATGAACTGTAAGCCAAATAAACCTTTCCTCCCTTAATCTTGGGCACCAGGTATTTTGTCTCAGCAATGAGAAAAGTAACTAAGACAGAATTTCGTACCAGAGAAGTGGGGTCGTTGCTGTGACTGCAGTGACCATGTGGTTCAGGAGCCTTTGGGAACGGCTTGCGGGAAGCATTTGGAATGATTGGGAGATGCTCGCTGAAAAAGTGGAGCTGGAACGCCTTAGGCTGTCCTGTATGGGAAATTCCAGTCAGAGCTCAGAAGACCAGAAAACCAGTAAAGACCAGGCTCAGGAGGTTTCTGATGAGAAGAAGGACTGCACTGGCTGCTGGACTCCAGACGATGTGTGTTACGGTTTGGCAGAATGTTTGTCCACATTTTGCTGTGTCCATAGACTTTGCCTGGGACTGAGATTACGGGTGGTGGACTAACTGATCTGGCAGAAGAAATTTCAAGGCAGTCTCATGTTGAAGCAATGGCATGGCTATTTTGGGGGGTTTTAGCCAGATTTATGTTGAGAATCAAGAGCAAAGTGCCCAGCAGAATGATTTAAAGTATTGTGAGTTTGGCCAGAAAGGAAGCTCCAGTAAAGCTGTGAACTGCAAAGATAGAGCAGAGGAGAGCTTGATGGCTGAGAAGGAACAGGAGGATAGAAAACGTGGCCCGAGGGCATCGCAAGAAGCAGCAGGACTCCACCCTCTGCAGCCTCAAAATTGCAAAAGTGAAAGACTTTGCTTTGGAAAAAAAGCCCCAGAGCACCATATTCCAGTATGGCGGTGGTGGCCTAGGAAATTTGTTCCTCAGAATTGGATTCATAGCACTCAGTGATCCAGGCACTCAACCCGTACAGCCAAGAGAGAGGGAAGCCTGGTTACTGCTCTTGCTGGCAGCAGACCTTGGCATCATCCATGTGGCACTGGTTTTAGGTGCATGCAGAATGGAAGAGTTGTGGGGTCAGGAAGGCCTCCACCCAGATTGCAGAAGGCCTGGGAAGCCAGGCAGTGTGCCCCTGAAAGGGCAGTGTGTGAAGCTGTGAGGGCGAAGCCAAAGGTGCAGTGGAGATCCCAGAAGTTTGGAGAAGCCAGGAAAATGTGGATCATCTGAGGAAAACTGCCAGGAGACAGCAGAGTGGGCCCAAGAAAGAAGCCATAGGAGCTACAACCAATGGAAGTACTGTAGGGGCGGGGCCACACAAGCCCTTTGGAGTTCACATCTTGCTACAGATGGCCTCAGATGCTGTACATAGAACTACAGGACTTAATGTTTGCCCTGCTGGATTTTGGACTTGCTTTAGTCCCATTCCTTTGTATCTCCCCGTTTGTAACTTTTGGAATGGAAATGTCTATCTTGTGCCATTGAATGTCAGAAGCATTTAACTTTCTTTCCATTTATACAGGGGCTCACAGCTAAGAGTTTGCCTTAAATCTCAGAGGAGACTTTTGACTTGGAATTTTCAGCAATGCCGAGTCTGTTAGGACTTTGGCAACTCCTGGAGATGGATGAAATGCTTTTATGAATAAAGGGATGGGCATGATTCTTTGGGGAGCCAGGGGCGGAATGTTATGCTTTATGTCTGGATGTCCCACCAAAGCCTCATGCAGTCTCAGGGTTTTTTTGCAGGTGGCTGAATCTAGAGTGTGTGATCGATTCGTAGTGCAATGCTGGGATAAAAGGTGGGTGATTTTTGGATCAGTTCACTGATTGGATTGGCACCCCCCTAATCCCAGTGGACTGGATACAATATAAGGGACAGAAAGAGGCTTGTCTCTCTCTCCCTTGTTGCTTTGCTACAGTCTGCCTGCCATGAACTGTTTTCCCCTGTGATGGCCCTCTGCCATGTGCCACCCTAACTTGGAGCCAGCCGATTATGGACTGAAACCTCTACAAGCTGTGAGCAAAATAAAACCTTTCCTCCTCTAACTTTGGGTGTTGGCTATTTTTGTCTCACCAGCAAGAAAAGGAACTAAAACAGATAACACCCCCACTTATGTATTCATATCTCCATTGCTGGTGCTGTCCTTCATTACAGATTTCTGCCTGTGGGAATGTGTCAATTACTGACAGAGGGGTGGTGAAGTTCATCTAGCTCTCCTTTCGGTTCTAACAGATTTTATCTCATGTATTTTGGTACTGTTATCAGGTGCACACACATGAAGAATTGATACATCTTTTTGGAGAATTGAACTCTTTATCAAAATATTATGCACTTATTTCCCCGATAATTTCCTTGCTCTGAAGTCTTATTTGTCACAAATTAACATAGCTACC
Source organism: Erethizon dorsatum (assembly GCA_028451465.1). NCBI lineage: Eukaryota > Metazoa > Chordata > Mammalia > Rodentia > Erethizontidae > Erethizon > Erethizon dorsatum. The sequence goes on from CM051842.1 coordinate 46,521,302, forward strand.
CCAGAATTCTTTTGATTTGTGTTTGCATTGTCTATGTTTCTCTATTCCTTTATTTTTAATCTACTTGTATCTTTATATTTAAAGTGAGTTTTTAGCCAGCTATGGTGGTGCATGCCTGTAATCCCAGCACTCTGGAAGGCTGAAGAAAGAGGATTGCAAGTAAGAGACCAACCTGGGCAACTCAGAGACTTTGTGAGACTCTGTCTCAGAAGAGAAAGAAAGGACAGAAGGAAGGAAGGAAGGAAGGAAGGAAGAAAGAAAGAAAGAAAGAAAGAAAGAAAGAAAGAAAGGAAAATTAAGAAAGAAAGAAAGAAAGAAAGAAGGAAGGAAAAGGAAGAAAGAAAGAAAGAAAGAAGGAAGGAAGGAAGGAAAAGGAAGAAAGAAAAAGAAAGAAAGAAAGAAAGAAAGAAAGAAAAAAGAGAGTGGATTTCTCATTAATAACATGCAGGGAGTTTTTTTATCATCCTCCATGATAATCTTGGTCCTTTAATTGGTGTATTTAAACCATTCGTAAATAAAGTGATGACTGATGTAATTGGATTAATATTTGTCATATTTGTAACTGACATCTGTTTGTTCCCCTTACTCTTTATTTGTGCATTTTTCTTCCACTCATTTGCTGCCTTTTCCAGTTTTAATTTTACATTTTACCTTACCTCATTTTTTTCACTCATTTCTTAGCATATTCATTGCACTTAAGGATAAAAGTTTAGTGATTGCCCTAGAGTTTCTAACATACATTTGCAACTTATCCAAGTTTACTTTCAAACAACACTGTGCAGCTTGATACCTAGTACAAGTACCTTGAAGCAGAGTGTTCCCAATTTTTCCCTCTCATCCCTTACAACAATGCTGTCATTAATTGCACTTCCATAAACGATGCTCGCTGGATACACATCGTTGCTATTATTTTTGAAGAAACGGTCATCTGTTAGATCAGTTTAAAAAATATTCTATTTTACCTTCACTTCTTCCTTCTCTAACACTTTTCCTTCCTTTATGTACATTCAAGTTTCTAATATACGCCATTATTCTCCTTGCTAAAAAACCGTTAACATTGCTTGCAAACAGGTCCACTGTTGACAATTCCCACAATTTTTGTTTGTCTGAGAAAGTCTTTCTTTCTCTTACATTAGAAGGATAATTTTGATGCATACACAATTCTAGGCTTGGGTGGCTTTTTGCTTTAACACTGGAAACATTGCACTCCACTCTTCTTGTTTCCATGGTTTCTCAAGAGAAGTCTGGTGTAATTCATATCCTTTTTCCTTAATAGGTAAGGGGTTTTTCCTATAGTGTTTTCTTTTCCAAGGTTTTGTCTTTGTCTTTGACTTTTCTATAGTTTGAATATGTTACACGTAGGTATAGATTTTGAATATTTATCCTGCTTGTTGTTCTTCACGCTTCCTGGACCTGTGGTTTGGTCTCTGTCATTTGTTTTGGAAAATTTGTATCCATCATTATTTCAGATATTTCTTCTGTTATTTTGCTCTGTATTATTCCAATTCTGCATGTGTTATATTTTTGTAATGGCCTCACATTACAAAATGCAATGTAAAAAGGAATGCTGTTTTCCATTCCTTTTTCTTCTTCCTTTTTCAGTGTGAGAAGCTTCTACTGACATATATTCAAGCTCACTGATTCTTCAGCCATGTCCGTTCTCCCGATAAGCCCACTGAAGTCATTCTTCACTCCTGTTACTGTGTTTTGTATTTCTAGCATCTACTTTGATTTTATTAGGGATTCCAGATCTCTGCTTACATTACACATGAGTTCTTGCATGTTGTCCAATTATTTTGTTAGAGCGCTTGGGATTTTTTTTTTTTTTTGTGGGTACCGGGGGGTCGACCTCAGGACCTCGCGCGCCAACAGGCACCCTTGCCGCTGAGCGATATCACCGGCCCCTTTTTCGTATGTGGGTTCCGGAAGTCGAACTCGGGCCCTCGCGCTTGCCAGGCAGGCGCTTACACCGCTGAGCCATCTCACCGGCCCGAGTGCTTGGGATATTAATCATGCTTATTTTGGGTTTTGGGGGGGCGGGGTGGGTACCAGGAATCAAACTCAGGACCTCACGCTTGCCAGGCGGGTGCTGTGCCACTGAGCTAAATCCCCAGCACCAATCATGCTTATCTTAAATTTGTCCTCTGACAATTTTAATGTCTTTCCTACATCAGTGTCTGGTTTAAACGCTACATTTATCTCTTCAGATTGTGAGTGTTTTTCTTTCTTAGCATGTCATGGAATTTTATGCACAAAGCACAGATAATCTATCAAGTAAGAGGAAGTGAAGCAAACAGACTTTTCCCGCCTGTACTGGGGACTGAACTGAGGAAGACTTGAGCTACCTCGGCAGTCCTTCTTATTTTATTTTTAACTGAGACAGGGTCTTGCTAAATTGCCCAGGCAGGGCTCAAACTTATGATCCTCCTGCCTCAACCTCCCAGGTAGCTGGAATTACCAGTGTACACCACAATGCTGGTTGTGCTTATGATGCTAGGACTTAGGCTGTTTGTTGTTTGCAGTAGTTGTAGGGATCACAGGCTATAGTTTCATCTAGAGTCTATGCATGGGTCTCCACTTTTGCCTTTAGGCTCCTACAAGGACTTTTCTTAAAGAAGGGCTAAGGCTTGCAGTTCTTTCAACTATAACCTTCATATGTCATGTGGGAGCCTCAGTTCATGTGGTGTTAATGTGTGGGGTGAGAAGAGGGATTCCACAATCCTGTAGTTAGGTCTCACTCTTCCTACTGGGATATAAACTTCACAAGTGTTACTGAGGTCTATCCTTCACCCTTCAGAAAGAGACAGGAAAGCTGGAAAAGTTTTGAGTTGGGTAGGCCAACCCCTACTGGAGGTTGTGGAGCTGGCTTGGGATATTTCCCTTCCCACATGTTGGTGGCCTGGGGTAAAACACCACTCGGTTAGAGTTAGGTCTCAAGAGCTCTGCGGTGAAAAGCTTTAAGCACGAAGGCTCTATTGTCCCAGGACACTTGAACCTGAACACTAGAAAGCCCCAGAATATTATGGTTTGAAATACTCCTTCCAGACCTTTGTGGACCGAAGTACTAATGTCAAAGTCTGTTTGGTGTATGGCCCCAATATCCTGATTCAAGGGTAACTGGTAGAAGAGCTACAATATTCAAATTGATGGTCCCAGAACTCTATGCTTTCTAAGCCTATAATGCTAGTACCCTGTTATATTTCAACTTTAGAAAACCAAATTAACAAAGCCCAGAAAACCCATAGTCTCAAGAAAATTCAGAGGCTATGTTACATAAGGTTGTATTGGATCAGGAGTCTATGATGGCAGGGTGCTCCAGCTCAAGGGTTCCAAGACACGGGGACCTACAGAGCCCTGAAATTTTGCAGTTCAGGGAGTCAACAGTTTCAAGAAACATAGACCGATGTTTCAATGTTCCTAGGACTCTGTGATTCTAGGTCTCTGTGGTTCCTGTTATGTGAGGTACCAGGGCCCTACAGCAGGCTCAGACATGGAAGATCCAAGGCTGATGGGCTGATGGAAGGATAGGATCTCCAGCCCCAAGGCCCCATTGTTCCAGCATTCTCTACTTTCTGGGCCTTCTAAGGCCAGGACTAAAAAGGTCCCCAGTGTCCTCGTTACCTGCTTCATCTTGGTACCAAACTTGGAGCCACTCACGTCAATAACAAACACCACATTCCTCTCCACAAGTTAGAAGCCTCTGGGGGCAAAGTAATGAATAAAATAACCACCATAAATCTGGACAAAAAGAAAGGAAACCAAGAAGAGCCATAAGAGCCAATCCGAATCCGGCCCCTCTTATTCTCCTGCATAACACCCTGCTCTTGCCTTCCTAAGACTTCTCACAGTTTACAGTTAAATGGGCATGTGTGTGATTGTTTATTCAGTGTCTGTCTCTCCAAGCAGAAGTGTGTCTCTGCTGTTCAGACCTTCATCCTAGGCCTTGCATACAGCTGTGAAGCAAAGGACACTGGCTTATGGCCCAGGGCTCCAAGGATCAGGGTCTCTGTAATTTGTGCGTTCCTGCCTGTGAGAGAGCTGGGCTTGCACAGTGTTGAGGTTCCCCAGGGACATTTGGCCTAGGCTCCAGGAACTGTAAGTATTGTTTTAACCTCCCTCAGTACAGTGAGCCTGGGGCCCAGCTCACTTCTGCCCAGGGCTGGGAGGTTGCAGGGCCTCCCTCTCCTGCACAAGCCTCCTTTCTGCTGTTGCTGGGCAGAGCAAGAGGGGGAGGAGGCAGCAGAGGCCAACTGAGCTCTTTGTTCAGAGGGGATTGGTTATACCAGGTACAGATGCCGTGGGCTGTCCTGGATGCGATTGGATGTGCACACACACACACGCACACATACACACACACACTGCACACGCTGCACGCAGGCACACGCATCTCTCTCTGTCTCTCTCTGTCTCTCTGTCTCTCTGTCTCTCTGTATCTCTCTCTCTCTCTCTGCAGAGCTTGAGGGCTGAGCCAGCCGAGGGAAGGTCCCTCAGGACCAGTGTCAGCTCAGTCTGGAGATGCCTGGCTTGTTGAGGGTCTGTGCTACCCTGAAGCCTGAAGCCTAAGCAGGCCATGCCCAGGGAAACTGGCTCATCCTCCTCTCTGCTCTAGGAACTCTGTGACCACAAGGCTGGACACTGCTTCCTCCTCCCTCAGAGGGAAAGAGGTGATAGAAGTACATGGTGTTCTGTCCCTCACCCCAACCTGCGAATTCGCATGTGCTCATCTATAGATGACCCCACACTATGCGTGCCCAAGCTTCCTATTCCACAACATGGGGACAGGACCCAGATCATCAACTTCTCACAATTCCCTCAGCAGTCATCCCACCCCACCTTCTCAACTCAGAAAAAACGTGGAGGCCACCAGGCTAGACACACTTGCACTGCCCACCCTGCTCTTGGGAAGGGTCCACCTTCCCATGACCTCTCTCCTCTGTGGAGAACTGCACAGTCCTGCCACAGACCCTAGGCACTCCCAGGCCTCAGCATTCCCTATCCCTCAATCTGCTTCTCACCATCCCCCCACCACCCATATGGCCTTTACTGGATTTTCCTTAGAATGTAGAAATTATGTGTCTTTCCCAACCGCGAAGATAGGCCCTCACTCCCAACCTTCCTCAAACTTCTAACTGGCCTCTTTCCTCCCCTCAGCATCCCAGGCTGAAAGGATGAGCACCTGCTGTCCTCTCTCGCCTCCAGTTTACACGTGCGGAATGCACAGGACAACTCCCGCCCACAAATCGCACTGACACTTCTCGCACTAAAGACAACTATGCATAGCTTGTCTCCAAATCCAAGGGACATATTTGGAGTCCCATCACACTGGACCTCCCTCACGTACTCACTGCTGACAATGACTTCTTTCTCTAAAACCCTTTCTCCCTGGGACTCTGGGATCGACTGCTCTCTGTATTCTCCCACCACCTCTGGGTCCATCTCATTCAGTTTCTTTCTCTAGGTTCCCTTTGTCCCCATACCCCTTAGCAGTACTTCCCATATTTGTCACGTCATAGTATGCAAAGAACATGATTATGACTCTTGGTCAAAGGAGTGCACAGGTGGGGATTTGTGGGGGCGAGGGGTGGCAGTCTGAGCAGGCTGCTTGCAGATGGTCGGGCCAGGCACCCTGAGGCCTGAGATCCATGACTCCTGGATTGGGAAGCTCCACCTGAGCTGTTGTCATCAGGGGCCTTCCCTCCTGGCTCTACACATTCCCCATGGGTGAGCTCTCTCACTCCTCTGGATGACACCACTGAATTGCCACTAGTGACCCCACGCCTCTTTCTGCAGCCTGATGCGCTCACTCTTCCACCTCCACGACTGTGCACCCACTCACTGTGGAATCTGTTTACTCGAATGGGTGAAGATACCTCCAACGCATCCTCACCGGCATCATGCACGGTGCCACTGACCAAGACATGAGCAGAAACCAGCTGGTCTCCTGTGCGCCTCCCATGTCTGGGTGGGCAGACCCACTGCCCAAATGATGCATTCATCGCCTCAACCCGCACCCCCAGCAGTCCTTGTGTATTTTTTCTCTGTAGGGCACCGCCAACCCCAGGGTCACTCCTAATAGAAATCTGAGTGTCGCCTTCAATCCTCGTGCCCAGCCAGCCAGCCATCAATTCCTGCGTTTTGTTTTGTTTTTTTTTTTTTTTTTGTTCTGCAGGATACTTCTCAGGGCCACCTCACCTCTTCATCCCAAACTGACCAAGCTCTGATTCAGGCCTAACTTTTCTTAGGCTCCCTCTTCCTGCTCACAGGCCCCCCATCCCCGCTTGGTCTCCATACACACCACCTCACAATTTCACACTCTCTCTGGCTCCCCAGCCACCTACACAACAAACTGCAGGTTTCTTGTCCTGCTGCTGCAAGACTTGCCAGCCTTCTGTCTCATCTCTTACCATTTTGCATTCAAATTTATGCCCCTTGCAGCCCACCATGAATACCCGGATATTTCCAGCCTCCATTCCTTTTATCATGCAACACCCACTTTGCTAGAATACTTCTTCCTTTCCTCAGGGGCCCATCACATTGCCCACTTCCCTACATCCTTTAAGTCCCAGGTCAGCCTTGACCTCCTCTGGGGAAACTTCCCTGGATAGCTTTCCCCCCTCATTCTGACTTCTCCCATGCCTTGTCTTGTCATGGAGAGGGTGTTTCTCACCTCCTGTCAATATTGTCTCTATCTGCTACACCCACAGACCTGTGAGTGATATCCCTCAGAGTTCCCAACACCAGCCAGCACAGGCCATGACACAGATTAGGTGTGCAATGAATCCTGACTGAATGAGCAAGTGGTGTTCTGGGTTTGAAAGGTGGGCATGCTCAAATAGGAACTAGGATATGGACAGAGGGATCCTCGTGGGATGGCAGCAGGAGTCAGAGTTCACAGTTAACGGGACTACTGGTTATACTATTGAATGCTTCATACTGTCTATTCCATCTGCACTTTTTCCTCTGAGCAATTGTGAACAAAGCAGTTAATGAAGTAGCAGACAATTGCTCTGTGAACTAAATACAATCACATGACGAAGACCTGGTTAAAGTCCCTGTTGCCACTTGCTGGCAGGGTACCCTCAGCTCTTCTTCTGAGAGGGTGAATTAATTTCATTCCCCCTTCACGACAGGCTTGCCCTACCTCTGAGCCCCTGTGCATGGTGTTCCCTCTGTCTGCATGCCTTTCCCTTCACCATATCCATGGACATGGAAGCAAGCCTTGCTCATTTTTCCCATAGTACCTGAAAGACCAACTCTTTGAGGAAGACTGTCCTCAAACCTTCCTTTACGGTACCAGCACATACCCCCTACAGATATAGACACAGCACATAGAACCTTTGGGGTCTGTAATGGCTCTGTGAATCTGGCTGCTTCAGAACCGGGAGATACCAGAGGGAGATTAGGAGCTGAGTCCAACAAATTTCTGAGTTCCCAAATTCAGTGGATACAGAACCGGGTATAGTAGCTCTGCTGGGTGGAGATGTGCCAACATACGAATGAATGACGATGCCTGAACAGAGCTTTAACCAAAGCACTAATTTAGGGTGGGCCAGAGAGAGGAATTGTGGCTGGGTGGAGGGGGAGTCATGAAGGAGGAGATGTTTGAACAGGGATTGAGTTAGAGGGGGATGCTGACTGGGGGAGAAGCGGGAGGAAGACACTCCCAGGGCAGCAGGTAGTCTGAGCAAATGCTCACACCCAGACAAGGGGCAGGCTCTGGTGCTTGTGGAGGGTGATAGTTTGGGGTGGCCAGAGGATGGTTTGTGTGCTGGGGGCAGGGAGAGGTGTGGTTGGAACGGCAGGCCAGGAGCGGTCTTCTCATGCTGTCACCATCCTCTTCATCAAAACAAGGGTCTTGAATCAGTGCTCCACTGTGCCCATACAGTGTGGAAGCTCCACAGTGTCTTCATGAGTGTGCATGCTGAGAATTGGAGGGCTCCCTGTTTAGGCAGGTGGCTCAACTGAAGCAAAAGGAATTTTTAGGAAATGAGAGACAGCAAGAAAGCCCAGGAAAACACAAGAGTATCAGAACTATAGAAAGCATGAGAGAGGAATTACTGGCCAATGGTTCCCTTTGCAAGAGGGCTGGTTCAGAGTCCGCTGTGGCTGGATTCAATTAAGGATGTGCTCATTTGGACCTCGACTCAATTTCTGCAGTTCCAAGTCTGCAACCAGGTGGAGTACACATGTGATTCCCAAGGTGTGAAGCCGTGTGTCTCTACCCATCATCCTGTCCCTTTTTTACTTGCTCTCCTTATCCCTAGGGAGACTCTGATGGACAACTTTAGGGACCAGAGCATTGCCCAGGCTTGTCTGGCTGCGGAGCTCAGGCTCCTTCCTCATCTTGGGGCCCCCTCACTTCTACATCTCCAGTGACCTCCTCCATGACCACATCATACTGGACCACGAAGTCAGCCATGGCGCCTGAGCTGGAGAAGGCAGACCGTCGGTCTTGTAGTGTTGGGCAGAAGGTGACTCAGACACAGGTCTCTCCCCTCCCCATCCTGGTGGATGGGGGTGAGTTGGCCTCATCTGCATGGGTGGGGCGGGTTGGGGCAGGGTGACATGGAGGGCTCAGCAGACACAGAAGACACAGACAGACAGGGACATCAAAAGGGGCAAAGTCTGAGGAGGGTGAGAAGTCACGCCCCTACTATCTCTTGCTTCTCCTGCCCCCAACACCCTTCCACCTGCCCCGATGCCACGCTCTTCTCCAAATCTTGCAGCCGGCTCCTGCTCTGCTTTCTCCATCATGCCCGGCCTGATGGACCCTCCCTTGCCCGCACCTCCCAGCACCAGCAGTCTGTCCCTCACTTGCAACCTCACCCTGCCTCACTTCCCATCCAACCTAGCCAGGTCCTTGGGAGAGTGTCCCGTCCTGAGGTGAACCACAACCCTGGGTCTCCTCCCGGAGAGGCAGCGTGGTGTATGTTAGGACAGACACAGACACGCAGACAGGGCCTGGGTATCCTCCCATCCCCCTTCCTACTATGGGAAATAGCAGTCTCGCAAGGGTCAGCTCTGAGGTAGAATTTCATCTGTTTTCTTCCCCCTCGGCCTCCAACTCCCAGCGTCACGTATGTGAATAAGCCTTTTAGTGTCTCATGACATCACCGATGAATTACTGGTCCCGGATGTTTGCTGAGCTGGCCACAAGATCAACTCCTCTGGAATTTTAGTCCAAGACAAGTGTCCATTTAGAAATGTCTCTGTGCCTCCTTCTTTCCAGAAAATGGAGACTTGGGAATTCTGCTCCCCCTCCTCCCTGCTACAGCTGTCAGGAAGCTTAGGGGCAAACTGAGCCCCCATACTCTCTGAGGTGCCTGCTCACATACATTCCCTGGGCTTCCTTCCTTTCAGAGCTCTTTGTTCTGTTTTATCCCCACAGGAATGGTTCTATCCTCTGTTTTAACCTTTAAGGAGAAGGGGGGAGGGAGCTGCCATTTATAGCCTAGGGCTTAAGAGTGCAGGCTGCATGACTCAGATGGCCTGTGGCCCCAGGTCCCTGCTGCTGCTCCAAGTCCCCGGACAAGTTACTCCCTCTCTCTGAGCCTCAGTCTCCTCTTCTGTAGGACAGGCTTTGTAACAACTCCTAGTTCAGAGACAGTGTTTGTGGGGATTAAATAACAGTATTTATGCAAAGCATTTGCAACTGTGCCTGAATCTGTGCGAGTGCTAAAGAACACTAACTCTTACTGTCATCGTCTAATATTCATTACTCTGTAACAAATAATTTGGAGGGAGGAGTGCTCTCAAATTCTCACAAGAGTCCTGGGCCATTGATGGGATCTCCCGTATTTTACAGATGGGGAACGAGAAGTAGAGTGACGGGGTTACTTGGTTGGGATAATTTTAGGAGAGTGTCAAAGCTGGAATTTGAACCCAGAATGCGTGTGTGTTCCTCTCCAGTTGCCTCTCTGGGTCAGCAGGGTCAAACCAGCCAGGACCTCCAATGCCAAAAAGCTCTGCGAGGGTGGCCACACGAGCTGGGGAGTTTCCCCGTGCCTCTCCACTCACCTCTCAGATGAGATGTATGGGTTGGCTCAGTGGTTCTCCAGCCTGGCTGGACTTTCAGGTTCACCGGAGACTGGGTGGAGATGCAGCTTCCCAGGCTCCACCCCAACCTACTGAACCCGGCTCCAGAAGAGTGAGGTCCGGGAATCTGTGTTCCTAAGGCTCGCGTAGTGATTCTGATGTAGCCAGTCTGGCTTTCACCATTCTGTGGGTGACACTTGACCCAAGCCTGGTATCCAGGATGCCTCTCTGCCCTACAGGTCTGAGCCTGCCCCCTCCAGGGCAGCCTGTATTTCCTGTTTTTCCATCGTTTTTCTATTCTCAGTGGTGATTCTAAGGGAAAGCAGGATTTGATCAGTTTGACTCTTCTGCCCTCCTCAGTGTTAACTTAGGTTTCATGAGTGTACTCACCAACCCCTTCACCAACAATCGTTCTTTTTAATGAGAAAACTAGAGTATGAATTTTGTAACTTCTCAGGGTATGACAGCCTCCAAAGACTGGATTAATATTGGACTTCAATTATCTTCTATTCCAGTCATCATTCTTTTTTAAGAACTGGGAAAGAACTTAGCTGTGGGTACAGTATAAACGTAGCCCTAAAGATATCCTTAGTTTAATGGAAAAGGTTCCTATTCAGTGAAGGCCAGTATGCTGGTGGATCCCAAGTGCTGCTCATGCACTGAGCCCTCTTGCGTGCGAAGATGAGTGGTCCTCAGTGGTGGAATATGCGCATAGGTGTTTCCTCTCCTTTCTGATACTGTGATCTCTAAGCTCAGCTTTCTCACCAACTGACCAGGCCTCATACTTACCACCAGCTGGTACTAGCCTTAGTGCTAGTTCAAGAGTTCTTCATAGGCTTGAGTAAAAGTCACCTCTGCCTGCTGCCAGGTTGATGGAGATGTGGAATTCCTCTGATTCCTGGTCCCTGAGCAGGAAGAGAGAAGGGTAGGAAGGGAATGGGATTTCCTGAGGATTAGTGTGGCTGATAGTTGACTCATTAGTTGATCTGGTTCTGCTCATCCTTCCCCTTGTCCCAGTAGACCTGACCAGGTTTTTAGTTCACCTGCGTCCCTGGCCTACAGATAGTCATCCAGGAGCTGCCCATCAATCTGCTTGCCTCTCTTGTTCCTTCTTCTAAACACCCTGCCTGAGAAATTATGTCAAAGGTAGCTCTTCCTTATGAAAACTCAGTTATAAAAATTTGAATCTAGAACCAATGAGGGCTAATGCTTTGTTTTTAAAAAATTTGTTTTCAATTTATGCACAATGCTTCTTCCTCCCCAAGTACCCCTTCATACCCACCTCTATCCCATGTTTTATATTGAGCTTGTTAATACAGCATTAACTCATTTTGCAGTAACAAAATGTAAAATTTTCCTGTAGGATAAAATCCTCTTGAAAGCTGGGAGGAAACACTGAAAGAAGACTATGCATTTCTGCCAGCCGAAAGGAACTCAGTTTAAAAAACAAGGTTCAATTTAGAAAAATCCCACTTGCATCTAACCTTCCTGGAATGTGCCAATTCTTAAACCAGCCACATCCTGCTAGAAAGAGAAAAGTGAAAATGGAAAGTTAAACTCCTATTTTTGAATACCTACTGTGTTACAGCCTTCACCATTCATTATCTCACATGGTCTTCATGTAGAAATCATTGCTCTCACTTTATACAAGTAGAGACTAAGGTTCAGAGAGAACATATGTCTCCCCTGATCACACAGCTAAAAAGGCTTAGTCATATTTCAGACTGCATAGAGCCTTACCTGATGCTTATATGAGCAGCTGTCTTTCCTAGCTGATGGGTTTTCTCATAGATTTTCTTTGTCTGGTGCTTCTCTTTGATTTTCACAATATAGACTTTATTATTTATTTATTTTATATATTTTTAGGTACTGGGAATAGAACTCAGGACCTTGCGCTTGCCAGGCAAGCATTGTGCCATTGAGCTACATCCCCGGCCCGACTTTATTCTTGATGGTTCTGATGGGGTAGGAAAGAGAAGTGACAGCAGAGCCAGAGAAAGAAAAAGAGAGATGATCAGAGGCATAGAAAGAAAGAAACATACAAAATACGAAGAGGATGAGGAGGGCAATGGAGAAAGAGAAAGAACAAAATAGTGTCATAAAGTCCAAATTTGAGCAGGAAGGAGAAGAGAGGAAAGGAAGATAAAGATTTATTAAACGGGGAAAGATTTGTTAAATGGGAAATAGAAACCGCACAACATACAGTGGATCTGGTGTTACAATTTTGTGTTTCTCAAAATGTTGAATTAATTTTACTTTTTGACATAACTTTTTAGATGGGTCATAACTGAACATTTTCACTATAAATTGTTCTGTATGTGCAATAACATGTATTTTAAAATATAACATATTGAACCCATGAGCTCACAGATATTATTGTTTAGGATAAGACTAACTTAATCTTCGAAAGTGTTTCTATTTAAAGAAAATATGCTAAGTGGGCAATATGGTGCTTGATACCAGTGATAAAAGTTGTGATAGTGATGTGTGCATTACTGCAAAGGCTTCTGGGCCTGACTATTGAGGGAGCCTTTTTCTCATGGAGCTCAGAGATGGCTGAGTTGCAGATTTGCTTCCCTCCATTTTTCCTGTTTCTCTAAGGAAAGTAATAAGGTGTAAAGGAGTTAAAGAAGTGATTGAACACTTTTGTCCAAGCTTTCAGGTAAGGGTTCTGCAGAAAGTGGCTTTGCACCTAGGCCTGAGATAAAAGGATTCAGATAAATAATCCTCACTGGTTAGGGCTTCTCAGTTTCCTTTGTTCTCTTCTTTTTTTCCTGACTTCTAAATCTGTGGATCACCCTGAAGTGCTGTTCTTGATGTTCTCTTCTCTCCCCTTTCCTCTCCTCTTGTCTTCTAGTTTTTTCTGCATTCACTCTCTAAGTCATGTCATCATATCCCATGGCCTTATATACTATTTATACACAGACAACTCCTAAATCTGTATCTCGAAGATGGATCTGTCCCCTGAACTTCAGAACTATATATCCAACTACTTACTTAGACTATTCATACAGTCTTACACTATATTCTTTGTACTCCTTTGCTCAAAACTCTCTGTGGCTTCCATCTCAACTCAGAGTAAAAGCCAAACTCCTCACCAGGCTCCCCGTGACCCACAATCTGGGTCACTGTCAGCTCTCTCCTACTCTTCTTATCACTCATTCTGTTCCAGCACCCTGACCTCCTTATTATTTTTGTATAAAATTAAAATTACTTTTATTGTTAACTGATAAATAAAAACATAAAAGTTGTGATATCAGAAAAATGGCAGAGCAGTGAGTGGCAGCAATGCAGCTTCTTTAGGACAAGTGCTAGAAACAATAGCTTGGAGAGGAACCGAAGTGAGAGGAGGGTACATGGGAACCAGGAGGGAACTGACAGAGGAGAAGAAAATAGGATTGGGCCGGTGATATAGCTCAGCGGCACAAGCGCCTGCCTGGCAAGCGCAAGGTCCTGAGTTCGACTCCCGGTATCTGCATATTAAAAAAAATAGGATTAAGTGATATAGAAGAGGTGGATCACACTGCAGAGGAGAGACCATGGCATCACTGCCAGAGGCTGGCTAGTCACCAGCTGGGAGACAAAGTGAAACTAACAACTTTTCTGCTCACGGAGAATGGAGAACTACCTTGGGATCAGAAGAATCTTATGCAGTTGGAGACAGCAGAAAGAATGTTAGACATTGCTTCCCAAGCAACCCTCAAGAGTCAACAGTTGGTGAGTGACTGCAGTACAAGCTCCTGCAGACACAGTCATGCAGAGCACGAGCTGGTGGAGATACCATTGTAGGGAAGGGCTGGGTGTTTGAACCTAGGTTCCAGAACAGCCCTTGGCTGCTTCACACCACCAAGTTCCCAGAGTGGATGAGGAAAGAACAGTCACAGGAGACTGCCAGCAGTTGAAGAGCAGACTGGGGGGAGTCCCACTGAAAGCCAGGGACTTGTGATCACAGACTTGACTCCTGCAGTCAGAGGCCAGTTTCAACTTGAGTTACACAGGATTGGAAGCTCACATTGGCACATTCCCTCTGCTAAAGGGAGATCCAAAACAAGATCTTTTGGCATGTTATTTCTCAACTAGCCCTGATAGATACCACTGTAACATATTAGCCTGTTTCTGCTGTAGTTGAATTGATTCCATAGGAATAATCCTGCCTCAGTGAACAAATTAGAGCCGGTGAACTTGTCTGCCGAATCCATCATCACACCCAGGGAGAGGAACAGCAAGAGTTCCTAACCCAAGAACTCAGATTGCATAAGACTCTGCAAAAATGCCTGCAACCTGGCAGAAAGAAGTCCTGAGTCTGAGTTAACTTCATTATTGTGGTGGAGGGATCAGAGGAGTAATTGGGGTGTGAGCGCTCAGACTCTCTGGCAAGAAGCTACTTGGAAATCACATACGCAGTGTCTCATTGGGATATCTAATCTGCGTTCTCATCTTATTGGTTTAAGTTTTTGTATGTTTCTTGAGTTATTTAGTAGTGCAGGGTTATTTTATGTTCTTTTATGGTTTCATGTGTTTATTAGGTTGTTACTCTTGTATATTTGTTCTTTCATTGGCTCTGATTTGATAGGTGTCTAGGTTCTCTTCCTCATCTCAGCTCTTTATCTAGTTTCTTCACCTCAACCTCCTGAGATAACATTATTGACATATTTCTTTATTCTTTTTCCAAACACATAAACTCTTCCTCCTAAGTTTTTAAATTTGCCACACTTAGCTCCCTCACAATCACTCCTATCTTCACTAGTATAATTCCTTGATCCTCCCCATCCTAAGCCTTTGATTCCTCTATATCTTACCTAGCTTATTGTCCTCCCTATAAGCAAGTTTTGATAATCACATAGCTTTCCTCAATCACAAAGTGAACCCCTTTTCTCCCATATCTCACCCTTGCCCCCACAAAATATTCTCTGAAAACTCTCAATACTAAACCTTCAACTCAACTAAAGTACTCCAATAAAATCAGAGCCCACATCAAACTTTTCTTCTCATCCACCACTAGTCTCCATTTCAAACCCCCCCCAATGTCTAACAAGACTCATCCAAACTCTTCCATTCTCCCCACTGCACCTCAACTACCTTTCTGCAGAGCAACCACAAGTAGTAAACTATTATACTGTGCACAGAGAATAGACAAAGGTCAGGGGAGAGTAACTGCAAGAGCTAACATATAGAAGTGTTGTAAGATTGAATCTGTGGTTGCTGGTATAAAGCAATAAAAGTAATTCTTTCAGCAAAACACAAGGACAAAGTCAAAATCACTTAAAGAAAATAACAGAAAGAGTAAATACTAGCACTGGACATACAAAAGCTGAAAATTATTCATAGGAAAGCAACATTCTACTAAAAATATCTATATAAGCCAGGGGACTAATATCTAGAATATACAAAGAACTCAAAAAAATTAAACCATGTAAAATTAAAGACCGAGTCAAGAAATGGTTAAGATAAATGAACAGACTTTTCACAGAGGAAGAAATACAAATGGTCAGCAAATATATGAAAAAAGGTTCAACATCTCTGGCCACTAGAGAAATGCAAATTAAAACAACACTAAGATTTCATCTTACTCTGGAAAGAATAGCAATCATTAGGAAATCAATCAATAACAAAAGGCTGCCATGGCTGTGGTGAAAAAAGAACACTCCTGCATTGTTGGTAGGAATGCAAATTACTGCAACCAATATCAAAATCATTATGGAGATTTCTCAAAAACTGAAATTAGGAATTCCATATGACCCAGGTATCCCCTTGCTAGATATCTTCCCCAAAGAGCTTAAGTCATCATACTACAGTGATATGTGCATATCGTTTATAGCAACACAATTCATAATAGCTAAATCCTGGAAGCAGCCTGAATACCCATCAACAGACAATTGGATAAAGAAAATGTGGTATCTATATATAATGGAATACTACTCAGCTATAAAGAATGACACACTTGAGACATTTGTAGGAAAATAAATGCACCTGGAAAATACAATGTTGAGTGAAGTAAACCAGACACAGAAGCTTAAATACCATATGGTACCTCTCATTTGAGTGAGGCAAAGTACAAACAAAGAAAATGATAAAGAATGGATACAAAGGGATAAGGGGATGGATCTTTTGCAAAAGGAAAGTGATCCAAGGGAACAAGAGAGGGGTGAGGAAAAGGGGAAGTGGAAATAAGAAGAATAAAGATGTGCCATGTACAGGAACCTAATAACCCTAGTTAATGTAAGCAGTATATGCCATAACACGAGCTAAGACAAATAATATCAACAAGTATGAGAAAGGGGATAGGGAAAATGGAGGAGGAGGGGGGAGGGTTAGGGAAGGGGATTTAAAAACAAGAACAAGCTGTAATATGTACATGTAATCACTCCCTCAAGATGCTTGTAAACTGCATGAATTGCAAACATGTACTAATAAAATTTTAAAAATTATAAACAAAACATAAAAATTGTACTTATGATTGATACCATATGTTTGATGCATGTGTACATTGCATATTTTTAAAATTAGATCATACATATTTACCAAATATTTATCATTTCTATGGTTAAAAACTTTCAAAAGCAAAATACATTATACACATTGAAATCTCCTCCCAAAAATGTGAAACTGGGTGGGTCAAGGGGGTGATGAAAGATGTGTTTAAAGTATGTTATGTACATGTTCAAATCTGCCAAAATTAAACCCATTAATCTGGTATAACCAATATACACTAATAAAAATGTGGAAAGAAACCTTTCAAAATCATTTCTTCTAGCCTTTTGAAATATACAGTACATTACTGTTAGCTATAGTCACTATACTGTGCAATAGTGCCGCAGAGCTTCTTGCTCCTATTTAAGTGTAACTTAGTACCTGCCGATCAACTTTACCCCCATCCGACTGTCCTCAGCCTCTGGCAACCACCACTGTACTCTCGATTTCTATGAGATCAACTGTTTAGGTTTCAATATGAGTGATATTATGCAGTACTTCTCTTTCTGTGTCTGACTTATTTCACTTAATGATATCTAGTTCCACTTATGTTGTTACAAATTACAGGATTTCATTATTTTTATAACTGAATAGTACTCCACTGTGCATATTTTCTTTATCCATTCATTAGTTGATGGACACTTGTTTTCATTTCTTGACTATTGTGAATAGTGCTTCTCACTATGGCTTGAACTTGTTCTGCACACTCCTGTCTTGGAACATTTCCACTTACTGTTCCCTTTGCTTGAAGAGCTCTTCCTCCAAATCTTTGCAAGTCTTCACATCCTCTCTCTTTTCAGGTATTTATTCAAATGTCACTTCCTCAGGGAGACATCTGTGTTCACTCTAAAATGGCACTTTCATCTCACCCTCTGTCTCCCTTTTGTTCTACTTTGTGTTTCTTTGTAGCAATCCTTATCTATGACCGGATATGTTATAAATTTGTTTATTTTTCCTCTGTGTGTTTTCTCTATAAGATTGTGAGTTCTTTGAGGGCAAGGATCTCATTTGTCTTATTTGCTGTTGTATACCTAGTGCCTGGAATATGGACTGGCACACAATAAGCACTCAGTCATTGTTTGTAGAATGGGCATCCCAGACAAACAGAAAAAAAGAAAAGAAAATATAGACTGTATTTCAGGAACAGTAGATCAGAGGGGTAAGGAAGGGAGTTATGGAGAAAAGGTTAGTATGGTTGTGTAAGCCTAGCCAAACAGGGGCTTTAAACTCAAGATTCAGTGAGCTCATATGGCAGCAAGGAATTTTTGCCATGGCAAATTGGGAGTCATGGATAAATCTCATAAAAAAGATAGATAACAGCTGGCCTTTGAGGAGTGGGAGTTTAGTGTTCTAGAAGATATTAATACAACTTTGTAGGAGGCAATTCCAACAGTCTCCATTTCACAAATGGAGTAAGTGAGGTACAGATATTGAGAGTTACTTGATCAAGTGAGCAGCTTCCAGGAACACTGAGGAAGGATATGCAGCTGGCAGAAGAGACTACTCAGGGTAAAAGTGTTTCAAGGTAGCTGAAACAGTATTGCCATGGTTGGGCTAGTGTGGGGGTTGGTCAAGCTGGCAGGGTCCCAAGGTCTCCTGGGGGTGTGGCAAGGTAGGGTAGAGCTACACCCACAGCGCACACTGGGGCCTGTATGTGTGTGCTGCCTCCAGCCAAGAACACTTCCTCCAGCCATCTTGGTGTTTTCCCTATTGAAGCAAAAATCCAAATCCTGACTGACTGGTTATTGCATCATTTGACCACCAACCTCTCAGGTTAGCCCCCATACTACACACCTTGCCTGTTTCTGTGTATTGTTTTGTTTTTGTCTTTGGTTACCTTGGTTCCCCAAATACAGTGCCTGTGGTCCCTTTGAATCTTACCTGTCCGGAAATCCTGTTTCCAGAAAGCTGTCATTGACTAACTCAGTGCCTCTCCTCTGTATCTCCAACTAATTCCACACTACCTCCTCTAATGTAGCCACTCTACAGGGTAAGGATAGGAAATGTTTGATGGTGCAGTGTAGGCTTCAGAGCTGCTGCTCAAGGCTGTACAGATTGTTTATGGCATAAGAACCTTTGTACTAATAGTGGTGAGGCAATTGAGCAAGGGCAGAAATTCTACCTGTGCTGGGCTCACTTATCTGTTAGGCCTGAGTGTCTCTACCCAAAGTCAGAGGCCTTTCTGTAATTTGCATAAGGTATTATATAGGCTAATGAGGCCCCACTAAACTTTCCTTTCATCTGCTCCTCCTCCCTTGTTCATCACCTCAACAAAGTCCTGATCATCTACCACGTCTAACAAGTAGAAAAAAGGTAAGCACCATTAATATTTATGTACTCCAGACATACAGTCAGATTGTTTCTTCCTCCAGTGATCTCTAAAATCCCCCCACCACTGCCACATTCTAGCTTCAGGCATCCCTCAAGTGGACTCTGCCTCCATTTTCTTAGTTTCCCAGATTCCTTGTCGGGCTCTCTAGTTCACCCCTACTTAACTATTGTCACTCCTTTCTTACAACCTTGCCACATCTCCTTATTATGGACCACAGTTATTTCTAAAGTAGGATGCTCATGCCTCAGAGGATGTTGGAGACAAATCAAGAAGGAATGGTACAAGAACATTGACACTCTATAGTTTTTTTTCTCATGCTTTAATGAATTATATGCTTCATAATATACTTAATATATTTGCTCTGTAGTATATTTATATAATATGTAAATTAATAAATACACATATTTTGGGAGCACATGCTCAAGTTTTTCTTGATAAGTGTTCAAACGCTGAAGATGGTCTGGAGATCATTAGGTAAGTTTCAAGTACTTACCTAACGTAGTTTCAAGTACTTCCTAGCTCTAGCATTGGAAGTCCCCCACAGCCTAGTCTTTCCCTAGCTCTTAAATTTCATTTCTGACTACTCTTCTACCTCATCTGTTCCCTACACTCCAGTAAATCAGAAGTACATGCAGTTCCCCATGAAAGAGCCTTTGTGTCTTTATTAATTTTGTCTTAGTTCCCCAGCCCCTGCTTTCCTCATGCTTGGCTGGTGATCACCTCACATTTCAAGCCTCAGGGAACTGACTACTGAGCCTCAGATTTCCTGCTCACCCTCATTATTCCCACCACTCCACATTCAGATTTCTCTTTCCTCCTAGTATACTTTATTAAAATCATCTGCTTCTTTTTTCATGACCTCCGTTGGACTGTTGACTCTTTGGGAGCAGGGATTGTGTACAATCCATCTTTCTTTTTCTGTCATACCCAATACAGTGTAAGCCATATAGTCAGCATCAGGAAACTACTTTTTTTAAAGCTAACATTATCAAGTACTTGTTATGTACCTGGTACTGATTTTAGCATACATTTCCACATATTTTAACTAATTTAAGCCTTACAAGTCAATATTGATTTTATCTCCATTTTATAGATGTGTAAAATGAGACTCAGAAGAGAAGTAATTTGTTCTGGGTCTCAAAACTGGCAGAGCGGGATTCAAACTCAAGAAGTTTGACCTCAGAGTACATCCTTTTAATCACTATGTTCTGCCGATGGAACAAACAAAAGAATGAATGTATGAATAAATGAATTAAGTGCTGAGTTTGGAAGCAGACTTAGTGAAATTGGAGATAAAGGTGAGATGAGGCAGATCCAGATCAAAGGTGGCATCATGTACCTCAGCATATGGATTGAACAAGGCAGAGGTGACCTAAGTGTGAGCATATCAAGACACCACAGTGGAGCATATGGAATAGCTTATCAGCAGTGACTGAGAGAGAGGATAGGAGGTAGGTTAGGTATGCTCTATCCTTGGTCTAGATGGGCTGGTATTTGGGATACCAAGATTCCCAGTCTGTCATTAGAGAACTGTGAGAGAAAGTGAGGCCCGGAGAGGGAACATGGCCTTTGTCATTCATTTAGTGGACCTGCCTGCTATTTCAGTAAGCTTTAGCAAGTCTCAGAACCAAAGGCTCATAGAAGATCATGAACAAAAGGACTTCTAGAGCCAGATATGGTGATGTACGCTGGCAGTCTTAACTACTTTGGAGGTTGAGGCAGGAAGATTTCAAGTTCAAGCAGCCCAGTCTGGACAATTTAGTGACTTAGAAATAAAAGAATAAAAATAGGTTGGAGATGTAGCTCAGTGCAAAGAACTGAGTGCAGTCCCCATTACTGGAAAAAAAAAAGACAAATGCTTCTCCAAGTTTAATGTGCACATGAATCTCCTGGGGATCTTGTTAAAATTCTGATTCAGGAAGTCTCAGATGAGGCCTGAGATATTCTACCTTTCAGCTCCCAGAAGATGCTGCTGCTGTTGCTGACTACAGATTTCTTTAGAACAAATGTAACACTTTAGTAGAGCTTTAGAATATAACAGAGAGGCTGCTCATCAAGCCTTACTCTGTGTAAAACACCATGATAAACATATAGTCTTTCTTCTTTAAGATTTCAGGTAATAGGAATTGCATGCAGTAAGTGCAATCATGCCCTGCAAGCATGATAAGTACTTGGCATTCACAATTTTATTTAATCCTCACATCAGCCCCATGAGCTAAATACTATTATTACCCATAGTTTATAGCTGAGTTAACTGAGTCCCAGAGACTGAAGTCATACGGCAAGTAAAATATCTTTTCCCTCACTTTTCCTGAAGTCATAGTCCTGCCATCTACCTACACATAATGAAGACCTAATTCATTCCCAGTAGGGGTCAGTGGGAAATGAAGGCAACTTGAGATCAAATTGACCTAGGTTTAAATTCTGGTTCTGTCACTTCCTTGTTTTAACCTCTGAGCCTCTTTTCCTCCTGATAATGGAGATAACAATAGATCCTGGTTGCCAAGGAAGCTGTGAGGATTGACTTGAATGATAGCTCTGAGACCCCCTCATGCAGCATCTGACCCCTGGTGCAGCTCAGTAAATACTGACTGTTTACTCCGGCCTTAGCTTCTCAGTCATAAGACTCAAGAAATAGTCTGACTAGCCTTCCCTATTTCCCCCTCCCACCAAGGAGCTGATTTTCTCACAAATAGCAGAAATGTTCCCTCATCCCAGAACTGACCTTTGTGCTTGCTGGGGAGGGGCTAAGAGGTCTCTGGTATGTCAATTCAAGGAGAATTGTGAGCAAAAACTAGCATAGATGGGGCACCTCCAACCAGACATGGTGCCACTTCTGGCCTGGGTCTGTTGTTCACATCTAGAAGGTCAGAGCTTGATCTCCAAACACTTGGTCTTTTTAATCCTCCAGGTATCCCTTCTCTTGAGAGGGAAGGACCATCCTGAGGGATTGAGAAGTTTCTGAATGTGGTACTGAGGCCCACAAAAGCCAGAATTGTCCAAGAGCTGGGACTTGCATCTTGGCTGGAGAAGGGCCAGTTCCATGCCTCCCTTTCTCCCTTCATTCAGCTGTAAGATGAATGGAAACTAAACATACAGAATGCTGCATCTGTTTGTTTGCTATATTGGCTCAGGGTGGGGTTTTCCTTTCCTATAAACACCCACTGGAGCCCAGTAACTGGGGCTAGAGAAAGGTCACTCAGTACTGATCATCTCAGAAAGGTAGTAGAGATGAAAGAGGGGTTGGAAATACAAGTCTCCAATTTTGGTCTTTTCTGTTACTGACTTTAATCTCAAAACAAAAGAGATTTATTCAGGGTCCCATAACAATTTAAGGGTCCTACAGACAATGAGACTTGCAATTCCCAGAATAGTCAGAGGTCAAAGAAGGCCAAGGCAGAGCTCACAAAGAATTTAATGGAGTGTTTCAAAGTACAGGTTCTGGACTCAAACCATCTGGGTTTAAATGTCAGTACTGCCACTTACTGACTGTGGAATCTTAAGCAAGTCAACTTACTTCTCTGTACCTACTTCATAAAGTTATTGTGAAGATCGAGTTTGTACTTTCAGGATGCTTGGCACATGATAAGTGTTCAGTAAATAGCTTCTAAGATGAGGGCAGAATGAGACATGACAAAGGTCACAAGTATAGACAGCTCCCTGTCCCTCCAGTGATTTGAATTGGAGGAGGAGTAGAGAGATGCAGAGTTGAGGTGCTCTGGACTCAATGTCTGCAAGTCCTATGGAACATGGGGTGAGGAGAGATGCTGAGAATAAGAAAGTACCTGGAGGTCTGCATGAGGTAGAGGTGAGCATCAGCATTTGTCAGACCCTTATCTTTCTCATTTCTACAAATGAGCATAGAGATCACATGCAGCTCCAGCACCCACTTTCATGGGCAAAACCTTTGATGTCATTTTACAAACTGCTCCCTGGTGCTCAGTTTTTTCCTATGACACTGGACATTGCACAAGAAAATTTTTCATTATGGCATATGGGGGTCCCAAAGCCCATAATTTGCCACCTCCCTCAAGTCCACATATAGTTTCCTATTGGAATTTCCTCACAGGGGAGAGTCATAGCTAGAAAACAATTCTGCTTTACAGCAACAGAGAAAACCCACATCAGCCTTCAGTCACTTTTTCTTACAGATGAATAGACAATGAAAGACCCTCAGGCAAATAAAGAAAAGGCATACAATGAGAAAGTGAAGACTAAAATGAAGAAATAGAAAAACTGACTGGAGAGCAATTGGGGAATTTTGGAAACAAAAGAGAACTTCAGGGGGAAAATGATAATATTCTCAGTGAGACTGAAGAAGATATTACAGACATAAAATAAGAACTAGGAGACACAAAACAGGAATAATGAAAGGACTCTTCAGAAATTGAAAATAAGCTCCTAAATTTTTAAAATTTCAGTGAAAAGAATGTAAGCTCCTCTCCCCAAAAAACCCAAAGAAACAGAAGGTATAGGAGAAATATAAGACATTTATCGATCAGTCCAGTAGGTTCAACATTTAAATAGTAGAAGTTCCAGACTAAACAACAAGAAACAATAAAGAAAACTGTATAAAAATCATATTAGAAGTTGATTTCCTACAGCCAAAGAAAGATTTCCAAAGTGTCTGAGAATGGTGGATCCAGTAAATAGAGGATCCAATTGAAGCAATCACTCCAATAATGGTCCTTACTCTCACCTTTTTCATTCCCTTTTCTGTGCTCTATGAGTTTATTTTCAAATTCTTTAAAAACTCAACTCAGATCCTTTCTCTTGTCTATTCAAAACTTCTAGTGGATCCCACCATGGTTTACACATTCCCATGTGAGAGGCATTGGTGAGGCAAGCCCTCATTACCTATTTGATTTCATTTCTTATTAGTTCCATCTCTTCTTTCCTTTACCAGTCTCACACCTTTACATTCTTCAAAAATGCCAGGCATGAGAAAAATGCCATGTAACGTTCTGCCTCCATATTTTTGCACTGACTACTTTCTGCATGTAATGTTCTTTCCCCAAGTATCCATTTGGCTAGCTCTCTTACTTCATGTAAGCATTTGATCACTTGCTATTTTTTTCTTGATTGACTTATTTAAAACTTAAATAAACTTCCACTCACACTGGCATTCTCCATTCCATTTACCCTGCTTTATTTTTCCCTATAACATTATCCACATTTTAACTTGTTATGTATTTTACTTATTTATCTGATTGTTTTTTCACTTTTCCTCACTAGAATCAGCTACATGGGAGGCAAAGATTGCCATTGTCTTCTTTACTGCTATATCCAGAACAATGAATTCCCAGATCTTAGGACAGTGCCTGGCATATAGTAGACATGAAATAAATATTTGCTGAAAGAGTGAATAAATAAAGGCATATAATTCAAGGAAAAAAGAAAATCTATTAGAATCTCTCTCTCTCTCTCTCTCTCTCTCTCTCTCTCTCTGTGTGTGTGTGTGTGTATGTGTGTGTAGTGCAAAAAAGTCAAGGTTAAGTATACATAAAAATAAAATACAATATGATTATAAGCAACTGAATGAATATGAGAGAGACTCTATTTGACCTTGATTCTAGAAACATTCTACTTTGAGAGGCCCAAAGATTCTGACATTAGACTTTTAGAGAAGGAAGTATATTTCTGGGTCACTACTTGCTAGATTTTGAAAAATATTTACATACCATGATAATGTAAATGCTGTTTATTGGTTTACAAGTTTTAAAGTGAACCTGGAGAAATTAAGCATGGGAGACCTGATTGTGATTTCACAACAGAATGTAAATGTTAATTATCTGGGTAATGTAAAAAGAAAGAAAAAAATGACAATGTGCATCACTGAATGGGAGGCAGAGGATAGTGGTCCTAATATCCTTGTCCTAAAAGTGGGCAATCAAAATTATCTGTCAAAAATGAATGGAGCCGGGAGTGGTGGCACATGCCTATAATCTCAACACTCGGGAGGCTGAGGCAGGAGGATCGCCATGAGCTCAAGGCTACCCAGGGCTACATACTGAGTTCAAGGCCAGCCGGGACTACATAGCAAGACCCTGTTTCAAACAAACAAAAATGAATGAATAAAAAAATAAAACTAAATATCAGTGAGATAGAATATGCTTCAAAAATATTTATGAAAAAATAAATGGAATAAGAAATAGAGGCCTTAATAGATGTCTACACAGTGTTCCACCCCACAACATCAGAATACATATTCTTCTCAGCTGCACATGGGACATTGTGCAAAATAGACCTCATACTAGACCATAGAACATGCTTAAGTAAATGCAAAGGGATTGAAATTATCCCATGCATACCATCTAACCATAGTGAAGTGAAAATGGAAATCAATGGCAAAAGAAGCCACACACAAAAAAAATACATAAAGCCATAGAACTTAAATAACACTCTACTGAACAACCATGGGTCACAGATGAAATTAAAGAAGAAATTAAACAGTATCTACAGTTAAATGATAATGCCAATACAACATACTGGAACTTATGGGACGCAATGAAAGCAGTCCTAAGAGAGAAATCTATAACGGTGAATTCTCACATCAAAAAAACAGAACAAGGGCCGGTGAGATAGCTCAGCAGCATAAGCGCCTGCCTGGCAAGCGCGAGGTCCTGATTTCAACCCCCAGTACCCAGAAAAAAAAAAAAAAAAAAAAGAACAAGCTCAAATAAACAACCTAATGTTGAACCTCAAACTTCTAGAAAAAGAAGAGCAAATTAAACCCAAAACTCGTACAAGGGTGGAAATTATAAAGATAACGGCAAAAATCAACACAATTGAGACAAAAACCAATACAAAGAATCAGTGAATTGAAGAGCTGGTTCTTTGAAAGATTAAATAAAATTGATAAACCCTTAACCAACCTTATCAAAAACAAGAAAGAAAAGACTCAAATTCAAGCAATTAGGAATGAAAAGGGTGAAATCACAACTGATCCTGTGGAAATCCAAAAGATCATCAATACCTACTTTGAGAACCTGTACTCTACTAAGATGGAAAACACAGAAGAAATGGACAGATTCCTAGATACATATGAATTGCCAAAACTGAATCAAGAAGATATAAAAATTCTAAATAACCTGATATCAGTCAATGAAATTGAAAATGTAATTAAAAACTTGCCAACAAAGAAAAGCCCACGTCCTGATGGGTTCACTGCTGAATTCTACTAGAAAATTAGAGAAGATAATGCCACTACTGCAGAAACTCTTTAATGAAATTGAAATGGAAGCATACTCCCCAAATCATTGCAGGAAGCAAGTATTACCCTGATACTAAAACCAGAGAAGGACCCAACCAAACCAAACCAAACCAAACCAAACCAAACCAAACAAACCTACAGGCCAGTCTCCCTAATGAACACAGACACTAAAATCCTCAATAAGATACTAGCAAACAAAATGCAGCAAATCATCAAGAAGATTATGCACCGTGACCAACTAGGATTCATCTCAGGGATGCAGGGATGGTTCAACATATGCAAATCAATAAATGTAATACACCATATTAATAGAGCCAAGGACAAAAATCACATGATCATCTCAATAGATACAGAAAAAGCATTGGGCAAAGCCCAACACTCATTCATGATAAAAAACGTACAGAAAATTGGAATAGATGGTCTTTATCTTACTCTGATAAAAGCCATCTATGACAAAGCAACAGCCAACATCATACTAAATGGTCAAAAATGGAAAGCTTTCACTCTAAAATCAGAAACCAGACAAAGATATCCACTATCATCACTCCTATTCAATATAGTTCTGGAAATGCTAGCCAGAGCAATTAGACAAGAAAAAGAGGGGCCGGTGAGATGGCTCAGAGGCTTAAGCGCCTGCCCGGCAAGCGCAAGGGCCCGAGTTCAACTCCCGGAACCCACATACGAAAAAGGGGCCGGTGATATCGCTCAGTGGCACGGGTGCCTGCTGGCGCGTGAGGTCCTGAGGTCGACCCCCCGGTACCCACAAAAAAAAAAAAAGAAAAAAAAAAAAAGAAAAAGAAAAGGAATAGGGATAGGAAAGGAAGAAGTTAAATAATCATTATTTGCAGATGACATGATACTTTATATAGAACACCCCAAAAACTACACCAAAAGACTTGTAGATTTAATAACCTAATTCAGTAGCATAGCTGGATACAAAGTCAACACTCGAAATCAATAGCATTTCTGTACACAAACAACAAACACACTGAGAGAGAAATTAGGGAAACAACACCTTTCATAATAGTATCAAAAAGAAATGAAATACTTAGGAATCGATCTAACAAAGAAAGTAAAAGATCTATACATTGAAAATTACAGTACTCTGAAAAAGGAAATCTTTGAAGACCTTAAATGATTATTATATGTATGTCATATATTTATATTACAATACTTAAAAATGCTCAAATGCTGTGTAGTCCGAACAACATTACACAAAATACATCTATGGACAGATGCATTTTTCTTAGATGACTCTCTACTGAGAGATGACAAATTCAGATAAAAATTTCTTCATATCAAAAATGGAGCTCAAAGAGGATATCAGAAAATGTAAAAATATCCCTTGCTCATACAAAGAACAAACATGGTGAAAATGGCCATACTTCCAA
Organism: Erethizon dorsatum; assembly: GCA_028451465.1. Taxonomy (NCBI): domain Eukaryota; kingdom Metazoa; phylum Chordata; class Mammalia; order Rodentia; family Erethizontidae; genus Erethizon; species Erethizon dorsatum. The sequence goes on from CM051842.1 coordinate 46,548,744, forward strand.
AATTGTTATACAGATTTAATACAATTACAATCAAAATATCATTGGAAACTGAAGCTATATCCTACTTAATTGGTATATTTTTTGAATACTTGTGCACCATAAAATTTTGTTACACTGACTCACCATTGTAAGACCACAGAACTTTTATCTAAGTGAGCTATGTTTTGAATCTTTTTGTAAAATGCCTAATTAACCTTGATTTGCTCATGGGATGGTGCTGGTGAACCTGTAGCACGCAGTGGGTTATTTGTAAAATTTTTTTAATTAAAAAAAAATATCATTGGAATACTTCACGGAACTAGAGAAAACATTCCTAAAATTCATTTGGAACCAGAAGAGATCTAGAATAGCAAAAACAATTCTAGACAACAAAGGCAAGGCAGGGGGCATCACAATCACCGACTTGAAATTATATTACAAACCTACTGTGATAAAAACAGCATGGTACTGGCAAAACAAAACAAAGCAAAAACAAACAAATGAAAAAACAAAACAACAAAAAACAGAGCTGAGGATCAATGGAATAGATTAGAAGATGCAGAAACAACTCCAAACACACTCAGATACTTTATCTGTGACAAAAGAACCAAACACCTTCACTGGAAGAAAGTAGCCTCTTTCATAAATGTTTCTGGAAAAACTGGCTTTCCACATGCCAAAGACTAAAACTAGACCCATGTCTCTCACCATACACTAAACTAAAATTGAAATGGATCAAAGATCTAAATATTAAAACAGAAACACTAAATCTGCTGGAAGAGAGAATAGGAAGAACTCTTGAAGTCATAGGTGTAGGCAAAGATTTCATGAACAAAACCCAAACTGCACAGGAAATACAACAAAGAATCAACAACTGGGATCTCATATTATTAAAAAGCTTTTGCACAGCAAAAGAAATCACCAATACAGTGAAAAGACAACCCACAGAGTGGGACAAAATCTTAGCCAGTTGTCTCTCATTCAAAGGACTAATATCTAGAACATATAAAGAATTGAAAAGATCAGACTCCCCAAATTTAATGACCCTATCCAAAAAATGTGCAAACAAAATGAATAAACTCTTCTCAGATGAAGAAATACAAATGCCAAATAAATATATGAAAAAATATTCAACATCACTGGTCATTTGAGAGATGCAAATTATAACAATGCTGAGATTCCATCTCACTCCAGGAAGAATGGCTATTATCAAGAAATCAAATCAGTAATAAATGCTGTCAGGGCTGTGGGGAAAAAGGAACCCTTCTCCACTGTCGGTGGAAGTGTAGACTGGTACAATCACTATGGAAATCAGCGTGGAGAAAAAACTGGGATTAGATGTCCCATTTGACCCAGTTATTCCCCTTCTGGGTATCTTCCCTGAAGAATTAAAAACATCATACCACAGCTATATATGCACACCCATGTTTATAGGAGCACAGTTTTCAATAGCTGAATCTTGGAAATAACCCAAATGTCCATCAACTGAGGAATGGATCAAAAAAAGATGTAGTAGTTTTATACAACTGAGTAGTGCTCAACCATAAAGAAGGATAAACTTGAGACATTTCTAGATAAATGGATACACCTTGAGACCATACCCTTAAGTGAAATGAATCAGGCACACATGTGTAAATACTGCATTGTCTCTCTGGTATGAGAAAATGAAAGAGTAAATAAGGACCAAAATGTACAATAGATATTGTAAAATAAGAAGAAATTTTTTAAAAGGAAAGAGGAACTAGGGAGGGGGGAGGGGGAAAGGAAGGAAGGGAAAAGAAAAAAACAATAAAAGAAGGATAAAATGAAAACAAAGCTTTTCAATTAAGGAGGGGAAGAGGGGTTGAAGGGAGGGCAGGGGATTGGGGAAAAAAAGAGAAATCAAGATACAGGTACAAATTCCCTATGATGAATATGATCATTATGTATATTTAAATTGTACTAATAAATTTAATAAACAAAAATTTTAAAAAAGAAATAGATGCATGAGCATTTTTTTCAAGTTACAAAATTAACCCAGAGCAAAAAAAGGAATATTGATGTTAACCATAAAGGTGAGTGGAGGGAAAAGTGAGGAGGCAATGTACATAAACAAACTCTTCATTGCCATCTTGGAGAGTCAATAGAATGTTTAAATTTTGTAAGTTAACAGATATTGTATACATATTATCTAGACTTCTGAAAGAACCACTGGTAAAACTAAAACCAAAACCTCTTAAAAGGTAGCTTTGTTGGGGTAGGATGGAGATGGGAAGTGCTTAGGCAAGTGACTATTTTTATCATATGCTTTTCTGTATTGTTTGATTTGTTGGCATATACTCTCCTGAATTTAATAAAAATCAAATGTTGCAAATTTCATTGATCTCACAAATGATATTTTATAATAATATCTAAATGGGCATATAGCTACCCAGTTAGACTTACCCCCATAGATGAAAAATCGTACTGTAATATACCTAATATATGTTTATGAAAGGGATGGTATATTAGCCTATTTTCTATGCTATTACAAATGCATGAGGGTGGGTGCTTTATAAAGAAAGGGGGTTTATTAAACTTACAGTTTTAGAGGCTGAAAGTCCAAGATCAGGTGGCTCCATCTATTCTGCTTTTGATGAGGGAACTCTTCTTGCATCACAGCATGGTAGATGGAATCATGGTGAGAACAGGTAGTAAAAGACAAAGATCATAAGACAGGAAGCCAGAGAGATTCAGGGGTTAGGTAAACTCTTTTTATAACAATCTATTCTTGCATAAACTAACCTTGAAAGAGTTATATTAATCTCTTCCAAGGCTGGAGGGTCCAATGATCTAATTACCTTCCACTAGACCCCACCTCTGGTTGAGGTTCTACCACCTCAAAGCACCACTGAGGCCCAATTTTTCAGCACATGAACCTTTGGGGGCACAAACCATATCCAAACGATAGCCATTGGAAAGAGTATTCTGGGACTTAGAAGATTGGAGGAAGTCTAGGGTAGTGGTTAAGGCTCTGGTATCTGGCATCCCACTGACCTGAGTTCAAGTCCTCTCTGTGCCACTTAGTATCTTTCCCTTAAGGAGGGTACCTTTCTTACCCCTTAATGTTACCCTCTATAAAATAAGGCTGGTATTTTTAAATAGGATGTAAGCCTCTTATAAGCAAAAGCCACCTATGTAGAGGTGCCCACTACATAGTTGAACTTTGTTTTCTGTTGAATGGCCCAATCTTGCCTCATGGGCTTATTCTGAGTAAGAACTCAGTGTATAAGGGGAAGGGTAAATTTCCCAGGCTTGAATAATCTCAGAATGCTGAGATTACAGGCCTGTACCGCTACAACTGGCTTGCAGATTTTCTGGGAAATTTGCCTTTTGTTTAGCAAAATGAAGTCATTTTATTGTGGATAGCTAGCCTCTGGGGTTTAGAGTGCCACAAAGTAAGTTAAAATGCCTTACATATAAAAGGTGGGAACATGATATTCATTCAGCAGCTCAAAAGAGAGACAGGGGAGCCTGGAAATGGAAAGGAGTGGAGCTGCCAGTATACTGGGGTACAGAAAGAGCCCATCAGGCACAGGGTGATGCCCAGGAAAAGGCACAGTTAGTAAGCCTTTCCTAGTGGTAGGAAATGCTATGGAAATTTAAAGAACATGAAAGTCTGATGTCCAATTTTAAATATGTGTGCTGTACAGCTTAGTGACTAAAGAAGTGAAAGGTAGTCTTAGAAGAAAAATTTTGCTACCCTCTCCCAGCATTACCTTTGAATGTTCCAAAATTCAGAGACACTGATTCTTTATTTTTTGGAGGAAGGGAAATATACTAAAGCAGGATTGGTGGTGGAGATATTCCAGGCTTTCCATTTGAGCTTCAGGGGTCTGGAGTCTCAGATGCTCCTGGATTAAACAGTTTCATCCTGACATTCCGCACTAAGCAATCTTTAGCCTGTTTTTCCTTATCTAACTGTTCAAGATGCCTGCTGATAGCTCAGATTTTCACCTTTCTCTGTGATTAACATGTGAAATTCATACAATCTCAGGTATATTTCTGCTGATGTATGGTTACTGGAAAGAGGCCTCAGACATAGTGACCTAGGTTCTTCAGTTTTATGGGTAAATGCTGATGATCAAAGGAGTCTCAGGGTTCACAAGGAGAAGGTGGCTGCAAATCTCTGTAGTCAAAGAGTGAATATTGTGAACTAATTTATTTTTCTCCTGGTAAGTTTGCCTCCTGTTTTCTGATCTCCAGGTTATAAGATAAAGAAGGATTTTTTAATTTTTGTTTTTTTAAGACGGGGTCTCACTTTGTAGTGCAGGCTGGCCTTGAACTCACTGTGGAGCCCAGGTTGTCCTTGAACTTGCAGTGATCCTTCTGCCTCAGCCTCCCCAGTGCTGGGATCACAGAAGTGCACCACCACTCCCAGGTTAAAGAAAGATTTTTATATTATAGAGTCTTGAAGATGGTGGAATTGAGAGGAGAAACTTGCATTTGAAGATCTTTGGGAATTGTCTCTGATGGACTTGGACTGAGATTTTGCCACACTTGCTTGAATCCAATACTTTCTAAAGTTCTGACTATGTTACTAAAGGACACAGATAGGATAAAAATATTGTGTAACTTAAAATGTTGGAAGTTGTAACAGAGGGTAGACATGGAGGGACAGATCTAAGAGAGGGCATTCCATGGAGAAAAAAATCGCATGAGCAAAAGTTCCTAGTCACAGAAGGCAGGGTGCATCTGATAATAGTGAAGTGTTCTATTTAGGTGGAATATAAGTAACTATATATAACTCTTAGAAAAGTAGCAGAAAAAAAGGCTGGAAAAATAGGGCTAGATTTTGGGAGAATCTTGAAATCAGGCTCAGACATTTCTTGTAAAACTACTCTTTGTCATGAATACCTCATCTGCCATTCACAACTCAGCTCACTGCAATCAGGAAACTGCTGCATAGGATAGACTCAGAAATAGTAATGGCTTTAAGGTACACACTTATTTAATCTCATTAAAAGAAAGCCAGAGGAAGGCAGTCCATGATGGCTACATAAAATTGTTAGAGATCCAGCTTCTGTTTAGTTTACTGCTCCACTATCTTAGAGTATGACCTTAGCCCTCATGACATTTATTCCAGGCATGGGATGTTATGTATCTATCTAAAAAATTAGATGTTCTATTACTAGGGAATAAGGGGAGAATGGATAGCAGGGTAAGTAATTAGTAATTGATGTCACAAATGTCTCCACTGAAAATATTCCTTTCAAGTTCACCAGAAACTACTAGCCAATTGTCAAAAATTCCTCAATGTTTTTGAGGACCATACTTTTCTTGACCTCTTGGCATCATTCAATGCTATTGACCTCCCTCTTTTAAAAAGTCTCTTTCCTTGGTTTTGTGACACTACTTTCTCCTATTTTCTTCCTACCTCTTTGGCCACTCCTTAGCAGCCTATTTCATGGGATAATTTTCCTCCATCTTACCATAGACACTGCAGGTCTCTATGGATCTTCCCTGGGTCTACATCTCTTCTAGCACAATGCTGGGTATTCTTGCTCTTTTCCATGAATTAAAGAACCATTTATATAGTGGTGATGCCCAGATCTATAATCTCTGTCCAGACCATTTTCCTACGTTTAGACATGTATATTAAACTACCTGTAGGATATTTCCACCTGGGTGTCCCATACGTGCTTCAAAATCAATGTTCGGTTCCCCTCAAATCCATTCCTCCTTCAGTATTATATATCTCAGGGAAAGAGGTCACCATCCACACAATCTCTCAAATCGTATCCCTAAGAGTTCCCCTGACACATACCTCCTATTAAGCCCTCTCTCCACAATCTAATTACTCACCAAGTCCTATTGTTTTTCATTTATTTACTGTCTTCTAAATTCAATTATTTCTCAATAACTGCACTACTACCACTCTTGGCCAAACCATAATCATTGTTTACCTGGATGATTATCAAGATGTTTACTGCTCTCCCTGTTTCCATGACACATCTACATAACAACAAGGATGCTCTTTCTAAAACACAAACTTATGTCATATCCATGCCTACAGCTCTTCAACAACCCCTCAGTGTTAGATTAAAGTCTTTATCTTGGTATTCAAGGCTTGTCGGGTTTGGAATGGATAGGAATTTAGGGTACTAAAATTGGGAGAAAAGGATGAGCTAGATTCAGCATGGATAGGAAGGGAACCTAGAAGGCAAAAAAAGTGGTGAGGTGAAATCATAAACGTAGAGAAAGTAACAATTCAGAGGAAATGAGGAAACAGGAGACTGGAAGCCTGCTTTGCATATGTGGGAAATGTATGTGTGTATGTGTGTCTTAAATTATCCATAGAACATAGGTATTCATGATATTTTATTTGCTTAGTAAAGGAAAATGTGATCTCTTGAAGCAGCAGACATGTGACCATTTGAAGAGCACATCTGGATGCAGGAAAGTTATTGAACGTTATATTTTTTACAACTGACCACTGTGCTAAAGTATACTATGGTTTCTAATAAGTTTTTTTTTTTTTTTCTTTTGCTGTGGGTACCAGGGGTCGACCTCAGGACCTCGCGCACCAGCAGGCGCCCGTGCCGCTGAGCGATATCACCGGCCCTTTTTTCGTATGTGAGTTCCGGGAGTCAAACTTGGGCCCTCACGCTTGCCAGGCAGGCGCTTACATGGCTGAGCCATCTCACCAGCTCTCTAATAAGTTTTTAATTGATACTCTTGGGTTTTCCAGGCTTGCATTCACATAGTCTGTAACTAGTGATGCTTTAATCTACTTTCCATTACTGTTACATCTAGGCACTTTTTGAAAATAAGCTGACAAATTTGGTATCAGAAATGGAAGACTTTTGTAGTATGTGAGTTAGCGAAAAAATACCACAGCATAACAACAGAAGAGTCCAATACAGATACGAGGATGTACCTTGTAGCATTTGGAAACAGTGATGGAAAAAAAGAAACAATCCAAATGTCCGCGTATATTGGACCAGCTAAATAAATTATGGGACATCTATACACAAGATTATGCAGCTATTAAGAAAAATGTGCACTAAAGGAAAGATGTTTAAATGTATAACTGGAGAAAAAACAGGTCACAGAATAAGAGGAATTGTGTACCATGCGTGGGGAGAAAACCCAAAATAGTTAGCATACGAATATTAAAAATCTGGAGGAATGTATATAAAAATGTTAATAGTGGTTATTGCTGGGGAATGATATAAGGGCGGTCTTTCAGTGGTCTGTTACATATTTCTGTATTATTTGAATTTTCACAAAGACAACACATTACCTTTGTAATAAGAAATATATAAAAATAAATAAATGCAATGAATGAATCGCTTCCAGGGGGTGATTTAGGTTGGAAAAGCTTCAGACTGATCTTGGTACAGTGGCATAAACATGAGCTTTGGCGTCAGACAACCCTGAGCAGGCCCCATTGCCCCACCCCTCACCTCCCCAAAGAAGGCGGGAGGTGGGGTGGGGGTGGGGGGTGGGGGTGGCAGGGGGCTGCGGAAAGGGGCTGGACTGTGTTGTGCTGTCTGCAGCTCTTGCCCAGGAGGCTGACTTTGAAACCGACTGAGAGAAGGCGGACATATCCTGGATTTGCTAGAGGACAAGGTGAGGGTATTGAGATTAGGGTTTAGGGTTTTCTGGTGGCCAGAAAGTAGTTCTAACCTGGAACCCGCAGCCAGGCAGGTGGGCAATTCATATTGCACCATTGCAGCTGTAGCAGAGGTGACTCGGTGTGGGGCGTAGGCAATAAGGACGACTGGTAAAGTAGTAGGCTGTACTGTGTATGGACTGGAGAGCAGAGACTAGCGGAGGAGTTTAGAAAAACAGGGACCCCAGCGTTGGCTGGGGAACTGGAAATACGTGGGGGAGAGGGAAATACTGAAGGGGGCGTGAAGATCCAGAGAAGAGACTAGTGGATGGAGAAGGGGGTTAAGGAAGACTGGGGGGAGTGTGTGCATAGGTAACACAGGAGGGTGTAATGAATGGGAATAGGGAATTCTGTGAGGTAAATAGGAAAAGCGACCTGGGGATAGGGAGTAAGGAGTGAAAGGGAACTGGGAGGGGAAAATAAGGAATGAGGAGCTGGGAGCGGGGGTGGGGCAGACAGGCTGGGATTAAGGGAGGCCCCCTAGGGAGGCGGAAAGAGGCGGGACCACTTCCGGCCTGGAGGGGGGAGGGCAGTCTCGGAGTTTCCGAAGGGCTTGGAGTGTGGATCTACTCGGGAACTGTAGAATCACGAGGTGAGCTGCGGAGTCCAGTTTTGGCTGAGAGCCCGCTAGGGGTCGGCCCCATCCTCTGGGATCTGGAGAAAACCTGCCACAGGGACCGGATTGTACCGGATCCATCCGGCTGGGAAGGGAGGGAACTGGCCCCGATTTGGCTGGGCCTAAAATGGAATCAATAGTTCATTGCTGATTTGAGGGGGCGAGGGTGTAATTGGGAAGGGGCGGAACTGAGATGCATTTTCCCCAGTTTGGAGGAGGGCTTGTTAGGAAAAAGGGCAGAACCAGGAGGCAGAGCGGACTTGGTTGAGTGAGAGTAGGGGAGGGGCCGGGACCACTAGACTTTGCGACAGTTTGGGAGAGAGAAGCTTGTTGGGGAGAGGGCGGGACCGAAGAACACTGCGGACCTGTAGAGGGGCGTGTAGTGGGGCAGGGTGCTGGACTGAGACTGTTACCATTGCGCATGTGCCTCATGTATCACTAGAAAGGGGCGTGTTGAGAAGGGCCGGCAGCCAAACAAGCCAGCTGCAGAATGCGCATGTGCATGGTGGACTTCAAAGGAAGAACTTGTGCTGAAAAGCAAACAGGGCGGAGATGGGGGCCTGCAGCAGACGCGCATGCGCACTATCGACCTGCGGCTGGGGGGTGTGCACTGGGAAAAGGGGCGGGGTCCTCTGAGCTGCCGCGCTGGCACATCTTCCTGGAGAAAGGGAGGGTGCGGCTGCAGAGAATTGAGACCTAGACACTTCGGATTTCTGTATCTTAGAACAAAGTCGTTGGGGTGGGGGAGGAGTTGGGGATTGAGGCTCTAGGGAAGGTGAGGATCAACTTCAGGCGAGACTGGGGAGAGGACATTCAGTAGGTCAAGCCTTCTCTCCCTCAGGCTCAGCTCTTGCCAGGCCAACCTGAGACATGTCTGACACAAGCGAGAGTGGTGCAGGCCCAGCTTGCTTCCAGGTAAGGCCTCTTTCTGCCCTCTCTCCAGCCGCTTTTTCTCTCCAGCCCCTGTTGCTGCTCCACATCCCTTGGCACTTCCCCTCCCATCTCACTTGTCCTTTTCCATGTACATCTTTGCCTGGACATCTGCCCCCATCACACACACAGTGGAGAGAGGAAGGGGTAGAGGAAAAAAGGGAAAGAGGGTGGGTGGACTCCTGTTCCACCATCAGTTCTTGCTCAGAGGAAGGGGAGGCCTTGTTGGACAGAGGTGGTCACAGCACACTGCAGTAGGAGTGAGTACAGGCCTGAGAAGTGTGGACTTTAATATTGGAGCTATTTGCCTAGTTTGGGGCAGAGAGGTCAGTGAGCTTTCTTGCTTCCTCTTGCAGACCAAAGCTTCAGAAAAGGACAGTGGCTCAGTGATGCAGACCCTGTTGATAGTGACTCAGAACTTGGAGGTCTCAGAAACACCAAAGACCTCAAAGGCACCAGAAACCTCAGAGACTGCAAAAGTCTCAAAAGCCTTAGGGGTCTTGAAGGCCATGAAGGTCTCAAAGGCCCCAAAGGCTCAGGAGGCACCTGCCATCCAGTCCTCACCTGCAAAACAGCTGACTGATACTCAGGTTCTGACAGCTGAAAACAAGAGTCCAGCAGCTGACACCAAGACACAGGATACTGACTTGCAGACTGTGACAATGCCTGCCACTGAGACCAAAAAGGTCAGCTGTGTGGCTGATATGAAGGTAAACACAAAGGCTTCAGAGATTGAGGCTGCTGCTTCTCAGGCTCAAGCAGATGAACCTGAGCATGAGGGTACAGTGGCCCAGGCTCAGGAGAATCAGGATACTCGGCCCAAGGTCAAGGCCAAGAAAGCCCGAAAGGTAAGACCTCTTGAGTCACCACCCATGCTTTTCCACTGTTCTCCTTTCACTTGGTTATTTATTCTACAAACATTTAGAAAGATTCCCTTCACTCATCAAGGCGTAGGGGACACTGAGAAGAATATGATATAATTCCTGACTTCAGGGAGCTCACAGTCTGGTGGGAAGATGAGACAGCAATACACATCCCTGTAATCTTAATGTAATGCAGTTTATATTTACATGGTAGCTGCCCATGTGTTAGCCCTTGACCTAGGCACATTCACACAGGTTATATCATTAAATATTGAAAGTAAGTCTTGCAGTCTTAGTTTTATAGAGAAGGATACTGAGTCCCAGAAAGGTGACTTTTCCATGATGATACAAATAGAGCAAGTGGTGGACACAGAAAGAGGAAAAGCCTCAGGTTCCTGATGGACTGGGAGGATGACACCCTGTTATGGAAAACAGTGGGAAATAAATCCATTACTCTGCATGGCCTGTCTAGCAAGTCAAACTGTTATTACAGGAGCAGGATTAGAGGGTATTTCTTGGAAGAGAGAGGATGAAGAAGAAGGATCACCTGCTTCACCTGGTAATGTTGAGCTTTGTATTTGTTGATGCAGGTGAAGCATCTGGAAGGGGAGGAGGATGGCAGCAGTGATCAGAGTCAGACTTCTGGAACCACAGGTGGTCGAAGGGTCTCAAAGGCCCTAATGGCCTCAATGGCCAAAAGGGCTTCAAGAGGGCCCATAGCCTTTTGGGCCCGCAGGGCGTCAAGGACTCGATTGGCTGCTTGGGCCCGGAGAGCTTTGCTTTCCCTGAGGTCACCTAAAGCTCGTAGGGGCAAGGCTCGCCGTAGAGCTGCCAAGCTCCAGTCATCCCAAGAGCCTGAAACACCACCACCTCGAGATGTGGCCCTTTTGCAAGGAAGGGTAAGAATGCCATCCTTTTCATCTTGCCTTTTCCACTCTCTTGCCAGCCCTCTTCTCTGCCATCCTCTCAGGTTTTCTTTTTTTTCATCTTTTCTTCTTGTCCCAGGCAAATGATTTGGTGAAGTACTTGTTGGCTAAAGACCAGACAAAGATTCCCATCAAGCGTTCAGGTAGAGTCCTACCAACCTTCCCCTTTCCCTGAACTCTGCCCTACATTGCCCACTCTCCCATGTACTAGGGGCATCCCTCACTCTTATAGTCCTACCTTTCTTCTCCCAGAATTCTAATTTTGTAGTGCTAGCATCTCTATTGATAAACCCAGAACCTGGTTAAGTCACCCATGGCATGGTTGACAAAGGGTCTATAGCTTGGGCGTGAGGGCCACCTGGCAACTCTTCAGCCCAGGTGCTTGTAACACTCTCCCCTTGCAGACATGCTGAAGGACATCATCAAAGAATACACTGATGTGTACCCTGAAATCATTGAACGAGCAGGCTATTCCTTGGAGAAGGTGATGGGGCAGCCCTGGGGGATGGGCACACTGGGGAAACCATGAATGGAACAAATGTGTATATTGTCCCTTCTGGGGGGGGTATCAAAGAGACCTACTAATACAGCCCCATCACTGTGCAGACCAGCCATGGGTCACACAGCAACTAAATGGTGAAAGCATAGCCAGGACTCAAGCCACCTAACTTAGTCTTGGCTTCTGTCTGCTGCTGGACACATCCTGTTATATATTCACATGCTCACCTTTCTGTCTCCCTAGATTCCTAATAATCTCAAAGAAGATGTTGATGACAATAGTACAGTTGTTGCATGTTTACTGTATGCTAGGTATTTAGCTATATGCTTTACATGCTTCAGGATGCCTGGAAAGCTGAATTTTGTGATCTTACATGCTATTCTCCCCATCCACAGGTATTTGGGATTCAGTTGAAGGAAATTGATAAGAATGATCACTTATACATTCTTCTCAGCACCTTAGAGCCCACCGATGCAGGCATACTGGGAACGTAAGCTGGAAGAAGGCTGGGGTGGGAGAAGGACTTCTGCTTTCATCCATGATACTACCCTACCCTCTCTCCTGACATCCTGTTAGAGAGTCAAGAAAGAGGGCCTGAAAAGGCTCTGTCACAGCTCTCCCATGTGGTTGGCGCCTTGCATACAGTAGTAGTGCCTGATTATGATTGACTGAAGGGTACAAGAGCTTGGGATGGGACATTCCTGCTGTCAGGTTTGCTGTGTATCCTGAAGCTTCCCTGGAAAGCAGGCCCGTTGTTACCTGTCTCTTACTACTGAGGCCTGTCATTGGTAGAGTGGTCCTCAAGGGAAGGCTTTCTGATGTGACAGGATCATGAGGTTCAAAGGGTAGGCGTGTTACTGGAGCATTACTTCAAATTTTTCAGGGTTGAGGGCTCTGAGGAAGAAGAAACTAACATCTACTGGGTGTGTTGTACCAGATTGGGGATGCAGTAGGATATGATTTTTTTCCATCTTACTGATGAGGTGACTATGGCTAACGATGCTTATGTACCTTGCCTAGGGTCATCACATACAGCTGAAAGCATAGATTGGGCAGAATTCTCTCATATCTGAGGTATCTGGGAGAAGTTAGCTGAGTGAGTTGGCTGGTATGTCTTGAAGATGGCTCCTTGACAAACTTTCTGTCCTATTATTTCATTAGGACCAAGGACTCACCCAAGCTGGGTCTCCTCATGGTGCTTCTTAGCATCATCTTCATGAATGGAAATCGGTCCAGTGAAGGTGAGTGGCTGGGTGTGCAGCCAAATAGGTAGCCAGGGTCTGAATTCCACGTGCTCATTTTCTGTCCCTGTCTCCTCTTGCCTCCCCTTGCAGCTGTCATCTGGGAGGTGCTGCGCAAGTTGGGGCTGCGCCCTGGGTATGATTGGGCTCTCTCAGCGCTTACTGTCCTTTGGCAAGAGAGGACAGTCCCAGGATTGCATCAACCTGGTGGTCTGGTGGAGCAGGCGAGGGTGCTGGGCTGGGTAGAGGCCCCAGAGTTCTGACCTGGGTGGATGGGGAAATGGTCCTGAACTTGCTCCTCTTCTCATTGTCTCTTGAGCTTCTGTAGAGCATCCTTCTCTGCTGAAACCTCTTTTCCATCTTGAAAGTGTTCCTGCTATATCTGGGAAGTGCCACAGCCCTAATTGTATTTATTTTTTTACTTTTTTCCTTTCCTCTCAGGATACATCACTCGCTCTTTGGGGATGTGAAGAAGCTCATTACTGATGAGTTTGTGAAACAGAAGTAAGTGTCTGGTATATTCCATGCATTTTTCCTATCCCAGAACTCAGTGATAAAGCCATGGTACATGCATGCTTATGGGCGTGGGTACACATGTGTGTATGTGAGTGTGCATGTATGCAGGTGTTATGTTATTTTTGAGGGCAGTGATACAGAACAGGGGCTGCATGTTTACTGATCTCTTACATGGACTCTCACATGTATCTTCAGAACAACTGTGCAAGAGGAATTATCATCACTAGCCACGTACATATGTAGAAACTGAGGCTCAGAAAGGTGAAATTATTTGCTCAGGGTTACGCAGATTCAATGACTTGGTTCTTTTTACTGTGCTTTTAAACAGGGCTTTATAGAAATCAGTTTCCATCAAAAAATACCCTAGAATGGTAGCTTCACACAGCCATGCTGGGGACTTGACTTGTACATCTGATTTCGTTTTCATAACTATTCTGCAGAATGTTATCCCACCTGCCTTTTACAGTTGAAGAACCTGGGGCTTGAGAGGGATACTTGAGCATGGCCTACAGCTGGTAAAAGGCTCATTTAGGCCTGGAGTCCAGCCCTCTTGACTTTCTGTTCATCGTGGAAAAGTATAAAGCACTTACACAATCACAGGCACACACAGAAACACACATACACGCACACATGCGTGCACACACCGCATACAGTCAGGAATATACATGGAACATGCTGCTTCTGCTTGACTGTTGTTCCTTTATAGTCTTTCATTTTCTGCAGGGGATCTTGCTCAAAGCTTGGCCCGCCCTCCCTGGGGATCCTTGCCATGGGGTGTGCTCAGAGCAGGTGGCCTGAAGAATGGCTCCTCTGTTTACAACACACCCAACAGGAATCTAGGGTCATTGTGACAAGGGGCACAAAACTTGTGACTTCCCTTTGAGCAAATGTCCTACACATTTACTCCATATCAATGTTTTCTATATAGTACCAATGGGACAAGGCTCAGTAATGGGGGGAAAGCTATAGCATTTAGTGGGAGAGGTGGACATTTTGAGCCTGTCCAGTGTATTCATGGGTGATCCGTTGGTAGTCTTAGAAGTAAAGACTTTGAATTTCTATTTTCAAGGTACCTGGACTATGCTAGAGTCCCCAATAGTAATCCCCCTGAGTATGAGTTCTTCTGGGGCTTACGTTCCTACTATGAGACCAGCAAGATGAAAGTCCTCAAGTTTGCCTGCAAGGTAATTGGAGAGCTGCCTGAGCTTGGAATATCGAGAGTATGGGGTACCCCTGGCTGGATCAGGTTGTGTGCAGAGCAGCCTGCAGTTCATATTTGAACATTCTGAAGCATCTGTTAGTGCCAAATGCTGTGACAGGCATTTTGTCTGGATCATGTAGTCTTTATAACTCATATGGCATTGCCCTATTGCATATGAGAAAACAGGTCTATGGTAGGTGAACGTGTTCAAATCATGTAGCTAATAAAGTGTCAGTACAGGGATGGAATATTAGGTGCAGAATTACTATTATTACTTATTATATTATTACTATTACATATAGCATGTAGCATGGTGCCTGGCATATACTAGGTACTTAATCCTGTGATTATGATCCTTCTAATGGTTGTTCTTTCTGTTTCAGGTACAAAAGAAGGATCCCAAGGAATGGGCAGCTCAGTACCGAGAGGCAATGGAAGCAGATTTGAAGGCTGCAGCTGAGGCTGCAGCTGAAGCCAAGGCGAGAGCCGAAATCAGAGCACGAATGGGCATTGGGCTCGGCTCTGAGAATGCTGCTGGGCCCTGCAACTGGGATGAAGCTGATATTGGACCCTGGGCCAAAGCCCGGATCCAGGCGGGGGCTGAAGATAAAGCCAAAGCCCAAGAGCGTGGTGGTGCTAGTGCCAGTGCCAGTACTGGTACCAGTACCAGTGCTGGTGCTAGTGCCAGTGGTGGCTTCAGTGCCAGTGCCAGCTTGACTGCCACTCTAACATTTGGGCTTTTCGCTGGCCTTGGTGGAGCTGGTGCCAGCACCAGTGGCAGCTCTGGTGCCTGTGGTTTCTCCTATAAATGAGATTTCAGGTATCTGCCATGGTTTCAGTGGAGGCAGCAGGGGCTCATGGGGATGGGATGAAAAGCTGAAACCCAGGGTAGAAAACAATATGGAGAGTATACAAAGACACTGCTTTTGGCATTTATTCCTTCCTGTTTGGTGGCTATCAATTGACTTTTTGATTTTTTAATTTGTGTTTGCAGATATCCTTAATCCTAGCAGTCTTTCTCTTCAAACTAGAGTGCGCCCTCAGAAACCTACTCAAAACAGCACTCTAGGCAGCCACTATCAATTAATTGAAGTTGACACTGCATTAAATCTATTTGCTGTTTCTGAGTTTATTTCATTTTTGGCGGGTAGGCTGTGACATTTTGTCATCGCATTTTAAAAGAAAGTAGAAAGTGTCCATCTCAGTCTATGCTTAGTTTGTGGTGATGTCGGATTCCTGGGAGCAAGATTAGCACATCTCTCTGTACGAAGTTGGGCCCCATCTCTAGCCTATAGGCAGATAGGATTTCTGTAGGGTGGAGTCTTGGGGATTGTAGGCACAGAGGATACTCTTTAAAGAAGAGGACTGAAGTGGGCAAGTCTGAAACAGGAAAGGTAGAGGAGACTGCACATCATGTAAAGACTTCTTTTGAGAAATTTGGATGAAACAGGAAAGAGAAAGAGGTACCTAAAGAAAGATGCAGGGACAAGGGGTCATTTTCTGGAGAAGGAGAGCAACATAGGCTAGGAGCCAGTGAAGAGGGAGGAGTTAAACACTGACTCATGCAACCTAGTCTCTGAGGGAGTGAGAGGGGATGCTCTGTAGGAGTGCCTGGGAGAAGGCAGATGTCTAGACAGGACTTAGAGATGGGAATATGGAAGGATGTTGAGCAGGTAGGGGGCCCCAGTATAGGATGTGGCCCCTGATTTGGGGAGAACATGGCGCAGTGCTCAGTAGTCGGTGTATAGGAACCAAGGAGATGAGTATTGGTTTATTCCAAGGCTTGGGTTCTGCTGTTTGGATTTGGAGTAAGGACACAGGTCCAAGGGCAGTGAATGTGAGTTGAGATGTTTACTACTGTGTCCTCAGTGCCTGACATAGGTGTGCAGAGGGGTAAGAGAGTTGGACTGTGGGACCTAAGCTGACTTAGAGAAGAAGGCTGAGGAGAATGTGAGACAGGCTGAAGAGCAGTAGGGGTCTGGATAGGAGTCTCAAGTCCATGAATGGGAGTATAATATTAAGTAAATTTCTTGGTGACTGCTGTATATTTGATGATGTTCTAGGCATCTAGGGAGTGGTGTTGAGAAAAAGGGTTGAACTGGGGATTAGTCAGACAGCCAGATCTTTGTGTTTAGGACAGCAGAGAGGTTTTGCAATCTGGTTAAGTTCATGGGGTGGGTGGTTGAAGGGGAGAGAAGATTTATGGCTCCTGCAGATGAGAGGTCAATGGCTTGGGGAGATAGGTATCGGATTATCCATGTGGACAGTCATATCACCTGGATGGTGGAAGGAGTTGGAGAAGGGAGAAACACTATAAGCCAGGTAGAAAAGTCCTCTCCTATGGTTGAAGGTGGTATTTTCCAAGCTATACTACCTACTAAGGGACAGGGCACTTAGGCTATCAAGACTCCACCTTGTATTGGAGGATACAGTCTGCACCTTTCCAAGAAGGCCTCGCCATGTCTAACCCCTATAGTTTCAGGCTCTGAATCACTGAGCCAATCTCATGGAAAATGAAATCTTTATAATGGCCACCTCTTCCCTCCTGTAAACTCCATAAGCAATAAAGGAAAAAAACCTTTTTTGTTTCAGAAACAGGATTAAAAAAAAAAAAAAAAACCATCCAGAGAGACAGCTCCTTGCCTCTGACCCTGAATTGAGAACTGCTTTTTACTGCTCAGGTGGTCTTCACTGGAAACAAGTTCTTCCACTGAAGGTCCAGCTTTGGTCTCTTCAGGAGGCTGACTAGTACCCAGGACAGGTAGACAAGGCAGCTTTGGCATTCTAAAAAGGGCTTCTGGTGGGAACCATGCCAAAGGCTCCCTTAGATTTCCAGGTGGTGTCTGTCAAAAAATGGAGGAGATATGGGATGATGGGGGATGGGAGGTAATGGAGCAATGGTGAGGAACTCAGGAACTGATTCTAATAAAAATTGGGTTTAAACTACTTGATAGAGTTAAGGTTCAATCGTAGTCATGAAGAACTCTGTCTTTCCCATTGATGTTCCCTCCACAGGCCACTAGGCTTGCAGGGCTCCTTACCTCTTCCCACAAAGCCAAGAATTTGACAGAACAAGGCATGGGCTCTTCCTTCTCACTTCTGAGTTGGGCCTTGAAGGCAGGTGGGACAGGGAAGAAAATAATAAATCTGATCCCTGGAAAGTGGGAGTGTTGGAGTGGGGAAGAGAGAGTAGCAGGGGAAATTGGGACAGATTCTGGTTCTTGTTTTTACCACCTTTATCAGCCTAGATGCCATTGCTGTAATGAATAGACTCCCACAATTTCAAGTCTTCAGTTTATCAGTAATTAAATCCCAAATAATTCTAGATGGTATCATGTATCTCCCCCTTGTTTAGGAGTGTGCAGAGCCTCTTGAGCAATTTCTCTACTTCTTTATCACCCTAGAAGAAGCTTTTAGACATTTTTGTCTTGTGTACCCTGCCAGTGAAGTTTGACTTCCACAAGTGCACTATATATTTAAAAGCTGTGTGTATTTATGCTTTATACATAAAAGAATAAATACAAATCTTACTTTTTTAATTCAGTACAGGGTTAATAATGACTAAATAAAATGTTTTAAAAGTTAAATGTGAAGGTAAATCCATATTGAACTCATAACATAACATGCATCCCTTCCACTCTTGCAATTTTTGTTTGATGATTCATTGGGATATCTTGAGAAAGAAGTTGACAGATTCCACAGGCTAGCTCATCATGGGTCCTCTGGGTAAGCATTCACATGGGACACAGATATTCTCACACAGTCCATTTCGAGAGTTCTGTTCACTTCTCAACATATGTGCAGGCAAAGCAATTAGTACTGTGCCTTCTACAGAATGTGTGCTAAGTATTTTATTGTATTATTATTGCTATCAGTTCTCCAGTCTCATTTCTTCCTGGTCTTTGACCATCTAGCCTAAATTAATTGCTGTTTGTCAGTGCACCTGACCAGGTTCCTTTCTGGATAAAGAGATCAACCAGATGCATAGCCCCTCAAAGGATCTCCCTTCCTTAATTACTATCAGGGTCACAACTGGGTGAGGCTGTAACCTTCAGGCTCCCCTTCCAGGTAGTTTCTTGTTATCACTCAGGGTTATCAGCTCCAGTCCAGGGCTGCTGCTTCAGGACTGATTATCAGGAACTCTTTCCAATGCCCAGGGATGAGTGAGACTGAGCAAGTAGTGTAGTAGGAGTAGCTGTGACAGGAAGGGTGAGCCTCCTGTAACGTTAGCCTTAGGACCTGCTCTGCCCTCTGATGATAGGGAGTTGTCTTTGCCTGCCGACTTTATGGTTTGGTGGACCATATCCACAAGTCCAGGATGGGTGGCTCAGGTGGCATGGTCACTTGGGCCCCCATGCTTAGGCATTCAAATTTTTACTGAGACCCAGTAATTTAACTTTGTTGAATTAATTGCCAGGTACCAGGAGCTGCTGCTCAAAAGGAGAGTGGTTACTTGCTGAAGAGAGCATGGCTTTTGCTCCAAAATACTAGAAACTTTTGCTTTGATTCTCCAGTTGGCAGTTGGCAGAGACTCTGTACCACATCTCAGTCTTTCAGACACCCACTTCATTCAGGCATGTGCATGTTCATTCCACCAACATGTACTAGTGACTACAGTATTCATGGTCCTGTGTGGGGTGCTGGGGTATTCTTGTTCTTAGGGCATGGCCAGTCCAGAAGGAAACAATGGCAGCACTGAGAAGAACCACAAAGGACTGTGGAACCTAAGAGAATGAAGGATCCACACTCTTGTGAATAGAGGTGTTATGAATAATGGATGGTGTGTGCATAAGTGCACACCAGCACATATCTACATCTACAAATACAGGTATTTTGTGTGTACACTTAAGGACAGTTATGAGTTAGCTGTCAGGGCTCTGACAGAAAGAGTTCTTGCCTGTGAAGTAGGAGATTTGGGTTAACCCCTACTCTCAGCTCTCTTACACGGTGCCTGTATGCTATTGGATGCATCCATGACCCACTCTATCCTTGTATCCTGCCTGTACAATATGAGCCACAATGGTCTTTCAGATGATTGGTGAGAAGTACCAAGACCATTCTCTGGTACATAGTAGGTGCTGCATAAATGAGAACTATGGTGACTGGTGATACAGTCAATGGACCTGGTGCACTGTGCCCATGATTGTGAAGGTTCAGGCCTGGCATGTGTGTGCATATGCACTCATTTGTATGTTCAGGAGGCACATTCATGGAGATTGTTTCATGCCTGATCAGGCTCTGAGCTGTGGGGGCAGCGCCAGGGCCAGCTCCAGCCAAGAAAACCTGGGGTGCACATGGTGCCCTGTGGGTGGGCTGATGATTAGGTGGCCTCCACTCTGAGGAGCAAGAGAGGTGGGAGTCAGAGCCTACCTTGAGGGGAGGCTGCCAGTCTGGAGGTAACAGGAGGGGGCTTTGAGGACTGAGCCTTCTGAGGTGGCATTGTGCTTGGGACATCTCCCATCTCTCTAGCAGGGAGGCTGAGACCAGGTAGGAAGGCATGGTCAGTCCTGGCTCTGTCCTATGCAAACTCTGAGATCTGGGACCATCTTCTGTTCCTCTCTATAAACCAGTAATAGCAATCACTATGCCTTCCCAAGCAGCTATTGTAAAGATTAAATGAGGCTATACATGTGGCAGCAGATGGCACCATGACTGTGTATAGGTATGTAATATGTGACAATAATAACAATGACCATGAATGTCCCTTCCGCACTTCATTTCCCACTTGTCCCACCCCAAGTGATTCTCTCAGCAAGCAACATCTGTGTAATCAAGCCCAGCCACAGAGCCGGCTGCCGGGAAAAAATGTGTTCCTTTACAGATCCAGTACCCAGAATGTGCAGGCCACTATGTCCACATGGAAGGAAGAGACTTGTGTCCTGAGAGAATCAAAGACAACCAGAATGAGGAGAGATGGAGCCCAGGGCTCTGTGACCTACCTAGGAGGAAGAGGAGTAGATGAGGGCTTTTTGGACCAGATCTTGAAGCAGGAGCTGGGCTTTGGAAAGGAGTGAGGGAGGCAAAAAGATGCTGTGAGGGGCGGGGACAAAAGTTGGCAGTATGATTCCTGCGATAGGGGTAGGGAACGTTATCTGCCTTCGGTGAAAAGAGGGATTCAGGGTGGGGTTTTCATGGCAGCTGCAGCAAGGTGGGCACAGACAAAGGCAGAATTGTGAGAATGATGAGGGATTCATCAGGTGGTCATTGTAATGGGGCTGCAAAGAAGGCAGATTCGGGCTGGTCTGGAAGACAAGGATCAAGCTACTGGACTTGCAGAATGCAACTGCCATATGGAAGCAATTCAATGGTCTTGTCAAGACTGAGTGACTGGCAGTGTGGAAGGGCAAGAGTGATTAGTATCTGCCTCTATCCATCACTGGGTAGCTGCTCCTCAGGATCCAGGTAGTGGCCATCCATCAGGGCCAGCTCAGCCAGCCCACTTCAGTGTGTGGTACCCTCCCTACCTGGTTTTCACAAGCTAAGAGATCTGAGTCACCTCCAATGCACACTCTGAGTTTGAGTTTACTGTCACCTATTTCTCATAACTTCTACTGTTCCTTGAAACTTTCAATCTGGTGGTGCTAATGCCTTTTAGCTGATGCAGTCCCAGGCTATCTGACTATCCCCTCTCTGGGGTCACTTAACTCTGCCCTCCTCTGTATATTATGTCCTCATTAAATTATCTGCAATTTCCCATTGAGTATGCATTTGTTTGTTGATACAATTCTGACTAATACAAAGAGTGAATGCAGTGCAAAAAGGAATAACTGAATGCATAAAGACTTTGAATGAAATGTGAGGAAATGAATATATCTATGAGGAGAGAAATGTGAATGACAAGAATGTCTGAGGGGGGCAGTGTGTCACACTGTCCCTGCTAATGGCACTGAGAGTATAAGAAGCCAAGCTGATCAAATCCTGCTTTCCCTTAGAATCACCACTGAGAATAGAAAAACGATGGAAAAACAGGAAATACAGGCTGCCCTAAGGGGGCAGGCTCAGACCTGTAGGGCAGAGAGGCATCCTGGATACCAGGCTTGGGTCAAGTGTCACCCACAGAATGGTGAAAGCCAGACTGGCTACATCAGAATCACTACGCGAGCCTTAGGAACACAGATTCCCGGACCTCACTCTTCTGGAGCCGGGTTCAGTAGGTTGGGGTGGAGCCTGGGAAGCTGCATCTCCACCCAGTCTCCGGTGAACCTGAAAGTCCAGCCAGGCTGGAGAACCACTGAGCCAACCCATACATCTCATCTGAGAGGTGAGTGGAGAGGCACGGGGAAACTCCCCAGCTCGTGTGGCCACCCTCGCAGAGCTTTTTGGCATTGGAGGTCCTGGCTGGTTTGACCCTGCTGACCCAGAGAGGCAACTGGAGAGGAACACACACGCATTCTGGGTTCAAATTCCAGCTTTGACACTCTCCTAAAATTATCCCAACCAAGTAACCCCGTCACTCTACTTCTCGTTCCCCATCTGTAAAATACGGGAGATCCCATCAATGGCCCAGGACTCTTGTGAGAATTTGAGAGCACTCCTCCCTCCAAATTATTTGTTACAGAGTAATGAATATTAGACGATGACAGTAAGAGTTAGTGTTCTTTAGCACTCGCACAGATTCAGGCACAGTTGCAAATGCTTTGCATAAATACTGTTATTTAATCCCCACAAACACTGTCTCTGAACTAGGAGTTGTTACAAAGCCTGTCCTACAGAAGAGGAGACTGAGGCTCAGAGAGAGGGAGTAACTTGTCCGGGGACTTGGAGCAGCAGCAGGGACCTGGGGCCACAGGCCATCTGAGTCATGCAGCCTGCACTCTTAAGCCCTAGGCTATAAATGGCAGCTCCCTCCCCCCTTCTCCTTAAAGGTTAAAACAGAGGATAGAACCATTCCTGTGGGGATAAAACAGAACAAAGAGCTCTGAAAGGAAGGAAGCCCAGGGAATGTATGTGAGCAGGCACCTCAGAGAGTATGGGGGCTCAGTTTGCCCCTAAGCTTCCTGACAGCTGTAGCAGGGAGGAGGGGGAGCAGAATTCCCAAGTCTCCATTTTCTGGAAAGAAGGAGGCACAGAGACATTTCTAAATGGACACTTGTCTTGGACTAAAATTCCAGAGGAGTTGATCTTGTGGCCAGCTCAGCAAACATCCGGGACCAGTAATTCATCGGTGATGTCATGAGACACTAAAAGGCTTATTCACATACGTGACGCTGGGAGTTGGAGGCCGAGGGGGAAGAAAACAGATGAAATTCTACCTCAGAGCTGACCCTTGCGAGACTGCTATTTCCCATAGTAGGAAGGGGGATGGGAGGATACCCAGGCCCTGTCTGCGTGTCTGTGTCTGTCCTAACATACACCACGCTGCCTCTCCGGGAGGAGACCCAGGGTTGTGGTTCACCTCAGGACGGGACACTCTCCCAAGGACCTGGCTAGGTTGGATGGGAAGTGAGGCAGGGTGAGGTTGCAAGTGAGGGACAGACTGCTGGTGCTGGGAGGTGCGGGCAAGGGAGGGTCCATCAGGCCGGGCATGATGGAGAAAGCAGAGCAGGAGCCGGCTGCAAGATTTGGAGAAGAGCGTGGCATCGGGGCAGGTGGAAGGGTGTTGGGGGCAGGAGAAGCAAGAGATAGTAGGGGCGTGACTTCTCACCCTCCTCAGACTTTGCCCCTTTTGATGTCCCTGTCTGTCTGTGTCTTCTGTGTCTGCTGAGCCCTCCATGTCACCCTGCCCCAACCCGCCCCACCCATGCAGATGAGGCCAACTCACCCCCATCCACCAGGATGGGGAGGGGAGAGACCTGTGTCTGAGTCACCTTCTGCCCAACACTGCAAGACCGACGGTCTGCCTTCTCCAGCTCAGGCGCCATGGCTGACTTCGTGGTCCAGTATGATGTGGTCATGGAGGAGGTCACTGGAGATGTAGAAGTGAGGGGGCCCCAAGATGAGGAAGGAGCCTGAGCTCCGCAGCCAGACAAGCCTGGGCAATGCTCTGGTCCCTAAAGTTGTCCATCAGAGTCTCCCTAGGGATAAGGAGAGCAAGTAAAAAAGGGACAGGATGATGGGTAGAGACACACGGCTTCACACCTTGGGAATCACATGTGTACTCCACCTGGTTGCAGACTTGGAACTGCAGAAATTGAGTCGAGGTCCAAATGAGCACATCCTTAATTGAATCCAGCCACAGCGGACTCTGAACCAGCCCTCTTGCAAAGGGAACCATTGGCCAGTAATTCCTCTCTCATGCTTTCTATAGTTCTGATACTCTTGTGTTTTCCTGGGCTTTCTTGCTGTCTCTCATTTCCTAAAAATTCCTTTTGCTTCAGTTGAGCCACCTGCCTAAACAGGGAGCCCTCCAATTCTCAGCATGCACACTCATGAAGACACTGTGGAGCTTCCACACTGTATGGGCACAGTGGAGCACTGATTCAAGACCCTTGTTTTGATGAAGAGGATGGTGACAGCATGAGAAGACCGCTCCTGGCCTGCCGTTCCAACCACACCTCTCCCTGCCCCCAGCACACAAACCATCCTCTGGCCACCCCAAACTATCACCCTCCACAAGCACCAGAGCCTGCCCCTTGTCTGGGTGTGAGCATTTGCTCAGACTACCTGCTGCCCTGGGAGTGTCTTCCTCCCGCTTCTCCCCCAGTCAGCATCCCCCTCTAACTCAATCCCTGTTCAAACATCTCCTCCTTCATGACTCCCCCTCCACCCAGCCACAATTCCTCTCTCTGGCCCACCCTAAATTAGTGCTTTGGTTAAAGCTCTGTTCAGGCATCGTCATTCATTCGTATGTTGGCACATCTCCACCCAGCAGAGCTACTATACCCGGTTCTGTATCCACTGAATTTGGGAACTCAGAAATTTGTTGGACTCAGCTCCTAATCTCCCTCTGGTATCTCCCGGTTCTGAAGCAGCCAGATTCACAGAGCCATTACAGACCCCAAAGGTTCTATGTGCTGTGTCTATATCTGTAGGGGGTATGTGCTGGTACCGTAAAGGAAGGTTTGAGGACAGTCTTCCTCAAAGAGTTGGTCTTTCAGGTACTATGGGAAAAATGAGCAAGGCTTGCTTCCATGTCCATGGATATGGTGAAGGGAAAGGCATGCAGACAGAGGGAACACCATGCACAGGGGCTCAGAGGTAGGGCAAGCCTGTCGTGAAGGGGGAATGAAATTAATTCACCCTCTCAGAAGAAGAGCTGAGGGTACCCTGCCAGCAAGTGGCAACAGGGACTTTAACCAGGTCTTCGTCATGTGATTGTATTTAGTTCACAGAGCAATTGTCTGCTACTTCATTAACTGCTTTGTTCACAATTGCTCAGAGGAAAAAGTGCAGATGGAATAGACAGTATGAAGCATTCAATAGTATAACCAGTAGTCCCGTTAACTGTGAACTCTGACTCCTGCTGCCATCCCACGAGGATCCCTCTGTCCATATCCTAGTTCCTATTTGAGCATGCCCACCTTTCAAACCCAGAACACCACTTGCTCATTCAGTCAGGATTCATTGCACACCTAATCTGTGTCATGGCCTGTGCTGGCTGGTGTTGGGAACTCTGAGGGATATCACTCACAGGTCTGTGGGTGTAGCAGATAGAGACAATATTGACAGGAGGTGAGAAACACCCTCTCCATGACAAGACAAGGCATGGGAGAAGTCAGAATGAGGGGGGAAAGCTATCCAGGGAAGTTTCCCCAGAGGAGGTCAAGGCTGACCTGGGACTTAAAGGATGTAGGGAAGTGGGCAATGTGATGGGCCCCTGAGGAAAGGAAGAAGTATTCTAGCAAAGTGGGTGTTGCATGATAAAAGGAATGGAGGCTGGAAATATCCGGGTATTCATGGTGGGCTGCAAGGGGCATAAATTTGAATGCAAAATGGTAAGAGATGAGACAGAAGGCTGGCAAGTCTTGCAGCAGCAGGACAAGAAACCTGCAGTTTGTTGTGTAGGTGGCTGGGGAGCCAGAGAGAGTGTGAAATTGTGAGGTGGTGTGTATGGAGACCAAGCGGGGATGGGGGGCCTGTGAGCAGGAAGAGGGAGCCTAAGAAAAGTTAGGCCTGAATCAGAGCTTGGTCAGTTTGGGATGAAGAGGTGAGGTGGCCCTGAGAAGTATCCTGCAGAACAAAAAAAAAAAAAAAAAAAACAATACAAAACACAGGAATTGATGGCTGGCTGGCTGGGCACGAGGATTGAAGGCGACACTCAGATTTCTATTAGGAGTGACCCTGGGGTTGGCGGTGCCCTACAGAGAAAAAATACACAAGGACTGCTGGGGGTGCGGGTTGAGGCGATGAATGCATCATTTGGGCAGTGGGTCTGCCCACCCAGACATGGGAGGCGCACAGGAGACCAGCTGGTTTCTGCTCATGTCTTGGTCAGTGGCACCGTGCATGATGCCGGTGAGGATGCGTTGGAGGTATCTTCACCCATTCGAGTAAACAGATTCCACAGTGAGTGGGTGCACAGTCGTGGAGGTGGAAGAGTGAGCGCATCAGGCTGCAGAAAGAGGCGTGGGGTCACTAGTGGCAATTCAGTGGTGTCATCCAGAGGAGTGAGAGAGCTCACCCATGGGGAATGTGTAGAGCCAGGAGGGAAGGCCCCTGATGACAACAGCTCAGGTGGAGCTTCCCAATCCAGGAGTCATGGATCTCAGGCCTCAGGGTGCCTGGCCCGACCATCTGCAAGCAGCCTGCTCAGACTGCCACCCCTCGCCCCCACAAATCCCCACCTGTGCACTCCTTTGACCAAGAGTCATAATCATGTTCTTTGCATACTATGACGTGACAAATATGGGAAGTACTGCTAAGGGGTATGGGGACAAAGGGAACCTAGAGAAAGAAACTGAATGAGATGGACCCAGAGGTGGTGGGAGAATACAGAGAGCAGTCGATCCCAGAGTCCCAGGGAGAAAGGGTTTTAGAGAAAGAAGTCATTGTCAGCAGTGAGTACGTGAGGGAGGTCCAGTGTGATGGGACTCCAAATATGTCCCTTGGATTTGGAGACAAGCTATGCATAGTTGTCTTTAGTGCGAGAAGTGTCAGTGCGATTTGTGGGCGGGAGTTGTCCTGTGCATTCCGCACGTGTAAACTGGAGGCGAGAGAGGACAGCAGGTGCTCATCCTTTCAGCCTGGGATGCTGAGGGGAGGAAAGAGGCCAGTTAGAAGTTTGAGGAAGGTTGGGAGTGAGGGCCTATCTTCGCGGTTGGGAAAGACACATAATTTCTACATTCTAAGGAAAATCCAGTAAAGGCCATATGGGTGGTGGGGGGATGGTGAGAAGCAGATTGAGGGATAGGGAATGCTGAGGCCTGGGAGTGCCTAGGGTCTGTGGCAGGACTGTGCAGTTCTCCACAGAGGAGAGAGGTCATGGGAAGGTGGACCCTTCCCAAGAGCAGGGTGGGCAGTGCAAGTGTGTCTAGCCTGGTGGCCTCCACGTTTTTTCTGAGTTGAGAAGGTGGGGTGGGATGACTGCTGAGGGAATTGTGAGAAGTTGATGATCTGGGTCCTGTCCCCATGTTGTGGAATAGGAAGCTTGGGCACGCATAGTGTGGGGTCATCTATAGATGAGCACATGCGAATTCGCAGGTTGGGGTGAGGGACAGAACACCATGTACTTCTATCACCTCTTTCCCTCTGAGGGAGGAGGAAGCAGTGTCCAGCCTTGTGGTCACAGAGTTCCTAGAGCAGAGAGGAGGATGAGCCAGTTTCCCTGGGCATGGCCTGCTTAGGCTTCAGGCTTCAGGGTAGCACAGACCCTCAACAAGCCAGGCATCTCCAGACTGAGCTGACACTGGTCCTGAGGGACCTTCCCTCGGCTGGCTCAGCCCTCAAGCTCTGCAGAGAGAGAGAGAGAGATACAGAGAGACAGAGAGACAGAGAGACAGAGAGAGACAGAGAGAGATGCGTGTGCCTGCGTGCAGCGTGTGCAGTGTGTGTGTGTATGTGTGCGTGTGTGTGTGTGCACATCCAATCGCATCCAGGACAGCCCACGGCATCTGTACCTGGTATAACCAATCCCCTCTGAACAAAGAGCTCAGTTGGCCTCTGCTGCCTCCTCCCCCTCTTGCTCTGCCCAGCAACAGCAGAAAGGAGGCTTGTGCAGGAGAGGGAGGCCCTGCAACCTCCCAGCCCTGGGCAGAAGTGAGCTGGGCCCCAGGCTCACTGTACTGAGGGAGGTTAAAACAATACTTACAGTTCCTGGAGCCTAGGCCAAATGTCCCTGGGGAACCTCAACACTGTGCAAGCCCAGCTCTCTCACAGGCAGGAACGCACAAATTACAGAGACCCTGATCCTTGGAGCCCTGGGCCATAAGCCAGTGTCCTTTGCTTCACAGCTGTATGCAAGGCCTAGGATGAAGGTCTGAACAGCAGAGACACACTTCTGCTTGGAGAGACAGACACTGAATAAACAATCACACACATGCCCATTTAACTGTAAACTGTGAGAAGTCTTAGGAAGGCAAGAGCAGGGTGTTATGCAGGAGAATAAGAGGGGCCGGATTCGGATTGGCTCTTATGGCTCTTCTTGGTTTCCTTTCTTTTTGTCCAGATTTATGGTGGTTATTTTATTCATTACTTTGCCCCCAGAGGCTTCTAACTTGTGGAGAGGAATGTGGTGTTTGTTATTGACGTGAGTGGCTCCAAGTTTGGTACCAAGATGAAGCAGGTAACGAGGACACTGGGGACCTTTTTAGTCCTGGCCTTAGAAGGCCCAGAAAGTAGAGAATGCTGGAACAATGGGGCCTTGGGGCTGGAGATCCTATCCTTCCATCAGCCCATCAGCCTTGGATCTTCCATGTCTGAGCCTGCTGTAGGGCCCTGGTACCTCACATAACAGGAACCACAGAGACCTAGAATCACAGAGTCCTAGGAACATTGAAACATCGGTCTATGTTTCTTGAAACTGTTGACTCCCTGAACTGCAAAATTTCAGGGCTCTGTAGGTCCCCGTGTCTTGGAACCCTTGAGCTGGAGCACCCTGCCATCATAGACTCCTGATCCAATACAACCTTATGTAACATAGCCTCTGAATTTTCTTGAGACTATGGGTTTTCTGGGCTTTGTTAATTTGGTTTTCTAAAGTTGAAATATAACAGGGTACTAGCATTATAGGCTTAGAAAGCATAGAGTTCTGGGACCATCAATTTGAATATTGTAGCTCTTCTACCAGTTACCCTTGAATCAGGATATTGGGGCCATACACCAAACAGACTTTGACATTAGTACTTCGGTCCACAAAGGTCTGGAAGGAGTATTTCAAACCATAATATTCTGGGGCTTTCTAGTGTTCAGGTTCAAGTGTCCTGGGACAATAGAGCCTTCGTGCTTAAAGCTTTTCACCGCAGAGCTCTTGAGACCTAACTCTAACCGAGTGGTGTTTTACCCCAGGCCACCAACATGTGGGAAGGGAAATATCCCAAGCCAGCTCCACAACCTCCAGTAGGGGTTGGCCTACCCAACTCAAAACTTTTCCAGCTTTCCTGTCTCTTTCTGAAGGGTGAAGGATAGACCTCAGTAACACTTGTGAAGTTTATATCCCAGTAGGAAGAGTGAGACCTAACTACAGGATTGTGGAATCCCTCTTCTCACCCCACACATTAACACCACATGAACTGAGGCTCCCACATGACATATGAAGGTTATAGTTGAAAGAACTGCAAGCCTTAGCCCTTCTTTAAGAAAAGTCCTTGTAGGAGCCTAAAGGCAAAAGTGGAGACCCATGCATAGACTCTAGATGAAACTATAGCCTGTGATCCCTACAACTACTGCAAACAACAAACAGCCTAAGTCCTAGCATCATAAGCACAACCAGCATTGTGGTGTACACTGGTAATTCCAGCTACCTGGGAGGTTGAGGCAGGAGGATCATAAGTTTGAGCCCTGCCTGGGCAATTTAGCAAGACCCTGTCTCAGTTAAAAATAAAATAAGAAGGACTGCCGAGGTAGCTCAAGTCTTCCTCAGTTCAGTCCCCAGTACAGGCGGGAAAAGTCTGTTTGCTTCACTTCCTCTTACTTGATAGATTATCTGTGCTTTGTGCATAAAATTCCATGACATGCTAAGAAAGAAAAACACTCACAATCTGAAGAGATAAATGTAGCGTTTAAACCAGACACTGATGTAGGAAAGACATTAAAATTGTCAGAGGACAAATTTAAGATAAGCATGATTGGTGCTGGGGATTTAGCTCAGTGGCACAGCACCCGCCTGGCAAGCGTGAGGTCCTGAGTTTGATTCCTGGTGGCCCCCCCCCCCCCCCAAAACCCAAAATAAGCATGATTAATATCCCAAGCACTCGGGCCGGTGAGATGGCTCAGCGGTGTAAGCGCCTGCCTGGCAAGCGCGAGGGCCCGAGTTCGACTTCCGGAACCCACATACGAAAAAGGGGCCGGTGATATCGCTCAGCGGCAAGGGTGCCTGTTGGCGCGCGAGGTCCTGAGGTCGACCCCCCGGTACCCACAAAAAAAAAAAAAAATCCCAAGCGCTCTAACAAAATAATTGGACAACATGCAAGAACTCATGTGTAATGTAAGCAGAGATCTGGAATCCCTAATAAAATCAAAGTAGATGCTAGAAATACAAAACACAGTAACAGGAGTGAAGAATGACTTCAGTGGGCTTATCGGGAGAACGGACGTGGCTGAAGAATCAGTGAGCTTGAATATATGTCAGTAGAAGCTTCTCACACTGAAAAAGGAAGAAGAAAAAGGAATGGAAAACAGCATTCCTTTTTACATTGCATTTTGTAATGTGAGGCCATTACAAAAATATAACACATGCAGAATTGGAATAATACAGAGCAAAATAACAGAAGAAATATCTGAAATAATGATGGATACAAATTTTCCAAAACAAATGACAGAGACCAAACCACAGGTCCAGGAAGCGTGAAGAACAACAAGCAGGATAAATATTCAAAATCTATACCTACGTGTAACATATTCAAACTATAGAAAAGTCAAAGACAAAGACAAAACCTTGGAAAAGAAAACACTATAGGAAAAACCCCTTACCTATTAAGGAAAAAGGATATGAATTACACCAGACTTCTCTTGAGAAACCATGGAAACAAGAAGAGTGGAGTGCAATGTTTCCAGTGTTAAAGCAAAAAGCCACCCAAGCCTAGAATTGTGTATGCATCAAAATTATCCTTCTAATGTAAGAGAAAGAAAGACTTTCTCAGACAAACAAAAATTGTGGGAATTGTCAACAGTGGACCTGTTTGCAAGCAATGTTAACGGTTTTTTAGCAAGGAGAATAATGGCGTATATTAGAAACTTGAATGTACATAAAGGAAGGAAAAGTGTTAGAGAAGGAAGAAGTGAAGGTAAAATAGAATATTTTTTAAACTGATCTAACAGATGACCGTTTCTTCAAAAATAATAGCAACGATGTGTATCCAGCGAGCATCGTTTATGGAAGTGCAATTAATGACAGCATTGTTGTAAGGGATGAGAGGGAAAAATTGGGAACACTCTGCTTCAAGGTACTTGTACTAGGTATCAAGCTGCACAGTGTTGTTTGAAAGTAAACTTGGATAAGTTGCAAATGTATGTTAGAAACTCTAGGGCAATCACTAAACTTTTATCCTTAAGTGCAATGAATATGCTAAGAAATGAGTGAAAAAAATGAGGTAAGGTAAAATGTAAAATTAAAACTGGAAAAGGCAGCAAATGAGTGGAAGAAAAATGCACAAATAAAGAGTAAGGGGAACAAACAGATGTCAGTTACAAATATGACAAATATTAATCCAATTACATCAGTCATCACTTTATTTACGAATGGTTTAAATACACCAATTAAAGGACCAAGATTATCATGGAGGATGATAAAAAAACTCCCTGCATGTTATTAATGAGAAATCCACTCTCTTTTTTCTTTCTTTCTTTCTTTCTTTCTTTCTTTCTTTTTCTTTCTTCCTTTTCCTTCCTTCCTTCCTTCTTTCTTTCTTTCTTTCTTCCTTTTCCTTCCTTCTTTCTTTCTTTCTTTCTTTCTTAATTTTCCTTTCTTTCTTTCTTTCTTTCTTTCTTTCTTTCTTTCTTTCTTTCTTTCTTTCTTTCTTCCTTCCTTCCTTCCTTCCTTCCTTCTGTCCTTTCTTTCTCTTCTGAGACAGAGTCTCACAAAGTCTCTGAGTTGCCCAGGTTGGTCTCTTACTTGCAATCCTCTTTCTTCAGCCTTCCAGAGTGCTGGGATTACAGGCATGCACCACCATAGCTGGCTAAAAACTCACTTTAAATATAAAGATACAAGTAGATTAAAAATAAAGGAATAGAGAAACATAGACAATGCAAACACAAATCAAAAGAATTCTGGGGTAGCTATGTTAATTTGTGACAAATAAGACTTCAGAGCAAGGAAATTATCGGGGAAATAAGTGCATAATATTTTGATAAAGAGTTCAATTCTCCAAAAAGATGTATCAATTCTTCATGTGTGTGCACCTGATAACAGTACCAAAATACATGAGATAAAATCTGTTAGAACCGAAAGGAGAGCTAGATGAACTTCACCACCCCTCTGTCAGTAATTGACACATTCCCACAGGCAGAAATCTGTAATGAAGGACAGCACCAGCAATGGAGATATGAATACATAAGTGGGGGTGTTATCTGTTTTAGTTCCTTTTCTTGCTGGTGAGACAAAAATAGCCAACACCCAAAGTTAGAGGAGGAAAGGTTTTATTTTGCTCACAGCTTGTAGAGGTTTCAGTCCATAATCGGCTGGCTCCAAGTTAGGGTGGCACATGGCAGAGGGCCATCACAGGGGAAAACAGTTCATGGCAGGCAGACTGTAGCAAAGCAACAAGGGAGAGAGAGACAAGCCTCTTTCTGTCCCTTATATTGTATCCAGTCCACTGGGATTAGGGGGGTGCCAATCCAATCAGTGAACTGATCCAAAAATCACCCACCTTTTATCCCAGCATTGCACTACGAATCGATCACACACTCTAGATTCAGCCACCTGCAAAAAAACCCTGAGACTGCATGAGGCTTTGGTGGGACATCCAGACATAAAGCATAACATTCCGCCCCTGGCTCCCCAAAGAATCATGCCCATCCCTTTATTCATAAAAGCATTTCATCCATCTCCAGGAGTTGCCAAAGTCCTAACAGACTCGGCATTGCTGAAAATTCCAAGTCAAAAGTCTCCTCTGAGATTTAAGGCAAACTCTTAGCTGTGAGCCCCTGTATAAATGGAAAGAAAGTTAAATGCTTCTGACATTCAATGGCACAAGATAGACATTTCCATTCCAAAAGTTACAAACGGGGAGATACAAAGGAATGGGACTAAAGCAAGTCCAAAATCCAGCAGGGCAAACATTAAGTCCTGTAGTTCTATGTACAGCATCTGAGGCCATCTGTAGCAAGATGTGAACTCCAAAGGGCTTGTGTGGCCCCGCCCCTACAGTACTTCCATTGGTTGTAGCTCCTATGGCTTCTTTCTTGGGCCCACTCTGCTGTCTCCTGGCAGTTTTCCTCAGATGATCCACATTTTCCTGGCTTCTCCAAACTTCTGGGATCTCCACTGCACCTTTGGCTTCGCCCTCACAGCTTCACACACTGCCCTTTCAGGGGCACACTGCCTGGCTTCCCAGGCCTTCTGCAATCTGGGTGGAGGCCTTCCTGACCCCACAACTCTTCCATTCTGCATGCACCTAAAACCAGTGCCACATGGATGATGCCAAGGTCTGCTGCCAGCAAGAGCAGTAACCAGGCTTCCCTCTCTCTTGGCTGTACGGGTTGAGTGCCTGGATCACTGAGTGCTATGAATCCAATTCTGAGGAACAAATTTCCTAGGCCACCACCGCCATACTGGAATATGGTGCTCTGGGGCTTTTTTTCCAAAGCAAAGTCTTTCACTTTTGCAATTTTGAGGCTGCAGAGGGTGGAGTCCTGCTGCTTCTTGCGATGCCCTCGGGCCACGTTTTCTATCCTCCTGTTCCTTCTCAGCCATCAAGCTCTCCTCTGCTCTATCTTTGCAGTTCACAGCTTTACTGGAGCTTCCTTTCTGGCCAAACTCACAATACTTTAAATCATTCTGCTGGGCACTTTGCTCTTGATTCTCAACATAAATCTGGCTAAAACCCCCCAAAATAGCCATGCCATTGCTTCAACATGAGACTGCCTTGAAATTTCTTCTGCCAGATCAGTTAGTCCACCACCCGTAATCTCAGTCCCAGGCAAAGTCTATGGACACAGCAAAATGTGGACAAACATTCTGCCAAACCGTAACACACATCGTCTGGAGTCCAGCAGCCAGTGCAGTCCTTCTTCTCATCAGAAACCTCCTGAGCCTGGTCTTTACTGGTTTTCTGGTCTTCTGAGCTCTGACTGGAATTTCCCATACAGGACAGCCTAAGGCGTTCCAGCTCCACTTTTTCAGCGAGCATCTCCCAATCATTCCAAATGCTTCCCGCAAGCCGTTCCCAAAGGCTCCTGAACCACATGGTCACTGCAGTCACAGCAACGACCCCACTTCTCTGGTACGAAATTCTGTCTTAGTTACTTTTCTCATTGCTGAGACAAAATACCTGGTGCCCAAGATTAAGGGAGGAAAGGTTTATTTGGCTTACAGTTCATAGACGTTTCAGTCCATAATTGGCCGGCTCCAAGGCAGGGTGGCTCGTGGCAGAAGGGCAACAGTTCATGGTGGCGGAAGGCAGCAAAAGCAACAAGAGCGAAAGGGGGAAACAAGCCTCTTTCTGCCCCTTTTATCTTATACAGACTGCTTGGATTAGGGCAGTGCCAATCCAATCAGTGGACTGATTCGGCAATCCCAGCACCCTTAATCCTAGCACTGAACCATGAATCAATTGCAAACTCTAGATTCAGCTACCTGCGAAAGAGCCCCATCTAAAAGTGCATGAGGCTTTGGGGGGACATCTAGACGGAAACCTTCACATTATCTAAATGACACTACAATAGCAAATTTACGGAGGTGAAATAGAATCTGTGTCATCAGGAGGCTAGCAAGGAGACTAGCCTGCAAGAAATAGAGCATGAGAATGAAAAACAGAGTAGAGCAGAACCAAGGTGTGCAAAGTCATTGAGAGACAGCTGCGAAGGCCTGCAATCATGAGGATCCCAAAATTTAGGGTACTGAAATCACTGAATCCTGGGTCATAGGGTCAGGAATCATAAAAGAAATGGACACTACAGCTCTGAAAACATAGAACTTGAACCTGTTAGATCACTACTGTCCAGTAGAATTTTTTTGATGAAGATGTTCCATTAGTATTAGTATTAGTATTAGTATTAGTAGAGTATTAATATTATTGCAGTATGGGGGACTGAAGCCAGGGCTTTGCACATACTACATAAGCACTCTACCACTGAGCTACAACCTTAGCCCTTTTTATTTTTTATTTTGAGGCAGATTCTTACTGAGTTGCCCAGGTTAGCCTTAAGCTCACCATCACCCAGCCTCAGCCTCCCAAATAGCTGGGATTACAGGTTCAAGCTATCACACCCACCTGAAAAAGTTCTGCAGCACTGTGCTGCTTAACACAGTAGTGACTGGCCACAAGTCGTTATTGAACACTTGAAATATGGCTAT
The DNA here is from genome assembly GCA_028451465.1 of Erethizon dorsatum. Classification (NCBI taxonomy): domain Eukaryota; kingdom Metazoa; phylum Chordata; class Mammalia; order Rodentia; family Erethizontidae; genus Erethizon; species Erethizon dorsatum. The sequence continues at coordinate 46,583,699 of CM051842.1, forward strand.
TTCAAGTGAAGAACAAATTTTTAAAACTAATTTGCACTTCAATTTTGTGGCTGCATATGGCTAGCAACTGCAATACTGGACGGTGCGGCTCTAGACCTTGGACCATGAAGCCCACAAGAGCATTTTGACCTGATAATCCTCGACGCACAGAATGCTGAAGTTAGAAGGTGTTAAAATCTTACGGCATATAGAATTTGGTGCCTTAGTACACCAGGAGAATTTCAAGCTCATAGACCTCAAGTCTTGTCTTATCTCCTTCATTCATCTGTATCCCACAGACTGAAAAAGCCATGAGTGTGATCCTCAGTGACCTGCAAGCCAATGACTACTTCCACATCATCTACTTTTCTGACAGTTAGTGTCTAGAAATCTGGAAGCTCGATCCAGGCCACTATGCAGAATAGCCACAGTGCCAAAGACTACTTGGGTCACAGGGAAGATGATGGTTGTAAGTGTTAAGCCTACCTACTCAAATGTGCAGACTGCGGAGATGTGGGAAATTCCTGAAACCCTGTCTTCCTCCCCTCATCTTCCTCAACTCTCACAGTGCTTGAAATATCACTATTATATTTTACACAAGTATGTGCCTTCGTGTTCTGTGTTCCCTTCCCATCTTCCTTTCCTAGTGGAAACAGCTGATTCCAGGTGGAAAGGGCACATTTCTCTTTGGACCTGAGTTTTGTCCTCCTTAAAGCAAACACTCAGGAGAATTTGCTAAGACTTTGAAAACCAACTACCTAGATATTTATTTCCCCACATTTGAGCAAACTGCTGCCCTGATTCCAGGTTTTGATCAATCCTCTCTCAGTTACTGCCCACCACCTGTCAACTGAGCATTTTCTTCTCTTGTAGCGAGAAGGTGGGGACCCTATACTTGCGTAGCTGCCAATCTGACTAGTGAATGAAACATCCCCCCAGAAAACAAGCAAAGAACAGTCTGAGATGGTGTGATGAAAGCCAAGGACATGTGAGCCTCCTCTCAGATCTTAGGTAGGCAGGGTGGGGGTAGAGGAGTTGGGAGGATAAGCAGTAGAAACAGGCTGAGAAAAGCTGAGATATGACTGAAACAGGGAGGTTAGTGAGGTACCCATTGTAATGGGCAGAAGTGACCAGAGAAAATGGTCTCACGGTCTGCTCCCCATTTAGGGACCGACATCAATGCAGCTCTCCTGGAAGCTGTTTCAGTGCTGAAGCATAGCAACCAAGAGTCTGGGAAAGGCCCCAGTGTGGGGAAGATTCCTCTTATCATCTTCCTGACGGATGGGGAGACTACAGCCAGCGTGACAACATCCAGTGTGATCCTTCCCAAAGTCCGACAGGTGCCGGGCTACGGGGTATCCTTTTACAGCTTGGCCTTTGGAGGTGATGCTGACTTCCCACTGCTATGTCGTCTGTCCCTGGAGAACCGGGGTGGGGGTGGGGGCAGCCTGATGCATATACGAGGATCCTGATGTGGTCCTCCAGCTAGAGGGCTTCTGTGAAGAGATCTCCGTGCCTCTGCTAGCAGATGTGCACCTGGATGACCTGGGTAGCTTGGTTGGAGCCTCCCCTTGGGCCCTTTCCTCCAACTACTTTGGTGGCTCTGAGCTGATGGTGGCTCACCAGGTGCAGCCAGGAGAGCAGGAGCTGGGCGTCCACCTGGCAGCCCGTGGCCCCGAGGGTCAGCCTCTCGTGGACCACCAGAGTGAAGAAGCCACAAACAGCAGCCAGAGGCCTTTGGTTGCCCAGGGGAGCCCACCCTCAACATGACCTGCTTTATCTGCCAGCTCTGGGCCTATGTCAGCACTGGAGAGCTTCTGGAGGCACACTTCCATGCCAGTCACACCACCACTCACCCGCCAAAGTCCTCAACTTATCCCTTGAATACAACTTCGTCACACCTCTGACATCAGTGATCGTGGTATAGTCCAAGGAAGCCAGTGAGGAGGCCGGGAGACAGTCATCCAACACATCCGTGCCGGGCACTATCACATCCTCCTCCAGCAGTGGCCATGCTCTAAGAACAGGCACAGCTCAGCCAGCCTTGATGCCCAGGGTCTCCCACAAATCAAGGCCTGTGAAAGCAACCTCAACTACAAGTGCCTCTACAAATAAGATGCCCAGTTCCAAGGAGTTGGAGCCACTGAGTCAGGGCTCTAGTTCCCTATCAACCCTACTGTACCTAAAGCCCAAAACTCCAGCACAGCAAGATTCTGGTACCTTGACCCAGACAACTCCCAAGATGAAACCTGTTGCCCTTATGCCCTGAAACTCTAGTGTCCTATTGCCTCTGAGGCCCGGCACTCCATCACACCAGGATCTTTGCATTATATCATCCTTGAATTGGAAGACACAAGCCCCAACTCCAAATCCTGGCATCCCAACCCAGCTCAAGGTTGGAACCATGAAACACTTTACTCTATAGCGTCCCAAACCTGGTGCTCCATCACAACCAAAATCAGACACTCCATCACACCCCCAACCTGGGCTGCTCACATCACAGTCACCCAAAAGCCTGCCAGAGTCCAGATCTGTAATCTCCATACTTCAGATCCTCAAATACTCACCACACACCAGATCTAAGATTCCTGCTCTCTAGACCCCTAACAACTTGCCGTGCTCGAGACTTGGGATCCTCTTGCCCAGGAGACCTAAAATCCCATCCCCTCTTAAACCCAGTGCATCACCTCACCAAACTTCCACAAGCTTATCATTTTCCAAGCTTGGAATCCCACCCCCCATACACCCGAAAGCCCGCTATTCCCCAGACCTGTCAAACCCAAGCCCCCACCTCCTCAGAGCCTTAGCACATTCCCAAACACAATCTCAAGTTGCAAAGGTCCCAGCAGTACCGTGACCACCTCTTTCCTTGGACAACTCCTCATCTGTCTCTCTACCCCAAGAATGCCCCCTCTGCTGCCTACTGGAAGACTCTGGCATCAGCAAGACCTGCCGCTAGGGCCCCAGACACCAGGCAAGTTCTGGGAACATCTTTGCCAGGAGTCCCAACAATGGGCCTACCCAGTGGCTCCAGACCTATGCCAGAAGGCAGACTCCCAAACCTGCCAAACTTGCTGCCTTCCAGCAGCACTCTCCTTGAGGCCATCAGTCTGCTCCTTCTCCCAGAGGTAGTACAGTCGCTTTCCGAGTCAATGGCGGAGTCCAAGTTCGTGGAGTCCTGGAGCCCACCAGCTTTCTATATCTTCCTCCCTCCTGACAAAGATGGTGAGTGCCACAGACAAGATGTCAAGCTATGCTGGGAAGGTATGAATGGAGAGCAGCAGGAGCTGGGAGTCTACAAGACATTGCAGGTTCTAGTGATTGTATCTCAGATACTTACTTGCTTGATTGCTTTGGAACTTCGGACTAGTTACTTAACATCTCTGGCCCCAGGATGTAAGCACAGAATCTGAAGCCTTGGGAGATAAGACCGGCAAGGCCGAATAGAAACCAACTGACCAAGCTATAGCTTTGACATTGTTGGAAAGGTGAATTGCTAATGATTCCCAAACAGGGGAGGGATGTAGGAGTATAAATTGGAGCACTGCTGGGAAAGGCACATCTGATTGGTCTTTCTGTGTTCTGTGAATAGCCTTGCTTAATGAGAGGGGTATGAAAATTTGGGAAGATGATGATACACTTAAATTTCTCAAGGACTGTGAAATAATAACTTTTTTTTTTTTTTTTTTTTGCAGTGCTGGGAATCGAACCCAGAGTTTCTCATATGCTAGGCAAGTGCTCTGCCTCTGAGCTACATTCCCAGCACCCAATAATAACATTTTTGAGCTCTTCCTATGTGCAGGTATTTGTCTACATATTGTGCTTGTAGTCTCTCATTTAATCCCTGCAAGAAACTGTTAATATACACATTTTACAAATGGGGAAACTGAAGCACAGAGAGGTGAAGTAACTTGTTCAATGCCACATAGCTAGTCAGAGATGTGAAGCAGTACAATCTTGTCCCAAAATAAATGTGCTTTACCACTCCACTATTCTGCCTTCTTAAGGGAAGATGTGACATTTCCTGGGTGACTTTATAGGGCGGGGTTGGGTTGAGGGTGGCTGTAAGTCATGGGGATGCAAATTTGGGCATGTTATCCTCAACACACCCCTCTCCCTTACCTTTCCCCAATATCCCATCCATCTCTGGTTCCTGGTAATGTTACCTCTAATATATTTCCCAAATCCACCCACTTCTCACAACCCCAACTGTCACTATCCTACGACAGACCACCATTGTATCTCATCTAGGAAACTGTTCCAGCTTCCTTGCTGGTCTTCCTGCTTCCTCTCCTGTCCTGCTACAGGCCATTCTCTCCCTGCAGCCAAAGGGGTTTTTTAAAGGCACAAATCACTTCATGTTCCTTCTGTAACTAATACTCCTCAAGCATTTCCCATCACATCTGGAATGAATTCCAACGTCCTCTTCATGGCTTACAAGGCCCTGCAATAATGTGCTCCCTGACCCACGCTTTTCTGACCTCCCCTTCTCCCACTCTTCCACTCATTCTCTGAACCTCCATACCCACTGAAATTCTCTCTGCACTTCCCATGGGCACCCTCCTTCACCTCAAGTCAGGGACTTTTTTTTTCAAGTTAATCCCTCTGCTTGATATTTGCCTGGTCTGCCTTGCCCTGCTCCTTCCTACCATCCTCATCACTTCCATTGCCACTAAAACTCTAGCTTATGCCTTAGATCTCAGATGACATACCCTTACCCACCCTCTCCCTTCAGGTCATCTCAAGCCTCTATTACTCCCATAGTCAGTCTGTCATTTTTTTTGCATAACACTTATCACCATCTATACTTATGACTTAATTCATGTCTGCATCCCCCACTGAACCATGAGCTTCACCAGGTAGGAAACCATGCCTGTCTTTTTCACCATCCTAACCTTAATGCTGAAGCACTACCTGAATTAATGGATGAAGAAATGAATGTGAAAATGCTATGATGAAGAACTTTGAGCACATCTGAGCTTGAAAGCCTAAGAAACTGACTAACATGAGGTGTCTGTCCTGAAAATGGTCAGGTCAGATAGGGAAGCCAGTGAGAGCTCTCTTAGTCAGAATGAAGGTGGGCCCTTTCCTGGTTAGAGCGTATCTTTGCCCTGGGGAAATGAAGGATTTCTCTTAATTCGTTGCCTTTCTCAGGAAGCACACACTGGGATGGTGATTCTGAGGAGATGTTGGGAGGAGCTGGAGAGAGCGCGGAATCTCAAGGAAGTTCTGTGGGGCTAGCAAAAGGTGAGTTAGGCACTCTCCTGGCAAAGAACCCCTGAGCCTTTATTTCCACTCAATTAGGATTCTCACTGACATTGTAGAGGCCCAGAGGAGGGGTGATGTATTAGTTTTCTATCGCTATGTAACAAATTATGACAAATTTAGCAACCGAGAACAACACCCATTATCTGTGTCCAGTTTTGGCTGCTATAACAATGCCACAGAGTTGGTAATTCCCAAGAATAAAGTTTTACCCCTCTCACAGTTCTGAAGGCTGGGAGGTCTGAGGCTGAGAGCCTGCATCTGCTGAGAGCCTCCTTGGTGGGATGAACTCTCTGTAGAGTCCCAATGCCTCTCTGTAGAGGCAGTATGTGGTGAGACTGAGAAAGGTAGCCAGAATAGGTCGCTTTTGTAACAAAGTCAGTCCCTTAATTACTAATCTGTTTACTGAGCTGGCCGTGAAAGACAACAAAAAATTGATCTTTGGTAGTTAAGGAATAGGAAAATATTCCAGGTGGCCAGAAAAACAGGAACAAACAGTCACTTGCAAAAGAAGGCACACACTCACAAGAATAGTCAGTTCAGCTGGGCTGGAGCATGAAGACAAGATTGAAGAGCTAGGCAGGGGCTATATTTCAGAAAAGGCCTAATTGTTGAGCTCAGGAACTTTACTCTCACCTGGGAAGAGGTGGTTTTGAGGCCAGGGAGGTCATAGAGTTCCTAGGAATGTGTTAGATCACTCCCTCGCCAATTCAGGCCCTCCCTCTCCTTCGCAGGCACTTTGCCAATTGTCTTCACCTTCTCATCCTTTGGTAAGCCAGCCACCCCCATGGCCTTCCTGCTTGAGTACAGGACAGTTTGTGCACTGGGACTGGGGTCGGGCTCACTCAGGGGAAATAGACATGGCCTCTTCCTTTCTCCTCTTCTCCCTCCCCTCTCCTCACTCCCACTCCTTCCAGGGTCATAACCTCAGAGATGCATCTCCTGCTTTGCAGTGGACGGAGACCCCCACTTTGTGATGCACATCCCACCCTCACAAGACAGGATCTGCTTCACGCTGATGGGCAGCCAAAGACCTGCTGTGGCTTATAGAGGACCCAGAGACAGATGAGAGCCTGTCTTCACACAACATCACAGCTGAGTACACTCACATCAATATTCCAGACACTTGCACATGCCGAAGACTAAAACTAGACCCATATCTTTCACCATGCACTCAACTAAATTCAAAATGGATCAAAGATCTAAATATTAAAACTGAAACATTAAATGTGCTGGAAGGTAGGATAGGTAAAACTCTTGAAGACATTGGTGTAGGCAAAGACTTTATGAATAAAAACCCAATGGCACAGGAACTATCACAAAGAATCAACAACTGGGATCTCATCTTATTAAAAAGCTTCTGCACGGCAAGAGAAACCAGCAACAGAGTGAAGAGACAACCCACAACGTGGGAAAAAAATGTTTGCCAGCTGTTCCTCAGACAAAGGATTACTATCGAGAACATACAAAGAACTCAGAAAAATCAGACCTCCCATATTTAAAGACCCAATCCAGAAATGGGCATCTGAGATGAATACACACTTCTGAGATGAAGAAATAGAAATGGCAAATAAATATACGAAAAAATGTTCAACATCACTAGTCATTCGAGAAATTCAAATTAAAACAACACTGAGATTCCACCTCACCCCAGAAAGAATGGCTATTATCAAGAAATCAACCAATAACAAATGCTGGAAGGGCTGTGGGGAAAGAGGAACCCTTCTCCGCTGTTGGTGGGAGTGTCGACTGGTACAGCCACTGTGGAAATCAGTGTGGAGATTCCTCAAAAAACTAGGATTGGAGGTTCCATTTGACCCAGCTCTTCCCCTTCTGGATATCTTCCCAGAAGAATTAAGCATCATACCACAGCGATATATGTGCGTCCATGTTTATAGCAGCACAATTTGTACTAGCCAGATCTTGGAAACAACCCAAATGCCCATCAACCGAGGAAAGGATAAAAAAGATGTGGTCTTTTTATACAATGGAGTACTATTCAGCCATAAAGAAGGATAAACTGGAGACTTTTATAGGTAAATGGATGCAATAGGAGAAAATACTCGTAAGTGAAATAAATCGGATGCACATGTGTAAACATCGCATTGTCTCCCTAGTGTGAGAAAGTGAAACAGTAAATAAGATCCAAAATGTACAATAGACATGGTAAAACAGGAAGAAACTGGTCAGAAGGAAAGAGAAACTGGGATGGGGGAATGGGGAAAAGAAACAAGGGAAAAGAAAAATATTATATATATATATATATATATATATATATATGATAGCTAAGATAGATACACTACGAATTTTGCTTAGTTCATTGAAAAGAAAGGTTTGTGCTAATAATGTTTGGACAGTTGAATGCTGATATCTTGTACCCTGAGTAACTAATTTAAAGATAACAATATGTAATGTATTAACCATTGCTACCCTCCTATTACGTTGTTTTGAAATTTTGTTCTATTTTTTCACTTAAAAAAATATTCCAGACACTTAGCACCTCACTAACACAAAGCAACACACTTGAAAACACACACAAATGCACCCAGATAAACAGCAAGATACATACACATCAGAGCATTAAATTGTTTTCAGACTCCCACACCACAAACATGCAAATATGCACCCAGACACAGCATGACACAGAACACATGCCCAAATGTACACAATGACAGGCATATCAAAACACTCAGACACACAAGCACCGATACCCTCAGATTCATCACAGTCCCTAAAATTCAGCACACACAGGGAGCAGCCATTCTTTGCTACTTTAGACACATGAAACATACTGGTGTACAGCCATACCCACCAAGACATACACTGACACACATTCAGACACATACAACACGCAACATGTACTATTGCACCAAGACACAGAGCAGCAAAGTGTCCAGAGGGACACATAAACATACAACCAAAAAAGCAGAAACTCTTACATGCCACCTTTCTCAAATATGTAGATACACTGATATGCCCAGAGATAGTCACCTGAATATCGCTAAACACACAAATTTACCCACTCAAAGGCAAACATGTACACATATACATGCAAAAAGCCACACTGGGGTAAGTATGTGTGTACGTAGTACATGACCCTCCCCACAAACACTGCCCATGGTGTATCACAGTTGGAAGCATTTTCTCTCGAGAGCTAGCCCTTTAGCCACAAACCTGCATTAATTCATCTGGAACCTGGTCCCCAAGATCTCATCCATGCCTGTGCTGTGAGTGACTATGTGAATGCCCAGGTGAAAGCCTATGCTCTGGGCCCACACTTGCCCCCCCCACATACACATCTAGAGCTACATATGAGTAGACAGCTGCTTGGGACACCACCAAGACCCGGCCATGAAGACCAGACTCTCACCTACTTCCAGATCATCACAGTCACTGCACACAAACCCCTGGCCTACATTATCACCGTCAGCCGCAGTGCCATATCTGTGCAAGGTGAAGGTACTTTGTACCTGTTCTGGGATCAGCCTGCCCTGGTGAGGAAGCCCCACCTGGAGTTCCACGTGGCTGCTGCAACCCTCTTTGCCCTCTGTCTTGGGCCCTACCTTGAGTTCCTCATCCTCCAGCTCTGCTACAGGCACCGAAGCACCCTACAACTACCCCACTTGTGATTCTGTGTGGCCAATGGCTCAGGCCTCAGTCCGTCCGCCCACGACCTGATGGGTGAGTGCTGCTGAGGCAGAAAGGAGCCAGGGAACACTAGTCCCAACAAAGACCATCCTCAAGATGAAAAGTCAGTGGGCCTCCAGCACTCTATATTCCTAATCACAGAAGGGAATGAGGGCCAAGCTCTACTCTTAGAGAGCTCTTGGTCTGGGTAAAGGAAAGACCCAGACAGGGATAGTGATCACCAGGAGGGATCAGTGCTTGACACAATGCATCCCAGGGCATTAGAGAAACAAAGAGGGAGGGTTCTTGCTCAGGCTCAGAGCTCAAGAGGACAAACCGCCTGGAGGAGAGAAAGCCACCCATACTGCGTAAAGCTGAGAAATAGTGTGGAGGAAAGGAATGGACACTGGAGGAGCTGGAGCTGGAGTGGTCAGAACTGAATGCCAGGATGGAAAATTTGGCTTTATCCTGAAGGCAACGGGGAGCCCTGAAAGATTATAAACACAAGAAAGACACAAGAAGATCTGAGTATTGTAAATCTCCTTCTGGATCTTTATCTGCCTGTGAAAGGGAATTGTAGGAAGCCAGGCCATAGGTCAAGAGACACCAGCAGAACATGAGGAGAAGCCCCACGCCAAAGAGTTTGGGTAGTGACAATGGGTTGGACAGATATTTCCACCTCCTCTGGCCCTCCCTGAACCTGTTCTCTCCTTGCCTCCAATCTGTCATGACTTCTTCCAGCCTGGCTATCTCCCTTCCTCTGTTATCTCATCAACCTTGGCTCTCTACTTCCATACTACACTCCTATTCCATCTGGCTCCTCCACGTTTCCCACAACATCCAGCCTCTTTCCTTCTCCAGGCCTTTGCTGACCCTCCACCTTCCCACTTTTCCCTCTCTATTTCCTGCTTTAGGCTCCTCTCAGAGGTCTGAGCAGGAGCTTAAGACACTAACCTGACTGGTATTGCACCTCTCTCTCATCAGGGCAGCCCCAGCACACAGACATGCAGCTGGTGACAGGGCCTACTGGATCCAGCCTGTGGAGACACCATAGGCCAGATATGTCTCTGGTTCTAGGCAAGAGGCTGCTGAAGGACTCACCAGGGCTTCCTGCTGTCTGGTGAAATGCTCTCATGTAAAGCAGTTGCTGGGGCAGCCTCACCTGGCCTATGTTCGGTGATGGCTCCTGAACTCCAGAGCAGGAGATGTGAAGTTGGAAGATCCAGAGACCAGGGCATGGGGTGAGCCTAGGACAAGGACCTAGACATGTGGAGGTATGTGTAGGGACACATGCTCACGCATGCGCTAATGGACACATACACCAGGATGCACAAACATACAGAGGTGCAGAACTGTGGACCTACAGGCTTAAGGACCCCTGTTTCTTCACTGTCCCCCCGTCTCTAGTCTCTATTCCCTCCAAATCCATATTCCACACCAGCCCTCGAAGTGACTTTCTTTCTTTCTTTCGTTTTTTGTGGGTACCGGGGGTCGGACTCAGGACCTCGCGTGCCAGCAGGCGCCCATGCTGCTGAGCAATACCACTGGCCCTTTTTTCGTATGTGGGTACCGGGAGTCGAACTCGGGACCTCGCGCTTGCCAGGCAGGCGCTTATGCCGCTGAGCTATCTCACCGGCCCCCGAAGTGACTTTCTTAAAACAAAAAAATGGCTGAGTCACTAGTCCTGCTCACAGCTTTCCTTGACCCCCAAGGTGTATTTAAGGCTCTCAGAGTTTCCCTAACAAACCATGCTCTCCCCCACCACTGGGCCTTTGTATGTATCCTTCCTCCTGCGGGGAACATTTGTCTTTTGATTCATGTGGAAAATTTTAATTCATCCCTCAAGTCATAGTTGTCCCCTCCTCTAAGAGAAAGCCATCCCTGGCCTCTTCCTCAGATTGAGTTTAGTCCCTTCTTTCATCCCCACAGTCCATGCCCATCCCCTCCAAGCTCAGAGCACTTATACTGGATGATAATCATTTGCTTACCCATCTGATCTATCTGACCCCTGATTTATACTGTAAGCTCTTTTGAGGCAAAGACATTTTCTGAATCATTCGTGTAGCCCCAGTGCCTGGCACAGAATAGGTGTTTAGTAAATACGCTCAATGAATGGACGAATGAATAAACAAACAAGTGAATAAAAAAGGATCCGATGAAACAGCAGTAGCCATACACATGCACATACTCACAACCAAAGACACGGGATCACACAAAGAATGACAGCAACAAAGACATAGACATGGAAATACAGGGACAGAGACTTATGGAAACAAAAGACACAGGGATCTCAAAACGTGGAAACAGGCACATAATGACACACAAACATACAAAGAAAGAGACAGAGAGCCAGAGTCACAGCATCAGAGACATAAACCTAGGAAAGTATAAACAGACGCTCTCTCTCTCTTTTTTTTTTTTTTTGGCTTTTATTTCTTATTCATACATGTTTGCATTACATAATGATTACACTCATTGTGAAGAGTTGGAACAAGTACATAACAGATCTCAATTCTTTTTTTCATCCCCCTTTCCCTTCCCTCCCTTCTCTCGATCCCCTTCCTGTTTGAAAAAGATCTCTTGCTGGACCTTGGTGTCCCCATGATTTTGACTTACTGTCCCAGTCACAAAGAGGCAAGGAGACAAAACCCAGGTTCTTCAGGTCATCCAATGGCTAATGTGAAGACACTAAGACATAAAATCATACAAACTAAGACAGAAAATCATGCAAAGTATAGATAGATAGATAGATAGAGAGAGAGAGAGAGAGAAACACAGAAGCAGAGAGGTCAAGACACACAGAGATACGGGGACACAAAGGCTACCAGGTAGACACTGGTCAGGAGCGTGGTCTAAGATATCAAGGACATAAAGGTAAAAACATACAGATACACCAACACACTGACCTGGCAACATAGGCAAAGATAAGGGAAGAACACAAAGACACAGGGCCAGAGACATACAGAGATGTAGAAATAGATGCATTACACAGACCTATATTTGGTGATGAAGACTCAGGCACATAAGCAGATAGAGAGGAAGACACTAAGTTTGAAACAGATTTATATAGGCACACACAGAAGTATACAGTAAGAGGAGCACAGATGCATATATTCAGAGATCCAGAGACAAACACAGGGAGACTCAGACACTTGAAGGGTGACAAACACCAGCAAAGAAATAGGGATCTGGCCAGATAAAAGACATGAGGATAGGCAATGTACAGACAATGGATACAATGGGAATATTGTGACATAGTGACAGGTAATGACACAGGAACACAGAGATGGAGACACTAGAACAAAGAAACATGGGAATGGATCATGTTTCCTGTACAAAGATACAGGTTAGACACAGGGACAGAAACACAGGAACACATCTGCAAAGACAGAGACAGGAACAAAGAAACCCAGATGCACAGAATATAAGCAAATGGGCAGAAATACAACGACAAGAAAATCTCTCTAAAGAGGCAAGGATACAAAAACAGAATCAAGGTGCACCCAATGGCACCAGAAATAGTGACACACAAACAGACAACCAAGGCCACAAATAAAAGGATGAGGAGACAGAATACAACCCAGGGACACAAAGATAGGGTCTCAGAAATAAAAAGACATGAATGCAGACATCAGATACAAACAGAAAAGCAGGGACACAGACGTGATAGTCAGATCAAAACAAAACCAGCGGCATCATCAGACAGAAAAAGAAATAGATGCAGAGAGGCACCAAGCCAACCCTCTGAAACAAGAACGTATTCATGGGGACCTGGGGAAATGACCTAGGGACTAAGAGAGACATCAAGTAACAAAACAATTTAAGACAAGCCACAGTAACAAACAGATGCAATAATACACAGACAATGACAAAATATAGGAGAAATAGGTGGAGATGAGGAAAAATTCCAAAACACGGATGGAGACATGGACATGGAGAACAAAGTTCTGGAGATGCACAGACTCAAGGACTCATCAACACTAGGCACATGGAAGGAGGCCTATAGAGATCCATGAGCATACAGACATTGGAACACAGAGGCCCAGGGACACCCAGACACAAGAATACGGAGACCCAGGGACACACGTACATCAAATCACAGGCTTTCAGGGGCATACGTAGTCTTGGTGATGCAAAGAGACAGAAACAAATAAACAGCTGAACACAAAAGTCTATGGGTTTGGCACACGCCTGTAATGCCAGCACTCGGGAGGCTGAGGCAAGAGGATCGCTGTGATTTCGAGGCCAGCCTGGGCTACAAAGTGAGTTCAAGGCCAGCCTGCACCGCATAGCAAAACCCTGTCTCAAAAGAGAAGAAATGAAAATCTATGGGTACCCACACAGAGAGACACATAGCTACAAGGTCATATGTAAGGACCAGAGACATGTAAGGATTCAGGGCCACACAGACCTGGGCATGTATAAAAATTCAAGACACAGAGATTTAGAAACACAAAAATATTCAGAGATGTGTAAAGAATCGTGGACAGATAAGGAATCAGGAACACACAAAAACTCAGGGATGTGCAGATGAAAGGACACACACATGCACGTGTGCTCAAACACATAAGCCCAGTGGATGATCAAACATACAGACCCATGGGCACGCAGGAACTGAGAGACACAGATGCTAGAACAGAGGCTTGGGATAAAGAAAAAACCCTCAAATACATTCAAAGATGAGGATGCACAGACTCCAAAACACAGACAACAAGGACACTGAGACAAAGACAGAAGTAAGGAATATGGAGTCTTGGGCACATCCAGAGAGAGAATATGCAAACACTGAAACACAGAGACTTACAGGATGTATGACATAGGGATGCATAAAGAATGGGACACAGAAACTCACAGACCTGACCGAGAACCAAGAACATACAGCCACTGGACCACAATATACCAAGGAAACCACAGACACGCAAACAAACAAACACTGGGACATACAAACTGGAGGAGACTGTAATATGTAAGCATTGAATTCCAGCCAGACACTTGCCATACAGATATTAAGATTCCTATGGCCAAAGGGAAACATAGCAACTGCTAAAACACACAGACATGAGCATGAACAAATGCTGAACACACTAAAACCAGAGCAGGTGTCAGACACACAGGAACACTGGCACACAGAAACAATGGCAACAGACACTGTTACACAGACACTGGGATACACAGACAGAGGCACATACAGAACCTGAGATGTGACTTAGGAAAATGGAGTACAGAATCCCAAGCACACAACAACTGAAGCTCAGAGACAGAGCAATTTGCTAACACTGGAACACACAGACACCGAGATTCACTGTGGTACAAGCAAACACTGGAATATACGCACACTGGGATACACTGACACTGGGATGCACAAAAGTGGGACACACTCTGACCTATGTAATCATTGAAGCATACACGTGCAAGCATGGAATAATACAGACCGTAGAGACATTGTGACACATAAACAGTTGGAACGCAGATATGGAGATACACATGAATCCTGAAACTAAGAGACACAATGCAACATGTAGGTCACCAGGGTATGCAAGCACTGGAACCTACTGAGGAAACCGAGGAACTCAAATACTGGGACAGATACTGAGATATGTGGACACTGGAACAAATAGGATACAAACAGATACTGGGACATCCGGGTATTAGAGTACAGAGAGGCTGTGATCTGCAGACACTGGGGAATATACACTGCGACACACAGTCATTAAGACACATAAACACCAAGAGCAGACACTGAGACCCATAGATTTTGGAACATAATCAGGGGTAAAGACAAAAATTGGAACTTACAGATATTGGGGTATGTAGACACCGGGATAGAGAAACGTTGAGCTACATCTGCATTGGAACACATCCCTGACACATATACACCCTTGGGTGCACAGAGACTCTGGAGGATATAGTCGCTGAGACACCCAGACCCTGGGAAAGGGAGATGTTGATGCACGAGAACCGAAATAAACACTGGGACATACAGGCACTGAGATACACAGATACTGGGACACACAAACTCTGGGGTACTCATAAACTGGGACGTGCAAACACTGGCAAATATTCATGCACTGGGATACAGTCACTGGAACACACAAATGCTGGGACATACAAACACTGGGACATGTAGATGCTGGGATATACGGACACGAACAGAAACTGGGATACAGAAACCAAGGCACACAAAGCACTGACTGAGCCACATAGATACGATGCAACGTGCTTCCCCTGGACCACACAAACATACAGAAACTAGAGCAAACACAAAATGGGATATGCTGTATCAGAAATACAGATACTAGGACAGATGTTGGCACTCCACTGGCACTCAGAAATACAGATACTGGGACACGTATAAACACTGAGATATACAGACATTGGCACTCCAGACACTGAGGCATCCAAATGCTGGGGCAGAAATCATTGGATACTCAGACACTGGGACATACAGACGGTTGAACACAGATACATATGCTTATATGTCACTGGCACTGGTACATTGAGACACAGGGATACAGATACTGAGGGACACGCAACTACTGGAACTAGAGACAATAAGCATGCTGCCACTAGAACGCACAGATGGTGGAAGACATTGACACTGAGAAATACAGACACTGAAACATCACAAGCCCAAGGACACATAGACACTCGAACATAAGAAAGACATCCTGAATCACAGACCCTGGGTAACACTGACATTGATATATACAAATGCTGGTACCCGAAGACACCGGATCACACAGACACTTAGCACGGAGACATCCAAAGACACTGTCACGTAAAGACACTGGGACATATGCAGACACTGGGACACGGAACACTGCTACTTAAAGATATAAAGTTAAATAAACGTAGTGAGATATATGTTTGGGACACAGATACCGACACGTGCAGATACTGGGATACACAAAGGTGGAATCACACAGACACTGCCATACAGAAATGGAGGCACACAGAAACAGAAGCTGAAGGACACAATGCTACATGCTGACACTTGGTGCACACTGATAATGAAAAACATGATACTATAACACACAGTGACCCAGAGACACACAAGCACTGGGACACACAGACCCAGGCACAAGGGGCCACTGAGAAATACACAGACAATGTGACTCATAGCCAAGGGGACACCCAACATTGGGACCCAAAATCACCGGGCCACACATACACTGAAGTACACACACAGGCACTGGGATACACAGAACCTGAGGAAGACAGACACGTTGATGGGAATACACCAAACAGTATAGACACAAGGATACACATTCATTGAGATACATATTTTGGGACACAAACACTGTCATGTATACATATCAGGATACATAGACTCTTGAACATAAAGATGCTAGGATGCACAGACACCCAGAAACACAGGCATCGGGATACCCAAACACTGGGGTGCAAAGACACCGGAAAACACAGGCACTGGGACACAAAAACTGAGACATACGCACACACTTGGACCCACAGGGACACCGAGACACTGGGAAACAAGAGACACTGAGATGCGCAGCCACTTGGACATATTGCAACAGGAAAACCAGAGGTACTGAGACATTCACGGACTTTGAGACACGCAAACACTGTCCAATACAGTCATTGGGACATGCACAGACACTGGTGTGCAAAGATACTGGCATCTACACATAACAATAAATACCAATGCCAGGAAATACAGATGATGAGATATACAAAAGTGATTCTGAGACATAGAGACACTTGGGCATAGAGAGAAACTAGGACATACAGTGACTGAAACACAAAGATCCTAGGACACACAGAAGCTGAAACATACTCACACTTGGACACACAGTCACTGGGATATACTCAAGCATTGTAACACTAAGACATTGGAACACAAAGACACTGGGGTACACAAACAGTGGAACATGCAGGTAGTACAGTACACAGACAATGGAATACAAAGAATCTGAGGTGCTCTTCACTCAAGGCCTTGCTGACCCAGAGTGCTTTACTGCTGGCAAAGAGGAGGGAAAGAAAAATATAGGGGTGGAAGGTACTCATCCTGAGTCCTGAGACAGGAGAGGGCATGATAGTGTCGTACATGAGGAGAGTGTGGAGTAGAGAGGAAGGGGGATGTCTGGGGAAACAAGTGGAGTGGAAGGAAGCAGCATGAGTGAGAAATGTGAGCTTTCTCCTGGGGCCAGTAATACCAGCGTAGCCTAGGGCAAAGGATGGAAGTGTTTGGAGCCAGATGAGGGAGATGACAGGAGAAAGGAAAAGAAGAGGGCTTGCAAAGGTGTTAGTGGATGGGAATAAACAAACACGAAGTCTCCATCTTCAGCTCATGTGCACACTCTTATTCATTCATTCATTCATTCGTTCATTCGTTCACCCAACAAACTTCATCACAGGCTTCCTCTGTGCCCTAACCCTGTGCTGGGCTCTTGGAACAAAACAGGTAATGTGACCAGGATGACACAATGTGACCAATGCTAGGGTACAGGTAAGTAAAAGTTTCCATGGGAGCCCCCAGTGCTCAGGGTATCCAGCCTAAGGGTGAGGATGTGCTTTCCAGAGGAGGCGAGGTGTACTCTAGAAATAAAAAGAATTAGTGAAAGAGAAGACAGCGGCAGGGAAGAACATTTAAGATATAAGATTCATCTTGAGGAAAGGCTGAAGATTCACTCTTTTGTTCACTCATTAACTCTATTAACTTTAGTGAGCACTTAGTATGTGCCAAGCACTGTGCTACATGGTGAGAATTCGGAAGTGAGAAACTGGACATCATCTGTACACACATAAAGTTTGCCTTCTACAAGAGAATAGGTGAAATGGCCAAATTTTGTGCAAGGAACAGTTCAGCATAGCAGGAATACAAAAATTGAAGGTGAGAGAGGAGGATGAGAAGATATGTGAAAGGAGACAGAAGCCAGGTCATGGAGGTTGTTGTGGACCATGATATTTGATCCAGGGCAAAGGCAATGGGTTGGAGAGATGAGGGAATTTTGCAGAGATAATAAATAGATAGAAGCTGTCATTTTGAGTGGTTTGATTGGAGGCGAGGGAGAGAAAGGGGTCTAGTATGACTTTCACATTTATTTCTAGCTTGGGTAACTGAGGGTGGAACCATTTCCTGAAATAGGGGAAAGCAGGAGAAGAAGCAGGTTTGATGAGAACATATTAATTTATCTGTGGGCCACTCAAATATTTACTCATTAATTGATCTCATCTCTTCCCCCATACCTTTAGAGAGTTCATAGATGTCTTTGCTAGTATGCTTTTGGTTGCAAATAAGGGAAAATCCAACTCGAACTGCTTTGATAAGGGGAAGTATTGGCTCATTTAACTGAAAAAAAATACAGATGTACTGTGGCCTTCCAGCTGCTACTGATGTTATGAAGGATCCAGCTTCTTCTTTTTTTTCTTTTCTTTCTTTTTCTTTTTTCTTTTCTTCTCTTATTAGTGTATGTTTGCAAAACAGAATAGTGATGTTTCTTTTGGGGACTTAGTACATGCATACAACGTGCCTTGATAATTTTTGATCCCTTTTACTCCCATTTTTCTTGCCTCCCCCTCCATCTGATCTGCTTCCCAATCCCAAAAGTCTGCTGTCTTGTTTGCTACCATCTCTCCTTCATTTTATTCATTCATTTATTTATACTTTATTTTTCTCATGTAAGAGAAACCATGTGATATTTAACTTTCTGTGTCTGATTTATTTTACTTGACGTTACGGTCTCAAGTTTTATCCATTTTCTTGCAAATGATATTTCATTCTTCTTTGTGGCTGAATATTATTCCCATGTGTATACACATATATATATATATATAATATAGTCTTCATCCATTGATCTGGTAACAAACGTCTAGGCCGTTTTCAGGTCTTAGCTATTGTAAATTGTGCTGCTATAAACATTAGCAGGCATGTATCCCTATAGTGTGATGTCTTTCATTCTTTCACAAATATACCCAGGAGAGGTACAGCTGGGTCAAGTGGAATTTCTATTCTTAGTTTTTTGAGGTTTCTATAGTTGTACAAGTTTATGTTCCCACCGACAATGTAGGATGGTTCTTTTTTGGCCAGCATTTGTTACTTTCTGTGCTTTTAATGATAACTATTGTGACTGGGGTAAGATGGAATCTCAGAGTTGCTTTAATTTGCCTTTCCCTAATGCCTAAAGATTTTCCTGTACTTATTGGCCATTTGTATTTTTTCTTTTGAGAAGAGTCTATTCACTCCATTTGTTAAGTTTTGATTGGGTCATTTGTTTTGGGGGAGGGTTAATTATTTTTCTTTGAGTTCTTTATATACTCTAGATAACAGAGTAACCAGCAAAATAGGTTTTTTTTTTCATCCTGTATGGTGTATTTTCACTGTATTCATGTTCCCTTTGCTGTGCCGAGGCTTTTTAATTTTGTGAAATCACATTTGCTTTTGTTGATTCTTGATATTATTTTCTGTGCTATAGGAGTCCTCTTCAGAAAGTCTTTACTATGTGTCTTTTCTGTAACAGCTTTTAATATTCTGTAGAAAGTCTATGCTATGGCTTCAAGTGTTTTCTCTATGTTATCTTCTAGTAATTTCAAAGTTTCTGCTTTTCTATCTAAGTCTTTGATCCATTTCCATTTCATTTTATTAAGGGTGAAGGATAGGGAACTAACATCAATCTTCTGCGTGTGGATATCTACTTTTTTGAGCACCATTTGCTAAAGAGGCTATTTTTTGCCAACACATGATTTTTGGCCCCATTGTAAAATATCAGATGGCTGTAGGTACATAGGGCTTTTTGTTTGTTTGTTTCTTTCTTTCTTTCTTTTGTCTTCTGTTCTATTCTATTTGTCCACTCATCTGTTTTTGTGCTAGTACCATGTTGTTTTTGTTACTATAGCTTTGTGGTATAACTTAAAATCCAGTATCGTGATGCCCCAGCTTTGCTTTTGTTGCTCAGGATTGCTTTGGTTATTCTGGGCCTCTTGCGATTTCATATGCGTTTTAGGATCACTTTTTCTAGTTTAGATTCAGCTTCTAACTCTGTATTCTGCCTTTCACGGAGCCATTCAATCCTGGCATATGGGACTGTGCTAACTGGCCTAGGGCAAATGTAGGCCCATTCTTGGATGTAAGGTTCATGTCAATCCCACACAAGTATACATATGGTTGCTACATATTAGATGAGTGGGGAAATGGATGCTGGATAGAATACCAAGCACAAACAAAGGGTTTAGCTATTTAAAAAGACCATAAACTGGGTCAAACAAATAAGTAGGCAGTAATGATAAATTAGCAATTGCACCCGAAGGTCCAGGCAAGCTAATGCTACAGCAATGCAGCCAAAGAGCCTGAGTGTTTTAGAAAGCTGGCATAAACTGACAACACAGTGATGAGTTTGAAGGTGATCTTCACATACCTGGTTCTTCGTAGTAACCAGCGATGGTCACAGTAACACTCATATTTCCTCCCTCTCTTATGCAAGCCAGGTAGGATCTTCAGTTTGGCGATCCGACTATTAATAGAAGATAAAAGTGAGGCCAAGAGAGTGTGCACGACCTACTTTGGAGGACAAAGCAAGACAATGACAGGACCAGGACTAGAATCCCCAATGTGTCAATTGTCTGTTGTAAGTAAAAGAAGTAAACCGGATGTATTAAGGAAAAAGCAGCTGATGAACAGGTATTAAATAGCTCAGAGTCTGGAAGGGCTCGAGGATCAGGTACGGGGCAACACACCCCCAAAATGATGCCCAAAATCCCACCTCAGAAGTTCCCCAGAGGAAGCACTGATCATGACGCTATTAAAAACTAGGTACCACCATGTGCAGTGCCCATATCACTGAAACTGAGTATTTGCACTGTCTCTGGAAACCAACTGTAGCTTCTGTAGCTGCATTCACTGATCACCAAAATAGATTCCATGCAGTTCCTCTTCCTTAAGCATTAGTTCCCGATTCTAAAGGATAAATTAATTTAATTGATGGCATCTGATCATGTGCCCAAGCCCTATTTTCAAATGATCCTGGGCAACTGGGCAGCCTTTCCAGCCCTTTCAAGCTTCTGTGGTGGTAGGTGGGCTCTCCCTCGTTTGACAGTGGATTATCAAGCACAGAAAAGGAATGGGTAACCCAAAATATTAGGGAATACCCACTCTATCAGCCTTGTAAACATTCCACAGAGCTTCTACAGAGCTCTGAGAGCTTCTACAGTGGGGCCAACTACTCTGAAACCAGATGCTCACTAAGCTCTTTCCAAGCATGGAAATCTAGCAACACTGTGAGGGAAATGGGAGTGTTGGGAAAATGATACTCACCCTTTCCTCATCCCAGGCTGGCTAGCATGATTTACCCACACAGTAGCTCTTTGAAAAACAGTACCAAATACCCTGGAATAAGGTTGAAGACTGGGAGGGCTTACAGAAGAAGGGAGGCTTGATCTGGACCTTGAGAGATAAGAAGACTTCAGAAAGAGAGAGAAGAAGAAAAATAGCATTGCATTGTAGTCTCTACCCATAACTCTTCTTTCTTATGTGGTCTCTACTTAGTCACAGGTTGTCGGCGTGCCTGTTCATAATGCAGCCAGAACACTCTTAGGATGCCCAGAGGACGTTAAACCAGATCTCAAGAGCCCCTTCGGGGCCCACAGCAGATGCATGGTACAAAAAGCTGGATGGTACAGAATAAAGTGTCCCGCAATGGTCTCTTCCACTGTCATTCATTTGAGTGGTGTGTACAAGCCACCTCCTTCACCTCTGCTGTGTCATTTCAGGTCAGCTAATTCCTTCCTCTAAGTTTCCCTCTCTCCTTTGTAAAAGGAAGATAATTCTGTATGGAAACTTTATGAGGATGAAATATAAGTATATGTGTCTATAGTGCCCATCTCAATATCCAGCACACAAATGGTATCTGATGCTATTGTTCCTTACAGAAAATCAGAGCTAAATGTAAGCACAAAGATTAGCCACTCCAACACACAACTTTTTCAGATTGAGGTGCTGAGGATTAATACATAGAATATACAAAGAAGTCAAAAAAAATTAGACCATCCAAAATAAAAGACCCTGTCAAAAAATAAGCAACTGAAATGAGTAGACACTTGTCCAAAGGAAAAATACACATGGCCTCTATGTACATGAAAAATACTCAGTATCTTTGAGCAATGGAAATCAAAGTAACACCGAGATTCCATCTGACACCATAAAGAGTGGTTATCATTGAGAACTCAAAAAACCACAAATGCTGGTGAGATTGTGGGGAAACATGGAACCCTCTACAGTGTTGGTAGGAGTGTAAAGTAGTAAAACCAGTGGCTAAATAATTATGGAGACTCCTCAAAAAACTAAACAGAAATTCCATTTGGCCCAGCTATACCTCTTCTGGATATTTTCCCGAAAATGTTTAAGACATTATATTATTACAGTGATACATGCATACCCATGATTATAGTAGCAAAACTCATAACAGTAAAATCATGGAAGCAGCCTATCAACAGATGAATGGATAAAGAAAATGTGGTATTTATACATGCACTCAGCCATAAAGAAGGGTAAATTTGAGTCATTCATAGGAAAATGGATGCACTTTGTGTCCATAATACAAAGTGAAATGAATCAGAAAGAAGGTTAAGTGTGGCATGTTTTCTCTTATGTGAGAAACTTGGAGGATAAATAATTTAAAGAGCAAAATGAAATATAGATGATAGGGAAAAAAAGAAAACTCTGGAGCTAAAGAACACAATAGGTTTAAAGAAAATGTGAATAGAGAAATTCAATATCATATTGAAGATGGCAGAAGAGTCAGTGAACCTGAGGAAAGACTAAATGCAAACCCGATTTGAAGAACAGAGAATAAAAGATTGAAGATACATGAACAGATATTCAAAAGCCTGAAGCTCAACATCAATGAGACAAAGAAAACATGTGTAATAGGATTTCTGGGAGGAGAGGAGAGAAGGTGACAGAAAAATACTTGAAGAAATAATGAAAACTTCCCAAATACTATGAAAAACACTAATTTACAGATTCTAGAAGTTCAACAAAATCTAAGGAGGATAAATACAAAAGAGCCACGCACGAATTGTAGTCGAAACTCTAAAAGAGAAAAACAAGAACTAAAACAAAAACAAATGAAAATTATGAAAATAAAGGAAAGAATCAATATTAATAATTGACTTCTCATCAGAAACAGTGGAGGCCAGAAGGCAGCAGAATGACATATTCAAAGTGTTGAAATAAAAATAAAATGATCAAAACTGGTGAATAAAGACATTCCCAAATAAACAAAGATAGTGCATTTAGGAGTAGCCAACTTTCCCTGGTGGAATTTTTAAAGGGCATGCTTTAGGCTGAAAGAAATGACACCAGCTGATAAATACACAAGAAGAATGGATAAACATGTAGACATATACATATTTAAATTTTTGTTCATTTCGCCTATTAACCTCTTTTGAAATCTTACTATTGACTAAATCAATCGCTATGATACTATGTAATTGGGTTTATTATACATCAAAATGTAATAGATATGAAAGTAATAGCAAAAAAAGAGAAGGGAACGTGTGTCTGTGTTGGGTGGATATCAATAGTTAGGTTGACCAAACAACTACAGGGTACACATTGTTTTCATTCACATATGAAACATTGTTCAAGACAAACCATACTGTAGGCCATAAAATGAATCATAATAAAATTTTAAAGTTATGTGTTCTTTGAGACCACAGCAAAATTAACTTAGAAACCAACAATAGAAAGAAAAATGGGAAACACTCGAATATTTGCAATTAGAAAACATTCAAACAATCCAACTTACAAATGGGCAAATAACTTCAACAGACATTTCTAAAAAGGAAAGATATAAAAATGGACAGTGAGTATATGAAAAGATGCTCAATACCACTAATCATTAGGGAAATCAAAATAAAAATCACAATGAGATATTATCTCTCACACATTAGGATGACTAGTGTAACACACACACACACGCACACACACACAAACAAAAATACAATCAAAACAGAAAATAAGAAGTGTTAGTGAGGATATGCAGAAATTAGAACTTTCATGCACATGAAAATGCAAAGTGGTGCAGCTACTATAGAAGACGGTACAGTGGTTTCTCAAAACTTTCAAGTAGAATACCAAAAACTCCAGCAGTTGCATTGCTGAGCCTAGCCAAAGAGTTCCAAAGCAGGATCTCAGAACTGTATTTATACACCTATGTTCAAAGCAGTGTTATGTATACGAGCCAAGAGATGGAAACAACCCATATGTCCATTGATGATTAAATAGATTAACAAAAAGTAGTATATATGTACAATGAAATGTTATTCTGCAATTAAAAGAAATGAAATATTGATATATACAACAACACAGAACAATCTCTAAACCATGAGAAGTACAAGAATTTAGATACAAAAGATTATATACCACATGATGGTTTTCATACGAAATATCAAGAAAAGGTAAATTTATAAAAGTAAAGAACATATCTGTCATTGCCTAGGACTGGAGATGAAAGTCCAGATTAAATATAAACCGGCAGAGGGAATTTTTGGAAGGAATGGAAATGTTCAAAATTAATAGCAGTAATGATTATGAAACCCTATACATTTACTAAATTGTTTTGATTTTTCACTTGTAAATTTTAGGGCATGTGAGTTATACTTCAAAGTAAATATTTCAAATGCAAGACAAAAAATGATCCTGAGACTGGCTGAATTGCTAAATCAGTAACACCCCAGACAACTAAATCCAGCTGGTTTCCTTTTAACACATGAAAGTCCTAGGCCTCCACTTCCAGCTAGCTTGCTGTTCATAAATTACACTGTTCTCTCCAGAATAGGAGCTTCCTCAGTACCCAAGCAAAGGAAGAGCCTCCCAAGCAAAGGAAACAGCATGAATAAAGGCATGTGGGTTGTAAAATGTCTGAAGCAGAAAACATCATCTCCAAGTAGCAAAATGGCAGAGTGATGATTGGGAACAAAATCCAGCCTCTCTGAGATCAAGAATCCATTCCGGACACCGGAAAATAACAACTTTGCAAGGGAAAAAATGTGAAATAGATTGCTGGGAATCGGGAAAGAACTGACAGGAAAATCAGAAGCTACAGAGAAGATGGTGAGATGGTCGACAATAAACAGGAAACAAAATAAAACAGAACAATCTTGAGTCTAAATCTGGCTCCTGGTTCACAGGGAGGATGACTTGGCTCCCAAGAAGGTAGGTAAGCACCCAGGGGTGGGAAATCCAGAGAGGAATGGCAGTGGAGACCATGGCCCTTATGAACTGCAAAAGCAATGTGGGGTTGTAGTCTGAGGGTACTCCTTCCACATGGCATGTGAGAGCTGGAAAGGAATTCCAGCACAGGCCCCCTCCCCCATAAAGCCAGACAGTGCTTAATCAGGTACCATTTCAGGAAGGGGCGGGTTATTTAAATCTGGGACTTAGAACAACTAAAAGCCAACTTCTCTTCAGGGCTCCAAGAGTTGCCCTTCCATGGTCAGGAGGGGAGAGACAGGCATGGGAGACAGCCACGGACAGGGAGTGTGCTAGAAAGAGATCCTTGAGAAAGTTAAACTCAGGCCAGGAAGGACACAGACCCTGCTTCCTGGAGTGAGAAACCAGGCCCAGCTGAGCTGTGCTCAGAAACAATTGGGTTTGAAAGTGCTGACATTGAGTAATTGAACCATTGTCCTGCTGCTTACATCCAGCACAGATCTGTGATCGGTTGGCCTTCCATATCTACCAACATGAGCAAGGACACATCTTGGCATTGACATTGCCACAGCTTGGAGTAAACAGAGTAGTGCCTCTGGATAGTGGGAGCACCTCACAATCCTACAGGACATAAGGCTAGGCAGAGAAAACCAAGACTTCCTGGGCTCCAAAATTATGGATCCTGGCAGGGAACAAACTATTCAAAACCACAAGGAACTTTTTTTTCTTTTACTGGACTCATTTTCTCCCCTGCCCCCACCTCTTTCTTCTTTCTTCTTCACTGGTTTATTGGGGCTTCAGGAATTTTCTTTTCTTTTTTTATTGTAAACAGAAAAAAGATACACATAACAATGAAACCGAGTTTCACAACAGGTTAATAGGACAGTTAATAGTTGATATACTGCATATTGTTGTCTTCATAGTGGTTATCCAGAGTACGAGATATAGGCATGATACCTTGTCCAAACAATATTGGCACAAAACTTTCTTTTCTTTTTTTCTTTTTTTTTGTGGGTACTGGGGGTTGACCTTAGGACCTTGCATGCCAGCAGGTGCCCGTGCCACTGAGCGATATCACCAGCCCCTTTTTTCATATGTGGGATCCGGGAGTCGAACTTGGGCCCTCACGCTTGCCAGGCAGGCACATATGCCGCTGAGCCATCTCAGTGGCCCACAAAACGTTCTTTTCAATGAACTAAGAGGAACTAGCTGTACAAGTATCTTAACTATCTTGTGAATATATATATATATATATGTTTTTCTTTCTCCCTTTCTCCCATCGCTGTTTGTCCCATCACTGTACAAGTATCTTAACTATCTTGTGAATATATATATATATATGTTTTTCTTTCTCCCTTTCTCCCGTCACTGTTTGTCTTTTTTTTTTTTTTAATGTGGGTACCGGGAGTTGACCTCAGGGCCTTGCAATTGCCAGCAAGTGCTTGTGATGCTGAGTGATTTCAGTGCCCCTTTTTTTCCTTTACGTGGTTTCCGGGAGTCAAACTCAGGACCTTGCGCTTGCTATTCAGGTGCTTATGTTGCTGAGCTATCTTACTGGCCCTGTCATTTCTTTTAAACAGTTTCTTCCCAATTCATCATATCAATTTTACATTATGGATCTTATTTACTCATTCAGCTTTGCACACTAGTGAGACAATATGAAGTTTTTATTTTTTTTGGTGGGTACTGGGGGTCGACCTCAGGACCTCGCGTGCCAACAGGCACCCGTGCCACTGAGCGATATCACCGGCCCCTTTTTTTGTATGTGGGTTCCGGGAGTCGAACTCGGGCCCTCGCGCTTGCAAGGCAGGTGCTTACACCGCTGAGCCATCTCACCGGCCCATGAAGTTTACATATATGGGTCTGATTTATTTCACTTATGAGTATCATCTTGAGTTGCATCCATTTACCTTATAAAAGTCTCCAGTTTATTTTCTTTATGGGTGACTAGTACTACATTACATAAAAAGAACCACAACTGTTTTATCCATTCCTAGGTTGATGGGCATTTGGGTTGTTTGCAGGATTTAGCTATTGCAAATTGTGCTGCTATAAACATGGTTGCACATATATTGATGTGGTATGATGTTTTTAATTCTTCTGGGAAGATACCCAGAAGGGGAGTAGCTGGGTCAAATGGGACCTCTAATCTTACTTTTTTCAACAATATCCACACTGATTTCCACCGTGGTTGCACCAGTCTAACTCCCACCAACAGCGCAGAAGGGTTCCTTTGTCCTCACAGCCCCTCCAGCATCTGTTATCAGTTGAGGTTTTGATGATAGCCATTTTTTCAGGGGTGAGATGGAATCTCAGTGTTGTTTTAATTTGCATTTATCAAATGACCAATAATGTTGAACATTTTTTCATGTATTTATTTGCCATTTGTATTTCTTCATCTGGGAAGTGTGTATTCATCTCCGATGCCGATTTTTGAATTGGGTCTTTGAATTTGGTGGGTTTGATTTTTTCAATTTTTCTTTGTCCTAGATAGAAGTCCTTTGTCTGTGGGACAACTGACTATAATATTTCCCCACTCTGTGGGTTGTCTTTTCACTCTCTTGGTGATTTCTTTTGTTGTGCAAAAGGTTTTTAATAAGGGGAGATCCCATTTGTGATTTTGTACTATTTCCCTTGCAGTCTGGGTTTTGTTCACAAAGTCTCTGCCTACACCTATACTTTCGAGATTTTGGCATATTTTCTCATCCAGTAAATTTAGTGTTTCTATTTTAATATGTAGATCTTCAATCAAATTTAGCTGTAGTTTATTGAATGGTGATAGACATGGGTCTAGTTTTAGTTTTTCGCATGTAGAGAGCCAGTTTCCAGCACCATCTATTAAAGAGCATGTCTTTCTTCCAGTGAATGTGTTTGGATCCTTTGTCAAAGATAACTTGGCTGAGTGTGCTTGAGGTTGCATCTGTGTCTTCTATTCTGTTCCACTTATCCTCAGGTCTTTTTTTGCCAATAGCATGCTGATTTTATAACAGTAGCTTAGTAGTATAATTTCAGGTCAGGGATTGTGAATCCCCCTGCCTTGCCTTTGTTGCCCAGAATTACTTTTGCTATTCTGGGTCTTTTCTGGTGCCAAATGAATTTTTGGAATATTTTCTCTAGATCTGTGGGGTATGCTGATGGTATTTTGATTGGGATTGCATTAAATCTGTATAGCAGTTTTGGGAGTATGGCCAATTTCATTGGGTTGTTTCTTCCTATCCAAGAGCAAGGGATACCTTTCCATTTTCTGATTCACTCTTCAATCTCTTTTTTAAGGGTACTGTAATTTTCACAGTACAGACATTTTACCTCCTTCGTTACGTTGACTCCTAAGTATTTCATTTTTTTGGATGCTATTGTGAAGGGTGTGTTTTCCCTAATTTCTCTTTCTGTGAGCTTATTGCTTGTGTAAAGGAATGCTACTGATTTTTGAGTTTTGGTTTTGTATCCCACTATTCTACTCAATTTGGATATTAAATCTACAAGTTTTTTGATGGAGTTTTTGGGGTCTTCTATATAGGGTATCATGTCATCTGCAGATAATGATAATTTAACTTCTTCCTTTCCTATCCTTATTTATTTTATTTTTTTCTCTTGTCTAATTGCTCTGGCTAATATTTCCAGAACTATATTGAATAGGAGTGGTGATAATGGGCATCCTTAGAATTCTGGGACTTTTACTATGATATCTGAGAGGTAGACCTCAGTAGCACTTGTAAAGTTCATATCCCAGTGTCACTTTCACACTGAAAGTATAAGACTTGACCAGAGGATTATGGAATCCTCTCCCTTACCCCACGTAATAACACCACATCAAGTGAGGATCCTGCACCACATATGAAGGTTGTACCTGAAGGAACCAAAGACCTTAGCCCTTCTTTAAGAAAAGTCCCTATGGGAGGCCAAAAAGACAAGAATGCGGGCACATGCATAGACCCTAGATGAAACTACAGACTGTGACACCTACAACTCTTCTAAACAGCAAAGAGCTTAAATCCTAGGTTGACAAAGGAAATACATCCCATTAAAAGTCTATTCACTTCACTTCTTTTTTTTACTTGATATATCATGTCTGCTTTAATTATAAAATTATATGGAATGCTATAAGGAAGTGATAAGAACCTCAGTATGTGAAGTGATAAGTGTAGCATTAAGACCCAGATATATGATGACATTAGAATTTTCCATGCAGGAATTTAAAAAAGGATGAGTTATTAGCTAGGTGTGGTGGTGCTTGCTTATAGTCCCAGGCTGTATCAAGACAAATGACAGTTTAAGCTCACTCCAGGCAACTTATGGACTTAGCCTGATCCTGTCTCAAAACAAAAATAGAAAGGCCTGGGTATGTAGGTCAGTGTGAAAGCCCTGAGTTAATTTCCCAATATTGTTAAAAACAAGAAAAAATGTGTGAACTGTAATGAAAGTTTGTACAATATGAAAGAACATTTGTGTAATATAAGCAATAATATGGAAACTGTAATAAAATAGATAGAAAATGCTACCCATGAAAACACTGAAATAGGAATGAGGAATCCCTTAATGGGCTCCTTAGGAGACCAGACATGGTTGAGGAAAGAATTAGTTTGACTGAAGATATCTCGGCAAAATTTTCCCAAACTGGAAAGCAAGAGGAAAGGAAAAGTACTAAAAACAACCACTCCAATATATACTACAATTTTGGGGACATGATTATGTAATTTAAGTAATGGGAATAATAGAAGGGGCAGGAACAGAGACAGGAACAAGAAGTGATGTATAAAAATTTACACAATAAATGAAAGCGAAAGAAGTCCAACAAGGTCAGAGAACAAATATATTAAAAAGTTCTATGATTTGATATGATGTTTTCTAAATACAGAAAATCAACACCATAGAGAAAATATTGAAAAAATGCAGAGGGTAAAACTGCTTATCTATAGTGACTCAAGGAAAGCTATGATGGATGTTTATCAGACTTTGCTTTAGAAAGTATGAAAGCAGAAAGACAGTGGTATGAAATATTTCTATTGTTTGGGATAGTGAGATGGATCTTTGGCATATGGGAAGGGAACTGAAATTTTTAAAAGGGGGGGTTGTGAAGTGCTGTATATATGCACCAAGTCCCTATGAGGAATATGATCATCATGTACTACAAATATGTATAAAATCATATATATATCATTATATGTTATGTCATATATATATTTCCAAGAGATGAAGGGAGGGGAGGGGGTTAATAATGTCATATACATGTACTAATTCCCCATGATGAGTTTAAACATTATGTATAACACCTGCCCACAAAAAATAAATTACTGAAAAAGAAATATTTCTATTGTTTAAGGTTGCATAAGAACAGCCTAGAATTCATTATAAATTGAAATTATTCTCCCATTATAAATGAGAAATGAAAGCTTTTTAAAAAGAAATATCAGAATGGTCACCAGTACACTGGTTTTTCAAGAAATATCACTATTTGTTCAAAGTCTGAAAGTACTCTAAGTTACATACTTGGAACTATATAGAGTGTTATAAAAGAAATAAATTAAGATGAAACAAAATGTGTTATTTTTTTCACACTGGTCTCATAATGATAATTAGACAAACAGTTCATATTAATATAACTTTCACCCTTTTAGTAGAAAGACACAAATAAATGAAAAGTAAAGGGATAAAGATAAGATATGGTGAAACAAATTTGAAAAGCTGGAGTACCTGTATGAGTTACAGACAATTAGTCTTCAGAGCTAAGAAACTATTTACACATTATTTTTAAGGCAAAGAAAAATCTCAAGAGCATCTAATGAAAGAGTAATAATATGCTAAAGCAGCAATAATAACTTTTATATTGAATAAAAACTGGGAGGAAATTTAATGACATTTTAACTGAAGTAGAAAAAAAAACTCACCCTGCTAGTATTCAGCAAAAATATTCATCCAAAATGAAGACAAAACAAAGACATTTTTAGACAAACACTGACAGAATTTATTGTCAGCACAAACTAAAAAACTAAGAGAGGGTATTTTTTATTTTGTAGTAAGGAAAACTAAAATGGATGAACTGAGCTGTGGGAAGGATACAGATATTTTAGAAAAGATACATATGTGAATAAACAAAAAAGATTAATGAGCTTTTGAGGCAACTATGCTATTTGCCATGGACTTTATAGCATATACTAGAAAAAGATAAAACTTTAGTGTACAAGTAATAAATGAGTTAAATACACTGAAAATTTTTAATGAACTTTTTTTTATTTGGACAAAAGTAGAATAACAAACACTAAAGTAAGTCATACACTCATATTGTAGTTGTCAGGATAAACATGAAAACAGTAATACAGTATACAATATAAAATCTAATAAAAAATTGAGCAGTAGAATACTAATTAACCCAAAGAAGTGCAGGGAGAAAGAAATAAAGAAAACAATTCTATTCACAATAGCTTCAAAATACACCTATGCATTAATCTAATCAAGAAGAGGAAGTAGACTTCTAATGAAATTCATAGAACACTGAAGAAAGAAAGATATGGAATAAGACATTGGAAAATAGAAAGATACCCACCCTTGTTGTTAATGGATTGGCAGGAACGATATTGTCAAAATGAGCATATTGCCAAAGCAGTCTATAGATTCAAAGAGATCCCTGTTAAAATACCAACCTTTTTCACAGACTTGGAAAAAGCAATCATAAAATTCATGTGGAATCACAAAAAAATCCAGAGGACACAAAGCAATCCTGAGAAACAAGAACAAACTGAGAGGCATCATGATATCCAATTACCAATTACAGTACAAACCCATAGTAAAAAAGAAAACATGGTACTTGAACAAAACCAGACTGACAGACCAACAGAATAAAATGGAAGACACAGCAACAGAACTATGCACTTATGGCCATCTGATTTTTGACAAAGAGGCCCAAAATATATGCTGGAGAGGAGAAAGCCTCTAGAATAAATGGTGCTGGGAAATCCAAATGTCTTTTTTTTTATGTAAGTTCGTTGGTACAATTTAGGTATACATAATGATCACATCCATTTTACAGAATTTGTATTTATACATGATGTGTCTTGATTCCTCTTTTTCCCCATTCCTGTCCCCTCCTTTCAAACCCCCTTCCCAGCCCCATTCAAAATTTCTGTTTTCATTTTGTCCTCCTTTTCTGATTTTTTTCTTTCCTACATGCAGAAGACTGAAACTAGATCCTTATCTCTCATCTCGTAATAATGTCAGACCAACATGAATCAAATATCTCAATATCAAACTGCAAACCTGGCAACAGTTGGAAGAAAACATAGGGGTAACTCTTGCAATGATAGGCACAGGCTAGGATTTCTATATGGACCCCACTAGTGCAGAAAATAATATCAAGTATCAACAAATGAGGCTGCTTCAGAATAGAAAGCTTCTCAGCAAAGGAAACAATTCACGAAGAGACAACCTACAGAATAGGAGAAAACCTTTGCTAGCCACTATTCTGCTAGAGGATTAATATCTAGAACACCTAAAGACTGCAAAAGAATTTAACGCCCCAAAACAAACAAACCAACTAAAAAGAAATATGCCAATCAATGAACCAAAAAATTGAAAAGAGAATTCTCAAAAGAAGTAATACAAATGGCCAATAAGTGTATGAAACAATGTTGAAAATCTTCAGCTATTAGATAAATCCAAACCAAAACTGCATTGAAATTCCATCTCACGCCAGTCAGAATGGCTAACACCAAAGATATAGAAAACAGTAAATGCTGGAGAGTATGTGCAGAAAACAAAACACTTTTACACTATCAAAATGTAAACTAATGCAATCAGTATGTCAATCAGTATGAAGATCCCCTTCCCATGCTAAAAACAGATATGCTATTTGATCCAGTTATAGCACTCTTTGATATATTCTCAAAAGATTTAAAGACAGCATACTACAGTGAAACATGCATGCCTATGTTTATAGCCACACAATTCTCAATATTCAAGTTGTGGAAACAGTCTAGATGGCCATCAATAGATGAATGGATGAAGAAAATGTAGCATATACACATACTGCAGTGTTATTCATCCACAGAAAAGAAAGAAATGTTAGTTTCAGGAAAATGGATGGAACCGGAGACCACCATGTTGTACAAAACTAGCCAGTCTCAGGAATTTAAAATTGTATGCTTTTACTTACATATAGTATTTTGAAGTAAATGCATAAAAATAAACCCCCAAACACAAGAGAGAGGGCAGGAAATAAAGAAACTAGTCTTCTAGTGACAGGGAAAGAGATGGGGGTGTGTAAAGGAAGAGACTGAGGAGATAACAGTGATGAGTATAATCAAAATATCTTATATGCATGGGCAAATATATCATCATAAATCTTGTTATTCTGTACTACCAATATGCAACAGAAATACTTTTCAATTATTACCTTTAAAAAAAACAAGCGATACACTTTATATGTAAGGTCAGAAGTAGGATAAAATGAAAAGCATCCCTGGTGTGCCTGTAATTCATCCCAGCCCAAGTAGACTGGTGTTTTCTGAAAAACAGTTCATTTCTTTTATTAATTAAGTTGCACATAAATATTTTTAAGATCTATGTTTGGTAAAATAATATATTTTAGGGGCCGGTGAGATGGCTCAGCGGCTTAAGCGCCTGCCCGGCAAGCGCAAGGGCCCGAGTTCGACTCCCGCAACCCACATACGAAAAAGGGGCCGGTGATATCGCTCAGCGGCACGGGCGCCTGCTGGCACGCGAGGTCCTGAGGTCGACCCCCCGGTAGCCACAAAAAAAAAATATTTTAAATGTTGCATCATTTAATAATTTTTCTTTTTCTATTTTTGATTTTATTTTGTTTTTACTCTAATGTAATTTTTAAATTTTAAATTTTATTAGTACTTGTTTGCAGTACATAATGATTACACTCATTTTGGGGAATTGGTACATGTACAAGCCAATCTCAGTAATATTCCTTTTTCCCCACCATCTCGTTTTTTGCCAGCATCAGATTTGTTTTTTACTTCATGAGTCCTAATACAGCTAATCATCATACATACAGATTAACAACCAGATGAATAGGCCAAACATATAAAACTCATAAGACAGATATACTAAATCAAGACACACTTCTAGATACTTTGTCCTTGCTTGATTACAATAATGTTTTTCTCTCTTTTATTCCTATTATTTGCATTTTATTTTGGATTTCACTTAAATATTGAATTTCTCATATAAGAAATAATCATGTGATATTTAAGCTTGTGTGTCAGATTTACTTAACGTTAACATCTCAAAGTGCATACATTTTCTTCATTTAACATCTCAAAGTGGATACATTTTCTTAAAAATGACTGAAGTTTATCTTTCTTTATGGTAGGGAGGTACTCCCTTGTACATAAATACCACATTTTTTTTTATCCATTCATCTGTTGATGTACATATAGGCTGCTTCCAACATTTAGGTATTATGAATTGTGCTGCTGTAAACATGGATATGCATACTTCACTGTGGTATGACATCCCTAACTCTTTTGGGAAGGTAGCTAGAAGGGAAATTGCTGAGTCAAATGGAATTGCTATTTTTAGATTTTTGATGAATGTCTATACTGATTTCCTTGGTGATCGTACCAGGTTACACTCTCACCAACAATAAATAAGTGTCCCTTTTTCCCCCTGCAGCCTTGTCAACATTTGTTATTGGTTGATTTCTTGAGGATAGCCATTCTTTCTGGAGTGAGATGCAATCTCAGTGTTGTTTTAAATTGCATTTCTTGAATGGTCAGTGATGTTAAGCATTTTTTTCATGTATTTATTGGCCATTTCTACTTCTTCATCTGAGAAGTGTCTATTCATTTCAGACGCCCATTTTTGATTGGGTCTTCAAATTTGGTGGGGCTTAATTTTTTTTGAGTTCTTTATATAATTTAGATATTAGTCCTCTGTCTGTGGAGTAGCTATCAAATTTCTTTTCCTACCCTGTAGGCTGTCTTTTCACTCTGTAGGTGGTTTCCTTTGCTGTGCAGAAGCTTTTTAATTTGATAAGATGCCATTTGCTGATTCTTGGTATTATTCTTGTGCAACTGGAGTTCAGTTTAGAAATCTTTGCCTACATCTATGTCTTCAAGGGTTTTATCTATTTTGTCTTCACAGATTAAGTGTTTCTGTGCCTGTGTTTAGATCTTTAATCCATTTTGTTTTCAGTTTAGTGCATGGTGAGATATATGGGTCCAGGTTTGATCTTTGGCATATGGATAACCAGTTTTCCCAGAGCCACTTCTTTTTGTTTTTTTCCTAAACTCTTTGACTGCTTTTATTTTTCTTTTTTCAGGTTCAAGTGCTGAATTTTGTCATGTGACCATCCCAAAACTCAGAGCACCCTATGGCCATCTTTGCCCTCTGTCACATAACTTGAAAACTGCCTGATGGCCTTTTTGCAATGGTTCCTTCCAGGAAGCCTTGATTTCAGTGAAGAAGTCCTTTCCCAACATTCCAATGCCCTGTGAGCCCCATATTCCTCAAACACCCTTAACAAACAAAGGCAATCATGCACATGATGTAACAAATACACAAAGTAAATACACTAATAATATGTTTGCAGGGGTGCTGGCCGTGTTCAAACCAATAAAGTGGAGGAGGAGTGCTTCTGCTGGTTTGCTGGGTTGTGTCCCCAGGACTCTTCATCCCATGCTTTTTGGGGATAGGGAAGAACATGGGGTTGAGACTTCAACTCATAGACTTATATTCGTAAGAGAAACTCCCCCTCCTCTCCTGCAAAAGTCTTTATTTGGTGGTACTAAATGGGCAGTATTTTAAGTGCTCCCCCAAGTTTAGTGTCCCAGCTCTCTAGACTCTGTAGAGGGAAGTTACCTGATGCCTACTGCCCAACCCGTGCCCTGTCCAAGATCAAGAGGTATTTGATCTTGGGGGAAGTATCTTCTTCACTCTCCTGCCCCTCTCCTTTCACTAAAGAACCAGAGCAACTTCTTAAAGAGGCTATCTTTCCTCCAGCAAAAGGATTTGCCCCATTTGTATAATATAAGGTACCAGAATGTGCCTGGAGTTGTTTCTGCATCCTGAGTGTTGATGCTGTATCTTGTTATGCTACTGAATTTGGTTATTCATCCTAGGAGTCTTTTGGTGGGGCTTTTTGGGTCTTCTATGTAGAGGTTCATATCATCTGCAAATTATGATAATTTAACATTTTTCCTTCCTTTTCCATATCCCTTTTATTTCTTTCTCTTGCCTAATTGCTCTATTTCAAGATATAAATTGAATAGCATGGTGATAGTGGACATTCTTGTCTTCTTCCTGAATTTAGAGGGAAAGTTTTCAGGTTCTTTCCATTTAGTATGATGTTAGGTATGGTTTCTCACAGATGGCTTTTACCAGATTGAGATAAGGACCTTCTATTCCTATTTTTTCTGGTTATTTTATTATTTTTTAAAAACATGAATGGATGTTGGATTTTGTCAAAAGCTTTTTCTGCATCTGTTGAGATAAACATGTGATTTTTGTCCTTGGTTCTCTTTGTGTGGTGCATTATATTTTCTGATCTGCATATGTTGAACCAGCCCTGAGTTGCTGGAATGAATGCTACTTGGTCATGATGTATGGTCTTTTTGATGATTTGCTGCCTTCCATTTGCCAGTATCTCACTGAAGATTTCTTGAGCCTATGATCCTTAAAGATACTGGCCTGTGCTTCTCTTTTTTGGTTGGATCCTTTTCTGGTTTTGGGACCAGGGTGTTGATTATTTCCAAGGCCAACTTTAGGAGTACTGCTTTACTTTCAATTTCATTAAAGTTTTGGAGGAGTAGTGATATGAGATCTTCTCTAAAGTTCTTGTAGAATTTGGCAGAGAATTCACCAGGACCAGGGGTTTTCTTAGTTGGTAGGTTTTTAAAAATCATCTCTGCAGTTTTGCTGAATGATATTGGATTATTCAGGATTTTATTTATTCAGCTTTGGCAGTTCATATGTATATAAGAATTTATCCATTTCTTCTGAACTTTCCATTGTATTAGATTACAAGTTCTCATTGTAGCTATTGATAATCTGGATTTCACCAGAATCTTGTGATTTTGCCTTCTTCATTTCTAATTGCATGGATTAGGGTCTTTTCTTCCCTTATTTTGGTAAGATTGGCCAAGGGCTTTTCTATTTGTGTTAATCTTGCTTAGAACCAACTCTAATTCATTGACTGTTTGTATGGCATTTTAGCCTCAATTCCATTAATTTCTGCTCTGATCTTTATAATTTCCTTCTTGTACTAGCTTGGGTATGGATTGTTTTTGTTATTCTTGGACTTTGAGGTGTACGATTTGGTTATATACTTGACCTCACTCTCTTTTTCTCATGGAGGAATTCACTGCTAAAATCTTCCCTCTTAGGATTTTGTTCATTGTGTCCCATAGGTTCTGGTATATCATAGCGGCATTATTGTTTGATTGTAGAAACTAATTTCTTCTTTAATGTCATCTCCAACCCATTGATCATTCAAGAGGGCATTATTTAGTTTCTATGTGTTTGCATGGTTTCTGTGGTGTCTTTTGTTGCTGAGATTTAGTTCCACTGGAGTATGATCTGATAACATTCTTTGGATAATTTGGATTGTTTTGCATTTATTAAGCATGCATAATGGGCTAGTATGTGGTCTATTTTTTTGAAAGTCCTGTGTGCAGCTGAGAAGGATGTTAATTCTGTTTTTGTTGGATGGAACACTTTGCTGATATCTATTAAGTCCTTTCATTTTAAGATTTGGTTCAACTCTGATATTACTTTTCTGAATTTTTGGTCTGACTTATCTGTTCATTTGTGACAGTGGGGTACTGAGGTCCCCCACTGCAACTGTATTGGCATTTATCTGATTTTTTATGTCCATTAGTGTTTGTTTTATGAAGTTCTTCAAGCTGGTGTTTGATGCATATGTGTTATAATTGTTACCTTTGCTTGTTGAATTGCTCCTTTAACCTATTTGTGTTGACCTATTTTGTCTCTTCTCAACTTTGTTGGCTTAAAATCCACTTTGCCTGGGACTAGGATAGCAACTCCTGATTTTTTTATGTGTTCCCGTTGCATGGACTATTGTTTTTCATCCTTTGATTTTTTAATATGTGAGTTTCTTTTGAGTTAAATGATTTTCTCATATATTGCATATTGTTTGGTTTTTTTTTCTTGATCCATTTTGCCAATCTGTGTCTTTCAATTGGGAAGCTGAGACCATTCACTTTGAGAGTTATTACTGAGAGGTATTGACTTCTTCCAGTCTTAGCATTATTTTTCTGTTGCTGATTTCCTCATTTTTCACCTTTTGTTTAGCTGCTCATCCCACCAGATGTATTCATTTTTTTTTACTAACTGGCATTGTCAGCTGCATTGTCTCTAGGATATCCTAGACAGTTTTTTGTGATGTTGATTTGGTGGTCATGAATTTCTTGAGGTGTTCTTTGTCATGGAAATACCTTGTTTCTCATTCAATTTTATTTATTTATTTATTTTTATTTTATTTTTTGTGAGTACCGGGGGTTGACCTCAGGACCTCATGTGCCAGCAGGTGCCCATGCTGCTGAGCAATATCACCAGCCCTTTATTCGTATGTGGGTTGTGGCAGTCGAACTCAGGCCCTCACGCTTGCCAGGCAGGTGCTTACGCTGCTAAGCCATCTCACCAGCCCTATTCAATTTTAAAGGAAAGTTTTGTAGGCAACATTATTCAGGATTGGAAGTTGTTCTTTTAGGGCTTGAAATGCTTCATTCTAAGCCCTCCTTGGCCTTTAAGATTTAGGTAGAAAAGTCTGCTGTGATTCTAATGGGTTTATTTTGTATGTGATTCATTGGCTATCTTTAAAAGCTTTTAAGACTTTGTCCCTGCCATGGACTTCTAGAATTTTGTGTACAGTGTGATATAGCGAGTTTCTCTTTTGTTCATGGTTATTTGGGGTTCTGTATGCCTTACTTATCTGTATGTTTATATATTTCCATGTATTTGGGAAGTTTTCTGCCATTATTTCTGTGAACAAGATTTTTTATGTGAATTTTTAGTAGTACACGTTTGCAGTACTTAATGAATGCATTCATTTTGGAGAATTCATACATGTACACAAAACATCATAATTCTTTTTCATGGGGTCTTGTTTTCTTGCAGCGCTTCAACCATTGTTTTTTTTTTTTTTTTTGTGGGTACCGGGGGTCGACCTCAGGACCTCGCGCGGCAGCAGGCACCCGTGCTGCTGAGCAATATCACCGGCCCTTTTTTCGTATGTGGGTTCCGGGAGTTGAACTCGGGCCCTCGCGCTTGCCAGGCAGGTGCTTATGCCGCTGAGCCATCTCACCGGCCCCTGCGCTTCAACCATTGTTCCCTGCCCAGTTGCAAATCTCTATTTCTATTTTATTCCCTCAACTCTTTATTTCCTTTACATCCCTTTTCCCTTCCTATCCTGCCTCTTCCCCTTCTTTTTCCCTTCCCATTTGAAACAGTTCTTTCTACTATGTAATATCTATGCTTTATTATGTTCCTTACTTGTTCTTTGGGCTTCTCACACAAGGGAAATAATACAATATTTAAACTGTGTGTCTGATTGATTTCATTTAAGATTATGGTCCTGAGATACATCCATATACCTAAAAATCGCTCAAGTTTATCATTCTTTATGGCAGATTAGTAGTGCTCCACAATATATATATATATATATATATATATATATATATATATATATATATATATATAATATGTATTCTCTCACTCTCTCTATAATATATATATATATATATGTATATATAATTATCTACTCATCTGCTAAAGTACATATGGGGTGTCTCAAAAATTTAGCTATTATAAATTGTGCTGTTATTTACAATTTATAATAGCTAAATCTTGGAAGCAACCCAAATGTCCATCAACCAAGGAATAGATGAAAAAGATGTGGTCTTTTTACACGAAGTAGTACTCCTCAGCTATAAAGAAGGATAAACTTGAGACTTTTATTGATAAATGGATGCAACTAGAAACTATATTCATCAGTGAAATAAATGAGACTCACATTTTTAAACATCATGTTGTCTCCATGGTGTGAGAATCTGAAAGAGTGAATAAGGTCCATGTACAATAGATATTTTTTAATGGGAAAAAATTTATTCAAAAAGAAAAAGGAACTAGAAGGTGGGAAAGGGGAAAGGAAGGATGAAAAAGGAAAAAAAAAAACCCAAAATACAAGACAGGTATACTAATAGTTTCCTTTAGTTCATTGAAAAGAAAGGTTTGTGCTAATATCATTTGGAGAATTTTTTTATGCCCATGTCTTGTATTCTGAGTAACTACCTTAAAAATAATACTCAATGCATTATCTATTGTTATTCTCCTATTATACTTTTATGAAATATTGTTTTACTTCTTTCCGTAAAATAAAAAAAGATAAATTGTGCTGCTATAAACAACATGGGTATGGGTATATCACTGTAGTATGATGATTCTTTTTAGAAGATACCTAGAAGATACCTTAGAAGATACTCTTCTAGGAAGATACTTAGAAAGGGACTAGCTGGATCAAATGGAACTTCTTGTTTTAGATTTATGAGGAATCTCCATATTAGTTTCCATACTGGATGCACCAGTTTACACTCCCATGAACCATGCAGAAGTATTCCTGTTTTCCCCACAGCCTTGCCCACATGTATAAACAGGATTTCTATGCCATTTTTGAGGTATTCATTTTTTTCAGTTACTCCAATTATTCTTAGATTAGCCTTGTTTGCATCATCTAGCAGTTGTTGGATCCATTTCTTTCATACTCTCTCATTGTTTTTAAGTGTCTGTCAATAGTTGGTCTTTGAAGGTATAACTGCATTCTACCACAGATGCCCCAAAACAAGCCTGGGTCTTATATTAATATTTGCTCCAAAAGACACAATAGTGTTTATTTTTGGAGATGTCTTATTTTATCATGTACAACAATCTACATTTATTCATATATGACAATCTACATTTATTCATGTTCAAAAATCTGCATTTATCCAAATATAGTCATGTCGTCTTCCTCTGGAACATCATCATAACTCCCCAAACCTCTAATTTCAGCTTGAATTTTTACAGCTCCACTTCCTGTAGAACCATTGGCCCCAGTCTCTCTTGTCCACAAGAGAGCTCTCCTTAAATGAGCACTTCTTGTACATGTAGCTTGCTTGAAGTACATTGGCAACACAACTGTCAGTGGTTTTATCCCATGAATCCTTCACCCACGTCATGACTTCTTGCAGGCTAGGCTTTACAATTCCATTAAATCAAGTGTTAATAGAAGGCTTATGAGGTAGGTGTGACAACCAAAGTGATGACAGATAAGAATGACAGTCCACACAAAAGTGAAATGCACCAAAATTCAGAAAATGTTTATTTTACAAGAGCATGTTAAGTGCTCTTGTGACACATTGAATAAAGAATATTCATATTAGACACAACCACATCTGTTCGTTATCAAGTACATACATTATTCTTATATTGTGTCTGAACTCCAATAGTTCATTCAGCAATAAGTCTCAATTTCATCTCTGAACAGGTATTTTCCCTCTTATCCAAAGGTGCCTGCTTGGTATTTACAAATACTTATTTATAATTTATACTATAATTCATTT
Source organism: Erethizon dorsatum (assembly GCA_028451465.1). Lineage (NCBI taxonomy): Eukaryota > Metazoa > Chordata > Mammalia > Rodentia > Erethizontidae > Erethizon > Erethizon dorsatum. The sequence continues at coordinate 46,625,321 of CM051842.1, forward strand.
TAAGTTAATGTCAATGATATTCTGTATTTATATTTAATTGTATATGAATAATAGCATATTATAATTCAATATTTCCATTGTGTGTTGCAACACATGTACTAAATATGTTCTTCTGGCTGACCATGTAAACTGGGGCTTATTTTGGGGGTAGGGCCTATATTAGAAGCATCCTAATGTCATGCTAGAGCTTATTTTCTGGCTAGGTCTTACTTTAAGGGAAATACAGTAGTTCAAAAACTCTGTCATCACATTGGGGCATTTCACAGTCTATACTTTCCATATGATTTTCAATCTCCTAGATTTCTGACTGAATCATTTTCATGGATTCTAAGTCTTTGATGAAATGGTCACTCGTACTTGTATCATTTTGTTTATCTCATCTAGCTTTTGATTTGTGTCTTCTGAAAGCTCCTGCATCTTTTTGGTTATTATTTCCTTTATCTTTTAGTTATATCTTCTCTGATCCACTGAGTACCACTTTGAGCTGTTTTCTAACCTCCTGTGTTAATCCTTTCAACTATTTCTGTGGTATGGCTTATGATATTCTGCTCTTCTGTGCCCTCAGGTTAAGCTTTCTGGGAGTGGGGTGGTGTGAGAGGTGTTTTGTTGCCTTTTGTTCCTATGTTTCTATTGTTTTTGTTCATTTGTGTTGATTTTTGCTAAGGATTTGGATGCTTATAATTTAAGGACTTTGGTGCTAGTATAGAGATCTCCTCAGTTGATTTTCAGTGATGTATTTTAGGCATGGATGACTATAATCCTTTGCTGTAGCCCCAAGATCTGACCACCTTGATTAATTTGGGAGGGGAGGATGCAGTGTAGTTAGCCTAGCAACCAAGTTGTCTGGGAATGTATCTAGTATCACTAGTGTCACAAAGCTAATCTGAGTGAAGTAGTGACAGAAAAATAGTTAATATCAAGCAAATCAACTACAGTAATATTGTCCAAGAAAAATTAGACATCAACATCCCATAAGAACCAATTATGTACAACTATTAATCCTAGAGAAATCTACAATTATGGTGTAAACATTAAGGCAGCCCATGAATTGATTTACAGCTAATATGTATTAAATTGTACAGCTGTATCTCCACTTGTAGTGGACAAGAATTCAACAGCAATTTTACAGCATTAGCTATCAAAAGATTAACAAATCTTTATGCTTATACTATTAAACATATAGGGAATGTGAATGGGGGAATGCAAGAGAAAAACTTTGTAGCTTCAGACTCAAACATAAGAACAAAGAGAGAAGTGGTACAAAGGATCTTATTGGAAAGTAGAAGGATGTTTATAGAATTAGGCAAAGGTTACAGAAACACTACTGAGAAATAGGAGATAAATGTAAAAAAGGGAGAAAAAAGTTATATATAAAGTAAAATAAGAGAGAAATAGTTAAGGGGAGAAAAATTAGAAGAGAGAAGGGGGAAAAACTAAAGAGAAAAGAAGTAAGAAAAAGAGATAAGAAGCAATGCAGAAGCACAAAAGGAGATATCCCAATGACCAGGAAATTTGTGCAAAAGAAAGGCAGGAAGGAAAGATGAAACAAACAAATGAACAAACAAAACAAAACAAAAAACTTAACAAAGCAGAGGCATTCACAAAATCAAGAAGAAAACCAGAAAGACAAAAAAAAAAAAAAAAAAGAAATTTCTCAATGATTTCAAAAGAGTGGTTTTCTTCCCAGATCTAAGTTTTGTTTTGTTTTCATTTTAATGGAAAAAAACAAAATTTCAAAACAAAATAATAGGAGAATAACAATTGTTAATATTTTGCATATTGTTATCTTCAAAGTAGTTACTCGGTGTACAAGGTATGGTCATAAAAATTCTCCAAATGATATTAGCACAAATCTTTTTTAAAATGAACTAAGATAAGCTAGTAGTATTACTATCTTGTATTATTTTTTCCTTTTCCATTCCTTCATTTCCCCTTTCCCCCACCATACTTCCTCTTTCAGTTTGAACAGTTTCTTCCCAATTCACAATATCTATTGTACATTTTGGACCTTATTTACTTTTTCAGTTTCTCACACCAGAGAGACAATGCAATGTTTACTCATGTGAGTTTGATTTGTTTCACTTATGAGTATGGTCTCAAGATGCATCCATTTACCTGTAAAAGTCTCAAATTTATACTTCCTTATGGCTGAGTAGTACTCCATTGTATAAAAAGACCACATCTTTTTATCCATTCCTCAGTTAATGGGCATTTGGACTGTTTCCAAGATTTAGCTTTTAAAAATTGTGTTGCTGGGCCAGTGAGATGGCTCAGTGGCATAAGCGCCTGCCTGGCAAGCGCGAGGGCCTGAGTTCGATTCCCGAAACCCACATACAAAAAAAGGGCCGGTGATATCGCTCAGTGGCACGGGCACCTGCTGGCGTGCAAGGTCCTGAGGTCGAGCCCCAGTACCCACAAAAAAAATTGTGTTGCTATAAATATGAGTGCTCATATATTGCTATGGTATGCTATTTTTAATTCTTCTGGGAAGATACCTAGAAGGGGAATAACTGGGTTGAATGGGACCTCAAATGCGAGTTTTTGAGGAATCTCCATGCTGATTTCCACAGTGGTTGCATCAATCTTCACTCCCACCAACAGTGGAGAAGTGTTCCTTTTCCCCACATCCCCAACCAGCATTTTTTTTTATGTGGGTACCATGGGTTGACCTCAGGACCTCGTGCTTGCCAGCAAGCACTTGTGCCACTGAGCGACATCACCGGCCCTTTTTTTCCTTTATGTGGGTTCTGGGAGTCAAACTCAGGACCTCGCGCTTGCTGGGCAGGTGCTTATGCCACTGAGCTATCTCACCAGCCCAACCAGCATTTTTTATTGGTCGTTTTCTTGATGATAGCCATTCTTTCTGGGGTGAGATGGAATCTCAGTGTTGTTTTAATTTGCATCTCTTGAATGACCAGTGATGAACATTTTTTCATGTATTTATTTGCCATGTGTATTTCTTCATCTGAGAAGTGCTTATTCATCTCAGATGCCCTTTTATGGATTGGGTCTTTGAATTTGGGGATCTGATGTTTTCAATTCTTTACATGTTCTAAGTATAAGTCCTTTGTCTAAGGGGCAACTGGCTATAATTTTTTCTCAATCTGGGTTGTCTTTTCACTGTGTTGGTGATTTCTTTTGTTGTGCAAAATCTTTTTACCATGGTGAGATCAAAGTTGGTAATTCTTTGAAGTGTTTCCTATGCAGTCTGTTTTGTTCATGAAGTCTCTGCCTACACCTTTATCTTCAAGATTTTTACATATTTTCTCTTCCAGTAGATTTAGTGTTTCTGTTTTGATACGTAGATCTATTATCCATATTGACTTTAGTTTAATATGTGGTGATACAGATAGGTCTAGATTTAGTCTTTGTCATGTGGGAAGCCAGTTTTTCAGCACCATTTATTAAAGAGGCTATCTTTCTTCCAGTGAACATGTTTGGTCCCTTTGTCAAAGATAAGGTGGCTAAGTGTGTTTGCAGTTGTGTCTGCATCTTTTAATGTGTTCCACTGATCCTCAGGTCTGTTTTATTTATTTATTTTTGCCAGTACTATGCTGATTTTATCACAGTAGCTTTGTAGTATAATTTTAAGTCAGGGATTGTGATGCCCCCTGCCTTGCCTTTTTTACCCAGAATTGCTTTTGCTATTCTAGGTCTATTCTGCTTCCCTGTGAATTTTAGCAATATTTTCTCTATTTCTGTGAGGTATGTTAAAGGGATTTTTATCAGGATTGCTTTGAATCTGTACAACAATTTTGGGAGTATGGCCATTTTCACTATGTTGGTTCTTCCTCCCCATGAGCAAGGGGTATCTTTCCATTTTCTGATATCCTGTTCTATCTGCTTTTACATAGTACTGTAATTTTCAATGTATAGATTTTTTACTTTCTTTGTTAGATTGATTCTGGTGTATTTCATTTTTCTGGATGCTATTGTGAAAGCTGTGGTTTCCCTAATTTCTGTCTCAGTGAATTTGTCTTTTGTGTACAGGAATGGTATTGACTTTTGGGTGTTGACTTTGTACCCAGCTACACTACTGAATTTGGTTATTAAATCTACAAGTCTTTTGGTGGATTTTTTGGTTCTTCTATGTAGAATATCATGTCATCTGCAAATACAGATAATTTAAATTCTTCCTTTCTCATCTTTATTCCTTTTATTTCTTTCTCTTTTCTAATTGCTCTGGCTAATATTTCCAGAACTATGTTGAATAGGAGTAGTAATAGTGGACACCCTTGTCTTGTTCCTGATTTTAGAGTTAAAGCTGTCAGTTTTTGACCATTTAGTGTGCTGTTTGCTTTTGGTTTGTCCTAAATTGCTTTTATCAGTTTGAGATAAAGACCATCTATCCCAGTTTTCTGTAGGGTTTTTATCATGAATGAGTATTGGAGTTTCTCAATTGTTTTTCTGTATCTATTGAAAAGATCATGTGATTTTTGTCTTTGACTCTGTTAATATGGTGTATTACGTTTATTGATTTGTGTGTGTTGAACCATCCCTGCATCTCTGGGATGAATCCTACTCGGTCATGTTGTATAATCTTCTTGATGATTAGCTGCATTCTCTTCGCCAGTGTCTTACTGAGGATTTTTGCATTTATGTTCATTAGGGAGATTGGCCTGTAATTTTCTTGTTTTGTTGGGTCCTCTGGTTTTGGAATCAGAGTAATACTTGCTTCCAGGTATGAATTTGGGTGTTTTGCTACCCTGTCAATTTCATTGAAGGGTTTCAGCATTAGTGGTGTTAATTATTCTCTAAATTTCTTGTAGAATTCAGAGGTTAGGGGCTTCTAGACCAGCCATCATTGAAGCCTCTTTTGGATATATCCATCCTTAGCTCAGTTTGTTCAAGCTCCTGAAGGAAAATATCCTGTATAGGAAGGAGGTCGGGAATTTGGATCTACCCGAGTTCACGTATCCTTTTCTCTCAGTGACCTAAAGCAGATCAAGCTAGATCTAGGAGAGATTTCAGATGACCCTGATAAGAACATTGAGGCCTTTGGAGGACTTGTTCAGACCTATGAGCTAGACTGGAAAGATGTAATGTTACTGTTAAATCAAACATTGACTCTAATGAGAAGCAAGCAGCATTAGAAGCTGCAATTGCATTTGGGGGTGAATATCATATTGTAAATTTTAGAAGACCAGAAGATAGATAGCAAGGGAACAACCAGTTCCCACTGGAGACCAAGCAGTCCCTATCCAAGACACCTAATGACCTAATAATCAGAGAGGAGATTGAAATAGGAGACATTTCCAGGCATGTGTTCTTGAAGGTCTAAGAAGGATGAGAACTAAGCTCTTCAATTATTTTAACTTGTGAGCTATTCAGCAAGAGAAGAATGAGAACCCCTCTGCCTTCTTAGATTGTTTACAAGAGGCATTGTAACATATGTCTTTAGCTCCTGATTTGATATGACAGATTATTCTTAAAGACAAGTTTATTACCCTGTCACCCTCAGATATTAGAAAAAAGATACAGAATATGGCTTTTGCTCCAGATAATTCACTTGATACTTTTGTAAAAATCACCTTCTCAGTATTTTGTAATCAGGAAAAGGGGGAAGCCAAAGGAAGAAAGCAAAGTGACCAAGAGAAAGCAGCTGCCTTTGTTGCAGCCTTAAAAGGAATTGACTGAAGTCTTATTCTTGGGGCTCCAAGGAGAATTCAGTGACTCCCAACCTCACTTGCTACCACTGCCAAAACCCAGGTCACCTCAAAAGAAACTGCCTTTGGAGGCCCCCGTGCCATACCCTGACTGCAAATTTGGCCACTAGAAGCAAGACTATACTCTGAGGCAGAGGCTTCAGAGCTCAGGGACGTACTCCAAGCTGTTCTAACAAGACTAAAGGGCCCTGGGGTGCTCTTCCTTCTCCCACTGGATGGAGTGTCATCTCTACCGATCATCTCCATGAAGGAGCCCCAAGTAATCACGATTATGGAGGAAAAAGTGTGAGCCTATTGCTGGACATTGGCACATGTTTCTTTGTCCTCTTCAATTCTGGCCTTCCTTCTAGCTGTCATTTCTCAATAAAAAGAGTCACCAAAAAGTAACTCCTTTAAGGTATAACTGGGATGACTTGCTCTTCACATATTCCTTTTAGGTATGCCTAAAAGCCCAGTTCCCATCCTAGGGAGAGATATTTCATCCTGCCACATACTATAATATATATATGCAGGTTACCAACTAATCAAAATGATGCTTAGACTGGTTTTACAAATACAATGCATATTGTTGTCTATGTATAATAACTTGAGAGTTTTACATTGGTCAAAAATAGTGCGTTGGGGGGCCTCCACAGAGGAATGTGAGATGCAGCGTTGCAGAGAAGCAGCGGCCGTGAAGGACACACTGACTGGCGGTGAGTGCTGACGCCCGGCCATCCCACGCAAGAGAGCGACTAGCCAGGTGCCATTGTGGGGGGGGCAGCAGCTGAGCTGAGAACTCAGGGCAGCCGCCACTCTATCCACGGCTCCAGCGGGGACCTCTGTGGAGGAACGCGAGATGCTGCAGTACAGAGAAGTGGCGGCTGTGAAGGACACACTGATTGGCGGTGAGTGCTGACACCCAGCCATCAGGCATGCGAGAGCGACTAGCCAGGCACCATTGTGGGGGGGGCAGCAGCTGAACTTGAAACTCAGGGCGGTGCCACTCCACCCACGGCTCCAGGAGGAACCTCTGTGGAGGAACGTGAGATGCCACAGTACAGAGAAGCGTCGGCTGTGAAGGACACACTGACTGGCAGTGAGTGCTGACACCCAGCCGTCAGGTGTGCAAGAGAGCCACTAGCCAGGTGCCATTGTGGGGGGGGCAGCAGCTGAGCTCAGAACTCAGGGCGGCCACCACTCCATCCACGGCTCCAGTGGGAACCTCCGTGGAGTAACGCGAGATGCCGTGGTACAGAGAAACACCAACTGAGAAGGACACATTGACTGGCACTTTTCTTCCTGCTTTTCCAAGAATCTCCTAAGAGTTTGAAATACTAGCAATAAAGCAACCTACCATAGGCAATTTGCAAACAGCAACCCAGGAATTAAACTAAAGAAAGATAAGAAAATGAGATGACACTTAAACAAGATGCAATCCCACACATCCAGTTCACCAAAGGCAAACCCAGGGGGCAGTGAGGTGGGACAAACCAAAAGCTACCCACCTGACATCTCTGAAGTGGTAACAACAAAGCATTTGAATGAGGCTCTGGAAAAATTTAAATCAGAAATAATTTCTCAGATAACTGCAGAGATAATGTCCACAATGAAGACCATGCTTAAGGATGCTAGAGCAGACACAGACAAAAAAATAGATGAGCTTAAGAAAATGATGGAAGCCATGAATGATTGGCATAGGAAAGAAATGGACTCCATAAAGCAGATTCAAGCAGATATCCAGGAGAACAAAAATTCCTTTGAAAGTATTTGTAGCAGATTAAGCCAATGTGAGGACAGGATCTCAGACATAGAAGACAGGCTCGCAATTAGTGATCATGAAAAGAAAGAATTCTTAAAAATAGCAAGGGACAATGAAAAATCAATCCAGCAGCTGCTAGATGATGCAAAGAAGAATAACTTAAGATTGATTGGAGTCAATGAAAAAGCAGGAGATAGCATAAATGACATCAGAACACTGTTCATAGACATTATCACAGAAAATTTCCCTGGTAGAGAAAAAGAATTTGACCTTCAGATAAGTGAGGCTTATAGAACTCCAATTAGCCATGATCCAAAAAAATCTTCAGCCAGGCATATCACAGTCAACATTCCAGAAATTCAACATAAGAGTAGAATCTTAAAAGCTGTTAGAGAAAAGAAATGAATCACCTATAAAGGAAAGCCCATCAGAATCACAGCGGACTTTTCAGCACAAACCCTCAAGTCAAGAAGAGCTTGGAATGATGTATTACCAGTTCTAAAGGAAAATAACCTTCAACCCAGATTGATGTACCCCACAAAACTATCTTTCAAAACAGACGGAGAAGTAAAATACTTCCATGACAAAGAACATCTGAGAAAATTTATAACCACCGAACCAGCATTCCAAAATGTTTTGAAGGACATTCTAGAAAGGGATAACAAGGACTACAACTCCAGAAACCCCAAGAGAAGGAATCCACCAGGCAGAGCAAATGATTAAAGAGAGGGAGGGAAAACAAAAATTAAAAGAGGGGGAGCCAACAACAAGAAAATAACATGACAAGGATAAGTCAATACATATCAGTTTTAACCATTAATGTTAATGGTCTCAATTCACAAATGAAAAGGCACAGACTGGCAAATTGGATCAAGAACGAAGATCCAGCAATATGCTGTATACAAGAAACACACTTAATTTAAAAAGAAATTCATAGACCGAAAGTCAAAGGATGGAAAACAATACTCCATGCCACAGGAACCCAGAAAAAAGCAGGGGTAGCTATTCTTTTCGCAGACAAAGTGAATTTCAAACCAAGAATGATTCAGAGAGATAAAGAATGTCACTACATCCTGGTAAAGGGAACAATCCAAGAGGAAGAGATAACAATCATAAATATATATGCAACAAATACCAGTGCACCCAACTATATAAAACAAATATTAATGGACATGAAAAATCAAATAACCACTAATACAATTGTATTGGGGGATCTCAATACTCCACTGTCACAAAAGGACAGATCAACTAGACAAAAAATCAACAACGAAATATTAGAACTGAACCACACTTTGGAACAAATGGACTTAGTAGATGTCTACAGAGTGTTCCACCCCACAACATCAGAATACATATACTTCTCAGCTGCACATGGGATGTTCTCCAAAATAGACCACATACTAGCTCATAGAACCTGCTTAAGTAAATGCAAAGGAATTGAAATTATCCCATGTATATTATCAGACCATAGTGCAATGAAATTGGAAATCAATGGCAAAAGAAACCACAAGAATTTGCTAAACACATGGAAATTAAATAGCACCCTACTGAACAACCAATGGGTCATAGATAAAATTAAAGAAGAAATTAGACAGTTTCTGCAACTGAATGATAATGACAGTACAACATACTGGAACTTATGGGATACAATGAAAGCAGTCCTAAGAGGGAAATTTATAGCATTAAATTCCTATATCAAGAAAACAGAGCAAGCACAAATAAATAACCTAATGGTGAACCTCAAACTTCTAGAAAAATAAGAGCAGGCTAAACCAAAAGCTCATACAAGAGAGGAAATTATAAAGATCAGAGCAAAAATTAACATATTGGAGACTGAAAAAACAATACAAAGAATCAAAGAATCAAAGAGTTGGTTCTTTGAAATATTAAATAAAATTGACAAACCCTTATCCAACCTTATTAAAAAAAGAAAAGAAAGTACTCAAATCCACGCAATTAAGAATGAAAAGGGTGATATCACAATGGACCCTGCAGAAATCCAGAAGATCATGTATACCTACTTTGAAAACTTGTATTCCAATAAGATGGAAAACGCAGAAGAAATGGACAGATTCCTAGATACATATGAATTACCAAAGCTCAACCAAGAAGATATAAAAATCCTAAATAAACCAATAACAATCAATGAAATCGAAGATGTAATTAAAAACATCCCAACAAAGAAAAGCCCAGGCCCTGATGGATTCACTGCTGAATTCTACAAGAAATTTAGAGAAGACCTAACACCACTACTTCTCAAACTCTTTGATGAAATTGAAAGGGAAGCAATACTCCCAAATTCATTCCTGGAAGCAAGCATTACCCTGATACCAAAAACAGAGAAGGATCCAACTAAGAGAGAGAACTACAGACCAATCTCCCTAATGAACATAGATGCAAAAATCCTTAATAAGATACTGGCAAACAGAATGCAGCAAATCATCAAGAAGATTATACACCATGACCAAGTTGGATTCATCCCAGGGATGCAGGGATGGTTCAACATACGTAAATCAATAAATGTAATACACCATATTAACCGAACCAAGAACAAAAATCAGAGGATCATCTCAATAGATGCAGAAAAAGCTTTTGACAAAGTCTAGCACCCATTCATGATAAAAACCCTACAGAAAATTGGAATAGAGGGTCTTTATCTCAATCTGATAAAAGCTATCTATGACAAACCAACAGCCAATATCATACTAAATGGACAAACACTGAAAGCCTTCTCTCTAAAATCAGAAAGGAGACAAGGATGTCCACTGTCCCCACTCTTATTCAACATAGTCCTGGAAACTTTAGCCAGAGCAATTAGACAAAAGAAAGAAATAAAAGGAATTATGATTGGAAGGGAAGAAGTTAAATTATCATTATTTGCAGACGACATGATACTCTACGTAGAAGACCCCAAAAACTCCACTAAAAAACTGCTAGATTTAATAAGCAAATTCAGTAGTGTAGCTGGATACAAAGTCAACACTCAAAAATCAATAGCCTTCCTGTACACCAATAACAAACTCACTGAGAGAGATATTAGGGAAACAACACCTTTCACAATCACATCTAAAAAAAATGAAATACCTAGGAATCAATCTCACAAAGGAAATAAAAGACCTCTACACTGAAAACTACAGTACTCTGAAAAAGGAGATTGAAGAGGATATCAGAAAATGGAAAGATATCCCTTGCTCTTGGGTTTTAAGAACCAATATAGTGAAAATGGCCATACTTCCAAAACTGTTATACAGATGTAATGTAATTCCGATCAAAATTCCAACAATATATCTCACAGAATTACAGAAAAGAATCCTAAAATTTGTCTGGAACCAGAAGAAACCTAGAATAGCAAAGGCAATTCTGGGCAACAAAAGCAAGGCAGGGGGCATCACAATCCCTGATTTGAAATTATACTATAAAGCTACTGTGATAAAAACAGCATGGTATTGGCAAAAAAACAGACCTGAAGGTCAATGAAATAGAATAGAAGATGCAGAAACAACTCCAGACATACTAAGCCACCTTATCTTTGACAAAGGTGCCAAACACATTCACTGGAAGAAAGATAGCCTCTTTAATAAATGGTGCTGGAAAAATTGGCTCTACACATGCCGAAGATTAAAATTAGACCCATATCTTGCACCGTGCACTAAACTAAATTCAAAATGGATCAAAGAACTAAATATTAAAACAGAAACATTAAATCTCCTGGAAAATAGAATAGGTAAAACTCTTGAAGACATTGGTGTAGGCAAAGACTTTATGAATAAAACCCCCATCGCACAGGAACTATCACAAAGAATCAACTGGGATCTCATGTTATTAAAAAGCTTTTGCACAGCAAGAGAAACCACCAACAGAGTGAAGAGACAACCCTCAATGTGGGAAAATATGTTTGCCAGCTGTTCCTCAGACAAAGGATTACTATCAAGAACATACAAAGAACTCAAAAAAATCAGACCTCCCAAATTTAAAGACCCAATTCAAAAATGGGCATCTGAGATGAATAAACACTTTTCAGATGAAGAAATACAAATGGCAAATAAATATATGAAAAAATGTTCAACATCACTAGTCATTCGAGAGATGCAAATGAAAACAGCACTGAGATTCCATCTCACTCCAGAAAGAATGGCTATTATCAAGAAGTCAACTAATAACAAATGCTGGAGGGGCTGTGGGGAAAATGGAACCCTTCTCCACTGTTGGTGGGAGTGTTGACTGGTGCAGCCACTGTGGAAATCCATGTGGAGACTCCTCAAAAAACTAGGATTGGAGGTCCCATTTGACCCAGCTATTCCCCTTCTGGGTATCTTTCCAGAAGAATTAAAAACATTGTAGCACAGCAATATATGTGCACCCATGTTTATAGCAACACAATTTGTAATAGCTAGATCATGGAAACAACCCAAATGCCCATTAACCAAGGAATGGATAAAAAAGATGTGGTATTTCTACACAATGGAGTACTACTCAGCCATAAAGAAAGATAAACTGGAAACTTTTATAGGTAAGTGGATGCAACTCGAGAAAATACTCACAAGTGAAATAAACCAGATGCACATTTGTAAACATCGTACTGTCTCCCTAGTATGAAAATGCAATTTCACTGTGACTATTCCACTCCTTAGTCTTCTATTTTTACCTAGCTTTTACATGGCTTAATCTTATACTTAGTAATATTTTTCTCCAAAAGGTATTTGTACATTCTCTAATGCTTGCATTTGTTAATACATAAAAATGTTTACTTGTTGTCTTTAAAAAATAAAAAAAAAATAAAAAAAAGGAGAGGCCCAGAAAAAAAATAATATGTTAATTGTTATAACCTGGTTCACAAGTCACCAAAATTTTGGAGATTATTACAGTTAAAACTGGAGGGATTTATAACAAAATATCAAATGCTATCAATAGAGGGGTCTGAGAGCCAGTGGGTTACAGTTGCTATTCCAGTCCCTTAAAAACAGTTTGTAGACTAACCTGTCAGCTCTAGTGCTCATGCTTTGATTATACATGCTCTAATTTCTTAAAAAAATGTTTATTCTTGCCTAGAGCCTGTCAAACCCCAAGTGTTCATACAGATAAAACCAATGACAATTATGCTAGACTCCTTTAACCAGGATCCACCAGATGAACCTTGTTGAGAGAGGATTATGTTACATATATTGAGTCCTTAACTAACTCTACTCAGTGGGCCCTGAATGACATCACAATTGGTCTCTCTTTCCTGAATGAAGAAGCAAAATCAATGAGGCAAGCCATCCTCTAGGATAGCATTAGACATTCTAACAGAAGCACAAATGGATACTTGTACAATTACAAAAGCTGAATGTTATGTGTACATTCCTCACCCTTCTGCTAATATCTCAATAGCTGTTCAAGATATTAGAGGACAGGTTAATGACATGTCAGATTCTGAAGTGTCCTGGACCTTCTCCTTATCTTCTTTATGGAAAGCTATTAATGGCTCCTTCTGGTGGAAAATTTGTTGACTATATTTGAAATTATGCTATTGATTCTTTTTTTTTTGTGGGTACCGGGGGTCGGACTCAGGACCTCATGCGCCAGCAGGCACCCATGCCGCTGAGCGATATCACCAGCTCTTTTTTCATATGTAGATACTGGGAGTCGAACTCAGGACCTCATGCTTACCTGGCAGGCGCTTATGCCACTGAACTATCTCACCAGCCCCTATGATATTGATCTTATTATTTGGCCCACGCATACTTAATTGTTTCTTTGGCCCTGTCTCCTCCAGACTTAAAGCTGTACATATACCCAAGAGAAGAACACTTGGCACCTATCAAGGGCCTTTAGATAGACCCTCTGTGGAGTATCGCTGACTGCCAATCACAACTACAACCCTCTTCAGCTGGAAGTAGCCAGACCAGTGTTCACACTTTAGACCCTCATGGTGGTTATGGGTACATAGTCAGAGGGCAGAATATTATAGATAGCTAAGTTAGGCAGAAATATTCTGGCAATCAGACAGGGCTGGGGCTTGAGTGGTCAATACAGAAGACAATTGTGGCTGGAGGTATATTCACTGAAGTCCAGACTTCAAGAGAAAAAAAGGAACTATTCACCCATATGCTTCCCCAAGAGAAGAATAGCAATGATCAATATTCTAAATAGAGGTCAATCACCTTGGAAGGGGGACCAAAACCTCCTTAACCCACCCCTTCCTGGAACCTCCTTGTCTGTCCCATGTACACTTGCTACTTGACTTGCTTCCCCATCTGATGCACATTTAATCAATATTAACTAAGCAACTATACTTGTTGCAATCTTATTCATTCACCAGAGTTTTGTCCCACCTCACACACACCTTGGGATTTCCCACTGAATCAATATTATGAAGTGACTATTCTTGTGATCTTAGTAGTTGACTATAGTATTGTACAACCTTGGGCCTGCCTCATCTCATGGCTTTGCTCAATAAAACATCCTTGAGAAGCAGGGTCAGTGGACAATCCACTTTTCAGGCTGCCTTCTGTCTTAGAAAGAAGCTATATTTCTCTCAATAAATTCTACACTTAAAAAAAATTTCAACAGTGAATCCATCAGGACTTGGGCTTTTCTTTGTTGTTAAGTTTTTAATTACATTTGCAATTTTATTGACTGATATCAGCTTATATAGAATTTTTATAACTTCTTGATTCAGTTTTGGCAATTCATATGTGTCTGGGAATCTGTCCATTTCTTCTGTGATTTCTATTTTATTAGCGTACAGTTTCTTGAAGTAGATATGATCTTTTGGATTTCTGTGGGATAGGTTTAGATTTTCCCTTTTTCATTCCTAATTGCTTGAATCTGGGTCTTTTCTTTCCTCTTTTAGATGAGCTTGGGTAAGTGTTTATCAATTTTATTTAATCTTTCAAAGAACCCACTCTTCAGTTCATTGATGCATTGTACTGTTTTCTTGGTATGAATAGCATTAATTTTTGCTCATATTTTAATAATTTCCCCCCTCATACAAACTTTGGATTTGATTTGTTCTTTTTCTAGAAGTTTGAGATTCAACAGTAGATTGTTTATTTGAGCTCATTCTGTTTTCCTGATGTGAGAATTCAGAGCTATAAATTTCCCACTTAGGGCTGCTTTCATTGTGCCTCATAGGTTCTGGTGTTCTGTATTGGTATTATTCTATAATTGTAGATATTGTTTAATGAAAGCCAACCTCATCACGAAGTATTTGTTAACTTTTAAATGTGTTGTTGAATTCTGTTTGCAAAAATTTTATTGACAAGCCAGCATGGTGGCACAGGCCTGTCATCTCAACACTTAGGAACTAAGGTAGGATGATCATGAGTTTGTGGCCAGCCTGAGCTACATAGCCTGAGCTACATACCTAGCTACAAAGCTTCCAACTCTAGCCTGTATTAGGTAGCAAGATCGTGTCTTAAACAATTTATCAAGAATTTTTGCCTCTGTGTTCATCAAGAATGTTGGTCAATAGTTGTTTTTTCGGTTGAGATTTTATCTGGTTTGGGTTTTGTGGAATGAATTTGGAAATGTTCTATCTAATTCTATTTCACAGAATAGCTTGAGGAGTACAGGTGTTTGTTCTTTAAATGTTTGGTAAAATTCAGAAGTGAATCCATTATGCCCTGGGCTTTTCCTTGCTGGAAGACTTTTAATTCTCCTTCAATCTCATTGCTTGTTACTTATCTGTTACTTTCAAAATATCCTCTTAATTCAATCTTGGTAAGTTGCATGTTTCTAGAAATTCACTTGTTTCTTGTAGATTTTTCAATTTATTGGAATATAAGTTTTCAAATAATTTCCTCATGGCTCTGTGGATTTCACTACTATCTTTTCCAGTATCCCTTTTCATCTCTAATTTTATTAATTTGGATTTTTTTGTCTTTGGCTAGTTTGGCTAAGTATTTATTGATCTTATTTATCTTGACTCTGTTTCTTTGCTTTTTGTATTGTTAATTTAGTTTCCATTTCATTAATTTCATCTCAGTTTTTACAATTTATTTTCCTTCTTTTAATTTGTGGTGTGGCTTGTTATTCTTTTAAGATTTTTGGATGCATCTCTAGGTTATTTTTTTGAGATATTTCATATTTTTAATACAGGCACTTAGAGCTACAAGCTTCCCTCTCAGAACTGCCTTTCCTGAATCCCAGAGATTCTCATATGATGTGTTTGCATTTGCATTTCATTCAAGGAATTTAAATGATTTTCCCACAATTTTTTCAATGAACCTCTGATCCTGCAAAAGCATACTGTTCGTAATCCGTGTGCTATGTACGTTTTGTGGTTTCTCTTGTTGATTTTTACTTTCATTCCATTCTAATCTAATAGGATGCATGAGATCATTTTAAATTTTTTACTTGTTAAGCCTTCCTTTATGGCATAAATATGCTCTGTTTTGAAGCAAGTTACATGAGCTGCAGAAAACAAATATGTATTCATCTCTTGTTGGATGGGGCATTCTGTAGATTTCTATTAAATCCATTTGATCCACAAAGCAGATTAAATCTGATATTTCTTGATTTATTTTTCTGGGTGTTATACATATTTGTGAGAGGGTGTATCGAAGTCTTACACTATAAATATATTTGGGTATATTTGGCCCTTTATGATGAGTAGTTTTTTATAAACCTGAGTACACTGAAGTTTGTCTCATACATATTTACTATCATTATATCTTATTGGTGAAGTATTCCCTTCACTAATATAAGTGATCTTCTTTGTCTCTTCTGACTAATGTTATTGAAAATCTCTGGTGAATGTAAGGATACCTGATTCTGCTTGCTTTCTGATTCCATTTGAATGGAATATTCTTTCATTTTTAGTCCTTCTATACCTTTGTGGGTGAGGTGTGTTTTTTGTACGCAAACTATAATCAGGTCTTATTACTTTATCCAATCTACCAGCCTCTGTCTTTTTGTGTGTGTGTGTGATACTGGGAATCAAACTCAAGACCTTGTGCTTGCCAGGCAGACACTGTGCTGCTGAGCCATATCCCCAGCCCCCAACCTCTTTTACTTGGAAAATTAAAATGATTTGCATTTGGAGTTATTGTTGAAAAATATGAACCAATTTCTGTCATTTTGTATTTTTTGATATTTGTTTCTTTTCTAATAATAATTTCTCTACTCTCTTCTTTGTGTCCTGTTCCTTTAAGTAGTACCTTAGTCACATTGTTTATTGCTGAAACTCTATATGTCAAACACAACCTAAAGGAAGAGAGGGTTTATTTTGATTTATGTTTACAGTCCATAATCAGCTGGCTCCAATGGTACAAAACTGCATAGCAGAGGGGCACAAAGGAGGAAAATCTGTTCACATCATTGCAGCCAGGAAGCAGAAAGACAAAGGAGGAGCCAAGAAAAGGAGATATAGCTTTCTATGTCATGCCTCCCAGTGACCTTCCTCTTCTGACCAGACGCCACCTCCGAACAACAAATCAGCTGTATTGCCCCATGATTCAATCATCTTCCAAAACCCCACCTATAAGTGCATGAGGCCTTTGGGGAACGTTCTCCATATAAACTGTAACATTCTGACTCTGGGCCCAAGGACACATCTGCATTTCTTTGTGCAAACAAAATACATTTCGTCCATCTCCAGGAGTTGCCATAGCTTTGACAGTTTCAGTATTGCTGAAAAGTCCAAGCCCAAAGTCCCTCTGAGACTCAAGGCAAACATTGAGCTGTGATCCCTTTTAAGAGGTCAATAACTTTAAGGGCTCTAATCCTAGCACTCTTAAGACTGAGGCAGGAAGATCACTGTGAGTTTTATTCCAGCTCCAACTACATAGCAAGTCCCTGAGTAAAAAAAAAATAATAAAAATACAGGTAAACACTTCCAATATACAATGGCACAGGTTACATATTTGCATTCCAAAAGGGAGGACTAGGAAGATAGAAATGAATCACACCAAAGCAAGGCCAAAACCCAGCAGGACAAACATTAGTTTCTGTAGCTCTATATCCAGTACCTAGATCAGGTTGCAGTGAGATATGAGTTGCAAACTGCTTGAGTGGTCAAACCTTTATGGATTTGCTGGTTGCAGCACTTATACCCTTTCTGTTGCCTGGTTTCATTCACTGCCTTCAGTTTTCTACAGCTTATGTTTCACATTCCTGTCTCCGCCAGATTCCCAGGATCTCCTCTGCACCTTTAGCTTCACACACTTCCCCCTCAGAGGCACACTGCCTGGCTTCCCAGACCAGCATTGGTGAACCTTTTAGAGATGAGTGCCCAAAATGCAACCCCAAACCCACTTATTTATTGCAAAATGCAATTAAACCTGAACACTGGTATATTAGTTAGGAAAATGGAATTCATACATTGAAATATTTTGTCTTAAAAGAAAAACAAACAACATGTGTTCCATAGGTTTGCCACCATGTCCTAGACCTTCCTCTGAAATCTGAGTGGAAGCCTCTCTGGACCCAGAACCCTTGCATTCAACATGTCCATGAAACCAGCACCACACGGATGATGCCAAGGTCTGCCAAAATGCAAAAGATCATGCAGTAGTTAAGCCCTCTTGCGTCATGGCTGCAGAAGCCTCTAAGCAACTGGAAGGTTGAACATTGTCAACTGAATCCCAGGAAACCAATTTTCCAGGCAGCCCTTCTTGAGCAAAGTGCCTCAGGGCTATCCTCTCAAGGCAGTCTTTTGATTTTGTACTTTTGAGCCTGAGGAGGGTGGGCTCTTGTAGATTTCTGAAATGTCCTCATAGCATCTTTCCTGAGGTCTTAATGCAAAATAATTGGCTTCTTTTTGATGGTTATCTTTTCAGTAACCAAGCTCTTCTGGCCAGAAGTTTGTAGGTGTTTCCATTCTGGCCACCAGCAGAATTTCCAAATCATTCAAGTTAGTTTTTGCTTCTGCTTCTCACTGTAAACCTTGTTAAAAGGACCAAGCAGTGCCCGTGCTAACACCTGAGTGTTTGGGCTGTCTTGAAATTTCCTCTACCAGATTAAGTAGTCCACTGCCCTTAATCTCAGTCTCCTGCAAATTTCAAGACATGAACAAAATATAGACAAATTTTCTGCCAGTGTGTAACACCCATAGTTTTGAGTCCAACTACCAATGGAGTCCTTGTTCCCAACTGAAACCTTCTGAATTTGGCTTTTACTATCCACATTTGTATCAGCAATCTAGTCTTCTGTGATATGACTCAAAGCTTCCATGAAGCTTGTCTTACAGCATTTGAGGGCTTCTCTCAGTGTCATCACCAAACATTTCCTAGTTCCTCTCACAAACCAGTTGCAAAAGCTTCTGAACCACATAGTAAGGTATAGTCCTGGCAATGACCCCACTTCACTTCACTTGTACCAATATCTGTCTTAGTCACTTTTTTCACTGAGACTCAACACCTGATACCCCACAACTTAAAGGAAGAGAGGTTTGTTTTAGCTTATTCTTACAATCAATGGTCAGTTGGCTCTGAAGCAGACAACAAGGTGGCAGAGGAGCAGAGAGAAAGAAAATTTGCTCACTTCTTGGCATTCAGGATGCAGAAAAGTAATGAGTCAGGAAAGGAGATATACCCTTTTAGGTCATGGTGACAGGGACCCACCTTTTCTGACCAGACCCTATTTTCTAACAGCAAGTCAGTTACATCATGAGTCAATCATCTTTCAAGAGCCCTACCCATGACAACATGAGGCCTTTTGGAGAAATTCTCTATATAATCCACAACAGGTATCTTCTGTAATGCTGGCTTAGTGTTCATGAATTCCCTTAGTTTTTGCTTATCTTGGATGTTCTCCAGTTTTCTTTCAATTCTGAAGGATAGTTTTACTGGATATAGTAATTCAGGTTTTATGCATTATTCCCTGTCTTCATTGCCCATAGAGTGTCTGCTGAGAAATATGCTTTTATTTGAATGAGTTTGCCTTTATAAATGATTTGACATTTTTCTTTCAGCTTTCAATATTCTTTCTTTGTTCTGTACTGTTGACATTTTAACTATAATATGATGTGGAGTGGTTCTTTTCTAATCTCTTTAGGGTCCTAAATGCCTCCTTTACCTGGGTGTCCATATTTTTCTCAACGTGTGGGAAATTTTCTGCTATTATTTTACCAAATAAATTTTCTATGCCATTACTTCTATATCTCACAGCGCTCTTCTATTCCAAAACCGTTAAATTTGTCTCTTAGTAGTGTTTCACAGGTGTTGCCTATTTTGTTTGCACTTTCTCATTTTTTTCTTCATTGCTGTCTGACTGTGATAATTCGTCTATTTTTGCCTCAAGACCTGAAATTCTGACTGGTATTTGATCTATCCTATTGGTGATGCTTTCCATAGAATTTTTTATTTGGTTTATTGAGCTTTTCATTTCTAAATTTTTTCAAATTTTCTGTATAATCTTCATCTCTTTATTAAATTGCTCTTTCATATGGAGCATTTTCTTATTTCATTCTGTTGTTTATTTGTATCTTCTTTGAGTTCATTGATCATTGTTATAATCATTCTTTCAAATTCTATGGCATTTTGCCTACCTTGTTATCATCGAAATCAATTAGTATATATGTATTTGTTTTGGAGGAATCGTATTGCCTTCTTTCTTTCATGTTCCTTGTATTACTATGTTGAGATTTTCACATCTGTTGGGATGGATATATCTTTTACTTTTATATGAGGGCCTTCTTAGGGAATTGTCTTATCTTGATGATGCACCCTGGGACATTGGTTTGATGTGTTGGAATGAATTCTAAATGGGCTCAGTGTTTTAGTTCCCTTGTATTTTCTCTGTCTGTTATTGGTGTGTTTTGATATAGTGTGGACTGTGTTGGAATCTGAGAAACCTGATCTTTATAGATAGTGCATGAGAGGTGTCCATTTAGTAGTTCAGGAAGGTGTGTCATAGAAGGCAGAGTATGTCAGGTGCTACCTCTTTGGTTACTCCTCTAACTTTGTCAATAATATGCTGTCTACAAGGATATTAGAGTGACATGTGCTTGAAACACTTGTAGATGCAGTATTCCCAACAGTTGTGTTATTTCTCTGCTATTGCTATGGGGTTGAATGGCCTGTATTGGGAGTTCAAGTCATCCCTAGCCATGTGTACTTGAGGCTGTGTTGTCAGCTGAGGATTTTTATCCCCCCTCTTCTTTAAGTTGAAGTGTCTTCCAAGTTTTGAGTGGGGGAAGTTTATGACTGGAGTAATGTATAATTTCTCCCAATTGGACTGTGAATGAAGCCCAGGTGCAATGCACTCACCCACTATGCTTGATATGCTGGGCTTAATGCTCAGTTTCACTCAAGAAAAAGGAAACAGGCAACAATAACAGCCAAAACATAAAATTTATGTATAGAAGTACAGTAGTAATCTTTTAAGAAGTGCAACAATCATGATACCAGTAATATGATAAATGAACAGGATCAAATATATTGCAGAAGAAAATAAAAAGTGAAAATTAATAAAAGTAAAATTGTTCATGAAAAAGGAAAATGACAGTAGTAGAGGGGGAAAATTCTATTAAAAGATAAAACAAAAACATTGAAGGTCTCTTCTGTTTCCAAATGAATTTTAGGAGTGTTTTCTCTAGACCTGCAAGGTATGCTAATGGTATTTTGATAGGGATTGCATTAAATCTGTATAAAAATTTTGGGAGTATGGCATTTTTCACCATGTTGGTTCTTCCTACCCATGAGCAAGGTATATCTTTCCACCTTTTGATATCCTATTTGATCTCCTTTTTCAGAGTATTGTAATTTTCCATGTGTGGATCTTTTATTTCATTTGTTAGATTGATTCCTAAATATTTCATTCCTTTGGATGTTATTGTAAAGGGTGTGGTTTCCCTAATTTCTCTCTCTGTGAATTTGTTGCTTGTGTACAGGAATGGTATTGACTTTTGTGTTTTGACTTTGTATCCAGCTGCACTACTGAATTTGGTTATTAAATCTAGAATATTTTGGTGGAGTTTTGGGGTCTTTTATATAGAGTATCATGTCATCTGCAAGTAAAATAATTTAACTTCTTCATTTCCTAACGTTTTTCCTTTTCTTTCTCTTGTTTAATTGCTCTGGCTAATATTTCCAGAACTATATTGAATAAGAGTGGTGATAGTGGAATTCTTGTCTTGTTTCTGATTTTAGAATGAAAAGCTTTCAGTTTTTGACCATTTAGTATGATGTTAGCTGTTGGTTTTTCATAGATGGCTTTTATCAGATTGAGTTAAAGACCATCTATTCCAATTTTCTGTAAGGTTTTTATCATGAATGGGTGTTGGACTTTGTCAAATGATTTTTCTGCATCTATCGAGATGATCATGTCACTTTTTCTTTGGTTCTGTTAATATGATGTATTGTATGTCACTTTTAGAATTATGAACATTTTAAATATTTTGGATCTGTCCATCCAGGAACAGCCTATCTTTACATTTTCCAAAGTTTTCTTTGATCTCTCTCTGTCTCTCTCTGTCTCTCTCTGTCTCTACCGCAGTCTTTATTGTAAAGTTCTTTCACTTCCTTGGTTAGCCCAATTGTTGATGCTATTGTGAATGGTGTAGTATTTTCTTAATTTCTTTCTTAGTGAGTTCATTATAGGTGTATGTGAATGCTATTGAATTTTGTCTGTTGATTTTGTGTCCTGCTGCACCAGTAAATTTGTTCGTTAATTCTAGCAGTTTTTGGTGGGATTTTTGGACCTTCTATGCAAATGATGTCATCTGTGCATAATGATAGTTTGACTTCTTCCTTTCCTATACACATCAATTTTTATTCTTTTTCTTGCCTTATTGCCCTGGGTAATGTTTCAATTACTATACTGAACAGTATTGGTGATAGTGGACATCCTTTTCCTATTTCTGATCTTAGAGGGAAAGCTTTCAGCATTTCTCCATTCATTATGGTGTTGGCAGTATGTTAGTCATTTATGGCTTTTATCTGATTGATATAATGCCTTTCTGTACCTATTTTTTTGTGATTTTTCATAAATGTAGGTTGGATGTTGTCAAAGGCTTTTGCTAGATATAATGAGATCATCATATGATTTTTCATCCTTGCTTCTGTTTGTGTAATGCATTACATTTACTGACTTGTGTATGTTGAACCATCCCTACATCACTGGGATGAAGCCTGTTTAGTTATGATGTATGATCTTTTCCATGATTTGTTGCATTCTTTTTGCCGGTACCTTGTTGAAGATTTTTGAATCTATGTTTGTTAAGGAGATTTGCCCATTTTCTTCTTTTTTGGTGGTGTACTTGTCTGGTTTTGGAATTAGGGTAATACTAGCTTGCAGGAATGTGATTGTCAGTATGATTTCTGTTTCAATTAAACTAATGATTTTGAATATTACATCTTCCCTGAAGTTCATGTAAAATGTAGGGGTGACTCAAGTCCTTGGCTTTTCTTAGTTGGTAGATTTCTGAAATTACCATTTCAATTTCATTGTCTATTATTCTATTATTTGTGGAATTATATCTTCTTAGTTCAGTATTGGTAATTTGTATGTACAGTATCTATGAATCTATTCATTTATTTTGAATTTTCCTAATTTTTTTGGAGTACAGGTTTATAAAGTATTTAACATTAATCTTCTGGATATCAGTAAGATCTACACTAATTTTTTTCATTTCTAATTGTATTGATTTGTATCTTTCTTTTCTTGTTTTAGTGAGGTTGACTAAGGGTTTATCTGTTTTGTTTATTCTTTCAAAATACTAGCTCTTGAATTCATTCATTCTTTGTGGTTTTCTTTATTTCATTCTCAATTTTGTTAATGTCTGTTCTGATCTTGATAATTTCCTTCATTGTACTAGTGTTGGATTTGGATTTTTCTTACTTTTCTAGAACCTTGTGGTGCATCATAAGGTCATTGATTTGGGCTTTTTTTGTTTCTGTGATGTGGGCATTCACAACTATAAACTTCCCTCTTAGGATGGCTTTCACTGTGTCTCTCAGGTTCTGATATGTTGTACCGGCATTAACGTTTGATTCGAAGAAGTACTTTTTTCCTGCATTTCTTCTGTGGCCCGTTGATATTTCAAGAGAGCATTATTTCATCTCCTTTTGTTTGCATAGTTTCTGTACTTTTTTGCCATAGTTTCCTTATTTTTTGCATTAAGACCTGACAACATGCAGGGAATAATTTTAATTCTTTTGGATTTATTTAAGCATGCTTTTTGGGTTAGCATGTGGTCTATTTTGGACAACATCCCTTGTGCTGCTGAAAATCATCTGGCTCCTATTGTTGTTGGGTGGAATACTCTGTAGATATCTATTAAATACATTTGTTCAAAGCTTTGCTTCAACCCCGATATTTCTTTCTTGATTTTTTTTGTCTACTTGATCTATTTGTAACAGTGGAGTAATGAGTGCCCCAACTAAGTTTGTGTTGATGTTTATCTGATGTTTATCTGATCTTTTCATGTCCAGGAATGTTTGCTTTATGAAACTGGGTGTGCCAGTGTTTGGTGCATGTATGTTTATAATTATTTGCTTTTCCTGTTGAATTATTTCTTTAACTAATACATAGTGATATTTTTTGCCAGTTTTGATCAGTTTTGGTTTGAAGTCCACCTTGTCTGAAAATACAGTACGTACCACAGCTTGTTTTCATGTTCCTGATTCATGGGAATTCTTTTCATCATTTAATTTAATAGTCCGTGAATATTATTTTGTATTAAATGAGTTTCATTTATGTAGCACATTATTGGGTTTTGTTTCTACATGAATTCTGCCAATCTATATCTTTTCATTGGTGCATTGAGACCATTCATATTGAGAGCTTTTTCTGAAAAGTACTCATTATTCCTGTAGTTGCCTTATTTCCCTGTTACAGATTTCCTTTTTTCCCCTTCTATTTAATTGCTCATCCTGCCTGTGTATTTTCATGTCAATTTTAATGGAAAGACTATTTCTAGCATGAAGAACTCTTTAGTTAGTGCCTACTTTTTGATGATGCACTTTAGGTATAGCTAACTAGGCCTTTGCCTCTGTTCCAAAATCCAACCACCTCTATGAATTTCAGAGGGGTGAATGCAGTTTAATTGGACCAGCACACAGTTCTCCTGGAATGAACAGCATATTGTTAATGACATAAAGACAATCGAGAAATTGGCACACAGAGAAAATCTTTTGATAGCAACAATTATGCCACCCTGAAAATGGTAAATATTTATAGAATCAAAATTGAAGTTATATTACAAAGCTATAAAAAGAGCTTTTATTACAAAGTTATAAAAAAGCATGGTACTAGCACAAAAACAGGCATATAGGTACATGGAACAGAATAGAGGAAGCAGAAACAACTCCAGGCACATTCAACTATTTCATCTTTAACAAAAGGGCCAAAAACATACTGGAGGAAATGTAGCCTCCTTAATAAATCGTGCTGGGGAAATTGGATATCCACATGCAAAAGACTGAGTCTAGACCTATATATCTTACCATGTAGTAAACTAAAATAAAAAATGATTCAAAGAACTAAATGTTAAAACAGAAACAATCAGCTGGAAGTTGAAATAGGTAACACACTTGAACACATAGGTGTAGGCATGAACTTTCTAAATAGAACCCCAATGGGACAGGAAATAATTCTGAGAATGAATGAATTGGACCATATCAAATTACTAAGCTTCTCCACAGCAAAGGAAAGAACCAACAAAGTGAAGAGAAAAACTACAGAATGGAAAAAATATTTTGTCAGCTATTTCTCAGGCAGAGGAATAATATCAAGAATACATAAAGAAGTCAAAAGTTAGAGCTTCAAATATTAAAAAAACCAACAAAAATGGGAAACAAATGAATAGACACTTCTCAGAAAAAGAAGTATAAATGGCCAATAAATACATAAAATGTACATTCTTGGTCATTAGAAAAATGGAAGTGAAAACAACACTGAAATGCTGTCTTTCTCCAGAAAGAATAGCTATCATCAAGAAATCAAATAATAAATGCTGACAAGGTTTCGGTGGTGGGGGGACATGTCTACATTGTTGGTGTTAATGTAAAGTGGTACAGCCACTATGCAAATCAGTATGGAAATTCCTCAAAACTAAAAATAGAAATCCATTTGACCAAGCTATTCTCCTCTTAGATATTTTCCCAAAAGAGTTAAAGGCATTACAGAACAGTGTTACAAGCATACACGTTTTGATAACAGCATGATTTATAACTGAATCTTGGAAATGGCCTATTTGCCCATCGACACAAAAATGGATAATAAAAATGTGGTAGCTGTACACAATGGACTACTGCTCTGTATGAAGAAAGATAAAATTGAGGATACATAGATAAATGGATGGACCTTAAGACTATAATGTTAAGTGAAATAAATTAGACACAGAAATTTAAATATTGCATGGTTTCTCTTAAATGAGAAACACAAAATATAGACTAAAATAATAGATAGTAGGAACTAGAGAGTTAAATTTCAAATGGGGACAGGAGCGAGACATTAAGAGAGGCTTGGAGAATGGCACTAAAGAAGATGAAAGTAGAATTCAAGTTAAAAAATCAAAACAGCTTATGCAAGTGGCAAAGGGGCTGAAGAATTGGAAGGCATTGTGAGGGTTAGGGTAGGAGACAAAAAGTATTAAGATGTGTTACATACATGTACCAACTCCCCATGATCAATACAATCATTGCATACTGAAAACATGTACTAATAAAAGCAATAACAGCAATATAGACAAACTGGATATTGACATACTAGAAAAAACAATAACATGCACCCATAACAATAAAAAACAGATCTATAGGGGCCGGTGAGATGGCTCAGCGGTGTAAGCGCCTGCCTTGCAAGCTCCAGGGCCCGAGTTCGACTCCCGGATCCCACATACGAAAAAGGGGCCGGTGATATCGCTCAACGGCACGGGCGCCTGCTGGCGTGTGAGGTCCTGAGGTCGACCCCCCGGTACCCACACACACACACACAAAAAAACAGATCTATAATTTCAGTAAAAACACTGAGATACTTGAAATATTTACATGCAGTAAACATCTACTAAATGCAAGTATATCTTCATTAACAATAGAAAAGAATTCAACAGTAATAGAGTTCACTAACAATCTACAAATTCATAAGGCTTAATTGTTAGAATTGTCGTGATGGAGGGGATGGGAAACAGGATAATGAAAGAAGAAAAACTGAAAAATTAAGCAATAGAAAATAAGAAGAGAAAAATAAATTAAAGGACCCTATTAAGGGGCAAACGAAAATTAATAGAATTAGATAAAAGCATCAGAAAAGAACAAACATGAAAAGGAATAAACAAGAGAAAAATGAAAGAATAACAATAAAAAATAAAAAATAAAAGGAAAATGCCCACAACCCCCCAAAATACTTAATGGAGGAAAAAAAAAAGAAACGGAATTTAAAAACTCTGTATTTTTGAATGAGTGGTTTATTTTCAGGATCTGCACTCATGGAAGTCATGGTTTTCTGCACCTAGCTTTATGCCCTGTGCATTCGTGAGGTGCTGCCCTCTTCCAGAGGCCTTTCTGTTCACCCCAGGCTTTGACAACTATATAAACTGAGGTATGAGCTTGACCTGGTTAGTACATGGTGGAAACAATCAGACCTCTGATCTGCACTGGATATAGGTAATCAGGCAAGTGTTCAAGCAGATCACTGTACTTAACACCAGCATTTTTAGACCCAGGCATCTCTGAAAGCCATGCACACTGGGCCTCTTACCATGAATGGCAGGGCTCTGCATCCTTTCTACTCTGAGGTTAAACTTCTCAGGGTATTGATGCCTAGTTTGCACCTTCCCCATGACTCTCTCCATGGCTGTCTCTCCACCAGTAAATGTGTGTGTGTGGGGGGGGGAGGTGGTAACAGTGGGAATTCTGAAGTGAAATCATTTTGTACTTATTTGTAGTTCAGTCTTAAATAACACTTTTCTGAAATGGCATCAAATTAAACACTCTGACAATATGGGACTCTCTGCACTGGATTTCTTTTCTGACTGTAAACAGACATATGGAAGAAGTCACTTCCAGAATAAAACCCCACACTGTTTTTGCAGTTTACAGCAGCCATGGGCTTTTCTTGGGACTAGAAGTGCTGATCTGGAGCATTGTTTCTCCCCAGATTTCTCAACACTGGGGCTTACCTTGTGTTTGCTCAGAGAGATTCCTTTCCCTAGAGCCCTGGTGAGCTTCCATACTTCTTCATCTTTACTCTCAGTTATGCTCTGCATCTCCAGCTTCTCTGTAGTTTCTAAATTTCCCATCAGTTCCCTCTCAATACCCAGAGATCTACTTTTTTTCTCTTTACCAATTTGTTATTTTCCAGGTGTCTGGATTCCAGTCCTGGAAAGTTTGAATTTTGTTATTCATTGCTACTTTGCCATTTTGGTTCCAAATTCACTTTCCAGAAGTTTGACAACTTTTAAATAAATGAACAATTTAGAAAACTACATTAGAGACTTCTGGGAAGATAGCAGAGTGGCTAGCAACAAATCATCCACTCACATATTTGGAATCCAGACACTGGAAAATAACAACTTGGGGAAGAAAATGAAAGAGGGAGATGGATCCCTGGGATCCAGAAAGAATCTGATGGAAAAATTGGAGATCTACAGAGAAATTGAAGAGAAAGAACACAAGACAGAAAAAGGAGAGGCAATCTGCACTTTCTCCCTGGCTCCTTGTTGTGGCTCACAAGAATGCAAGATTGAATGTACAGAGACATGGTAAAAGCAGGAGATACCAGAGGCCTTCAGGGAGAGGCAGTGGTGGAGCACACCAGTGGAGACTGTCCTGCAACATGTGGTGAGTGAGTTCAGAGACACTTCTGCATCTCTAGTCCCGCCTGTCAATCATGTGCAACTTAGGCAGAGTCCTACTGTGTTGCTGGCATTCTGGCAGGTCTCTGGGCCCTGAGCCCCACTAGTGGAGGGAGGGAGTCTCCTCTCCCCAGATGCACCATC
Source organism: Erethizon dorsatum (assembly GCA_028451465.1). NCBI lineage: Eukaryota > Metazoa > Chordata > Mammalia > Rodentia > Erethizontidae > Erethizon > Erethizon dorsatum. Next base: position 46,653,591 of record CM051842.1, read on the forward strand.
CTGGGTCAATGAAAGAAGGGAGGAGCTGAACCTCAGACTCCTATCACAAGCCACCACCAAAAATTTCTACGTTTAATAAGCAAATTCAGTAGCAAAGCTAGTTACAAAGTCAACACTCAAAAATCAATAGCATTCCTGTACACAAACAACAAACATACTGAGAGAAAAGTCAGGAAAACAACACCTTTCACAATAGCATCTAAAAAAATGAAATACTTAGGAATCAATTTAACAAAGGAAGTAAAAGATCTGTATATTGAAAACTATAGTTTTCTGAAAAAGGGAGATCAAAGAGGATATCAGAAAATGTAAATATATCCCTTGCTCATGGATAGGAAGAATAAACATCGTGAAAATGGCCATACTCCCCAAACTATTACACAGATTTAATGCAATCCCAATCAAAATATTTGCATACCTCACAGAACTAGAGAAAACAGCCCTGAAATTCATTTGGAAACAGAAGAGACCAAGAAGAGTAAAGGCAATCCTGGGCAAAAAAGACAAGGCATGGGCCGGTGAGATGGCTCAGCGGCTTAAGCGCCTGCCCTGCAAGCGCGAGGGCCCGAGTTCGACTCCCGGAACCCACATACAAAAAAGGGGCCGGTGATATCGCTCAGCGGCACGGGCGCCTGCTGGCGCGCGAGGTCCTGAGGTCGACCCCCCGGTACCCACAAAAAAAAAAAAAAAAAAAAAAAAAAAGACAAGGCAGGGGGTAACACGATCCCTGACTTGAAATTATACTACAAAGCTACTGTGATAAAAATCAGCATGGTACTGGCAAAAAAACAGACCTGAGGATCAGTGGAACAGATTAGAAGATTCAGACACAACTACAAATACACTCAGCCACTTTATCTTTTACGAAAGATCCAAATGTGTTCACTGAAAGAAAGATAGACTCTTTAGTAAATAGTGCTGGAAAAACTGGCTGTCTAGATGCTGAAGCCTAAAACTAGACCCCTGTCTATCACCATGCAGTAAAGTGAAAATGGATCAAAGATCTAAATATTAAAATGGAAACAATATACCTACTTGAAGAGAAAGTTGGTAGAAATCTTGAAGACATAGGGGTAGGCAGAAAGTTCATGAAGAAAAACCAAACTGCATGGGAGATACTTCAAAGAATCAGCAACTGGGATCTCATCTTATTAAAAAGCTTTTGCATATCAAAAGAAATCACCAAGAGAGTGAAAAGAAAACCCACAGAGTGAGAAAAAATTTAGGTAACTGTCCCTCAGACAAAGGACTTATATCTAGAACATAGAAAGAATTGAAAAACCTCAGACATCCCACATTCAAAGATCCAATCCAAAAATGGGCAACTGAGAGTAATACACACTTCTCAGATAAAGAAATACAAATAACAAAAATATATATATGAAGAAATGTTCAACACCATTGGTCCTTCAACAGTTGCAAATTAAAGCAAAGCTGAGATTACATCTCACTCCAGAAAGAATGGCTATTATCAAGAAATCAATCAATAACAATTGCTGGAAGGGATGTGGGGAAAAAGTAATCCTTCTCCACTGTTGGTGGGAATGCAGACTGGTGCAACCACTGTGGAAATCAGTGTGGAGATTCCTCAAAGTGCTAGGATTACAGGTCCCATTTAACCCAGATATTCCCCTTCTGGGTATCTTCCTAGAAGAATTAAAAACATCATATCAGAGCTATATATTTGCACACATGTTTATAGCAGCACAATTTTTAATAGCTAAATCTTAGAAACAACCCAAATGCCCATCAACAGAGGAATGAAAAAAAGATATGGCACTTTTATACAATGGAACCCTAGTCACCATAAAGAAGGATAAACTCAAGATTTTATAGGTAAATGGATGCAACTTGAGACCATACTCATAAATGAAAGAAATCTGACTCACTTGTGTAAACATCATGTTGTCTCCCTGTTGTGAGAAATTGAAAGAATGTAAGGTCTAGAATGTAAAATAGATTTTGTGAAATGGGAAGTAATTGTTTGAAAGGAAAAAGGAACTAGGAAGGGAGAAAGGGGAAAGGAAGGAAGGGAAAATGGAGAAAAATGCAAGGTAGCTATATTATTAGAGTCTCTTAGTTCATTAAAATGAAGGTTCATGCTATCATCGATCGGAGGATTTTTTATGCCCATACATGGACTCTGAGTAATTACTTTGAAGATGGCAATATGCAACATATTAACTATTGTTATTCTCTTATTATTTTGTTATGAAATTCTGTTTTACCTTTTTTCAATAAAATTTAAAAAAATAAAAGAGGAAAAAAATAAAAGAGGAAGCTGTGCAAGGTCCAGAAGGAGCCAACTGTGCACAGGTCTCAGAGCAACCTCAGGGTTTCCCCACCTGATGGCACAACAGCAACTAGGAGAGCACTGTAGAGAAAATCACAGTAAGGAGAAATGGACATTCAGAACTTTGTCAGCTTAAAACAAGTCCCAGTCCCCTCACCTGGATGCGAGTATTAGCTCCATAACAAGCACAAATACTACTACAACCTTTGTGGGATTATACAACACATTTCTTTCTTTATTTTAAAGAGAAAAAAACAATAAAAACAATGATACAGAATTTCAAAACAAGATAATAGAAAATTAACTATGGTTAATATAATGTGTATTGTTATCTTCAAAGTAGTTGCTCAGACTGCAAGCTATAGGCAAACAAAATTGACCAAACAATATAAGCACAAACCGTTATTTTCAATGAATTAAAAGAAATTAGAGTATAATTACCTTAGCTATCCTGTGTATGTACATACTTTTCTTTTCCCTTCCTTCTTTTCTCCTTTCCCCCATCCCATTCATTCTTTCATTTTCAGCAGTTTCTTCCACTTTCACTTTCACAATATCTATTGTACAATTTGGATCTTATTTACTCTTTCAGTTTCTTACACTAGGGAGACAATACAATGTTTACACATGTGAATTTGATTTATTTCACTTATAAGTATGGTCTCTAGTTGCATCCATTTACCTACAAAAGCCTAGAGTTTATCCTTCTTTATAGCTGAGTAAAAAGCCATTATATAAAAACACCACATCTTTTTTATCCATTTCTTGGTTGATGGGCATTTGGATTGTTTCCAAGATTTTGCTATTACAACTTGTGCTGCTATAAACATGGTTGCACATATATTGCTGTAGTATGATGTTTTTAATTCTTTTGGTAATATAACTAGAAGGGGAATAGCTTGGTCAAATGGGACCTCTAATCATAGTTTTTTGAGGAATCTTCATATTGATTTCCACAAGGACTGTAACAGTCTACACCCCCACCAACAGTGAAGGGTTCCTTTTTCCCCACAACCCCGCCAGTGTTTGTTATTGGTTGATTTCTTGAGGATAGCCATTTTTTTCTGGGGAGAGACAGAATCTCAGTGTTGTTTTAATTTGCATTTCTTGAATGACCAATAATGTTGAACATTTTTTCATATATTTATTTGCAATTTGTGTTTCTTCATCTGAGAAGAGTATGTTCATCTCAGCTGCCTTTTTTAGGATTGGGTCTTTCAATTTGGGGGAGCTGATTTTTTTCAATTCTTTGTATGTTCTAGATAGAAGTCCTTTTACAGAGGGACAGTTGGCTAGATTTTTTCCCACTCTATGGGTTTTTTTTCACTCTGTTGGCAATTTCTTTTGATGTGCAAAAACATTTTAATAAGATGAGATCCAAGTTGTTGATTCTTTGAAGTATTTCCCGTGCAGTCCGGTTTTCCTTCATGAACTCTCTGCCTACCCCTATGTCTTCAAGATTTCTACCTACTTTCTCTTCCAGTAGATTTAGTGTTTCTGTTTTAATATTTATATCTTTGATCCATTTTCACTTTAGTTTAGTGCATGGTGATAGACATGGGTCTAGTTTTAGTCTTTAGCATGTGGAAAGCCAGTTTTTCCATCCTCATTTATTAAAGAGTCTATCTTTCTTCCAGTGAACATGTTTAGTCCCTTTGTCAAGGATAAGCTGGCCGAGAGTGCTTGAAGTTGTGTCTGCATCTTTTAATCTGTTCCACTGATCCTCAGGTCTGTTTTTTTGCCAGTACTATGCTGATTTTATCACAGTAGCTTTGTAGTATAATTTCAAGTCAGGGATTGTGACACCTCCTGCCTTGCTTTTGTTGCCCAGGATTGCCTTCGCTACTCTATGTCTCTTCTGTTTCCAAATGAATTTTAGGAATATTTTCTCTAGATCTGTGGGGTATGTGAATGATATTTTGATCGAGATTGCATTAAATCTGTATAGCAGTTTTGGGAGGATGGCCATTGATTGTGAATATTTTCAAGTGAGTGATTTAGTCACACAAAGAAATTGTTAGCTGACAGAATATAACTTGCTGCATCTTTAAGTGAAGGTTACAGAATTATTCTTAGAAAACAAATACCACCAAAACTTAGGTGGTGTGCTTCAATGAGTTATTAAGCTAAGGCAACACAGCCAGAAACTGATGTGGTAGGATACTCTGAATGTAGTACATGATTCTCCATCTGATCCCAGGGGCAGATTTTTGAATGAGGAAGGAACAGAAATCATACCTACAACTTGTATTTGTTGAGTAGCAGATACATATATATATCCAACTTCACCCTCGTCACAACTGTAAGGAACAGAGTTCAGAGTTCAGAAACCCACATTTTCTAAATAAGAAAACTTTGATTTAGAGAGATTAGGTAGCTTATATGTGGCCGTGTGAGGTCCATATGAAATGGCAGAACTAAGATTTGAAATTGTCTGAGTCCAAAATATGCACTTAGCTCTTAAACATTAGATTATACTGCCTTCTGTTATGTGAGCTGGTCCAAAATTCTAATACAGAATATGCCAGTTTGTAGGTGAAGTGTTGAACCACCAGAGGGATACAGACACCATAACTTGAAAAAAAAAGCAAATTGATGGACACTAACAGAAACTCAAAATTTAGTACAGCACATGCTGTTGTGAATCAGTGAAGAAACTTACCTGTTTTCTGTAATTGATCTTGTTTTTTATGTACACACTCCAGTGGATAGTAGAGGTGAACAGTTACATTTCATACTTAAAGATTCTTCAACCCCTTCCAGTTTGGCCACTATATTTTAAGTAATTCCATGGCAACTGTGGGTTCTACTTACTTTCCCTTCTTCTTGCATGAAATGCTGTCTGGATATTAGAGGAAGGAGGGCAAGTTAAGGGATACCAGGGCAGAATTTCAGGGGTTCCTCAATCTGAGTGATGGTTTCTGGATTCTGTTGATGTGGTTATGCAGCTTTGCGTATTGATTTCTCACTGGATCCTTCTCTTTCTGAAATTATGGATTCCCATCTGAGAATTTGTTATAAATGAAATTTGACTCCGGTGTTCATGCCCAGCAAGGGTCTCTAATCAATTTTTGTAAGATGAATGGTGCCTCCACCAAATTTCTTGTCTACCCAAAACCTCAGAAGGTGACCTGTTTTGGAAGTAGGGTCATTGTCAATAGATGTAATTGACTAAGATGAGCCTATATTGGATCAGGGTACCCTAAATCAAATATGACTGGTGTTTTCATTAAAAGAGTAGCAAACACCCAATGATAGAGACACACAGGGAGGGGAATGCTATGTGAGGATGGCAGCAGAGATTGGAGTGAAACATCTACAAGTCAAGTGACATCAAGCATTGCTGCAATCACTAGCAGCTGGAAGAGGCAAAGGTTTCTACCCTGGAGGATTCATTTCCCTCTTAGGACAGCTTTCATTGCATCCCTTAAATACCAGTATGTTTTATCAGCACTATCATTTAATTCTAGATACTGTTTAATTTCTTCTTTAATTTCATCTGTGACCCATTGGTTGTTCAGGAGGGTGCTATTGTTACAGAACAACAACTGATTACAACAGATATGACATTCTAGCTAAAGTAGTACAATCAGCAATAGCAATAGCATTGAGCACAATTTAGAAACTGAGAAACTATGGTAACTATTGATTTTGTACTTTAGACCATGGGACCAGAGTCTATAGTTATATAACAGAACTGATCATAAATTAGGAGTTTATATTCCAAGTGTTTCTGCTTGGTAGAGTGGTTTTACCCTGTGGTGGGGAAATTTAGGGAGGTTAGTGTATAAAACTAAGATAACTGGAAAGGAAGTGGAAGCAAGACTGAAGGACAAAGGATGATCTAGCTAGGTCTGGGAAACTAGAGAAGGGGGTAGAAAAGAAAGAATGAAGGAGCATTTGAGGGATTATTTCAACTTGGTCTCTGGGTTTGTAGGATGGGATTAGTTTTCTGTGGTTGGAGTTCTCCCCAGCCATTTAGAAAAGATAGAAAAAAGAACAAAAAAAAATAAAGAAAAATAAAGGAAGAAGAAGAAAAAGAAAAGAAAAGGAGGGAAAAAAATATTGAGAAAAAAGGGCCCGTTATTGCGTGCTGGATTCTTCTCGAGCTGTTTGCCAGTTCCATGGAGGCCTCAGTCACCTGTTGGCTCATATTGTTAGTGTTACTTCAGACTTTTCATGACAGTAGTCTCATCTGTCCATCCTGTGCACCTTAGTTGTGACGCTACTGTGTCGCTGTATTTCCCTCCTGTCTCTGGGACTTCCCGATTAGTTCACCTCAGTTATGGCAGTAGCAATGGGAGGGGCTGCTCTCCTCTGGCACAGTTCACCTGGATCATGACTGTGGCGAAGTGATGGGAGGGGCCCCCCTCTTCCATGTTAGGTTCCCATGGCAGTAATGGAGATCTACAAAGCACAATTCTGAGTTCATATGTGGACACTACCAAAGAACTGTGAACACCAGAGGAATTTTATTATTTTTCCTTGTTTCATTCTTTTTCTTTTTTCTCTCTGGTTTTTTTCTTTCTTTCTTTTTTCACTATTAGGTTTCTTACATTACATTTTGTTTTCTACAATTTGTCTTTCATTTCTCAACTATCTCTCTTGATTTTATGATATTTTCATGTGAGTGAACATAGCCTCTTCTCTTTCTGGTTCACTTCAATATTCTTTTGCTTTCTCTTTCATTCTTTCTTTCCTGTGTTCTCCAGTTTCCCAAAACTTGGGTGATCACCCTTTGCCCTCCAGCCTTGATTCTACTATATTTGTTATCATTTATCTATTTTGTCTCCTGTCCTTTTTAAATCATCCCCACTGTAAAATCACTCTACTAAGGGGAAAATCATTGCCTTTGAGTTCCTGGTATATGCTGGATTTTGTTACATATCTGTAGAAATTTCTCCTATGGTTAATGGTATCAAGTTAAACATCACTACAGTTTGTCAGTAGGTAGGCAGTGCTTGGTGCTATTGTTATTGCTAACTGTACTATTTTAGCCAAGATGTCATACTTGTTATAGTCAGTTTTTCTCCCTTGTATGATAACACTGTGGTTATCTGGGGCCATAACCATCACCATGGCCCAGTAGCAAAGGACTGGGTGCTGAGCCAAATAGATAGCAACTTCTCATCTTTAATACATTTGGAAGGTTGATTCTTGGGGTAGACAATAAGACCAAGAACCACCTACATCTAGAGAAAACGCTGAGGTATTGATATTTCCTAGGGAACACTTGATATCAGTGAGAAAGTTATATTCTGTAAGAAATCTACAAGCAACAGCACAGAAAACAAAATAGAAAACAGAGAATGACAAGATGCAGAAGCAAAATGCAACCGCAGGACTCTAGTGCATGCAGGACAAGTACAGAGCAAAATGAGATAAGTAGACAACATTGGAAGCCTCTCACTGGAACTTTCTGAAATGCTAGGAGCAGAAGCAAAAAAAATGGGTAAGACTATAGAAAAAATAATCTCTCAGGTAAAAAAGAAAAGATCAAAATGAAAGACATTAGATTAGACAGAGATAAAAATAGTAGAGGAACTTAGGGAAAAATTGAAACCAAGAATGTGCAACATAGAAAAGAAATGGAATGTGTGTGACAGATCCAATCAGAAATCCAGGAAATTAAAAACTCCATTGAAAGTATATGCAACAGAATGAATGAAGGCAAGGATAGAATATCAAATCTAGAAGACAGGATTGTGGCTACTAAACAAGGAAAGAAAGATATCTTAAAAATAGCAAGAGATCATGAAAAATCAATCCAACAGCTGCAAAAAGTAGCAAAAAAGAAAAACATAAGATTGGAATCAATGAGAAAGTCAGAGATAGTGCAAATGCCATTAAAAAATAACTCTTCACAGAAGTAATGGCAGAAAAATTCTGAAACATGGATAAAGAATTTGCCATTAATTAAAGTGAAGCATATAGAACTCCAAATAACCAGGATCAAAATAAATCTACACCAAGGCATATAAGAATCAAAATTCCAGAAATTAAGCATAAGAATAGAATATTAAATGCTGTTAGAGAAAAGAAATAAATCATGTATAAAGAAAGGCCATCAAAATCACAGCAGACTTCTCAAAACAAATCCTCAACTCAAGGAGAACTTGGAGTGAAGTACTTCAAACCCAAAAAGAAAACAATATACAACCTAGACTGATGTACCCCGCAAAACATTCTTTCAAAATCAAGGGAGAAATAAGGTACTTCCATGACAAAGAACAACTGAGGAAATTCATGACCACCACACCAGCTCTACAAAATGTTCTGAAGAATATTTTAGAAAGAGATAACAAAGAACACAATTAAAGAACACCAATAGAAAGAATCCACAAGGCAGGGAAAGCAATTGAACAATGCGGAGGGGCAGGTAACCAACAACAGGAAAATAATATGAGAAGGATAAGCCAATACATGTCAGTTATAATCATCACGACTATCACTATTCCTATTCAACACAGTTCTGGAAAACTTAGAGCAATTAGTAAATAGAAAGAAATAAAAGGAATAAGGATAGGAAAGGAAGAAATTATATTATCATTATTTGCAGATGACATGATTCTCTACATAGAAGACTCCAAAAACTCCACCAAAAGACTTGTAGATTTAATAGCCAATTCCTATAGTGTAGCTGGATGCAAAGTCAACACTGAAAAATCAATAGCATTCCAGTGGAGAAACAACAAACTCACTGAGAGAGATATTGGGGAAACAAAATCTTTCACAGTGCCAACCAAAAATATGAAAAATCTAGATGTCAATCTTACCAAGGAAGTAAATTATTTAGACATAGAAAATTACAGTACTCTGAAAAAGGAGATTGAGGAAAGTAACAGAAAATGAAAGCTATCACTTGCTCATGGATAGTAAGAAGCAACATAGTGAAAATGGCCATACTCCCAAAACTGTTATACAGATTTCATGCAAACCTAATCAAAATACCATTAGCATACCTCACAGAACTAGAGAAAATATTTGCAAAATTCATTTGGAAACAGAAGAGTTGTAGAATAGCAAAAGCAGAATATATCAGAAGATATTAGGGTTCTAAGCTCAGCACAATGCGTGCTCTTCAGAGCTTCTTGCAAGAGGACTCACCTAGTGTGTTCTATGCTGTGTGTTAAAATGTTGATCAAAGAGAGAGAAATTTCAACAAAGAAGAAGGAGGTGACCATGGGTGACTTCTCCCTGTGTCAGGAATCATGGAGCAAGAGAAGTTCAAATCTGTGGACACACGGTGACTGCTGGTGCCCCTGGGGGCCTCCACAGAGGAAAGCGAGATAGTGGTAGTGCAGGGGAGCAGTGAAAGACTGCACTGGCTGGCAGTGAGTGCCTCTGAGGCTCAGCCATCCCACGTGAGAGAGCAATTGTCAGGGTGCCATTGTGGGGGGTAGCAGAACTGTGCTCATAACTCAGGGCAGCACCGCTCCATCCATGGCTCTCAGGCCCATGGAAAGTGTGCTGTTGGCAGCAGGTGAATGAGACTGGTCTCCTCTGCCAGACAGTACAGGCTATTGCACACTACCCAGCCAAAGGGCTGCTGCTGGCTTGCAGGGACAAATGTGCATGGAACAGGACTCTGTCACCACACGGTGCCTGTCAACAGCAGTGTCAAAACCTTGAATGAACATTTTTTCCTCTATCATTTGTTCTGTGTTCTGGTGAGGGCGTTTTGGTTTTATTTATTTATTTATTTTTGTCTTCATTTTTGTTTTTGTTTGTCTGTTCTTTCCTTCATTGTTCAATCTGACTTTATATGAGTGTAAACAGAGCCTCTAACCTCTTTGTGATTGTGGTTCTGATCTGTTCTTCCTTTTATCCCTTCCTTCTCTTTTTCCCACCAGTCTTCTGCACCAGTTTCCCAATGTTAGTGGGACCCCTCTTTGTCCTTCAGCCTTATATCTAATTCCTTCCTCTTCTTCCAATTCTCTCTTTCCTCCTTAACTCACTTTAAATTTGAACTCCTGAGGGCAAAATTGACTTATTAAGGACTTGCATACTGCATAAAATTTTCTGGATTGTTTTAGATTTTGTTATATAACCACAAATGTAGTTTATAGGGTTAAAAGTGGGAAATAACTGGTTAGCTCAGTCTGTCATTTTCTAGGTTGTGTTTGATGCTTTTGGTACCACTATAGCCAAAAGTGACATAATTGTTCTAAACAGCTTTTCTTCCTGGTATTCCATGAATAAGATTGACTAAGGGTCAAAGAAAATACTGTGGCACAGTACCAAAGAACCAAGGACTGGGTCAAACAGGCAGCAACTTCTCATCGCCAACAAATTGAAGTAGGATCTAGCAGCAGGCTCAAAAACCAAAAATAAGCTACACCTGGAAGATACCACAGAGAAGTAGTCATCTAAGAATTTCAAATACTAGCAATGAACCAACCTACCATAGGCAATTTACAAACATTACCTCAGGAATTAAACTGAAGAAAGAAAAGAAAATGAGATTACACTTAAACAAGATGCTACTCCACACATCCAGTTCACCAAAGGCAAACCCAGGGGGCAATGAGGTGGGACAATCTGAAAGCAACACACCTGGCATCTCTGAAGAGGTAACAACAAAGCAACTGAATGAGGTTCTGCAAAAAATTAAATCAGAAATAATTTCACAGATAACTGCAGAGATAATGTCCACAATGAAGACCATGCTTAAGGATGCTACAGCAGATACAGGAAAAAAAATGAGCTTAAGAAAATTATGGAAGCCATGAAAGCTCAGCATAGGAAAGAAATGGAATCCATAAGGCAGATTCAAACAGATATCCAGGAGAACAAAAATTCCATTGAAAGTATTTGTAGCAGAATAAGCCAATGTGAGGACAGAATCTCAGATAGAGAAGACAGGCTTGTGATTAGTGATCATGAAAAGAAAGAGTTCTTAAAAATAACTAAGGACAATGAAAAATCAATCTAGCAGCTGCTGGATGAGGCAAAGAACAATAACTTAAGATTAATTGGAGTCAATGAAAAAGCAGGAGATAGCAAAAATGACATGAGGACACTGTTCAAAGACATTGTAACAGAAAATTTCCTTGGCAGAGAAAAAGAATTTGATGTGCAGATAAATGAGGCTTATAGAACTCCAAATAGCCACGACCAAAAAAAATCTTCAGCCAGACATATCATAGTCAAGATTGCAGAAATTCAAAACAAGAGCAGAATCTTAAAAGCTGTTAGGGAAAAGAGACAAATGATCTATAAAGGAAAGCCCATCAGAATCACAGCTGACAATTCAGCACAAACTCTCAAGTCAAGAAGAGCCTGGAATGACATATTTCAAGCTCTAAAGGAAAATAAATTTCAAACCAGATTGATGTACCCTGCAAAACTATCTTTCACAACTGATGGAAAATAAAATAATTCCATGACAAAGAACAGCTCAGAAAACTTATGACTATAAAACCAGCACTTCAAAATGTTTTGAAGGACATTCTAGAAAGAGATAACAAGGACTACAACTCCAGGGACCCCAACAGAAGGAATCCACCAGGCAGGGCAAACAATTAAACAGAGGGAAGGGGAAAAAGGGGGGGAGCCAACGACAGGAAAATAACATGACAGGGATAAGTCAATACATATCAGTTTTAACAATCAATGTTAATGGTCTCAATTCACCAATCAAAAGGCACAGACTGGCAAATTGGATCAAGAAGCAAGATCCAACAATATGCTGCATACAAGAAACACATTTAATTCAGAAAGAAATTCATAGACTGAAAGTCAAAGGATGGAAAGCAATACTCCATGCGACAGTAACCCAGAAAAAAGCAGGAGTAGCTATTCTTTTTCCAGACAAAGTGGATTTCAAGCCAAGAATGATTCAGGGATATAAAGAAGGTCATTACATCAGTCATTATAAAGGTAACAATCCAAGAGGAAGAGATAACTATCATAAATATATATGCAACAAATACCAGTGCACCCAGCTATAGAAAACAAGTACTAAAGGACATGAAAAATCAAATAAGCACTAATACAATGATATTGGGGGATCTCAATACTCCACTGTCACAAAAAGACAGATCAACTGGACAAAAAATCAATAATGAAATAGTAGAACTGAACCAAACTTTTGAACAAATGGACTTAGTAGATGTCTACAGAGTGTTCCACTCCACAACATCAGAATACACATTCTTCTCAGCTGGACACATGACCTTCTCCAAAGTAGACCACATACTAGCTCATAAAACCTGCTTAAGTAAGTGCAAAGGAATTGAAATTATCCCATGTATATTATCAGACCATAGTGCAATGAAATTGGAAATCAATGGCAAAAGAAACCACAAGAATTTGCTAAACACATGGAAATTAAATAGCACCCTACTGAACAACCAGTGGGTCACAGATGAAATTAAAGAAGAAATCAGACAGTTTCTACAACTGAATTATAATGACAGTACAACATACTGGAACTTATGCGATACAATGAAAGCAGTACTAAGAGGGAAATTTACAGCATTAAATAACTATATCAGGAAAACAGAGCAAGCACAAATAAACAACTTAATGGTAAACCTCAAACTTCTAGAAAAAGAAGAGCAGGCTAAGCCAAAAGGTCATACAAGGGAGGAAATTAGAAAGATCAGAGCAGAAATTAACATATTGGAGACTAAAAAAACTACAAAGAATCAATGAATCAAAGAGTTGGTTCTTTGAAAGAATAAATAAAATCGATAAACCCTTATCCAACCTTATTAAAAAAAGAAAAGACACAAATCCATGCTATTAAAAAAGAAAAGGATGATATTACAGCGGACCCTGCAGAAATCCAGAAGATCATCTATACCTATTTTGAAAATTTGTATTCTAATAAGATGGAAAATGCAGAAGAAATGGACAGATTCCTAGATGTGTATGAATTACCAAAGCTGAATTAAGAAGATATAAAAATCCTAGATAAACCAATATCAAGCAATGAAATTGAAAATGTAATTAAAAACATCCCAACAAAGAAAAGCCCAGGCCCTGATAGATTCACTTCTGAATACTACAAGACATTTAGAAAAGACCTAATACCACTACTTCTCAAACTTTTTAATGAAATTGAAAGGGAAGCAATACTCCCAAATTCATTCCTGGAAGTAAGCATTACCCTGATACCAAAACCAGAGAAGGACCCAACTAAGAAAGAGACCTACAGGCCAATCCCCCTAATGAAGAATGATGCAAAAATCCTCAAAAAGATACTGGCAAATAGAATCCAGTAAACCATCAAGAAGATTATACCCCATGACCAAGTTGGATTACTCCCAGGGATGCAGGGATGGTTCAATATATGTAAATCAATAAATGTAATACACCATATTAACAGAACCAAAGGCAAAAATCATATGATCCTTTCAGTAGATGCAGAAAAAGCTTTGAGGGCCAGTGAGATGGCTCAGCGGTGTAAGCGCCTGCCTGGCAAGCGCGAGGGCCTGAGTTGGACTCCCGGAAACCACATACGGAAAAAAGGCCCGTGATATCGCTCAGTGGCACAGGTGCCTGCTGGCATGCGAGGTCCTGATGTCGACCCCCGGTACCCACAAAAAAAAAAAAGAAAAAGCTTTGACAAAGTCCAGCACATATTCATGAGAAAAATCCCACAAAATTTGGAATAGAGGGGCTTTATCTCAATCTGATAAAAGCTATCTATGACAAACCAACAGCCAATATCATACTTAATGGAAAAAAACTGAAAACTTTCTCTCTAAAATCAGGAACAAGACAAGGATGTCCACTGTCACCACTTTTATTCAACATAGTCTTGGAAACTTTAGCCAGAGCAATTAGACAAGAGAAAGAAATAAAAAGAATAATGATTGGAAAGGAAAAAGTTAAATTATCATTATGTGCAGATGACTTGATACTCTACATAGAAGACCCCAAAACTCCACTAAAAAATTGCTAGATTTAATAAGCAAATTCAGTAGTGTAGCTGGATACAAAGTCAACACTCAACAATCAATAGCCTTCCTTTACATGAATAAAAAACTTACTGAAAGAGAATTTAGGGAAACACCTTTCACAATAACATCCACAAAAATGAAATACCTAGGAATCAATCTCACAAAATATGTAAAAGATGTGTACAATGAAAACTACAGTACTCTGAAAAAGGAGATTGAAGAGGAGACCAGAAAATGGAAAGTTATCCCTTGCTCATGGATAGGAAGAACCAATATAGTGAAAATGGTCATACTTCCAAAATTGTTATACAGATTTAATGCAATTCTGATCAAAATTTCAACAGCATATCTCACAGAATTACAGAAAATATCCTAAAATTCATATGGAACAAGAAAAGACCTAGAATAGCAAAGGCAATTATGGGCAACAAAGGCAAGGCAGGGGGTATCACCATCCCTGATTTGAAATTAAACTATAAAGTTACTGTGATAAAAACAGTGTGGTATTGGCAAAAACACAGACCCAAAGATCAATGGAACAGATTAGAAGATGCTGAAACAACTCCAGACATAGTAAGCCACCTTATCTTGACAAAGGTGCCAAACACAGTTGCTGGAAGAAAGATAGCCTCTTTAATAAATGGTGCTCGAAAAACTGGCTCTGCACATGCCAAAGATTAAAACTAGACCCATATCATTCACCATGCACTAAACTAAATTCAAAATGGATCAAAGATCTAAATATTAAAACTGAAACAGTAAATCTCCTGGAAGGTATAATAGGTAAAACTCTTGAAGACATTGGTGTAGGCAAAGTCTTTATGAATAAAACCACAATTGCCGAGGAACTATCACAAAGAATCAACAACTGGGATCTCATCTTATTGAAAAGCTTTTGCACAACAAGAGTAACCACCAGCAGAGTGAAGAGACCACCCACAACATGGGAAAAAATGTTTCCCACCTGTTCCTCAGACAAAGGATTACTATTGAGAACATAGAAAGAACTCAAAAAAATCAGACCTCCCAAATTTAAATACCCAATCCAAAATGGGCATCTGAGATGAATACACACTTCTCAGATGAAGAAATGTAAATGGCAAACAAATGTACAAAAAATATTCAACATCACTACTCATTTGAGAGATGCAAATTAAAACAACATTGAGATTCAACCTCACCCTAGAAAGAATGGCTATTATCAAGAAATCAACTAATAACAGATGCTGGAGGGGCTGTGGGGAAAAGGAACCCTTCTCCACTGTTGGTGGGAGTGTCGACTGGTACAGCCACTGTGGAAACCAGTGTGGAGATTCCTCAAAAAAACTAGGATTGGAGGTCCCATTTGACCCAGATTTTCCTCTTCTGGGTATCTTTCCAGAAGAAGTAAAAGCACTGTAGCACAGCGATATATGTGCACCCATGTTTATAGCAGCACAATTTGTACTAGCTAGATCTTGGATACTACCCAAATGCCCATCAACCGAGGAATGGATAAAAAAGATGTGGTATTTTTATACAATGGAGTACTATTCAGCCATAAAGAAGGATACACTTGGGACTTTTATAGGCAAATGGATGCAACTCGAGAAAATACGTATAAGTGAAATAAACCAGATGCACATTTGTAAACACATATTGTCTGCCTAGTGTGAGAAACTGAAAGAGTGAATAAGATACAAAATGTACAATAGATATGGTAAAACAGGGAAAAACTGGTCAAAAGGAAAGAGAAACCGGGATAGGGGAATGGGGAAAGAAAGAAGGGAAAAGAAAAATTTATATACATACATATATACATATATATATATATATATACATATATATATATATATTTATGATTGTTAAGATAGATATACTACTAATTTTGCTTAGTTCATTGTGAAGAAAGTTTTGTGCTAGTATTGTTTGGACAATTGAATGCTGATATCTTGTACCCTGAGTAACTAAATATAACAATACATAATATATTAACCATTTTTACTCTCCTATTATGTTGTTTTGAAATTTTGTTCTATTTTTTGTCTCTTTAAAATAAAATTTAGGGGCCGGTGAGATGGCCCAGTGGCATAAGCACCTGCCTGGCAAGTGCGAGGCCCTGAGTTTGACTTCCAGAACCCATATATGAGAAAAAGGCCAGTGATATCGCTCAGCGGCATGGGCACTTGCTGGAGTGAGAGGTCCTGAGGTTGACCCCTGGTACCCACAAAAAATAAAATAAAATAAATTTAAAAAAATCAAAATATAAAAAAGAATAGCAAAATCAATTCTGTGCAATAAAGTCAAGGCAGGAGGCATCACAATCCCTGAGTTGAAATTATACTACAAAGCTACTGTGATACAAACAACATGACACAGGCAAGAAAAAGAGACCTGTGTATCAGTGGAACACATCAGAAGATGCTGAGGTAACTCCAAACACACTCACCCATCTTATCTTTGGCAAAGTTGCTAAACACATTCACTGAAAGAAAGCTAGCCTCTTTAATAAATGGTGCTTGTAAAACTGGCTTTCCACATGCCAAAGTGTAAAACTAGACCCATGTGTATCACCATGCATTAAAGTATAATCAAATTTAATCAAATATCTAAATATCACAAAAAACTGGTAACTTTAGTGGAAGAGAGAATAGGCAGAACTCTTCAAGACATAGATGTAGGAAGAGATTGCATGAACAAAACACCCATGGCATGCGAAATAATTCAAAGAATCACTAGCTATGACCTCATTCTATTAAAAACCTTTTGCATGGCAAAAGAAATCACCAACAAAGAACAAAAACATCCCACATAGTGGAACAAAAATTTAGCCAGTTGTCCCTCAGACAAAGGACTAATATCTAGAACCTATAAAGAACTGAAAAATGTGACTCCCCAAATTAAAAAAAAAAACCAATTTAAAAATGGGCATCTGAGATGAATACACATTTCTCAGTGCAAGAAATACAAATGGCAGATAAAATATATGAAAAAATGTTCACTATCACTGGTTATTCAAGAGATGCCAATTAAAACAATGCTGAGGTTTCATCTCACTCCAGAAAGAATAGCTATCATCAAGAAATCAATAACAAATGCTGAAGAGGCTGTGGAGAAAAGGGAGCTCTTTTTCACTTTTGGTGGGAGTGTAGACTTCTGCAAGGTTTGTGGAAATCAGTGTGGAGAGTCCTCAGAAAACTAGGATTAGAGGTACCATTTGATCCAGCCTCTCCCCTTCTGGGTATCTTCTTGGAAGAATTAAAATATCATACTACAGAGATATTTGTGCATCCATGTTTATAGCAGCAGAGTTTGTAATAGTTACATCTTGGAAACAACACAATTGCCCATCAACTGATAAGTGTATAAAAAAGATGTGGTATTTTTATACAATGGAATACTACTCAGCCAGAAAGAAGGATAATTTTGAGATATTTCCAGGTAAATGGATGCACCTTAAGATCATACTCTTAAGTGAAATAAACCACATACACCTGTGTTAATATCACACTGTCTCCCTAGTGTGTAACACTGAAAGTATAAATGCCAAAATGTACAATAGATATTGTGAAATAGAAGCAATTGTTCAAAATGACAGAGGAACTAGGGAGGGGGAAGGAGGAAAGAAAGGAATGGAAGAGGATAAATATGATAAAAGAAAGATAAAATGGAAAAAAGATTTGTAAATAAGGAGGGGAAGAGGGTTTTGAAGGGATGGTTGGAGAATGAGCAGAAAGAGGAATCAAAGTAAAGAACATACAGGTACAAACTCCCTATGATTAATATGATCATTACGTATATATATATATTGTACCAAGGAACTTAATAAAAAAGAAAACAAACAAACAAACATCTGGTGAATTCCACTGCTGTGTGCCACCCAACAGAAAGTCAGGCTTGCAAAAATATTATACTGTAGTGTGTCTTCAACTGCCTTATTCACGATTTAAGACACCATACAACTTCTGGATCTTTTCTAAAGTCAAAACGACCATGAAAAGTAAACCTTTTGGATCAACTCATGGTGTCTATGCAGCCACAACAGCACATCCAAATACACTCACAAAAGAAGATTTCTAGGACTACTTCACAAAGTGGCAAGAGATGGATGGAGGGATCAGGGAGGGAATTCAGAAGAGAGGAAAAGAGGAATAAAGATTCCCCAATCCCCCGGAAGGACTGCAAACATATACTATGTACATGTAATAATAAAGACAATTTTAAATAAGAGTAGAAAGGATGATGGTTTGTGTGTTTGAAGTGGTGGGGAATATAGTGAGGTAGATTAATAGCAATGTGTCTTTTACTGTAATAAGATTTTTTATTTATTTATTTATTTATTTTTGGTGGGAACTGGGGGTTGACCTCAGGACCTCACGCACCAGCAGGCACCCGTGCTGCTGAGCGGTATCACCCGCCCTTTTTTCGTACGTGGGTTCCGGGAGTCAAACTTGGGCCCTCGCGCTTGCCAGGCAGGTGCTTATGCTGCTGAGCCATCTCACCAGCCCCGTAATAAGATTTTAAATTTAAACATTCACAGCATTTTTTTTTACCACACTTCATATACATCCTTTTAGTTCTATTTCTCTAGAGAACTCACAATAGTATATTAGATAAAGTAGATTTCCAAGCCAAAACAATTACAGGCACTGAGAGAGATATTATATAGAATTATATACCTCACAAAAATTAGCTTTCAATAAAGAAATGTGCAGGAATATGGAGTACAAATATTTTTCTTCATCCCCCCCCACAAAGTACAATTAAAAACCTTAGTTAATATTTACAGACAAATACAAGAAGACTCTGAAATATGAGAAGTCACACTAGCTAAGGTACTTGTGACCAAAGGAACAACACAGTGGTCAATTCCCTTGGTTTGTACCTTGCCTCATATATCCCAGACTTGCACTCGAAAAACAACACACCTGCTTAAAAAAAAAAACCCTGTTATCTCTAGCCAAACAACTGTGAAATAGACAGCATAGTAAGATGGTAAACTTTTAGAAAATGACAGTTCTACTCCAGCCAAACACTGGAGGAAATATTGCAACACTACTTCTGCTAGGGAAGACTGACTGAAGAGCCTTGATTTCTACCCTTGTTGGACTTTAAGACATACCTCAACCTTCCTTCAACAGGGTGGTATCAAAGAATGCCATAAAAGGGTCTGGGGATTCAGCTTAGTGGTACAGCAATTGCATAACAAGCACAAAGCCCAGTGTTCAATCTCCAGCAGTGCTGAATGAATGAATGAATGAATAAATAAATAAAATAGTATGGAAACAGGATTTATACAGCCACATGCTTGAACTTGTCTGCCATAATTATGTCAGCTAATTTCTTAAAATGAATCCCTTACCTCATTTATACACATATTTTATTGATTTTTTTTCTCTAGAGAACCCAGAATAACACAAGATTAGAAAAGTAGATTTCAGAGCAAAAAATTACAGACACAGAGAGGGACATTACATAATGAAAAAATGGTCGGTCTGCCAAAATGAGACAGCAGACATATATGTGAATGCATCAAGCAATACGCTGAAAAATATGTGAAAGAAACATTGAAAAACTTGAAAGGAGAAATAGACAAGGTCAATTATAGATTTGGACCCAATATACCTTCATTAAAAACTAGACAAAAATATCTATTATGTACAGTAATTGAATGAGACCCCAAGCAATGGCATCTATTCCTCATTTATAGAGCACACTACTAAAAACCAAGACTACACATTATTTTCAAGCATCCAGAGACAATATCTTGGTTAATGATACAGATTCCAAGAAATATAGAAGAATTGAAACCATACAGATTGTTTTCTAACCACAGTAGAATCAAATTAGAAATCTATAATAGAAAATAGCAAAAATCACCAAACACTTGAAAACTAAGCAACATGCTTATACGTAATACAAGGGTCTTGGACTCTTTATAAATTATAGTCAGGATTAATGGAAATGAAACATGGATAATGCAGAATCCAAGGATTTTTGAGAAGAAGGTAATATTAAACAAATCCACAGGCTGAAACATGGCATAAAAGAGAATGAACCTGGCAGAAAGGCCACATTAATAGATTTGTGGGCTTAGGAATAAAAACATGTACCAAAGAAAAGGAAGGTCATCAAGAGATGGATAGAGAGGGGAAGCGAGGGAAGCGAAAGGGCCTGAGAAAAGGAATTCAGTTGTGTTATGTACATGAATGAACTCCCCAAAAGGGATGTAAACATTATGTACTGTACACATGCATTGATAAAAAAAATTAAAAATTAAAGAAACATTTTAATGGCCAGTACATGGCTCAGAAAGAAAGAAAAAAAAAAAGAACAGGAAGGGCATGGTGGCTCACACCTATAATCCCAGCACTCGGGAGGCTGAGACAATAGGATTGCCATGACTTTGAGTGCAGTCTGGGCTACATACTGAGTTAAAGGTCAGCCTGGACTACATAGCAAGACCCTGTCTCAAACAAACAAACAAACAACCCCCCCAAAACAACAAATACAAAAGCAGAAAGAAAAAGGAAAAAGAGAACAAAAGAAAAAATATCCCAATCTCATTTATGCTTTTTAACATTTTATCCCATGGGGATTATATACAAACCTCCATTCTGTGTCCATTCCTAGAACTCCATCCACCTACTGCACCTCCAGGCATTCATGTCACCAATTTGCCTATCATTTTCTTCTTAGCAATAAAAGTACTGAGTATATGTACAAAGGGAATGAAAGCAGTATGTCAATGAGAAATCTGGACCAATATGTTTGCAGCAGTATTCAAAACATCAAAGATATGGAATCAACCTAAGTGTCCATCAATGATGGATGGATAAAAAAATGTTACATTTGTGAGATATGATAAAAATATATGGGTAATGCTGAAATTTTTTAAATTTATTACAGTAAAAGGTACAGTGCCATTAATTCCCCTCAAAATATTCCCCCTTCCTTTGAACACATTTATCAATTGTTTTGTCACTTTCTAAAGCAGTTCTGGAAGTCTTTTTCCTTGAGTGCCTTTATGAGATGTCATAAAAAATGGTGAAGGCTGCTGCTAAGTGCCATTGAACAGAAAGGCAGGCTTCTGAAAACATTATAGTATGTCCACATCCACCAGTTTACCTGATCTGGCACCTTCTGACTACAAAAAGTCAACATTTTGTATTGATTCAGGACATTGAGGCAGCCTCGACAGTGCACCTAAACACGTTTGTGAAAGAGGACTTCAAGAACTGCTTCATAAAGTGTCAAGAGAAATGAATGAAGGGAAAAGAAAACAAAATGAGAAAAAAAGGAATAAATGGAAACTGAGCTTTTGTAAATAGGGAGGGGAACAGTGTTTGAAGGGAGGGTAGGGAAGTGGGCAAAAAGAAAGAATCAAGATATACCATGTACAGGTACAAATTCCCTATGATGAATGTGATCATTATGTATACCTAAAATATAACAATAAACTTAATTAATTAAAAAAAGAAAGTGGCAAGAATGATGGGTTAACTTTGTTTACACTGAGGAGCAATGTTTTGAGGGAAATTAATAGCAATGTCTTTTGTAATAACATTTTTAAAATTAAAAAATTCACAGTATTTTTCAATTATGCTTAAAAAACACACACGTACATATATATTATTCGGCACTTAAAAGATGAAATCCTGTCAATTGCAACTATATGGGTAGGACACAAGGACATTATGTTTAGTGAAATAAACCAAAGACAAATATCCATTTTATCATTCATATGGAAAAAGACGTGTTCTTATAGAAGTAGAGACTAGAACAGTGATCACTGAAGACTGGGGAAGGTAGAGGGAAGTTAGGGTTGTAAAGAGATGAGTCATTGAATAAAATGTTATAATTAGATAAGAAGAATAAGTTCTGAGGTCCTTTACAAAATAGTGTCACCATAGTTAACAATAATAAAGTAATGTATATTTCAAATACAGAGAAAACGTTGTGTAGTAAGAACTCAATCTTTTTTATCTTTTACTAATATAATTAATAACTCCTTTTCTATCCTTGTTACATTTCTTTATACCTTCCTTCTCCATCTCCTTTATTCCCTTCTTCTTATTTAATAGTAGTCTCCCTTCTACTTTCTGGTCACCATTTTTAGATTTCCACATATTAGGGAAAGTATGTGACATATTCTTTCTGAGTTTGACTTATTTCACTTAACATGATCTCCAGTTCCAACACTTTCCCTGAAAATTATGTAATTTCATTCTTCTTTATGGAGAATAATACTCCATCATGTATATATAACACATTTTCTTTATCCATTCATCTCTTAATGGGCACCTATGCTGATTTCATGTCTTGGCCACTGTGAATTGTGCCACAGTAAACATGGTGTAATGGTTGATACCATTGCAACCTGTGTCAACTTGAGAAGTCTAGAGACTTAACTACATAACTCAGCAGTTCTATAACCTAGAGGGTAGAGTCATGCCCTTACCTTTCTATGATGCTGTTCATTGTGTCAACTTCAGAAGTTTAGAAGTTTAAGTGACTCAGCAGGGGGCCAGGGTCCTAATTTTGTAAACATCCTGAGCCTGTGCAAGAGGAAGGCACAGAGATGGTGTGGGTGTAAAAGAACCACCCTAGGGTGGAGAGTCTGCATACAATATAAGGGAGGAAAAGAGGCTTGCTCTTCCCCCTTTTCGCTCTTGTTGCTTTTGCTGTCTTCTACTACCTTGAACTTTTGCCCCTCACCATGTCACCCTGGCTTGGAGCCAGCTGATTATGGACTGAAACCTCCACAAACTGTGAGCTAAATAAACCTTTCTTTCCTTAATTTTCAGTGTTGCGTATTTTGTCCCAGCAACAAAAGAAAAGTAACTAAGACACATGGGTACACAGGTGTCCCTATAGTAAGCTAATACTAATTTCTTCACACACACACACACACATATATATATATATATATATATATATAACTAGACCACAAAATAAAAGACCCAATCCAAAAATGGGAAATTGAAATGAATAGTCACTTCTCAGGAAAAAATACAAGGGCCGGTGAGATGGCTCAGTGGTGTAAGCGCCTGCCTTGCAAGCGCGAGGGCCCGAGTTCGACTCCCGGAACCCACATACGAAAAAGGGGCTGGTGATATCACTCAGTGGCACGGGTGCCTGTTGGCGCGTGAGGTCCTGAGGTCGTCCCCCTGGTACCCACAAAAAAAAAAAAAAAGAAAAAATACAAATGGCCAATAAGTACGTGAAAAAATTCATCATCTTTGGCCCTTGGAGTAAAGCAAATCAAAACAACACTGAGATTCCACCTTACACAAGTAAGAATGGCCATTATCAAACACTCAAAAATCAAATCCTGGCAACATTTTGGGAGAAAAAATCCCATCTATATTTTTGTGGGAATGTAAACTACAGCCTCATGCATGGTAGGCAAGTATTCTGTAGTTTTCCTTCTCAGTCCATTGGTTGTTTCCTTTGCTGTGCAGAAGCTTTGTAATTCTATGTAATCCCATATTTTGATCTTGATATCATTTCCTGTGAAATTTGGATTCTCTCTTCAAAAGTTTTACCAATTTTTTCTTCCAGCAGATTAAATCTGGGTAACTTTTATCATGACTAAGCAGGATTCATTGCAGGGATGCTTCAACATATGTGAATCAAAAAATGTAATACACCAGAAGCAAAGACAAAAATAACACAGTCATTTCAATAGATGCAGAAAAAGCATTTTACAAAATCTAACATCCCTTCATGACTAAAACAACCTGAAGAAAATAGGAACAGAAGGTCTTCATCTCAATCTGCTAAAAGCCATCTATGATAAACAAATGGCCAACCTCATACTAAATGGAGAGAAGCTGAAAGGTTTCCCTATAAAATCAGGAACAAGGCAAGGATGTCCATTATCACCACTCCTGTTCAATACAGTTCTCAAAACATTAGCTAAAGCAATAAGAAAAAACAAAGAAATAAAATAGAGATGAATAGGGAAGGAAGAAGTGTAATTATAATTATTTTCATACACATGACCCTCTATAATAGACCCCCAAAACTACATCAAAGATCCCTAGAACTAACATACATACAAATTCAGTAGTGTAGCAACTTACAAAGTCAACACTCAAAAATCAATAATATTCCTGTACTTCAATAATGAGCTCACCAAGAGAGAAATTACGGAAACAACTTTCACAACAGCATTAAAATAAATGAAATACTTAGGAATCAATGTAGAGCTGAAATACCTCTACATTGAAACTTATAATACTCAGAGAAAGGAAATCAAAGAGGATATGAGAAAATGGAAATATATCCCCTGTTCTTGAATAGGCATAACCAATATAGTAAAATGGCCATACTTCCAAAACTGTTATACAGATTTAATGCAATCACAATCAAAATACCATTAGCATTCCTCACAGAACCAGTGAAAACAATCTAAACTCATATGGAACCAATAGAATAGCAAAATCAATTCTGGTCAAAAAGGGCAAGGCAGAGGGTTTCATAATCTCTCATTTGAAGTTGCATTACAAAGCTACAGTGACAAAATAGCATGGAATTGGCAAAAAAGATTTGAAGAACAATGGCATAAAGATGGAGAAACAACTCCAGCACACTCAACTATCTTATTTTGGACAAAGGGGCAAAACATCTTCACTGGAAGAATGACAGCCTTTTTAGCAAATGGTGCTGGGAAAACTGGTTTTCCACTTGCCAAAGGTTGAACCTAAACCCATATCTATCACCATGCACTAAACTAAAATTGAAATGCATCAAAGATCTAAATATTAAAACAGAAACACTTAATCTGCTGGAAGACAGAATAGGTAAAGTTCTTGAAGACATAGGTGTAGGCAAAGACTTGATGAACAAAGCCAAATTGCACAGAAAATATTACAAAGAATCACATCATATTAAAAAGCTTTTGCACAGCAAAGAAACCACCAAGAGAGTTAAGAGACAACCATGGTGTGAGAAAATATCTTACCAGCTTTTCCTCAGACAAAGAACTAATATCTAGAATATATAAGGAACTCAAAAAATCAGACCTCCCAAATTTAAAGACCCAATTTAAAAGTAGACATTTGAAATGAATAGACAATTCTCAGATGAAGAATTACACACAGCAAATAAATATATAAAAATGTTCAGTATCATCTGGTCATTTGAGAGATGCAAATTAAAATAACACTGAGATTCCATCTCACTCCAGAAAGAATGACTATCACCAAGAAATTAACCAATAACAGATGCTGGGGAGGCTGTGGTGGAAAAGGATTTCTTCTCCATTTTTGGTGAGCATGTAAATTGGTACAACCACTATGGAAATCAGTATGAAGATTCCTTAATAAACTAGAACTAAAGTTTCCACTCCACACAGATATTCCCCTTCTTGGTATCTTCCTGAGTTAAAAGCATCATTCCACAGTGATAGATCCATAACCATGTTTATAGCAGCAGTATTCATAGTAGCTACATCTTGCAAACAGTCTATATGTTCATCAACAGATGAATGAACAGAGAAAATGTTGTAATGATATACAAAGGAGTACAACTCTGTCATAAAGAAGCATAAACTTGAGACACTTTTAGATAAATGGATGCATCTCGAGACCATAATTTTAAGTGAAATTAATCAGGCATGCAAGTTTAAATATCACATTTTTCCTCTTGTGTGAGAACCTAAAGTGTAAATAAACAGCAAAATGGAGTATAGGTATTGGAAGTAGGAAGAATTGTTCAAATGAGAAAGGCAGCAAGGGAGGGGGAGGGGAAGGGAAGAATGGGAAAGGGCATTTAAAAAAAGAATGGAAGGAATAAATGGAAATAGCTTTTGTAAATGTGGAGAGTAAGAAAGTTTGAAGTGAGGGGAGGACAATAGAAAAAAGAATTAAGATATATTATGTACAGGTAAAAATTCCCCATGAAGAATGTCATCATTATATATGGAAAATATGTACTAATAAAAGATTCGTAAAGAAAAGACAACCAATAAATGCTGGCAAGGCTGTGGGGAGAAATGTATCCTTCTCCATTGTTGGTGGGACTGTAAACTGATGCAACCAGTATGGAAATCTACATGGAGATTTCTCAAAAAAAAAACTAAATATAGAAATTCCATTTGACTCCGATACTCACCTTCTAGGTATCTTCACAAAAGAGTAAAAGACATCACACCACACTGATGTAAGCATACCCATATTTATAGCTACATCTTGTAAACAGCCTATATGTCCATCAACAGATGAATGGAAAAAGAAAATGTGATTATTATATATAATGGAGTACTACTCTGCCATAAAGAAGGATAAACTTGAGTCATTTGTAGGAAAATGGATGCACCTCAAGACCATAATATTAAATGAAGTAACTTGGAGATATAAGCTAAAATATCGCATCATTTCTTGTATGAAAAACACAATATATATATGAAGTACAAAATAAAAGATAAAGGGAAGAAAGAGAGGAGAGAGAGAGAGAGAGAGAAAGAGAGGGAGAGAGAGAGAGAACAGTATTGTAATCCAGTCTGAACAATGTATCTAAAAATATACCTTGTCTCAGTACAATAGTCTTACATATTTTAAATGTTATTTGACAATTAGTCTGGTTTTTAATCTGTATATGCGATAACTTCATAAATTCTTGTAAGATAAATAAATGAATCTGGGGGAGGAAAGGGGAAAACAGAGTTTAAATGTGTAATGTAGATGTACCAATTCCCTAAATTGAATGTAATCATTACATACTGCAAACATGTACTAATAAAAGTAAAAGGTAAATAATTTAAGGAGCAAAAAAAAAAAGTCATGTTAAAAAATAGGTAGGTTGACTGCAGAGATGAGAAGGGGATCTGGAGAGGGAAAGTGAAGGGAGGACTGGGGTCTGGGGGAGTAAAAAAGAACAAGCTCTATTATATATATTCGAATTCCTGAGTGGAATGTAATCACTGTGTATCACAAACATACTGTACTAATGAAAAATTAAAAATAACAAAAGAATAAAAAATTCTTCCTAGGTTAATTGTTGATTTCAAGACCCATTTTCCTGAGTCTGTATTTATTCACTCCATATATCCTCAATTCACGAGCCAAGGGTCATGGCAAACACCCAGGCCTCAGTACTTTCTGTCAGTGCTTTTGCACCACAGGGTCTATCCTGGGCAAGTAGTACACTCTCAGCCCACAGAACTCAGACTATGTATCTGGGACCATGGGAAGTATCCTGGCTACAGTTAGCCCTCTCACTGGCAGAGCTTTTGTGTCACAGAGAGTGCACCATGCAGGCAGTGCATGTTCCAGCTCACAGACTTTATTCTGTGTGCCTGATGGTGTGGCAAATATTTGGCCTGTGTCAGGCCCTTTCAGTTTAGAGCTTCTTCACTATGTGGGCCAAGCTGGACTGGTAGCATATACTCAACCTGTAGACTTCAGTCAATATACCTGGGGCTGTGGCAGATGTCTATGTTGCAGCAAGCTGTTGCTCCCTATTAATCTTACTGTTATATTGATTGGGCTGTGTAAGTGGTTCACAATCAGCCCCATGGGTTTCAGTTCTTCAGCCTGTATGCTTAGGAGTGTGGCTGATGTCCAAGTTTGTGCTTCCATCCAGGATGCCTCAGAGTGTGTGTGTGTGGCAGTAACAGTCAAACCTATGAGTTCTGTGCTGAGAAGTACAGAAACTGAGTAATTTCCATTCTTGGTCTTAACACTCTCTGATGGCTCCTTTGCAGCACCTCATGAAACCAGTCTTTATCCTTAACACATATGATGGAATAGCCAACTACTGTGCCTGCCACTTTCCAGCACAGCCTGTTTTCAGAACTGCTCACATATTTCAGTGTGCCTATGACAGATGCTTTCCCCAGTCACTGTTGTTTTATTTTTCTGACTGCCCAGTCATTGAAGTGGGCAGTTCACAGAGATCCAGATTTGTGACTGTCTTGAGTATGTTGCTTCACAGAACAGTTCCATCCTTACCAATATGAATGATTTCTCTAAGATGACTTCTGGCCACAGCCCTCTGAGAGATCACTGGGTGATGTATTGAATTTCTTTCCCACAACTGGCAAGCTGTGCAAGGGAAGTAACTCTCAGACTACATTACTGAAGTAGGCTCAAAATTTGTATGAACTGTGGATTTCGCCTGGATTTAGGACACTGATCTGTGTTTATTACAGTTTACTGCACTCTCCAGCAGCTTACCTTATGCTTGCAGAGGTTGTTTCCCCTCTTCACACTGGCTAGCTATTCCAAGTTGCTTACCATTTTTCTGTGCATTACCTTTTTGCTTTTCCTGTGCTGTTTAGATTTTGCATCACTTTTTTTGTAGTTATCAAAATTTTTCCTCACTTATTTTTTTCTCTGGATTATAACCTCTCCTTTGTTGCCCTGAATCCTCTCACTTACACAGTCACACAATGGCTGCTTCCATTCTGCCATCTTGACCCCCAAACCCTAAATACAATGTGAATCAAGAAATATTGCCAAAAACAAAGGAACGTGTTTTATAATGGTAAAGGAATCAATTCGGTTGTAAGATGTAACATTTATAAATTTATATCTATTGTAATAGGTTGAAATATATATGTGTATATACTAGAAATAAAGGGAAACATAAATACACTCATAATCACAAGTAGAGACTTTTACATATTGAGTAACTGATAAAACAACTACTTATCAAATATGTAAGGATATAGGTGATTAAAAAGAATATTTTATAGTTTGTAATAAATGATGTTGATGGAATACCACATGAATTATATTGGAATGCACACTTTTTATAAGTTTTATTTCACTTTTAATTGACATGTAAGAATTGAACAAGTTTTAGCATGCACTGTGAGGTTTTGATACATGTATTCATTGTGAAATGATTAAATCAAGGCAATTAACATAGCCATCATTTCCAATATTTATTTTTTATTTGTGGTAAGAATATTCAAGTTCTTATTTTCTACAAATTTGAAATACATAATACATTATTGCTCATTATAATCACCTTTCTGTGAAATAGCATACCAGGAATTCTTACTCCTATCTTAATTGTAACTTTGTACCTGTTGAAACACATCTCCCTCTCCGATTCCCTCCATTCCCTCCCCAGCCTCTAGTAACCACTATTTTACGCTATGAGATCAACTCTTAAATTCCACATATGAATAAAATCATGCAGAACATGTCCTTCTATATCAGGCTTATTTCATTTGGCATATTGATCTATGAGTTCATACACATTGTTGCAAATGACAGGATTCCATTATTTTTATGACAGAATAGTATTCTGATGTGTGCCATGTTTTAAAGTTCATTCATCTGTTGATGGGCACTTAGGTTGATTCCATAGCTTGTCTATTGTGGGTAGTGCTACAATGGACATGGAAATTCAGAAGTCTCTTCCACATTCTGATTTTCTTTTCTTTGCATATATATCCAGGGTTGGGATTGTTGAACAGTATGGTGGTTTCATTTTAAATATTTTAGTGAATCTCCCTAGTTTACATGGTGTCTGCATTAATTTACATCCCTTATCAAGTGTGTACAAGGATTTCCTTTTCTTTACATGCCCAGGGACATTTGTTGTTTTTTTCCTTTTTATAAAAGATCATTCTAACAATGTGAAGTGATATTGCAATTTTATCTTGCAATTCTGTGATTATTAGTGATGTTGAGTATTTTTTCATATATTTTTGGCCATTTGCATGTGTTCCTTTGAGAAATATTTATCTAGCTCCATTGAGTATTACATATCTCTTCACAATTTGGATATTTTTTGCTATTGAATTTTTGAGTTCATTAAGTATTTTGAATATTTATTTTATTAAATGTGGAGGGTGCATATATTTCCTTCATTTCCACAGATTTCCTCCTCACTTCTTTGATTATTTCCAGGGCTATGCAGAATGATATGGTTGGACCTAATCCCACTTGTAAATTTTCAGTTATGTTTCTCGTTCTTTTGGAGTCTTGTCCAAAAGGTCATTGCACAGACCAATATCGTGAATATTTTCCTCTATGTTTCTGTAGTCATTTTACAGTTTGAGGTCTTACATTTAAGTTTTTAACCTATTTTGAATTAATTTTGCACAGCCTGTGAAATAAGAGTCTAATTTCATTCTCCAACACGTGGGTATCCAGTTATGCCATCACCACTTATTAAAGAGACTGTTCTTTTCATGTTGTGTGTTCTTAGCATCTTTGTCAAAAATCAGTTGACCAATTATAAATGTGCAGATTTATTTCCAACTTCTCTATTCTCTTCAATTGGCATAGCTGAATGTGCTGTGAGGTTGGGCCTAGGTGGAGAGGGATCACTGGGAGCTGACCTAAGAGGGTATATACTTGTCCTGTGCTCTTTCCCTCTTTCTTTGCTTCCTGAATGCTGTGTGCAAAAGCTTTCCTCCACCATGTCATCCTGCATTGCCTTTTCTACATTGGACCCAGCTGACTGTGGACTGAACCCTCTAAATCTATGAGACAAACTAAGCCTCTCCTCCTTTAAGTTTTAGGTTTCAGGTATTTTGCCCAAATGATGGGAAAATGGCTACTACAAAAAATTGATAGCAGAGAACTGAGGTCTTTGCTGTGACTGCATTTGACCATAAGGTTCAGAAGCCTTCGTAATTTGCTTGTGGGAGGAGTTTGGAAAAATTGCAATGTGAGTGGGCTGGAGAAACCTTAAAATGTTGTAAGCACAACTTAATGGTTAATTATGGTCAGAGCTCAGAAGACCAGAATGCCAATAGGAATGTGAGCAGTAAACACTCACGAAGTTTCAGATGAGAAAAAGAACTCTGTTGGAAACTGGACAAGGGTGCCTGTCATATTTGAGAGTGCTTAATTAGGAGCCACTTTGGGAAGGGGTTAATTGTTTAGAACTGAACATCAGAGCAACTAAAGAACAACTTTACTACCCATAGTGACCAGGTGGGAGAGGACCACCAGAGACAGATGTGTAGGGAGTGTGGTCTAGACATAGACTCCCTGAGAATTTTAAACTTAGGCTGGAAAGACACAGGTTTCCTGCCCCCAAACTTCAGAATCCAGGATGTTCATGAGTAGTTTTTGGAGGGGTACTGGGTAAGAAAGTGCTGGAATTAAGTCCAGCAGATGCTTGAAACCCCCTACCCCACTGCCTACATACAACACAGATTTCAATGTGAGGTAGGATGGAGGAAATGAAGATAGTCCAAAAGGACACCAGGAAAATTGATATATTAAAATCATACTTATTTGGTTTTTGAGATAGAGTCTCACTATGTAGTCCAGGCTGGCCTTGAACTCACTATGTAGCCCAGGTGACCTCAAATTCTTGGTGATCCTCCTGCCTTAGTCTCCCCAGTGCTTGGATTATAGTCATGTTTTATAACACTCAGTGTAAAATTGTACTTTTAAGAAAAATTAGGGCCAGCGAGATGGCTCAGCGGTATAAGCACCTGCCTGGCAAGCGCAAGGGCCCAAGTTCAACTCCCAGAACCCACATACAAAAAAAGGGCCAGTGATATTGCTCAGTGGCACAGGTGCCTGCTGGCGCACAAGGTCCTGAGGTCGACCCCCGGTACCCACAAAAGAAAAAGAAAAATTATAGTTTCTGGACAGAAAAGTCACTTAACTATTTTTCCCTTCCAGGAAATGCATTCAAAAAATTCCAAAGGATCTTAAAGACACAATAAACCTACCATTTGGACTTTGGACCTCTACTTTTCACCTGCAAATTACACTTCCTGACATAGACCTCAACCCTCAAGGAAAAAACATTAGTGGGCACGATATCTTTTCTTTAAACATATAAATGGTTTCCATTCTGACCTAACCCATCATTAATGAGACAGACAGCAGGAATACATATCCTTGAATGCCCATCTTGAACACACCCTGAATTCCTATATATATACTCAGCCTCAGGTCATAGAGCACCTCTCTCTCTCTTGAGAGCCTGAACTCTATTACTTTGAGGGAGCTATTTAAATTTCTGCCTAACAAATCCCTTTAAGCATTTTACTGCTGCATCTTGAGAATTCTTTTTATTATAGGAGTCACCTAACCTGCAATATACTTCTACTGTAGGTGGGTTTAAGAAACTCTTAGGACTCTGTCTGGTAACAAATGATCTGAGCATGGGATATGTCTGAACATGGATGGTTGCTACAGCCAGGAGTGTGCAGGGAGAGGGTCCTTTGCAATGAAAGGGGGCATCTCACAAACCTAGATGCCTTAAACTAGTCAGAGAATGCCATTGCATGGGGAACACTTGGAGAAACTGGGAATAGTTGGAGTGAATATAGCCCTTGGGTGGAAATCATTTACTGAGGACACCCAGGAGGAAAGGTGGGGCAAGACTCAGTGTTCACACAAAAAAGCATGAGTGTGGAAATAAAATATGTCTCAGTAGTAAGTCACTATCTCTCCCCCATATCTGGTAGATGCCAATAGTGCAGACCCTGAAAAGAAACTACTCATTCAAAAATGTGGAGAGTTTTTTTCTATAGATGGACTTATTTCTCTTTTTCTTCATTGCTTTTATGCAGGTTTAAAGGTCGTTTCCCTTTTTTCTGTTTTTTCTTATTTTTCCTTTTTTTGATCTCTGTTTTGTCTTTTGTCTTTTTCTTCTTTGCTCTTAATATTACTTTGATGTAATTTTATTTATTTTCATTTGCCACTTAATATGATACATTATCTCACTTCTCTCTCCTCTTCAGCTTCCTTCACTTTATTTTTAAAATTTTACTTTCCCAAATTCCAACCCCCTCAAATTTACTAGAATTACTATTAAGCTTCATTAATCTTTAGATAGTTAGATGACTCTATGCTATTATTTTTTAATTCTTTTCTATTGTTAATGGTGGTATAGTGGCTGCATTAAGTACATATTTAGGATATATCAATATTTAATTTGTTGCTATCATTCTTGCCATTGTCAGAGTGGTATAGTCATTGTTATAAGTTTTTACTGTATGCCAATACAGTGATACCTCATTTGTTGAACACAGTTCATCCCATGTTCATGTTGAACATCAGAAAGTTCAAGAATTGAACATACTTTTCTCATGAGAAATAATAGAAAACAAAAAAATTGGTTCTGAGACCCAAAAATTACACTTTTAAATTCATTTTTTCAGGACTTCAACAAATTTTGCAATGATTTCTGTCTTTAAATCTATCATCATTCTCACAGTGTTCCTGTTAGCTTTACTGCTGGTATCACCAACTTTCCTTGGAGCCATGATTACAATATTTTATGCAATAAAGCACAGCAATGATAGTTTTAATGCACTAACACAAGCACTATATGTTGTTTGGGTGAGACAGGTGCTTACACTGAAACATCATCCCTTTGTTTCCACAGCAAGATGTGACACGTGATTCACACTTGGCCCATACAGGGTTTTGGAGTCAGAGTTTCAGTTTGACTATTGAGCAAAGTTACAAACATGGAATAGATTGTTTTTTCAAATCTTGCTACTCAAGTAGTGGAAATTTCAAGCTTGGAGCCTTTTGAAAACAGGTATCACTATACCTGGCTTATCTTTGTGTCACTATGAATACTTCAGTTCTTTTCTGGAAAAGTGGGTGTTCTGTAAATTATAGTGCACTCTCCCTCTCCCAAATTAATGGGAGTGCTCATATCTTGTGACAGAGGTAAATGCCTGTAGTTAGGCAAACTCAGAGTGTGTCACAGGAAAGCAGATAAATGAAAAGAACAGTAAGGTGCTCAGTGAGCTCAAAGACAATACTACTAAACTGATAATGGAATTAATAAACAGAATGTAAACAGAGAGCTTACTGAAAACACTAAAACAATCTAGCTGATGAAAAAAAGATACAAAACAGAGTGACCAGTTTAGCAAAGAATTAGGTACTTAAAAAAAATCCAGGAGAAAAAATTTCTATCACAAGTATGAACAGCAGAAGTGACAACTGTGATGAAAGAGTATCAGAAGTACAAAATAGGGCTTGTGATAGCAACCATAAACTGAATAGATACCTCAAAAACAATAAGAGAATGTGGAAAATAGGAACAGCGCCTACTACATGACACATAGAAGACTAATCTAAGATTAATTGGAAGTAGTCACAATCAGAAGACACTATGAATGGCATGAAAAACCTGTTTACAGAGGTGATAGCAGAAAACTTTCCAGGTACAAATAAAAAATTTAACATACAGGCGATACACGCAGAACAAGAAATAGCCATGATCAGAAAAGGACTTCTCCATGACACTACAATAGGCAAAATTCCAGAACTCCAAAACAAGGACAGAATATTAAAAGCTGTTCAAAAAAGCAACAAATCACTTATAAAGGTTGATTCATTAGAATTACAGCTGACTTCTCAACAAAAACTTAAAAGCCAGTGGAGCTTGGAGTGAAGTGTTTCAAGTCATAAAAGAAAACAACTATGAATCAAAATTATTCCACACATATTATCAATTCATAGTGCAATGAAATGAGAAATGAATGGCAACAGAAGCCACAGAAATTATGCAAATATTTATTTTAAACAATACACTCAAATATTCAAAGGGTTATAGAAGAAGTCAGAGAAGAAGTTAGTTCCCAGAATGAAATGTCTGCCAATATAACATATTAGAAATGATCGGACACCATGAAAGCAATCCTATTATGAAAGTCTGTACCTGTGAATGTCCACATCAACAACAACAAAAAAATACAGCAAGTGCAAATAAATAAACAAATAATCAACCTCAAAGTCATAGAATAACAAAAAAAATCCAATTCCAATGAAAGAATAAGGAATGAAATTATAAAGTTCTGAGCAAAACCTAATGAAATTGAGGCAAATAAAAAAGAATCAATAAATTCAAGAGCTGGATCTTCAAAAGAATAAATAAAATAGAAAATACAATCCAGTCTTACAAAAAAAGAGAAGGAAAAGACCCAAATCAGTGTCATTACAAAAGAAAAATTTAAAATCAAAACAGACACTGCTGAAATCCAGAAGAATATTAGTATCTACTTTAAAAATGTGATCTCTAATGGACTAGAAAATTGAGAAGAAATGGATATATTCATAGATACATATGAACTACCAGAACAGAACCAAGAAGCTATAAGAGTCATAAATAATCAAATAACAGGCAATAAAATTGAAGCAGTAATAAAAACAGTCTACCAACTAAAAAGAGTCCAAGACATGATGGATTCACTATTACATTCTACAAGTTCTTCAAGGAACATTTAAAGCTAATACTCCTAAAATTCCTTAATGAAATTTAAAAGGAAGGTGTATTGCCAAACTCTTTTCTAGAAGCTAGCATTACCCTGATTCCAAAACAACACAAGCACCCAACTAAAAGAGAACACTAAAGGCCAATTACTTTCATGACCATAGAACCAATAATCCTCAACAACAACAAAAAAATGCAACAAATTATCAAAGACTTCATATGTCATTACCAAGTAGGCTTAATTTCAAGAATGCAAAGATGGTTCAACATGTGTAAATCAATAAATATAATACAGCATGCAAACAGAAAGGACAAAAACCATATGATCACCTCAATAGATGCAGTAAAAGCCTGCGACAATATAAAAAAATGCATTCATGATTTTTTAAAAACCCTCAAGAAAAGTATAGAAGCACCTTATTTCTTTTTTTAAACATTTGATATTTTCCATAAACAGATTTTCATAAACATTTTCTAAGAGACCAAAGTATATGATGTCCACATGTACTCCTAAGCAAAATAAAGTGCCTGGTACAGAAACCATACTTCACACTTTTCAGCATTTGGACTTTCTAAAAGAACTCTGTTTGAACTCCTTGTTATAACATGAGTTACATTTATGAAATCACCTGTCTCCTGATTTTATTTCCCAATTGTAAAAAGGTCTAAATGACTATATAACTCTTATGAAAATATACTGGAAAGTATAAGAATTGATGATGTGCCAGTGAGATAGCTCGGTGGCATAAGTGCCTGCTGGTGCGTGAGGTCCTGAGTTCAACTCCCAGTACCCACACAAAAAAAAGAATTGATGTAAAATGGCAATGAAGGTTCTAGGCACCATGGAGAAGCAACCTTATTTCAATCTGATAAAAGCCAATGATGAAAAGCCAAGTGCAAATATCATATTAAAGGGGAAAATTGAAATCTTCCTTCTACAATCAGGAACAAGCCAAAGAGGTTTAGTATCACCACTCCTGTGCAATATAGTACTTGGTTCAATTGTGATAGCAATCACACAAGGGAAAGAGACAAAAGATATATGTATAAGAATAGAAGAAGGGCCAGGAATACAGCTCAGTTGCACAGTGCCTGCTCGGCAAGCAAAGGGTCCTGAATTCAATTCCTGGTATAAAAAGAAAGAATAGAAGAAATAAATAATTATTATTTGCAGATCACATGGACCTCTATAAAAAGACACAAAAATTCCACCAAAATGCTCCTAGAATTAGTAACTAAATTCATGATTGTAACAGGATACAAAATCAACATACAAAATTCAATAGCATTCCTGTACACCAAACAATGAACCAACTCACAAAGAAATTACAAAAATGTACTATTTGCATTAGCTTCAAGAAGGTTTCAACACTAAGGAATTGACATAAACAAGAAAGTGAGTGGGCAGAGCAACTGGAACACCAAGACTCAGGCCAGCCTAGCCTGGGGCATGTGGACACACACACAACTTTGGCAGGTAGAATAATCAGTTAGACCAGGAAGACGGAATTGTCTGAAGCAGCAGCAAGGAGCCAGCAGTTGGGCTCTGGAGAACTCCACCAACAGAAGACCAGTCTCAGCCCCCACATCCAGAGGCCAAGATCAGCTCCATACCCAGCACAAATCCCATGGCAAACTTGGCTGGAGTACACAGCACATTTCTGGGAGCTCACAGCGACAAAATCACAGAACTGTAAACACCAGAGGTATTTTACTACTTTTATTCTCCCTTGTTTGTCTGATTGGCTATCCTTTTCCTGTCTGGTTGGATGTCATTTTGTTTTGTTTTGTATTTTGTGGTTATTTTTGTTTTGGGGTTTTTTCCTTTTTCTTCTCGCTTTTTCTTGTCTCATTTTTTTCTTTGTTTTCTTCTTTTCTTTGTCATTCTCCTTGTTCTTCCTTCTTTTTTTCACTGTTTAGGTTTCTTACATTTCTTTCTGGTTTTCTTCTACAGATCCTCTTTCTCTCTTTCCATAACTACTTCTTGAATTTAATCTTTCAAGTGAGTAAACATTGTCTCTTCCCTCTCTGATTACTCCTTTGCATTCATTTCATTCTTTCCCTCCTGTGTCCTCCAGTTTCCCAAAAGTCAGGTGATTATCCTTTGACTTCCAGCCTTGACTACTATATTGGACCTCATTCAACACTTTATCCTGTCCCCTACCCATCCTAAACCCCGCCCCTGCAGAAGGGTAAAATCACTCCACAAAGGGAAAAATCACTGCATACAAGTACATAGTATATGTTTAATTTTGTTTTATAACTTTAAAGTTTGCTCCTGTGGTCGGAGGTAGCAGGTTAATGGTTACCATAATTTGTCAGTAGTTAAGCTATACTTGAAACTATTGTTATTACTAACTGTACTGCTTCAGCCAGGATGTCATACATGTTATAATCTGTTTTTCTCCCTTGTATGACAACACCGTGATTGTATGTGGTCATAAACATCACCAGAGTCAAATACCAAAGGACTGGGTGCTGAGCCAAACAGTAATTTTACACCCTTTACAAATTGGGAAGGTAGGTTTTTGGGATAGCTATAAAGAACCACCTACCTATAGAGGATATCCATGAAGAACAGACATCTCCTAAGGAAGGCTCAATACTAGTGATAAAGCTATCTATGATAAGAAATCAGCAAGCATAAACATAGATAACAAAATAAAATACAAAAGAGAAAATAGAAAATGACAAGACATAGAAGAAAATGTAACCCCAGACCACAAGGCAACCCAGGACAAACCCAGAGCACAATGAGATGGACGAGATGGGAAGTCAAACACTGAAATTTTTTGAAATGATAGCAACAGAAGTGAAAAAAAAAAAAACAAGTGGAAAAGGCTATAGACAAAATAATATCTCAGGTACAAAAAGAAATGATGCTTAAAAGTAAAGATATTAGAGAAGACACAGATAAAAGAATAGATGAGCTTAGAAAAATGATGGAAATAAAAAGTGCTCAACATAGGAAAGAAATGGAATCCATGAAACAGATCCATACAGAAATCCAAGAGATTAAAAACTCCATTGAAAGCATATGCAACAAATTGAATGAAGGAGAGGATAGAATATCAGATCTTGAAGACAGAATTGCAGCCAGAGATCATGAAAAGAAAGATATCTTAAAAATAGCAATAGACCATGAAAAATCAATCCAACAGCTGCAAGATGTAGCAAAAAAGAAAAACATAAGATTGATTGGGGTCAATGAGAAAGCTGGAGACACTGGAAGTGCCATAAAAATTCTTCACAGAAATAATGGCAGAAAACTTTCCAAGCATTGACAAAGAATTTCACATGCAAATACATGAGGCATATAGAAATCCAAACAGCCATGACCAAAATAAAACTACACCAAGACATATAACAATCAAGATTCTAGAAATTCAGCACAAGAACAGAATATTGAAAGCTGTTAGAGAAAAGAAACAGATCACCTGTAAAGGAAAGCCCATCAGAATCATGACAGACTTCTCAACATACACCCTCAAGTCAAGAAGACCATGGAGTGAAGTATTTCAAGTCCTGAAAGAAAACAACTTCCAACCCGTATTGATGTACTCTTAAAAACTACCTTTTACAATTAATGGAGAAATAAGATACTTCCATGACAAAGAACAACTGAAGAAATTCATGACCACCAAACAAACACTGCAAATCTTACTGAAAAATACTCTAGACAGAGATAAAAATGACCACAATTCCAAGAGCAACAACAGAAAGAAATCACTAGGAAGGACAAGCAATTAAACAGAGAGGAAAAGCAGAGAACCAACAGCATGAAAATATCATAACATAGAAAAGCCAATATATATCAGTTATAACCATCAACACAAATGGCCTCAATTAACCAATCAAAGAAACAGACTGTCAGAATGGATCAAGAAACAAGATCCAACAATATGCTGTATATAAGAAACATATGTAACTCAAAAAGAAATTCATAGACTGAAAGTCAAAGGATGGAAAACAATACTCCATGCAACAGGAACCCCAAAAAAAGCAGGAATAGACATTTTGTTTGCAGACAATGTGAACTTCAAATCAAGTATATCAAAAGAGATAAAGAAGGTCACTACACACTGGTTAGGGGAAATCTTCAAGAAGAAGAGATAACAATCATACATATGTATGCACCAACTATGGGCACACCCAACTATATAAGACAATTATTAATAGACATGAAAAATCAAATAAGCGATGATATAATTTTAATGGGAGAACTTAATGTCCCATTGTCACAAAGGGATAGATCAACTAGACAAAAAATCAGCAAAGAAATAACAGAACTGAATGAAACATGTGAAAAAAGGACTTAGTAGATGTTTACAGAGTGTTCCACCCAACGTAATTAGAATACACATTCTTGTCAGCTGCACACAGGATGTTCTCTAAAATAGACAATATACTAGCCTATAGAACATGCTTAAGTAAATGCAAAGGAATTGAAATTATACCATGCATATTATCTGATCATAGTGCAATGAAATTGGAAATTAATGGCAAAAGAAATCACAAAAACTACATAAACACATGGAAATTAAATAACACCCTCCTGGACAACCAGTGGGTGACAGATGAAATTAAAGGAGGAATTAATATCTACAACCAAAAAAGAAGGCAGATACAAAATACCAGAAATTATGGGGCATGATGAAAACAGTCCTAGAGGGAAATTTATAATGGCAAATTCTTACATCAGGAAAACAGAACGAGCACAAATAAACAACTTAATGTTGTACCTCAAGCTTATAGAAAGAGAAGAGCAAGACAAGTCCAAATCCCATACAGGGAGGAAATTATAAAAATCTGAGTACAAATTAATGCAATGGAGATTAAGAAAACAATAGAAAGACTTAAAGAATTGAAGAGTTGGTTCTTAGAAAGAATAAAGAAAATTGATAAACCCATAGAAAAACTTATCATAAAAGGGAAAGAAAAAAACTCATTGATGCACTGAGAAATGAAAAGGATGAAATCACTACAGATCTTATGGAAATTCAGAAGATGATCAATACTTACTTTGAAAATCCTTACTGTCATAGGATGGAAAACACAGAAGAAATGGACAGATTCCTAGATATGTATGAATTACCAAAGCTGAATTAAAAGATTTAAAAATTCTGAAAAACCCAATATCAGTTAGTGAGATTGAAAATGTAATTAAAAATTTACCAATAAAGGAAAACCCGGGTCCTGATGGTTTCACTGCTGCATTCTACAGGAAATTTAGAGAAGATTTAATGCCAATACTCCTCAAACACTTTAATGAAATTGATAGGGAAACAATACTCCCTAACACATTCCTGGAGGCAAGAATCACCCTGATAACAAAACCAGAGAAAGACCCAACTAAAAAGGAGAACTACAGGCCAATCTCCCTAATGAACATAGATGCAAAAATCCTCAGTAAGATACTTGCAAGCAGAATGCAACAAAACATCAAGAAGATTATACACCATCACCAAGTGGGATTCATCCCAGGAATGCACAGCTGTTTCAACATCTGCAAATCAATACATGCAATACATCATATAAACAGAGACAAAGACAGAAATCACATGATCATCTCAATAGATGCAGAAAAAGCTTTTGACAAAGTCCAACACTCATTCCTGATAAGAAAAAAACCTACAGAAAATTGGAATAGATTGTCATTACCTCAATCTGATAAAAGTCATCTATGAAAAACCAACAGCCAGCATCATACTAAATGGACAAAACTGAAAGCTTTCATTCTAAAATTAGGAAAAAGACAAGGATATCCACTATCACCACTCCTATTCAATATAGATCTGGAAACATTAGCTGGAGCAGGTAGACAAGAGAGAGAAATAAAAGGAATAAGGGTAGGAAAGGAAGAAATTAAATTAT
Organism: Erethizon dorsatum; assembly: GCA_028451465.1. NCBI lineage: Eukaryota > Metazoa > Chordata > Mammalia > Rodentia > Erethizontidae > Erethizon > Erethizon dorsatum. The sequence continues at coordinate 46,694,820 of CM051842.1, forward strand.
CATTATTCACAGATTATGTGATACTCTACATAGAAGACTCCAAAAACTCACCAAAAGGCTTCCAGATTTACAGGAACCAGACAAACATGTCCTATATCACCACTCCTATTCAATATAGTTCTGGAAACTAGCCATAGCAACTATACAAGAGAGAGAAATAAAAGGATTAAGGATAGGAAAGGAAGAAGCTAAATGATCGTTATTTGCAGATGACATATTAGTCTACATAGAAGACCACAAAAACTCCACAAATAGACTTCTAGATTTAATAAGCAAGTCCAGTAGCATAGCTGGATACAAAGTCAACACTCAAAAGTCAATAGCATTCCTCTATGCAAACAACAAACACACTGAGAGAGAAATCAGGGAAATAGTACCTATTATTTACAGTAATTGAAGAAGACCACACACAACAGCATCTAATCATCATTTATAGCAACTTCTACTAAAAAAAGACCACACATTATTTTGAACCACTCAGAAACATGTCTTGATTAATGAAACACATTTCAACAAATATAAAAGTATTGAAATCATACACAATATTTTCTAATCACAGTAGAATCAAATTAGAAATCTATAAGAGAAAATAACAGAAAAATCTCCAAACACTTGGAAACTAAGCAACACATGTACAAATGATAAAAGGGTCTTGAACTCTTTATAAAATATTGACAGGATTAACAGAAATCAAGCATGGATAAAGAAGGATATTGGGACTGAGAGGAGGTAGCTATCAAATAAATCCACTGGCTGAAACACGATTATGATAATTTAGTAATTATGTCAACTTGAGTAAGGAATGCCCAAGTAAATCAGATCAGCATAGTTCTGTGTGTGTCTGAAGGGATTTACTTCACAGACAGAACACCCAACCTGGGTGTGAGTGGCACCAACCAATACTTCTGTTGCCTGAATGTAATAAAAGGGAAACAGAAAAAAGCCTCCTTTCTGTTTCTTTGGAGGAACTCTAGTCTTCACCTTCACCTTGAATTTCATCTCCTGGCTTCCAGTGTAGACTCTTCAGCCTTCCAGAGCAGACTCTACAGCCTTCTATTGCAGACCCTTCAGCCTCCTGATATGGATTCACACAAGACATTACAGTGAACTCCAGGCCTTCAACTGAATCCTTCAGGTCTCCAGCACGCAGATGGAACATTTGAATCCTTCCACACCTGACTCTGTGGGTAGTCATTTTAGGCTGATCTTGTAAATCCTTATACTTTTGTATATATTGTATTAAATCTGTTTCTCTAGTAAGCACTGTCTGATACTGATTTTTTTGTACCAAGTGTGACTCTAGAGAAACAGAATTATAAAAACAAATTCTTCATTGTCTTTAGTGGCTCCTGGATTTGGCTTTCTAATTTGATGAGAGTTAAAGATTTCATGTTGTCTCCTTCTGATACTGTGGGGAATACTTATGTTCCTTGGTGTGAACTGTTTAAAGTAATATGCAATGTAGATCCATTTGATTATCCTAATTCACCACTTGTGAGATGTTAGAAATTTAGTGATTCATGTATGATACTTTTGAATATTTTTGGCAGAGTGAGAAATATAATGATGCTACCTGGTGGCTTTTAACATCTCTGAACAAACTAGTGAAGGAAAACGATGAGCTCAACACATTCATAGGAAATCTAAAGTCTTCTTTGAGGACAAATTTATAAAGGAAAATAAGTAGATCATAGATTCCAATTCCCAGCTCCAGACACAAAAAGAATTTAAGTTTCTATGTATGTTCTGAAAGAGATTCTCCTCTTCTTTTGACCCAGGTCTGAGATTGCAGAAACTCAAACACAGGTCCTCATAATTCCATTGGCTGAAATGCAGTGTAAGTTTAATGCTCAGCCTTGAATCGTATCTGAAATATAGGTAAGGGTACTGATTGGAAAAGAATGGGATTCTGTAAGTTGGGATGGTGATGTTGGGGAAGATACTGATGAAGCTGGGATGTTGAGCTCCTAGACTCTAATAAGATTATTTTGCCTGAGGAATAGATTTCCCCCAGCTCCACCCTATGTGGTGTTCTGTATATGAGAGGAAACTAATCCTGTGTTGGTCAAGCAGAGAGGTCTTGGAGAATGATGGTGGATTACTGTAAACTAAATCAAGTGGTGACTTTGATTGAAGCTGCTGTGCCAGATGTGGTGTCCTGGCTTGAGCAGATTAAAACATCTCCTGGTACTTAATGCACAGCTCTTGATTTGGTAGGTGTATCCTTCTCCATACCTATCCATAAGGTCCATCAGAAACAATTTTTCAGATGACAGGGCCTCCAACACACTTTCATGGTCCTACTTCAGGGTTATACAGTATTAACTCTCCAGCCTTCTGTCACAATTTAGTTCACAGGGATCTTGATTGCCTTTCTCTCCCACAAATTATCACACTAGTCCCCTACATTGATGGTATTATGTTGAATGGACAAAGTGAGTAGGAGGTAGCTACCACTCTGAATTTGTTAGTAAAGAATTTGAGAGCCAGAGAATGGGAAATAAATGCAAATAAAATTCAAGGTCCTTCTACCTCAGTGAAATTTCTAGGAGTCCAGTGTGTGGGGCATGTAAAAAATATTCCTTCTAAGATGAATGATAAATTGTTGCATCTGGCACTCCCTACAACCAAAAAAAATAAAATATGGCACAATACCTAGTGGGCATATTTCAATTTTGGAGGCAACACATTCCTCATTTATGTGTTTTACTCTGGCCCACTTACCGAGTGACTCTGAAAAGTACTAGCTTTGATTGTGGCCCAGAACAGGAGAAAGCTCTGAAACATGTCCAGGCTACTTTGCAGGCTGCTCTTCCACTGGGGCCATATGACCCAGCAGATCTAATGGTACTTTAAGTGGCAGCAGCAGTTAAGGATGCTACTTGGAGAATTTGGCAGGCCACCATAGGAGAATTGCAGTGGAGGCCTTTAGAATTTTGGAGCATCATCTTCAGATACCTACTCTTGCTTTGAAAAACAGCTCTTGGTCTGCTACTGTGCCTTAGTAGAAACTGAATGCTTGACCATGGAACACCAGGTTGCCATGCGACCTGAGTTGCCCATCATGAGCTGGGGATTATCTGATCCATTTAGTCATAAAGTTGGACATGTACAGCAATAGTCCATCATTACATTGAAATGGTACATACAAGACTGAGCCAAAGCAGGTCCAGAAGACACAGGTAAGTTACATAAAGAAGTTGCCTAGATGCACATGGCTCCTATTCCTGCTATAGTAACTTCTGTATCCTTGCATGCACCTATGGCCTCAAGAGCTATACCATATGATCAGCTGTCAGAGGAAGATAAGGCTAGGGCCTGGTTTACAGATGGTTCTACACATTATGCAGGCACCACTCACAAGTGGACAGCTGCAGCATTACAGCCCCTTTCCAGAACATCGATGAAGGAAAGTGAAGTGAAATCTTCACAGTGGGCAGAAATTTAGGTAGTGTACCTGGTAGTATATTTTGCCTGGAAGGAAAATTGACCAGGTGTGTGACTGTATACTGATTCATAGGCTGTAACCAATGGTCTGCCTGGATGGTCAGGAACATGACTAGAAAATTGATGGCAAAGATGTTTGGGGAAGAGGTTATGGATAGAACTCTCCATATGAGCAAGAGATTTAAAAATATTTGTATCTCATATAAATGCTCAACAAAAAGTGATCTCAGCAGAAGAGGAGTTTAACAATCAAGTGGATAGGGTGGTTCATTGTATAGATAGCAGTCAATATCTTTCTTCAGCCACTCCTGTCATTGCCCAATGGGCTCAGGAACAAAGTGGTCATTGTGGCAGGGATGGAGGTTATGCTTGGGCTCAGCAATATAGATTCCCACTTACCCAGGTTGATCTTGCTATAGCCACTGCTGAATGCCCAATATGCCAGCAGCAGAGACCAACACTGAGTTTCTGATACAGCACTTGTCATGGCTTGTATCTAGATGTTCCCCCAAAGCCTCATGCAGAGATGAGGCTTTTGCAGAGGAGGCTGGATCTAGTGTGTGATGCTGGGATCAAGGGTGTGTGATTACTAAATTAGCCCACTGATTGGTTTGACATAGTTCTAGATGTGAGTGCTATAAAGGGATGGAAAGAAGCTGCTATTGCCACTTGTCACTTGCTTGCTGCCTTTTGCCTGTCATGAACTGTTTCTCTTCTACAATGCCCCTCTGCCATTCTACTCTGCCTTGGAGCCAGCTGATTATGGACTGAAACCTCTAGAAACTATGAGCTGAAATAAACCTTTCCTCCTTTAACTTTGGGTGTTGGTTATTTTGTCTCTGCAATGAAAAAAGTAACTAAGATAGCACCATTCCCCCTGGGTGATCAGCCTATGACCTGGTGGCAGGTTGATTATATTGAACTGCTTCCATCATGGAAAGGACAGCACTTTGGCTTTACTGGTATTGACACTTACTCTGGATATGGATTTGCCTTCCCTGCATGTAATGCTTCTGCCAAAACTACCATCTGTGGACTTAATGCCTTATCCACCATCATGGAATTCCACACAGCATTGCCTCTGACCAAGGTACATATTTTATGGCCAAAGAAGTGAGGCAATGGGCTCATGCTCATAGAATTTGCTGGTTTAACCAATGTTCCTCTCCATCCAGAAGAGACTTGATTTATAGAAAGGTGGAAAGGCCCTTTGAAGATGCAGTTACAGCATCAGGTAGGAGGCAATAGCTTGTAGTACTGGAACAAGGTTCTTTAAAATGCTGTATAGTTTTGACTCATCTTCCCCTATATGGTACTCTATCTCCCATTCCCAGGATTCACAGATCCAGAAAACAAGGAGTGGAAATGATAATAGCACCACTGACTATTATCCCTAGTGATTCACTAGCAAAATTTTTGACTCTGGTTCCCACAGCCTTATGCTCTGCTGACATAGAAGTCTTAGTTCCACATGGAAGAAAGCATGTACCAGGGAGGACAACAATGATTCCATTGAACTGGAAGCTAACCACCCTAGTCATTGTGGTTTCCTCATGCCTCTTAGTAAAGAAGATGAAAGAGGAGTTATGATATTGGCAAGGGTGATTGACCCAGATTATCAAGGGGACATTGGACTATTATTCTACAATGGAAGAAAGGAAGAGTATACTTGGAGTGCAGAACATCCCTTAGGGTTCCTCCTGGTATTACTATGTGGTGTTAGTAAAGCCAATGTGAAACTACAACAACCAAATCCAGGCAGGGCAATAAGTGGTCCAGAACCTTCAGGAATGAAGTTATGGGTCACCCCACCAGGAAAGAACCAAGAACTGCTGAGGTGCTTGCTGAAGACCAAGGGGATGCAGAACAGATAGTAGAAGAAGGTAGTTCTAAATGCCAGCTACAACCTCATGATCAGTTACAGAAATTAGGATTGTTATTGTAATAGTTCTCTCCTAATATGCTTCCTACCTATCTAATGTTGATAGACTTAATGTTGGTTCATAAGTACATATTGTTAAACCTCTGTCATAATGTTCAAATTGGAAAATGATAGGAATAAGCATCATCCAAAGAAAATTTGTCTTCTATTCTGGGGATGAAATTAGTGCATTTCTGTTCATGCAAAGGATAGTTGTAAGATGTTAGGTGTAACTATAAAATTGTCTATCTGTAGACTATGGTTTAAGGAAATGTTTCTGGTTGTCAAATTGACAAGGGGTGGATTGTGATATTAACTGATTGTGTCAACTTGAGTAAAAAATGAAAGACTAAATTGAATCAGCATAGTTCTGGGGGAGCTGAAGGCATTTACTAAAGACAGAAGACCAACCCTGGGTGTGAGTGTCACCAATAGTCTGAATAGAATGGAAGGGAAATAAAGAAGAAAGACTCACTTCTGTTTCTTTGGAGGAGCTCCAGACTTCACCTTCACCTTGGATATTGTCTCCTGGCTTCCACAGAAGATTCTTCAGTCTTCCATTGAAGACCCTACATCTCCCCGATATGGGCTTCACAGAAAACTACAGTGAGCTCTAGGACTTTGACTGCATCCTTTGGAACTCCAGCATGCAGAAAGCCTTTTTACATTCTTCCACACTTGATTCTGTGGGCAGCCACTGTAAGCCTATCTTGTAAATCCTTATATATTCATATATCTTGCATTAAATCTGTTTCTCTAGTAAGCAACAACTGAACCTCATGGCACAAAGGAATATGCATGGGGCAGAAAAGCCACATTAATAGAAGCTGCAAGCTTAGGAATGAAAACATACACCACAAAAGGAAGGGCATTAAAAGGTGTATGAAAGGGGGAGGGAGGGAAGGGAAAGGGGATGAAAAAAGAATTAAAATGTGTTATGTACATGTACCAACTCCCCACAAGGAATAGAAACATTATGTAGTAAACACATATAATAATAAAATAATCTTAAAAAACAAAGAAACATTTTAATAGCTAGCACATGGCTCAGAAAAAAAGAAGAAAAGAATAAATATCCAGATCTCATTTAAATTCTGCATTTTAAAGTTCTATTCCATAGGGATCCTATCCATCCCTTCATTCTGTGTCCATTCCTAGAACTCCATACACTTATTGCACCTCCAAACTTCTTCATCACCAATTTTCCTATCATTTTCTTTCCTAGTAATCACAGTACCGACCATATATGCAAAGGAAATAAAATCAGTATGACAAAGAGACATCGGGACCACTATGTTTATTACTAGGAACATAACACAAATTTTGTCATAAAGGCACAGAAATATGGGCCTGTCAGACACACATTTATTCTTTAGAATATTTCTCTTGATGAATTATTAATTTTAATTTTATAAGTTTTATTATATTAAACAATGAGTGCTTAACAGGAACAAAATCACAAAGGTAAAGTATTGAATTTTTAATATTTATTAACTGTTTATAAAAAAGCACCAAAATTTTCAACATCAACTGCTTTTTGGTGTACAAAGTCTAAAAAACAACAACACAAATAAATTGTTATATAAACTACAATGAATATACCAGTAATGCTTTCCAAAAAAAAATCTTTACCTCAATTATCACACCTAAGGCAGTCTGCACACATGACAACAGCATGTTTATACACACATATTGTCCAGTCTTGCTCTTTGGTCAGGAGGTTCTTACCTCTTATATTATGCAATGTGCAGTTAACAGGAACATAAAATATCAATAAAAATATTAAATTCTTAATATGTATTATGTGTTTACAAAAGATACCAACACTTTCACATCAACAAAGAAACATGGCTGAGTAGAGGAGGAGACATGTTCAGGACTACTCAGAGAACTTCAACTAAAAACACAGGTAGTTGGAAGAAAGGGAGGGACATACATCCTGAAGCCAAAATCAGTCTGAATAAGAGACTCATAGATCAAACAAAACATAGATATAGGACTTAATAAAACAGCCACCCATCCCACAGGGCTGCCACTGGTTCACCCAGCTTTGGGCAGAACAGCACCACCATACTAAGAAGTTTAAAAGAAGAAAAGGGAAAAAAATGGATAGACTAAAATACTGCAGCTAAATCAAGCCACGCAGGATATACTTGAGATAAGTATATGCAGGTCCCCTGCATCTTTTGCCTTCCTACAAACAGAGGACACTGCAGCCCAGCAGTAAATTCCACAAGCACACATGGGGTGAGTGAAATTCTCCCTCCCTGATGACTGGCCAGCTTTTTTCTTTCTCCTTTTCTTTTTATCTTTTCTTTCCTTTCCTGTCCTTTCTTTTCCTTTCATGCACCAAAGTGCTAACTGGAACCTCTAAGGACAAAATTATAGACTGCAGGGGCACATATCGAATGGAACAGCATGAGCCTTCCCATGACCAAGTCTAGAGGGACATGGAGACTTAAACAGCCTTGCTCTGTAGGACTGAGCAGTCTAGGTCTGTCCTTTCTCAAGTGGCAGTAGCAGAAAGTCACCCACAGGTGGTGGTGGCAGCAGAGGTGCCAGTGAATGCATGGAGTGGAATAGCATGACTCTACCTCCTGTCCTGCTACTAGTAGCTTGAGGGACACAGGATTTAAGCAGCACTGCACCATGTACAGCAACCAGTGGGAGTTTGCCATTCCCTCTTCAGGAGAGGAGTAAGAATTGGGACTGAGCAGCCTTGGGTGACACCTGTAGGAGAAGAAGGTCAGCCCACATCACAGCATTCCGTCCTATCCTGCAACAAGCTACCTGAAAGGACAAAGACTTGCCACTTGAAGAGGAACGCAGGAGGCTGTACAAGGACAAGGAGGAGCCAACTATACAGGGGACTGAGAGCAGCCCCCTGTCTTTGTCTGAGGGCAGTAAGGCAACAGGGAGAGAGACAAAGAGAGAAACAGGGTAACGAGTGTGTATGATGGTAAGGGACACACAGAAAGTACTGGCTGAAGACTCTGTCCCCAACCCCCCACATCAGAAGGTCAAGATTAGACCCACATCCAGCACAAGTGCTAATGCAGGCTTGGAAGTGTTACCCAGTAGTTTTGGGGCCTCAGTGGACACCAGAGGAATTTTATTTTTTATTGTATTTTATTTTATGTTTCCTTTTTCTTTGCTGGTTTGTTCATTTTCCCTTTTTTTCCCTTTTTAGGTCTTTCACCTATATTTCTATTCTAATCTATATGTTTTCTTTCTCCCTTTCCTCAATTATCTCATATTTTCATATGAGTGAATATTCTCTCCAATCTTTCTGGTTAGCTTTGATAATCCTTTGATTAGTCCTTCATTTTTCTTCTCTGCCTTCTTCTCTAGTTTCCTAAACCTAGCGTGATCAACCTTTGTCCTCCAGGCTTGCTTCCCTACCAGAGATTAAAAGCACTCTACCAAGGGGAAACACATTTCATACAAGCCCCCAATTTATGTTGGGTTCTATTATATAATTATATATCTTGCCCCATGGTTAAAGGTATCAAATTAGTAGTTGGTGCAGTTTGTCAGTTTCTAAGCTGTGCCTGATGCTGTTGTTATTGCTAAATGTACTGCTTCAGCTAGGATGACATATCTGGCTTTTATTTTTGAGGCAGGGACCCAGTTAGAAGTCCAGGCTGGAAATGAACTCGCTTATGTAGCCTAGGCTGGACTCAAACTCACAAAGATCCTCCTGCTTCAGCCTCCCAAGTGATGGGATTACAGGCATGCACCACCATGCCCAGCCAGATGTCATATCTGTTGTAATCAGTTGTTCTTCCTTGTATAACAATACTGGAAAGGTATGGGGTAATAACCATCAACATAATCCAGTACCAAAGGACTGGTTACTGATCCAAATAGATACCAGCATCTTACCCTTAATAAATTGGGAAGGTATAATTTTGAGACAGAAACAAAGGCCAAGAAGCTTGTACACTTAGAAGACATAGCTAAAGAACAGACATTTTCTAGAGAGGACTCGACATTAGTGATAAAGCTATCTACTATTAAAACTTACAAGAATCAACACAGAAAAAAACCTAAATAGTTAAAAAATAGAAAATGACAAGACGCAAAAGCAAAATGCAACATCTGACCTCAAGCCCACCCAGAACAAGCTCAGGAGACAACAAGATAGGTAAAAATGGGAGACACACACCTGAAATTTCTGAAATGATAGCAACAGAAGTAAAGATACAAGGGTATGAGGCTATAGAGGAAATCAATGCAGAAATAATCTCTCAGGTACAAAAAGAAATGACAACAATGAAGGACTTGCTCAGCAAATCTAGAGTAGATATACATAAAAATAAATAGAGGAGTAGAGGAAATTGATGGAAACCATGAATGCCCAACATAGGAAAGAAATGGAATGCTTGAAATAGATGCAAACAGATATCCAGTAAATTAAAATTTCCATTGAAGGTTTGCAAAACCACCTGAATGAAAGTGAAGATAGACTATCAGACCTAGAGGACAGGATCACAGCTAGCAATCATGAAAGGAAAGATCTCTTAAAAATAATGAGGGATCAGGAAAAAATTCAACAGTTGCAAAATGATGTAAAGAAGAACACCATAAGATTGATTGGCATCAATGAAAAAGCAGGAGTCAGCACAAATGACATAAAATGATTTTTTGCAGAAGTAATGGCAGAAAACTTCCCAAGCATGGAAAGAATCTGACATACAGATAAGTGAGACATACAGATTTCCAATTAGCTATGACCAAAATAAATATACAACAAGGCATATAATAATAAAAATTCCAGAAATTCAGCACAAGCATATTATATTAAGAGCTGTTAGGGAAAAGAAACAGATTGCCTATAAAGGAAAGACCGTCAGAATCACAGCAGACTTCTCAACACAAACCCCCAAGTCAAGAAGACCATGGAGTGAAGTATTTCAAGTCCTGAAAGAAAACAACTTCCAACCCAGATTGATGAACCCTGCAAAATTATCTTTCAAAATTAATGGAGACAAAAAGAATTCCAATACAAAGAAAAACTGAAGAAATTCATGGCCACCAAAACAACTCTGCAAAGTGTGCTGAAAGATATTCTAGAAAGAGATAAAAATGACCACAGTTCCAAGAACACCAAAAGAAAGGACAAGCAATTAAACAGAGAGGAGAGACAGGGAACCTACAGGAGGAAAATAATATGACAAGGTAAAGCCAACACATATCAGTTATAACCATCAATGTAAATGGTCTCAATTCACCAATCAAAAGAAACAGATTGGCAGAATGGATCAAGAAACAAGGTCTAACAATATGTTGTATATAAGAAACATATGTAACTCAAAAAGAAATTTACACACCAAAAGTCAAAGGGTGGAAAATAATATGTCATACAACAGGAACCCAGAAAAAAAGCAGGGGTAGTTATTCTGTTTGCAGACAATGCGAACTTCAAGCCAAGAATAATCAAAAGAGATAAATAAGGCCATTACATACTTGTTAGGGGAAAATTTCAAGAGGAGGGGATAACAACCATAAATTTATATGCACCAAATACAGGAGCACCCAACTATATAAAACAAATATTAATGGACATGAAATATCAAACAAGTACTAATACAATCGTAATGGGGGAACATAATACACCACTGTCACAAATACATCATCCAGACCAAAAATCAGTAAAGAAATATCGGAACTCAACCAATGCTGTAAACAAATGGACTTAGTAGATGTTTTCAGAGTGTTCCACCCAACTACATCAGAATACACATTCTCTCAGCTGTGCATGGGATGTTCTCTAAAATAGAACACATACAAGCCCATAGAACATGCTTAAGTAAATGCAAAGGAATTGAATTTATCCAATGCATATTGTCAGATGATAGTGCAATTAAATTGGAAATCAGTCATAAAAGAAATGATAAGAACTTCATAAACATATGAAAATCAAATAATACTCTCCTGAACAACCAATTGTTCACAATGAAATTAAAGAGGAAATTAAGAATATATGCAATTAAATGAAAATGCCAATACAACATACTGGAACTTATGGGACACAATGAAAGCAGTCCTAAGAGGGAAATTTATACAATGAATTCTCACAGGAAGACAGTATGAGCTCAAAACAATATGTTGCACCTCAAACTTCTGGAAAAAGAAGAGCAAGTCAAGCCCAAAGCCCATACCAGGGAGGAAATTATAAATATCAGAGCAGAAATTAATGCAATTGAGACTAAGAAAACAATACAGAGAATGAATGGATTGAAGAGTTGGTTTTTTTAAAGATTAAATAAAATTGAAAAATCCTTCACAAACTGTGTTAGTTACTTTTCTCATTGCTGAGACAAAATATCTGATATCCAAAATTGAGTGAGGAAAGGTTTAACTCACAGTTTGTGGAGGTTTCAGTCCACATTCAGCTGGCTCCAAGGCAGGGTGCTGTGGCTGAGGGGCAACCATTCATGGTGGCAGAAGACAGCAAAAGCAACAAGAGCAAAAGGGGAGGAGAGTGAGAGAAGACTCTTTCTGTCCCTTATATTATATGTAGGCTCCACACTCTAGGGTGGGTGTAGCAATCACACTGATAATCCCAGCACTAGACAATAATCAATCAAAAGCTCTAGAAGTCTGCCCCCATGACTGCATGAGGCTTTGCGGGGACATCTAGACACAAACAACAACATTCCACCCTGGATCTCCAAAGACTTATGCACATCTCTTTATGCAAAATACATTTTAGTCCATATCTAAGAGTTGCTAAAGTCCTAACAGTTTCAGCATTCCTGAAAAGTCCAAGTCCCAAGTCTCCTCTGAGATCTAAGGAAAACTCAACTGAAAGCCCATGTACAAATGAAAAGTTAAACACTTCAAACATTGAATGGCACAAGATAAACTTTACCATTCCAAAAGGTACAAATGGGGGATACAAAGGATTGGGACCAAAGCTAGTCCAAAATCCAGCAGGGCAAATATTAAGTCCTGCAGTTCCACATGCAGCATCTGAGGCAATCTGTGGCAAGACGTTTGCTCCAAAGAGCTTTGTTGCCTCCGCCCCTACAGCACTTCCGTTGTAGCTCCCATGGCTTCTCTTGTGGGCCTGCTTTGCTCTCTCCTTGCAACTTTCCTCAGATGATCCACTCTGAACCTGATTCTGAGGAACAAATTCTCTATGCTGTTGCCATTCTGGAACCTGGTGCAGTCACCACCACCATTCTAGAACATGGTGTTCTGTGGCTTTCTCCTCAAAGCAAAGACTTTCACTTTTGCAGTTTTGAGGCTGCAAAGGGTGGTGACTTGTTGCTTCTTGTGATGCCCTCAGGCCATCTTTTTTATTCTGTTTCTTCTTAGCGATTGAGATCTCCTCTGTTCTATCTTTGCAGTCCACAGCTTTACTGGAGCTTTCTTTCTGGCCAAACTCAACATTTTAAATTATCCTGCTGGGCTCTTTGCTCTTAATTCATAACATAAACCTGGCTAAAAGCCTCCAATAATAGCCATGCCACCACCTAAACATTCGACTGCCTTGAAATTTCTTCTGCCAGGTTAATTAGTCCACCACCCTTAATCTTAGTCTCTGGCAAAATTTCTGGACACAAGCAAAATGCAGACAAACTTTTTGCCAAGCCATAACATACATCATCTGGAGTCCAACCACCAATGCTGTCCTTCTTCCCAGCAGGAACCTCCCAAGCCTGGTCTGTACTGGCAGGATTTCTATCAGCTTTCTGGTCTTCTGAGCTCTGACCAGAATCTCCCATACAGAACAGCTTAAGTTGTTCCAGCACTACTCTTTCAAGCGATATCTCAGAACTTTTCCAATCTCTTCCCACAAGCCATTCCCAAAGGCTCTTGAACCACATGGTCAGGTATAGCCACAGCAAATACCCCACTTCTCTGGTACCAAATTCTGTCTTGGTTACTTTTCTCTCATTGCTGAGACAAAATACCCAACACCCAAAATTGAGGGAGGAAAGGTTTATTTAGCTCATGGTTTGTGGAGGTTTCAGTCCATACTCAGCTGGCTCCAAGGCAGGGAGGTATGGCTGAGGGGCAGCCATTCATGGTGGTAGAAGACAGCAAAAGCAACAAGAGCAAAAGGGGAAGAGTGGGACAGAAGAGAAGAGTCTTTCTGTCCCTTATATTGTATGAAGGCTACCCATCCTAGGGTGGGTGTAACAATCACACCCATAATCCCAGCACTAGACAATGAATTGATCACAAACTCTAGAAGGCCACCCCCATGACTTCATGAGGCTTTTGGGGGACATCTAGACACAAACCAAAACACAAACCTTATCAACAAAAGGAAAGAAAGAGAAGATTCAAGTTAATGCAATTGAGAATGAAAAGTGTGAAATCACTATTGATCCTGTGGAAACTCAGAAGATCACGAATATGTACTTTGAGAATCTTTACTCTAACAAGATGGAAAACACAGAAGAAATGGACAAATTCCTAGTTACATGTGAATTGTCAAAACTGAATCAAGAAGATATAAAAAGTATAAATAACCCAATATCAGTTGAAGAAACTGAAAATACAATTAAAAACTTACCAAAAAAGAAAAGCCCTAGCACTGATGGATTTACTGCTGAATTCTACAAGAAGTTTGGAGAAGATTTAATGCCATTACTAATCAATCTCTTTAATGAAATTGAAAGGGAGTCAGTACTCCCTAGCTCATTACTGGAGGCAAGTGTTACCCTGATACCAAAACCAGAGAACGTCCCAACCAAAAAAGACAACTACAGGCAAATCTCAATAATGAACATAGAAGCAAAACCCTCAATAAGATTCTAGCAAAGAGAATGGAGAGAATCATCAAGAAGACTATACAACATTACCAAATGTGATTCATCCCAGGAATGCAGAGTTGTTTCAGCATACACATCAATAAACATAATACACCATATTAACAGAGCCAGAGACAAAAATCATATTATCATCTCAATAGATGCAGAAAATGCTTTTAACAAAATACAACACCCATTTATGATAAAAATCCTTATAGAAAATTGGAATAGAAGGTCTTTATCTCAATCTGATAGAAGCCAGATATGACAAACCAGCAGCCAACATCACACTAAATGGACAAAGACTGAAAGCTTTCACTCTAAAATCAGGAACAAGACAAGGATGTCCACTATAACCACTTCTATTTAATATAGCTCTGGAAACATTATCCATTAATTAGACAAGAGAGAGAAATAAAAGAAAAAAATATAGGAAAAGAAGAATTTAAATTATCATTATTCACGAATGACATGATAATCTATATAGAAGACCCCAAATACTCCACCACAACACTTACAGATTTAATAACCAAATCCAGTCACATAGCTGGATATAATGTTAACACTCAAAAATCAATAGCATTCCTGTACACAAATAACAAACACCAGAGGGAAAAATTAGGGAAACAACATCTTTCACAATAGAATAAAAAATAATGATATACTTAGGAATCAATGTAACAATGTAAAAACTACAGTACTTGCTACTGAGTAGGAAAAACCAACATAGTAAAAACAGCCATACTCCCAAAATTGCTATACAGATTTAATGCAATCCCAATCAAAATACCATTAACATACCTCACAGAATTAGAGAAAACAATCCTAAAATTCATTTGGAACCATAAGAGACCTAGAATTGCAAAAAGAATTCTGGGCACAAATGCAAGGCAGGGGCATCAGAATCCCTGACTTGAAGTTATACCACAGAGCTACTGTGATAAAAACAACATGGTACCGGAAAAAAAAAAGTCCATAAGATCAATGGAACAGATTAGAAGATGCAGAAATGACTCCAAACACACACAAAGATAAGCCACCTTATCTTGCACAAAGGGACCAAACATGTTCTCTGGAAGATGCATAGACTCTTTCATAAATGGTGCTGGAAAAACTGGATTTCCACATGCTGAAGACCAAAACTAGACTCATGTCTATCCCCATGCACTTAACTAAAATCAGCATGGATCAAAGATGTAAATATTAAAAAAGAAACACAAGTCTGGTGGAAGAAAAAATAGCTTGAAGATGTAGGTGTAGGCAGAGTTTTCATTAACAAAATCCAGATCACGTGGAAAATATTAGAAAGAATCAAAAACTGGGATCTCAACTCATTAAAAAGCTTTTTCACAGCAAAAGAAATCACCAACAGAATGAACAGACAACCCACAGAGTGGGAAATTATTGTAGCCAGTTGCACCTCTGACAAAGAACTATTGTCTAGAATATATAAAAACTGAAAAAACAGATACCCTAAATTCAAAGACCCAATCCAAAAATGGGCAGCTTAGTCGAATACACACTTCTCAGATGAAGAAATACAAATGCCTAATAAATATATTAAAAAATGTTCAACATCTCTGATCACTTGAGAGATGCAAATTAAAACACTGAAATTCCATCTCACTCCAGAAAGAATGGCTATTACCAAAAGTCAACCAATAACAAATGCTGACAGGCCTTGTAGGGAAAAGAGGACCCTTCTCCACTGTTGGGGTGTAGAATGGTGTAACCACTGTGGATATCAGCGTGGAGATTCCAGTGGCACAGTTTGTAATAGATAAATCTTTGAAACTACCCAAATGCCCATCAACTGAGGAGTGTATAAAAAAGACGTGGTTTTTTAATATAATGGAGTGCTACTCTGCCATAAGGAAGGATAAACCTGAGACATTTATTGCTAAGTGGATGGACCTTGGAAACATACTTGTAAGTGAAATATACAAACGTGTTGATATCACATTGTCTCACTGATGTGAGAAACTGAAAGTGTAAATAAGAACCATAATGTACAAGAGATACTGTGTAATGGGAAGAAATATTTCAAAAGGAAAGGGGAACCAGGGAGGGGGTAGGAGGAAAGGAAGGAAGGGAAAATAAAGAGCAAAGAAGGATAAAGTGGAAATAAAATTTTGTAAATGAGGAGAAAATTCGTTGAAAGAGGGGAAGAGAGTTGGAGGAAAAAAGAAAAAGACAAATCAAGGTGTATCATGTACAGGTACAAATACCTTATGGTGAATGTGATCATTTGTATATACCTAAACTGTACCAATAAATTTAATTAAATTAAAAAATTTTCCCATCGGCCATGTACTTCCTTAAAAAACCTAAAAGATAACATCAGAAATGAATTCCTATATGAAACACAGTGAAAATACCACTACAACTGCATCACAAAAATAAGATTTGCTTTAACTGTCACACCCAAGGCAGTTTTCACCGATGACAACTTCATGTTCCATGCATATGTCTCACTTACACTGACAGCACATATGCTTATCTTTCTTTTCCTATGTAGCAGTCTTCTCACCTCTTTTCCTGTTTTGTCAAGAGCGTCCTACTATATTGTACATCATGCACTTAGCATGGAAATAATATACAGATAAAAAATATCAAATATGTAATGAGTGCTTAGAATAGACATCAGCACTTTCACATCAGCTGTTTAATTGCCTACAAAACCTAAAAAATAACATTAAAAATAAAAACCTATATGAAGTACAATGTAAACACAAACAAAAGTCTTCCACAGAAATAAGCTTTGCTTCAATTGTCACACCCAAGGAAGTCTTCACACGTGACAATTGCATGTTCCATACACAAGTATCGCTTACACTGATAGCACATATGTTTTGTTTTCCTGTCCTTTCTAGTAGGGCACATTTAATATATTTTTGGTTTTCCTGTTGTAGTAGGCCTTTCTGATGCTGTGCCTGCCACTTCATCTGTCAGTTCACCAGGGTTTTGCATAGTTCACTGGGCAGAAATATTCCATTTATCCTCTGCTTTAAATTATGTCTTATGAGCTATGGTACCAATTCTCTAAGAAAATTTCTCTGTGATATTTTGCACTTGTTATTTTCTTTGTAAACTATCAAACTATGCATGCCACATATGTTTAGGATAGAGTAAAACACCACCATTGGCCAATGCTTTGTGTTTCAAGTGACATAACAGTTGCTGCTTAATTCATTATTAACATCAATTCCACCTCTGTTTTGGTTGTAGAAAGTTTTCATCTCAGGTATCTGTTTTGTCAAAGTTTCCTTATCAGTATTTCCATCATAGTGTAATGTTGACATCAGCAATATCTGTTCTTTTATTTTCTTTGCCATGTACAAGGCCAATGTTATATTTTCTGAAATACAAAGATTGTACTATTCTCTGTTTTGAAATTGCAACATTTCATCTGGAATTTCTGTTTTGTTCCTGTGTAAATTTCCTGCACTGGTCAACTTGTGCTCTGCTAGCAAATGTAACATAAATTGGAAACTGGTAAACCAAATGTCAAATGTCACATTCTGTCTAGTTTGGGAGATGGGAGCAACAAGTTTGTTCACAACGTGACTGAATTTATTACTATACGAATAAGGACCAGAAGGCTGAGATCCAGGATAAATGTCTAAATTGAAAGCATAGTAAGTATTTGCATCTACCAGGGCATGCGTTTTTATGACATATTTTGACCCATCACTTTTTCATAAGTCTTTTTCATTCCACAATTACCATGAGAAATTCCTGCTATATACACCAGACTTATGAATGCTTTCAGTTCAGCTAGTGAGGTGTCATAATAAATGCATTTTTGAATATGGCTATTGGTACATACAGAATGTTTTACTTGCATTTCAGTCTTTGTGTATGTCACAGAATATTATAACATTTCATCTGTTACATTTTCCAACATTGAATGGCAGTGCTGGCATTCTGTCCAATATATTTCACACCTACCAATACATTCATTATATTTTCTGATATAGTTCTAAAATTGGATCATTTCATTTGGTTGGGTGACCATTTTGCCACATGTTGACTAGTCAAATATATGCTCACATTGCTGTTTTCTTCATCACCTGAATCAAGGAGGTCTGCATTCCCTGTATCTGTATCAGTTGATTCTTGCCCCATTTTACTGTCATGGGAACTTTGACTCACATGGCCAACATCAAAGTCATCATAATCATCATCATCATCACCATCCACCCACACCACTCTTCTGTTATGAAAACATGTATTTTACCATAATGGATCATCATCATCCGTGCATAGTAATCCGATTTTTCACGTGCCAACATACTCAATTGGCCAACTTCTATGAGAAAAATCAAAAGAAAACTTTTTTAAACAAATCCTGGAATGGTGTGGGTCTATTGGACCCTCTGTGTTGCTTGGGCAATCATACACAAAACCAGTTTGATGGATCAGAAGATGGGTAAAAGTCCCATTTTTTTCCATTTTGCACACATGCACACACCTTGCCATTCATCTTACCAAGAGGGTAAACCGTAGATTGCTTCCTGTATCCCTCAGGGTAAGTTACTGACATGCAAAGCTGGCTACTAGTATGGTAAAATACAAATTTACAGTAGAAAAGTAAATGATGAGTCCATTGGACCCAGTAACATAGTCCTTACCACACTAGTCACAACACTAAAGACATGGACTCAACCTGTGTCTATCAAAGGTGGATGGATAAAGAAATTGTTACATTTATGAGGTATGATAAAATATATGGCAAATGTTGAAATTTTAAAAATTTTACCATAAAAGACATAGTGTCATTAATCCTACTCAAAATGTTCACCCTTGCTTTGAACAAATTTATTCATTGTTTTGTCACTTTTTGATGCAGTTGTGGAAGTCCTCTTTCTTGCGTGTCTTTACAAGTTATGATTAAAAAGTATGGTAAATGCTGTTGCCAAGTGCCAGTGAACAGAAAGGCAGGCTTGTACAAAACATTACAGTATGCCTACATCCACTTATTCACCTGATCTGACACCATGTGACCATGAAAGGTAAGTATTTTTTATTGATTCAGGACATTAAGTCAACCATACAGTGTATACAAACATTCATGAAAGAGGACTTCCAGACTGTTTCAGAAAGTGGCAAGAATGATGGCATAAGTGTGTTTCAAGTAAGGAGAAATAATTTGAGAGGAATTAAAAGCAATGTGTCTTTTACTGTAATAATTTTTTTAAATTTAAAAATTCACAATATTTTTCAATTACACTACACACACACATACATATATAAATATTTCAATCTTTAAAATATAAAATCCTGTCATTTGTAGCAATATGGATAGCACTGGAGGATATTATGTTAAGTGAAATAAGCTATACAGAAAAAGAAAAATTCAAACACCATATTTTATCATTCATGTGGAAAAAGAGCTCTTTTATAGAAGTAGAAAGTACTATTCATTGGTTACCAGAGACTGGGAAAGGTAGAGGGAATGTGGTGATAAAATGAGTTGCGTCACTGAGTAAATTGGATGAGAAGAATAAGTTCTGGTGTCCTTTACACAGCAGCATCACCATAGTTAACAAGTAATGTATATTTCAAAATATAGAGAAAATGTTTTGTAATAAGAAATCAATCCTTTTTATCTTTACTTATATAATTAATACCCCTTTTTCCATCCACATTACCTTCCTTTATACCTTCCTTCTCCATTTCCTTTATTCCCTTCCTCTTGTTTAATAGTAGTCCTTCTTCCACTTTCTTGTCATCATTTTTTATTCTCTCTCTCTCTCTCTCTCTCTCTCTCTCTCTCTATATATATATATATATATATATATATATATATATATATATATTCTATATATTAGGGAATTCTATATATCAGGGAATGGTGTTTTTCTTTCTGATTCTGATTTATTTCACTTGGCATGATGATCTCCAGTTCCAAACTTTTTCCTGAAAGTGATATAATTTCATTCTTCTTTATGGAGAATAGTACTTCACTGTGTATGTATAATGCATTTTCTTTACCCATTCATCTCTTAAAGGGGACCTAGGCTAGCTCTGTATCTTGCTTTTGTGAACTGTGGCAAATAAAGATGGGTACACAGGTATCCCTATAGTAAGCTAACTCTAAATTCTTTGGGTATGTACCAAAGAGTAGTACAGCTTGATCATGTGGTGCCTTTAATTTTAATTATGTATGGAACTTTCATACTGATTTCCAAAATGGCTGTGCCACCAATGTGGAAGGGTCCCCTTCCCCCTGCAAACTTCACAGCATTTATGGGGTGTGTGTGTGTATGTGTTCTTCATGAATATAAGTGGGGTGAGATGTAATCTCAGTGTAGTTGATGTTTTAATTTGCATTTCCCTAACAGCAGAATAAGTTGTGATACTCTTTACACAATAGTGTAACCATGGTTAACAATAATGTAATGTATATTTCGAAATATAGAAAAATGTTTTTTAAAAGCCTCAATCATTTTTTGTCTCTTAATGATATATTTAATAATAAACATTATTTTAAGTTAGTGATCCAATGAACATAACCAATAACATAGAAATTGTAATAATCCTGCCTAAGAAGCATAATCTGTCTCTAATGATGAGTAAACAACAAAGAAACTCAAATTAAGGAATATTTTATAAAATATCTACATATTCAAAGGTGTCAAGTATATAAAAGTCAAAGAAAATGGTAACAATTGAAGAACACTAGAAAGAAATGACAACTAAATAGGTAATAAGTGATTCTTTTACTTGATCTTACTTTAAAGGACATAAATGGGACATACTTGAAATTTAATCAGTGACTGAGGATTAGATGGTAATAATATATTAATTTTAATTTCCTTATATTGGTGGTTATGTTTGTACCACCAATGTAGAAGGATCCCCTTCTCCCTGCATCCTTTGCAGGATTTATAGGGGTGGTGGTAGTGTGTGTGTGTGTGTGTTCTTCATTATGTATACCTAAATATAATGGTTTATACAAGGACATATATGAAAATGTCCTACTTTGTAGGAAATATATACTAAAGTATTTGGGACGCTAAAGTATTTGAGACAGAGCAGTAAAAGGGCGAAAATTTCAGATATAGCAATAAGTTTAAGAGATCTATTATACAACAAGGTGACTATAGTTAATAAAAATATATAAAAATTTGTTGAGGAAGAATTAGAGTTCCTACTACAAATAAGAATGTGAAGTGATGCATGTGTTAATTACCTCAATTTAGCCATTCCACAAAGTACATATATTACAAAATATAACATTGTGTCCTATAAGTATATCAAATTTCTTTTTCTACATTAAAAATACAACCCAAACTGAAACAAAAGGATATATAATATTACTAGTATCATAGAAATATAACTAGTACTCAAAAGACAGTTGTTCTGTTTTATTTATTTTTAATTAAGTTTATTGGTACATTTTAAGTATACATAATGATCACATTCATCACAGGGAATTTGTACCCGTACATGATATATCTTGATTCTTTTTTTCCCACTCCCCTAATCTCCCTTCAACCCATCTTTGCTCCCTATTAACAAAAGCTTTTTTCACATTTTTCTTGACTTTCTCGTTTTTTTCTATTCCCTTCATTACTTTTCCCTTCTCCCTTCCCTATTTCAAGTTCTTATTTCAATGTTTTCTTCTATTTCACAATATCAATTATATATTTTGGTTCTTATTTACACTTTTGGCTTCTCAAAACAGAGAAACTATGCAATATTGACAAGTGTGTCTGATTTATTTCACTTAAAAGTATGTTCTCAAGGTGCATCCATTTACCTAGACATGTCTCAAGATTATCCTTCTTTATGGCTGAGCAGTACTCCATTGTTTAAAGAACCAAATCTTCATTATCCATACATTGGTTGATGGACATTTGGGCTCTTTTGAAGATTTAGCTATTACAAACTGCACCACTATAAACATGGGAATACATATATCATAGTGCCATGATGTTTTTAAATCTTTTGGGAAGGTATCAAGAAGGGGAATCGCTAGCTCCAGTGGGACCTCTAGTTTTAGTTTTTTGAGGAATCTCCACACTGATTTCCACAGTGGTTGCCCCAGTCTACACACCCACCAAGAGTGGAGAGGCGTATTTTTTCTCCACAGACCTACCAGCATTTGTTAATGATGGATTTCTTCATGATAGATATTTTTCTGGAGTGAGATAGAATCTCAGCATTGTTTTAATTTGCATCTCTTGAAAGACTGATGATGATGAACATTTCTCATAGATTTATTTGCTTTTTCTACTACTTCTCTGATAAGTGTCTATTTCAGATGATGAATTTTGGATTGGGTCTTTAAATTCAGGGGTTCTGATTTTTTGTGAGTTCTTTATGCACTCTAGATAGTAGTCCATTGTCTGAGGAACAGCTGGCAAAGATTTTTCCCACACAGTAGGTTGTCTCTTCACTCTGTTGGTGGTTTCTATTGCTGTGCAAAATCTTTTTAATAAGATGAGATCCCAGTTGCTCATTCTTGATGATAGTTCCTGTGCAATTGGATTTTTGTTCATAAAGTCTTTGCCTATATCAATGTCTTCAGGAGTTCTACCTATACTATTTTAGTAGATTTAGTGTTTCTCTTTTAATATTTAGATCTTTGATCCATTTCAATTTTCGTTTAGTTCATAGTGAAAGATATGGGTTCAGTTTTAATGTTTGGTATGCGGAGAGCCAGATTTTCAAGAACTATTCATTTATTGAAGAGGTTATCTTTCTTGCAGTGAAGGTATTTGGCTCCTTTATCAAATATAACATGGCTGAGTATGTCTAGAGTTGTTTTTGCATCTTCTAATCTGTTTCACTGATACTTGGGTTTGTATTTTTGCCAGCACCATGCTGTTATCACAGTAGCTTTGTAGTAGGGTTTAAAGTAATGGATGGTGATGCCCAAAGCCTTTACTTTGTTGCCCAGAACTGCCTTTGCTATTGTAGGTCTCTTCTGGTTCCAAATGAATTTTAGGATTGTTTTCTCTAATTTTGCGAGTTATGTTAATGGTATTTTGATCAGAATTGCATTAAGTCTGTATAACAATTTTGGGAGTATGGCCATTTTCACAAGATTAGTTCTTCCTACCCAAGTACAGAGATATCCTCTTTGATCTCCCTTTTCAGAGTACTGTAATTTTCAATGTAGAGTTATTTTACTTTATTCTTTAGATTAATTAGTAAGTATTTCATTTTTTGAAGCTATTGTGAAAGTTGTTGTTTCCCTAATTTCTCCCCCAGTGAGTTTATTGTTCATGTACAGAAAGGCTATTGATTTTTGAGTGTTGACTTTGTACACAGCTACACTACTAAAATTGGTTAATAAAATTAGAAGTCTTTTGGTGGGGTTTTTGGGGTCTTCTATGTAGAATATCATGTCATCCGCAAATAATAATTTACCTTCTTTCTTTCCTGTCTTTATTCCTTTTATTTCTTTCTCTTGTTTAATTGCTGTAGCTAATATTTCCAGAAGTATATTGAATAAAAGTGGTGATACATCTTTGTATTATTCCTGATTTTGGAGCGAAGGCTTTCAGTTCCATCTATTTGGTATGATAGTGGCTGTTGGTTTTTCATAGATGGCTTTTATCACATTGAGATGAAGACCATGTATTCCAATCTTCTGCAGGGTTTTTGTCATAAATGCACATAAGAATTTGTCATACGATTTTTCTACATCTATTGATATAATCATATGTTTTTTGTCTTTGGCTCCATTCATATTGTGTATTACATTTATTGATTTGCATATGTTGGACCATCCCTGAATGGAGGATTTTTGCATCTATGTTCATTGGGGAGATTGTCTTGTAGTTCTCTTTATTGGTTGGGTCCTTTTCTGGTTTTAGTATCAGGGTAATGCTTGCTTTTAGGAATGAATTTGGAAATATTGCTTCCCTTTCAATTTCATTAAAAAGTTTGAGATGTAGTGACATTAAGTCTTCTCTAAATTTGTTGTAAAATTCAGCAGTGAATCCATCATGATCTGACCTTTTGTTTGTTGGTGGGTTTTTAATTACATCTTCAGTTTCATTGACTGATACTCGTTTATTTAGAATTTTATGTCTTCTTGATTCAGCTTTGGTAATTCATATGTATCTAGGAATCTGTCTAATTCTGTGTTTTCTGTCTTATTAGATGACAGGTTCTCAAAGTATGTATTGATGATCTTCTGGTTTTCTGATGCATCTGTTTTGATTTCACCCTTTTCATTCCTAATTACCTTGATTAGTGTCTTTTCATTCCTTTTCTTGATAAGGTTGGCTAATGTTTGTGAAATTTCTTTAATTTTTCAAATAACCAACTCTTCAATTCATTTATTCTTTGTATTGTTTTCTTAGTCTCCACTGCATTAATTTCTGCTCAGATCTTTATATTTTCATCCCTTGTATGAGCTTTGGGCTTAATTTGCTTTTCTTATACTAGAAGCTTGAGGATTGACATTAAGTTGTTTATTTGATCTTGCTCTTTTTTCCTGATATGGGAATTCACCAGTATAAATTTCCCTCATAGGACTGCTTTCATTGTGTCTCATAAGTTCCAGTATGTTGTATTGGCATTATCATTTAATTGTAGAAAGTGTCTAATTTCTTTTTTAATTTCCTCTGTGACCAATTGGTTGTTCAGGAGGGTGTTACTTAATTTACATTTTTATAAAGTTCTTATGGCTTCTTTTATGACTGATTTCCAATTTGATTGCACTGTGGATCGATAATATGCATGGGATAACTTCAATTACTTTCCATTTACTTAAGCATGTTCAATGAGCTTGTATGTAGTCCCATGTGCAGTTTAGAAGACTGCATTTTGATGTTGTTTGGAACACTGTAGACATCTACTAAGTTCATTTCTTCAAAAGTTTGGCTTAGTTCTAATATTTCATTATTCATTTTTTGTTTAGTTGATCTGTATATTTGTGACAGTGGGGTATTGAGGTTCTCCACAGCAATTATAGTAGTGCTTATTTGACTTTTCACTTCTGTTAATATTTGTTTTATATAATTGGGTGCACTGGTTTTTGGTGCATATATATTTATGTTTGTTGTCTCTTCCTTCTGGATTGCTCCCTTTACAATGATGTAGTGACCTTCTTTGTCTCTCTTAATCAGTCTTGGCTTGAAACCCATTTTGTCTGCCAAAAAAATAACTACTCCTGTTTTTCTCTACATTTTTGTCACATGGAGTATTGTTTTCCATTCTTTGACTTTGAGTCTATGGATTTATTTTGAATTAAATGTTCTTCTTGTATGCCGCACATGGTCATATCTTGCTTCTTAATCCATTCTGCCAGCTTGTTTCTTTGATTGGTGAATTGAGACCATTCACATTGATGGTTAATTACTGATTTGTACTGACTTGTCCTTGTGCAGTTATTTTCCTGCTGTTGGCTCCCTTTCTTTTCTCACGGTTTTAGTGCTTGGCTTGCCTGGTAGATTCATTCTGTTGGCATTCATGGAGTTGAAATCCTTGTTATCTCTTTCTAGAATGTCCTTCAGAACATTTTTTAGTGCTGGTTTGGTGTTTATGAATTTCTTCAGGTATTTTTTGCCATGGAAGTATCTTATTTCTCCATCAATTTTGAAATATATTTTTGTGGGGTACATAATTCAGGGTTGGTGGTTGTTTTCATTTAGGGTTTGAAATGAAGCTCCAAACTCTCCTTAACTTGAGGGTTTGTGTTGAGAAATCTGCTGTGATTCTGATGTGCTTTCCTTAATATATTTGTTTCTTTTCTGTAACAGATTTTAATGTTTGGCTTTTTTGTTGAATTTCTGGGTTCTTGATTATTATATGCCTTGTTGTAGATATTTTTCATCATGTCTCATTGGAGTAGTATATGACTGAATTATCTGTATGTCAAATTCTTTTTCTCTGCTGAGGAAGTTTTCTGCCATGTTCTCTGTGAACAGGATTTTTTAATGTCATTAGTGCTATCTCCTTCTTTTTCATTTACTCCGATCAATCTTATGTAATTCTTTTTTCATCATCTAGCAACTGTTGTATAGATTTCCTGTTGTACCTTGGTATTTTTAAGAAATTTTTCTTTTTATGATTGCTAACCACCTTCCTGTCTTCTATATCTGAGATTCTGTCCTCACTTTGGTTCATTCTGCTGTATATTTTTTCAATGGAAGTTTTAATATCCTGGATATCTGTTTAAATCTGTTCCATGGATTCCCTTTTTTTATGTATTAGGTGTTCAAAGTTTCCATCATTTTCCTGAGCTCTTCTATTTTTTTAATCTGTATCTGCTCTAGTCACCAAGTATGTCTTTCATTATGGTTACCATCTCTGTAGTTATCAGAGAAATTATTTCTTATTTGATTTTTTCTAGAGCCTCATTCATCTGCTTTTACTTCTGCTGTTACCACTTCAGAGAGTCCAGTTGGGTGGCTTTCAGATTGTTCCACCTTGTTGCCCCATGGGGTTGTCTTTGGTGAGCTGGAAGCCTGGGGTTGGATCTTCTTTAAATGTGTTCTCATTTCTTGTTTGTTTTTTTTTTTAAGTTTGATTCTTGGATTGATATTTGAAAATTTCTTATGGCAAAATTTATGAATTTACTGCTGGTCTTTAGAACATTTAGGAAATGACTCATTCTTGAATGTGTTTTCCAGAAGTAGCTGGCTTTTGGATTTGGGGTCTTTTGCAAAATCATAACTCTTCGATTTATTGGATATGAGAAGTTACTGACTACTTGGCCCATGTTGTTCTGGGCCAAGGGTTCTGATGGGCTCTTCTACAGCATTTTTATGGCCCTTAGGCAATCTCAGTCTTTGTATACCAGGAATAACAACTGGTTAGAACCACTATGTGACTTTGGCTAAAGTGGTACAATCAGCAATAACAATAGCAACAAACACAGCCTAGAAAATGACAAACTGAGGTAACTACTAATTTGCCACCTTTAACAGTGTGAACTAGATTTGTAGTTATATAACAAAATCTAAAATGAAGCAGAAAGGTGTATGTAGTAAGTAAGCCTTCAATACAGCAATTTTGCACGCAGGGTAGAAAATTTAAAAGAGATTGGGGGAAAATAAAGAAATAGAAGAAGAGGAATAAACAAGGCTGGAGGGCAAAGGAACATCATGAAAACTTTGGGAAACTGGTGAAGAATTGAGAAGGGAAAGAGAAGGAAGAATTAAACAGAAGAAAAGAACAGAACAACAGCAACAAAAAACTAGTGTTCATACTCATATAAAAATAAGAAAAAAAGAAAAAACAACAAAAACAAACAAGAAAAGAGAGAAAGAAAGAAAGAAAAAAAACAAAATGAGAGAGAAAATAAAATTCACTTTAGATGTGTCTCTGTTGTCGCTGGTAGACTACATGGGCAGACAGAGTCGAGATCTGAGTTGATTAATCCTAACAATGCAGCTGTAACTTTATGGATGGGAATTAGATAATCCCAGCAACACTGCACTTTTATTTCCACTGAAGTTCAAGCTGGTTTCTTTCCATGAGGCTGAACCCAGATATGTTTCACTTGCAGCCATCTGTGTGGCCTCTACAATTTGAACTTGGTGCCCTGTCACATCAAACTCAGCTCCCTGACTTTCTGCTGACTTGAACTTGGCTCCCTTACCCAGACACTAGGAGCCACTAGTGTAGACACTGCTACATGGAGCCAGCAGTTGTTCTGAGTTCTGAATACAGTTGGCCCCTCTTCAAGATGGCTCCTGGCCAATCACCCTCTCCTGGGGAACATCTGAACCTGGATAACTCACCAGCCACTGCAGACTGCTGCATCCACTGCTCTGTTCCACTTGTGTGTTTCTTTATGGAGGCCTCTGAGGTCACCAGTCATTACTGTGCCTCTGCAGGTTCAAGCCAGCCCTCCTATGCAGTGAGTCTGGGTTCAGGGAGGAATTGATGCCTGCCACCTCCTCCTGCTTTGTTGAAGTCTCTCTCTTTGCTCTCCTTGTGGGCTTCAGTTCTTGCTTCAGATCCTGGGACACCAAATCATGCAGAGGCTCTTTCTCTGCTGCTCGCCAACCTGCCATCTTCCTGGAAGTCCTATATTTTATGGAGATCACACCCTGGGCCTCATACTAGTCTAATTTCTATTCCAATTTCTATAAGTAGAGATTTGATTTGCCTATTTGAAGCCTTAGTATAAATGAATTTTCATATGGAGGTGTGTATATATTTGAAGTCATACTGCAGAAAAGTATTCTGGAGTTATGGAATACAAAAAAAAAAAAAACTAAAAGAAAAAAGGGGAAAATCCATAAACCTTTAAAAAGTCTCAATGAAAAGAGAAAGAAATGAGTCCAAAAAAACTTTCTCCATATTTTTGATTGAGTGGATTATTTCTATAGTCTGCACTCTTTGAATCTAGTGACTCGTGGTTTCTACATCTAGCTTTATTGTCTGTGGGCTTGTGATAATGCTCTCCTATTACAGAGGTCCTTATCTCCTTTGACCCAAGGCTGTGGCAACAAGGAAAGCTGAGATGTTCCCTTGCTAAGATTGGCAGATTGGTAAAGCCATCAGACCTCTAATCTGCACTGGATATAGGCAACAGGGCAAGGGTTCAAGCAGATCCCTGTACTTAACACCAGCATTTTCAGACCCAGGCATCTCTGTAGGCCCCACACTCTGAGCCTGACTTCTCACCATGAAAGTCAGGGTCCTGTGTCCTTCCTTCCCTGAGGTTAAACTTCTTACAGTATCTAAGTCTAGCCTGTGCCATCTTCATGAGTTGCTATTATGGCTGTTTCCCACCTAGTCACTGTGTGTGTGTGGAGACTGGGTAACTGTGGGAACCCTGAAGTGAAGTTATTTTGTACTTGTTCTGAAGACAAGTCTTAAATAATCAAACCCTTTCTGAAAGGACACCCAATTCAACAATCTCTGGCAATGTGGCAAGCTCTGCATTAGATTTCTTTTCTGACTCTAAACTGACATATGGAAGGAGTTACTTCCAGAATAAAACTCCACACTGTTTTTGCTGTTTATAATAGCCATGGGCTTTTCTTGAGTGTAGCGCTGCTGACCTAGTCCATTGTTTCTCCTCAGAGTTAAGGACACTGTGGTTTACCTTGTGTCTGCAGAGATACGTTCTCACATCTGAGACTCATGTTGAGCTTCCAGGCTGCTTCATATTTTCTCTGAGTTGTGCTCTGTTACTTCAGCTTCTCTGTAGTTTCAAGTTTTCCTGTCAGTTCCCTCCTAACTGCCAGGGATCTGCTCTTTTTACTCTTCAACAAGTTATTATTTTCCAGGTGTCTGGATTCTATGTGCTGGAGAGTCTGCATTTCATTGTTGATAGATAATCTTCCATTCTGGTTCAAAATTTGCTTTCCAGAATCTCAAACACTACCAAGTAAATCAATAATTAAGAAAACTGCATTAGGAACTTATGGAAAGATGTCAGAGTGGCAAGCAACAACAAATCAGCCTCTCCAATATTCTGAATTCAGGCAGTGAAAAATAATGACTTGGGGAAGAAAAGAAGAAGGGTGATGGATCTCCGGATCCAGAAAGAAACTGATGGTAATATTGGAGTCCTACAGAGAAATTAAAGAGACAGAAGAGAAAGCAGAAAAGTGAAGGGGCAATCTTCATTTTCTCATTGGCTCCTGGCAAGTGGCTTGTGAGAAAGAAAGACCAAATCTACAGAGACATAATGAAAGCAAGAGACTCCAGAGTCCTGCAGGGAGAAAGATGATGGTGGAATATACCATTGGCTGCTGTGTCTTGCAACAAACACCGAGTGACTCCAGTATAAGCACCTGTCATGTCTGTTAAGAAAGTGCTTGTTAAGACACAGGGAAGGACAAACATAAAATGAGGCTCAGAACAGCATGTGTTGGCTTCATTTCAGGACATCCCATGTTATTCTGTCATAGGGACTGAATTGGGGATAGCTACAGGAGACATCCATGGTCAGGGAGCTGTGGTTATGGTGGCAAGAAACACCCAGTGTGTTTTAAACTCAATGATCGAGGGCCACCCCATGATCAGAGACCAGGTTCAGCCTAAATCTCTAAGGATTTGAAAACTCTAGAATGAACACACAGCCCTAATCCTAACGCCTGCTTGCTGGTGAATATCCAGTACAGATTTGGGCTCTGACTGCGTTCTTTGTCTAACAGCACAATCAGGGACACATTGTGAATTGAACACTTTCCCCAAACTGTAGAACCCAGAAGATAACTGCAGGCTTAAAATCACAAAGAAATTTCTTTTTCTTTAATATTTTTATTTTCTGTAAAATTTTTGTTTTGTTCATTTGAATTTTGGGTTTTTTGGTTTCTGTGATTGCAAGCATTGTTTTTACTGTTCTTGGTTTGTTTTACTGTTTCTCTTCTTTCATTCCCTCCTCTTTTATTCCCCAGTTTCTTGGGCATGGTAAATATTTCTTTGCCCTTCTGTCTTCATTCTAATCTCTTTTTCTTCTTTTATTTCTCCATTTTTTCCTCTTCTCTTTTTAAAATTGTTTCTCTTAATTATTTCTCTCTTATTTTTGCTCTATATAATTTCTTTCTTTGTCCTCCCTCTTTTTCTTTCATTTTCTATTTATTGCCTGTCTTTTGTCTAGGCTTTACCTAATTCTATAGATATCCTACTATTCCTCAATAAGATACTTTTTACCACTTTTCCCTCCTTTCTCTCATATCACACAGTTTAAAGTTTCAAAATTTTCTTTTTGCATCCTACAATTCAAAAACTCTAAATTATAGTACAACCCTGAACTTTGTTAATCGTTTGATAGTTAACTTTGTAAAATTACTTTTGAATAATTTTCTACCATTAGTGAAGATGTAGTTGTCACATGCAGTTTATATTACCATAGCTTTTAGTCAATACCTAAGCTGTCTTAATGTTTACATCATAATTTCCAATCACCTCTCTAGAAATAAGGTTGGTACATAATTGGTTCTTATTGCATGTTAATATCTAATTTGTCTTAAATGCTATTACTGTAGCAGATTCATTTGATTTTAACAGGGTCACATAATTGCTGCTACTTCTTTGTAATTGATTAATCAGATTGCCTTTGTGACATGACATTAACAATACTAGAGTATATTTCAGAAGAACATGGCTGCTTTGTTAACTACACTGAATTCTACCCTCCCAAAATAACCAAGGTAGTTAGATCTTGGTGTTGTGACAAAAAATTGTAGTTAGTGATGACCAGATTAGTTCTCTAAAAAGCAACTAAAGAGGTCTCTATATTAGCAAAAGTTTTAGATGATAAGCATCCACAAACCTTGGCACGAAACAACATAAACAAAAAACACAAACATGAGAATAAAAAGCAACAAAAACACTCACAAAACTCCCAATATCCCTGAAGCCAATCCAAGAGGAACTAAGGTGCAGAATTGTATAATCCACATACCGGATTTCATAGAAAAAACATCACAGTAGGTTACAAATCTACTCAAAGTGATACTCTGTGGGATTGGAGAAGATATAACTAAACAGATAATGGAAGTAATAACTGAAAAGATGCAGGAGCTCTAAAGAACACTCAAACATCCAGATGAACTAAACAAAATGAAAAAAACCACAAATGATCATTTTACCAAAAAATTAGAGTCCACGAAAAGGTTTCATTCAGAAATCTAGATTAAAAATCATACTGTAATTATGGGCAGCAGGATTGAAGAAGTGAGGACAGAATTTCAAAACATGAGTATAATGGTGCCTTTAAAGATCAACTACTTAAAGGCACCTTAAAAACAACAAGTGAACATGAAATGTGAGTCCAACAATTGCAAGATGATGAAAAGAAGACTAATCTAAGATTAATTGGAATAAATGAAAAATTAGAAAACAGAACGAAAGATGTAAAATAGCTATTCACAGAAATAATGGGAGAAAATTCACAGAAATAAACATACAGAAAATGAGGCCTATAGAACTCCAAATAGCTATGATCAAAAGAGAACCTCTTCACACCACATTATACTGTGTGTTTCAGAATGTAGTATACCACAGGGTCAAGAACCTTAAAAGATGTTAGAGAAATTCAATGAATCACATACAATGGTAAACCCATTAGAATCACAGCAGACTTCTCTACACAAGCATAAAAGCCAGAAGCACGTGGAGAAAAGTGTTTCAAGCCCTAAAGTGTAACAGTTTCCAATCCTGACTAATCTATCCTGTAAAGCATTCCTTTAAAGTTGAGGGAGAAATAAAGTACTTTCATGACAAGTAATACCTCAAGAAATTTGTGATCACCAAACTGATATTACAAAAAAAATTCTCAAGGGTATCCTAGAAAGAGACAATGAAACTAATAATGTCCAAAGGCAAAAAGAATGAATACACATGGCAGAATGAATAGCTAAGTAAAATAGGAAAAAAAATCAGGAAATCAGCAACAGGAAATAATGCAATGACAGGAATATGTCAATACCTCTCAGTAATAACTCTGAATGTGAATCATCTCAATTTTCCATTCAAAATACAGGTTGGCAGAATGGATCAAAAATGAAAATCTTACAAAATGTATACCAGAAACACATTTAATTCAGAAAAATACTCACAGATTAAAAATCAAAGGATTTGATTTTTGAATCAAAGGAAACAATATTTCATGCAATGGAAACCAGGAAAGAAGCAAGAATTGCTGTACTAATTTCAGACAAAGTGGAATTTCAGTTAGGACTGATCAGAACAGATAAAGAAGTTCACTACATATAGGTTAAGGAAACAGTTAAACAGCACCAGTTACCAATTATGAACATATATGCACCAAATACTGTGACAATCAACTTCATAAAACAAACACTAATGGACATGAAAAAATCAGATAAGCAGCAATACAGTTGTAATAGTTTATTTTAATACCCTCACTGTCATAAATGGACATAACAACTAGACAGAAAAAAAAACACAAAGAAATAATGCTTGAACCAAACATTCAAACAACTAGACATAATTGATATTTACAGAGTATACCATCTAACAACAAAAGAATACACATTCTTTTCAGCAGCACAAGGCATTTCTCCAAATAGAACACATACTAGTCCATAAAATATGCTTAAGTAAATGCAAAAGTACAGAAATTATCCCTTGCAAATTATTGGTCACAGTGCATTGCAAATAAAATTCAATTCCAAAAGACATCACAAAAACTATTGAAATTCATGAAAATTAAAAAATATATACTTGAACAATCAAAGGGTCACAGATGAAATTAAAGAAAAAAATTGGAGGAGAGACAACATAGCTGAATACAGGAGGAGCCTCGTTCAGAGCTGCTCAGAGAAATTCAACTAAAACACAGAATGCTAACTGGAACTGCCAGGAATAAGATTAAAAACTACAAGGGTGCATAGTAAATGGAACAGCTAATCCTTCCCCAGTGACCTGTGGTTAGAGAGGCATGGAGAATTAAACAGCCTCCTATTTCATGACCATGCAAGGGGCAGGTGCAGAAAGGCACCCCACAACACAAGCCCATTTAGCCAGAATAAGTTACAGACTACAGCAGAAGAGGGCGACTGTGGCAGTGGAACTTGTAAAACAACAAATGGGAAGTTATCACCCCACCATAGGGGAGGAGTAAGAATTGGGCCTGGGCAGCCTTGGAGTACAACACCAGGAGCAGAGGACCACATCATATCACAGAATCCCACCCCACCATGAAACAAACAACCTGAGAGGACAAAGAGCTGGCCATGGAAGAGGAACACAGAAGGCTGAGCAAGGACCAGGAGGAGCCAAATGTGCAAGGGACTGGGAACAGGCTCCATCTCTGTCTGAAAACAGAACAGCAATGAGTAGAGAGATGCCACCAAGAGAAACAGGGTAAGGAGTGGGAGGCCACTAAGGGACAAACAGAAAGTATTGGCTGAAGACTCTGGCCTGAGGCTACCACATCTGGAGGCCAAGATCACCCTCAAATCTAGCACAGACTGTTCTGCAGGCTTGGCATTGTTATCCAGTAGTTTTGGACTCTCAGTGTACACCAGAGCTATTTTCTTTTCTATTTTATTTTATTTTATTTTTTTGGTTTGTTTCCCTTTCCTTTGTTTGTCTTTCACTTATATTTTTGTTCTAAACTATTCTTTCCCCCTTCCCTCAATTTATCTCTCTAGACTTAATCATAATTTTGTATGTGTGAATTGTATAATTTTTTTGTCAACTTCAATAATCCCTTGCTTACTCCTACATTCTTTCTCTTATGCCCTCTTCTCTACTTTCCTAAAGCTTGTGTGGTCATTCTTCATCTTCCAGCCTGGCTTCTACATTATGTCTTTTCAGTTATCTCTATTCTATCCACTGTCCTTCCTAATTTCCCCACCACAGGGTAAAACCACTCTACCAAGGGAAAACACTTCATATAAGCTCCCAATTAATTATTGGTTCTGTTATATAACTGTAGATATTGCTTCTATGGCTAAAGGTACAAAATTAATTGTTACCACAGTATGTCAGTTTCTAAACTGTGCTTTTTGCTATTATAAGTGCTAATTATACTACTTTAGCTAGGATGTCATATCTGTTTTAATCAGTTGTTCTCACTTCTGTAACAATACTGGGAAATTCTGGGGCAATAAACTCACCACACACCAGAACCAAAGGACTGGAGACTGAGCCATACAGATACCAACATCTCACTTTTAATTAATTAGAAAGGTAAGATGGGGCAGACAAAAGCCAAGTAGGTATTGATAATCTTCTGAAATTCCATGGAATCTGTAGTGATTTCACCCTTTTCATTCCTCATTGCATGAATTTGAGTTTTTTCTTTCCTTTTTTGATAAGGTTGGCTAGAGGTTTGTCAATGTTGTTTATTCTTTAAAAGAACCAACTCTTCGATTCATTAGTTCTTTGTATTGTTTTATTAGTGTCAATTGCGTTAATTTCTGCTCTGATCATTATAATTTCCTCACTTCTATGGGCTTTGGGCTTGACTTGCTCTTCATTTTCTAGAAGCTTGAGGTGCAGCATTAGATTGTTTGTGTTCATTTGGTTTTCCTGATGTGAGAATATATGTGGTTTTCCACTATATATTTCCCTCTTAGGAGTACTTATATTTCATCCCACAGTTTTTAGTATGTTGTATTTGCATTTTCATTTGATTGTCGATACTGTTTAATTTCTTCTTTGATTTCATCTGTGACTCATTGGTTGTTCAGGAGGCGTTATTTAATCGTCATTTAATTTCCGATTTCATTACACTATGTTTAGGTAATATGCATGGGATAATTTCATTTCCTTTGCATTTACTGAAACGTGATCTATGGGCTAGTATATGGTCTATTTTACAGATCGTCCCTTGTGCAGCTGAGAACAATGTGCATTCTTGTTACATTGGGTGGAACACTCTGTAAACATCTACTAAGTCCATCTCTTCACATATTTGCTTCAGTTCTGTTATTTCTTTGCTGATTTTTTGTCTGGTTGATCAATCCCTTTGTGGCAATGGGACATTAATGTCCCCCCATTATAATTGTGTTATTGCTTATTTGATTTTTCATGTCTATAAAGATTTGTCTTATATAGTTGGGTGCTCCTGTGCTTGGTGCATATATATTTATGATTGTTATGTATTCCTCTTGAATTTTTCCCTTAACAAGTTTGTACTGACCTTCTTTATCTCTTTTGATTGTTCTTAAAGTTCACCTTGTCTAGGGCTGGTGAGATGGCTCAGTGGCTTAAGCGCCCGCCCAGCAAGCGCGAGGGCCCGAGTTCGACTCCCGGAACCCACATATGAAAAAGGGGCCAGTGATATCGCTCAGCGGCATGGGCGCCTGCTGGCGCGCGAGGTCCTGAGGTCGACCCCCCGGTACCCACAAAAAAAAAGTTCACCTTGTCTGTAAACAGAATAGCTACCCCTGCATTTTTCTGAGTTCCTGTTGCATGGAGTACTGCTTTCCATCCTTTGACTTTCAGTCTATGAGTTTTTTGTATGCTACATGTGTTTATTGTATACAGCATATTGTTGGATTTTGTTTCTTGATCCATTATTCCCCTTTATTTCTTTTTATTGTTCAATTGAGGCCATTTACATTGATGGTTATAACTGTTACATATTGGCTTATCTTTGTCATGTTTTTTCCCTGTTGTTGGTTCCCTGATTTTCCCCTCTGTTTAATTGCTTGCCTTGCCTGGTGGTTTCTTTCTGATGTTGTTCTTTGAATTGTGTTCCTTTTTATCTCTATCTAGATTACCTTTTAGTACACTCTGTAGTGTTGGTTTGGTGGTCATCAATTTCTTCAGTTGCTCTTTTCATGGAAGTATCTTATTTCTCCATTAATTTTGAAAAATAGTTTTGCAGGGTACATTAATCTGGGTTGGAAGTTGTTTTCTTTCAGGACTTGAAATACTTCACTCCAAGGTCTTCTTGACTTGAGGGTTTGTTTTGAGAAGTTGGCCATAAGTCTAATTGGCTTTCCTTTATAGGTGATCTGTTTCTTTTCTCTAACAGCTTTTAATATTCTGTTTTCATGCTGAATTTCTGGGATGTTGATTATTATATATCTGTTTATAAATTCATTTTGGTTATGGCTACTTGGAGTTCTATATGCCTCACTTATCTGTATGTCAGTTTCTTTTCCTGTGCTTGGGAAATTTTCTGCTATTACTTCTGCAAATAGATTTCTTTAATATTATTTGTATTGACTCCTGCTTTTTCTTTGATAAGTCTTATACTTTCTTTCTTTCCATTGTCTTGGAGCAGTTGAATTTCAATTTCCTGGTCCCTTGTTATTTGTAAGTGATCTTTCCTTTCATGAGTTCTAGCCATGGTCCTGTCTTCAAGGTCTGATTGTCTATCTTCAGTTTTGTTTCAAGCAGTTTTTCCAGCTTTCAATAGAATTTTTAATTTTCTGGATATCTCTTTGAATGTGTTTCATGCATTCTATTTCTTTCCTATATTGTTCATTGAATGTTTCTATCATTTTCCTATGTGCCTCTATTTTTATCTAATGTCTTCTCTAGCTATGCTGAATAATTTCTTTAATATGGTTGTCATTTCTTCTTTTACCTGAGAGATTATTTCTGATCTGATTTCCTCTATAACCTCATGAAATTGTTTCTTTACTTCACTTGCTATCTTTTCAGCAATTCCACGTGTGTTTCTTCCAATTTGTTCTATGTCAATGTCTCCTGTACTTGTTCTTTTTGGGCTGATGGTCTGAGATTTCATTTTGATTTTCATCTTATTTTACATTTCAAAAAATTTTTTATTTTTTTCACTGCTGATCATGTACTTTTTTATAGTAGATTGCTATTCCACTTGTATCAAGGCCTCTCTAGGAAAAGTCTGTTGTTCAGTGATGTCTTCTGTGTGTAGTAGGTTCTTAGTTTATGTCTGTCCCAACATCCTATCTTCCCAGTTAATTGAGAATGGGATGTTGCTATCTGTTTTACTCCATCCACTGTCCTTTGGTGTTGGGCTGTGGTGAAATTATTACCCCAGAGCTTCCCAATATGGTTACAGAAGGGAGAACAACTGATTGCAACAGATATTGACATCTTAGCTAAAATAGTAAAATTAGCAATAACAATAGCATCAAGGACAATTTAGAAACTGAAAAACTGTGGTAACTGTTGATTTTGTATTTTAGACTATGGGAGCAAAGATTATATTTTTGTAACAGAACCTATCACAAATTAGGAGTTTGTATGCAAAGTGTTTCCCCTTGATAGAGTGATTTTACTCTGTGGTGGGAAGATTTAGGGGGGATATTGTAAAAACAAACATAACTAGAAAAGAGGCAGAAGCAAAGCTAGAGGATAAAGGATGATCACACAAGGTTTGGGAAACTAAAGAAGGGGGTAGAAATGAAAGAATGAAGGAGTATTCAAAAGATTATGTGAGCTTGGTCTTTGGGTTTGAGGGATGGGATTAGTTTTATGTGGCTGGAGCTCTCAGAAGCCATTTAGAAAGAAAGGGGAAAAAAAGAAAACAAAAGAAAGAAAGGAGAATGAAGTAGAAAAAACTGCGGGTTGCCCCTCCTACCTGCTTCTATTCCGTGTGTCTTTGTCCCTAAACACCACGCTGGTTGACCTGTCTTACCATCTGTTGGTTCATATTTCAGTTTTTTCAATCTTGCTAGTCTCGCCTATTCATCATGTGTGCCTTAGTCAGTTTCCTAGTATGTGGCTGGCATTGCCCTGGTCACTGAGTCCCTCAGTGTAGGGTGAAGGGCCAGTCACCTGGATTCTTTCTGTGGGGCATTTTCTGAGTTCTGGATTCTTCCCAGGCAAGTTGCCAGGTCCTGTGGTGTAGGGGAGGGGCCAATCACCTGAATTCCTCCTGCAGGGCCAGTTGGCAAATCCTGGATTCATCCTGGGCATACTTGCCTAGGAGTATTGATGTGAATCAACCATTTGCTCATATTGTTACTTCTGCTTCAGACTTTTCCATGCTGCTAGTCCCACGTGTCCATTGTGTGCACCCCAGCCAGGGCCCTACTGCATCACCGGGTATCTAACAGCCCTGACCAGGCATTCTGGATGGAAGGAGGGGTCACCCATGGTCTTGCAGACCAACCAGGGTTTTCTAGATAGAGGAAGGGGCCATCCGTGATTTTGCACCTGGGCTTTCTGGATGGAGGGAGGGGTCGCCAGCAAACACATAGGCCTGCCCGGGCCTTCCCTAGTTTTAGTATTTTGAGGATTGTCCACACTGATTTTAAGAGTGGTTGCAGCAATCTACACACGCCACAACAGTGGAGAAGTGTCTCTTTTGCCCCACAGCCCAACCAACATTTGTTATTAGTTGATTTCTTCATAAAAGCCATTCTTTCTAGGGTGAGATGAAATATCAGTGTTGTTTTAATTTGCAACTCTCGAGAGATCAGTGATGTTGAACATTTTTTCATGTATTTATTTGCTATTTCTATTTCTTCCTATGAGAATTGTCTATTCATTTCATATGCCTGTTTTTGGATTGTGTCTTTTAAAATTGGGGGCCTGCGTATTTTAGTTCCTTATACATTCTAGCTATTAGTCCTTTGTCTGAGGAAGAGTGGGCAAAAGTTTTCCCCCTTCTATGGGGTTTCTATTCACTTTGTTGGTGGTTTCTTTTGCTGTGCAAAACTATTGAGATGAGGTCCCAGTTGTTCTCTCTTTCGTATATTTCCCTTGTGATCGGGGTTTGCATCAAAAAGTCTTTGCCTACTGCTATGTCTTCAAGAACTCTAATATTCTATCTTCTAATGGATTTAGTGTTTCTGTTTTAATATTTAGATCTTTGATCCATTTTTATTTTATTTTATTTTATAGTGAGAGATATGGATCTATTATTAATTTTTGGCATGTGGAAAGCCAGTTTTTCCAGCAAGATTTACTAAAGAGGCTATGTTTCTTCCAGTGAGGGTGTTTCACCTGTTTGTCAAAGATAAGGTAGTTGAATGTGTTTGGAGTTGTTTCTGCACCTTCTAATTTTTTGCACTGATACTTGGGTCTGCTTTTTTGCCAGTACCATGCTGTTTTTATCACAGTAGCTTTGTAGCATAATTTCAAGTCTGAGTTTTTTATGCCCCCTGCCTTGCCTTTGTTGTCCAGAATTCCTTTTGCTATTCTAGGTCTCTTCTGGTTTCAAAGGAATTTTAGGAATGTTTTCTCTAATTCTGTGTGATATGCTTTGGTAGTTTAACCAGGATTGCATTGAATCTGTATAACAATTGTGGGAGTATGGCCATTTTAACTAGATTGGTTCTTCCTACCCAAGAACAAGAATATCATTACATTTTTGGATATCCTCTTTGATCTCCCTTTTCACAGTACTGTAGTTTTCAATGTAAAGGTCTTTTACTTACTTTGTTAGATTTATTTCTAAGTATTTCATTTTTTGATGTATTGTGAAATGTGTGGTTTCTCTAAATTCTTTCTCAGTGAGTGTGTTATTTTTCTAGAGGAATGTTATTGATTTTTGACTGTTGACTTTTTATCTAGATATGCTCCTGCATTTGGTTATTAAATCTAGGAATATTTTGGTGGAGTTTTTGGGGTCTTCTATCTAGAGAGTCATGTTATCTTTAAATAATGATTATTGACTTCTTTTCCTATTTTTATTCCTTTTATTTCTTTCTCTTGTCTAATTGCTCTGGCTAATGTTTCCAGAACTGTATTGAATAGTGGAATCCTTGTCTTGTTCCTGATTTTAGAGTGAAAGCTTTCAGGTTTTGACCACTTGGTATGATGTTAGCTGTTGGTTTGTCATAGATGGATTTTAGCAGATTGAGGTAAAGACCATCTGTTACAATTTTCTGTAGGGTTTTTATCATGAACCAATGTTTGACTTTGTCAAATGATTTTTCTGCATCTATTGAGATGATCATGTGATTTTTGTCCTGGATTCTGGCAATATCATGTATTATAATTTTTTGCATATATTAAACCATCCCTGTATCCCTGGGATAAATCCTAATTGGCTGTCACGTATAATCTTGATTATTTGCTGCTTCTTGTTTGCCAGTATCTTATTGCAGATTTTTGTGACTATATTCAATGGGCAGATTGGCCGGTAGTTTTGATTTTTTAATTTTTTGGTTGGGTCCTTCTCTGTTTTTGGTACTGGGGTAATGCTTACTTCCAACAATGACTTTGGGAGTATTGTTTCCCTTTTAATTTCATTAAAGAACTTGAGGTGTAGTGGTATAAGGTCTTCTCGAAATTACTGTAGAATTCAGCAATGAATCCATCAGGACATGGATTTTTCTATGATGGTAGATTTTTAATTACATCTTCTGTTTTATTGACTGATATTGCGTTATTAAACAGTTTTACATCTTCTTGATTCAGCTTTGGTAGTTCATATGTATCTAGAATCTGTCCAGATCTTCTGTGTTTTCCATTTTAATAGAATACAGGTTCTCAAAGTATGTATAGATGATCTTCTAGATTTCTGCTTATGCTATTGTGATGTCATGCCTTTCACTCCTACTTGCATAAATTTGAGTCTCTTCTTTCATTTTATTGATAAGATTTTCCATTATTTTTTGGTCTTTCAAAGAACCATCTCTTCAATTCATTGATTTATTGTATTGTTTTCTTAGTCTCTGTTTCATTAATTTCTGGTCTGATTTTTTACACTTTTCACCATAATACATGCTTTGGGTTTAACTTGGTCTTCTTTTTCTAGTATCATGAGTTTCAAGATTAGGTTGTTTATTTGACCTTGCCCTGTTTGTCTGGTGTGGGAATTCAGCAATATAAATTTTCCTCATAAGACTGCTTTCCTTGTGTCCCATAAAATCAGGAAT
Source organism: Erethizon dorsatum (assembly GCA_028451465.1). NCBI lineage: Eukaryota > Metazoa > Chordata > Mammalia > Rodentia > Erethizontidae > Erethizon > Erethizon dorsatum. The sequence continues at coordinate 46,736,135 of CM051842.1, forward strand.
GTTTTATTGGCATTATCACATAACTGTAGAAATTGTCTAATTTTTTCTTTAATTACATCTGTGAGCCATTATTTGTTCAGTACTGTGTCATTTAATTTCCATGTGTTTATGAAGTTCTTGTGGTTTCTTTTGCCATTTATTTCCAATTTCATTGCACTACAATTTCACAATATGCATGGGATAAGTTCAATTCCTTTGCATTTACTTAAACATGTACTGTGAGGTAGTGTGTGGTCTATTTTGGAGAAACTCCCATGTACAGCTGAGAAAAATGTGTATTTTTATGTTGTGGGGTGGAATACTCTATAGATGTCTACTAAGACCATTTATTCAGAGGTTTGGTTCAGTTCTGATATTTCATTGTTGAATTTTTTCCAGTCAACTTGTCTATTTCTGACAGCAGGTTATTGAGATACCCCATTACAGTTGTATTAGTGCTTATTTGATTTTTCATGTTCATTAATATTTGCTTTATATAGTTGGATGTGCTTATATTTGGTGCAAATATACTAATGATTGCTACCTGTTCCCCTTGGATTGTTCCCTTAACAAGTATTTAAGCACTTGGAACATAATAGAGGGTTCCACATACTTACTTTTCTACTGTAAATTTTTACTCTAGCATAGTAGTATCTGGCTTTGCATCTTGGTACCTTTCCCTAAGGATTACAGGAAGTAATTTCTGTGTTTACCCACTTGGTAACATGGAAGGAAAGGTGTGTGCACCTGTACAAAAGTGTCAAATCCACACGATGCTCCATGGAACAGTTTTTGTACATGATTATCAAAGCATCACAAAGGGTCCAATGGGTGCACACCACTCCAAGATTTGTTAAAAAAGTTTTTTCTTTTGATTTTTCTGGTAGAAGTAGTCCAATTCAGTACAATGGCAAATGAAAGATCAGATGCGCAATTTTTGGAGATGGTCAAAAGTGAATCATCAGATTACTCATGCATGGATGATGAATATGATACATTACGGTAAAATATATGTTTTGATAACACAAGTGTGGTGTGGGTGCATTGTGATGATGATGATGATGATGATGATGATGATGATACCTTTGTTGCTGGGCATGTGAGTCAAAGTTCCTGTGACAGTGAAATGGAGCAAGAATCGACTAATACAGACACGGGGGATGCAGAAGATTTTGATTCAGATGATGAAGAAAACAGCAATGTGAGTATATATTTGACTAGTCAAAATGTTGCAAAATTGTCACATAACCAAATGGCAGGATCCAATGTTAGAACTATGTCTGAAAATATAATGAGGGTATTGGGAAGGGTGAAATATATTGGACAGAATTCCAGCACTACCATTTGATGTTGCGAATTTTAATGGACCAAATGCTGCAATATTCTGTGAAATACACAAGGGCTGAAATGCAAGTAAAACGTTCTGTGTGCACCAATAGCCATATTCAAAATGTATTTATTATGACACCTCACTAACTGAACAGAGAATATTCATAGGTCTGATGTACATAGCAGGGATTTCTCATGGTAATCACAGGAATGAGAAAGATTTATGGAAGAGTGATGGGTCAAAATATGACATAAAATTTATGCCCTCATAGATGGGAAGACTTATTAGGGTTTCAATTTAGACATTTATCCTTGAACTCAGGCATCTGGTCCTTATTTGTGTAGTAATAAATTGAATGATGTGAACAGACTTGTTGCTCCCATCTCCCAAACTAATCAAAATGTGACATTTGACATTTGGTTTACCAGTTTCCAATTAATGTTATATTTGCTAACAGATCACAAGTTGACTTGTGTAGGAAGTGTATGCAGGAACAAAGCAGAAATTCCAGATGAAATGTTGCATTTTCAAAACAGAGAATTATATAGCACAGATTTTGGATTTTGTAAAGATTTACTTTGGCTTCATATATGGCAAAGAAAGACAAATTGTACTGCTGATGTCAACAATGCACCATGATTGAAATATTGATAGGGAAATCTCAACAAAACAGAAGCCTGAAGTGGAAACTTTCTACAAGAAAGACAAAGGTGGAATGGATGTTGTTGATGAATTATACAGTAACTACAGTGTAACTCCAGATACAAACTTTGGCAAATGGTTGTGTTTTACTTGATCCTAAACATGTGTGGCATACATAGTTTGATAACTTACAAAGAAAATAACAAGTGCAAAGTACCATGGAGAAATTTTCTTAGAGGATTTATATTGCAACTCGTAAAGAGATCATTTATAGCAGAGAAAACACTACACAAAACTTTGTGGAGTGCACTGGTGAGCTCACAGGTGAACAGGCAGGTGCAGCATCCCAAAGGCCTAATATGAGAACAGGAAAACCAAAAAAATGTCAACTGTGTCCTACAAGAAAGGACAGAAAAAAACAACACATGTGCTATCAGTGTAAGCGATACTTGTGTATGGAACATGCAAGTTTCTTGTGTGAAGACTGCTGTGGTTGTGACCATCAAAGCAAATTTTATTTTTGTTGTGGCGTTCTGTTGGTGTCTCTCATTTGATGACCACTAACCACAACCCTTTCTTCTAGATCTGATGTTCTGTCCTCACATTTTTTCCTTCTGCTGTATATAATTGCAATAGAATTTTAATTTCCTGGATATCTGCTTGAATCTGATTGATGAATTCTATTTCTTTCCTATGTTAGCATTCATGGTTTCCACCATTTTCCTAAGCCCCTCTATTTTTGTGTGTGTGTATGTGTGTATTTACTCTAGATTCTCTAACCATGTCCTTCATTATGGTCATCATCTCTTTAGTCACCTGAAAAATTATTTCTGATTTGTTCTTATTTATTTATTTATTTATTTATTTATTCATTTGTGGGTACTGAGGGTCAAACTCAGGGCCTCATGTGCCAGCAGGTGCCTGTGACGCTGAGTGATATCACTGGCCCTTTTTTCGTATGTGGGTACCGGGAGTTGAACTCAGGACCTCACACTTGCCAGGCAGGCGCTTATGCCACTGAGCTATCTCACTGGCTGATTTGTTCTTTTTTAGAGCCTCATTCATCTGCTTTGTTACTTCTGTTTTTACCATTTAAAAGAGTTCAGACAGAAGACTTTTGATTTTTTCCACTGTAGTTCCCTCTGGGATTGTCTTGGGCAAGCTTGAGTTCTGGGGTTGCATCTTGTTTCTGTGTCTTCTCATTTTGTATTTTTTAAAACTTATTTTTTGCATCGATGCTTGTAAATTGCTTATGTCAGGTACACTTTTTACTAGTATTGAGAACTCCTTAGGAAATGACTACTTTTCAGAAATGTCATCTAGGTGTAACTGGCTTTTGGCTTTTGAGTCTGTTACAAGATCCAATCTCTTCAATTTATTAGGGATGAGAAGTTGCTGCCTATTTCGTCTAGTCTTTTGTTCTAGGCTACTGTATTGTTTATGACCCACAGACAATCTCCATCTTGGCATGCAAGGAAGAACAACTGATTAGCACAGCTATGTCACCTTGGCTAGAGTAGTATAATTGGTAACTACAATAGAATCAAGCACAGCCTAGAAAATAAACCATGGTAACTATTAATTTTCCATCCTTACAAGAACAAGATTTCTAGTTATATAAAAAATCTAAAGAAAAACCAGAAAATCATTTATAGCAAATATCTCCTCAGTTCAATGATTTTACCCTCTGAGAAGATTTAAAGGACAGGCAGAAAATAGAGAAACAGTGGAAAGGAAAGAGATTAATAACAAAGTTGAAGGACAAAGGAAGATTACATAAGCTTTTGGAGCCTGGTGAAGAAGACAGGAGTGAAGCAAAGAAGGAAGAAACACAAGCAAGAATAGACAAAAGAGAAAACTAAAGCAATGTTTACACTGATGAAGAGACAAGAATATACAATTAAAAAAACAAGAAAAAAAGAAAATATGGGATGTCAAGTCTATGGTTATGTTCTGGGGTCTACATTCTGTGTAATTGTCCACTTCAGGGTGTGCCTCTGCTGTCACTGGTAGAGAAAGAATGCAGACAGAGAACAGGTAGAGAAAGAATGCAGACAGAGAACAGAGCAGCCTTTGGGATGCTGCACCTGCCTGTTCACCTGTGAGCTCACCAGTGCACTCCACAAAGTTTTGTGTAGTTTTTTCTCTGCTATAAATGATCTCTTTACGAGTTGCAATATAAATCCTCTAAGAAAATTTCTCCATGGTACTTTGCACTTGTTATTTTCTTGTTATTTTCTTTGCACTTGTTATTTTCTTGTTATTTTCTTTGCACTTGTTATTTCTCCTATCTGTCCCCTTCTGTTTTGTATGATCCCAACAATTCTGAACAATTGGGATGGAGTGCTGTACAATCCTAACAAGCCTGCAGTAGGAATAGCATGGGGAACTGATTCAGTTCTGCAGAAAATCAGGATAACCCTGCTCTCTGGTTGTGGGTCTGCGACATGAGTTTTTCAGCCCACAACACTGTGGATGTTTCTTGCCAGCTTGACCTCGGTTCCCAATCCTGGATGTCCCCCAGGGCTGTGCCTCACCTCGAATCTGGCAGCCTCAAGATGTATCCAACTCACAGCTGTTTTGAGTCTCAGGTTCAACTGACCCCACCTTAATATGGCAGCCAATCACTCTCTCCTGGGGACATTGGAAGTGGAGTCACTCACCAGCTGCTGCAGCACACAACATCTACTGCTGTGTTCCACTGCTGTTTCTCCATGGAGGCACCCACAGGCCACTGCTGTCACTGAACCTCTAGGATTAAGACTCCTGTTCCACACAGCAAGACAGAAGTCAGGGAGAAAATGTAGTTTTCCACACTTCTCAGTGTTGTAGTTTACTACATTCTGTTCTCATTCACCCATTTCTTCTCTTGTATTAACCTTCTGTCTTCTAGATTCTATTGATTTTGCTCTTCTTTTTCTTACCTAGCCCTCTGTATTCCCTTGCCTTTGTTCCACTTTACATGTGCACACATATACCAATATCTTCCATCAACCTCTTGGATCTCCTCAATCCCAAAGTACATCTCCATCCTATATCCTATCCTCAACCCCACCAATATCTTCTTAAATCACTCAACACTAACCCTTCAGCCCAACTAAAAAAAGGACTTCCAACAGAATCTGACTCCATATATAATTTTTCACCTACTATTATTTCTCCTATCTGTCCCCTTCTGACTCACGCTCTTGTTTCACCCAATCCTCCATCTCTTCCCTCCACTTCTTCCATATCAAAATTCTAATAACAATAGAATATAGGCTGGGAAGGGTATTGGTAAAGGGTGTAAATGCAAGGTTTATCACATATAAGTGATGTATGATTGGGTCTCTTGATACTGTTATTACTAGAATTAATCATTTCCTCAAAACACAGGGGCAGACTCCAAACTACTTAAATAGCTGAAGGGGTAAATACTATTTCTGGATGAATAAAACTAAAAGCATATCTCTGGAAGGCATTATCTAACTAAAAAGATCTTCATATAAATTACAACCTATCACACTACTTGACCTCAACTCAGCAGAGTGAGAGAGAACCAAAAAGCTTGTATGCATACACAGGAACTTGGGAAAACAAGGCAAGAAAAGACCTCCAATGTCTCCCATTCTCCCAAGGCAGATCCAGGGGGCAATAATGTGGAGAAAAGCAAACACTGCACAGCAGAACTTTATGAATTGGTTAAAAAAGAGGTAAAGAAAGTTGGCAAGTCCAAAGAGAACATGACTCAAAAGTTCAAAAAGTTAACCTAAAAAATGACCAATGTGAATATGGGAGAAACAAATAAAAATTGGAAGAGCTGAACAAAACAGCTCTAAACATGAAAGACAAATTTGCAAAGACACAGAACCCACAAAATGTTATCAGACAGAATAAAAAATTATATGTTCATAAATTGCAGCAATGACCAATGTGAATATAGGGTTTCTGAAATCAAGGACAAAATAGTAAATTATGACAAGTTGCTCAAAGAAGCCTTAAAATCTATAACAGAACAAGAAAAAAATTCATCCAACAGCTTCTAGATGACACTAAGAAGACCAAACTAAGCCTAATTGGAGTTAGAGAGAAAGAAGAAGATGGCACATGTGGAACAAAAAAATAGGTTTACAGAAATCATAATAGAAAACTTCCCAAGTATGAAGAAAGAGTCCAGCATACAGACAAGCAAGGATTACTGAACACCAACCAACTACAATGAAAAAAGAAGCTCCCCACAACACATTATAATTAAAATTACAGATGTCCAACAAAACTCCAGAATTTTAAAAGCTGTGTGGCAAAATACTGCCACCAGCAGGGTTCCATATGTGCCCAGGGTAGGGAGGACCCAGTCCAGAACCAACCGGCTTGAGCGACCTCCCCCACCCAATGCCTCTGGGGCCCAGTCCTGGATTCTACTCAGGTCTACTCAGCACAGGGCAACGGAGGTGATAATCAACATACCTGTCTAACTGAATAAGAGACAAACACCCAGAAGCAGAGTTTCACTTCAAGACTGAGGGGTTACCCCACCACAGAGACCAACCAAGTGAGAGAAAAGCTTGGGCTTTTCTAAGATAGGCTTAGAGAAGGGGAGAGCTAAATAGGGATATTCTAGAAACACTTGGGAGGCCCAGGATCGATGAAGATGTTCACAATGCAAACCCAAGGCTAAATGGTGTTAGAAAAAAGCTAAACACAGATGGGATTATTATGTTTTCAGAAACTATAGTAGAAAACTTCCCAAATATGAGAAAAGAGTTCAACACACAAGTAAGCAAGGCTGAGGAAACACCAAACTATGATAAAAAAAAAGCTCACCAATTTGTATATCAAATTGCCAGATATACAACAAAAACAACAACCATGATGACAAGAACAAAAAACAGAGTTTTAAAAGCAGTTAGAGAAAAACAAAAAATCACATAAAAAGGTAAACCCATTAGGATTCCAGCAGACTTATTAACAAAAACCCTAAAGGCCAGAAAGCTTGGAGTGAAGTATTTCAAGCCTTAGGAACAAATAGCTTCCAGCCTAGATTAACCTACCTAGCAAAGCTTTCCTTCAAAATAGATGGGGAAATGAGGACATTTTATGAAAAAAAAGTTCAACAGATTTATGACTATGAAACAAGCACTAGAGAAAATACTCAAGAATAACCTACAGAGAAGAGTCTGGACTTGGCTCCTCCCTTCCTCCATTGATCCAGAATGGTGGCATCTGGCGAAAAGAGTCTGAGTTTGGCTTCCCCTGCCCTCCATTGAACCGGGATGGTGACTGGTGGGCACAGTATAAGATCTGATCCTCCCTGCCTCGACTGGTGGAACTCAAGGCCCAGAGACCTGCAGGAATGCCAGCAACATAGTAGGACCCCAGCTAAGGTGCACACAATGGAGAGTCAGGACTGGAGGCAAAGAAAAGTCAGAACTAACAGTAACAATATGAGCCAACAGGTGGTAAGTTAGGTGAACAAGCGTTTTGCTTGGGGACAAAGACATGTGGAATAGAAGTTGGTGGGTAGAGCCACCACCTTTTCTTTTCTTTTTTCTTTTTTTTCTTCTTTTCTTTTCTTCTTTTTCTTTTCTAAATGACTGGGGAGAACTCCAGCCACAGAAAACTAATCCCAACCCCCAAATTCAGAGACAAAGATCAGACCCAAACCCAACACAAATCCACCTGCAATCTTGGCTAAAGTACACATTTCTGGGTTCTGACTTGGACCTACCACAGAACTGTAGACACTACAGGAATTTCACTACTTTAATTTTTCTCTGTATGATTGGTTTTTATCTTGTTATTTGGCTGATTTAGTATTTTCTTTCTTTAGTTTGTTTGTTTTTGTTGTTTGTTTCTTTTATGTTTGTTTGTTATCCATTTCTTTTCTCTTTTTCTCTGTGTTTTGCCCTGTTCTGCTTTTCTTTCTGTGTTTCTTGTTTATTCAGTGTGTGAGGATATTTTTGTTTACTGTTTTATTACTTTTTCTTTTCTTTCTCCTTTTCTCTCTCATTCACGTCTTAGATCTTTAATATTTCTTGTTGTTTAATCTACTCATCCTCTTCCTCTCTTTTGAAAACTATCTCACTTGATTTTATTATACTTTCATATGAGTAAACATTGTCTCTTCTCTTTCTGGTTCACTTCAAAACTCCTAGGCCTTCTCTTCCAATTCTTCCCTTCTGTGTCCTTCAATTACCCAAATCATGGATGATCATCCTGTACCCTCCAACCTTTCTCCTACTATATTTAACCTCATTCATTTCTCCATCCTACCCCCATCTCTCTTGAACCTCCCCCTACAACATGGTAAAATCGCTGTACTAAGTGAAAAATCATTTTCTAAAAGTTTCTGGTATAAGTTGAATTATATTATATATCTGTAGAACTTCCTCCTACAGTTATAGGTATCAAGCTAACAATTACTACAGTTTATCAGTAGATAGGATGTTCTTGAGTCTATTGTTATTGCTAGCTGAACTATATTAACCAGGATGTCATAGCTGCTATAACAAGTTTTTCTGCCCTGCATGACAACACTGCAACTGTAAGGTGTCATAGCCATCATCATAGTCCAGTAACAAAGGAATGGGACCTAAGTCAAATAGATAGCCTCTCCACATTCTTAATATACTGGGAAGGTATGTTCCTGGGATAGTCATAAAGGCCAAGAACTACTTACATTTAAAAGACATCCTATGGGACAGACATCTCATAGGGATGCTTCCACACTAGGGATAAAGTTATCTAAGAAATCTACAAACATCAACACAGAAAAAATAAAATAGAAAATAGAAAAAGACAAGTCAAAGAAGCAAAATGCAATCCCGAATACCCATCTCACCCGGGACCAGTCCAGAGGACAAAAAGATATAGGAAATCAGAAGCCAACAAATGGAACTCTCTGAAAGGCTAGCAGCATAAGAGAAAAAACAAACGGAAGAGGCCATAGAGAAAAATAATCTCTAAGGTTCAAAAAGAAATGATGATCAAAATGAAAGACATTAAAGCAGACAAAGATAAAAAATAGAGGAGCTCAGGAAAACAATGGAAACCATGGATACCCAAAGTGGACAAGAAATGGAATCAATGAAACAGATCCAAACAGAAATCCAGGAGATTAAAAACTCCACTGAAAGTATATGCAACAGATTGAATGAAGGCAAGGATGGACTATCAGATATAGAACATAGGAATATGACAAGCGACCAGAAAAAGAAAGATTTCTTAAAAATAGCAAGAGACCATGAAAAATCAATCCAGCAGCTACAGGAAGAAGCAAAGAAGAATAACATAAGATTGATTGGAGTTGGTGAGAAAGCTGGAATAACACAAAACCCATTAAAAACCTCTTCACAGGAATAATGGCAGAAAACTTCCCAAACATGGAAAAATAATTTGACATACAAATAAATAATGCATGTAGTACTCAAAATAGCGATGAACAAAATAATTCTACTCCATGACATATAATAATAAAGATACCTGAAGTTAAACACAGGAACAAAATGTTAAAAGCAGCTAGAAAAAAGAAACAAATTATCCATAAAGGAAAACCCATAAGAATCAGAGCAGACTTCTCAACACAAACCCTCAACCCAAGGAGAGTTTGGAGTGAGATATTTCAAGCCCTGAAAGCATACAATCTTCAACCCAGATTGATTTACCAGACAAAAATATATTTCAAAATTAATGGAGAAATAAAGTCCTTCCATGACAAAGAACAACTGGAGCAATTTAAGACCATCACACCAGCTCTACAGAATGCTCTGAAGGATATATTAGAAAAAGGTAATAAAGACCGCAAACACAGAAATGCCAATAGAGAGAAGCTGCCAGGCAGGGCAAGCAATTAAACAGAGGAGAAAGACAGGGAACAAACAACAGGAAAATAATATGAAAAAGAGAAGCCAATACATATCAGATATAACCATCATTGTAAACTGTCTCAACTCACCAATCAAAAGAAACAGACTGGCAGAATGGATCTAGAAGCAAGATCCAACAATATGCTGCATTGAAGAAACACATTGAACTCAAAAAGAAATTCATTGACTGAAAATCAAAGGATGGAAAAAAAATGCTCCATGCCACGGGAATCCAGAAAAACACAGAGGTAGTTATTCTATTTGCAGACAATTCAAACTTTAAGCCAAAGCTGATCAAAACTGACAAAGAAGGTCACTACATACTTGTTCAGGGAAAACTCCAAGAAGAGATAACAATCATAAATATATATGCACCACACACAGGTGCACCCAACTACAAAAAACAAATATTAGCAGACATGGAAAAACAAATAAGCAACATAATTATAGTTATTGGGTGACCTTAACATCCTACTCTCACAAATAGATAGCTTATCTAGACAAAAAAATCAACAAAGAAATATTTGAATTAAACCAAGCCTGTGAACAAATGGACTTGGTAGATGTCTACAGAGTGTGCCATTCCAAAACATCAGAATACACATTCTTCTCAGTGGCACATGGGACGTTCTCCAAAATAGACCGTACATTAGCACTCAAAATATGTTCAAGTAAATGTAGAGGAATTGAAATCATCCCATGCATACTATCTGACCATAGCACAATGAAACTGGAAATCAATTAGAAAGGAAATCACAAAAACTACATAAAAACATGGAAATTAAAGAGCACCCTTCTGAATAGCCAATGAGTCACAGACAAAATTAAAGAGTATATACAATAAAATGATGATGCTAATACAGCATACTGAATCTTATGGGATGCAAAGAAAGCAGTCCCACGAGGGAAATTTATAATGATGAACTCTCACATCAGGAAAACAGAATGAACTCAAATAAACAGCCTTATATTGAACCTCAAACTTCTAGAAAAAGAAGAACAAATCAAATCCAAAGCTCACAAGAGGGAGAAAATTATAAAGATAAGAGCAGAAATTAATGCACTAGGACTAAGAAAATAATACAAAGAATCAATGAATCAGAAAGTTGGTTCTTTGAAACAATAAATAAAATTGATAAACCATTAGCCAACGTCATCAAAAAGAGGAAAGAAGAAACACAAATTCAAGCAATTAGGAATAAAAAGGGGGAAATCATAACAGATCCTACAGAAATACAGACCATCAATACCTACTATGAGAACCTATATTCTAATAAGATGGAAAACACAGAAGAAATGGACAGATTCCTAGAAACAATCCAATTGCCAAAACTAAATCAAGAACATAAAAGAATTTCTAAATAACCTGATATGAGCCAATGAAATTGAAAGTTTAACAAAGAAGTATAGCCCAGACCCTGATGAATTCATTGCTGAATCCTACAAGAAATTCAGAGAAGAACTAATGCCAATAATGTTGAAATTCTTTAAGGAAATTGAAAGGGGAGCAGTATTTCCAAAATCATTCCTGGAAGCAAGCATTACCTTGTTTCCAAAACCAGAAAAGAAGCCAACCAAAAAAGAAAACTATAGGCCAATCTCCCTAATGAACATAGATGCAAAAATTCTCAATAAGATAATAGCAAACAGAATGGTTCAAATCATCACGAAGATCATAGATCCATGACCAAGTAGGGTTCATCCCAGGGATGCAGGGATAGTTCAACATACTCAAGTCAATAAGTGTAATACACCATATTAACAGAACCAAAGAGAACAATCACATGGTCATGTCAATAGATGCAGAAAAAGCATTTGACAAAGTCCAACACTCATCCATGATAGAAACCCTACAGAAAATTGGAATAGATGGACTTTACCTCAATCTTATAAAAGCCATTGATGACAAACCAAGAGCTAACATAATATTAAATGGTCAAAAGCTGAAAGCTTTCACTCTAAAATCAGGAATACAAGGATGTCCTTTATCACCACTCCTATTCAATATAGCTCTGGAAACATTAGCCAGAGCAATTAGAGAAAGAAATAAATAAAAGGAATAAAGATAGGAAAGGAAAAAGTTAAATTATCATTATTTGCAGATGGCATGATACTCTACATAGAAGACCCCAAAAACTCCACCAAAAGACTTCTAGATTTAGGGTTAGATATATATGAAAAAAAATGTTCAAAATAATTGGTCATCCAAAAGATACAAATTAAAACAACACTGAGATTCCATCTCACACCAGAAAGAATGGCTATCATGAAGAAAACAACCAATAACAAATGCTGGCAGGGCTGTGGGGGAAAAGGAACCCTTCTCCACTGTTGAACGGAGTATAAACTGGTGCAACTGTCATGGAAATCAGTTTGGAGATTCCTCAATAAACTTGGATTAGAGGTCCCATTTGACTCAGCTATTCTCCTTCTTGGTATCTTCCCAGAAGAATTAAAAACATCATACCACAGTGATATATGTGTATTCATATTTATAGCAGCACAATTTGCAATAGCTAAATCTTGGAAACAACCCAAATGCCCATCAACTGAGGAATGGATAAAAAGATGTGTTTTTCTATATAATGGAGTACTATTCAGCCATAAAGAAGGATAAACTCGAGACTTTTATAGGTAAATGGATACAATTCGAGACCATACTCATAAGTGAAATAGATCATACCTACATGTGTAAACATAGTATTTTCTCACTAGTGTGAGAAACTGAATGGGTAAATAAGATCCAAAATGTACATTAGATATTATGAGTTGGGAAGAAACTGTTCAAAAGTAAAGACAAACTGTGATGGGGGTAAGGGGAAAGGAAGGAAGTGTAAAGGAAAAATTGTATGTATATACAAGATAGTTAAGATGATTATACAGCTAGTTTCTCTTAGTTCATTGAAAAGAAAGTTTTGTGCTAATATTTTTTCGACAAGTTTTCATGCATATATCATTTGCTCTGAATAACTACTACAAATATAACAATATGCAATATATTAAGTATTGTTGCTCTCCTACTAGCCTGTTCTGAAACTGTTTTGATACTTTTTTCTCTTAAAAGTAAAAAAGAACTTACAGAGTAATCATGAAACCAATAAAGCTATATTTCCAGATAAAATGAAAACATCAAGCAAAGTTAATGAATAAACAACAACAAAAAATGAAAGGAAGAGGAAAAACAAGAGTGTCCCCAGCAGAGAAAGAGTTCAATGATAGTAAATAATCAAAACATCTCAGTAATATCTGTTAATGTCAATGACCTCAACTCTCCAATTAAAGGACTGATATCTGCAAACTGGATCAAAAAAACAGATTCCAACAATCTGTTGCAGTTCCTGAAACTCATCTAATCCAAAAGGGTATTCATAAGACTAAATCTTGAAGGATGGAAAACAGTATTTCATGCACCAGGAGCTTGAAAACAAGCAGGGGTAACAATCTAAATTTCAGACATGGTTAAAGTTCAAATTAAAACTGATTATAAGAAAAGTCACTATATGCTACTTAAGGGAACAATTCAACAAAATGAGATAACACACACATATGCAACAAATACTGAAACACCTAGCTTCATAAAATGAATGCTGTTGAACATAGTATGTCAAATAAATACTAACTCAATCATAATAGGGAAATCTTACCCCAGTCTCATAAAAAAGATACAGCAACTAAACAAAAAATCAATAAAAATGTTTCAGAGATGAGCCACACCTGCAAACATTTGGATTTAACAGATATCTGCAGTGTAATACCTACTACTACAACAGAATATACATGCTTTTTTGCAGCAAATGATACTTTCTCCAAAATCAATCACATAATAGTCCACAAAATCTGGTTAAATAAATATGAAAGAATGAAAATCTTCCCATGGTTATGTATTGTACATTGAAATGAGAAAAACTATCACAGATGAAACTACAGACATACTACACAGTGAGTATTGTTTACTTTGGTCTTTTATTATACATAGTAGTCAAAGTTATTCAGAAAGAACCTCAACTCTGTGAAATTATGTGACCTCTTATGTAAGAGCTATAATAGCAGCAGCAGCAGCCGTCGAGTGTGTGGAAGGCTCAATTAACTTATTGTGAGGGTATCCACCAAATTTAATGTTTTCCTATGGAGCCCAGATTCATTTACTGATGGAAAATATGTAACTTTTTTTTTATCCAGTTGCCTGACACCCTATGAAATATTGCTGCTTTTCCTTTAAAATATCACTATCTACTACTACAATGCACAAAATCCAGGTACACTCTTTCCTTTCTTTGAAGGAGATCATCAATCATGTCATTCTCTGTTAAAGTGTTATCAATGCCCTTGTCATGTTTAGATCTAAAATGGCCCAAAAAGCCTCATGTGTTTGGAAGAGAACTGAATTATGGGGGTGGTATAACTCTACTGCTGTTGGTAAGGGGGGATCTGGTTGTAGGAGAAAGGTCACTGAAATAGGTTATCTTCCTCTCCAGCTCCTTTCTTCTTCCTCTGCTTCCTGATATGGTATGAGCATTTTTCTCTATGCCAGATCTTTCCACTCTGCCACTGTCCAGGACTTCTTACCTTCAACTACGGACTGAAATGTGAGCCAAAACAAACCTCCCCTCTTTTAAGATCCGGGTGTTGCATATTGTATCTCAGTGATGAGAAAGTGACTAAGGTAGCCCTGTTCAGTTTTGTTAGTGATTCCATGGTTTAAACCTAACCTAATTTTATTCGTGAATAGTTCCTATTTAAAAGCAGAAACTGGAAATCATTAAGCAAATCTGAATTTACTTTTTAAATATATACCACTCAAGAAATCACATCAACTCAGATGGCTGAATTAACTACCCCTACCAAAGCCTGGTAACTGGAAAAGAATAAAAGAAAAACTATTTTTATTGAGAGTAGATATGCAAATGGGATAATCCCACCACTTTGGCATGCTTCGTAAACTAAGAGGTTTTCTTACTTCAGGAATAATGCCTATAAAATTTATGACATTTAGATGTTTTCAGAACTTTTATTTTGCTGTTACCCCCAAAATATGTATAATGAAAATGGAAGGGCATTTAAAGCACAAGACTCAGAATCTTAATGTGATATATTAGCTAACCACTGTACTGAAAAATGCAGCAACACCAGACAATTGTTTCTTAAATCATAGAGCAAAGACACATGCTAGGAAAGGTTATTTTTAACTGTAATAAGGAAGCTGCTAATTTGAAGAAAAAGAGAAATAGTAAAAATTAAGATGCTCACTGCATAAAGATAATATTTGGTACTCTCAGAATAGCTGGTTGGTAATGCCAAACATTTAGAAATGGAGTTTGACATGCTTCATGATATTATATTTAGCGGAAGAGATAAATGAAATCAACACAGGCGGAGTAATTTTAGAGTTATTGCATAAAACATTTCCAAAACCAACCCCAAACTGTAGGGAGTGTTTGAATACTTCCAATGGAGTTTATACAAATATCTACTTCAGTGGTTGTATGTTCTAGTTACTGTGTTTATTTTCAGGGTGGATTGAAACTTTTCCACAGCCCAAAATTAGGAAAATGTTTCTTGATTTTAGTTTCCAACTTGGAGAATTCCCACTTATTTCTTCAAATTTTATTGGTACTGTTATTAAATAACTCTGTAAAGTTTGCCTATTACTCAGAAATATCAATGTCCTTATCATTCATAATTTCTAGGAAAAACAGAGAAAAAGCCAATGGAATTCTAAAACTAAAATTAGCAAAGCTACAGGAACACTTGAATAATCAACACCTAAACAATTACTAATCATTTAAAATCTCTGTTAGGCTGAATGCCTCTAGAACTTCCATATTATCTCCTGTGAATTAATAGTCTGCCCCATGATAATGAGAATTTTACAAATCTTAGATTTTATCCTATTACAAGCATAAACAACTAAGAGACAAACAATACAATACTTCCATTTATCACTAAAAATTACAAATTGCACATCCAAAATATATATCTAAACATCCTCTGCATAATCTATAATCTGGAGATTTAGTTTTCCAGTAAAGAACCAGAGAAAACACATCCTTATAATTTGATGTAAGGTCCTTCGATGTGAAGGACCTTATCAGGCACTTTTAACAACTGCCTTAACAGAAAAACTCCACAGTATTGACCCTTGAATTCATGTTTACAAGTTCAGAAGACATACATCATTTCCTTCTGACTACTGAGTATCCATTTTATATGGAGACATGAAATCAAAGATTCCTAGGAATCCTTCAGAACTTACAATTTCATAGTAGATAGGGAGAAGTGGACAGCATTAGCTCAAGAGGATGAATGCTATGGCTTGTATCTAGATGTACCCCCAAAGCCTCATGCACTCATAGGTGAGGCTTTACATAGCTGGCTGGATCGGGGGTGTGATAATGAGATTAAAGTTGTGCTGCGATTAAGGGTGCTCCACCCAAAGGGCAGGTAGTCTGGATGGAATACAAAGGGACAGGAAGAAGGTTGAGTGGCTGCTGCTGCTGCTGTTGTTGCTGCTGCTTTCTTCCTGCATTGCCATACCATGGACTGTTTCTCCTCTGCAATACTCCTCTGGAATTCCACCCTACCTTGGAGCCAGCCGACTATGGACTGAAACATCTACAAACTGTGAGCCAAAATAAACCTCTTCTCCCTTAACTGTGGGTGTCAGATATTTTGTCTCAGTTTTGAGAAAAGTAACTAAGTCAGATTTTGGTAGCAGAGAAGTGGGGTTATTGCTGGGACTATATCTGGCCATATGGTTCAGGAGCCTTTAGAACTGCTTTGAAGGAAATGTTTGGAAAGGTTTGGAGATGCCAGGTGAACAAGAAGCCCTGGAATGCCTTAAAGTGTAGTTGATGGGTCAGAGTTCAGAAGACCAGAATGCTGATAAAAATGCTGACAGTAGAGGCCTGGCTCAGGAGGTTTCTGTTGGGTAGAAGGACTGCATTGGCTGTTGGACTCCAGACCATGTGTGTTATACTTAGGCAGAAAGTTTGTCTGCATTTTACTTATATCCAGAGAATTTGCCTAAGACTGAGATTAAGTACAGTAGACTAATCAATCTTGCAGAACAAGTTTCAAGACAGTCTAATGTTGAGGTGTTGGCATGGCTATTGTTGTGGGCTTTTATCCAGATCTATGCTGAAAATTAAGAGCAAAGAGCCCAGCATAATTATTTCAAATATTTTGAGTTTGACCAGAACAGAAGCTCCAGTAAATTTATGGCCTACAATGATGGATCAGAAGAGAAAATTGTTGCAGAAAAGGAAGAAGACAGAGACGGTATGGCCTGAAGACATCTCATGAACCAGCAGGACTCCACCCTTGGCAGCCTCAAAATTGCAAAGGTGAAAGAAATTTTTTGAGAAAAGAGTCCCAGAACATTATGCTCCAGAATGGTCATTGCCTAGGGAATTTGTTCCTCAGGATTGGGTTGATAGTGCCCAGCAATCCAGATACCCCACCCCTACAGACAAGAGAGAAGCAAGCCTGGCTATTGCTCCAGCTGGCAGCAGACCCTCATATCATCCATGTGGTTCTGATTTTAGGTGCATGAGAAATGCAAGAGTTGTGGGGTCAGAAAGTCTTCCACCCAGATTTCAGAAGAAGGCCTGGGAGGCCAGAAATTGTGCTTCTGAAAGGACAGTGTATGAATCTGTGAGTGTGAAGCTGAAAGTGCAATGGAGACCCCAGAGGTTGGAAAAGCCAGGAACATGTATCATCTGAGGAAATCTCAAAGGAGTGAACAGAGCCAGCCCAAGGGAGAAGCCATGAGAGCTGCAACCACCATCAGTGCCATAAGGGGGGAGCCACCCAAGCCCTTTGGAGTCCACATCTTCTCCCAGATTGCACCACACACTGGACATGGAACTATAGGACTTAATGTTTGCCATGCTGGATTGATGACTTGCATTGGTCACAATCCTTTCCACTTTCCCATTTGCAATGGGAATGTTTCTTTCATGCTATTGTATGTTGGAAGTATTTAACTTTCTTTTAATTTGTATAGGGTACTCGCAGCTAAGACTTTGCCTTAAATCTCAGAGGGGACTTTGGACTTAGACTTTTTAGCAATGCTAGAACTATTAGTACTTTCAAAACTTTTAGAGATGGACTAAATTCCTTTTCATAAAGGGATGTGCATGAGTCATTGGAAGGCCAAGGGGGGGAATGTTATTTCTTGTACCTAGATGTCCACCCAAAGCCTCATACACTCATAGGTGAGGTTATTCAGAACTGGATGTATCTAGGGTGTGATACTGAGATTAATGTTGTGAGGCTGGGATTAAGGGTGCTACACCCTGTGTCTGGGCGGAACTGCCCAAAAAGCGGGTAACCTGCGTGGAATATAAAGGGAGAGAAAGAAGGCTGGGCAGCAGCTTCTGCCTGCCCTGCCATGCCATGGACTTTTTCTCCTCTGCAATGCCCCTCTGGAATGCTTCCCTGCATTGGGATCCAGCTGACAATGGACTGAAACTTCGACAAACTGTGAGCTGAAATAAACCTTTCCTCCTTTAACTTTAGGTATCAGGTATTTTGTCTCAGCAAAGGGAAAAGTAACTTAGACAATGGAACAAGACCAATCTTCTGATACTTCAATATCTTTTATGTCTCTTTATGACTAATCTGTTTTAAATTAATTATATTTTTAAATTTATTAATTAAATTTAGATATACATAATAATCACTTTCATCACAGAAAACATGATATATCTTGATTCTTCTTTTTCTTCCATTCCCCTCCCCTCCCTTCAGCCCTCCCTCCATTCCTTCCGTACAAAACTTTTGCTTCCATTTTTCCTTCTTTCCTCATTTTTTTCTCTTTTCCCCTCATTCCTTTCCTCCTCCCTAGTTTCTATTCCCATTTAAACATATTCTTCCTGTTTCACAATATGTATTATAGATTTTGGGCCTTATTTACACTTTTGTTTTTTCACATCAGAGAAACAATGTGATATTTACACATGTGTGTCCAATTTATCTACCTTGAGAGTACGGTCTCAAGATGCATTTATTTACCTAGAAACGTCTCAAGTTTATCCTTCTTTATGGCTGAGTAGTACTCCATTGTATAAAGAAAGCACATCTTCTTTATCCATTCATTTGTTGATGGGCACTGAGCTGCTTCCAAGATTTAGCTATTACAAACTATGCTGCTATAAGTGTATATATCACTGTGGTATGATGCTTTTAACTCTTTAGGGAAGATATCAAGAAGGGGAATATCTGGGTCAAATGGAACCTCCTGTTTTAGCTTTTTAAGGAATCCCTCTAATTTTTCCATATTTGTTGCATCAATTTACACTTCCACCAAATGTGGAGAAGAGTTCCATTTTTCCCCATAGCTCTGACAGTATTTGTTGTTGGTTGATTTTTTGATTATAGTCATTCCTTTTGGAGTAATATGGAATTTCAATGTTGCTTCAATTTGCATCTCTTGAAAGACCAGTGATGTTGAACATTTTTTTTCATATATTTATTTGCCATTTGTACTTCTTCATCTGAGAAGTGTCTATTCATTTCAGATGCCCATTTTTGAATTGGGTCTTTAAAATTCTGGGGTATGATTTTTTGGTGTTCTTTACATAGTCTGGATATTAGTCCTTTGTCTGAGGAAGAACTGACAAAAATATTTTCCTACTCTGTGGGTTGTCTTCTCTCTCTGTTGGTGATTTCTTCTGCTGTGCAAAAGCTTTTAATAAGATGAGATTCTTTGTAATATTCTTTGTATGATCAGGATTTTGTTCATAAAGTATTTGCCTACCTATGTCTTTCAGAGTAGTTACTAATAATTTTTCTGTGTACACAGGATAATTTGGTGTGTATACATAAGCATATGTGTGGAGGACCACCAGCGTGGCTCTCCTTGAAAGAAGATCATTTGCCTCTATTTTGGCTAAACCTGGCCCTAATAATGTGTGTTGATATGTACAGAGCTGTCAAGGATATTTCTACACCACTTCAGTTGGCTTTAAGCAATGCAAATGGGTCTAGCCAAGGTGCTGATGTGTAGCCTTTAAAGCAACGGGACAGGTCAGTGATGACCCACTTATAGCTTCCAAATAGTGTGTGGGGGCCAGGCTGAGTGACACTGTGCTGTTGGCTGAGACTGAGGCTCGAAAAAGAACCTATGACGTCTCAGGGCATGAAGGCTAGACGTCAAAGCTGACGCAGCAACCCCAAAACACAAGACACTTCTTCAAACTGTGTTATGCAGATTACTCTTTCTTCATGCCTCTCTCTGCATGTTGCAAAGGTGCTCTTATTCCTCCGACCTAGCCCAGGTCACAGCACTCATGTACTTCCCGCCATTCTCACAGTCATTCATCCCCAAGCCACTCCCCTCTTCACGAATTAATAAAACCTGGGTTCAGCCTTGGGTTGAGGCCTTTGCTCCAGTTAGCCATTGTTTTAACTGGACTTAGGACTCCCTTGGCTCCCCAGAACTACAGATACGTATGTCTCTTTATTCTCATGTGTGTTGCGCTGGAAGTGGTAGATTGCAATTACTTATTGGAATTCCAATAACTTTTGCCTAGGATTAAAAATATGGACCCTCTCTGGACTGCAATGAGGCCCAGACAGGCTTCTTGTATATGTTTAATGACCACTTAGAAAGGGTATCCTAGTATGTTATAGCTTGTATAGGGAATATATGTTTCATTCATTATAGAGTGAGACATTTAGAGGTCCAAGTTCCTTGAGCAGAATTAAGTAGTTCCTGAAAATAAGATGAAGCGTCACTGAAGAAAACGAGCTGACTATCACAATAAGGGTAGCTACAGTATTAGTGCCTATTCCTGATAGACTTGGCTTTGTTAATAATATTGTAATGATCTAAGAATAAGCATTTTGGGGGCATGAAGTCAAGACTCAATTTTTGAAAGACTGAAGTTTGGGATTAATGGCATAAGGTAATCTTAACTGTCAGGAGAAGAGAATTAAAGTAAATTTGCCTTCTGAAGTTTTTCTAGGAGCAGAAATTAAATTATTGTTGGCAGGGTCTGGTGAGAGTGGCAAAACCAGAAATACATGACGCTGTCCTGGAACTAAAAGCTAGGCCACGATATTCATATTAGACAAATAGTTACTTTGAGATAATGATAAAATAGTACAACAATTATAAACAATAGAAATTTATTTCTTACAATTCTGGAGGCTGAAAAGTCCAAGGTCAAGGTGCTGGCAGATTTGGTGCTCAGTGAGAACGTACTTCTAAGTTTGTAGATGATCATCTTCTTGCTATGTCTTTACATGGTGGAAAGGGTGAGGAAACACTCTGGGGTCTCTTTTATAAGGTCACTAATTCCTTTTGTGAGAGTTCCATTCTTTTTTTTTTTTTTTTTGTGGGTACCGGGGGGTCGACCTCAGGACCTCGCGCGCCACCAGGCGCCCGTGCCACTGAGCGATATCACCGGCCCCTTTTTCGTATGTGGGTTCCGGGAGTCGAACTCGGGCCCTGGCGCTTGCCGGGCAGGCGCTTAAGCCGCTGAGCCATCTCACCGGCCCCGAGAGTTCCATTCTTATGACCTAATTATATCCCAAAGGTCCCACTTCCTAATACTATCACGCTGGGGTCAGGAATTCAACATATGGATTTTATGAGCACATAGCTATTCGGTTCCTAACAGAGGTAGTGTTATAAGATCATGATTTCCACATACATAAAAAATGGAATGAGGTGTGGTGGGTGTAAAGGAGTACATGTGTGTGTTTTTGTTGGTGTGTGCATTTCTTAGCTTTGTCTGTTGATACTGTCTAGGAGCATTTATGCTACAAAAGCAATGAACATAGTAGGGCGTGTTGGTCCATGAATGTAATCCAAGCACTCTTGGAGGCTTAAGCAAGAGGGTCAGAAGTTGGACTTCACCCTGGGAAAGTTGGTGAGACCCTGTCTCAAAATTTAAAAATATAAAAAAGGACTTGAGATATAGCTCAATGCAAAAGTGCTGAGTTTTATCCCCAGTATCACACACACAAAAAAACAATGTGCATAGCTAGTGGTCAGGTATTATTATTTAAGTGCCAGTCTTCTCTAAAGGGAACCATAGCTCCTTGAAAAAAGTTCTAGGCCAGGTATGGTGGCACATAACTTTAATGCCAGCACCTAGGAGACTGAGTCAGGAGGATTGCTGAGAGATTGAGGTCAGCCTGGGCTACATAGTGAGTTCAAAGCCAGCTTGCACTACAAAATGAGAGCCTGTCTCAAAAAACAAATAAATGTCTGATTCCATGATTGGGACTGAGAAAAAACAAGATGAGTGTAAAATATCTTCCTGCACTAGAGAGTAAGGACATGCTCAAGTAATGATGAAAATATGCAAAAAAGATATCAATAGCAACTTGAAAGAATTTCCTTATGGTAAAGTTTGGAGTAGTGTGAGCATCAAAATAAAAAAATGCAATGATTAATATATAACATACTGAATAAAATAAAAATACTTGTGCCTATGCTGATAAAATAGAGGATAAAAGATAGCACTTCCTTACGGAAAAATTATGAACTAATAAATATAGAAATATTGGTGAAATTTGAAAATCACTTTTTTCAGGCACTATCGTAATAAATGTATCATGGATGTATCATCAATGGATGCTAAAATAAGTAGGTGAAAATTTGATAAGAAACATAAGAATATAATTTGAAATATCTTCATTCAAGATACTTATTAGTCACAAAGAATTGTAACTTTAGAGTGGAGAAGCTGGCAGACACCACTTTATGAAAATGATCGAAATTAACATCACCAGAAATACAGCAAATAGACACCATGTGATTCTTGATATGATGTGTGGAGGACACAGCATTTCTTCTGTGATATTCTACCAAAAATTCAAAACATGAATCTATTTTCAAGAAAACTTTAATTAAATTGGCAATTGTGTTCACAATGGCCCACAATGTGGCTGCTTTTGGAGATGGAGACTCTGAGGAAGTAATGAAAGTTAAATGAAGTCATAAGGGGGCCCTGATCCAATAGGATTACAGCCTGTATCGTCTATATAAAGACAGATACCAGAGAACCCTTCATTCTCTCTTTTTCTTTTTCTGTAACACATGCACAAAGAAGAATCATATAAGCACTAAAGAAAGTATTTTTGCAGCAGTGATCTGTGATGCTATCTTTATCATATACTAAATTTCTATATGTACTTTGGTCTTATGCTGAACTTGCTATTATATATATATATATTTTTTCTTTAGTTTACTCATATGCCAGCAAATAGTACATGATTTCAATTTTAAGGGTTTTCTTTCCTTCTCTTTCTCTCTTTCCTTTTTTTTTTTTTTGTGGGTACTGGGGGTCGACCTCAGGACCTCGTGCGCCAGCAGGCGCCCGTGCTGCTGAGCGATATCACTGGCCCTTTTTTCGTATGTGGGTTCCGGGAGTCGAACTCGGTCCCTTGCGCTTGCCAGGCAGGCGCTTACGCCGCTGAGCCATCTCACTGGCCCTCTTTCTTTCTTTCTTTCCTCTTTCTTCTGTGCTCATGTGATACTCTGACTCAGTACCCCTTTCGAGTAGATAGAACTAGAGTTGCAAGCCACTGTTACTGCATATATTAATAGGATAATGTGATGTTTTGATACATGTATACTTTGTATAATTTTTTGCAGTGCTGGGGATTGAACCCAGGGCCTCATACATGTTAGGCAAGTGCTCTAAAACTGAACTACAACCCCAACCTTATAACTTTTCTTTATCAATCAATGTTTTTTCTAGATATTCTTATACATTTACTTCTCTTTTTGGACTATATCAATTTGCCTATTTTCAAAAACTTTCAGTGTTTTTATTGGAGTTATATAAAATCTATACAGATGCATGTAATTTTATGATGTGGTTACATTCCCACAAACATGTAAGTTGAGTATATTGTAAGTTAAAAATGCCTTTAATATACCAACATACCAAACATTATATCCCAGAAACTAATGCACATGTAGAGCAGGGATCCCCAAACCCTAGGCCAAGAACCAATATTGATCTATGGCCTGTTACAAACTAGGTCACACAGCAGGAGTTGAGCAGTGGGTGAGCAAGTAAAGATTGATTGGTATTTATATTTGCTCTGCATCACTCATGTCTTAGTCACTTTCCTTATCACTGAGATACAATACTAGATACCCACAACTTAAAGGAGGAGATTTTATTTTTGGCTCAAGGTTTCAGTACAGGTATGGCAGGCTCCAAGGCAGGAACAGAATGATAGAGGCATATAGCAGAGAAAAATGTGCTCAATCCATTGTGTCAGGAAGCAGAGAGCAAGGGGAAAAAGCAGGAAGACAGATACATCCTTTTATTTCATGCACACAGAGACCTGCTTCTTCAGACCAGGCCCACCTCCTATAGCAGATTCAGCTAATTAATCCACTGATTAATCCTTCTAATAAAAGAAAAGCTCTGGCAGTTTGAAAGAGACACTGGTTGGTAATATCCCCCTTAACATTGAATTAAGCAGTGATAAATATAGTGCTCCCATGATCCAGTCATCTTCCAAAAGCCCTATCTCTGAATATATACTTCTGTGGGACATCCCAGATCTAAACAATGAGATTCCACCCCTGGCTCACAAAAGACTCATATCCATATCTTTATGCAAAATGAACTTAGTCCCTCTCTGAGTCACCAAACTTTTAATGGTCCCAGCACTGCTGAAAGTTCAAGTTCAAAGTCTCCTCTGAAATTCAAGACAAATTCTTAGCTGTGAGCTCCTATGAAAATAGAAAAGAAGTTTAAATACTTCTAATATAGAATATCACAAGATAAACATTCCTATTCCAAAAGGGAGAAATAGGATAGAAAAGAATGGGATCAAAACAATACTGAAACCTGTAGGGCAAACATTAAATCCTACAGTTTCACATCCAGCAAATGGGGCAAGCTTTGGCAAGATGTGAACTCCAAATGACTTGGAAAGTTCCACCCTTATAGCACTGTCAGTTGCAGCCCACATGGCCTCATTCATGGGGTGGCAGTACTCACTGTATACAGTCTTCTTCAGGAGACAGTGTTCCTGATATCTCCAATTTCCTGGTGTCATTAATGCATCATTGGCTTCACTCTCACAGCTTCACACACTGCCCTCTTAGTAGCCCCTCTCCTGGGCTGCAAAGCATTCTTCTGAAATCTGGGTGGAAGCTTCTATGGACCCACAACTCTTGTATTCTGCATGCCTGAAAATACAAGCACCACGTGCATGCTGTCCAAGATGTGCTGCCAGCTCAAGCAGTAGCCAGGCCTCCTTGAGGGGTGGCTGCAGCAAATGACTCCTTAGAAACCAATTCCCTATGCTGTCCTTCTCAAGCGGGAGCCAAGGGTCTCTCTTCTCAAGTGAAAGCTTTACATATTTTACCCTTGAGACTGCAAAGTGTGGGGTCTTAATCCTTAGGTGGCCTCAAGCCATCTTTCCTATTGTCCTGATGCAAAGTATTTGTCTTCTTTTTAATGCTATTTTCAACAATTATCCTCTCCTTTGCTCCGATGTTTCAAGATCTTTCTTTTTGATAAGACAGAAAACATCACAATTTTCAAATCATTTAACTCTATTTTTTCTTGATTTCACTGTACGTTTAGCTTAAGGCAGGCAGAAGTACCTATGCCACATTTTGAACATTATGGTGCATTGAATTTTTTCCACCAGATTGATTAGTCCACTGCCTTCAACCTCAGTCTCCCACAAAGTCTCAGGACATGGGCAGAATCTAGTCAAATTTCCTACCAGAGCCTTACATACATACCTTCTACACCAACTGCCAACAGATTCCATGTTCACAACTGAAACATCCTAAACTTTTCCTTTACTATCTGCATTTCTATCCATATTCAGATCTTCTGAACTCTTAGCAGAATCTCCCCACCAGCTCAGCTTACAGTATCGTAGGTTTTCTGTATCTGGAATCTCCAAATTTTCCCAAACATTTCCCACAAATCATTTCCAAAGGCTTGTAAACCACATGGTCACAGGTGCAATCAGAGTAACAACTCCACTTCTTTGGTACAAAAATCTGACTTAGTCAGTTACCTTGTCATCAAGACAAAATGCCCAACAACCACAACTTGAGAAGCTTATGGCTCATGGTCTGTCTATAGTCTTCTGGCTCCCAGACAGAAAGGGTGTGGTGGAAGTACCTGGGGGGAGGACAGTGCCCATCCCTTGGCAGCCAGGAAGCAGAGAGAGAAAGGAGAAGCCAGTGAGAGAGATATCCCCTTTCAGATCATGCCCCTAGTGAACCACCTTTGCTGATGAGGCCCCACCTCCTAACACCACATTCAGCTGTGAATTCATTTGGGGATTTATCTGCTAATGAGTATAACATCCACATGATCCAGTCACCTTCCAAAAGCACCATCTCTGAACACATGAGACTTCTGGGAGACATTCTAGATCTAAAACATAATGGTGTATATTACTGCCAAAGCTCCACCTACTGTCAGATCCGCAGAATTTAATTCTCATTGAAATGTGAGGGATATGAGTTGCATGCTCCTTATGAAAATTGAACATCTGATAATCTGAGGGGGAGCTGGGGCAGTGACACTAGCAGTGGGGAGCTGCTGCAAATTCAGACTAACATTAGCAAAGGATTTTGACTGCAAAGACACCAAAATAAAACAATTGTTTGCAGACTCATAAAAATCATATCAGTGAGTGGCTAGTCATTAAGCTGCATTTTGTGGCAGGCTTTATAGTGGCAAGTGAGTTGATATATTTCAATTGTACAGATGCATTTGATGGCAGACTTTAAGTCGGAATCTGACACTTATTTTAGTCCATACATAGCCTGACCATTATTTTATTTACCAGTCTTCACCCATTTCCTGTACTGTGCATTTATCTCAGTCACAATTTTGGTAAGCCTTCGAGCTAATGCCAGCCAAAATGAGTAGAAAACAAATATTACTGGAGAGCTTCTTTGAAAATGGGGATGAAGATCCAATAATGAGATATCAGAAGATTTAAGATTACCAACAAAAAATGCTGCACTTAAAATACCAAGAGTTTTACTTAAATTATGTGTTAACTGCAACAGTGATTCACGTTCTCCAAGCCCACTTTGTATCATATGTGGTGACTGGCTATCCAGTGAAGCAATGAAACCTTCAAGATGATTTCACATGAAGACTAACCATCCTGCATTGAAACACAAGACTTTGGAGTTTTTCAAAAGAAAAAAAATATGAACACACAGAAAAGAAGCAATTATTGAAGGTCATCACTTCTTTAGCTCTATCTATACTGAGAACATCATTTTTATTGACTAACCACATTGCTAAAGCTCAGAAGCCCTTCACTATTGGTGAAGAGTTGATCCTGCCCACTGCTAAGAAAATTTGTCATGAAATTGTAGAAGAGGCTTCAGTTCCAAAGGTAGCACATGTTTCTCTTTCATCTAGCACAATAACTAGATAAATCGATGAAAGAGCAGAGGATAATGAAGCACAACTGTTAGGTTTAATAAGTCACCATGGCACAGAATGCAGACCGATGAGGCTATTTTTTTTATGCGGGTACTGGGTGTCAAACTCAGGACCTCGCACTTGCCAGGCAGATGCTTATGCCACAGAGCTATATCACTGTCCCCAATGAGGCTATTGATATTGACAATAATTCTTGTTGTGTAATATTTTTTTCAGGACAATGTTCATGAGGATATAATATGTGCACTTTTGTTGTCATCCAACACTACAGCTGCAGGACTACTCACATCTTTGATTAACTACATATCAAGAAAACTGAATTGGTAATTTTGTTTCAGTATACACATACATGGAGTGGCTGCTATGACTAGGCAGATTTCTGGTTTTACTATGTGGGTCAAAAAGGTTACTTCTGAATGTGAATCTATGCACTGTATCATTGATAGAGAAATATTGGATAGACAAAAATTGTTACCTGAACGTAGTGTTTTGCAGGGTGTCATTAAAATTTCAAACACATTAAAGTACATGCTCTTAAGTAACATCTATTTCAGCAGCTTTGAGATGAGATGCATGCAGTACACACAATCTCTTATACAATGAAATGAGATGAGCTTTCTGAAGGCAGTTCACTTCCCAGAATTTTTGATATGCAAGAGCCACTCCCAATTTTTCTTTT
The DNA here is from genome assembly GCA_028451465.1 of Erethizon dorsatum. NCBI lineage: Eukaryota > Metazoa > Chordata > Mammalia > Rodentia > Erethizontidae > Erethizon > Erethizon dorsatum. Next base: position 46,764,026 of record CM051842.1, read on the forward strand.
ATAAAAAGTCACCGCTGGCACCATATTTCAGTGACATAGAAAGGGTCACAAAACTTGCTTGTTCATGTGACATATTCAACCTGTTCAACAAACTCAATCTGTTACTTTAGGGAAGTATGACCACTGTTTTCAAGTTGGCAGAGAAATTGTATGCATTTAAAGTGAAATTCTAATTGTGGAAGCAATGGGTGAATATTAAGATTATTGTAATGTTTGGAACATTAGTAAAGATTTTGAAAGAGAATGAGCGAGGGCCTTCTTTCTCCCAGCTGATGCGTGATCAGTAAGCTCAAATTTCAAAAGAGTTTGAACGTTATTTCCCAGCCACAAAAGACCCCTGAATTGGGAAGGGATGCATCCCTGATTCATTTGTGAATAAACTAAGTGAACTGACTTTGTTTCTGCTAGAGGAGGATCAATGGCTTGAGATTGCAAATGAAGGTGTCCTTAAAAGTATGTTTGAGACAATTTTAAATCTCCATACATTGTGAATTAAAGTCAGTGAAGAAAAACCTGAGTTTGCCACAAAAGCACTGAAAAGCCTGCTGTCATTTCCAACATCCAACCTTTGTGAAGCAGGGTTTCCTGCATCACAGCAACCAAAATGAGACTATAGAGTAGACACTTTGAGACTCACTATCTCCCATCACCCCAAAATGGGATCATTAAAGTGCAGGAAAACAAGCTCCGGGCTCCCACTAATGAGTTGAGTAATTCTATTATATATTGCAACGTAATAATGAGAAATAGTCCACAATAAATATAATATTCTTGAATCACCCTAAACTACCCCCAGAGGAAAAATTGTCATCCATGAAACTGGTTCCTGGTACCAAAATTGTTGAGGATCACTGCTGTATACCACAAGTATTCAACATTTTGGCTTGCCTTGGCTCAACTGAGTGAAGAGGAGTGGGCTTGAGCCTCATAAAATGTATAATATAGTTAATGCAAACAAATAAAATTTTCTATAAAATATTTTAGCTTATTGAATTATATTAAAGTATTTTTAAAATAGCACAAGTCCAAGTTTAATACTTAAGAAAGAATAATCACCTGTTTTCACAAGCACATACACATGTACTTAGGTTGACCCACTGTTATCAGTAATTGTTGCATTTTGCTCACCAAGCCACAGAAGCAAATGTAATGTTTGACACACGTGGGTTTCAATTCAAATAAAAGTCATGAGTGCAAAGGCAGATTTGAAACTGAACTGTAGCTTCCCCTACACATCATTCCATATTCACCTACACAGTCTACAATTGAACATCATGCATTTGAGTCACTAAATATATCACTAAAAATCACATCATAATGTTCAAAGTTTATTTTCTTGTAGGACTGTGTTACTGGCTCTTCAGAGTCACATGCAGTGTTCAGGCCTCAGGTTAGACACATCTACCTGAGTGTAGAGTGCTAGTAGTTAGAGTGACTGTAGAGAGTTAGAGGGGCTCAATTACTTGTTTACAGACAGTGCGTTTTTGCATTTGTAGTCATGTGATGAAAGAATGAAGGCAGCTGTCTTAGTCACTTTCTCATCACTGGAACACAATACCTGTCCCTTACAACTTAAAGGAAGAGAGGTATATTTTGGCTCATAGTTTCAGTGGGTTCATTCCATGTTAGTTGGCTCCAATATACAAATGGCATTGGGAAATGGTATGGCAGAGAGGAAAGCTGTTCATATCATGGTGGCCAGAAAGATAAACAAGGGAAGAATTGAGGGAAATATACCTTTTGAGGTTATACCTACAGTGAACTGCTTTTTTCTACCATGTCCCACCTTCCAACAGCAAGTCAGCTGCAGTGAATCCATAATCAAAGTACCTTCCAAAAGCCCCATCTCTGAACACATGAGACTTCAGGGGCATATGCCAGATCTAAACCACAACATTCTGTCCCTGGCACACAAAGGATTCATGTCTATCTCATGTGCAAAATGCATTTAGTCAATCACTAAGAGTTGCTAAAGTTTTAATAGTTCCAACTTTACTGAAAGTACAAGTATAAAATCTCTGACACTCAAGGCAAACTTTTAGCTGTGAACACCTATAAAAATCAAAAAGAAAAGTAAGACCTGTCCACATACAATAGCACAAGGTAAACATCTTAAAGGGGACTATTTTGGAGAAAGTTTCATGTGTTGCTGAAAAGAACGTGTATTCTGTTCTTGTTGGGTGGGACACTCTAGATATCTATTAAATCCAGTTTTTTGGAATATGTGCCTGAACTCTGATATTTCTTTGTTGATTTTTTTTGTCTAGTTGATCTATTTGTGAAAGTGAGGTTTTGAGTCCCCCACTATGTTTGTGTTGATGTTTACTTGATCTTTTATGTTTAGTAATGTGCACCAGTACTCCAGTACTTCTCTCTCTCTCTCTCTCTCTCTCTCTATATATATATATATGTATATATATATATATGTATATATATATATATATATATATATATTCTGTTTTGTTGAATTGTTCCTTTAACCAACTTAACCAATATGTAGTGACCTTTGCCTCTTCTGATGAGTTTTGGCTTGAAGTCCACTTTGTCTAAGAATAGAATTGCTTCTTCTGCTTACTTTTGTGCTCTTCTTGCATGGAATATTGTTTTCCATTCTTTGACTTTTAGTCTGTGTTTATTATCTTAAATGTGTCTCTTGTATGCAGCATTTTTAAATACAATCTGCCAATCTGTGTCTTTTGATTGGGGAAATAAGACCATTTACATTGAGAGTTATCACTGGAAGATATCAACTTATTCCTATCATTTTCTTATTTTTCTATTGTTGATTACTTTATTTTTCCCTTTTGTTTAACTTTTCACCCTGCTTGATGTATTTGTTCCATTGGGCTGTTTGGTGTTGGCTTTATTATCTCTCTGTAAGTTATTCTTGAGAATATTTTTGTAGTTCTGGTGTGGTGGTCATAAATTTCTTAATGTGTTTTTGTCATAGAAAGGGATCATTTCTCCATCAGTTTTGAAGGATAGTTTTTGGTTTGGGTTAAAAGTTGTTTTGTTGGATTTGAAATACTTCAATCCAAGCTCTCCTGAGCTTTAAGTTTATAGGAGTTTAAGAAATTTCCTATAATTCTAATATTTTTACCTTTATTAGTAATTTGTTACTTTTCTTCAACAGCTTTAAAGATTCTGCCCTTGTTTTGGACTTCTGAGATTTTTGACTTTAATATGTTGTGTTTTTTTTTTTTTCTGGTCATAGGTATTTGGAGTTCTATAGGACTCACCTATATGTTGAATTCTTTCCCTATACTCATAAAATTTTCTGTTATTATTTTTATGAACAGGTTTCTTTTTATATCTCTCTACTGTATTATGACTTTTTTCTAACTCCAATTAATCTTAGTTTATTCTTCCTGTTGTCATCTCATAGCTGGTACATCCATTCCTCCTGCTCCTTATTGTCTTTCATGTATCTCAGAGCATATTGTCACCTGCATCAGCCCTATCTTCTATTTCTGACCCTGTCTCCTCTCACTGGTCACTTCTGTTCCCATCCTTTTAATAAATGTTTTTAATTTGTGGATTTTGTCTGGAACCTTTTCATAGACTCTATTTTATTTTTGCTAAATTGTTCATTTATGTTTTGAATCTGTTTGGTTAACCCTGCTAGGTTTTAATTTGCATCTTCTTTAAAATCTCTGACCATTTTGTTTATTAAATTCATTACATCTTTAGTTATATCATTTTTGAGCTTGCAGAGCCCCTTATGGATCTGTTTTGTTGATTCTTCCTTTATCATTTTTCTTCATAATTCAGCCATTTGGCTTATTTTAAATTTCCTCCTCATCAATACCCCTGGGGTCAGCTTTGGGGTACTTGGATGTTTTTGAAGATATTATGTTACCTTGTTTCCCTTTGTTTTTATATTTTTGTGCTGAGCGTTGATGATCATTTAGAGTAGAAAGACTTTTTCTTGCTAATATAGAGATCTCCTTAGTGTCTGCTTCTTACTGTTGTGATCATGGCTTTGTTTGTGCTTTGATATTTACCTATGTGTTTGTCCATATCAGTTTATTAAAATCAGACCCAGTCACTGTGTTGCAAGAAGAGTTTCCCTACTGTTTATACATACTTCAGCAGATCCAACCATCCATCAACTATGAGTATTAAAACTTCTTTTAAATATTTTATTCTTTTCTCAGTGCCCCATACAGTTTGAATTATACTGTTCCTCAATGGAATGTGGAGGGAGGGCAGAAGGAAAAAGAAAAATTAAAAGGAAGGGATGATTCAGGAAAAAAGACGTGAGAAGAGAAATATGGATAGGTAAAAACAGACAAGATCAGAGTCTCTTGGGATTATTTTTATTGCAGGAGTAAAATGCTAGGTTGAGGAGGTTTGAGAAAATATTTGTGCTAGCAGAAGGGATTCAGGGGGAAGAATGTGTAATTGTAGATTGAGAGAAGCTGTAATAATGTCAGAAACTGTTAATATGTTGGCAGTTACCTTAAGTTTGTATTGTGTATTAATTTTGGTGAGGGCTTCCTTGACTTGAAAGGTGCTACTTATATTAAAACATTAGCTAATTCGTATCCTCCTTTGCACTTCTAGATATACCTCTTATATGTATGACACCTCTTATATATATGAAAGTTGTAACAGAAGAGAGGGAATATAAAGGGGTAAGAATGAGAAGAAGAAGCAAAATGATGGGAGAGGAAAAAAGAAAGAAACAAAAAAAGAAAAAAGTAATACCATCCCCTTAAATATGAATAAACAAAAACCTTACATGTTTGCAAAAGCACTAAATCAAAGCATCCTCCCAGGCCCATTCATATTGCAGTCTGAGTTCAATTGCAGGTCTCTGAGCAGGTCTCTCCGCTTATGATTTGCTTAATCCTCTGCATGTGAGCAAAGAGGGTTGTTGATCTCGGTGGCCCTCTGGGCTTGCCTCCCAGCTGGAAGCTTCACTCTTGCTATGGCTAACTCTAGGACTTTGACTCTGTCCCAAGATCCAATCACTTCAGTTAATTTGGGGAGGGGAGAGTGCAGTGTAATTGGTCCAGCACCCAGTTCTCCACCAAATTCTGCCAGGATCCTCTTGATCACCCCTCATTTCCCATCATGGCAAATCCCACAACAATCTTTGTAATTTTTCCTCCAGAAGCCTTCTGACTAGAATATCACTGGATTCCTTTTGGCCAGAATGCCACTCTGTCTCTCTGCCTGTGGTCACTCTCTCCAGAGTGTCTCTGTGCCTCAGTCACTCTCTCCAGAGTGTCTCTCTCCACACCACAAATGGTGGAATCCAGGGATCACTGCATTCAGTAGCCCCTGACAGGGGGTGATAGGGACTCACATGTAAGCACCTGCTGGTGAGCAGTGGGCAGCATAAAGGATGTCCCATGGACATGACTTTCCAAGTGTTTGGGGAAAGAATGGCCAAGTATTAATTCTTGTCTCTTCTTTTCTTGGGTCCCTCTACTCACAAATATTGCTTGCTCATGCAGCACCCAGCCCTCAATTTTCTCAGCACTCCCATCCAGGTCCCTAATCAAAATGGTGTGCTTATTTTCAAATTCCCCAGGGGCCTGCTGGTGTCCTCTCATACACCCTCACCAACTTTCAGTTTCTTTGATGCCTTGGTTTATGAATATTTCACTCACAATGTTCCTCTTCCTGCTGGGGAAGGTAGAAGAGTTAGGAGATTATTCCATAACCATGACTGCCTCTGAAATGCTGGCTTCTTCCCTCAGGGCACCAGATCCTCTCCCAAGAGGATGCATATGTTGCACCTGGGCATGTAAGGTGAGCTGTGGTCCAGGAGTAGTCCAGCTTCCTTTTCTAAACCCCCTGACACTGGGATTTTTAGCCAGTGAGTCCCTTCTTCCATTTGTCTTCCCATATCTGACTTTCTCTATTGCCTCCACTTCAGTGTATCTGCTTTCCTCTGGTACACAAATCAGAGCCTCTCTCCCTCACTGCTACCACCTTGAGCTCCAGTAAAGTCCCTACAGCTTTGATGGTCATAGGCCTTATGGCCTATTTCTTGGGCTGGCTCTGCTCACTGCCTATAGCTTTCCTTGACAGATATTTCATGTCCTTTTCCAACTTCCTGGGCTCTTCATCGCACTTTTGATTTTACTGTCACAACTTCGTGTATTGCAATCTCAGGGGCACACTGCCCAGCCTCAAAGGCCTGCTTCTTAAATCTGGGTGGAAGATTTTAAGACCACCATAACTATTGCATTCTGCGTGCCTGAAAAACAAGTACCACATCAAAGATGCCAATGTCTGCTGATAGGTCAAGCAGTGGCTAGGCCCTATTGGATTATGGTTGCAGAGGCCTCTAAGTGCCTGGGTGACTGAGCACTATGAATAGAATCCTGCGGAACAAATTCCCTAGGCAGCCCTTCATGAGCAGGGCACCCTAGGGCTATCTTGTTGAAGAAAAATCTTTCACCTTTGAGCCTCTTCACAAGTGGGGTTCTGGCCAATTCTTGAGATGCCTTCAAGCCATTTTTCCTTGTCATAGTGAAAAGTATTTGGCTTCTTTTTAATGCTAATCTTTTCATCAACCTTGATCTCCAAAGCCTCAACGTTATTGGTGCTTCCTTTCCGGTCAAATTCCAAACTTTTCAAATGGACTTTTTACTCAAGATTCTCACTGTAAATTTGGTTAAAGTTGCCAGAAGCACCCATATCACAACCTGAAAATCAGAGTTCCTTGAAATTGCCTTCAGAAGATTAATTAATTAATTTGCTGCCTTTAATTTATATCTCTCCCCAAAGTCTCTGGGTATGAGCAAAATGTAGACAAATTTTATGCCAGAGCAAAACACACATGGTCTCTGGTTCAACTGCCAATGAACTATTTGCTCTGAACTGAAATTTTCTGAGCTCAATTTCTTTTATTAGTACATGTTGGCAGTACATGCATTTAATAAACATCTTGCAGAATCCATACATGTACATAATACAGCTTGTTTCTATTTTAAAATCTCCTTCCCTCCCCCTCCCCACTTTCTCTTCTAATTCCCCTTTCCCCATTTTTATTCTTGTTGATATTACTAATCTTAGTTCATGTTTATGGCATATAATGTCCACATTCAGTGAGGTTATTAAAATCTTGTACAGGGCATATCTTCACTCTACATATTTCCTCCTCCCTTCCGCCTTGGCTCTCACCCTTAGTCCCCTGGACCTCTTCCCATCTGCAAGAGATCTGTCCTCTTGTCTCTTCCTGACTTAGTTATTTTTTCATTGCTGAGACAAAATATCTGACACTCAAAGTTAAAGGAGGATAGGTTTAATGTAGTTCACAGTTTGTAGAGGTTTCAGTTTATAGTTGGCAGGCTGTAAAGCATAGTGGCATGGCAGATGGACATCACAGAGGAGAAACAGTTCATGGTAAGAAGAAGTTAGCAATGCAGCAAGGTATAAGCAATGAGCATTTTTCTGTCGCTTATATCCTATCCAAGCTACCAACCTTAGGATGGGTAGCACTTATCCAGGGTGGGGCTTAATCCTATCATTGCACGATGAATCAATCTCAAAGTCACATCCATGATCCCAGCATCACACACCCTAAATCTGACCACTTCTGAAAAGCCCCACCTATAACCACATGAGGCTTTGGGGGAACATCTAGATACAAGACCATAATGCCTTCTATCCTTCCTTTATTTTTCTCTTAGTTTGTTCTTTGTCCTATTCAAGTGAGAGATACCAAATGGTATTCAAGCTTATGTGTTTGATTTGTTTCACTCAACATTGTATTTTCAAGGTGCATCCATTTTTCTACAAAAGTCTCAAATGTGTCCTTCTTTATAGCCAAGTAGTATTCCATTATAAATAGATACCACATTTTCTTTATCTAAACATCTGTTGATGGGTATACAGCTGAGTCTGATATCTATTGTCTGCATTTCTATTCACATTCTGGTCTTCTGATCTCCAACCAGAATCTCCCATCAAGCTTGGATTATAGCATTCTAGGGTTTCTCTAGCCAGCATCTTCAAACCTTCCCAAATTCCTACTGCAAACCAGTTCCACAAGCTTCTAAATCACATTGACCAGGTATATTTCACAGAAATGACCCCACTCTCAGTACCATAATCTGTCTTAGTCACCACCAATACACAATACTTGACATACACAACTTAAGGGAGGAGGGCTTTAATTTGGCTCAGTTTCACTGGAAGGCAGAAATAGCATGGTGGAAGGACCTGGTGGAGAGGAAAGCTGCTCACATCATGGTAGCCAGGAAATAGAAAAAGAAGAGAGGAGCCATGGGGGAGATACACCCTTCCAGGTCATGCCCGCAGTGAACCACCTTTTCCAACCTGGCCCTACTTCCTAACAGCAACCCAGCTATAGCACCCCCATAATTCAATCACCTTCCTAAAGCCCCAAACTCTGATTACATGATAGTTTTGGGGAACATGCCAGATCTAAACTATAAGAGCAGCTCTCTGGTGTATCTTTTATAAATAGTCCCATATATGAGGGCTCTGCTCATGACCAAGTCATTTTCCCAAAAACTGTAATCACATTATTTTGAAGACAAGGGTGTTAACATAAATTTTAGAAGGACACAAATATTCCAATAACAGCAGTGTTTTAAAGATTTCTTTCCCTATGCTGAACCAGAAATGTAAGTTTTTGGATTCTATATTGGTAAGTCAGGGTTCATAATTCATACTATGAATATTAAATGTTTAGATTGCTTCAAGTAATGTGGGTTTACTGTATCTGTAAACATTTACCTTTCATGAAATGCTCAGGTAAAATTTATGCCAACCTAATATTGGTAAATTAAGCTAGCTTACCTATGTCTTTGAAAGATGACATGAGTGATTCATAGAAATTTTTTGTAACAATTATAAAGCTATTTGGAATTGTAGGCCATCTGTACATTGGACCTAGAGAGTGATATATTGGAAAGAGAACATACAGAATTGCATACAAATTCTGGCTTTGTTATTCATATTGTGGCTTTCAGAGAGTCACAAAACTAATTTAAATTAATATTTTCTACAAAGTGGTAGAGATACCAGAGGATCTTTGTGAGACTTAACAATGATACCTGCAAATCATTTGGTTATATTTTTTAAAAGCAGTAAGTGATTGTGATAACAGGTTTTTATTGGACACCTCTTAAGAAACAAGTACTGTGCAAATACTTTACACAAATGGTTTAATTTAAACTCTATAATCACCATGTTTGAGAAAACAACTGTTACTGTCACAATGTTACATATGAAGAGACTGATTCTCAGCTACTTGGAAAGGCTGGGGCAGGAGGATCACAAGTTTAAGTGGAACCTGGAACTTAGCAAGTCCCTGCCTCAAAAGAAAAAATGAAAATGGCTTGAGATAAGCTAGGCATGGTGGTGAATGTCTGTAATCCTAGTACTCTGGGGAGGCTGAGGCTGGAGGACCAGAATTTCAAGTGCAGCCTGGGCAACTTAGTGACATAGCAAGACTCTCTCTCAAAATAAAAACCAAAAGCAAACAAAGGGGGAGAGGATGGAGGATGTAGCTCAGTGTGAAAATCTTTGGTTCAATTCTTACTACTGTAAACAAGTAGGAATGATTTGCCCAATGTCAAACATGGTTGTAGGACCCTGGACCTTCTGGGCCATGTGAGTCCAAGTTGCCTGCATTCATTTTTAACAGCTTTATAAAGATAAAATTGACATACAATAAAGTCCACATATTTAAGTGTACAATTTTGTATATGTATCAGGACATGTATTATCCCAAGAAAAAAGAAACCATCTTCACAGTCGAGATAATAGCCAATAAGTTCATTGGCTCAAGAACTTCCCTCTACTACATTTGTAACACTACTTCCTTTCAGCCTTTCCCCACACCACTTTTTTCTTGTTCCAAGCAGCAGCTGATATGGTTTCTGTCACTACAGTTTTCATTTCTTAGAAATTTGTATAAATGGAATGTGTTACTTATGTGGAGTGTGTACTCTTAAGTAGTGGGGCAACATTCAGCAAAATCATTTTAAAAGTGTCCCATGTTATGGTGTGTGTTAATAGTTAATTCTTTATGTTGCTGATTAGTGTTCCATTTTTTGATATGCAATTTGTTTAGCCATTTATGTGTTGATGAACATTAGGTTTAGGTCCAGGTTTTAGTTTTTGTAAACCAAACCACTATCAACATTTATATACAATTCTTCATATAAATATATGTTTTCATTTTTCTTGGATAAATACCTAGGAATATGATGGTTTCATCATATGATAAATACATATTTTACCTTTGAAGGGATTTGCAAGAATGTTCTCAAAGTCATTGTATCAATCCTGCATCCACCAGAGAAACATGACCAGTAGAATAAGTATATTAAAGACATTATAAACAACTGGTTTACTTGGTTGGGAGAGCTGGCTTGGTAAATCTGGAATCTGTAGGGTAGCCCATCAAGATAGGCAAGCTAGAACTCTCTGAAAGAAGCTAAAGAAAGTGAAGTTGACAGGAAAAACTTCTTCTGCTGGGAAGTCTTAGTTCCACTTTTAAGACTGTTCAAGGTATTGAATCAGGCTTTCCCAGATTATCCATGGTAATCTGCCTTATTTAAACTGATTCTATCCTTAGTTGTTAAAATAGCTTCACAGAAACACCTAGATTAGTGTTTCAATGGATAACATACGAATAACATAAAATTATAACCTTGGCATATTGACACAAAAATTTAATATCACAGCCATTATTCCATTTTACATTTCAATCAGCAGTGTATGTATCAGCAGGCCAAGGAGACTGGTCTCTGCCCGAAAGTACACACTTCTGCTCACTACCCAGCCAAAGGGCCTCCTGGCTTACTGGGACAGACCTGCATGGAACAGGACTCTGTCATCACATGGTGCCTGCCTACAGCAGAGTCAACACCTGGAAATGATTCTTTTTATTTTTTAATTTTTTAATTTTTTTTCTCTCTCATTTTTTTTGTTCTCTCTCATGTTTGTTTTGTTCTGGTGAAGGGTGTTTTTCTTTTTTTTTGGTGGGGTTTATTTTTGTTTTGTCTGTTTGTTTTGTTGTTTTTGTCTTCATTTTTGTTTCTGTTTGTCTATTTGCTCTTTCCTTCATTATTCTCTCTGGTTTTTATATGAGTGTAAACAGTGCCTCTAACCTCTTTGTGATTGTGGTTGTGATCTGTTCTTCCTTTTATCCCTTCCTTCTCTTTTTCCCACCAGTCCTCTGCACCAGTTTCCCAATATTAGTGGGATCCCTCTTGGTCCTCTAACCTTACATCTAATCCCTTCCTCTTCTCCCAATACCCTATTTCCTCCTTAACTAATTTTAAATTTAAACTCCTGAGGACAAAATTGACATATTAAGGACTTGTATACTGCATATAATTTTTCTGGTGTGTTTTAGATTTTGTTATATAATCACAAATCTACAGTTAAAAGTAGCAAATAACTGGTTAGCTCAGTGTTTCATTTTCTAGGCTGTGTTTGATGCCTTAGGTACCATTATAGACAAAAGTGAAATAATTGTTCTAAACAGCTTCCCTTCCTGACATTTCATTATTGAAATTGACTAAGGGACACAGAAAATACAGTGGCACAGTACCAAAGAAACAAGGACTGGGCCAAACAGGTAGCAACTTCACATATCCAACAAATTGAAGAGGTAGGATCTGGCAGAAAGCTCAAAACCCAAAAACAAGCTCCACTTGGAAGATACTGCAGAGAAGTAGTCATCTCCTAAGGATATTGGACACTAGCAATACAGTAACCTACCATAGGTAATTTACAAACATTACCCCAAGAATTAAGCTAAAGAAAGAAAAGAAAATGAGATGACACTTAAACAAGATGAAATCCACACATCCAATTCACCAAAGGCAAACCTAGGGGGCAATGAGGTGGGACAATCTGAAAGCCACCAACCTGGCCTATCTGAAGTGGTAACAACAAAGCAACTGAATGAGGCTCTGGAAAAAATTAAAACAGAAATAATTTCACAGATAACTGCAGAGATAATGTCCACAATGAAGACCATGCTTAAGGACACTATAGCTGATACAGACAAAAAAATAGATGAGCTTAAGAAAATGATGAAAGCCATGAATGCTCAGCATAGGAAAGAAATGGAATCCATCAGGCAGATTCAAGCAGATATCCAGGAGAACAAAAATTCCATTGAAAGTATTTGTAGCAGATTAAGCCAATGTGAGGACAGGATCTCAGATATAGAAGACAGGCTTGCAATTAGTGATCACGAAAAGGAAGAATTCTTAAAAACAGCAAGGGACCATGAAAAATCAATTCAGCAGCTGCTAGATGACTCAAAGATAAACAACTTAAGAATAATTGGAATAAATGAAAAAGCAGGAGATAGCATCAATGACATTAAAACATTGTTCACAGACATTATCATGGAGAACTGCCCTGGAAGAGAAAAAGAATTTGACCCCCATATAAAAGAGGATTTTAGAACTCCAACTAGACATGATTAAAAAAAAAAAAAAACTTCAGCCAGACAAATCATAGTCAAGATCCCAGAAATTCAACATAAGGGCAGAATCTTAAAAGCTGTTAGGGAGAAGAGAAAAATCACCTATAAAGGAAAACCCATCAGAATCACAACTGACTTTTCAGCACAAACTCTCAAGGCAAGAAGAGCTTGGAATGATGCATTTCAAGCTCTAAAGGAAAATAATTTTCAACCCAGATTGATGTACACCGCAAAAGTATCTTTCAAAATTGATGGAGAATTAAAATACTTTCATGACAAAGAATATCTGAGAAAATTTATGACCACAACACCAGCACTCCAGAATGTTCTGAAGAACATTCTAGAAAGAGATAACAACGACTACAATTCCAGGAACCCCAACAGAAGGAATCCACCAGGCAGGGCAGATAATTAAATAGAAGGAAAGGGGAAAAACAAGCAAAGAGTGGGAACCAACAACAGGAAAATATCATGACAAGTATAAGTCAATACATATCAGTTTTAACCATCAATGTTAATGGTCTCATTTCACCAATCAAAAGATTGGCAAAATGGATCAAGAAGCAAGATCCAACAATATGCTGTATAAAAGAAACACATTTAATTCAGAAAGAAATTCATAGACTGAAAGCCAAAGGATGGAAAACAATACTCCATGCAACAGGAACCCAGAAAAAAGCAGGGGTAGCTATTCTTTTTGCAGAGAAAGTGAATTTCAAGCCAAGAATGATTCAGAGAGATAAAGACGGTCATTACATCCTTGTAAAGGGAACAATCCAAGAGGAAGAGATAACGATCATAAATATATATACATCAAATACCAGTGCACCCAGCTATAGAAAACAAGTACTAAAGGACATGAAAAATCAAATAAGCACTAATACAATGATATTGGGGGATCTCAATACTCCACTGTCACAAAAAGACAGATCAACTGGACAAAAAATCAATAATGAAATAGTAGAACTGAACCAAACTTTTGAACAAATGGACTTAGTAGATGTCTGCAGAGTGTTCCACCCCACAACATCAGAATACACATTCTTCTCAGCTGCACATGGGATGTTCTCCAAAGTAGAACACATACTAGTTCATAAAACCTGCTTAAGTAAAGGCAAAAGGAATTGAAATTATCCCATGTATATTATCAGACCATTGTGCAATGAAATTGGAAATCAATGGCAAAAGAAATCACAAAAACTCCCTAAACACATGGAAATTAAACAGCACCCTCCTGAACAACCAATGGGTCACAGATGAAATTAAAGACGAAATTAGACACTTTCTACAACTGAATGATAATGACAGTACAACATACCGGAACTTATGGGATACAATGAAAGCAGTCCTAAGAGGGAAATTTATAGCATTAAATACCTATATCAGAAAAATAGAGCAAGTGCAAATAAACAACTTAATGGCAAACTTTGAACTTCTAGAAAAAGAAGAGCAGGCTAAGCTAAAAGCCCTTACAAGGGAGGAAATTATAAAGATCAGAGTAGAAATTAACGTATTGGAGACTAAAAAAAATACAAAGAATCAATGAAGCAAAGAGTTGGTTCTTTGAAAGAATAAATAAGATTAACAAACCCTTATCCAACCTTATTAAAAAAAGAAAAGAAAAGACTCAAATCCGTGCAATTGGAAATAAAAAGGGTGATATCACGACGGACCCTGCAGAACTCCAGAAGATCATCTATACCTATTTTGAAAACTTATATTCTACTAAGATGGAAAATGCAGAAGAAATGGACAGATTCCTAGATACGTATGAATTACCAAAGCTGAATCAAGAAGATTTAAAAATCCTAAATAAACCAATATCAACCAATGAAATCAAAGATGTAATTAAAAACCTCCCAACAAAGAAAAGCCCAGGCCCTGATGGATTCACTGCCGAATTCTACAAGAAATTTAGAGAAGACCTAACACCACTACTTCTCAAACCTTTTAATGAAATTGAAAGGGAAGCAATACTCCCAAATTCATTCCTGGAAGCAAGCATTACCCTTATACCAAAACCAGAGAAGGACCCAACTAAGAAAGAGAACTACAGGCCAATCTCCCTCATGAACATAGATGCAAAAATCCTTAATAAGATACTGGCAAACAGAATCCAACAAATCATCAAGAAGATTACACACCATGACCAAGTTGGATTCATCCCAGGGATGCAGGGATGGTTCAACATACATAAATCAATACATGTAATACTCCATATTAACAGAACCAAAGACAAAAATCACATGATCATCTCAATGGATGGAGAAAAAGCTTTCGACAAAGTCCAGCACCTTTTCATGATAAAAACCCTACAGAAAATTGGAATATATGGTCCTTATCTCAATCTGGTAAAAGCTATCTATGACAAACCAACAGCCAATATTATACTAAATGCTCAAAAACTGAAAGCCTTCTCTCTAAAATCAGGAACAAGTCAAGGATGTCCACTGTCCCCACTCTTACTCAACATAGTTCTGGAAACTTTAGCCAGAGCAATTGGACAAGAGAAAGAAATAAAAGTAATAATGATCGGAAAGGAAGAAGTTAAATTATCATTATTTGCAGATGACATGATACTCTACACAGAAGACCCCAAAAACTCCACTAAAAAACTGCTGGATTTAACAAGCAAATTCAGGAGTGTAGCTGGATACAAAGTCAATACTCAAAAATCAATAGCCTTTCTGTACAGAAATAACAAACTTACTGAAAGAGAAATTAGGGAAACAATACCTTTCACAATAACATCCAAAAAAATGAAGTAACTAGGAATCAACCTCCCAAAGGATGTAAAACACCTCTACACTGAAAACTACAGTACTCTGAAAAAGGAGATTGAAGAGGATATCAGAATATAGAAAGGTATCCCTTGCTGCTGAATAGGAGGAACCAATATAGTGAAAATGGCCATACTTCCAAAATTGTTATACAGATTTAATGCAATTCCAATCAAAATTCCAACAGCATATCTCACAGAACTAGAGAAAACAATCCTAAAATTCATTTGGAATCAGAAGAGACCTAGAATAGCAAAGGCAATTCTGGGCTACAAAGGCAAGGCAGGGGGCATCACAATCCCCGACTTGAAATTATACTATAAAGCTACTGGGATAAAAACAGTGTGGTACTGGCAAAAAAACAGACCTGAAGATCAATGGAACAGATTAGAAGATGCTGAAACAACCTCAGGCCTACTAAGCCACCTTATCTTTGACAAAGGTGCGAAACACATTCACTGGAAGAAAGATAGCCTCTTTAATAAATGGTGCTGGAAAAACTGGCTCTACACATGGCGAAGATTAAAACTGGACTCATATCTTTCACCATGCACTAAACTAAATTCAAAATGGATCAGAGATCTAAATATTAAAACAGAAACATTAAATCTGCTGGAAGGTAGGATAGGTAAAACCCTTGAAGACATTGGTGTAGGCAAAGACTTTATGAATAAAACCTGAACTGCATAGGAACTATCACAAAGAAGCAACTACTGGGATCTCATTTATTAAAAAGATTTTGCACAGCAAGAGAAACCACCAACAGAGTGAGGAGACAACCCACAATGTGGGAAAAAATGTTTGCCAGCTGTTCCTCAGACAAAGGATTACTATCGAGAACATATAAAGAACTCAAAAAAATCAGACCTCCCAAATTTAAAGACCCACTCCAAAAATGGGCATCTGAGATGAATACACATTTCTCAGATGAAGAAATATGAATGGCAAATAAATATACAAAAAATGTTCAACATCACTGGTCATTCGAGAGATGCAAATTAAAACAACACTGAGATTCCATCTCACCCCAGAAAGAATGGCTATTATCAAGAAGATAATAGAGGGGCTGTAGGGAAAAAGGAACCCTTTTCCACTGTTGGTGGGAGTGTCGACTGGTGCAGCCACTGTGGAAATCAGTGTGGAGACTCCTCAAAAAACTAGGGTTGGAGGTCCCATTTGACCCAGCTATTCCCCTTCTGGGTATCTTCCCAGAAGAATTAAAAACATCGTACTACAGCGATATATGTGCACCCATGCTTATAGCAGCACAATTTGTAATAGCCAGATCTTGGAAACAACCCAAATGCCCAGCAACTGAGGAATGGATAAGAAAGATGTGGTATTTTTATACAATGGAGTACTATTCAGCTATAAAGAAGGATAAACTGGAGACTTTTATAGGTAAATGGATGCAACTCGAGAAAATACTTATAAGTGAAATAAACCGGAACTACATGTGTAAGCATCGTATGTCTCTCTAGTATGAGAAACTGAGAGTAAATAAGATCCAGAATGTACAATAGACATGGTGAATCAAAAAGAAACTGGTCAAAAGGAAAGAGAGCCTGGAATAGGGGAATAGGGAAAAGAAAGAACGGAAAGGAAAAAAAATTGTATAGCTATATAAGATGGTTAAGATAGATACACTACCAATTTTACTTAGTTCATTGAAGAGTAAGGTTTGTGCCAATAATGTTTGGACAATTGAATGCTAATATCTGGTATCCTGAATAACTAACTTAAAGATAATAATATGTAATGCATTAACCATTGTTACCCTTCTATTATGTTGTTTTGAAAATTTGTTCTTTTTTGATTTGTTTTTGTTTTTTCTTCTCTTTAAAAACAATAAAAAAAAGTTAACCTAAATTTTGTATAGGTGATTACTGTAGGTTGGGAAGGGTGAGGAAGTGATATGAAGAGAAGCTGGATAAAAGGCACCAAAATGGATAGAAGGATTTAGTTCTGGTGTTCTGCAGTACAGTAAGGTGATTATAGTTCACAACATACTATATGTTTTATGGAAATGTAGGAGAGAAGCACACAGAACCTGCAAACATAAAGAACTGATAGAGAGAAGGAAATGTTAATTATCCTGATTTGGTCTTTGCCTTATGTATACATGTTGAATTATCACATTATACTCATTAAAGTGTACAAGTATTACATGGTAATAAAGTTAAATTAATGTATTTTATTAGTAAATACAAATTTTACAAAATATCAGGTTTCATTGTGGTATTTCATACATGCATATAACATATTTTGATTATATCCATCCCATGATTACCCTTCCCCTTATTCCTTTCCTTTAGTATTATAATAGTAATCTCTCTTCTACTTTCACATCATTTCTTGTTAAATTCCACATATTAGGAAAATATGTGATACTTGTCTTTATGAGTGTAGCATATTTCACTTAACATGATAATCTCCATTTTCCTGAAAATGACATAACTTTATTCTTTTCGACTGAACAGTACTCCATTGTATATATGTACTACACATTATATGCATTTATTACTGGTTGACAGGTTTTTGTATCTTGGCTATTGTGAATTGTGCTGCAATAAACGTGGGTTTGTAGGTATCCTTATAGTAGGTTGAGTTTAATTTCTTTGGCTATATACCAAGGAGTGATATCTCAGGGTCATGTGGTAGTTCTATTTTTAGTTTTTTTGGAGCACCATATATACTAATTTCCCTAGTGGCTGCACTAATTTACTTTCCCACCAACAGTGTAGAAGTGTTCCTTTTTGCCTGAATACTTGCCAGTATTTATTGGTGTTTTGTATTGTATGAGTTTTTTCATGATAGCCATTCTGATTGGAATGAGATGAAGTCACAATGTAGTTTTGATTTGCATCTCCCCAGTGGTTAAAGACACTGGAGAGGATCTAACATGACTGAGTAGTGGAAGAGCCAGGTCAGAGAGACCCAGAGAACATCAACAAAGAAACACAGGTAACTTAAGCAGGGGAGGGATGTACACGCTGATACAAAGAATCAATTTGAAAGAAGATACTTGTAGATCAAACAAAACATATGCATAGGAGTTAAAAGGAGGGAAAATGGCTCACAAAGTCTGGTCCACTGCACCTCCACTCTGGCATACCCTAGGAACATCCCTTTTGAGAACTTCCAACATAGCTGTAGGGATTCAAACAGCACTGCAGAGTCTAACCTCACAGGATAGACTGGGGGCATATGAGTACCTTTATCCCATCATCCTCGCTCCAAACACTGAGTAGACAGCAGGCTGGCAACACCATCATCAGCTCCAGTACACATGGGGGGAGAGATTAGGGGCAAGAGAAGCTCCCTCACCACCCAGCTGATCTCAGACACTGAGAGAATAAATAAGTGATTATTGCCTATTTCTGGAGTCATCATTATAGGACCCTGGGCAAGCCCAAATTACTGCTGAGTGTTTCAAGTTTGTTCCATGCCAAATAGGAAATTCACCTGGCACACAGTGCTAACACTGGTCTAGTTTGGGTCTATACCCAGCACTCCAGGCTTGCTTGAGTTCACAGCCAGCTCCCATGGCCCTGCACCACTTGTACACCAGCCAGGGACAGTTTGACTCATGTTGCCAGTCCTGGTCAGCCTGGATTTCCACAAGGAGCTCCAATCTTGAGTAAGTCTCTTCCTGATGTGCCCAATCTCCATGGGTACCCATTCAGCACTAGATGCACTGGGCACAGAAGAGTCACCACCCTGCACATCACCAGAGATTGGGCAGAGTCCCTACCCAGTGCATGAGGCCGGTCATCTGCCTGGTTGGCAGCAAGAGCTAAAGGTCTGCTGACTTGCCCTGTGCTCTGGATGCCCATGAGACACCACTTATTGTCCTGTGCCCTTACTGAAGCTGCTGGAATCTCTCCATGTTACTCTTGGACACACCTGGGTCTTCTCTGGTTCCCCTGAGGTGATACAAGCTTCCACTTGGTGTCTGGAGCTGGTCCCATACACACTGGAATATATATTAGGTACCCAGTGTTGGTCCCCAACCAGAAGAAATTCACCACAGGAGCCTCAGAACCCAAGGCCCCACACCTCCCCTCTTGCAATATCATAGCTTGAACAGCTGCCACAAACAGGAGATTACAGGTATGGTTCCCTCTTGAACTTAGTAACCTCCACTCAAACTCATAGAATATAAAGAGAGACAAAGAGGAATGTGACTTGTAAGATTAAAGACTACTGGCCCTGGAAGAAAACACTCTTCTGAAAATACACAGGAACATTTATCTCTCTCTTTTTTTTCTTCTCCATTCATTTGACCCAATTTTTTTTCTTTGCTCTTCTATTGGTACACATTTAATTTTTACTATTTTTTCTTTTGTTGAAAGTTGGAGTTTTACCACCCATTTTCTTGCTCCCCTTTTTAATGTTATTTTGTTTTGTTTGTTTTAATAAATTCTCCTTTTTCTTTTCTCTCTTCTTTTCTTACTTTCTCTCTTTCAATTTGCTTCCTTAGTATTTTCTTAATTTTCTTTTTTTTTTCTAGCTTAATCTCTACTTTCTATTATTTATCTTTTCCCTTGTTGGGTTTCTCTATTATTGTTATCTAATACTACTAATTTCCCTTTTGGAGGAACTTTTACATCAATCTCACCATCTTCTTCACATCTTTGATTGCTTAATTTTTCATGATCTATTTCTTTTACTCTTCATGCTTCCATACCCATACCACTTACCCTTATCAATTTGTAGGTAGTTACATACATCTTACTATGGCTGAATATTGCTCTATGGTGAAACAGGGAAAAATTGCTCTAATGAGTGGATATTTATGGCACATAATTATCTGATTTGTCTTAGATTTGGTTCTATAACTGTACATATTGTACCTATATTTAGAAGTGGAAAATGTTAGTGATTGTAGTTTGTCATTATCCAGTTTGTCCTTGATGCTATTGTTATTGATGATTGTGATATAGTTGTTATGATCAATTGGTCTTCCTAGCAGGATACATTGTCAACACTCGAAAATCAATATCATTCCTATACACAAATAAGAAACTCACCAAGAGAGAAATTAGGGAAAGAACATCTTTCACAATCGTAGAAAGAAAAATGAAATATTTAGGAATAAATCTAACCAAGGAAGTGAAAGAACTTCAAAATGAAAACTACAGTACTCTCAAAAAAGAGATCAAAGAGGATATCAGAAAATGGTGAGAGGGCCGGTGAGATGGCTCAGCGGCGTAAGCGCCTGCCTTGCAAGCGCGAAGGCCCGAGTTCGACTCCCGGATCCCACATACGAAAAAGGGGGCCGGTGATATCGCTCAGCGGCACGGGTGCCTGTTGGCGCGCGAGGTCCTGAGGTCGTCCCCCCGGTACCCAAAAAAAAAAAAAAAAAAAAAAAAAAAAGAAAATGGTGAGAAATCCCCTGTTCTTGGATAGGCAGAACAAGTATAGTGAAAATGGCCATACTTCCAAAACTGTTATACAGATTTAATGCAACCCCAATTAAAATACCAATAACATTCCTCACAGAACTAGAGAAAAAATCTAAAATTCATGGGGAACCAGAAGAGACCTAGAAGAGCAAAATCACTTCTGGGCAACAATTGCAAGGCTGGGGGCATCACAATGACTGATTTGAAGTTATCAAAGCTATGGTAATAAAAAAGCATGATATTGTCAAAAAAAAAAAAACAGACCTAAGGATAGAAGAAACAGATTAGAAGATGCAGAAACAACTCCAAACACACTCAGCTACTTTATTTTTGACAAAGTCACCAAACACCTTTACTGAAGGAAAGATAGACTTTTTAAAAAATGGTGCTGGGAAAACTGGCTTTCCACATACCAAAGATTGAGCCTAGAACCATATCACTCACCATGAACCAAACTAAAATAAAGTAGATGACAGATATAAATATTAAAACACACTTAATCTTCTGAAAGATATAATAGGTAAAGCTCTTGAAGACATTTAGGTAGGCAAAGACTTTATGAACAAAATCATGATTGCACAGGAAATATTACAAAGAATCAACAAATGGAATCACTTCATATTAAGAAGTTTTTGCACAGTGAATGAAAACACAAACAGAGCAAAGAGATAACTACAGAATGGGAAGAAAAATCAAATCCATCAAATTTAAAAACCCAATCCAAAAATAGTCATCTGAAGTTAAAAGACAATTCTCAGATGAAGAAATATGAACAGCAAATAAATATATTAAAAAATATTCAACCTCCCTGGTCATTTGAGAAATGCAAACTGAAAGACATGAGATTACATCTCACTCCAGAAAGAATGGCTAACAACAAGAAATCAACCAATAACAAATGCTGGTGAGGCTGTGGGGGAAAAGGAATCCTGCTCAATTGATGGTGGGAGTGTAATCTGGTACAACCACCATGGAAATCAGTATGGACATTCATCAAAAAACTAAAAGTAGAGATGCCATTTTACCCAGTTATTCCCCTTCTAGATATCTTCCCAAAAGAGCTAAAAAGCCTCATACCACAGTGATATTCATTCCCATGTTTATAGCAGCAAAATTTATAATAGTTAAATCTTGGAAACAGCCCTTATGCCCAGCAACAGATGAATGGATAAAGAAAAAGTAGTTTTTATATACAGTGGTGTACTACTCTCCCATAAAGAAGGATAAACTTGAGACATTTTTAGGTAAATGGATGTATCTTAAGACTGTATTTTAAGTGAAATAAATGAGACACATAAGTTTAAATATTGCTTTGTTTCTCTTATGTGAGAAACCCAAAGTGTAAACAAGGAGCAAAATGGAGGATAAATATTTGGAAGTATGAGGAATTTGCCCAAGTGAGAGAGGGGAGTGGGAAGGGATATAATGGAAAGAGGATTTCAAAGAGAGAATGGAAGAAAAAATTGGAAACAGCTTTTTAAAATGGAGCGGGGGGAAAGGTTTTAAGGGAGGTGAGGGGAAGGTGAAAAAATTAAGATATATTATGCACAGGTACATATTCCTCATGATGAATGCTAGCATTATGTATGACGAACATTTGTTAATAAATAATAAAGATAAGACAGATGTTGGAATTTTTTCATATATTTATTGGCCCTCTCATACTTTAAAAAAAATCTGTTCAATTCATTTGCCTATTTACTGATTGGGCTATTTTGGGGGGTGTTAAGTTTTTTAAATCTTTATTTTTCTAGTTATATTACTAAAACAATGTCAGAACACAAAATCTGTAGTAACGTTCAAGCTTAATAGTCATTCTATTGCAAAGAAGCAAACAGAGCCTAAGCTATTTTAGTGACTTACAGTAAATATACTAATGTTCAAGGGACTTCTCTCAAGAATGGAGCAAAGCATTCAAGAAGCAGTACTTTGACATTTTTTTTCCTCCAATCAGATTTGTGGACTTTGAATAGAGTAAGAAAATGTACATTTTGATGACACATTCTTTGGGAAATAAAATTTTTGCTATGCAATGCCCAAACATTGCCTAATACAACATCAGAAGCCTTACTCTATGTTTTCTTCTAAAATTTTGTAGTCTTGGCTCCTACATTTGGTTCTGTGGTCCATTTTGAGTTAGTTTTTGTATATGGTTGAGGTTATTCCATAACTTTTTAAAATTAATTTAATTTTATTGTTATAAAAGCACTTTACCTGAGATCTACCCACATAATGAAATTTCAAGTGTACAACACAGAATTGACTTGATTCTTCTTGTTCTATGGCTTCCATCTTCTTGGGCTGAGCGGCTACTGGATCCTCCTGTTCTCCAGTGCATAGATGAATAGTATGATTTTTCCTACCTCTGATTCCACATACAGCCATTGGGGACTCTC
Source organism: Erethizon dorsatum (assembly GCA_028451465.1). NCBI lineage: Eukaryota > Metazoa > Chordata > Mammalia > Rodentia > Erethizontidae > Erethizon > Erethizon dorsatum. Next base: position 46,787,052 of record CM051842.1, read on the forward strand.
CTATCTCTAATCCTGTAAGTCTATCTAATAAATTCCTTTACACAATCATACATATATTTTTCACTGATTCTGTTCCTCTAGAGAATCCTAATTCACCACCTATAAATAGAATCATGCAGTATTTGTCTTTCTGTGATAGATTTATTTCACTTAGCATAGTATCTTCAATGCTCATCCATGTTGTTTGATATTGCAGAATTTCCTTCTTTTTAAAGGCTGCATAGTGTATATTATAGGTGTTGTACCACATTTTATTTATTTTTCTGTTGATAAACATTGACATTTTTTCCATATCTTGGTCATTGCGTAGGGTTGCTATTAACAAAGTAGTGCTAATATCTCTGGGATCCTGACTTCAGTTCTTTTGGACATTCAGAAATGGGATGCTAGAACATATAAAATCTTACCTTTAAATTTTGAGGAAACTTTACACTAAAAAGTATGGTGGGGCCGGTGAGATGGCTCAGCGGCTTAAGCGCCTGCCCAGCAAACACGAGGGCCTGAGTTCGACTCCCGGAACCCACATATGAAAAAGGGGCCGGTGATATCGCTCAGTGGCACAGGTGCCTGCTGGCGCACGAGGTCCTGAGGTCGACTCCCTGGTACCCACAAAAAAAATGTATGGTGGCTTCACATTTTCACTGTCCACCAACAGTGTAGAAGTAGGTTTGAAATTGTTACACATTTTTACCAAAACATATTATTTCTTATATATGTATTTTTGATAATACATATCTCATTGTTGTTTTGGTTTGAATTTCCCTGACAATTAGTGATCTTGAGCATTTCTTCACATATCTATTTGTCATTTCTATGTCTTCTTTGAAGGAATATCTATTAAGTTCTCAGTCCATTGTTAAAATTATGACAGTAATTGTTTTGTTTTGTTACAGAGCTGTAGGTGTTCCTTATATATATATTTGGGAGATTAGGTGTTTACCAGATACTGCATATGCTTTGTTAGTACTTTGTTCCACTCCATAGGTTGTCTTTTATTCTTTTGATTGTTTTGTTTGTTGTGCAAAAACTTTTTATTTCGTGGTGTTTGTGTGTGTGTGTGTGTGTCTTTTGTTTTGTTACCCAGGTTGCTAGTTTCAAACTTTCCACCCTCTTTTCTCAGCTTCCTAACTAGCTAAGATACAGGACTACAGGTGAATGCTACTGTGCTTGGCAGAACCCTTTTACTTTGATATATTCTCACTTTTCTCTTTCTGCTTTTGTTTTCATGTTTATGTTGTAATATTCATTAAATTATTGCCAAGACCAATGTCTCGACACTTTTCTCCTGTGTTTTCTTCCATGAACTTAAATTTTCAGATCTTACTTTTAAATCTTTAATGTATTTTGAATTGATTTTGTACACAGTATGAGATGAGGGTTGAAAATAAATGAGATTTTGTTGAACATAAATTGGCTATAACATCATGGATTTATTTCTAGGTTCTCTATTCTGTCCTATCCTTTGGTGTATCTGTTTTATGCTAGCTGCTTCGATTATTGTAGTTTTGTAGTAGATTTTGAAAGCTTTGATTTGATGTAACTTAGTGTAGTTTCTTCTGGTCATGCTTGAAGTTTGTGTGATGCTTGTATTTGTGGCTTTATATTTTCATCAGGTTTGGAAAATTTGGGGATATTACTCTTTCACAAGTTTTGCCTAGGTCTGTCCCTTTTTTATTATTTAGGAACTTAGATTACTTGTATATTGAGCCATTTAAAGTTTTCCCAAAGCCATCATATATTGCTTCTTTATGTGCCTGATAATTTTTTAAGAGATCTGAGGCATTGTGAAATTATCATGTTGGGTGATGATCTTTTAATGTCATCTTATAAATATCTTTGATCATTGTTCTTGGACAAAGTTGATAGGGAAATGTTTAATTTCTTGAGTATTGCCTATATGTTTTGTTCAGCAAAAATAGAGCAGTTGTCAATCAATCCATGAGTAATTATTCCCTGATAAATAACACAAGTACTTTCTGTGTGGTCTAACCAATGTCCCATGGGTCATGATTCTTTCCATTCTGGCTGATGGGAACAGTCACTCAGAGACCACTTTGAGTGAATGTCAAATATTCTTTCCACTAAACCTTTGAGGTAGTTCTTCACTTGGTCTCTGGTAGTTTCCCCACATGTATACATTAATTTACACTCAAATAAATACTTGAGTAGAACCCCTAGAAGATCTTTGGGCAGCAATCTTGTCTCCTTACTAATTCTCAACCCCCATTAATTCCATCTGCTTTGGTCTCCCATACTCTCAGCTCCATCTTCTCATCTCTGGGCATCCTGTGAGGTTCACCTGAGTTCTACTTCACTGTACCTCACGATAGATAATGGGCTTGCACAATTACAGGCATTATTGCTTTTGTTTCTTATTTTTTTCAGGAGACCTTGTCCTTTGCTACCTGGTATATTCAAGCCAGTTGTTTCACATGTTTTGAACTTTCTGGGATATTTTCAGATGATAGAATAAATCTAATTCTTATTCCTCAGTGTTTTTCAAAAAAATATTATGAATGACTATTCTTACATATTACATTATAAATGGCAACTCCCTCTAACCTCTTCTTGACAAAAGTTAAAAGTAGAAAGGAGAAAGGAATACTGTAGGGATAATACAGCAAATCCTGTAGAAAGGAATCCTGTAGGGATAATACAACAAAGACTTCTGCAAGGAAGGAAGCCCAGGGAATATATATTGATAAGTGCTATAAATGTATGAAGGCTCAGTTTGGCCCTCATCTTCCTGACAGCTATAACAGGGGAGGGGGGCCAGAATTCCCAAGTCTCCATTTTCTGGAAAGGAGACACACAGCCATTTCTAAGTGGACACTTATCTTGGGCTAAAATTCCAGAGGAGTTGATCTTGTGGCCAGCTCAGTAAAATCCAGGACCAGTAATTCATCAGTGATGTCATGAGACATTAAAAGGCTTATTCACATATGTGACGCTGGGAGTTGGAGGCCAAGGGGGAAGAAAACAGATGAAATTCTACCTCAGAGCTGACCCTTGCGAGACTGCTATTTCCCATAGTAGGAAGGGGGATGGGAGGAGACCCAGGCCCTGTCTGCGTGTCTGTGTCTGTCCTAACATACACCACACTGGCTCTCTGAGAGGAGACCCAGAGTTGTTGTTGTCCTTGGGATGTGACAGTCTCCCAAGGACCTGCCTAGGTTGGAAGGAAAGTGAGGCAGGGGTAGGTTGCAAATAAGGTACAGACTGCTGGTGCTGGGAGGTGTGGGCAGTGAGGGTCCATCAGGCTGGGTGGAGCAGGAGCTGGCTGCAGGATTTGGAGAGGAGTATGGCATTAGGTCAGTGAGGAAGGCATTGTAGGCAAGAACAGAAGCAGGGGACAGTAGGGGCTCCACTTCTCACTCTCCTGAGGCATTGCCCTTTTGTTGTCCTTTTCTCTGTCTTTTTAAAAAGGCTACACATAAACCATAAAATTGAACATATTAATAGGATAATATGTAATATTTTAATATGTGTATGTATTCTGTAATATGTTATCAGATTAAACATATCTATTTCCTCAAAAATTTATCATTTTTATGGTGAAAACTTTCAAAATATTTTCTTCTCACTTTTTGAAATATATTATTATTATCTATAGTCACTCCACTGTTCAGTATTGCACTGGAGTAGTACGGGACTTTGCCAGGTACCTGTTCTCTACCTCAGGAAGGGAAAACAATATTTCATTCTCCTTTCTCATAGTCAGACCAATCTGTGAGTTTTATATCAGCCTAGGTTTTAGCATGCAGTAGGTTCTCTTTTCAGTATGTAGTAGTATTTAACTTCCTTTGACATGTTTTTGAGACTTTCTTCCTTTTTTATATTGGGGATAATGAATCTAATCTTAAAAGAAAAAGTGACTCTGTTCATTTAACACTTTGGGCAGCTATTGGATTTTCAAATTCAAAATCCAAGAATTGATTGCTATTTTCTTACTTTATCTGTGACTTCCTGACCCAGATACAGTAAAGGTAGCATACCTTCTAAATAGGGATATGTCTAAATAAGAGCTATGTATTGGAGTGGGGGAAAAAAAGGAGTGCAGGGGACAGGTTAAGATTTTGAACGACTGTGAGAAGTTGCCAAGCGGAGACTTACTTGTGAGTTCTTAGTTGTAGGAGTGGGGCCCCAACAAAGGCTGGGACCATGGCTCAGCATCAGAGGGACTCCAGGCAGGTGAATGATTTTACTAGAAGATCTCCTTACCTGCTTGGGCAAGTGATAAGAAGGGGCTAGTAAAGAAGGCTGCTTGGGGGATTTCCCAGGTCTATGGGCAGTATTGCTAAAATTAGGCTGAGAACAGAGAAAAAGAATATACGTTTATCATCCCAATGAGCTGTGTCTAGTTTCAGATTATTTATTATCTTTATAGACAGCAAAAAGGAAGAGTAGTCAAAGTTGCCATCTCCTCACAGTCCTTATTCCATACACCAAAAAGAATAACATCAAAACAAAAGTGACCAGATTACAACACAAATTGTGGGAAACACCCGTGCAGAGAATGAGAAGCTAATTCTGGATTTCAGCTCAGTGGTTTTATATTTTGGGCTCTATTCTGAATGGTGCAATGCAGGAAGTCCCATACCTCCTCAGAACCCAGGAAAAAATGAGGAATCATCTAATGGCAGTTTCTTGGGGGAGATAGGTGAGTGAAAAATGGCCTGTAACAGCACCTACATGTCTCCTATCATCTCATGTTCTAGAGGATCACAAGGCATTCAACGAAGACTCTAACTACAGTTATAATCTTTGTTTATATGACCAATGTGGATATATGCAAAGTCACCAAGTGCCATGGCAGAGACTTTTCTTTATTGTCATCTCATCTCTTCTTTCCCTTTAAGGGAGAGTCCAACTGTGTGGTTATAGAGTTCTTGAGAGCAGAGAGGAGGGTGACCCAGTTTTCCTGGGCAGGGCTTGCTTAGGCTTCAGGCTTCAGGGCATCACAGACCCTCAGCAAGTGCAGACATGCGTGGGCTGAGCTGACACTGATCCTGAGGGACATTCCAGACCCTCCTCTAAGCTGGCTCAACCTCAATGCTCTAAGGATGTAGAGATGTGAGGTGAGTCAGCAGCCAATCACATTTAACCCCTGGGCCCCAAAAGGATCAAGTCCATCTTATTATGGAAAATGAAGACTTTCCACATTCCTTACATCTACATCTTCCTGTGGGTCTCCACTGAACCTTTGACTTTACTCTCACAGTCATATGCTCTGCTTTCTTAGGGGCTCCTTGACTATATTCTCAGGCTTTCCATTGATATCTGAGTATATGACCCTACTATTCTTGTATTCTGCATACCTGAAAGACCAGCACCTTATGGATGATGTCATGGTCTGCTGCCAGGTCAAGCAGTAGCCAAGCACCATTGTACCATGGCCGTAGTGGACTGTAGTGGAAATGGAGTGCTTAGATGGTTAAGCATGGTGAAATGAATACCAGGGAACCAATTACCTAAGCAGCCCTTCTTAAGCAGGTGCTCTCTTCTCAAATGAACAATTTACAGTTTTGCATCCTTGAGGCTGTGAAGGGAGTGTTCTTGCTGATTCCTGAGATGTCTTTAAACCATTTTCCTAATGTTGTTTTATTTTCAGTATTTATTTTTATTAGTACATGTTTGTAGTCCATAATGATTACACTTAACATGGGGAGTTGGTACATGTGTATATCACATTCTAATTATTTTTTATCCCTTTCTCTTCCATCCTTCCCCCTCCCTTCATCTCTTTGTCCCCTTCCCTTTTCAAAAGGTCTACCTTTCTATTTCCTATTATCTGTCTCTTATTTTCTACTTTATTTATATTTTGGGTTTCTCATAAAAGAGTAACCATGTGATATTTAAGGATGTGTGTCTGATTTATTTCATTATGATCTCAAGGTACATCAATTCTCTTACAAATGATTCTACTTCATCCTTTTTATGGACAAGTAGTACTCCATTGTGTATAAATACCACATTTTCTTCACTCATCTGGTGACAGACATATATAGCCTGCTTCCAAGAATTAGCTATTATGAATTGTGCTGATACAAATATGGGTATGTATGTATCACTGTAATGAGATGTCTTTAACTCTATTTTTTATTTTTTTATTAGTACATGTTTGCAGCACATGATTACATATATTGTGGAGAATTTGTATATGTAAATAACATAAGTGAATGAACAAAGAGAATGTCTTTAATGCAGGAAGATACATAGAAGGGGAATAGTTGAGTAGAATGGAATTTCTATTTTTAGCTTTTTGAGGAATCTCCATACTGATTTCCATAATAGTTTCACTAGTTTTCATTCTCACCAACAATGCAGAAATGTTCCTTTTTCCCTGCAGCCCTTCCAGAATTTGTTAATATTTGATTTCTTGATGATAGCCATTCTTTCTAGAGTAAGATGGATTCTCAGTGTTGCTTTAATTTACATTTCTGTAATGGACAGAAATGTTGAACATTTTATTCATCATTTATTCTGAGAAGTGTTTATTCACTTGAGTTGCCTACTTTTAGGTTGGATCTTTTATTTTAAGGGGTATATTTTTCAGTTGATTATATATTCTAGATATTCATCCTCTGTCCAAGGAATAAATGCAAAATTATTTTTTCATTCTATAGGTTGTCCCTTCACTTTGCTGGTTTTATCCTTTGCTGTGCAAAAGCTTTTTGATTTTATATGATCCCATTTGTTGACACTTGCTGCTATTTCTTGTGCAATTGGGGTTTTGTTAAGAAAGGGCTTGCCTATGCCTATGTCTTCAAGAAATTTACCTAGCATATTGTGTTCCTATTTTAACATTTAGATCTTTGATCTGTTTTGATTTTAGTTCAGTACATGGTGAGATACATGGATCTAGATTCAATCTTTTCCATGTGAATTGCCAGTTTTTCTAGCACCATTCATTAAAGCAGTTATCTTTCCTCCATTTTGGTTTTGGCCCTATGTTCAAAGAGAAAATGGCTGAATGTGCCTGGTGTTTCTTCATCCTTTATTCTGTTCCATTTTTTCACATGTCTGTTTTGGTGCTAGCATGATGCTGTTTTTATTGCTGTAACTTTGCAGTATAATTTGAAGTCTGGAATTGTAATTATTCTGCTTTGTTCTTGTTGCCCAGGATTTCCTTTGCTATTCTCAGTCACTTCTGGTTCCATATGCATTTTAGGATTGTTTTCTCTAGTTGTGTGAGGAGTGTTGTTGATATATTGATGGTAATTATGTTAAATCTGTACATCAGTTTTGGTAATATGGCCATTTTGCAAATAATGGCTCAGCCAGTTGTGTAGCCAACCTGGTGGGTGGGGAGAGAGCAAAAGCAACTTTGTTCCTCACTGGGAGACTGAGACCTGACCTGGACTGGGAGAGTCTTGTGCAGCCTAAGGCAGCAATGAGAGCACAAGACAGTGTTTCCTAAGTGCCCTCCCCACCAGAGTCAGTGCTTGGTGAGTGAACTAGAGCAGTGCCTGTCAAGCAGTCACATGGAGGAGCATCAGCATGTGGGTGGGATCACCATTTTATTTCAAAGCGCTCAGGCCTTGAACACCAGGAGCAGAATAGCTCCAGGGGTGCTTCACTGCCAATGTCCTGGACTGGAATGAAGGAAGGGAAGTCCAGTCACAGTAGACAGTTGGAAGTTGGACAGCAGACTGTGGGGAGCTCTGCTGAGAAGTAGGAGCTGGGACCATCCAGGATTCATTCCATCAGGAACCAAAAGCCAGGCTTAGCCCTAGCTACAAAGGACTAGAAGCAGTCCCCCTGTTCTGCAACTCGAGGCACAACCAGGCAAACTGACTTGGCCAGTGGACAAGGGCACTCCCCCAGCCTGATGACCAACACATGAGAGGAGTCAGTGGTCTGGCTAAGATCCACCCTACACACAGCAATAATCCTACTGCCACTTGGTGGGGTGGCTAAGTACAGATTCTGGCTCTGACTAGGGAACTAACACAGAACTGGGGGCACCAGAGGAAATTTTTTTGTTTGCTTTCCTTTTATGGGGGGATGTTTAGATTTTGACTTTTATTGTTTGGTTTGTTTTCTCTGTCCTGTCTATTTCCTCAATGGTCTTGATTTTCTGATATTTTCATGTGACTGAACATTATCTCTAATCTTTCTGGTTTACCTCAATATTCTTTTGCTTTCTCCTTTATTCTTTCTTTTCTGTCCTATTCCCCAGCTTCCCAAAGTTTGGTGGATCATCCTTTGTCCTTCAGCCTTGCTTTTACTACATTTCTCTTCAGTTAACACTCTGTTTTGTCCTCAATCCCTTTTAAATTCCCATTCCCAACAGAATAAAATCACTGAACCAAGGGGAAACTCACTGATACAAGTTCCTGGTTTATGTTGAATGTTACATATCTGTAGATCTTGCTTCTATGGTTAGAGATACCAAATTAGCAGTTACAATAGATTTGTCAGATTCTAGGCTGTGCTTGATGCTATTGTTATTGCTAATTGTACAACTTTAGCCAGGATGTCATACTTATTATAATCAGTTGTTCACCCTGGTATGCCAACACTGTGATAATTTGGTGTCATAACCATCCCCATAGTCCAATAAAAAAGGACGGGGTCCTGAGACAAATAGCAACTCCTTATCCCTAATAAAATGGAAAAATAGGATCTTGGGACAGACACAAAAACCAACAGCCAGTCACACCTAGAAGAAATCATGGAGAATAGACATTTCTTAAGGAAGACTCAATACCAGTGATAAAGATACTTAATATAAGAAAAGTGCAACAGAAATCACAGGAAGCAAATTAAAATTTAAAAAATAGAAAAGGACAAGATGTAAAAGCAAAATGCAACCCCAGATTTCCAACCCACTCAGGACAAATACAGAGGACAATGAGATAGAGGAAATCAGAAGCCAGTCACCTGAATTTTCTGAAATGACAGCAGCATTAAAAAAAGGCATATACATGAGGCTATAGAGGAAATCAGTACAGAAATAATTTCTCAGCTTAAAAAAAATGACAACCATAATGAAGAATCCAGAGAAGACATAGATAAAAAAATAGAGGAGAGAGCTGGGAAGATAGCTCAGTGGCACAGCACCTGCATGGCAAGCACACAAATTCATTGATTCCCAGTGCCAAAAAAAAAAAAAAAAGAGGAGCATAGAAAAATTATGGAAACCATGAATGCCCAACATAGGAAAGAAATAGAATCTGTGAAATAGACTCAAACAATATCTCAGAAAGTAAAAATTCCATTGAAAGTTTGCAAGACCAAATGGAAGAAAGGATATCAGACCTAGAAGAAAGGATCTTGGTTAGCGATTATGAAAATAAAGATCTCTTAAAAAGAGCAAGGACACATGAAAAAACAATCCAACAACTCCAAGATAATGCAAAAAAGAACAACATAAGATTGATTGGAGTCAATGAAAAAGCAGGAGTCAGCACAAAAGACAAAAAACTGTTCACAGAATACAAGAAAACTTCACAAGCATGGAAAAATAATTTGACATACACGTAAGTGAGGAATACAAAACTCCAATTAGTCATGACCAAAATAGATCTACACCAAGGCATATAGCAATCAAGATTCTATAAATTCAGCACAAAGACAATATTAAAAGCTGTTAGAGAAAAGAAACAAATCTCCTGTAAAGGAATGTCCATCTGAATCACAACAGAATTCTCAACAGAAACCCATAAGTCAAAAAGAGTTTGGAGCAAAAGATATCAAGTTCTGAAAGAAAATAACTTTCAACCCAGATTGATGTAACCTATAAAATTATCTTTCAGGAGGAGCAGCTGGAAGATGGCAGACTGTTGAGAAGCAGACAGCTAGCCTCTCTGAGTGTCACTGTCCAGACACTGGGATATAGCGGTTTGGGGAGACAAGAAAGAGGAAAGTGGTTCCCCTGGACCCAGGAAGGATCTGAAGCACAGTTCGGGGCACATGGAGAGAGTGAAGAGAGAAACTTCAACCAAGAAGAAGGAGGTGGCTGCTGGCACCTTTGCCCTGGGTCAGGACTTAGGCATGATAGAAGAGACTCAAACCTACAGACATGACTGCCAGCACCCCTGGGGGCCTCCACAGAGGGACGCAAGATGCTGCAGTACAGAGAAGCAGTGGACATGAAAGACTGCACTAGCTGGTGGTGAGTGCTAAAATTCAGCCATCCCGCAAGAGAGAACAATTGGCTGGGTGCCATTGTGGGGGGCAGATGAACTCGGAACTCAGGGCAGCTGCCGCTCCATCCACAGCTTCAGCCAGGCTCAGGCCATGGAATATGTGCTGATGGCGGCAGGCTGCATAAATCTGGTCTCCACCATAAAGTGCTGAGATTATTCACTAACCCACAAAAAAGCTGCTGCTGGCTTGTTGGTACAGATCCACACTGAACGGGACTGTCTCCACATGTTGTCTACAGCAGGAGACAACCCTGGAAGAGAACTTTTTTTATCTTTTTTATGTTTTTGTTTGTCTCTTTGTTCTTGCCTTCGTTGTTTGATCTTTTTATATGTGTGTAAACAGAGCTTCTAACCTCTTTGTGACTGTGGTTCTGATCTGTTCTTCCTTTTATCCCTTCCTTCTCTTTTTCCTACCAGTCTTCTGCACCAGTTTCCCGACTTTAGTGGAAACCCTCTGGGTCCTCCACCCTTACATCTAATTACTTCCTCTTCTACCAGTTCTCTATTTCCTCCTTAACACATTTTACATTTAAACTTCTCAGGGAAAAATTGACATATTAAGGACTTGTATACTGCATATAATTTTATGGTTTGTCTTAGACTTTGTTATATAACCACAAATTTAGTTTATATGGCTAAAAGTGGAAAATAATTGATTAGCTCAGTCTGTCATTTTCTAGGCTGTGTTTGATCCTTTTGGTATCATTATAGCCAAAAGTGACATAATTGTTCTAAGCAGCTTTTCTTCCTGGTATTCCATAACTGAGATTGACTAAGGGTCACAGAAAATACTGTGGCACAGTACCAAAGAACCAAGCACGGAGCCAAACAGGCAACAAATTCTCATGTCCAACAAACTGAAGAGGTAGGATCTTGCAGCAGGCTCAATACCCAAAAATAAGCTACACCTGGAAGATACCTCAGAGAAGTAGTCATCTCCTAAGGGTTTTAAATACTATTAATAAAACAACCTACCATAGACAATTCACAAACCTCACCCTAGGAATTAAACTAAAGAGAGAAAAGAAAGTGATATGAAACTTAAACAAGATGCAACCCCACATATCCAGTTCACCAAAGGCAAACACATGGGGCAATGAGGTGGGACAAACCGAAAGCCACCCACCTGGCATCTCTGAAGTGGTAACAACAAAGCAACTGAATGAAGCTCTGGAAAAAATTAAATCAGAAATAATTTCTCAGATAACTGCAGAGATATTGTCCACAATGAAGACCATGCTTGACGATGCTAGAGCAAATACAGACAAAAAAATTAGATGAGCTTAAGAAAATTATGAAAGCCATCAATGCTCAGCATAGGAAAGGAATGGAATCCGTAAAGTAGATTCAAGCAGATATCCAGGAGAACAAAAATTCCATTGAAAATATTTGTAGCAGATTAAGCCAATGTGAGGATAGGATCTCAGATATAGAAGGCAGGCTTGTGATTAGTGATCATGAAAAGAAAGAATTCTTAAAAACAGCAAGAGACCATGAAAAATCAATTCATTAGCTGCTAGATGACTCAAAGATAAACAACTTCAGAATAATTGGAATAAATGAAAAAGCAGGAGATAGCATCAATGACATTAAAACATTGTTCACAGACATTATCATGGAGAACTTCCCTGGAAGACAAAAAGAATTTCATCTCCATATAAATGAGGCTTTTAGAACTCCAACTAGACATGATTGAAAAAAAAAAAAAAAACTTCAGCCAGACAAATCATAGTCAAGATCCCAGAATTTCAACAGAAGGGGAGAATCTTAAAAACTGTTAGGGACAAGAGAAATCACCTATAAAGGAAAACCCATCAGAATCACAACTGACTTTTCAGCACAAGCCCTCAAGTCAAGAAGAGCTTGGAATGACATATTTCAACCTCTAAAGGAAAATAACTTTCAACACAGATTGATGTATGCCGCAAAAGTATCTTTCAAAATTGATGGAGAAATAAAATACTTTCATGAAAAAGAACATCAGAGAAAATTTATGACCACCAAATCAGCACTCCAAAACATTCTGAAGGACATTCTAGAAAGAGATAACAAGGACTAAAACTCCAGGAACCCCAACAGAAGGAATCCACCAGGCAGGGCAGATAATTAAATAGAAGGAAAGGGGAAAAAAAACAAAGAGTGGGAACCAACAACAGGAAAATATCATGACAAGTATAAGTCAATACATATCAGTTTTAACCATCGATGTTAACGGTCTCAATTCACCAATCAAAAGGCCCAGAACGGCAAAATGGATCAAGAAGCAAGATCCAACAATATGCTGTATACAAGAAACACATTTAATTCAGAATGAAATTCATAGACTGAAAGTCAAAGGATGGAAAGCAATACTCCATGCAACAGGAACCCAGAAAAAAGCAGGGGTAGCTATTCTTTTTGCAGAGAAAGTGAATTTCAAGCCAAAAATGATTCAGAGAGATAAAGATGGTCATTACATCTTTGTAAAGGGAACAATCCAAGAGGAAGAGATAACCATCATAAATATATATGCGTCAAATACCAGTGAACCCAGCTATAGAAAACAAGTACTAAAGGACATGAAAAATCAAATAAGCACTAATACAATGATATTGGGGGATCTCAATACTCCACTGTCACAAAAAGACAGATCAACTGGACAAAAAATCAATAATGAAATAGTAGAACTGAACCAAACTTTTGAACAAATGGACTTAGTAGATGTCTACAGAGTGTTACACCCCGCAACATCAGAATACACATTCTTCTCAGCTGCACATGGGACATTCTCCAAAATAGACCACATACTAGCTCATAAAACCTGCGTAAGTAAATGCAAAGGAATTGAAATTATCCCATGTATATTATCAGACCACAGTGCAATGAAATTGGAAATCAATGGCAAAAGAAATCACAAAAACTCCCTCAACACATGGAAATTAAACAGCACCCTCCTGAACAACCAATGGGTCACAGATGAAATTAAAGAAGAAATTAGACACTTTCTACAACTGAATGATAATGACAGTACAACATACCGGAACTTATGGGATACAATGAAAGCAGTCCTAAGAGGGAAATTTATAGCATTAAATACCTATATCAGAAAAATAGAGCAAGTGCAAATAAACAACTTAATGGCAAACTTTGAACTTCTAGAAAAAGAAGAGCAGGCTAAGCTAAAAGCCCTTACAAGGGAGGAAATTATAAAGATCAGAGTAGAAATTAACGTATTGGAGACTAAAAAAAATACAAAGAATCAATGAAGCAAAGAGTTGGTTCTTTGAAAGAATAAATAAGATTAACAAACCCTTATCCAACCTTATTAAAAAAAGAAAAGAAAAGACTCAAATCCGTGCAATTGAAAATAAAAAGGGTGATATCACGACGGACCCTGCAGAACTCCAGAAGATCATCTATACCTATTTTGAAAACTTATATTCTACTAAGATGGAAAATGCAGAAGAAATGGACAGATTCCTAGATACATATGAATTACCAAAGCTGAATCAAGAAGATTTAAAAATCCTAAATAAACCAATATCAACCAACGAAATCAAAGATGTAATTAAAAACCTCCCAACAAAGAAAAGCCCAGGCCCTGATGGATTCACTGCCGAATTCTACAAGAAATTTAGAGAAGACCTAACACCACTACTTCTCAAACCTTTTAATGAAATTGAAAGGGAAGCAATACTCCCAAATTCATTCCTGGAAGCAAGCATTACCCTTATACCAAAACCAGAGAAGGACCCAACTAAGAAAGAGAACTACAGGCCAATCTCCCTCATGAACATAGATGCAAAAATCCTTAATAAGATACTGGCAAACAGAATCCAACAAATCATCAAGAAGATTACACACCATGACCAAGTTGGATTCATCCCAGGGATGCAGGGATGGTTCAACATACATAAATCAATACATGTAATACTCCATATTAACAGAACCAAAGACAAAAATCACATGATCATCTCAATGGATGGAGAAAAAGCTTTCGACAAAGTCCAGCACCTTTTCATGATAAAAACCCTACAGAAAATTGGAATATATGGTCCTTATCTCAATCTGGTAAAAGCTATCTATGACAAACCAACAGCCAATATTATACTAAATGCTCAAAAACTGAAAGCCTTCTCTCTAAAATCAGGAACAAGTCAAGGATGTCCACTGTCCCCACTCTTACTCAACATAGTTCTGGAAACTTTAGCCAGAGCAATTGGACAAGAGAAAGAAATAAAAGTAATAATGATTGGAAAGGAAGAAGTTAAATTATCATTATTTGCAGATGACATGATACTCTACACAGAAGACCCCAAAAACTCCACTAAAAAACTGCTGGATTTAACAAGCAAATTCAGGAGTGTAGCTGGATACAAAGTCAATACTCAAAAATCAATAGCCTTTCTGTACAGAAATAACAAACTTACTGAAAGAGAAATTAGGGAAACAATACCTTTCACAATAACATCCAAAAAAATGAAGTAACTAGGAATCAACCTCCCAAAGGATGTAAAACACCTCTACACTGAAAACTACAGTACTCTGAAAAAGGAGATTGAAGAGGATATCAGAATATAGAAAGGTATCCCTTGCTGCTGAATAGGAGGAACCAATATAGTGAAAATGGCCATACTTCCAAAATTGTTATACAGATTTAATGCAATTCCAATCAAAATTCCAACAGCATATCTCACAGAACTAGAGAAAACAATCCTAAAATTCATTTGGAATCAGAAGAGACCTAGAATAGCAAAGGCAATTCTGGGCTACAAAGGCAAGGCAGGGGGCATCACAATCCCCGACTTGAAATTATACTATAAAGCTACTGGGATAAAAACAGTGTGGTACTGGCAAAAAAACAGACCTGAAGATCAATGGAACAGATTAGAAGATGCTGAAACAACCCCAGACCTACTAAGCCACCTTATCTTTGACAAAGGTGCAAAACACATTCGCTGGAAGAAAGATAGCCTCTTTAATAAATGGTGCTGGAAAAACTGGCTCTACATATGCTGAAGATTAAAACTGGACTCATATCTTTCACCATGAAGTAAACTAAATTCAAAATGGATCAGAGATCTAAATATTAAAACAGAAATATTAAATCTGCTGGAAGGCAGGGTAGGTAAAACCCTTGAAGACATTGGTGTAGGCAAAGACTTTATGAATAAAACCTCAACCGCACAGGAACTATCACAAAGAATCAACTGGGATCTCATCTTATTAAAAAGATTTTGCACAGCAAGAGAAATCAACAGAGTGAAGAGACAACCCACAACGTGGGAAAAAATGTTTGCCAGCTGTTCCTCAAAGGATTACTATCAAGAACATACAAAGAACTCAAAAAATCAGACCTCCCAAATTTAAAGACCCACTCCAAAAATGGGCATCTGAGATGAATACACATTTCTCAGATAAAGAAATACAAATGGCAAATAAATATACAAAAAAATGTGCAACATCACTAGTCATTCGAGAGATGCAAATTAAAGCAACACTGAGATACCATCTCACCCCAGAAAGAATGTTTATTATCAAGAAATCAACTCATAACAAATGCTGGAATGACTGTGGTGAAAAAGGTACACTTCTTCACTGTTGGTGGAAGTGTTGACTGGTACAGCCACTGTGCAAAGCAATGTGGAGATTCCTCAAAAAAGTAGTGTTGGAGGTCCTATTTGACCCAGGTATTCCCCTTCTGGGTATCTTCCCAGAAGAGTTAAAAACATCATACCACAGCGATATATGTGCACCCATGTTTATAGCAGCACAATTTGTAATAGCCAGATCTTGGAAACAACCCAAATGCCCATCAACTGAGGAATCGATAAGAAAGATGTGGTATTTTTATAAAATGGAGTATTATTCAGCCATGAAGAAGGTAAACTGGAGACTTTTATAGGTAAATGGATGCAACTCGAGAAAATACTCATAAGTGAAATAAACCGGACACACATGTGTAAGCATCGTATGGTCTCTCTAGTATGAAAAACTGAAAGAGTAAATAAGATCCAAAATGTACAATAGACATGGTGAATCAAAAAGAAACTGGTCAAAAGGAAAGAGACTGGGATGGGGGAATAGGGAAAAGAAAGAAGGGAAAGGAAAAAAATGTATTTATATATAAGATGTTTAAGATAGATACACTACTAATTTTACTTAGTTCATTGAAGAGTAAAGTTTGTGTCAATAATGTTTGGATAATTGAATGCTAATATCTTGTATCCTGAATAACTAACTTAAAGATAATAATACGTAATGCATTAACCATTGTTACCCTCCTATTATGTTGCTTTGAAAATTTGCTGTTTTTTGATTTGTTTTGTTTTGTTTTTTCTTCCCTTTAAAATAAAAAAATAAAAAAACAAAATAGCTAATAAGTTTTTAGTATTCTCACTATAAATAATATGTCTGAGGTAATAGATGTACCAATTATCCTGATTTGATCATTGTGCATTGTATTCATGTACTGAAATGCCACAGTGTACCCAATACATTTTCAAAATTATTGTCTTTCTATTTAAAATAAAAATGTACATTTTAAAATTTCTCACAAATTTGAAGTGAGTACCTTAACATAATGGATGCCACACATGAAAAGCCTACAGCTAACATCATTCTTAGTGAAGAAATATGGAAAACTTTGCCTCTAAGAACAAAAGCAAATTAAGGATACACACTCTCATCACTTATATTCAACACTGTCTTGGTAGTCCTATCTAGAACAATTAGGCAAGAAATACAAAAGTCATATAAATGAGAAAGGAATAAATAAAATTGTCTGTTACAGTTTGTGTCTAGATATCCCCCTAAAGCCTCATGCAGTTTTAGATGGTGCTTTTTCAGAGGTAGCTGAATCTAGAGTGTGTCATTGATTCATAATGCAATGCTGGGATTAAGAGTGCCAGGATAAGGGTGTGAGTGTTACACCCACCCTAGGGCTGGTAGCCTGAATACAATATAAGGGACAGAAAGGGGTTTATCCCCTCTCTCTCTCCTCCCTTGTTACTTTTGCTACCTGTATTTTAAATTTGTTTATTTCTTATTTTTTTATTCAGCATTATGTTGACAACCCCCTATCCTGTTATATGTAGATTTAGTTGATTCTCTTTTCCCATTGGATAGAACTTTATCAAACATTCATACAATATTTTACATATCTACTCTATAGTTGCACACTCACAGGTTGTTCCAACTTTTTGCTACCACAAAAATTACCAGGTTAACTATCTTGTACATGTCACTTGGTAGGCCTGAGAGGGAGCTTCTCTGGAGTGACATTTCTTAGTTACAGTGAGAATTAACTCCTAATTTCATAAAATATTGTCAGATTGCTATTTAATATGACTCCACACATAAAATTTTCTTCTGAAATACCTAAGACATCTTATTTCCATACCATCAAATGACATAGTCTGGTTTGCCGATTTTTCATATTTGATGAGTGTTGATTGAAATCTTGTTTATTAAAAATTTGTTGGGGCTGGTGAGATAGCTCAGTGGCATAAGCACCTGCCTGGCAAGCGTGAGGTCCTGAGTTCGACTCCTGGTACCCACATACGAAAAAAGGGCCGGTGATCGCTCAGTGGCACGGACGCCTGCTGGTGTGCAAGGTCCTGAGGTTGACCCCTGGTACTCACAAAAAAAAAAAATTTTTTGCATTTATGTGATAATCAGTGAGAATGATTTTTCTCCAGATATATATGACATATTAGGTTATACCTTTTTGTAAAGTGTCTATTAATAGTTTCAGCTCATTTTCTATTTGGTTTTTCCACTAGAAATGTAATTTTGTGCACTTTTTTACTCATTGTCAGGAGTCCTTTATGCTTTCTAGGTATCAGTCATTTTTTAGTTACAGATGTTAAAATTTTCTCCTACTGTTATGAATTTTTTTACTTAGATAAAGTAAATTAAATTGCCTCTGAAAATATTTATTTTGGATGTAAATCTAATCTACTTTTATCATTATTGCTTTTGCTTATGGGTCTTGTTTAATAAAGACTTCCCACCTGAAAATCACAGATATGTGTCTTATTAGGCAGATATCTTTGTATTAGGTTTGTCTATATTCTCAGGTAAGTGTTTGAAACTTAAAAAATCTTTGTATAGAGTAAGAGGTAAAGATGATACTTTATTTTCTATATATATACACACACACACACACACACCAGTATTCCCAAGACCATGTCCTACATAGTCTATGACTCCTCCACTGATTTACCTCTACCATATGTTAAATACTCACAAAACATAGATCTGGGTCTGGATTATCTACTCTGTTCTAATGGTATGCTACTGTGTTTTAGCACACTTTAAAGAAAACTGTATTTGTAGTATTTGTAGTATGTGTTTTCATTTGTTAGAAAATATTTTAACTTTGCCTTTCTTTTTCAAATTGTCTTAGCTATCTGTGTATCATTATCACTCTATATCTAGTTTGTCCAGTTGTGCCCTCAAAAACTTCATACTAGGATTTTAGCTGGGTGGTGTTGAACTTATACGTAAATTGGGGAAATATTGACATTTTTTCCAATTTACCCACATCCTTTTAAATAGTTATTTTCTGAATTTTTTTTTTTTTTACATTTTAGTAGGACATGTTTGCAGTATATGAAGTTTACATTGATCTTAGGGAGTAGGTACATGTACAAAATACATTTTGATTCTTTTTTATTCCCTTTCCTGTCCCCACCCACCTCCTCTGATTCTAACTACCATTTTCCCATTTTCATTATTGTTAGTTTGTGTTCATGACATATAACTTTTATATCCCTTATGGGTATTTGGTACATATACGTGATATTTATATAACATTAAATAAAAATGTTTGTCAATGTAATATGTATCTCCATGTACTCAGATCATGTATAATGGTCTTTGAATATAATGTTAAATTGTCTTATGCAATATTTAAGATGTATTAATTTAAAGGCTATAACAAAAATATTTATGAATACACTATAGATACCTATCATATAATAACATTTTATAAGTCCTGTTTTCAGAGGTGATATTCAAAATACTTAACAACCTATCAGTGGTGGTGAAACTACAGCATGCATATTGTTTTTCTTTTAAGAGAAAAGATGTTAGTATATGAGTAGTTTCTTTACAAACTAAAACCTCAGCATTCAGGTTTCATTGCAGTGTTGTCACTGCAATAAATAAGTGGGTTTTGGGTTGGAGTTCAGACACTCATCTCTAAAAGATGAGTATGTTATCACTGAATATGTTATCTGTTTCCATCAGCTTAATACTACCAAGCTCTGCTTTATTCATATATTCTTTAAAGCACATAGTATTCTAAACGTATTTGTGGAATCCTTTCTAAAGTCCATTTTCCCTTTCCTCCCTGTTCATATATTATAGTATTAGGATATCGTTGTAGTCAGGGTTTACAAGAGAAAAGATTTAATAAAGGACACACAATTTATAGGATTATTTTATAATATTCACCCCAAGAGTCAAATGCAAAAGAGTGCAGGAGATCTGTCCACACAGTAGAGACTCAAAGAATCCAGCTGAGGGCCTGGATCTCATGGCAATGTCCTGCATGAGTCCAGCTGAAGACCTAGTCTATAGCAATGTCCTCCATGAGTCCATCTGGAGGCCTAGAGCCCACAACAATATCTCATGCAAGTCTGTATCAAGAATCTGCACTAGGAAGGCCCAAAGGTCAATGGTGGAAGCTAGAAAGTCTGCACCAGTGGGATGAAGGATCTGTGCTAGCAGGCTGAGGGATCTGCACTGGAGCCAGGAAATGTTGCTCAAAGTAAGGACAAGAGCTCCCCCAAAGAGAACTGCAGCCATCCTCAGCAACAGCAAGGACCTGAGCTCCTCTGATGATGATAACAGCTGAGTTCATATCAGGAAAGCCAGCATAACAATCTTCTCCAGGAGAATCAACAGCACACCACCTTCCCCTCCAGTTCTGTTTTTATGCTGTTGGCAACAACCCTCCAGTAGACCATCCACACCTAGCACCATGCTGATTCAGTTCAGCTGGGTGTTACAAGTTCACCATTAGTTAATCCACACAGATATGTCTATATATCTATAATTAATGTATAGCTTAGTTTTGCATGTTTTCAAATTGCACATACAAGGTATCAGACTGAAAATATCAGTGAGCAAATATCCATTTTGGTACTTACATTTATCGTTCTATATTATGCCATTGAATTAATATGCCACGATTTAGTTATCAAATTTATTTTAATTTGGGGAAGTTTTCTAATTTTGTTCTATTACATATTGTACCACAATAAATATTCAGTTTTTGTGGCTCCTTAAACATATGTTTCTCTGGAATACTACATAGTATTGGATTTTTGGGTTTGTAGGTCATATTTACTTTTAATTTTACTAAAAATCGTATTTGGACCTATGTATACCTCCATGAAAACTGAATGAGAGTGACTATAGTCTGATAGTCTCCCTAACACTATGTTATTATCAATTTTTTATATTTTAGGGTTTTCTAAAACTTTTACTATTTTGATAGATAAAATGGTATCTTATTTTCTGGTGGTTTGCACTTCCACAATTCGTGCTTATTCCTTTTCATTCTGGTCAGTCTCAGAATCAATTGATTTCTTCTGTGTAGCAACATTGTTGAGGACTCCTAAAATAGCCAACACACTCTTATGCTTATGTTTTCTAACTGTTTCCTATGCTGTAGTCTTATAAAACATCAGTGCTTCATCCTAATATAAAGGAGATTCAACTGATATAAGTGCTCTATTTTTTTAACCAGGATTGACATACATGGGTAGTCCTGCTCATAGACTTCCATCCAATCCTGAGAAAATAAGTTTTGTTTTCATTTTTAATTCACAAGTAGTTATTGCAAACATTTATGTTGTACAAAATGATACTTTGATATACGTGTACATTGTGGAATGGCTAAATCAAACTATTTACCATATTCATTACCTCATATACTCCTTTTTTGTTGCAAGAATACTTCAAATCTCCTTTCTTAGAATTTTAAGTATAGAATATAAATGTACTAATTATAATCAGGGACAACTTAACTTCTTCTTTTTTTAACTTGGAAACCTTTTATTTTTTCTCTTGCTTAATTGTTCTGGCTTGGACTTCCAAAAGTAAGTTGAATAGAAGTGGTGAGAGTAGGAATCTTTTTCTTGTTCCTGATCTTAGAGGAAAAGCTGTCCACTTTTCACCATTTAGTATGATGTTAGGTGTGAACTTGTCACATATAGTCTTTATTATGTTGAATTACATTTCTTCTGTACCTATTTTATTAAGCATTTTTGTTATGTATCATTGTTGAATTTTGTCAAATAACTTTTCTGCACCTATGGGGATGATCATATTTTTTATTAATTAAGTTTATTGGTACATTTTAAATACACATAATGATCACTTTCATCAGAGGGACTTTGTACCAGCTACATGACATCTCAATTACACTATTTTTTATTCCTTTATCCTCCCTTCAATCCCTCTTCCCCTCCTCATTTACAAAAGCTATGTTTCCATTTCTCCCTCTTTTCTCTTTTTTTCTTTTCCCTTCCTTCCTCTCCCTTTCTTACTTTCTCCCACCCCCCTCCCTAGTTTCTCTTCCCAATTGAGCATTTTCTTACTATTTTGTAATATTCTGGTATACATTCTGGTCCTTAGAGTTTTGGTTTCTCATACCAGAGAAACAACATGATATTTACACATGTATGTTTGATTTATTTCACTTAAGAGTATGGTCTCAAGGTCCATCCATTTATCTATAAATGTCTCAGGTGTATGCTTCTTTATGGCTGAGTAGTACTCCATTGTATAAAAAAACACATCTTATCCATTCATTGGTTGAGGGGATTTGGGCTATTTCCAAGATTTAGCTATTACAAACTGTGCTGCTATAAACATGGGTGTGCTTACATCACTGTGGTATGATGTTTTTAATTTTTTTGGGAAGATACCAAGAAGGGGAATAGCTGAGTCAAATGGAACTGATAGTTTTAGTTTTTTGAGGACTCTCAACGCTATTTTCCACGGTGGTTGCACTAGTTTACATTCCCACCAATAGTGGAGAAGGGTTCCTTTTTCCACACATCTCTGCCAGCACTTGTTATAGGTTGATTTCTTGATAATTGCCATTCTTTCTGGAGTAAGATGGAATCTTAGGCTTGTTTTAATTTGCATCTTTCAAATGACCAGTGATGTTGAATTTTTTTTAATATATATACTTCCTGTTTCTACTTCTTCATCTGAGAAGTGTCTATTCATTTCAGATGCCCATTTTTGGATTGGGTCTTTAAATTTGTGGGAGTCTAATTTTTTTAGTTCTTTATATATTCTAGACATTAGGCCCTTGTCTGAGGAACAGGTGGCAAAACTTTTTCCCACTCAGTGGGTTGTTTCTTCACTCTGTTGATGATTTGTTTTGCTGTGCAAAAGCTTTTTATTTTATTTTTTTATTTTTATTTTTTTATGTGGGTACCGGGAGTTGAACTCAGGACCTCGTGCTTGCCAGGCAGGCACTTATGTTGCTGAGGTATCTCACTGGCCCGCAAAAGCTTTTTAATAAGATGAGATCCCATTTGTTGATTCTTTGTAATATTTCCTATGTGGTCTGGGTTTTGTTCATAAAGTCTTTGCCTACAGCTATGTCTTCAAGAGTTCTACCTATCCTATCTTCCAGCAGATTTAGTGTTTCTGTTTTGATATTTAGATCTTTGATCCATTTTGATTTTAGTTTAGTGCATGGTGAGAGACATGGGTCTAATTTTTGTCTTCAGCATATGGAAAGCCAGTTTTTCCAACACCATTTATGAAAGAGACTATCTTTCTTCCAGTGATGGTGTTTGGCCCTTTTGTTGAACATAAGGTGGCTAAGTGTGTTTAGAGTTATTTCTGCAACTTCTAATCTATTCCACTGATCCTTAGGCCTGTTTTTTTTTTTTTTGCCAGCACCATGCTGTTTTTATCATAGTAGATTTTTATTATGATTTAAATTCGGTATTGTGATGCCTCCTGACTTGCCTTTATTGCCCAGAATTGTTTTTGGTACTCTAGGTCTCTTCTGGTTCCAAATAAATTTTAGGATTGTTTTCGTTAATGCTGTGAGGTATACTATTGATATTTAGATTGGGATTGCATTAAATCTGTATAACAATTTGGGAGTATGGCCATTTTCACTATGTTTGTCCTTCCTACCCACGAACAAGTGGTATCCTTCCATTTTCTGATATCCTCTTCAACGATCATATAATTTTTAACCTTAATTCAGTTAATGTGGTACATCATATCTAGTGATTTGTACATGTTGACTCATCCTTACGTCCCTGCGATAAATCCAATTTGGTCAAAGTGTATAATCTTCTTTATGTGATGTTGCATTTACTGTACAAGTATTTTTTGGAGGATATTTACATATATGTTATCAGAGATTCTGGCCAGTAATTTTCTTTTGTAATATCCTTGTCTGGCTTTGGTATCAGAATAATGTTGGTCTTGTAAAATAAGTTTAGAAAAACTTCCTTCTCTTCAATTTTTTAAAAGAGTTTGGTAAGGACTGGTATTAAATCTTTAAATGTTTGGTAGAATTAATCAGTGTAATCACCATATCCTGGGCTTTTCTTTGTTGGGAGACTTTTATTACTGATTCATTACCCTTTTTTGTTATTGATTTGTTCAGAGTTTTTGTTTTTCATGATTTAGTCTTGGTAGATAGCACACATCTAGGAATGTATCCGTTTCTTCTTTGTTTTTCAATTCCTTGGTTTATTATAATTGTTCTTAGTATTTTCTTATGATCTTTTGTATTTCTGTGCAATTCATTAAGCTTTTACTTTTATTTCTACTTTTGAATCTTCTCTATTTTTTTAATTGACCTAGTTAGAAGTTTGTTGATTTTTTTAATTTAATAAACCAACTCTCAGCTTTATGGATCTTTTATACTGTGAGGTATAATCACAGTATACTGATGTTCTGATGTTCTCTTTTATACTTCTTTTTTAGTTTCTTGAGGTGTGCCACTTGGTTATTTGGGTACTTTCTTCTTTTTGATAAAACCAGTTATTGCTATACACTTTCTTTTTAGAATTGCTTTTGCTGCATCCTATGAGTTTTGGTATATTGTATGTCCATTTGTTTGCCTCAAGATATTTTAATTTCCCTTTTAATTTTTGGGCATGTATGTTGTTTGCATGCTCTTTATTTTCTATGTGTTTGTGAATTTTTTGAAATTCCTCTTGTTATGGATTTCCAGTTTCATTTTATCATGGTTGGAAAAGATATTTCATATAATTTCAGTTTTCTTATGTTTGTTAAGACTTGTTTTGTGGTCCATCTTATGATCTGTCCTGGTGAATATTCCATTTGCACTCGAGAAAAATGTGTATTCTGCCACTGCTGGATAGGATATTCTGTAGATGTCTGTTAGTATCTGTTTTGTCTAAAGTATAGCTCAAGTTAGATGTTTCTTTATTGATTTTCTTTCTGAACGATCTGTGCATTGTTGAAAGTTGAATACTAAAGCACTCTACTATTATTACATTGTAGTTCAGATCCATTAATATTTACTTCATATATTTAAGTGCTCTGATGTTAGGCGAATTTATATATCTACTATTTTTCTATCTGTAATTGTTATATCTTCCTGATGAATTGACTTTTTTATCTTTATATAATGCCTTTCTTTTTCTCATCTTACTGTTTTTGACTTAAAATCTATTTTATCTGACAGTTACCTCTACTGTCCTTTGAATATTTGAGTGAATAAACGAATGACACGAATTGTTTTCTATACTCAGCAGTGCACTGTGTCACAAAAGACAGCCTAAATACTTACCTAGTGCATCAGTAAAGGAGGAACGTGGCCCGCAATACTTTTCCAATAGGTTAAAAAGCATCAGTATAGCCATTGTGGGATAAAAACCTTTTGTACACTTTCTTATATTTACTGCATTTTTTCTGATTACATTTAATGCGAGAGCACCCTATCTTTTAATGCGTAGAGCCTCTAAATAGTTACATTTGAGAGACAGAAATGAATCTAGTCTATGATCTAGTCTTTTGTCCTCAGACACATGGTGTAATACTCCATGTAATTAGTGTTGGGATAGAGGGGGCTGTAAGGACTGGTGTGGGACCTTGGAGGAGTACATTCCTTCGAGAAGGAACAGGAATGAAATAGGAACAGGGATACAGGATGGAGAATAGAGAGACCAAATAGAGAATAGGAGAGTGATTGCTGAATAAGATGTAGTAGACAGTATAAGGGACCTGCGTTGAGAACGGAAAGTTAAAGTAGGGAAGGAGAGGAGGCCGACGGGCAGGGACCCAGACCCCCTCCGGAGGCGGAAAGAGGCTGGACCACTTCCGGCCAAGGAGGGGGGATTGGCTCAGACCTAAGCAGAGGCTTGGAGAGAGAGGACGCTTTCTGGACTCAAGAGGAGGAGGTGAGTTGAGGTGCCCAGCTTTAATGAAGATTCTGTGGGGGCTTCTGCGCTGCAGCTTCGAGGTGCCTGACTCCCTACGCCCTTAAGGTTTGAAGAAAACCTGTTAGGGCTTCGGGATCTAAGCACATCAAAGTGATCGTGTTTAGAGGTGCCTGGACCCGATTCTCATGGGAGGAAGAAGGGAGCCGAATCCCCTTTGGGCCACAGAAAAGAAAAATCTGGATGCGGTTCGGGCAGTACAAAGGAGCGATACGCACCTGGTTGGGATAGTAGAAAGGAAGGACCTAGAAATCATTTTGGCGGTAGCAAGAAGGGAGGAGGACAGAGGTCAGGAGAGAGATAGGAGACAGCAAGATCCCGTTCTGGCTGGAGAAAGGGTGTGGGCTACAGAAAGGTTTGGACTACAGAAAAGAGGGGTCAGGACTGAGGAAGGAGGGGACAGAATCTTTTATAAGCGGCTGAAAAGAACCAGGCTCAGAAGAAAGAAAAGGCTGGAACCGGTTGGTTCTGGTTTGAGAAAGGAAAAAAAAGCAGAACCTGGTAGGGTTCGAGAAAGGGAATACTGCGAAGGTTAATACCATTGGATTTGGGGGCGAGGTATTCCTGTTGCAGAAAGGGCGGGGCCGGGCACTTGCGGACGTGGAATGAGGGGGAAGCTGTGTTGGGGAAGGGGCGGTGCAGAGACGTACCGCAGAGCGGAGGGGGGGGCTTATTAAGGGAAGGGGAGGTGCGGAGAAGTACTGCAGAGCAGAAGGAGGGGGGCATATTGGAAAGAGGCGGTGCGTGACTGTACTGCGGAGGAGAGGGTGGGCAGTGTTGGGGAAGGGCGGTGCGAAGCGGTACTGCAGCGCGGAGGGAGGGGGCTCGGTGTTGGGGTAAGGGTTGGACCTGGATGTGATGCAGTTATCAAGAGGGGGCGTAGGGGTGGGACCTAGATGTCTTGTTGCTCTGAGAGCGGGAGGCATTTGTGGGAATGAGTTGGTTTGACTAGCCAGTCCACCGAAGCGCATGCGCGCTGAAGGCCTTGACGAACGGATTCCTTTGGGAAAGCTGTGGACTTAAGGGGGACCTCTGTTCGGTGCGCATGCGCATGGTCAGGTTGCGGTAGGGGGCGTGTGTAGGTGCAGGGGACAGGATGTAGAATTGACTTGCCATCTTGGGAGCAAAAAGAGCTGGTGCTCCGAAAATAGATTGCCTTGGCGTCTATGTAGGAGAACTCAGGAGTTGAAAGGTTTGGGGCCCAAGGTTAGGTGAGACCCTCGCCTTTCAGATTAGGCGAGAAGTCTGATGAATCTTTCCCTCCGTGTCATTCTCCCCTAACTCCCCTTTTTCCCTCAGGCTCAGCTGTTATTTGCCCTTCCAGAAAGATGGATAGAAGAAATGGCTATGGTTATAGGATGCCTGCATTCCAGGTGAGGCCTCCATGCATTTTCATCAGGCCATCTCTCCTGTCCTGAGTTTACTTTCTGCTCTTGAGCCTTCTACCACTGTAGAGGGCTCTCAGACTAACCTGTCTATCATACATTGTATGATGGAGTAGGAGGAATAGAAAATTTGCCTGACTGTCCCCTGCTCACTTCCCCTTTCCCCACCCTCTTCAATCAAATACCGTTCAGAAAATTGGGAGGCTTTCATGGAAAGGGGGGTGTAGGGAGGCAAGATGGTCCACAGGATCATAATCCTAAGTATGTAGGGCCCTCTGCCTCCCTCTGGGAGCCTGGGGCTTCCCTTCCCTCTAGATGTACAGACTGAGACAAAAGAAGAGGACAATGTCTTGCTGATGCATTCCCTGTTGGCTGCAACCAAGGACCCATCTGTTGCCAACCGGCCTAAGAAAAGCAAGACCAAGAAGACCCCTGTTAAGGCTATTGCTAAGCCCACACCTGCTGCCCCTCCAGTCCCATCTGCCACTGAGATTGCCACCAAGCCCAAAATAAGTTTACAGGCTTTAAACCTACCAATCTTCGCCCAGATCAGCCAGGCTTCAGCTACTAGTGAGGCAGCCAATATTCAGGTTTCTTCAGGTACTGCTCCACCTAAGAAAACCAACAAGATGAAGAAAATTACTGCCAAGGCAACCCTAGTCTCCCAGTGTTGCCTGTCAGGCAATGAGGATGTCACTGCCCAGCTGAAGTCACCTTTGCAGGCCCCAAACCTACCAGTCATCTCACAGACTCTCCAGGCTCCTACTGCCAGTGAGTCATCCAATTCCCCAGCCTTTATAGCCTCCACCAAGCCTAAGAAAACTTCCAAGGCTAAGAAGGCTGCTAATAAGGCTCTAGGCAGTGCTACTGAGATCTCACTGGCTGTAGCTACCACCCATACAGCTACTACCCATGGCCAAATTACCAATGAGACAGCCAATATCCAGGCCACAGCACCCACTGCCAGAACCAAGAAAGCTTCCAAAGCCAAGAGGACTACTGTTAAGGCTACAAATACTGACACTGAGCATCTCGAGTCCCCAAATGCCACTGAGACAGCTACCAGGCTGATTGAGACCTCAGCAACAGCTCTCCGGCCCAAAAAACCTAAGTGCAAGAAGGTTGTCAGTAAGTGCCCAAATTCTGCCTTTGAGGTCTCTGAGGCTCTACCTGCCTCTCAAATGGTTACAAACCAAGCCCTAGCAGCCACCCTTCGGGTCAAGAGAGGGTCTAGGGCACGAAAGGCTGTCACAAAGCCTCAGGTAACTGAAAGTGATACCCAAATTGCTGAGCAGGGGAGTCAGACCAAGATGGCCACCTCTCAGGCTAACATAAATGCCCTTGAGACTCAGGTTGCTACTGCTATCCAGGCCCTGGCAGATGACTGTCTGGCTCAGTTGAGTCTGGAACCCACAACTAGGACCCGGGGCAAGAGGAACCGAAAGGTGAGCTCTCTGACAGTATACTTAACTTTTGTGCTTTTCTATTCCTAGCTGTCTAGGTTTTTGATTTCTTCTATAAACCTTTACTGAGCCTTTTACTTTGAGCTAGTGCCTATGTTCAGATAGGCTTTAGGAGATGCCAAGAAGGATGTGATATAATTTCTGTTTCCAGTATTTCACAGATTGCTGGGGAAATAAGATATTTATGTACTTAGATATAACCTGTATGTAATTCACCTTGTATTTACATAGTAGTTGTCGTGTGCCAGGCTTGTTGGGTACATTTATACATGTTATCCCTTTATGTCTTGAAAGTAATTCTTACTAACTAGAGACCATAGGTTGCAGTTATACAGATAAGAAGACAGAATTCCAGAGAAGTGACATGACATGCCCAAGGGTTATAGCTAGCAGAGTTCAGTGGTACCCAAGGAAGAGGAGGAGTCCCAGACCCTGCCCTTGGGTTGCTCCTACCCTAGCAGGGGAATGAGACTCCTATTTGGAAGATAGTGAAAGAAAAGCCCAGGACTCAGAGTGGCCAATGGCAGGGTCAAGACCCACTACAAGGGGGTGTTGGAGGGACTTTTTGTAGGACAGAATGAGGGGACAACAATCTTTTCACCTGGTGATTCTGGACCTTCCTTCTTTATGATGATGAAGTCCAAGCATCTGAATGGGGATGAGAGAAGTGGCATTAATTATAGGAGGATCCCATGGGGCCGAAGACTTCCGCCACCCCGAGATGTGGCCATTTTGCAAGAAAGGGTAAGAATCCAATGCTGCCCAGTCTCTTTTATTTTGCTGTCCTCTTCTCTTCCATCCTTCCATGTTTTCTGCAAATATATTCAGATTTCCTCATCTGTTCTTCTTCTCCCAGGCAAATAAATTGGTGAAATACCTCTTGGTTAAGGACCAGACAAAGATCCCCATCAAGCGTTCAGGTAGTCTCTTAACAACCTTCCTCCTCAAGCTATTCTTTCTCCTCTCTTCCCATGGCCCGGAGGTAACCTTCTACCTATATGGCCTTTTTGTTCTATCATATCTCCATCTCTGCCCTCCTTATACTTCAGTATGGCTTGCATCACCCATTAATCTAGTTGCACTGACTCCACAGAGCTGGCAAAAGGGGTAGAAGCTCTGTGGCCCCTGCTCAGCCCAGCTGCTCTCACCTCTCGCTTCCTGCAGACATGCTGAAAGATGTCATCCAAGAATATGATGAATATTTCCCAGAGATCATTGAAAGAG
Organism: Erethizon dorsatum; assembly: GCA_028451465.1. NCBI lineage: Eukaryota > Metazoa > Chordata > Mammalia > Rodentia > Erethizontidae > Erethizon > Erethizon dorsatum. The sequence goes on from CM051842.1 coordinate 46,816,724, forward strand.
CAAGCTACGCTCTGGAGAAGGTAAAGGGACACCCTGGGGGGTGGATGCATTGGGAAATCCTTGAGTGGAACAAAGGTGAGCAATGTTTCTTCTGGGGGCAATAACAGAGACCGGCTAATACAGCCCTATCACTGTGCAGATAGGCAGACAGTGGCCTAGGGAGAGGCCTAGAACAGCCATGGGTTATGCCGTATCTCAGTGGTAAAAGCGTAACTAGGACCCAACCTACCCAATTTAGTCCTGGCTTCTGTCTGCTGCTGGACACATCCTGTCATGTATTTGAAATGCTCATCTCTTTGTCACCTTTCATTTGTAAGAGTATACTTGTTGCATATTTACTGTGTTCTGGACACTTAGTTATGAGCTTTTCACGCATTACCTCACTAATGTTTCATGTATGCAAACCCCCCAGGTACCTGGGGATCTGCAGGATGCCTGGAAAGGTGTTTGATGCTTAAGCTAAATTTTGTGATCTCACAAACTATTCTTTTACTTGGCAGATGTTTCGGGTCAATCTGAAGGAAATCGATAAGCAAAGTAGCTTGTATATTCTCATCAGTACTCGGGAATCCTCTGCAGGCATACTGGGAACGTAAGCTGGGGAAGGGTTAGGGTGGCAGGGGGACTTCTGCTTTCATCCATGGTACTACCCTTGCCCTCTCTCCTGACATCCTCTTAGAAAGTCAACAAAGACAGGGACTAAAAAGCTCCTGATACAGCTCTTGCACATGGTTGGAGCCCTGTGTGCAGTAGTGGTGCCTGATTAGGATTAACTGAAGGGTGCAGGAGGCTGGGGTGGGGCATTTCTGTTGTCAGGTTAGCTGTCTGTCCAGAAACTTCCCTGGACAGTAGACCTCTTGTTGCCTATCTCTTCCTAATGAGTGCCTAGCCTAGCCTTGGTAGAGAGATTCTTAAAACAGAGCTTCTCAAGGGAGGATGTGGGATCATTATGCTCAAAGGACAAGAAAGGCTTGCCTCTGCATACATATTTGTGTAGTGATTACTCCCTACTACCTGTGGGGAGTTAGAAAAGGAAAAATGCTATCCTTGACCTGCAGGAGTACCTAATCTAACTGGGAAAGCTAGACTCACCCCTAGGGGAAAAACCAGTCCAAACAAGAAATGACCAAGAATAAAGTCATAGCTGACACTTTAAGTGAGACTGGCAGAATGACCATAGGCTCACATCAAAGAGACCATACCATAGCTGCACCTCCTTACTGTATAGATAGGGATATTATAGAGGGATATGGGAATTTTCCCAAGTTAATGGGGAGTGTTATCACTGGGGCACTGAATTGTCACAGGGCTGAGGGCTCTGAGAAAGGACTCGCACTGATTGAGTACTTGTATTGTACCAGATTGACAGGCATTTTTCCACCTTGGCAACCCAGGACTTGGGTAGAATGTGACTTTCCCATCTTACTGAGTAGGAGACTGTGGCTCATGACTCTTAAGTGCCTTACCTGGGGTGACGTAGAACTGGAATCATAGACTGGGCAGAATTCTCCCACATCTGAGGTATGTGGGAAAGATTTAGCCCAGTGAGCTGTCTGGTATGTCTTGCAGGTGGCTCCTGGACATAAAATTTCTCTCTGTGCTATTATTCCCTTAGGACCAAGGATACACCCAAGCTGGGTCTCCTCATGGTGATTCTGAGTGTCATTTTTATGAATGGCAACAAGGCCAGTGAGGGTGAGTGGCTAGGCATGAAGCCAAATGGGTAGCCAGGGTCTGAATTCCACGTGTTCATTTTCTGTCCCTGTCTCCTCTTGCCTCCCCTTGTAGCTGTCATCTGGGAGGTGCTGCGCAAGTTGGGGCTGCACCCTGGGTATGATTGGGCTCTCTCAGCGCTTGCTGTCCATGTTGTCCTTTGGCAAGAGAGAACGGTCCCAGGATTGCATCAGCCTGGTGGTCTGGTGGTGCAGGCGGGAGTTGCTGGGCTGGGTGGATGGGGAAATGGTTCTCAACTTTGTGCTCCTTTTCTCCCTGTCCTCTGTCTGTTCTGAGATGTAAGAAAGACCTTCAGGAGTCCCTGACAAAGAGCCACCTGGCCTTCTGCTTGCTTCTAGTGGCTATGTGTTCACTACGTTCTTTGCTTTGTTGAGATTCCCTATGTGCTAGAGGTCTCTTCCATGTTAGGAAATGGCTCTGCTCTCATCCAGGCAGTCCTGTTCTGTGTTCACGGGTTATCTTTCCTATTGCCAGGGTGAGGCATTCACTTTTTGGGGAAGTGAGAAAACTCATCACAGACGAGTTCGTGAAGCAGAAGTAAGTGATGTTTGGAGGCTTTAATCTGGCCCTGAAGTATTCTGGGTATGCTGGTTTAGTTCAGAAAGTGCTTCATCAGTGCCTTTCTTATACTGTCTTTAGGGGTGGGCACCCTGTGTCCTACTAAATCTGGTCTAAAATTCCTGTGGATGCACCCGTTCAGGGCTGGGCCAGATCAAACATAATGCCCTTGTGATGGGGTGTGCTCACAATAGGCAGCTTTAAGAATGGCTCCTCTGTTTACAACACATCAAAGAGGAATCTTTGTTTACTCCTCATAGGTGGGAGGATACACTGGCCTTCCTGTGACATCATGCCCTATATATGTACTCCAAGTAATTGTTTTCCACAGGGCCAGTGGGAAATGGTACAGCGTTAGAAGCCAAGAACATGATCTATGCATGGGGAATGAGTGTGGGGCTGGAGGGTCTTAGAAAATATTTCTCTAGGAACTGTTTAGTATTTGTTTTATAGGAGGATGTCATTTGGGGCTTAGTGGTTAAATAACAGATCTGTTTGGTCAGAAGCAACATTTGTTTCCTTTCTCCAAGGTACTTGGAGTACAAGAGGGTCCCCAACAGCAGACCACCTGAATATGAGTTCTTCTGGGGCCTGCGCTCTTACCACGAGACTAGCAAGATGAAAGTCCTCAAGTTTGCTTGCAAGGTAATAGAGCTGCCTGAGCTTGGCATATTAAAGGAATAGAATGACCCTGGCTGAAGCAGGCTATGTGTAGTGATAGACAAGTACAGGCCAACTGGTAGTTCACACACACACACACACACACACACACACACACACAACTTGCACACATATAAAACTTCGATAATGTCCCAGAATGCTGCTACATATATAGTTTACATGTTATCATTCATTCTTCACACTTTGTATTAACAAGTTCCCAATGGCTTGAACCACTGGTGTTACATCCATGACTGTCCCATGCATGACTGTATCACCTGTATCACCAGTGGTTCAAGCTGCCCAGGAGTGAGGCATACAAATTATGGCCCATCGTAAATGTGTTAACCATCTCAGGCTGCCATAAAAAAATAACATAAACTTGGTGGCTTAAAAAACAGAAATTTATTTTTTCACAGTTCTGGATGCTGAGAATCCCAGATCAAGGACCAGCATGGTAGGTTTCTGATGACAGGTTGCTGGTGAGGGCTGTCTTCCTGGCTTACAGACAAATGCCTTCTTACTGTGTCATCATAGGACAGAAAGCCCTGACTGGAAACCTGTTGGATCATAAGGCCTTACTCTTATGACCTTATTTAACTGTAATCACTTCCATAAAGGATGTATCTCCAAATACAGTCACATTAGGGGTTGGATATTCAACATACAAATTTGGTAGGGACACAGATAATCAGACCATAACATACTGTATATCTCTTTTTAATTTTAATTTTTATTATTACATGTTTGCAGTACATATGACATTCATCATGGGGAATTGGTACATGTATGTAACACATCGTAATTCTTTTTTTACATCCCCCTTCTCTCCCCTCCCTAACCCATCCCCCGTATTATGAAGACATTTGGGCTCAGTGACATTCAGTGACTTATCCAAGGTCTTATCACATGTAAGTTATCAGAGCTGAAATTAGATCTGAGGACTGATCCATGATAAAGTCTCAATAAGTAAGACATTTTTTAGAATTATTGCTATTAATAGGTGTTTCATAATTAAAAGGGTTATTTTTCTCATAATGATTACAATTTCCAATTCAGGTACAGAAGAAAGACCCCAAGGACTGGGCTGCTCAGTATCGGGAAGCAGTGGAGATGGAAGTCCAAGCTGCAGCTGTGGCTGTGGCTGAGGCTGAGGCCAGGGCTGAGGCAAGAGCCCAAATGGGGATTGGAGAGGAAGCTGTGGCTGGGCCCTGGAACTGGGATGACATGGATATTGACTGCCTAACAAGGGAAGAGTTAGGTGATGACACGCAGGCCTGGAGCAGATTTTCACTGGAAATTGAGGCTAGAGCCCAAGAAAATGCAGATGCCACCACCAATGTCAATTTCAGCCAAGAAGCTAGCACCAGGGATAGCTTCAGTGATGGGGCTAGTATTAGCTTCAGTGGTATACCCAGCTCCAGTGGTGGCTTTGGTGGCGGAGGTGGTATTACCTTTGGTGATCCACCCAGCACTAGTGCAAGCTTCAGCAGTGCAGCCAGCATTACCTTTGGTGGCACACCTAGTACCAGTGCCAGCTTCAGCAGTGTAGCCAGCATTAGTTTTGGTAGTGCACCCAGCACTAGCACTAGTTTCAGTGGTGGAGCCAGCATGAACTTTGGTGGCACACCCAGTACCAGTGCCAGTTTCTGTAGCACAGCCAGCATCACCTTTGGTGGTACACCCAGTACTATTAATAGTTTCAGTGGTGGAGCCAGCATTAGCTTTGGTGGTGCACCCAGCACTAGCACTAGTTTCAGCAGTACAGCCAGCATTAGCTTTGGTGGTACATCCAGCACTAGCACTAGTTTCAGTGGTGGAGCTAGCATTAGCTTTGGTGGTACACCCAACACAATCACTAATTTCAGTGGTGGATCAAGCATTAGCTTTGGTGGTTCACCATGTAACACCAGCACTAGTTTCAGTAGTGGAGCGAGTATTAGTTTTGATGGTACACCTTGTACCAGTTCCAGTTTCAGTGCTGGAGCCAGCTCTAGCTTTGGAGACACACTCAACAGCACAACAGCTGGCTTTGGTGGTGCACTTAGCACCAGTACTAGCTTTGGCAGTGCATCCACCACAAACACTGTCTTCAGTGGTGCACTTAACACCAGCACTGGCTTTGGGGGCACACTTAGCACCAGTGTCTGCTTTGGTGGCTCTCCCACCTCTGGTCCCAGCTTTGGAGGCACACTCAGTACTAGTATCTGTTTTGGTGGCTGTCCTAGCACCAGCATACTTAACACCAGTGTCTCCTTTGGTGGCTCTTCTAGTACCAGTTCTGACTTTGGTGGCACACTAAGCACCAGCATCTGCTTTGGTGGTTCTCCCAGCACTACTGCCAGCTTTGGTGGTATACTAAATAGCAGTGCTGGCTTTGGTGGTGCAATCAGCACCAGTGCTGGCTTTGGTGATGCTGTCAACACCAGTGCCAGCTTTGGCAGTACACTCAACAGCATTGCTGGCTTTGGCAGTGCCATCAACACTGGTGTCAGCTTTAGCGGTGCATTCAGTAGCAGTGCTGGCTTTAGCAGTGCCATCAACACCAGTGCTGGCTTTGATGGTGCTGTCGGTACAAGTACTGGCTTTGGCAGTGCACTCAATAGCAGTGCTAGCTTCGGCAGTGTCGTCAACACCACTGCCAGCTTTGGTGGTGCACTCAACAGCAGTTCTGGCTTTAGCAGTGCACTTAGTACCAGTACTGGCTTTGGAAATGCTCTCAACACTAGTGCCAGCTTCGATGGAGTGCTCAACACCAGTGCTGGCTTTGGTGGAGCTGTCAGCACCACTGCTGGCTTCAGTGGTGTACCAAGCACCAACCCTGGCTTTGGCAGTGCATTCAGCACCAGTGCTGGCTTCAGTGGGGCACTTAGTACCACTACTGATTTTGGTGGTACTTCCAGCAGCAACATTGGCTTTGGTAGTGCTCCCAGCACCAGTGTCAGCTTTGATGGTGCTCACAGCACCAGCCTGTGTTTTGGTGGTGCTCCCAGCACCAACCTCTGCTTTGGCAGTGCATCTAACACAAACCTATGCTTTAGTGGCTCTCCTAGCACCAGTGCCTGCTTCAGTGGTGCTACCAGTGCCAGTTTTAGCGATGGACCGAGTACCAGTGCCGGTTTCAGTTTTGGTAATGGGTTAAGTACCAGTGCTGGATTTGGAGGGGGACTGAGCACCAATGCTGGCTTTGTTGGCAGCCTAAGTACTACCACTGGCTTCAGTGGCAGCTTAGGAACCAGCACTAGCTTTGATAGTGGCCTAGGCACCACTACTGACTTCAGTGGTGGACTAAGCACCAGCGCTGGATTTGGTGGTGGACTAAGTACTAGTGCTGGCTTCGGTGGTGGACTAGGTACCAGTGCTGACTTTGGTGGTGGACTAGGCACCATTGCTGGCTTTGGTGGCAGACTAGGCACCGGTGCTGGTTTTGGTGGTGGACTAGGCACCAGCACTGGCTTTGGTGGTGGACTGGTCACTACTGATGGCTTCGGTTGTGGACTGGGTACCAGTGCTGGTTTTGGCAGCACTCTTGGGACTTGTGCAGGCTTTAGTGGTGGCCTCAGCACTAGCGATGGCTTTGGCAGTGGCCTTAATGCCAGCTTCGACAGAGGACTGAGTACCGTCATTGGATTTGGCAGTGGTTCCAACACCAGCACTGGCTTTCCTGGTGAACCCAGCACTGGTACCAGTTTCAGTAGTGGACAAAGTTCTGTTGTTGGCTTCAGTGGTGGACCAAGCACTGGTGCTGGCTTCTGCAGTGAACCAAGCATTGGTGGCTACAGTGGTGGACTGAGCACTGGAGCTAGCTCTGGTGGATCAAGCACTGGAGCTGGCTTTGGTGGTGGACTGAGCACCAGTATTGGCTTCAGTGGTGGACCAAGCAGCAGTGCTGGCTTCGGCAGTGGACTGAACACCAGTGCAGGATTCAGCGGTGGACCAAGTACCAGTTCTGGATTCGGCAGTGGACCAAGCACTGGTGCTGGCTTTGGTGGTGGGACCACTAGCCTTGGTGCCTGTGGCTTCTCTTACAGCTAGTAAGGTTTCAGGTAATTGCAATATTTACATAGCCAGTGCCCATGGGAATGGGAATAATATTCAGAGATATTAGAAATAATCCTGTGTTGGGAGGGCTGAGTGGGAATATGAGTCATGAAGGAAGTATGAGAAAAGAGTATATTTGGTACTAAAATGTGTTCTGGTTTGGTATTTTGTTTTCAGGTTTAATGTTTACAGATATTGCTAGTGAATTGCAGCATTCCTTCCCATGGAGCCAAGATATAGCCTTGGAATCCTTGTCCACACAGCAGTCTGAGCAGCCACTATCAATCAGCTAAGGGTGACACACTATGAAAAATCTGTTTTGCCTTCTTGCTCTATTGTTTGCTTTTTGTGTGCTGTCATATTTTGGTATCAGAGTTACATTAAATTTGCAAAATGAATTGCAGTTGTTTTTCATCTTTTAATGTGATTAGGTAGTCATGAGTGACATTTTGGGTTCACAGAAGAGCTAGAGATCAGCATAGCTTTTGGGGAATATGGGGCTCCAGCTTGAAGCTAAAAAGCAGATATTTCTTCAATGAAAGAGAGGCCTGGGAAAGCATGGTAGGCTAAGGCATAATAGCTTGAGAAAGCCTGGGATAGAAGGTAAAAGTAGAGAATTCAGGATAGTAAGTATAGATTCATTGAGTAATTTGTGTAAGAATGGAGGAACAGAAGGGGAGCTATTGAGGTGGACATGGGGAAAAGGGAGGGTTTTCCTGGAATAGAAGAGAGACACTTGAGCATATCGTGTAGACTGTGGGGCCAAAGCCAATAGAGAAGGCCAAGAGGTAGATATGAAAGAGTAAGGAATTGACTAATGTAGTCTGAGAAGGTGGGATGGGATAGGATGGCAGAGAACAGATGGTGACCCTGGATTTCAACAGGATTTAGGAGTGGTTGTAGAAATAAATATAGATCTACTTCAAGCACTGATCGGCAAACCTACAATAGATCCCAACAAAAAAGGAGGCATGGATTATTCAAGGTTTGGATCTTGCTGAGTGGCTGTGAAGAAAGGGCAAGAGAACAAACACAGCAACTGTGTGAGTATTTTTTACCATTGGGTCACTGGTACTTGGTATATGGAGAGCGGCTGAAGAGGTGGACCATAGGATCCAAACTGATTAGGGATGGAAGAACACTGAGGAAGCAGATGATGGATTGGGAGACAATGGAGAAGTCAAAGGACTATACTCCTGATGTTGTAAAAGAACAAATATTGTTCATTAAGGAAATACCACATGCATGACTACCTTTGTAAGAACTCTTGGATAAGAGTGGGATGCTTGCGTTCAAGAAGTCAGACCAGGAATATGATGCCAAGATCTGTAAAATAATAGGGAGATGACTATAGAGTTGAGGTTAGGGGACTGGGAGGCCAGGTTGTTGGCTGGGTCCTTCACATGGACAGTGAAATCATTCAAGATAGCAACAACAGTTAAAAAAGAGAACTTGGTACAAGTGCCAGATTGTCTGAGTATAAGGATGAAGGTGTTCTGCCCTTACTCACTGACTGCCAAGCAATCTTCTCTCTCATCTTTTGAGGTGCTACTCTCTTCTCTCTGGAAATTCCTCACCCATTCCACATTTACAGCACCAGAGCTGGGTCAAGATTAGGATCAAGAAATTGAAAACAATCGGAGAAACCTAAATGTAACCTCTTCCTGTTCTCCTATAGGCAGTAAAAGTTTTTTGATCAGCGAATACGAATTAAGAAAGTGTTTCATGGGCCGGTGAGATGGCTCAGCGGCTTAAGCGCCTGCCCGGCAAGCGCGAGGGCCCGAGTTCGACTCCTGGAACCCACATACAAAAAAGGGGCCGGTGATATCGCTCAGCGGCACGGGCACCTGCTGGCACGCGAGGTCCTGAGGTCGACCCCCCGGTACCCACAAAAAAAAAAAAAAAAAAAAAAAAAGAAAGTGTTTCATCCAGAGCTAGGCAGCTTCTTATTTGTGGCTAAAATTGAGACCTGTCTTGGAGCTGCTAAGGATTTCTTTACTAGAGAGAGGTAGGGCTCTCCCAGTAAGGCAAAGGCCAGAGTCTTCTTAGGGTAGGAGAAAAGAAAGGATAAAAAAGCTCATAAAGGTGGAAGACAGTGAGGACAGAGGCATTTTGATTCTTGGAAAGAGCTCAGTAATGGGCAGGGACAGTGTCCAGGGCTTCCTCAGGTTCCCGGGTGATGTCCACATTCTGAGAAGAGAGAGCCCTTGATTAATAGGAAGGAGATGGAAGTACAGGGGCCCAGTCCCTGTGCTGCCTCTTGTCCTATCAGGCACCCATCTTTTAGTTAGCCTGACTCTCTTCTCAGACAGGCCTGGGGGATTATGAGCCTGAGGCCTTTCAGGCAAGGACTGTCCTAGCTCTATGCCTCTGTGGTGTCCCAGGCCTAGGCTGTGGTTCCTGAATTTCTGGATGCTGGTTATTCTTCCCATCGATGTGAAACATCTGGGATCTGTAGGGTTAGGTGGCCTTTCTGTGGGGGAGGGTGCTTTTATCATGTGTTCACAGCCAACTTGTGTACAGAGTCCCTCACCTACCTCAGGCTTCTCCCGGTGTGTGTTCACAGCCTCCACATTCAGGTAGATGGACTCCACTTTGCAGCCTTGGAAAAGAACAACCCTTGTGTCTATAAGCCCCCAAGGTAAGCACAGGTCTTCCCTGAAGTGCCTTCCCCATCACCATCCACACCCCAAGTTCCATGTTGTGCACAGATTGTGTCTGCCCTGTATGGAGGAGATTGTTGGTGAGCTGTGTGATTTGTGGGGAAGATGCCAAGCTGAAGAAGCAGCCAGTGGGGTATCCTCCCAGCTCTGTCCTGACTTCTCTGAGATTCACCTGCTCAATTGTACATGGGGAAAGTGATGAGGAGATGATCTCTGTGGCCTCCTTCAACTCTCATGGCCTGCAAGACAGTGATCTAATCTAAGACTGTTAGAACTGTGGATGCTCCAAAACTATTCTAGATGAAGAACAGGTTGAAGAGTCCTGGGCCACTGCCTTGGCCAATGCAGCTTTATTTACAGGACAGTATGGTTCTAGCAACATCAGAAATGTGGAGGCCACAAAGCAGTTCTAAGGAGCCTTCAGAAGCAGCATGTATCATTGGGGTCTGGGACTGGCGGAGGGGACCCAATGCTTATGGGAGCCCCTTTAGATCCATCCCTGTGGGCTGTACCCAGTGCAGGCTTCAGTAGGCCATTATGTCCTAATCACACCTCAGACTAGATTTGATTCTGTTCTTTCTCTGCTCATGAACCTTTCATAGCTAACTAATGTCACAAGAGAATCTAAACTGCCTAAATTGGTCTTTGAGTTCTTCAATATGGCCCCAACCTACAATTTTCCTCCAGTCTCATTCAGGGCTCCCTCCTCCTTGACAGCTTAATGTTCTGTACTCAGTGCTCTGGCAGAGACAGAAAGTTGGAGCCAAGCCATTTGGCAATCCTAGTTCTTCCCTGTTATCCTGCTATCACAAGTCCCACTTCCACCATCCAACCACCTACTCAGGGAACCTCATTTAGGCCTCTGATTGGCAAATGGCATGTTCATGGCCTCTATATGTCTTAGATGAGGGTGGGGGTACTCACCATAAGCCACAGGAGTGAGTTTAAGCACTGTGTGCAGAGGGCACTTGAGATAGGGCAGCTCGTCTGGAAAAGAGAAAGAAACTACCCTCAGAGACATAGTACTGGGAAGGGTGCCACCTCCCCAGCTTCTAGTCTTGGTGGGTACTCCTCCTTTCCATCTCCCCTTCCCCAAGTGGGCCTTACCAGTGACCCACATGCTGTAGTCTGCAAAGGGCAGTGCTAAAAGCAATCTGGGCAGGGAGAAATGACGCAGCCAGGTTGACCTAGGAGCAGGGAGGAAAGATCTTGAGAAAGATGGGCAAACTGAAGGTCCATGGGAGGGTCGGGGAGGTCATGTGGAGATAGCTACCTCCTCATTCTCAGGTCCAACAGGAGACCAAGGCAGGCTTCCCTCCACCCCTGCCCAGGCCTTCCACAGACACCACCACCACCACCACCACCACCACCACCACTACCACCACCACCACAAAGGCCCAAAATTTCCTGTTAAGTGTTTACTGAGAACATTATATGTGCCAGTTCCATAGCATAAGTGTACATGGTATGTGACCATATCCACACCATTGTCCCTGGCCCAGGATAGCTTTACCTAACCCCTCTTTCACTTATTCATGGACAGGTATTGGATGATTCACTGTTTTCCAGTTATTGACTGTTATGCAGAAAGTTGTTCTGTTTTCAATATTCATGTACAATTTCCTGTCTAGTCCCATTGTCCCATTGATTTAACAGGTAGCCTTGAGAGGAGGGGGTGATTAGGTCCAATCCATGGATGAGGAAACTGGGACTTCAAGAGGAAAGGCATTGGTTTGAAGTCACATAGCCAAGAAGTGGCAGTACAGGGACTCTAACATAAGATTTTCTGAGGACAAGATGCCTGCTCCACCTCTACAGTCTGAAGCTGCTGCCATGAAGGTATCATAATGTCCTGGGGGTGACATACCTACCTACTGGGCACTTTCTCCTTATTCCCTCTCTCCCTCTACCCCGGCTTCAATACAGCTCCCTATCTCCCTTAATTTAGCTAGAATATCACTTGTTGCGACTTTCTGTCCCTTAGACTCATCCTAGGCTTACCAAGCTTGCCATCAGCCTCTCAGCCTCCTGAGACCTAGGCATATTTCTAGTCATCCATCCTGCTCCTCCTCATCTTTGTCATCATCATCATCAGGCCTAGAGCAAGGGTTTTCTGTGTATGATCCCAGTACATATTCACAGAGGTGCTATGGTCCTGCCTACTCGCATTGTCCACATGAGGAAAGAGACTCAGGGAAAGGAAGGCAACTTTTTGAGGTCTCTGACATAGCCCCGCCACTCAACTAGTAACACTGGCCCAGCTATTTCTCTGAGTTTCATATCTCTGGCTTTTATCTTATAGGGCAGGATTGGACTAGGTGTACTCTGAGAGTGCACCAGCTCCCTGTTTGTGTGGGTCTACATTCCCAAAAATATCATTTCTCTGTGCCCAGTGCCATTATTCACCTAAATTTTGGGGTAAGCCCATCTTTCCAATCCTATCCTGCCTTGTTCCCAGGACGGTTATGAGCAGCTGGGATGGCCTGTATCTAAAAGTGGGCAGGAAGTGGAGAAAGAGGAAAGTACCTTTGCCTTCCCCATACTCCATGAATATTTGAGAGGGCAGGGCCTCTGGCGTGCACCTAGGATCTACTCTGATCCCTTACACTCTGAGCCCCATGACCCTGGGCAAGTCACTTCACTTCTCTGGGCCTTAACTTTTTCATGTGGACAACAGGAATTTTAGTGCCTGCCTCAATGATCTCAAAAAATTGTCCAGAGAAGTAGAGATGTGAACATAAAATAAATCTGGCAGTGCAAAGAACCCAACCACACATCCCATCACTGATTCCCAGTGAGGAAATTGAAGACCAGGAAAAGAAAATGACTTATCCAATGGCATGTCCTCGATTTCCCTGGGTTCCAATTCTGGATAACTCCATATTATGAATGCTCTTTATTTTGAAACTAGCATCATAAAGAAGACCCAAGAGTTCAGAATGTTGTGGGCATTGAATATCATTTTGCACTGTCCTCAAATATCATCAAAATAACCTGGAAATGGCAATACTTCAGCAGCCACATTAAAAATGGACTTTCATATGTGAAGGTGAGACAATAGTCCCTTGCCAGGCTACCTGCTCTAGTTTGCAGTTTATTGTATATAGTCAGTGTATAGATACTCTATAAATACAATGTCTAGATTTTTTAATGACCATTTGAAAAAAACTGAGATGAAACATCGCTATCTTGCGGAAATCAACCCTACAGCAAAGACAGAAACCTGTAATTAGGACAATGAGGCTACAGAAGGTCCCACTGTCACCTCAGGACAGCATGCTTCAGGGAAATACTGACTCAGCATTTTAGACTGAGGCAGACTATCAATGCTGGCTTTGAAAATATTAGCTCAGAGTAATACTAATACAAATAATAGCAGCTAACACTTAGATAGCCCATATGATGTACCATGAACTATCCTAAGCTCTTTATATATGTTGTTTGAGATTCACCATTATTCTCTCAGTTTTACAGATGGGAAAACTAAAGCCAGAAGGGTTGCAGTACATTGTCAAAGGTAGTAAAGTTAGTATATAACAAACAATCTGAACATAACAATCTCATTTTAGATACTGCACTTTTTTTTTTTTTTTGAGATGGGGTCTTTCTGTGTAGTGCAGGCTGGCCTGGGGCTTGCTCTGTAGCCAAGGCTCACCTGGAACTTGTGACCTTCCTGCCTCAGCTTCCCAAGCACTGGGATTATAAAATTGTGCCACCACACCTGACTTATACTATATATTGGACTTTTAACCACTGAGATATAAACTTCTAACTGCTGGTTTCAGGATCTCAAATCACATCCAGTACCCCATGTCAGGAACAGTGAGGAAAGTGTTACCTGAACTTTTATCCAGGAAGTAGGCCAGGAGGCATCGCATGACAGCCTGGTGGCAGATCACCAGTACATTCTCCTGTCGTTCTAACTCCATTATAACTGGTTCCAGACGCTGAACCAGATCTTCATAGGACTAGATATGAGAAAAATACTAGAGTAAGAAAGGGAGATGGCGAGAGGAAGAACTCTGGCCTAGGAATCAGGAAAATTTGGTTCTGGGACCAGTTGAGTTGTTAACTCAGGAGACAACTCACTTCTTACAGTCTCAGTTTCTCATTTGTTAAACAGGGGCAATCAGTATAGTGGGCTATATAACAATAAACCTCCTCACTACAAGATATCTTCATTTTTTTGGCATGCTGGCTGGTTATATTACTAAAAATAATGAAGAAATAAAACTTTAATAAAATTCATGTTGCCATTCAGTTTTCTACAGTAGAGGAGACTTATTTTATTGGTATATATTTGCAATAGTTACATTTGGGATAATTTGGAATAAAAAAATTCTATGACTATAGGGTTCCAAAATGAAAAACTTGGAAAAAGGAGTGATTAGTGGATATAGAAACCACAGCTGTCCTGGGGGTACTTGCCAATCATAGTAACCAAGAGGCTTGAACTTTTAAATGTTATAGAAATAGGATGTAGGGGCTTAGGTGTGCACACAGTGGGAAGTCTGGACTGAGACTCTAATATAAATCTGAGACCCTCAAAGAGCAAATGTTGATATCTTCAATAAAAGTGTACTAGAAGAAACTCATCCATAGGCAAAGCAAAACAAGAAGATGTATCTGTCTCTCCTTATATCTCAGTGGAAAAAATTAGGAAACGGTCCCTGTAAGAATTTATAACTAAAATTTTTCCCTCAGGTAGGTTGAAGAATTGTGATTACACTACTCATGTGGTTTGGAATATGTTTTGCTGCAAGTTTTACAAAAATTGATGTAAATTCATTAGCTCCCAGGACTACTTAAAGGAAACAAATGGAACATCTCTGGATTTCTTCACCTTAGGATGTATGGGATTACCATAGGTTAATTCCCACAGATAAATACTCACAAACACAGAAGGAAATAAATAAACTACAATGGATGAAAATAAGCAGAAGCAACAAGAGGAAATTCCTAAAAGCTTATATAATACACAATATAAAACAAATGGTTTTCATTTTTAAAGAAATAAAATATGCAATTAAAATGTAAGAAAGGCATGTAACCCCAGCACTCGGGGAGGGTGAGGCAGGAGGATCATCACGAGTTCAAGCCCAGCCTGGGCAACTTAGTGACTTAGGAGACCCTGTCTCAAAAAATAGATAGATAGGGCCCGTGAGATGGCTCAGCAGCTTAAGCGCCTGCCCGGCAAGCACGAGGGCCCGAGTTCGACTCCCGGAACCCACATACGAAAAAGGGGCCGGTAATATCGCTCAGTGGTATGGGCGCCTGCTGGTGCGTGAGGTCCTGAGGTCGACCCCCCGGTACCCACAAAAAAAAAAAATAGATAGATAGACAGACAGACAGACAGAGAGACAGACAGATATAGTTGGGGATGTAGCTTAGTGTGAAGGTCCTGGGTTCAACCCCAGTACCCCAAAAGGAAGGAACAAGATACTATCAAATATATGCTGCAGATTTGAAAAAGAACTAAGAATTTGAGAAACGAAAAATATACTCATCAAAATTGAAAACTAAATGGAGGGGATAAACAGCATATTATATATTACTTAAAAAACAGTGATTTGTAAGAAATTACTCAATACAGCAAAGAGACAGAAAATAAGGAAAAATTAGGGAACATGAAGGATCTAATACTTATCTAATTTTATTTCTAGAAAGAGATAATGGAGAAAATGTAAGGGAATAATTTTTAGAGAAACAATGTCTGAGAGTTTGATAGAATTGAAAATTTCAATTCTCAGTTTCAGGAAATTCAATCAATTTCAAGCAAGATAAAAAATTAATAGCTAGACATAAAAGAGCAAAATTTAAAGTCAAAAAAGATACAAAGACTTTAAGAGTAGAAAAGAAACAACAATTAAACTGAGTAAATTTTTTTAGCTAGAGTAGAAGCCAGAAGACAAGGGTGGTAATATCTTCAAAGTGCTGGGAAAACAATTGTCAACCTAGAGTTTTATACTTGGGCAACGTATCATCTATGAATGAAGATGCTCACCCCTCAAGACAGTTTTAGAGAAAAAGAAGAGTGAGTTTACTATCAATAAATTCCAAAGGAAGATGTAAAATGAACCCAGAAGACAAGACTTGAGATGTAAGAAACAAGAACAATCAAAGAAATTGGCAAATATGTGATTAAGTCTAAGTAAAATTGAGTGTATTCAGTCATAAGAAAAACAGCAATAACAACATTAATAATTCATTACGGGGTTAAGGCTAAGATTAAACTAAAATACAAAAGAACATATAAATTAGGAGAGAAGGTAGCCAGAGGGTTTTTTTTTTTTTTTGTGGGTACCGGGGGTCGACCTCAGGACCTCGTGCACCAGCAGGTGCCCCTGCCGCTGAGCGATATCACCGGCCCTTTTTCCATATGTGGGTTCCAGGAGTCGAACTCAGGACCTCGCGCTTGCCAGGCAGGCGCTTACGCCGCTGAGCCATCTCACCGGCCCTGGTAGCCAGAGTTTTAAAGTTCTTCTATTGTTTGGGAGGATGGTGGAAATACTGATTTTAGATTTTTTTTTTTTTTTTTTTTGTGGGTACCGGGGGTCGATTTCAGGACCTCACGCGCCAGCAGGCGCCGGTGCCACTGAGCGATATCACTGGCCCTTTTTTCGTATGTGGGATCCAGGAGTCGAACTCGGGCCCTCGCGCTTGCCAGGCAGGTGCTTACGCCGCTGAGCCATCTCACCGGCCCTGATTTTAGATTTTTAAATCATACATATTAAAATACTAAGTGTTTAAATTGGTTGTATAATAACACACAAGGAAATTATTTTGAGTGACTTTAATATACAATATTATGACCTCATACCCTTAGTGGGAGGTCTATAAGAATAGAAAGAAGCATGATGAAATTTAAAAAAAATGTTAAGGGTAACCACTAAAAGAATGGGAACATTATTTAAACAGAATATAGACATAAAAACTTAATCCAGGATAAGAGAAAAATAAAGTAAGCTTGGCACACTCAAGACAATAGAATTAAATTAAAAAAAAACAGTAATTATGATAAGAATAAATGTACCAAACTTACCATCCAAAAGACATATTTTCAGTTTGGATTACAAACAACAAAACACAACTATAAGCTGTTTATAAGACACACAAAACAGAAACCTATACATAGAAAGTAATAAAGATGAACTAGGCAAATAGTCATTAGAAAAACTTTTGTATAACTATATTAATATTAGATAAAATATACTTTTAGGAAATATCATTAGTAAGGAAAAAGAGATTTGGTCACTGTAATAATAAAATGTGCAATTCCTGGAGAAAAGAAGAATGGTTTCTTTAAATTTTTATGCCTCTAGTAACATAGCCCCAAATATATAAAGCAAAATGAAGGCAAATTGAGTCTGCATTTATAAGTCATTCCTGAGGATGAAGATAAAAATGTGAAAGTGTTTTATAACTGAAGAGAGTATCTATTATTTCATTTTCCAAGATGCCCTGATTCTCTGATAATTGTTCACAGGAGTTTATATCATAAATGGAGTATGACTAATAAATATTCTAAAATGCAGAACTGGGTAAGTAGAGGCGAGATTAAAAGCAACAAGCATTTATCTCATATGGAGATTGGCAACTGATGATCTGGTTCAAGTGGTGACAAAGTTGACAGGAGAAGTATCCATTGTCCCTGAGGGTGATACCAACTGCCCACAGAGGCTAGAGCTTTAAGCAACTTGGCAAGAAAATGTCATGAAATTAGAATATGTTGAACTATAGTCAGTGGATACCAGAGACAAGGTGGAGGATAAAATGGGCTCTCCTAAAATCAGAGCATGAGCAGGCAAATATACAGCTTTTAAAAGAGAGGATTCTGTTGCCTATAGCTAAAAATTTGAGATAACCAAGGTCTAGACGATCAAGTGCTTTATAGAATGGAAGCTGCTGTAAAATATGCTTTGACCTGTTTCTAAAGCTGTTTGCGAAACTATAAAAACCTAGAAGTTAGAATAGAGATATTAGGCATGAGTCCTAGGAATTAGGTCATTCCTCCAAACCTTACCTCTCCCTTGGGATAGCGGTAACGATATTTATCTTGGTCCCGTAGTGCAAATTCTTCAGGGTAGTTTTCCTGGATTTCTTCATAGGTCATTTCCTCACAGACACCCTAAGAAAAAAGTATAGACAAAAGTATTCACTTGGTGAAATACACACAGCCTTTTCCATATTTCTGAGATCAATGATTATGGAGCAGAACATGATTACCTGGATCTCTGTGAACACAGTGCTGAAGTTGTGCCTGTTGTTTGGGAGTGTATATGTATGGATGAAGTGTGTGGCTATGTGAGTGTGAGAAAAAGTGTATCTGGATGGATGTATTCAGGTTAAGTGTATGGTGTTTTTCTATGATTGTTTCAGTCGGTCTATAGGTACAACTTATACATTTGTATTTTTGTGAATATGTAAGCATAAGGATTTGTGATTGTGTTTACAAATGTGTGTGCAGCATATTTATAAAATGTATTTGTGATGGGTTTAAGAATTTATGCCTTGGGTTTGTGTGTATATTTGTATTGGCATATGTAGTGTGTTTGTCTGGTTTATGTGTTATGGTTTGAATCTATAAGGTGCCCCAAAGGCCAGCTGATGGACTTTGGGGAAGTGATTGGATCATGAGGGCTGTAATTTTATTAGTGGATTAGCACTCTAGTGAGAGCATAATTTGATGACATTATTGGCAGATCAGGAGGAGGTGGTACCTAGTTGAAGGGAGTGAAGCATGGGACTGTGACCTTGGGGAATGCATTTGGTCCCTAATCCCTTGTCTAGCTTTTCCCCTTTCTCTCTACTTTCTGGATGCTATGAGGTGAGGAGCTTTCTTCCACCTTGTCCTTCTGTCATGTTTCTGCCTTGGAACCAGAAGATCATGAATTGAAACATCTGAAACCATGAATCAAAATAAATCATTCCTCCTTGAAGTTGTTTTTCTCAAATATTTGTTCACAGTGACAAAATGTTGAATAAGACTGTGTGTGTGTGTGTGTGTGTGTGTGTGTGTGTGTGTGTATGTGTATAGAGGGTGTCTGAGCATCTGAGAATGTGTCCTTGTGGATGTCCTTTGTGGTATGTGTCTCCACATGGATCTAGGTGTGTCTTACTTTTTGTGTGTTGCTGAGACAAAATACCCAACACCCAAAGTTAGAGGAAGAAAACTGGCTCACAGTTTGTAGAGGTTTCATTCCATAATTGGCTGGCTGCAAGGCAAGGTGGCAAGGCAGAAGGGCATTACAGAAGAGAAACAGTTCACGGTGGGCAGAAGGCAGCAAAGCATGGAGTAGCAGGCAGCAAGCAATGACAGCATCCCTCTTTCTGTCCCTTAAATTCTACTTGGACTACATGCCCTTAGGGCAGGTAGAACTCACACCCAGGGTGGGCTTTCTCATTAACCGCACTGAGAACTATGTCAAACCAATTAGTGGACTAATTTAGTAATCACCCACCCCTAATCCCAGCATCACACACTTAGATCCAGTCACTTCTGAAAAGCCTCACATATGACTGCATGAGGCTTTGGGGGAACATCTATATACAAACAATAATATTCTACCCATGGACCCCCAAAGACTCATGCACATCCATTTATACAAAAGGCATTTAGTCCATCTCCAAGAGTCACCAAAGTCCTAACAGTTTCAATATTGCTGAAAAGTTCCAGTCTAAAGTCTCCACTGAGATTTAAAGTGAACTCAGCTGCAAGCCACTGTATAAATGAAAAGAAAGTTAAATACTTCCAATACACAATGACACAAGATAAACATTTCCATTCCAAGTAGGGAGATAGAAAGGAATGGGACCAAAGCAAGTCCAAAATCCAGCAGTGCAAACATTAAGTCCTGTAATTCCATGTGCAGCATCTGAGGCGGTCTGTGGCAAGATGTGAACACTAAAGGGCTTGGGTGGCTCCACCTCTATGGCACTGCATGTGGTTACAGCTCTCAATGCTTCTCTCTTGGGCTGGCTTTGCTTACCCCTCACACCCTTCCTCAGACAATCCATTTTCTCCTGGTTTCTCCAAACTTCTGGGTCTCCCTATACCTTGAGCTTCACACTCACAGCTTCATACACTGCCTTCTCAGGGGCACACTGCCTGGCCTTCAAAGCCTTCTTCTGAAATCTGTGTGGAAGCCTTCCTGACCCCAAGACTCTTGCAGTCTACATATGCCTAAAACCAGCACCATGTGGATGGCACCAAGGTCTGCTGACAGGTGGAGCAGTAGCCAGGCTTCTTTCTTTCTTGGCTATAGGGGTTGAGTGCCTGGATCACTGAGCACTATGAACCCAATCCTGAGGAACAAGTTCTCTAAGCCCCTACCATTCTGGAACCTGGTGTTCTGGGGGCTCTCTTCTCAAAGCAAATTCTTTCACCTTTGCAACATTGAGGCTGCCAAGGATGGAGTCCTGTTGTTTCTTGTGATGTCCTCAGACCATCTTTTCTATTGTCTTTTTCTGTAAGCAACCAAGTTCTCTTTTTTTCCATCTTTACAGTCCACAGCTTTACTTGAGGTTCCTTTCTGGCCAAATTCACAACATTTTAAATCATTCTTCTGGACTATTTGTTCTTGATATTGAATGTAGATCTGGCTAAAACTCCCAAAATAGCCATGCCACCACCTCAACATTAGACTACCTTGAAATTTCTTGTTCAAGATTAATTAGTCTGCCACCTTTAACCTCAGTCTCAGGCAATGTCTCTGGACACAAGCACAATGCAGACAAACTTTCTGAAAAGGAATAACACATCATCTGGGGTCCAACAGCCAACACAGTCCTTCTTCCCAGCAGAAACCTCCTGAGCCTGGTCTTTACCAGCAACATTTCTATTAGCATTCTGGTATTCTGAGCTCTGACCAGAATCTCCTATTAAATACAGCTTAAGGCATTCCAGGGCTGCTTCTTCACCTGGCATCTCCAAACCTTTCCAAATTCTTCCTGGAAGCCAGTTCCAAAGGCTCCTGAACCACATGGTCAGGTACAATCACAGCAATGACCCCACTCTCAGTACCCAAATATGTCTTAGTTACTTTTTGAATTGCTAAGACAAAATACCCAACACCCAAAGTTAGAGGAAGAAAAGTTTATTCTGGCTCAGTTTGTAGAGGTTTCAGTCCATAATTGGCTGGCTCCAAGGCAGGGTGGTATGGCAAAGGGGCATCGCAGAAGAGAAACAGTTCAAGGTGGGCAGAAGGCAGCAAAGCAGCAAAGCAGCAAGCAACAAGCAACAATAACAGCCCTCTTTCTGTCCTTTAGGGAGGGTAGCACTCACATGCAGAGTGGGCCTTCCCATTATCCACACTCAATCAGTGGACTAATTTAGTAATCACATACCCTTAACCCCAGCTTCACACACTTAGATCTAGTCACCTCTGAAAAACCTCATCTATGACTGCATGAGGTTTGGGGGGACATCTAGACATAAGCTATAACATAGTGTTTCTATGGTATGTGTATCCATTAGTGTGATGTCCCTCATTATGTTTCTGCTGTATGTATATCTGTGTGCCTGTGTCTGAAGGCTATGTGAATTTGCAGTAATATGCTTGAGGCTATGTATCTGTACTGTGTATATATCCATGGTATGCTTCATTGTGTTTATGTGATTATGACCGCATGGGTATCTGATGAGTATGTCTATATTTGTCTACATGTATATAATGTGCATGTATGGTACAAATGTAATTGGTAAAAGAGGGTTCCTGTGTCTCTAAAGTGCATTATGTAAATATAAGCAAACTTACGGCAGGCATCTATATGACTCTTTGTGTAAGTATATATGTGTGTGCACAAAACAGTGGTACTTTCCCATTTTATAGCAGTTTCCTATCTCTTCTAACACAACCCATACTTTAAGGACCTCTCAATAAACAGGTATCCACATAAATTTCAGAGGACAAAAATTTGTGAATTCCTAGTGGTTTCAGAATGGGCTTTGAGTAGATATACTCTCTTTATCAAAGGAAGGAATTGAAGGTTCAGAAACTGAGTTCCTTGGGAGTATAAGAGAACTTACAGGTCTATTGAGAAATCCCCAGAAGTGAAGTATTTGTTTGTGGTGGTGGGAATGGACGTTGGGTTTCTAAAGTTTGTGAGTATGTGAACTCCAATAAGCCCTGCCTGCAGGGTGGCAGAAGCCTCTGGTTGCAGTCTTTTGGGACCATTTACCGGGTTTCCCTCAGGGATAAGGAAATAAACCTTTGCCACAACCTATGAACAGCTCTGCAGCGTCAAACTTCTCCCACCAACACTACCATGGAAGAAAATGCACCCTACTAGGTATACAGGCTCTTCCAAAATGGCTGAAACTTTCTATTCTGAGGCATGTTGGGAGCTTTTTGCCTACGAGAATGGGTACTGACTCCTTCTTGACTTAAAGCAAATTGCCTAACCTCTGTGAATTTTATTTTCCTCACTTGGAAAATGAAAATTACAACTTATAGAAGTATTTTGAATATTAGAGATAATATATATGAAATATACTAATACAAGATGTACAAGGCACATATAAAAGAATCAATGGGGTTAAACAATATTATGAATAATGGAAAATAAACCAGAAACTTAGGCATCATTCTAAATTCTTGCTTTTTCCTTAACCCATCAAATCTTTTTCCTCCCTATCTTTACTGCTGCAACTTTAGAATCCGTGTATACATGATACTCTTTGCTTATGCTGCTCTCTCTGCCCAAAACGCCATTCCAGAACCTCTCTACCTGGTTCACTGCCACTTAACCCTCAGGCTTCTGCTAGGCATTACTACCTCTAGGCATATCCTGGCTAGGTCAAGGTGCTTTGCCTTGGCTTCTATGTGCACATGGTTTCACTAATTAGAGTCATGCTGTTTTGTATTCCTCTGTTTGCCTTGTTTAGCCTGAAAATTCAGTCAAGATGGGATTGACTTGAACCAATTCAGCCTGAGTCAACTCAGTTAAGATTAATCTCTGCCTCCAGCACTACCCCAGAACCTGAAAAATTAGGTTTTCCATAAATGTTTATACCACATGTTGGCCAGAAATAAGCAGTAGCCAAAATCTTATGATGAGTTTACATATTTTCATGCATATATTTTATTACAAATGTATATGATATATTGAATAGCACTATATAGCCCTTCTCTAAATATGTGTACCTCTGCACAGCTATATTTATGTCCATACATATGAATGTACACACACATACACGTCTTTTTTTTTTTTGGTACCAGGACTCGAACTCACGACCTCACACTTGCCAGGCAAGCACTGTGCTGCTGAGCTATATCCCCGGCTACATGTCTTATCTATAGAAGAATATCTAGCAGGCAAGCAAGTTACCTATACTTCTGGTGAGGTTCTAATGTTGGCGTCTAACAACCATAACCTGTGGACCCAGTGCCAGTGTACCTATAGCACAAGTAAAACAGGGAAAAGAAAAAACTCCTTCCTCAAAGAGCTCACAGGAAAACCTGTCCCTGAAGAGAAACTGCCATGTTACCAGGTTTGGATCTTTCACTTCTCCCTATTCCTTACTTCTTACAATCAGGGCATCATCAAGTCACATACTGATGCTACCCTGGAAACACTCTCCAAGTCTTTCTTCTTCATTCCATCTCTAATGCCACTACTCTGGTCTACATCTTTACCTCTTGCCACACTAATACAGCAATTTCCTGACTGGTCTAAATGCTCATTCTGTTATTCTTTCCAGCTAGTCTCCACACATGCTCAGAGTGGGCTTTAAAAATGTATATTATGTTCAGACCACTCTTTTTTGACACAGACCATGACAATGGCTTCCTGTTGTTTTCAGGGAAGAATCTAAATCCTCAATATGGCTTGGGGCTTTTTTCCAGCCTTATCTTCTTTCTCTCCAGACCTATCACTGTCCCAGCATCTCTTTTGGTTCTATGAACATGCCATGCTCTGTTCTCATCTCTGAACTGTTATATGATTTATTGTCCCATTCTCAAACCATTTTTCCTGCTTCTTATCTCACCTCTAGTTTCCTCCAGGAAGCTTTCCTTACAAATCTCCTTCCCAAATCTAGTCAGGAGTACCTTTGTCTTTTGATCCTCCATAGTTCTTTGTATATCCCCGCCCGGTTTACTGTCTGCCTCTGGGCTCCGTGAGGGCAAAGACCCTGGCCTTCACTGGATATCCAAGAAGAGAGTGGTGTCTGGAACATGGCTGGTTGTCAAGAAATATTCACTGAGTTAAGTTCCTCATACAGGCTGGAACAGAGGCAACCAAGGCAATAAGCTCATATATAAATCTCCCCATCTGTAAGGTGATTCACCCTTTCCATCTTACCGCATCAATCTCATTCAGGGCCTTCCACTGCTCATAGGGGACACCGAGGGCCTCGGCTGTCTGAATAGTTCTCTTCATGTGGCTTGTCCACACCTTCAGGGAGCTGATACTCTGGGACCGAATGAAGTTGGCCAGGGCATAGGCATACTGGGATGTGGAAGTGTAGAAGAGAAGAGGGGAAAAAGAGAAATGAGAAAGGATAAGGGAACCATAAGAACAAGCTCAAATTTGCCACAAATAATGGAGCAGTGATGAATAAGCAAGAGCAGAGCTTCAATGTTCCAAACTTATCAAAATGCATACTGTTGGGGGAGAAGTTGATCAAGTACAAGGTTACAGGACAAATAAGTTCTGATATTCTATTGCAGAGTGGAGTAATAACCATAGTTAAAAATTAGGTGCAGTGTACTTCAAAATACAGTGGCACCTCACTTCACAAACACTTTGCAAACAATTTAGTTCGCAAGCAGAAGTATTTGGTAAAACTTTGTTTTTCTTTGCAAACTCTGTATCGGGTGACAAACACGAACACAGCCATCTTTCCCATATAAACACAAACATGGCCATCTTTTCCAAAATCGTAGAACAAATTAAGTTCATGAACCGAGGCACTACTGTACTTAGAAGAGAGAATTACCACAAAGAAATGATAAATGAAGTGACATATATATATATAGTTGAAATATCAATTGTATCCAAAATACATACAATCACGAAATGTAGAAAAAAAAAGGCCAAAACCAAAATAGTTATACTCTTTCTCATGTGATTAATGGTAAAGGAAATAGAAAGAATATGTGTGCTTATGTGTGTCTATGTGTGTGTGGAGTCACTGATACTTGCTCACTTAACCCCACACTAGTGTATTCATTCACATAAACATTCATTGTAACATTTGTGGAGCCTAGGGCAAGAGTAAAAATGGTGGGGCCACATCCACAGTCTACCTCTTTTGTCCTTCCATTTCTGGGGCCACCCTGTACTTCTAGGTGCCTTAAGTACATGTTTGTAGATTATCAAGACATATGACCAAGTTCTGGTCAC
Source organism: Erethizon dorsatum (assembly GCA_028451465.1). Classification (NCBI taxonomy): domain Eukaryota; kingdom Metazoa; phylum Chordata; class Mammalia; order Rodentia; family Erethizontidae; genus Erethizon; species Erethizon dorsatum. The sequence goes on from CM051842.1 coordinate 46,841,728, forward strand.
ACCTCATCTACACTGATCTCCATGCTCCACAAAGAGCGATCCCTTAGCTATCCTTTGGCCTAAGGGTGAACACTCCTATGACATGGCCCACACTCACGCAGACAGACTCGCAAGACAGACCAATGAAAATATTTGAAGCAGGTTCCAGGTCATGAATTCTAGAGTTCAAGGTATCAAGAGTTTAGTCTGGGCCAGGGGTATAGCTCAGCGGCACGGCGCCTGCCTGGCAAGCGTGAGGTCCTGAGTTCGACTCCCATTTCCAAAAAAAAAAAAAAAAAAAAGAAAGTGGTCTGCAAGTGGGTAGAATGGGATTTGGGAGACATTTCTCCTTCATGACGTGAATTACCATTACTTGGGTGAGGTTTCTGGTACCCAAGTTTGAAGAGCACTCAGAGCACTCACATACGCATTGAGTGTGTATGTCCCCGCTAGGTGCTTTGATATTTGTTTTCTCAAGATATAGCCAATATAGGGAAGGAAGTAATGGCAGCAGTGAGAAGAACCATGAAGGACTGTGGGAACCCAGGAGAGCAAAAGATTCATTCTCCTGTGAATAGGTGTGTTTTGAATCACTGATGGTGTGTGCTAGGAACATCTGAATAAATGTACACCAGCATATATATCTACAAATACAGGTATTTTATGTATACATTTAAGGACAGTTATAAGTCAGCTGTGCTCTGGCAGAAGTTCTTGGCTGTGAGGTAGCAGATTTGGGTTAGCCTCCACTGTCAGCTCCCTTACATGGTCCCTGTGTGTCACTGGATCATCCATGACTCTCTCTAGCCTTGTATCCTGCCTGTAAGATGTCAGCAGCACATTAGTCTCTAAGTATCACTTTAGATGATACGTAAGGCACATCCAGACCATTCTCTGGTACTTAATAGGTGATACATGAGTGACAACTTTGGTGATTGGTGAGACAGTCAATGGGAAAGTACTTGTAAACTAGACCTGGTGCACTGTGCCCATGATTGTGAAGGTTCAGGCCTGATGTGTGTGCATATGCATTTGTATGTGTGGGAGGCACATATATGGAGATGGTTTCATGCCCCATCAGGCTCTGAGCTGTGGGGGCAGTGCCGGGGCCAGGTCCAGCCAAGAAACTGTGGGTGCATGTGGTGCCATGGGAGTGGGCTGATGACTTGGTGGCCTCTGCTCTGAGGAGCAAGAGAGGTGGGAGTCAGATCAGAGCCTACCTTGAGGGGAGGCTGCCAGTCTGGAGGTAACAGAAGGGAGCTTTGAGGACTGAGCCTTCTGAGGTGGCACAGTGCTTGGGACATCTCCCATCTCTCTAGCAGGGAGGCTGAGACCAGGTAGGAAGGCCTGGTCAGTCCTGGCTCTGTCCTATATAAACTCTGTGATCTGGGGCCATCTTCTGTTCCTCTCTGGACCCAATCTATAAACCAGAAATAGCAATCACTATCCCTTCCCGTGCAGCTATTGTAAAGATTAAATGAGGCTACATACGTGGCAGCAGATGGCACCATGACTGGGTATATGTATCCAATATGTGACAATAACAATGACCATGAACATCCTTTCTGCACTTCATTTCCCACTTGTCCCACCCCAAGTGATCCTCTCAGCAAGCAACATCTGTGCTATCAAGCCCAGCCACAGCACCAGGTACTGGGGAAATGTATCCCTTTATAGATCTAGCACCCAGAATGTGCAGGTCACTATGTTCACGTGGGAGGAAGAGATTTGTGTCCTGAGAGTCAAAGACAATCAGAATGAGGAGAGATGGAGCCTGCCCAGGGCTCTGTAACCTGCCTAGGAGGAGTAGATGAGGAGGGCTTTTTGGACCAGATCTTGGACCAGAAGCTGGGCCTTGGAAGGGAGTGGGGGAGGCAAGAAAGATGCAATAAAATGTTGGCAGTGTGATTCCTGTGATGGGAGTAGGGGGCAGCATCAGCCCTGAGTTGGAGAGGTTTCAGGGTGGGATCTTCAGGGAAGCTGTCTGTGCACATGATGGTTACCAGCTGACAGAGGAACAGAGGACAGCAGCAAGGTGGGCACAGGCAAAGGCTGAATGGTGTGAATAATGAGGGAACCCATCATTAGAGGCAGGGGCAACTATGGTCATTGTGATGGGGCTGCAGAAGCAGCCAGATCTGGGCTGGATTGGAGGACCAGGTCCGAACTATTAGACTTGGAGGCAGCATTTGACATATAGAAACCATTCAATGGCTGTATCAAGACTGAGTGACTAGCATTGTGTAAGACCAAGAGTGATTAGAATCTGCTTCTACTCCATCACTGGGTACCTCCTCCTGAGGATCTAGGCAGTGGCCACCCAGCTAGGTCAACCCACCTGAGTGTGCGAAGCCCTCCCTACCTGCTTTCCCCGAGCTGAGAGGCCTGAGTCGCCTCCAATGCGGCCTCTGAGGTTGAGTTCACTCTCACCATGCCGGCATAGGTAGATGGAGCGTGGCGTGACGTGGATGTTCATGAGGTAGTAGACCGTACGGCTCTGGATGTGGTCTTGCACTCGGTTCACCATGTAGCGTGTGCCCACATCAAAGATCTTGATGTAGGACAGATGGCTGGGCAAGACCCGAACAGGAGCAAAGGCAGCTCAGGAGCTAATGGTAGGGAGGGCTGATGCCAAGAGAAAGCCCCAACCATACACCCCGCTTTCAAGTCTCCTTTGCAATTCAACTCTTATCCAATGAGCTGCCATGCCTTGCCCTGTTTTGGATATAGGTCCTAGAGAGTAAGTTCCTGAACACCCCAAGTAGCTCACTGCCTACTACTATCTCGCTTAGTTTTCTTTTCTCAGCCTCAGACTGAGCCAGGCTGTCTTTTCACCTTTATTCTTCACAATGTAGGCAGCTAAGGTTCTCTCCTCCGTGGTTCCTACTTCTGTCATAGAGAAATAGTGATCTTCTGTCTCCCAACATTTCACTGGCAGCTCTTGTCTTGTTAATTTCCCTATGCTTTTTAATCCTAAACTGAATTCTATCCCCCTTTCTTTAAGCCTCAATCATGACACATTGTACTTATATTCCACAGGCATTTACAAGGTTGTGTCTATGTGCTTGCATCTGTGTCTCTCTCTTCACCTGTAAGTAGGTTAGGCTGAGTTCTTTCCCTATTTGCCATGCAGTCCACAAACAACCTCCTCTTTCCAAGGTATTATGCTTGAGATGGACAGCCAGCATCTGCCCTTTGGGAACTCTTAGGTCAGGCAGACATATATACTTGGAAATATATGATCAATGCTCAACATTCATTTCACAAACACTCATTATAAAGTGTGCCAAGTACTGGAACATGGGAATACAGAAGCGGTCCACAGTATCATATAAGGGAAACTTATGGCTCTTGTTCAAAGCTCCTTGCTGTTCCCTCATTTTTGTGCTATGTCGTAAACTAATAACTACACACTGAGTGACAAACTACTCCAACCACCTGTCTGTGGAGGAGCTTGGAGGATTAATCAGAAAACTAGAACCATGTAGCAAGACTCCTGAGATCTCTATGATGCCAGCCATTAATCCTTTATGTGTTAGACTGTAAGTTCAGAGAGATTCCTGGAAGGCTGATGCAATGAGATGACACCAGTGGCCCTGGTTGCAAAATAAGAAAACCAAGTGAATGGAAAGAGCAGTATTAGCCCAAGGCAGCTAAGGCTGCTTATTGATTTAGGTTTTAGAAAGCTTCTCCCTTGATCTTGCTAGATAAGCCCTTTATGTCTGTATCACACTCATCCTGCTCAGCCTTGTGATCCATGTCCAGTTATTGCAATTATTGAACATTTTCTATACATATGGGAGGGAGTGGGGATTTTAAAGTACATGAATCTTCATAACCATCATACAGAGAAGTGATTATCATCTCTGTTTTATATACATGAAAAACTGAAGCTCAGAGGATGCAATTTTCCAATGGTCATCTCAGGAAGCTGCCAAGAACAATGCTCTTTTCTCCAATCATCTTTGCTAGGGCCCTCAGAACCTAGGAGTAGAAAATACCTGATATAACCTTGTTGCCTGGTTACTCTGTGTTCCTAACACTAAGTCCTATGTGACTCTAGGAAAACGTCCAATTTCTTCAGTTTTATGTTGGCTTCACCTCATAGACCCAAGCCATACCCATAACTTCTCTGTTTCACTCTTATCTTCATGCTTTTGTTGTTATACTTAGAACATTCTTTGTACTCCTCTTACTCTGATTTAACTAGGCCATTATGAAGTGTTGTTCTCTTTGGTGGAAAAGATATCCCTTGCCTGATTTCCAAAGCTGAAGTCCTATATATCCATCCCTCAAGAGCCAGGATGTTCATTCTCTCCAAGAAGTTATCTTCCAGCCCAGGACCCAGTAAAGTCATTTAGAAGTGTTTGGTCCTAGAATGAGACCGTGTTCATCCCCCATGTAAACTATAAACTATATGTATAATATGAGGAGGTCCTACCAAATTGTTTTTTTCTCCATTCTGACTACCTTGATTATGTTTTTGAAATGCTAAATATTAGAATATTAAAAACTTTTAAGATATTTTTCTTTTTAGTTTTGGAAACTTGCCATTGTCTTAAGCACATATTTAATCCGCCTACTGGGTAACCCAGTTCTTCTGGGCCTTGTTACTCCAAGCTGAGACAAATGCCCTCTTATGTCCCTTTGGACCACTTGGTTTACTGTCTCCACAATTGTGATCAAATATCTATAAATTTTCTTCTCCAACCAACCAGGCATTCTATCAGAGCAGGGGTAACCCTTTCCTCTTTGGGTTCCTCAGGCACAGATAAAGCTGGACCTGATGCATGGACTATAAATGTCTATTGATGGAAAAATGATGAAATAAAGCTGGCCTTCTAGATATGTCTTCTTCAGGCTCAAATTCATTCATCAAAAACCAACAGCATACCTGTAAGAATCCAGACCCAGGGCTGGGAGCTTTCTTGACATCCTTCTTTCATTTCAGTCCCCCCTCCTTGAAGCTCCTTCCAGCATAAGCTGTTAGCCCACATGTTTCTTTTGGTAAAAGGCCCACTTAGAAATCTGAAAAAGCCACACTTTCCTCAGAGGATACATAGTCCCACTTCAGCACATGTCTTAGTGACAGAACCAAGTATGTCTTTGATCAGTGTACTTGTACAGTAAACAATCTGCACAACCGTACATAAAAGACATGCCCTTTGCACAAAGTATCTAAGCCCTGTCTGACATTATTTATGATATTGGGATTTAGGAGTGGGGAGAAACATGGTGGAATTTTGGGGAAATGAGTTTCAGTAATACTCTGATGATGTCTCATTGCATGGTCTGAGGTAAGTTTTTACCTGACCTGGGTCTCAGTTTCCCCGACTAAGGCATGGAACAATAACAATGCTCACCTCTCAGTACTCCAGCTGGGTAAAGCTGAAAGGATGATATTTAAGTTTCTTAGGGCGGTAATGATCATTTAAGATCTTCTTCTACTTCACACTTAGGTCTCAAAGGGTATGAGTGATCACAGTCTCTTCTCATGTCAACCCATTTTGAAAGGAAGTAGAATTCTGGGAATACTTTATATCTAAATTCACACCTGCTTATAATGCCATCTAAAATATCTCCTATTTTTACCTGATCTATGACAGAAAATTTGTTCTTCATGGATCTTCCCATATGTCAAGATACAACTATCTGGGAATAGAACCCATCTCTCTTGTCCCTATTTATACTCTATAAATATACCATAGCCCAAAGGGGCCAAATACTTGCTGACTGAAAAGTTGCATGAGTATTATGAAAAAAGATATGACAAGGAGATACAATATATGGCTAGAATTCTAGCTCTACCCGTAATTCATGGTAGGAACTTGTGAAAGTAGTTTCAGCTCTCTAGGGCTCAATTTCTTCTTGAAAATTTATAATACATATCTCAACCTCCTTTATAGGGGTGCTGGGGGGGTTCAATGAAAGAAAGAAGGTGAACATGTTTGGAAAATTAAGTGTTATACTTGTGTGAAGAACACTTTTGTAATAACAATGGCAGCACCCCAGGATGGAAGCATTTGTCTTCAGAGATTAGAATTCTGATCTGTTCATATTGCTCAAGAAAGCACTATTTTAGCCATCTCATGAACACCTCACATATCAAAGAATCTCTGCCTCTTGGATATTAGGGCTAGGAAGGTCAATAAAAACAGATCATCAAATCTTATTTGTAGTGTCACAGATGGAGAAGTTGAGGCCCATAAAGGAGGGACATTTCTTCAGGTCCTGCAGGATATCAAACCTGGGTTAAGAATCCAGACATTGACTTTGGGGTACTGGGGTTTTACCTGTCCAATTCATCATCCAAGGGCTGGTAGTTGACTTCATAGCACTCAATTCTCTTTAGAAAGTCTTCCAGAACCTTTTCTCGGTCACAGTCTATGTAATCAGGGCTGCCAAGTTTCACTTGCTAGGAGAAAGGAGGACATAGGGACCAAGGAAAACATTGAGAGACATAAACTCTAACAGTGTCCTTGGGAAGGGCCCTCATAGACCATTGAGTACAACAGGTGAGGAAATTAAGACTCAGAGAAAGGTCTTACCCAAGTTTACAAAATCAGTCCACTGAAGACTCTGGACTGTGTGACAGCTCATTCCTAATCCCTATGTGGTCAAACAAAGACTGTTACATTATATGTAGTTCCAAAGAATATACTGGACTAGAAATTTATAAAAGGACTAGAAATTATGATTTGAGAAAAGGCTGAAGAGGAACCAGGGATTGGGGAGAAGAGTAATTATGGCTTAAATGTACTGAGTTTCTACTGGGAGAAGTTGGTACACTGTCTTTGGATTTCTGAAGGACTGGGATCTCCTAATCTTCCAATACTTACCTTTTCCTCCACATTCCCCATCTCATCCACCAGTCATCTGAGCCTATACAGAATCTGGAAGTCATCTCAGATGCCTCTTTTTATCATCCCTTCCCTCTTATCAGGCACCAAATCCTCTTCTCTCTTCTAAATATCCATTTCACTTGCTTGTGCTCATTAGAGCTTTGTGACTGATTATTGTGTCTATAGTCATGTTTATTCAGATGTATTCACAATACTGAGAGACAGAAAGATATTCCTAACATGTACATTTGACCATGGCATTTTCCCACTTAAATATTTCCTCATACATTTTAGGACAAAGGGTAACCTATGCTAGTAAGTGACACATGACTTGTGATGGGGCCCAAATTATTTCTTCATCCTTATGTCTTGCTGCTTCCCTATTCCTCCATATACTTTGCTTTAGTCAATCAATGCTACTTATACTTCCTTGGAGATGCTATACTTAGTATTTGCTATTCCCTCATTCCCATTCTTCATTTCAAAAATTCTCATGTATTGTTCAAGATGTAGTTCAACTATTACCTACATTTGGAATCCTTCCCTGACATACCTCCATGTACAATGTTAGGTCGTCAGCCTCCTCTGTTCCCCCAGGTCTGATCTCAGAGTTCTATCTATATACTTGTCAATCTCCCTCAATAGACTATGAGCTCAAGAGAAGGACTCTTACCTACCATTTATGTTTATCTATTGCTCAGAATGACCTAGCCCAGGTGTACAATCAATTTCTGTTGAATCAAAAAATGGGTGAACAAATAGATGCAGAGAGAAGAGAGGAACTGGACATACTTATATCTCAGGGGGTAAAAATAAGACCAATGAGTGGATGTGACAGGGAGGCAATTTTCAGCTTGATTGGACTGCCTTTCTTAAAGTCAAGGAGCCTTCTGTTATTGCAGGTATGAAAAGAAAATATAGATAAACATTTATCTGACACTTCAAGTATCTGATGGAGGGTTGAAGGAGATCACCTATAAGTTCTCTTCTTTTCCTGAGTTCTTATAATTTGATGAAATGGGGAACAATAAAATGTGGTGAGTGATTTAGTTCTAGACCACATGGCTAGAATCTAAGAGCAGTGATGGTTCTGATATGAATTCTGGGGAAAGAAAAAGAACATAGGCTTTCAAAGGAGACAGCCAAGACTGAGGTACAGTTCCACTTCTATTTCATTCTGGTGGTATGAATATGACAACTCACTTCTCCTCTTGGAATCTCAGTTTCCTCTCTCTAATAGGGAAATGATCCCTAACATGCAGATGTTTTTGTGAAAAAATTAATGACAATCAAGTTTTCTGCTTGGTACACATTAAGGAGTCTGTATGGCTTAATCTAATTTCATAGGATCATTATAGGCCAGGATGGTCAGGATATACTTCCTACGCAAAGTGGGAAGAGAAGAAGTTCAGACAAGAATACTTCCTTAATCTCATAGAAGTAGGCATGGTCCGGACCTAAGGAAGAGTAAGGAGGAAAGGTAACTGGTACTCCTTACCTTGATGTTTTCTGCAATGATATCAGGGTCATTACAAATGGACTCGATGAAGAAGACCTATAAGAGAAAGGGAAAAGAGAATTTTAGGGCTGGGGATATAGCTCAGTATAATAGAACATTTGCCATGCATGTGCCACGGCCTAGGTTAGATCTTTGACACTGAAAAAAAAATGTGGGGAGTTACAGCAGGGAATTATTTATGGTAGAAGCCAAAGCATAGCTGGACCCCTTCTTAATGGATCTGAGTCTTTCCCAGGGGCATCCTCTGACAACACAATGTTCTCATACAATGGTACTTTTAGGATTCTGAATTTTATGAGGCAGCCTGCTTTAAGTTGAATAGCCCCAAATTGATTGTTGTTTTGGTTTTTAGTGATATATATTTTGTAGTGGTTCTCTCTGTTCCATCATTGCTAGTGCATCCCCCAGATCCCCCAGTGTAAGCCTATCAGCACTGCCTAAGGTGGCACCTCTCCCTTCCTGCTGGTTTGCTGCTTCTGACTGTACCATGAAAGTTACACAACTAAATTACGATGCTGAGCCTACGGTGGCCAGTTTGGTTGCTCTGAACAGTTTAGTCTGTCTTTCTTTGGGGTTTGTGCTAGAAAAGTAGCTTCTAGACAAGAGTGGAAGTTTTATTGTACCTTGTAACCATGTTCTTTAGCAAACTGTAGAATCAGTGACCGTCGTTCTCTGGTAGTGTTGGTGGCATCAAAAACCTAGAGATGGGCAATGAGGTTGGCTTACTGTAAACTAGTGTTGATAGATCATCCTCTCTCTGTCCATCCTTGTGCTAAGTGGAAGGCTTCCAGAGAGGGCAGAACATCAAGAAGGTCTTGAAAAAAAGGAAGGATTTGGAATTGCCTCGTGTCAGTTTTATACATAGTCACTGAGCCCTTAATGTCTGCCCAGTATACCCAACTTTGTAGATGTAATAAGGCAAGAGAAAATTTCTGAATTTTTATTATGGCCATTTTACAGGTGAAGTAAATGAGGCCTAGGAAGGACTTGCTTTGGCCAAAACCACCAAGAGTTGCTGACGAGTAGAGCTAGAACTGGTTCCCCAAACTTCCAAGTACAGCTTCTTCACTCCTTATCACATTAGAAGTCCTCAGAACAGGAAACAATTCCCCATCCTCAGCACCTCAGATCAGACCATTTATGTATTTGAAGGTCTCTTGTACTTTTAAAATTTGCAAATCCTGTCCCAAAGATCTATGAGACTAAAACAACTAGATATTTAGGTAAATATCTGGAATTCAAAAAATGTTTGTAATATAGTCTTAAATTCCAGTTATAGTCCTATTGAACTCTTCGGAGTAGACCAGTACAGAGCAGTGCTTATGAGTAGAGATTCTTGAGCTGTACAATCTGGATTCCAGTTCTGGTCCTGTCATGTACATGTTGTGCCACATTGGGCAATTATTCAATCTTTCTGTGAGGCATTCTTCCTGGCTCTAAAATAGGGCACAATAACAACACCTATCCCATGGGGGGAGAGTGAAATTAAATTATTAACATAAGCAAAGTACTCAGAATAATTTATGGCATAGTAAACACTCAGTACATATTAGCTATTCTCCATTCCAACACACACTCAAGGAAAAAAAGTGGAAATTTCTTTACCGCAACATGACCTTCCTCATGGCTGAGATAGTTATGGACATCCTTCAGGGCTGCCAGAGCACACTGCCTGAAAAAATTAATGAAAGAAACAGAAAACCCCTATCCCCAGGATGGATTTTTCTTGCTTTATCTGTATTATCTTCTGTACAAACTCTCATATGTCTTCTACTAAATTATTTATCTGTAAGACATCTACATAAGGTGTCCTATGTTTAGGCACCATGCTAAGCACAGAAGGGTCACACAGTTGAAAATGGCTCAGTTGAAATACAGCAGTGATGGTGAAACTTTTAGAGACAGAGTGCCCAAAACCCACTTATTTATCGCAAAGTGTCAACACTGTGATTAAACCAGAATACTGAGGTTTTAGTTTAGAAAAAACAACTCATAATTAACAACCTTTGTCTTAAAAGCAAAACACAATAACAGAGCTTCTAATGATACAAATAGATTTTTATTGAATGGTAAAAGTTTGCATTTGGTGTGCTTTTGCGCACTGTTATCTGATGCTTGGCTACTGGGGCGACTTGGCTTGCATACTGACAGAGAGAGCTCTGTGTGTGTGCTGTGGCATGCATGCCATAGGTTTGCCACCACTAGTGTGAAGTTTAGGGGCCAGTAAAAAGTGACATGCCCAGGAAAAACTAAGTAATGATCACAGCTCTAATTTTAAGGGCTTCAACCCTTAAGCAAATGGAGCTCAAGTTCAACTCATTTATGAACCTAGCTAAGGCCTAGACACTTGATCTTTGAAGTTAAAGGGATTCCTGGCATGGATAACATCATAAGCTCAGGCATGACAGTAGCAATGTATTTATGCTTTTGGCAAAAAGTTTTTTAGTGATTACTGATTGCAGGGTTCTATGATGTGAATATAGATCAATAAATGAGACCCAGGCTCTGTTCTGAAGTGCTTAGAGTCACATAGGAGAAAGACACCTTGAGGCTGAATTGATAAGACCAGAGAGTAGAGTGAGCCAAGCTATTGAGATTTTCATCTCAAATGCCATGCTAAAAAGTTTATACTCTCTCCTTTCAGAAGTAGGAGAATGTAAAAGGTTCTTGAGCAGGGGATAGTTAGGACCAAAAGCAGGCTTTGGGTAGGATGACAGAAGGTTGCCCTTTGAGAGTCTAAAGGTTCTCCTCCCTGTCCTAGGTTATCCTACCCCACTCCCTCAATATCTGAAGAAAGGCCTCCCTTAGCCAAAGGGCAGCACAGGCCCCTAAAATGTTGGGTACTTACTTCCTGATGAGCAGGGCCTCCATGTTGTCTGGGAGAAAGAATTCGTAGTTCTTGTAGCTCACTGCCTCTCGTCGATACTGGCCTAAATTAAACACTGAAAGCAGGTATCCCTAGTGAAGAGTTTGGGAAGATTCCAGTAGGCAAAAATTTCCTTGCTAGGAGGGACCTCAAAGGTAGAAGGTATTCTTTATAGATATAAAATGTGTTTATACAGCTTCATATTATGGTGACCAGCTCACTTTTTCCTCACAACAGCCCTGCAAGTTAGGAATCACCATTCCCACTTTACAAATGAGGAAATCAAAGGTCATATATAGGAAATACCTTTCACAGTTAATAAGTCAGGATTTGGGATTCAAAAAATTTGGCTCCATATTATTTTACTTTTTCATAAACTACAATCTTTCAAATGTCCTATTCTATTGGAAAGATGAAGAAATCAAGATCCAGATAGTAAAATTAATCAATCACCAAGGGTCAAACAGTGAATTTGTAACAGACAGAGACTGGGACTCCTGATTCCCAATCTAGTGCTATTTCATTTTTCTGTATCATGAGGGGAAATCTAAATCTAAATTTCTATTTCTAGGCTATACTTTCCCACTTTATAATGGTGAAAAATCAGAGAGGAGGGAAGGAAAGAAGAGGAAAGAGCATAAGCAACCAAAGATGTAATATTTCATTCATTCATTAACAAATGCTTTTTGATGCCGACTATGTGAGTTAGGAAATATGAGTTCTGGGTCTCAGGGAGCAACCAGATATTCACAATGGGAACCTTAAGGAGCTCACAATCCAACAGGTAGGATAGCGAGTAACCCAGTGAATAGAGATCTCCCACACAGTTTGCTAGGTGATCTGACAGAGACAATATGGAGCCATGCAAAAGAATGAGGGAGAAGAAAAGACAAATTCCATTTGGAGTGATATGTGAAGACTTCCTAAGGAAACCAGCATTTGAACTAGGCCTTTTAGGCTAGGAGCCTTTTGTAGGTGGGTATAGGGGTGAGGGTGGAGAAAAAGGTATTACAAGCAGAGGAACAGCTTGAGCAAAGTTACAGCATTGATAGAAGGCAGAACCTGTTTGGAGGATGAGGGGTCATCTACTGTGAGTGGGGCCCGAGAGACTAGAAGAGGCTAATTGTGGAAGGCCTTGAATGATAGGCTAAGGAACCTAGATTTAAACCTGCATGCCAAGGGGACCCTTGAATGCTCTAGGCATGTCAGCCTTGTGTTTTGAAATATGACTCTGGGGGCCTCTGTAAGAACTGAGTAAATTGGAGCAGACAGGAAGAAGGAGATCTAGGCAGAGGCCCACTTGCCTCTGTGCCATGTGCCCTTCCATTCAACAAAAGATCCTCAGAACTTACAGTCCTCCATGAAGGTAGCTCCTTCTTGCCTTTCTTTTTGCCAATGTCTACCTCCTCCCATAAGAGCCAATACAAATACACTCTATCCAGGAAGCTTTTGCTGCCTTCCAAATAGTAACTCCCTCTGTGAGTCCCCTCAACGCCTTGCTTGAGCATTCTTAGACAATGTAAGGTATTATTATGTATCCCAGTCAGGTTGAGAACTCTTCATGGACAGGGCATGAGTCTTATCCATTTTTTTATCCCCAGTACCTGGCATGGATTTTGGCACATGGAAAACCAATGGGAAATTCTTTGCTCATGAATTAGCTAAAGAGAGAATAGATGGAGGGAAAGAAGAAATAAGGAAAAAGAGGAGATTTGGGGATGTTGGGTATAGCTTAGTGACAGAGTGAGCTTATCACGAATGAGGCCCTGGGTTCAATCTGAGAGAGGGAAAAGGAGAATAGAGAGAGCAAAGGAGAAAAAGAAGGAAAAGAAGAGGTGAAAAAAAGAGGAAGGGGTGAATGAAGAGGTTAGATAGGGATGGGCAAGAGAAAGAAAAAGGAAGAGAATGGAGAAAAGAAGAATATAGGACAAATATGGGATTCTTTTATTTTTCCATCAGTAGAGCCATGCATTAGACCTGTCACAGTGAATGTCAGGCTTGGAATCAAACATAACTTGGTTCTGTCACTTATGGCCACATGCCTTTAAGCAAGGTACTTCACCTCAGCCTTTCTTCAACAATGAAATGCTGAAGAAATGATAAAAGCTAATAGAAGTAGTAATATTTGTGTGGCAATTATAGCAATGGTAATAAAATAGTATGTTATTCAGAGGGTTATTTTGAAGTCATGAGACCTTTTGAGAACAGAAATTTAGTCTTAATACTAGTTTTCCTATGCCTACCATGCAGCACAGAATGTGTGCTCAAGAAATTGTAAAATTTGTAAGAGTGTAGTGGCACTGGTATAATATAAGTAGTAATAGTAATAGTGGTAGTAGCAGTTCTAATCCTGGTAATAATGGTGATGAAGCATTTTTGGTACTGAGGGTCTTGCCCTCCTACCTTACTCAGTTTTCAGCTATTGGACTATAGTTGAGCTGTAGAACAAAGGGTTTCAGAGACATACCTTTAGTTGGTGTTCCTATCCAATTGAGATATCTTGTGAGCTTCGTGGAGATGTAGGTCTTGCCTCGAGCAGGTAAACCCACCATGATCACCATTGTGGGGGAATTGGTAAACTGGGGTATGGATGCTGGAAGACAAACAGAAGCTCAGAATTCCATCCCCAGACTTACATGATCTTCGGGTATCAGCTCAGAGATGTAGAGTTGCAAAGAGCAACTCTCCTATCATTATAAGAAAAAAGCTAAAATACTTCAAATTAATGACTATTGAACTGATCAGAAAACAGAAGTTGCAGTGAAAATAGATAGTGGAAAACCTAAAATAACAGCCATCTGCAGGGAGCAAGAGGACTCAAGTATTTGTGTACTTGGTGCAGATACTGCTGAATAACAAAAACTCTTAAGAAGATTCAGCTACAAATCATGAATGTATTGCCAAAAGTTATTTGTGGGCCAGGGTGAGAATGTGAAGGAAGCCTGTAAGGGCTAAAGACACAGGTGATTTTACATCCTTTGGCAGTTTTCCTCCAGAAACACAGGTCCTGACAGGGAAGACTGAGAAGAACCGTGAGAAAAATAACCTGTAGTTCTGCATAAGGGTGGGGAATACAACAATAGCCATTGTTGAAATCCTACCAAACCATTTCGTTTATATTCCCTGTGAAACAAAAGCATTAATATACAGGGGGAAAAAAGCACAAAACACATAGCTTGAGAGCACTGATGGAAACTCACTGCAGCTGGCAGTGCAATGGCCAGTACCACTGGAATAGTCCAGACCAATCTACTCTATCTCTCCTGAGAGGGAAAAAAAAACCTTTAGTCTGCAAAAGGAAGAGCAACAGGAGCTGAGAACACTGGTGGAAACTCACTACAGCTAGGAGAGAAAAATGGGAAAAAAGTTCTAATTTAGGAGGGGCAGGAAAATGTGCAAGGTCTACCATTACATTTGAAGGTGGGGCAGGAACACTTGTGAAGGTCACATCTCCAACATTCAGGGTAAGCCTGTCTTAGACTGAGACTTAACCAGAATAACACAGAATGTCCTAGTCTCCATTCCTTACTACCAGGCTAAAAGTCATCATTAAAAACAGTAGTGAAATATATCTATAACAGATAGAAGAGATAGATTGTCTCTAGAGAGCAGCACAAAGGGAAGAATCCAGACCACAAGAAAAAGTCTAAAGAGACAAAGCAATCATCAGGGTCAGACTCAGTTATGACAGAAATGCTGGAATTATTAGCCACAGAATTTTAAAGTTATGACTAATATGTTAAAAGCTGTATTGGAAAAGGTAATCATACAAGATATGATAGTTAACTTCAGTATGGGGACAGAAAGTGTAAGAAAGATTCAAACGTTAAGTGCAAGAGAAAAAAACAAGGAAAAAGAGTGAAGCCAGGTGTGGTGGCACATCTGTAATCCCAGCACTCTGGGAGACTGAGCAGGAAGAGAGTAAGTTTAAGCCCAGCCTAAGCAATGTAGTGACTTAACCAGACCCTGGCTTGAAATTAACAGAAAAATAAAGGCTGGGGATGTGGCTCAGTGTGAAAGTTCTGGGTTTAATCCCCAGTACTGCAAAAAAATTATAAAACATCCAAGAACTGTAGGACAATATTAAGAAGTATAATATACATGTACTTAGATAGGGCATTGAGAAAGGGGCAGAAGAAATATTGGAGACACAATGGATAAAAATTTCTAAAATTAGCAATGGACATTAAACCATAGATCTAAGAAGCTCACAGAACTCCAAGCATGGTAAATATGAAAAAACACACTGAGACATATCAAATTCAAATTGCAGAAGAATCAGGAAGGAGAAGTAGGTGGAGAACAGCTAATATAAAGAGAAACAAAGAAAAGAATTATACTAGACCTCTCGCCAGAAGCCACATAAGCAAAAAGATAATGGAAAAAAGCCATTTGAAAGAAAAATTGTAGAAAGAAAAATTGCCAATCCAAAATTTTAAATTCAGCCAAAATATCCTTCAAAACTGAAGGGAAAACAAATACTTTTTCAGACAAATAACAGAAAATTCATCATCAATACACCTGTGTTACAAGAAATATTAAAGGAAATCCTTTAAACCAAAGAGATATGACATAGGTCAGAAAATTGGGTCTACATAATTAAAATGAGTATTAGAAAAGAAACAAAGAAAGTATACCCTTTTATGTTTTATATATATATATATATATATATATATATTTTTTTTTTTTTTTTTGTGTGTGTGTGTGTGTGTGTGTGTGTGTGTGTGGGTACCGGGGGTCGACCTCAGGACCTCGTGCACCAGCAGGTGCCCGTGCCGCTGAGCGATATCACCGGCCCCTTTTTCGTATGTGGGTTCTGGGAGTCGAACTCGGGCCCTCGTGCTTGCCAGGCAGGCGCTTACGCTGCTGAGCCATCTCACCGGCCCTATGTTTTATATTTTTAACTGTCCTAAAATATTACTGGCTGTTTAAAATAATGATAGAAAGGAATGTGTTTATAGAATACACGAAAGTGCAATGTAATACAACAATGATAGGGAATGGAAGGAAGATTGGGGAACAATGTGTTATACCTTCACTACACATGAAACAGTATAGTGTTATATAAAAATGTATGAATGATAAATACAAGTGATAAAGTGAGATCACAAAAATGATAAATATTCAAAATTATTTCTTCTAGCTTTTTAAAAAATTACACATTATTGTTACACTATCTATAGTCACCCTATAGTGTAATAGTGCACTGGAGCTTCTTGACCTTATCTAACTACAGCACAGTACCTGTTAACCAACCTTCCCCCATGGCCCCCTTCCTTCACTCGCTCCAGCTTCTGGTAACCACTATTCAAATTTCAATTTCTATAAGATCAATTTAGATTCTATATATGATTGAAATCATGTGGCAGTTGTCTTTCTGTGCCTGGTTTATTTCTGGTACCCTATAAATATGTACAGTTTTAATATTTCAGTCAACATTTAAAAATGATGAAATACAATGAGAAAATAGAAACAAAACAAATATGACTCGGAAATGGAAGAGCAAATATAATGAATAGAAAACAGCTTGTAAGGTGGTAGATTTTAATCCAACTGCATCAATAATTACTTTCAATGTAAATTCCCCTAAACTCATGAAAGACAGAGACAGTCATATTGCACAAAAAAAGCAAGACCCATCTATATTTTGCCTTTAAAACACATACAACTGGGTCTGATTCTGGAATCTTTTTTAATCTCTCACTAACTCAAATATAAAACCTGGACACCTGTATAAAAACTAAAAGTAAACAGGTATGGGTAGGGTGGATGCTACAGTTTAGATTAAAAATGCCCCTCAAAAGTCTCATATGTGTGGAAGGTGACTGGATCATGGGCAAGCTATACTCATCACTGAATTCATCCATTGATGAGTCAGTAGCTGAATGTGCTATTTGGAGATAGGGCCTAGCTGCAGGTAAGTCACTAGGGGCATGACCTGGAAGGCTGTACTCTTCTCCCTGGCTGGCCTTTCTCTCTCAGCTTCCTAGCTGCCATGCCCTTCCACCATGCCTGTCTGCCTTGGAGCCAGCCAATTTTGGATTGAAACCACTGGAAAATGTGTCAAATAAACCTCTCCTCCTTTAAGCTGGGTATTATTTCCCAGTGATGAAAAAAGTTATTGACACAGTGTATCAGGAAAGAACACCAGAGTCTAACCATGTAAACATTTGAAAGTTCAACATTTTTTCCTTCAATAGTCTGAGCCTGAATTCAACTTGGCACCAAGCCCAGAAGTAAGCATTGTTTAGCAGACAGAGTAAGATGCAAGAAAAAGCTTGTAGTTTTGGCTTGAGAAATAGAAATGAGAATTGAAGTTCAGAAAGAGTGGGGAAATCCTTTGGGTTTTTATATACTCTACTTTGGTTCCACAATGAAGGTGGCAACAGCAAAGGTGGCCTAGGAGCACAAATGGCTCATAATGTGAGACTCCAGGAATCAAAATTCTGTGGGATGAGATACTTTTCATAGATTGAGATACAGTGTCAAGAGGATACAAGCAGACTTCATGCAAGTTTTTTCTCTAGCTCCTCTGCAACATTTTTCTGGAAGTAGTACAACTATGACAGTGGGAGTTTCTCAATACAGGACAGAAAATGGAAGCATAGGAAACTGAAAAGTACTGAAAAGACATGGAAAAGGAAAAAGTTCACCTATGACCTGTGAGTGCTCTGATCTTAATTGGTATAGCAAAGACTTGGAAACTCATCTAGCAAGGACACTTTCATCCCAAGTCCCAGACTGACCACTAAGTGGTGAACACACAGGACTGACTTAAATATTTGAAAATGGGACTGATGTTGGAACCACAATACATAAAAGACTAAAACAAAAATGCCCACCTTCTTCATAAACAAGATTCAGAATCTTAAAACTATACTTATAATGTCTAGAATACAAACTAAAATAAACTACTGCACCCTCTGCCCCAAGGGGCCAGTGTGATTGAAGGTGTGATCAGAAGGGTGAAAATAAAACATATAATCTGAATTAGTCTAGTGAAATTGAAAATGTAATTGAATATCTTTCCAAAATTTCCCATGCCCAGATGGTTTCATGGGCAAATTTCATTATACATTTAAAGAAGAAATAATATCAATTCCATACAATCTTTTCAGGAAAACAGAAGACAAGAAAACACTTCTCAACTTATTCCGTGAGGCCAGCATTACACTGATATCAAAATTAGAAAATAAAAATTATACAAAAAATGCAAATTAAATTTATGCTTCATGACATAGCATACAAATTCTAAAAAGATGACCAATCAAATTTGATCATATACAAAATAGGTAACATAGCACAACCAAGTATGGTTTATCCCAGGAATATAAGACTGGTTCAATATATAAAAATCAAAGTAATTCACCCTAAAAAAATAAAATTCTACACTATATCAACACATGGAAAACAAAACAAAACAAAAACCAAAAAAAAAACCTTTTGGGGTCAGGGATGTAGCTAAGCAGCACAGCACCTGACTGGCAAGCAAGAGGCCTTGAGTTTGATTCCTGGTACAAAACAAAACAAAACAAAAAAAAGCAAAAAAAAAAAAAAAAAAAAAAACACAAAAATACAAAAAAAAAACTTTCGGTAAAATACAACATCCGTTCATGATGAAAACTCTCTGTAAACTACACATAGAAGGGAGTGTCCTCAATGAGATAAAAGATATTTACAGGGCCGGTGAGATGGCTCAGCGGCGTAAGCGCCTGCCTTGCAAGCGCGAGGGCCCGAGTTCGACTCCCGGAACCCACATACGAAAAAGGGGCCGGTGATATCGCTCAGAGGCACGGGTGCCTGTTGGCGCACGAGGTCCTGAGGTCGACCCCCCGGTACCCACAAAAAAAAAAAAAAAAAGATATTTACAAAAAACCCTACAGCTAACATCATGTTTCATATTGACAGACTAAATGATTTCTTCCTAACATCAGAAGCAAGACAAGGATGTCCACTCTCACTCAACATAGTACTGGAACTCTTAGTCCATACAATAAGTCAAATAAGGAAATAAAAGGCATATAGATTGGAAAAGAAGAAACAAATCCATTTTGGTACACAGTCGACCTAATTGTCTATGTAGAAAATCACAGGAAATTTATAAAAATTCTTCTTAGAACAAATGAATTTATCAAGTTCATAGGATACAATGTCAACACACACAAATCAGTCATATTACTATATGTAATCAATTAAAAATCAAAAACTAAAAGTAAAAGGTTATATTTATAATAGCTGTAGTAAGATAAAAAATACTTAGATATAATGCTAACAAAACATATACAATCTGTTTTATGAAAACTACAAAATGCTGTTGAAAGAAATCAAATAACTAAATAAATACATAGATTCTGGACAGATGATGGATGGGAAGACTCAACACAGTAAAGATGTCCGTTCTCTACAAAGTAACCTGTAGATTTGGCAAGATATCAATCAAAATTCCCACTAGGATTTTCTAGATATAGATAAACTGATTCTAAAATTTACATGATAGGGAAAAGGAACCAGAATGGCTAAAACAATTAGCAAAATAAAATCAACACTGAAGGAACCCCGGTACCTGGTTTTGAGACTTACTATAAAGCTATAATATTCTGTATCGGTATTGGCAAAATAATAGCCATATAGATCAATGGAGTAGAATAAATATCCCAGAAATAGAACCACTCATATACAGTCAACTGATTTTAGACAAAGGTACAAAGGCAATTCAATGAGGAAAAAAAAGTCTTTTTACAAACCATGCTATAACAACAGGAAGTCCATGTGCAAAAAATGAACCTTGCTCAGCCACCAACAACTTGGAGCTGGTTCTGCATTGTTCACCTTCTACACAGGACAGCAGAAGTGCCAGCCAAACAATGGACAAGCTCTGGGACAAGGCAAGAATGTGGAATAGGAGATTCGACATGGTTGACTAGAGGAAAGTGACATCATAGAAGCTGATGGAAGATCCACTGTAAAGGAATGAGCTGGAAGATCCAACATGGCTGAGTAGAGGAAGAGCCACGTTGGAGAGACTCAGAGAACATCAACAAGAAACACAGAGAGAGGACAAAATGGTGGAGCAGTGAGTTCCAGCAGCTCAGCTTCTCTAGGACAAGCTGTCTGAAGTCTGAAGTTGGAAAAAGCAGGAAGAACACTAGTCTCTGATTCCTGAGCGACCTTCCAGTGAAAACAGGTGGTAAGTCTCTGCATTACAAGAGCTCCAGGACATAGGTGCACACAGCAGGCACAGGCTGGGAAGGCCTTGTGGAAAAAGGTTGGAAGTTTGAACTTCAATCCCAGAGAAGCCCCCTGGTGGCTTCATATTGCCAAGGTCCCAGAGTTGATGAGGGAAAGATGGTCACTGGAGGCTGTTGGCAGTTGTAGAGCAGATTGGGATGAGTACCCCTGAAAGGCAGGAAGTGGTGATCACAGATCCAGGACCTTTGATCAGGTGCCAGATTCAGCCTGAGCTATCCAGGATTGGAGGCTCACATTGACACTGTGTTCCCACTGCTAAAAGGAGAGCCAAAACAGGAGCTTATGGTATGTTATTTCTCAACTAGCCCTGATAGACACCATTGAAACAGATTAGCCTGTTACTGCCATAACTGAATTGATTGCATAGGAATAATCATGACTCAGTGGACAGTTTAATGCCACTGAACTTGTCAGCTGAATCCACCATCAAACCCAGGGAGAAAGACAGCAAGAATTCCTAACTCAAGAACTCAGACTGGATCAAACTGCAAAAATGCCTGAAACCTGGCAGAAAGAGGTCCTGAGTCTGAGTTAACTCCAGTTTTGCAGTGGAGGGATCACAGGAGTAATTGGGGTGTGAAATCCCAGACTATCTGGCAAAGAACACACATATGTGTATTGGGAATCACATACGTATAGGAGTCAGCCTACAAATTTATTCCTGACCAGGGGACAAAGAGCCCCCGGCCCCTCTTTCAAAATTATCTCTGTGTCTTTCATCCTCGTCCCCCTCCCCCGCAACAGGGATAAAATCGTAGGCTGGTTCCTACAAGTGGCACCCAAACAGGACCTGACCAGGGAAGGTCCGTCTGAGCAGAAGGTGTGTGATGGGGAGTTCTACAGCACAGAGGAGCTGAGCCAGCCGGAAAAGAAAACAAAAGTGAATGCTGACTGGCAAAGAAAACAAAAGCATGGAGAACTTTCTCAGGCAGGGTAATAGAGTAGAATTTGTCGACTGAAGTACAGCGTAATACTCCTTTTTCGGAAATTCTGGTGCCCCAGTCTGGTGCTCAAGTCAGTACCCGGTTGCTTCCTCATATGTTACAAGAAGTTATCACACATAATCCTTGGTTTCCTCAGACTGGCACATTTAATGCATAAAGTTGGGATAGAGTGGGAGAAGGTTTGGAGCATGCTCACATCCAAGGCTCTGCTATATCCCCTGAATCTTTCTCCACATGGAGTTTGGTCTGTGCAGTTCTTTGTCCTTTAACTGTGGGATAACATCCCACACCTAGTGCACCCTTGAGAGAGGGTAAAAATGAGGATGAAGAGCCCTGGTCCCATTCTTTTCCTCTTCCTCCTTCCCTTCCATTTGTGGTTGATACAGAAGTAGTGTCTCCCTATCAAAGACTGGTTAGACAGGCTGTGCTTAATGGAGAGCCCTTTGGGACATGTGCATTTCCAATTAATATTCATCCCAACCCTAACAACCCACAACAAATATACATGAGCATAATCCTTTGGAGTATAAGTTGCTTAAAGAATTAAAACCCAGTGTCATGAACAATGGGGTTCAAGGACCTTTCACGTTGGGCTTGTTAGAGTCTGTCCTAGGAGATTTACGCTTGGCTCCTTCAGACATTACACACTTGGCTAGGTCCTACCTTTCTGCAGGACAACATTTAAATTTCCATGTTAATCTTCAAGAGTTAGCAGCTGAACAAGCACGACAGAATCGAACAGCAGAACATCCTGAGATTACTGAAGAAATGCTGTTAGGAACAGGTTCATACTCAGATCTAATCCCACAGTTAACCTGGACCAGGCTTATCAACAAATGGCTCTCATGATGAAACCAGTTTAGACAACTATTCCTGAGAAAAGTATTCCCACTCAATCTTTTTTACACATTCTTCAGGGCTCATGGGATCCTTATGCCCAATTCATCATCATCACACCAGTAGACTCATCACCTTGACTTTTCAACAGGTGGAATTTTCCCATTCTTATTTCCATCAGAACACTTGATCCTTTACCTCTGGCTT
The DNA here is from genome assembly GCA_028451465.1 of Erethizon dorsatum. Lineage (NCBI taxonomy): Eukaryota > Metazoa > Chordata > Mammalia > Rodentia > Erethizontidae > Erethizon > Erethizon dorsatum. The sequence continues at coordinate 46,864,171 of CM051842.1, forward strand.
TAAACTTTTCAGATGAAAGGCACACCATGTTGTACAATCTTGTCCAACATGCCAAACTTTACCTACATCAATTCCATCAGAAGGCTGTAATCCCCGAGGTCTTCAACACTTGATATTAAAATGACAATTACAAAAACAAAACAGGGGAATAAGTCATAATAAGCCACAATCTCTCCTCACAAAGTTTACACTTAATTTTCTGAATCCTGTTGGTGATATAGATAGCACCCCAGCAGAATTACATTGGTCAAAAGTACAAGAGCATGGGAAAAAGGAGAAAGCACAAGTGTTACGGTGGTCCCTGGAGATAGGAAATGGGAGGGACTGGGTACCCTGTTGGTGTGGGGGCTGGGATTTGCTTGTGCCATTGCAGGAAATGGACAGACTGTGTGGGTGCTCTCTAGGAGCACGCAATCATGGAGGAAACCCCACCATGACATGCCTATGGTGGAATTTGACTCTGCTTTCCTCACCAGTGAGAGCCTTCTCCCAGATGACAACTGAAGAAAACTACCAGGAGACAGAAAAACTTGCCTATCATCAAGGCCTGCCCAGAATGCCTGATAATATCCTCACTGCTATGATTAATATCATAGCATACTAAAAGATATATGCTTACCCAAGATGAGAATGCCTGGTGTCTATCAAGGGCCTTTAAATAGACCCTCTGGGAAGTATCCCCGACTGCTGATCAGAACTACAACCCTCTTCAGCCAGAAGTAGCCAGAAAGGACTTCACCCCTTGCCCTCTCACAGCAGTTAGGAGTACTTCTTCAGAGAGAGGGATGGCTAAGCTAGTTAGAAATATTATAGGCAGTCAGACAGGGCTAGGCCTTCAAATGGAGCCAATACAGATATTACAACTGTGGGTTGAGGCACAGTCATTAAAAGCCAGACCTCAAGACAAAAGATAAAATGACTATACCTACACACTTCCCCTAGGGACAAACAGCAATGATTGATACTCTAAATAGGTATCCACCACCTCAGGAGAGGAACCCAACAACATAGGAAACAGGCACAAACACACTTTGCTTCACTTTTGCTGCTATTACAAAAACAAAAAAGGGGAGATGTAGCATACCAGATAAGTAATTGACCTTCTCTGCAAGCACAAAGGAGAGAAACAGCAAGCTGTGCTCCTTTGGCAACATGCAGGCATGCTGGCACATTGCAAGTCCCAGGGAAGAGTCAATACAGCTGAGATATGGTTGTTTACCTGGGCATATACTACAGATAAGAGGAGGTAGATGAATCTTCTGCTACCCTAATTGCTTGCTCCTGTGTCTAAGTAAAGAAAAGTGAGGTGAACCAAATGCTCAGGCTCTTTGTCCACTAGAGGCAAGAGCCCCCAGCCCCTCTTTCAAAATTATCTCTGTGTCTTGTCTTTCATCCTTGTTCTCCCCAAGGTTGGGGATAAACTCATAGGCTGGTTCCTACACATATGCAATGGCTCACTGGAATATCTAATCTGTATTCCCATCAGACATCTTACTGGCTTAAGTTTTTGTATGTTTCTTGCATTATTTAGTAATGCAGGGCTATGCTCTTTTATGGTTTCATGTGTATACTAGGTGGTTATGCTTGTATATTTATATTTTCATTTCCTCTGATTTAATGGGTATCTAGGTTCTCTCCCTCATCTAGAGAATAGACAAAGGGGGGAAGAGTAACTGCAAGGACTATCATATAGAAATGTTATAAGATTGATTATGTGAATGCTGTTATGAATCAAAGCAATTCTTGCAGCAAAACATAGGGGCAGAGTTGAAACCACTTAAAGTAAATCACAGAAGGAGTAAATACTAGAACTGAACATACAAAGCTGAAAATTATTCATGAGGAGGCAACATCCTACTAAAAATCTCCACATAGACACATACTCTCCTCATTGCTCTAGTTCCCAACCTCCAGTAACCCCCCCAAAAAGGGAGGCAAAAAAGAGGGGGATACATATAATTTATTCAGATATATAGATACATAAACAAATAAATACAGATAAAAGAAGGAGAATGGGGAAACAAGGAAACAGAAGATCTCCTAACCCAACTCCCCCAAGACAAAGCAAGGGGTTAGAAAGGGAGAAGAAAATAAATACCAGGTAGCAGAAATCTATGAAAAATTCTTAGAAAGGATGAAGAAAATAGATGAGTTCAAAGAGGAAATGAACCAAAAGTTTACATCAATTACACTCAATATGCCCACAGTGAATTTCAGGGAAATAAGCAAAAAAGTGGACAAACTAACCAAAACAGTTCAAAATTTCAATGACAGATTCAACAAGGATATGGAATCTTCAAAAAGATATCAAATAGAAATACCTGAAATTAAAAAAAAAAGTATAGAATTCATATATTCCAGAAATGAACAATGTAAAGACAGAGTGTCTGATATTGAGGACAAACTAGTGAATTATGATCAAGAGCTCAAAGAAACCAAAAAGAAAATAAGAGAATAAGAGAAGACTATCCAGCAGCTTACTAGATGACAACAAAAGAACAATCTAAGGTTAATTGGAGAGAAAATCTAGAAGACTGCACAGATGGATTCACCAACATACTTACATAAATTATGGAAGAAAACTTCCCAAATATAAAATATTTTAAAATACAAGCAAGTGATGCTTATAGAGCTCCAAATAATTATGATAAAAGGAAAAGTTCACCAAGGCATATCCTCATTAAATTCACAGATATCCAGCAAAAAACAGAATTTTAAAGGCAGCCGGAGAAAAACAAAACAAATCACATAGAAAGGTAACCTAGTTAGAATCACAGCAGACTTCTCAGCACAAACCCTAAAGGCCAGAAAAGCATGGAGAGAAGTATTTCAAGCCCTAAAAGCAAATAACTTCCAACCCAGATTAACTTACCTAGCAAAACTATCCTTCAAAATAGATAAAGAAATAAGGTATTTCCATGAAAAAGACCATATCAGAAGATATGTGAATGCCAAAATCACCAAAAAAACACAAAGGAAAGAATACACTTAACTGAGAGAGTAGTTTTTTTTTTTTTTTTCCTAAAGGGAAAAATAAAGGAATCAGTAACAGAAAAATAATGCAATGACAGGATTCAGTAAATATCTTTCAGTAATAAACTTCAACGTAAACGGTCTTCTCAGTGAAGACACAGACAGGCACATTGGTTTAAAAAATAGATTGCTTACAAGAATCATACTTCATTCACAAAGAAACACAGAGGCTAAAAGTGAAAGGATGGAAAAATGATACTTCATGTAATTGGAGCCCCAAAGCAAGCAGGAGTACCTATCTCATATTCAGAAAAAGTATTCTCCAAGCCAAAACTGATCAAAAGAGACAAAGAAAGGCACTAAATACTCCTGAAGAGAACAATTCAACAGGATGAGATAACAACTGTAAATATATATGCATGAAATGCTGGCACATACAATTTCATAAAACAAATTCTACTGAACATAAAAGGCCAGATAAACACGAATACAATCATAGTGAGGGGTCTCAATACCCCACTCTCACAAATAGACAGGTCAACCAGACCAAAATATCAACAACAAAATATCAGAGGTGAACCACACCATCAAACAAATGGAATAAACAGTTATCTACAGAGTGCATCATCAGGCAACAAAATACACATTTTTCTCAGCAGCACACAGAACTTTATCCAAAATACATTATATCTTAGGCCATAAAGCATACTTCAATAAATACAAAAGAACTGAAATAATGTCCTGTATTATTACTGGATTATAGTGGAATCAAAAGTAAAAGAAACCACAGAAACTATGCAAGTACGTGGATATTAAAAATACATTATTGAATAATCAATGGCCCATAGAAGAAATCAAGGAAGAAATTAAACAGAAATTAAAAGACTTAAATGCTAAAGCACAACATACCAAAACCTATGGGACACAATGAATATAGTTCTAAGAGAGAAGTTCAAATCTATGAATGTCCACATTAGAAAAATAGAGTGATGCCAAATAAATGATGCATCTCAAGGTGCTAGAAAAACAGGAGCAGTGAAAATCCAAAACTTGTACAGAGAAAGAAACTATAAAGATCAGAGAAGAAATTAATGAAATTTGGAATAAAAAACCACAAAGGATCAACAAATTGAGAGATGGTTCTTTGAAAGGATAAACAATATTGATAAACCCTTAGTCGAACTTATCAAAAGAAGGAAATATTTATATCAATGCAATTAGCAATGAAAAAAGTGGGCCGGTGAGATAGCTCAGCGGCATAAGCGCCTGCCTGGCAAGAGTGAGGTCCTGAGTTCGACTCCCAGTACCCACATACGAAAAAAGGGCCGGTGATATTGCTCAGCAGCACAGGCGCCTGCTGGGGCGTGAGGTCCTGAGTTCGATCCCCAGTATCCACAAAAAAAAAAAAAAAAAGAAAGAAAAAAGTGAAATCACGATGGATGCCAACAAAATCCAGAGGATTATAAGAAATTATTTTGAAAACATATAATCCCATAAATTGGAGAATCTAGAAGAAATTGATAAATGCCTAGACACATAATTTTACACTTGTAAATTTAACTACATAGAATATGTAGACCAGTTCCATGAAAACCTCAACATCTTACAGCTCAACAAAGATAAAAAAAAAAATCTGAATAGTCCTATAAACATTAATTTAGTTCAAAATAAAATATTCAGTAACAGAAATCTCTGGATCTAGATGTATTCATCTGAGAAGTCTACTGCATTTTTAAAGAAAAATTAAGGGCTGGTGATATAGCTCAGTTCTATAAGTGCCTGCCTGGCAAGCGTGAGGTCCTGAGTTTGACTCCCGGTACCCACATATTAAAAAAAAAAAAGAATTAAGATAAATTTTTCACAATCTCTTTAAGAAGAGGAGGGAACATTCCCAACTAATGAAGTCAGAATTACTCTGATACCAATAGAGTACCAAAACCCTAAAACCCTAGAGTCCAATATTTTTCACAAGTTAGATGCAAAATCCTCAACAAAATATTAGCAAATAAAATCTGCTATTGCTTGAAAATAATTATATGCAATTATTTAGTCCTCATATACAAGGCTAGATCAACTAAAAAAATCCATCAATGCTGTCCATAACACTTAAAAACTAAAGAAAAATTCACCAATTTGTACTGAAAATCACTTAGAAAATTCAACATGCATTAATGATAAAAATTCCCAGAAAGTTTGCAATATGGGGATTACCTGATCAGGAACCTCTACAAAACAAAACAAAACCAAAACAAACAAACAAAAAAGTATAACCAACATTACACTTAAAAGTAAGACTAAATGTTTTACCCTGACATCAGGACCAACACAAATATTTCCACCCTCTCCACTCTTTTGACATAAATACTGAAATTTCTAACCACTGCAACAAGGCAAGAAAAGGAAATAAAAGCATACATTTTGCAAAATACTTTTTAAAATCCATCTTTGCAAATGTAATGATTATCTACATAGAAATCTCCCTACAGTTACAGAAATTCCTAGAACAAGTGAGTTCAGCAAGGTTACAGAATATAAGACCAACACAAAGAAATGAATTGTGAGACATTAACTATCAGTATAACAGCATAAGGAGTTGTACAATGACCTACTCTGCAGTAAAACAAACTAAGCTGGCAAAGCTTACAACAAAACCTTTAAAAATCTCTGGAAATAGTCCTTAATGGAATATAACACAGGAAAAAATGTTTATTCAAGAAAATCTACTAAAATTAGGTAAGAACAGTAAGGGTCTGTGGCTAAGTTTAACTTGATGAAAGCTTCAACACCAGGTGTGTTTAGCCAGGCAGACAGAGCTCCCTTTCTCCTCAGAGATATCTTCCAATCAAATGGAATAACATGTCACTAAGAGGCAGACATCTAGCATTTTGCATTCACTCTAGCTCCAAGTTTCAAAGGTTAAACTCCTGACAAATGTGGCCAAATGGCTGGGGGATCCCTTCATCTACCCAATCCCTAATGGAATGGAGGCTATATATCAGGTGCAGCACCTCATTCCAACTTGCTCACAGGGCAGGTTTCACACCAGGACAGGCTTCACACCAGGACAGGCAAACTAAGACTACTAGAGGCTGATGCCCTACCCAATATCCAGAGTGGTGACTCAAGAGGTATAATCCATGGAAAGAAGCAATCCATAAGACAGGAGAGCTCCAACAGTTTCCCTAAAAGAAGAGTACAAGGAAGCTGAAGCCCCAGGATGCTCTCAAGAACAACTGGTCCAGGGCCGGTGAGATGGTTCAGCAGTGTAAGCGCCTGCCTGGCAAGCGCGAGGGCCCGAGTTTGACTCCTGGCACCCACATATGAAAAAAGGGCCGGTGATATCGCTCAGCGGCACGGGCGCCTGCTGGCACGCGAGGTCCTGAGATCGACCCCCGGTATCCACAAAAAAAAAAAAGAACAACTGGTCCTCTTAACTAAGATCAGCAAGCTAAACCACAGGCCATTTAGTTCACCAGAGAACCCAAGAAAGACACCTAAGAAGAGCCCTTCAAGAGTAAGAACAGGGGCCGGTGAGATGGCTCAGCGGCGTGTGCGCCTGTCTGGCAAGCGCGAGGGCCCGAGTTCGACTCCCGGATCCCACATATGAAAAAGGGGCCAGTGATATCGCTCAGCAGCATGGGCGCCTGCTGGCGCGCGAGGTCCTGAGGTCGACCCCCGGTATCCACAAAAAAAAAGAGTAAGAACAAAACTCAAAGACTGACCTCAAAAACTACCTCTGCCAGTTTAATTGGATAAGGTTGCCGAACAATGTTTACCACAGTACACTGTCCAAAACATAGAGCAATGAACCAGTAATTAGGGAGTGTAGGGTATAACACCAAATCAGCTGACAGGTTAATATAGAGATTAAGGAAAGAGACAAAGAGATCCCAAAGGCAATTAACTACCTATGAACCAAAGGCTATGACTGCCCAGAAGCAAGAACATCAAAGGGTTCACACTTCAGGGAAACAGACTTCACTAAAAAATCCTAGCTACATCACAATGCAGTTATCCTGAAGTAAGGAAATGACACCAAAGGTAATTTAAACCCATAGGAACACTGAATAGAGATAGTATACATTAAAAAGTTTATAAATATATGCATGCTCCCCTTAATTTTCTCAGCTTCTTTAAAACATAAAATTATATAAAATCAATTATATATTATATTCATTTTAGCATATACAGATATAATGTATATAAAATAATAGCACAGATAGTGACTGGAGGAGGACAAGAAAGAGGGAAGTGGTTCCCATGGACCCAGGAAAGATCTGAAGCGCAGTTTGGGGCCCACGGAGAAAGTGAAGAGAGAAACTCCAACAAAGAAGAAGGAGGTGGCCTCCGGCGCCATTTCCCTGTGTCGGGAATCCTGAAGTGACTGAAGCGGTTCAAATCTACAGACACGCAGTGACTGCCGACGCCCCCGGGGGCCTCCATGGAGGAAGGCGAGAAGCGGCGGTGCAGAGAAGCAGCAGCCGTGAAGGACACACTGACTGGCGGTGAGTGCTGACGCCCAGCCGTCCCACGTAAGAGAGCGACTAGCCGGGAGCCATTGTGGGGGGGGAGCAGCTGAACTTGAAACTCAGGGCGGTGCCAATTCATCCACGGCTCCAGCGGGGACCTCTGTGGAGGAATGCGAGACGAGACGCTGCAGTACAGAGAAGTGGCGGCTGTGTAGGACACACTGACTGGCGGTGAGTGCTGACACCCAGCCGTCAGGCGCGCAAGAGAGCCACTAGCCGGGCGCCATTGTGGGGGGGGCAGCTGCTGAGCTGAGAACTCAGGGCGGCCGGCACTCCATCCACAGCTCCAGTGGGAACCTCTGTGGAGTAATGCGAGACGCCGCGGTACAGAGAAGCACCGGCCGAGAAGGACACACTGACTGGCACTTTTCTTCCTGCTTTTCCAAGAATCTCCTAAGAGTTTGAAATACTAGCAATAAAGCAACCTACCATAGGCAATTTACAAACAGCAACCCAGGAATTAAACTAAAGAAAGAAAAGAAAATGAGATGACACTTAAACAAGATGCAACCCAATACATCCAGTTCACCAAAGGCAAACCCAGGGGGCAGTGAGGTGGGACAAACCGAAAGCCATCCACCTGACATCTCTGAAGTGGTAACAACAAAGCAGTTGAATGAGGCTCTGGAAAAATTTAAATCAGAAATAATTTCTCAGATAACTGCAGAGATAATGTCCACAATGAAGAACATGCTTAAGGACGCTAGAGCAGACACAGACAAAAAAATAGACGAGCTTAAGAAAATGATGGAAGCCATGAATGATCGGCATAGGAAAGAAATGGACTCCATAAAGCAGATTCAAGCAGATATCCAGGAGAACAAAAACTCCTTTGAAAGTATTTGTAGCAGATTAAGCCAGTGTGAGGACAGGATCTCAGATATAGAAGACAAGCTTGCAATTAGTGATCATGAAAAGAAAGAATTCTTAAAAATAGCAAGGGACAATGAAAAATCAATCCAGCAGCTGCTAGATGATGCAAAGAAGAATAACTTAAGATTGATTGGAGTCAATGAAAAAGCAGGAGATGGCATAAATGACATCAGAACACTGTTCACAGACATTATCACAGAAAATTTCCCTGGTAGAGAAAAGAATTTGATGTTCAGATAAGTGAGGCTTATAGAACTCCAATTAACCACGATCAAAAAAAAATCTTCAGCCAGGCATATCATAGTCAAGATTCCAGAAATTCAACATAAGAGTAGAATCTTAAAAGCTGTTAGAGAAAAGAAATGAATCACCTATAAAGGAAAGCCCATCAGAATCACAGCGGACTTTTCAGCACAAACCCTCAAGTCAAGAAGAGCTTGGAATGATGTATTTCAAATTATAAAGGAAAATAATCTTCAACCTAGATTGATGTACCCCGCAAAACTATCTTTCAAAACTGACGGAGAAGTAAAATACTTCCATGACAAAGAACATCTGAGAAAATTTATAACCACCAAACCAGCACTCCAAAATGTTTTGAAGGACATTGTAGAAAGGGATAACAAGGACTACAACTCCAGAAACCCCAACAGAAGGAATCCACCAGGCAGAGCAAATGATTAAAGAGAGGGAGGGAAAACAAAAATTAAAAGAGGGGGAGCCAACAACAAGAAAATAATGACAAGGATAAGTCAATACATATCAGTTTTAACCATTAATGTTAATGGTCTCAATTCACCAATCAAAAGGCACAGACTGGCGAATTGGATCAAGAAGCAAGATCCAACAATATGCTGTATACAAGAAACACACTTAATTTAAAAAGAAATTTATAGACTGAAAGTCAAAGGATGGAAAACAATACTCCATGCGACAGGAACCCAGAAAAAAGCAGGGGTAGCTATTCTTTTTGCAGACAAAGTGAACTTCAAACCAAGAATGATTCAGAGAGATAAAGAAGGTCACTACATCCTAGTAAAGGGAACGATCCAAGAGGAAGACATAACAATCATAAATATATATGCAACAAATACCAGTGCACCCAACTATATAAAACAAATATTAATGGACATGAAAAATCAAATAACCACTAATACAATTGTATTGGGGGATCTCAATACTCCACTGTCACAAAAAGACAGATCAACTAGACAAAAAATCAACAATGAAATATTAGAACTGAACCAAACTTTGGAACAAAAGGACTTAGTAGATGTCTACAGAGTGTTCCACCCCACAACATCAGAATACACATACTTCTCAGCTGCACATGGGACGTTCTCCAAAATAGACCACATACTAGCTCATAGAACCTGCTTAAGTAAATGCAAAGGAATTGAAATTATCTCATGTATATTATCAGACCATAGTGCAATGAAATTGGAAATCAATGGCAAAAGAAACCACAAGCATTTGCTAATCACATGGAAATTAAATAGCACCCTACTGAACAACCAATGGGTCACAGATAAAATTAAAGAAGAAATTAGACAGTTTCTGTAACTGAATGCTAACAACAATACAATATACCGGAACTTATGGGATACAATGAAAGCAGTTCTAAAAGGGAAATTTATAGCACTAAATTCCTATATCAGGAAAACAGAGCAAGCACAAATAAACAACCTAATGGTGAACCTCAAACTTCTAGAAAAAGAAGAGCAGGCTAAGCCAAAAGCTCATACAAGGGAGGAAATTATAAAGATCAGAGCAGAAATTAACGTATTGGAGACTAAAAAAACAATACAAAGAATCAACGAATCAAAGAGTTGGTTCTTTGAGAGATTAAATAAGATTGACAAACCCTTATGCAACCTTATTAAAAAAAGGAAAAAAAGTACTCAAATCCACGCAATTAAGAATGAAAAGGGTGATATCAAAACGGACCCTGCAGAAATCCAGAAGATCATGTATACCTACTTTGAAAACTTGTATTCTAATAAGATGGAAAATGCAGAAGAAATGGACAGATTCCTAGATACATATGAATTACCAAAGCTCAACCAAGAAGATATAAAAATCCTAAATAAACCAATAACAATCAATGAAATCGAAGATGTAATTAAAAACTTCCCAACAAAGAAAAGCCCAGGGCCTGATGGATTCACTGCTGAATTCTACAAGAAATTTAGAGAAGACCTAACACCACTACTTCTCAAACTCTTTGATGAAATTAAAAGGGAAGCAATACTCCCAAATTCATTCCTAGAAGCAAGCATTACCCTGATACCAAAAGCAGAGAAGGACCCAACTAAGAAAGAGAACTATAGACCAATTTCCCTAATGAACATAGATGCAAAAATCCTCAATAAGATACTGGCAAACAGAATGCAGCAAATCATCAAGAAGATTATACACCATGACCAAGTTGGATTCATCCCAGGGATGCAGGGATGGTTCAACATACGTAAATCAATAAATGTAATACATCATATTAACAGAACCAAGGACAAAAATAATATGGTCATCTCAATAGATGAAGGAAAAGCTTTTGACAAAGTCCAGCACCCATTCATGATAAAAACCCTACAGAAAATTGGAATAGACGGTCTTTATCTCAATCTGATAAAAGCTATCTATGACAAACCAAGAGCCAATATCATACTAAATGGACAAACACGAAAGCCTTCTCTCTAAAATCAGGAAGAAGACAAGGATGTCCACTGTCCCCACTCTTATTCAACATAATCCTGGAAACTTTAGCCAGAGCAATTAGACAAGAGAAAGAAATAAAAGGAATTATGATTGGAAAGGAAGAATTTAAATTATCATTATTTGCAGACGACATGATACTCTATGTAGAAGACCCCAAAAACTCCACTAAAAAATTGCTAGATTTAATAAGCAAATTCAGTAGTGTAGCTGGATACAAAGTCAACACTCAAAAATCAATAGCCTTCCTGTACACCAATAACAAACTCACTGAGAGAGAAATTAGGGAAACAACACCTTTCACAATCACATCTAAAAAAATGAAATACCTAGGAATCAATCTCACAAAGGAAGTAAAAGACCTCTGCACTGAAAACTACAGTACTCTGAAAAAGGACATTGAAGAGGATATCACAAAATGGAAAGATATCCCCTGCTCTTGGGTTGGAAGAACCAATATAGTGAAAATGGCCATACTACCAAAACTGTTATACAGATTTAATGCAATTCCGATCAAAATTCCAACAACATATCTCACAGAATTACAGAAAACAATCCTAAAATTTGTCTGGAACCAGAAGAAACCTAGAATAGCAAAGGCGATTCTGGGCAACAAAAGCAAGGCAGGGGGCATCACAATCCCTGATTTGAAATTATACTATAAAGCTACTGTGATAAAAACAGCGTGGTATTGGCAAAAAAACAGATGTGAAGATCAATGGAATAGAATAGAAGATGCAGAAACAACTCCAGACATACTAAGCCACCTTATCTTTGACAAAGGTCCAAACACATTCACTGGAAGAAAGATAGCCTCTTTAATAAATGGTGCTGGAAAAATTGGCTCTACACATGACAAAGATTAAAATTAGACCCATATCTTTTACCGTGCACTAAACTAAATTCAAAATGGATCAAAGAACTAAATATCAAAACAGAAACATTAAATCTCCTGGAAAATAGAGTAGGTAAAACTCTTGAAGACATTGGTGTAGGCAAAGACTTTATGAATAAAACCCCCATCGCACAGGAAGTATCACAAAGAATCATCAACTGGGATCTCATGTTATTAAAAAGCTTTTGCACAGCAAGAGAAACCACCAACACAGTGAAGAGACAACCCACAACGTGGGAAAAAATGTTTGCCAGCTGTTCCTCAGACAAAGGATTACTATCGAGAACATACAAAGAACTCAAAAAAATCAGACCTCCCAAATTTAAAGACCCAATCCAAAAATGGGCATCTTAGATGGATAAACACTTCTCAGACGAAGAAATACAAATGGCAAATAAATATATGAAAAAATGTTCAACATCACTAGTCATTCGAGAGATGCAAATGAAAACAACACTGAGATTCCATCTCACCCCAGAAAGAATGGCTATTATCAAGAAATCAACCAATGACAAATGCTGGAGGGGCTGTGGGGAAAAAGGAACCCTTCTCCACTGTTGGTGGGAGTATCGACTGGTGCAGTCACTGTGGAAATCAGTGTGGAGACTCCTCAAAAAACTAGGATTGGAGGTCCCATTTGACCCAGCTATTCCCCTTCTGGGTATCTTTCCAGAAGAATTAAAAACATCGTACCACAGCGATATATGTGCACCCATGTTTATAGCAACACAATTTGTAATAGCTAGATCGTGGAAACAACCCAAATGCCCATTAACCGAGGAATGGATAAAAAAGATGTGGTATTTCTTCACAATGGAGTACTACTCAGCCATAAAGAAAGATAAACTGGAAACTTTTATAGGTAAATGGATGCAACTCGAGAAAATACTCACAAGCAAAATAAACCGGATGCACATTTGCAAACATCATATTGTCTCCCTAGTGTGAAAATGCAATTTCACTGTGACTATTCCATTCCTTAGTCTTCTATTTTTACCTAGCTTTTACATGGCTTAATCTTATCCTGAGTAATATTTTTCTCTAAAAGTTATTTGTACATTCTCTAATGCTTGAGTTTGTTAATACATAAGAATGTTTGCTTGTCTTTAGAAAAAATAAATAAAAAAACAAAAAAATATATAATAATAGCACAAAGAGAAAATAAAATTGAGCTATAAAAAGTAATATTTCCACATCTCATTGGAATGAAACTAGTATAAATTTGAAGCAGACTCTGATAGTCAAGATTTATACAGAAATCTCAAGAACAACCACTATGAAAATACCTCAAAAACACATAGTGAAAAACATCATCAAATGAAAGATAATGTTCAACCAGAAAATATTTACTTAATGCAAAATAAAGCAATGAAGAGGTAATACAAGGAGAACAGACATAAGCTATATGGAAAAGTAAAAGAAAAGTGGCACATTGAAATCTAAATATATCATTACTAATATTAAGTGGGAATGGACTAATCAATCTAACCAAAAGGCAGAGAATTTCTGACTGGACGAAAAGATACAAAAGGCCACATATTTATAATTTCATTTATATGAAATGTTCAGAATAAGCTAATCCATAGAGACAGAATAAATTAGTGGTTGCCAGGGACCAATGAGAGTGGAATAGGGAGTTGCTCTAAAGAGTACAAGGTTTCTTTTTGGCATAGTGAATTCCAAAATAGTTTTAAAAGTGTATGCTAAAAAATGTCCTGGAATTAGTGACAATGGTTGCACAACCATATGAATATACTCAAAACCACGTCCATGCACACTTTAATATGGTGAATTTGGGCCGGAGATGTAACTCAGCAGCACAGCGCCTGCCTGGCAAGTGCGAGGCCCTGAGTTCGATTCCTAGTACCAAAAAAAAAGGTGAATTTTATGTTATGTGAATTACACCTCTATCACGAACAATTTTCTTAAAGTATAGGAAGATATATACCAAGCAGATATTAAGCTAAATAAATCAAATGAAGGAACAGCAATATCAGGGAAAAATTTGCTTGTAGAGCAAATATGCAAATAATGCCAAATTAGTAGATATTACCAAAGATAATTTCCTTACACATTGATAAACTATTCAATTCACAAGAAAGATACAGCAATTTTAAATTTGCCTATAACTATCAACGAACTTGCAAAATTGACAGAATTACCAGAACACACTGTCAAATCTTTCACATCAACACCCAGCCAAAACCTCAAAAGAATATAACGACATTTGAGACAGTTTAACAAACAGGACTTAATGGATGCATATAGTACACTAAACAAAAATGTAAAATGCATATTCTTTTCAAGTGCTCATGGAACATTTACCAAAATTGACTGTATGCTGCTCCATAAAGTAAGTCTCAACAGACTGCAAAGAAAACAGTTTGTTTTCTGACCATAATGGAATTAAACTGGAAGTAGAAAAGGTACTGATCTACCTAAACAGAAGCTGGCCCAAAGACTGGCACCAAGTATTAGCGGCTTCCTATTATGCCAGGCATTAACCTTTTAGTTGCTAGATGATAATCAGTAAGTCCCAGCAGTCCTCAGAAAGGGACTGAGATAGCCAGGGCAACTGGGTAGTGAGAATAAGAAAGCCCAGGACAGTGCCTATTTATCGAATGGTCTGGAAATATTTAAAAATATATGCCCATACATTTATGCATATGTAGAATACCAGTCCTGTTTAATATACCAATTATAACATCAGATGCTTATATTAGAAAAGGGAAAAGTTTGAAAATTAGTGACCTGAGCATTCAACTCTAGATGTTAAAAAAAGAATAAATCCAACGAAGAAATAGAATAATGATAAAATATTTAAACAGAATAAAGATATAGCAGAAAGGATCAAAAAGCCAAAGTTGATTTTTTTAGAATTATAAAAGTGACAAACTTCTGGCAAGATTTATGAAGAGAAAAAAAGGTACAAAAAAAATGTTAGAACAAAACAGAGGACATAATTGCTAACACAACAGAGATTAAACAAATACAAACATAAGTACTTCATACAAATAAATGTGAAAGCTGATGTGAACTAGAAAATTCCCTAGAAAACCACAATTTAACAAAGTCAACTTAAGTAGAAGTAGCAAACTGAAATGATTCTGTAACTATTAAATTGTATTAGTTTAAATTTTAAAGGAGACGTCAGTCCCAGACACTTTTACCTGGAAGTTCTGCCAAATATTTGAGGAACAGATAGTTCCTTGGACAAAATCTATCAGAGAACGGAATGAAAGAAAATAGCTGTCATCTCATTTCATGAGGTTAGTATAACCTTGACAGCAAAATCAGATAGGGACAACATGAAAATGGAAAGATTATAGGCCAATCTCATTCATGAACAAAATGCTAAAATTCTAAATACAATTTTAGTGAACTAAATCTAGAAGTTTTAGTTTATCCCAGGACTGGAAAATTAGTTCAACACAAGACAAACTGTAATGCAGTGTACCATATTAACAGGTTAAAATAAAAAAAATTATCATGTCATCTCAGTGGACACAGAAAACACTTCTAATTAAATTCTACATTCATTCATCTTTTAAAAATTCTACTGGCAAACTAGGAATTAATAAGAACTTCCTTAACCTGTTAAATGATATCTATCAAAGACATCAAAAAATTTTAATAGTAAAACTTTAAAAGCACTCCCTTTAAAATCAAGATCAACCCTAATAACAAACACTATTAACACTGCTATTCAACACTGTACTGTTGTCTGTGTGTGTGTGTGTGTGTGCGTGTGTGTGTGTGTGAGGTGGGAGGTCTTAGCAATGTAGCAATATAAGAAAAAGAGATTAAAAAATAGTCTCTGGTTGAAACCATAATGTTAAGTGGAATGAATCAGACACACAAGCTTAAATATGTATGACTTCTCTTATATGATAAACCCAAAGTATAAATAAATTAAAGAGCAAAATGAAAGATAGATAATTGGAAACAGTGAGATAGATCTTTTGCAAATAGGAAGGGGACCAGGAGATGGAAGAAGATGGTATGGGGAAGGGGACATAAAAAGAATTAAGGTGAGTCATGTACATGTACTAACTACCCACAGTGAATGTAATCATTATGTATCACAAACATGTACTAATAAAAATTTTAAAACACGGATTGGATTGGAAAAATGAAAGCTGGCATTTACTCACAAATTACCAAAACCAATGAGAAAGTTAAGCTGGTTTGCTAGTTACAATTTAAGTATATAAAACAACTATATTTGTATACATTAGTATCAAACTGCTATAAAATTTTCTTGAAAGGATACTGTTTACAAAAGCAACAAAATATCAGCCCAGAAATCCTGCTTATTATGATGTGCAAACCCTTTGTAGATTAAATTGTAAAACATCACTCAGGCTGGGCGTGGTGGTGCACATCTCTAATTCTAGTAACCTAGAAGGCTGAGGCAGGCAGATCCCAAGTTTAAGCTCAGCCTGGGAAAATTAGTAACTTAGCAAGACCCTCTCTCAAAATTATAAGTAGATATACAGATATAGGAATAGATATAGATATATAAATATGACAGACAGACAGACAGCTGGGGATGTACTCCAGTGTGAAGGCCCTGGGTTCAGTCTTCAGTAGTGCAAAAAATCACTGAAATAACATGAAAAAAAACTAAATATATGGAGAAATATCATGCTTAGGAAGGACTAAATATCACAGATATGAACTTCTCAAATTTATTTATAGATTTAATGTAATTCCAATCAAATTCTCAAAAGTTTTGTCTCTATATGTGTGTGATTTGAAAAGCTGATTCCAAAATTTATGGGGAAAAGTATGCCAAAAATAGCCAAGACAGGAGCTCCAGAGGTGCAATCGGTTAGTGCACAGTACTCATTTAACAAAAATAGCCAAGAAATGACAAAAGAAGGACAAAATGGAGGGATATACTCTACCACGATAAATGTTCAAGAATGTCCATAGCACTACTTTTCATAACAAAAACTAAAAACTGCTTAAATTTATCAATAGTAAGATGGATAAATCATGAGATATTCACAAAACATAATAGCACACAATAAGGAGAATAAACAAGCTATAAGAACACGCACTGATAATATCAATAGGTCACATAAACATAATGTTGGGTGATAAAAGAATATATCACACTGTTCAAGGACTTTTCAAATGCTGATACATTTAACTTTCATAACTTCATAAAGTTATTGTGTGTCTTCCAGAGATGAAGCTCCAGGTAAAAGGTGATTCAGACCTTTCTAGGGTTAATAGCCTGGCCTCTCCAGCATGGGATACGAGGCAGACATTGCCCAAGGCAGGAATTGGCAACCACTATCCAACTTTTTTGCACCTGTGATCTGACAAAAATAAGTCAATCACTAAAGACTGAGCATCTTGTGCATACTGAGCTCCATAGTTGGCTATGGTGAGTGGAAGAGTAGAAGTAGCAGTGATAATTTACTGATCATCAACTATGTGCCATGTTCAGGACTTGATGCTAGGGATATGGAGGTTAACAAGATCACAGGACCACCTTTTGATTCAAATAATAGTATTTACTGAATGTATAGTATTTGCTGGGCACTCGTCTAACCACTTTATATGCTTTAGCTTACCTAACCTTTACAAAACATTATCAGCAACTTCATTTTACAGGTGAGGAAACAGAAGCACTGAAATGTTCAGAGACTTAACTTAGATCAAAGAGACAGGAGATGGCAGAGGGGACTCAAACCTAGGCAATCTTCGATGCAGAACTTCTGAATCAATGAATCACCCCAAAAACACTGGGAGGTAGGTATAAATCCCGTTTTACAGTTAAGGAAAATGAGGCTCACTACTAAAGTAAGCATGTATTTATTTTGTACCTTCTATACTTCAGAGACTGTATCAGGTGATTAATGTATATTATCTCTCCAACTTGTAAGACACAGTTCCCAGGAATATAAGGGCTTTGACTCTGGAGGACCCATGTATGCAGAGTGGTTTGCCTGCTTGTCAGCTAAACCCAACAGGATTAAGAGTGGCTGGGTGGTTAGGAGTGGGATGAAGTTCTGATTCATCCAGGCTCCTAGCTGTCCAGATGAGTGAGGGAAAATTGGTGGTAGTGAGAAGGATGGAGAACAGGAGGTTGGTTTGTGTCTTCTTTCCATCTATACCCTATATCCTATAACACCATATACACACACACAATATCCTCCATCTTCCTGGACCCTCTTTGCAAATACTGCTCCTCCAACAACCCTGAGCCTGGACCTCCTCTAGCATTAGGTGTGTGAAAGCTTGGTCAGCTGGTCCTTGAGATGTCTGAATCCCAGAGTCCACATCTGCTTTATTTCCAACACGTTCTGGATCATTAGGCCATAATTCTTGGGCTGGAAGAACCTTGGTCCACAATTGTCCCGTTATCTGTGGGAAATGGTATACTCCAGTTTAAAAAATATTTGCAGCTTTTGCTTACTTCTCCTTATTAAATTTTCAAAATGAATACTAAACCAGCTGGCTGGCCTGAAAGACTGAATATCTTTTTCCTCAAATCCTCAGAGCAGCAAGAGGGTATACATGTACCAAGAAGTCAATAGAGGAGATAATTAGCTTTTCCTAGACCAGGCAGGTATAAGCTTCTAAGAAGATTCTTGCAAAAAGGGGGAGCAATGCCAAACAGTGACATGGTACTATTGTGTACCCAGCACCTGTCCCCCTGAGAGATGATGCCAGGAACCATCACCTTATTTCACCCAGGCACAATCAGACAAGACCAATTTCCAGATACTTCACAGAGGTAACCAAAATGAAACATTCTAGGTTAGCACTGAACAGTTCCAAACTAGAAACCACAAGTTCCAAACACAAAGCATTCCAAATAAGCTCTAGATACAAAAAAGGAAGTTCCTAGTCAAAGATTCCTGAGTTTAAGATGGTCTATAATCCTCATTCCTTGTCTTCTTCTTTCCATCTGTCTTTGTCTTTTCTCACCTTCCTGACGTTTGCCTCTTGTTATCCTATAGCTATTTCCTTCAGCTGTTCATCTATTCCAAATTTTAGATTATAGCGGGAGTTGATGGGGGGCATTCTTTGCTCTTCTACACCCATTCTACCACCCCCACCTTGAAGCCCACAGAAGTAAACCCCACTTACAGCCCCTTCGCCGTTGCAGATTGCTGCTGCCAGTGCTGTGTGGAATCCAGATCTTCTGCAACCTGGTTTGCGTGAGCTCTCCCATCTCTTGAGACATCTTAGGCGTCGCAGCTAATGACACCACTCCCTATAAGGTACAGGGTCTCACTTCCTAAATTCCTAGCTGTCCTTCCTGTTGCTGTAGCCACAGCAGCGGGTAAAAAGGGCTGGGATGGGGCTGCTATGGGTTTTGAGTCTTTCACAGCCTGTCTCCAGCCCACTCTTCTTTTTCCTCTAGTCCTAGCCTGCCTGTGCTCCTGTATGTACCAGAGGGGGCTTGGATGCCGAGAGCGAGAGTTTGCACAGAACTCAGCAGAGGCCTCTGAACTCCAAGGGCTGTGTACATAGGAGATAAGTTGGAGCCCAGCAAGGAGGGCAGCCAGCAAGACAGCCCAGGTCTGGCCAGTCACTTCCTGCCAATGAAGACAGGGCTAGTAGGGTATGCAAATAAAATAAAAGACCAAAGATCATGTGCTTACATCCTGTATGGGGTAGCAAAGCAAAAGTGATGGAGGTAGGTCTCAGCTTTGAAATAATAAATTGGACACAAGTAGAATATCAAGCTCCAACTCAGAAACAAACATCCACATCAGAAATCATCAGAAATACAAGGGTCCCAAAAACAAAAACACAAAGTCCTTAATGAAAAATGCAATGCTTTGTGCTAGCAATTAAAGACCCAAACTGGAAGTGGAAGGTTCACTGCCTCACTGCTCTCTCTCACCCAAAATGGTATCGCAACCCTTGTTTTTGCCTGGATTCTGCCTTCTCTCCTGCAGAACCTTTCTACAATGTGCTGCGTGGGGCACTCCTGGAGAGATGGGCACTATGTGATGATGTTTATACTCTCTCCAGCCAAGGCTAAATAAATCACTGAACCTGATACTTCAGGAAGGGGAGTGAGAGCAGCCATTGCTGAGAGGAGAAATGGTAAGCACTGCTCACATGGCTGCCAGCTGCCATGAGATGCTCTAGGGATACAGGCATCACGATCTGATCCAAAACTTGGCTAAAGTTCTTCATGCCAAGCTGCTGGAATGGAAACATAGAAGGGTAGAGGCTACAACAGGGAGAGTGTAGGGAGCAAAAAGCAATGGACTGTAAGGGTGAATAGTCCATAATAGTCCATAGGCCAGAACGATCCCTCCCAGATATTTCCCCTTAACTACCCCCGTTTTCCCTGCCTCCTACTCCTGGTTATTTTGAGGCTTTTATCTGTAGAACTCATGCTTGCCTGGAAGATATCCAAGTGTGTTCTTACTTCATTCTTTTGCAACCTTCCCACCCCTTGATAAACCTCCACTGATTGGCCGTTAGGAGGAACAACTTTCTTCCACTAAGTTAGGCTATACAAGGACAATCTCCTGGGGATAGAAATCTCCAATCCCTGCCATCAAATGCTCTTAGTTCCATTTCGCCTTTTAAGATAAATACATTCTCAGAGCTTTAGTCTACACAAGATTAGATTCCCTCCAGTTGTTGTGTATAAATTATATTAGACTTTCAAAATTAGAGTCTACATAGCTAAATGAATCTAGTGAGGCAGCGGATCATGGTGGTTAAGAGCAATGGATTCTGGAGACACACTACCTGAGTAGAATCCCAGTTCCACCCGTTGATGGTCAATATACTGAACTTTTCAGTGTTCTTTTTTTTTTTATTTGGAACATGGGAATAATAGGAGTACCTACCCCTTTAGGGTTGTTGACTATTTTATGTATTAACACATGTAAAGCAGCCTGAAAAATGCTAAATATCTATTACCTAACATTGCTATTTCCTTTCTGAAATAAATGATCAATCACCCCTTTCAGTAATCAGTAACTTCTTTTGGTAAAGGAAACATACAATATTAAGGCAAAGTGTTAACATTTGCAATATAAAGAACTCTTGAGAATCAATTAAAAAGACGAATTCATTTTTACTTTCCTGGTTTTATGTGAAGACTTAGGGAAAAGTTGAGAAACTCCCTATATATCATTACACTCCATCTTCTTAGGTAGAAAGAATTTGAGGCCTACAGAAGGGAAATAATTTTCTAAGGTCACACAGCAAATCAGTGGCCAAGTCAGGAACAGAACACTGGCAATCCAATAACTTCCACTCCATGGCTTTCCTTTGGTTAACTGATGAAGCTAGCTTGATTTAAGAATATGGTCTTTCACATTATGTTAAATGAGCTAAGTAAAACACAGAAAGGTAAATATAGCATGTTCCCATTTATATAAGGAAGCTAAAAGAGTTGATTTTAAGAAGTTGAGAGTAGAATAGTGGTTACCAGAAGCTGGAATGGAGAGGGAATAGAAAGAGAATGGTTAACAGGTATGGAATGCAACTGGATAGAAGGGATAATTTCTAATGTTCTATAGCATAGTAGGAAAACTATGGTTGACAACAATTGATTGCATATTCCAAAATAGCTAGTAGAGAGGATTTTGAATGTTTCCAAAGAAATGATAAATGCTTGAGGTGATACATATGCCAATTACCCTGATCTGGTCACTGCACATTGTACACATGTACTGAAATATCACATGGTATCACATGTGTCCATTCAAAATTAAAATTTTTTAAATGTAGTTTTCCAGATTAGCTATGAACTTCTAGAGTTTCAGAACCATACTTTGGAAGAGATACAACTCTCTTAATTCTAGTAAGTCTCCTAACTGATATAACTCCATTAATGCTAATAATCTTACTGATGATGTTTTCTTGTATGAATTCCAATGCTAACAAAGCAACAACATATCCCTTATCCTATTTGTTCCTTATAAACATACTCATAAACTGAGGTCTGGGGTGGGAAAGTTGCTTGTCAAAGGTAATCTATAGCCAGTCATATGAACATGTGTCTTATGTTTACAATTTTATCCTCATGATCCTGCCAAGAGGCAAGAAGATAATTTTAGTAGCAAGAAATCTGAGATAGGCAGCTAGCAGGCTTTTAAAAAGGTCTGAAAGGGTAAACCAATTTAAAACTATGTGGAACTATGAGATTCTAGACCGCTGTTACCAATTCTGATCCCAGAAGCAGAAAAACAAAACACAAGCTTTATGGAAAGGCCTCAGTCTAGCATTCAAGCCTCTTATAAATCAAGCCCAAACATGCCTGTCCAGCCATGTCTCTCTTTACACTCCTATGTTTAAACTGCAGTGGCTGATTTACTGGGCCTCAAAACATACCACATGCTTTCCTATCTCTGGGCTTTTGCTCAGCCTGGAATACCTTCTCTACCCCTCCATTCTCAATGAAATCTGACTCGCTCATCAAGTCCTGGTTTAACGTTCACCTCCTTCGGCAAGTCACCACTGTATCTTTGGGAGAGGCTTTGTCTTTGGTTATCACATTGCCCATGTATCTCTATTTATCTCAACAAGTATCCACCAGTGTTTCCCTTGTCTGCTTCCCTACTAGACTGTGGGCTCCTTGAGAATAGGGACTGGGTCCTGGTGATCTGTGTTTCCAGTGTTTGGCTCAGGCACTGGCACAGAGAAAACACTTGCTCAGTGGGCATTTGTACCTCTCTACATTTCTCTGCCCAAATGAGATAAACATGTGGACAAGTAATCTCAGTTCAACAAGATAGAGAGCTATGCAGAAGAGTAGATGGGGGACCTGACTTGGTCTAAGATAGAAGGTGGTATCTAGAAAGGATTCTCAACTTTGAAAGGGGCAGAACGGAATAAACAGAAGAATGAAATCTCCTCTGAGAAAATCCAATGAATTAGTTGCAGAGATAGGCTTCACTCAGTAACACACTCTCATTCAGGACTAAGAGCTGAGCCATTAATTCTAAAATTGGGCTATTTCTAGGGGAGAAAAGTATACAGTGTGCCTTCCAAAGACATACAGATCTTGATACCCCTTGAGTATGGGGTTTGAGGGAGGAATCTCATTTAAAGCATCAAAACAGCACTGATGAGCAATAAAATTACAAATGGGGTTGCTTTATTGGTAATTCTTGAAGTGTGTGTGTATGGATGCAGTTGTAGAGGATGAGAGTGCTGAGGGGAGGTTAGGCCATGCTTAAAGGTTAGATGCATGCATGAGTATATATCAGGCCTTGTGTGGCAGCAGCTCAGGATCTGCTTCTTTCTGAGCCACTGCCCCAGCTGATCATTCCCCTATTTTCAGCCCCATGCCTGTGCCCCAAAACTCATTGCATCCTATTGCTAGGAATGGAACTGCACAAACCACAGTCACTCAGGGAGAAGAGCAGGTAGAGGGTTGTGGATGGTATTGCCTGTGCACGCTATGAAAAAAAAATAAAAGCAGGTTCACTAATCTCAGACAGAGCATGGAAGTCATAAATTGTCTTCAAAGAACTCTGCAACCTGTCTTCCCACCCCTCTTGATTTTCAGG
This sequence comes from Erethizon dorsatum, assembly GCA_028451465.1. Lineage (NCBI taxonomy): Eukaryota > Metazoa > Chordata > Mammalia > Rodentia > Erethizontidae > Erethizon > Erethizon dorsatum. The sequence continues at coordinate 46,887,666 of CM051842.1, forward strand.
CAGCCTTCTGAGGAAAGTAGCCTAGGGACTTTAATTTCCATTTTACTGAGGAGACTACTGACAGAGAAACTAGAGAGCTTGTTCAATGTGTCATAAAAAACCTACCCTACGCTGTATACCAGAGAGAAGATAAGAGATATAATCTCTATACCACATTTCATTCAAAACTAGACTTTATAGATAAACTGGAGAGACCTCCAAGGTGCTAAGGAATTTCCCATTAGGTCAATGTCCAATAAATTCAAATCAAAATGTATAAAAATACACATAGACTAGATATAGATATCTTTTCCTATACCCTTTAACGCAAACCTCCACCAACAACGTATGCAAAGAAAACTTTTCAGAGCCCAAAGAATGGATTTGTGTAACTCCTGTCTATATTTTCCTTACTTTTCACATACCTGTTCTCTTAGAGATTTTTTCTTCCATCGCTAATTATCCAACACTCAGCTCTCTTGCATTTACAGACCTCCAAAGCAAGTCCAGTGGGTGGCATCAAAGAGGGAACTTGGAGATGTTGGTTGGCTTCTGGGAAGGCTGAGGAAGCACCCTTCTTAAGGGGTGTTTGTGTACTCTGTTGAAATATCAGCTGTTGTAATTGCCAAAGAAGTTCCTGAGCCACTTGGAGCCTTTTCTCTTCAGTCCAACCATGTGTTCACCTTGCCCCAAAGGTCAGAACTAATATTAACAAGCAACGGCAGAATGGAGAAATTAAAACCAGCTATTGAGACAAGCAAGATTTAGATTTTCTTGGAGCTGAATTTCAGACAGGTCTTCAGTGTAAATGGGCTCAATCCCTTACTGGAAAGCAATCTGGCAATATGAAGCAAGAGCAATAAAAATGTTCATTTCCTTTGTCCTAGTTACCCCACTCCTGGGATTCAATCCGAATCAGTAACTGCCAAATCATGAAAAACAGCTCAAGGCACAATTTTTTTTAATTACAGAGCTATTTTCTGATGACAACAACAAGGAGGTGACCTTTAAGTCCTCTGGAAGAAAAGCAGTTTTTTTTTTTTTATTTTTTTTATTTTTTTCCTGTAGCCATCAAGGATAAGGACTGTAAGCCTGTCAAGTTCTGGGGAAAAAGTAATTATGCTATGATTCTGGATAAGAACATTAAGGACACTGGACATGTCTTATTATTTCTATTTTTGTGCTCTCAATACAACCCATGAACCTGTTGCTATTGCTCTGTTTATCTAACAAATATTTATTCCCTCCTGATACCTGCTGTGTCCAGTATTAGGAAACAGAACTAACAAGATGAATCAGCTATGGTCCTTACTCTCAAGTTGATGGCAATCTAATGACAACAAAAATAGAAATCAGCCAGGCATCATGGGGCACACCTGTAATTCCAGCACTTGGGAGGCTGAGGCAGGAGGACCGCCATGAATTCGAGGCCAGCCCAGACTACATAGTGAATTCAGGGCTGGCCTGAACTTCATAGCAAGACCCTGTCTCAAAACAAACAAAGAAAGAAATCAATGGTAACTGTGTATGGTTGTCACTGCTGTGACAGAATGAACCATAAGGTGATGTGGGGGCCAAGAGTAAAAGGCTTAAATAGATCTGAGTTGTGTGGTCAGTAAAATCTTAGTCAGAAAAATAATCTTTGAGCTGATTAAGATGGGTTTGAATCTTGGCTCCACCACATCTGTGAAACTGAGATGAAATCACTCAACCTTTCTTACTTAGCTTCAGTACCCCGTACTGGGTTGTCCAGAGAATGAAATGAGATCATGCAGACGGAAAAGCTATGGATGCATCAGAAGACAGTGGAGCTCTGCAGTTTAAATTTTTCTGGACCTCCATTTTACTTATCTAAGAAATGTAGCCAAGAGCATATATGTGTCTGGCACATCCTTCTACATGCTACGAGGTCCAAGACAAATGTGGCTACAAGGTAGACTGGAGACAGTCTCTTCCTGCCCCAATACGGCCAAAAGCCATCCTCCTAAGTCTTATCCCAGGAGAGCGGTTCTTACTGCTCTGTTCTCCAACTGCGAAGTTCGCTAAATTGGCTTCGCCCCTGCTGCGAAGAGCACATTGCGCCAGAGATTTCTGGGGCGCAGGCGTCTAAACGTAAGACGCACTTAGGTGGGCGGTCTGCACGCTGCGGACGGGATTTCGACTGCAGTGCGGTTCCGCTGAGTTCCGCCGCTTAACAAGTGACGAAATCCTGCTTATAAGTAACCAGAAGCACCAAGCGTACTTTTGAACAGAAAAGAAATAGAACACAGTCAGACTCAGGTGTTCTGGCCAGTGTGCGTTCAGAGGAGCAGGAGCCCAACCGAAGACCTTACTGTCGCCATTCATTCTTCCCTCACATCCGCTCCGCCCCTTCAGCGTCCACCTAGTTCGGCCTTCCGCTAATAACAACTGAGTGTCTCTAGGTCCCGCCCCGCGTACGTCAAGTCCTTCCGTGTCACGCAAGAGAAAGCCTGCGCAAACGCGCGCGGGAGGCGGTGTCTGGCCAATTTCTAACAAGTAGTATTTTCCCGGTGAGAGGCCTTTTAGTTCGCTGAGATGTTGCGCTTGGTGAGCTGGAATATCAATGGAATCCGGAGTCCCCTGCAAGGGTCGGTATGCCAGGAATCCAACAACTGTGCCAACGTGACCGTGGAACGTACTTTAAAGGAACTGGGCGCTGATATCGTCTGTCTCCAGGAAACCAAAGTGACCAGTGAGCGTTCAAGAATCCAGGATCCCTATTATGTTATCTTTCTTGCACCAACTTCTGCCTCCTGCCCCAGCTCATTTCACTTTCCCATTTCCTTGTAGCTTAAGAGTTCTGCCCTTAGACCCCCAAGTCCTGATCTCTTCCCTCTTCAACTCCTTTTGCCACCCCACTAGGTTCTCTAATCCTATTCCATCTCCTGTCCTCGGCAGAATTTTAATTGCCTCCTTCTTGAAACCCGCAGGTCCACTCAGATTCCCACTCGTTATCCTGCCCCAATTCAGTCCCTTGAATTTCCTCCCTCCATACACAGTCGTCTCCCACCCCCAAGTCAGAGCCTTCGGTTCTCTGTCCCTAGCTCCAGCTCAGAACCTCTAATCGCCACCATTTCTTTGCCTCAGCTTGGACTCTTACTTGCCTCCATCTAAGATCGTGAATTTCCTATACTTACCTTATCTCTCTTAGTTCAGAGGCCCCTAATTCCCACTTCATCTCTCACCCCAAGCTTAGACCTCCTGATTTGCCCTCTCCCACCGGATGTCACACCCCCTAATTTCTTCTAATTTCTGTACCCCTCATCCCCAGTTCAGATCCCCTACCTAATGCCCTCACTCTCACTTCTTACCCCTGTTCAAATTCTCAGTTTCTTGTCCCATATTCCCATTTCCCACCTCTCCCTCCTGTCACCTAGATCCCCAAGATTAGCTCTGATTCTCCCCTCCCTAATTTTGCATCTCCCACTCTATAGACTTTGTACTTCCCCACCTTCTAATTTTGGTATCAATTCCCTCACTTTTCTACCTTTTTAGCTCCTCTAATCATAGATACGTGTACCTAATTTTTCCTCATGCCCCTGGCTGTGATGTGTGCTAGTAATTAGCCTACAGCTTACTAATTCCAGGCCTTTCTGTATCCTGGGTCCTAGTTTAACCCTTTGAATTAATACTACATTTTTTCCCCAGGGGATGTGCTGACAGAACCCCTGGCTATCGTTGAGGGCTATAACTCCTATTTCAGCTACAGCCGCAGCCGTAGTGGCTATTCTGGTAAATGGGGTTTTCTGGGGGACTTAAAATTAGTTTTAATGATAGAGGAAGGTATGGGGAAAGGTTTTCTATTTATTATTTGATGAGAAGATAATAACTTTGGAGATTTAGTCCACACAGCTAAAGCCCTATAAAATTAAGTTACATGAAGTATAATTTTTTTGTGTGTGTGGGTACCGGGGGTCGAACTCAGCACCTCGCACACCAGCAGGCGCCCATGCCACTGAGCGATATCACCGGCCCTTTTTCGTATGTGGATACTGGGAGTCGAACTCAGGACCTCACACTTGCCAGGCAGGCGCTTATGCCACTGAGCTATCTCACCGGCCCTGAAGTATGATTTTTAATGTACAAAATTTTCCTATTGCACCTCAGAAGTACAGTAGTGTGGTGATTAATTGTGTGAGATCTAGAGCCAGACTGCCAGGGTTCAAATGGCTCACTTCCTAGCTGTGTGCCCCCTAGCAAGTTACTTTATCTCTTTGTGCCTCGCATGTTTCCCAGCGAGAGAATGAGGATGATGTCTACCTCCTAGGGCTATTAAGAGGATTAAATGTATTAATCCATGTAATAACAATAGCTTATACTGCATGAGCATTTACCGTGTATCCATGTAAAACACATAGAATATTAGATGTTAATATTATTTTGTGGCCTTTTTAGATGAAGAAATTGAGGCTCCAGGGTAAGCATCAAGTTTTCTCAGACTCTAGGGGGCCATCTGTGGCCCTTGGGACAGTTGTCAATGCATAAAAAATAAAGAGCCACATTTTGTAAAGATGATCAGGCAACTTTTGTGGGGATAATTGGAGTGGATAGACTGTATAACCAGCTGTTCACTGCCAGTCCTGTTCAGAGTACTCTCTCTGTCCCCAGGTGTAGCCACCTTCTGTAAGGACAGCGCTACCCCAGTGGCTGCTGAAGAAGGCTTGAGTGGCCTGTTTGCCACCCAGAATGGGAATGTGGGTTGCTATGGAAACATGGATGCGTTCACCCAGGAGGAGCTTCGGGCTTTGGATAGTGAAGGCCGGGCCCTCCTTACACAACACAAGATCCGGTAATAGCCCATATCCCCCTACCACTGAGCATTGCTGGTTCTACTTTTAGTGTAGAAATTCTGAGATTTGCTTGTAAACATGTATTCACTATAAAGTTCCCAGGACTCTAGTCCTGGCTGGGCTGCTTACTATGTGACCCTTACAAATCATGTTCCTGTCTGAGCCTTGAGTTTCCATCTCTACAGTGGAGGACTGGCCTGATGATCTTTTATTACCAGAGGTACATTAAAAGTAACTTAACCAGTGCCAAACTCATGGCCCCAAGTTGCTCTTTCTGGATGAGCCATTTTCATGAATGGCAGCATTATCACTTGGTTTGCCTGGGTGTCATCATACATGACCCTTTCCCTGTCTGACCTGTAGTCTGTCCCCGAGTCCTGTGTGTATCTGCTCATTTATGTCTCTCCAACCCTTTCCCTTCTATCCTGTGGAAAGTTATTAAGTGGAAGTCACATGGTGTAGGTACAGGAAGGAGGCTTCAAACTGACTCCCTTGGGGTATTTATTCTCCATAGTACATGGGAAGGGAAGGAGAGGACCTTGACCCTAATCAACGTGTACTGCCCCCGTGTGGACCCTGAGAAGCCTGAACGACTGACCTTCAAGATGCGTTTCTGTCACTTGTTGCAGAACCGAGCAGAAGCCCTTCTGGCAGCTGGCAGGTACTGCAAGTTGAGCAGCAATGCTTCCTTGAGCTTGTCCTGGGATGCCCAGCCCTGTGTCACACTTCAATAGAAGATATATGGAATCTTTGAGTTCCTGCACAGTACAATTGCAGACATTGCTGTGCCTACTTGAATAGACCTTGCTTTCTTAAGAGCTGTGAGAATAAGACAAAGTGAAACAAAAATAGGTTTTGTGCTCTGAGCACCTATCCTGGCTACTCCTTTAACTTACTGACCCATAAGGCTAGCCCTGCCTATGTTTTTTGTCAAATAAGTGTGTGAATCTTTACCTCACAGTGTGGTTTAAAGGATTAAGTAAGAAGAGGGTGGTGAAGTACTTCGGAACAAATGAAAGTTTTGTTCCAGAAAGGAACAGTGAAGTAAGGGTAGGTTAGAGAACTCAGGGCTACTTCCAAGAGGAAGTAAGTAGTACCTTGAGCTCAGCTTTGTAGGACAAGAAAGATGGCATTAGGTAGAGATCACTGAGGTATCATGTCACACAAGGAACAGTATCACATTTAGAGCTCAGACTTTGGTTGATTGGATGTGAAAGACATTCAGGTTATAGCAAAATGGGAGATGTGGGCGGTTAAGAGTAGAGTGGCTGTTGGCCAGAGCTTTAGTGTTGCAGGTTGGCCTTTGAACCTGAGAAGAAGTATATGGTGCAGGACTGTTTCTTCCTTTCTTGAATATCTGGTTGACAATCCAAAGTTATATTTTTCAGCCATGTGGTCATTCTGGGTGACCTGAATACAGCCCACCGCCGCATTGACCACTGTGATGCAGTCAACCTGGTAAGGCTTCCTCTAGCCCCGGGCCCCAATCCTAATAACTGTGATTCTGTTAACCCATCCAGCCCAATGCTTGATTTTTTGTAGCTTCCTTTATGAAAAAGTAGAGCTTAGTTTGGAATACTGTTCTTTTTTTTAATTGACACATAATACATATTTATCAGGTGCAGTGTGATACTTTGATACTTGTATATAGTATGTAATGATCAACTCAGGTAATTGGTATATCTATCACCTCAAGCATTTACTATTTCTTTATGTGGAAACTTTTAAAATCCTTTCTGCTACCTTTTTTTCCCCTCTGTTCTGGCTATTGAACCTAGGGCCTTGCACAAACTAGCAAAGCCCTCTACTACTAAGATAAATACCCAGTCACCCTGCTACCTATTTTGAAATATACAATAAATTATTTCTAGTTATATTCACCCTACTCTGCTACAGAACTTTTGAACTTTATTCTATCAAACTATATTTTTGTATCTATTAATCAGCCCTTCCTATCCATTTCTTCTGCTACCCATCCCAGCATCTGGAAACCCCTATTCTATTCTCTACTTCTATGAGATAAACTTTTTTTATATTCTACATGAGTGAGGTCATGTAGGTTTTTTTGTGCTTAATTTAATTTCATTTAAGATGATGACCTCCAGTTCCATCCATTTTGCTGTAAATGATAGAATTTTGTTTTTTAATTGGTCATTTTTGATCCCCTTCTCCCTCACCTGCCTCTCTCCCCTCCTTGCAAAGATCCCCTTCCCCATCTTCAAAAAGTCTATCTTTCTGTTTTCCTACCATTCCTCCTTTATTTTATACTTTAAATTATTACATATTGTGTTTCTCATATAAGAGAAGCCATGCAATATGGAACCCTCTCTATATATAGATATATCTGTATATCTATCTATCTATTGATATCTATATATAGATAAATATAATTTTTGGTAATAGGGCTATTTTCATAATATTGGTACTGCCAATCTGTGAACAAGGGAGGTCTATCCACTTTCTAATGTCCTCTTGTATCTCTTTCTTAACAGTACTATAGTTTTTGTCATAGAGCTCTTTTACCTTATTTAGTTTGATTCCTAGGAATTTAATTTTTTTGAAGCTATTGTGAAAGGGGTTGTTTTCCTGATTTCTTTTTTGGTAGGTTCATTAATAGTGTACAAGAACACTGTTGGTGTTTGTGTGTTGGTTTTGTTTCTTGCCACTTTGCTAAATTTGTTTATTAGCTCTATGAGTCTTCTGGTGGAGTTTCTTGGTTCTCTATATGAAGGATCATATCATCTGCAAATAAAGATAGCTTGAATTCTTCCTTTCATATTCATATCCCTTTTATTTCTTTCCTTTGCTTGATTGCTCTGGCTAAACTTTTGAGTACTATATTAAACAGGAGGGGTGAGAGTGGACACCTTTGTCCCTTTCTTGATTTTAGAAGGAATGCTTTCAGTTGTTTCCCATTTAGTATGATGTTGGATGTGCGTTTGTCATAAAAGGCTTTTATGTCTTTGAGGTAAGGTCCTTCTATACCTATTTTTGTCAGGGTTTTATTTTTTTATCATGAGTGGATATTGGATGATGTCAAAGGCTTTTTGTGCATCTATTGAGATGTTCATGTCATATTTATCCTTTTGTTTATCTGGTGTATTGCATTTATTGATTTACATATATTGTACCATCCTTGCATCCCTGAGATGAAGTTGACTTGAGTGTGATATATGATCTTCTTTAATGATTTGTTACATTCTTTTTACAAGTATCTTGTTCAGGAGTTTAGCATCTATGTTCATTAAAGATATTGGCCTGTAGTGTTCTTTTGGTATCAGGGTAATACTGGCTTCAAGGAATTAGTTTAGCAGTATTTCTTCCCTTTCAATTTCATGGAAGAATCTGAGAAATATTGATGTCTTCTCTGAAGTTCTGGTACAATTCATTGGTGAATCTGTTTCAGTGGTGGTCCTTGGATTTTCTTAGTTGGTAGTTTTTATTACTATTTCTATTTCATTGCCTATTATTGGTCTGTTCAGAGTTTTATATCTTTTACGTTTAATTTTGGTAAATTATATGTATCTAAGCATTTATCCATTTCCTCTAGATTCTCTAATTTATTTTAGAATGTCAGTTTTCAAAATAGTTTCTTATTCTCTGGATTTTAATGATATCCTTTGTGATTTCACTGTTTTCATTTCTAATAGCAACTGGTATGTGTCTTTTCTTTCCTTCTTTTGATAAGTTTGCCTAAGTCTTTGTCTATTTTTTTATCCATTCAAAGAACCAACTTCTGTGATTCATTGATACTTTGTATTTTTTAGTCTCAATTTAATTAATTTACACCCTGATCTTTTTAATTTCTTTCTTTCTACTAGTTTTGGATTTGGATTGCTCTTGTTTTTCTAGGATCTTGAGATGCATCATTAGGTTATTTATTTGTTATTGTTCTATTTTCTGATGTAGGCATTCACAGATAAAAACTTCTCTTGTAGAACTGCTTTCATTATGTCTTACAGATTTTAGTATGTTGTATTACCATTGTCATTTGATTCTAGGAACTATTTAGTTTCTTCTCTGATTTATTCTGTGGCCCACTGATTATTTTAAAATGTATTATTTAATCTCCATGAGTTTGCCTAGTGTTTTTGTTTTCTTTTGCTGTTGATTTCTAGTTTCATTCCTTTGTGATCTAATAGTATACAGAAGATTGTTTAAATTCTTTGAATTTACTTAAGTTTGCTTTGTGACCTAAGATATGGCCTATTCGGAGAAAGTTCTGTGGGCTGCTAAGAAGAATGTGTATTCTGTTATCATTGGATGAAACACTGATCTGTTAAATCCATTTATTCAATGGTATGGTTCAACTCTTTCTTTGTTATGTTTTTGTTTGGTTTACATGTCTATTTGTGAGAGTGGGGTATTGAAGATCCCACACTATGATTGTTTTGGTGTCTATCCATCCTTTATGTCAAGTAGTTTTTGTTTTATGAACTTGAGTACACAGTTGGTGCATATATATTTACAGTTGTTGTCTCTTCCTGTTAAATTGTTCCCTTCAGCAGTATATAGTGATGTTCTTTGTGTCTTCTGATCAACTTTGGCCTTTAGTTCATTTTGTCTGAAAATAGGATAGCCTCTACTGCTTGCTTTTAGTTCCCTGTTGCTTGGAATAGTTTCCCTTCCTTTCACTTTCAGTCACGTGTTTATTTGTGGATGAGGTATGTTTTTTAAGACAACAAATTGGCTTTTTTTTTTTTTGTGGGTACCGGGGGTCGACCTCAGGACCTCGCGCGCCAGCAGGCGCCCGAGCCGCTGAGTGATATCACCGGCCCTTTTTTCCTGTGTGGGTTCCGGGAGTCGAACTCGGGCCCTCGCACTTGCCAGGCAGGCGCTTACGCTGCTGAGCCATCTCACCGGCCCCAATAAATTGTCTTTTGTTTTGTTTTTTGTTTTTGTTTTTTGTCTTTTTGAGACAGGGTTTTGCTATGCAGTTCAGGCTGGCCTTAAACTCACTTTATAGCCCAGGTTGGCCTCAAACTCAGGGTGATCCTCCTGCCTCAGCCTCCCAAGTGCTGGGATTACAGGCATGTGCCACCACACCCAGCTCTGGCTTTTGTTTTTTGATCCAATCTGCCAGTTTGTGTCTTTTGATTGGGGAGTTAAGACTATTTATATTGGATATTATTACTAATAGGTATTTACTGATTCTTGTCATGGCATTTTTTTCCAGTGCTTATTCTTTTCTATTTTCATTTTGTTTAAATACTCTCTCAGTTAGATGAATTGTTTTCTTTGGGATCTTTGTTGATTGAGACTTGCTGTCTGTGTTTAGAATTCCCTTGAACATTTTCTGCAATACTGATTTAGTGGTCATGAATGTCTTTAGGTTCTTTTTGTCGTGAAAGATTTTTATTTCTTTGTTATTTGGGGGTGGGTTGAGACATGGTCTCACTATGTTGTGCAGGCTGGCCCTGAACTCATTATGTAGCCCGGGCTGGCCTCGAACTCATGGCATTGCTCCTGCCTCAGCCTCCCAAGTGTTGGGATTATAGGCATGTGCCACCATGCCCAGCTCTCCATTAGTTTTGAAAGATAAATTTACAGTATTATTAATATGGATTGGCAGTTGTTTTCTTTTAGGCCTTGAAAAACTTTACTCCAAGCTCTCCTGGCCTTTGAGATTTTTGTTGAGAAATCTGAAATTATTCTAATAGGCTTGCCCTATAAGTAATTTGACATTTTTCTTTATTGGCTTTTAGCAGTCTCTGTTTGTTCCTCATTTCTTTGGAGTTTGACTCTGATGTGTCCTAGTGAAGTTCTTTTCTCATTGTGTCTATTTGGGGTTCTAAATGCCTCATTTTCTAGATATCTACTTCAATCTCTATATTTGTGAAGTTTTCTGCTATGATTTCAGTGAATAAAATTTTATGCCTTTTATTTCCTTCTTCAGCCCTTCCTTGATACCTATAATTCTTAGGTTTGTTCTCTTAGAGTCATCGAGAACCTCATGAATCAACCTATTATAATTTCTGGTTGTTTCTGGAGTATCATGGAGAAGGTGATCTTCTTGTCCTCAAGTCACAGTATTCTGTCCTGATTAATCCTGTCTACTGACATAAATTTCAATTGCATTTTCCACTTCTAGGATTTCTGTTTGATTCCTTTTTATAACATCAAATTCTTTATACTAAAGTAGTCATTCATATACTAAAGTAGTCATTCGTAGTCTCTTCAAACATTTTAAATATTTGGTTTCTGAATTCTTTGCCTAGAACTTCCTCTACTCAGTACCTGTGAGATCAACTTTTGGAGAGTTACGAATTTTTTGAGGTATTTTATTGCCTTGTTTTGTCATGATTCTTGTGTTTTTGTGTGGAATGTTATAGATCAGTTAGGCTACAAAGCCCTTCCACCATGGTAGAAGTCACTTTAGTAATGGATTTTTCTCTGTGATGTGCCTGTGGCTTTGGATGTAATTTAGTGCACAGTCATGTACTCAATTTATTAAATGCACAAAGAATGGTCCCTAGCACTGAGATGCAAGGAGGGAACTACTGGTAATATGAACATTCAAAGAACCAATCATGAGTTAATAGATAATTTAGAGCTTGTTTAACAATTTTCTAGTCCTTTATTAACCCAGGAATACAAAGAATTAGTAATGGTAGAGAAACGGTTGGGAGATAGAAGAACAAAAGAAAAACAGATTTAAAAAATAAATAAAAGAAGAAAATTGAGAAAAACAGAAGGAGACTAGAAAGAAACTAAATCAGACAAAAAAGAAAGTATTTTTTGATATTATTTTTATGACTGAAAAGAAGAGGGGAGATAGAGGGAGTTTGAGAGGGAGCAAAGGGAAAGAAGTAAAGGGAGAGATTTATAAGTACAAAGTAGGACAGTCTTCATGGCGATTGTATCCAGTATTTAAACTAGCGGAAACCCTATGTTAGAAGACCTAAACAACAGCCTTTGGTGAGGCAGAACCTGATAGGTCAGTGTAAGACACTGTCTAAATAAAGATCATATTTAGTATATAGTTGCTCATAAACACATGCCCCTCACCTATACTCTAAAATAGAAAAAAAAGCAAAATTAAGTTTTTATATAGAATAAAATGGGATTGTGGAGAGACTTATGAGAGGGTGAGAGAGGAGGTAAGGAAAGAATTGGGGGAAGAACTTTTTAAGTAGGTAGTGAAAGAGGATATACGGAGATTGAGTCCAATTCATGACCTAACAATTTTATAAATTATATATGACAACCTTTGCTAAGGGGCAACTTAATGTGACATGTTAAGATACTACAGTATTAGATTAATCTTAATGTATTAAAGAGAAAAATATAGGAAGGTAGAGAAAAAATAAAAATATAAGGAAGAGGAAACAATAGATAGGAGAAGGTATAATGGGAAAGATAACAAAGGTAAGGAAAAGATGAGATGGTAGCTAGAGGGTAAGTGAAGAGACAGGGAGAGTGTATCCAACTGTTAAACTAACAGTCAAGTAAGGTTAGATAACACCAAGAAACAACCTTTGAAGTGGGCATATGTGACTTACCTGCATGAAATGTTTATATGCAACATTAGAAAATTGATACACATAGCTATAACCATACATACATACATACAAAGGCCTACCACTCAAAAAAATCAAACAAGAAAAAAGAAAAACATACAAAAACCCTACAAAACAAAAACATACAAAGGGCACCATGCTCAATGAGCCTCTGGTGTTCTCAGGGTGCCGCTCAGTCATCTGTGTTCCTCCCACTGACAGGTAACAACCTCAGGTTCCTGGGTGAATTTCTGCCACAGGTTCTACTATTTACTCTGCCAAGTTTGCCTGTCTCAGTCTCCTACACTCTCTATTTGCATCTGCTGCATTGGGCATCTTCCCTCAGGGGTATTTGAACTTTTCCGAAGATAATGTATTCACTGGACCCGGACTGTGCCAGTGCCAAAATCAAGAAGCAGTCCTTATTCTAAATACTTCTGTTGCTGGATTTCATCTGATGGGCTTCTCCTTCAAGTTCCCTTCCCATGGTTGGGTTTTTGTTCAACACCCATATCTAAGTACTTGCGGATCTTGGAGAGTCTCTTCTGAGTGTTGCATGAGTGTTGCTGCCTCTAGCCTGCCACAATACTCTCCCTAATTTCTTTAATTTGTCCATCTGATTCTGTATCTTGGCTGTTATGAATAATGCTGTAATAATCATGGGAGTGCAAATGTCTCTGACACAGTGATTTCATTTCCTTTGGATAAATTCCTAGATGTGGGTTTAAACTTTTGGAGGAAACACCAATACCACTTTCCAAAATGACATACTAATATACATTTCTACCAGTAGTTATTTGAGAGGTCCCCTTTCTGTACATCTTTGCCAGCATTTGCTATTTTTTGTCTTTTTGGCCATAGCCACTCTAACTGGAGTGAGATGATACCTCATGGTGGTTTTGATTCACATTTCCCTAGTAATTAGTGATGTTGATCATTTTTTTCACACAATTTTTGGCCATTTGTATGTCTTTTGAGAAATATCTATTGAGATCATTTGCCCATTTTTGAGTTAGATTATTTGTTTTATTGGTTTGTTGTTGCGTTGTTTGAGTTCCCTATATGTTATAGATATTAACCCCTTACCAAGTGAATGGTTGGCAAGTATTTTCCCATTCTGAAGGTTAACTCTTCACTCTGAATTGTTTCCTTTGCTATGTAGATGCTTTTTTGTTTGAGATAGTCCTATTGAAATACTATTCTAGAAGTATTGAGGATTGATCCTTCATTTGACAGACATTACTGACCCTATCCTTGGCTTGGCCCTGAAGCTATGTGCTGGCAACTCAGTTACAAGTGAGATCCAGCTCTTGGCCCTTGGAGGTCTCAGTGTGGGCTACAGACAGATGGCCAGAGAATTGCAGAGTGATGTTTTCTGGGCTGAGGCAGAGATGGCAGCACAGAGGGCTAAGGAAGCCCAGTGATAGGATTGCTTGCAAGCCTGGACATCAGGGCAGGCAGCTGAGAATGGCTGAATCTTAAAAGATCAGCAGAACGGAGCTTTTGGGACAGGGGGAGTTAAATGTTACAGCATGCACAAAGGTTTCAAGTTGGGAAGTTGCCTGGCATGCATAGGAAATTGCAAGTCCCATTCTTGTTAGAGACTCATGGGAAGGGAGGTAAGTGGCAGAAGGTGGGGCTGGAGAGTTCATTGGGGTCCAAATTCTGAGGGCCTTGAATCCTTGTGTTTCCCTAATAACACTGTATTTTCCACTCGTGAACCTTCAACATCACCCTCTTACCTCTGTGATACAGAGAAAACTTCAGGACTAGACATTCAAGGCATTTTCTGGTCTGTCCCCCACCTTCATTTCCATTGTCAGTATCCCTGCACATGCCATCCACTCCAGACAGATGTCTCTTATGCCCGTGGCAAAACATGTTTTCGTGTTGGGTTTTCTCACTGTGCCTCAAGTTGGTGACTACCCTAACCCTTCTATCTTTTTTCTTTTATGAATCTCTCTTCTCTGTTTCCCTCTAGGTCAGTTGTTTTTAATCCTTGATTGCATATTAGAACAAAAATATTTAATTATCACTGTGGGAGCAGTAATCAGAATCTCATGGTTGTGGGGCCAGAGTAGTGATATGTCTTAAAAGTTCCCAGGGTTACTTTATTTTGCAACCGGGATTGAGAACCACTACCCTAAAATATATAAACTACTTCTCATCTTGACCTGTCTCATGTGGAAGGTTTCTGTGTTTTCTGCCTGTTTTTCCTCTGCTCTCATACCACAGTAATCAAAACAAAAGACTTCTGTGACCTATACAGGCCTATCATAGAGGCTGTTCTTGTAGTTCGAAGCTACCTACCTTCTTCCTAGGTTACTCCTGCTTGGCCTTCACATCTTGGTTCCAGGTCAATTCCTTCTTCCTACAACTAGGTCTGTTTTGTCCCTAGCATCATGTCTGGTATAAAATATTTGTTGGATTGAATGAGTGGGTGTTAGGTGGGTTGGACAGATGGATGGATAGATCAGGAATCTGAGCCAAAGGAAGTATTCAGACATGTTTCTCTGCAACCCTTGATCATAGGAGGTGTGTTATGAGAGTTTTGACACATGATAAACCAAATAGCACCAGGGGGTTTAAAGAGAAAGACAATGTTCTCCCTAACTCCTATCCCTACCCTACTGCTCCTTACAGACAGCTACTTTTCCTGTTTTCCATTATTTTGAAAAACAATTCTGGAAATTGCTTTGATTAAGCAACTATTGACCTTTATAATTTGGCATTTATAGACCAATACAAAGTAAGAACAATGTAATAGAGGAAGCATAAAAACAGGCTTTTAAATGAGTAAGGTTAGAAATCAAATTCTACCTCTGCCAGTTCTGGCCTATGTGACCTTGAACCAAATTTTCTTGTTTGTAAAATGAAGCAGATAGTCTCTTTTCCAGTTCTAGTCATCTAGTTCTAACTTTCTCTCCCCCCATTTCCCTTTCCCCAGGAGTACTTTGAAGAGGACCCAGGGCGCAAGTGGATGGATGGCTTGCTTAATAACATAGGGTGCCAAGCTGGGTCCCACATGGGGCCCTTCATTGATACCTACCGCTATTTTCAACCACAGCAAGAAGGGGCCTTCACCTGCTGGTCGGTGGTCAGTGGTGCCCGCCATCACAACTATGGCTCCCGGCTTGACTATGTGCTAGGGGACAGGACCCTGGTCATGGGTACCTTACAGGCCTCTTTCCTGCTCCCTGAGGTTATGGGCTCTGACCATTGTCCTGTGGGTGCTGTTTTGAGTGTGTCCTCTGTGCCTGCAAAACACTGCCCGCCCCTGTGTACCCGCTTCTTTCCTGAGTTTGCAGGCACTCAGCTCAAGATTCTTCGTTTCCTAGTTCCCCTTGAACACAAACCTGTGTTGGAGCAGTCAGCTTTACAACTCAGCAATCAAACTCAGGTACAGAAACGGCAAAACAAATTCTGCGTTCGGTTAACCAGGTCTCAGCCAAGTCAAGCTAGCTCCAGAAGAGGCCAGAAAAACATGACAAGCTACTTCCAGCCCTCTTCCAGCCATCCCCAAACTTCTTCTGACTTGAAGCTGCCTACTCTGCCTCTGGCAGGAACCCTCATGACCACAAAGACTCCAGAAGAAGAGGCAATAGCCAAAGTGGTAGAAGGGGAGATGAAGGATTCAGGGGTCAAAGAGGAGAAGGAGTTACTGACCTCATTCTGGAAGTCTGTTTTGCGAGGGCCTTTTCCCATGCCCCTCTGTAGGGGCCACAGGGAGCCATGTGTGATGCGTACTGTGAAGAAGCCAGGACCCAACCTGGGTCGCCGCTTCTACATGTGTGCCAGGCCTCAGGGTCCTCCCAGCGACCCCTCCTCCCGCTGCAACTTCTTTCAATGGACTAGGCCCAGCTGAACCAACTGAGGCCTAGGGATGACTGGCGTGGTCACCCCTGCACAGGACCTGATGCCAACTCCCTTCCAGTTGCTAATGCCGCCTTCTGTCCCAAAACTTCCTTTTTTCCTTTCTTTGTCCTTCTCTTCTTCTTTCTCTTATTGTTCTTCCTCTCAAAAGGCTTCCATCTTTCCTGGTATAACTTCTTGTCCTCCTCTAAAGTCCCTCTTCCTTTTTCCCTCTTACCTAACTTTTTCTTCTGGGTGAGCTTCTTGTGCCTTAATGCTCTGACCCAGTCCTGCACCCCACTTTTCCACCTTCCTATCAGAAATACATGGGAACCAGGTGTTTCGAGTAGTTGCCATTTTAAACCCCATCTGTCCTTACTGGGAAATATCATAAATAAAGTGTGTTTGTTACAGTGTATCACATTGAATGGATGTTTCAGATATGTTCCATATAGTTATAGAGTCAGAAGCTATCTCAATACAGGGTTTGCCAGCTGCCTGTATCCCAGTGATATAACACCTAGGGAGAGGGAAGTTGAGAGGAGTGGTGCTCATTATAAACAGCTCTGCTAGGTTGTAGAGTTTCCCTGAACTGCTGAGCTTGGATCAGTAAGAGAGGTAGATGTAGTGCGGTGTGGCAAAAAACATGGTGGACTGTGTGGCCTAAACAATAGCTGCCCAACTAGTGTGTCCTATCCCCTAGCTGCCATATATGGGTTACAGGATGAAAAGGAATAGTCTGAGCCCTCAGAGTTGCAAGGCTGGGCTTGAGATAGAACAAATCTCAGGGAAGACTGCCTCCTCAGCAGGTACTGTCATTAGTTTCCTATTGGGAAGATTACCTTGAACATGTTGCTTGCTATAACCAAGCTTCTTTTATCACCTTAGAAATGGGACTGGTAAATACTATAAGATGCCATGAGAGAGAAAGAGCAAACAGTTGAGAAAGATAACCAGACCCACTTCTGGGAAGTAACCTCAGTATAGAGGAGCCATTCTTCCCTTCTAGGCAGTTTGGTTGGGACTGACTCATCTCCTGGCTTTAGAGGCTACCTGAGACCCAGGTTTCCAAGTCCCTCTGAAAACAAACTAGACCAGGATGTCCACTATCTCCACTCCTGTTCAATATAGACCTCAACATTAGCCAGAGCTATTAGCCAAGAGAAAGAAAGAAAAGGGATACAAATAGGAAAGGAAGAAGTCAGAATATCATTATTTGCAGATAACATGATCCTCCACATAGAAGACCCAAAGTATTCCACCAAAAGATACTTAAAATTAACCAAATTCAACAATGTAGCAGAATACAAAGTTAACATGAAAAATCCATAATGTTCCTGTACACTAATAATAAACAATGAAATCAAGAAGAAAGCATTCATAATAGCATCAAGAAAAATTAAATACTTAGGGATTAACCTAACCAAGAAAGTGAAAGACCTCTACATTGAAAAAGGAGATTGAAGAAGGCATCAGAAATGGAAACATATTCCATGTTCCTGGAATAGACAGAACCAATAGAGTCAAAATGAGTATACTTCCAAAACTGATACATAAGATTTAAAAGAATTCCAGTTGAAACACCAACAGCAATCCTATAAAATCCATATGAAACCAGAAGAGACCCAGAATAGCAAAAGCAATCCTGGGTAACAAAAGCAAGGTAGGAAGCATCACGATGCCAGATTTGAGGTTACACTACAAAGCTATAGTGGTAAAAACAGCACTGTACTGGCACAAAAACAGACATGCATATCAATGGCACAGAATAAAGGAAGCAGAAACAGCCCTAGTACATTCAACTTCGATCTTTGAACAAGGGGCCAAAAACACACTGGAGGAAAGATAGCCTTTTTAATAAATTCTGCTGTGAAAATTGGATATCTGTGTGCAGAAAATTGGGCCTAAACCCATATATCTCACCATGTACTAAACTAAAATCAAGATGGATCAGAGACCTAAATTTTAAAACAGACACAATCTGTTGGAAGATAAAATAGGTACAGCTCTTGAAGACATAGGCGTAGGTAAGGACTTTCTGAACAGAACCCCAATGGCACAAGAAGTAGTACCAAGAATTAACAAATGGGATCATATCAAATTAAAAAGCTTCTGCACAGCAAAGGAAATAACCAACAGTGAAGATACAGCCTACAGAATGGGAAAAAATTTGCCAACTATGCCTTGGACAGAGGAATAACATGTAGAATGTATAAAGATCTCAAAACAAGTAGACCCCCCCCAAAAAAAGGACTCAGCCAAGAAATGGGCAACTGAAATGAATAGGCACTTCTCAAAAGGAGAAGTGCAAATGGCCAATAAATATATGAAAATTTTTCATACCTGGCCATGAAAGAAATGCAAATTAAAACAACACTGAGATTTTATCTTCAAAAAGAATGGCTATCATCAAGAAATCAAATAACAAATGTTGAAAAGGCTGTGGGGAAGAAGGAACCCTACACTGTTGGTGGGAATATAAACTGGTAAAAGCACTATGGAAATCAGTATAGAGAGTCCTTATAAAACCAAAACCAGAACGTCTGTTTGACTCACCTATTGCCCTTCTAGGTATGTTCCCATCATATTACAGTGATACATCCATGCCTATGTTTATAGGCAGCACAATGTATAATAGCTAAATCTTAGAAATGGCCTATATATGCATCAACAAATTAATGCATAAAGAAAACGTATTTATATACAGTGGAATACTACTCTGCCATAAAGAAGGATAAACTCAAGACATTCATATATAAATGGATGCACCTTGAGACTATAATGTTAAGTGAAAACACACAAGCTTAAATGTGGGGTTTCTCTTCTGTGAGAAACCCAAAATATATAAAAAAAAGAGCAAAATAGAAGTAGATAATGGGAAGTAGGAAGATCTTTTTCAAGTAGGAAAGGGACCAAGAGATGGAAGGACCAGGGAGGGATGGGAGAGTTAGGAGACAAAAAAGAAGAGGTGTTATGTACTTGTACCAGCTTCCCATGATAAACATAATCATGTACTGTGAGCAAGTAGTATTCAAAAGTATGAAAATGAGACCTAAATTTTTGTTGAAACTATTGGGAAAGTAATTTCAAATCTGCCAAATGTTTTGTCTCTTTGTGCTACTCATTGTGTAGTTTTTGGCCTTTTTTTCCTTCTTTCTGGATTTCCCTGTTGGTAAGATGGGGTGGTCAGACCAATAAGTGATCTGTGGTTTTTTCATGGGTCTGGCACTTGATTGAGGATGTCCAGTGTAGTGTATTTGTTCTCTGTCCAATAAAAGGTGACAAATGCTGCAATTTGCTCTTTATTTGTAGACTCAATTCAGCTAGAGGCACACAACAAAGCAGAGGACAGGAGGAGGCCCAGTCCCAAGTGAAGCACAGATGGGGTAAGCATCCAAGGCAGCTGGCTTCTCAGGCATAGGTAGTAACATATTGGGGCCCCATGTTCCCAAAGTAGGAGCGTTCCCACTCACTCATGAGCTCGAAGTGCACAGGACGGTGACAGAAATTGCAAGCAGCCACAGACACATCCTGGAGGGGCAGCCCCACCTCAGTCCAGGCTACCAGCAACTTATCTGAAAGTGGTAGGGAGAGGGGAAGGAAAGAATTGGTTAGGTTTGGTCTTCCAAATCCCTGTGTCACAGTACACATATACCAAGATATTGATCCCCTCAAATCTTCTAGGTGCCTCAAAGCCATAAGTAGCTTTATCTATTTGCTCCAGTGTGAGCTATAAATATTGCCATTTGTCTGTGAGTGCCAGGATGTATAGAAGATGGGGAAGCACTCCTTTGCCACAATTTGAAGTCGTACTATCCTGGTCTGGACCACTTCATAAGTACAGGTACATGTGGCCTGAAAAGTGAATCTATCTGCTTGGAAACTCCTACCCTGGTGAGGAAGATGAGACTGACACTAACCACACAATGTTATCAGAGTTATTACTAGGAATCCTTGAGAAGTGTATGTGGGGTGTCATTCTTGTAGGGTACATGAACTCAGAAGAGAGAACCTGACCCAGCTGTAGGAAGTACCTTGTGTATGCCAGGGCTCTGCCCTTAGCCTTTTTTCTATGTTCGTGCCCTTGGTGAACTTGCCTAGTCTAGTAGCTTTAAATCCCATCTACAGTGTATGCTGATGATTCTTAAATTTTCATCTCTGGTCCAGAACTCTCTTGATTTCCAGACTTATATGCCCAGTGGCCTTTTCTGCATTAGATATGACTAATTTTACATGTACACAACAGAGCTACTTAGGCCCTATCCTCTACCATGCCTGCTCTACTTTCAACCTTTTTCATCTCAGTTGATAGCAATCCCACTTGCACAGTCCAAAAATTTTAGAGCCATCCTTTATTTTTCCCCTTTTTTCTTACTCCATATTCAGTCTATCAGCAAATACCATTGGCTCTACATTTAAAATCTGACCACTTGTCACCTCCCTTGCTGTCATCCAGTCTAAGCCACTATCATCTCTCCCTGGAATATTACAGTCACCTTCTACTGGGTCTCCCTCTTCACATTTTATTCTTTTCAGTGTATTCTCAACATAGAAGTTGGAGAATTTTTAAATTTTTGAGTCAGATATGTCAGTTCTCTGCTAAGATCCTCCCAAAGGATCTTAAAATAAAAGCCAAGATCCTTCCAATAGCCTACAATACCCTATAAAATCTGATCCCATATTGCTCTCTCTGCCCAAGTTTTTTCCCATTCGCTAACACCACTCCATCCATACTCGTCTGATTGTTCTTCAAATACAAAAGGAATACTCCCGTGTTAGAGTTTCCCCTGCCTTAGGCTGTTCTTTCTGCCTAGGATGCCCTTCCCTTAGCTATCTCTCCAGCTAATTCCTTAATTTCCTTCAAATCTTTGCTCAAATATCAACTCGGTGGTCTCTCCTCTTACCACTTTAATACTACAGCCATCCTCCAAACTAGCCCCTGCTCCTAGCACTTCCTATCCCCCCTTTTACTTTAATTTTTCCCATAGCACTGAGAACTAGCTGGCCATGTAATTTGCTTAGTTTTAAAAATGTTTGACTATCCCCATCCACTAGAATATAAGCTCCAGGAAGGTAGAAATTTTGTGTCTAATTTGTTTACTATTGGGTTCCCAGCACCTAGACTAGTATCTACAATAAGTACTCCATAAATATTTGTTGAAGGAATGAATGAAACGTTGCCTGAATTAAGACTAGAAGATGAAAGGAAGTAAGCCAAAAGAATGGATGATGAAATGCATTACAGCACCTGTAATCCCAACACTTGGGAGGCTGAGGCAGGAGGATCACCATGAGTTCAAGGCCAGCCTGGGCTACATAGTGAGTTCAAGGCGATTCAGAACTACACAATGAGACCCTCTCTCTCTAAAAAAAAATGCATTCCAATAAGAAGAGAGCACCATTAGGAAGGACCCAGAGGTAATAAAGCAAAGCAAAATGAGTGAACCAGAAGTCATTTAGTGTAGCTGGAGAATATGTGTTGTGGAGAGGAGTGGGTGTAAATATCACCATGTGGAAAGCATTAGATGCCATGCAGGTGAGCCTCAACTCTGTTCTATAGACCAGGTGTCTACAAATTTTGGACTAAACAGCCTTCTCAGTACAAATGGCTTAGCATGTACTTTAAATCTATGTTTATTTATGTATTTTATGCATGTATCATTGTCAGCCTGTGTGTTAAAACAATATCAGGGAAGCTTGATTTCCTATTTTTAAGATTAAAAATAAACATAAAATTCTCTTTCTTGATATCTTTCCTGCAAAAGCCCAGTCTAAGTGAACACTCGGATACCTAAGAGTACCAAGAGCTCTGTAACTGAAGCCTATAACAATTGAAAAGAATAGAAAATGTTCAAGAGTCTGATTCATCAGCTCAGAGAGGCAATAGACTTAGTGGTTATGACTATGGAGATAGGAACAGGCCCCGCAGTCCCAGTCTAGTACTTGTGACCTCAATTTTCACAATGACAAAAATGGAAATGATAAAAGCATCTCTACTTCACAAGATTGTTGCAAGGATTAAATGGGTTAACGCATGTAAAATGTTTAGAACAGTGCTTCACACATAGTAAGTGCTTAAAAAATGCTGGCCAGCATTATCTAATAGTTTTGGGTGAATGAATGGCACCTACCTATCTTGTGTTCCTCAAACTCTCATGCTGCCTATACTTCAGAGAGACAGAATCACTGTTGTAAGTATATTTCTCTGCTTTCCTGTCTCTCCACTATTGCTCCTTGAAATTGCCTTATTCTGGAATATCTTTGCACCATATCTACATGTACTTTAAGTGGAACACAAGGATTTTCTCACCCACTAAACCTTTCTAATTTCACTCTTCCCACCCTCTCTAGCCATCAGAGAGTTCTTTCCTTCCAGCTCCTAGAACAATAGAACTCATCACACTGGACCAGCACTATAGACTGTCTCCTCTGTTAAAGCATTGACTACCTACATATCTTTCATCCGGTAGACCTGGAAGGAGTACCTGCTTTATGTCAGGCCCTTTATTAAACACTACACTCAAAAGGAATCTAGTAAACTTTAGATGAATTGACTGAACTAGCATATTTCAGGGTAAAACCCAAACTGGTAATCTCTACAAGCCTCTCAATGTAGTCCCAATCTTCCATTGCCTTTGTAGACTCAGATTGACTCTTTCCTCCATCTTTCTACTCCTACTACCTTGCATACCAGTAATATTGGCTTATTGTTTTTGATACATCTCAAGTTGCTTCTTGTATCTATCCTTGCCTTTCCTTATGCTCTTTCCTCTGCTAGGAATACCTTTTCAATGCCTTCTTTCCTTTCTTGGTCTAGTGCAAGACTGATCTTGCAAGTTTCAGTTCAGGTGTCCCCTTCACTAGAAGCCTTGCCTTGGTACCACAGGCCAAGCTGTGCCCCTCCTCTTGCCCCTCCTTTCTGCTGCCATACCTCATCTATGTACTGTCTTTGTCAGGCTTTGATCACACCTTGTGTGTATTTGCCACGGTCTCCCCAATGAAATTAGAGACCTGTGAGTCTATGAGCTGTTTCTCATTCATTTGTGACACTACTATAGGGCCTGGCACACAATAGGTGTTCCAGAAATAATTTCTAAAGTGAAAACAAATATCTTCTTGACTTCTTCTGATCTTAGCGCTGAGGGATGGGGAAGTGCTGTAGGTGCCCATGTTAAGGACTTACCAACAAAATCTTCCATCATCTGAGGGCTGTGGTGGGGAGAGGGTGCCAGGCGCAGCAGCTCCTCACCCCGGGGGACAGTTGGATAGTTGATGGCCTGCACATAGATGCCATGCTTGGAAAGCAGGAGATCACAGATCTTGCTGTTGAGTGCTGCATTACCCACCTGGCTCAAAATAAAGGCCTTTTAGTATCTGCCACCCAGGGCACACCACCACTCACTCTAGTAAGCAGAAGGCCCCAAATCAAGGAACACCACTCAATTTTGGGACAGAGTTTTTTGTTTTTATAAATATGGGGGTTAGTTAGTGGCAGCTTCAGAATTTTTCTCAAGGAGGATCTGAAACCCAGTAATCTGGTTCAAAGGAGGGATGTGAGTGGAACCAGAGGCCTTGTCTTGAAGCTATTTGCAAAGCAAGCACCTTGATAAATTTAGAATTGTTCTGGTTGAGGAGACAAACTTACCAGGCCATCTCTATGGTGCTGTCATTGGGTTAATTTAAAAAAAATTTTAAAAAGCAGTCTTTCAAGGGAACTTTGGATTAGCTGTAGAAGCAGTGACTATAGTTGGCTCTCTATATTCGTGAGTACTGTTGTAGACTCAGATTGACCCTTTCCTCCAAGGATTCAACCAAACTCAGATCAAAAATAATTTTTAAGAACTGTGTGTAGCTGGGCATGGTGGCACATGCCTGTAATCCCAACACTCGGGAGGCTGAGCAGGAGGATTGCCCCAAGTTTGAGGCCACCCTGGGCTATATAGTGAGTTCAAGGCCAGCCCGAACTACATAGTGAGACCCTGTCTCAGAAAAACCAAAACAACAAAACAAAACAAACAACAACAACAAAAACCTGTGTGTAATGAACACACACAGACTTTTCTTATTTCTTAAGCAATACAGTACAACAACTGTTTCTAGAGCATTTACATTGTATTAAGTATTATAAGTAACTAGGAATGATTTAAGTATATGGGAGGATTGGGTAGGTTATAAGCAAATATGCCATTTTATATAAAGGACTTGAACAGTCATGGATTTTGGTAAGATTGTGGGGGGGCAGTCCTGGAACCAATCCTCCACAAATACCAAGAAATGACTATATTTCTTTCTTATCCATAAAACTGTCACAAAAAGTGTCCTTGTCTTACCAATTCACACAAATACATGCCAATAGCAGTTCGTTTTTTAAGGCATTGTAAACACTCAAACATAGTTGAAAATCCAAAATAGGAGCTAGTCCTATGACTTTTAATTTTACTTTCCTGACCTCAATTCTCATTAAAAAATATGTTTTACATTATAACCATATGAGTACGTATACACATATACACACATACAAAACTGAACAAACCCCTTACAAATTGATTCCCTATTTGTGATGTAGGTAGTACAACATTTTCTATTTTTAATGCTAATCATACTCCACTAAAGTGATATTGTGTCACACTAATGGTCTTGACAAACAGTTTTTTTTTTTTTTTCTGGGTACCGGGGGGTCGACCTCAGGACCTCGCGCGCCAACAGGCACCTGTGCCACTGAGCGATATCACCGGCCCCTTTTTCGTATGTGGGTTCCGGGAGTCGAACTCGGGACCTTGCGCCTGTCGGGCAGGCGCTTAAGCTGCTGAGCCATCTCACCGGCCCTTGACAAACAGTTTGAAAACCACTGAATTATAAGTCATGAGTTCTCAATATTGTGATGGTCAGGACAGTTTAATAAGCATGAGATAATAGCTGATGCAAAAAGAGGTTGATTAATCCAGAATGGCTGATGATTTTTCAAAAAGAGGGATAAAGCTGGCTGTAAGGAGGATGATTCACAGGAACACAAAGTTATGACAGAAGTAGATATGTGTTTGCTGGCAGCGAGAAGGCTCTCAGAAGAGATAGGTAAGGAAGGCAGTGGGTAGGGTGGGGTTCTCACCCGGATAGGAATGATATGGCTGGGGCAGGGGATGACAGGAAGGCCCCTGTCCATTAGTAGCTGGCGCATGTGCTTGACGTTGCGCTGGTGGGCCCGCCTCAGGGCTTGACCTTCCTCTCCCTTGAGCACACGTACAGATTCTAAAGCCCCAGAAAGCACCATGGGGGGCAGTGAAGTGGTGAAGATGAATCCAGCAGCATAGGAGCGCACCATGTCCACCAAGTGGCAAGTGCTGGCAATATAGCCACCCACACAGCCAAAAGCTTTGCCTGGAGACAGGGAAGAGAAAGATATATACAAACTCCTTAACTCCATAGGAACAGGATCATGCCTCAGTAAAACAAGAAGATGCACCTGAAGCTGGGGTTCCAGACTCCCTTCCTAGGCCTCTGCTCTTCTCTCTTGTTCAGGACAAGGCAGGCAGACCTGATAATTCTGTGGCTCTAAGATAGGACTTTCAAATTCTACCATATGTAATGACTAGATAGGGAGGATCAGGGTGGGGACCTTTAGCTGATTAGGGCAAGGAATGGAGCTAAGATGAAGCTTGGGGCTGGTGTGGGGGAGGAAAATACAGCTCCTCACTTATTCAAATTGAACCTGGCTGGCTATTTGGCCCAGCTCAGGTCTTTTCAAACCCCGCTTGCAGACTTTCTCAGCCACCTGGCAGTGGGATGAGAGTGGAGAGAGGGAATCCAGGAGGACAGTGGTCTGGGGCTATAAATTCTACCCAAATTCAACTCCTGCATCTTTGGAGAGAAGGAAGTAAAGGGTCTTACAGAGACTTCCTCTCTGGACTGCATATAAGAGAGGTCCAATGCATTCACTCACCAAGAGTTCCAGAGACGATGTCAATCTTGTGCATAATTCCATCACGTTCCCCAATCCCAGCACCCCGGGACCCATACAGTCCTACAGCATGGACCTCATCCACGAATGTCAGGGCTCCATAATGGTGGGCAATATCACACAACTCCTCAAGGGGACAGATGGCACCTGAGCAAAGCCAAAATACAGGGGTAGGAGATCATAACCCTTCCCAAACTTCATCCATATCTACTTGGCATTGAAAAAGGTGTTGTAGAGAGGGAAGACGATGTCTACCCCCGTGTGTGTGTGAGCGTGTGTGTGTGTGTGTGTCTGTGTGTCTGTGTGTCTGTGTGTATTTTCCCCAGCCTGAGATTAAGGCTTGGCTCTCTGTATTTATTTTTACTTCATTTTCATGATGTCTAGTCTCTTGTTTCTGTCATTTTAGCCTTAGCCAGTTACTATTGACAGCCCTGTCAATATATTTATTCTTCCATGGTCCTCTCTGTTTCAGTCTTTCTAGATTTCTGTCATTACTTCCTTTTTGTGTCTATTTCTATCTTTATTTTTATGTCTATTTTTCTGATTTTACCTTTATTTTTCTCACTACTCTGCCCTCCTCTCTCCCTCTTTTCCTCTCTCTCTCTCTCTCTCTCCGCCTCTTCCTCTCTTTCTCCCTCTCCCTTTTTTTCCCTCTTTCCATCATTTCCCCTTTCCTTTTCTCATTGTTTGTGGCTCTTTCTGTCTGCCTCGCTTCAGACTTTCTCTGTGCCATTGTGTCTTTTTCTGAATTTCTTTGTTCTTCTGCCTCTAACTTTTCTGTGTTTCTTTCTTACCTCTGTCAGTGTAGTTCCCTGAGGGACCTGCCCCTCAGACTCAGTTACAATCTATCCAATGAAAGCAAATTAAAAATAATAGATATGCACCTTGAGTCCATACTCTTAAGTGAAATAAATTGGACACATATGTGTGAATACCACATTGTCTCTCTGGTGTGAGAAACTGAAACTGTAAATAAGGACCAAAATGTATTTTGAAATAGGAAGAAAATGTTCAAATGGGGAGGGGAACAAGAGAGAGGGGAGGGGGAAAGGGAAAAATAATCGATATATTCCCCTCCACTTTCCATACATATTTACCGTTTTTTGTGTTTATTCTAGTAGCTATGCTGACAGTTGTATATAAGGTATTCAAATGTGAATCTCATACATAGACTTTATGGCCACTCTACATATTACAAGAACCCACACATTTTGCCGTTCCCCATCTCTCTACTCCCTAGAAACTGCTAAGATAGAGGGAGTTGGAATACAGAATAAATTTCAAAGATGGAAAGAGGGGCTCCAGACCAAGATTTAAAAATATGAGCATGTGGTAGGACAACATAAAGAGAGCCAACTACAAGATGTAGAGCCTGAGACAAAGAAGACAATGTAATGGTTCAAGAATCCTTTGAATGGGAGATAGCCCTAAGATTTACAGTTTTGGCAGATTTTACACCAAAAAAGAAAAAACAAAGAACCATTCATTTGTTAATGTAAATAGTATGGTCCCAGTGTAGTTTCTACTACAGAAATAATGAATTTGAGTAGTCTCAATATTAGAAATATACAAATGATCAAGATGTTTTGTACTTTATTCCTGGTTGTATAAATATGGAAGTGAGCATGACAGTGAGTTACTTACATCTATTAACTAATTTAAGTCTCCCAGGTTTTTGTTTGTTTGTTTGTTTGTTTTTTGTTTTTTGGGTACTGGGGATTGAAACCAGGGCCTTTGCACTGAGCTACATCTCCACCTATATATATATATTTGTTTTGTTTTGTTTTGTTTTGTTTTGTTTTGTTTTTTGAGACAAGAGCTTGCTAAGTTGCTGAGTTGGCCAGGCTGTGTTCAAACTTGTGATCCTACTTTCTCAAACTCCCAAACTGCTGAGATTATAGGCATGCTCCATCATCATGCCTGGCTTCTCTTTTGTTATTAATCACCTCCATTTTACAAATAAGGTAATTGAAGCACAGGGCAATTAAGAAATTTGCCGAAGCTAAAATGTTGTTATGCTGGGATTTGAACACGGATAACTTGGTATCAGAGCCTGCGTGTATAATCATTACATGACACTTATGTTAACTAAATCAGGGAAACTATGAATCCTCTCTTGTTTCAGATAGAAAAGTGGCAAAAACAAAAATGAAACAAGGATCTCTTTCTTTAAATAAACCCAGAATGGGATGCCTAAAACATATGACTTCTACTCAGTAGGGCCAGCAATAGAAAACTGGGTATTGTTTTAGTTGGAAGAAGAGAAGAGGTAGAAGGGTAAAGTAATTTATTTCTACTAAAGCATAATAAACAGAATGGCCTTCATCATCTGTAATTTTTACAACTAGGTATTTTCCCTTGGGGAAAGTTGAGGCTCATCATGTTAGAGTTACCCAAGGTCATACAGACAGTGTATGTCAAAGGTGGTTTGAACCCAGGTCTGCCTGATTTGGAAACCTGTTTTGATTTCACTGCTTCATACCAGAACTTGAAAAAAAAAAATCCTAGGCAATGGTTTGTGAAACTTTCCATTGTAGAAACACTGGCATAATTGATTTGGACATTATTTCTAATGGAAGGAGTGTCATGTGAAGGAACTAGAGTTATATGTCCTAGGGTGGAAATACACAAACAAAACTTTAGTTTGGTATTTAGTTTCTTTACCTTTAAGATGAGTGAAATAATTGTCTTTATCCTTTGGCATTTACTAGTTGTATGACCCTATATAAGTTATTCTTGTTTGCTTGTTATACTTGTTTACTTCTCATCTTCCTCATGTAAAAAAATAAAAATAGTACTAACATGTACCTCATAGAATTCTGATGCTCACATAAATAAATAAATGTAAAATACTAATAATTTAGCTTGGCATGCAATAATCACCTTAAAAAGGTTAGTTATTAACATCATCATCATGGTTCTTATGAGACAATTCTAATAAACATACACTCAAAAAAATACATACCATCCATGGAGTGAACAGTTTCAAAGGCCACAATTTTGGGTATCTTAGGGTTGGACTTCTCTAGAAGTTTCTTCAGGTGGTCAGGGTCATTGTGCCTGAAGACAAACTTGGCTGCACCACTGTTGCGAATACCTTGGATCATGGAAGCATGGTTGCCTGCATCTGAGTAAACTTCACACCCTGAGGAACCAGATGTATAATTCTTAAGCTTGTGTCTTAGTACTCCCACTTCAACCTTGATATCTGATCTGGCAAGGGAGGAGAGTACCAGGGGAGGAGGTAATTTTGAAGACCATACTTTCCTTTCTTTTTCTCTGGAAGCTTTTGTGATACCTCTTCCTCCCTTAGAAGAACTCTCCTCTCCTGAAATTCTGACCTTATGTTTTTCTTTTAGTCATTTCTAACTCTGATCTGGCCTCTATCTTGGAGAGGAGGAAAATTTAATTTCCCAGGAAGCTTTAGAGTTCCTTGAGGACAGGCCTAGGTACATTCTCCACAACACATAAGATCAAGACTTGGAAAGGTTTTTTTTTTTTTTTTTTTTTTTTTTCCCAGAGAATTCTTGTAGATTTAGGCTGATGCTGGAATCTTCCTGGTCTACATGAAATCCCAACCTTCCAAGTAGCATCTATAGGTTATAGGTATAGAGATAAAATCCTATCAGGCTTTCATTGTTGGAATCATATGCCCCAAAAAGTCAGAGCAAGAAGGGCAGTAAATCACCATGGAACCCAGTCCCTTTACATGGACTAAAGAGGAAGACCTTTATGTAGAACATGAGGAATGCCAGTTTTTTTACTGTGCAATTGTGCAAGGGCAGGTGGCGGTGGGAAGTTAATGGAGAGAGTTGATTCTTGAACCACTTAAATTGCGTGGACATCAAGGAACTGTGGCCCTTCATAAGAGTAAGGGATAATTTCTACTTGAGAAAATGAGTCATGATTTCTTAGAGGACATGGTTTGAAAGCCTGGGAGTTTATTTTTGTTTTTGTTGTTGTTTTTGTTTTTGTTTGCGGTACTGGGGATTGAACCCAGGGTTTTTACCT
This sequence comes from Erethizon dorsatum, assembly GCA_028451465.1. Taxonomy (NCBI): domain Eukaryota; kingdom Metazoa; phylum Chordata; class Mammalia; order Rodentia; family Erethizontidae; genus Erethizon; species Erethizon dorsatum. The sequence continues at coordinate 46,917,773 of CM051842.1, forward strand.
CGGACTGGGAGTTTCTTGAGAACAGAAACAAAATCCATTTATCTTTCTCTACCTTGTAACCAGTACACAGTGAATGCTAAGTAAATATTTCTTGAATAAATGGATGCACAAACAAATGACTGATTTATGAGTGAGAGAATGAGTAAATGAGTGAATTACCCCATGAAAGAGTAAGAGGAGGGTGTGTCTAATGATAAGGCTGAAGAAATATGTAGAAGCTAGATTACTGAGAGCTTTAGAAGCCATTATAGCCACTAGATTTACTCTTAAGGATAACGGGAATCCATTAAATAGTTTTGACCAAGGGAGCAACAAAGATAGTTGTTAAAACAGTTTTTAAAACATTGTTTAAAACATTTTTAAAACATTAAAGTTTTTAAAACATTGTTCTGACTACTGTGAAGAGTAGATTATAAGAGGGCAAAAGTGAAATGTTTAATATGATGTTGGACTGGACTAGAATGGTGGCAGTAGAGATGGAACAAGGTTGAATTCTAATGGTTGAAGAGGAGGGGATTGACAAAATATCTCAAAGATGTTGAGTTTATTTGGAGGGTATGGGTGACTTCAGAATAGTTTCCAAGAAGTAATGGTGATATTTATAGTGTGTTGAAGAATCAGCAAAAGGTGAGGTAGTAGACAGCAAATGTGGAGACTTTTCTCAAGCAGTTTGCCTCTTATAAGGAGGAGAGAGACAGGGGAGTAGCTAGAGAGTGAAGGGGAGTCGAGGGAATGTTCATTTTAAATGTAGGAGACTTGAACATAATTAAAGATACAGGCAAGAGAAAGAGAGTTGGTAGATCAAGTTTCCTGAGGAGATAATGAGACACAGAACACCAGTGAAGAGATTAGTCGACAAGAAAAATGATACTTACTACACTGTGACAGGAGAGAAAGGGTGAGGAGAGAGCAGAGGGATGCTTGTAAGTTTGCAGGTACTTTGTGGCTAAGAGTTGAGGATACTGCTGTCTACTATCTTCTATTTTCAGTGGGGTAGAAGGTGAGGACATGTGATGAAGAGGGGAAGGAAAGAAGGGTGAGGATTGGGATTGGAGCAAAACTGCTCCAGAGACTTGAAAAACTGACCAGGGAAACAGAATTGTTAGATAGCATAAAGTATCAAGGGGGGTGGGTTGAAGAATATGACTTTTAGTGGCTCCTATCTACACTATTATATGAGCTCAGAATTGATGTAAGGGATGTTGAGAGTTGTTTTTCATTGTGGGTTGAGGATATGATGGAGGGATGGCTAAAAAGGCATATGAGGATATGATATTATTGACTGGAGAGGGGGGAGAGTGGGAACATAGGATCGAGTGTATGGATAAAGGAATTGGTTTCAGGCAGAATGAGAAATGTATCTTTCATTGTAAAAGGAAAGAATAGGGAAAAGTAGATGAACAATTGGATAAGTTTGTAAGTTTAGTGTCAATAAATAAGGAGATCCTTCTCAAGGCTTCTGTTATTTGTGAAGTAAGATGTGAACTTATTTAGCAAGAGTGAATGAGGAGGTAGTCAGAGGTTTTAGAGAGGAAAGATGGTTTGTAACATATTCTGGAGACACAAAAGAACTACTGATGAGTGTTAAGTGTCCAGTTGATGGAAGGTAATGAATTTATGATTTTGCTCTTCTGTGAGGTTGGGTGATGTTCCCCAGTACTGTTTTTCAGCATAGGTGCAAAAGAAAAAAGAGCAGAGGGATATAATCATACACTGTTTTAGATATGCAAGGTGGGTACAAGGGAAGGAAATAGGAGCAAGTGAACTTAGAATAGAGGGAATGAGCAGTGGTGACAGTGAGACTAGATGCTGTATTGTAGGACACCTTCCTTGAACAAAGCTCAGGCCTCAAGCTTACCTGGCAGGATCTTGGCCAAGGTGAAGAGTGTAGAGTCATTGGCCACAAAGCAGGAAGAGAAGAGCAGGGCTGAATCCTTCTGGTGCAGCTCAGCTAGCTCCTGCTCAAGCTCCACATGAAACTTACTGGTACCTGAGATGTTTCGGGTACCACCAGCTCCAGCTCCATGACGCTGTAGAATCTCTCTGGCCAGGAGAAAATAGAAAGGATACCAGAAAAAGAAAAAAAATTCTTGTCAGGAACAGAGGAACTGAGTAGGTTGCCCTTTCTTAATTGGGATCAGTGTTGACTTAGTGATCCTATATAAACTCTGTCTTCTGTGACCAAGTAGAGAGTACAATGCGGAGAATAGGAAGGCATGCCCTTTCTTCCAGAGCTGGAGGGACTCAGGGATGGAGAGGAACCTAGACTGAGCTTGAGCTATTTGGAAATCCTAAGGAGGTTACACACAACCTCTGACAATATTCATTCTACAGTTAAATTAAGAGCTCATGGATAATGGGCCTTGCTTTGTCTCCAATCCTTTTCCTCCATAGCACCAGACACCTAAGAGTTTAGAAAACATGGTGTGCTGACTGACTTAGTTAATATGTGAAGAGTAGATGTGCTGAAAGACCTTGGACAAAAGGAGTTGTGGTATAACCCAGATTTCTACTATCAGATCTGGTTCTAGATCTTTTCTAGGTTTATTCACACAGTTTATGGCCCAGACTCTACTACTCACTGTGTGGCCTGCAAGACCCGAGAGTGCCGGCTCATGCCCAGGTAGTCATTACTACACCAGACAGACACATCTTTTGAGGGCACAGATGCCTCAGGGAAGTGTTGGGCAAAAGGGTATGCATCAGCCCAGCGGTTCACAGTCTTGAACACACGGTAAGTGTGATCCTGTTTCTTCTCCATGATCTTGTTCCTGAAAAACTGGTCATAATCAAAAGCATGGTTTCCTGCAGAAGTAGAGATGGGGATGAAAATAATGCATTTCAAATCTTCCTGCCTAGTCTATATTTTATCCATGTTGTTAATATTGATTTTCCAATTTTCTTTCCATATACTCATTTATTTGCTTTGTCACTGACTTGTTGCATCATATTATTTCTCCACTATTTCATTCAACATTCTTTTGCTTGCTCATTCACTTAGTAATTCATTCACACATTCACTCAGGCTTCCTACCTTTGTCATAGCCTCATCCTCCTTCCCAGGGTTAGTGTGGAAACATCCTTACTGGAATTACAACTTTGAGATTCAGTGGAAGAATTATCAATATATCTAGTTTTCAGTCATGTCTCTGTCACTTGCTAGTTATGTGGCCTGAAACCAGTCATGAATCCTCTCTGTTTTAATATCCTCATCTATAGAATAGGACCAATAATATGTTCCTTGTAGAAGTGTGAACACCTGATTACAAACAGCATGTAGCACACCCAAATTAACAGTGGCACATATTAATAGAAGCATTATTACTACTATGATAATAATAATAGTAATGAAAATAGCTAATAGTTATATTACCACACTCAATATTTAATGAATATTTAGTACACATAAGGCCATCTCCCAGGAACTTTAAAAATATTTTTTCACTTATTACTCACAAGAACCCTATGTGAAAAGTTTTGTTAGTATCTCTATTTTACAGATGAGGGAACTGAAGCATAAAGAGGTTAGTTAACCTGATCAAGATCATACAGTAAGGTTTTAGCAAGTAAGTGACTTATTAGGTTAAAAAAACTGACAAAGATAATACTATACATATTCTTTGGGTATATTTATATGTGTGAAAAAACAGTACACTAAACTGGAGGAATGCATAAAATAGAAAATAACCTAAATTATATGTGGTTGATTAACTGAATGATGTTGTATCGACACCACAGACACAATTCAACCATTAATAATTGTTACATAGCTCTATGTTTTTGGATATGGAACGAGGCTCAAGTCCTACTGTTAAGTGAACAAAGCAGCATAAACGAACACCAAGTTAGAATAAGATCATATTTTTGAAGAAAATATGTATATGGTGAGAAAAGTAGAAAGGGGTTCCGTGTGTGTGTGTGTGTGTGTGTGTGTGTGTGTGTGTGTTTAGCCATAGAAATATATTTGGCAGAAAACATAATAAAAAGTTAGGGTGGATGGTAGAAGTCTGAGTAACATAAATTTTCCTCTTCATATTTTCCTGTATCTGTTGAAAATATTTATAAGTGAATCATATTCTTTCTATGTTAGAAAAATTAAATACAATTATGAAAAATGAATATAAATATATACAAGAGAGGTAAAAAGACTCTGGGGAGGGTGAGAGTTTTTGAGGGAAAGAATAAAAAGTAATAATGGGAGTAAGCCTAAAGTATTTAATGAGTCCTCATGATGACATGCTAGAAATGCTACACTTCAGTAAATGTAATTTTATTTTTTCCTCATGATAAACTGTTAAAGGTATTAAAATCCCAATGAAGGGAAATAACTTACTTGCCAAAGAAAATAGATCCAGCAAGTTCCAGCACTAAAACTTAAACTCAGCACTTAAACTTTGGTTTTAAAGTCCTTCTGTTCCCTTTCCTCTACTGTCTCAGACAACATTTCAGCACTCCTTCCCTTTACTGACCCCCTTTATTTCCATCTCAGCATACTTACCAGCCATATTGTTCTGAATCAGATATGTGAATGTCCCTGAAGTCTGTTCTGCATCCTGAGGACCAGTGAATGGCTTCTTTTCGCTACTTGAGGCCAGGGAGCTTGGCACATCTGAGAGGACGTATTGGATTCATTGGCATGAAGAGGGGGAGAATAAAAGAAAGCATATGTTGTCCTCTTTAGGCTCAACACAATGTATAGAAATAAGTTTATAAAGTATAGAAGGCTTCTGCAGAAAGAAAACAAATCTTCTGAAAAATTAGCTCCTACTCGTCTCCCCATGTGACAATTCCTATAATGTCAATAAACCTTCTATGAGGTGAATCACAATTCTCCTCACTAGGATTTTCCCTTGGGTGAGGTAACCAGGATAGCCACACTGAGTCCTGTACTTTGGAGATAGATGCACCTTATTCTACATTTTTTTTTTTTTGGTGGGTACTGGCAGTTGACCTCAGAACCTCACGTGCCAGCAGGCGCCCATGCCGCTGAGCGATATCACCAGCCCCTTTTTTCGTATGTGGGTTCCGGGAGTCGAACTCGGGCCCTCACACTTGCCAGGCAGGCGCTTACACGGCTGAGCCGTCCCACAGGCCCTCTACTTTTCTTTAACACCATTAAATTTCAATTTTGAATTTTTTGTCCCCAATGATACCCCAAAAGAACCTCTGAAAGATGTCAACAGTGTGGCCATCTCTTATATTATTATCTTTGCTAGTCTGCACCGGTTAAGTTGACTACAATAATCAAATTGACTTGGGGCCCGACGCCCTTCCAAAGGATATATCCTGTTGAGAATAAAATTTTATTTGAATTTGTTTTAATGAAACTGTTAATACAAGATATTTTTCAGTGAAAAGGGGGTATGTTATGTGAAAAAGTAAAATAAAATAAATGATGCAGCTACTCTGAATCCTTTTTCTTTCATGCAAATCCAGGTTCTCATGATATGATCTTGCTTAAATGTGGGAGCTCAGCCTGTTGGGATTTATTTAGCTACCCAGGAGAGAGGAAGCAGAACTCTAAAAGGCTTACATCTTAATTAGACTCATGGTTAAAAGTTAGGTGAGCTCATGCATATGTGTGTGTTGTGCCAGGCATGCTTCATTGCACAGCCTAAGCTACTCCCTACCATAACTTTCATAAAAAATGATTTAGATTTCCCATTAGGGGATGTGTACTCTTTGCCTCTGGATTAGCCTAGCTCATGGCTATGATGAAGTGGTTTCAAGCAATAGAGGTTGCATAAGGTGGAACTCAACTCTAACCTGTCTTAAAAGTCTTCACATCCTCCTGGACTTCTGGGGCTGCCTTCTGCACAATCTTGCTCTTTCCATCCTGGAGTTCTGACAGCATGAAGGGACAGTGGCCCTTGGCCCAAGATGGAGAATCTATGAAAAGGTAAAAGAGTAATTGAGGGTGTATTCTTAGTTCAGTTCAACAAAGATCGTTGAGACCTATTGTATCACAAAGCCTTATCTCAGGCTATGGTGGAGACAGAGCTGGATAAGTCTGGTCTCTATACTAACAGAACTCTTAAACTGATGGGAATGTCACACTGAAGACACATTATAAAGTGCTAGGATAGTAGGGAAGACAAGGCTTATGGAAATCTAGAAGATTTAGGGGATTGTGACCCAGAATTGGCAATGAACAGGTTAGAGGTCTAGGCAGGCTTTGGAGAGGAGATGATCTCTAAGCTCAGTGTTGAATGAGAAATATCAGATAGCCTCACACTCTGTAATATATCAGGAATAAAGTCACAGAATCTTGTGACAATATGTTTGAATCTGGATATTTTAAGTAGTTTCAACATAACTGAAACTTCCTTTCAGTAGAAAGAGCATGGGAGTAGGACTTTATAGAAAGCCTGGCAGAAGACATATCCTTGGTATATTTTTAGGTCAGTTCATTCTGCCTTGACATTTTTCTCTAACTCTTCTAAATATTAAATGATAGGCAGTATGATTTGGAACCTTGTCTTTATGACCCAGATATTCTCCCCTTGTGCCAGCAACCTCTTCTTACCCCCTCCAGCCTTAGTTGCCTTAAGGTGGATTTGAGAACAGGTTGGTCCTTGGGTGGCTAGGATGGGACAGCGTCCAAAACCAAACAGGAACTGATGAGTCTTAATCACTTTGCTCAGGAGGCCAGTGGGGGTCCGGGCAAGCACTGGGCAGTATTGTAGCAACATGGCTACTGCTACCATCTTGAGCCCGAACTCCTGCAAAAAATGTGAAAGAAATGAGATTCCAGCATTAAGACCTGGCCAAAAGCCAAGAATCATTCTTATGTTGGCTCTTTTGGCTTTACCTTCCAACCAAAGCTTACTGCCTTCTTCAAAGATGTCCTTATTGTCCTTCCAGGGAAAGAACTTCTTTCTAATGTTAAACTGCACCACTAGGACATCAGAGAGGAATAAATAGGAAACCAGCCTCTAGATGAAGGGGTGAAGGAAGGAATTCTAACTGCAGGTCAGAAAAATTGGATTCTGACTGAGATTCTGCCACTGAACTCTGTGATTTTGAGGATCATTGAAGTATGTTTATGCATGGTAGGATGAAAGTTGACAACCAACCTTTTGATCAATACTTATGGCCAAGAAACTTTCTAAGAATATTGGCCTCAGCCAAGTAAAGATTCATCTTTTTAATGCAAACAGATACAATTAACCAGAGCTAAAGATTTACCCAGAATGTTTCCTGAGCAGACTCTGCCAGAGAAGGAGAAGGATTTTGAGGTCAGAGTTGTTAGCTTGAAAAGATCCAAGACACAAGAAGAAAAGGCAGGCCCTAAGCCTACAGACTGTGTAACACCAGTCTGGTGTTTCACTATCTTTGGATTTTCTCTGGACTTTTAGATAAGCACAAAGGAGGAGGTGAAAACAAGATGCAAGAGGTTTGGAAGATAAGGCACAGTACATAGTCCATGCATCTGTGAAAGAGGAAGAGGCTAAGACAGAGGAAAAGGGGGCCAGAGAAAAAATCAGAAAAAGAGAAACCAAATAACACATAATACTCCATAAATATTTTTAAATTTGGAAGTAAATTAATGAATGAACAGGATCTGAAATGGAGGACAGGGAAGCGAAGTAGAAGAAGAGTCAGACAAAAAGAAAAGATAAAAGAGAAAGTAGAGAGACAATGAAGATGTGGTGGAGTTAGAAGAACAAAAATTGTGGGAGAGAGAGATCAAAGCCAGGAGGAAAGAAGACAGAGGAGGGATAACAGTCATGGAAAGGAAAACTGTTCCTGAAAGACAGGACAAGAGAATGATGGGAACAACAGATAACAGGAAAAAAAGAGTAAGGTGAGACAAAAAGGAGAGAGAGAGAGAGCAAGAGAGAGAGAGAGAGAGGTTGTGAATGCAGGGCTTGAGGCAGAGACAGATAGACAGAGAGACAGAAGGGGACATCACAGTTCTGTGATGCCTAGAGGAAAATACAAAGACTCATAAAATTGAAAGTGGAAGAGAATCCAGTAGGGGCAGAGAGTCGGTCAGACACAGACAAAGTGGAGATACTAGGGAAAGTTTAGCAATAAAGAAGAATTAAGAGGAGCGGGGACCTAGTGAGGGAGATGAGAAAAACTGTCTGGCATAGAGAAGTCAGTAGAGAAAATTTAAAAAATATTAGAGGATAGAGACAGAGAGGTGGCTAAAAGGGGAAAAGGAGGATGGGAGGTGGGAAGACTGAAAGATGCTAAGAGAAAGACAGCTAGAGATGTCAAGAGGGAGAAGGAGATTGAAGGCAAAAGGGCAAATTGTATATCCAGAATCAAAGGATAAGACAAGATAAGGGGAAGTGCAGTGGGAGAGAGATGGGGCAATATAAAAAGACTAAGGCTCCTCTGGCACTGCCAAGAAAGGTATTGAATAAAACTGAATGGTATCCTCAGTGTATAAAGCCTGCTTTAAGGGAGAATTGAGCAGGGGGAGCTCATGACCCTGTCATCATACAGCAACCTCCTTCACCTCCCTCATTCCTAATTTCATAGAGCAAACAACCTCCTCTAATTTCACAAAGTAATCTGTTCCGCTTATTCCATCTTAGAGTATCTTCCCTCACTCTGACAGACTGTCACAGCAGCCTGGGTTAGTATGTGGGGCCAGGGCATGTGGGCCCTGAAATTAGGAAATGCAGAATTGTTCAAAGCATTAAATGAAATAATTCATGTAAAACATTTAGGCTAGCGCCTGGCACAGAGTAAATTTTCAAAATAAATGTTAGCTTTTCTTAATTAAGTATCAGCTCCTAAATTCCTTCATTGGATGTTTTTGGACAAGTCACTTCCTCTTCTTTAGGGTTTAGCTTTTTTTTTTTGTGGGTACCGGGGGGTCGACCTCAGGACCTCGTGCGCCAGCAGGCGCCCGTGCCACTGAGCGATATCACCGGCCCCTTTTTCATATGTGGGATCCGGGAGTCGAACTCGGGCCCTCGCGCTTGCCCAGCAGGCGCTTAAGCCGCTGAGCCATCTCACCGGCCCTAGGGTTTAGCTTTCATCAGCTGTCAAATGTGAGGTAGTTATGGCTGTTCACATGGTAGGTCATGAATTGGATCCAGTACCCACCTTATGTCTGGAGATAAGAGTTTCCATTCCCTTGCCTGCCCATGGACGCTAAAGCGCTCAGGGATGAGCCTGCCAACCACAGATAAAGCTCCCCGAGTTTATCGCCATTGGGTCTGATCACTCCCCAAACCTACCCCAGGGCATAGGAGAGAAGCAGAGCACCTTCCTGGAATCACATCTGAGCATCTGCCTGGGGTTGGCTATTGAGCATGTGGCTATTAGTGGAGAGCAAAGATGGATGGCCCAGAGAGAGGCAGACAGGGCAAGTAGCCAATTCCTGAAGACTCCTTCCCCCCATATCCACCCCAACAACAATAATGACAACATTGAAGTATGTAATAAGAAGAAAAGTCCCTAATGTCAGAGATAAAGTCCAATCCTGCTTTGGAATGATGGTGGATGCAGGCCTACGCTCCATGGAAGTCAATATCATCTCTAAGGGGCTTTCTGCCATTATGTGCTCAGGGTCCTGGGAAAACAAATTACTTCTCAAGTTTCTTTCAAGTTCCAGTCCCAATTTTTCCTGTTGTGATACTCCTTTCCTGGAACTTACTTTGCCTGGTCATAATTATGACCCATAACTTTGTAGTCTGGGCAGTTTGGGTGCTGTATACATTCCATACCATTACGTACCATGTTATTGGATTAAATAAAATTGATAAAGGAAACATTTAAGGTAATTTAGGCCACTAAGAGCACAGGATTTGGAGCTAGATCACTTCTTTTTGAATCTTGGTTCCACCACTCACTAATTCTGGGATCTTAAGAGTCATTTCCATGCTCTATATCTTATATCTATAAAATATAGATGATAAGAAGGATGATCTACTTCACAGGGATGTTATGAAGATTCAGAAAGACAATTCATATATGTGTTTGGAAGTGTACCTACCCATAAGTAAATACTGAAAAAGTATTTTTCTATGTAGGGAAAATGAAACTACAGCCACAGAAAGTCACATCATGAATATATCAAGCTAAGTCTGGAAAACTAGAGCCCTGATTTTTGTCCTGACCCCATTGCAACTTACCAGGTGAACTTGGGTGATGTATTTCACCTCTCTGGGTCCTAGATTCTTGTTAGACATTAGGGTGGATACTTTCATAGACCCAATTTGGTTCTGATAGTCAAACACTCAGAGTCCTTTACTTTTCCAAGCTCCTTTGCAAATGCTTCATAAACATCAATTTATTTAATGCTTATAACAAGCCTATGATAAAGAATCTAAGGCCCCAAAAGATTAAGTAACTTGTTCAGATCACAGAGCCAGTAAGTGAGAAGCCAGGATTTCAATTAAGCAATCTGGACTCAAAACTAACTTAACTACTATGATCCATGATTCAAATATTACATATTTTCTTAGCAGAGACCTGACTCCAGATATTCGTATACTTTGCTGAACCAACATGGGCATCTTTCTGGGGTATTGGCCTTTTGTGACTAATTCCTGTACCAAAAGAACAGATCTCTAACTGAAGGAGAATTTCAGGTACTATTGAATACTCATTCATTCCACCATTTAACAATTTATGCACCCCCTGTGTTAAAATGCTTGCTAGTGATCTTTTTCAAACAGTGATTTCAACCAGAGACAAATGGAGTTTCAGGCCAAGTGACAGATCATTACTCAAATGTTTTTCCCTGCATCTTTAAAATTTTCTTTCACATTAGCACCCAATTGGTAGTCTCAGAGGTCAGAAGGGCTAATCAAAACTCCACCCCAGTAGCAAACCAGAAACCACTCATTACAGCATTCCTTGCCTCCTTCTCTGCCATTTGTCACCTGCTTTGCAAAGATCAGTTAGCCTGGAGGGGGACTGGGTAATTCTTTTCAGGAGCTGGAAGCATCAGGCCTTACCTTCTTTTCTAGTACCCTCTTCCCACTACTAACGAATCATACAGAATTGTATATACATGGAAACAGAGAATCAAAAATCCTTAGCGACAGAAAGATTTAGAAGACCACAAAGTCAAAACTAGAAAAAGTTGTGGAAATTACTGGCCAAGCCCTTTTTTTCCCAGAGGATGAATGCTTTGCCTAGGGTCTCACAGTGAACTAGAGTGAGAATACAAATCTACTGACTTTCTGCATAGTGACACATTTTTCTTCTACCTTACCACTTCATTTATGTTATTCACCTTTAAATTCCCACAAATCTCTCTTTACCCAATTCTTCATATCCATTTTCATTATAGCCCCTCAGTTTTCCCTCCCTAGTTCTGGCTTCTAGGTTCTGACCCACTGAGTTCTGCTCTCCTGGCCAAGCAGAGAGGAGTCAAAGGCAGGGAGGAAAGGAGAATTGCAAGAAGAAATATTAAGACGTCTTTTTGATAGAAAACAGAGAAGGACAGGAAGAGATAGAAACAGAAATAGACTGAGAGATACATTTGAGGCAAGAGACAGAAAGAGGGGGAAGAAATTTAGAGAAAAATATACAGAGAAAATTCAGTGGAAGGAAAAGTATGAGAAAACAACAGTGTTGGAGAGTGAAGTGAGTGATCTTGAAAACTAAAAAAAAGAGAGGAAATAAAGGGAAAAGAAACAAAGGAAAGTTGAAAACAGGGAAAAACAGGAAGAGACATGGAGGGGAGAAAAAAATAAAATGATAGAGAGTTTCTAAGAAACAGACAAAGGGGAAGTCTGATCTAGTTAAGCCAGAAAGTAGGTATGCACGGATCTGAGGTGGGCAGGCAGACAAGAGAGAAGGACCAGGCTGAGAGCAGTTCTTACCTGTTGCCCTGCACTGAGGACGAACCAAAAGACGGATGGGTGCTGTGGGCTAGGACCTGGCATTTATCCTTACCCACTGGCTTAGCTCCACCTACCCCGCCTATGGCTGACCTGGCCCTGCATTGGCCCGAAGGTATCTGCTAGAGATAAAACTCAAAGTAGTTCCTTCTGGACTTTCCCCTCCTCCAGCTCTGACTCTTCCCTTTCTATTTTCTTTCACTTCTCTCTCTAAGGTATTAAATGAGATCATTTGAACTTTGGGATCAGGACCATCTTTATAGAACTATGGCACCTTAAGCAAAATCAACTCTCTGGCCCTCAGTGTTTTCTATCATAAAAGGAGAGCAAAAAACAAAAAATCCAAGTGACTGTAGCACAAGTGGGAAAGGTTCTGAAATCCAATGTAGATACATGGTTGTGCTTATGAGCACTAACAGTTTCCACAGAGTATGTCTCAGGATGTTGTAATGATTCAATAATATCGTGTATGGAGAACACTTACCACAGTGCTTAGTATAAAGAAATAAGAGCTAGTGGTGATTGAGTGCTTACTATTAAGTTCTTTACATGGATTAATTTAGTCTCATAAGAACCCTAAGGTATAGATACACTTCATTAAGAAAGTAGTGCTTGGAGAGATGGAACAACTTTCTGATAATTATCCAAGTAGAAAGTGCACAGCCCAACTATGACACCAGGCAGTCTGGTACTAGAACCCACATTCTCTGTTCCCTCTCAGAATATACAGTTAAAAATTTGTTCTCTGTTTTCTTTTTTCTATTACCCTCTCCTTGTCCCTTTTTTATTTTCTTCCTCTTTTCTAGTTCTTTTGGCTCTTCCCTTCTCAATCTTAGGGCAGCAGGATTATAACAAGGCAATTTCATTTCTGGAGGAAGTTATAATCATTAATATTATGTCTACATAAATGGAATCATAGTCTACATATTATCTTTAAATTTTATTTGGCTATATGCCAATATGCCACGAAGATCTTTCCAAATAAATTAGCTATTTATGGAGTTATAATATTATAGAATCTGAATGTAATGTAATTTATTCAAACACTCCCTTGTTGATGAACATTTAGGCTATTTCTCATTTTAAATAATGAATAATGTTGCAGTAAATATCTTTAGGCATATGCAAGAGTATTTTTATAACATGACATCTTAAAAAGAAAAAAAAGAATTCCTAGGTCAAAATGTATATAGATCCTTAAAATTTTGGTACTACCCTGTGCATGTGTTATGCAACCCCACCAGTGGTGTATCATAGTGTGAGTGTGTATTTTCTCACAAACTTTCCAATATTATCATTACCAATTTTTAGAATCTTTGTTAATCTTTAGACACTAAAAGTGATACCTTGGTGTTGCTTTGATTGGTTTTTCTTTGATTATTAATGAGATTGAGTATTTTTTCATGTATTTCTTGATCATTTATGTATTTCCTTTCTGAATCACCTGATCTACATTTTGCCCATTTTTGAAATGGGTTAGCAGAAAAGGTAATGGGAAAAATGTATTTACTCTGAAGTCAGATTCACCCACATTTTCTTAGCAGCTGTGTAGTTCACTAAGTTCCAGATTCCTTACTTGTTAAATGGGACTATCATAGAACCAATTCCATAGGATTGTTGTGAGGATGAGATGTAGTTATTATTATTGTTCATAGGTTTCCTTTTTTGAGTTGTAGAACTTTGAGTTGTATAGCTATTAATCCTTTCTCTGTGATATTTATTGCTTCATCTGGATTCACTCATTAGTTCAACAAATATTTATTGAGTGCTTACAGTGAGTCATGTATTGTAGTAGGTGCTGGAGATACAGCTGAAAGGAATTGAAAAGTGTAGACAAATCATGGTATAGATTGTCTGCAGTTCTCCCGGGAGATATGTCAAATAAAGCTGAGTAACCCCAACCTCCAACATTTTAGCTGGCTAGCCATTTGACACAGATATTGAGCTCAGATATCATCAACTCTGGGAAGATCTCCCTAACTCCCATATTGGCTTTGGTTCTCTTTTCTGGCTTCCTATATCTGTTCTCTCAGAATTTATCACACTGTATGATCTGTGTCTTGTTTTATATCTTCCTCCTCTATTAGACCTATCAGCAACTTGAAATAGTGATCTGGAATCTTTGGCAAACGGGGCTGTCATAAATGCTTGCTGCATTCAATTGCATTTTCTGTGATCCTTCCATCCATACCCAGGAAAGGATGTGGGAAGATAAAACCTGCTCAGATTGGCAGAGTTCCAAGTTGGCCTAGAGAAGAATGTGATGTGCCCTAGTGAATAAAAGTGGCTGGGGCTTCCCAAGTCGTTGGCAAGGATGCTTAGGTTGAGCATCAGTGTACTATTCCTGGTTCAGGTGAGTGTGTGAGAGTGGGTGGTTGTGGTTGAGTCTGACATCACCTATCCTTTACACAAAAATGTCTCTCATTCTTTCTCTCTCTTTGGATGATGGCTATGTGGTTTCTTCTCCTTGAGAAGCAGTGCTATCTGGAGAGAGGAGTAAGTTTCACTCTCAAGTGCTGATATGGCATTTCCTCAAGGAACATTTCTCTGACCCTCTTCCCATGGTTCCCTCTATCCCTGCACTAATTAGTTCTATGTCTTAGGTAACTTACTACCTGCCTGGGAATTCCTCTGGGGTCAGAGCCTAGGCCTAACTTATTTCTGTATCTCCAGCATCAACCTGGCAAAAAGTAGATATTCAGATGGTGGCTGTATGATTGACTAGACTTCAGTGATTTAGATGTTTCAACTTTGCACCTTACAGTTGCACTGCAATGAACATCATGGTACTTACAGCTTTGTCTTCATCTTAGATTATTTTCTTAGCATTAATTTTCTAAAAGGTCATTGAAGCATAATTTATAAACTATAAAATTCATCCATCTTAAGTGTACAATTCAATGATTATTAGCATATTTACAGAATTATCCAATCATTAGAAATGCACAAATATTAGTACTGACTTTTAGAAATGGAACTATTTGATCAAAAGATATGAACTTCTAAAAATTTTCTTTTTTGCAGTATTGGGGATTGAACCCAGGGGTTTCTCACTACATCACTAGTTCTTTGCATTTTTTTTTATATTGAGATGGGATCTTGCTAAGTCATTAAGTTGCCCTGGATGGGCACCTGTCTCAGCCTCCCAGAGTGCTGGGATTTTAAATTCTTTTATACATATTATCAAATGTTTTTCAAAAAGGCTGTACCGGTTAATGATAAGCTCAATCATCTGTGACAAGTCAAAGATGAAAAAGATATGCACAGAATTTATTAAGTTACTCTAAAAAAGATTGGATTCATCATCATCATCTTTCTCCTTTGTTAGCTATACCCTTTACCCAGACTCAGACAAGATTGGGTGTGTACAGGGGAGTATGGCTATAGATGGCTATGTGCCTACTCAGACTCAGGAGTGAACCTCAGAGTAGTCTATATCCTCATAATTCCTGGCAGCCATATACCAGATATGCTGTAGTTTCATGTTGTAAAATTGGTCTGTAGTTTTCAGTCTAATTTAAATAACACACTTGTTTTATAAGATTTAGGAGAACTAACCATTATAAGTATTTGGGTCAAATGCCATTTGGCCACCACCATTTGGTGGTGGTAGCTGGGTCATTCTTTGATAGATTTTCCAATAGTTTCCATAATTATTTGTTTATTTTTTTTTACTTTTTCTCATATCAATTTTAATAGTTGGCATTTTTAAAAATGGCATGGAGTAATACAGAGAATTTGCTTATAATTCTTGGTGAGGTATAAAATTCTAAAATTCAGCCATTTCTCTCTCAGAGTGTTATAAGTTTTATTTTATAGTATTGAAGCTAAGATGTTCAATGTCAGGCCTATATTTTTTTCTTTTATAGGGAATCTATATGATTAATAAAAATATATTCCTATGATGGGAATTCAGAAATGTCCTGGGATATATCATAATACAGGTAATAAACACTTTTTTTATCTTTTAGTAAACAAGGATGTTGTGACTGTTAATCATGATATATCAACTTGAATGGATTGAGAAAGGCCTAGCAGATGAGTGAAGTGCAGTTCTGGGTGTGCCTGTGTGTGACTGACATATAGGCACCAAACTAAGAGAAGTCTCACCCCAGATGTGGGTGGCACCAACCAATAGGCTTGTAGCCTGGATGAAAAAAAAAAAGGAAAGAAGGAGGAAGTGTCCCTGTTTATGAAGAGCTCCCATCTTCATCATTACTTTTGGACATTAGTCTCCAGTTCCTTCAGCCTTCCAGTGCAGATTGCACTGGCAACTGTTCAATGACCTTCTAGGCTTTCAACCTTGGACTGGTGGTACGTCCTAATTCCTTTTGTTCTGAGGCTTCAATATTCTTGGTAGAATAGCTACTGGATCCTCTGGTCCTTCAGTGAACAGACGGTCTTTGTGGATTTTCCTGTCTCTGATCCCACAGATGATCATTGGGTACTTTCCCACCTGTGATCCTGTTAGCCTTTCTAAAAAAATCCCATTGCTAAATAATCCCATATATTCCATTAATTCTGTTCCTCTAGAGAACCCTAACTAATACAGATGTGTTTTCTTTCTCAGTCTTCTATTGAGCAATCAGAGGGAGCAATATGAACAACAGGAAAAATAAGTTAAGGTATTTAGTATGTTTCAGGAAACACTGCAGGAAACAAATGATTATTTTAAAGGGGTTATGAGGTATGAGTTTTCTAGGTAGAGGGGAGCAAAAGAGCCACTCTAGGCAATCCAGGCAGAGGATTCAATATTAATAAATAAGAGTTTTAAAGGTATTTACTGTGTTTTGGGAACAGCAAGTTCCTTAAATGTTAATGGAGAAAGAAGAATCTGGAATTACCTGCTAAGTCATTTCTTGGAATATGAAATCTCGGCTGGGTACTTGGTTCTTCTAAGTGTTACTGTCTGGATCCTTTTAGTCTTTTACATTTTTCCTCTTCATTTTGAATTACTTTCTCAAATCTGCCTTTCTATTATTGTTGTTTTTGTTTAGTTTATTAACTTTTGTTCTTTAAGATTCAATTCAAATATAATCTATCCCAAAAATCTTCCTTAACTTGTTCTGCTCTGACAGAAGATATTTTTCCCTTGTGCCTCCTTGTTTCCATTTATGTTACTGTATCTCCTATAAGAATTTGAGCTCTTCAAGAACAGGACTGGTATGTTACTTGACTTTTTTGTATCTCTAGCAATCTAACATAGATCTTACTTCATAGTAGACACTCAACAAATGTTTATTGAGGGCATGTATAAAAAGGAACATAATGCTCCTTTCCAAAGACAAATGTATTTGTCTCTGTCTCTTGTTCACAAACAGTGGTGATACTGATTAGCTCTCTATAACTTAGCACAATTCACAGGGTTTCCTAAGCCACTACCTAGGTGTCCAGACTTTTTCTGTCTTTAGTCTGTATGTGTGCTCCTGTCCCTGAGGATGCTCATTCCTCAGGCTCCTGGGAACCTATTTCTAAGTTCTTTGGAGGGTGTACATGTGTGTGTGTGTGTGTGTGTGTATTTCAAAATTGTCCTTTATACTCAGGGGCTGTATTTTAAGATGGCTCAGTAAGCCCAAGACAGACATCATATATGCCTATTTAGTGTCTCAGATGATAAAACTGACCAAATTTTATTCCAAAGCAGGGCAGAGCATTCATATAAGAATTCCTAGTGATTGTTACCATCAGAGTCATTCTGTAGGCTCCCAATTCTGTATCAACTTCTGAGTATTAAGAGGTTAGAGTGGAAAGTAGGAAAGAGCCTAATATGTATTTCATTCCAAGAAAATGGTTTTACTTCTATCATGAAACAGCTTGCTCTCCATGGAGAAATGTTCCTGAAATTATATCTATGAAAACATCTTAAGCTTCATAACTCAAAGGAGTGAGTGACTACAGGCCAGAATCTGGAGTGGCAAGTCACAGATGTTTATCACCATACTGAACTCTAAATTTTTAGGGAACCACAGAATTGGTCTTATGGAAAGACTTTAAGAGTATATCCAGTATTTGAAAACTGTTGATATAAGAGTCAGTTCTTACTTTCCCTCTGAGAATTCATAATAAGAAGTCTTATAAATGCATTGATTGTAAAAAGAGGAGGAGCTCTAACCTTGTGAAACATAAAAGAATCAAGAGTAGAAACAAAACTTACAAATAGAGTTTCTATAGAAAAATCTTTACCTGGAGCTCAAACCTTGTAAAAGTCAGGAGAGTTCATAGTTGGAAGAAGCCCTCTGAGTGTCATTTATGTACCAAGGCCCGAAGTTAGGCCTTAGGCATTAATTTAGCATCATCAGTCTACAGCAGAGAAAAACTATGTGGATATCACGTATGTTGCAAGATTGAGCAGAAAAACAAAGTTACTAATCATCATAAAATCCATGAAAGAAGTCACTGAAGTAGATTCTACAAGTATTGAGTCCCCTAAGTCCAAGCTTCATCTCTTGTTTTGACCAACCTCTTTACTTGTATCTTTCATTCTTACTCATTTTTACTATAATGTTTCTTTTAAAAATTAATAATGAACATAATATAAATATAATAAAGAACATATGCATAGAGAACTTATGCTTAAAACAGATCTTAGGAAAGGATGTCAGTCTCTTTGCTGTAAGGAATAAGTTTCTGCTACTTCTGCTACTATCTAAAGATAGTATAGAATACAGCACACTCTGCGAATCAGTTCCTATTTGTAACTTTTTTTTATTTTTTGGAAAAAAGGAAAAACAAAATTTCATAACAAAATAATAGGAGAATAACAATAGTTAATACATTACATGTTGTTATATTTAAAGTAGTTTCTCAAGGTAAAAGATATGAGAATAAAAATTTCTCCAATTGATATTAGCACAAACCTTCCTTTTTAATGAACTTAGAGACACTAAGAGTATAACTGACTTGCATTTTCTCCCTTTTCCCTTCTGTCCTTTCCACTTTCACCATCCTAGCTCCTTTTTCCTTTTGAAAAATTTCTTCACATTTCACAATATCTATTGTACATTTTAGACCTTATTAATCTTTCAGTTTCTCACACTAGGAAGACAATACAATATTTACTCATGTGAGTATGATTTATTTCACTTATGAGTATGGTCTCAAGTTGCATCCAATTACCTGTAAAATTATCAAGTTTATCCTTCTTTATGGCTGAGTAGTGCATCATTGTATAAAAATACCACATTTTTTAATCCATTCCTTTGTTGATGGGCATATGAGTTGTTTCCAAGATTCAGCTCTTACAAATCATGCTGCTATAAACATGGGTGCACATATATCACTGTGGTATTATATTTTTAATTCTTCAGGGAAGATATGCAGAAGGGGAATAGCTGGGTGGAATGGGACCTCTCATTCTACTTTGGTGAGAAATGTCCACACTGATTTCCACAGTGGTTGCACCAGTTGACACTCCCACCAACAGTGGAGAAGGGTTCCTTTTCCCCCAAAGCCACTCCAGCATTTGTTACTGGTTGATTTCTTGATGATAGCCATTCTTTCTGGGGTTAGATTGAAACTCAGTATTTTAATTTGCATCTCTCTAATGACCAGTGTTGTACAACATTTTTTCGTATATTTATTTCACATTTGTATTTCTTCATCTGAGAAGTGTGTATTAATCTCAGATGCCCAGTTTTTTATTGGGTCTTTGAATTTGGGGGGGTCTCATTTTTTCAATTTTTTAATATGTTCTAGATAGAAGTCCCTTGTATGAGGGACAATTGGCTAATTTTTTCCCACTCTGTGGGTTTTCTTTTTTTTTTGTGGGTACCGGGGGGTCAACCTCAGGACCTTGCACGCCAACAGGCACCTGTGCCACTGAGCAATATCACCGGCCCCTTTTTCGTATGTGGGATCTGGGAGTCAAACTCGGGCCCTCGCGCTTGCAAGGCAGGCGCTTACGCCGCTGAGCCATCTCACCGGCCCTCTGTGGGTTTTCTTTTCGCTCTGTTGGTGATTTCTTTTGATGTGCAAAAGCTTTTTAATGAGTTGAAATCCCAGTTGTTGGTTCTTTGAAGTATTTCACGTTCAGTGTGGGTTTTGTTCATGAACTCTCTTCCTACACCTACATCTTCAAGATTTCTATCTACTTTCTCTTCCAGTAGATTTAGTGTTTCTGTTTTAATATTTAGATCTTTGATCCATTTTGACTTAAGTGTACAGTGATAGACATGGGTCTAGTTTTAGTCTTCAGCATATAGAGAACTAGTTTTTCCAGCAACATTTATTAAAGAGGCTATCTTTCTTCCAGTGAATATGTTTTGCACTTTTGTCAAAGATAACGTGGCTGAGTGTGTTTGTAGTTGTGTCTGCATCTTCTAATCTATTCAACTGGTCCTCCAATCTGATTATTTTGCCAGTACCATGCTGATTTTATCACAGTAGCTTTGTAGTATAATTTTTTGTAGTATAATTTCAAGTCAGGGATTGTGATGCCTCCTGCCTTGTCTTCCAGGATTGCCTTTGCTATTCTAGGTCTGTTCTGGTTCCAGATGAACTGTAGGAATGTTTACCATAGTTCTGTGAGGTATGCTAGTGGTATTTTGATCAGAATTGCATAAATCTGTGTAACAATTTTGGGAGTATGGCCATTTTCACTATGTTGGTTCTTCATATCCATAAGCAAGAGATATCTTTCCATTTTCTGATATCCTCTTTGATCTCCTTTTTCAGAGTACTATAATTTTCAATATATAGATCCTTTACTTCCTTTGTTAGATTGATTTCTAAGTATTTCTTTTTTTTGGATGCTATTGCGAAGGGTGTTGTTTCCCTAATTTCTCTCTCAGTGAGTTTGTTGCTTGTGTACAGGAACGCTATTGATTTTTGAGTGTTGATCTTGTATCCAGCTATGCTAGTGAATTTGGTTATTAAATCTAGAAGTCTTTTGGTGGAGTTTTTGGGGCCTGCTGTGTAGAGTATCATGGCATCTGTGAATAATGATAATTTAAATTCTTCCTTTCCTGGCCTTATTCATTTTATTTGCCTCTCTTGTCTAATTGCTCTGGCTAGTATTTCCAGAACTACATTGAATAGAAGTGGTGATAGTGAACATCCTTGTCTTGTTCTTGATTTTAGAGTGAAAGCTTTCAGTTTTTGTCCATTTGGTATGATGTTGGCTGTTGGTTTGTTGTAGATGGCTTTTATCAGATTAAGGTAAAGTCCATCTATTCTGATTTTCTGTAGGGTTTTTAACATGAATGAGTGTTGGACTTTGTCAAAAGCTTTTTCTACATCTATTGAGATGATCATGTTACTTTTCTCTTTAGCTCTGTTGATATAGTGTATTACATTTATTTATTTGCATATGTTGATACATCCCTGCGTTCCTGCAATGAATCCCATTTGGTCACGGTGTAGAATCTTCTTGATGATTTTCTGCATTCCATTTGCTACTATCTTATTGAGGATTTTTTAAATCTATGTTCATTATGGAGATTGGCCTGTAGTTCTCTTTTTTGATTGGGTCTTTCTCTGGTTTTAGTATCAGTGTAATGCTTGCCTCCAGGAAAGAGTTAGGGAGAATTGCTTCCCTTTCAATTTCATTAAAGAGTTTAAGGCATATTGGTATTAAATCTTCTCTAAATTTCTTGTAGAATTCAGCACTGAATCCATCGGGACCTGGGCTTTCCTTTGTTGGTAGGTTTTTAAATACATTTTCAATTTTATTGACTGATATTGGATCATTCAGAAATTTTATATCTTCTTGACCGAGCTTTGGTAATTTACATGTATCTAAGAATCTGTCCATTTCTTCTGTGTTTTCCATCCTATGAGAGTAATGATGTTTGAAGTAGGTGTTGGTGATCTGAATTTCCAAAGGATCTTTAGTGATTTCACTCTTTTCATTCCTCATTGCATGAATTTGAGTCTTTTCCTTTCTTTCTTTGATAAGATTGCCTAAGGGTTTATCAGTTTTAATTTTTTCTTTCAAAGAACCAACTCTTGGATTCATTAATTCTTTGTGTTGTTTTCTTAATCTCAATTGTGTTAATTTCTGCTCTGATCTTTATAATTTCTTCCTTTGAAAGGGCTTTGGGCTTGACTTGCTGTTCTTTTTCTAGGAGCTTGAGGTGCAACACTAGGTTATTTATTTGTGCCTGTTCTGTTTTCCTGATATGAGGATTCACCACTATAAATTTCCCTCTTAGGACTGCTTTCATTGTGTCCCACAGATTTCTTTATGTTGCATCTGCATTTTCATTTAATTGTAGATATTGTTTTAATTTTCTTCTTTAATTTCATCTGTGAACCATTGGTTGTTCAGGAGGGTGTTATTTAATTTCCATGTGCTTATGGAATTTTTGCAGTTTTTTTTTGCCATTAATTTCCGATTTCATTGTGCTATGGTTAGATAATATACATGGGATAATTTCAGTTCTTTTGCATTTATTTAAGCATATTCTATGGGCTAGTATGTGGTATATTTTAGAGAATGTCCCATGTGCAGCTGACAAGAATGTATATTCTGATGTTGTTGGGTGGGACACTCTGTAAACATCTACTAAGTCCATTTGTTCACAGGTTTGGTTCAGTTCTTATATTTATTTGCTGATTATTGTGTGGTTAATCTATCTATTTGTGAAAGTGGGGTATTAAGTTCCCCCATTACAATTGTGTTATTGGTCATTTGATTTTTCATGTCTATTGATATTTGTCTTATATAGTTGGGTGCTCCCGTATTTGGTGCATACATATTTATGATTGTTATCTCCTCCTCTCAAAGTTTTCCCCTAACAAGTATGGAATGACCTTCTTTATCTCTTTTGATGATTCCTGGTTTGAAGTTCACATTGTCAGCAAACAGAATAGCTACCCCTGCTATTTTGTGGGTTCCTGTTTCATGGAGTATTATTTTTCATCCTTTGACTTTTAGTCTATGAATTTCTCTTTGAGTTAAATGTGTTTCTTGTATACAGCATATTGTTGGATCTTGTTTCTTTATCCATTCTGTCCGTCTGTTTCTTTTGATTGGTGAACTGAGGCCATTTACATTGATGGTTATAAGTGATAGGTATTGGCTTGTCTTTGTCATGTTATTTTCCTGCTGTTGTTTCCCTACCTTTCCTCTCTGTTTACTTGCTTGCCATGCTTGGTGATTTCTTTGTTGTAGTTCTTGGAATTGTGGTTATTTTTATCTCTGTCTAAAATATCTTTCAGTATCCTTTGACATGTTGGTTTGGTGGTCATGAATTTCTTCAGTTGTTCTTTGCCATGGAAGTACCTTATTTCTCCATTAATTTTGAAAGATAGTTTTTCAGGGTAACTCAATCTGGGTTGGAAGTTGTTTTCTTTCAAGAGTTGAAATACTTCACTCCAAGCTCTTCTTGACTTCAGGGTTTGTGTTGAGGAGTCTGCCATGATTCATTCAAGTGGTTTTGTCAGCTTTCAATGGAAATTTTAATTTCCTGTATATCTTTTTGAATCCGTTTAATGCATTTTATTTCTTTCCTATATTGATCATTTACTGTTTCCATCCTCTTCCTATCATCTTCTATTTTTCTACCTACTTCTGCTCTAAATTTGCTGAGCAATTCCTTTATGAATGTTCACATTTCTTTTTTACCTGAGAGATTATGTATGATCTGATTTCCTCTACAGCCTCATGGATTTGTTTCTTTATTTCAGTTGCTATCATTTCAGAAATGTTAGGCGTGCATCTTCATTTTCCTCTATCTCCTAGTCTCTTGGATGTGTTCTGGGTGGCCTGGAGGTCTGCGGTTGCATTTTCCCCCTGTGTCTTGTCATTTTGTATTTCAAAAGTTTTTATTTTGTTTTCTGTGTTAATCCTCACAAGCTTTTGTAGTAGGTAACTTTATCACCAGTACCAAGGCCTCTCTAGGCAAGGTCTGTTCTTCAGGGATGACTTCTGTGTGTAGGAGGTTCTTGGTTTGTGTCTGTACCAAGATCCTACATTTCCAGTTAATTCAGAGTGAGATGTTGGTATCCGTGGCTCAGTCCTCAGTCCTTTGGTGCTGGGTGTGGTGAGGCTATTACCCCAGAACTTCCCAGCATTGTTACAGAAGTGAGAACAACTAATTAAAAGATATGAAATCCTAGCTAAAGTAGTATAATTAGCACTAACAATAGCATCAAGCACAGTTTAGAAGCTGACAAACTGTGGTAACTATTAATTTTGTACATTTAACCAATGAAGCAATATCTATAGTTATATAACAGAACTGATCATAATTTTGGAGCTTGTATGCAAAATTTTTCCCCTTGGCAGAGTGGTTTTACCCTGTGGCAGGGAAATTTAAGATGGAGAATGGATAGAGCAGAGATAACTGGAAAGAAATAAAATAGAAGCCAGGCTGGAGGATGAAGGATGATCACACAAGATTTGGGAAACTAGAGAAGAGGATAGAAGTGAAAGAATGAAGGAGTAAGTGAGGAATTATTGAAGTTCACCAGAAAAAATTTTGAGACTATTCACTCATATGAAAATATGATTAAGTCTACAGAGGTAAATTGAGGAAAGGGGGAAAGAAGATGAATAGATTAGAACAAAAGTATAGGTAAAATACAAGAAAAAAAAGGAAAAGGAATGGAAAACAAACCAGAAAAAAAGAAGAAAAATATAAAATAAAAAAAACAAAATTCCTCTGGTATGCACTGAGAGTCCAAAACTACTGGATAATACTGCCAAGACTGCAGTAGAGTTTTTGTTGGATTTGAGGCTTTCCTTGGTCTCCAGATATGGGGACCTGGGGCCAGAATCTTTAGTCAGTACTTTGTATGTTCCTTAGTGGCCTCCCACTCTTTACCCTGTTTCTCTTGGTGGCATCTCTCTCCCAGTTGCTGTGTTGTTTTCAGACAGAGACAGGGGGCTGTTCCCAGTCCCGTGGACCTTTGGCTCCTCCTGGTCCTTGCTCAGCCTTCTGTGTTCCTCTTCCACTGGCTGGTGTCTGCCTTCTTGGGTCATTTGTTGCAGGGTGGGGTGGAATGCTGTGATATGATCTGGTCCTCTGGTCCTGCTGTTGAAGTCCAAGGCTGCTCAGGCGCAATTCTTACGCCTTTCTTGAGATGGGGTGCTAATTTCTCATTCTTTGCTTCACAAGTTCCGCTGCCACCATTGCCCACCTCTGCTGTACTCTGTAACTTCCTCAGGTCAGATAGGTGGGTGCTGTGTGGTGCCTTTCTGCTTCCACCCCTGGTAGCATAGGGACAGCCCAGGGCTTCACAGTCCCAAGGTACAAGGCTGTTTAATTCCCCATGCCTCTCTAACCACAGATCATGGGGGAGGGATTAGCTGCTCCACTTACTACACACCCCTGTATTCTTTCATCTTGTTCCTGGCAGTTCCGATTAGTGCTCTGGTGCACAAAAGGAATGGGAAGAAAAGAAAAAAGAAAAGATAAAGAAAAGAAATAAAAGAGACCAGAAAAAGAAAGAAAGAAAGAGAGAAAGAAAGAAAGAAAGAAAGAAAGAAAGAACAAAAAAAGGAAATCTGGCTGATTTCCAGGGAGGGAGCAGTTCATGTTGGCAGAATTTACTGCTAGACTGTAGCATCTTCTGTGTTTTAGTTGAATTTCTCTGATTAGCTCTGAATGAGGCTCCTCCTCTATTCAGCCATCCGTAACTTTTTGTATATTCACTTGATTGACCTGTTGATGAATGCTCAAAAGCTTTCAACGCTGAAGTCTTAATCACAGTGGTAGAATTATTGGGCTCTTTATATTCCAGCTTAGTATTCACAGAATTGGAGGCAGAAAATATGCAAAATGGAAAGAAACTGGGCTTTGACATCAAATAGTAGTCCTTCCACAATCAGTTCTATGGCTTGGGCATAATTTAACCTACCTTAAGCTTCTCATCTATAAAATGATGATACTGCCTGTTATGGTTTACATCTAGATGTCCTACCAAAGCCTCAAGCACTCATAGGTGAGGGTTTGTGGAGATGATTAGATTATGGGGGCATGACACTCATCAGTGGATTAGTCTACTGGCAATTTTATAGCTAAATATGATGTTGGGAGGTGAAGCCATGTTGGAGGACATGGGTCACTGGGGACATGGCCTGGAAGGGTTTATCTCCCACCTTCCTCCCTTGATATCTCATTCTCTCTCTCCTTCCCACCACCAAGCCATGATCTATCTCTCTGTTTCTCTTTTGCCATGCTTCTCTGCCATGCTATCCTGCCTTGGTGCCAGAAGACTACGGACAGAAACTTCTATAAACTGTAAGCCAAAATAAACATTTCCTCCTTTAATTTGCAGATGAGTATTTCATTGACAAGAAATATAACTAAGACAGATTTTGTTACCAGAGAAGTGGGATTGTAGCTGTGACTACCTGACCACTTGGTTCAGAAGCCTTTGGAGCTGTCTCATGGGAGGAGTTGGAAAGGGTTGGTGATGCTGGCTGGAGAAGCAACCCTAGAATTCTATAAAATGGCAGAATGCTCAGACCCATGGGCTGGTCCCCAACCAACTCCACAACTGTGGATTCTATGCCTTGACTCAGCCACCACCAACTTAGAGCTAGCTCCATGTTTTTTCCCCTCTGCATGGGATGACAGAAGTGCCAGCAAAACAATGGACCCGATCTTAGACAAAGCAAAAGTCTGGAATAGGGGATCTGAAATGGCTAACTAGAGGAGCAGTCACATCATAGAAGCTCAGGAAAGATCCACTGAGAAGGAATGATCTGGAAGACTCAGTGGCAGTAGTAAGCTTCAAGGAAAACATGGAATACTGCTCCCAGAGTGGCATTCCACAGTAAACAGTTGGTGAGTGACCTTGGTCTAGTGCCTGCCACTACAATTGCAAAACAAGAGCTGGCAGGGATGCAATTATAGGGAAGGGCTCAGCATTTGAACCTGGGTCCCGAGTCAGCCCCTTGGCTTCAAGCCACACTCCACACTGTCAAGTTCCCAGAGTGGATGAGGGAAGGACAGCCATGGGATACAGCTGGTGGTTGGAGAGCAGGCTGGAGGGAGTCCTGCTGTGGGGCTGGAACTGGTGAACATGGACCCTGCTTGTGGGATCAGAGGCAAGGTTCAGCCTGAGTTACAAAAGCTTGGAAGTCCACACTGGTGCTCTGTCTCCGTTGTATGTAGATTTCCAGCATGAGCAAGTCTTTGATTGAGCTCTGATCCTTATTCCTGGGTTCTGCAAAACAGCCATGCATCCAAAAGAATAGAAAATATTTATTTATTTATTTATTTATTTATTTTTGCTCTTTTCCTTTTTCTGTCCCCCCACTCTTTTATTCCATTGTTTGCCCCTTTAAAAGTGTGTACGAGTGTGAGTATATATGTGTGTTTCTTTTCCTCTTGCCCTTTTCTTCCAATAGTTTATAGTGGGTAAGGGAATTCTCCCTTTCCCTTTTTATTCCTTCTACTTTTATCCATATCTTTTCACCTGATATTCTTCTCCTGCTTCTTATCCTTCCTCTATTTTTCTTTCCTTTGTTCTCCCCACTCATCATCTGTCTCCTTTTAACTTTTCCTCTAATATTTATATGAACCTTAGAATCCATTCTCATCCCTGTTTCTCACTACCAATTCTATATCCACTTTATCCTCTTATCTCATCTAAATATATAACATATGTCTACCACCATTAGAATCTCCCCCCACCCATTTCCTTCTTCCCATACCACATAGCAGAATACTTAAAAAAATAAACTCATGCCCCTGGGGGTTACCCAGTCTCAAACACAGTTTTACATAATTGACTTTATAAAACTACTGTTGAATGCTTTTTCTACCATAAGAGGAAACAGCTACTGCATTCAGAGTGTATTAGCGGTGGGCCACTGGGCTAATATAATGCTACAAAACAATTATGGATTTCTTCTTTCAGCAAAAGGGAGATCCAAAAGTGGGGTCTCATGGTATGTTCTCAACTTGCCCAGATAGATACCATTGTAACTGATTAGCTTCTTATTACTGTAGCTGATTTGATTGCATAGGAATACTCCTGGCTCAGTGGACATTTTTGCACCATTGAATCAGTCTGCCTATTGCATCATAACACCCAGGTAGAGGGAGAGCAAGTTCCTAAGGCAAGAACTCAGACTGGATCAGACTCTGAGAGAATCTCTGCAACCTGGTGGAAAGAAGCCCTGAGTGTGAGGTAGTTTCAGCATTGTAGTAGAAGATTCAGAGGAGTTATTTGGGTGTGAACACTCAGGCTCTTTGGCAAAGAAGATACATGTGAACCACATACAATGTCTCATTGGAATATTTAATCTCTGTTCCCATTGGACATAGTAGAGGTTTGAGTTTTTGTTTGTTTCTTGATTTAATTAGTAGTGTGAGGTTATGTTATGTTCTTTTATTGTTTTTTTGTGTTAGGTTTTTACTTTTGTGTATTATTTTCTTTCATTGGCTCTGAGTTAATAGGTGTCTAGCTTCTCTTCCTCATCTCAGATCCATATCTAGCTTCTTCAGCTCAAACTCCCAAAGCCATACTATTATCATATTTCTTTATTCTTTTTCTAAATACACAAACTCTTCCTCCCAAGTTTTTAATTTCCCATACTTAGCTCCTCCATAGTCACTACTTTCTTCTCTAGTATTAACCCTCAATCCTCTCCATCCTAAGCCTTTGGCTTTCTCAGATCTTACATAGTCTATCATCCTCTCTATTAACAGGTTCTAACAACCACAGAGCTTCCCTCAATCACAAAGTATACTTCTTTCCTCCCATATCTCACATTTGCCCCCACAAATACCCTCTGAAAGCTCTCAATATGAACCCTTCAACTCAACCAAAAATACTCCAATACAATCAGATCCCACATTTCTCATCTGTCACTATCTCCCTACACACCTCCCCTTCAGTATCTCACACTCCCCATCCAATCACCCTACATTATCCTTCCTCCACTTTATGTACCTTATTGTAGAGTAATCACAAATAATAAGTGGTCATAGTCTGCTTAAAGGATAGACAAGTGGGGGAAATGTAGCTGCAAGAACTATCATATAGAAGTGTCATATGATTGAATTTGTAATTCTGTTATAACTAAAAGTAATTCTTTCAGCAAAACATACCGGCAGAGTCCAACTCATTTAAAGTAAATGACAGAAGGAGTAAATACTTGCACTGCGTATACAAAGCTGAAAATTATTCACAGGGAGGCAATATCCTACTAAAAATCTCCACATAAACCACAAACTCTACTCACTTTTCTAGTTGTAAACCTGCAGTACTCCCCCCAAAAAAGGAGGGGGAAAGACATATATGTATATATATAGATATCTATAGATATCTATAAATATATAAATATATGGATATAGATATATAGATAGAGATTAGATATAGATATAGATACCACAGATACACATATAAGCATGGGGAAACAAGGCAACAGAAGATCACTTAGTTCAACCAACTCTCCCAAGGCAGAGCAAGAGGTCACAAAGGGAGAAGGAAACAAATACCAGATAGCAGAACCCTACTCCAGAAAAATTCATGGAAGGGATGAAGAAAATAGCTGAATTCAAAGAGGAAATAAACCAAAAGTTCACAGCAATTTCACGCAATATACCCACAGAGAATTTCAGCAAAATAGGGGAAAAATTGGATGCACTATCCAAGACAGTTTAAAATTTGAATGACAGATTAAAGAAGGACATAAAATCTGTGAAAAAAAGTCAGACAGAAATACCTGAAATAAAAAAAAATCTGTATAGAATTCATACTTGCAGAAACAACCAATATGAAGACGTAGTGTCTGATATTGAGGAAAAAATAGTGAATTACTATGAAGAGCTCAAAGATACTGAGAGAGAGAGAGAGACAGAGAGAACAAGAGAAAATTGTCCAGCAACTACTAATGACAATAAGAATACTGATTAAAGCTAACTGGAGTTAAAGAAAAACTAGAAGATAGCACAGATGTATTTACTAACATGCTTATAGAAATCATAGAAGAAAATTTCCCAAATATAAGAAAAGAGGTTAAAATACAAGTGATGCTTATAGAACACCAAGCAATTATGATAACAGAAGAAACTCACCAAGACATATCCTTATTAAATTCCCAGATATCCACCAAAAAAAAAAAACCCAAAATTTTAAAAGAAGCCAGAGGAAAAACAAAAAAACACCTATAAAGGTAAACCAATTAGAATCACAGAAAACTTCTCAACACAAACTCAAAAGGGCTTGGAGTGCAGTAATGCAATCCCTAATAACAAATACCTTCCAACCCAGGTTAACTTATTCAGCAAAGCTATTCTTCAAAACAGATGGAGACATATGGAATTTCCATGAAAAATACAAGCTCAAAAATATATGAGTACTGGGCTGGTGAGATGGCTCAGCGGCGTAAGCACCTGCCTGGCAAGCGCGAGGGCCCGAGTTTGACTCCCGGAACCCACATACGAAAAAAGGGCCGGTGATATCACTCAGCGGCACGGGCGCCTGCTGGTGCACGAGGTCCTGAGGTCGACCCCTGGTACCCACACACACACACACACAAACACACACACACACACACACACACACACACACAAAAAATATATATATATACGAGTACTAAATTAGCACTTGAGAAAATACTTAGGAATTGTCTTGTCAAAAATCACAAAATGGGCACAGCTAAAATCACAGAGGAAATTAGTGAGGTCAATGGATAAACAAGAAAAAACATCAGGAAAAGAAAAACAAATGTTACACCAAGAGATAAGGCAATATAATAAATAACCAAAACATCTCAGTAATATCTCTCAAAATTAATGTCCTCACTCTCTAATTAAAATACAGATTGACACACTGGCCCAAGAAACAGAATCCAGCAACCTGTTACATTCAAGAAACTCACCTAATCCATAAAGATCTTCATAGACTAAAAGTTAAAGGTTGGAAAACAACATTTCATGCACTAGGACCCCAAAACACAAGGAGTGATAGCAATTGTAATATCAGACATGGTAAAACTCAAGCTAAAACTGATTAGAAGAGACAAAGAAGGTCACTATATACTAGTTAAAGGAACAATCCCACAAGAAGAGATAACATTGATAAACATGTATGCACCAAATACTGGAGCACCTATCTTCATAATACAAAATCTACTGAACTTAAAAGAGCAAATAAATACTAACACAATCATAGTATGGGATTTCATGAAGAGTTAGATCAACTAAACAAGAAACCAATAAAGAAATTTCAGAGCTGAACTGCACCCTTGAACATGTGGACTTAATAGATATATACAGAGTGTTCTATCTCTCTATAACAGAGTATACATTCTTTACAGTAGCACATGTCACTTTTTCCAAAATAGATCACATATTAGTCCACAAAATGAGCTTAAATAAATTCAAAAGAATTGAAATCATCCAATGCATACTACCAGGCCACTGTGCAATGAAAATCCAAATCAACAACAGAAACAATTTCAGAAAAACTCCTGGAAAATTAACAACATACTCTTATTGGATGTTTAACAAAAGGTCCAAAAGCATATGTTGGAGGAAAGAGAGCTTATTCAACAAATGGCTTTGGGAAAACTGGTTATCCATTTGCATAATAATGAATCTGAACCCTTATCTCTCACTATATACTAAATTACAATAAAAATGGATCAAAGATCTAAACATTAAATCAGAAACATTAAACATTCTGAAGAATAAATTTTGTGAAATACTTGAAGACATTGGTGTAAGAAAGGATTTTCTAAACAGAACCTCAGTTGCACAAGAAATAGCAGGAAGAATCAAAAAATGAGTTTTTATCAGACTAAAAAACATCTGTACAGCAAAAGAATCAATCAGTAGAGTGAAGAGGCAGCCTATGGGGAATAGGAAATGGTAAAAATTTTTTTTGCCAGCTACTCCTCAAAGGACTAATATCTAGAATATACAAAGAACAACAACAACAAACAAACAAATAAAAAAAAAACTTATAGCACTTAAAATTAAAGACCCAGTCAAGAAATGGGGTAGAGGGCTGGTGAGATGGCTCAGTGGTGTAAGCGCCTGCCTGGCAAGAGCAAGGGCCCGAGTTCGAATCCCGGAACCCACATACGAGAAAAGGGCTGGTGATATCATTCAGCGGCAGGGGTACCTGCTGGCGCATGAGGTCCTGAGGTCAACAATTGGTACCCACAAGAAATAAAAAAAGAAATTAGGTAGAGAAATAGACACTTACAGAGGAACACATACAAATGGTCAACAAATATATGAAAAAAATGTTCAACCTCTCTGGCCATTAGAAAAATGCAGTTTAAAACAATGCTAAGATTCCAGTTTACACCAGAAAGAATGGCAATCATTAGGAAATCATACAATAACAAATGCTAGTGTGGCTGTGCTGAAAAAGGACACTTCTGCATTGTTTGTGGGAATACAAACTAGTATAACCATATTGAAAATCATTATGGAGCTTTCTTAAAGAACTGGAATCAGAAATTCCATATGATCCAGCTATCTCACTGCTAGGTATCTTAACCAAAGAGTTTAAATAATCATACCACAGTGATATATGCATACTAATATGTATAGCAGCACAATTTGTAATAGCTAAATCCTGGAAGGAGACTGTATATCCATCAACAGAGGATTGGATAAAGATAATGTGGCATTTATATATAATGGAATACTACTTGGCTATAAAGAATGACAAATTTGACACATTTGTAGGAAAGTGGATGCATCTGGAAAGTATAATGTTGAGTGAAATAAACCAGACACACAGGTTTAAATACTGTATGGTATGTCTCATTTGAGTGAGTCAAACTACTCAAACTAAGTAAAACTTAGTTTTACTAAGTAAAACTTAGTAAACTACCGACTAAGTAAATGATAAAGGGTGGATAGAAAGGGACAAGGAGACACATCTCTTGCAATATGGAAGTGGTCCAAGGGAACAAGGGAAAAGGGTGAGGAGGTGGGGAAGGGGAAATAAGAGGAATAAAGATGTGCCATGTATATAGGCCTAATAATTCCAATTAATATAAACACTATATGCCATAACACAAGACAAATAATATCAACAATTTAAGAAAGGGAATGGGGAACTGGAAAAGTAGGGGAGAGGGGAAGGTAATGGGAAGGGGATTAAAAACAAACCAAGCTGTAATATGTACATGTAACCACTGCCTAAGATGACTGTAAACTGTGTGAACTATAAACATGTACTAATAAAATACTTTTTTAAAAAAAGAATGCTTAGAAAAATTTTTTGCGGTGCTGTGGATTGAACCTAGGGCCTTAGCACATACTAGGCAAGTGCTCTACCACTAAGCTACATCCCCAGCCAAAGAATGCTGTAAGTTGAGTTTGATGGAAGATTCTGATGAGAGCTCAGATGACCAAAATATCACTAGAAAAAGAGATGGAAAACAGCAAGCTCAGGAAGTTGCAGTTGGAAACAAGGAATCCATGGGCAGTTGGACTGGAGGTCGTGTGTTACTCTCTGGTGAAAATTTGCCCATATTTTGCTCATGTCCTGAGATTTTGCAGGAGACTGAGATTAAGGGTGGTGAACTAGTCAATTAGGTTGAGAAAATGTCAAGGCAGCTGAACACTCAGGCTGTGTCATGGCCACTTTGGGTGGCTTTTAGCCAGCTCTACCATGCAACTCCAAGCATTCTGATATGAATGAAGGAAAAGAATATATCAGATATATTTTTCTACTTTTTCCTACTTCTATGTTTTCCTACTTCTCTTAAACCTAAACTTTCTCACAGGTTACCCTATTGAGGAATAACACTCTCATTTAAGCTATTCCAAAGCCAGGATCTTGTTTATTTTCATGGACTACTAGTTTTGTCTCAGTTCTTATATGCAATCTATTACCAACTTCTCTTTATTTCTCCGTCTCTCTCATAAGTTGCTCTTTCTATTCCTAAGGCCACCAACCAAATTCAAGCCTCATTTCTCACTTGAACCAACAACTTTACTGGCCTCATTATCGCCAAGTTTACTCCTTGTTACTATTAGAGCTATGATTTGGCTTTATCCAGATGTTACCCTGAAGCCTCATGAGCTTATAGGTAGTGCATTTCACAGGTGACTGGATATAGGGTGTGTGAACATGGATTAAGGGTGTGTGATAGCTAAATTAGTTTAGAATAGTTCTGGGTGTGGACTATAGGAAAGCCCACCCTGAGTGTGGCTAGCACCATCCAATAGACTTGTAGCCTGGGTGGGATAAAAGGGAAAGGAATGCTCACTGGGGGCTGCTTCATCCTGCCCTGCTGTTGACTGTTTCTCTTCTGGGATACCCCTCTGCCATGCTGCCTTGATTTGGAGCCAGCCAACTATGAACTGAAACCTCTACAAACTGTGAGCTAAAATAAACATTTGCTCCTTCAACTTGTGGGTGTCAGGCGTTTTGTCCCAGCAATGACAAATGTAACTAAGACAAGCAGTCTCTATAAAACATAAAATTTTCTACTATAATCTTTCAAGATATTAATATAACCTGGTCCCTATCTAGGTATGTAGTATTCTATTTCACCATTCTTTATTATGCATCCCCTTTAAATGTGTCAAGCTCTTATACTTTCATGCATTTGTACATTATAATCTTCCCTTTATTTGAACTTCTCTCCCTCTGCCCTCACCTCATTGAACTATCTTAACTGGAATTAGATTTGGCCTTTAAACTACAAATATTCACCGGCATGGTGTTGCACACTTGTAATCTTGAGTGGCTGAGGCAGGAGGATTTCATGTTGAATCTTAGCCTGGGCAACTTAGCCATGTAGGGAGATCTTGTCTCAAAAAAACAAACTGGGGAGATAGCTCAGCGTAAAGGCCCTATGTTCAACTGTAATACCAAAAAATCATCTACGTATATACATCATATCCTCCCTTTTTGGTGTGCCAATTGTGTTCTGTCTGTTAAATTTTTTTTTGAGACAAGGTCTCACTGTGCAGTTCAGGGTAGCCTTGAACTCACTATGTAGCCCAGGCTGGCCTCAAAATCACAGTGATCCTCCTGCCTCAGTTTCCAGAGTGCTGGGATTACAGGTGTGCACCACCACACCTGGCTGTCCTTAACTTTTTAGTGATTACCATACTATGCTATAATTTTATACCTGTTTTTCCATACACTAAGCCCTGAATTTTTTAATGGAACAGATCTTTAACCTAAATATTTCTGAGGTATTAGGAGCAAGAATTACTGAGCATAGTGTTTCCAAGATAGTCAGGAAGTTCTTACCCAGGCTTAGGTGGCAGTACCATGTACTGGGATAAAGACATAAGAAGAATTGACTCAGGAGGAGAGAACAGTTCATTAGTTAATATGCTTGAAAATACCAAATGAAAACTTTTAAACATGTCTATTTCTGAGAAAATTGGAAATTATAAAAAAAATCAGTAATTTTAGTCCCACAAAAATTATTGAATTACCCCCAAAAAACTGAAGTATTGGGTGCAACACTGTGTTCTAGATTAAGTTCTATAAGAGATCAAAGCATTCTGAATAGGTAAATAACATTAAACAGTATTTTACAATGTAGAAACTAAAGGCAGTTAAATAGATATAGCTAAAGTACTGTAGAATGTCAGAGTATCAGAGATCAAGTTCATAGTTTAAGGAAAAATACAAGCAAACATTATGATATATCATGTAGTTTTTGTTGGTTGTGTCATTTTTTTAAATGGTTGTAAAATATACATAAAATTTACCATATTAACCATTTTAAGATGTACAATTGAGTGGCATTAAGTATAGTCAAACTATTGTGGAATTATTACAACCATCTATCTCAAGACTTTTTCATCCTCCCAAACTTAAATGCTTTAACCATTAAACTCTCTACCCATTAAATGATAACCCCCTCTTCTCCCCTCTCCAAAGTTCCTAGTAAAAATGATTCTATTTTCTGTCTATGTACATCACTAATCTTGGTACCTCCCTCATATAAGTGGAATCATATAATATTTGTCCTTTTGTTACTGACTTATTTCATTTACCATTATGTTTTCAAAGTTTATCCACATAGCATGTGTCAGAATTGCCTTCCTTTTTTAACTTGGGTAAATTTGTTTTACTTTAATATTTTTATTAATTTTTTATTCTTAAAAAGTATTACAGATAACATTGATTTTATCATGCATTACATGAAGAGTTATAATATGATATGGAATGGTTAAATCTAGCTAAATATAGGCTAAACAATATTCTGCTGTACATACATACTGTTTCCACTTGTGCCTATTTAAAGGAATATTACAGACATTCCTTTCCAAAGATACACCCGTTCCACTTACTTTTGTCCATTTTCATTGTACCTCCCTATTCTGGACTACCCTCAATTCATTCATGAACTACTACAATAAGTACAAATTTTTAAAAGAGCTAACTGTTAATATACTAAATTTAAGAATTCTAAATATCTCACATTGAGTCTAAATGCATCTGGAAACATCATACATTGTAAATTAGGAAATTACAAAAACATTAGAAAATTTGACTCTATATAAAATCATCAAACATAAATGATAATTTGACTATATACTATGTACTGATATTTATATCATCTCAGTAAATATATGTGGATCTGGCAGTGTTGAGCTGAGCCTATTATGTATGGGAAAGAAGTCAAAGTAATGTATTTTTTTCACACTTTTCATAAAGGTCTATTTTATTATTGGTGGGTACACATTTAACAGTTAAATACATTTAAATAATATATAGGTGGCTGCATGAGTGCAGCACTACTATTTAGATAGATAACCGTTTCAACTAAAAATCAAATAACAATTATTTAAAATATAGCTTTTGTTTACATTATCTTTTGTTCCAATCACCCTCTTAGGGGGTAAAAGGCTGCTGTGCACAATAGAAATATATGAAAGCCAAATCTGATATCCATTCCCAGAAATATTTTTCAACTGTATTAAGCCTCCAACACCAGCACAAGCCCAAGTTTGTGATCTCCAGCTTAAATGCTCTTCTCATTTACCACAGCTAACAGTGTTAGCTGTACACCAAGCCTCAGAGTTTGAGTGTAGTCCACTCTAAGCCATAGTTGTTGACCTTTGCAGAAATGATAACACTGGGATCCAAATAGTGTTCAGCTACAGAATGAGTGCAGATGGTACCTTATATCCAAGCAAGTTTACTGAGCTATCAAGATTTTCACATACTTTCTAATAAATTGATCATACAAATTCTGTCCCATCATAAACATTAGTGTATAACTGGGAGAACATCGTTCTTTAGTGCATTGCAAAGTTATTCCTTGTAAGCGTTGATTTGGCACTGTCAAAGGTCACCTGGTGCCCAGTAAGCTAGCCCTCATAATCAAAACAGCTGAACCACTGGTTTACAGGTCCAGAAAATGCAAAGTCAGCACCATAAATAAGCTTTACACATTCCTTGTAAAAATAAAATAAAAAAAAAATAACTTGATATAAACACCTTTGAAAAAGTGAATGGTGAAAATATTATTATATTAGACAATATTTGACTTTTTGGTTTGACTTATTTTATTTAGTATGTATAAGGTTTTCAGGTTTCATGTTGTGGAACGTATCAGAATTTTATTTCTATTTTAGGCTGAGTAATATTGTATTGTATATATTATATCACATTTTGTTTATTCATTCATTTGTTGATGGATTTTTAGATTGTTTCCACTTCTTGGCTATGGTGAGTAATGCTGCTTTGACTATTAGTATACAAATATCTTTGGGTATGTACCCAGTAATGGAATTGATGAATCACATCATAATTTTATTATGTTTGTTTAAACATGTTTTCCTCCCATAACTGGTTTCTAACTTTGTTGAGATCAGAAAAAGATATATTGTATGTTTTCAATCTTAAATTCATTGAGATATGTTTATGACATAACTTCTAGTCTATCCTGTAGCATGTTTGAGAAAAGTGTATATTCTGCATTTGGGTGACGTATTCTACATATGTCTGTTCACTCTAATTTATCTTGTTGGAGTCATCTATTTCCTTACTGATCTTCTCTCCAGTTGTTCTATATCTCATTGAAATTGACATTTGAAAATCTCCAACTATTACTGAAGAAATATTTATTTCTTCTTTAAATCTTTTTAATATTTTAGCTTAATAGTACGTGTGTGTAGAACATAATGTTTATATGCCTTATGGGAATACAACCTTATACAACACATACCTATCCCTGCACCACCTCATTTTTTATTTTATGGGAAAAAAGATAAAATAAAATTTAATAACAAAATAATAGGAGAATAACAATAGTTAATACATTGCATATTGTTATCTTTAAAGTAATTATTCAAAGCACAAGATATGGGCATTAAAATTTCTCTAATAAATATTAGCACAAACCTTCTTTTTCAATGAACTAAGAGACACTAATACTAAAACTGACTTGCATTTCCCCCCTTTTCCCTTCCTTCCTTTCCCCTTTCCCCATCCCAGATACTTTTGAACAATTTCTTCACATTTCACAATATCTATCGTACATTTTAGACCTTATTTACTCTTTCAGTTTCTCACACAAGGGAGACAATACGATGTCTACACATGTGAGTCTGATTTATTTCACTTATGAGTATGGTCCCCAGTTGCATCCATTTACCTAAAAAAGTTTCAAGTTTATCCTTCTTTATGGCTGAGTAGTACTCTATTGTATAAAAATAGATCTTTGTTTTATCCATTCCTCAGCTGATGGGCATTTGGGTTGTTTCCAAGATTCAGCTCTTACAAATTGTGCTGCTATAAACATGGGTGCACATATATCAGTGTGGTACGATGTTTTCCATTCTTCTGGGAAGATACCCAGAAGGGAATAGCTGGGTCGAATGGGACCTCTAATTCTAGCTTTATGAGGAATCTCCATACTGATTTCCACAGTGGTTGCACAACTCTACACTCCCACCAACAGTGGAGAAGAGTTCCTTTACCCCAAAGCCCCTCTAGCATTTGTTATCGGTTGATTTGATGATAGCCATCAAATCATTGATTTGACATTTTTTCATATATTTATTTGCCATTTGTATATCTTCATATGAGAAGTGCACATTCATCTCAGATGCCCATTTTTTTTATTGGGTCTTTGAATTTGAGGGGGTCCGATTTTTTCAATTCTTTGTAGTTCTAGATAAAAGTCTTTTGATGGACAATGGGCTAAAACTTTTTTCCCACTCTGTGGGTTTTTTCACTCTATTGGTGATATATTTTGATGTGCAAAAGTTTTTAATAAGATGAGATCCTAGTTGTTGATTCTTTGAAGTATTTCCCGTGCAGTCTGGGTCCTGTCCTATTTCAGGGCTCTGATTTTTGTTTCAAACATGTCTGTAATTGTTATATCCTGGTGAATTAACTATTTTTTCAATATAAAAACATCTGTTTTGTAACAGTTTTTGACTTAACACCTAATCTGTCTGTTGATAGTATAACCAATCCAACTCTATTTTTGTTACTTTGCATGTGACATATCTTTTCTATCTCTCAACTTTCAATCTACTTGTGTCTAGCTGAAATGAGTCTCTTTTGCACCCAGAGTGTTGTAGACTAAAAAACTAAAGCCGTAACCCCACAACCAGAGGCTAGGATCAGCATGAACTTTTGTGAAATTGAAACCATGAGAATTGGCACCCTACCCTAATCCTACAGCAGGATTGCTGGGATTATCCAGCACAGATCTGGGTTCTGACTTGGATATTACCACAAAACTGTGGACTCTAAAAGATAAAAACAGGCTTGAAATCACAGAGAAATTTCTTTGCTTCTTTTTTCTTTTCTTTTTTGATTCTCTCTCCTTTTTCTGCTTTTGCTTATTTTTTTGTTGTTGTCCATTTGCTTTTTTGTTTTGTTACTGTTTTTCATAAGTGTGAACATGTTTTTTAGTTTTCTTGTTTTCTTTTTTCTTTCCCTCTGGTCTTTTTCACCAGTTTCCTGAAGCATTTGTTATCTTCCTTTGTCTTTCAGCCTTACTTCTAATCTCTTTCTCTTCTTTGATTTCTCTAATTTTTCTTCTTATCCCTTTTAAATTTTCTCCCTAGAGAGTAATATTGCTCTATTAAGTGGATATTTACTGTGTATAATTTTTTGATTTGTTTTAGATTTTGCTATATAACTATATATCTTATGATTAAATGTGGAAAATTAATAGTGATCACAGTTTGTCATTTTTCAGGACTGTGCTTGATTCTATTGTTATTACTGATTGTACTACTTTAGTCAAGGTAATGTAGTCATTGGGATCAGTTGTTCTTCCTTGTATGCCAATATTGAGATTGTCTGGGGTGGGTGTCACAAACAATACCATAGCCCAGTACCAAAGAACTGGGTACTAAACCAAACAAGCAACAACCACACATCAATAATAAATTGAAGAGGCATGAACTTGGGACAGACTTAAAAGCCAAAAGGAAGCTATGTGTAGAAGACATTTCTGAAAAGTAGCCATTTCCTACAGAGACATCAGTACTAGTGATAAAGCTATGCACCGTAAGCAATTTACAAGCATCAATGCAGAAAACAAATGAAAAAAATAGAAAATGAGGAAACACAGAATCAAAATACAATCCCAGAGCTCCAGGTCATGCAAGGCAAATCCAGGAGGCATTGAAATGGAAGAAATCAAAAGCCACCCAGCTGAAATTTCTGAAATACTAGCAGTGGAAAAAACAAACAGATGACAAAATCTCTAAAAAAAATCAGAAATAATTATGAAGATAACTCAAGTTATAATAATCATAATGAAGCACATGGTTAGTCAATCCACAGTAGACTTAAATTAAAAACAATAGACAATCTAAGCAAGGTGATGGAAACTATGAAACACGAATAACAAACTCACCAAAAGAGAAATTAATATAACAACACCTTTCACAATAGCATCCAAAAAAAGTGAAATACCTAGGAATCTATCTAACAAAGGATGTAAAAGACCTGCACACTGAAAACTACAGTGCTCTCAAAAAGGATCTTGAAGAGGCTATCAGAAAATGGAAAGATATCCCTGGCTCTTGGGTAGGAAGAACCAATATAGTGAAAATGGCCATACTTCAAAAATTGTTATACTGATTTAATGCAATTCCAATCAAAATTCCAGCAACATAACTCACAGAATTAGAAAAAACAATCCTAAAATTCATTTGGAACCAGAAGAGACCTAGAATAGCAAAGGCAATTCTGGGCAACAAACGCAAGGCAGGGGGCATCACAATCTCTGACTTGAAATTATACTACAAATTACTGTGATAAAAACAACGTGGTACTGGCAAAAGAACAGACCTGAAGATCAATGGAACATATTCGAAGATGCAGAAATGACTCCAGACATACTAAGCCACCTTATCTTTGACAAAGGTGCCAAACACATTCACTGGAAGAAAGATAGCCTCTTTAATAAATGGTACCTAAGATTAAAATTAGACCCATATCTTTCACCGTGCACTAAACTAAATTCAAAATGGATCAAAGATCAAAATATTAAAACAGAAACATTAAATCTGATGGAAGATAGAATAGGTAAAACTCTTGAAAACATTGGTGTAGGCAAAGTCTTTATGAATAAAACCCCAATCACACAGGAACTATCACAAAGAATCAAAACTGGGATTTCATCTTGTTAAAAAGCTTTTGCATAGCAAGAGAAACCACCAACAGAGTGAAGAGAAAACCCACAACATGGGAAAAATTTTTGCCAGCTGTTCCTCAGACAAAGGATTACTATTGAGAACATATAAAGAACAAAAAACAAATCAGACCTCCCAAATTTAAAGACCCACTTGAAAAATGGGCATCTGAGATGAATACACACTTCTCAGATGAAGAAATACAAACAGCAAATATATATATATATATATATATATATATAAAGTTCAACATTACTGGCCAGTCAAGAGATGCAAATTAAAACAACACTGAGATTTCATCTAACCCCAGAAAGAATGGCTATTATCAAGAAATCAACCAATAAGAAATGCCAGAGGGGCTGAGGGGAAAAGGGAACCCTTGTCCAATGTTGGTGGGAGTGTAGACTGATTTAACCACTGTGGAAATCAGTCTGGAGTTTCCTCAAAAAACTAGGTTTGGATGCCCCATTTGACCCAGCTATTCCCCTTCTAGGTATGTTCCCAGAAGAATTAAAAACATCATACCACAGCAATATATGTTCACCCATGTTTATAGTTGCAACATTTGTAATAGCTAGGTCTTGGAGACAGCCCAAATGCCCATCAACTGAGGAATGGATAAAAAAGATGTGGTATTTAGAAGACTCAGCCATAAATAAAGATAAACTTGATAGTTTTATAAGTAAATGGATGCAACTCGAGACCATACTCATAAGCGAAATAAACCGGATGCACATGTGTAAACATCATATTATCTCCCTACTGTAAGAAGCTGAAAGAGTAAATAAGATTGAAAATGTACAATAGATATTGTAAAACAGAAAGAAACTGTTCAAAAGGAAAGAGAAACTGGGATGGGGGAATGGAGAAAAAAGGAAGGGAGAAGAAAAATATATATATATATACAATATAGTTAAAAGAGATACACTAGTAATTTCTCTTAGTTCATTGAAAATAATGGTTTGTGCTAATATTGTTTGGGCAATTGAATGCCGATATCTTGTACCCTGAGTAACTAATTTAAAGATAACAATATACAATGTATTAACCATTGTTACCCTCCTATTATGTTATTTTGAAATTTTGTTCTTTTTTCTCTTTAAAGTAAAAGAAAAAATGAAAATAACCTTCAACCCAGATTGATGTATCCCACAAAATTATACTTCAGGAGCAGCCCACTTTTTGGGCCCCTTCTGTCTTTCTTAGATAGAAGCTATCTCTCTCTCAATAAATTCTTTCTACTGTTAACCTCCATTATTCCTAGAATTAACTCCTTAATTTTAGAGAATGGGAACTCGGTGTCTTGGACATCTAGTGGGTTGAGAATTATAATATTTCCCTTGTATTATTTGGAGGTCCATATATCATCCCTATATCATACATCCCTATATCATTTGGAGGTCTTCCACTGAGATAATTGGAGAGAGGTAAGAGTTTGATTTTATCTCATAGAGTCTGGATTGTGACTCATATAGGTAATCAAAATGTTTATGCTTTAAAATTTATCTTATGTATTTGTCAATTGATTAGTGTTTGTTAAAATAGTGATAAGTTTAAATTGAGAACATGGGAAGGTTTGATACTTCTTTCTTTTTCTGTTGTTCTTTCTTTCGTCTTTCAGCTTTTTGATGCAGGGTTTCACTATGCAGTTCAGGCAGGACTTGAACTCAGTTTGCAGCCCAAGCTGGCCTCAAACTCTTGGAGATCCTCCTGCCTCAGCCTCCTGAGCGCTAGGATTACAGTCATGCACCACCATGCCCGGCCTTGATTCTTCTTCAATGGAACATTTTATTCCTGTTTTATATGTGTTGCATTTGGACTTAGTTGCTGAGTTTACTAGTGTTCCTTTTTTGACCTAACAGTTGTGGTTTGTTATCTCAGACAATAGCACTAAGGAAAAGCAGTGTTAGATTACCCCCTAGTGAACTTTAACATGACATGCTGTAAAGTGGGTCTTTTTATGAAACCTAGTTCATATTTAGAAAATATACATGCCTATTAATAAATCATGGGACTCCTTCCACCAGTTAAAAGACAATTGGTTGGTGGCTATTCTTAAGACTTGGGGGACAAGTTTCACTGAGACAAACTGGCCTGATCCGTCTCTACACTCCAGAGAATATATCAAACCTGAATTTCTTCAGTTTCATTTCTGGTCTGATCTTCCACTGGTGAGGAGACAATCTTTTCTTATTTTTCACTACCACTTTGTACTTTCCTTTTTTGGAGGCCTGTAATGTTAGAGAGAGGAACTCTAAGGTACCCCAACATTTTTCCCCTACCTAACAACTAAATTGAGCCCATAGAAAATGAGCATTTGCTAATACCTAAGACAGGGAAGACATCATAGATGAGGGACACATACCCAATGTTGGGTCAGATGAGACATCAGAATTCTGCCCATCCAGGAGAACACACAGAAAAGCCATGTCCTGGCATAGTGTTCTGGGCAACAGTCTTCTTTAAGAGACTGAACCTGAGACCTCATGGAAAGAACTGACTTCTGGGTAAAACCAGAAGGAGCTATTTCCCAAAACACCACACTTAAGGGACAAAACATTTAAGTTAATGGAGAATCCCCAAATCTCCTGGTTCTCTTTCTCTTTCCCCATCTTTCTCAATTATGTGTGTAGGAAAATTACTTTCACTGATAAGTTGTAGACTAAATCTTGGCCAGACAGGCAGGTAGATTACTTTCCAGACACAGATCTCTGGCTGCGTGGACCAGTAGAAACTGAGAGTGCAACTGAGGGGTCATGGCCAGGGTGACTCTGGCAGATATCCAAAGCCTCCTTATTGGAAGCTGAGTACTGTCAGCCTGACTGGGTAATCAGCAGAAAAATCTCTGCTTATTATTATCCCTACTTGCACTTCTCAGTGAGGTAAAATGTAACCCTTTCAATGATCATCTGATATCCTCTTTCTCAGCGTGACCTGAAACAATGCTGTTAGAGCCCTTTCTTAAAGTCTCTGTTAAAAGTTGAGCTACAGGTCTAAACTTTCCTCTCTACTAATAAGGTATAAACCCAAGTGTTTCTATGACTTGCTGGGAGTTAATTTTAAAAATCCTTGATTAGAGGCCCCCCTTCCCACT
The DNA here is from genome assembly GCA_028451465.1 of Erethizon dorsatum. Taxonomy (NCBI): domain Eukaryota; kingdom Metazoa; phylum Chordata; class Mammalia; order Rodentia; family Erethizontidae; genus Erethizon; species Erethizon dorsatum. The sequence continues at coordinate 46,962,193 of CM051842.1, forward strand.
AGGAGGCAAAGCTGAGGTAATTTACAACTGACTGCCTTTCATGGAAAGAAACAGCTGTCAGGGGAATGATTTACATTTGTGCCTTGCATATGCTAACTAAAATGAGAAAGAAATTTCAGCCAGCCTTTCTCTTTTTTCCTGTACATGTAAAACTGATGGATGTGCTTTTACTGACTTGTAAATCATGGTTGCTAGGTGACAAGTATAAACTTAACCTGTAAGATTCAGATATAGAAAATAAAATGGACACTGAATGATGTGTAGCCTCATCTTGCTGCTAAGGAAGGTTGCCTAGGTAGTTAAATAGATAACACAGGTGCCTTGGGGGATTCCTTTTGGTCAAAATTCCTCCAAGGTATTTGCTTCTGTCTGTCTCTAAAGGTGATCTCTTTTGCAGGATAGAAGGTGCTGTCCTTTGATATATTTACCTCACCCTCTTTCAAAGAACTAGAAACCAATGGCTTAATGCTAAGCAATACTTTTTTCTTTAAACATGGTTGTTATAGCTGAGATCAATTGTACCTTGTGCTTATAAAAAACATGGGAGTAAGTACATGAATTCCCTGGAAAGAAAAATTACACACCAGTACAATAGTAGATAGCCTGGTCAAATATTATCTTTTGGTTTTTCTCAGATGCATCCACCTTCCCTGGAGTTGATTTGACTCAGAGGATGTCTTGAGGGTACAGAAATCAAATAGAAATTAAAGGGATGCTGGATTTTTCTCTTTGCATTTTGCTGGGGAAATCAATGTCAAAATCTCTTACTCCTTTGGAATGTACTCTTAAGCACTGGCAAATGTTCGACCTTTACATGTTGAAAAAGAACCATTTAAATTTTTTTCTTCACCTGCATATGGCCTATTTACCCCCTAGAGTGAAAATGAAATGTAGAGGGAAGTATTATGGTGCTATTTTACAATTAGAATTGTACTGGAAGCAAAGAGAAAGATGGTTAGATTTACCCTATGTACAGACTTTCTTTGCATTAAGAAATAATCCTTATTTGTCTTCAAATGTAAATTTCCCAGCCATAGGAAAACCAGACTCCTCCAGCCCTTAAGGCATCTACTACTGTTGTGGAGAAAAATTGAGTGAAAACTAGCCAGGAGCTCAGGAGAAGAATGGAAATTTTATGGACTCTGGCAGACCACAGAGGAGGAATCTCCAAAGTCCGAGGCATTGATTACAGAGAGTTTGTCTTATTTATAAGGTGGCAAACAGAAGTTACAAGATTAACATAAGCTTTAAGTTGAAGGTTATGGTGCAATGGGTATCTTGTGGTGAGCATCGTTGTAAGTAGCAAAGTTGTTTTTAGCACATTTAGAGAACTTTTTAAAATTTTTTCAGATTTAGTACCTTTAGTTTTCTAATATCTTTATTCAATTACAATAGACTTAAATTGAAGACATTTAAAATGGAAAGTTCAATATTTAATTATTTATTTAAGACAGGGTCTCACTATGTATCCAAGGTTGACCTCAAATTTATGGTGATCCTCCTGCTTCAGCTGCTCAAGTGCTGGGATTACTGGCCTGAGCCACCATGCCCGGCAATAGTTTGATATTTTATTTTATTTTCCTTTTTTAAATTTTTTAAAAAAATTTTTTTCATGACAACAAGTAAACATTCTCATGTATTAACAAATTCAAGAATTAGAAAATGTACAAATACCTTTTGGAGAAAAACATTACTCAGTATAAGATTAAGCCATGAAAAAAGCTAGGTAAAAATAGAAAACTAAGGAACGGAATAGTCGCAGTGAAATTGCATTTTCACACTAGGGAGACAATACAATGTTTACAAATGTGTGTCTGGTTTATTTCTCTTCTGATTATATTCTTGAGTTGCATCCATTTACCTATAAAAGTTTCCAGTTTATCTTTCTTTATGGCTGAGTAGTACTCCATTGTAGAAAAATACCACATCTTTTTTATCCATTCCTTGGTTAATGGGCATTTGGGTTGTTTCCATGATCTAGCTATTACAAATTGTGTTGCTATAAACGTGGGTGCACATATATCGCTGTGGTATGATGTTTTTAATTCTTCTGGGAAGATACCCTAAAGGGGAATAGCTGGGTCAAATGGGACATCCAATCCTAGATTTTGAGGAATCTCCACATTGATTTCCACAGTGACTGCACCAGTCGACACTCCCACCAACAGTGGAGAAGGGTTCCTTTTTCCCCACAGCCCCTCCAGCAATTGTCATTGGTTGATTTCTTGATAAGAGCCATTCTTTTTGGGGTGAGATGGAATCTCAGTGTTGTTTTCATTTGCATCTCTCAAATGACTAGTGATGTTGAACATTTTTTCATGTATTTATTTGCCATTTGTATTTCTTCATCTGAGAAGTGCTTATTCATCTCAGATGCCCATTTCTGTATTAGGTCTTTAAATTTTGGAGGTCTGATTTTTTTGAGTTCTTTGTATATTCTTGATAGTAATCCTTTGTCTGAGGAATAGCTGGCAAACATTTTTTTCCCACGTTGTGGATTTTCTCTTCACTGTGTTGGTGGTTTCTCTTGCTGTGCAAAAGCTTTTTAATAAGATGAGATCCTAGTTGTTGATTCTTTGTGGTAGTTCCAGTGCCATTGGGATTTTATTCATAAAGTCTTTGCCTACACCAATGTCTTCAAATATTTTACCTATTCTATTTTCCAGGAGATTTAATGTTTCTGTTTTAATATTTAGATCTTTGATCCACTTTGAATTTAGTATAGTGCATGGTGAAAGATATGTGTCTAATTTTAATCTTTGGCATGTGTAGAGCCAATTTTTCCAGCATCATTTATTAAAGAGGCTATCTTTCTTCCAGTGAATGTGTTTGGCACCTTTGTCAAAGATAAGGTGGCTTAGTATATCTGGAGTTGTTTCTGCATCTTCTAATCTGTTCCATTGATCTTCGGGTCTGTTTGTGCCAATACTACGCTGTTTTTATCACAGTAGCTTTATAGTATAATTTCAAATCAGGGATTGTGATGCCCCCTGTCTTGCTTTTGTTGCCCAGAATTGCCTTCATTATTCTAGGCCTCTTCTGGTTCCAAATGAATTTTAGGATTGTTTTCTCTAATTCTGTGAGTTATGTTGTTGGAATTTTGATTGGAATTGCATTAAATCTGTATAACAGTTTTGGAAGTATGGCCATTTTCACTATGTTAGTTCTTCCGACCCAAGAGCAAGAGATATCTTTCCATTTTCTGATATCTTCTTCAATCTCCTTCTTTGGAGTACTGTAGTATTCAGTGTAGAGGTCTTTTACCTCCTTTGTGAGATTGATTCCTAGGTATTTCTTTTTTTGGATGTTACTGTGAAAGGTGTTGCTTCCCTAATTTCTCTTTCAGTGAGTTTCTTATTCATGTGCATAAAGGCTATTGATTTTTGAGTGTTGACTTTGTATCCAGCTATATTACTGAAATTGTTTATTAAATCTAGCAATTTTTTAGTAGAGTTTTTGGGGTTTTATATGTAGAGTATCATGTCATCTGCAAATAATGATAATTTAACTTCTTCCTTTCCCATCATTATTTCTTTTATTTCTTTCTCTTGTCTACTTGCTCTGGCTAAAGTTTGCAGGACTATGTTGAATAAGAGTGGGGACAGTGGACATCCTTGTCTGGTTCCTGATTTTAGAGAGAAGGCTTTCAGTTTTTGTACATTTAGTATGATGTTGGCTGTTGGTTTGTCATAGATAGCTTTTATCAGATTGAGAGAGAGACAATCTATTCCAATTTTCTGTAGGGTTTTTATCATGAATAGGTGCTGGACTTTGTCAAAAGCTTTTTCTGCATCTATTGAGATGATCATATGATTTTTGTCTTTGGCTCTTTTAATATGGTGTATTACATTTATTCATTTGTGTATGTTGAACCATGTCTGTATCCCTGTGATGAATCCAACTTGGTCATGGTGTATAATCTTCTTGATGATTTGATGCATTCTGTTTGCCAGTATCTTCTTGAGGATTTTTGCACCTATGTTCATTAGGAAATTGGCCTGTAGTTCTCTTTCTTAGTTGTGTCCTTCTCTGGTTTTTGTATCAGGGTCATGCATGCTTCCAGGAATGAATTTGGGAATATTGCTTCCCTTTCAATTTCATCAAAGAGTTTGAGAAGTAGTAGTTTTAGTTCTTCTCTAAATTTCTTGTAGAATGCAGCAGTGAATCCATCAGGGCCTGGGCTTTCCTTTGTTGGGAGGTTTTTAATTATATCTTCGATTTCATTGGTTGTTATTGGTTTATTTAGGATTTTTATATCTTCTTCGTTGAGCTGTGGTATTTCATAAGTATCTAGAAATCTGTCCATTTCTTCTACATTTTCCATATTATTAGAATACAAGTTTTCAAAGTAGGTGTAGATGATCTTCTGGATTTCTGCAGGGTCCATTGTGATATCACCTTTTTCATTCTTAATTGTGTGGATTTCAGTGCTTTCTTTCCTTTTTTTAAAAAGGTTGGATAAGGGTTTGTCGATTTTATTTAATCTTTCAAAGATTTTGATTCATTGATTCTTTGTATTGTTTTTTTAGTCTCCAATATGTTAATTTCTGCTCTGATCTTTATAATTTCCTCCCTTGCATAAGCTTTTGGCTTAGCCTGCTCTTCTTTTTCTAGAAGTTTGAGGTTCACCATTAGGTTATTTGTTCTTGCTCTGTTTTCCTGATATAGGTATTTAATGTTATAAATTTCCCTCTTAGGACTGCTTTCATTGTATCCCATAAGTTCCGGTATGTTGTACTGTCGTTATCATTCAGTTGCAGAAACTGTCTAATTTCTTCTTTAATTTCATCTGTGATCCATTGATTGTTCAATAGAGTGCTATTTAATTTCCATGTGTTCAGGAAGTTGTTGTGGTTTCTTTTGTCATTGATTTCCAATTTCATTGCACTATGGTCTGACAATATACGTGGGATAGTTTCAATTCCTTTGCATTTACTTAAGCAGGTTCTATGAGCTAGTATGTGGTCTATTTTGGAGAACATCCCATGTGCAGCTGAGAAGAATGCGTATTCTGATGTTTTTGGGTGGAACACTCTGTAGACGTCTACTAAGTCCAGTTGTTCCAAATTTTGGTTCAGTTCTAATATTTCATTGTTGATTTTTTGTCTAGTTGATCTGTATTTTTGTGACAGTGGAGTATTGAGATCCACCAATAAAATCGTATTAGTGCTTATTTGATTTTTCATGTCCATTAATATTTGTTTTATATAGTTGGGTGCACTGGTATTTGTTTCACATATATTTATAATCATTATCTCTTCCTCTTGTGTTGTTCCCCTTACAAGGATGCAGTGACCTTCTTTATCTGCCTTCATCAGTAGTAGATTGAAATTCACTTTTCCTCCCAAAAGTATAGCTACCCCTGCTTTTTTCTGGGTTCCTGTTGCATGGAGTATTGTTTTTCATCCTTTGACTTTCAGTCTATGAATTTTTTTTGAATTAAATGTTTCTTGTATGCAGCATATTTTTGGATCTTGTTTCTTTATCCATTCTGCCAGTCTGTGTCTTTTGATTGGCGAATTGGGAGCACTAATATTGTTGGTTAAAAGTGATATGTATTGACTTATCCTTGTCATGTTATTTTCCTATTGTTGGCTCCCTCTCTTTTTTCCTCTCCCTCAGTTTGTTTGCCTTGCCTGGTGGATTCCTCCTGTTGGGGTTCATTGAGTTGTAGTCCTTGTTATCTCTTTCTAGAATGTCCTTCAAAACATTTTGGAGTGCTGGTTTGGTGGTTATAAATTTTCTCAGGTGTTCTTTGTCATGGAAGTATTTTATTTCTCTGTCAGTTTTGAAAGACAGTTTTGCAGGGTACATCAATCTGGGTTGAAGTTTGTTTTCCTTTAGAACTTAAAATACATCATTCCAAGCTGTTCTTAACTTGAGGTTTTGTGCTGAAAAGTCAGCTGTGATTCTGATGGGCTTTCCTTTATAGGTGGTTTGTTTCTTTTCCCTAACAGCTTTTAAGATTCTAGTCTTATGTTAAATTTCTGGAGTCTTAACTATGATATGCCTGGCTGAAGAATTTTTTTTTTGATCATTGCCAATTGGAGTTCTATAAGCCTCACTTACCTGAAGGTCAAATTCTTTTTCTCTACCAGGGAAATTTTCTGTTATAATGTCTGTGAACAGTGTTCTGATGTCATTTATGCTATCTCCTGCTTTTTCATTGACTCCAATCAATCTTAAGTTATTCTTCTTTGCATCATCTAGCAGTTGCTGGATTGATTTTTCATTGTCTGTTGCTATTTTTAAGAATTCTTTCTTTTCATGATCACTAATTGCAAGCCTATCTTCTGTATTTGAGATCCTGTCCTCACATTGGCTTAATCTGCTGCAAATACTTTTAATTGAAATTTTTGTTCTCCTGGATATCTGCTTGAATCTGCTTTATGGATTCCATTTCTTTCCTATACTGAACATTCATGGCTTTCATCATTTTCTTAAGCTCATCTATTTTTTTTTTTGTCTGTGCCTGCTCTAGCGTCCTTAAGCATGGTCTTCATTGTGGACATTACCTCTGCAGTTATCTGAGAAATTATTTCTGATTTAAATTTTTCCAGAGCCTTGTTCAACTGCTTTGTTGTTACCACTTCAGAGACGTCAGGTGGGTGGCTTTCAGTTTGTCCCAACTCATTGCCCCCTGGGTTTGCCTTTGGTGAACTTGATGTGTGGGGTTGCATCTTGTTTAAGTGTCATCTCATTTTCTTTTCTTTCTTTAGTACACTAAGTACTAAAGTACATTCCTGAGGTGATGTTTGTAAATTGCTTATTGTAGGTTTATTGTTAGTATTTCAAACTCTTAGGAGATGACTACTTCTCTGCGGTGTCTTCCAGGTGTAGCTTATTTTTGGGTTTTGAGCCTGCTGCAAGATCCTACCTCTTCAATTTTTGGAAATAAGAAGTTGCTGCCTGTTTGGCCCAGTGCTTTATTCTTTGGTACTGTGCCACAGTATTTTCTGTGATCCTTAGACAATCTCATTCTTGGAATACCAGGAAGAAAATTGCCAGGCAGTGTGTCCTTCTTGGCCGGTGCTTCTTTGTACCATGGCATCTCTTGTTCCTCCATGTAGGTCCCCACTGGAGCCATGGATGGAGTGGCAGCCACCCTGAGTTTCAAGTTCACCTGCTGCCCAACTCCCCACAATGGCGCCCAGCTAGTTGCTCTCTCACGCGCCTGACGACTGGGTGTGAGCACTCACTGCCAATCAGCGTGTCCTTCATGGCTGCTGCTTCTCTGCACCACCGCTTCTCGCGTTCCTCTGCGGAGGCCCCCAGGGCACTGGCAGTCACCACGTGTCCACAGATTTGAACCGCTTCTGTCATGTCAGGATTCGCGACACAGGGAAAAGGCACCAGTGGCCACCTCCTTCTTCTTTGTTGGAGTTTCTCTCTTCACTTTCTCTGTGGGCCCCGAACTGCACTTCAGATCTTTCCTGTGTCCAGGGGAGCCACTTCCCTCTTTCTTGTCCTCCTCCAGTCACTATATTCCCATGTCTGGACAGTGACTTTTGGAGAGGTTCACTGCCTGCTTCTTACAGATCCATCTTTTTCCTGAACTTTTAATTTAATGACAAATCATATGATTTAGCTGAGTTCAGTGGCAGAGAATAGAATGACTGTAGCTTTATTGAACAAAATGGCCACAGTCAGGATTTCTGCTTCACTATCACTAATTCTGAGGCTACTCCTCCTCACCCTTTGAAATCTGATGATGAGTTTTCCAAGACAACTTTAATCAAAGCCTTGCCCACTGTTACTGAGTCTGAAGCCTCTCCTACTTGCCCTTTGGGTCTTGAGGGTGGAGCCTTTAGGCTAGCCATAATCAAAGCCTATACAAGGTTGTATTCATCCTAGCTGATTTTGTTCAAGCTCCTCAAGGACAATATTCCTTACAGGTAGTAAATGGGGAATTTGGAACTACCCACATTCATGTGTCTTTTTTCTCAGCGACCTAAAACAGATTAAACAAGATCTAGGAAAATTATCAGGTGACCCCAATAAGTACATTGAGGTATTTAGAGGACTTGCTCAGGCCTATAAACTATATTGGGGAGATGTAATGTTATGCTTAAATCAAACATTGACTTCTAATGAGAGACAATGGGTATGGGCTTTAATGTGTGAGTTTCTTAAGAGTATTACAGATATCCGGGGATACATATTTTCAGAGTGGGTTTAAGTAGAGCCTAGCCAGGACTGCTGCAGAAAAACATTACCTATATGACTAGAGAACCCAAAATGTCCCAAAGACCTCTTTGTCCTAGGCCGAGATTTCCTCTGGACTTTTACCTGTTTCTGTCTGTTCCTGGAGGTGATAGATCTCTTTTGCAGCCTGGGATTTTAGAACTTTTGATTCAGTCATTTATTGGAAATTAAGCCCTAAACAATATAATTAGAACACTTTCATTTTCTCTTTCACTCTATCTCAAAAGGTTAAAAAGCAGCCATTCAGGTTCTTTGATTATTGGTTTAATTTTCTGTGTGGCAGTACAGCTGGAGTCAATCAGAACTTTTGTCTCTGGAGGCATGTTTCGCTAAGTATTAGAAATCCACCCTGGAAAAGCTCTTGATCTTTAATTGTCATGCTAATCCTTGGGTGGTTAGGACTTAGTTCTTGTGCCATAATTGAAGTCACTCTTCTTTCTCTTCTCCACTGCCCTACCCCTGAGAAATAACACAGTTTACAACAATGTTTGGTTCAAAACAATTCTCTCTGTGGCTGCTAAATTTCTGGCCCAAGTTTCCAGAATAGTGTTGCCCTTCCTTGGGACTCTTCCAGAGTGAATCTGACCTTCACTTATTTCTGGCTCATATTAAAATATTCATCTAGATTTAATCTTGAAACTTAAATAATAAATTTAAAAGTGTTAGTCCAAGTTTATCTGCCTTTCAGGCCTTAGGCAGAACTGGAGATTAACACCTCTTTTCTCTAGCCTCAAGAATGATGCTGACTATTTTTTTTAACACTGGGCTCACTAATTTTTATAACACAGATAAGTTCATTGTTAGAATAAAACATTCCTAGGGAACTTTATAGGTTTAATAACACTTTTAAACAAAACAGGTATTAAAGAATAGGTGCATGGGCCAGTGAGATGGCTCAGCAGCATAGATGCCTGCCCAACAAGCGCCAGGTCCTGAGTTTGTCTCCCGGTACCCCCACAAAAAAAGAATACGCACAGCCCAAGTCCCCAGAGGACTGCCTCTCCCATCATGATTTCTCTCCAGAACATCTTGACAGTCTGGCCACTACTCTCAGAGATACACTAACTGAGGCTCTGAGAACAGAAGCCCTATAGCTAAGTATGGTCCAAGCATCACACACAAAATGGAAAAAACTCTCATGGGTAGACAACTGCAGCAGGACAATTAGAGGTTTGGTAGGCCATCTTCCTCTACTGTCTAGAGCTCCAAAGAGTGCCACCTAGTCTCTGTCTACAACCAAACCTGGCCTACATACCCACTTATGGAAATAGTTAAAACTAATTTTTACCAGTCTGCCCCTCTAAAGGGAACAATTGTATGTGGCAATCAAAACACTAGTTTTGGCTATCAGGTGTAACTATCCAACAACTATGGCTATCAAAGCAACAGTGAAAAGCCTATACAGTGGTATATTCCAATCAGATAAACTGCCAGCATAGGGCCCATCTTAAAAACTGTCTTTGCTTTCACAGGTGTAAAAGATTTTTATTCCTTCTGATTCTTATCACAAGAGATCTTTGTTAATTAACCTACAAAAAGTTTTGACTAGTCTATTTATAGTTACACTTTTACAATTATAGCTGTAAGTATAATTTAAAAACTGTAAAAGAGTTATTATATTCCAACTTGGCCAAATACATTTGAGTACACTCTTGTTTTATAAACAAATTGTCTTATGTGTATTTGTCCATCTCTCTGTCCAATCTGTGACTGGTTACCATACTTATACCTGTTTTGTTTGAGCTCAACAAATTTTTTCTTCTTTTTGCTTTTTTTGGATTTTTAAAATATTTGCCTATAATTTAAGTTGGCTTATAGATAAATGTTACTAGAGTTAAGGACATGCTTGCACCCAGATTGCCATCTGATCAAAATGATGTCAAGACTGGTTTTAAAATGTAACACATTTTGTTGTCTGTGTACAATAACTCAAAAATAATTTAATTGGTGAAGAATAATGTATTAGTTGTTATGATCTCGTTCTCACAGGTCATCAAAAATTTCTTAAGATAATTAAATGGGGACCCCTTAGGCTTAGGGAACTTGCTGGAGAGGACTCCCCTTGGTGAATAAAGGAACAGCTGCCTGGAAATATTTTCTTCCAGGCTTGGTTCACTCATATAATGCTAATAATTTCCATAGCCTTATAGGAGACACACCCAAATAAATGTTGCTACACATATTATTGTGATATGCTTACATTGGCCATTGCCAAAAGGTGAAGTTTTCTGTGGGTAAAGCAATAATGTTTTCTTATTAAAAGATGCTCTTGGTACAAAACTAAATTGAGAGTCAACAGTTTCCATATAGCAATGACATTCATTATTGCTAATCTCATGGTGTACTAAATGTATTCATGCCTTCTGGGTGTACAGGTCTTCTAAGATATAAAACCAGGATTGCTTATGGTGATAACTTTTCCTTTAGACTCTGATATCTGCCTTTCTCTTGTATTCCTGCCACTTGTGATAATAGGTACATGTCAACACAACATGAGATCACCAGTCAAATAATAGCTTTAAAAAATAACTTCAGTGATGTGTATGTTATATGTGTCACTACCCTTAGGGATGCTCAGGCACCAAACTGTCCAAACAATGTCACACACTAAAATTAGAGGCTAGGCATTATAAACTTCTAAGGGACATTTATAGGCCAGTACATTCTCCCTAGATGGCATCCCATTAAAGGATAATAAATTAGGTGTCAGTTTTGTGTCATTTAATATTTTGCGGTCAGATTGATATGTTGACTAAAAAGGCTATTCTATATTAAGGTGAATATTTAAGTGTGTTACAAAAATAATGTCATCATGATTGTCATGCTAAAATACTATGTGTGGCTCTTGATCTCAAGTTTTTTCCATAAAATGTACAACTGCTGTGTTAACATTTTTCAGGGACACAACTACTAAAACAACCATAGTTTATAAGAAATAACAGTCCTCTGCCTACAGTTTATATTTCAAAATGTTTGATACCTAGGTGAAATTGTAATATTGAAATCACTGCCTCTACCACAACACTAATGTCACTGATCTTCTCTTCTGGGTGTTCAACAACTGAATTTTAGAGAACAGAACTAGAAACACAAGTGGGTTAAGAGGATAGCTAATATTTTGGCCCTGGCCCTACAAGGTCAATGAGTATAAAAGACATGAGGGAACCTTTTCTACAAGATCCTACAATTTTGCTGGGTAACCCAATCTCCTGAGCAGGGAGATTGAGGGTCCCCAGAAGACAAGAATCAACAAATATACAGTGTACCAATGGAGGGTCACCAAGAGGGAAAGGTCTCCTGTGATTTCACAGAAAGCAACATGGTCAAGCAAGGCCATGACCCATCCTGATGTCTGACACTGACAGAGGAGATGAGAGGCTCTATGTGTGGTCCCAAAGTAATGCCTGAGGAAACATAACTGAACTTGATAGACAGTAAGAGGCTGATTTTAATTAACCCATGCCTCACTTTAACTTGGTCTCAAACACCCAGAAGAAACGTATAACCACAGATGTATAAAACAAAGTTATAGTACTAATCTAGTTATAAAAAAGGGCTCTAATCACTGACCCATTCAGCAGTTTCCAGCTACACCAGTAGCTGATCACTGTTATGGTTCATTAAAGGAGAAAAACTACAGTAGAATTTATAAAAGCTCAACAAGAGGTTTTAAAATTCCTTTTCTCCATCTTACACTAGAGTGACTTATAACACGAAATATCAGACTTATAGATAACCCCCATCAGTAGAGGGGTCTAAGAGACAACTGGGTACAATTGCTATTCCAGGCTAAGAGCAGTTTCTGGATGTGGCTCTTTTCCCAACCTGCCTTTCCATTCTAGCATTCATGCCTTGAATATATTTGTTCTAATTTCTTGGAAAATTTCTTTTTTCTTCACTAGAGTCTGCCAAACTCCAAATGATCATGGAGATGGAACCACTTACAAATGGGCTAGACTCAGTGAGTTCATAACTGCTAAACCACAACATGACTTCTATCTCAGGCCCATTAGATTCATTTCTGGAGAAGGCCCCTAACTGTAGTCTCCCCTACATCAACCCATTTTCAGCTCAAAGAATCTAGATGGAAACTATGCCCCTTCTCCCCTAACCACAGTTAGGGATAGCTTTTCATGGGGGGGAATGTTGGAAACAGCTAAGTTAGTTATAAATATTACAGACAGATGGACAGGGCTTGTCCCTCAGTGCAGAAGACAAATGTGGCTGGAGGCACATTCATTGAAAGCCAGGCTTCAAGAAAATGAGGAATAACTACATCCACATACTTCCCCTGGGAATGAACAGCAGTGATTGATATTCTAAATAGACATCAATCACCTTGGGTAGGGGAAGAAAATCTCTTTAACCCACCCTTTCCAGGAAAGTCCTTGTCCATTCCATGTGCACTTGCTATATGACTTGCTTCCTCATTTGATCCCCATTTAATCAATATTACCTAAGTGACTATACTGTGTTTCATCTTATTGGTTGACCATAGTTTTGTCCCACCTCATACCCAGCTATGACTTCCCATTGGATCAATATTACCTAAGTGACTATACTTGTAATCTTATTAGTTGACGATAGTTTTGTCCCACCTTGAACCCACTTCACTTTGTGGCTTTGCTCAAACACCCTTGAGAAGAGGTGTCAGCAGGCAGCCCAATTTCTGGGCCCCCTTCTGTCTTTCTTAAACAGAAGCTACCTTTATCTCAATAAATTCTTCCCACTGTTCTAAAAATTATACTTCAAAATTGATGGAGAAATAAGATACTTCCATGATAAAGAACACCTGAAGAAATTCATGACCACCAAACCAGCACTCCAAAAAGTTCTGAAGCACATTCTAGAAAAAGAAAACAATTGCATGAATCCCAACAGAATGTATCCACCAGGCAAGGTAAGCAATTAAACAGAAAGGAAAGAAAGGGAACCAAATAACAAAGATAAGTCAATACATATCAGTTATAATAATCAATGTAAATGGTCTCAATTCTCCAATCAGAAGAAACAGACTGGCAGAATGGATCAAGAAACAAGATCCAAAAATATGCTGCATACAAGAAACATCTTTACCTCAAAAAGGAAGTCATAGATTGAAAGTTAATCGATGGAAAAAAAAATACTCCATGAGATAGGAAGCCAGAAAATAGCAGTGGTATCCATTTTATTTGCATACAAACTGGATTTCAAACTAAGACTGATCATAAGAGACAAAGAAGGTCACTACATACTTGATAAAGGAACAAACCAAGAGGAAGAGATAACAATCACAAATATATATGCACCAAATAGTAGCACACCCAACTTTATAAAACAAACACTAATTGTTATTTAAAATCAGATAAGCACCAGTACAATTGTAATGGGGGACCTCAGTACCCTACTGTCACAAATAGATCAACTAGACAAAAAATTAACAAAAAATATCAGAACTGAAGCAAATTTTGAACAAATGGACTGAGTAAATGTCTACAGAGTGTTCCAGAACACACAATCTTCTCAGAAGCACAAGCAACTTTCTCTAAAATAGACCACATACTAGCTCATAGAATATGCTTAAGTGCAAATGAATGGAAATTATCTCATGCATATTATCAGATCATAAATCAATGAAACTCAATCAGTGGCAAAAGAAACCACAAAAGCTACATAAACACATTGAAATTAAATGATTGCCTCCCATAAAAAACAATGGGTCACAGATGAAATTAAAGAATAAATTAGATAGCTTCTACAATTAAATGTTAATGCCAATATGACATACTGAAACTTATGGGACACAATGAAAGCATTCCTATGAGAGAAACTTATAGCAGTGAATTCCCACAGAAAACAGAAACAGAACAGAATTCCCACAGAAAAACAGAACAAGCTCACATAAATAAGCTAATGTTGAACCTCAAGCTTCTAGAAAAGGAACAGCAAGTTAAACCCAAAGCACATATGAGGGAAGAAATTATACAGATTAGAGCAGAAATTAATGAAATTCAGACTAAGAAAATAATTTTTAAAAAATCAGTGAAGAGTTTGTTCTTTTAAAGATTAAGTAAAATAGATAAACCCTTAGCCAAACTTATATTAAAAAGGATTCGAAAAGACTCAAATCCAAGCAATTAAAAATGAAAAGGGCAAAATCACAATGGATCTTGGTAAAATCCATAAGATCATCAAAACCTACAGTGAGAACCTGTACTTAATTAGTACAGGAAAACTCAGAAGAAATGGACAGATTCTTAGATACATATGAAATAACAATGCTGAATCAAGAAGATATAAAAATCCTGAGTAAGCCAGTATCAGTGAAATGAAGAAGTAATAAAAAAGCTTCCAACAAAGAAAAGTCCAGGTCCTAATGGATTCACTACTGAATTCTACAGACACATTAGAGAACATCTAATGCCACTACCCCTTAAACTCTTTAATGAAATGCAAAGTGAAGCAGTACTTTCAAAGTCATTCCTGGAACCAGCGAGCATTACTCTCATGAAAAACAGAAGGATCCAACCGAACTGAATTTCAATGGAACAGAGTACAAGTTGCAGAAACAGCTCCAAGCATACTCAGGTACCTTATCTTTGACAAAGGGACCAAAAACACTGTCACTGAAAGAAAGATAGCCTCTTCAACAAAAGGTGCTGGGAAAACAGGCTTTCTACAAACTGAAAATTGAACTTAGACCTGTATCTCTCAACATGCACTAAACTACAATTGAAATGGATTAAAGATCTTTAGATATTTATAAAAACAGAAACACTTAATCTGTGGAAGATAGAATAGGTAACACTCTAGAGTAGGCAAAGACTTTAGGAACAAAACCTCAATTGCACAGCAAATATTAAAAAGAATCAACAACTGGGATCACATCAAATTACAAAGCTTTTGCACAACAAAGGAAACCACCAACAGAATGAAGAGACAACTGACAGAATGGGAAAAAATTTTTACTCAGACAAAGGACTAACATCTAGAATATATAAAGAACTAAAAAAAAAAAACCAGACACTTCAATTTTAAAGATTAAATACAAAAATGAGCATCTGATATGAGTAGACATTTCTCAGACAAAAAAGTACAAATGGTGTGTATATGAAAAATAGTCAACATTGATGGTCATTGGAGAGATAAAAATTAAAACAACATTGAGATTCCATCTCACTGCGGAAAGAATGGCTATCATCAAGAAATCTGCCAATAACAAGTGCTGGTAAGGCTGTGGAGAAAAAGGAACCTTTCTCTTTTGCTGGTGGAAGTGTAAACTAATACAACCAGTATGAAAATCACTATGGAGATTTCTCAAAAAATAAACTAGTGGTTCCATTTGACCCGGGTTTTCTCATTCTACATATCTTTCCAAAACAAAAGCATCATACCACATTGATACATGCATACTTACATGTATAGCAACACAATTTATAATAGGTAAACCTTGGAAACAGCCCATATGCCCATCAAAAGATGAATGGATAAATGAAATGTCATATTTACATACAATGGAGTACTACTCTGCCATCATGAAGGATGAAGGAGTCATTTTTAGGAAAATGGATGCACCTCTTGACCATAGTCTTAAGATAAATAAATCAGACACACAAATATAAATATCACACTTTCTCTCTTGTGTGAGAAACCCAAAGTTTAAATCAGGAGCATAATGGAGGATTGGGAAGTAGAAGAGCATGTTCAAATAGAAAGAGGATCAAGGGACCAGAAAGGGGGAAGAGAAGGAAGGGAAAAGGGAAAAAGAATGGAAGGAAAAAATGGAAACAAAGTTTTGTAAATGGGAAGGGAGGAAGAGTTTAAGGAGGAGAGGGGAATGGAAAAAAAAAGAAGAATTAAGATATATTATGTACAAGTACAATTTCCCTAAAATGAATGTGATTAATATGTATGACAAATATATACTAATAAAAAATAAAGTTAACAAAATAAAATGAGTTTCTTTTATGTAGCATATTATTTGGATTTTTTATAAAATCCACTTTGCTAATCTATGCCTTTTGATTGGGGAATTTAAAAACATTGCTGGTAAAGGAATTTTTCTGCCACTTTGCTGTTTGTTTTCTGTATATCTTATTGGGATTTTTTGCCCACCCTTTCCTCTACTGCTACTTTATTTCATTTTTAGTTTTTTTAGTGACCCATTTTGATTCCTTTCTTATTTACTTTCGTTTATAGTCTACTGATATATTACATATATTTGTGCTTACAATGAGAGCATCGTATAACATCCTAATATTATAAATATGAAATTTGAATTGGACTTAACTTCAATTTTATACAAAACTCTATTCCTATAAGTTTCTGTACCTCTTTTTCTGTTCGTTTTTCCATTTATAATTTTTTTATTTTATTAGTACATGTTTTCAATTCATAATACTGCTGGGGAATGCTTGCATGTACATGCTACAGCTTGTTTTTTTCTAATCACCTCCCTCTTTCCTCCTCCTCCCCCCTCCTCCTCTGGTTCCCCTATCACCTTTTTCATACTTGTTGATATTATTCGTCTTAGCTCATGAATGTATGATATATAGGTAGATAGATGGATATAGATATAGATATAGATATAGATATAGATATAGATATAGATACAGATATATGTTATGGCATATGTTTACATTGATTGGAGTTTTTAGGATACTTTATATGGTACACCTTTATTACTCTTATTTCTCCTTTCCCTTCTCCTTACTTCTCATCCTTGGTCCCTTGGACCATTACTCTATTGGATAAGACCTGTCTCCTTGTCCCTATCTATTCTTTATCCTTTTCTTTGTAAGATTTTTTTTGTGGGTACCGGGAGTCGAACTCAGGATCTCGCGCTTGCCAGGCAGGCGCTTATGTTACTGAGCTATCTCACCGGCCTTCTTGGTAAGTTTTTTGAGCTTGCCTTACTGAAAATTTCCATAAGGAATCTCAGATTAGACTTATAAAAGCCACTTTAGACAATAAAACAAGCCACAAATTTGTCACCAGATTTTGTCTTTAGTACTTATAGACTTGAGTGAATTCTTTTTGTGTAAAGGTCTCCATTATATCCTGAGCCTCATGGAGCTGCCAGTGACTTCTGAGTTACTTTCACTACTCAACTCTGAGGCTGGGAATCCTTTGAGCCAGGTATAGTGCACCAGTTTTCCCAAGGGGCTTTATTAGACAAACTTAGTTCTTTAAACTGTCTCCTTATATCTGGTTCTGTGTTTCAATCTCAAATACAGCATTCCAATTAGTGACTTGCTAGTACAACTAATGTTTCCAGTTATACTCTGTTACAGGGTGAGTAGATTTTTATTGAATATATACTGATAATTATATTGCCATGAAGATAAGAATACTCATATTACAAATTCTAAATTCTGGAAGGATCAGGCAGAAAGAAAAAATAAGTGTTTCATTTTTGTTTGTAAGCACTTTCAAGAAAAGAGTATAAAAAGTAATCTGTAGATGACAAAAATCTTAAAGTAGTAATTGCTAAAGATCTGTTGAGAGGTCATTTGACAAGAAAATTTGGTTGTTTTTGTAATACGCAACAAATAACCAGAATTGTAACCAATGGCCATGTATCAGGACTTTTTTGTGGAACTGGGGATCTCACCCAGGGACTAGTGTAGGCAATGCAATCACACTACTACTGAGCTATAACCCATGGCCCTATAAGTTCATGTCATAGACAGAAAAGTTGTTGAGAAATTTCTAGGGACTCCTATAATATAAATTCAGATACATTTTACCCATACAACTATATCTTATGGGAGGTTAAACATCCCTTGTTATTTGACAATAACTTTTTAAAAAGCATTTCTCTTACAAGCTGAAAGAACAAATCCTTTGAGATTGTCCAGGGGCTCTCTGGGAAATCTCAAATTTAGTTTTATTTAGGTTTGATTTTGAGAAGTCAAAATGTGAAAATGTTTGAACACTTGATTAAATGGGATCACAGATTAATATGAAACTTAGGTTCCTTAGTAGTAAAGAATGTAATAAGAGTTAGAATAAAGCACAGGAAATTATTGTGTTAAGACACAAAACCTAGGTTTTTTAGCCAGATTGTTCAAAAGGCAAATAAAGGTCCTTACAATCCTTTATTAATATTAATCCAGTAAATCTGATTGTGGTGGCACATGCCTGTAGTTTCTGCTACTAAGAGGCTGAGGTGGAAGGATCACTTGTGCCCACTCTTTTAAGACCAACCTGGGTGACGTAGGAAGATACGATCTCAAAAACAAAAACAAAAAAATAAATAAAAGAAAAAGAGAAAAGAAACAATAAAAAAGTAACAAAAACAAGACTAATAATCCAATAAATTTTGTCATTCTTGTTTTGCAACAGTACATGTTTAATAATAAATTTATTTTCTAATGAATGTTTAATAAATCCTTTAAAATCTTACCCAGTTTTACTATACAAATTGCTTTCCAAGATTCTTTTCCACAATGTTTTTTACAATTTTAAAAATATCTGTTATGGTTTATATCTAGCTGTCCCCTCAAAGCCTCATATGCTCATAGATGGGGCTTTGGGGAGGGGATTGTGTTACCAGCTTTTGTGGTTCCACAGAGATTCTTTCCAGGTTCTCAATGTCCTGAACAAAGAATTGGGCAAGACACATGAAAAAGGTAGAAAGGATTTATATTTTTTAAAAGTAGGAAAAGAAGTACACTCTACAGAGAGTTGGCCACTGAGAGAATTTACAGTGACAACAAGGTTAATAGTGAGGGTCTCTTGTATCTCTTATTGCTCAGCCTAATGTTAGATCTAGGTCATCCTATCAAAGGCCTATGAAGAATAGAAGAGAGCACTTTCTCACTGGACCCCTGGGTTCAGGGGTTTAGGAATTGTGTTCTGTGCATGTGTTTTGCTCTCTGTGATTGACAAGTAACTCTTGCTTGTCCATCCAGCCTGTCCCACTCCAATCTCCTGCCTTATTTCCTCTTGAAAGAACTAAATCCTCATAATTCTTTATGGGGTGCTGAGGGAGTAGAGGTCTCTATCTTCATATTGCTGCTTCATCTGAAAGGGGGTGAAGGCCTTACCTACTGGTGATCTCCACCATTTTGGGATGTTGGAATTCACTGGCTGGGTGAGTTGCTTATCAGAATACAAAGAAAAATGAATTAGTGTCTATATGTGAAGGACAGTGGAGCTGCCTGTTCAGTGGGGGAAATGTTGGTGGATTAAGAGTGTCATGGTCTATAGTCTGGATCATCATCTGAGACCTTGAATGGATAAACTTTACTAATGTGTTAAGGAGGCAAAGCCCAAATATGAGAAGGAGCAGGTCAGGATATTTTCTGAACTGTCTTTAAAGGTGGACTACGATAGATACATTAATTAGAGGCATTATTTTCTCATGTTATTATGTAGGAGAAGTTTTCTAAGGAGTTTTATTTCTATTCCTCATGTGGAGAAGCATGTTGAAGAGGGATATTAGATAAATTATGAAGAGCCTGAGAGCTTTAGCCCCGGCAACATTACCCACATTAGGACCCAATTAAAAGCAGGAGTCCCAGTTCAGGTGGTCACTTAAATTGTAGTGGATCAGGGGCCATTAGTGACTACTTATTTACACCCAGAAATGTACAGATTCTTGCTTTTTGAAAAGGAGCTTCAGGTCTTCCAGATGTTCACAAAAGTAGCTTTCTTCTTTTGGGTGGTCCTTTCCCTCAGACAGTTCTTCTGGGGCTGGCTTTATCCTATAAACTTGACACCTTTATTGCAGTGGGTATGGCAAAGGTCATTGAAAAGGGGCCCTTCAACTTTTGTCTTAATTGGTCTGCAGGAGTCTCTTCTTTCCAAGTTTTAATGAGCACTTGGTCTCCAAGGAAGACAGTAGGTAGTCCCCCTGGGCCAGTAACTGGCAGGACTTTGTTCCCATATAGTTAGATAGTTCCTTGTACTTGGGCCAGATAAATAAGATATTGTAAAACTCTTGTGGTGTCTGGATCCAGTTCCATAGCAAAAGACAGAAAAACCTTCCATATAACATCTCAAGTGGAGTCATATTTAGCTTGGTTTTGGAGGTGTTTTGAATCCTAATGAGGGCTATTGGCAATTATAGGAACCAATACTCAGAAGTCTCTTGGCAATTTCACTTTTGACCCTTTTGACTTATCCAAAGAACTGAAGAATTTATGCAGAATAGAGAAGATACTTTATTCCTAAAGACTTTACTACTTCCTGAGCTATTTGAGAGGTGAAAGAAGGCCAAGTGTCAGACTGAAGGGATTGAGGTAGTCCAAGCTGGGGGGTGATTTCTTTGAGGAGGACCTTGATTACCTCCATAGCCTTTTCTTAATATTTATTTTTTATTAGTACATGTTTGCCATATATAATGATCACACTCATCATGGAAATTTGTACCTGTATATTACATATCTTAGTTCTTTTTTCTCATTCCCCTTCAACTTTTTTACCCCTACCCATTTACAAAACCTTTGTTTCCATTTGTTCTTTCCACTCCTTCTCATTTTTTAAAATCCCTTTTTCCTTCTTTCCCTCCCCTCCTTGTTCCCTTTAACATTTGAATGGCTTTGTCCTACTTCCCAATATCTAACCTCCATTTCGCTCTTTATTTACACTTTGTGTTTCTCACACAAGAGAAATAACGCAGTATTTAAACTTGTGTCCGATTTATCTCACTTAAGATTATGATCTCAAAATGCATCCATTTACTAAAAGTGTCTCAAGTTTATCCTTCTTTTTGGCAGAATAATACACCACTGTATATAAATACATTTTCTTTATCCATTCATCTGTTGATGGGCATATGGGCTGCTTCCAAGACATAGCTGTTATAAATTGTGCTGCTATAAACATGTATGCATATATCACCATGATATGATGCCTTTAAGTCTTCCAGGAACATACCTAGAAGGGGAAGATCTGGGTCAAATGGAACCTCTAGTTTTAGTTTTTTGAGGAATCTCCATACTGATTCCCATAGTGGAAGTACCAGTTTACACTCCCATTAATAATGGGGAAGGGTTCCTTTCACTCCACACCCTCTCCAGCATTTGTTATTGGTTGATATCTTGATGATAGCCATTCTTTCTGGAGATGGAATATAAGTGCTGTTTTAATTTGCATTTCTCAAATGACCAGTGATGTTAAATATTTTTTCTCAAATGTGTTTCTGAAATGACCAGTGATGTTGAATATTTGTGAAAGTGGGGTGTTGAGGTCCCCAATTACCATTGTATTAGGGGTTATCTGATTTTATTAATCCATTCTACCAATCTGTTTCTTTTGATTGGTGATTTGAGACCATTCACACTGATAGTTATAACTGATATGTATTGACTTACCCTTGTCATTACATTATTTTCCTTTTGTTGGCTCCTTTTCTTTCTGTACCATTTAAATGCTTTGGAAGAAAGAGCCTTTACAGCCCACCTGGAAAGGCCCCTATGTAATAATTTTGGCTACCCCGATAGCTGTCAGGGTATCAGAAATTCAGCCATGGATTCATCACTCTCAGGTCAAAAAGGCTCACACGGACAACTGCTGGAAGGTCTATCCAGATGAGTCAACTCCCCTGAAAATAATGCTGAAGAGACAATGCATTTCAAGCCTTGCTCCTGTCATTCTGGATGAGGTCAATGCATGGCTGAAGCTTGGAGGACAATGTTCACGGGATTTTAAGTGTGACTGTTTACACCAGTCCCTCCCATATGTACTTGATATTGTGCTATCCTGCTTGGTTCTTGCTCCCTATCCTCTTACTGGTTGTACCCTTTGCCTTGGCCTTGTGGACAGTCACCCCAGAAGGGTGGAAGACAACCAGTAAGGCTCTTTTCCTTACTCTGTACATGGTTTTGTTGATCAGACTTGCTGCTTTAATCTGTATTCCTCATTTAGAAAAAGCCTAGGGCTATCAGTTATAACTAAAACTGTTTGCTGTTACTAATGTGCCTGCTTTTTTTTTTTTTTTGTGGGTACCGGGGGGTCGACCTCAGGACCTCGCGCGCCAGCAGGCACCCGTGCCGCTGAGCGATATCACCGGCCCCTTTTTTGTATGTGGGTTCCGGGAGTCGAACTCAGGACCTTGCGCTTGCCAGGCAGGCGCTTAAGCCGCTGAGCCATCTCACCGGCCCCTAATGTGCCTGCTTTTAATGCTGGGTTTGGATTTTGGCTCTGTTCAGTTTAACCAAGGGTAATCAAATAGACCAAACCCAAGCCCCTGTTGAGTTTTGCCTGGTAAAGACTGATAAAAATAAAATAAAAGAGGCAGCCCTAATTCCCCCAGACATGGAACATATACTACAGTCTGCTCATAATGTCCTGAACATTAGCTCCCCAGATGTTGCTTCTGATTGTTGGCTTTGTCTTAAATCTGTACCTCCCTTTTACTATGGAGTTCCCGCATATGCGCTTCCTCATAAAAGTTCACACAAGTGTAAAAATTCAGGTCCTGTTTTGGCTTCTCTACATGCTTATGGAAATGTAACTTGTGTCCTCCTACCAGGTACCTCCACTGTGCCTCCATGCATTTGGGCCGTGCATCACCTTGGCATGAGCCTGATTGCCCCTAACAATACCCATTTTTCCTGTCCTGATCAGGTAAAAATATGCCTGGACAATACCCAAAAAGGTGCCTGTGCCCTTGTTATCATTTTACCACAAGTACAAGCCTATAAGGGAGAAGAAAGAATAAGTTTGTTTGTGCTATAAAAACAAGTCAATCTGCCCTGAGGAGCAGAATCATTGAAGGAAGAGGGAAGTGAAAGGAATTAATTTTCAGTTATGCCTAGGGGCAGAAAAGCTGACAAATCTGGACTAAAACTTTCATATTAGCTTCTTGAACATTAGCATTAAATCTAGACCAGTTTTTTTTTTTTTTTTAGATTATGGCCTAGTGATAAGTAAAGGTCAGCTTCACTCTAGAAGGGAAACAGGGAGGGGGAAACTCACTATTCTGGAAAGTTGGTCCTAAAATCCAGCAGCCACAGAGAACAGAATTGCCTTGGACAAAACACTGTTGTTGTTAGTTGTGTTATTTCTCAAGGGCAGGGCAGTGGAGAAGGGACAGAAGAGTGTCTCTGTGCATGGTACAAGAACTAAATCTTAACAATTTCAAGGACATAAAGGCAATCAAGACCAAGAGCTTTCCTAGGGTGGGTCTCCGGTCCTTAGAGAAACATGCTTCCAATGACAAGAGCTATGACAGACTCAAATGCATTGCCAAGCAGAAAATTAAACCAATAATCAAAGAACCTGAGTGACTGCTTTTTAACTTTCTGAGAGAGAGCAAGAGGGAAAGAAAATCAAAGGGAAGATTGGAGATGCTCCTTTAAGCTTTATTGTTTTGAGCACATTAATACGTGTGTTTTTGGAAGTAGCTATCTGTAGTGTAACCTAGAAATTGGTTCCTCTCACTGTGTCTCAAAATGAGGGACTTTTTTACCAGCTGCATGAGAAACTCCTGCCCAGGCACCAGGTCAGATAAAACTCTTGTGTGTGTCTTCCTGAATGAGCATGAATTCCAAATCCCTTCTAACTCAGGGATTGGGGTTAAAGAGTCTATACAGGAATGCCTATCTTTAGTGCCTTCTAGATGAGTAGTCATTTTAGAGGGGTTCAGGAGCTTCCAACTGGAAAGGAAAATAAGATTTTCAGGATTGGAAAGAGAAGCCAATTACCATTTCCTGACATACTGATAAAAATCATCACTAACAGAGATGAACTTCCAAAACCTGTCCCACAACCTCTGGCTGAATCCTCAGAAACACCTGTGTGAATTTTCAGCCAAAATCATTCTAAAACCTGCCTGTAATTGACCCAACTCATAATAACCAAACAAGTCAAGTGTTGTGGCTTGGAAGAAAGTTCGTCTGCATTTTTCTTATGTCCAGAGACATTGCCTGAAACTGAGATTAAGGGTGGGGGACTAATTAATCTGGCAGAAAAAGTTTGGAGACAGTCTAATGGTGGGATGGTGGCATAGCTACTCTTGGGGTCTTTTAGCCAGATCTATTTTTAGAATCAAGAGCAAAGAGGCCAGGAGAATGATTTGAAACATTTTGAGTTTGGCTAGCAAGGAAGCTCCAGCAAAGCTGTGGACTACAAAGATAGAGCAGAGAAAATTTTGATTGCTGAGAAGGAACAGGAGCATAGAAAAGATGGCCTGAGGGCATCACACAAACCACCAGGACTCCACCCTTTGCAGCCTCAAAATTGCAAAAGAGACAGGCTTTGCTTTGAGAAGAGAGACCCAGAGCACCCTGTTCCAGAACGGCAATGACCTAAGGAAGCTGTTACTCAGGATTTGGTTCATAGGCACTCTATGCCTACAGCTAAGGGAAAAGAAGCCTGGCTACTGCTTCAGTGAGCAGCAGACCTTGGCATCATCCACAAGGTACTGGCTTTAGGTACATGCAGAATGCAAGAGTTCTGGGGTCAGGAAGACTTCCACCCAGATTTCAGAAGGGCTGGGAAGCCCGGCAGTGTGCACATGAGAGGGCAGTGTGTCAAGCTGTGAGTGTGAAGCCAAAGGTGCAGTGGAGAACCCAGAAGTTTGGAGAAGCCAAAAATATTGGTCACCTTAGGAAAACAGTAAGGAGGGAGTAGAGCTGGCCCCAGAGACTAGCCATGGGAGCTACAACCACAGCCAGGGGCATCAGGGCAGAGCCACCCAAGCCCTTTGCAGTTCACATCTTGCCAGAGATTTTCTTGGATGCTGGACATAGAACTATGGGGCTTAATGCTTGCCCTGAAGGAATTTAGACTTGTTTTGTCCCATTCCTTTGTATCCCCCTATTTGTAAATTTTGGAATTTAAATGTCTATCTTGTGCCATTGAATGTTGGAAGTGTTTAACTTTTATTTCAATTGTACAGGGGCTCCCAGCTAAGAGTTTGCCTTACAGCTCAGAAGAGACTTTGAACTTGGGCTTTTTCAAGGTGGATGAATATAGAGTGTGTGGCACTCGGATTAATTTTTGGTACAATGCTAAGATCAAGTAAACGAGGATTAAGGGTGTGAGTGTACCCACCCTAAGTATTCTGGATAAGATATAAGGGATAGAAAGAGCTGTGCTCGTCCTCCTTATTGCTTGGTACCTTCTGCCCAACTTTAGCTGTTTCTCATCTGCGATGCCACCCTGCCTTGGGGCCAGATGATTATGGACTGAAATCTCTACACACTGCAAGCCAAATAAACCTTTCCTCCTTTAACTTTGGGTGCCAGGTGTTTTGTCAGAAAGGAGAAAAGAAACTAAGACATCAAGTAAAGGCCATAAAGCCTTGTTTTCAAAAATAAAAATTTTCCTTCACAGAAACCCACATCACAATCTTATGTGCTTCCTGCTCTCAACTTTTAACTTGGCACCAGCAACCAACATAAGGCATAAGACACTACCAAACAGGAGATGAAGTTTTCAATCACCTAAATAAGTCACAATCTAGGATCCAATATAAAATATTTATGGGTTCCAAGAAACAAGAGCAAACTCTTAGCTCCTTCCAATTATCTTGCTGGTGCCTCCAAACTGATATCAGAGAAATATAACTTCCAACTTGCCAGATATCAGATGTGTTGAGTTCATGTTCCCTGAAAATGAAAGAATGAATTCCAAGGAATAATGGAGGTCAAGAGAAGGAAAGGCTTTTGGGAGATAGCTCCTGAGAGACAGGAGGGATCCTGAGTGGGCTGTCCTATGTAGGATTTTTATAACTTTCCACTGTGTCCCTTGAGGATGAGCCAGTTTGTTTTCTCAATACCACAAAAGCAATCACTTAATTCCCCCTTGTCCTAAGGCCCATTGATCTTAGGGGATATAGAGTGGTTTTAATGGTTCCTCAGGAACTGCAAATAAGGCTAGGATCTTGAGGGGCTAAAAGCCTGATCTGCTTCCTTCTCCAGCAGCCATTTGATTTCCCAAGGAGACTTTAGGCCTGTTTCTTTGGTGTCTCTTGCGATGATTAACAGCAACTTGCCTGGGAAGATAGACTGCCTCTAGGCATTGAAGAATTAGTAGTGTGTGCTTTGCAAATGATTTCTTATTAGTTAGCAAGCCCCTTTCTTTCCAGATTACTGTGTGGTCATGGAGCATCAGAAATGCATATTTGGAGTGAGTGTAAAACTTTGGCTAATTTTCTTCTCCTAACATCAATGTCTGGGTTAGGTCTATGAACTTTTCTTTTTGAGCAGAGGTCCCTGGGCAAAGGGGTTTGATCTCGATGACCTGTTGTGAACTGACTGATGCATAACCTGACTTTCAGTGTCCTTCTTGGGCATAGCTACTTCTGTCAGTGAAATATATATACTCAGGGTCTTGGTGGGGGGAGTCACATCACTGCTGGCCTGCCTTCTTGCACAGGTCTGGGAATTTTCTCACAAAAGTGGCTAATCTCTGAGCTTCTAGACATTGGTGAGGCACGTTTAAGATAAGTGCAAGTATTTGTGGTAACCTCAGTGGTGTCTAGAAACATGGCCTGGTACTTGATAAGCCATTTTCCTTTTACTGCAAGCAACCCTTCACTTCAAAAATTGTATGACCTAAAGGGGAGTCAGGACTTCTAATTCTTGCCCCAAAGGTAGTTTTGTGGCTTCTTCTGTTAGCTTGGCTGCACTTGCTATTGTAATCAGGTAGGGTTGACAGGCACCAGCCACTCTGTCTAGCTTTTTTGAAAAACATGCCACTGCAGAGTGTTCCTGCCCCAGCATTTGTGTCAAGAAACTTAAAGCAATTTCTCTCTTTTCTGATGTATAGGGGAAGAAGGGCTTTCTTAAGTCAAATATTCCTGTAGCTGGTGCCTGAGGAAGGGCAGGTTTTATTTCTCAAAAGGCATTGCCAGCCACTTTTGTCCATTGTAAGGGCTCAGACTCAAGGTATTTTTTGTGTGTATGTGGGTACTGGGGGTTGACCTCAGGACCTCCCACTTGCCAGGCAGGCACTTATGCCACTGAGCCACCTCACCAGCCCAGACTCAAGTTTTTTACAGTCTTATATAAAGGCTTTGCCACTAGTTCAAAATTAGGTATCCAGATCCAGCAGAATATGGCCATTCCCAGGAAGGAGTGAAGGTATTGTTTGGTGGTAGGGGACCTTAGAGCCTGGGTTTGGTCTCTAGGCAACTCTCATGCACTGAGTGTAAGAGTGGATCCTGATTATCAGACTATCTGAAGGGATATCTGAGCCTTTCCCATTGAAACTTTATATCTCCTCTTGGTTAGAAAATTGTGGTTTTTGATAGTATTATGGTTGGACAGTACCCAATTAATGCTGCAGATTACAATACCATCAATATACTGTAGGGCACTTCTCTGTCAAATTCTACATTTCTTAAGTTCTACATTGCCCAAGCAAAGGGGTGAGGGCTATCTCTAAAACCCTGTGGGAGAACTTCCCAAGAATATTGTTATTTTTCCTTTGAATGGGATTTTCCCATTCAAAGGAAAACAGGAACTGAGAATCTGGATGGAGGGGAATAGAAAGAAAAATCTTCTTTGACATCTAAGACTAAGAACAATTTTGTGTATCCTAGAAGTTTGGAGAGGATTCAATTTGGATCTGCTACTAGAGAGTGGACAGAGTTACATCATCATTAAAGAAGCAGAGGTCTTGTACCACCCTGTATTCTCCTGAAGTTGTTACTACGGGGAAATTGGGAGTATTGCAAGGGGACTGGCAAGGCTGCAGAATGCCATGTGTTAGCAGCCAGTCTATGGGAGGCTGGGGGCCCTTATGGGTTTCTTCTTTGATTGGATATTGCTTTTGTTTGGGGAAATTGGCTGGAATCTTTTAGTTTTATAACTACCAGCATTGCTGAATGTGCCCTCCCAGGTATTCCATGCATTATACCAGGGTCCACTTTTTGGCTAATTAAGTCAGTGAGGCTGATGTATTCCTAACAGGTAAAATCTGCTTTATCTTTTATTAGAATTGGAGAGCTGCCACCAATTTTGCTAGTAAGCTTCTTCATATTGAGGGAGTAAGACATCATCGGATGATTAAAAACCCATAGGTGAACATTAGACCCTCGAATTGAGAAGTCAGAGCAGGTGTTAGTAAACTCCATCTAGAGGTGCTCTCGATGCCAATTATTGCTCTAGATCTAGAGGAGGGTTTTCCAGAGAAAGAAGTTAAAACAGAATAAGCTGCCCCTGTATCGATGAGCAGTTAGATTTGTTTACCCATTATGTCCAGATTCACCTAGGGCTTTTTACAAGAAATGAAGATTTCTGTAGACAGGGCCATGGCGGTTTGCCCCAGGCCACATCAATCCTTTTCATCAGAGCAGAAGGTGAGGGTCTTGACTGACCTAGTACCTCACTCAGAGAAGACAGTCAATCCTCCAGTGTAATGAGTCAGGAACATCAGCTACATTACACATTGAACACAGTCTGCGTGGTGGCCTGGTACAGTCAGGTGCCCGGTGTCCAGTTTCTTTGCATTCAAAGCAATAATTATTTCCCTGAGTATCCTTTTGCTTTCCCTTGGATGACTTGGGTTTGATTAGAGCATTGCCATTTGTGACAGCCATAATTTTGGCCTGCATTGTTTTATTGGTCATTTTCCATTTCATTCTCATCCAGATCCCAATTGTTGAACACAGAAAAGATTTTGTCCAACAATCGCATCATAGGAGTATCGGGGCATATCTGAAACTTTTGTAAATTGTGCCAAATATCTGGAAATGTTGTCTCATTAGTGCCTGTCCCTGCTTGGAAGGTGGATCTGTGTATATTTAGGGAAAGCTTCAATTATTGGCTATAAAAGATAGATGGATTTTCACCTTTGCCCTGTGTAACTTCTCTCATATTTTCATAATTATCAGGTTTCTTAATGCAACTTTTATTCCCAAGATAAGAGCAGTTACCATTTTAGACCTCATGTTTAGCCAGTCTCCAGAATTACAGTCCTGGTTTGGTTCTGTCAGAGGGACAGTAACTTCTCCAGGATGATACCCTTTTCTTTCTGTAACATATTGTTCATCAACATATATCCTAACCTCTTCTAGGGTTCCCCATTTTTCACCTGGGGTATGGCATTGGAAAAGATGTCTTCATTGCTGTTCTTTTCTCATTGCTGAGACAAAATACCCAACACCCAGAAGTCAAAGGCAGAAATGTTTATTTCCTCTCACAGATCATAGAAATGTCAGTCCATATCTATCTCCAAGGCAGTGTGGCATGGTAGAGGGGCATCACAGAAGAGATAGAGTTAATGATGTGGCAGAGAGAAGGTAACAAGCAGCAAGCAGCAGGAGCAGACTGCCTTCCTTCTCCCCCTTGGTATTCCACCCAGGCTATAAGCCTATTGATTGGTTCTGCACACAACCAGTTTGGAGTTTTCATTATCCACACCCAGAGCAATGCTAATTTCAATCAATTGACAATTTGGTACCTCACACACTCTAGATCCTGCCAGCTCTGAAATACCCCCACATGAGGCTTTAGGGGGACAACAACATAAAAGGCATAACAAGACAAATTGGACATCTTGCTGTGAGAGGTCAAAAACAAGGGTCAAATTTGTAATCCATCTGTAAATCTACCAGGATCTACAAATTGGCCTAACCATTCTTTTCATTGTTGGATATCTGCCACTGAATAAAACACCAAACTTAAGTAGTGTCTTCTACTTCTACTTCTCTTAGGGGCAGGGTGAGCTGTAAGTTGGAAAAGTGTAAAACTTCATTCTCTGTATGTCCTACAGAGCTTAAAGCTGTCTAAAGAGTATGAGGAGGGTTCTGGGGAAAGCTGGGCTGCTTCTGGGGAGCTATGCTCTGATGAAGTTTCTGAATCGCTTGAAGAGGAAGGGGCAGATTTTCTGGCCTGATGATTATAAGGAGGAGGTTGAGGAGACCTCCAGTGTGGTTGCTTACATTAAACAGGTGATGGATACTCATATCCCCCAGAGAGACAAGTGGGCTTCTGAGGATGGAATCACCAATGATATCAATTTCTTCTTTGAGGCCTCTTTAAGTACCACGTTTCTTGGGCCTTTACAGAGAGATGGTTTCTGACAAACACCCGTAAAAGCCCGAACATAAGGTATTTTATACCACTTTCCTTGCTCTGTGCAGAAAAGATCTAACTGAAGAATAGCAATGTAATTTAGACTGCCATTCTGTTTGCACCTCTCACAATTTTCCAGTTCATAGTGGATACAAACAGTACTGGAATAAAAGATAAGTTGTATTTTTGCAGATTGTCAGGGTCAAATTATTTCCAGTTTTTAAGGATAGAGCCTAATGGAGAGGTCGGCAGTATCTGGAGAGTATTTTACATTGTATTTCCCATAGGCATCATGAAGCCTATGAGAAAGTGAGAGCGATAAGCTCTGTGGTCCTGCTCAGGGCAACTAAGGAAAGCCCAGATTCACTGCCAGATTCTAGAAGAATTTCACAGAGGTTTTAATGTCAGTGCTCCTCAAACTATTCAATGAAATCAAAAGGGAAGCCAAGCCATACTCCCAAGGTCATTACTGGAAGCAGCCATTAATTTGATTCAAATCCAGAAAAGGACCCAACCCAAAAAAGCACAGGCCAATGTCTTTAATGAGCACAGATACAGTGATCCTCAGTGCGATACTGGCAAACAGAATGCAGCAAGTCATAAAAAGGTCATACATCATGACCAAATAGGTTTCATTCCAAGGATGCAGAGATGGTTTAACACGCACAAATCAAAAAATGCAATGTACCACATAAACATAGCAAGGATAAAAAGCAAATGATCGGGGCCGGTGAGATGGCTCAGTGGCGTAAGCACCTGCCTTGCAAACGCGAGGGCCCGAGTTTGACTCCCGGATCCCACATACGAAAAAGGGGCCGGTGATATCACTCAGCGGCATGGGTGCCTGTTGGCGCACGAGGTCTTGAGGTTGACCCCCTGGTACCCACAAAAAAATAAAATAAAGAAACAAAAACAAAAGGCAAATGATCATCTCAATGGATGCAGAAAAAGCATTTGAAAAATCCAACATACATTGATAATAAAAACCTGAAGAAAGTAGGTAAAGAAGGTCTTTACAGTGGGCCCTCGAGTTGAGACTGTCATCACATATGAATAACTTGCTTAACGACCAGAGTTTTAGGTTAAAGTTACGACCAAAGTATTGAGTTATGACCCGAATGCCAGACACTTGTGCGTGCAAAGACTCTGCGATGTCAGAAAAGCCTGTGTAAGCATAACTAAGCGTCAGTCTGGGCCCTGATGCGTGTGTTTGTCGATGTGATTTTAGTCAATGCTTTATACAGTTGCTACATTTACTGCTATCCAAACGGCTTCCCAAAAGTTCGAAAAAAATGTAAGGAACGAAGGGAATATAAAGCAATCACAATCGAAATGAAGAAGGAAATCGTGGAGAAATATGAGAATGGCATTCATGTGACTGATCTCAGTAATATATACAGCATGTCGAAATCCACTATCTCGACAATCTTACAGAGAAAAGCATTGTATAAGGAAGCTAGTGTTGCTAAAGGTATTAATCAAATTAGTAAGTCACTATCAACAGTGTTAGACAAGGTAGAAAGGCTATTGTTACTTGTGGATAAATGAAAGGCAGATGGCCTATCTGAGTCTATAATTTGTGAAAAATCTAGTGCTATGAATGCAGATCTCATAAATGGTAATCTATCAATGAGTGATAATAGTGAAGCATTTCATGTCAGTAAGGGGTGGTTTCACAAATTTAAAGTGAGAACTGGGGTTCATAGTGTAACTAGGCATGGCGAAGCAGACAGTGCTGATAAAAGAGCTGCAGAAAACTGCATGCACCACTTCTAAATGATGACAGAGAAATGGTGTTTGCTTGCATCAAGCTTTCAACTGTGATGAAACTGGCTTTTGCTGGAAGAAAATGCCCAGGAGAACATACATTACCCAGGAAGAGAAAGAAGTGCCAGGCCACAAGCCTATGAAGGAGAGGCTAAACTTATTCCTATGTGCCAATATGAGTGGTGACCTCAAGATAAAGCCTCTCTTGGCTTATCACTCTGTGTCATTTAGAGTGTTCAGAATATATAAAGTCATGAAGAATAGGCTAGGGATCATGTGGAGATCTAACACAAAATCCTGGATAACAAGAGTATTTTTTCTTGATTGGATCAGGGAGGCTTTCTGTCCTACTGTTAAGAAATATCTAGAGAACAAAGGTTTACTACTCAAGGCTCTCCTCATCGTGGACAATGCTCCTGCTCACTCATGAGATTTGGAAGAATTGGCTGAGTAATTCCCATGGCTCTCAGTTGAGTTCCTCCCACCCAATACAACTTCTCTACTTCAAGCTATGAACAAGCAAGTTATAGCTAACTTGAAGAAACTGCACACCAGGGAACTGTTCCTGAAGCGCTTCCAGATGGTCTCAGATACAGATTTAACCCTTAAAGATTTCTGGAAGGAACATTACAACACCCTTTCCTGTGTAGGGGTGATTGAGAAATCCTGGGCCAGTGTCCCTCTAAGGACACAGAGATCTGCCTGGAAGAAAATTTGACCTAAAATTATATAGGACAGGCTGTGTAGAGGAGCCTGAGCCTTCAATTGACCCTGTAGTTGACGACATTGTCACTATAGCAGAATCCATAGGCTTGCAGGTAGAAGACAGTGGTGATGTTGAGGAACATTCAGAGGAATTGTCCACAAAGGAAATTCAGCAACTTCTGGCTGAGCAATAGAGAATGACAGCTGAGGAGCTTTCTTTAGAGGAGGGGAGCATCAACAATTAGTGCAGCAAAGTTCTTCCTCTGAAATAAAGGAAATTCCAAAACAATGGACAGAGCCACAAACATTTGTAGAGAAGACCCACCCAGACAGAACAAGCCAATGGTTGCACTCACTTGCTTGATGACCAAGTCATGACATACTACAGAACAGTGTTAAAGCAAAAACAAAAACAGAAAACCTTAGAAGAGTTTTTAGTTCTGAAAAGGATGAGAGCTAGTGAGCTGGAAGCAGGCCCTGGTGGGCTACAGACTATCCCAAGGGGACAAAGGACAGCAGAGAGCCAGATTCCTGATGTTCTTATGGAAGGGGACTCTCCTTCCAAACAGTAACCACCTTCCATTTCATCCTTGCTTCCTGCAAGTCAAAGATGTCAACTTGAATGTTGAGTACAGTATGAAATTGTTATTTCTGGTAAGCTAGGCACATTTTATTACTTTTCAGTGAATACACTAGGAAAATTATTGGCATTTCTGGTAAATTATGCACATTACACAACCCTTTTTATTATGAAAATGTTAGTTAAGGGGTGCTTTGGGAGGTTCAGAATGCATTATGGGTAAGTCCATTATTTCTTATTGGAAAAATAGTCTTTCTTTCCCCCAGAATTTAATCTGTTTTTATTTGTCTTTTATTATAAAATTGAATCTTTATTTTTGCACAAAAGATACTTAAAATCAGTAAAATTTACCGAAACCTACTGGACCTGAGGGATTCAGTAGAAGTTTAAAACTGAGGGCCAAAAGTATGAACAAAGTCTCACATTTTCCAATAATTTATCACCAGAACCGAAACCAACTAAACAAGTTTCCAAATATGTGACAAAGATAAAATAATATGAGATAACTCAGTGGCAAAAGCCCCTGCCTGGCAAGCGTGAGGTCCTGAGTTCGACTCCCGGTACGCACATTAAAAAAAAAGATAAAATACTAAAGGCTACCCTTTCCTGTGAACTAACTAAAGAAAATGCCTACTCTAGACTGGTCTGTTATATCACTAAGAGCAAAATATTTCAAGAATTTAAAAAATCTTCTTGTACAATGTTAATTTTTAGGCTGATGCACAACATACATGTGCACAAACACCTCCTTTCTAACCTTTCTAACCTTCTATACACCTTTGTATTTTAAAAGCTGTACCATCTCAGTTAGAGATAATGTAAAACATGCAGATGGCATTCATAATTGTTTTCTCTGCAATAGTATGTTTATCACTTAAATGCAAAATTTAAATATGAAATAAAGTTCAATTGGAGGCTGTCTCAGCTCAGCACTTTGGCTCATATACTTGTGTTAATGCTTTAGTGTTGATTAAATTCTTCATATAAAAATTTAAAAAAGTGTAGTCCATATCAAAGGTACTTAAGAGATAGTTCCCACTCGATATGGAAGCAATGAACAAGAATCAAAAGAGACCAATTAAATAAGACAAAAGCATTTTTTTGGACAGGGTCTTACTATGTAGTTCAGGTTGGCCATGAACTCTCTATGAAGCCTGGACTGGGCTCGAAATTGTGGTGATTCTCCTGCCTCAGCCTCCCAAGTGCTGAGATTACAGGTGTTGCACCACCACACCTGGCTAAGACTGAAGCGTTTTAACTGCTTCAGCATGTAACTTCCAGCTGAAGATAAGAACTAATGATACCCAGGGCATTTTTCAACATTATTGATTCATACCATTTCACACACATAATATCTTCAGAATATAAACCACGATGAAAAATAACTCTTGGTCCCCCCACCAGTCTTTCTCTTGTTCCCAGGAAGAAACAGATTCTGATGCAATATAAAGTTAATGAAATGAACCAATGTCACTGCCTGCATGAGCCATAAACTTTGTTTTTAATTCTCTACATTTAGTTTTTGGAAAATACATTCTTGGAAATCAAATGCCAACGAAAGTCTCATGATTATAACTTAGCAAACTTCATTTTTTTAAATGTAAAACTCTTTGAAGTGAATATGAACACCTGTAAAATAAAGATCTGCTCCAACAGTGTAGTCAGTGCCGTATCCATGCCACATTTTCCCACGTCAGACAGTAGTGTCATTGTTCATCGCATCAGGGCTGTGTTGTGTCAAAACTTACATAAACTCTGGTGCATAGGATCTAAATAACAAAGACATTGAAAAGCTGTGGCATCAAGAGCAACACAGTTTGCACCAGTAACTGCACCTTAGTGTGTGGGAAGCAGCTTACATATTCATTATTCATCCCCCTAGCAAACTGCTTCAGGAATTTTCATAGGTGATAAGATTTATCTGCACTTGAACAGAACCAGTGCTTAGCCACGGAGAAGTTCTAGCTTGTTTGGTGAATGGTAGCACGTCTGAATTTTGTTTTGAAAATCCTTCCTGTAAAAGGGGGTAGGATTTCTCAAACATATTGTGTGTAATTATGTGACCAAAAGCATTTAAACCTCACTCCACGCTTTACACTCATGTCCAAAACTTAAGAGAATCCTTATCCAACACTAGAATCAGTCTTGACTTATAATCAACTTGAGTTACAACCAGATCTCATGAGCGAATTGACTTTGTATGTCAAAAGCCATCTATGACAAACCAAAGGTCAACATCATACTGGGTGGAGAGAAGCTGAGAGAGCTTTCCCTCTAAAATCAGAAACAAAATGAAGATGTCCCACTATCACCACTGTTGTTCAATATCACTCTTGAAATATTAGCCAGAGCAATTAGACAAGAGAAAAAGAAAAAGAGGGACATGGATAGGAAAGGAAGAAGTTAAATTGTCATTATTTGCAGATGAGAAAATCTTCTACATAGAAGACCCTAAGATCTCCACCAAAAGACTCCTAGAATTAATAAGCAAATTCATTAGGTAGTGGGATAAAGTCAACACTGAAAAATCTATAGCCATCTTGTACACCAATAATAAATTACTGAGAGAGAAGTTAGAGAAACAACACCTTTCACAATAGCATCAGAAAAATGAAATACTTGAGAATTAACCTGGCCAAGGAAGCGAGAGATGTCTACAATCAAAACTACAGTTCTTGGTAAAGAGAGTGTGAAGAGGATATCAGAAAATGGGAAGGGATCCCCTGCTCCTGGAGAGCCAGGGCATATGTAGTCAAAATGATCACACTTCCCACACTGTTGTACAGATTTAACCCAACCCAAATCAGAATACTAACAG
Organism: Erethizon dorsatum; assembly: GCA_028451465.1. Lineage (NCBI taxonomy): Eukaryota > Metazoa > Chordata > Mammalia > Rodentia > Erethizontidae > Erethizon > Erethizon dorsatum. The sequence goes on from CM051842.1 coordinate 46,998,224, forward strand.
CATTCCTTACAGAACAAGAGAAAGCAATCCTAAAATCCATATGGAAATAGAAGAGACCTAGAACAGCAAAAGCAATTCTGAGCAACAAGGTCAAGACAGAAGGTATCAGAATACAGGAATTCAAGTTATACTACAAAACTACAGTGATAATAAACCACGTGGTATTTTGGAAAAAGAGCAGGGGAGTAAAACAGACATCTGGATAAAGGGGACAGAATAGAGAATGCAGAAACAACTCGAGTCTCACTCAGCTATCTTATCTTTGGCAAAGGGCCAAAATAGTTTCACTGGAGGAAAGATAGCCTTTTTAACAAATAATGATGGGAATACTATCTACATGCCAAAGATTGAACCTAGACCCATACCTCTCACCATGCATTAAAATAAAATAAAAAGTGGATCACGTATCTAAATATTGAAAACAGAAACACGTAGTCTGCTGCAAAACAATATAGGTAAAACTTTTGAAGTCATGGGCATAGGGAAATTCTTTCTGAACAGAACATTGGTTGCACAAGAAAGAATACCAAGAATCAACAAATGGTTAATTTCTTGATGATAGCCATTCTTTCTGGGTTGAGATGGGATGTAAGTATTGTTTTAATTTGCATTTGTTGAATGAGCAATGATATTGAACATTTTTTCATATATTTATTTGCCCTTTTCAGTTCTTCTTCTGAGAAGTACGTATTCATCTCAGATGCCCATTTTTGGGTTGGGTCTTTGAATTTGGGAGGTCTGATTTTTTTCAATTCTTTATATGTTCTAGATAGAAGTCCCTTGTCTGAGGGTCAGTTGGCTAAAATATTTTCCCACTCCGTGGGTTTCCTTTTCACTCTGTTGGTGATTTCTTTTGATGTGCAAAAATATTTTAGTAAGATGAGATCCCAGTTGTTGATACTTTGAGGTATTTTCCTGGCAATTTGGGTTTTGTTCATGAATTCTCTGCCTACCCCTATGTGATCAAGATTTCTATCTATTTTGTCTTCCAGTAGATTTCGTGTTTCTGTTTTAATATTTAGATCTTTGAACTATTTTGACTTTAGTGCATAGTGATAGACAGGGCTCTAGTTTTTAGTCTTTGGCATGTAGAAAGCCAGTTTTTCTAGCACAGTTTATTAAAGAGACTATCTTCCAGTGAACATATTTGGCCCCTTTGTCAAAGATAAAGTCTCATGGCTGAGTGTGTTTGTATTTGTGTCTACATCTTCTAATCTGTTCCATTGATCTTCAGGTCTGTTATTTTGCCAGTATCATGCTGATTTTAGCACAGTAGCTTTGTACTGTAATTTCAAGTCAGGGATTGTGATGCCTCCTGCCTTGCCTTTGTTGCCCAGGATTGCCTTTGCTATTGTAGGTCTCTTCTGTTTGGAAAGGAATTTTAGGAATGTTTTCTCTCGTTCTGTGAGTTATGCTAATGGTGTTTTGATTGGGATTGCCTTAAATCTGTATAACAGTTTTGGGAGTATGGCCATTTTCACAATGTTGGTTCTTACTATCCATGACCAAAGGATATCTTTCCATTTTCTGATATCCTCTTCAAAAAAAGATGTGGTATTTGTATACAATGGACTACTACTCATCTATTAAGAAGGATAAACTCAAGGCTTTTATAGGTTAATGGATGCAACTTGAGACCATACTCATAAGAGAAATAAATGAGACTCACCTGTGCAAACACTGTATTGTCTCCCGAGTGTAAGAAATGGAAAGTGTAAATAAGATCCAAAATGCACAATAGATATTCTGAAAGGGGAAGTAACTGCTCAAAAGGAAAAAAAAAAAAACAACTGGCATGGGGAAAGGAGAAAATAAGGAAGGGAAAATTTTATATATATGTATATATATATATATATATATATATGATAGGTAAAATAATTACACTACTAACTTCTATAAGTTCACTGAAAAGAGTGGTTTGTGCTTATATTGTTTGATCAATTTTTCATGCCGATATCTTGTAATCTAAGCAAATACTTTGAAGATAGCAATACGCAATATATTAGCCATTGTTAATTCCCTATTAGCTTGTTTTGAAACTCTGCATCATTGTCTGTATTGTTTTTTCTCTTTAAAATAAAAAATGAAGAATCAGCAAATAGGATCACATCAAGATAAAAAGCTTCTGCCCAGCAAAGGAAACCACCAATAGAGTGAGGAGAAAAACTACAGAATGTGAAAGAGATTTTGCCAGCTTCTCATCAGACAAAGGACTAATACCTAGAATATATAAAGAACAAAAACAAGGGCCGGTGAGATGGCTCAGCGGCGTAAGCGCCTGCCTTGCAAGCGCGAGGGCCCGAGTTCAACTCCCGGATCCCACATATGAAAAAGGGGCCGGTGATATCGCTCAGTGGCACGGGCGCCTCCTGGCGCACGAGGTCCTGAGGTCGACCCCCCGGTACCCACAAAAAAAAAAAAAAAAAAAAAGAACTAAAAACAATTAAGGCCCTCAAATTTAAAGACCCACTTAAAAAATTGGCATCTGAAATGAATAGACACTTCTCAGATGAAGAAGTAAGGACCAGTTGTGATGGTGCATGCCTGTAATCCCAGCACTTGTGAGGTTGAGGCAGGAGGAATGCAATGAGTTCAAGGCCAGCCTGGGCTTTGCAGTGAGTTCACTACTAGTCTGAACTACACAGCAAGACCCTGTCTACAAGCCCCCCCCAAAGGCTAACAAATACCTGAAGAAAGGTTTAACATTGCTGGCCACTTGAGAAATGCAAATTAAAATGACACTGAGATCCCATTGCACTCCAGAAAGAATGGCTATCATCAATAAATCAACTAGTAACAAATGCTGGAAAGGCTGTGAGTGTGAAGAAACTTCATGTTTGGTGTGAGTGGAAACTTGTACAGCCACTGTGGAAATCAATGTAAAGTTTCCTCCAAAAGCTAAAACTAAAAATTCCTTTTGACCCAGCTATTTCATTTCTAGGTACCTTCCTGAAAAAGTTGAAGACATCGTACCACAGTGATGTATGAATATCCTTGTTTATAGCAGCACAATTCATAATTGCTAAATCTTGGAAGCGGCCTATATGTCCATCAGCGGATGAATGGGTAAAGAAAATGTGGTACTCATACATCGTGCAGTACTACTCTTCCATAAAGTAGGAAAAATTTGAGTCATTTGTAGGAAAATGGATGCACCTTGCGACCATAGTATTAAGTGAAGTAAATCAGACACACAAACTTAAATGTCATATGGTTTCTCTTGTATGAGAAACCCAATATATAAATAAAGTGCAAAATAAAAGACAGACAATCGGAAATAAAGAAAAAGAAAAATGTTATTAATAATCTGGCATGGAGAGTGTATCTAAAAGTGTGCCTTGATTTAGAATAATTGTCTTATATGTTTCATGTTCTTTGGACTGTTAGTCTCTGTTTATGATAACTAACCTGATAAGGACTTATAAAATAAATAAATGAGTCTGATGCTGGCAAATTTTTTATTTTAAAATTGTGAGGTGAAGGGGATTGAAAGAATTGGGATGTGTTACACACATGTATGAATTTCTCACAATAAATACAACATTATGTCCTGCAAACATGTATTAATAAAAATTTAAAAAATAAAAACAACATAAAAAGGCAATAGAAAAAGAAAAAAGTAGCAATGATTTGTCTTTATTGAAGGTAGGAAAATAAGTATGCTCTGTATAGTGAGAGCGGGCCACTGAGAGCATTTACAGTGGCCACAAGGTTAATGGAAGGGGTCTTTTGTATCTCTCATTCCTCAGCCTGATGTCAGATCTAGGTTGTCCTATCAAAAACCTGCTTGATTTCATGCCAGATTTATTGAAGAATTGCAGAGAGTACTTTCTGATTGGTTCCAGGTGCAAAGCTTGGGACCTGTGCTCTGTGTATGTGTTCTGGGTTTCTGTGATTGACACATCACACCCACTTGTCCATCCAGCTTGTCCCACACAATATCCTGCCCTGGTTGGATCATGTAGGCATGATACTCATCAGTGGATTCGCACTGATTCATTTATAGCTAAATATGATGCTGGGTGGTGAAGCCTGGTTGGAGGAGGTGGGTTACTGGGGCCATGGCCTGGAAAGGTATATCTCCTTCCCTCCTCCCTTAATCGCTCATGAGCTGTTTCTCCTCTCCCATGCCCTTCTGCCATGTTGCCCTGACTTGGAGCCAGCTGACTACAGACTGAAACCTCTACGAACTGTGAGCCAAAGTAAACCTTTTCTCTTTAGAGTTGTGGGTGTTGGGTATTGTGTCTCAGCAACAGTAAATTAAGTAAGGTAATATCCATTCAGGTTCTGTACCATCTTTTTTTCTTTTTCTCATTCTGTAACAATGCGGCATTCTAATTTATGGCAAAGTTATTCTCTTTTTCCCTTAACAAAAATACATACTTCATACACCATGTCTTTCTGCATTAAAAATACATATTACTTTTCTTGCAAAACTTTTCACAATGTACTTTCTCTTCACCCTTATTAATTCTAGTAGGTTTATGCACATATATTAATCATAATTTGTGAGCATTAGTAAGCCAAATAGAATAGTAGACAATTGTGAGTCATTTCTCTCATACCAGAATTCTGTGGCTATCAAGTTTATGTATATGCCATCTCACAGCTTTAGAAAGCTGTGTTTCTTTATAGAACAATTCTTGGGCCGGTGAGATGGCTCAGCGGCATAAGCGCTTGCCTTGCAAGTGCGAGGGCCTGAGTTCGACTCCCGGAACCCACATATGAAAAAGGGGCTGGTGATATCGCTCAGTGCCATGGGTGCCTGTTGGTGCGCGAGGTCCTGAGTCGACCCCCGGTACCCACAAAAAAAAAAGAACAATTCTTCAATGTGGTAAAAAGAGCATGTTCATTAACAGACAAATACAGAGGCATGATTGAAAAATATGACAAATACTTAAATTTAAAACGGTATTATTACAGTAAAGGACACATCGCTATTAATCCTCCTCAAAATACGTTCCCTCATTCTTGACACTTTCTGAAGCAGTTCTGAAAGTCCTTTCTCCTGAGTGTGTTTAGTTGCGCTTTAGTGACTGTCTTGATAACCCGAATGGATTCAAAATATTTACTTTTGGTTATGGTTTATATCTGCATGTCTCTGTAAAGCCTCATGCACTGATAGGCAGAGCATTTGGAAGAGGATTGGATCCTGGGCGTGCCATAACTAAATGTGATGTTAGGAGGTGGGGCTTGTTTGGAAGAGGTGGATCACTGGGGCATGACCTGGTAGTGCGTAACTTTCTCCAAAGTTCATCCCTTAACGCTCTACTTCCCAGCAGCCATGATGTGAGCAGCTTTCCCCGCTCCAGGCCCTTCTTCCATGCTGCTTCTGCCTTGGAACCAACCAACTATGGACTTCAACCTCTAAAAATCATGGGCCAAGGTAATCCTCTCCTTTAATTTGTTGGTGTTGGGTATGGTGTCCCAGCAACAAGAAAGTTACTTAGACACCTTTCATGATCGTTTTGACTTTGGGAAAGAGCCAGAAGTCCCATGGTGCCAGATCAAGTGAATAAGATAGATGAGGACACACGGTAACGTTTTTCATGAGCCTGCCTTTCTGTTGGATGGCACTCAGCAACAACATTCATCATATTCTTTATCACACCTCCTAAAGACACAAAAGAGGACTTCCACAACTGCTTTGGAGAGTGGCAAGAATAATGGGATAAGTGGGCTCAAATGGAGGAGGAGTATTTTGAAGGGGATTAATGGCAATGTGACTTTTATTGTAATAAATCTTAAAAATTTAAATATTCATTGTATAGTTTGATCATACCTCATATACTTAGCCTTTCTATGTCATATAAAGGGAATTCAAAAGCACATAAACTTATGCTTAGTAGTGAATGTTTTAATGGTCTGTCCTTTTATTTGATTAATATCTATAGTATTGTTTAACTCAGCATAATTCTTATGGTGCAAATTGTCAAAAAGATTGTGGAAACCATTTTTAAGCAGACATAACACCGATCTAGCCATCATCTCAAGTTATTTTCTTGTTGACTATTTTTAAATTTGACTAGTAAAATGAGGTAGAATAAAAATGTATATTCATATTATACTTAATACTGATAACTCAGAAAACACAGTTACTTGTATTAAACCAACAGTATTGAAGTAGTCAAATTGCCAAATATTTGCCACACATATGAACTTGAAAAGCATTTGGTTCAGCTTTTATATTTCTGGGAATTTTAGGAATATTTAATGTATAAAAACTCTCCCTTATTTCTAAGTCAATTTGAATTTAGCTCTGCTAAGGGATTTTACACATTTATTTGGTAAAAACACCCACTTGTTGAGAAATACCATATATACCATATATACATGCACACATATGAGCATATGCAAACATTGATCTTATCGACTTCTTTCTAAATCTGTAGTCATGAATCAGACAACACAGTTATACAAAACTTTCTGGTGTATTTTCATATCACATGTATGTGCATACACATATGTGTGTGTTTGTATGTATTGAAATTTGTTTTATACTTTAAATGAGAAAATTGCATACGTTTGTTATGGCTTGTGTCTAGATGTCCCCCAAAGCCTCTTGCAGCCATAGGTGGGGCTTTTTCAGAGGTGGCTGGATCTAGAGTGTGATGCTGGGATTGATTCATGGGGCAATGCTAGAATCAAGGGCACTAGGATTAAGGGTGTAAGTGCCACCTGCCCTAAGTAGCCTGGACAAGATACAAAGGATAGGAAGAGCTGTGGTCCTCCCCTTTGTTGCTTTGCTACCTTCTGCCTGCCATGAATCATTTCCCCTCTGCAATACCTGTCTCCCAGGCCAGCCTGCCTTGGAAACAGCTAATTATGGACTGAAATCCCTACAAGCTGTGAGCTAAATAAATCTTTCCTTCTTTAACTTGGAGCATCAGGTATTTTGCCTCAACAATGAGAAAAGTAACTAAGACAGAATTTGGTACCAGAGAAGTGGGGTCATTTCTGTGACTGTACTTGACGGTGTGGTTTAGAAGCCTTTGGAGCTGGCTTTCCCTTTGGAAGGGAAAGAGCTGGGAAAGGTTTGGAGATGCCAGCTAAAAAGGTAGAACTGGAATGCCTGAGACTTTACTTGATGGGAGATTATGGTCAGAATTCAGAAGACCAGAATGCTGTTAGAAATTCTGCTGGTAAAGACCAGACACAGGAGGTTTCTGCTGGGAAGAAGAATGGCATTGGCTGTTGGCCTCCAGGTGATGTATGTTATGCCTCGGCAGAAAAGTTTGTCTGCACTTTGCTGGTGTCCAGAGAATTTGCCTGAGACTGAGATTAAGGGTGGCAGACTAATTAATCTGGAGGAAGAAATTTCAAAGCCGTCTGATGTTGAGATGGTTGCATGCCTACTGTTGGAGGCTTTTAGCCAGACTTGTGTTGAGAATCAAGAGCAAAGAGCCCAGCAGAACGCTTTAAAAAGGTTTGAGTCTGGCCAAAAATGAAGCTCTAGTAACGTCGTGGGCTGCAAAGAAGGAACAGAGGAAAAAGTGATCACTGAAAAGACTAGCAAGAAAAAGCCAAGTATTTCAGAAGAAGAAAACAGGAAAGATGGCCTGAGGGCATCACAAGAACCAGCAGACTCCTCACTTTTTTTGTGTGTGTGTGGGTACCGGGTGTCGACCTCAGGACCTCATGTGCCAGCAGGCGCCCGTGCCGCTGAGTGATATCACCGGCCCTTTTTTTCACACGTGGGTTCCAGGAGTTGAACTCGGGCCCTGGTGCTTGCCAGGCAGGCGTATATGCTGCTGAGCCATCTCACCAGCCCTCAGACTCCACACTTTGCAGCCTCAAAATTACAAAAGTGAAGGGCTTTGCTTTGAGATGAGAGCCCTAGAGCACCATGTTTCAGAATGATGGCAGCCTAGGGAAGCTGTTCCTCAGGATTTGGTTCATTGGCCCTTGACCCCTACTGCCAGGAGAGAAGGAAGCCTGGCTACTCCTCCACTAGGCAGCAGACCTTGGCATCATCCACGTGGTGCTGCTTTTAGGTGAATGCAGAATGCAAGAGTTGTGGGTTCAGGAAGGCTTCCACCCTGATTTCAGAAGAAGGCCCAGGAGGCCAGGCAGTGTGGCCCTGAGAGAGCAGTGTGTCAAGCTGTGAGTGTGAGGCCAAAGGCTCAATGGAGACACTAGAAATTTGGAGAAGCCAGGAATGTGGATTGTCCAAGGAAAGCTGCAAGAAGTGAATAAAGCCAGCCAAAGAAAAGAGCAGTGAGAAAAGTAACTAAGACCAGTGGCTTAGACCTGATGTCAGCCTGAGAAGTGGGCAATACAAAATGGAGAGACCACGTTGAGGTTTTGCCACTTCGTTCTCTCTTGCATGGTGGCCACCCTCATGCTGTAGTTTGTACTTCTTTTACTCCTTTCACTTGGCCCCAATTCACTCTGTAGAGTCTGTTTCTTTTCCTTCCTTTAATAAAATTTTGCTACCATTTGTGCTTGTCTTGACCAATTCTTTGCTCAGGACAGAAAGAATTTAGAAACCTCCCTCAGAAGGAAAGTTCAGCACCCCCCAAACCAGGTAACAATATAGCACAATATTTCCTTGATAGATATGACAGATCTTTTATTGTTGCTCTGTTTTGGTTAGCAGTCAACATATTGGCTGTCTTTCCACGAGAACTCTGCTCTGCATCATAGTCAATTCATAGAACTAGGACTTTGGAAGGCATCCCAAGGTTATGTAATCTAGTACTAACAAGTTAATGTCAGCTTTACTTGCTGTATTGGACTTTTATTTGGTTCCTGTAATGAGGCATGGGAAGTAGAAAATAGAATATACTAAGTAAGAACTTAGGGATCCAGTTACCAAAATGCTTTTGGAATTAAGAACATAGGATTATGAGTTTGAGCCCAACAAGGACAGCTTAGAGAGACTCCATGTCAATACATACATAAATAAATAAAAATAAGAGGCCAGGGATGTAAGTCAATGGAAAGGCCTTGGGTTCAGTCTCCACTATCACATAGAAAAGAAAAGAACACAGTCGTTGTACAGTAAACATTATGTATGAAGCAAGCCTTGTCTTGCTGCAGTGTTCTTTCTCTCCCCAAGTCTAGATAATACTTCTGGTGCTGCTTGGTTGCCTGACATACCTTGAAAAAGAATCATATATTTCTCACAGAAAAAAAAAAAAAACAACTTCCTTTTTAAAAGGCACCACACAAAATTAATCTGAATTCATATATACTGTCAATTTATTTGCTGTAAAGACAGTATGTAATCATATATCCAATTCTTCACTAATTTTTTGTAGGGTCCCACAGAAGGCACTGGTCCAGGACTCAAGAGAATTTCCCTTCCAGTCCCAGTTTTAGTACCTTTACTTACTTTACCGTCAAGTCACTTAGTTTCTCTGGATGTGCTGTTTCCTTAATTTTGAGAAGAAAAGTCAAGCCAAATTACAGTTGGCACAGGAAAGCAGATCCAGGGGAGAACTTTTTTCTAGTATATATTGGAATTTTATTGTTCCACTTTTTTCTTATTTACTTGTTTTTCTTTTATCAGATTTCATTGATACATTTTAGATACACATAGTGATCACATTCATCATAGAGAATGTATACCTGTGTACAAGTTTTCTTTGTTTTATTTTAACAGAGAATTTGATCTACTGGTCTACATGATCTCTAAGACTCTCTTTGTGCTCAGTCTTCCAAATAGGAAAGAAAGATGGGAGAGAAACAGAACCGTAAAAATGAGGATATTGAACCATACTTAGAAGTACCAAACACTTAGAAGTAATCACTAAGTAGATGGCTGGAGAGAGTGCCTGATAAGTTATAGGGTATCTGTGAGAATTATAATGTCAAACAGTGCAACTTGATTATTTGCTAAGGGTGGACTTGGAGCTGAGGATGCTATCTTACCGATAAATAAAAGTATTTTTTGGGAAATACTGCTTTAAGGTAGTCAGCCACAATCTCATGGTGACAGTCAAGTGAAGTAACTACTATGTCATAATACTTGTTGGTATAGCAACAGTAATGGCCTAACAGCACACAAGAAGTGTCTCTTCAGTGTCCCTGCACCACTTGCAAAAGGACTTTACCAGCAAATAAACAGTGGAAGGCACACATGTCTTATGTGAGCTGCCATATAGTGGAAGGGGCTAACAATCACGTAACCTGGAATTGTAATTTCGGGGAGTGAAGACAATGAACTTAATCAGGTAGACTTTATGAACTTAACCATGAAGATCTATATGTTTTATTCTGAAGTATCAATTAATATTAAGATGCTGACTTGGGGAAATTAAAGGTATAGCTTGATTATACTTAGAATTCCTGTTTTATATTTGTAGTGTTAGTGCTGCCTGGTGATATATGCTTCTAATTTTAAATTTGTTGGAGCAGCGGTGACTTGTGTTTTTCTTAGAAAGGATCTCAGACTTCTGTACTGACACGGACTTACAATGACAAGAATGAAATTTACAGCTTCACTTTATTTTGAATTCCTCTGTTGTATATCTCTTTTTATGCCCAGTGATAACAAATTTGTGACTTAACTCTCTTGGAGCAAGATACAGTAACATATTCTCTTAGACAAAATCTTAAATATGTATGTTGCTACTGGCTTATAATTCACATATCCAGAAGATCAAGTGTTTCATGATGTAATTTCCTGTCTTTACAATTTATTTTCAGGAAAAGGAAAAGAAATTCCAATGATGATGACGGCCACCTTTCCCCACAATCCAAAAGGAGAAAGATAAGCCCTGTCTTTCAGGAGTCTCAGGATGTAGAGGTAGGAAGTATGGTCAGATAGCCTCTCTATTTTATTCATTGCCTACACTAAATCCTTACATTTGACCTCTGTAATAAAGAGTATTATACCATGCAATCATCATAATAGTATTCTTATTTGATTGCAGTGATTTTTGAACCAGAGCTCTTATGCATGATACCAATATCCAAGAGAAGAGGGAAAGGAAACACACAAAGATTTTGTTGAACAGAAAACAGGAGGAATTTGGACATTTTCCTTTCATAAGTAGAGAATAATAATTTTATTCCCCTTATTTTTAGATGGAAAAAATATTTTCAAGTATGCAATAATATGTTATTAGCTAGAAGGCAATTCTCGATTTCTTATTGAAAAAAGTGAAAATGAAATTGAGGGGCAGTGTCAAGATATTTTGGAAAACTATACTGGTGCTTGAATTGTATAGCTGGAATTTTAACGTCAAGAAACACCCTACATGACTTGTTTTCATTACCACAGTACTGCTTTGCCTGGGGTACAATTTACTATAAGAGTACTAAAGGAGCTTTGTAAAGTTTTTTTCTGGATGAATCTGGTTAGTTAATAACTAATGCTCACTTTCCCTTTCATGAGCAACAGGTAAAAGGATTGTCAATTCATGTCCTCTGCCTAGAATCTGTAAAAAGGTACTTATATTTCTAGATTCTGGACAGCTACTTGGGTGTGCAAAAGGGACGAACTTTTCCAAAGATGGTATAATCTGTGGTATACACTTTAAGAAACGTTGTTTACAGAGCATATTATCCATCTTAAGCAATTGGAAATTGCAACAGAATATTGCAATCTCTCTTGTTTATTGAAGATAAACATGTCCACATGTGTAGGTGATGATAACCCTGTCTGTCTTTCTGTTTGATTGTTTCTTTGTTCGAATTCCATTTACTGAGTTCAGACAAGGTGAGGTTGTGCAGATTTTGACACTTGCCTAGATTCTATCATCGATTGAATTTTTTTCTTTTTAGCTAGAAAACAACTTAGAACTCCATCTCTGGCCCATTTTCATCTTATGAGGGAAAATAAGGCACAAAAAGCATAGAATAGTTACCTCATCAGTGCAGAGAGGTTAATGCATGAACATCATCGCCTTGCTGATTGGGAAAATGTACTTCAACAGCCAGGTTAATTTGATATCATGCAGTTCATAAAATTCCACATTGCTTCAGTGTTATGAGGGAACATGGGCATGTCAGTTTAAACATGTTGTGACATTGGGAGCACATATTTAAGGTCTCTGATGGACTTGCTAAGGATTACTGGCTTCAGTTAATCTAGTTTCTGTAGATGCCATTGAATAGACATCATTATTACAGTTCCAGGGTTGCAGTGTGTATTAAGGACTAACTTTATTATTCCGTTGTAGTTCACATAAATGAGTAGATGTGAGATATGGGGGGGGTGGAGTTGAGAGGAAAGGGAGGGCTTGAGAAAAAGTAACATCCTGCATTTGCCTGCTTACACAATAAAAAGCATTACATAATTCCACGTTGTAAATAAATACATGAATTACCATTCTGATTTTATGGAAATATTTCATAATTAATATTCTTCCTCATCTCTTCAGTTTATATTTATCCACTGTTTCTTTCATTAACCTGCTGAAGTACACTTTCCACTTCCAAACTAATCTTGCATCAGTCTTATTTTTCTCTTGAGTACGTTGTCTTTTCTCTCATCTTTAGTTCCAAGCTGTGATATGCATTCACTGCCTGTTATTTCTCACCTCCCTTCATGCAACCACTCGCTAAACCTTAGCTCCTCCAAACCCCTTCTACCCCTCTCTAATAACACATGTTAGGGAACATTGGAGAGTTGCTGAATTCAATCGCCAGCTCTTTACTGAGCACCTACCAGTTGTCAAGCATGGTCCTCAGCGTTTGGAATGAACTTAAAGGTGTCTCTTTTATTTCCCCAAGATCCCTTTCTGTTCTACCACTATATGTATCATTACATTTCCACTATCCCCACTCAGGCCTGTGTTGCCTCTTGCTTGATGCTTTGCAAGATTTCTTGAGTGTTCTCTGTACTCTCATTTTCCAATACCTAACCATCCATCAGAGACATCTTCCTAAATATAGACCCGAGCATTGTCCCTTAACCTCAAGTCCCAATCCCTACAGAATTCTTGCCATGGTATTCAAGGCCACTGATGATCTTCTCTTGCACATTTTGTCTCCCAGTAACTTTTCTCTGGGAGGCACCAGCCATATCATATTACTGGCTTTGTCGCCTCCAAAATTCTTCTTTGCCATGCTTGTGCTCTTGTTGTTCTCCCCATTTTCCATACTCTTCCCATGAATATCCTCCCCATGCTACAAGGCCTACTCCAGGTGCCTTTAACTTTAAGGAGCCTCCCGATTTCCTCAGTTGGCATTCATTGCTATGTTTCTCTCCTTGCAAGAGCTTGATGCTGTCATTCTGAAAGCTTGATTAGGCTCGGGAATTACCCATTGAATCCCAATGTGGCCCTGCCAAAGGGCCTCTATGTACACAGTAGACAAGCATGTATCTGTTTGGACACTGGTTGGGAATCATAACAACCTGTACCTATGTAAGAGCCTCTCAGAGGTGGGTTCCTGGCATGTGACTGTGAGTTAAACTGACAAAGAGCCCCACAGATGATTCTGCTACCTGTCCCCAAATTAGAGTGAGTCATGGCAAATCTCCTCTGGTCTCAACCCTTCTTTGTTTTATGGGGTAAACATGCAGATTTTGCAATAGCCCAAACTAACTTACAATCCTGCCTTTGCTCACAAGTTCGGGCCCCCATCTTCCTGTGAAGTGTCTTTGTGAGTTTAGTGTCATAAGAGATTCTCCTTCAGAGTCGTCATAAATGTAATTTTATTTTGCAGTGTATGTGAATTTGCAAGGGCTTCTGTACTATATTTGCACAGATATCCGCCCGAATGCTATACTGGAAATTGAGAGAATAGTGAGCTTTGTAATTGTCAAGTAGGGTAAACATTCTGATGAGATGATTCTTTGAGCAGTCAGGAGAACGGTGAGCAGGATTTACATTTTATGAGTCTTTCTCTCAATCTTGAAGCATTTTGAAGTCTCTGGTAAAAGAATTTGCTCTTTTTCCAAAGTCGAGTGTAGTAAGGTAAATGCTCCTGGACTTAGATGCCAGTCTCAACTGTCGGAACTATCCACCATCAAGGAAAGGACTTTTCCTCCCAATGGCTCTGACAGTACAACAGCTCATTAAGTGGGATACCTCTCCTGAACTACATTCAAAAAGGCAAAGCATAACAAAGGCCAGGGTGTACAATATGGGCTCTGTTTATTAAAGAGCATTATTGGCCTGGAAAATGCTACCATATGTGAGTTTTTATATGTTCTTTACTGGATGAAAGAAGGCTAAACACTTCCTAAAACCTCATTATGGCATAACAGTTCATTTGAAGACTTCCTTTTGACCTGAGTAGTAACTAAAACCAAAAGGAGATTTTCTTTCATGGTCTTGTAGCATTCTGTACTTCATTTATTTACAAATAAAACTTTTATGTTTCACAAAAGCAATACATTTTCTGTAGCTGAATTAGAAAGAAAAGATATCTCCAAAATAAAATGTCTCAAAGTAAACACTGACACACACACACACACACACACACAAATTTTTATGACCAATTATTGGTGCTGAGATTCATATGTTAAAGGGAATGTTTTAAAATTACTTGAGGGGGCCGGTGAGATAGCTCAGTGGCATAAGCACTTCCCCGGCAAGTGTGAGGTCCTGATTTCGACTCCCAGAACCCACATAAAGGAAAAAAATGGCCGGTGATATCGCTCAGCAGCACAAGTGCCTGCTGGCAAGCACGAGGTCCTGAGGTCGACTCCCGGTAACCACATAAAATAAATAAATAAATGCATAAATAAATAAAATTACTTGAAAAACTTTACACACTGATATGCAACCATCTCAAAGGATAGCAAGGACACCTTTCTATATAAATATATCATTATTTCTAATGGACCAGAAAATTCCACTGTACGTGTGTATGCAGTGCAATTTAACTGCGTCCCTGTTTGTTTTTAAATATTTAGTTGCTTTTGATTTTCAGCTCTTAAAATGCTGATATTATAGATGTGTCAGTGAAAATTTTTATTTTTGTCTCTGCATGGTGTAGTTTAAAAAGCCACCTCAATCACAAACTGGATGTAGACATGGTTTTTCTTTATGATTCTACAGAATCCCCCTGTATTTTGTGAATTTTAATGTGCTTTTCCCTTTTTACAAAGTAGGGTCACTTCCCTTTTCACGTGATAGACCCTAACATGTGAAACCGATATGTTGTCCTTTTAGATGAATATTTGGTTTATCAAAAATGATTTCTAGAACTTACCTTATTTTTCAGACAGTACATGCACCAAAAAATAATAAGAAAAGCCAACTAGAGGGAACCAAAGTGTGTGTGGTGGGTTTCCTAACTAATGTAATAGCTTACTTAATGTTTGAATAGCCATAACTAAACCATGTTTTGACAATGGAAGTTCCAGAGTTTCACTTTCAGGACTAGGGAAACTTTTTCATATAATTTTCATTTAGAATTGCTTTTGACGTCTCGCCTTTAAGTCATTTTTGTAGCCATTGTTGATTGCTCTCACACATGGCTTCACTTGTCCCCTCTTTATCCCTTTCCTGGACAGTTCTTTTAATATGTGAGGATATTTGCATAAAGGTGAATATAGTTTATCTACTGATACTTGTGGGCTACCTAGTGTATAACCGAAGTTGAGCAGTATCAAATGACCAATGGATCATGACTATCCTTGGTTTAAATCCTACTAAAGTTACCCTTTGGGAAAGAATCCCTTATAAGAATTGTAATGTCAGCATTGTTAATTACTACAATTCAGTAAGGGTTTTTACTGTAGCAAGCTGGTCTATGCTGGTCCAGGTCCCTGCCCGGGCACCACCCATGGGAAACCAGCCCACTCCAGTTTTTCCCCACCCAGGCACCACTTGTAGGGACCTAGTCCTACTAGTTCGTCACCCTGAGCCAGGGGCAAGTGAAGATGAAAGACAAACAGACACAGAGTCAGTTTAGCATGCGGGCAGACAAGGGACTCTTGCCTCTAGTAGGCAGAGGAGCCCTGAGCATCTGGCTCATCCTGCTTGTATTCACTTAGACTCAGGTGCAAGAAATTAAAGTAACACACCAGTCATCTGCCTTCCATTATCTATTAGTACATTCCCAGGTAAACAACCTGATCTCAGTCATATTGATTTTTCCCTGGAACTTGCAACATGCCATCATCAAAGGAGAACAACCTGCTGCCTTTCTCCTTTGTGCTCGCAGAGGAGGCTGATTAGGCCTCAATCCTCCTTAACTGGTCTCCCACACCATATCATGACCTCCTCCTTTGAGAATCCATCTTACTTTTATCGACCTGATTTCTAGTACATTCTGTAGGATCAACTGAGGCTTTCCCTTGGAAGGTGAGAACTTACTTCTCTGATGCAGGTTAGTGAAATAAATGGTACAAGACAGGGCAGAGGCTATGTGAAGGGATACGGAATTAAAAGGGCTGTGCTTGAATCCTCGTGCTGATGCTTCCTAGTTGTGTGACTTTGGGACTTTGGGGATCTGCTTCTTTATCTGGAAAATGGGGGCCACTCATCCCAATTTAATTTATAGGGTTGTTATGAGGATAAGAGGAACTAGCTTAAGTGACTGTACTTTGTGTACTGTTAAGCCCAGCTTCTGTTCTCCAAGCTGAGTAAGGAAAACATTATGTATAGTAGCATAATACTGACCATCTTTCTGTCTTTCTTTGTCCTTCCAGTCTTCAAGCAATGGCAATGAAAGAATTGGGAGGAGCATTAGTAGCCCAGAGAGGGCAGGTGGACCAGAAAACAGCTTAAACCAGAATATTGCTGAACTCAATCCGAATGTCCCTCAGTTCTTCCATGAGGAATATGCACTGTACCAAAGCCCTTACACATCAACCAGATTTTGAAGGAGGCTCACTTCCACAGCCTCCAGCAACGCAGACAGCCTCCAACATGATGTAGTAGGAGCTCCTCATTCCAACCTAAACCTCATTTATAAAAGCAATTGCACACACACAGAGACCCACAAGTCTGTTGGCTCTACTCTCTGTATTCTAGATAATAGATTGATGGGCGATTGTTGATTTGGAATTTCACTGCACTGGTATAATTTCAAAGGGGATTCGATGAAATTTTTATAGGATTCTTTTCAAGTTGGGTGTCAACTTCACGCTAAGATGGTACTATGAGAAATCCTCACCGGTACATTGAATCCATGGTATGTAGAATTCAGATTTGTTTCCAATTTGTCAGTTAGAATCTCCACTTCAAAACAGTTTTTTTTAAAATGTGGTTCTTTGCTCTTATAAGTTGAAAAGCCTAGTAAAGAGTACGTCATTTTCATTTTATAAAAGTAATCCAAACATGTGCTAAAAGGAACCCAAAGCTTAACTTAGGAGTTCAAAGTATGTAACACTTGGTTCAGCCTTACACTCAAATGAACTGCCTTGCTGCTGTTCCTTAGAAAAGAGATGCTCTACTGAAATTGCTCTCTACTTGTAATGGCCAGAATGAGACACAGCGTGACACTGAAAACCTCTCTTTAGTAACAGTCTCAATACTTTATCTTCATAAGGAGAATGTTTCTAAGGTTCTTTTATACTCAGGTACCCCAGTATTCTTAATCGTCCAGAATGTACACTTCAGGCTTAGTAGAAAATGCTACACAATTCAGTTAGAAGAGCAGTGTGTAATAATGTTTTGGCCTAAACATAAAATTAGTACACTGGCAGGAGTGTCTTCTCACTTATAATTCCTTCTACTATGTCTACAGTTAATGTTGATAAAGTGGTAGCGACTTGAACTGATGTCTAACAAAAAAAGAATCTTGAAGATGTGTAGGACAACTGTACACTTTACGCTACCTGAGCCCTTTCACAAGGATTGGGAGGGCCAAATTCCATCATTAAGATTTCAGGGATTTTCCAGATGTGGTGGCACACATGAGTAATACCAGCACCCGGGAGGCTGAGGCAGGAATATTGCAGTGAGTTCAAGGCCAGTCTGGGCTACAGAGTGGGTTCAAAGCCAGACTGGACTGCATAGTGAGACTTGTCTCAAAAGAACAAATAAAGAAAGAAACAAACAAACAAACAAACAAGCACATGAAGATTTCAGGGATTAGAGTGGTTTACAAAAATTTAGCTGGCATACCATTAGAAGAAACGGGCAGTACCATTTTCTTGGAGATGGATATGTCCTGGAGTTTAAATTGTGTTAAAAAGAATTGGTATGATAACTTCATAGATGTCTCTGCTTCCTCAGTGGTGACCTTACTATGGGTATGATTTTTCAGATCCGATACCTGTAGTGGAATTTTAGTGTTACAGTGTGTTATGGCTTGTATCTAGATGCCCCCCACCAAAGCCTCATGCGGTCATTTGTAGGGCTTTTTAGAGGTGGCTGGATCTAGGGTGTGTGATGCTGGGATCAAGGATGTGGTGCTGGGATTGATTCATGGTGTGATGCTGTGACTAAGGCTGCCCCATCCTGGGTGTGAGTGCTACCTGCCCTAAGGATGGATAGCCTGGATAGAATATAAGTGACAGGAAGGGGGTCGCTGTTTGTTGCTTGTTGCTTTGTCACTTGTCTCTTGCTGCTTTCTGCCTGATATGAACTGTTTCTCCTCTGCGATGCCCCCGTGTCATGCTACCTTGCTTTGGAGGCAGCTGATTATGGATTGAAACCTCTACAAACTGTGAGCTACAATAAACCTTTCCTTCTTTAAATTTAAATTTGGGTATTTTTGTCTCAGCAATGAGAAAAGTAACTAAGATGCTGGGGAACAAATATTTACAGCATTACTGACTTCAAAGTTAGGAGCAGGCATGAGTCCATTCTTTCCCAATTAGATGTTTTGTGCAAGAACATTTTTGCCCCTGTGGCCAGTGTTTCCAAAGTTGGAAAACCAGGGGACTGAAAAGGAGATATTTGAATTCTAAAGGGCTTTATGGCAGGGAAAAGAGAAAGGATACGAGGCTAACTTTTCCTCTGTAGCAATACGGTGAACAGCCAAATAATAAGGAAGGGAAGGTGTTTGAACTCTGAAACCACATGTACGTAACGTGACTTGGGAATAGCCAGGAAGAATCCTACAGGCTTAAATACATGGTATACTATTAAAACAAAGTGTCTACTAAAGGCACAGTGTGATAGAAAACTTGACAAAACAAATTTTCTGTCATTTGCAACCCATTTAGAGATATGAAACATGAAATCATAAATGTGAAGAAGCATAATGTTTTGTAATGTAACTACAATCTTGGTCCAGGGTGAGCAGAGTAAATCTCTTTTCCTAGTAAGTACAATATTCCAGGGCCGGTGAGATGGCTCAGCAGCATAAGCACCTGCCTGGCAAGCGCGAGGGCCCGAGTTCGACTCCCGGAACCCACATACGAAAAAAGGGCCGGTGATATCGCTCAGCAGCACAGGCGCCTGCTGGCGGGCAAGGTCCTGAGGTTGACCCCCCGGTATCCACAAAAAAAAAAAAAGTACAATATTCTATCTCTATCCTGTCTTCACAATTTGTTTCAACCTGCTTATACCAGCTTAAGTCCTTTGGTCTTGAAATTAAACTCTCTATTTAATGGCAGAGAAGGAAGCTAGCCCTTCAAAATAATGTCTGCTGTGAAGTAAAACTATTTGCTAAGACCACCACATGAAAGAAGAGACGTCTCTGGAGTTTTTCCAAACTTAGGAATCTGAAGAAGGGGAGCCAGGTTAGCTCAAGAGGTGAAGTTGGACCTGTCTTAGGAGTGCGATTAAAGAAGTGAGAATATAAAACACATGCAGAATGCCTCACCAAAGGTGAGGTGGGGATGGTATTTTAGGAGAAAGGACCTGCCCTTAAAGGGAAACCCTACCATGTGCCACAGTGTATATGAGTTCCTAACAGTAATCTTGAGACAGTTATGGTGTGGGCTGTCCAATACACAAGCTAAGAGAGGGAAGCTGGCAGGAAATCATGCATATGACCACATCTGATTCTGATGAAACTGACAGGGGTTAATGATTTGGTGAAAGCACACACTGGGCAAGCAGCAGTGCCACAGTTGAGAGCCAGATATTTTACACTTTGAAACAGGGCCCCTTTCCTACATTATGGAGCTGCTTTTGTAGAGAAGACCAGGTTGGTCCTCAGTGCTGGGTCTGCAGATGCCAACTAATCGGGCATTTTGACAGGGCCTGACATCTGGCATCTGGGCTGAGTGATGCCAAACACTTTGCACTTTGAACACTTGAAGGGGACTAACTAAACCCAAGAAAAATCCTCTGTGTGTGTGTGTGCATACCTAAAATCCCTAACACCAACTTTGATCCAATTTTATTCTAAAAGTGTTCCATACACAGCTACTACTTCAAACATGGAAATTTCAGCATCTCCAGCAATGTCTCCTTGTCAATGCACGTCCACTAACCAGAATGAGTTCCTGACTTAGACTGAACAAGAAGGAGTGTATGCACAGGACAGTTGAAGGAACAAAATGTTGAGTTGAAAACTTGTATCTTTTGGTAAGTCCTCACGCTTTGATTGTATGCCCGAAGGCTGACTGCTCAACTCCATCTCACCTGCATAACACATGGACCTCCTCAACTAAGAGATGCCAGAGCCTTTGGCTACATGAAGCTTTTCAGCATTTGCTCCCCGCAGGTGGCCACGGGTTTTACCTTGCAGTTTTCCTTTTAGAGGAGTGACAATTATCATCATGCTTTTCTGATTCACATAGAATTCTTGCTCCTTCTAAGCAACACCTGGTTACAGCAACAGAATAAAATAATCATTCAGCAGGTCTCCCTAGGGAACAATTTCTCATTTACATAAGCAAATAAAGAATACAATAAAGCAAACTTTACTTTAGGGTCCACATCAGAGCCTACGTGTTTGATTTCTAAACTCTCATTCCTTTCTATATACCATCATTTCCCCCAGTTTCAATGAGGGCTCTATAATATGGTCATTTGTGCCCCTATAGAATGAGTTAGATCTAGATGCTGACGTGAATACCAGATTCTCTCCTGAGTTTCTTGTTCCTTCTTGCTGGTAGTTGTGGCCAGGATATAATCTGTGTCTTCTGAAATGACTAGTTAGATACATGAACCAAGACTGGAAAATAAAGACACACGTTGTACTCAAGAAGCCATTCAGACTCATTTTTTTGTTTTCTTTAAACTAAGAGACTTCTCTTGGAACAAACTGAACAATGGTGACACACCTCTTTGATTGGTGTGAGGAGTAGTACAATAGTGCAGCTTTGACTGGTGATCTCCATACATCTTCTGGCTTTAGGACCGTTACAAGCAATGAGAAGTTTCCTGTTAACCACAACACAACAACAAATTTAGTTGCCAATTCTCAAAACACCTGTGGAGACTATAAGGAAAATGATGGTTTGGTTGAAGAGGCACACATATATAGACTTCACCAGGGACAGTCTTTATTCATTCTCATCTGATGGAAGAGAAAAAAATCCAATTTTTATTCTATAAAATCTAACTAAAATGAACAGAAAACAGTTTATATGTTTTATATGCATTCTCTCTCTCTGACATCAAAGAAAATATCCATATGAATTAAGAGTTTCTCTTCCCTCACTGCTAAAGGAACTTTTTAATGTAAGCAAGACTGTATTGTAATAAATAGAGGCAAAATGAATAAACTGACCAACATGGAACTTGTTAATTTGAAGGTCATTCACTTTGAGAATGCTTGGTCCAGTGTTCCCCTACACCTGGAACTGGGGTATTAATTGCCTGCCACTTATCTAAAGGTGTAGGCAGAGTCTTTCTGTTCCATTGGCCTCCTTTATTTCCTTTCCTTTCCTCTTTTCTTCCCTTTCCTTTTTTTCCTTTCCTTTCTTTTTCTTTCCTTTCCTATCCCTTCCCCCTCCCTTCCCTTCCCTTTCCCTTCCCTTCCTTTCCTTTTACTTCCTTTCCTTACCTTTCTTCTATTCTCAAACCCTTGGAAGTTTCTCTGAGTTCCATGAGGGGCCCCAAATGCATCAAGTGCATTTCTTTAGATGGCAACACTCTCTTCCAGTGACTAGCAGCATCCAGCCACGAAAAGGATTATGGTGGACTGGCAACCAGCCCGGCAAGCATCCATGACTTGGCAACCGGCAAGCTGGAGGAATCCAGGTGACTGTCCCCTTCCCCTACATCAGTGGGACCAGGCCACCAGGGGAAAACCAGCCACACAGGAGGACCAAGATTAGGGCACACGTGATGGAGAGCCAAGTCTAATGAGATGGAAAATTCCAAAATGTGAGCCAACAGGTGGCAAGTTTGGTGAACCAGCATTGTGCTTTGGGACAAAGACATACTGAATAGAAGCAAGTGGGTGGGGTCTCCCTCCCTTAAATTTTTTTTAAATTTAATGTAATCTAATATTATCTTGTTTTATTTTTGCTTTTATCTTACTTTTTTCCTTTTCCTTTTTCCTTTTCTTTTTTCTCAATCTTCTTTCTTTTTTTTATTATGATTTTCTTTCTTTTATTCTTTATTTCTCTCTTTTCTAAATGGCTGGGGAGAACTCCAGCCACAGAAAACTAATCCCATCCCCCAAACCCAAAGACCAAGTTCAGATAATCCCTTGAATACTCCTTCATTCTTTCTTTTCTACCCCACGCTCTAGTTTCCCAAACCTTGCATGGTTGTCCTTTGTCCTCCAGCCTTGGTTGTATGCCCTTTCCAATTATCTTTGTTTTATACCCTATCCTCCCTAAATTTCCCCACCACAGGGGAAAACCACTCTACCAAGGGGAAACACTTTGCATACAAACTCTTCATTTATGATCTGTTCTGTTACATAACTGTAGACTTTGCTCCTATGGCCTAAAGCACAAAATCAATATTTACCACAGCTTGTCAGTTTCTAAATTGTGCTTGATGCCATTGTTATTCCTAACTGTACTACTTCAGCAAGGATGTCATATCTGTTGTATTCAGTTATTCTCCCTTCTGTAACAACACTGGGAAGCTCTGGGGTAATAACCTCACCACAGCCTTACACCAAAGGACTGGTGACTGAGACAAACAGATAGCAACATCCCACCCTTAGTGAATTGGGAAGGTAGGATCCCGGGACAGACTCAAACCAAGAACCTCCTACACACAGAAGATATCCCTGAAGAACAGACTTTTCCTACAGTGGCCTTGATACTAGCGATATACCTACCTAATACAAAAACTCACAAGGATCAACACAGAAAACAGAATTTTTTTTTAAATAGAAAATGACAAGACGCAGAGGCAAAATGCAATCTTGAAACTCCAGCCCACTCAGAACAAGTCCAGGAGACACTGTCATAGAAGAAAATGGAAGACACACACGTGAAATTTCTGAAATGATAGCAGCCAAAGTAAAGAAACAAATCCATGAGGTTATAGAGGAAATCAGATCAGAAATAATCTCTCAGGTAAAAAAAAAAAAAAAAAAGAAATGACAACCATAATGAAGGAATTGTTCAGCATATCTAGAGAAGACATAGATAAAAATATGGAGGAGCATAGAAAAATGATGGAAACCTTGAATGAATAATATAGGAAAGAAAGAGAATGCATGAAACAGATTCAAAGAGATATCCAGGAAATTAAAAATTCCATTGAAAGCTGGGAAAACTACTTGAACAAAACTGAAGATAGACATTCAGATGTTGAAGACAGGATCATGGCTAGATATCACCAAAGGAAAGATCTCTTAAAAATAACAAGGGACCAGGAAATAACAAATGAGCAACTGCAAGACAATGCAAAGAATAACAATATAAGACTGATAGGTGTCAATGAAAAACCAGGAATCCACACAAATGATATAAAAAGAAGTAATAGCAGAAAATTTGCAGAAGTAGTAGAAAAATTCTCAAACATGGGAACAGAATCTGACACACAGATAAGTGAGGCATACAGAACTGCAAACAGCCATGGCCAAAATAAGTCTACACCCAGACATAATAATGAAGATCCCAGAATTTCAGCACAAAAACAGAATATTCAAAGCTGTTAGAGAAAATAAACAGGTCACCTCTAAAGGGAAGCCCATTAGAATCATGGCTGGCTGCTCAACACAAACCCTCATGTCAAGAAGAGCTTGGGGTGAAGTATTTCAAGTCCTGAAAGAAAACACCTTCCAACCCAGATTGATGTTTCCTGCAAAACTATCTTTCAAAATTAATGGAGATGTCAGACACTTCCATGACAAAGAACAACTGAAGGAATTCATGACCAGCAAATCAGCCCTACAAAGTGTGGGGAGCAGCTGAAGCTGGAGATCGATTACACGTGTGGGGCTGGAGCAAGGCCAGTCCTGAGAACAAAGATCACCCGAGGCAAGCCACGTGAACAAGCTGCTCTAGTCCAGAGAACAACAAGCCCTTAGGCTACCATGCAGGCAGGTTGGTAGGCAGATTGGTGTCATGTGACATCAACCTGCTGAATGTATAAATAAAGGCCCTCTGGTTTTGACCTCTTCCTTTTTCTCCCATCCGGAGACAGGGATCCACCCAACCTCAGCTTTCTGTATACAGAATCTTATCTTTATTTCTCCATCCACCCACTGTTCTTCCCCCCGCACCCTGGGAACTTTGAGAGCTGTGCTAGATGCAGCAACACGTCGTACTAAAAGATATCCAGATAGAGATAAAATTGACCACAATTCCAAGAACAACATCAGAAAGAAACCACCAGGCAGGGCAGTCAATTAAACAGAGGGGAAAAGCAGGGAAACACCAGCAGGAAAATAACATGACAAAGATAAGCCAATACATATCGGTTATAACCATCAATGTAAACCGCCTCAATTCACCAATCGAATCAAGCAGATTGGCAGAATGGATCAAGAAACAAGACCCAATAATATGCTGCGTCCAAGAAACACATTTAACTCAGAAAGAAGCTCATAGGCTGAAAGTCAAAGGATGCAAAACAATACTCCATGCAACAGAAATCCAGAAGAAAGCAGGAGTAGCTATTCTGTTTGCAGACAATGTGAACTTCAAACCAAGAATGATCAAAAGAGATAAAGAAGGTCACTACATGTTTGTTAGGGGAAAATTCAAGAGGAAGAGATAAGAACCAGAAATATATATATATATATATATATATATATATATATATATATATATACTAACTACAGGAGTGCCAACTATATAAGACCAATATTCATAGACATGAAAAATAAAATAAACAACAACACAATTGTAATGGGAGATATTAATACCCCATTGTCAAAAAGAGATAGATGAACTAGACAACAAATCAGCAAAGAAATGAGAGAACTGAACCAAACCTGTGAAAAAAAAGAACTTGGACGCTTACAGAGTGTTTCACCCAACAACATCAGAAGACATATTCTCAGCTGCATGTGGGAAGTTCGGTAAAATAGACCATGTACTAGCCCATAGAACATGCTTAAGTAAATGCAAAAGAACTGAAATTACCCCATGCATATTATCAGATCATAGTGCAATGAAATTGGAACTTAATGGCAAAAGAAACCGCAAAAACTCCATAAGCACATGGAAATTAAATAACACCCTGCTAAGAAACCAATGGGTCAGAGATAAAATAGAGAATAAATTAAAGAATACCTACAATCAAACGAAACGGCAAATACAACATACCAGAACCTGTGGGATGCAATGAAATCAGTCCTAAGAGGGAAATTTATAGCAGTGAATTCTTACATCAGGGGAACAGAATGAGCACAAATAAACAACCTAATGCTGCACCTCAAGCTTCTAGAAAAAGAAGAGCAAGTCAAGCCTAAAGCCCATAGAAGGAAGGAATTTATAAAGATCAGAGCAGGAATTAATGCAATTGAGAGTAAGGAAACAATACAAAGGATTAATGAATCAAAGAGTGGGTTCTTTGAAAGAATAAAGAAAATTGGTAAACCCCTAGCCAACCTTATCAAAAAAAAAAAAAAAAAAAGAAGAAGAAGGAAAAACTCAATTTCATACAATTGGGAATGAAAAGGGTGAAATCACTACAGATCCTGTGGAAATTCAGACCATCAATACCAACTTCAGAAAACTACTCACACAGGAATGAAAACACAGAAGAAATGGACAGATTCTTAGATATGTATGAATCACCAAAGCTGAATCAAGAAGATGTAAAAATTCTGAATAACCCATTATCAGTTAATGCAATTGAAAACATAGTTAGAAATTTACCAACAAAGAACATCCCAGGTCCTAATGGATTCATGGCTGAATTCCTGAAGAAATTTAAAGAAGATTTAATACCAATGCTCCTCAAACACTTTAATGAAATTGAAAGGGAAGCGATTTCCCCTAACTCATTCCTGGAGGCAAGTATTACCCTGATACCAAAACCAGAGAAAGACCCAACCAAAAAATAGAACTACAGGCCAATCACCCTAATGTACATAGATGCAAAAATCCTCAATAAAATACTAGCAAACAGAATGCAGCAAAGCTTCAAGAAGATTATACAGCATAACCAAGTGGGATTCATCCCAGGAATGCAGGGATGCTTCAACATATGAAATCAATAAACATAATATACCATGTCAACAGAGCAAAGACAAAAAATAACATGATCATCTCAATAGGTGCAGAAAAGCTTTTTTTTTTGTGGGTACCGGGGGGTCGACCTCAGGACCTCGCGCACCAACAGGCACCCGTGCCGCTGAGCGATATCACCAGCCCCTTTTTCGTATGTGGGATCCAGGAGTCAAACTCGGGCCCTCGCGCTTGCAAGGCAGGCACTTAAGCTGCTGAGCCATCTCACCGGCCCCCAGAAAAGCTTTTGATAAAGTCCGACACTCATTCATGATAAGAACCCTACAGAAAATTGGAATAGATGGTCTTAACCTCCATCTGATAAAAGCCATCTATGACAAACTAACAGCCAACATCATACTAAATGGACAGAAACTGAAGGCTTTCACTCTAAAATCAGGAACAAGACAAGGATGTCCACTATCACCACTCCTATTCAATATAGTTCTGGAAACATAAGCCAGAGCAATTAGACAAGAGAGAGAAATAAATGCAATAAAGATAGGAATGGAAGAAGTTATCATTATTTGTGGGTGACATGATACCCTACATAGAAAACAGCTAAAACTGCACCAAAAGACTTTTGAGTTTCATGAACAAATTCGGTAGTTTACCTGGATACAAAGTCAACACTCAAAAATGAATTGTATTCCTATACACAAACAACAAACTCACTGAGAGAGAAATTAGGGAAACAGCACCCTTCAAAATACCATTCAAGGGCCGGTGAGATGGCTCAGCAGTGTAAGTGCCTGCCTTGCAAGTGCGAGGGCCCGAGTTCGACTCCCGGATCCCACATACGAAAAAGGGGCCGGTGATATCGCTCAGCGGCACGCGTGCCTGTTGGCGCACGAGGTCCTGAGGTCGACACCCCGGTACCCACAAAAAAAAAAAAACCATTCAAAAAAATGAAATACTTAGAAGTCAATCTAACAAAGGAAGTAAAAGTTCTATACATGGAAAATTACAGTGCTGTGAAAAAGGTGATCGAAGAGGATATCAGGTAATGGAAAGATATCCCTTGCTCATGGATAGGAAGAACCAACATTGTGAAAATGGCCATAATCCCAAAGTGTTATACATATTTAATGCAATCTCAATCAAAATACTATTAGCATATCTCACACATCTAGAGAAATCATGCCTAAAATTCATTTCCAAATTGAATAGACCTAAAATTGCAAAGGAAATCCCAGGCAACAAAGGCAAGACAGGAGGCATCAACCTGAGGATCGGAGGAACAGATTAGAAGATGCAGACACGAATACAAACACACTCAGCCGGCTTATCTTTGTGAAAAAGGCCAAACATGTTCACTGGTTGAAAGATAGCCTCTTTAAAAAATGGTGCTGGAAAAGCTGGCTTTCCCCATGCCAAAGATTAAAACTAGAGCCATGTCTATCGCCATACACTAAAGTCAAAATGGATCAAATGGGTCTAAATTTTAAAACAGAAACACTAAATCTACTGAAAGAGAAAGTAGGCAGAAATCTTGAAGATGTAGGGGTAGGCAGAGAGTTCTTCAACAAAACCAAAACTGCACTGGAAGTACTTCAAAGAATCAAAAACTGGGGTCTCATCTTATTAAAAAGTTTTTGCATATCAAAAGAAATCACCGACAGAGTGAAAAGAAAACCCACAGAGTGGGAAAAGAATTTAGCCAACTGACACTCAGACAAATGACTTCTATCCAGAATGTATAAAGAATTGAAAAAATTCAGGCCCCCAAATTCAAAGATCCAACCCAAACATGGGCATCTAAGATGAATACACACTTCTCAGATGAAGAAATACAAATGGCAAATAAATACATGAAAAAGTGTTCAACATCAGTGCTCATTCATGAAATGCAAATTAAAACAGCACTGAGACTTCATCTCACCCCAGAAAGAATGTCTATCAACAAGAAATCAACCAATAACAAATGCTGGCAGTGCTGTGTGGAAAAAGGAACACTTCTCTACTGTTGGTGGGAGTGTCGACTGGTGCAACCACTGTGGAAATCAGTGTGGACATTCCTCAGAAAAGTAGGATTAGAGGTCCCATTCGACCCAGCTATTCCCCTTCTGGGTATTTTTCCAGAAGAAATAAAAACATCATACCATTTTGATATATGTGCACCCATGTTTATAGCTGCACAATTTGTAATAGCTAAATGTTGGAAACAACCCAAATGCCCATTAGCCGAGGAATGGATATAAAAGATGTGGTATTTTTTTTTTACAATGGAGTACTACTCAGCTATAAAGAAGTTTAAACTTCAGACTTTTATAAGTAAATGAATACAACTTAAGACCATACTCATTAGTGAAATAAATCAGATTCACATATGTTAACATCGTATTATCTCCCTAATGTAGGAAACTGAAAGAGTAAATAAGACCCAAAATGTACAATAGATATTGTGAAAGGGGAAGAAAGTGCTCCAAAGGAAAGAACAACTGGGTTGGGGGAAAGGAGAAAAGGAACTGAAAAGCAAAAAAAATTATATATATGATAACTAAGATAATTATACTACTAATTTCTATTAGTTCATTGAAAAGAGCGGTTTGTGCTCGTATTGTGTGATCAATTTTTCATGCCTATATCTTGTAATCTGTGCAACTACTTTCAAGATAAAAATACTCAATATATTAACCATTGTTAATCCGTTATTTTGTTTTGAAATTCTGTATAATTGTTTTCATTGTTTTTTCTCTTTAAAATAAAAATATTTTTAAAAAGGACTATGTACACTTCGACCTTGTTCCGGATATCTTGTCATCCTTCAATAATCTCTTCAGTGCTTCACAGCTCTGCCCAAGTACAATACATGTTATGTTTGATAAATATCATGATGTGAGCATTTCGTGCAGAGTTCCAGCATCCACAAATCTGCAAAGTGAAGTTTTTGCCCTACATGCTGAGGACCTCCTTATGTTTGTAGGCATAATCAGAGGGAGGGGAAACCATGAAGTTTCCCAGTTTAACCTCCATTTTTAAACCTCATGTGAAAGGGAAACTTTACTCACAATATCTAAGGGCTGAGCAATCATGTAGAAGTCATGATTGGCAAAGGGTCCCAGGCTCGTCACACTGATACTGTTTACAACAGAAGGCAAGTCATAATGACTTTTCAAACTGTAGCAAGCAAAACCTGCTTGATCTGTTTATTTGGATTTGATCTCTTGGAGTGTATGGGCTGGCACTGGTGTCAAGAACCTATAAGGAAAGTTGAAACCAGAAGCTCACCTGATGGAGCTACTAAAGAAATAAACTCTGTCTTTGGTACCAGCCTGAGAGAGAATGAGAAAAGAATTCTCAGACAATTCTTCCAAGAAAATCTCGAGTCAAGTGTAGCAAATAGCACTTTCCCCTAGCATCTAGAATTCACTCATGCCATATGGAGAATGCAACATACATGGTTTGGGCAGAGAACACAGAGGCCATTAATCGTGCACGTGGGCTTACTCCTGAGCAACTGATGGAGCCCTATTCTCTATTTCAGCTTGAGCATCTGGGTCCCATACTAGTTTAAAAAACCATTTATCCAGAAGATGGCCCTCAGAATAAGGAATTTTGCAGCGTATAACTAATGCTTCAGGATTGGAACTGCACTGAGCAGGAGGCCCATTCATGTGACACTCCATGTGAGACTGTAAGAGAGAGGCTTCCAAAGCCCCAGGTACCCTCGTTATCTAACAAAATGACACTTTTGCCAATGTGCAGTCTGAGATGCAGTGGGTGGTTGTCTATAAGAAAGGATAGAGGACAGACTGAAACATCATCACCTAGTGTCCTAGCTTAAGGGTAAAATGAGCCTGAGATGAGCATGGGCTATCACATTTTTCTCCTGAAATGATGGCATGGCTATGTTACCCCACTGTATTTGTTTTCTATGTTCTCTTGCCTTTTTCTTTTTAATACAGCCAAATACTTGCTCTGACCTTTGAAATTTGGAGTTCCCTGAGTCACAGTCTTTCATGATCTTTTTTTTCTCACCAGTGATGTCATCCAGCTCCACGGTCTCCAGTACTATTCCTATGCCGGGAGGTTCCAAATGTGTATTTTCAGGTAGACCTTGCACTTCTCTCTTCCAGATCCAAAAAGTTCCTCCTTCTGCCACACCACCTCTCCATCTGAAGTCTCAGTCATCACAAACTTTCCATTTTCAGGCATTGTCTTATCTTTCCCTTCCAACTGTATAAGTAGTTACCTGGTTAACTCGAGGATCTTTGTCCCACCCTGCACAACAAAGCCGTCATTAAGTCCACTCCCCTCACTTCAACATAAAATCTGTCCATCTAGCTCCATCTTCACGTCTACCACTAATCTGATCTGTATGCACTGCTCACCTGAATTATTGTCAGAGCTTCGCCGTGACCTCTCAACACCCATTCTAACCCCACTATAAACCACCATCACATCAAATTAAACTTTTAAAATAATGTTAACATTATTAGTATTTTGATTATATTTTTCTCCTGCTGCATACCCTATGACAGTCTATGTAGTTAGGGAAATCTATTAAAACATTTGTCTATTTTCAATTATAGGAAATAATTGCATACACATGCAGTAATTGTAACACACGCATAGTTACAAGATATTAGGGGATACATACTGAAGGGAGCTCAGTGTTCCAGGACACCCCCAGAAAGATACCTATTGCTTTCAAAATAACCTGCAAGATCCTCACCCTGGCCCAAAAAGCTTTGCTCAGTCTAACCTGGGTCAGTGTCTACCTCTCCATGCTATCTCACGACACTGTTTTCTTCACTTCATACCCCTTAGACTCGTGGGCTTTCTTTCAGATCCTCAAAGAAACCACCATCCTTCCACACTCAGGCCTTTGCATACTCCCTTTCATGCCTTATTCACCTGGATGATACCCACTCATACATCGTGTGGCATTTTAAAGTCCCTTACAGAGGGAAGTCTTCTCAAAATATCTCAGTTCTGTGAGTTCTGTCTGTATAAATTTCCAAGTCATATTGCGGTTTTGCTTCTTGGCGATCTTCAACATTGCAATAAAGTAAGTTCTTACTTTTGAATGCAGCATCTAACTCCCCTCCAAACTCAGACTTCTGTCTAAAAAAAAAAAAAAAAAAGGGAGGGGGATCCAAACTGTCTAGTTTACAGTTGTGTCCCCAGAGCACAGGTTAGGGCCTGAATAAATATCAGTTGAAATATCCAGAAAGGAAGGGTGAGTAGGAGGTCCACACCTATAGGATGGCTGCCAGAATGGACTATAGCAAATCACACAGCAGGGATTAATGCAGCAGCAGGCCTTCTGACAAAGTTTCAGAAAGAGTTTGGTTCAGAGTGGTGGTGACCAGCTACTCTAGCAAACAAAACTGAGTCTTTTTTAATCAATAGTTATAATTTTAATAGAAAAAGAGCTCAAACTAATGGGTGAACATACGATGAATTTATGGTTATTCAGAAAAATAACAGTGCAGCAATTTATTTTTTGTTTTTTTTTTCAAGGTGGGGTTGCATTTATTTATTTTTTTAAAAACTTTTATTAGTACATGTTTGCAGTACATAATAATTACATTCTTTGTAGGGAATTTGCACATGTACATAGCACATTTTAATTCTTATTTTTTTCTTCCCTCCATCCCTTTTATTTTTCCAGCATCAGATTCATTCATTTATCTTATAAGACCTTCCAAAGTTAATTATCATACATACAGATTGAAAACCAGACTAGTAGGCCCAAGAACATATAAAACATGTAAGAAAATTGTACTATGTCATGGTATACTTTTAGATATACCGTCCATGCTGTATTACAATATTCTTTTTTCTCTCTTTTTTTCTATTATTTTTTTAACTTCATAATATATATATATATACATAATATATATTGTTATATATACTATATTTATATTTTTATATGTATGTGTGTATGTTTATTGAGATTTTCATAGGAGGGAAACCATTCGATATTTGAGCATGTGTGTCTGAGTTACTTCACTTACTATTTTGGTCTGAAGGTACATTCACTTTGTAACAAGAGACTCAAGTTTACCCTTCTTTATGCAGAGCAGTATGGGATTGTGTATAAATGCCACATTTTCTTAATCCACTTATCTGTTGTTGGACATATGTACAGTTTCCAAGATTTAGCTATTGTGAATTGCACTGATATATATATATATATATGGGTATGCATACGTCACTGTGGTATTATGTCTTTAACTCTTTGAGGAAGATACTTAGAAGGAAAGTGACTGGGTCAAATGGAATTTCTAGTTTCAGTTTTCCAAGGAATCACCATACTGATCTTGATAGTGGTTGTACCAGTTTACATTCCCACCAACAATGGAGGAGAAGGGTTCCTTTCACCCAGGAGCATGTGTTATTGGTTGATTTCTTGGTGGTAGCCATTCTTTCCGGAGTGAGAAGGAATCTCAGTGTTGTTTTAATTCGCGTTTCTCAAATGGCCAGTGATGTTGAACATTTTTTCACGTATTTATCGGCCATTTGTAAGTTTTCATCTGAGAAGTGTCTATTCATTGCAGATGCCCATTTTTCAATTGAGTCTTTAAATTTGTGGGGTCTAATTTTTCTGAATTCTTTATATATTTGAGATATTAGTCCTTTATCTGAAGAGTAGCTGAAAAAAAAAATTCCCATTCTGTAGGTTGTCTCTGCACTCTGTCGGTGGTTTCCTGTGATGTGCAGAACCTTTTTCATTTGATGTGATCCTATTTGTTGATTCTTGCTATTATTTCTTGTGCAACTAGTGTTTTGTTTGGAAAGTCTTTGCCTATGCCTATGTCATCAAAATTTCTACCTCCTTTATCTTCCATCAGATTATATGTTTAATTTCTAATGTTGATACCTTTAATGTGTTTTGATTTTAGTTTAGCACATGGTGAGTGGTATGGGTCTAGCTTCAATCTTTGGCAATTGGATAGCCAGTTTTTCCAGCCCCTTTTGTTCAAGAGGCTATCTTCCTCCAGGGAAAGATAGCATAGGTAGTTGAGTGTGTCTGGAGTTGTTTCTTCTGTTCTGTTCCACCCTTGTCTTCCTCCTGATTTTAGACTGAACATTTTCAGTTTTTGACCATTTAGTATGATGTTGGCTGTTGGTTTGTCATAGGTGGCTTTTATCAGATTGAGATAAAGAACATTTATTCAATTTTCTGTATGGTTTTTATCATGAATGTGTGTTAGACTTTGTTAAATGCTTTTTCTGCATCTATTGAGAAGATCATTGAGAAGATCATGATGCTTTTATTCTTGTTTCTGTTAATATGGTGTATTACACTTTTTGCTTTGCATATGTTGAACCATCCCTGCATCCCTGGGATGAATCCTACTTGGTTGTGGTGTATAATCTTCTCAATGCCTGGCTGCATTCTGTTTACCGGTATCTTTTTTTTTTTTTTTTTTTTTTTGGTGGGTACCAGGGGGTCGACCTCAGGACCTCGCGCGCCAGCAGGCGCCCGTGCCGCTGAGTGATATCACCGGCCCCTTTTTTTTGTATGTGGGTTCCGGGAGTCGAACTCGGGCCCTCGCGCTTGCCGGGCAGGCGCTTAAGCCGCTGAGCCATCTCACCGGCCCTGTTTACCGGTATCTCACTGAGCATTTTTGGATCTAAGTTCATTAGGGAGATTGGACTGTAGTTTGGATCCTTCTCTGGTTTTGGCATCAGGGTAATGCTTTCTTCCAGGAATGAGTTTGGGGGTATAGCTTCCCTTTCAATTTCATTAAAGAGTTTGCAGAGTAGGGGTATTAGATCTTCTCTAAATTTCTTCCAGAATGCAGCAAGGAATCCATCTGGACCTGGGCTTCTTGTCAGTGGTGGTAGTGGTAGTTTTTAAATTACATCTTCAATTTAATTGACTTATATTGAGTTATTTAGAATTTTTACATCTTCTTGGTTTAGCTTCGGTAATTCATATGTATCTAGGAATCTGTCAAATTCTTCTGTTTTTCCCATCTTATTAGAATACAGTTTCTCAAAGTAAGTATTGATGATTTTCTGGATTTCTGTAGGATTCCTTTTGAGGTTATTCTTTTCATTCCTAATTGCATGGATGTGGATCTTTTCTTTCCCTTTTTTGATAAGGTTGGCTAAGGGTTTGCTAATTTTATTTACTTTTTCAAAGAACCAACTCTTCAACTTATTGATTCTTTGCATTTTTTGTCTCAATTGCATTAATTTCTGCTCTGATCTTTATAATTTCTTCCTTTGTATGAGCTTCGAGCTTGACTTGCTCTTCTTTTTCTAGAATCTTGAGGTTGTACATTAGGTTATTTATTTGAGCTTGTTCTATTTTTCTGATATGGGGACTTACTGCTATGAGTTTAGCTTGTAAGACTGCTTTCATTGTGTCCCATAAGTTCCAGTATGTTGTGTTGACATAATCATTTAATTGTAGAAACTGTCTAATTTCTTCTTTAGTTTCATCTGTGAGCCATTGGTTGTTCAGGAGGGCATTATTTAATTTCCATGTGTTTAAGAAGTTTTTGTAGTTACTTTTACCATTTATTTCCAATTTCATTTTGGTATGGTTTAATAATATGTATAGAATAATTTCAACCCCTTTGCATTTACTTAAGCATGCTCTATGAGCTTATACGTAGTCTATTTTGGAGAATGTGCCATGTGCAGCTGAGAAGAATGTGTGTTCTGATGTTGGGTGGAACACTGTAGACATCTACTAAGTGCATTTGTTCAAAAGTTTGCTTCAGTGCTAACATTTCTTTGGTGAATTTTTGTCTGGTTGATCTATTTGTGACAGTGGGGCAATGAGGTCCCCCACTACAATTGTATTAGTGCTTATTTAATTTTTCATGTCCGTTAATATTTGTTTTATATGGTTGCATGTAATGCGACTAGGTGCACATATATTTTTGATTTTTATCTCTTCCTCTTGGATTATTCCATTAAGTATGTAGTGACCTTCTTTTACTCTGTTGATCAGCCTTTGCTTGGAATTCACTTTTCTGCAAATGGAATAGCTACCCCTGGTTTTCTTTTCTTCGTGTTCCTGTTGCATAAATTATTGCTTTCCATCCTTTGACTTTTGCTCTATGAATTACTTTTTGAGTTAAATGTTTTTGTTGTGTGCAGCATATTGTTAGATTTTGTTCCTTGCTCCATTCTGCCAATCTGTTTCTTCTGATTGGTGAGTTGAGGCCATTTACATTGATGGTTATAACTGATATATATTAACTTATCCTTGTCATGTTATTTTCCTATTGTTGGTTCCTTTTCTTTCTCTCTGTTTAATTGCTTGCCTTGCTTGGTGGACACATTCTGTTGGAGTTCATAAGTTGGAGCCTTCATTATCTCTTTCCAGAATGTCCTTTAGAATATTTTGGAGTGGTGGTTTGGTGGTCATGAATTTCTTCCATTGTTCTTTGTCATGGAATTTTCTTTTTTCTCTATCAATTTTAAAAGAAGGTATTGTGTGGTACATGAGTGTGGGTTGGAAGTTGTTTCTTTTAGGGGTTGAAATACTTTGAGCTCTCCTTGAGTTGAGGGTTTGTGTTGAGAAGTCTGCTTGATTCTGATGGGCTTTTCTTTATAGGTGATTTGTTTCTTTTCCCTAACATCGTTTAATATTCTGTTCTTGCGTTGAATTTCTGGACTCTTCACCGTTATATGCCTTGCTGTAGATTTTTAAATTATTGTTAATAGTATTTCTACATGCCTCACTTATCTGTATGTCACAGTCTTTTTCCATGCTTCAGAAATTTTCTGCCATTACTTCTGTGAGTAGGTTTACTATGTTGTTTGTTCTATCTCCTGCTTTTTCATTCATTCCAGTCAATCTTATGTTATTCTTTTTTGCATCATCTAGTAGCTGATGGATTGACTTTCCTGGTCCCTTGCTGTTTTTAAGAAATTTTTCTTTTTGTGATCACAAACCACAAACCTGTCTGCTACATCTGATATTTTGTCCTCACATTGTTTCATTCTGGCTTGCATGTTTTCAATAGAAGTTTTCATCTCCTTGATATCTGCTTGAATCTGTTTCATGGAATCTGTTTCTTTCCTGTGTTGGGCATTCCTGATTCCCTTCATTTTCCCAAGATTCTCTATGTGTTCTTTTATCTGCATCTACTCTAGATTCACTAAACATGTATTTCATTAAGGCCATCATCTCTAGTTATCTGAGAAATTATTTCAAATTTGATTTTTTTCTAGAGTCTCAGTGATACGTTTTGTTACTTCCACTCTTACCATTTCAAAGATTTCAGGTGGGTGGCTTTTGAATTGTTCTACCTCATTGCCCTGTGGGTTCGCCTTTGGTGAGCTGGAGGTCTGGGGTTGCGTATTTCTTCTATGTCTTCTCATTTTCTATTTAATTTTTTCGTTTAATTTCTGCATTGATGCTCATAACTTGCTTATGGTAGGTAGCTTTATTGTTAGTATCAAGAACCCTTAGGAAATTACTACTTTTCAGAGATGTATTCCAGGTGTAGCTGACTTCTGAGTTTTCAGTCTGTTGCAAGATCCTACCTCTTCAATTTATTGGGGATGAGAAGTTGCTGCCTATTTGTCCTGGCCCCTGGTTCTTTGGTACTGGCCTATAATATTGTTTATGACCCTCAGGCAATCTCAATCTTGGCATATAATGAAGAACAACTGGTTAGAACGACTATGTCACCTTGTCTAAAGTAGTATAGTCAGTAATAACAATAGCATGAAGTACAGCCTAGAAAATGACAAACTGTGGTAAGTATTAATTTTCCACCTTTAACCATATGAACAACTTTTGTAATGATAGAACAAAAATCTAAAACAAACCAGAAAGTTGTATACAGTAAAAATCCCCTCAATATGTCAATTTTACCCTCAGGGGAGAAAATTTAATGGGGTTAGGGAGAAAAATAGAGAAATAGAAGGAGAGAAAGAGATTAGAAGCAAGACTGAAGGACCAAGGACAATTACACAAGCTTTAAGAAACTGATGAAGAAGACAGGAGAGAAAGAAAGAAAGAAAGAAGAAACAGAAACAAGAACAGACCAAAACAACAAAAAACTAGAAACAATGTTCGCAGTCATATAAAAACAAGAACAAACAATCAAGAAAAAAAATCAAAGAAAGGAAGGAAAAAATGTCCACTTCAGAGAGTGTCTCTGCTATCACAGGTAGACAAAGGGGGCAGACAGAGCCCAGATCCACGTCGGGTGATCCCAGTAAGCCTGCAGTATAAATATGTTGTGGTGGAGGATAACCCCAGCAAGCCTGAGTTTTCAGCTCCACTGAAGTCCAGGCTGTTTCTGGTTTCTGGCTGTGGGGCTGGGACCCAAGTTATTCAGCCCACAATACTCCAGATGCCTCCTGCTGGCTTGAACTTGGCTCCCTGATTCTGTGTGTTTCCCATGGCTGTGCCTCACTCTGACATTGGGAGCCCCAAAATGGAGCCAACCCACAGCTGCTCTGAGTCCCAAATTCAATTGGCCCCTTTCCAAAATGGCAACTGACCAATCCCACTCTCCTGGAGATGCCCAAACAGGGATGGAATCACTCACTCACCACTGCAGTCTGAGGCATCCACTGTGCCGTTCCACTGGTGAGCTTCTCCACGGAGGCCTCTGGAGTCACCAATAGTCACCACGCCTCTGCAGGCAGGTTCAAGCTGCTGCTCCCATGTTGTGATGTGGAACTCAGGGAGAAAGCACTGCTTGCCACCTCCCTCTTCTGTGTTGATGTCCCTCTCTTTGCTCTCCCTGTGGGCTCCAATTCTTTCTTTGGATCCTTGCTGGGTCCCGGGGACCCACTTCCCTCCTTCTTCTCTTCCACATGTTGCTATATTTCAGCATCAGGACTCCAAATCTCAGAGAGGCTGTTTCATTGCTGCTCACCACTCTGCCATCTTCCCAGAAGTCTGGATGTCCTTCTTTGGCAGCATGGTTTGTGTGTATGAATACACTGAGGGACTGGCCTGCAATATATTCCCCCTCACATGCTGTAATATCATGTACCTCTGCCCAGATCACATTCCCATATGCACACCACTGCCTCCACCACCCCCACACTAAGTCTTCCTCTGTTGAGGCCCTGAGGTTAGAGGAACTTTGACCTGTTCCTGATGAACCACTGCATGGGATGGCACTTACAGTGGAGTCAAGGGGCCATTGCTTTGTAGTCATGGGGCAGACCTGTGATGTGATTCCTGGGGTCTGAGGTTTTTACAGTAATGTTACCCTACTCACCTTCTAAATAGACTGGAATTTCTCCATTCATTGAAATATTCTCTTCAAGGCTATTGAAAAGAAGTCTATGTCTTTTCCCAAGTCTTTCAGATTTTCTATTAAGGTCCCTCACTATGTTACTCAAACAGTTCTTCACATTGATTATTTTTTTGCCTCTCCCAGGGAAACAACCACACTGACTAAAATTAACAGTGATATCTGTCAGCCAGATATTTCTAGTAATTTTCATTGTATGCCTTTATATTTGCTCAGGGTTACCCTGTTACTTATATATTTTCCCAAGCAATTCTTCTTTTGTTTGTTTGCCTGTTTGTTTGTTATCACACGTTCAAAATTGTTGCAGAAAAATGTCAATAAACAATTGTTTATAGATGTCATACATAAAACTGTGTAGAGGATATGGTCTCAGCAGTGTGCAATATGCATATATCCACACCTGCATACAGAGGTGGAAAAAGTTAGAAAGAAATACGATGACCTAGAAAACCTACAGTTTTATGAAGCTACCTATTCTGTATTGAATGCACTGGAGGAAAGATGGCCTCTTTGAAAAATGGTGTTGGGAAAACTGGCTACCCACATCCAGAAGACTGAATCTAGACCTATAACTCTTACCATGTACAGTACTAAACTAAAATCAAAATGGGTCAAAGATCTGAATGTTAAAACAGATACACTTAACCTGCTGGAATATAAAATAGGTAAAACTCTTGAAGTAATAGGCATAGGCATGGACTTTCTGAACAGAATCCCAGTTGCACAGGAAATGGTACTGAGATTTCAAACAATGGGATTATATCAAATTATAAAAGCTTCTGTGCAACAAAAGAAACAATGAACAGATTGAAAAGACAACCAGCAGATTGGGAAAAAAAATTGCAGCTATTCCTCAAATAGAAAACTAATATCTAGAATATATGAAGATGTTAAAATTTTAGACCTCCCAAAATAAAAGACCCAATCATAAAATGGGCAAGTGAGTACATGAAGAAATGCTCAACATGGTTAGACATTAGAGGCATGCAAATTTGAAATCTGAGATTAAATCTTACCCTACAAAGAATGGCCAGCATCAAAGTGAGACTGGTGGTTGGGGAGGGAAAGAAACCATTCTACACTGTTGATGGGAATGCACACCAGTACAACCACCATGGAAATCAGTATGGTGATTCCTCAAAAACCTAAAAGTAGAAATTCCATTAGATTCTGCTAGTCCCCATCTTGGTATCTACCAAAAGAGTTAAAGACGTCATATTACACTGGTAAATGCATACCCATGTTTATAGCAGCACAAGTCATAATGTCTAAACCTTGGAAGCAGTCTATATATCCATTAATAGATGATTGGATAAAGAAAATGTGGTATTTATATACACCAGAGTACTACTCTGCCATTAAGAAGGATAAGCTTGAGTCATTTGCAGGACAATGGGTGCACCTTGAGACCATAATGTTAAGTGACATAAGTCAGACACACAAGCTTTAACTATCATGTGGTTTCTCTTATGTGAGAAAGGAATAATAGGAAGTAGGGAGATAGAACTTTCTCAAAGGGAAAAGGGGATCAAGAGGTCAGGGGGACAGAGGGGATGGAAAGAGGATGAAAAAAGGAACTGAGATGTGTTATGTACATGTACATGTACCAGCTCCACACAATGAATGTAAACATATGTTGCACTTATGCACTAACAAAAAATTTAAAAATGTTTTCATAAGCACATGTAATCTTTTGCTGCTTTGTGAGACTTCCAAATGTTCTACTTTCAAAACAATCCTAAAAAGCATTCAATAAAAATAAAATTGTTTACAAACATGCATCCTTACACCCAGAGATACTAAGTATAGTAAACATACTTTATCATCAAGCTCCTTTTCAGAGCCAGAAGTAGATTTGGCCCATCCAGAAAATTCAAAGTCAGGCTCTGCTGAGTACCAGCTTGACGTGGTACAGCAGGCAAAAGTTAATATTAATAAATTGGCACAAAAATAAATTGAGAGTCTGTCCTAGGCCTACATGACTTGTGGCAAGACCCCCAGCTGCTATTAAGGATGGATTAATCTTTAAGCCAATGACCAGAGCCAAGGCTAGCAAACAGTCTGTGAAGTTCTGGCACCTCAAAGCAAGATAACATGGCAGCTGAGGACTTTGACTCATGCAAATTCCATCAAACCCAGTAATCGCAGTTAGCAGACAATCAGGTTACCAGTTTACCACGATCTGTCCTTGTGTGATTTTCCAAAAATTCATTGCTCCTCAGTTCTTGAACCTTGACAGCATCAGCAGTTCACCCACACTGCTTCCTGCAGCCCACCAGCACACCCCCGCCAATCAAGCTGTACAACTAATAAAAGCCAAAGACACCATGCCTCATTGTCCCAGACTATCATTGGGCTTTGACCATCCTGGTGCCCCTTGTAACTAAAATATATGGCATTTTCTGTGTTTTATTCTGTTGTACCTCTGAGCAGGAGATTGGTGGTTCCAGGCCAGGGCCTTGAAACTGGCGCCCATTGTGGGGGCATTAAAACCTGCTCAGAGGAGGCTACCCTGAGTTGATTCCACTGGAGAGCAGAGAGGAGGGCAGGACCTCACGTGATGAATAACGGGATGCCCAAGTGTGAGGTAAGTGACTATTTACTGACACAAGTAGGTTTTCAATCGGATTAAAATGGTGGCACGATTTATCAGTTGAGGAACAACATCGTATCCAGTTGCTTCGTGCCTTGCTAAAGCAAGCAAAGATTACAGTTCCAACCAGTAGTCTGACTAAAATGTTACAAGATATTGTTAAATTCAATCCTTGGTTCCCTTAATCAGGGACAGTCAGTTTAGAAAATTGGAATTGTGAAGGAAGGCATGCCCAACAGCACAGTGAATTTGTCTCCCCCAAGGCATTTATTTTCTGGAGACTTGTCCACTCTGTTCTCAGGGACCTTACAGCCTAAACAAGAAGCTCATGTTGCTCTAAAAACTCAAAAAGATGCAGCTTCTGAAGAGAAAGTGAAACTAGACAAATCACTTTCCAAATTGGAACACCTTTTAGCTACAGTGGTCTCCTTATCAGTTAAGAAATCTCCAGACCAATGCAGGATCAAAAATTACATGGAGGAGGACGTGTGCTCCTGCTCCTTCCTCTCCCAGAGCTCCTTCCTCCTCCACCCCAGGCACTATGGTTGCCACCCAAAGTAGCTACTACTCATTATCAAAGTGTTTTACAAAATAAAGCAACTGAGGGAGAAAGTTTTGACACACCTATGTGTTTCCCTGTAGAAAATACTAGGGATCCCGACAACCCCGATCAGAATATTAAATTTTAAAAGATCTAAAACCAAGTGTTGTGAACAGTGGGGTCCAAAGTCCATTATACAATTGATCTATTAGAGGATGTATCACAGACTTATCTATTGGTTCCTTTTCATCTGCATCATTTGGCTAAAACTTGTTTGTCACCTGCTCAATTTCTACATTTTTAGGTTCAAATGCACTCCTTGGTTATTGAACAGGCTGAAAAAGACTGTATGGGGGATAATCCAGAAATAACATTAGGTATGCTCTCCGGTATGGGTAACTTTGCAAATACACATGCTCAGGCTCACTGTCCTGTAGTTCTTTATACACAATTGGCTGAAATTCTCCTCTGAGCCTGGGTGACAGTCCCAGATGATGGAGCTCCAATGCAAACTTTTACTCAAATCTTACAAGGTCCTACTGAACCATCTACTCAGTTTGTGGCTTGATTACAAGAGGCTGTAAAAAGACAAGTGTCTAATACCCAAGCTGCAGATATCTTGGTTCTACAATTGGCTTATGAGCTTGCAAACTACAATTGCCAACAAGCTACTAATCCAGTCAAGTCGGCTAATGATATTGGGGCATATGTTAAAGCAGGTCAAAATATTGGGTCACTTTCTTACAATTTGGCCTTGCCGGTGCAAGCTATTTCCCGCCACACCCACAACAATAAGGTTAATGTTAAAAGCTTTGGCTGTGGAAAAATGGGACATTTAAGAAAAAATTTCAAGGTTTCCTCATGTAATTCTTCCAGTGATAGCAATGATTCAGGAGGAGGTAATCAGCAAAAAACAGGACTGAGCCCTAGATGCAAACAGGGAGAACATTGGGCCAGAAATTGCCATTCTAAATATAATAAGGATGGTACCCCACTTCAGGAAAATGCAACAATGGCCTCACTCTGAGCCAGCCAAAAATTGGGAGAACCCAACCATGCCAGCCAACAGACTCTGGCTCAACTTGGCCCCATTCAGACTCATCAGCAACTCAGGGAACAGTAATGGGTACCCGGCAGGGCATATTGTCCCTCACTCAGGGCACAAGCCAGAGTGCAGGACTAGATCTCCCTGCCTCCCAAGGAGTTAGCCTGCTGGGGGAAGAAGGGCCTGTCCCTATCCCCACAGGCATATGGGGGCCTCCCGCTACTGGAACTCTTGGATTAATTGTTGGTAAGGCTGCATTAAATCAAAAAGGAGTCACAGTCATTCTCAGTGTGACTGATGCACAGTGATGAGTAAATCCATGTCTATGCTTTTTCTAATGATATTTGGATTTTTATTTTGGTCAATCTGTGTGGTCAAGTTTATTACAAAAATGGAAATTAATTCTAACCAATGTTCCTACTTCTCCAGGAGAAAAGATAGTGAAAGAATTTTGGACATCGGGAAGTAAGAGGATTAGGAAAAGATTTACAGGGTATTGCTCAACCTACAGAGGCCAAACAAAAGATAGATCATTCGGGAATAGGTCATCAGTCACATTTTTGATTGGGACAATTGGAACTTCTCCATCCAGAGCAGCTATGCCTTTAATCTGGAAATCTGACTCACCAGTCTGTATCAACCAAAGGCCCTTAAAACAGGAGAAGCTGAAACAATTAGAATGTTTAGTTACAGAGCAGTTACAAAAGGGACATATTGAGCCATCAGTAAGCCCCTGGAACATGCCTGTTTTTGTTATACCTAAAAAAAAAAAAGTCAGGAAAATGGAGATTACTTCAGGATCTCCGAATGGTAAATGCATGCTTGCAGCCTATGGGGGCTTTGCAGCCTGGACTCCCCAGTCCAACTGTGATACCCCAAGATTGGCCCTTAATAGTCATAGGCCTCAAGGATTGTTTTTTCAATAGTCCCTTATTTCCAAGGAACAAGCTGTGTTTTGCCTTTTCTGTGCCTAGATTAAATTTTAAATA
Organism: Erethizon dorsatum; assembly: GCA_028451465.1. Lineage (NCBI taxonomy): Eukaryota > Metazoa > Chordata > Mammalia > Rodentia > Erethizontidae > Erethizon > Erethizon dorsatum. The sequence goes on from CM051842.1 coordinate 47,041,942, forward strand.
GCCTATGAAAAGATACCAGTGGAATATGCTCCCACAAGGACTGACAAATAACACAACCCTGTGTCAGCTTTTTGTGTCACAGGCCTTGTCTCCTGCAAGATAACATTTTTTGGGGAGGCCTACATTATTCATTATATGGGTGATATACTTATTGCCACCTCCTCCAAGAATGTAGTGGTCCAGATATTTGCTCAAGTAAAAAAAAAAATTAATTGACCATGGGCTTTGTATAGCCCCCAGTAAGGTCCAAATGTCTAGTCTCTATCAGTATTTAAGAACTATGGTGCCTGAAAGAATGGTGAGGCTCAACAATTCAGATAAGGACTGATCATTTTAAAACTGTAAATGATTTCCAATGATTATTAGGTGATGTAAATTGGATTCCACCAAGATTAGGGATCGCTACTTATCAACTACATCCTTTGTATAATACATGAGGTGAACCTGATGTTAACTCTCTTAGAGTTTTGACTATGGAGGCAAAAAAGGAGTTAGAACTAGTGGAACAAAGGATACACAATTGTTAAGTATTCCATGTTAATCTTGATCAATTGCTATATTTATTTGTTCTGGAGACTCCTCATTCCCCCACAGGTTTAATTGGGCAATATTATGATAAACAAGTTTTCCCCATTGAGTGGCTATATTAACCTAATCAATTGATTAAGACTTTACAACTTTATACTGAACAAATAGCAAAAATTGTCCTTGTAGGTCAAACAAGGACCAGACAATTAATTGGCAGGGATCTTGACACAATTGTATTACTCATAGATATGACTCAATATTCTAATTTATTACAATAGGCTGTTTATTGGCAGGTGGCATTTGCAGAATTTCTAGGCAAAGTAGATAATCATTATCCTAACGATCCCTTATTTCATTTCTTCCTTTGGAATGCCTGTATAATTCCCAAAATAACTTCACTCAAACCAATACCTAACACCACAGTTTATTTTACAGACGGGTCCTCAAAAGACAAAGTGACCATTTGGAATAAGGATTTTCAACATGCCTTAACTACTCCTGGTCTTTCAGCTCAGTGATCAGAACTTACTGCTATCCTGTATGTCATAAAAACTTTTGCTACAATACACTTAAATATTATTAGCTACTCAGCCTACGTGGTCTATTTGACCCAGAGGCTAGAAACTGCCAGTTTGTGGTCAACCCTAGATCCTGTCTCATTAAATCTGTTCCTTACTGTACAAAAGGCCATTCTGGCTAGGATTGCTCCCTTTTTCACATTCTAACTTAGCAGGACCCTTAACTTCAGGTAATCAACAGGCTGATGCTTTAATGGCTTATGTTTCTTCTTTTGATCAAGCTAAGCGAACTCATGTGTATTTTCATCAGAATTCCAAGGCCCTTATGAAATAACTTCAATTGTCTAGAACTCAAGCCAGACAAATTATAATGGCCTGTCCTTCCTGTCAGAAAATCTCCAGACCATTTTCTCAAGAAGGCAGCATCCATGGGGTACAAGAATGCTAATGAGGTCTGGCAAATGGATGTTACACACATTTCCACATTTGGTAAGTGGCAATTTGTACATGTCTCTATAGACACATATTCTCACATGATACACACTACTTGCCACTCAGGAGGAAAGTTTCATCATGTACAACAACACTGTCCACTTTTGCAGCTATGGGGGTCCCCAAAACTATAAAAACAGATAATGGGCCCACCTACATAATTAAGCCTCCCCAAATATTTTTCCAATTGTGGCATATTAAGCATGTTACTGGAATCCATTATAATCCACAAGGACAATCCACAGTAGAAAGGGCCCATTTAACAATTAAACAACAATTGCAAAAACAGAAAAAAGGGGGTATACAGGTCCCTCCTCAGACTAAACTAGATTTTGTATCCTTTGTCTTAATTTTTTAAAATTCTGCCACAGATTCAAAAATGACACCCGCAGGGCTGCACTGGACACTAAACTGAGAACATCACACTCCTCATCCACAGATGCTATGGAAGAACACCAGAACTTGTGCCTGGGAAGGCTCTGCTAATAATGGGGACAAGGGTATGCTTGTGTCTAGACAGGAAATGGAGAGATGTTGCGGGTGCCATCTAGGTATGCATTGCTATACCAGACAGGGAAGAGTTCACTGGTCAAGATGCCAGGCACATTGTCCCCCCATTCCAGCATGTCGATGGATGCACCTGACCAACAGCCCGCACCCTCAGAGACCCATCGACACCCACCCCGGAACTGGACACTGAGACCACAGAGTGCTGAGAATCCTGGCCACGTCATCCAATAGGAAGACCCTGAAGTGATAGCATGTGAGGCTAGGCCAAGGACAGCCCGTCAGGGGCTGCTGCTTACACCAGATAGTATCTTGCTTGCTTTGCTGGCTTTGTTGGCTGCTTCCATATGTATTAGTCCTGATATGGCCAATGAGTTTTGGACCTATGTTTCAAATCCACCTCTTTCGTGACCTGTTACATGGATAGATCATCCTCCCGAGATTTATCATGCTAATGATGATGTACATCCCAGGCTAGATATATTTTCAGGCCCATATGCCACAAAAGAATTATATGAACAAGCCATTGTTAATTATACCTCTCATTTTATCTACTTGCCTTGATGTGTGACTAATGTGAAAACCCAGGGAACCCTTTGCCTTATAGCTAGGACTCAAAAGTCGGTGGGATAGACTGATGCTACCTTGATTATGATAACCTTGGGGTCAATCCCTATGTCTGGGCCATCTACAGACTCTTATCAACACAAATTACCCCTTTGTGTAGCTAAGGCTCACTTCTCACATTTTCAGGAAGAGGCTTTATCTCCCTGGGATATGTGTCAAGCCAAGCTATGATGGAAAAAGTCCATGTGTGGTTTTGATTTTGTAGATTGGGCACTTCGAGGGAAGTATCTGGGAGGAAATAAACAGGAATACTGGTGCCCCCTTCAAATGAGAAGCCAAGCAGACCACTCCTTTATTTCTGAGCCTGCTGAATATATTAACTGGACTGGATTGGGGCTTAATGGTCCAATACCCCCAAATTCTCTATAAGAGCAAAACAGGACCTATACATCATACTTTATGGAAATTGGGACTCCCCTTTTATGATGGTAAAATCAGAGTAGGTAATGAATTGGTTTCAGACAAAGGAGAACATGTCCTATTGTATAATCTTTACGAGGTGATTAATATGGTAATATGTATTTATAACACTTACATGTTTGTATTTGGCACAATGTCATGGCAAAACAATTCATCCACTTGTTTTGTGTTCAATCTCATTGCATTAAGCCTGGAGAGCTCTGCTCCTAAACAGTAATAATTATGGGATGGATGCCTGGCATTTGGCTGCCTGTTAATCTTACAGAGGCTTGACAATACTCACCCACCTCCTTTTTACTCCATACCTTGCTTGATCATTTGGTACACATATCCAAGCACATGGTGGTACTTATAATTGCAGGTATTATCTCCCTAGTTTTGCTCATCTCTAGTATAATAATCCCTAGTGTAGTAGCTTACAATTACAGCAAAAGCTCAAGTGTCACTACCATATCAAATGCTTCTGTGTCACTCCTTTGCCATATAATAAGTCCTCCCATCTGTGGGAGCACATTAAGAAACACGTTGAAGGTGCAATCCATCAAAATATTACTTTGGAATATTAACACACTTCAGAGAGAGGTGCTTTCCATGTAGGAACAAACTCAAGATTTCAACGATCAAATTCATGACTGGGATAAATTCACTGATGCACTCGATCAACTCAACCCTTTTACAAACCTCAAGGCTCATTTCCGGTTATATATTGGTATTCTAGGACTTATTGCTGTCTTCTTTCTGCTTATATTCTTAGTATGTCATAGAGGAATCACAACCATCTGACATCTAGACACCCTGCAACCGGGATTTAGCTTGGTGCAACTGCTTCAGCTTCAAAAGAAAGAAGGGGAAACTGCTGAGGACCAGCTTGACATTGTACAAGCAGGCAATAATTAATATTAATAAATTGGCACAAAAATAGAGAGTCTGTCCTAGGCCTACATGACTTGTGGCAAGACCCCCAGATGGCTTAAGCCAATGGCCAGAACTAAGACTAGCAAACAGTCTGTGAAGTTCTGGCACCTCAAAGCAAGATAACATGGCAGCTGAGGACTTGACTCATGCAAATTCCATCTAGCTCAGTAGTTGCAGTTAGTAGACAATCAGGTTACCAGTTTACCACGATCTGTCCTTGTGTGATTTTCCAAAAATTCATTGTTCCTCAATTCTTGAACCTTGACAGCATCAGCAGTTCACCCACACTGCTTCCTGCAGCCCACCAGCACACCCCCCAATCAAGCTGTACAACTAACAAAAGCCAAAGACACCATGCCTCATTGTCCCAGCCTATCATTGGGCTTTGACCATCCTGGTACCCCTTGTAACTAAAATATATGGTATTTTCTGTGTTTTATTCTGTTGTTGTACCTCTGAGCAGGAGATCGGTGGTCCTAGGCCAACGCCATGATAAGGCTCCTGCATGTTCCCTCTAGTAAAACTTCAGTATTTCTCATAAAATTTTTCATATTACACTGCAACTGATGGAGGAGGTATGAATTTTAAAGGAATTTAAGGAGGAGGCTTCTTGTGAAGTTGTGCTCCAAAAGACATCAGTATTTGTACATCATGAAATGGTGATCTGAGCTCTCCACTTCAAGAAGTGTGATCCAGATATTTCTTTTCTAATGTGTAATCCAGAAGCGAGCATATTCAGTTAAAAATCAATATCCAAGTGGGGAGATTATACTCTTTGGTTATGTTGGTGCCCACCAAAAGAAATGACTGAACAAATAAATTAATTAGAAATAAAGGTATGAGTTGCTGGAATCACCAGGGCCTCTTTCTGAAATGTGTGTGGTTGTATTAGGATGTACATAACATGGCATATTTGCAATAGACTCTTTGTGTTTCTAAATTATGCTTTCTTCTTTAAGAGGATAGAAGAACAATAGCAGTGGAAAAGTTCAAATTTACCTCAAAAGAAAGCAAAATTTGAGGTATGCAGGAGCCAAGATATGTTGAGCCTATGGCCCCTTACCAGGTTGACAGAAAAGCAAAACCCTCTTTCTCACATGATACAGATAAGAAAAGATTCAAGTGTGAATGCCACTACTGATGGAAATATATGGGAAACACCTCTGGGATCTCAATGGGGAAGAAAGCAACCTCTCTTTCTTCCTCCTGGAATAAACTAACACAAGACCTCAAAAACTTGGCACTCAACACTGGTGCCACCCAGCCCCATCTTGTGCAAGAAAGGATGTGGAAGAGAGAGAAAGCCCAAAAACAGTGGCAGCAGAAAAGCAAAACAATGTCTCCAGGAGTTGGGGGAAGATGGTGGATTTGTAAGAAGCAGGCAGCGAACCTCTCTAAAAGTTGCCATTTGGACACTGGAATATAATGGCTGGGGGAGGACAAGAAAGAGGGAAGTGGCTCCTCTGGACCCAGGAAAGTTCTGAAGCACAGTTAGGGGCTCACGGAGAGAGTGAAGAGAAATTTCAACAAAGAAGAAGGAGGTGGCCACGGGTGCCTTCTCCCTGGGTCAGGAATCTCGGCGTGACAGAAGTTCAAATTGGCAGACACACGGTGACTGCCGGCACCCCCGGGGGCTTCTGTGGAGGAACATGAGACAACAGCGGTGCAGGGGAGCAGCGAAAGACTGCACTGGCTGGAGGTGAGTGCCTCTGGGGCTCAGCCATCCCACGCAAGAGAGTGATTGGCCGGGCGCCGTTGGGGGCATCAGCAGAACTGTGATCGGAACTCAGGGTGGCGCCCCAGCTCTAAGGCCTAAGGAAAGTGCACTGACGGCCGCAGGCGAATGAGACTGGTCTCCGCCAGAGAGTACAGGCTATTGTCCACTGCCTCAACAAAGGGCTGCTGCTGGCTTGCTGGGACAGATCTGCATGGAACAGGACTCTGTCACGACATGGTGCCTGCATACATCAGAGTCAAAACCTGGAAGTGAACTTTTTTTTAAAATCTTTTCTCTCATTTGTTTTTTGTTCTGGTGAAGGTGTTTTTTGTTTCTGTTTTTGTTTTTTCTCTTCATTTTTGTTTTTGTTTGTCTGTTTGTTCTTTCCTTCATTGTTCTATCTGGTTTTCATATGAGTGTAAACAGAGCATCTAACCTCTTTGTGTTTGTGGTTCTGATCTGTTCTTCCTCTTATCCCTTCCTTCTCTTTTTCCCACCAGTCTTCTGCACCAGTTTCCCAACATTAGCGGGATCCCTCTTTGTCCTCCAGCCTTACATCTAATTCCTTCCTCTTCCTCCAATTCCCTATTTCCTCCTTAACTCATTCTAAATTTAAACTCCTGAGGGCAAAATTGACATATTAAGGACTTGTATACTGCATATAACTTTTCTGGTGTGTTTTAGATTTTGTTATATAACCACAAAATTACTCTATACGGTGAAAAGTGGCAAATAACTGGTTAGCTCAGTCTGTCATTTTCTAGGCTGTGTTTGATGCTTTTGGTACCATCGTAGCCAAAAGTGACATAATTGTTCTAAACAGCTTTTCTTCCTGGCATTCCATGACTGAGATTGACTAAGGGTCACAGAAAATACTGTGGCACAGTACCAAAGAACCAAGGACTGGGCCAGACAGGAAGCAACTTCTCATGTCCAACAAATTGAAGAGGTAGGATCCTACAGCATGCTCAGAACCCAAAAATAAGCTACACCTGGAAGATACCGCAGAGAAGTAGTCATCTCCTAAGGATTTTAAATACTAGCAATAAAGCAACCTACCATAGGCAATTTACAAGCATCACCCCAGGAATTAAACTAAAGAAAGAAAAGAAAATGAGATGACATTTAAACAAGATGCAAACCCACACATCCAGTTTGCCAAAGGCAAACCCAAGGGGCAATGAGGTGGGACAATCCAAAAGCCACACACCTGGCATCTCTGAAGTGGTAGCAACAAAGCAACTGAATGAGGCTCTGGAAAAAATTAAATCAGAAATAATTTCTCAGATAACTGCAGAGATAATGTCCACAATGAAGACCATGCTTAAGGATGCTAGAGCAGATACAGACAAAAAAAAATAGACAAGCTTAAGAAAACGATGGAAGCATAGGAAATGAATGCTCAGCATAGGAAAGAAATGGAATCCATAAGGCAGATTCAAATGGATATCCAGGAGAACAAAAATTTCATTGAAAGTATTTGTAGAAGATTAAGCCAATGTGAGGACAGGATCTCAGATATAGAAGACAGGCTTGTGATTAGTGATCATGAAAAGAAAGAATTCTTACAAATAGCAAGGGACAATGTAAAACCAATCGAGCAGCTGCTAGATGATGCAAAGAAGAATAACTTAAGATTAATTGGAGTCAGTGAAAAAGCAGGTAATAGCATAAATGACATCAGAACAATGTTCACAGACGTTATCACAGAGAATTTCCCTGGTAGAGAAAAAGAATTTGATCTTTGTATAAATGAGGCTTATAGAACTACAACTAGCCACAATCAAAAAAAAAAAAAAAAATCTTCAGCCAGACATCATAGTCAAGATTCCAGAAATTCAACACAAGAGCAGAATCTTAAAAGCTGTTAGGGAAAAGAGACAAATCACCTATAAAGGAAAGCCTATCAGAATCACAGCTGACTTTTCAGCACAAAAGCTCAAGTCAAGAAGAGCTTGGAGAGGAAGGGGGAAAAGATGGTGGATTTGTAAGAAGCAAGCAGTGAAACTCTAAAAGTTGCCATTGGACCACTGGAATACAGTTACCAGGAGAGCGCAGGAGGGAGGGAGGTGCCTCCGCTGGACCCAGGAAAGTTCTGAAGTGCAGTTTGGGACGCAGGGTGCCAGTGAAGGGTACTTTCAACAAAGAAGGAGGAGACCGCGGTGCCTTCTCCCTGCCCCAGGAACCCCGGTGTGATAAAAGCTCAAATCTGTGGACACACGGTGACAGCCAGTGCCCCGGGGAGCCCCCGCAGAGGATCATGAGACAGCGGACAGGCAAGGGAGTGGCAGAGGGCTGCGCTGGCCGGCAGTGAGTGTCTCTCAGGCACAGCTGTCCCACACCAGAGAGCGATTGGCCAGGCGCCATTGTGGGGGGTGCGGTGAAACACAGCGTGGCACCAAAACACAGTGCTCGGGACTCACACTTGAGACTCAGCACGGCGCCCTGGCTCTCAGGCCCATGGAAAGTGCACTGATGGTGGCAGGTGAACGAGACTTGTCTCTGCCTGGAAGTACACGCTTCTGCTCACTGCCCCGCCAAAGGGCCTCCTGGCTTACTGGGACGGACCTTCACGGAACAGGACTCTGGCATCACACAGTGCCTGCCTACAGCAGAGTCAACACCTGGAACTGATTCTTTATTTTTTTTTTCTCTCATTTGTTTTTTGCTCTGGTGAAGGTTTTTTTTTTTTTTTTTTTGGTGGGGTTTTATTTTTCTTTCATTTGTTTGTTTTGTTGTTTTTGTCTTCGTTTTTATTCCTGTTTGTCTATTTGCTCTTTCCTTCATTATTCTCTCTGGTTTTTATATGAGTGTAAACAGAACCTCTAACCCCTTTATGATTGTGATTGTGATTGTGATCTGTTCTTCCTTTTATCCCTTCCTTCTCTTTTTCCCACCAGTCCTCTGCACCGGTTTCCCAATGTTAGTGGGATCCTTCTTGGTCCTCTAACCTTACATCTAATTCCTTCATTTTCTCCCAATACTCTATTTCCTCCTTAACTCATTTTAAATTTAAACTCCTGAGGGCAAAATTGACATATTAAGGACTTGTATACTGCATATAATTTTTCTGGTGTGTTTTAGATTTTGTTATATAACTGCAACTATACTTTATATGGTTAAAAGTGGCAAATAACTGGTTAGCTCAGTCTGTCATTATCTAGGCTGTATTTTATGCTTTAGGTACCATTATACCCAAAAGTGAAATAATTGTTCTAAACAGATTTCCTTCCTGATATTTCATGATTGAGATTGATTAAGGGTCACAGAAAATACAGTGGCACAGTACCAAAGAACCAAAGACTGGGCCAAACAGGTAGCAACTTCTCATATCCAAAAAATTGAAGAGGTAGGATCTGGCAGCAAGCTCAAAACCCAAAAACAAGCTTCACTTGCAACATACTGCAGAGAAGTAGTCATCTCCTAAGGATCTTGAACACTAGCAATAAAGTAACCTACCATAGCTAATTTACAAACATCACCCCAGGAATTAAACTAAAGAAAGAAAAGAAAATGAGACGACACTTAAACAAGATGCAACCCCACACATCCAGTTCACCAAAGGCAAACCTAGGGGGCAATGAGGTGGGACATTCCGAAAGCCACCTACCTGGCCTATCTGAAGTGGTAACAAAAAAGCAACTGAATGAGGCTCTGGAAAAAATTATAACAGAGATAATTTCACAGATAACTCCAGAGATAATGTGCACAATGAAGACCATGCTTAAGGACACTATAGCTGATACAGACAAAAAATAGATGAGCTTAAGAAAATTATAGAAACCATGAATGCTCAGCATAGGAAAGAAATGGAATCCATAAGGCAGATTCAATCAGATATCCAGGAGAACAAAAATTCCATTGAAAGTATTTGTAGCAGATTAAGCCAATGTGAGGACAAGATCTCAGATATAGAAGACAGGCTTGCAATTAGTGATCATGAAAAGAAACAATTCTTAAAAATAGCAAGGGAACATGAAAAATCATTTCAGCAGCTGCTAGATGACTCAAAGATAAATAACTTAAGAATAATTGGAATAAATGAAAAAGCAGGAGATAGCATAAATGACATTAGAACATTGCTCACAGACATTATCATGGAGAACTTCCCTGGAAGAGAAAAAGAATTTGATCTTCATATAAATGAGGCTTATAGAACTCCAATTAGACATGATTAAAAAAAAAAAAAAACTTCAGCCAGACATACCATAATCAAGATCCCAGAAATTCAACAGAAGGCTAGAAACTTAAAAGCTCTTAGGGGCAAGAGACAAATAACTTATAAAGGAAAACCCATCAGAATCACAGGGGACTATTCAGCACAAACCCTCAAGTCAAGAAGAGCTTGGAATGATGTATTTCAAGCTCTAAAGGAAAATAACTTTCAACCCAGATTGATGTACCCCACAAAACTATCTTTCAAAATTGATGCAGAAATAAAATATTTTCATGACAAGGAACATCAGAGAAAATTGATGACCACCAAACCAACACTCAAATATGTTCTGAAGGACATTCTAGAAAGAGATAACAAGGACTACAACTCCAGGAACCCCAACAGAAGGAATACACCAGGCAGGGAAGATAATTAAATGGAAGGAGAGGGGAAAAACAAACAAAGAGTGGCAACCAACAACAGGAAAATATCATGACAAGTATAATTCAATACATAACAGTTTTAACCATCAATGTTAATGGTCTCAATTCACCAATCAAAAGGCACAGACTGGCAAAATGGATCAAGAAGCAAGATCCAACAATATGCTGTATACAAGAAACACATTTAATTCAGAAAGAAATTCATAGACTGAAAGTCAAAGGATGGAAAACAATACTCCATGCGACAGGAACCCAGAAAAAAGCAGGGGTAGCTATTCCTTTTGCAGAGAAAGTGAATTTCAAGCCAAGAATGATTCAGAGAGATAAAGATGGTCTTTATATCCTTGTAATGGGAATAATCCAAGAGGAAGAGATAACGATCATAAATATATATGCGTCAAATACCAGTGCACCCAGCTATAGAAAACAAGTATTAAAGGACATGAAAAATCAAATAAGCACTAATACAATTATATTGGGGGATCTCAATACTCCACTGTCACAAAAAGACAGATCAACTGGACAAAAAATCTATAATGAAATAGTAGAACTGAACCAAACTTTGGAACAAATGGACTTAGTAGATGTCTACAGAGTGTTCCACCCCACAACATCAGAATACACATTCTTCTCAGCTGCACATGGGACATTCTCCAAAATAGACCACATACTAGCTCATAAAACCTGCTTAAGTAAATGCAAAGGAATTGAAATTATCCCATGCATACTATCAGACTATAGCACAATGAAATTGGAAATCAATGGCAAAAGAAATCACAAAAAAGCCCTAAAAACATGGAAATTAAACAGCACCCTCCTGAACAACCAATGGGTCACAGATGAAAGTAAAGAAAAAATTAGACACTTTCTACAACTGAATGATAATAACAGTACAACATACCGGAACTTATGGGATACAATGAAAGCAGTCCTAAGAGGGAAATTTATAGCATTAAATACCTATATCAGGAAAATAGAGCAAGCACAAATAAACGACTTAATGGCGAACCTCGAACTTCTAGAAAAAGAAGAGCAGGCTAAGCCAAAAGCCCGTACAAGGGAGGAAATTATAAAGATCAGAGCAGAAATTAACGTATTGGAGACTAAAAAAAACAATACAAAGAATCAATGAAACAAAGAGTTGGTTCTTTGAAAGAATAAATAAGATTGACAAATCCTTATCCAACTTTATTAGAAAAAGAAAAGAAAAGACTCAAATCCATGCAATTGAAAATGAAAAGGGTGATATCACGATGGACCCTGCAGAAATCCAGAAGATCATCTATACCTATTTGAAAATTTATATTCTACTAAGATGGAAAATGCAGCAGAAATAGACAGATTCCTAGATACGTATGAATTACCAAAGCTGAATCAAGAAGATTTAAAAATCCTAAATAAACCAATATCAACCAATGAAATTGAAGATGTAATTAAAAACCGCCCAACAAAGAAAAGCCCAGGCCCTGATGGATTCACTGCTGAAGTCTAGAAGAAATTTAGAGAAGACCTAACACCACTACTTCTCAAACTTTTTAATGAAATTGAAAGGGAAGCAATACTCCCAAATTCATTCCTGGAAGCAAGCATTACCCTGATACCAAAACCAGAGAAGGACCCAACTAAGAAGAGTACTACAGGCCAATCTCCCTAATGAACATAGATGCAAAAATCCTCAATAAGGTACTGGCAAACAGAATCCAGCAAATCATTAAGAAGATTATACACCACGACCAAGTTGGATTAATCCCAGGGAAGCAGGGATGGTTCAATGCAGGTAAATCAATAAATGTAATCCACCATATTAACAGAACCAAAGACAAAAATCACATGATCATCTCAATAGATGCAGAAAAAGCTTTTGAGAAAGTCCAGCACCTTTTCATGATAAAAGCCCTACAGAAAATTGGAATAGATGGCCTTTATCTCAATCTGATAAAAGCTATCTATGACAAACCAACAGCCAATATTATACTAAATGGACAAAACTGAAAGCCTTCCCTCTAAAATCAGGAACAAGGGCCAGTGAGATGGCTCAGTGGCTTAAGTGCCTGCCCAGCAAGCGTAAGGGCCCGAGTTCGACTCCCGGAACCCACATATGAAAAAGGGGCCGGTGATGTCGCTCAGCGGCACGGGAGCCTCCTGGTGCACGAGGTCCTGAGGTCGACCCTCTGGTACCCACAAAAAAAATAAAAAATAAAAAATAAAATCAGAACAAGACAAGGATGTCCACTGTCCCCACTCTTATTCAACATAGTTCTGGAAACTTTAGCCAGAGCAATTAGACAAGAGAAAGAAATAAAGGGAATAATGATTGGAAAGGAAGAAGTTAAATTATCATTGTTTGGAGATGATATGATACTCTACACAGAAGACCTCAAAAACTCCACTAAAAAACTGCTAGATTTAATAAGCAAATTCAGTAATGTAGCTGGATACAAAATCAATACTCAAAAATCAATAGCCTTTCTGTACACGAATAACAAACTTACTGAAAGAGAAATTAGGGAAAAAATACCTTTCACAATAACATCCAAAAAGATGAAATGCCTACCAATCAACCTCACAAAGTATGTTAAAAGACCTCTACACTGAAAACTACAGTACTCTGAAAAAGGAGATTGAAGAGGATATCAGAAAATGGAAAGATATCCCTTGCTCCTGGATAGGAGGAACCAATATAGTGAAAATGGTCATACTTTCAAAATTGTTATACAGATTTAATGCAATTCCAGTCAAAATTCCAACAGCATATCTCACAGAATTAGAGAAAACAATCTTAAAATTCATTTGGAATCAGAAGATACCTAGAATAGCAAAGGTAATTCTGGGCAACAAAGGCAAGGCAGGGGCATCACAATCCCTGACTTGAAATTATACTATAAAGCGACTGTGACAAAAGCAGTGTGGTACTGGCAAAAAAGCAGACCTGAAGATCAATGGAACAGATTAGAAGATGCTGAAACAACTCCAGACATACTAAGCCACCTTATCTTTGACAAAGGTGCCAAACACATTCACAGGAAGAAAGATAGCCTCTTTAATAAATGGTGCCAGTAAAACTGGCTCTACACATCCCAAAGATTAAACTAGACCCATATCTTTCACCATGCACTAAACTAAATTCAAAATGGATCAGAGATCTAAATATTAAAACAGAAACATTAAATCTGCTCAAAGGTAGGATAGGTAAAACCCTTGAAGACACTGGTGTAGGCAAAGACTTTATGAATAAAACCTCAACCGCACAGGAACTATCACAAAGAATCAACAACTGGGATCTCCTCTTATTAAAAAGCTTTTGCACAGCAAGACAAACCACCAACAGAGTGAAGAGACAACCCACAACGTGGGAAAAAATGTTTGCCAGCTGTTCCTCAGACAAAGGATTACTATGGAGAACATATAAAGTACTCAAAAAAATCAGACCTCCCAAATTTAAAGACCCACTCCAAAAATGGGCATCTGAGATGAATACACATTTCTCAGATGAAGCAATACAAATGGCAAATAAATATACAAAAAACTGTGCAACATCACTAGGCATTCGAGAGATGCAAATTGAAACAACAGTGATATACCATCTCACCCCAGAAAGAATGGCTATTATTAAGAAATCAACTAATAACAAATGCTGGGGGGCATGTGGGGAAAAAGGAACCCTTCTTCACTGTTGGTGGGAGTGTCGACTGGTACAGCCACTGTGGATATCAGTGTGGGGATTCCTCAAAATACTAGGGTTAAAGGTCCCATCTGATCCAGCTATTCCCCTTCTGGGCATCTTCCCAGAAGAGTTAAAAAACATCATACCACAGCGATATATGTGCACCCATGTTTATAGCAGCACGATTTGTAATAGCTAGATCTTGGAAAGAACCCAGATGCCCATCAACTGAGGAATGGATAAGAAAGATGTGGTATTTTTATACAATGGAGTACTATTCAGCCATAAAGAAGGATAAACTGGAGACTTTTATAGGTAAATGGATGCAACTCGAGAAAATACTCATAAATGAAATAAACCAGACGCACATGTGTAAGCATCGTATTGTCTCTCTAGTATGAGAAACTGAAAGAGTAAATAAGATCCAAAATGTACAATAGACATGGCGAATCAAAAAGAAACTGGTCAAAATGAAAGAGAGACTAAGATATGGGAATAGGGAAAAGAAAGAAGGGAAAGGAAAAAACATTGTATATATATATAAGAGGGTTAAGATAGATACACTACTAATTTTAGTTAGTTCATTGAAGGGTAAGGTTTGTGCCAATAATGTTTGGACAATTGAATGCTAATATCTGGTATCCTGAATAACTAACTTAAAGATAACAATACATAATGCATTAACCATTGTTACCCTCCTATTATGTTGTTTTGAAAATTTCTTCTTTTTTGATTTGTTTTGTTTTTTCTTCTCTTTAAAATAAAAATTAAAAAAAGTAATAAGAAAAGAATAGCTTGGAATGACATATTTCAAGCTCTAAAGGAAAATAGCTTGCAACCCAGATTGGTGTACCCCTCAAAACTATCTTTCACAACTGATGGAGAAATAAAATACTTCCATGACAAAGAACACCTGAGAAAATTTATAACCACCAAAACACCACTCCAAAATGTTCTGAAGGACATTCTAGAAAGAGATAACAAGGACTAAATCTCAAACTCCAACAGGAGGAATCCACCAGGCAGGGCAAACAATTAAACAGAGGGAGGGGAAGCCAACAACAGGAAAATAACATGACAAGTATAAGTCGATACATACCAGTTTTAACCATCAATGTTAATGGTCTCAATTCACCAATCAAAAGGCACAGACTGGCAAAATGGGTCAAGAAGCAAGATCCAACAATATGCTGCATACAAGAAACACATTTAATTCAGAAAGAAATTCACAGACTGAAAGTCAAGGGATGGAAAACAATACTCCATGCGACAGGAACCCAGAAAAAAGCAGGGGTAGCTATTCTTCTTGCAGACAAAATGAATTTCAAGCCAAGAATGATTCAGAGAGATAAAGAAGGTCACTCCATCCTTGTAAAGGGAACAATCCCAGAGGAAGAGATATCGATCATAAATATATATGTAACAAATACCAGTGCACCCAGCTATATAAAACAAATATTAAAGGACATGAAAAATCAAATAAGCACTTATACAATTGTATTGGGGGATCTCAATGCTCCACTGTCACAAAAAGACAGATCAACTAGACAAAAAATCAACAATGAAATATTAGAACTGAACCAAACTTGAACAAATGGACTTAGTAGATGTCTACAGAGTGTTCCACCCCACAACATCAGAATACACATTCTTCTCAGCTGCACATGGGACATTCTCCAAAATAGACCACATACTAGCTCATAAAACCTGCTTAAGTAAGTGCAAAGGAATTGAAATTATCCCATGCATATTATCAGACCATGGTGCAATGAAATTGGAAATCCATGGCCAAAGAAACCACAAGAACTTCCTAAAAACATGCAAACTAAACAGCACCCTCCTGAACAACCAGTGGATCACACACCAAATTAAAGAAGAAATTAGTCAGTTTCTACAACTGAGTGATAATGACAGAACAACACACTGGAACTTATGGGATACAATGAAAGCAGTCCTAAGAGGGAAATTTACAGCATTCAATACGTATATCAGGAAAATAGAGCAATCCCAAATAAACAACTTGATGGTGAACCTCAAACGTCTAGAAAAAGAAGAGCAGGCTAAGCAAAAGCTCGTACAAGGGAAGAAATTATAAAGATCAGAGCAGAAATTAACGTATTGGAGACTAAAGAAACAACACAAGGAATCATTGAATCAAAGAGTTGGTTCTTTGAAAGAGTAAACAAAATTGACAAACCCTTCTCCAAACTTATTTAAAAAAGCAAAGGAAAGACACAAATCCATGCAGTTAAGAATGAAAAGGGTGATATCATGACGGACCCTGCAGAAATCCAGAAGATCATCTATACCTATTTTGAAAATTTGTATTCTAATAAGATGGAAAATGCAGAAGAAAAGGACAGATTCCCAGATACATATGAATTATCAAAGCTGAATCAAGAAGATATAAAAATCCTAAATAAATCAATATCAACCAATGAAATTGAAGATGTATTTAAAAACCATCCAACAAAGAAAAGCCCAGGCCCTGATGGATTCACTGCCGAATTCTACAAGAAATTTAGGGAAAACCTAAAACCACTACTTCTCAAACTTTTTAATGAACTTGAAAGGGAAGCAATACTCCCAAATTCATTCCTGGAAGCATGCATTACCCTGATATCAAAAGCAGAGAAGGACCCAACTAAGAAAGAGAACTACAGGCCTAGTTCTCTGTAGAACTACAGAGAACTAATGAACATTGATGCAAAAATCCTCCATAAGATACTGGCAAATAGAATCCAGCAAATCATCAAGAAGATTACACATCATGACCAAGTTGGATTCATCACAGGGATGCAGGGATGGTTCAATACAGGTAAATCAATAAATGTAATACACCATATTAACAGAACCAAGGACAAAAATCATGTGATCATCTCAATAGATGCAGAAAAAGCTTTTGACAAAGTCCAGAACCCATTCATGATTAAAAAAAAAAGAAAACCCTACAGAGAATTGGAATAGATGGTCTTTATCTCAATCTGAT
This sequence comes from Erethizon dorsatum, assembly GCA_028451465.1. Classification (NCBI taxonomy): domain Eukaryota; kingdom Metazoa; phylum Chordata; class Mammalia; order Rodentia; family Erethizontidae; genus Erethizon; species Erethizon dorsatum. The sequence continues at coordinate 47,058,918 of CM051842.1, forward strand.
GAAAGCTACCTATGACAAACCAACAGCCAAAATCATACTAAACGGACAAAAACTGAAAGCTTTCTCTCTAAAATCAAGAACAAGACAAGGATGTCCACTGTCTCCGCTTTTATTCAACATAGTCCTAGAAACTTTAGCCAGAGCAATTAGACAGGAGCAAGAAATAAAAGGAATAGTGATGGGAAACAAAGAAGTTTAATTATCATTATTTGCAGATGACATGATACTCTAGGTAGAAGGCCTCAAAAGTTCCACTAAAAAATTGCTAGATTTAATAAGCAAATTCAGTATTGTAGCTGGATACAAAGTCAACACTCAAAAATCAATAGCCTTCCTGTACATGAATAACAAACTTATTGAAAGAGAAGTTAGGGAAACAACACCTTTCACCATAACAACCAAAAAAATGAAATATCTACAAATCAGTCTCACAAAGGATGTAAAAGACCTCTGCACTGAAAACTACAGTACTCTGAAAAAGGAGATTGAAGAGGATATCAGAAAATGGAAAGATATCCCTTGCACATGGATAAGAAGAACCAATATAGTGAAAATGGCCATACTTCCAAACTGTTATACAGATTTAATGCAATTCCGATCAAAATTCCAACAGCATATCTCACAGAATTAGAGAAAACTCTCCTAAAATTCATTTGGAACCTGAAGAGACCTAGAAGAGCAAAGGCAATTCTGGGCAACAAAAGTAAGGCAGGTGGCATCACAATCCCTGATTTGAAGTTATACTATAAAGCGACTGTGATAAAAACAGTGTGGTACTGGCAAAAAAAAAAAAAAAAAACAGACCTGAAGATCAATGGAACAGATTAGAAGATGCTGAAACAACTCCAGACATACTAAGCCACCTTATCTTCGACAAAGGTGCCAAACATATTCCCTGGAAGAAAGACAGCCTCTTTAATAAATGGTGCTGGGAAACTGGCTCTACACATGCCGAAGATTAAAACTAGACCCATATCTTTCACCATGCACTAAACTAAATTCAAAATGGATCAAAGATCTAAATATTAAAACAGAAGCGTTAAATCTGCTGGAAGGTAGGATAGGTAAAACCCTTGAAGACATTGGTGTAGGCAAAGACTTTATGAAGAAAACCCCTATTGGACAGGAACTATCACAAAGAGTCAACAACTGGGATCTCCTCTTATTAAAAAGCTTTTGCACAGCAAGAGAAACCACCAACAGAGTGAAGAGACAACCCACAACGTGGGAAAAAAATGTTTGCCAGCTGTTTCTCTGACAAAGGATTACTATTGAGAACATACAAAGAATTCAAAAAAATCAGACCTCCCAAATTTAAAGACCCAATCCAAAAATGGGCAACTGAGATTAATACACACTTCTCCAATGAAGAAATACAAATGGCAAATAAATATACGACAAAATGTGCAACATCACTAGTCATTCAAGAGATGCAAATTAAAACAACCGTGAGATTCCACCTCTCTCCAGAAAGAATGGCTGTTATCAAGAAATCAACCAATAACAAATGCTGGAGTGGCTGTGGGGAAAAAGGGACACTTCTCCACTGTTGGTGGCAGTGTCTACTGGTACCGCCACTGTGGAAATCAGTGTGGAGATTCCTCAATAAACTAGGATTGGAGGTCCCATTTGACTCAGCTATTCCCCTTCTCGTTATATTCCCAGAAGAATTAAAAACATCATACCACAGCGATATATGTGCACCCATGTTTATAGCAGCACAGTTTGTAATAGCCAGATCTTGGAAATAACACAAATACCCATCAACCAAGGAATGGATAAAAAAGATGTGGTCTTTTCATAAAATGGAGTACTATTCAGCCACAAAGAAGGATAAACTGGAGACTTATTGGTAAATGGATGCAACTTGGGGAAATACTCATAAGTGAAATTAACCTGATGCACATGTGTAAGCATCATATTGTCTCCCTAGTGTGAGAAACTGAAAGAGTAAATAAGATCCAAAATGTACAATAGATATGGTAAAACAGGAAGAAACTGGTCAAAAGGAAAGAGAAGATGGGATGGAGGAATGGGGAAAAGAAAGAAGGGAAAAGAAAAAAATTATATGTATGTATATATATGATAGTTAAGATAGAAAGACTACTAATTTTGCTCAGTTCATTGAGAAGAAATGCTTGTGCTAATATTGTTTGGACAATTGAATGCTGATATCTTGTACCCTGAGTAACTAATTTAAAGATAACAATACATAATGTATTAAACATTGTTACCCTCCTATTATGTTGTTTTGAATTTTTTTTCTATTTTTTCTCTTTAAAATAAAAATTAGAAAACAAAAAGAATGTTTTCTGCAAGAATGGACAGACTGGGCCGGTGAGATGGCTCAGCGGCTTAAGCGCCTGCCCGGCAAGCGCGAGGGCCCGAGTTCGACTCCCGGAGCCCACATACGAAAAAGGGGCCGGTGATATCGCTCAGCGGCATGGGCGCCTGCTGGCGTGCAAGGTCCTGAGGTTGTCCCCCCGGTACCCACAAAAAAAAAAAGAATGGACAGACTAACTCTGAGAATGTCATCCTCATATGAAGGAAGTTCAGAAGAGATGAAATTATGAGTGTCAACATTGCCAGCTCTTTAGGTGGAATCCATTTGGGTAAATGGTCAAGAGGAGGAACAGCACCCAGCCTGATGGTGGCAAGAATCTTATCAGCTGGCAGTTCAACTCAATTGCAGAAATGTAGCAAGTTTTCACGAAGCAGTTTTAACATCCCCCCGCCCTGCCCCAGGCATGCTGGGGGGAGCTGCTAGGGCAACCAGGAAGCAATGCTTAAACTGTCATTTTTCCTTCTTGGATTTCATCTTTTTCTCCCTTAATTAGTGTCCAATAAGTTATACAACATCTATGCAGTATTTCCTAGTTGCTATTTAAAAAAAAATACTTTCATGCCATTTTACTGATTGCAGTGGAGTCCAGAATCACTAGGTCTGAAAGAGAGAAGGAGAGAGAGAGAGAGAGAGAGAGAGAGAGAGAGTTACCTTTCACTTTGAATTCATTATAGATACAGAGGAAGTTGTAAATGCAGTGCACCCCTCACCTAGTTTCCTCATGTTAGTTATATCTTACCTAACTATACTACATTATAAAAACTAGGACACTGATACTGGTACAATGGGTGTGTATAGTTCTACATCACCTCATCATATGTGTAGGTTTGCATAATCACTACTGCAATCAAGTTTCAAAACTGCCCCATCACCACAAAAACCTTGTATTAACCCTTTGCAGCCACACCCACCACCCTCCCTAGAACCATCGCCAAGCCTGAAAAACCACTTAATTATTCTTCATCTCTATAATTGTTTCATTTTGAGGATGTTACCCAAAATGGATTAATGCACAATGGTGACCTTTTGGTGTTAGCCCTTTCCATTCACCGTAAAGCTCTCAGTGATGCACACTTTTTTTATATGTATCAAAAGTCTATACTTTTTAATACTTTTGATGTAGCTCAGTGGTAGAGTGTTTGCCTAGTATGTATGAAGTGCTCGGCTTGAGCCCCAGCACTACAAATAAAGGGAAAAATATCTATGGCTTTGTATTGCTGTGTGGCATACCATGGCTTGGATGTTCCATTATTTCTTTATCTATTCACCTGTTGGTGGACATTTTGGTTTCCAGATTTGGGCTACTACAGACAAAGCTGCTATGAACAATGGTGTACAGGTTTTAGTGTGGACATGTTTTCATTTCTCTAGGATGAAGACCCAAGAGTGTAAGTTATGTGTGCTATGCTAAGTGTACACTTTAGATTTCTTTAAGGGCAAAACTAATTTCCACAGTGGCAGTTCCTCTTTACACACCCATCGATGTGTGTGCTATCCAGTTTCTCTGAATCCTCTCCAGCATTGCTATTGTCATTTTTCTCCAATCTGCCATTCTAACCAATGTGTACTGGTATATTATCACAATTCTTTTTAGACTTTTCTAGTTCTGTATCAATCCACTCCACTCTTTTTGAACCCTACTTGTGTCTTTCTTTGTTACAATTAGTGTTAGGTAGTTATCCATCAGTGTAAATTTAAGGCAGCCAAGGTTTATTTTGACTCACAGTTTCAGAGGTTTCAGTTCATGGTCACCTGTCCCCCATTGCTTTTAGGCATGTGGTGAGCCAGAAACATCAGGGCAGAAAGGTGTGGCAAAGGAGACTTCCACCTCCTGGCACCCTGGAGGCTGAAGAAGAGTAAATGAGCCAGAAAAGAAGGAGCTGGGGACAAGGTATAGTCCCCAAGTTCATGCCCTAGTAACCTGCTCTCTTCAATTTGGTTGTGCTTCCCAATAATGCCATCAAATTATGAATCTATCAAGGGATTAACATACTGATATAGTTGGAGCCATCATGATCCAATCACTTTTTAAAATCCCCAACTATGAACATTATTCCATTGGCTTTTGTCTGGATTGGGCATTCCAGATCTTAACAATAACAATTAGGAATTGGTGCTTGGTTAGTAAAAAATTCCTGAGGTTTTCTTTCTTTAATTCAGAAACATCCCTACTACTGCAATGAGCAATGTAGTTTTATTTTTTTTAAGGGATGGATTGTATGGTACTCTAAAATAAACCTCCCTGGATTCTAATCTTTAACATGCTATTTTAAATCTCTGCAATATTTGCAAATTGTACAAGTTCTTTATATTTTACTTTTCTCATATGAGAAAAGAGAACTGTAATATTACTAAACACAGAGGACTGCAGCTTAAAAAGTAGTTGCAATTATGTCAATAAAGTGCAAAAAGCATTTCCTGGTATGTACATTATGTTGGTGTTATATCTCTTGATCTTCTAAATAAAGATGTCATGGAAGTAGGGCTGATATTGTTTGGAGGTTTGTGGTGATGACCAAAGGAAACAAAATAGATGAAGTCCTTAGGATAGTACAAATGATTAGTTATACCATTACTTATCCATACTGTGCTATTCAAATTTAAATGTCCCATGGTACAGTTTCACACTAGTTTACTTTACCATCGCATTGATCTGGTGATGCTTTTTATTTAAAGGTATGTATTCCAAAGCACAATGGGGAGACTAGAGTTCACAATAACTTGTTGTATATTTAATAAATAAATAGAAGAGAGGAACTCAAAGGCTCCAAACAAAGTAATGATAAGGAGATGTAGAAGTTAATTATCTTGATTTAATCAGTACATGTTGTATGCATGTATTGAAATATCACACATCCCCAAAACATGTACAATTACAGTATTATGACCTAAACAGAAATTTGAAAAAAATTAAGATGGAAATGCTTATTACCCCGATTTGATCATTACACATTGTGTACATGTATCAAATTATCAAACTCTATCCTGTAAATATGTAGAGTTATAATAGTAAGCAAAGAAATAAGAAAAATAAATGCATATATTATATTAAAATACTTGAGGTTTGCATAAAAAGCATAAACTCTGAAGGTGACATTTACTTTTGAGGGTTGGGAAATGTTGCTCTCAATTTTACACTATGTTGAGAACTATGCCAGCAACTATGTAGGATTCCATAGAGAAATTATTCATGCTCTATTGAAGACCTCACAGCTGAATATACAGAATTTCAAATATTCTAATTTTAAAAACATGTGTACTGTGCCTAAAAAGATAAATTCCACTTTATCTCCTGAAGGGAATGGAAATGATGCTCCTATTTACTCTAGTTCCAAAGAATCAGTCCTATAAGCATTCATTGACACCTTCTACCTTTTAAGCAATATCCTGGATGTTGATGGTGTTAACACTTGAGGAGGAAGACTGTAAACAATTAATGTAATAAAGTCATAAATTACATGGCATGGTAGAATGTGCTGAGTGCTATGGAAAAAGATGGAACAAAGTAGAACAGCACAAAGGCAATTTGGAGTTTAGCAAGGAATTGGGGGAGCTGGAAGTTAGAATGTGAAACACAGTGACCAGGGCAGGTGGCATGAAAGAGGTGACATTTTAACAGACATGAAATTAGAGAGGAGTCAGTCAAGCAGATATTTGGGGTCAGGGCTTTCCAGATAGACTGAAAACTGTGTATTGTTATCTTTAAATTAATTACTCAGAGTGCAAGGTATAGGCATTTAATTGTCCTAACAATATTAGCACAAACCTTTCTTTTTGGTGAACTAAGAGAAATCAGTAGTATTACTATCTTAACTATCATATATATATATATATATATATATATTTGCTTTTCCCTTCCTTTTTTTTCTCCATTCCACCATCCCAGGTTCTCTTTACTTTTGCAGTTTCTTCCTATTTTACAGTATCTATTGTACATTTTGGATCTTGTTTATGCTTTTGGCATCTCACACTAGGTAGACAATACGATGTTTACACATGTGCATCTGGTTTATTTCACTTATGAGTATGGTCCCGAGTTGCATCAATTTACTTATGCAGGTATCAAGTTTATAATTCTTTGTGGCTGAGTAGTGCTCCATTGTATAAAAAGACCACATCTTTTTTATCCATTCCTCAGTTGATGGGTATTTGGGTTGTTTCCAAACCTAGCTATTACAAATTGTGCCACTATAAACATGGGTGCACATATATCACTGTGGTATGATGTCTTTAATTCTTCTGGGAAGATACCCAGAAGGGTAATAGCTGGGTCAAATGGGGCCTCCAATCCTAGTTTATTGAGGAATCTCCACACTGATTTCCATAGTGATTGCACCAGTCTACACCCCCACCAATAGTGAAGAAGGGTTGCTTTTCCCCACAGGCCCTCTAGCAATTCTTATTGATTTCTTGATAATAGCCATTCTTTCAGGGATGAGACGGAAGCTTAGTGTTTTAATTTGCATTTCTCAAATGACCAATGATGCTGACCATTTTTTTATATATTTATTTGCTCTTTGTATTTCTTCATCTGAGAAGGGCATATTCATCTCAGATGCCCATTTTTGGATTGGGTCTTTAAATTTTGGAGGTCTGATTTTTTTGAATTCTTTATATGCTCTCCGTAGTAATCCTTTGAGGAACGGCTGGCAAACATTTTTTCCCACCTTGTGGGTTGTCTCTTCACTCTGTTGGTGGTTTCTCTTGCTTTGCAAAAGCTTTTTAATGAGATCCCAGTTATTGATTCTTTGTGATAGTTCCTGTGAGATCAGGGTTTTATTCATAAAGTCATTGCCTACACCAATGTCTTCAAGAGTTTAACTATTCTTTGTTCCAGGAGATTTAATGTTTCTGTTTTAAGTATTTAGATCTTTGATCCATTTTGATTTTGGTTTAGCGCATGGTGAAAGATATGGATCCAATTTCAATCTTCAGCATGTGTAAAGCCAGTTTTTTCAAGCACATTTACTAAAGAGGCTATCATTCTTCCAGGAAAAGTGTGTGGCACCTTTGTCAAAGATAAAGTGGCTTAGTATGTCTGGAGTTGTTTCTGCATCCTCTAATCTGTTCCATTGATCTTTGGGTCTCTTTTTATTGCTAGTACCATGCTGTATTTATCACAGTAGCTTTATAGTATAATTTCAAGTCAGAGATTGTTATCCCCTTGCCTTGCCTTTGTTGCCCAGAATTGTCTTTGCTATTCTAGGTCTCCTCTGGTTCCAAATGAATTTTAAGATTGTTTTGCTTAATTCTGTGAGCTATGCTGTTGGAATTTTGATCAGAATTGCATTAAATCTGTATAACACTTTTGGAATTATAACCATTTTCACTATATAGGTTCTTCCTACCCAAGAGCAAGGGCTGTCTTTCCATTTTCTGATATCCTCTTCAATCTCCTTATTCAGAGTGCTGTAGTTTTCACTATAGAGGTCTTTTTTTTTTTTTTTTTTTGGGTACCGGGGGGTCGACCTCAGGACCTCGCGTGCCAGCAGGCGCCCGTGCCGCTGAGCGATATCACCGGCCCCTTTTTCGTATGTGGGTTCCGGGAGTCGAACTCGGGCCCTCGCGCTTGCTGGGCAGGCGCTTAAGCCGCTGAGCCATCTCACCGGCCCTCACTATAGAGGTCTTTTTAATCCTTCACTAAGCTGATTCCTAGGTATTTCTTTTTTTTTTTTTTTCTGATGCTATTGTGAAAGGTATTATTTCTCTAATTTCTCTCAGTAACTTTGTTATTTGTGTGCAGGAAGGATATTGATTTTTTGAGTGCTGACTTTGTATCCAGCTACATTACTAAATTTGCTTAATAAATCCAGCCTTTTTTTAGCGGAGATTTGGGGTCTTTTATGTAGTGTATCATGTCATCTTCAAATAATGATAATTTAACTTTTTCCTTTCCTATCGTTATTCCTTTTATTTCTCTCTCTTGTCTAATTACTCTGGCTAAATTTTCCAGGACTATGTTGAATAAGAGTTGAGACAGTGGGTATCCTTGTCTTGTTCCTGATTTTAGACTGAAAGCTTTCAGTTTTTGTCCATTTAATGTGATGTTGGCTGTTGGATTGCCATAGATGGCTTTTATCATACTGAGATAAAGATGATCTATTCCAATTTTCTGTAGAGTTTTTATCATGCATAGGTCCTGGACTTTGTTAAAAGTTTTTCTGCATCTATTGAGATGATCATATGATTTTTGTCTTTGGCTCTTTTAATATGATGTATTACATTTATTGATTTATGTATGTTGGACAGTCCCTGCATTCTTGGGATGAATCCAACTTGGCCATGGTGTATAATCTTCTTAATGATTTGCTGCATTCCGTTTGTCAGTAACTTATTGAGGATTTTTGTATATAGGCTTATTAGGGAGGTTAGCCTGTAATTCTCTTTATTAGTTGGGTGCTTCTCCAGTTTTGGTGTCAGGGTAATGCTTCCAGGAAGGAGTTAGAGAGTACTGCTTCCTTTCTATTTCATTAAGGAGTTTGAGGAGTAGGGGTATTAGATCTTCTCTAAATTTCTTGTAGAATTCAGCAGTGAATCTGTCAGGGCCTGGGCTTTTCTTTGTTGGGAGGTTTTTAATTACATCTTTGATTTCATTGATTGATATTGGTGTATTTAAGATTTTTATATCTTCTTGATTCAGCTTTGGTACTCCATATGTACCTAATAATCAGTTCATTTCTTCTGCATTTTCCATCTTATTAGAATAAAAGTTTTAAAAGTAGGTATAGATGATCTGGATTTCTGCAGGGTCCATTGTGATTTCATCCTTTTCATTCCTCATTGAATGGATTTGAGTCTTTTCTTTCCTTTCTTTGATAAGGTTGGATAGCAGTTTGCTGAGAACCAACTCTTCGATTCATTGATTCTTTGTATTTTTTTTTTGTCTCCAATGTGTTAATTTCTGCTCTGATCTTTATAATTTCCTCCCTTGTATGAGCTTTTGGCTTAGCCTGCTCTTCTTTTTCTAGAAGTTTGAGATTCACCGTTAAGTTGTTTATTTGCACTTGCTCTGTTTTCCTGATATGGGTATTCACCGCTACAAATTTCCCTCTTAGGACTGCTTTCATTGTGTCCCATAAGTTCTGGTATGTTGTACTGTCATTATCACTCAATTGTAGAAAATTTGTAATTTCTTCTTTAATTTCATTTTTGGACCATTGGTTGTTCAGGAAAGTGATATTTAATTGCCATGTATTTATGAAGTTCTTGTGGTTTCTTTTGCCATTGATTTCCAATTTCGTTGCACTATGGTCTGACAGTATGCATGGGATAATTTCATTTCCTTTGCATTTTAGTTAAGCATGTTCTGTGAGCTAGTATGTGGTCTATTTTTGAGAACATCTAGTGTGCAGCTGAGAAGAATGTGTATTCTGGTGTGGGGTGGAATGCTCTGTAGACATCTACTAAGTTCAATTATTCTAAAGTTTGATTCAGGACTAATATTTCATTGTTGATTTTTCATCCAGCTGATCTGTCTTTGTGACAGTGGAGTACTGAGATCCCCCACTACAACTGCATTAGTGCGTATTTGATTTTTCACATCTGTTAATATTTGTTTTATATAGTTGGGTGCACTGTTATTTGTTGCATATATATTTATGATTGTTATCTTTTCCTCTTGGATTGTTCCCTTTACAAGGATGTAGTGACTTTCCGTATCTTTCTTAATCCATCTTGGCTTGAAATGCAATTTGTCTGCAAATAGATTAGCTACCCCTGCTTTTTTCTGGGTTCCTGTCACGTGGAGTATTGCTTTCCATCCTTTGACTTTCAGTCTATAAATTACTTATTAAATTAAATGTGTTTTTTTATGCAGCATATTTTTGGCTCTTGCTTCTTGATCCATTCTGCTAGTCTGTGTCTTTTGATAGGTGAGTTGAGACCATTGACATTGATGGTTAAAACTGATATGTATTGACTTATCCTTGTCATGTTATTTTTCTGTTGTTGGCTCCCCTTCTTTTTTTTCCCCTCCCTCTCTTTAATTGTTTGCCTTGCCAGGTGGATTCCTTCTGTTGGGGTTGCTGGAGTTGTAATCCTTGTTATCTCTTTCTAGAATATCCTTCAAAACATTTTGGAGTGCTCCTCTGGTGGTCATAAATTTCATCGTATGTTCTTTGTCATGCAAGTGTCTTATTTCTCCATCAGTTTTGAAAGACAGTTTTGCAGGGTACATCAATCTGGGTTGAAGGTTGTTTTCCTTTAGAATTTGAAGTACTTCACTCCAAGCTTTCTTTGATTTGAGGGTTTGTGCTGAGAAGTCAGCTGTGATTCTGATGGGCTTTCCTTTATTGGTGATTTGTTTATTTTCACCAATAGCTTTTAAGATTCTATTCTTGTGTTGAATTTTTGGAATCTTGGCTATGATATGCCTGGCTGTAGAACTGTTTTGTTTTGTTTTTTGTTTTGTTTTGTTTTGTTTTTGTTTTTTTTTTTGTTTGTTTGTTGTGGAGGGTACCTGCGGTCAACCTCAGGACCTCATGCGCCAGCAGGCGCCTGTGCCGCTGAGTGATATCACCGGCCCCTTTTTCATATATGGGTTCCGGGAGTCAAACTCAGGATCTCACGCTTGCCAGGCAGGTGCTTACGCCGCTGAGCCATCTCACCGGCCCTGTAGAACTGTTTTGATCGTGGCTTATTAGAGTTCTATATGCCTCATTTATCTGTACATCAAATTCTTTTTCTCTACCAGGGAAGTTTTTTGTCATGATGTCTGTGAACAGTTTTTTAGTATCATTTATGCTATCTCCTGCTTTTTCATTGACTCCAATCAAACTTAAATTATTCTTCTTTGCCTCATCTAGCAGCTGCTGGATTGATTTCTCATTTTCCCTTGCTATTTTTAAAAAATCTTTCTTTTCATGATCACTAACTTTGACCCTATCTTCTATGTCTGAGATCCTGTCCTCACATTGGCTTAATCTGCTGTGGATTCTTTCAATGGAAGTTTTACTCTCCTGGGTATCTGCTTGAATCCGCCTTATGGATTCCATTTCTTTCCTATGCTGAGCATTCATGGCTTTCATAATTTTCTTAAGCTCATCTATTTTTTTGTCTGTATCTGCTCTGGAGTCCCTAAGCATGGTCTTCATTGTGGACATCATCTCTGCAGTTATCTGAGAAATTATTTCTGATTTTATTTTTTCCAGAGCCTCATTCTATTTCTTTGTTCTTACCACTTCAGAGATGCCAGGTAGGTGGCTTTCGGATTGTCCCACCTCATTGCCCCTTGGGTTTATCTTTGGTGAACTGAATGTGTGGGTTTGCATCTTGTTTAAGTGTCATCTCATTTTCTTTTCTTTCTTTAGTTTAATTCCTGGGGTGATGCTTGTAAATTGCCTATGGTAGGTTGCTTTATTGCTAGTATTTAAAACCCTTAGGAGATGACTACTTCTCTGAGGTATCTTCCAGGCGTAGCTGGCTTTTGGGTTTTGAGTCTGTTGTAAGATCCTACCTGTTCAATTTGTTGGGGGTGAGAAGTTGTTGCCTATTTTGCCCAGCCTCTGGTTCTTTGGCACTGTGCCACAGTACTTTCTGTGACCCTTAGTCAATCTCAGTCTTGGAATACCAGGAAGAACAGGTGTTTAGAACAATTATGTCACTTTTGGCTATTGTGGTACCAGCAGCAATAACAATAGCATCAATCACAGCCTAGAAAATGACAAACTGAGCTAAACATTCATTTACCACCTTTAACCATATGAATTAGATTTGTGGTTATACAAAAAAGTCTAAAACAAACCAGAAAGTTATATGCAGTATACAAGTCCTTAGTATGTCAACTTTGCCCTCAGAGGTTAAAATTTAAAATGGGTTCTGGAGATCATAGAGAAGTGGAAGAAGAGGAAGAGATTAGAGATAAGGCTGGAAGACAAAGGCGGATCACGCTTACTTTGGGAAACTGGCACAGAAGAGTGGAGGCGAAGAGAGAAGGAAGAAATATAAAGAACAGAAGAGAACTACAGTCACAAAGAGGCTGGAAGGCATGTTCACACTCATATAAAGACAAGATCAAACAATGAAGGAGAAAAAAATAAAAACAGAAAACAAAAACAAAACCACCACCACAACAACAAAAAACAAAGGAGAGACAGAAAAAGAAAAGAAAAAATTCCACTTCCAGGTTTGTCTCTGCTGTCACTTGTAGACAACATGTGAAGATAAGAGTCCTGATCCATGTTGATTTATCTCAGCAAGCCAGCAGTAGCTTTTTCATGGGGTAGTGGATAATCTCAGCGAGCCTGCACCTTCTGACCAAGCCCAGACTCATTTATCCTGCAGCCATCAGCGCACATTCTGTGGTCCTGAGCCCAGTTGGGAGGCACTAGATGGAGGTGGCACCCACTCTGAGTACTGAGCTTAGCTGCCCCTTCTCCAAGATAGCTCCTGGCCAATTGCTCTCTCCTATGATGGATGAATGAGCCCTCAGCACTCACCACCATGCAGTGCAGTCCTTCATGTCCACTGCTCTCCTCCACTGCTGTGTCTCTCCATGGAGGCCTCTGGGGTCACCAGCAGTCATTGTGTGTCCACAGCTTTGAGCCATTCCTCTCCTGCAGTGAGTCCAATCTCAGGGAGAAGGCACCACCAGCTACCTCCTTCTTCATTGAAGTTTCTCTGTTCACTCTCTCTGTGGGCTTCAATTCATGGTTCAGTTCTTTCCCCTGCACCCATTCCCTCCTTCTTGTCTTCCTCACCTTGCTATACTCCAGCATCTGGATGACGACTCTCAGAGAGGCTCTTTCTCTGCTTCTTACCACTCCACCATCTTGGTGTTGTTCCCCCTCCTTAAGGATATTTTTTGATGAAGGCATGAGGACAAGTGATTCATCAAGCTTCTTTAATGGTTATCACATGTCAGAAGTGTTATCTATAGTTAACTAAAAAAATCAAGTAAGAGCAGATGAAGTCTAGAGGGTTTATTCAGGAACTAAGTGTAGGTGGCAGAAGATGAAAATGCAAGTTGTAGCATTGTGTGTTAAATGAAAACAGACTGAATGTTTTTATGTGCTGCTTTTTCCCACTTTACAGATGAAGAAAGTGGAATGCAGGTATTAAGAGCTAGATATTTCACTCAGAAATCTAATGTGGAACATTCCCTTCTAATCTCCAAGATCTATAGTTTTGACAGGTTGAGATGTTGTCCTCCTTAAACACTCTGTGCCTCAGTATCGGTAGCTAATCAGCCCCCTGATCTGCCTATAGAGGGGTACAGTGAGGAATAGAGAAAGAAAAAGAGACACACTTTCAAAGTACACAGCTGGTGGGGCTGGGAGGTCAATATCTCAGGATGGGCAAAGACAATGACACTCAGGGCTAGCCACCATTTAGTGGGTGTACACAATAATTGGAAGGATTATTGCATGACTCAAAGGGGTGGCAGTGATCTTATGCTGAGAAAGTCTTATGTTGATGAGGATCACTTTGGATGACTTAGAGGGTGGTGGCAATCTTATAGTAATGAGGCTCTTCATGTTGATGAGGGTGATGGGGAGAGATGGCAGGTTAATAAGGAGTTTGTCCTTTCCCCACTGTGAAACTCTATTTTTATTACTACTGGGTTCTCAAGGAACCAGGATGTCTTCAGCTGATATAAACTTGCCCCAGGGTATCACAGCATCACAGGGCTGTTGAGGCCTCAACTGTGACTGGAGGCACATGGAGTTAGGTTTCTGCATACCATAACCAGCTCACAAGGCAAGATACTAGGTCTCAGACAAGCCCTAATTACAATTTAATTATGAAATGATTTTTCCCCAAAAGTTATGTAGAATGGCCCTCAAAAGATTCTCTTTCTTTTTATTTGCTTGTAGAAGTTGAATCGTGATGACCTGTGGCTGCAACATCTTTAGACTTTATTTGGTTTGAGCTCCTCTGCAGCAGACTAAGAAAAGAGCAAAGAGACATAATCCAATTACTATTAGCACAGCAATATAAAACCAGAAGTGATCCTTGTGATAATTAAAGGGATTAAGCTGATCAAGTACATCAGAAAATTTATCCCAGTTTAGAATCTGATCATAAAAAAATAGCAGTCTGTTGGGACACAGATAAAACTTCCTTTTGGAGAGCATCAAAATCCATAGTTATATTTTTATGCACTGCTCCTTCAACATGTTTCTTAATATTTTCCCAAGGATTTTGGGAACGATTATAAGGTAAAGGGGTAATGCAAAAGCAAAAAATTTTATAGTGGCATTTGATGATTTGCTGTAGCTGTAAACTTTCAATCTGATCTCCCATCCAGAGAACAGTAGTCTCAAGCACACTTATTTGGCATTGCAGCTTAGCATCTGTAGAATGTTGTATATTCCAGACCTCATCAGCAGTCTTGTTCCAATTACCTATGAAATGAGCTGTTTGGATGGAGTGGGTCAAGGCAACAGAGGAAAAAGCCACACTTGAAATCAATAATACCAAAAAGACTATGCCAGCAATGATCAGTCCCAGTGCTTTTTGCTCTGCGTATGAGATGATCAAGCAGGACTTGTAACAAATAAGCAGTAGGCATATGTGACCATGGTTCAGTTAAGTTAATGGAACCCATACTGCTGGCATATGCCCTAGGATCATTAGAGTCTTATTTTGTACAGATCTGAAGGGAATACAATGACTTAAGGTGCATTTTTGACAGCTAAAATTATTAGTATTCCATTGTATATTCCCATACATGAAAACACATGGGTTATAGATAGGACATAGACAGGAAATAGGACATGTTCAACATTTTTTGTCTGCTTTTGCTGCTATGGGAATGCCAAAAACTATAAAAACAGATTATGGCCTTTCTTATACTAGCAAAGCGTTATTTTCCTGTTTTTAGCTATGGCATATTAAGCATAGCTCAAACAACCCTATAGTACGATGCTGACAATATAGCATTGCCAGAGTCTGATTTTAAATCATTACCGTTCCTTAAGCTTCCTTCAATATCAGGAAGAGCCAATTTCCATAGTTTTTTAGGCTGACCCAAGTTTTCCATAATGTAAAAACTGGGGAGAAGGTGTATTAAAACCTTCTTCTATCCAACTTATTTCCTTAGTAGGTTCAGGTTTGTTAGTCACATTATCAAGGTTAGTCCAGTTTAATTTATACCAGTCTGTACTAGTGTCCTTTCTTCCCATAAAATTTCCCCATCATCCCCAGTCAATAAATTCTTATGGCCCCAATTTTCCATATCTTCCTGATTGGTCATGGCAGAGGGGCATCTTTATGAATTCCATTCCATGTAATATAAGCCTGGCAAATCGGATATTTGGGTAGGATGAAATCTATTTGTTCTCCAGCCACCTGAATGGACCCCAGGGTTAACATAATGAAGTTTTCAGGGACATGGTCCATCCAGGTCTGAGATGAGGTGGCATAACAATAATTAGACTGCATGGAAATATCTTCCACACACAGAGGAAGATAAGTAAAATGGGAAGTATAATTAACAATTGCCTTATCTTTCATGTCTATAGGGATGACTGGGCCTGGTATCAAATCCACTGGTAAATGGGATGTGTCAGTTTCCTGATAAATTTCAGGTGGGAAATCCACCCAAGCAACTGGTCTAAGCAAAGGAGGATTGGGGGTGTAAGCCCAATATTCTATCCCTGACCCTGGGGGTATACGTACAGTACATGCTATGATAGCCATCACAGCAGTGAGCATGGTGTCAGGAGTCTGTGCCAGACCCTGATGGTCTACCAGTGTCTTGACCTCATGGATTGTTCTCTCCAGGCTCTTGTTCATAATTGGTTTGGCCTCCATCATTGGTGGGGGTGGAATTGCCACCACCTGATCATTGAGACTCATCTGTGCAAAAGTTGCTGTCGGTGGTCTGGCTGGCAGGGCAGTCAACTGATGCCACCATGGGGACTTCCATCTTCCACAGTTGCACATTCCTGGATGGCAGCCATGCTGGTGATCCATCTTCTGTTAAAATACAAGCATACCCTTGTCTCCAGGTTATTAATGGTGAGGGGCCTTTCCACTTATCTGTTTTTGTATCTTTCCACAAGATCTGAGTAAGTTGCAGTTTAGAGTCAGGCCCAGAATGCTGATGCAATTCAGCCACAGTGCAGCTGTTTTATGTCCATGGATTTAAAAAATTTAAAGTGAAGATAGCATGGTCCAGTTGAGCCTGTGGAGGAAGCTGTATTCCCCTTTTAATTTATTTATTTTTGAGTGTTAAATGGGCCTTTTCTACTATAGCTTGGCCTTGTGGATTATATGGAATGCCTGTAAGATGCTTAATATGCCATAGCTAAAAACAGGAAAATAACGCTTTGCTAGTATAAGAAAGGCCATAATCTGTTTTTATAGTTTTTGGCACTCCCATAGCAGCAAAAGCAGACAAAAAAATGTTGAACATCTCCTATTTTTCTACCGAATGACAAGTAGCATGCATTAAATGGAAATAGGTATCAATAGAAACATGAACATATTGGGAGCACCCAAAAGAGGGGATATGAGTAACATCAATTTGCCAAATTTCATTTCTTTTGAGCCCTCTAGGATTGCTACCTTCAGGGGGTTACTGAGTGAGGGATTTTTTGATGGGTAGGCCAACATAGAATGATAGTTCTAGCCTGTGAGTGTGACAATTGAAATTCTTTTGTTAAAGCTTTACCATTTTAGTGGTGATACCAATGTGATTGTCTAGCCAGATCAAAAGAGGAAACAAAAGCAATTAATGAATCAGCCTGTTGATTACCATAAGCTAAAGGTCCAGGTAAATTAGAATGAGGACTGACATGCCCAATGAAGAAGGGGGCAATACAGCTGCAAATGATATGCTGTAATTTTAAAAATAAAATTTTAAAAGCAAAGATGTGTCTAAAGAGTCTTGCCTTTGAGTGAGAAATACTGCATAACCGGAATCACTGATAATATTCACTGGACTTTGTTCTGTCATCACTAAAACAAACAAAATAGCAGTTATTTCTGATTGTTGTGCTGAAAGGTTAGGGGTTAAAATGACATGTTGAATACCTGGACTCCATATGGTCGCTTTTCCTTCAGAGGAGCCATCTGTGAAAAAAGTAGGTGCATTAGAAATGGGCTCTGAGTTATTTTGGGTAAAATACAAGTGTATTTAAGAAAGAATTGGAGAAGGGGATCTTTAGGAAAGTGATTATCAACCTGTCCAATGAAGTCTGCAAAATCCACCTGCAATATATAGCTTGTTATAATAATGTAGCATTTTGAGTCAAATCTATGCACAGAACTATTATAGAGGGATCGATGGCAAAAAGCTGAGTAGAGCAGGTTTTTCCATTTATTATAATTTTAGCCATTTGTTTGGTATATAATTGTAAAATTTTCACCAGTTGATTAGGAAGATAAAGCCATTCTGTGAGGAATAATTGATTATCATAGAATTCACCCAACAATCCTGTAGGAAAATGTGGAGTGTTGAGTACATACAGGATAAGAGGATATTGGATGTTAACATGATACGCCTGCCATTGGTGCAGCATTGATTCTATCAGCTGTAACTCCTGAGAGGCCTCCATGTTCAAGGTGCATCAAGAGTCAGAGGGTCACCTTTCAGGGTTTCATAGAGATGTTTTAGTTGATAAGTGGCCCATGCCTAGTTTAGGGCAGATCCAGTTAATATCACCTAACAGTTTCTGAACGTCATTTAAGGTAAGCAATCTATCCCTTCTCATCTTGATTTTTTGAGGCTTAACAGTTAGTAAGACTCCCAAATAATAATAGAGACTAGAAATTTGAACTTTGTCTGGAGCTATACACAAGCCAAACTGATTCAGATCCCTTTTTGTTAGAGCAAACAAGTCATACAAACAAGACTTAGAGCTGTCAGCCAAGAGTCTATCATCCACGTAATGAATTATATAAGACATCAGGTATGTATCTCTGGCATTCTGTAATGCCTGTCCTACAAAACATTGACACAAATTTGGACTGCTTACCATACCTGTGGTAAAACTTTCCACTGATATCTCTGCATAGGTTCTTTGAAATTAATACTAGGCACTGAAAAAGCAAACTTTTGTCTATCTGACATGTATAGCAGAATTGTAAATAAACCAATCTTTAAGATCAATCACAATCAACTGCCAAACTCGAGGAACAGCAGTGGGGGATGGGAACCCCAGCTGGAGGGCACCCATTGGCTATAAATTTGCATTTGTTGCTCTCAAATCTTGAGGTAACCTCCATTTAATCGACTTCTTTGGAATCACAAGTATAGGAGTATTCCAAGGGATCACAGAAGGTTATAGATGTTCTAATTGAATTTGTTCTTTTATGAGCCTATGTAATTGAATAAGCTTCTCTTGTTTAAGGAGCCACTTATCAATCCTAATAGGGTTGTCTGTTTTCTATTGTAAGGGCAATGCAGTTTTGGGGAGAGAAGCATCAATAACCTCCATTAAAAAGGGGTTTGATACACAATTCCAGTATGGTCTAACTTAATTTTAACATATAAGGCCTGGGGATTTCCTTGAACATTTTTTCCCAGTCCTATACCTTGTATATATCCTATCATATTCATAATTTCTTGAGTTACTGAGGAAGATTCAGTAGTTAATTTCATTTTCCATTCTTTTAATAAATATCTTCCCCAAAAGTTTACTGGAATAGAGGCTGCATAGGGAAGAAACAAACCAGTTTTACCCTCAGGCCCATGATATGCTAATGGAGCCTCATTTTATAAAACTTGTTGGGGTGACCTGAGCCCCACCAATGATGTAGAAGCTGGCTTAGCAGGCCAAGAGGTAGGCCACAGAAGAAATGAGATTATAGAAACATCAGTGTCCATATCTAATAGGCCTTGAAAAGTTTTTCCATAATTATAATGGAGCACATGGTCCAGCCCTCCACCAGCTCTTGTGTAAAATAAATTTCTTGTTTTGAATTTTCTCCCATTTTTCATCCTTATTGAGGACCCTGTCTAAAATAAGCATCACCAGATAGGTTACTGGTAAAAATATCAATTGAGCAATATATTCTCTAGGCTCAATCACCCAGATATTCATTGTCTGTACAAAGACCTGAATCTCATTTTTATAATCTTTATCAATAATACTGGGTATAACAATAAGACCTTGTAAATTTGAAGACCATAATTAGTCCAGTAATATTTTTAGGTGGAGGTCCCCAAATCCCAGTGGGAACAGCAACTGGATTGTTGCCCCGATGAAATTTACCTTTTGAGCAGCTGGTAGATTTAATCCTGTGCTCCCCGAAATTCTTCTAGTGAGGGAGGTGATGTTACTCTGGGAATCCAAGCCTATTGGTGGATCTGTATTAGATAAGTCTGACTGAGATTTTGATTGGAAATCTGATTGAAAGTCTGATTCTCCATTCAGGTTCATCCCTAGAACTTGAAGAGCCCAGGGTTGAGCCCCCTTCCCATTTCCTGAAATAGGAATTCCATCTCTGAGATATTAAGGCTGACAATGTCTAGCCAAATGATTTCCCTTTTCACATCGTGGGCAAGGACCTGGTTCAGCCTCATTACTTCCCAGACTAGAGTTAGTGGAAGTTCCAGAGGTGTTTGAGTTATTACCTTGGCTTGCAGACATACATTGTCAGCAAAGATGTCCCATTTTACCACAATTAAAACATTTAACATTTTTAGCATTATTATTTTTGTCTTGTTTTGTGAAAGCCAGCATAGCTTGAGCTAACATAGACCCCCTATGAGTTTTTGAACCAATATGCTGACAAGCCTTAATGTAACTGTTTAATCTTTAGAGGCTTGCACAGTGGCTGGAGCCTGTTTACAGTCTTGGTTGGCATTGTCATAAAGGAACTAAAGAACAAATGTGTCAGCTGCTTGAGCGTGAGGAATTTGTCTGTTGACAGCTTCTTGTAGTTGGCCACAAACTGTGTGTAAGGTTCTCTTGGACCTTGTAAGATATTAAGAAAAGTCTGGACAGGAGCTGTGTCCTTGGGCACAGTAAGCCAAGCTCTTTTCATTACATGTCCTATTTGTTCAAAAGTCTCATTGGTATACCACAACTGTTGGGTTATGTCTGCAAATTGACCCATTGCCAATAACATTTCTGTGGTTATTAGCCCTATCATCCCATCTGTTTCTGTCAGTCTGATCCATAGCTTGTTCTTGTAATTGAACACTAAAACGTAAGTATTCACTAGGAGACAGGAGTGGGTAGGATGTCTCACGTTGTTAGGTGTTAAGTGATGAGCCTCTACAATAGAATCTAAAATCCCCAAGGTAATTGGCACCCAAGTTCCAATATTCATTGCACTCTATTTTAATTCCTTTAACAACTTCAAGTCAAAAGCTTGATGTTCTGCCATCAGCTGATTCTGATGAGCTCAGTCAGGTCTATAGACCACTGGAAAGCAACAAGGTCCAAGAATTTCTCCCTGCTTGGATGCTTCTAAAACTGCTACCTGATAACTAGATGTGTGAGGTGTGAGGTATCTCTGACCTATATGGCCTGAATGCATCAGTCCTGGAGTTTCCCCATCAGCCATATCTACCATTAGTACTTCCCTGATTATAGGTGAGTGCTTGGAGATTTTATCTTCCCATCTATCGACCCTTCTTCATGTTGCAATTGTTGGCACTCTTTTCCATCTGATTTTTCTTCTTCTCTATTATCATCTTCCCCAATTCGCTGTAGCATTGGCACTTTAGATGGCATGGTGTTTAAGGGTCCTAAAAGAGATTTTACTAATCCCCGAAAGGAGAATGTTTCTGATGACACTGTTTCACCCCTGCCATGAGCTCTTTTTAAACTGTCACCAATCCTATCCCAATTTTCTAAATCTAAGGTTCCTGCCTACAGAAACCAAGAATTAAACCTAACTAGCTCTTGTACCATTTTAGTAAAATTGCCAGTACTAACTCAAGCTCCCACTTGTTTAAGCAGCTTGTGCAAGAGTTGGATAAAAGTCTGCTGCTCTATAGATAGATTCTGCCCCATTTTTACAGGTACAGAAACTTTCTGTGGTGTCAACTGCTTTAACTTTCACTTTCTCTTTGGATGTCTTTCAAACTTATCCCACAGACTCCTCTCACTGCCTCACACACCAGGCATCCTTTTATCCACTCAAGTGGAATCTTCCCTTGTAAGCCTTTGTGCCCCACATTGGGCACCAGTTATCAGGCCTGATCAGTCCCCTGATCTGCCCAGAGAGGGATGTGGTGAGAGATAAAGACAATGGAATCCTAAGCATTGTTTCTATTTGCATTTCTCTAATGGCCAGAGAGGTTGAACATTTTTAAAATATATTTGTTGGTCATTTGTACTTCTGAGAAGTGTCTGTTCATTTTACTTGCCCATTTCTTTATTTGAAATTTTTTTTATTTTATGAAAACATAAAACAAAATTTCATAACAAAATAAGAGAATAACAATGATTAATACACCATGTATCATTATCTTCAAAGTAGTTATGCAGAGTACAAAATATAAACCAAACAAAATTCTTACAAAAAAGAAACAGATAATAGCACAAAACCTTGTTTTCAAATATCTAAGATAAACTAGTAGTATAAATTAAAGTAATTAGCATACATACTAAAGTATTTTTGAATCTTTAAACTTGTGCCTACGTCCTAATCTCTCTTCTATTTTGCTGTTTATTTATATGGTATCTCAGTGTACTTTTAATTTGCATTTCTCTGATGGCCAGCAATGACGAGCATTTTTTGATGTATGGTATTTATTGGCCATTTGTACCTCCTCTTTTGAGAAGTGTCTACTCATTTCAGTGGCCCATTTTTTTATGGGACCTTTTATTTCAGGGACACTAATTTTTTGAGTTCTTTCTATATTCTCGATGTTAGTCCTCTGTCTGTGGAATAGTTGGCCAATTTTTCCCCATTCTGTATATTGTCTCTTCATTCTGTTGATAGTTTTCTTTGCTGTGCAGAAGCTTTTTAGTTTGATATGGTCTCATTTGTTGATTGTCAGTATTATTTTTTTGTGCCACTGGAGTTTTGTTCAGAAAGTACTTGCTTACACCTTTGTCTTCAAGAGTTTTACCTATTTTATCTTCCAGGATATTAATAGTTTCTGTTTTAACATTTAGATCTTTGATCCATTTTGACTTTTGTACATGGTGAGATATATGGGTCTAGACTCACTGTTTTGCATGTGCACATCCGATTTTCCCAGCACCATTTGTTAAAGAGGCTATGTTTCCTCCATTATATGTTTTTGGCTCTTTTGTCAAAGATCAAATAGCTGTGTGTCTGGAGTTGTTTCTGCCTCTTCTATTCTGCTCCATTGATCCACATGCCTGTTTTTGTACCAGTAGCATGCTGTTCTAATCACTGTAGCTTTAGAGTATAGCTTCAAGTCTGGGATTCTGGTGCTACCTGCTTTGCTCTTGTTGCCTCAGATTAGTTTTGCTTTTCTGGGTCCCTTCTGTTTCCATATACATTTTAATAATATTTCTCTAGCTCTGTGGGAAATGTTATTGGTATTTTGATTGGGATTCCATTAAATTTGTATATCAGTTTTGGAAGTATAGCCATTTAGATATTCTTTGTTCTGACTTTTCAGAAACCGTGGATATCTTTCCATTTTCTGATGTTCTCCTTAATTTCCTATTTCAAGGTGTTGTAATTTTCAATGTAGAGGTCATTCAATTTCTTAGTTAGGTTAATTAGGTTAATTTTTTGATGCTATTATTTGTATTGTTTACTAATCACTTTTTCAGTGAGTTCATTATTAGTGTGTAGGAATGCTATAATTTTTTAGTGTTTATTTTGTATCCTGCTGCACTACTGAACTTGGTTATCAATTCTAAGAGTGATTTTGCTGAGCTTTTTGTGTGTTGTAATAAAGGATCATATTATCTACAAATAATGATATTGTGGCTTTTGCCTTTCTTATACATACCCCTTTTATTACTTGCTCTTGCCTAAAGTGCAAAAGGGGGAAGACCAGAAGCTTCTGCTGTAAAATATAAAACCCTGCACCTTGGTGTTTATGTTCCTGGCCTCTGTGCTATGGCACTGGTGCTGAAGTTCATTTCCCAAGTATCCTCACACCACTGGACTCTGTTGCTTCCCCAAGTCCTCGACCTTAGTCTAGGCCAGTTATAAACAATGAAAAAGTATTTCTTACAGTTTTGGGGGCTGGAAGTCAGAGGGTAAGATACCAGCCTGGCTGATTTTAGTGAGGGTTCTCTTTTCCAGGCTGCAAGCTGTACTCTCAGACACCAGATAGGAAGCTAGCTAGCTCTCTAAACATTCCTTAAAGGGCACTAATCATATTCATCAGGACTCCACCCTCATGAACTAATCACTTCACAAATACCTCACCTCTGAATAGCATCACACTATGATTAGGCCTTTAACCAATACATTTGGAGAAGACATAGAAATTCCTTCATTGCAGCTGGGATGTGAGGAAGCAAAGCAGCTAACAAAATTCCTTGGAGCACTCAAAGAGGCAAGAGCAAAAGTAGCAAGGAAGAACTTTGGAGAAAGGAAGGATAAAGCTTGAAGTACTGTTAGATTAAAAGAGATCAAGTTGTTGACTGCTAAAGAACGACTGAGAAAAGGCATCTGTCACTGTTATTAACCAGTATGGGAGATGATCAAGTTAAACTTGACTTTCCATGAGAATGGAGAAAGGTGCTATCAAGAAGAACATACTGAGTTGGTGAGTGATCCCATTGCAGGCATCTGTCATATCCCAGGAGAGAGTGCAGGGTTGGACACCATTCCAGGAAAGAGTTGGTCTTTTGAACCTGGGACCCAGAACACATCCCAGTGTTACCCTCCCAACAGTGACTGAGTGAGAGATAGCTGAAAAATAGTGATGGATAGGGAGTGGGAGGGAAAGAGATCCTCTGAGGGATTTAAGCTCAGCTGGGAAGGACACAGACCCCAGTCCCCTTGAACAGAGGCTAAGCCCACCCTGAGTTGTTGTGAATTTGAACATCTTTACATTAGGTATTGGAGCTCTCACCTTACTGCCTGCATCTGCATGGTTCTGAGGTCTGACTGCCTTCCTTATCTACTGGCATGAGCAGAGACACATCTTGACTTGGACAATGCCATGATATGGGAAAAGCAGAGGGTCCTCTGAGAAAACCAAAAATTGCTGGACTCCACAATTGAGTTTTCTGGAAAGAAATCACTCATTCAAAATTACAGAAAAAAAGTTTTTCTTTCTTTTTCCTTATTTCTGTTTTTCATGTTTTTCCTTTTAATTCCTTCCCTCTAATTTCTTTTATTGTTTTTAATCTCTAGATAATTTTTTCCTTTTCTTTTTCTTCTGTTATCTTCTACTTCTCCTCAGCATTTTCTGTCACCTTTACCTAATTGTATAAACATCTTTCTACCCACTAATAGGATCCTTTGTCCTACTTCTCTCTCCTCCTTCTCATATCCTATAGTTTTACATTTTCAAATTTTTCTTTTTGCATTTCCCCATTCCCAACCCCCTATATCATCAGTAATATAACTATTAAGCTTCATTAATCTTTAGGTAGTTAACTGTATAAAACTACTGTTGAATTCTTTTCTACCATCAGTGGAGATACAGATACATTTAGTACATATTAGCTGTATGTCAATATCTGGGTTATCTTAGTGTTTATAATATAACTGTAGATTTCTTCTCTATGGTTAAGGGTGGTACATCATTGGTTCCTATGGTATGCTAATAACCAACTTGTCTTGGATGATACCACTGTAGCTGATTTGGTTGATATTACCAGGGTCACTGTTAATGGGTTTTCTCAGCATGCCAATACAAATATTTCCTTTATGACATTAATAATACTGGGGTACATTCCCAGAGAAGTCAGTGTTGGGCTAACTACATGGTATACTCCCCTCCCAAATTTACAGAGGTGGTCGGATCTTAGGACAGAGGCAAAGAATTATAGTTCATACATCAGTGAAAAGCAGACTTACTAATGAGATCGCTGTACTAGCAACAAAGTCCTTCCACTATAAGTACCCACAAACCTCTGCACAAAACAAAACAAACAAACAAAAACAATAGAAACATGAGAAGATGAGGCAAAAAAAATGCTTCCTCAAAACTCCCAACTTTCCCAAAATTAATATAAGAGGCATCATAGGGAAGAAGACAATGAGCCACACACCCAAATTACTTGGAAGACAAACAGAAGAAGTTAGAAAACAGATCAAAGAGGAGCTCAGTGGGATCACAGAAAATACAACTAAACAGATAATGGAGATAATAAACTAATCAAGGAGATTTTAGAAGAGACTAATAAAAATCTAGCTGGGCTAAACAAAAAGATACAAAATATGAATTACCAGTTTAATGGAGAAATAGAGTCTATGGAAAGGTTTCAATTAGAAATCCAGGAGATTAAAAGTAAAAGTGAAAATACTTTCAATATAATTTTAATCTTCTCAATTTCTTTTTTTTTTTCTTTTTCTTTTTTTTTTTTTTTTTTTTTTTTTGGGTACCGGGGGGTCGACCTCAGGATCTCGCGCGCCAACAGGCACCCGTGCCGCTGAGCGATATCACCGGCCCCTTTTTCGTAGGTGGGATCCGGGTGTCGAACTCGGGCCATCGTGCTTGCAAGGCAGGCTCTTACGCCGCTGAGCCATCTCACCGGCCCAATCTTCTCAATTTCTGATTGAAACCTTTTCATGGACTATTTCTCTATTAAACTAGGCAACAAAAGGAATTAGTGTGAGAACAGAATTTCAGAATTAATAGGTAGGGATGCTTTCAAAGTCCAACTACTGAAAGACACCTTAAAAGCAACACCAGAACATGAAAAATGAATCGAACACCTGCTAGGCAACACAAAAAAGACTAACTTAAGAGTAACTTGAGTAAGTGAAAAAGCAGAAGACAGAACAAATGGCATAAAAGAACAAACTAAACACTGGGGTATTACAGCATGGCTAGTCAGGTGTCATTTGGTCATACTTACCATCCAGTTCAGAAACAAAAATCTTTACACAAGGTGATGACACAAACATAGTCCCAAGTTGCTCACTAAAGGCACAGAAAAGGTGCATTGCTTTTCTTTGCCTTTCCCATATAGCCATAGAGCAAGTTCCCTGGCATGGCACTCCAGATCAAGTTATAATCAGTAATTCCAGGGAAAAAAAAAAAACAATCTGGAGCTGGATGGTGACCTCTCCCAAACTCTGTACCTCCTTGTATGCCACTTTTACAGCCTATACCTTCTGGGTTCTTGTGATTTATGGCTCGGTCCCATCCACCTTATTTCCCTATTCTCATCCCAAAAGTGGCAGGGGGCACCACTTCCAATATTGAGGGAATATTAAAGATATCTGGTGACAGTCTATCTTTAACACAATCATTTTGTGGAACATGTTTTCTTTCCTGATGTAAAGAAGTCCTCCTCCCAACATGCTCAAGATACCTTGGCTACTTCTGCCATCCAGAACATCCTTTTATGGGCTCCCCAAGGAGAAACAATTTAGCATGAAAGTGACCTTTCAAGTATGTGTGACTATGTGGGACTAAGCTGCAGCTCAGGTTCTGTGGTCTATTACAATACCAGTAGGGATTTCTCCTACAACTCCCCATCCATTGGAAAAGCAATCATTAACCATTCAACAAGTGAGCCAGCCACAGCATAGTGGGGTTGGCCTGCCTTCAAACCTAGCTCCTTACACATGGGATGGGCAAGCTGAATGGGAATGAAGGATCCAGAGAAATCTCTGTTTTTAGTTTTACTATTGGAAATTGTGAGAGGGAGACCATTTCATTCTGTAGGCATGGGTATCAAGACTCAGCTTTGTGCATGGGACACTTTTGATTCTTTTGCACTTATTTAAGCATGCTTTATAGGCCAGTATGTGATCTATCTTTCAGAAAGTCCTATGTGCTGCTGAGAAGAATGTGTATTCTGTTGTTGTTGGATTGAACACTCTAGATATCTATTAAATCCATTTGTTAAAAGGTTTGGTTCAACTCTGCTATTTCTTTGTTGATATTTTTGTCTGGTTGATCTGTCCATTTGTGACAGTGGGTGTCTTAGGTTTTTTCTCATTGCTTGGACAAAATACCAGATGCCCAATGTTAAAAGAGGAAAGGTTTATTTAGCTCCAGTTTGTAGAGGTTTAGTCCATAATTGGCTACCTCAGAGCAGGGTGGCATATGGCACAGGGGCAATAGTTCATGGAGGTGGAAGACAGCAAAATCAACAAGAGAGAGAGCAAGGCACGCCTTGTTTTGGGGCAATAGTTCATGGAGGTGGAAGACAGCAAAATCAACAAGAGAGAGAGCAAGACACGCCTTGTTTTGTTCCTTATTTAATACCAGTCTATGGAGATTAGGGCGGTGCCAATCCAGTGACTGCTTCAGCAATCACCCACCCTTAATCACAGCACCCTTAATCCAGCATTGCACTACAAATCAATCACACACTCTAGACTCAACCACCTCTAAAAAATCCCTATGACCACATGAAGCTTTGGGGAAACATCAAGACACAAACCATGACAGTGGAATATTGAGATCCCCCATTAAAATTGTATTGGTGTTTTTCTGATTTTTCATGTCCATTAGTATTTGTTTCATTAAGTTAGGTGTGCCAATATTTGGTGCATACATGTTTATAATTGTTATCTCTTCCTGTTGAATTGTTCACCAATATGTAGTGACCTTCTTTGTCTCTTCTGATCAGTCATACCTTGAAATCCACTTTATAGGAAATTAGGATAGCAACTCTGCTTTTTTCAGGGTTCCTATTGCATGGAATATTGTTTTTCATCCTATGATCTTTAATCTGTATCTTTTTAAATTAAATATATTTTTGGTATACTGTATATTGTTGAGTTTTCTTTCCTGATCCAGTCTGCCAATCTATGTCTTTGGATTAGGGAATTGAGACCCTTCACGTTGAGGGTTATTAGTAAGAGGTATTGACTTATTCCTGTCATTGCATTATTTTCCTGTTGCCGATTTCCTCATATTTTCCCACTTTTGCTTAGCTGCTCATCTCACCAGGTGTATTCATTCTTTTTGACTTATTGACGTGGTTGGCTTCATTGGTTGGCTTTATTTGCCTCTATATTTGAGAAGTTTCTGTAATGCTAGCTTGGTGGTCATGAATTTCTTGAGGTGCTCCTTGTCATGAAAATACTTTAATTCTCCATCAATTTTGAAGGAAAGTTTTGCAGGATGCAGAAGTCAGGATTGGAAATTATCTTTTAAGCCTTTAAACACTTCACTCCAAGCCCTCCTGAACTTTATGCTTTGTGTAGAGAAGTCTGCTGTGATTCTAATGGGTTTGCTTTTGTATGTGATTTGTTGCCTTTCTCTAACAACTTTTAAGATTTTGTACCAGTGATGGACTTCTGGAATTTTGAGTACAATGTGGCAAGGAGAGTTTGTCTTTTGATCATAGCTATTTGGTGTTCTATATGCCTCACTTATTCGAATGTTTATATCTTACCTTGTTTTTTTGAAGTTTTCTGCCATTACTTCTGTGAGCAGTTTTTTTCTAAATGCCATTTGCGCTGTCTTTTGATTTTTCACTTATTTCTTCTTAGAGTAGAAATCAGTGGTAAAATACACCACAGAAACCATCCAAATATATGGAAATTAAATTAAATAATACACAGTGCCTACAATCAAATGATAATGCCAGTACAATATACAAGAACCTATGGAATGCAATGAAAGTAGTCTTAAGGGAGAAGTTCATAGCAGTGAATTCTCACATCAGAAAAACTAGAATGAGCTCAAATAAATAACCTAATCATGCACCTCAAAATCCTAGAAAAACAAGAACAATACAAATTCAAATGTAATACATGGAAGGAAATTATAAAATAAGAGCAGAAATCAATGAAATTTAGAATCAAAAGAAAAAAGAAATACAAAGAATCAATGCAACAAAGAGTTGGATCTTTGAAAGATTACATAGGGTGGACAAACCCTTAGAAAATCTTACCAAACTAAGGAAAGAAAAGAAAAAAATTCATGCAACTAGAAATGAAAAAGTTGAAATCACAACAGATTCTACCTAAATTCAGAAGATTATTGCTACCTATTCTGAAAAGCTGTACTCTAATAAAATGGAAAATACAGAGGAAATGGATAAATTCCTACATACATATGAACAACCAAAGCTGAACCAAGAAGATATAAAAATCCTGAGAAAGCCAATATCAGTCAGTGAAACTGAAGAAGTAATTAAAAAAATACTACCAACTACAAAAATCTCAGGGCCAAATGGATTCGCTGCTGAATTCTATAAGACATTCAGAGATTATCTAATGTCCATACTACTCAAACACTGTAATGAAATAGAAAAGGAAGCAGTACTCACGAAGTCATTCCTAGAAGCAAGTAATGCCCTGATTACAAACCACAAAAGAATGTGATAAAAAAACAACCAAAAAAAAAAGAAAGAAAAAAAAAGGAACTACAAGCTAATCTCTTTAAGGAAGATTGATGTGACAGTCCTCAATAAAATATTGGCAAGTGGAATACCCAGATCGTGTGGAAAGACACAGCCTTTTGTGATCCCTTGGAATACTCCTATATTTGTGATTCCAAAGAAGTCGAGTAAATGGAGGTTACCTCAAGATTTGAGAGCAACAAATGCAAATTTATAGCCAATGGGTGCCCTCCAGCTGGGGTTCCCATCCCCCACTGCTGTTCCTCGAGTTTGGCAGTTGATTGTGATTGATCTTAAAGATTGGTTTATTTACAATTCTGCTATACATGTCAGATAGACAAAAGTTTGCTTTTTCAGTGCCTAGTATTAATTTCAAAGAACCTATGCAGAGATATCAGTGGAAAGTTTTACCACAGGTATGGTAAGCAGTCCAAATTTGTGTCAATGTTTTGTAGGACAGGCATTACAGAATGCCAGAGATACATACCTGATGTCTTATATAATTCATTACATGGATGATAGACTCTTGGCTGACAGCTCTAAGTCTTGTTTGTATGACTTGTTTGCTCTAACAAAAAGGGATCTGAATCAGTTTGGCTTGTGTATAGCTCCAGACAAAGTTCAAATTTCTAGTCTCTATTATTATTTGGGAGTCTTACTAACTGTTAAGCCTCAAAAAATCAAGATGAGAAGGGATAGATTGCTTACCTTAAATGACGTTCAGAAACTGTTAGGTGATATTAACTGGATCTGCCCTAAACTAGGCATGGGCCACTTATCAACTAAAACATCTCTATGAAACCCTGAAAGGTGACCCTCTGACTCTTGATGCACCTTGAACATGGAGGCCTCTCAGGAGTTACAGCTGATAGAATCAATGCTGCACCAATGGCAGGCGTATCATGTTAACATCCAATATCCTCTTATCCTGTATGTACTCAACACTCCACATTTTCCTACAGGATTGTTGGGTGAATTCTATGATAATCAATTATTCCTCACAGAATGGCTTTATCTTCCTAATCAACTGGTGAAAATTTTACAATTATATACCAAACAAATGGCTAAAATTATAATAAATGGAAAAACCTGCTCTACTCAGCTTTTTGCCATCGATCCCTCTATAATAGTTCTGTGCATAGATTTGACTCAAAATGCTACATTATTATAACAAGCTATATATTGCAGGTGGATTTTGCAGACTTCATTGGACAGGTTGATAATCACTTTCCTAAAGATCCCCTTCTCCAATTCTTTCTTAAATACACTTGTATTTTACCCAAAATAACTCAGAGCCCATTTCTAATGCACCTACTTTTTTCACAGATGGCTCCTCTGAAGGAAAAGCGACCATATGGAGTCCAGGTATTCAACATGTCATTTTAACCCCTAACCTTTCAGCACAACAATCAGAAATAACTGCTATTTTGTTTGTTTTAGTGATGACAGAACAAAGTCCAGTGAATATTATCAGTGATTCCGGTTATGCAGTATTTCTCACTCAAAGGCAAGACTCTTTAGACACATCTTTGCTTTTAAAATTTTATTTTTAAAATTACAGCATATCATTTGCAGCTGTATTGCCCCCTTCTTCATTGGGCATGCCAGTCCTCATTCTAATTTACCTGGACCTTTAGCTTATGGTAATCAACAGGCTGATTCATTAATTGCTTTTGTTTCCTCTTTTGATCTGGCTAGACAATCACATTGGTATCACCACTAAAATGGTAAAGCTTTAACAAAAGAATTTCAATTGTCACACTCACAGGCTAGAACTATCATTCTATGTTGGCCTACCCATCAAAAAATCCCTCACTCAGTAACCCCCTGAAGGTAGCAATCCTAGAGGGCTCAAAAGAAATGAAATTTGGCAAATTGATGTTACTCATATCCCCTCTTTTGGGTGCTCCCAATATGTTCATGTTTCTATTGATACCTATTTCCATTTAATGCATGCTACTTGTCATTCGGTAGAAAAATAGGAGATGTTCAACATTTTTTTGTCTGCTTTTGCTGCTATGGGAGTGCCAAAAACTATAAAAACAGATTATGGCCTTTCTTATACTAGCAAAGCGTTATTTTCCTGTTTTTAGCTATGGCATATTAAGCATCTTACAGGCATTCCATATAATCCACAAGGCCAAGCTATAGTAGAAAAGGCCCATTTAACACTCAAAAATAAATAAATTAAAAGGGGAATACAGCTTCCTCCACAGGCTCAACTGGACCATGCTATCTTCACTTTAAATTTTTTAAATCCATGGACATAAAACAGCTGCACTGTGGCTGAATTGCATCAGCATTCTGGGCCTGACTCTAAACTGCAACTTACTCAGATCTTGTGGAAAGATACAAAAACAGATAAGTGGAAAGGCCCCTCACCATTAATAACCTGGAGACAAGGGTATGCTTGTATTTTAACAGAAGATGGATCACCAGCATGGCTGCCATCCAGGAATGTGCAACTGTGGAAGATGGAAGTCCCCATGGTGGCATCAGTTGACTGCCCTGCCAGCCAGACCACCGACAGCAACTTTTGCACAGATGAGTCTCAATGATCAGGTGGTGGCAATTCCACCCCCACCAATGATGGAGGCCAAACCAATTATGAACAAGAGCCTGGAGAGAACAATCCATGAGGTCAAGACACTGGTAGACCATCAGGGTCTGGCACAGACTCCTGACACCATGCTCACTGCTGTGATGGCTATCATAGCATGTACTGTACGTATACCCCCAGGGTCAGGGATAGAATATTGGTCTTACACCCCCAATCCTCCTTTGCTTAGACCAGTTGCTTGGGTGGATTTCCCACCTGAAATTTATCAGGAAACTGACACATCCCATTTACCAGTGGATTTGATACCAGGCCCAGTCATCCCTATAGACATGAAAGATAAGGCAATTGTTAATTATACTTCCCATTTTACTTATCTTCCTCTGTGTGTGGAAGATATTTCCATGCAGTCTAATTATTGTTATGCCACCTCATCTCAGACCTGGATGGACCATGTCCCTGAAAACTTCATTATGTTAACCCTGGGGTCCATTCAGGTGGCTGGAGAACAAATAGATTTCATCCTACCCAAATATCCGATTTGCCAGGCTTATATTACATGGAATGGAATTCATAAAGATGCCCCTCTGCCATGACCAATCAGGAAGATATGGAAAATTGGGGCCATAAGAATTTATTGACTGGGGATGATGGGGAAATTTTATGGGAAGAAAGGACACTAGTACAGACTGGTATAAATTAAACTGGACTAACCTTGATAATGTGACTAACAAACCTGAACCTACTAAGGAAATAAGTTGGATAGAAGAAGGTTTTAATACACCTTCTCCCCAGTTTTTACATTATGGAAAACTTGGGTCAGCCTAAAAAACTATGGAAATTGGCTCTTCCTGATATTGAAGGAAGCTTAAGGAACGGTAATGATTTAAAATCAGACTCTGGCAATGCTATATTGTCAGCATCGTACTATAGGGTTGTTTGAGCTATGCTTAATATGCCATAGCTAAAAACAGGAAAATAACGCTTTGCTAGTATAAGAAAGGCCATAATCTGTTTTTATAGTTTTTGGCATTCCCATAGCAGCAAAAGCAGACAAAAAATGTTGAACATGTCCTATTTCCTGTCTATGTCCTATCTATAACCCATGTGTTTTCATGTATGGGAATATACAATGGAATACTAATAATTTTAGCTGTCAAAAATGCACCTTAAGTCATTGTATTCCCTTCAGATCTGTACAAAATAAGACTCTAATGATCCTAGGGCATATGCCAGCAGTATGGGTTCCATTAACTTAACTGAACCATGGTCACATATGCCTACTGCTTATTTGTTACAAGTCCTGCTTGATCATCTCATACGCAGAGCAAAAAGCACTGGGACTGATCATTGCTGGCATAGTCTTTTTGGTATTATTGATTTCAAGTGTGGCTTTTTCCTCTGTTGCCTTGACCCACTCCATCCAAACAGCTCATTTCATAGGTAATTGGAACAAGACTGCTGATGAGGTCTGGAATATACAACATTCTACAGATGCTAAGCTGCAATGCCAAATAAGTGTGCTTGAGACTACTGTTCTCTGGATGGGAGATCAGATTGAAAGTTTACAGCTACAGCAAATCATCAAATGCCACTATAAAATTTTTTGCTTTTGCATTACCCCTTTACCTTATAATCGTTCCCAAAATCCTTGGGAAAATATTAAGAAACATGTTGAAGGAGCAGTGCATAAAAATATAACTATGGATTTTGATGCTCTCCAAAAGGAAGTTTTATCTGTGTCCCAACAGACTGCTATTTTTTTATGATCAGATTCTAAACTGGGATAAATTTTCTGATGTACTTGATCAGCTTAATCCCTTTAATTATCACAAGGATCACTTCTGGTTTTATATTGCTGTGCTAATAGTAATTGGATTATGTCTCTTTGCTCTTTTCTTAGTCTGCTGCAGAGGAGCTCAAACCAAATAAAGTCTAAAGATGTTGCAGCCACAGGTCATCACGATTCAACTTCTACAAGCAAATAAAAAGAAAGAGAATCTTTTGAGGGCCATTCTACATAACTTTTGGGGAAAAATCATTTCATAATTAAATTGTAATTAGGGCTTGTCTGAGACCTAGTATCTTGCCTTGTGAGCTGGTTATGGTATGCAGAAACCTAACTCCATGTGCCTCCAGTCACAGTTGAGGCCTCAACAGCCCTGTGATGCTGTGATACCCTGGGGCAAGTTTATATCAGCTGAAGACATCCTGGTTCCTTGAGAACCCAGTAGTAATAAAAATAGAGTTTCACAGTGGGGAAAGGACAAACTCCTTATTAACCTGCCATCTCTCCCCATCACCCTCATCAACATGAAGAGCCTCATTACTATAAGATTGCCACCACCCTCTAAGTCATCCAAAGTGATCCTCATCAACATAAGACTTTCTCAGCATAAGATCACTGCCACCCCTTTGAGTCATGCAATAATCCTTCCAATTATTGTGTACACCCACTAAATGGTGGCTAGCCCTGAGTGTCATTGTCTTTGCCCATCCTGAGATATTGACCTCCCAGCCCCACCAGCTGTGTACTTTGAAAGTGTGTCTCTTTTTCTTTCTCTATTCCTCACTGTACCCCTCTATAGGCAGATCAGGGGGCTGATTAGCTACCGATACTGAGGCACAGAGTGTTTAAGGAGGACAACATCTCAACCTGTCAAAACTATAGATCTTGGAGATTAGAAGGGAATGTTCCACATTAGATTTCTGAGTGAAATATCTAGCTCTTAATACCTGCATTCCACTTTCTTCATCTGTAAAGTGGGAAAAAGCAGCACATAAAAACATTCAGTCTGTTTTCATTTAACACACAATGCTACAACTTGCATTTTCATCTTCTGCCACCTACACTTAGTTCCTGAATAAACCCTCTAGACTTCATCTGCTCTTACTTGATTTTTTTAGTTAACTATAGATAACACTTCTGACATGTGATAACCATTAAAGAAGCTTGATGAATCACTTGTCCTCATGCCTTCATCAAAAAATATCCTTAAGGAGGGGGAACAACACCAAGATGGTGGAGTGGTAAGAAGCAGAGAAAGAGCCTCTCTGAGAGTCGTCATCCAGATGCTGGAGTATAGCAAGGTGAGGAAGACAAGAAGGAGGGAATGGGTGCAGGGGAAAGAACTGAACCATGAATTGAAGCCCACAGAGAGAGTGAACAGAGAAACTTCAATTAAGAAGGAGGTAGCTGGTGGTGCCTTCTCCCTGAGATTGGACTCACTGCAGGAGAGGAATGGCTCAAAGCTGTGGACACACAATGACTGCTGGTGACCCCAGAGGCCTCCATGGAGAGACACAGCAGTGGAGGAGAGCAGTGGACATGAAGGACTGCACTGCATGGTGGTGAGTGCTGAGGGCTCATTCATCCATCATAGGAGAGAGCAATTGGCCAGGAGCTATCTTGGAGAAGGGGCAGCTAAGCTCAGTACTCAGAGTGGGTGCCACCTCCATCTAGTGCCTCCCAACTGGGCTCAGGACCACAGAATGTGCGCTGATGGCTGCAGGATAAATGAGTCTGGGCTTGGTCAGAAGGTGCAGGCTCGCTGAGATTATCCACTACCCCATGAAAAAGCTACTGCTGGCTTGCTGAGATAAATCAACATGGATCAGGACTCTTATCTTCACATGTTGTCTACAAGTGACAGCAGAGACAAACCTGGAAGTGGAATTTTTTCTTTTCTTTTTCTGTCTCTCCTTTGTTTTTTGTTGTTGTGGTGGTGGTTTTGTTTTTGTTTTCTGTTTTTATTTTTTTCTCCTTCATTGTTTGATCTTGTCTTTATATGAGTGTGAACATGCCTTCCAGCCTCTTTGTGACTGTAGTTCTCTTCTGTTCTTTATATTTCTTCCTTCTCTCTTCGCCTCCACTCTTCTGTGCCAGTTTCCCAAAGTAAGCGTGATCCGCCTTTGTCTTCCAGCCTTATCTCTAATCTCTTCCTCTTCTTCCACTTCTCTATGATCTCCAGAACCCATTTTAAATTTTAACCTCTGAGGGCAAAGTTGACATACTAAGGACTTGTATACTGCATATAACTTTCTGGTTTGTTTTAGACTTTTTTGTATAACCACAAATCTAATTCATATGGTTAAAGGTGGTAAATGAATGTTTAGCTCAGTTTGTCATTTTCTAGGCTGTGATTGATGCTATTGTTATTGCTGCTGGTACCACAATAGCCAAAAGTGACATAATTGTTCTAAACACCTGTTCTTCCTGGTATTCCAAGACTGAGATTGACTAAGGGTCACAGAAAGTACTGTGGCACAGTGCCAAAGAACCAGAGGCTGGGCAAAATAGGCAACAACTTCTCACCCCCAACAAATTGAACAGGTAGGATCTTACAACAGACTCAAAACCCAAAAGCCAGCTACGCCTGGAAGATACCTCAGAGAAGTAGTCATCTCCTAAGGGTTTTAAATACTAGCAATAAAGCAACCTACCATAGGCAATTTACAAGCATCACCCCAGGAATTAAACTAAAGAAAGAAAAGAAAATGAGATGACACTTAAACAAGATGCAAACCCACACATTCAGTTCACCAAAGATAAACCCAAGGGGCAATGAGGTGGGACAATCCGAAAGCCACCTACCTGGCATCTCTGAAGTGGTAAGAACAAAGAAATAGAATGAGGCTCTGGAAAAAATAAAATCAGAAATAATTTCTCAGATAACTGCAGAGATGATGTCCACAATGAAGACCATGCTTAGGGACTCCAGAGCAGATACAGACAAAAAAATAGATGAGCTTAAGAAAATTATGAAAGCCATGAATGCTCAGCATAGGAAAGAAATGGAATCCATAAGGCGGATTCAAGCAGATACCCAGGAGAGTAAAACTTCCATTGAAAGAATCCACAGCAGATTAAGCCAATGTGAGGACAGGATCTCAGACATAGAAGATAGGGTCAAAGTTAGTGATCATGAAAAGAAAGATTTTTTAAAAATAGCAAGGGAAAATGAGAAATCAATCCAGCAGCTGCTAGATGAGGCAAAGAAGAATAATTTAAGTTTGATTGGAGTCAATGAAAAAGCAGGAGATAGCATAAATGATACTAAAAAACTGTTCACAGACATCATGACAAAAAACTTCCCTGGTAGAGAAAAAGAATTTGATGTACAGATAAATGAGGCATATAGAACTCTAATAAGCCACGATCAAAACAGTTCTACAGGGCCGGTGAGATGGCTCAGCGGCGTAAGCACCTGCCTGGCAAGCGTGAGATCCTGAGTTTGACTCCCGGAACCCATATATGAAAAAGGGGCCGGTGATATCACTCAGCGGCACAGGCGCCTGCTGGCGCATGAGGTCCTGAGGTTGACCGCAGGTACCCTCCACAACAAACAAACAAAAAAAAAAACAAAAACAAAACAAAACAAAACAAAAAACAAAACAAAACAGTTCTACAGCCAGGCATATCATAGCCAAGATTCCAAAAATTCAACACAAGAATAGAATCTTAAAAGCTATTGGTGAAAATAAACAAATCACCAATAAAGGAAAGCCCATCAGAATCACAGCTGACTTCTCAGCACAAACCCTCAAATCAAAGAAAGCTTGGAGTGAAGTACTTCAAATTCTAAAGGAAAACAACCTTCAACCCAGATTGATGTACCCTGCAAAACTGTCTTTCAAAACTGATGGAGAAATAAGACACTTGCATGACAAAGAACATACGATGAAATTTATGACCACCAGAGGAGCACTCCAAAATGTTTTGAAGGATATTCTAGAAAGAGATAACAAGGATTACAACTCCAGCAACCCCAACAGAAGGAATCCACCTGGCAAGGCAAACAATTAAAGAGAGGGAGGGGAAAAAAAAGAAGGGGAGCCAACAACAGAAAAATAACATGACAAGGATAAGTCAATACATATCAGTTTTAACCATCAATGTCAATGGTCTCAACTCACCTATCAAAAGACACAGACTAGCAGAATGGATCAAGAAGCAAGAGCCAAAAATATGCTGCATAAAAAAACACATTTAATTTAATAAGTAATTTATAGACTGAAAGTCAAAGGATGGAAAGCAATACTCCACGTGACAGGAACCCAGAAAAAAGCAGGGGTAGCTAATCTATTTGCAGACAAATTGCATTTCAAGCCAAGATGGATTAAGAAAGATACGGAAAGTCACTACATCCTTGTAAAGGGAACAATCCAAGAGGAAAAGATAACAATCATAAATATATATGCAACAAATAACAGTGCACCCAACTATATAAAACAAATATTAACAGATGTGAAAAATCAAATACGCACTAATGCAGTTGTAGTGGGGGATCTCAGTACTCCACTGTCACAAAGACAGATCAGCTGGATGAAAAATCAACAATGAAATATTAGTCCTGAATCAAACTTTAGAATAATTGAACTTAGTAGATGTCTACAGAGCATTCCACCCCACACCAGAATACACATTCTTCTCAGCTGCACACTAGATGTTCTCAAAAATAGACCACATACTAGCTCACAGAACATGCTTAACTAAAATGCAAAGGAAATGAAATTATCCCATGCATACTGTCAGACCATAGTGCAACGAAATTGGAAATCAATGGCAAAAGAAACCACAAGAACTTCATAAATACATGGCAATTAAATATCACTTTCCTGAACAACCAATGGTCCAAAAATGAAATTAAAGAAGAAATTACAAATTTTCTACAATTGAGTGATAATGACAGTACAACATACCAGAACTTATGGGACACAATGAAAGCAGTCCTAAGAGGGAAATTTGTAGCGGTGAATACCCATATCAGGAAAACAGAGCAAGTGCAAATAAACAACTTAACGGTGAATCTCAAACTTCTAGAAAAAGAAGAGCAGGCTAAGCCAAAAGCTCATACAAGGGAGGAAATTATAAAGATCAGAGCAGAAATTAACACATTGGAGACAAAAAAAAATACAAAGAATCAATGAATCGAAGAGTTGGTTCTCAGCAAACTGCTATCCAACCTTATCAAAGAAAGGAAAGAAAAGACTCAAATCCATTCAATGAGGAATGAAAAGGATGAAATCACAATGGACCCTGCAGAAATCCAGATCATCTATACCTACTTTTAAAACTTTTATTCTAATAAGATGGAAAATGCAGAAGAAATGAACTGATTATTAGGTACATATGGAGTACCAAAGCTGAATCAAGAAGATATAAAAATCTTAAATACACCAATATCAATCAATGAAATCAAAGATGTAATTAAAAACCTCCCAACAAAGAAAAGCCCAGGCCCTGACAGATTCACTGCTGAATTCTACAAGAAATTTAGAGAAGATCTAATACCCCTACTCCTCAAACTCCTTAATGAAATAGAAAGGAAGCAGTACTCTCTAACTCCTTCCTGGAAGCATTACCCTGACACCAAAACTGGAGAAGCACCCAACTAATAAAGAGAATTACAGGCTAACCTCCCTAATAAGCCTATATACAAAAATCCTCAATAAGTTACTGACAAACGGAATGCAGCAAATCATTAAGAAGATTATACACCATGGCCAAGTTGGATTCATCCCAAGAATGCAGGGACTGTCCAACATACATAAATCAATAAATGTAATACATCATATTAAAAGAGCCAAAGACAAAAATCATATGATCATCTCAATAGATGCAGAAAAACTTTTAACAAAGTCCAGGACCTATGCATGATAAAAACTCTACAGAAAATTGGAATAGATCATCTTTATCTCAGTATGATAAAAGCCATCTATGGCAATCCAACAGCCAACATCACATTAAATGGACAAAAACTGAAAGCTTTCAGTCTAAAATCAGGAACAAGACAAGGATACCCACTGTCTCAACTCTTATTCAACATAGTCCTGGAAAATTTAGCCAGAGTAATTAGACAAGAGAGAGAAATAAAAGGAATAACGATAGGAAAGGAAAAAGTTAAATTATCATTATTTGAAGATGACATGATACACTACATAAAAGACCCCAAATCTCCGCTAAAAAAAGGCTGGATTTATTAAGCAAATTTAGTAATGTAGCTGGATACAAAGTCAGCACTCAAAAAATCAATATCCTTCCTGCACACAAATAACAAAGTTACTGAGAGAAATTAGAGAAATAATACCTTTCACAATAGCATCAGAGAAAAAAAAAAAAAAGAAATACCTAGGAATCAGCTTAGTGAAGGATTAAAAAGACCTCTATAGTGAGGGCCGGTGAGATGGCTCAGCGGCTTAAGCGCCTGCCCAG
Source organism: Erethizon dorsatum (assembly GCA_028451465.1). Lineage (NCBI taxonomy): Eukaryota > Metazoa > Chordata > Mammalia > Rodentia > Erethizontidae > Erethizon > Erethizon dorsatum. Next base: position 47,099,357 of record CM051842.1, read on the forward strand.
CAAGCGCGAGGGCCCGAGTTCGACTCCCGGAACCCACATACGAAAAAGGGGCCGGTGATATCGCTCAGCGGCACGGGCGCCTGCTGGCACGCGAGGTCCTGAGGTCGACCCCCCGGTACCCAAAAAAAAAAAAAAAAAAGACCTCTATAGTGAAAACTACAGCACTCTGAATAAGGAGATTGAAGAGGATATCAGAAAATGGAAAGACAGCCCTTGCTCTTGGGTAGGAAGAACCTATATAGTGAAAATGGTTATAATTCCAAAAGTGTTATACAGATTTAATGCAATTCTGATCAAAATTCCAACAGCATAGCTCACAGAATTAAGCAAAACAATCTTAAAATTCATTTGGAACCAGAGGAGACCTAGAATAGCAAAGACAATTCTGGGCAACAAAGGCAAGGCAAGGGGATAACAATCTCTGACTTGAAATTATACTATAAAGCTACTGTGATAAATACAGCATGGTACTAGCAATAAAAAGAGACCCAAAGATCAATGGAACAGATTAGAGGATGCAGAAACAACTCCAGACATACTAAGCCACTTTATCTTTGACAAAGGTGCCACACACTTTTCCTGGAAGAATGATAGCCTCTTTAGTAAATGTGCTTGAAAAAACTGGCTTTACACATGCTGAAGATTGAAATTGGATCCATATCTTTCACCATGCGCTAAACCAAAATCAAAATGGATCAAAGATCTAAATACTTAAAACAGAAACATTAAATCTCCTGGAACAAAGAATAGTTAAACTCTTGAAGACATTGGTGTAGGCAATGACTTTATGAATAAAACCCTGATCTCACAGGAACTATCACAAAGAATCAATAACTGGGATCTCATTAAAAAGCTTTTGCAAAGCAAGAGAAACCACCAACAGAGTGAAGAGACAACCCACAAGGTGGGAAAAAATGTTTGCCAGCCGTTCCTCAAAGGATTACTACGGAGAGCATATAAAGAATTCAAAAAAATCAGACCTCCAAAATTTAAAGACCCAATCCAAAAATGGGCATCTGAGATGAATATGCCCTTCTCAGATGAAGAAATACAAAGAGCAAATAAATATATAAAAAAATGGTCAGCATCATTGGTCATTTGAGAAATGCAAATTAAAACACTAAGCTTCCGTCTCATCCCTGAAAGAATGGCTATTATCAAGAAATCAATAAGAATTGCTAGAGGGCCTGTGGGGAAAAGCAACCCTTCTTCACTATTGGTGGGGGTGTAGACTGGTGCAATCACTATGGAAATCAGTGTGGAGATTCCTCAATAAACTAGGATTGGAGGCCCCATTTGACCCAGCTATTACCCTTCTGGGTATCTTCCCAGAAGAATTAAAGACATCATACCACAGTGATATATGTGCACCCATGTTTATAGTGGCACAATTTGTAATAGCTAGGTTTGGAAACAACCCAAATACCCATCAACCGAGGAATGGATAAAAAAGATGTGGTCTTTTTATACAATGGAGCACTACTCAGCCACAAAGAATTATAAACTTGATACCTGCATAAGTAAATTGATGCAACTCGGGACCATACTCATAAGTGAAATAAACCAGATGCACATGTGTAAACATCGTATTGTCTACCTAGTGTGAGATGCCAAAAGCATAAACAAGATCCAAAATGTACAATAGATACTGTAAAATAGGAAGAAACTGCAAAAGTAAAGAGAACCTGGGATGGTGGAATGGAGAAAAAAAAGGAAGGGAAAAGCAAATATATATATATATATATATATATATATATATATGATAGTTAAGATAGTAATACTACTGATTTCTCTTAGTTCACCAAAAAGAAAGGTTTGTGCTAATATTGTTAGGACAATTAAATGCCTATACCTTGCACTCTGAGTAATTAATTTAAAGATAACAATACACAGTTTTCAGTCTATCTGGAAAGCCCTGACCCCAAATATCTGCTTGACTGACTCCTCTCTAATTTCATGTCTGTTAAAATGTCACCTCTTTCATGCCACCTGCCCTGGTCACTGTGTTTCACATTCTAACTTCCAGCTCCCCCAATTCCTTGCTAAACTCCAAATTGCCTTTGTGCTGTTCTACTTTGTTCCATCTTTTTCCATAGCACTCAGCACATTCTACCATGCCATGTAATTTATGACTTTATTACATTAATTGTTTACAGTCTTCCTCCTCAAGTGTTAACACCATCAACATCCAGGATATTGCTTAAAAGGTAGAAGGTGTCAATGAATGCTTATAGGACTGATTCTTTGGAACTAGAGTAAATAGGAGCATCATTTCCATTCCCTTCAGGAGATAAAGTGGAATTTATCTTTTTAGGCACAGTACACATGTTTTTAAAATTAGAATATTTGAAATTCTGTATATTCAGCTGTGAGGTCTTCAATAGAGCATGAATAATTTCTCTATGGAATCCTACATAGTTGCTGGCATAGTTCTCAACATAGTGTAAAATTGAGAGCAACATTTCCCAACCCTCAAAAGTAAATGTCACCTTCAGAGTTTATGCTTTTTATGCAAACCTCAAGTATTTTAATATAATATATGCATTTATTTTTCTTATTTCTTTGCTTACTATTATAACTCTACATATTTACAGGATAGAGTTTGATAATTTGATACATGTACACAATGTGTAATGATCAAATCGGGGTAATAAGCATTTCCATCTTAATTTTTTTCAAATTTCTGTTTAGGTCATAATACTGTAATTGTACATGTTTTGGGGATGTGTGATATTTCAATACATGCATACAACATGTACTGATTAAATCAAGATAATTAACTTCTACATCTCCTTATCATTACTTTGTTTGGAGCCTTTGAGTTCCTCTCTTCTATTTATTTATTAAATATACAACAAGTTATTGTGAACTCTAGTCTCCCCATTGTGCTTTGGAATACATACCTTTAAATAAAAAGCATCACCAGATCAATGCGATGGTAAAGTAAACTAGTGTGAAACTGTACCATGGGACATTTAAATTTGAATAGCACAGTATGGATAAGTAATGGTATAACTAATCATTTGTACTATCCTAAGGACTTCATCTATTTTGTTTCCTTTGGTCATCACCACAAACCTCCAAACAATATCAGCCCTACTTCCATGACATCTTTATTTAGAAGATCAAGAGATATAACACCAACATAATGTACATACCAGGAAATGCTTTTTGCACTTTATTGACATAATTGCAACTACTTTTTAAGCTGCAGTCCTCTGTGTTTAGTAATATTACAGTTCTCTTTTCTCATATGAGAAAAGTAAAATATAAAGAACTTGTACAATTTGCAAATATTGCAGAGATTTAAAATAGCATGTTAAAGATTAGAATCCAGGGAGGTTTATTTTAGAGTACCATACAATCCATCCCTTAAAAAAAATAAAACTACATTGCTCATTGCAGTAGTAGGGATGTTTCTGAATTAAAGAAAGAAAACCTCAGGAATTTTTTACTAACCAAGCACCAATTCCTAATTGTTATTGTTAAGATCTGGAATGCCCAATCCAGACAAAAGCCAATGGAATAATGTTCATAGTTGGGGATTTTAAAAAGTGATTGGATCATGATGGCTCCAACTATATCAGTATGTTAATCCCTTGATAGATTCATAATTTGATGGCATTATTGGGAAGCACAACCAAATTGAAGAGAGCAGGTTACTAGGGCATGAACTTGGGGACTATACCTTGTCCCCAGCTCCTTCTTTTCTGGCTCATTTACTCTTCTTCAGCCTCCAGGGTGCCAGGAGGTGGAAGTCTCCTTTGCCACACCTTTCTGCCCTGATGTTTCTGGCTCACCACATGCCTAAAAGCAATGGGGGACAGGTGACCATGAACTGAAACCTCTGAAACTGTGAGTCAAAATAAACCTTGGCTGCCTTAAATTTACACTGATGGATAACTACCTAACACTAATTGTAACAAAGAAAGACACAAGTAGGGTTCAAAAAGAGTGGAGTGGATTGATACAGAACTAGAAAAGTCTAAAAAGAATTGTGATAATATACCAGTACACATTGGTTAGAATGGCAGATTGGAGAAAAATGACAATAGCAATGCTGGAGAGGATTCAGAGAAACTGGATAGCACACACATCGATGGGTGTGTAAAGAGGAACTGCCACTGTGGAAATTAGTTTTGCCCTTAAAGAAATCTAAAGTGTACACTTAGCATAGCACACATAACTTACACTCTTGGGTCTTCATCCTAGAGAAATGAAAACATGTCCACACTAAAACCTGTACACCATTGTTCATAGCAGCTTTGTCTGTAGTAGCCCAAATCTGGAAACCAAAATGTCCACCAACAGGTGAATAGATAAAGAAATAATGGAACATCCAAGCCATGGTATGCCACACAGCAATACAAAGCCATAGATATTTTTCCCTTTATTTGTAGTGCTGGGGCTCAAGCCGAGCACTTCATACATACTAGGCAAACACTCTACCACTGAGCTACATCAAAAGTATTAAAAAGTATAGACTTTTGATACATATAAAAAAAGTGTGCATCACTGAGAGCTTTACGGTGAATGGAAAGGGCTAACACCAAAAGGTCACCATTGTGCATTAATCCATTTTGGGTAACATCCTCAAAATGAAACAATTATAGAGATGAAGAATAATTAAGTGGTTTTTCAGGCTTGGCGATGGTTCTAGGGAGGGTGGTGGGTGTGGCTGCAAAGGGTTAATACAAGGTTTTTGTGGTGATGGGGCAGTTTTGAAACTTGATTGCAGTAGTGATTATGCAAACCTACACATATGATGAGGTGATGTAGAACTATACACACCCATTGTACCAGTATCAGTGTCCTAGTTTTTATAATGTAGTATAGTTAGGTAAGATATAACTAACATGAGGAAACTAGGTGAGGGGTGCACTGCATTTACAACTTCCTCTGTATCTATAATGAATTCAAAGTGAAAGGTAACTCTCTCTCTCTCTCTCTCTCTCTCTCTCCTTCTCTCTTTCAGACCTAGTGATTCTGGACTCCACTGCAATCAGTAAAATGGCATGAAAGTATTTTTTTTTAAATAGCAACTAGGAAATACTGCATAGATGTTGTATAACTTATTGGACACTAATTAAGGGAGAAAAAGATGAAATCCAAGAAGGAAAAATGACAGTTTAAGCATTGCTTCCTGGTTGCCCTAGCAGCTCCTCCCAGCATGCCTGGGGCAGGGCGGGGGGATGTTAAAACTGCTTCGTGAAAACTTGCTACATTTCTGCAATTGAGTTGAACTGCCAGCTGATAAGATTCTTGCCACCATCAGGCTGGGTGCTGTTCCTCCTCTTGACCATTTACCCAAATGGATTCCACCTAAAGAGCTGGCAATGTTGACACTCATAATTTCATCTCTTCTGAACTTCCTTCATATGAGGATGACATTCTCAGAGTTAGTCTGTCCATTCTTTTTTTTTTTTGTGGGTACCGGGGGGACAACCTCAGGACCTTGCACGCCAGCAGGCGCCCATGCCGCTGAGCGATATCACCGGCCCCTTTTTCGTATGTGGGCTCCGGGAGTCGAACTCGGGCCCTCGCGCTTGCCGGGCAGGCGCTTAAACCGCTGAGCCATCTCACCGGCCCAGTCTGTCCATTCTTGCAGAAAACATTCTTTTTGTTTTCTAATTTTTATTTTAAAGAGAAAAAATAGAAAAAAAATTCAAAACAACATAATAGGAGGGTAACAATGGTTAATACATTATGTATTGTTATCTTTAAATTAGTTACTCAGGGTACAAGATATCAGCATTCAATTGTCCAAACAATATTAGCACAAGCATTTCTTCTCAATGAACTGAGCAAAATTAGTAGTCTTTCTATCTTAACTATCATATATATACATACATATAATTTTTTTCTTTTCCCTTCTTTCTTTTCCCCATTCCTCCATCCCATCTTCTCTTTCCTTTTGACCAGTTTCTTCCTGTTTTACCATATCTATTGTACATTTTGGATCTTATTTACTCTTTCAGTTTCTCACACTAGGGAGACAATATGATGCTTACACATGTGCATCAGGTTAATTTCACTTATGAGTATTTCCCCAAGTTGCATCCATTTACCAATAAGTCTCCAGTTTATCCTTCTTTGTGGCTGAATAGTACTCCATTTTATGAAAAGACCACATCTTTTTTATCCATTCCTTGGTTGATGGGTATTTGTGTTATTTCCAAGATCTGGCTATTACAAATTGTGCTCCTATAAACATGGGTGCACATATATCGCTGTGGTATGATGTTTTTAATTCTTCTGGGAATATAACGAGAAGGGGAATAGCTGAGTCAAATGGGACCTCCAATCCTAGTTTATTGAGGAATCTCCACACTGATTTCCACAGTGGCGGTACCAGTAGACACTCCCACCAACAGTGGAGAAGTGTCCCTTTTTCCCCACAGCCACTCCAGCATTTGTTATTGGTTGATTTCTTGATAACAGCCATTCTTTCTGGAGAGAGGTGGAATCTCACGGTTGTTTTAATTTGCATCTCTTGAATGACTAGTGATGTTGCACATTTTGTCGTATATTTATTTGCCATTTGTATTTCTTCATTGGAGAAGTGTGTATTAATCTCAGTTGCCCATTTTTGGATTGGGTCTTTAAATTTGGGAGGTCTGATTTTTTTGAATTCTTTGTATGTTCTCAATAGTAATCCTTTGTCAGAGAAACAGCTGGCAAACATTTTTTTCCCACGTTGTGGGTTGTCTCTTCACTCTGTTGGCGGTTTCTCTTGCTGTGCAAAAGCTTTTTAATAAGAGGAGATCCCAGTTGTTGACTCTTTGTGATAGTTCCTGTCCAATAGGGGTTTTCTTCATAAAGTCTTTGCCTACACCAATGTCTTCAAGGGTTTTACCTATCCTACCTTCCAGCAGATTTAACGCTTCTGTTTTAATATTTAGATCTTTGATCCATTTTGAATTTAGTTTAGTGCATGGTGAAAGATATGGGTCTAGTTTTAATCTTTGGCATGTGTAGAGCCAGTTTCCCAGCACCATTTATTAAAGAGGCTGTCTTTCTTCCAGGGAATATGTTTGGCACCTTTGTCGAAGATAAGGTGGCTTAGTATGTCTGGAGTTGTTTCAGCATCTTCTAATCTGTTCCATTGATCTTCAGGTCTGTTTTTTTTTTTTTTTTTTGCCAGTACCACACTGTTTTTATCACAGTCGCTTTATAGTATAACTTCAAATCAGGGATTGTGATGCCACCTGCCTTACTTTTGTTGCCCAGAATTGCCTTTGCTCTTCTAGGTCTCTTCAGGTTCCAAATGAATTTTAGGAGAGTTTTCTCTAATTCTGTGAGATATGCTGTTGGAATTTTGATCGGAATTGCATTAAATCTGTATAACAGTTTGGAAGTATGGCCATTTTCACTATATTGGTTCTTCTTATCCATGTGCAAGGGATATCTTTCCATTTTCTGATATCCTCTTCAATCTCCTTTTTCAGAGTACTGTAGTTTTCAGTGCAGAGGTCTTTTACATCCTTTGTGAGACTGATTTGTAGATATTTCATTTTTTTGGTTGTTATGGTGAAAGGTGTTGTTTCCCTAACTTCTCTTTCAATAAGTTTGTTATTCATGTACAGGAAGGCTATTGATTTTTGAGTGTTGACTTTGTATCCAGCTACAATACTGAATTTGCTTATTAAATCTAGCAATTTTTTAGTGGAACTTTTGAGGCCTTCTACCTAGAGTAACATGTCATCTGCAAATAATGATAATTTAACTTCTTTGTTTCCCATCACTATTCCTTTTATTTCTTGCTCCTGTCTAATTGCTCTGGCTAAAGTTTCTAGGACTATGTTGAATAAAAGCGGAGACAGTGGACATCCTTGTCTTGTTCTTGATTTTAGAGAGAAAGCTTTCAGTTTTTGTCCGTTTAGTATGATTTTGGCTGTTGGTTTGTCATAGGTAGCTTTCATCAGATTGAGATAAAGACCATCTATTCCAATTCTCTGTAGGGTTTTCTTTTTTTTTTTAATCATGAATGGGTTCTGGACTATGTCAAAAGCTTTTTCTGCATCTATTGAGAAGATCACATGATTTTTGTCCTTGGTTCTGTTAATATGGTGTATTACATTTATTGATTTACCTGTATTGAACCATCCCTGCATCCCTGTGATGAATCCAACTTGGTCATGATGTGTAATCTTCTTGATGATTTGCTGGATTCTATTTGCCAGTATCTTATGGAGGATTTTTGCATCAATGTTCATTAGTTCTCTGTAGTTCTACAGAGAACTAGGCCTGTAGTTCTCTTTCTTAGTTGGGTCCTTCTCTGCTTTTGATATCAGGGTAATGCATGCTTCCAGGAATGAATTTGGGAGTACTGCTTCCCTTTCAAGTTCATTAAAAAGTTTGAGAAGTAGTGGTTTTAGGTTTTCCCTAAATTTCTTGTAGAATTCGGCAGTGAATCCATCAGGGCCTGGGCTTTTCTTTGTTGGATGGTTTTTAAATACATCTTCAATTTCATTGGTTGATATTGATTTATTTAGGATTTTTATATCTTCTTGATTCAGCTTTGATAGTTCATATGTATCTAGGAATCTGTCCTTTTCTTCTGCATTTTCCATCTTATTAGAATACAAATTTTCAAAATAGGTATAGATGATCTTCTGGATTTCTGCAGGGTCCGTCATGATATCACCCTTTTCATTCTTAACTGCATGGATTTGTGTCTTTCCTTTGCTTTTTTAAATAAGTTTGGAGAAGGGTTTGTCAATTTTGTTTACTCTTTCAAAGAACCAACTCTTTGATTCAATGATTCCTTGTGTTGTTTCTTTAGTCTCCAATACGTTAATTTCTGCTCTGATCTTTATAATTTCTTCCCTTGTACGAGCTTTTGCTTAGCCTGCTCTTCTTTTTCTAGATGTTTGAGGTTCACCATCAAGTTGTTTATTTGGGATTGCTCTATTTTCCTGATATACGTATTGAATGCTGTAAATTTCCCTCTTAGGACTGCTTTCATTGTATCCCATAAGTTCCAGTGTGTTGTTCTGTCATTATCACTCAGTTGTAGAAACTGACTAATTTCTTCTTTAATTTGGTGTGTGATCCACTGGTTGTTCAGGAGGGTGCTGTTTAGTTTGCATGTTTTTAGGAAGTTCTTGTGGTTTCTTTGGCCATGGATTTCCAATTTCATTGCACCATGGTCTGATAATATGCATGGGATAATTTCAATTCCTTTGCACTTACTTAAGCAGGTTTTATGAGCTAGTATGTGGTCTATTTTGGAGAATGTCCCATGTGCAGCTGAGAAGAATGTGTATTCTGATGTTGTGGGGTGGAACACTCTGTAGACATCTACTAAGTCCATTTGTTCAAGTTTGGTTCAGTTCTAATATTTCATTGTTGATTTTTTGTCTAGTTGATCTGTCTTTTTGTGACAGTGGAGCATTGAGATCCCCCAATACAATTGTATAAGTGCTTATTTGATTTTTCATGTCCTTTAATATTTGTTTTATATAGCTGGGTGCACTGGTATTTGTTACATATATATTTATGATCGATATCTCTTCCTCTGGGATTGTTCCCTTTACAAGGATGGAGTGACCTTCTTTATCTCTCTGAATCATTCTTGGCTTGAAATTCATTTTGTCTGCAAGAAGAATAGCTACCCCTGCTTTTTTCTGGGTTCCTGTCGCATGGAGTATTGTTTTCCATCCCTTGACTTTCAGTCTGTGAATTTCTTTCTGAATTAAATGTGTTTCTTGTATGCAGCATATTGTTGGATCTTGCTTCTTGACCCATTTTGCCAGTCTGTGCCTTTTGATTGGTGAGTTGAGACCATTAACATTGATGGTTAAAACTGGTATGTATCGACTTATACTTGTCATGTTATTTTCCTGTTGTTGGCTTCCCCTCCCTCTGTTTAATTGTTTGCCCTGCCTGGTGGATTCCTCCTGTTGGAGTTTGAGATTTAGTCCTTGTTATCTCTTTCTAGAATGTCCTTCAGAACATTTTGGAGTGGTGTTTTGGTGGTTATAAATTTTCTCAGGTGTTCTTTGTCATGGAAGTATTTTATTTCTCCATCAGTTGTGAAAAATAGTTTTGAGGGGTACACCAATCTGGGTTGCAAGCTATTTTCCTTTAGAGCTTGAAATATGTCATTCCAAGCTATTCTTTTCTTATTACTTTTTTTAATTTTTATTTTAAAGAGAAGAAAAAACAAAACAAATCAAAAAAGAAGAAATTTTCAAAACAACATAATAGGAGGGTAACAATGGTTAATGCATTATGTATTGTTATCTTTAAGTTAGTTATTCAGGATACCAGATATTAGCATTCAATTGTCCAAACATTATTGGCACAAACCTTACCCTTCAATGAACTAACTAAAATTAGTAGTGTATCTATCTTAACCCTCTTATATATATATATATACAATGTTTTTTCCTTTCCCTTCTTTCTTTTCCCTATTCCCATATCCTAGTCTCTCTTTCCTTTTGACCAGTTTCTTTTTGATTCACCATGTCTATTGTACATTTTGGATCTTATTTACTCTTTCAGTTTCTCATACTAGAGAGACAATACGATGCTTACACATGTGTGTCTGGTTTATTTCATTTATGAGTATTTTCTCGAGTTGCATCCATTTACCTATAAAAGTCTCCAGTTTATCCTTCTTTATGGCTGAATAGTACTCCATTGTATAAAAATACCACATCTTTCTCATCCATTCCTCAGTTGATGGGCATCTGGGTTCTTTCCAAGATCTAGCTATTACAAATCGTGCTGCTATAAACATGGGTGCACATATATCGCTGTGGTATGATGTTTTTTAACTCTTCTGGGAAGATGCCCAGAAGGGGAATAGCTGGATCAGATGGGACCTTTAACCCTAGTATTTTGAGGAATCCCCACACTGATATCCACAGTGGCTGTACCAGTCGACACTCCCACCAACAGTGAAGAAGGGTTCCTTTTTCCCCACATGCCCCCCAGCATTTGTTATTAGTTGATTTCTTAATAATAGCCATTCTTTCTGGGGTGAGATGGTATATCACTGTTGTTTCAATTTGCATCTCTCGAATGCCTAGTGATGTTGCACAATTTTTTGTATATTTATTTGCCATTTGTATTGCTTCATCTGAGAAATGTGTATTCATCTCAGATGCCCATTTTTGGAGTGGGTCTTTAAATTTGGGAGGTCTGATTTTTTTGAGTACTTTATATGTTCTCCATAGTAATCCTTTGTCTGAGGAACAGCTGGCAAACATTTTTTCCCACGTTGTGGGTTGTCTCTTCACTCTGTTGGTGGTTTGTCTTGCTGTGCAAAAGCTTTTTAATAAGAGGAGATCCCAGTTGTTGATTCTTTGTGATAGTTCCTGTGCGGTTGAGGTTTTATTCATAAAGTCTTTGCCTACACCAGTGTCTTCAAGGGTTTTACCTATCCTACCTTTGAGCAGATTTAATGTTTCTGTTTTAATATTTAGATCTCTGATCCATTTTGAATTTAGTTTAGTGCATGGTGAAAGATATGGGTCTAGTTTAATCTTTGGGATGTGTAGAGCCAGTTTTACTGGCACCATTTATTAAAGAGGCTATCTTTCTTCCTGTGAATGTGTTTGGCACCTTTGTCAAAGATAAGGTGGCTTAGTATGTCTGGAGTTGTTTCAGCATCTTCTAATCTGTTCCATTGATCTTCAGGTCTGCTTTTTTGCCAGTACCACACTGCTTTTATCACAGTCGCTTTATAGTATAATTTCAAGTCAGGGATTGTGATGCCCCTGCCTTGCCTTTGTTGCCCAGAATTACCTTTGCTATTCTAGGTATCTTCTGATTCCAAATGAATTTTAAGATTGTTTTCTCTAATTCTGTGAGATATGCTGTTGGAATTTTGACTGGAATTGCATTAAATCTGTATAACAATTTTGAAAGTATGACCATTTTCACTATATTGGTTCCTCCTATCCAGGAGCAAGGGATATCTTTCCATTTTCTGATATCCTCTTCAATCTCCTTTTTCAGAGTACTGTAGTTTTCAGTGTAGAGGTCTTTTAACATACTTTGTGAGGTTGATTGGTAGGCATTTCATCTTTTTGGATGTTATTGTGAAAGGTATTTTTTCCCTAATTTCTCTTTCAGTAAGTTTGTTATTCGTGTACAGAAAGGCTATTGATTTTTGAGTATTGATTTTGTATCCAGCTACATTACTGAATTTGCTTATTAAATCTAGCAGTTTTTTAGTGGAGTTTTTGAGGTCTTCTGTGTAGAGTATCATATCATCTCCAAACAATGATAATTTAACTTCTTCCTTTCCAATCATTATTCCCTTTATTTCTTTCTCTTGTCTAATTGCTCTGGCTAAAGTTTCCAGAACTATGTTGAATAAGAGTGGGGACAGTGGACATCCTTGTCTTGTTCTGATTTTATTTTTTATTTTTTATTTTTTTTGTGGGTACCAGAGGGTCGACCTCAGGACCTCGTGCACCAGGAGGCTCCCGTGCCGCTGAGCGACATCACCGGCCCCTTTTTCATATGTGGGTTCCGGGAGTCGAACTCGGGCCCTTACGCTTGCTGGGCAGGCACTTAAGCCACTGAGCCATCTCACTGGCCCTTGTTCCTGATTTTAGAGGGAAGGCTTTCAGTTTTGTCCATTTAGTATAATATTGGCTGTTGGTTTGTCATAGATAGCTTTTATCAGATTGAGATAAAGGCCATCTATTCCAATTTTCTGTAGGGCTTTTATCATGAAAAGGTGCTGGACTTTCTCAAAAGCTTTTTCTGCATCTATTGAGATGATCATGTGATTTTTGTCTTTGGTTCTGTTAATATGGTGGATTACATTTATTGATTTACCTGCATTGAACCATCCCTGCTTCCCTGGGATTAATCCAACTTGGTCGTGGTGTATAATCTTCTTAATGATTTGCTGGATTCTGTTTGCCAGTACCTTATTGAGGATTTTTGCATCTATGTTCATTAGGGAGATTGGCCTGTAGTACTCTTCTTAGTTGGGTCCTTCTCTGGTTTTGGTATCAGGGTAATGCTTGCTTCCAGGAATGAATTTGGGAGTATTGCTTCCCTTTCAATTTCATTAAAAAGTTTGAGAAGTAGTGGTGTTAGGTCTTCTCTAAATTTCTTCTAGACTTCAGCAGTGAATCCATCAGGGCCTGGGCTTTTCTTTGTTGGGCGGTTTTTAATTACATCTTCAATTTCATTGGTTGATATTGGTTTATTTAGGATTTTTAAATCTTCTTGATTCAGCTTTGGTAATTCATACGTATCTAGGAATCTGTCTATTTCTGCTGCATTTTCCATCTTAGTAGAATATAAATTTTCAAATAGGTATAGATGATCTTCTGGATTTCTGCAGGGTCCATCGTGATATCACCCTTTTCATTTTCAATTGCATGGATTTGAGTCTTTTCTTTTTCTAATAAAGTTGGATAAGGATTTGTCAATCTTATTTATTCTTTCAAAGAACCAACTCTTTGTTTCATTGATTCTTTGTATTGTTTTTTTTAGTCTCCAATATGTTAATTTCTGCTCTGATCTTTATAATTTCCTCCCTTGTACGGGCTTTTGGCTTAGCCTGCTCTTCTTTTTCTAGAAGTTCGAGGTTCGCCATTAAGTCGTTTATTTGTGCTTGCTCTATTTTCCCGATATAGGTATTTAATGCTATAAATTTCCCTCTTAGGACTGCTTTCATTGTATCCCATAAGTTCCGGTATGTTGTACTGTTATTATCATTCAGTTGTAGAAAGTGTCTAATTTTTTCTTTACTTTCATCTGTGACCCATTGGTTGTTCAGGAGGGTGCTGTTTAATTTCCATGTGTTTAGGGCTTTTTTGTGATTTCTTTTGCCATTGATTTCCAATTTCATTGCGCTATAGTCTGATAGTATGCATGGGATAATTTCAATTCCTTTGCATTTACTTAAGCAGGTTTTATGAGCTAGTATGTGGTCTATTTTGGAGAATGTCCCATGTGCAGCTGAGAAGAATGTGTATTCTGATGTTGTGGGGTGGAACACTCTGTAGACATCTACTAAGTCCATTTGTTCCAAAGTTTGGTTCAGTTCTACTATTTCATTATAGATTTTTTGTCCAGTTGATCTGTCTTTTTGTGACAGTGGAGTATTGAGATCCCCCAATATAACTGTATTAGTGCTTATTTGATTTTTCATGTCCTTTAATACTTGTTTTCTATAGCTGGGTGCACTGGTATTTGACGCATATATATTTATGATCGTTATCTCTTCCTCTTGGATTGTTCCCATTACAAGGATATAATGACCATCTTTATCTCTCTGAATCATTCTTGGCTTGAAATTCACTTTCTCTGCAAAAAGAATAGCTACCCCTGCTTTTTTCTGGGTTCCTGTCGCGTGGAGTATTGTTTTCCATCCCTTGACTTTCAGTCTATGAATTTCTTTCTGAATTAAATGTGTTTCTTGTATACAGCATATTGTTGGATCTTGCTTCTTGATCCATTTTGCCAGTCTGTGCCTTTTGATTGGTGAATTGAGACCATTAACATTGATGGTTAAAACTGTTATGTATTGAATTATACTTGTCATGATATTTTCCTGTTGTTGGTTGCCACTCTTTGTTTGTTTTTCCCCTCTCCTTCCATTTAATTATCTTCCCTGCCTGGTGTATTCCTTCTGTTGGGGTTCCTGGAGTTGTAGTCCTTGTTATCTCTTTCTAGAATGTCCTTCAGAACATATTTGAGTGTTGGTTTGGTGGTCATCAATTTTCTCTGATGTTCCTTGTCATGAAAATATTTTATTTCTGCATCAATTTTGAAAGATAGTTTTGTGGGGTACATCAATCTGGGTTGAAAGTTATTTTCCTTTAGAGCTTGAAATACATCATTCCAAGCTCTTCTTGACTTGAGGGTTTGTGCTGAATAGTCCCCTGTGATTCTGATGGGTTTTCCTTTATAAGTTATTTGTCTCTTGCCCCTAAGAGCTTTTAAGTTTCTAGCCTTCTGTTGAATTTCTGGGATCTTGATTATGGTATGTCTGGCTGAAGTTTTTTTTTAATCATGTCTAATTGGAGTTCTATAAGCCTCATTTATATGAAGATCAAATTCTTTTTCTCTTCCAGGGAAGTTCTCCATGATAATGTCTGTGAGCAATGTTCTAATGTCATTTATGCTATCTCCTGCTTTTTCATTTATTCCAATTATTCTTAAGTTATTTATCTTTGAGTCATCTAGCAGCTGCTGAAATGATTTTTCATGTTCCCTTGCTATTTTTAAGAATTGTTTCTTTTCATGATCACTAATTGCAAGCCTGTCTTCTATATCTGAGATCTTGTCCTCACATTGGCTTAATCTGCTACAAATACTTTCAATGGAATTTTTGTTCTCCTGGATATCTGATTGAATCTGCCTTATGGATTCCATTTCTTTCCTATGCTGAGCATTCATGGTTTCTATAATTTTCTTAAGCTCATCTATTTTTTGTCTGTATCAGCTATAGTGTCCTTAAGCATGGTCTTCATTGTGCACATTATCTCTGGAGTTATCTGTGAAATTATCTCTGTTATAATTTTTTCCAGAGCCTCATTCAGTTGCTTTTTTGTTACCACTTCAGATAGGCCAGGTAGGTGGCTTTCGGAATGTCCCACCTCATTGCCCCCTAGGTTTGCCTTTGGTGAACTGGATGTGTGGGGTTGCATCTTGTTTAAGTGTCGTCTCATTTTCTTTTCTTTCTTTAGTTTAATTCCTGGGGTGATGTTTGTAAATTAGCTATGGTAGGTTACTTTATTGCTAGTGTTCAAGATCCTTAGGAGATGACTACTTCTCTGCAGTATGTTGCAAGTGAAGCTTGTTTTTGGGTTTTGAGCTTGCTGCCAGATCCTACCTCTTCAATTTTTTGGATATGAGAAGTTGCTACCTGTTTGGCCCAGTTCTTGGTTCTTTGGTACTGTGCCACTGCATTTTCTGTGACCCTTAATCAATCTCAATCATGAAATATCAGGAAGGAAATCTGTTTAGAACAATTATTTCACTTTGGGATATAATGGTACCTAAAGCATCAAATACAGCCTAGATAATGACAGACTGAGCTAACCAGTTATTTGCCACTTTTAACCATATAAAGTATAGTTGCAGTTATATAACAAAATCTAAAACACACCAGAAAAATTATATGCAGTATACAAGTCCTTAATATGTCAATTTTGCCCTCAGGAGTTTAAATTTAAAATGAGTTAAGGAGGAAATAGAGTATTGGGAGAAAAGGAAGGAATTAGATGTAAGGTTAGAGGACCAAGAAGGATCCCACTAACATTGGGAAACCGGTGCAGAGGACTGGTGGGAAAAAGAGAAGGAAGGGATAAAAGGAAGAACAGATCACAATCACAATCACAATCATAAAGGGGTTAGAGGTTCTGTTTACACTCATATAAAAACCAGAGAGAATAATGAAGGAAAGAGCAAATAGACAAACAGGAATAAAAACGAAGACAAAAACAACAAAACAAACAAATGAAAGAAAAATAAAACCCCACCAAAAAAAAAAAAAAAAAACCTTCACCAGAGCAAAAAACAAATGAGAGAAAAAAAAAACTAAAGAATCAGTTCCAGGTGTTGACTCTGCTGTAGGCAGGCACTGTGTGATGCCAGAGTCCTGTTCCGTGAAGGTCCGTCCCAGTAAGCCAGGAGGCCCTTTGGCGGGGCAGTGAGCAGAAGCGTGTACTTCCAGGCAGAGACAAGTCTTGTTCACCTGCCACCATCAGTGCACTTTCCATGGGCCTGAGAGCCAGGGCGCCGCACTGAGTCTCAAGTGTGAGTCCCGAGCACTGTGTTTTGGTGCCACGCTGAGTTTCACCGCACCCCCCACAATGGTGCCTGGCCAATGGCTCTCTGGTGTGGGACAGCTGTGCCTGTGAGACACTCACTGCCGGCCAGCGCAGCCCTCTGCCACTCCCTTGCCTGTCCGCTGTCTCATGATCCTCTGCGGGGGCTCCCCGGGGCACTGGCTGTCACCGTGTGTCCACAGATTTGAGCTTTTATCACGCCGGGGTTCCTGGGGCAGGGAGAAGGCACCGCGGTCTCCTCCTTCTTTGTTGAAAGTACCCTTCACTGGCACCCTGCGTCCCAAACTGCACTTCAGAACTTTCCTGGGTCCAGCGGAGGCACCTCCCTCCCTCCTGCGCTCTCTTGGTAACTGTATTCCAGTGGTCCAATGGCAACTTTTAGAGTTTCACTGCTTGCTTCTTACAAATCCACCATCTTTTCCCCCTTCCTCTCCAAGCTCTTCTTGACTTGAGCTTTTGTGCTGAAAAGTCAGCTGTGATTCTGATAGGCTTTCCTTTATAGGTGATTTGTCTCTTTTCCCTAACAGCTTTTAAGATTCTGCTCTTGTGTTGAATTTCTGGAATCTTGACTATGATGTCTGGCTGAAGATTTTTTTTTTTTTTGATTGTGGCTAGTTGTAGTTCTATAAGCCTCATTTATACAAAGATCAAATTCTTTTTCTCTACCAGGGAAATTCTCTGTGATAACGTCTGTGAACATTGTTCTGATGTCATTTATGCTATTACCTGCTTTTTCACTGACTCCAATTAATCTTAAGTTATTCTTCTTTGCATCATCTAGCAGCTGCTCGATTGGTTTTACATTGTCCCTTGCTATTTGTAAGAATTCTTTCTTTTCATGATCACTAATCACAAGCCTGTCTTCTATATCTGAGATCCTGTCCTCACATTGGCTTAATCTTCTACAAATACTTTCAATGAAATTTTTGTTCTCCTGGATATCCATTTGAATCTGCCTTATGGATTCCATTTCTTTCCTATGCTGAGCATTCATTTCCTATGCTTCCATCGTTTTCTTAAGCTTGTCTATTTTTTTTTGTCTGTATCTGCTCTAGCATCCTTAAGCATGGTCTTCATTGTGGACATTATCTCTGCAGTTATCTGAGAAATTATTTCTGATTTAATTTTTTCCAGAGCCTCATTCAGTTGCTTTGTTGCTACCACTTCAGAGATGCCAGGTGTGTGGCTTTTGGATTGTCCCACCTCATTGCCCCTTGGGTTTGCCTTTGGCAAACTGGATGTGTGGGTTTGCATCTTGTTTAAATGTCATCTCATTTTCTTTTCTTTCTTTAGTTTAATTCCTGGGGTGATGCTTGTAAATTGCCTATGGTAGGTTGCTTTATTGCTAGTATTTAAAATCCTTAGGAGATGACTACTTCTCTGCGGTATCTTCCAGGTGTAGCTTATTTTTGGGTTCTGAGCATGCTGTAGGATCCTACCTCTTCAATTTGTTGGACATGAGAAGTTGCTGCCTGTCTGGCCCAGTCCTTGGTTCTTTGGTACTGTGCCACAGTATTTTCTGTGACCCTTAGTCAATCTCAGTCATGGAATGCCAGGAAGAAGAGCTGTTTAGAACAATTATGTCACTTTTGGCTACGATGGTACCAAAAGCATCAAACACAGCCTAGAAAATGACAGACTGAGCTAACCAGTTATTTGCCACTTTTCACCGTATAGAGTAATTTTGTGGTTATATAACAAAATCTAAAACACACCAGAAAAGTTATATGCAGTATACAAGTCCTTAATATGTCAATTTTGCCCTCAGGAGTTTAAATTTAGAATGAGTTAAGGAGGAAATAGGGAATTGGAGGAAGAGGAAGGAATTAGATGTAAGGCTGGAGGACAAAGAGGGATCCCGCTAATGTTGGGAAACTGGTGCAGAAGACTGGTGGGAAAAAGAGAAGGAAGGGATAAGAGGAAGAACAGATCAGAACCACAAACACAAAGAGGTTAGATGCTCTGTTTACACTCATATGAAAACCAGATAGAACAATGAAGGAAAGAACAAACAGACAAACAAAAACAAAAATGAAGAGAAAAAACAAAAACAGAAACAAAAAACACCTTCACCAGAACAAAAAACAAATGAGAGAAAAGATTTTAAAAAAAAGTTCACTTCCAGGTTTTGACTCTGATGTATGCAGGCACCATGTCGTGACAGAGTCCTGTTCCATGCAGATCTGTCCCAGCAAGCCAGCAGCAGCCCTTTGTTGAGGCAGTGGACAATAGCCTGTACTCTCTGGCGGAGACCAGTCTCATTCGCCTGCGGCCGTCAGTGCACTTTCCTTAGGCCTTAGACCCGGGGCACCACCCTGAGTTCCGATCACAGTTCCGCTGATGCCCCCAACGGCGCCCGGCCAATCACTCTCTTGCGTGGGATGGCTGAGCCCCAGAGGCACTCACCTCCAGCCAGTGCAGTCTTTCGCTGCTCCCCTGCACCGCTGTTGTCTCATGTTCCTCCACAGAAGCCCCCGGGGGTGCCGGCAGTCACCGTGTGTCTGCCAATTTGAACTTCTGTCACACCGAGATTCCTGACCCAGGGAGAAGGCACCCGTGGCCACCTCCTTCTTCTTTGTTGAAATTTCTCTTCACTCTCTCCGTGAGCCCCTAACTGTGCTTCAGAACTTTCCTGGGTCCAGAGGAGCCACTTCCCTCTTTCTTGTCCTCCCCCAGCCATTATATTCCAGTGTCCAAATGGCAACTTTTAGAGAGGTTCGCTGCCTGCTTCTTACAAATCCACCATCTTCCCCCAACTCCTGGAGACATTGTTTTGCTTTCTGCTGCCACTGTTTTTGGGCTTTCTCTCTCTTCCACATCCTTTCTTGCACAAGATGGGGCTGGGTGGCACCAGTGTTGAGTGCCAAGTTTTTGAGGTCTTGTGTTAGTTTATTCCAGGAGGAAGAAAGAGAGGTTGCTTTCTTCCCCATTGAGATCCCAGAGGTGTTTCCCATATATTTCCATCAGTAGTGGCATTCACACTTGAATCTTTTCTTATCTGTATCATGTGAGAAAGAGGGTTTTGCTTTTCTGTCAACCTGGTAAGGGGCCATAGGCTCAACATATCTTGGTTCCTGCATACCTCAAATTTTGCTTTCTTTTGAGGTAAATTTGAACTTTTCCACTGCTATTGTTCTTCCATCCTCTTAAAGAAGAAAGCATAATTTAGAAACACAAAGAGTCTATTGCAAATATGCCATGTTATGTACATCCTAATACAACCACACACATTTCAGAAAGAGGCCCTGGTGATTCCAGCAACTCATACCTTTATTTCTAATTAATTTATTTGTTCAGTCATTTCTTTTGGTGGGCACCAACATAACCAAAGAGTATAATCTCCCCACTTGGATATTGATTTTTAACTGAATATGCTCGCTTCTGGATTACACATTAGAAAAGAAATATCTGGATCACACTTCTTGAAGTGGAGAGCTCAGATCACCATTTCATGATGTACAAATACTGATGTCTTTTGGAGCACAACTTCACAAGAAGCCTCCTCCTTTAATTCCTTTAAAATTCATACCTCCTCCATCAGTTGCAGTGTAATATGAAAAATTTTATGAGAAATACTGAAGTTTTACTAGAGGGAACATGCAGGAGCCTTATCATGGCGTTGGCCTAGGACCACCGATCTCCTGCTCAGAGGTACAACAACAGAATAAAACACAGAAAATACCATATATTTTAGTTACAAGGGGCACCAGGATGGTCAAAGCCCAATGATAGGCTGGGACAATGAGGCATGGTGTCTTTGGCTTTTGTTAGTTGTACAGCTTGATTGGGGGGTGTGCTGGTGGGCTGCAGGAAGCAGTGTGGGTGAACTGCTGATGCTGTCAAGGTTCAAGAATTGAGGAACAATGAATTTTTGGAAAATCACACAAGGACAGATCGTGGTAAACTGGTAACCTGATTGTCTACTAACTGCAACTACTGAGCTAGATGGAATTTGCATGAGTCAAGTCCTCAGCTGCCATGTTATCTTGCTTTGAGGTGCCAGAACTTCACAGACTGTTTGCTAGTCTTAGTTCTGGCCATTGGCTTAAGCCATCTGGGGGTCTTGCCACAAGTCATGTAGGCCTAGGACAGACTCTCTATTTTTGTGCCAATTTATTAATATTAATTATTGCCTGCTTGTACAATGTCAAGCTGGTCCTCAGCAGTTTCCCCTTCTTTCTTTTGAAGCTGAAGCAGTTGCACCAAGCTAAATCCCGGTTGCAGGGTGTCTAGATGTCAGATGGTTGTGATTCCTCTATGACATACTAAGAATATAAGCAGAAAGAAGACAGCAATAAGTCCTAGAATACCAATATATAACCGGAAATGAGCCTTGAGGTTTGTAAAAGGGTTGAGTTGATCGAGTGCATCAGTGAATTTATCCCAGTCATGAATTTGATCGTTGAAATCTTGAGTTTGTTCCTACATGGAAAGCACCTCTCTCTGAAGTGTGTTAATATTCCAAAGTAATATTTTGATGGATTGCACCTTCAACGTGTTTCTTAATGTGCTCCCACAGATGGGAGGACTTATTATATGGCAAAGGAGTGACACAGAAGCATTTGATATGGTAGTGACACTTGAGCTTTTGCTGTAATTGTAAGCTACTACACTAGGGATTATTATACTAGAGATGAGCAAAACTAGGGAGATAATACCTGCAATTATAAGTACCACCATGTGCTTGGATATGTGTACCAAATGATCAAGCAAGGTATGGAGTAAAAAGGAGGTGGGTGAGTATTGTCAAGCCTCTGTAAGATTAACAGGCAGCCAAATGCCAGGCATCCATCCCATAATTATTACTGTTTAGGAGCAGAGCTCTCCAGGCTTAATGCAATGAGATTGAACACAAAACAAGTGGATGAATTGTTTTGCCATGACATTGTGCCAAATACAAACATGTAAGTGTTATAAATACATATTACCATATTAATCACCTCGTAAAGATTATACAATAGGACATGTTCTCCTTTGTCTGAAACCAATTCATTACCTACTCTGATTTTACCATCATAAAAGGGGAGTCCCAATTTCCATAAAGTATGATGTATAGGTCCTGTTTTGCTCTTATAGAGAATTTGGGGGTATTGGACCATTAAGCCCCAATCCAGTCCAGTTAATATATTCAGCAGGCTCAGAAATAAAGGAGTGGTCTGCTTGGCTTCTCATTTGAAGGGGGCACCAGTATTCCTGTTTATTTCCTCCCAGATACTTCCCTCGAAGTGCCCAATCTACAAAATCAAAACCACACATGGACTTTTTCCATCATAGCTTGGCTTGACACATATCCCAGGGAGATAAAGCCTCTTCCTGAAAATGTGAGAAGTGAGCCTTAGCTACACAAAGGGGTAATTTGTGTTGATAAGAGTCTGTAGATGGCCCAGACATAGGGATTGACCCCAAGGTTATCATAATCAAGGTAGCATCAGTCTATCCCACCGACTTTTGAGTCCTAGCTATAAGGCAAAGGGTTCCCTGGGTTTTCACATTAGTCACACATCAAGGCAAGTAGATAAAATGAGAGGTATAATTAACAATGGCTTGTTCATATAATTCTTTTGTGGCATATGGGCCTGAAAATATATCTAGCCTGGGATGTACATCATCATTAGCATGATAAATCTCGGGAGGATGATCTATCCATGTAACAGGTCACGAAAGAGGTGGATTTGAAACATAGGTCCAAAACTCATTGGCCATATCAGGACTAATACATATGGAAGCAGCCAACAAAGCCAGCAAAGCAAGCAAGATACTATCTGGTGTAAGCAGCAGCCCCTGACGGGCTGTCCTTGGCCTAGCCTCACATGCTATCACTTCAGGGTCTTCCTATTGGATGACGTGGCCAGGATTCTCAGCACTCTGTGGTCTCAGTGTCCAGTTCCGGGGTGGGTGTCGATGGGTCTCTGAGGGTGCGGGCTGTTGGTCAGGTGCATCCATCGACATGCTGGAATGGGGGGACAATGTGCCTGGCATCTTGACCAGTGAACTCTTCCCTGTCTGGTATAGCAATGCATACCTAGATGGCACCCGCAACATCTCTCCATTTCCTGTCTAGACACAAGCATACCCTTGTCCCCATTATTAGCAGAGCCTTCCCAGGCACAAGTTCTGGTGTTCTTCCATAGCATCTGTGGATGAGGAGTGTGATGTTCTCAGTTTAGTGTCCAGTGCAGCCCTGCGGGTGTCATTTTTGAATCTGTGGCAGAATTTTAAAAAATTAAGACAAAGGATACAAAATCTAGTTTAGTCTGAGGAGGGACCTGTATACCCCCTTTTTTCTGTTTTTGCAATTGTTGTTTAATTGTTAAATGGGCCCTTTCTACTGTGGATTGTCCTTGTGGATTATAATGGATTCCAGTAACATGCTTAATATGCCACAATTGGAAAAATATTTGGGGAGGCTTAATTATGTAGGTGGGCCCATTATCTGTTTTTATAGTTTTGGGGACCCCCATAGCTGCAAAAGTGGACAGTGTTGTTGTACATGATGAAACTTTCCTCCTGAGTGGCAAGTAGTGTGTATCATGTGAGAATATGTGTCTATAGAGACATGTACAAATTGCCACTTACCAAATGTGGAAATGTGTGTAACATCCATTTGCCAGACCTCATTAGCATTCTTGTACCCCATGGATGCTGCCTTCTTGAGAAAATGGTCTGGAGATTTTCTGACAGGAAGGACAGGCCATTATAATTTGTCTGGCTTGAGTTCTAGACAATTGAAGTTATTTCATAAGGGCCTTGGAATTCTGATGAAAATACACATGAGTTCGCTTAGCTTGATCAAAAGAAGAAACATAAGCCATTAAAGCATCAGCCTGTTGATTACCTGAAGTTAAGGGTCCTGCTAAGTTAGAATGTGAAAAAGGGAGCAATCCTAGCCAGAATGGCCTTTTGTACAGTAAGGAACAGATTTAATGAGACAGGATCTAGGGTTGACCACAAACTGGCAGTTTCTAGCCTCTGGGTCAAATAGACCACGTAGGCTGAGTAGCTAATAATATTTAAGTGTATTGTAGCAAAAGTTTTTATGACATACAGGATAGCAGTAAGTTCTGATCACTGAGCTGAAAGACCAGGAGTAGTTAAGGCATGTTGAAAATCCTTATTCCAAATGGTCACTTTGTCTTTTGAGGACCCGTCTGTAAAATAAACTGTGGTGTTAGGTATTGGTTTGAGTGAAGTTATTTTGGGAATTATACAGGCATTCCAAAGGAAGAAATGAAATAAGGGATCGTTAGGATAATGATTATCTACTTTGCCTAGAAATTCTGCAAATGCCACCTGCCAATAAACAGCCTATTGTAATAAATTAGAATATTGAGTCATATCTATGAGTAATACAATTGTGTCAAGATCCCTGCCAATTAATTGTCTGGTCCTTGTTTGACCTACAAGGACAATTTTTGCTATTTGTTCAGTATAAAGTTGTAAAGTCTTAATCAATTGATTAGGTTAATATAGCCACTCAATGGGGAAAACTTGTTTATCATAATATTGCCCAATTAAACCTGTGGGGGAATGAGGAGTCTCCAGAACAAATAAATATAGCAATTGATCAAGATTAACATGGAATACTTAACAATTGTGTATCCTTTGTTCCACTAGTTCTAACTCCTTTTTTGCCTCCATAGTCAAAACTCTAAGAGAGTTAACATCAGGTTCACCTCATGTATTATACAAAGGATGTAGTTGATAAGTAGCGATCCCTAATCTTGGTGGAATCCAATTTACATCACCTAATAATCATTGGAAATCATTTACAGTTTTAAAATGATCAGTCCTTATCTGAATTGTTGAGCCTCACCATTCTTTCAGGCACCATAGTTCTTAAATACTGATAGAGACTAGACATTTGGACCTTACTGGGGGCTATACAAAGCCCATGGTCAATTAATTTTTTTTTTTACTTGAGCAAATATCTGGACCACTACATTCTTGGAGGAGGTGGCAATAAGTATATCACCCATATAATGAATAATGTAGGCCTCCCCAAAAAATGTTATCTTGCAGGAGACAAGGCCTGTGACACAAAAAGCTGACACAGGGTTGTGTTATTTGTCAGTCCTTGTGGGAGCATATTCCACTGGTATCTTTTCATAGGCTATTTAAAATTTAATCTAGGCACAGAAAAGGCAAAACACAGCTTGTTCCTTGGAAATAAGGGACTATTGAAAAAACAATCCTTGAGGCCTATGACTATTAAGGGCCAATCTTGGGGTATCACAGTTGGACTGGGGAGTCCAGGCTGCAAAGCCCCCATAGGCTGCAAGCATGCATTTACCATTCGGAGATCCTGAAGTAATCTCCATTTTCCTGACTTTTTTTTTTTTAGGTATAACAAAAACAGGCATGTTCCAGGGGCTTACTGATGGCTCAATATGTCCCTTTTGTAACTGCTCTGTAACTAAACATTCTAATTGTTTCAGCTTCTCCTGTTTTAAGGGCCTTTGGTTGATACAGACTGGTGAGTCAGATTTCCAGATTAAAGGCATAGCTGCTCTGGATGGAGAAGTTCCAATTGTCCCAATCAAAAATGTGACTGATGACCTATTCCCGAATGATCTATCTTTTGTTTGGCCTCTGTAGGTTGAGCAATACCCTATAAATCTTTTCCTAATCCTCTTACTTCCCGATGTCCAAAATTCTTTCACTATCTTTTCTCCTGGAGAAGTAGGAACATTGGTTAGAATTAATTTCCATTTTTGTAATAAACTTGACCACACAGATTGACCAAAATAAAAATCCAAATATCATTAGAAAAAGCATAGACATGGATTTACTCATCACTGTGCATCAGTCACACTGAGAATGACTGTGACTCCTTTTTGATTTAATGCAGCCTTACCAACAATTAATCCAAGAGTTCCAGTAGCGGGAGGCCCCCATATGCCTGTGGGGATAGGGACAGGCCCTTCTTCCCCCAGCAGGCTAACTCCTTGGGAGGCAGGGAGATCTAGTCCTGCACTCTGGCTTGTGCCCTGAGTGAGGGACAATATGCCCTGCCGGGTACCCATTACTGTTCCCTGAGTTGCTGATGAGTCTGAATGGGGCCAAGTTGAGCCAGAGTCTGTTGGCTGGCATGGTTGGGTTCTCCCAATTTTTGGCTGGCTCAGAGTGAGGCCATTGTTGCATTTTCCTGAAGTGGGGTACCATCCTTATTATATTTAGAATGGCAATTTCTGGCCCAATGTTCTCCCTGTTTGCATCTAGGGCTCAGTCCTGTTTTTTGCTGATTACCTCCTCCTGAATCATTGCTATCACTGGAAGAATTACATGAGGAAACCTTGAAATTTTTTCTTAAATGTCCCATTTTTCCACAGCCAAAGCTTTTAACATTAACCTTATTGTTGTGGGTGTGGCGGGAAATAGCTTGCACCGGCAAGGCCAAATTGTAAGAAAGTGACCCAATATTTTGACCTGCTTTAACATATGCCCCAATATCATTAGCCGACTTGACTGGATTAGTAGCTTGTTGGCAATTGTAGTTTGCAAGCTCATAAGCCAATTGTAGAACCAAGATATCTGCAGCTTGGGTATTAGACACTTGTCTTTTTACAGCCTCTTGTAATCAAGCCACAAACTGAGTAGATGGTTCAGTAGGACCTTGTAAGATTTGAGTAAAAGTTTGCATTGGAGCTCCATCATCTGGGACTGTCACCCAGGCTCAGAGGAGAATTTCAGCCAATTGTGTATAAAGAACTACAGGACAGTGAGCCTGAGCATGTGTATTTGCAAAGTTACCCATACCGGAGAGCATACCTAATGTTATTTCTGGATTATCCCCCATACAGTCTTTTTCAGCCTGTTCAATAACCAAGGAGTGCATTTGAACCTAAAAATGTAGAAATTGAGCAGGTGACAAACAAGTTTTAGCCAAATGATGCAGATGAAAAGGAACCAATAGATAAGTCTGTGATACATCCTCTAATAGATCAATTGTATAATGGACTTTGGACCCCACTGTTCACAACACTTGGTTTTAGATCTTTTAAAATTTAATATTCTGATCGGGGTTGTCGGGATCCCTAGTATTTTCTACAGGGAAACACATAGGTGTGTCAAAACTTTCTCCCTCAGTTGCTTTATTTTGTAAAACACTTTGATAATGAGTAGTAGCTACTTTGGGTGGCAACCACAGTGCCTGGGGTGGAGGAGGAAGGAGCTCTGGGAGAGGAAGGAGCAGGAGCACACGTCCTCCTCCATGTAATTTTTGATCCTGCATTGGTCTGGAGATTTCTTAACTGATAAGGAGACCACTGTAGCTAAAAGGTGTTCCAATTTGGAAAGTGATTTGTCTAGTTTCACTTTCTCTTCAGAAGCTGCATCTTTTTGAGTTTTTAGAGCAACATGAGCTTCTTGTTTAGGCTGTAAGGTCCCTGAGAACAGAGTGGACAAGTCTCCAGAAAATAAATGCCTTGGGGGAGACAAATTCACTGTGCTGTTGGGCATGCCTTCCTTCACAATTCCAATTTTCTAAACTGACTGTCCCTGATTAAGGGAACCAAGGATTGAATTTAACAATATCTTGTAACATTTTAGTCAGACTACTGGTTGGAACTGTAATCTTTGCTTGCTTTAGCAAGGCACGAAGCAACTGGATACGATGTTGTTCCTCAACTGATAAATCGTGCCACCATTTTAATCCGATTGAAAACCTACTTGTGTCAGTAAATAGTCACTTACCTCACACTTGGGCATCCCGTTATTCATCACGTGAGGTCCTGCCCTCCTCTCTGCTCTCCAGTGGAATCAACTCAGGGTAGCCTCCTCTGAGCAGGTTTTAATGCCCCCACAATGGGC
This sequence comes from Erethizon dorsatum, assembly GCA_028451465.1. Lineage (NCBI taxonomy): Eukaryota > Metazoa > Chordata > Mammalia > Rodentia > Erethizontidae > Erethizon > Erethizon dorsatum. The sequence goes on from CM051842.1 coordinate 47,126,941, forward strand.
GCCAGTTTCAAGGCCCTGGCCTGGAACCACCAATCTCCTGCTCAGAGGTACAACAGAATAAAACACAGAAAATGCCATATATTTTAGTTACAAGGGGCACCAGGATGGTCAAAGCCCAATGATAGTCTGGGACAATGAGGCATGGTGTCTTTGGCTTTTATTAGTTGTACAGCTTGATTGGCGGGGGTGTGCTGGTGGGCTGCAGGAAGCAGTGTGGGTGAACTGCTGATGCTGTCAAGGTTCAAGAACTGAGGAGCAATGAATTTTTGGAAAATCACACAAGGACAGATCGTGGTAAACTGGTAACCTGATTGTCTGCTAACTGCGATTACTGGGTTTGATGGAATTTGCATGAGTCAAAGTCCTCAGCTGCCATGTTATCTTGCTTTGAGGTGCCAGAACTTCACAGACTGTTTGCTAGCCTTGGCTCTGGTCATTGGCTTAAAGATTAATCCATCCTTAATAGCAGCTGGGGGTCTTGCCACAAGTCATGTAGGCCTAGGACAGACTCTCAATTTATTTTTGTGCCAATTTATTAATATTAACTTTTGCCTGCTGTACCACGTCAAGCTGGTACTCAGCAGAGCCTGACTTTGAATTTTCTGGATGGGCCAAATCTACTTCTGGCTCTGAAAAGGAGCTTGATGATAAAGTATGTTTACTATACTTAGTATCTCTGGGTGTAAGGATGCATGTTTGTAAACAATTTTATTTTTATTGAATGCTTTTTAGGATTGTTTTGAAAGTAGAACATTTGGAAGTCTCACAAAGCAGCAAAAGATTACATGTGCTTATGAAAACATTTTTAAATTTTTTGTTAGTGCATAAGTGCAACATATGTTTACATTCATTGTGTGGAGCTGGTACATGTACATGTACATAACACATCTCAGTTCCTTTTTTCATCCTCTTTCCATCCCCTCTGTCCCCCTGACCTCTTGATCCCCTTTTCCCTTTGAGAAAGTTCTATCTCCCTACTTCCTATTATTCCTTTCTCACATAAGAGAAACCACATGATAGTTAAAGCTTGTGTGTCTGACTTATGTCACTTAACATTATGGTCTCAAGGTGCACCCATTGTCCTGCAAATGACTCAAGCTTATCCTTCTTAATGGCAGAGTAGTACTCTGGTGTATATAAATACCACATTTTCTTTATCCAATCATCTATTAATGGATATATAGACTGCTTCCAAGGTTTAGACATTATGACTTGTGCTGCTATAAACATGGGTATGCATTTACCAGTGTAATATGACGTCTTTAACTCTTTTGGTAGATACCAAGATGGGGACTAGCAGAATCTAATGGAATTTCTACTTTTAGGTTTTTGAGGAATCACCATACTGATTTCCATGGTGGTTGTACTGGTGTGCATTCCCATCAACAGTGTAGAATGGTTTCTTTCCCTCCCCAACCACCAGTCTCACTTTGATGCTGGCCATTCTTTGTAGGGTAAGATTTAATCTCAGATTTCAAATTTGCATGCCTCTAATGTCTAACCATGTTGAGCATTTCTTCATGTACTCACTTGCCCATTTTATGATTGGGTCTTTTATTTTGGGAGGTCTAAAATTTTAACATCTTCATATATTCTAGATATTAGTTTTCTATTTGAGGAATAGCTGCAATTTTTTTTCCCAATCTGCTGGTTGTCTTTTCAATCTGTTCATTGTTTCTTTTGTTGCACAGAAGCTTTTATAATTTGATATAATCCCATTGTTTGAAATCTCAGTACCATTTCCTGTGCAACTGGGATTCTGTTCAGAAAGTCCATGCCTATGCCTATTACTTCAAGAGTTTTACCTATTTTATATTCCAGCAGGTTAAGTGTATCTGTTTTAACATTCAGATCTTTGACCCATTTTGATTTTAGTTTAGTACTGTACATGGTAAGAGTTATAGGTCTAGATTCAGTCTTCTGGATGTGGGTAGCCAGTTTTCCCAACACCATTTTTCAAAGAGGCCATCTTTCCTCCAGTGCATTCAATACAGAATAGGTAGCTTCATAAAACTGTAGGTTTTCTAGGTCATCGTATTTCTTTCTAACTTTTTCCACCTCTGTATGCAGGTGTGGATATATGCATATTGCACACTGCTGAGACCATATCCTCTACACAGTTTTATGTATGACATCTATAAACAATTGTTTATTGACATTTTTCTGCAACAATTTTGAACGTGTGATAACAAACAAACAGGCAAACAAACAAAAGAAGAATTGCTTGGGAAAATATATAAGTAACAGGGTAACCCTGAGCAAATATAAAGGCATACAATGAAAATTACTAGAAATATCTGGCTGACAGATATCACTGTTAATTTTAGTCAGTGTGGTTGTTTCCCTGGGAGAGGCAAAAAAATAATCAATGTGAAGAACTGTTTGAGTAACATAGTGAGGGACCTTAATAGAAAATCTGAAAGACTTGGGAAAAGACATAGACTTCTTTTCAATAGCCTTGAAGAGAATATTTCAATGAATGGAGAAATTCCAGTCTATTTAGAAGGTGAGTAGGGTAACATTACTGTAAAAACCTCAGACCCCAGGAATCACATCACAGGTCTGCCCCATGACTACAAAGCAATGGCCCCTTGACTCCACTGTATGTGCCATCCCATGCAGTGGTTCATCAGGAACAGGTCAAAGTTCCTCTAACCTCAGGGCCTCAACAGAGGAAGACTTAGTGTGGGGGTGGTGGAGGCAGTGGTGTGCATATGGGAATGTGATCTGGGCAGAGGTACATGATATTACAGCATGTGAGGGGGAATATATTGCAGGCCAGTCCCTCAGTGTATTCATACACACAAACCATGCTGCCAAAGAAGGACATCCAGACTTCTGGGAAGATGGCAGAGTGGTGAGCAGCAATGAAACAGCCTCTCTGAGATTTGGAGTCCTGATGCTGAAATATAGCAACATGTGGAAGAGAAGAAGGAGGGAAGTGGGTCCCCGGGACCCAGCAAGGATCCAAAGAAAGAATTGGAGCCCACAGGGAGAGCAAAGAGAGGGACATCAACACAGAAGAGGGAGGTGGCAAGCAGTGCTTTCTCCCTGAGTTCCACATCACAACATGGGAGCAGCAGCTTGAACCTGCCTGCAGAGGCGTGGTGACTATTGGTGACTCCAGAGGCCTCCGTGGAGAAGCTCACCAGTGGAACGGCACAGTGGATGCCTCAGACTGCAGTGGTGAGTGAGTGATTCCATCCCTGTTTGGGCATCTCCAGGAGAGTGGGATTGGTCAGTTGCCATTTTGGAAAGGGGCCAATTGAATTTGGGACTCAGAGCAGCTGTGGGTTGGCTCCATTTTGGGGCTCCCAATGTCAGAGTGAGGCACAGCCATGGGAAACACACAGAATCAGGGAGCCAAGTTCAAGCCAGCAGGAGGCATCTGGAGTATTGTGGGCTGAATAACTTGGGTCCCAGCCCCACAGCCAGAAACCAGAAACAGCCTGGACTTCAGTGGAGCTGAAAACTCAGGCTTGCTGGGGTTATCCTCCACCACAACATATTTATACTGCAGGCTTACTGGGATCACCCGACGTGGATCTGGGCTCTGTCTGCCCCCTTTGTCTACCTGTGATAGCAGAGACACTCTCTGAAGTGGACATTTTTTCCTTCCTTTCTTTGATTTTTTTTCTTGATTGTTTGTTCTTGTTTTTATATGACTGCGAACATTGTTTCTAGTTTTTTGTTGTTTTGGTCTGTTCTTGTTTCTGTTTCTTCTTTCTTTCTTTCTTTCTCTCCTGTCTTCTTCATCAGTTTCTTAAAGCTTGTGTAATTGTCCTTGGTCCTTCAGTCTTGCTTCTAATCTCTTTCTCTCCTTCTATTTCTCTATTTTTCTCCCTAACCCCATTAAATTTTCTCCCCTGAGGGTAAAATTGACATATTGAGGGGATTTTTACTGTATACAACTTTCTGGTTTGTTTTAGATTTTTGTTCTATCATTACAAAAGTTGTTCATATGGTTAAAGGTGGAAAATTAATACTTACCACAGTTTGTCATTTTCTAGGCTGTACTTCATGCTATTGTTATTACTGACTATACTACTTTAGACAAGGTGACATAGTCGTTCTAACCAGTTGTTCTTCATTATATGCCAAGATTGAGATTGCCTGAGGGTCATAAACAATATTATAGGCCAGTACCAAAGAACCAGGGGCCAGGACAAATAGGCAGCAACTTCTCATCCCCAATAAATTGAAGAGGTAGGATCTTGCAACAGACTGAAAACTCAGAAGTCAGCTACACCTGGAATACATCTCTGAAAAGTAGTAATTTCCTAAGGGTTCTTGATACTAACAATAAAGCTACCTACCATAAGCAAGTTATGAGCATCAATGCAGAAATTAAACGAAAAAATTAAATAGAAAATGAGAAGACATAGAAGAAATACGCAACCCCAGACCTCCAGCTCACCAAAGGCGAACCCACAGGGCAATGAGGTAGAACAATTCAAAAGCCACCCACCTGAAATCTTTGAAATGGTAAGAGTGGAAGTAACAAAACGTATCACTGAGACTCTAGAAAAAAATCAAATTTGAAATAATTTCTCAGATAACTAGAGATGATGGCCTTAATGAAATACATGTTTAGTGAATCTAGAGTAGATGCAGATAAAAGAACACATAGAGAATCTTGGGAAAATGAAGGGAATCAGGAATGCCCAACACAGGAAAGAAACAGATTCCATGAAACAGATTCAAGCAGATATCAAGGAGATGAAAACTTCTATTGAAAACATGCAAGCCAGAATGAAACAATGTGAGGACAAAATATCAGATGTAGCAGACAGGTTTGTGGTTTGTGATCACAAAAAGAAAAATTTCTTAAAAACAGCAAGGGACCAGGAAAGTCAATCCATCAGCTACTAGATGATGCAAAAAAGAATAACATAAGATTGACTGGAATGAATGAAAAAGCAGGAGATAGAACAAACAACATAGTAAACCTACTCACAGAAGTAATGGCAGAAAATTTCTGAAGCATGGAAAAAGACTGTGACATACAGATAAGTGAGGCATGTAGAAATACTATTAACAATAATTTAAAAATCTACAGCAAGGCATATAACGGTGAAGAGTCCAGAAATTCAACGCAAGAACAGAATATTAAACGATGTTAGGGAAAAGAAACAAATCACCTATAAAGAAAAGCCCATCAGAATCAAGCAGACTTCTCAACACAAACCCTCAACTCAAGGAGAGCTCAAAGTATTTCAACCCCTAAAAGAAACAACTTCCAACCCACACTCATGTACCACACAATACCTTCTTTTAAAATTGATAGAGAAAAAAGAAAATTCCATGACAAAGAACAATGGAAGAAATTCATGACCACCAAACCACCACTCCAAAATATTCTAAAGGACATTCTGGAAAGAGATAATGAAGGCTCCAACTTATGAACTCCAACAGAATGTGTCCACCAAGCAAGGCAAGCAATTAAACAGAGAGAAAGAAAAGGAACCAACAATAGGAAAATAACATGACAAGGATAAGTTAATATATATCAGTTATAACCATCAATGTAAATGGCCTCAACTCACCAATCAGAAGAAACAGATTGGCAGAATGGAGCAAGGAACAAAATCTAACAATATGCTGCACACAACAAAAACATTTAACTCAAAAAGTAATTCATAGAGCAAAAGTCAAAGGATGGAAAGCAATAATTTATGCAACAGGAACACGAAGAAAAGAAAACCAGGGGTAGCTATTCCATTTGCAGAAAAGTGAATTCCAAGCAAAGGCTGATCAACAGAGTAAAAGAAGGTCACTACATACTTAATGGAATAATCCAAGAGGAAGAGATAAAAATCAAAAATATATGTGCACCTAGTCGCATTACATGCAACCATATAAAACAAATATTAACGGACATGAAAAATTAAATAAGCACTAATACAATTGTAGTGGGGGACCTCATTGCCCCACTGTCACAAATAGATCAACCAGACAAAAATTCACCAAAGAAATGTTAGCACTGAAGCAAACTTTTGAACAAATGCACTTAGTAGATGTCTACAGTGTTCCACCCAACATCAGAACACACATTCTTCTCAGCTGCACATGGCACATTCTCCAAAATAGACTACGTATAAGCTCATAGAGCATGCTTAAGTAAATGCAAAGGGGTTGAAATTATTCTATACATATTATTAAACCATACCAAAATGAAATTGGAAATAAATGGTAAAAGTAACTACAAAAACTTCTTAAACACATGGAAATTAAATAATGCCCTCCTGAACAACCAATGGCTCACAGATGAAACTAAAGAAGAAATTAGACAGTTTCTACAATTAAATGATTATGTCAACACAACATACTGGAACTTATGGGACACAATGAAAGCAGTCTTACAAGCTAAACTCATAGCAGTAAGTCCCCATATCAGAAAAATAGAACAAGCTCAAATAAATAACCTAATGTACAACCTCAAGATTCTAGAAAAAGAAGAGCAAGTCAAGCTCGAAGCTCATACAAAGGAAGAAATTATAAAGATCAGAGCAGAAATTAATGCAATTGAGACAAAAAATGCAAAGAATCAATAAGTTGAAGAGTTGGTTCTTTGAAAAAGTAAATAAAATTAGCAAACCCTTAGCCAACCTTATCAAAAAAGGGAAAGAAAAGATCCACATCCATGCAATTAGGAATGAAAAGAATAACCTCAAAAGGAATCCTACAGAAATCCAGAAAATCATCAATACTTACTTTGAGAAACTGTATTCTAATAAGATGGGAAAAACAGAAGAATTTGACAGATTCCTAGATACATATGAATTACCGAAGCTAAACCAAGAAGATGTAAAAATTCTAAATAACTCAATATAAGTCAATTAAATTGAAGATGTAATTTAAAAACTACCACTACCACCACTGACAAGAAGCCCAGGTCCAGATGGATTCCTTGCTGCATTCTGGAAGAAATTTAGAGAAGATCTAATACCCCTACTCTGCAAACTCTTTAATGAAATTGAAAGGGAAGCTATACCCCCAAACTCATTCCTGGAAGAAAGCATTACCCTGATGCCAAAACCAGAGAAGGATCCAAACTACAGTCCAATCTCCCTAATGAACTTAGATCCAAAAATGCTCAGTGAGATACCGGTAAACAGGGCCGGTGAGATGGCTCAGCGGCTTAAGCGCCTGCCCGGCAAGCGCGAGGGCCCGAGTTTGACTCCCGGAACCCACATACAAAAAAAAGGGGCCGGTGATATCACTCAGCGGCACGGGCGCCTGCTGGCGCGCGAGGTCCTGAGGTCGACCCCCTGGTACCCACCAAAAAAAAAAAAAAAAAAAAAAGATACCGGTAAACAGAATGCAGCCAGGCATTGAGAAGATTATACACCACAACCAAGTAGGATTCATCCCAGGGATGCAGGGATGGTTCAACATATGCAAAGCAAAAAGTGTAATACACCATATTAACAGAAACAAGAATAAAAGCATCATGATCTTCTCAATGATCTTCTCAATAGATGCAGAAAAAGCATTTAACAAAGTCTAACACACATTCATGATAAAAACCATACAGAAAATTGAATAAATGTTCTTTATCTCAATCTGATAAAAGCCACCTATGACAAACCAACAGCCAACATCATACTAAATGGTCAAAAACTGAAAATGTTCAGTCTAAAATCAGGAGGAAGACAAGGGTGGAACAGAACAGAAGAAACAACTCCAGACACACTCAACTACCTATGCTATCTTTCCCTGGAGGAAGATAGCCTCTTGAACAAAAGGGGCTGGAAAAACTGGCTATCCAATTGCCAAAGATTGAAGCTAGACCCATACCACTCACCATGTGCTAAACTAAAATCAAAACACATTAAAGGTATCAACATTAGAAATTAAACATATAATCTGATGGAAGATAAAGGAGGTAGAAATTTTGATGACATAGGCATAGGCAAAGACTTTCCAAACAAAACACTAGTTGCACAAGAAATAATAGCAAGAATCAACAAATAGGATCACATCAAATGAAAAAGGTTCTGCACATCACAGGAAACCACCGACAGAGTGCAGAGACAACCTACAGAATGGGAATTTTTTTTTTCAGCTACTCTTCAGATAAAGGACTAATATCTCAAATATATAAAGAATTCAGAAAAATTAGACCCCACAAATTTAAAGACTCAATTGAAAAATGGGCATCTGCAATGAATAGACACTTCTCAGATGAAAACTTACAAATGGCCGATAAATACGTGAAAAAATGTTCAACATCACTGGCCATTTGAGAAACGCGAATTAAAACAACACTGAGATTCCTTCTCACTCCGGAAAGAATGGCTACCACCAAGAAATCAACCAATAACACATGCTCCTGGGTGAAAGGAACCCTTCTCCTCCATTGTTGGTGGGAATGTAAACTGGTACAACCACTATCAAGATCAGTATGGTGATTCCTTGGAAAACTGAAACTAGAAATTCCATTTGACCCAGTCACTTTCCTTCTAAGTATCTTCCTCAAAGAGTTAAAGACATAATACCACAGTGACGTATGCATACCCATATATATATATATATCAGTGCAATTCACAATAGCTAAATCTTGGAAACTGTACATATGTCCAACAACAGATAAGTGGATTAAGAAAATGTGGCATTTATACACAATCCCATACTGCTCTGCATAAAGAAGGGTAAACTTGAGTCTCTTGTTACAAAGTGAATGTACCTTCAGACCAAAATAGTAAGTGAAGTAACTCAGACACACATGCTCAAATATCGAATGGTTTCCCTCCTATGAAAATCTCAATAAACATACACACATACATATAAAAATATAAATATAGTATATATAACAATATATATTATGTATATATATATATATTATGAAGTTAAAAAAATAATAGAAAAAAAGAGAGAAAAAAGAATATTGTAATACAGCATGGACGGTATATCTAAAAGTATACCATGACATAGTACAATTTTCTTACATGTTTTATATGTTCTTGGGCCTACTAGTCTGGTTTTCAATCTGTATGTATGATAATTAACTTTGGAAGGTCTTATAAGATAAATGAATGAATCTGATGCTGGAAAAATAAAAGGGATGGAGGGAAGAAAAAAATAAGAATTAAAATGTGCTATGTACATGTGCAAATTCCCTACAAAGAATGTAATTATTATGTACTGCAAACATGTACTAATAAAAGTTTTTAAAAAAATAAATAAATGCAACCCCACCTTGAAAAAAAAAACAAAAAATAAATTGCTGCACTGTTATTTTTCTGAATAACCATAAATTCATCGTATGTTCACCCATTAGTTTGAGCTCTTTTTCTATTAAAATTATAACTATTGATTAAAAAAGACTCAGTTTTGTTTGCTAGAGTAGCTGGTCACCACCACTCTGAACCAAACTCTTTCTGAAACTTTGTCAGAAGGCCTGCTGCTGCATTAATCCCTGCTGTGTGATTTGCTATAGTCCATTCTGGCAGCCATCCTATAGGTGTGGACCTCCTACTCACCCTTCCTTTCTGGATATTTCAACTGATATTTATTCAGGCCCTAACCTGTGCTCTGGGGACACAACTGTAAACTAGACAGTTTGGATCCCCCTCCCTTTTTTTTTTTTTTTTTTAGACAGAAGTCTGAGTTTGGAGGGGAGTTAGATGCTGCATTCAAAAGTAAGAACTTACTTTATTGCAATGTTGAAGATCGCCAAGAAGCAAAACCGCAATATGACTTGGAAATTTATACAGACAGAACTCACAGAACTGAGATATTTTGAGAAGACTTCCCTCTGTAAGGGACTTTAAAATGCCACACGATGTATGAGTGGGTATCATCCAGGTGAATAAGGCATGAAAGGGAGTATGCAAAGGCCTGAGTGTGGAAGGATGGTGGTTTCTTTGAGGATCTGAAAGAAAGCCCACGAGTCTAAGGGGTATGAAGTGAAGAAAACAGTGTCGTGAGATAGCATGGAGAGGTAGACACTGACCCAGGTTAGACTGAGCAAAGCTTTTTGGGCCAGGGTGAGGATCTTGCAGGTTATTTTGAAAGCAATAGGTATCTTTCTGGGGGTGTCCTGGAACACTGAGCTCCCTTCAGTATGTATCCCCTAATATCTTGTAACTATGCGTGTGTTACAATTACTGCATGTGTATGCAATTATTTCCTATAATTGAAAATAGACAAATGTTTTAATAGATTTCCCTAACTACATAGACTGTCATAGGGTATGCAGCAGGAGAAAAATATAATCAAAATACTAATAATGTTAACATTATTTTAAAAGTTTAATTTGATGTGATGGTGGTTTATAGTGGGGTTAGAATGGGTGTTGAGAGGTCACGGCGAAGCTCTGACAATAATTCAGGTGAGCAGTGCATACAGATCAGATTAGTGGTAGACGTGAAGATGGAGCTAGATGGACAGATTTTATGTTGAAGTGAGGGGAGTGGACTTAATGACGGCTTTGTTGTGCAGGGTGGGACAAAGATCCTCGAGTTAACCAGGTAACTACTTATACAGTTGGAAGGGAAAGATAAGACAATGCCTGAAAATGGAAAGTTTGTGATGACTGAGACTTCAGATGGAGAGGTGGTGTGGCAGAAGGAGGAACTTTTTGGATCTGGAAGAGAGAAGTGCAAGGTCTACCTGAAAATACACATTTGGAACCTCCCGGCATAGGAATAGTACTGGAGACCGTGGAGCTGGATGACATCACTGGTGAGAAAAAAAAGATCATGAAAGACTGTGACTCAGGGAACTCCAAATTTCAAAGGTCAGAGCAAGTATTTGGCTGTATTAAAAAGAAAATGGCAAGAGAACATAGAAAACAAATACAGTGGGGTAACATAGCCATGCCATCATTTCAGGAGAAAAATGTGATAGCCCATGCTCATCTCAGGCTCATTTTACCCTTAAGCTAGGACACTAGGTGATGATGTTTCAGTCTGTCCTCTATCCTTTCTTATAGACAACCACCCACTGCATCTCAGACTGCACATTGGCAAAAGTGTCATTTTGTTAGATAACGAGGGTACCTGGGGCTTTGGAAGCCTCTCTCTTACAGTCTCACATGGAGTGTCACATGAATGGGCCTCCTGCTCAGTGCAGTTCCAATCCTGAAGCATTAGTTATACGCTGCAAAATTCCTTATTCTGAGGGCCATCTTCTGGATAAATGGTTTTTTAAACTAGTATGGGACCCAGATGCTCAAGCTGAAATAGAGAATAGGGCTCCATCAGTTGCTCAGGAGTAAGCCCACGTGCACGATTAATGGCCTCTGTGTTCTCTGCCCAAACCATGTATGTTGCATTCTCCATATGGCATGAGTGAATTCTAGATGCTAGGGGAAAGTGCTATTTGCTACACTTGACTCGAGATTTTCTTGGAAGAATTGTCTGAGAATTCTTTTCTCATTCTCTCTCAGGCTGGTACCAAAGACAGAGTTTATTTCTTTAGTAGCTCCATCAGGTGAGCTTCTGGTTTCAACTTTCCTTATAGGTTCTTGACACCAGTGCCAGCCCATACACTCCAAGAGATCAAATCCAAATAAACAGATCAAGCAGGTTTTGCTTGCTACAGTTTGAAAAGTCATTATGACTTGCCTTCTGTTGTAAACAGTATCAGTGTGACGAGCCTGGGACCCTTTGCCAATCATGACTTCTACATGATTGCTCAGCCCTTAGATATTGTGAGTAAAGTTTCCCTTTCACATGAGGTTTAAAAATGGAGGTTAAACTGGGAAACTTCATGGTTTCCCCTCCCTCTGATTATGCCTACAAACATAAGGAGGTCCTCAGCATGTAGGGCAAAAACTTCACTTTGCAGATTTGTGGATGCTGGAACTCTGCACGAAATGCTCACATCATGATATTTATCAAACATAACATGTATTGTACTTGGGCAGAGCTGTGAAGCACTGAAGAGATTATTGAAGGATGACAAGATATCCGGAACAAGGTCGAAGTGTACATAGTCCTTTTTAAAAATATTTTTATTTTAAAGAGAAAAAACAATGAAAACAATTATACAGAATTTCAAAACAAAATAACGGATTAACAATGGTTAATATATTGAGTATTTTTATCTTGAAAGTAGTTGCACAGATTACAAGATATAGGCATGAAAAATTGATCACACAATACGAGCACAAACCGCTCTTTTCAATGAACTAATAGAAATTAGTAGTATAATTATCTTAGTTATCATATATATAATTTTTTTTGCTTTTCAGTTCCTTTTCTCCTTTCCCCCAACCCAGTTGTTCTTTCCTTTGGAGCACTTTCTTCCCCTTTCACAATATCTATTGTACATTTTGGGTCTTATTTACTCTTTCAGTTTCCTACATTAGGGAGATAATACGATGTTAACATATGTGAATCTGATTTATTTCACTAATGAGTATGGTCTTAAGTTGTATTCATTTACTTATAAAAGTCTGAAGTTTAAACTTCTTTATAGCTGAGTAGTACTCCATTGTAAAAAAAAAATACCACATCTTTTATATCCATTCCTCGGCTAATGGGCATTTGGGTTGTTTCCAACATTTAGCTATTACAAATTGTGCAGCTATAAACATGGGTGCACATATATCAAAATGGTATGATGTTTTTATTTCTTCTGGAAAAATACCCAGAAGGGGAATAGCTGGGTCGAATGGGACCTCTAATCCTACTTTTCTGAGGAATGTCCACACTGATTTCCACAGTGGTTGCACCAGTCGACACTCCCACCAACAGTAGAGAAGTGTTCCTTTTTCCACACAGCACTGCCAGCATTTGTTATTGGTTGATTTCTTGTTGATAGACATTCTTTCTGGGGTGAGATGAAGTCTCAGTGCTGTTTTAATTTGCATTTCATGAATGAGCACTGATGTTGAACACTTTTTCATGTATTTATTTGCCATTTGTATTTCTTCATCTGAGAAGTGTGTATTCATCTTAGATGCCCATGTTTGGGTTGGATCTTTGAATTTGGGGGCCTGAATTTTTTCAATTCTTTATACATTCTGGATAGAAGTCATTTGTCTGAGTGTCAGTTGGCTAAATTCTTTTCCCACTCTGTGGGTTTTCTTTTCACTCTGTCGGTGATTTCTTTTGATATGCAAAAACTTTTTAATAAGATGAGACCCCAGTTTTTGATTCTTTGAAGTACTTCCAGTGCAGTTTTGGTTTTGTTGAAGAACTCTCTGCCTACCCCTACATCTTCAAGATTTCTGCCTACTTTCTCTTTCAGTAGATTTAGTGTTTCTGTTTTAAAATTTAGACCCATTTGATCCATTTTGACTTTAGTGTATGGCGATAGACATGGCTCTAGTTTTAATCTTTGGCATGGGGAAAGCCAGCTTTTCCAGCACCATTTTTTAAAGAGGCTATCTTTCAACCAGTGAACATGTTTGGCTTTTTTCACAAAGATAAGCCGGCTGAGTGTGTTTGTATTCGTGTCTGCATCTTCTAATCTGTTCCTCCGATCCTCAGGTTGATGCCTCCTGTCTTGCCTTTGTTGCCTGGGATTTCCTTTGCAATTTTAGGTCTATTCAATTTGGAAATGAATTTTAGGCATGATTTCTCTAGATGTGTGAGATATGCTAATAGTATTTTGATTGAGATTGCATTAAATATGTATAACACTTTGGGATTATGGCCATTTTCACAATGTTGGTTCTTCCTATCCATGAGCAAGGGATATCTTTCCATTACCTGATATCCTCTTCGATCACCTTTTTCACAGCACTGTAATTTTCCATGTATAGAACTTTTACTTCCTTTGTTAGATTGACTTCTAAGTATTTCATTTTTTTGAATGGTTTTTTTTTTTTGTGGGTACCGGGGTGTCGACCTCAGGACCTCGTGCGCCAACAGGCACGCGTGCCGCTGAGCGATATCACCGGCCCCTTTTTCGTATGTGGGATCCGGGAGTCGAACTCGGGCCCTCGCACTTGCAAGGCAGGCACTTACACTGCTGAGCCATCTCACCGGCCCTTGAATGGTATTTTGAAGGGTGCTGTTTCCCTAATTTCTCTCTCAGTGAGTTTGTTGTTTGTGTATAGGAATACAATTCATTTTTGAGTGTTGACTTTGTATCCAGGTAAACTACCGAATTTGTTCATGAAACTCAAAAGTCTTTTGGTGCAGTTTTAGCTGTTTTCTATGTAGGGTATCATGTCACCCACAAATAATGATAACTTCTTCCATTCCTATCTTTATTGCATTTATTTCTCTCTCTTGTCTAATTGCTCTGGCTTATGTTTCCAGAACTATATTGAATAGGAGTGGTGATAGTGGACATCCTTGTCTTGTTCCTGATTTTAGAGTGAAAGCCTTCAGTTTCTGTCCATTTAGTATGATGTTGGCTGTTAGTTTGTCATAGATGGCTTTTATCAGATGGAGGTTAAGACCATCTATTCCAATTTTCTGTAGGGTTCTTATCATGAATGAGTGTCGGACTTTATCAAAAGCTTTTCTGGGGGCCGGTGAGATGGCTCAGCAGCTTAAGTGCCTGCCTTGCAAGCGCGAGGGCCCGAGTTTGACTCCTGGATCCCACATACGAAAAAGGGGCTGGTGATATCGCTCAGCGGCACGGGTGCCTGTTGGTGCGCGAGGTCCTGAGGTCGACCCCCCGGTACCCACAAAAAAAAAGCTTTTCTGCACCTATTGAGATGATCATGTTATTTTTTGTCTTTGCTCTGTTGACATGGTATATTATGTTTATTGATTTCATATGTTGAAGCATCCCTGCATTCCTGGGATGAATCCCACTTGGTTATGCTGTATAATCTTCTTGAAGCTTTGCTGCATTCTGTTTGCTAGTATTTTATTGAGGATTTTTGCATCTATGTACATTAGGGTGATTGGCCTGTAGTTCTATTTTTTGGTTGGGTCTTTCTCTGGTTTTGGTATCAGGGTAATACTTGCCTCCAGGAATGAGTTAGGGGAAATCGCTTCCCTTTCAATTTCATTAAAGTGTTTGAGGAGCATTGGTATTAAATCTTCTTTAAATTTCTTCAGGAATTCAGCCATGAATCCATTAGGACCTGGGATGTTCTTTGTTGGTAAATTTCTAACTATGTTTTCAATTGCATTAACTGATAATGGGTTATTCAGAATTTTTACATCTTCTTGATTCAGCTTTGGTGATTCATACATATCTAAGAATCTGTCCATTTCTTCTGTGTTTTCATTCCTGTGTGAGTAGTTTTCTGAAGTTGGTATTGATGGTCTGAATTTCCACAGGATCTGTAGTGATTTCACCCTTTTCATTCCCAATTGTATGAAATTGAGTTTTTCTTTCTTCTTCTTTTTTTTTTTTTTTTTGATAAGGTTGGCTAGGGGTTTACCAATTTTCTTTATTCTTTCAAAGAACCCACTCTTTGATTCATTAATCCTTTGTATTGTTTCCTTACTCTCAATTGCATTAATTCCTGCTCTGATCTTTATAAATTCCTTCCTTCTATGGGCTTTAGGCTTGACTTGCTCTTCTTTTTCTAGAAGCTTGAGGTGCAGCATTAGGTTGTTTATTTGTGCTCATTCTGTTCCCCTGATGTAAGAATTCACTGCTATAAATTTCCCTCTTAGGACTGATTTCATTGCATCCCACAGGTTCTGGTATGTTGTATTTGCCGTTTCGTTTGATTGTAGGTATTCTTTAATTTATTCTCTATTTTATCTCTGACCCATTGGTTTTTTTAGCAGGGCGTTATTTAATTTCCATGTGCTTATGGAGTTTTTGCGGTTTCTTTTGCCATTAAGTTCCAATTTCATTGCACTATGATCTGATAATATGCATGGGGTAATTTCAGTTCTTTTGCATTTACTTAAGCATGTTCTATGGGCTAGTACATGGTCTATTTTACCGAACTTCCCACATGCAGCTGAGAATATGTCTTCTGATGTTGTTGGGTGAAACACTCTGTAAGCGTCCAAGTTCTTTTTTTTCACAGGTTTGGTTCAGTTCTCTCATTTCTTTGCTGATTTGTTGTCTAGTTCATCTATCTCTTTTTGACAATGGGGTATTAATATCTCCCATTACAATTGTGTTGTTGTTTATTTTATTTTTCATGTCTATGAATATTGGTCTTATATAGTTGGCACTCCTGTAGTTAGTATATATATATATATATATATATATATACATATTTCTGGTTCTTATCTCTTCCTCTTGAATTTTCCCCTAACAAACATGTAGTGACCTTCTTTATCTCTTTTGATCATTCTTGGTTTGAAGTTCACATTGTCTGCAAACAGAATAGCTACTCCTGCTTTCTTCTGGATTTCTGTTGCATGGAGTATTGTTTTGCATCCTTTGACTTTCAGCCTATGAGCTTCTTTCTGAGTTAAATGTGTTTCTTGGATGCAGCATATTATTGGGTCTTGTTTCTTGATCCATTCTGCCAATCTGCTTGATTCGATTGGTGAATTGAGGCGGTTTACATTGATGGTTATAACCGATATGTATTGGCTTATCTTTGTCATGTTATTTTCCTGCTGGTGTTTCCCTGCTTTTCCCCTCTGTTTAATTGACTGCCCTGCCTGGTGGTTTCTTTCTGATGTTGTTCTTGGAATTGTGGTCAATTTTATCTCTATCTGGATATCTTTTAGTACGACGTGTTGCTGCATCTAGCACAGCTCTCAAAGTTCCCAGGGTGCGGGGGGAAGAACAGTGGGTGGATGGAGAAATAAAGATAAGATTCTGTATACAGAAAGCTGAGGTTGGGTGGATCCCTGTCTCCGGATGGGAGAAAAAGGAAGAGGTCAAAACCAGAGGGCCTTTATTTATACATTCAGCAGGTTGATGTCACATGACACCAATCTGCCTACCAACCTGCCTGCATGGTAGCCTAAGGGCTTGTTGTTCTCTGGACTAGAGCAGCTTGTTCACGTGGCTTGCCTCGGGTGATCTTTGTTCTCAGGACTGGCCTTGCTCCAGCCCCACACGTGTAATCGATCTCCAGCTTCAGCTGCTCCCCACAGTTTGTAGGGCTGATTTGCTGGTCATGAATTCCTTCAGTTGTTCTTTGTCATGGAAGTGTCTGACATCTCCATTAATTTTGAAAGATAGTTTTGCAGGAAACATCAATCTGGGTTGGAAGGTGTTTTCTTTCAGGACTTGAAATACTTCACCCCAAGCTCTTCTTGACATGAGGGTTTGTGTTGAGCAGCCAGCCATGATTCTAATGGGCTTCCCTTTAGAGGTGACCTGTTTATTTTCTCTAACAGCTTTGAATATTCTGTTTTTGTGCTGAAATTCTGGGATCTTCATTATTATGTCTGGGTGTAGACTTATTTTGGCCATGGCTGTTTGCAGTTCTGTATGCCTCACTTATCTGTGTGTCAGATTCTGTTCCCATGTTTGAGAATTTTTCTACTACTTCTGCAAATTTTCTGCTATTACTTCTTTTTATATCATTTGTGTGGATTCCTGGTTTTTCATTGACACCTATCAGTCTTATATTGTTATTCTTTGCATTGTCTTGCAGTTGCTCATTTGTTATTTCCTGGTCCCTTGTTATTTTTAAGAGATCTTTCCTTTGGTGATATCTAGCCATGATCCTGTCTTCAACATCTGAATGTCTATCTTCAGTTTTGTTCAAGTAGTTTTCCCAGCTTTCAATGGAATTTTTAATTTCCTGGATATCTCTTTGAATCTGTTTCATGCATTCTATTTCTTTCCTATATTATTCATTCAAGGTTTCCATCATTTTTCTATGCTCCTCCATATTTTTATCTATGTCTTCTCTAGATATGCTGAACAATTCCTTCATTATGGTTGTCATTTCTTTTTTTTTTTTTTACCTGAGAGATTCTTTCTTTTTTTTTTTTATTTTTTTTTTTTGTGCGTACCGGGGGGACGACCTCAGGACCTCGCGCGCCAACAGGCACCCGTGCCGCTGAGCGATATCACCGGCCCCTTTTTCGTATGTGGGATCCGGTAGTCGAACTCGGGCCCTCGCGCTTGCAAGGCAGGCGCTTATGCCGCTGAGCCATCTCACCGGCCCTGAGAGATTATTTCTGATCTGATTTCCTCTATAACCTCATGGATTTGTTTCTTTACTTTGGCTGCTATCATTTCAGAAATTTCACGTGTGTGTCTTCCATTTTCTTCTATGACAGTGTCTCCTGGACTTGTTCTGAGTGGGCTGGAGTTTCAAGATTGCATTTTGCCTCTGCGTCTTGTCATTTTCTATTTAAAAAAAAATTCTGTTTTCTGTGTTGATCCTTGTGAGTTTTTGTATTAGGTAGGTATATCGCTAGTATCAAGGCCACTGTAGGAAAAGTCTGTTCTTCAGGGATATCTTCTGTGTGTAGGAGGTTCTTGGTTTGAGTCTGTCCCGGGATCCTACCTTCCCAATTCACTAAGGGTGGGATGTTGCTATCTGTTTGTCTCAGTCACCAGTCCTTTGGTGTAAGGCTGTGGTGAGGTTATTACCCCAGAGCTTCCCAGTGTTGTTACAGAAGGGAGAATAACTAAATACAACAGATATGGCATCCTTGCTGAAGTAGTACAGTTAGGAATAACAATGGCATCAAGCACAATTTAGAAACTGACAAGCTGTGGTAAATATTGATTTTGTGCTTTAGGCCATAGGAGCAAAGTCTACAGTTATGTAACAGAACAGATCATAAATGAAGAGTTTGTATGCAAAGTGTTTCCCCTTGGTAGAGTGGTTTTCCCCTGTGATGGGGAAATTTAGGGAGGATAGGGTATAAAACAAAGATAATTGGAAAGGGCATACAACCAAGGCTGGAGGACAAAGGACAACCATGCAAGGTTTGGGAAACTAGAGCGTGGGGTAGAAAAGAAAGAATGAAGGAGTATTCAAGGGATTATCTGAACTTGGTCTTTGGGTTTGGGGGATGGGATTAGTTTTCTGTGGCTGGAGTTCTCCCCAGCCATTTAGAAAAGAGAGAAATAAAGAATAAAAGAAAGAAAATCATAATAAAAAAAGAAAGAAGATTGAGAAAAAAGAAAAGGAAAAAGGAAAAGGAAAAAAGTAAGATAAAAGCAAAAATAAAACAAGATAATATTAGATTACATTAAATTTAAAAAAAATTTAAGGGAGGGAGACCCCACCCACTTGCTTCTATTCAGTATGTCTTTGTCCCAAAGCACAATGCTGGTTCACCAAACTTGCCACCTGTTGGCTCACATTTTGGAATTTTCCATCTCATTAGACTTGGCTCTCCATCACGTGTGCCCTAATCTTGGTCCTCCTGTGTGGCTGGTTTTCCCCTGGTGGCCTGGTCCCACTGACGTAGGGGAAGGGGACAGTCACCTGGATTCCTCCAGCTTGCCGGTTGCCAAGTCATGGATGCTTGCCGGGCTGGTTGCCAGTCCACCATAATCCTTTTCGTGGCTGGATGCTGCTAGTCACTGGAAGAGAGTGTTGCCATCTAAAGAAATGCACTTGATGCATTTGGGGCCCCTAATGGAACTCAGAGAAACTTCCAAGGGTTTGAGAATAGAAGAAAGGTAAGGAAAGGAAGTAAAAGGAAAGGAAGGGAAGGGAAAGGGAAGGGAAGGGAGGGGGAAGGGATAGGAAAGGAAAGAAAAAGAAAGGAAAGGAAAAAAAGGAAAGGGAAGAAAAGAGGAAAGGAAAGGAAATAAAGGAGGCCAATGGAACAGAAAGACTCTGCCTACACCTTTAGATAAGTGGCAGGCAATTAATACCCCAGTTCCAGGTGTAGGGGAACACTGGACCAAGCATTCTCAAAGTGAATGACCTTCAAATTAACAAGTTCCATGTTGGTCAGTTTATTCATTTTGCCTCTATTTATTACAATACAGTCTTGCTTACATTAAAAAGTTCCTTTAGCAGTGAGGGAAGAGAAACTCTTAATTCATATGGATATTTTCTTTGATGTCAGAGAGAGAGAATGCATATAAAACATATAAACTGTTTTCTGTTCATTTTAGTTAGATTTTATAGAATAAAAATTGGATTTTTTTCTCTTCCATCAGATGAGAATGAATAAAGACTGTCCCTGGTGAAGTCTAGATATATGTGCCTCTTCAACCAAACCATCATTTTCCTTATAGTCTCCACAGGTGTTTTGAGAATTGGCAACTAAATTTGTTGTTGTGTTGTGGTTAACAGGAAACTTCTCATTGCTTGTAACGGTCCTAAAGCCAGAAGATGTATGGAGATCACCAGTCAAAGCTGCACTAGTGTACTACTCCTCACACCAATCAAAGAGGTGTGTCACCATTGTTCAGTTTGTTCCAAGAGAAGTCTCTTAGTTTAAAGAAAACAAAAAAATGAGTCTGAATGGCTTCTTGAGTACAACGTGTGTCTTTATTTTCCAGTCTTGGTTCATGTATCTAACTAGTCATTTCAGAAGACACAGATTATATCCTGGCCACAACTACCAGCAAGAAGGAACAAGAAACTCAGGAGAGAATCTGGTATTCACGTCAGCATCTAGATCTAACTCATTCTATAGGGGCACAAATGACCATATTATAGAGCCCTCATTGAAACTGGGGGAAATGATGGTATATAGAAAGGAATGAGAGTTTAGAAATCAAACACGTAGGCTCTGATGTGGACCCTAAAGTAAAGTTTGCTTTATTGTATTCTTTATTTGCTTATGTAAATGAGAAATTGTTCCCTAGGGAGACCTGCTGAATGATTATTTTATTCTGTTGCTGTAACCAGGTGTTGCTTAGAAGGAGCAAGAATTCTATGTGAATCAGAAAAGCATGATGATAGTTGTCACTCCTCTAAAAGGAAAACTGCAAGGTAAAACCCGTGGCCACCTGCGGGGAGCAAATGCTGAAAAGCTTCATGTAGCCAAAGGCTCTGGCATCTCTTAGTTGAGGAGGTCCATGTGTTATGCAGGTGAGATGGAGTTGAGCAGTCAGCCTTCGGGCATACAATCAAAGCGTGAGGACTTACCAAAAGATACAAGTTTTCAACTCAACATTTTGTTCCTTCAACTGTCCTGTGCATACACTCCTTCTTGTTCAGTCTAAGTCAGGAACTCATTCTGGTTAGTGGACGTGCATTGACAAGGAGACATTGCTGGAGATGCTGAAATTTCCATGTTTGAAGTAGTAGCTGTGTATGGAACACTTTTAGAATAAAATTGGATCAAAGTTGGTGTTAGGGATTTTAGGTATGCACACACACACACAGAGGATTTTTCTTCGGTTTAGTTAGTCCCCTTCAAGTGTTCAAAGTGCAAAGTGTTTGGCATCACTCAGCCCAGATGCCAGATGTCAGGCCCTGTCAAAATGCCCGATTAGTTGGCATCTGCAGACCCAGCACTGAGGACCAACCTGGTCTTCTCTACAAAAGCAGCTCCATAATGTAGGAAAGGGGCCCTGTTTCAAAGTGTAAAATATCTGGCTCTCAACTGTGGCACTGCTGCTTGCCCAGTGTGTGCTTTCACCAAATCATTAACCCCTGTCAGTTTCATCAGAATCAGATGTGGTCATGTGCATGATTTCCTGCCAGCTTCCCTCTCTTAGCTTGTGTATTGGACAGCCCACACCATAACTGTCTCAAGATTACTGTTAGGAACTCATATACACTGTGGCACATCGTAGGGTTTCCCTTTAAGGGCAGGTCCTTTCTCCTAAAATACCATCCCCACCTCACCTTTGGTGAGGCATTCTGCATGTGTTTTATATTCTCACTTCTTTAATCACACTCCTAAGACAGGTCCAACTTCACCTCTTGAGCTAACCTGGCTCCCCTTCTTCAGATTCCTAAGTTTGGAAAAACTCCAGAGACGTCTCTTCTTTCATGTGGTGGTCTTAGCAAATAGTTTTACTTCACAGCAGACATTATTTTGAAGGGCTAGCTTCCTTCTCTGCCATTAAATAGAGAGTTTAATTTCAAGACCAAAGGACTTAAGCTGGTATAAGCAGGTTGAAACAAATTGTGAAGACAGGATAGAGATAGAATATTGTACTTTTTTTTTTTTTTTGTGGATACCGGGGGGTCAACCTCAGGACCTTGCCCGCCAGCAGGCGCCCGTGCCGCTGAGCGATATCACCGGCCCTTTTTTCGTATGTGGGTTCCGGGAGTCGAACTCGGGCCCTCGCGCTTGCCAGGCAGGCGCTTATGCTGCTGAGCCATCTCACCGGCCCTGGAATATTGTACTTACTAGGAAAAGAGATTTACTCTGCTCACCCTGGACCAAGATTGTAGTTACATTACAAAACATTATGCTTCTTCACATTTATGATTTCATGTTTCATATCTCTAAATGGGTTGCAAATGACAGAAAATTTGTTTTGTCAAGTTTTCTATCACACTGTGCCTTTAGTAGACACTTTGTTTTAATAGTATACCATGTATTTAAGCCTGTAGGATTCTTCCTGGCTATTCCCAAGTCACGTTACGTACATGTGGTTTCAGAGTTCAAACACCTTCCCTTCCTTATTATTTGGCTGTTCACCGTATTGCTACAGAGGAAAAGTTAGCCTCGTATCCTTTCTCTTTTCCCTGCCATAAAGCCCTTTAGAATTCAAATATCTCCTTTTCAGTCCCCTGGTTTTCCAACTTTGGAAACACTGGCCACAGGGGCAAAAATGTTCTTGCACAAAACATCTAATTGGGAAAGAATGGACTCATGCCTGCTCCTAACTTTGAAGTCAGTAATGCTGTAAATATTTGTTCCCCAGCATCTTAGTTACTTTTCTCATTGCTGAGACAAAAATACCCAAATTTAAATTTAAAGAAGGAAAGGTTTATTGTAGCTCACAGTTTGTAGAGGTTTCAATCCATAATCAGCTGCCTCCAAAGCAAGGTAGCATGACACGGGGGCATCGCAGAGGAGAAACAGTTCATATCAGGCAGAAAGCAGCAAGAGACAAGTGACAAAGCAACAAGCAACAAACAGCGACCCCCTTCCTGTCACTTATATTCTATCCAGGCTATCCATCCTTAGGGCAGGTAGCACTCACACCCAGGATGGGGCAGCCTTAGTCACAGCATCACACCATGAATCAATCCCAGCACCACATCCTTGATCCCAGCATCACACACCCTAGATCCAGCCACCTCTAAAAAGCCCTACAAATGACCGCATGAGGCTTTGGTGGGGGGCATCTAGATACAAGCCATAACACACTGTAACACTAAAATTCCACTACAGGTATCGGATCTGAAAAATCATACCCATAGTAAGGTCACCACTGAGGAAGCAGAGACATCTATGAAGTTATCATACCAATTCTTTTTAACACAATTTAAACTCCAGGACATATCCATCTCCAAGAAAATGGTACTGCCCGTTTCTTCTAATGGTATGCCAGCTAAATTTTTGTAAACCACTCTAATCCCTGAAATCTTCATGTGCTTGTTTGTTTGTTTGTTTGTTTGTTTCTTTATTTGTTCTTTTGAGACAAGTCTCACTATGCAGTCCAGTCTGGCTTTGAACCCACTCTGTAGCCCAGACTGGCCTTGAACTCACTGCAATATTCCTGCCTCAGCCTCCCGGGTGCTGGTATTACTCATGTGTGCCACCACACCTGGAAAATCCCTGAAATCTTAATGATGGAATTTGGCCCTCCCAATCCTTGTGAAAGGGCTCAGGTAGCGTAAAGTGTACAGTTGTCCTACACATCTTCACGATTCTTTTTTTGTTAGACATCAGTTCAAGTCGCTACCACTTTATCAACATTAACTGTAGACATAGTAGAAGGAATTATAAGTGAGAAGACACTCCTGCCAGTGTACTAAGTTTATGTTTAGGCCAAAACATTATTACACACTGCTCTTCTAACTGAATTGTGTAGCATTTTCTACTAAGCCTGAAGTGTACATTCTGGACGATTAAGAATACTGGGGTACCTGAGTATAAAAGAACCTTAGAAACATTCTCCTTATGAAGATAAAGTATTGAGACTGTTACTAAAGAGAGGTTTTCAGTGTCACGCTGTGCCTCATTCTGGCCATTACAAGTAGAGAGCAATTTCAGTAGAGCATCTCTTTTCTAAGGAACAGCAGCAAGGCAGTTCATTTGAGTGTAAGGCTGAACCAAGTGTTACATACTTTGAACTCCTAAGTTAAGCTTTGGGTTCCTTTTAGCACATGTTTGGATTACTTTTATAAAATGAAAATGACGTACTCTTTACTAGGCTTTTCAACTTATAAGAGCAAAGAACCACATTTAAAAAAAAACTGTTTTGAAGTGGAGATTCTAACTGACAAATTGGAAACAAATCTGAATTCTACATACCATGGATTCAATGTACCGGTGAGGATTTCTCATAGTACCATCTTAGCGTGAAGTTGACACCCAACTTGAAAAGAATCCTATAAAAATTTCATCGAATCCCCTTTGAAATTATACCAGTGCAGTGAAATTCCAAATCAACAATCGCCCATCAATCTATTATCTAGAATACAGAGAGTAGAGCCAACAGACTTGTGGGTCTCTGTGTGTGTGCAATTGCTTTTATAAATGAGGTTTAGGTTGGAATGAGGAGCTCCTACTACATCATGTTGGAGGCTGTCTGCGTTGCTGGAGGCTGTGGAAGTGAGCCTCCTTCAAAATCTGGTTGATGTGTAAGGGCTTTGGTACAGTGCATATTCCTCATGGAAGAACTGAGGGACATTCGGATTGAGTTCAGCAATATTCTGGTTTAAGCTGTTTTCTGGTCCACCTGCCCTCTCTGGGCTACTAATGCTCCTCCCAATTCTTTCATTGCCATTGCTTGAAGACTGGAAGGACAAAGAAAGACAGAAAGATGGTCAGTATTATGCTACTATACATAATGTTTTCCTTACTCAGCTTGGAGAACAGAAGCTGGGCTTAACAGTACACAAAGTACAGTCACTTAAGCTAGTTCCTCTTATCCTCATAACAACCCTATAAATTAAATTGGGATGAGTGGCCCCCATTTTCCAGATAAAGAAGCAGATCCCCAAAGTCCCAAAGTCACACAACTAGGAAGCATCAGCACGAGCATTCAAGCACAGCCCTTTTAATTCCGTATCCCTTCACATAGCCTCTGCCCTGTCTTGTACCATTTATTTCACTAACCTGCATCAGAGAAGTAAGTTCTCACCTTCCAAGGGAAAGCCTCAGTTGATTCTACAGAATGTACTAGAAATCAGGTCGATAAAAGTAAGATGGATTCTCAAAGGAGGAGGTCATGATATGGTGTGGGAGACCAGTTAAGGAGGATTGAGGCCTAATCAGCCTCCTCTGCGAGCACAAAGGAGAAAGGCAGCAGGTTGTTCTCCTTTGATGATGGCATGTTGCAAGTTCCAGGGAAAAATCAATATGACTGAGATCAGGTTGTTTACCTGGGAATGTACTAATAGATAATGGAAGGCAGATGACTGGTGTGTTACTTTAATTTCTTGCACCTGAGTCTAAGTGAATACAAGCAGGATGAGCCAGATGCTCAGGGCTCCTCTGCCTACTAGAGGCAAGAGTCCCTTGTCTGCCCGCATGCTAAACTGACTCTGTGTCTGTTTGTCTTTCATCTTCACTTGCCCCTGGCTCAGGGTGACGAACTAGTAGGACTAGGTCCCTACAAGTGGTGCCTGGGTGGGGAAAAACTGGAGTGGGCTGGTTTCCCATGGGTGGTGCCCGGGCAGGAACCTGGACCAGCATAGACCAGCTTGCTACAGTAAAAACCCTTACTGAATTGTAGTAATTAACAATGCTGACATTACAATTCTTATAAGGGATTCTTTCCCAAAGGGTAACTTTAGTAGGATTTAAACCAAGGATAGTCATGATCCATTGGTCATTTGATACTGCTCAACTTCGGTTATACACTAGGTAGCCCACAAGTATCAGTAGATAAACTATATTCACCTTTATGCAAATATCCTCACATATTAAAAGAACTGTCCAGGAAAGGGATAAAGAGGGGACAAGTGAAGCCATGTGTGAGAGCAATCAACAATGGCTACAAAAATGACTTAAAGGCGAGACGTCAAAAGCAATTCTAAATGAAAATTATATGAAAAAATTTCCCTAGTCCTGAAAGTGAAACTCTGGAACTTCCATTGTCAAAACATGGTTTAGTTATGGCTATTCAAACATTAAGTAAGCTATTACATTAGTTAGGAAACCCACCACACACACTTTGGTTCCCTCTAGTTGGCTTTTCTTATTATTTTTTGGTGCATGTACTGTCTGAAAAATAAGGTAAGTTCTAGAAATCATTTTTGATAAACCAAATATTCATCTAAAAGTACAACATATCGGTTTCACATGTTAGGGTCTATCACGTGAAAAGGGAAGTGACCCTACTTTGTAAAAAGGGAAAAGCACATTAAAATTCACAAAATACAGGGGGATTCTGTAGAATCATAAAGAAAAACCATGTCTACATCCAATTTGTGATTGAGGTGGCTTTTTAAACTACACCATGCAGAGACAAAAATAAAAATTTTCACTGACACATCTATAATATCAGCATTTTAAGAGCTGAAAATCAAAAGCAACTAAATATTTAAAAACAAACAGGGACGCAGTTAAATTGCACTGCATACACACGTACAGTGGAATTTTCTGGTCCATTAGAAATAATGATATATTTATATAGAAAGGTGTCCTTGCTATCCTTTGAGATGGTTGCATATCAGTGTGTAAAGTTTTTCAAGTAATTTTATTTATTTATGCATTTATTTATTTATTTTATGTGGTTACCGGGAGTCGACCTCAGGACCTCGTGCTTGCCAGCAGGCACTTGTGCTGCTGAGCGATATCACCGGCCATTTTTTTCCTTTATGTGGGTTCTGGGAGTCGAAATCAGGACCTCACACTTGCCGGGGAAGTGCTTATGCCACTGAGCTATCTCACCGGCCCCCTCAAGTAATTTTAAAACATTCCCTTTAACATATGAATCTCAGCACCAATAATTGGTCGTAAAAATTTGTGTGTGTGTGTGTGTGTGTGTGTGTGTGTCAGTGTTTACTTTGAGACATTTTATTTTGGAGATATCTTTTCTTTCTAATTCAGCTACAGAAAATGTATTGCTTTTGTGAAACATAAAAGTTTTATTTGTAAATAAATGAAGTACAGAATGCTACAAGACCATGAAAGAAAATCTCCTTTTGGTTTTAGTTACTACTCAGGTCAAAAGGAAGTCTTCAAATGAACTGTTATGCCATAATGAGGTTTTAGGAAGTGTTTAGCCTTCTTTCATCCAGTAAAGAACATATAAAAACTCACATATGGTAGCATTTTCCAGGCCAATAATGCTCTTTAATAAACAGAGCCCATATTGTACACCCTGGCCTTTGTTATGCTTTGCCTTTTTGAATGTAGTTCAGGAGAGGTATCCCACTTAATGAGCTGTTGTACTGTCAGAGCCATTGGGAGGAAAAGTCCTTTCCTTGATGGTGGATAGTTCCGACAGTTGAGACTGGCATCTAAGTCCAGGAGCATTTACCTTACTACACTCGACTTTGGAAAAAGAGCAAATTCTTTTACCAGAGACTTCAAAATGCTTCAAGATTGAGAGAAAGACTCATAAAATGTAAATCCTGCTCACCGTTCTCCTTACTGCTCAAAGAATCATCTCATCAGAATGTTTACCCTACTTGACAATTACAAAGCTCACTATTCTCTCAATTTCCAGTATAGCATTCGGGCGGATATCTGTGCAAATATAGTACAGAAGCCCTTGCAAATTCACATACACTGCAAAATAAAATTACATTTATGACGACTCTGAAGGAGAATCTCTTATGACACTAAACTCACAAAGACACTTCACAGGAAGATGGGGGCCCGAACTTGTGAGCAAAGGCAGGATTGTAAGTTAGTTTGGGCTATTGCAAAATCTGCATGTTTACCCTATAAAACAAAGAAGGGTTGAGACCAGAGGAGATTTGCCATGACTCACTCTAATTTGGGGACAGGTAGCAGAATCATCTGTGGGGCTCTTTGTCAGTTTAACTCACAGTCACATGCCAGGAACCCACCTCTGAGAGGCTCTTACATAGGTACAGGTTGTTATGATTCCCAACCAGTGTCCAAACAGATACATGCTTGTCTACTGTGTACATAGAGGCCCTTTGGCAGGGCCACATTGGGATTCAATGGGTAATTCCCGAGCCTAATCAAGCTTTCAGAATGACAGCATCAAGCTCTTGCAAGGAGAGAAACATAGCAATGAATGCCAACTGAGGAAATCGGGAGGCTCCTTAAAGTTAAAGGCACCTGGAGTAGGCCTTGTAGCATGGGGAGGATATTCATGGGAAGAGTATGGAAAATGGGGAGAACAACAAGAGCACAAGCATGGCAAAGAAGAATTTTGGAGGCGACAAAGCCAGTAATATGATATGGCTGGTGCCTCCCAGAGAAAAGTTACTGGGAGACAAAATGTGCAAGAGAAGATCATCAGTGGCCTTGAATACCATGGCAAGAATTCTGTAGGGATTGGGACTTGAGGTTAAGGGACAATGCTCGGGTCTATATTTAGGAAGATGTCTCTGATGGATGGTTAGGTATTGGAAAATGAGAGTACAGAGAACACTCAAGAAATCTTGCAAAGCATCAAGCAAGAGGCAACACAGGCCTGAGTGGGGATAGTGGAAATGTAATGATACATATAGTGGTAGAACAGAAAGGGATCTTGGGGAAATAAAAGAGACACCTTTAAGTTCATTCCAAACGCTGAGGACCATGCTTGACAACTGGTAGGTGCTCAGTAAAGAGCTGGCGATTGAATTCAGCAACTCTCCAATGTTCCCTAACATGTGTTATTAGAGAGGGGTAGAAGGGGTTTGGAGGAGCTAAGGTTTAGCGAGTGGTTGCATGAAGGGAGGTGAGAAATAACAGGCAGTGAATGCATATCACAGCTTGGAACTAAAGATGAGAGAAAAGACAACGTACTCAAGAGAAAAATAAGACTGATGCAAGATTAGTTTGGAAGTGGAAAGTGTACTTCAGCAGGTTAATGAAAGAAACAGTGGATAAATATAAACTGAAGAGATGAGGAAGAATATTAATTATGAAATATTTCCATAAAATCAGAATGGTAATTCATGTATTTATTTACAACGTGGAATTATGTAATGCTTTTTATTGTGTAAGCAGGCAAATGCAGGATGTTACTTTTTCTCAAGCCCTCCCTTTCCTCTCAACTCCACCCCCCCATATCTCACATCTACTCATTTATGTGAACTACAACGGAATAATAAAGTTAGTCCTTAATACACACTGCAACCCTGGAACTGTAATAATGATGTCTATTCAATGGCATCTACAGAAACTAGATTAACTGAAGCCAGTAATCCTTAGCAAGTCCATCAGAGACCTTAAATATGTGCTCCCAATGTCACAACATGTTTAAACTGACATGCCCATGTTCCCTCATAACACTGAAGCAATGTGGAATTTTATGAACTGCATGATATCAAATTAACCTGGCTGTTGAAGTACATTTTCCCAATCAGCAAGGCGATGATGTTCATGCATTAACCTCTCTGCACTGATGAGGTAACTATTCTATGCTTTTTGTGCCTTATTTTCCCTCATAAGATGAAAATGGGCCAGAGATGGAGTTCTAAGTTGTTTTCTAGCTAAAAAGAAAAAAATTCAATCGATGATAGAATCTAGGCAAGTGTCAAAATCTGCACAACCTCACCTTGTCTGAACTCAGTAAATGGAATTCGAACAAAGAAACAATCAAACAGAAAGACAGACAGGGTTATCATCACCTACACATGTGGACATGTTTATCTTCAATAAACAAGAGAGATTGCAATATTCTGTTGCAATTTCCAATTGCTTAAGATGGATAATATGCTCTGTAAACAACGTTTCTTAAAGTGTATACCACAGATTATACCATCTTTGGAAAAGTTCGTCCCTTTTGCACACCCAAGTAGCTGTCCAGAATCTAGAAATATAAGTACCTTTTTACAGATTCTAGGCAGAGGACATGAATTGACAATCCTTTTACCTGTTGCTCATGAAAGGGAAAGTGAGCATTAGTTATTAACTAACCAGATTCATCCAGAAAAAAACTTTACAAAGCTCCTTTAGTACTCTTATAGTAAATTGTACCCCAGGCAAAGCAGTACTGTGGTAATGAAAACAAGTCATGTAGGGTGTTTCTTGACGTTAAAATTCCAGCTATACAATTCAAGCACCAGTATAGTTTTCCAAAATATCTTGACACTGCCCCTCAATTTCATTTTCACTTTTTTCAATAAGAAATCGAGAATTGCCTTCTAGCTAATAACATATTATTGCATACTTGAAAATATTTTTTCCATCTAAAAATAAGGGGAATAAAATTATTATTCTCTACTTATGAAAGGAAAATGTCCAAATTCCTCCTGTTTTCTGTTCAACAAAATCTTTGTGTGTTTCCTTTCCCTCTTCTCTTGGATATTGGTATCATGCATAAGAGCTCTGGTTCAAAAATCACTGCAATCAAATAAGAATACTATTATGATGATTGCATGGTATAATACTCTTTATTACAGAGGTCAAATGTAAGGATTTAGTGTAGGCAATGAATAAAATAGAGAGGCTATCTGACCATACTTCCTACCTCTACATCCTGAGACTCCTGAAAGACAGGGCTTATCTTTCTCCTTTTGGATTGTGGGGAAAGGTGGCCGTCATCATCATTGGAATTTCTTTTCCTTTTCCTGAAAATAAATTGTAAAGACAGGAAATTACATCATGAAACACTTGATCTTCTGGATATGTGAATTATAAGCCAGTAGCAACATACATATTTAAGATTTTGTCTAAGAGAATATGTTACTGTATCTTGCTCCAAGAGAGTTAAGTCACAAATTTGTTATCACTGGGCATAAAAAGAGATATACAACAGAGGAATTCAAAATAAAGTGAAGCTGTAAATTTCATTCTTGTCATTGTAAGTCCGTGTCAGTACAGAAGTCTGAGATCCTTTCTAAGAAAAACACAAGTCACCGCTGCTCCAACAAATTTAATATTAGAAGCATATATCACCAGGCAGCACTAACACTACAAATATAAAACAGGAATTCTAAGTATAATCAAGCTATACCTTTAATTTCCCCAAGTCAGCATCTTAATATTAATTGATACTTCAGAATAAAACATATAGATCTTCATGGTTAAGTTCATAAAGTCTACCTGATTAAGTTCATTGTCTTCACTCCCCGAAATTACAATTCCAGGTTACGTGATTGTTAGCCCCTTCCACTATATGGCAGCTCACATAAGACATGTGTGCCTTCCACTGTTTATTTGCTGGTAAAGTCCTTTTGCAAGTGGTGCAGGGACACTGAAGAGACACTTCTTGTGTGCTGTTAGGCCATTACTGTTGCTATACCAACAAGTATTATGACATAGTAGTTACTTCACTTGACTGTCACCATGAGATTGTGGCTGACTACCTTAAAGCAGTATTTCCCAAAAAATACTTTTATTTATCGGTAAGATAGCATCCTCAGCTCCAAGTCCACCCTTAGCAAATAATCAAGTTGCACTGTTTGACATTATAATTCTCACAGATACCCTATAACTTATCAGGCACTCTCTCCAGCCATCTACTTAGTGATTACTTCTAAGTGTTTGGTACTTCTAAGTATGGTTCAATATCCTCATTTTTACGGTTCTGTTTCTCTCCCATCTTTCTTTCCTATTTGGAAGACTGAGCACAAAGAGAGTCTTAGAGATCATGTAGACCAGTAGATCAAATTCTCTGTTAAAATAAAACAAAGAAAACTTGTACACAGGTATACATTCTCTATGATGAATGTGATCACTATGTGTATCTAAAATGTATCAATGAAATCTGATAAAAGAAAAACAAGTAAATAAGAAAAAAGTGGAACAATAAAATTCCAATATATACTAGAAAAAAGTTCTCCCCTGGATCTGCTTTCCTGTGCCAACTGTAATTTGGCTTGACTTTTCTTCTCAAAATTAAGGAAACAGCACATCCAGAGAAACTAAGTGACTTGACGGTAAAGTAAGTAAAGGTACTAAAACTGGGACTGGAAGGGAAATTCTCTTGAGTTCTGGACCAGTGCCTTCTGTGGGACCCTACAAAAAATTAGTGAAGAATTGGATATATGATTACATACTGTCTTTACAGCAAATAAATTGACAATATATATGAATTCAGATTAATTTTGTGTGGTGCCTTTTAAAAAGGAAGTTGTTTTTTTTTTTTTCTGTGAGAAATATATGATTCTTTTTCAAGGTATGTCAGGCAACCAAGCAGCACCAGAAGTATTATCTAGACTTGGGGAGAGAAAGAACACTGCAGCAAGACAAGGCTTGCTTCATACATAATGTTTACTGTACAACGACTGTGTTCTTTTCTTTTCTATGTGATAGTGGAGACTGAACCCAAGGCCTTTCCATTGACTTACATCCCTGGCCTCTTATTTTTATTTATTTATGTATGTATTGACATGGAGTCTCTCTAAGCTGTCCTTGTTGGGCTCAAACTCATAATCCTATGTTCTTAATTCCAAAAGCATTTTGGTAACTGGATCCCTAAGTTCTTACTTAGTATATTCTATTTTCTACTTCCCATGCCTCATTACAGGAACCAAATAAAAGTCCAATACAGCAAGTAAAGCTGACATTAACTTGTTAGTACTAGATTACATAACCTTGGGATGCCTTCCAAAGTCCTAGTTCTATGAATTGACTATGATGCAGAGCAGAGTTCTCGTGGAAAGACAGCCAATATGTTGACTGCTAACCAAAACAGAGCAACGATAAAAGATCTGTCATATCTATCAAGGAAATATTGTGCTATATTGTTACCTGGTTTGGGGGGTGCTGAACTTTCCTTCTGAGGGAGGTTTCTAAATTCTTTCTGTCCTGAGCAAAGAATTGGTCAAGACAAGCACAAATGGTAGCAAAATTTTATTAAAGGAAGGAAAAGAAACAGACTCTACAGAGTGAATTGGGGCCAAGTGAAAGGAGTAAAAGAAGTACAAACTACAGCATGAGGGTGGCCACCATGCAAGAGAGAACGAAGTGGCAAAACCTCAACGTGGTCTCTCCATTTTGTATTGCCCACTTCTCAGGCTGACATCAGGTCTAAGCCACTGGTCTTAGTTACTTCTCTCACTGCTCTTTTCTTTGGCTGGCTTTATTCACTTCTTGCAGCTTTCCTTGGACAATCCACATTCCTGGCTTCTCCAAATTTCTAGTGTCTCCATTGAGCCTTTGGCCTCACACTCACAGCTTGACACACTGCTCTCTCAGGGCCACACTGCCTGGCCTCCTGGGCCTTCTTCTGAAATCAGGGTGGAAGCCTTCCTGAACCCACAACTCTTGCATTCTGCATTCACCTAAAAGCAGCACCACGTGGATGATGCCAAGGTCTGCTGCCTAGTGGAGGAGTAGCCAGGCTTCCTTCTCTCCTGGCAGTAGGGGTCAAGGGCCAATGAACCAAATCCTGAGGAACAGCTTCCCTAGGCTGCCATCATTCTGAAACATGGTGCTCTAGGGCTCTCATCTCAAAGCAAAGCCCTTCACTTTTGTAATTTTGAGGCTGCAAAGTGTGGAGTCTGAGGGCTGGTGAGATGGCTCAGCAGCATATACGCCTGCCTGGCAAGCACCAGGGCCCGAGTTCAACTCCTGGAACCCACGTGTGAAAAAAAGGGCCGGTGATATCACTCAGCGGCATGGGCGCCTGCTGGCACATGAGGTCCTGAGGTCGACACCCGGTACCCACACACACACAAAAAAAGTGAGGAGTCTGCTGGTTCTTGTGATGCCCTCAGGCCATCTTTCCTGTTTTCTTCTTCTGAAATACTTGGCTTTTTCTTGCTAGTCTTTTCAGTGATCACTTTTTCCTCTGTTCCTTCTTTGCAGCCCACGACGTTACTAGAGCTTCATTTTTGGCCAGACTCAAACCTTTTTAAAGCGTTCTGCTGGGCTCTTTGCTCTTGATTCTCAACACAAGTCTGGCTAAAAGCCTCCAACAGTAGGCATGCAACCATCTCAACATCAGACGGCTTTGAAATTTCTTCCTCCAGATTAATTAGTCTGCCACCCTTAATCTCAGTCTCAGGCAAATTCTCTGGACACCAGCAAAGTGCAGACAAACTTTTCTGCCGAGGCATAACATACATCACCTGGAGGCCAACAGCCAATGCCATTCTTCTTCCCAGCAGAAACCTCCTGTGTCTGGTCTTTACCAGCAGAATTTCTAACAGCATTCTGGTCTTCTGAATTCTGACCATAATCTCCCATCAAGTAAAGTCTCAGGCATTCCAGTTCTACCTTTTTAGCTGGCATCTCCAAACCTTTCCCAGCTCTTTCCCTTCCAAAGGGAAAGCCAGCTCCAAAGGCTTCTAAACCACACCGTCAAGTACAGTCACAGAAATGACCCCACTTCTCTGGTACCAAATTCTGTCTTAGTTACTTTTCTCATTGTTGAGGCAAAATACCTGATGCTCCAAGTTAAAGAAGGAAAGATTTATTTAGCTCACAGCTTGTAGGGATTTCAGTCCATAATTAGCTGTTTCCAAGGCAGGCTGGCCTGGGAGACAGGTATTGCAGAGGGGAAATGATTCATGGCAGGCAGAAGGTAGCAAAGCAACAAAGGGGAGGACCACAGCTCTTCCTATCCTTTGTATCTTGTCCAGGCTACTTAGGGCAGGTGGCACTTACACCCTTAATCCTAGTGCCCTTGATTCTAGCATTGCCCCATGAATCAATCCCAGCATCACACTCTAGATCCAGCCACCTCTGAAAAAGCCCCACCTATGGCTGCAAGAGGCTTTGGGGGACATCTAGACACAAGCCATAACAAACGTATGCAATTTTCTCATTTAAAGTATAAAACAAATTTCAATACATACAAACACACACATATGTGTATGCACATACATGTGATATGAAAATACACCAGAAAGTTTTGTATAACTGTGTTGCCTGATTCATGACTACAGATTTAGAAAGAAGTCGATAAGATCAATGTTTGCATATGCTCATATGTGTGCATGTATATATGGTATATATGGTATTTCTCAACAAGTGGGTGTTTTTACCAAATAAATGTGTAAAATCCCTTAGCAGAGCTAAATTCAAATTGACTTAGAAATAAGGGAGAGTTTTTATACATTAAATATTCCTAAAATTCCCAGAAATATAAAAGCTGAACCAAATGCTTTTCAAGTTCATATGTGTGGCAAATATTTGGCAATTTGACTACTTCAATACTGTTGGTTTAATACAAGTAACTGTGTTTTCTGAGTTATCAGTATTAAGTATAATATGAATATACATTTTTATTCTACCTCATTTTACTAGTCAAATTTAAAAATAGTCAACAAGAAAATAACTTGAGATGATGGCTAGATCGGTGTTATGTCTGCTTAAAAATGGTTTCCACAATCTTTTTGACAATTTGCACCATAAGAATTATGCTGAGTTAAACAATACTGTAGATATTAATCAAATAAAAGGACAGACCATTAAAACATTCACTACTAAGCATAAGTTTATGTGCTTTTGAATTCCCTTTATATGACATAGAAAGGCTAAGTATATGAGGTATGATCAAACTATACAATGAATATTTAAATTTTAAAGATTTATTACAATAAAAGTCACATTGCCATTAATCCCCTTCAAAATACTCCTCCTCCATTTGAGCCCACTTATCCCATTATTCTTGCCACTCTCCAAAGCAGTTGTGGAAGTCCTCTTTTGTGTCTTTAGGAGGTGTGATAAAGAATATGATGAATGTTGTTGCTGAGTGCCATCCAACAGAAAGGCAGGCTCATGAAAAACGTTACTGTGTGTCCTCATCTATCTTATTCACTTGATCTGGCACCATGGGACTTCTGGCTCTTTCCCAAAGTCAAAACGATCATGAAAGGTGTCTAAGTAACTTTCTTGTTGCTGGGACACCATACCCAACACCAACAAATTAAAGGAGAGGATTACCTTGGCCCATGATTTTTAGAGGTTGAAGTCCATAGTTGGTTGGTTCCAAGGCAGAAGCAGCATGGAAGAAGGGCCTGGAGCGGGGAAAGCTGCTCACATCATGGCTGCTGGGAAGTAGAGCGTTAAGGGATGAACTTTGGAGAAAGTTACGCACTACCAGGTCATGCCCCAGTGATCCACCTCTTCCAAACAAGCCCCACCTCCTAACATCACATTTAGTTATGGCACGCCCAGGATCCAATCCTCTTCCAAATGCTCTGCCTATCAGTGCATGAGGCTTTACAGAGACATGCAGATATAAACCATAACCAAAAGTAAATATTTTGAATCCATTCGGGTT
Source organism: Erethizon dorsatum (assembly GCA_028451465.1). NCBI lineage: Eukaryota > Metazoa > Chordata > Mammalia > Rodentia > Erethizontidae > Erethizon > Erethizon dorsatum. The sequence goes on from CM051842.1 coordinate 47,163,100, forward strand.
ATCAAGACAGTCACTAAAGCGCAACTAAACACACTCAGGAGAAAGGACTTTCAGAACTGCTTCAGAAAGTGTCAAGAATGAGGGAACGTATTTTGAGGAGGATTAATAGCGATGTGTCCTTTACTGTAATAATACCGTTTTAAATTTAAGTATTTGTCATATTTTTCAATCATGCCTCTGTATTTGTCTGTTAATGAACATGCTCTTTTTACCACATTGAAGAATTGTTCTTTTTTTTTTTGTGGGTACCGGGGGTCGACTCAGGACCTCGCGCACCAACAGGCACCCATGGCACTGAGCGATATCACCAGCCCCTTTTTCATATGTGGGTTCCGGGAGTCGAACTCAGGCCCTCGCACTTGCAAGGCAAGCGCTTATGCCGCTGAGCCATCTCACCGGCCCAAGAATTGTTCTATAAAGAAACACAGCTTTCTAAAGCTGTGAGATGGCATATACATAAACTTGATAGCCACAGAATTCTGGTATGAGAGAAATGACTCACAATTGTCTACTATTCTATTTGGCTTACTAATGCTCACAAATTATGATTAATATATGTGCATAAACCTACTAGAATTAATAAGGGTGAAGAGAAAGTACATTGTGAAAAGTTTTGCAAGAAAAGTAATATGTATTTTTAATGCAGAAAGACATGGTGTATGAAGTATGTATTTTTGTTAAGGGAAAAAGAGAATAACTTTGCCATAAATTAGAATGCCGCATTGTTACAGAATGAGAAAAAGAAAAAAAGATGGTACAGAACCTGAATGGATATTACCTTACTTAATTTACTGTTGCTGAGACACAATACCCAACACCCACAACTCTAAAGAGAAAAGGTTTACTTTGGCTCACAGTTCGTAGAGGTTTCAGTCTGTAGTCAGCTGGCTCCAAGTCAGGGCAACATGGCAGAAGGGCATGGGAGAGGAGAAACAGCTCATGAGCGATTAAGGGAGGAGGGAAGGAGATATACCTTTCCAGGCCATGGCCCCAGTAACCCACCTCCTCCAACCAGGCTTCACCACCCAGCATCATATTTAGCTATAAATGAATCAGTGCGAATCCACTGATGAGTATCATGCCTACATGATCCAACCAGGGCAGGATATTGTGTGGGACAAGCTGGATGGACAAGTGGGTGTGATGTGTCAATCACAGAAACCCAGAACACATACACAGAGCACAGGTCCCAAGCTTTGCACCTGGAACCAATCAGAAAGTACTCTCTGCAATTCTTCAATAAATCTGGCATGAAATCAAGCAGGTTTTTGATAGGACAACCTAGATCTGACATCAGGCTGAGGAATGAGAGATACAAAAGACCCCTTCCATTAACCTTGTGGCCACTGTAAATGCTCTCAGTGGCCCGCTCTCACTATACAGAGCATACTTATTTTCCTACCTTCAATAAAGGCAAATCATTGCTACTTTTTTCTTTTTCTATTGCCTTTTTATGTTGTTTTTATTTTTTTAAATTTTTATTAATACATGTTTGCAGGACATAATGTTGTATTTATTGTGAGAAATTGATACATGTGTGTAACACATCCCAATTCTTTCAATCCCCTTCACCTCACAATTTTAAAATAAAAAATTTGCCAGCATCAGACTCATTTATTTATTTTATAAGTCCTTATCAGGTTAGTTATCATAAACAGAGACTAACAGTCCAAAGAACATGAAACATATAAGACAATTATTCTAAATCAAGGCACACTTTTAGATACACTCTCCATGCCAGATTATTAATAACATTTTTCTTTTTCTTTATTTCCGATTGTCTGTCTTTTATTTTGCACTTTATTTATATATTGGGTTTCTCATACAAGAGAAACCATATGACATTTAAGTTTGTGTGTCTGATTTACTTCACTTAATACTATGGTCGCAAGGTGCATCCATTTTCCTACAAATGACTCAAATTTTTCCTACTTTATGGAAGAGTAGTACTGCACGATGTATGAGTACCACATTTTCTTTACCCATTCATCCGCTGATGGACATATAGGCCGCTTCCAAGATTTAGCAATTATGAATTGTGCTGCTATAAACAAGGATATTCATACATCACTGTGGTACGATGTCTTCAACTTTTTCAGGAAGGTACCTAGAAGTGAAATAGCTGGGTCAAAAGGAATTTTTAGTTTTAGCTTTTGGAGGAAACTTTACATTGATTTCCACAGTGGCTGTACAAGTTTCCACTCACACCAAACATGAAGTTTCTTCACACTCACAGCCTTTCCAGCATTTGTTACTAGTTGATTTATTGATGATAGCCATTCTTTCTGGAGTGCAATGGGATCTCAGTGTCATTTTAATTTGCATTTCTCAAGTGGCCAGCAATGTTAAACCTTTCTTCAGGTATTTGTTAGCCTTTGGGGGGGGCTTGTAGACAGGGTCTTGCTGTGTAGTTCAGACTAGTAGTGAACTCACTGCAAAGCCCAGGCTGGCCTTGAACTCATTGCATTCCTCCTGCCTCAACCTCACAAGTGCTGGGATTACAGGCATGCACCATCACAACTGGTCCTTACTTCTTCATCTGAGAAGTGTCTATTCATTTCAGATGCCAATTTTTTAAGTGGGTCTTTAAATTTGAGGGCCTTAATTGTTTTTAGTTCTTTATATATTCTAGGTATTAGTCCTTTGTCTGATGAGAAGCTGGCAAAATCTCTTTCACATTCTGTAGTTTTTCTCCTCACTCTATTGGTGGTTTCCTTTGCTGGGCAGAAGCTTTTTAACTTGATGTGATCCTATTTGCTGATTCTTCATTTTTTATTTTAAAGAGAAAAAACAATACAGACAATGATGCAGAGTTTCAAAACAAGCTAATAGGGAATTAACAATGGCTAATATATTGCGTATTGCTATCTTCAAAGTATTTGCTTAGATTACAAGATATCGGCATGAAAAATTGATCAAACAATATAAGCACAAACCACTCTTTTCAGTGAACTTATAGAAGTTAGTAGTGTAATTATTTTACCTATCATATATATATATATATATATATATATATATATATATATATACATATATATAAAATTTTCCCTTCCTTATTTTCTCCTTTCCCCATGCCAGTTGTTTTTTTTTTTCCTTTTGAGCAGTTACTTCCCCTTTCAGAATATCTATTGTGCATTTTGGATCTTATTTACACTTTCCATTTCTTACACTCGGGAGACAATACAGTGTTTGCACAGGTGAGTCTCATTTATTTCTCTTATGAGTATGGTCTCAAGTTGCATCCATTAACCTATAAAAGCCTTGAGTTTATCCTTCTTAATAGATGAGTAGTAGTCCATTGTATACAAATACCACATCTTTTTTTGAAGAGGATATCAGAAAATGGAAAGATATCCTTTGGTCATGGATAGTAAGAACCAACATTGTGAAAATGGCCATACTCCCAAAACTGTTATACAGATTTAAGGCAATCCCAATCAAAACACCATTAGCATAACTCACAGAACGAGAGAAAACATTCCTAAAATTCCTTTCCAAACAGAAGAGACCTACAATAGCAAAGGCAATCCTGGGCAACAAAGGCAAGGCAGGAGGCATCACAATCCCTGACTTGAAATTACAGTACAAAGCTACTGTGCTAAAATCAGCATGATACTGGCAAAATAACAGACCTGAAGATCAATGGAACAGATTAGAAGATGTAGACACAAATACAAACACACTCAGCCATGAGACTTTATCTTTGACAAAGGGGCCAAATATGTTCACTGGAAGATAGTCTCTTTAATAAACTGTGCTAGAAAAACTGGCTTTCTACATGCCAAAGACTAAAAACTAGAGCCCTGTCTATCACTATGCACTAAAGTCAAAATAGTTCAAAGATCTAAATATTAAAACAGAAACACGAAATCTACTGGAAGACAAAATAGATAGAAATCTTGATCACATAGGGGTAGGCAGAGAATTCATGAACAAAACCCAAATTGCCAGGAAAATACCTCAAAGTATCAACAACTGGGATCTCATCTTACTAAAATATTTTTGCACATCAAAAGAAATCACCAACAGAGTGAAAAGGAAACCCACGGAGTGGGAAAATATTTTAGCCAACTGACCCTCAGACAAGGGACTTCTATCTAGAACATATAAAGAATTGAAAAAAATCAGACCTCCCAAATTCAAAGACCCAACCCAAAAATGGGCATCTGAGATGAATACGTACTTCTCAGAAGAAGAACTGAAAAGGGCAAATAAATATATGAAAAAATGTTCAATATCATTGCTCATTCAACAAATGCAAATTAAAACAATACTTACATCCCATCTCAACCCAGAAAGAATGGCTATCATCAAGAAATTAACCATTTGTTGATTCTTGGTATTCTTTCTTGTGCAACCAATGTTCTGTTCAGAAAGAATTTCCCTATGCCCATGACTTCAAAAGTTTTACCTATATTGTTTTGCAGCAGACTACGTGTTTCTGTTTTCAATATTTAGATACGTGATCCACTTTTTATTTTATTTTAATGCATGGTGAGAGGTATGGGTCTAGGTTCAATCTTTGGCATGTAGATAGTATTCCCATCATTATTTGTTAAAAAGGCTATCTTTCCTCCAGTGAAACTATTTTGGCCCTTTGCCAAAGATAAGATAGCTGAGTGAGACTCGAGTTGTTTCTGCATTCTCTATTCTGTCCCCTTTATCCAGATGTCTGTTTTACTCCCCTGCTCTTTTTCCAAAATACCACGTGGTTTATTATCACTGTAGTTTTGTAGTATAACTTGAATTCCTGTATTCTGATACCTTCTGTCTTGACCTTGTTGCTCAGAATTGCTTTTGCTGTTCTAGGTCTCTTCTATTTCCATATGGATTTTAGGATTGCTTTCTCTTGTTCTGTAAGGAATGCTGTTAGTATTCTGATTTGGGTTGGGTTAAATCTGTACAACAGTGTGGGAAGTGTGATCATTTTGACTACATATGCCCTGGCTCTCCAGGAGCAGGGGATCCCTTCCCATTTTCTGATATCCTCTTCACACTCTCTTTACCAAGAACTGTAGTTTTGATTGTAGACATCTCTCGCTTCCTTGGCCAGGTTAATTCTCAAGTATTTCATTTTTCTGATGCTATTGTGAAAGGTGTTGTTTCTCTAACTTCTCTCTCAGTAATTTATTATTGGTGTACAAGATGGCTATAGATTTTTCAGTGTTGACTTTATCCCACTACCTAATGAATTTGCTTATTAATTCTAGGAGTCTTTTGGTGGAGATCTTAGGGTCTTCTATGTAGAAGATTTTCTCATCTGCAAATAATGACAATTTAACTTCTTCCTTTCCTATCCATGTCCCTCTTTTTCTTTTTCTCTTGTCTAATTGCTCTGGCTAATATTTCAAGAGTGATATTGAACAACAGTGGTGATAGTGGGACATCTTCATTTTGTTTCTGATTTTAGAGGGAAAGCTCTCTCAGCTTCTCTCCACCCAGTATGATGTTGACCTTTGGTTTGTCATAGATGGCTTTTGACATACAAAGTCAATTCGCTCATGAGATCTGGTTGTAACTCAAGTTGATTATAAGTCAAGACTGATTCTAGTGTTGGATAAGGATTCTCTTAAGTTTTGGACATGAGTGTAAAGCGTGGAGTGAGGTTTAAATGCTTTTGGTCACATAATTACACACAATATGTTTGAGAAATCCTACCCCCTTTTACAGGAAGGATTTTCAAAACAAAATTCAGACGTGCTACCATTCACCAAACAAGCTAGAACTTCTCCGTGGCTAAGCACTGGTTCTGTTCAAGTGCAGATAAATCTTATCACCTATGAAAATTCCTGAAGCAGTTTGCTAGGGGGATGAATAATGAATATGTAAGCTGCTTCCCACACACTAAGGTGCAGTTACTGGTGCAAACTGTGTTGCTCTTGATGCCACAGCTTTTCAATGTCTTTGTTATTTAGATCCTATGCACTAGAGTTTATGTAAGTTTTGACACAACACAGCCCTGATGCGATGAACAATGACACTACTGTCTGACGTGGGAAAATGTGGCATGGATACTGCACTGACTACACTGTTGGAGCAGATCTTTATTTTACAGGTGTTCATATTCACTTCAAAGAGTTTTACATTTAAAAAAATGAAGTTTGCTAAGTTATAATCATGAGACTTTCGTTGGCATTTGATTTCCAAGAATGTATTTTCCAAAAACTAAATGTAGAGAATTAAAAACAAAGTTTATGGCTCATGCAGGCAGTGACATTGGTTCATTTCATTAACTTTATATTGCATCAGAATCTGTTTCTTCCTGGGAACAAGAGAAAGACTGGTGGGGGGACCAAGAGTTATTTTTCATCATGGTTTATATTCTGAAGATATTATGTGTGTGAAATGGTATAAATCAATAATGTTGAAAAATGCCCTGGGTATCATTAGTTCTTATCTTCAGCTGGAAGTTACATGCTGAAGCAGTTAAAACGCTTCAGTCTTAGCCAGGTGTGGTGGTGCAACACCTGTAATCTCAGCACTTGGGAGGCTGAGGCAGGAGAATCACCACAATTTCGAGCCCAGTCCAGGCTTCATAGAGAGTTCATGGCCAACCTGAACTACATAGTAAGACCCTGTCCAAAAAAAAGCTTTTGTCTTATTTAATTGGTCTCTTTTGATTCTTGTTCATTGCTTCCATATCGAGTGGGAACTATCTCTTAAGTACCTTTGATATGGACTACACTTTTTTAAATTTTTATATGAAGAATTTAATCAACACTAAAGCATTAACACAAGTATATGAGCCAAAGTGCTGAGCTGAGACAGCCTCCAATTGAACTTTATTTCATATTTAAATTTTGCATTTAAGTGATAAACATACTATTGCAGAGAAAACAATTATGAATGCCATCTGCATGTTTTACATTATCTCTAACTGAGATGGTACAGCTTTTAAAATACAAAGGTGTATAGAAGGTTAGAAAGGTTAGAAAGGAGGTGTTTGTGCACATGTATGTTGTGCATCAGCCTAAAAATTAACATTGTACAAGAAGATTTTTTAAATTCTTGAAATATTTTGCTCTTAGTGATATAACAGACCAGTCTAGAGTAGGCATTTTCTTTAGTTAGTTCACAGGAAAGGGTAGCCTTTAGTATTTTATCTTTTTTTTTTAATGTGCATACCGGGAGTCGAACTCAGGACCTCACGCTTGCCAGGCAGGGGCTTATGCCACTGAGTTATCTCATATTATTTTATCTTTGTCACATATTTGGAAACTTGTTTAATTGGTTTCGGTTCTGGTGATAAATTATTGGAAAATGTGAGATTTTGTTCATACTTTTGGCCCTCAGTTTTAAACTTCTACTGAATCCCTCAGGTCCAGTAGGTTTCGGTAAATTTTACTGATTTTAAGTATCTTTTGTGCAAAAATAAAGATTCAATTTTATAATAAAAGACAAATAAAAACAGATTAAATTCTGGGGGAAAGAAAGACTATTTTTCCAATAAGAAATAATGGACTTACCCATAATGCATTCTGAACCTCCCAAAGCACCCCTTAACTAACATTTTCATAATAAAAAGGGTTGTGTAATGTGCATAATTTACCAGAAATGCCAATAATTTTCCTAGTGTATTCACTGAAAAGTAATAAAATGTGCCTAGCTTACCAGAAATAACAATTTCATACTGTACTCAACATTCAAGTTGACATCTTTGACTTGCAGGAAGCGAGGATGAAATGGAAGGTGGTTACTGTTTGGAAGGAGAGTCCCCTTCCATAAGAACATCAGGAATCTGGCTCTCTGCTGTCCTTTGTCCCCTTGGGATAGTCTGTATCCCACCAGGGCCTGCTTCCAGCTCACTAGCTCTCATCCTTTTCAGAACTAAAAACTCTTCTAAGGTTTTCTGTTTTTGTTTTTGCTTTAACACTGTTCTGTAGTATGTCATGACTTGGTCATCAAGCAAGTGAGTGCAACCATTGGCTTGTTCTGTCTGGGTGGGTCTTCTCTACAAATGTTTGTGGCTCTGTCCATTGTTTTGGAATTTCCTTTATTTCAGAGGAAGAACTTTGCTGCACTAATTGTTGATGCTCCCCTCCTCTAAAGAAAGCTCCTCAGCTGTCATTCTCTATTGCTCAGCCAGAAGTTGCTGAATTTCCTTTGTGGACAATTCCTCTGAATGTTCCTCAACATCACCACTGTCTTCTACCTGCAAGCCTATGGATTCTGCTATAGTGACAATGTCGTCAACTACAGGGTCAATTGAAGGCTCAGGCTCCTCTACACAGCCTGTCCTATATAATTTTAGGTCAAATTTTCTTCCAGGCAGATCTCTGTGTCCTTAGAGGGACACTGGCCCAGGATTTCTCAATCACCCCTACACAGGAAAGGGTGTTGTAATGTTCCTTCCAGAAATCTTTAAGGGTTAAATCTGTATCTGAGACCATCTGGAAGCGCTTCAGGAACAGTTCCCTGGTGTGCAGTTTCTTCAAGTTAGCTATAACTTGCTTGTTCATAGCTTGAAGTAGAGAAGTTGTATTGGGTGGGAGGAACTCAACTGAGAGCCATGGGAATTACTCAGCCAATTCTTCCAAATCTCATGAGTGAGCAGGAGCATTGTCCACGATGAGGAGAGCCTTGAGTAGTAAACCTTTGTTCTCTAGATATTTCTTAACAGTAGGACAGAAAGCCTCCCTGATCCAATCAAGAAAAAATACTCTTGTTATCCAGGATTTTGTGTTAGATCTCCACATGATCCCTAGCCTATTCTTCATGACTTTATATATTCTGAACACTCTAAATGACACAGAGTGATAAGCCAAGAGAGGCTTTATCTTGAGGTCACCACTCATATTGGCACATAGGAATAAGTTTAGCCTCTCCTTCATAGGCTTGTGGCCTGGCACTTCTTTCTCTTCCTGGGTAATGTATGTTCTCCTGGGCATTTTCTTCCAGCAAAAGCCAGTTTCATCACAGTTGAAAGCTTGATGCAAGCAAACACCATTTCTCTGTCATCATTTAGAAGTGGTGCATGCAGTTTTCTGCAGCTCTTTTATCAGCACTGTCTGCTTCGCCATGCCTAGTTACACTATGAACCCCAGTTCTCACTTTAAATTTGTGAAACCACCCCTTACTGACATGAAATGCTTCACTATTATCACTCATTGATAGATTACCATTTATGAGATCTGCATTCATAGCACTAGATTTTTCACAAATTATAGACTCAGATAGGCCATCTGCCTTTCATTTATCCACAAGTAACAATAGCCTTTCTACCTTGTCTAACACTGTTGATAGTGACTTACTAATTTGATTAATACCTTTAGCAACACTAGCTTCCTTATACAATGCTTTTCTCTGTAAGATTGTCGAGATAGTGGATTTCGACATGCTGTATATATTACTGAGATCAGTCACATGAATGCCATTCTCATATTTCTCCACGATTTCCTTCTTCATTTCGATTGTGATTGCTTTATATTCCCTTCGTTCCTTACATTTTTTTCGAACTTTTGGGAAGCCGTTTGGATAGCAGTAAATGTAGCAACTGTATAAAGCATTGACTAAAATCACATCCACAAACACACGCATCAGGGCCCAGACTGACGCTTAGTTATGCTTACACAGGCTTTTCTGACATCGCAGAGTCTTTGCACGCACAAGTGTCTGGCATTCGGGTCATAACTCAATACTTTGGTCGTAACTTTAACCTAAAACTCTGGTCGTTAAGCAAGTTATTCATATGTGATGACAGTCTCAACTCGAGGGCCCACTGTAAAGACCTTCTTTACCTACTTTCTTCAGGTTTTTATTATCAATGTATGTTGGATTTTTCAAATGCTTTTTCTGCATCCATTGAGATGATCATTTGCCTTTTGTTTTTGTTTCTTTATTTTATTTTTTTGTGGGTACCAGGGGGTCGACCTCAAGACCTCGTGCGCCAACAGGCACCCATGCCGCTGAGTGATATCACCAGCCCCTTTTTCGTATGTGGGATCCGGGAGTCAAACTCGGGCCCTCGCGTTTGCAAGGCAGGTGCTTACGCCACTGAGCCATCTCACCGGCCCCGATCATTTGCTTTTTATCCTTGCTATGTTTATGTGGTACATTGCATTTTTTGATTTGTGCGTGTTAAACCATCTCTGCATCCTTGGAATGAAACCTATTTGGTCATGATGTATGACCTTTTTATGACTTGCTGCATTCTGTTTGCCAGTATCGCACTGAGGATCACTGTATCTGTGCTCATTAAAGACATTGGCCTGTGCTTTTTTGGGTTGGGTCCTTTTCTGGATTTGAATCAAATTAATGGCTGCTTCCAGTAATGACCTTGGGAGTATGGCTTGGCTTCCCTTTTGATTTCATTGAATAGTTTGAGGAGCACTGACATTAAAACCTCTGTGAAATTCTTCTAGAATCTGGCAGTGAATCTGGGCTTTCCTTAGTTGCCCTGAGCAGGACCACAGAGCTTATCGCTCTCACTTTCTCATAGGCTTCATGATGCCTATGGGAAATACAATGTAAAATACTCTCCAGATACTGCCGACCTCTCCATTAGGCTCTATCCTTAAAAACTGGAAATAATTTGACCCTGACAATCTGCAAAAATACAACTTATCTTTTATTCCAGTACTGTTTGTATCCACTATGAACTGGAAAATTGTGAGAGGTGCAAACAGAATGGCAGTCTAAATTACATTGCTATTCTTCAGTTAGATCTTTTCTGCACAGAGCAAGGAAAGTGGTATAAAATACCTTATGTTCGGGCTTTTACGGGTGTTTGTCAGAAACCATCTCTCTGTAAAGGCCCAAGAAACGTGGTACTTAAAGAGGCCTCAAAGAAGAAATTGATATCATTGGTGATTCCATCCTCAGAAGCCCACTTGTCTCTCTGGGGGATATGAGTGTCCATCACCTGTTTAATGTAAGCAACCACACTGGAGGTCTCCTCAACCTCCTCCTTATAATCATCAGGCCAGAAAATCTGCCCCTTCCTCTTCAAGCGATTCAGAAACTTCATCAGAGCATAGCTCCCCAGAAGCAGCCCAGCTTTCCCCAGAACCCTCCTCATACTCTTTAGACAGCTTTAAGCTCTGTAGGACATACAGAGAATGAAGTTTTACACTTTTCCAACTTACAGCTCACCCTGCCCCTAAGAGAAGTAGAAGTAGAAGACACTACTTAAGTTTGGCGTTTTATTCAGTGGCAGATATCCAACAATGAAAAGAATGGTTAGGCCAATTTGTAGATCCTGGTAGATTTACAGATGGATTACAAATTTGACCCTTGTTTTTGACCTCTCACAGCAAGATGTCCAATTTGTCTTGTTATGCCTTTTATGTTGTTGTCCCCCTAAAGCCTCATGTGGGGGTATTTCAGAGCTGGCAGGATCTAGGGTGTGTGAGGTACCAAATTGTCAATTGATTGAAATTAGCATTGCTCTGGGTGTGGATAATGAAAACTCCAAACTGGTTGTGTGCAGAACCAATCAATAGGCTTATAGCCTGGGTGGAATACCAAGGGGGAGAAGGAAGGCAGTCTGCTCCTGCTGCTTGCTGCTTGTTACCTTCTCTCTGCCACATCATTAACTCTATCTCTTCTGTGATGCCCCTCTACCATGCCACACTGCCTTGGAGATAGATATGGACTGACATTTCTATGATCTGTGAGAGGAAATAAACATTTCTGCCTTTGACTTCTGGGTGTTGGGTATTTTGTCTCAGCAATGAGAAAAGAACAGCAATGAAGACATCTTTTCCAATGCCATACCCCAGGTGAAAAATGGGAAACCCTAGAAGAGGTTAGGATATATGTTGATGAACAATATGTTACAGAAAGAAAAGGGTATCATCCTGGAGAAGTTACTGTCCCTCTGACAGAACCAAACCAGGAGTGTAATTCTGGAGACTGGCTAAACATGAGGTCTAAAATGGTAACTGCTCTTATCTTGGGAATAAAAGTTGCATTAAGAAACCTGATAATTACGAAAATATGAGAGAAGTTACACAGGGCAAAGATGAAAATCCATCTATCTTTTATAGCCAATAATTGAAGCTTTCCCTAAATATACACAGATCCACCTTCCAAGCAGGGACAGGCACTAATGAGACAACATTTCCAGATAATTGGCACAATTTACAAAAGTTTCAGATGTGCCCCGATACTCCTATGATGCGATTGCTGGACAAAATCTTTTCTGTGTTCAACAATTGGGATCTGGATGAGAATGAAATTGGGAATGACCAATAAAACAATGCAGGCCAAAATTATGGCTGTCACAAATGGCAATGCTCTAATCAAACCCAAGTCATCCAAGGGAAAGCAAAAGGACACTCAGGGAAATAATTATTGCTTTGAATGCAAAGAAACTGGACACCGGGCACCTGACTGTACCAGGCCACCACGCAGACTGTGTTCAATGTGTAATGTAGCTGATGTTCCTGACTCATTACACTGGAGGATTGACTGTCTTCTCTGAGTGAGGTACTAGGTCAGTCAAGACCCTCACCTTCTGCTCTGATGAAAAGGATTGATGTGGCCTGGAGCAAACCGCCATGGCCCTGTCTACAGAAATCCTCATTTCTTGTAAAAAGCCCTAGGTGAATCTGGACATAATGGGTAAACAAATCTAACTGCTCATCGATACAGGGGCAGCTTATTCTGTTTTAACTTCTTTCTCTGGAAAACCCTCCTCTAGATCTAGAGCAATAATTGGCATCGAGAGCACCTCTAGATGGAGTTTACTAACACCTGCTCTGACTTCTCAATTCGAGGGTCTAATGTTCACCTATGGGTTTTTAATCATCCGATGATGTCTTACTCCCTCAATATGAAGAAGCTTACTAGCAAAACTGGTGGCAGCTCTCCAATTCTAATAAAAGATAAAGCAGATTTTACCTGTTAGGAATACATCAGCCTCACTGACTTAATTAGCCAAAAAGTGGATCCTGGTATAATGCATGGAATACCTGGGAGGGCACATTCAGCAATGCTGGTAGTTATAAAACTAAAAGATTCCAGCCAATTTCCCCAAACAAAAGCAATATCGAATCAAAGAAGAAATCCATAAGGGCCCCCAGCCTCTCATAGACTGGCTGCTAACACATGGCATTCTGCAGCCTTGCCAGTCCCCTTGCAATACTCCCAATTTCCCCATAGTAACACCTTCAGGAGAATACAGGGTGGTACAAGACCTCTGCTTCATTAATGAGGATGCAACTCTGTCCACCCTTTAGTAGCAGATCCAAATCGAATCCTCTCCAAACTTCTAGGATACACAAAATTGTTCTTACTCTTGGACTTCAAAGAAGATTTTTCTTTCTATTCCCCTCCATCCAGATTCTCAGTTCCTGTTTGCCTTTGAATGGGAAAATCCCATTCAAAGGAAAAATAACAATATACATGGGAAGTTCTCCCACAGGGTTTTAGAGATAGCCCTCACCCCTTTGCTTGGGCAATGTAGAACTTAAGAAGTGTAGACAGAGGACTGCCCTACAGTATATTGATTGTATTGTAATGTGCAGCATTGTAATCTGCAGCACTATTTGGGTACTGTCCAACCATAATACTATCAAAAACTGCAATTTTCTAACCAAGAGGAGATATAAAGTTTTAATGGGAAAGGCGCAGATATCCCTTCAGATAGTCTGATAATCAGGATCCACTCTTACACTCAGTGCATGAGAGTTGCCTAGAGACCAAACCCAGGCTCTAAGGTCCCCTGCCACCAAACAATACCTTCACTCCTTCCTGGGAATGGCCGTCTTCTGCTGGATCTGGATACCTAATTTTGAACTAGTGGCAAAGCCTTTATATAAGACTGTAAAAAACTTGAGTCTGGGCCGGTGAGGTGGCTCAGTGGCATAAGTGCCTGCCTGGCAAGTGGGAGGTCCTGAGGTCAACCCCCAGTACCCACATACACACAAAAAATACCTTGAGTCTGAGCCCTTACAATGGATAAAAGTGGCTGGCAATGCCTTTTGAGAAATAAAACCTGCCCTTCCTTAGGAACCAGCTGTAGGAATATTTGACTTAAGAAAGCCCTTCTTCCCCTATACATCAGAAAAGAGAGAAATTGCTTTGAGTTTCTTGACACAAATGCTGGGGCAGGAACACTCTGCAGTGCCATGTTTTTAAAAAATGCTAGACAGAGTGGCTGCTGCATGTCCACCCTACATGGGACAACAGCAAGTGCAGCCAAGCTAACAGAAGAAGCTACAAAACTACCTTTAGGGCAAGAATTAGAAGTCCTGACTCCCCTTTAGGTCATACAATTTTTGAAGTGAAGGGTTGCTTGCAGTAAAAGGAGAATGGCTTACCAAGTACCAGGCCATGTTTCTAGACACCACTGAGGTTACCACAAATACTTGCACTTATCTTAAACGTGCCTCACCAATGTCTAAAAGCTCAGAGATTAGCCACTTTTGTGAGAAAATTCCCAGACCTGTGCAAGCAGGCAGGCCAGCAATGATGTGACTCCCCCCACCAAGACCCTGAGTATATATATTTCACTGACAGAAGTAGCTATGGCCAAGAAGGACACTGAAAGGCAGGTTATGCATCAGTCAGTTCACAACAGGTCATCGAGGTCAAACCCCATTTGCCCAGGGACCTCTGCTCAAAAAGAAAAGTTCATAGACCTAACCCAGACATTGATGTTAGGAGAAGAAAATTAGCCAAAGTTTTACACTCACTCCAAATATGCATTTCTGATGCTCCATGCCCACACAGTAATCTGGAAAGGAAAGGGCTTGCTAACTAATAAGAAATCATTTGCAAAGCACACACTATTAATTCTTCAATGCCTAGAGGCAGTCTATCTTCCCAGGCAAGTTGCTGTTAATCATTGCAAGAGACACCAAAGAAACAGGACTAAAGTGTCCTTGGGAAATCAAATGGCTGATGGAGAGGGAAGAAGGTCAGGCTTTTTGCCCCTCAAGATCCTAGCCTTATTTGCAGTTCCTGAGGTACCATTAAAACCACTCTATATCCCCTAAGATCAATGGGCCTTAGGACAAGGGGGAATTAAGTGATTGCTTTTGTGGTATTGAGAAAACAAACTGGCTCATCCTCAAGGGACACAGTGGAAAGTTATAAAAATCCTACATAGGACAGCCCACTCAGGATCCCTCCTGTCTCTCAGGAGCTATCTCCCAAAAGCCTTTCCTTCTCTTGACCTCCATTATTCCTTGGAATTCATTCTTTCATTTTCAGGGAACATGAACTCGGCACATCTGATATCTGGCAAGTTGGAAGTTATATTTCTCTGATATCAGTTTGGAGGCACCAGCAAGATAATTGGAAGGAGCTAAGAGTTTGCTCTTGTTTCTTGGAACCCATAAATATTTTATATTGGATCCTAGATTGTGACTTATTTAGGTGATTGAAAATTTCATCTCCTGTTTGGTAGTGTCTTATGCCTTATGTTGGTTGCTGGTGCCAAGTTAAAAGTTGAGAGCAGGAAGCACATAAGATTGTGATGTGGGTTTCTGTGATGGAAAATTTTTATTTTTGAAAACAAGGCTTTATGGCCTTTACTTGATGTCTTAGTTACCTTTCTCCTTTCTGACAAAACACCTGGCACCCAAAGTTAAAGGAGGAAAGGTTTATTTGGCTTGCAGTGTGTAGAGATTTCAGTCCATAATCATCTGGCCCCAAGGCAGGGTGGCATCGCAGATGAGAAACAGCTCATGTTGGGCAGAATGTACCAAGCAACACGGAGGATGAGCACAGCTCTTTCTATCCCTTATATCTTATCCAGAATACTTAGGGTGGGTACACTCACACCCTTAATCCTCGTGTTCTTGATCTTAACATTGTACCAAAAATTAATCCGAGTGCCACACACTCTATATCCATCCACCTTGAAAAAGCCCAAGTTCAAAGTCTCTTCTGAGCTGTAAGGCAAACTCTTAGCTGGGAGCCCCTGTACAATCATGATAAAAGTTAAACACTTCCAACATTCAATGGCACAAGAGTCTTCCATTCCAAAATTTACAAATAGGGGGATACAAAGGAATGGGACAAAACATGTCCAAATTCCTTCAGGGTAAGCTTTAAGCCCCATAGTTCTATGTCCAGCACCTGAGAAAATCTGTGGCAAGATGTGAACTGCAAAGGGCTTGGGTGGCTCTGCCCTGATGCCCCTGGCTGTGGTTGTAGCTCCCATGGCTAGTCTCTGGGGCCAGCTCTACTCCCTCCTTACTGTTTTCCTTAGGTGACTCATATTCTTGGCTTCTCCAAACTTCTGGGTTCTCCACTGCACCTTTGGCTTCACACTCACAGCTTGACACACTGCCCTCTCATGTGCACACTGCCGGGCTTCCCAGCCCTTCTGAAATCTGGGTGGAAGTCTTCCTGACCCCAGAACTCTTGCATTCTGCATTTACCTAAAGCCAGTACCTTGTGGATGATGCCAAGGTCTGCTGCTCACTGAAACAGTAGCCAGGCTTCTTCTCCCTTATTTGTAGGGGTAGAGTGCCTATGAACCAAGTCCTGAGTAACAGCTTCCTTAGGTCATTGACATTCTGGAACAAGGTGCTCTGGGTCTCTCTTCTCAAAGCAAAGCCTTTCTCTTTTGCAATTTTGAGGCTGCAAAAAGTGGAGTCCTGGTGGTTTGTGTGTTGCCCTCTGGCCATCTTTTCTATGCTCCTGTTCCTTCTCAGCAATCAAGATTTCCTCTGCTCTGTCTTTGTAGTCCACAGCTTTGCTGGAGCTTTCTTGCTAGCCAAACTCAATATGTTTTAAATCATTCTGCTGGCCTCTTTACTCCTGATTCTTAAAATAGATCTGGCTAAAGCCCCCAACTTTAGGCATGACACATGACCACCATTAGACTGTCTCCAAATTTTTTCTGCAAATTTAATTAGTCCACCACCCTTAATCTCAGTCCCAGGCAATGTTTCTGGACACAAGCAAAATGCAGACAAACTTTCTGCCAAGCCACAACACTTGACTTGTTTGGTTATTATGAGATGGGTGAACTGCAGGCAGGTATTAGAATGATTTTGCCTGAAGTTTACACAGATATGTCTGAGGATTCAGCCAGAGGTTATGGGTTTGAATGTTCATCTCTGTTGGTGATGATTTTTATCAGTATGTCAGGAAATTGTAATTGCCTTCTCTTTCCTATCCTGAAAATCTTATTTTCCTTTCCAGTTGGAAGCTGCCGAACATCTACAAAATGTGTGCTTATCTAAAAGGGCACTAAAGATAGGCATTCCTGTATAGACTGTATAATCCCCTTACATGGGTTACAAAGGAATTGGAAATCATGGTCAATCAGAAGGTACACACAACAGTTTAGTCTGACCTGGTGCCTGGGCAGGAGTTTCTCATGCAACTGGCAAAAGCAACCTTCATTTTGTGACACAGTGGAAGGAACCAATGTCTAAGTTACCCTAGAGAGAGCTACTTCCAAAACACACATATTTATGTGCTCAATACAGTAAAGCTTAAAGGAGCATCTCCAATCTTCCCTTTGATTTTCTTTCTCTTTTGGTCTCTCAGAAATTTAAAGAGCAGCCATTCAGGTTCCTTGATTATAGGTTTAATTTTCTGCTTCTCAATGCCATGGACTCACTCTATCATAGCTTTTGTCATTTGAGGCATGTTTTATAAGGACTGGAGACCCACCCTGGGAAGGCTCTTGGTCTTGATTGCATTTCTGTCCTTGACATGTTTAGGATTTAGTTCATGTGTCATGCATAACATCATTCTTCTCTCCCTTCTTCACTGCCCTGCCCTTGAGAAATAACACAACTAACAACAACAGTGTTTTGTCCAAGGCAATTCTGTCCTCTGTGGCTGCTGGGTTTTAGGACCAAGTTTTCAGAATAGTGATTTTTCCCCTCACTGTGACTCTTCTACAGTGAAGATGCCCTTCATTTATCTCTATGCCATATTCTAAAAAATCTGGTCTAGATTTAATCTTAACTCTCAAGGAACAAATAAAAGTTTTAGTTCAAATTTATCATCTTTTCTGACTTTAGGCATAACTGGAAATTAACTTCTTTCTCTTCTCTTTCCCTTCAAGGATGCTGCTCCTAGGAGCAGAGTTCCTCATTTTTATCGCACAAACAAGTTCATTGTTAGAACAAAAAATATTCCTAAGGACTCTTATGAGTTTAAAACAGTTTTAAACCGAAAGAGGCATTAAAGAATGGCCACATTCCCAGTCTCCAGAGGACTGCCTCTACTGCCATTATTTCTCTCTAGAACATCTTGCCAGGCCAGCCACCATTCTTGGAAATATGCTAACTGATATTTTGAAAAAGGAAAGCTTAGAGCTAATTAGTCCACTGGTCACAGGCTCCCAAGGAAGGTAGCGCAGGCATGTGATTGGAGCAGTTACCAATGTTTTGGCCTCTTCCATATACCTCCACTTCACCAGCACTGGCACTGGATGGGGTAAATCTAAGAGGTGCCTTAGAACGGGCACAGAGCAAGAGGGAGACAGGGATGTCTTCTTCCCCCTTGGTTATTTTCAAAATGGGAAGAGTTGTTATACGGCAGGGCACATTGAAAGCTTGGTAGGCCTTCTTCCCCTACTTTTAGAATACGTATTTAGCTCCATAGAGTATCTACACCCAAACCTGGCCTGAACAACCCGTTGAAAATAATATAATTGAAATTACCTTTACGTTTTTCCATTTAGAGCAGTGATGATGAACCTTTGAGAGAGTTCAATGCTATAAACAGCCTCCTGAGGCATGTATGCTCTAAGTTTGCCACCACTGCATTAGAGAGGACAGTTATATGGGTATCAAAACAATGTCTGTGCAACTGTCTATTCCAGTGAGATCAATCATCAGCCTATGTCCCTTCTTCAAAACAGTCTTTGCTTTCACAGGTGTAAATGGGTTTTTTCCTTCTGACTCTTAAAAATAGATCTCTTTTTAGTAAATGACTTATAAGAAAATTTTTGACAATCCTATTCATAGTTTAAAAAACTAAAACCTGTAAGAGGGTTCTTGTACTTCAATTTAGGCAGTACATCTGAGAATACACATGACTTTATTTTGTGTGATTATGTGTTTGTCCATCTATCTATTTAAAGTGTGTTAATAACCAGTTAAAACACATATAGCTGCTTCATTTAAGAGCAATATTGAGCTTAACAATTTCTTTTTTTGTCTTATTTTTTGGTTCTTTTTCAGATTTCCATGGAAAACTATTTCTATAGGATTTTAGGGTAGAAAAACTCATCTAAAATATTATCAAATAAAGACTTACAGGCTTGAGGCTTATATAGGAATAAAAGCCTTAATGGTTGATAACATAAATGTGACAAATGGATTGAAGAGGAATTCAACATGGCTGAATAGATGAGGAGCTTTTTTTAGAGCTACCCAGAGAACTTGATCTAAAAGCGCAGGTAATTGGAAGACAGAGGTGGGACATACATCATGAAAACAAAATCAATGTAAAATAAGAGACATGTAGATCAAGCAAAACATAGATATAGGACATAATAAAATGGCCAGCCAGATGACCCAGCTGCTGATGGGTCACCATTTCATGAGTGAGGGCCCACCACAATAAAAATTTAAAAAAAGCAAAGAAAATGGATAGACTAAATTAGTATGGCTAAATCAAGCCACACAGGATATATTTGGGATACAAGGTCCCCTGCCTATTTTGCCTTCCTCTACACAGAGGATGCTACAGACCAGCTGTAAATTCTGCCAGCACACCCAGGAGTGAACTGCTCACTCCCTGACAATTGGCCAGCCTTCTTTTTTTCCTTTGTTTCTTCCCTTTCTTTTTGTTCACCAGAGCACTAACTAGAATGGACAAGATTAAAGACAACAGGGGCACGTAGTGAATGGAACAACTAAACCCTTCCTTGTGACCTGTGGCTAGAAAGACATGGGAATTGAAAAGCCTTGCCCTGTGAAACTGAGGAGCCTGGGACTGTCCCCAGTCCAGGGGGTAGAAGAAAATGTCACCACACAGTACCCCACCCCACCTCCTCCCAAAAAGATGTTACATACAACATTGCTGTCAGGTGGTGGTGGCAGCAGACCTTGAAAAGCAATGAGTAGGAGGCTAGCACTCCCACATGGGAAAAGAAGTAAGAATTGGGACTGAGCAGCCTTAGAAAGCACCTGCATGAACAGAGGGTCAGACCATCTCACAGAGTCCCACTTCACCTTGCAACAGATAACCTGAGAGGACCAAGACTTGCTAGTGAAAGAGGAACATATGAGCCTGTTCATCGACCAGGAAAAGCCAACTATACATGGGACTGGAAGCAGCCCCCTGTCTCTGAGGGCAACACTGCAACTGGAACTGAGATACCAAGAGAAACAGGGAGATGACTGGGCAGGCCTCCAAGGGACATACACAAAGTACTGTCTGAAAACTCTAGACCCAGACCCCCACATTAGGAAGCCAAGATCAGCACCACATCCAGCACAAATTCTACTGCAGGCTCAGCAGTCTTACCCAGTCATTTTGGGCTCTCAATGGACAACAGAGGAATTTTGTTTTTTATTAGATTTTATTTTATTTTTATTTTTTTATTTTCTCATTTCTTTCATTTTCCTTCTTTTTTTAGGTCTGTTACTTATATTTTTGTTCTAATTTATTCATTCTCTTTCTCCCTTTACTCAATTATCTCTCTTGATTTAATCAAATTTTCATATGAGTGAATATTCTCTGTAATCTTTCTGGTTAACTTCCATAATCCCATCCTTACTTCTTCATTGTTTATCTTCTACACTATTCTCTAGGTTCTTAAAGCATGCATGACCATCCTTTGTCCTCTAGCCTTGCTTCTACCATATTGCTCTTCAGTTATCACTGTTCTATCCACTATCCCTTTTAAATTTCCCCACCACAGGGTAAAACCACTCTACCAAGGGGAAACACTTTGCATACGTGCTCCCAATTTACAATGGGAAATTAATAGTTTGTTTCCAATCTGTGCTTGATGCTATTGTTATTGCTCATTGTACAGCTTTAGCTATGATGTCATATCTGTTGTAATCATTTGTTCTCCTTTCTGTAACTATGATGGGAAGCACTAGGATAATAACCTGAACACATCCCAGTAACAAAAGACTAGGAATTGAGCCAAATATATACCCACATCTAATCCTTAATAAATTGGGAAAGTAGGATCTTGGGACAGACACAAAACCAATAACCTCCTACACAAAGAAGACATATCCAAAGAAAAGACATTTCCTAGGGAGACCTTGATACTAGTGATAAAGCTACCTACTATAAAAACTTAAAGAATCAACACACAACAAAAGTAAAATAATTAAAAATAGAAACGACAAGATGCAGAAGCAAAATGCAACCTCAAACCTCCAGCTCACCCAGAACAAATACAGGAGACAACAGCAGAGAGGAAAACTAAAGACACACACCTGAAATTTTGGAAATGATAGAAAACAAAGTAGAAAAACAAATCCATGAGGCTATAGAGAAATCAGATCAGAAATAATCTCTTTGGTAAAAAAAAGAAATGATGACCATAATGAAGGAATCGCTCAGTAAATCTAGAGTAGGCATAGATAAAAAAATAGAGGTGCACAGGAAAGTGATGGAAACCATGAACGCCCAACATATGAAAGAAATAGAATGCATGAAACAAATTCAAAGAGATATCCATGAAATTAAATTTCCATTGAAAGCTGGCAAAACTTCATGAATGAACCAGAAGATATGCTTCCAGAACTTTAAGGCAGGATCTTGGCTAGCAATCAGGAAAGATCTCTTAAAAATAACAAGAGATCTGGAAAAACAATTTAATACCTGCAAGGCAATGCAAGGAAAAGAATATAAGATAGATTGGCATCAATGAAAATGCAGGAGTCAACACAAATGACATAAAATGACTACTTCCAGATGTAATAGCAGAAAGATTTTCAAGCATGGGAAAAAATCAGACATAAATATAAATGATGAATATAGAACTCCAATTAGCCATGACCAAAGTAAATCTACACAGGCATACAATAATCAAGATTCCAGAAATTCAGCATAATAACAAAATATCAAAAATGATAGAGAAAACAAACTGGTCACCTATAAAGAAAACCCAAACAGTATCACAGCAGACTTCTAAACTCAAACCCTCAAGTCAAAAAGAGCTCAAGTGAATATTGCAATTCCTAAAATAAAGCAACTTCCAAACCAGATTGATGTACCCTGCAAAACTATCTTTCAAGGGCCAGGCATATAGCTCAGTAGCAGAGTGCCTGCCTGGCAAGCACAATGTCCTGAGTTCGATTCCCAGTACCAAAAAAATCTTTCAAAATTAATGGAGAAATAAGATACTTCCATGACAAAGAACTACTGAAGAAATTCATGAAAACCAAAACAACTCTACAAAGAGTACTAAAAGATACTCTAGACAGAGATAAAAATGAACACAATTCCAAGAACACCAAGGGAAAGAAACCAACAGGAAGGGCAAGAAAATAAACAGAGGGGAAAGGCAGGGAATGAACAGCAGGGAAATTACATGACAAGGATAAGCCAATACTTATCAGTTACAAACATCAAGATAAGTGGTCTCAATTCAGCAATCAAAAGAAACAGACTGGCAAAATGGATCAAGAAACAGTGCTTAAAATAAAAAAGAAAACAAGATCAAACAATATGCTGCATACAAGAAACACATTTAACTCAGATAAAAATGTATAGCCTTAAAGTCAAAGGATGGAAAACAGTACTCCATGAAAAAGAAATCCAGAAAAAAGCAGGGGTGGTTATACTGTTTGCAGACAATGTAAACTTCACAGGAAGAATAATTAAAAGTGATAAAGAAAGTCACTACATACTTCTTAGGGGAAAACTTCGAGAGGAAGAGATAACAATCATAAATATGTATGCACCAAATATGGGAGCACCCATGTATATAAAACAAATGTTAATAGATATAAAAAACCGAATAAGCAATAGCACAGCTGTAATGGGAGAATGCAATACACCACTGTCACACAGAGACAGATCAACCATACAAAAAAATCAGCAAAGATACATCAGAACTTAACTAAACCTGTTAACAAATGGACTTAGTAGATGTTTAAAGAGTGCTCCACCCAACATCAGAATACCATTCTTCTCACCTGCATATGGGATGTTCTGTAAATTAGACCACATATTAGCCCCTAGAACATGCTTAAGTAAATGCAAATGAATTGAAATTATCCCATGCATATTATCATAGTGCAATGGAATTGGAAATTAATGGCTAAAGAAACTGCAAAAACTCAGCAAACATATGGAAATCAAATAACACCCTCCTGAACAACCAATGGGTAACAGATGAAATGAAGAAAGAAATTAAGCAGTAACTACATTTAAGCAAAAATATAGATATAGCGGGCCGGTGAGATGGCTCAGCTGCGTAAGCACCTGCCTTACAAGCGCGAGGGCCCGAGTTCGACTCCCGGAACCCACATACGAAAAAGGGGCCAGTGATATCGCTCAGTGGCACGGGTGCCTGTTGGCGCGCGAGGTCCTGAGGTCGTCCCCCTGGTACCCACAAAAAAAAAAAAAATATATAGATATAGCATACCAGAACCTGTGGGATGCAGTGAAAGCATTCCTAAATGGGAAATATATAGCAGTGAATTCTCATATCAGGAAAACAGAATGAGCTTAGATGAACAACAGAATTTTGCACATCAAGATTCTAGGAAAAGATGAGCAAGTCAAGTCCAAAGCTCTTTCCATTGAAGAAATTGTAAAGATCAGAGCTAAGAAACTAAGAAAATAATACAAAGATTCAATGAATCAAAGAGTGGGTTCTTTGTAAGATTAAATAAAATCAATAAACCCTTAGCTGAACTTATCAAAGAAAAGGAAAGAAAATATTTAAATTAATTCAATTAGTAATGAAAAGGGTGAAATCACTATGGATCCTGTGGAAATTCAGAAGATCTTTAATACCAACTTCAAGAATCTTTAATAGGATGGAAAACACAGAAGAAATGTACGGGTTCCTAGATATGTATGAATTACCAAAGTTGAATTAAGAAGACATAAAAATTCGACATAACCCAATATCAGTTAATGAAATTGAAAATGTATTCAAAAACTTACCAACAAAGAAAAGCCCAGGACCTGATTTCACTTCTGATTTCTACAAGACATTTAGAGAAGATTTAATGCCATTACTCCTCAAACTCTTTAATGAAATTGAAAGTGAAGCAATTCTCCCTAACTCCTTCCTGGAGGCAAGTATTACCCTGATTCAAAATCCAGAGAAGGACCCAACCAAAAGAAAAACAATGGGCAAATCTCTGTAGTGAACATAAGTTCAAAATTCCTTGATAAGATCCTAGCAAACAGAATGCAGCATATCAAGGAGATTATACACCATGACAAATGGGATTCACTTCAGAAATGTAGGGATGGTTCAACATATGCATATCAATAAATGTAATATACCATACCAATAGAGCAAAATGCAAAAATCACATGATCTTCTCAATAGATGCAGAAAAAGCTTTTGACAAAGCTTAGTTCATGATAAAAACCCTAGGGAAAATTAAAATTGATGATCTTTATCACAATCCAATTAAAGCCATGTGTGATAAACCAAGAGCCAATATCATACTAAAAGGACAAAATCTGAAAGCTTTCACTCTAAAATCAGGAAGAAGACAAAGCTGTCCAGTATCACCACTGCTCTCTATATACCTCTGGAAAAGTTAGCCAGAGCAACTAGACAAAAGAGAAAAATAAAAGGAATAAGAACGGGAAAGGAAGAAGTTAAATTATCATTATTCGCAGATGACATAGTACTCTACATAGAAGACCTCAAATACTGCACAAAAAGATTCATAGATTTAGTAACCAAATTAAAGCACATAGCTGGATACAAAGTCAACACTCAAAAATCAACAACATTCCTATATTACAAATAAGAAACTCACTGAGGGAGTAATTAGGGAAAAAACACCTTTCACAATAGCCTGAAAAATGAAATATTTAGGAATCAATACAACAAAGGAAGTAAAAGATCTCTACATTGAAAACTATAGTACTCTTATTAGGGCAAGAGTATCTCCATTTTGTTTCTTAGTCTCTAAATTTATTTAATAGGTAAAACCCTTAGATGAACTTCAGTCCCACTTCCCATTCTGTAGTCATAAAACTATAAAAGGAGAAACAAATGGTGTTATCACAAACAAATGGTTTTATCACAGTCCTGCAGTCATAAAGGAGAAACAAATGGTTTTAGCACAGGATGGTACCTGTTAACTCCATTCCCTGTGTTAATTAACCTGATGTTTGAAAAGGACCTTGTGAAATTCCAAAGAAAAGTTATAGTAAAGAATATGGTCTCTATGGCAACCAAGGACTTTTGTACAACCCCCAAATGTGTATTTAAAGAGTATGACACAAAGGCTCGAGGTTAGCATCTGCTGTCCATGGCCAGCTTCAATTAAATAATTCATTTGTCTCTTGGTCTCCCATGTGTATATGCCTTGCATCTGCCATAACATTCTGAAACAGGAGATCAAAGAGGATATCAGAATATGGAAAGATGTTCCTTGGACATAGGTACTAAGAACCAACTCTCAAAATTGTTATACAGATTTAACGCAATCCCAATCAAAATAGCACATCTTATTAAAAAGCTTTTGCACAATAAAAGGGATCACCTACAAAATGAAAACATAATCCACAGAATGTGAAAAAATTTTAGCCAGTTTCTCCTCAAAGGGCTAATATCTAGAACATATAAAGAACTGAAAAAAGTCAGATCCTCTAAATTCAAAGACCCAATCCAAAAATGGGCATCTGAGATGAATACTCACTTTTCAGTTGAAGAAATACAAATGGCAAATAAATACATGAAAAAATGATCAACATCATTGGTCATTTGAGAGATGCAAATTAAAATAACACTGAGATTCCATCTCACTTCAGAGAGAATGGCTATCATCAAAACTTCGATGAAAAGCAAAAGTTGGCATCACTGTAGGGAAAAGAAACCCTTCTTCACTTTTGCTGGGAGTGTATACTGGTGCAACTACTTTGGAAATCAGCGTGGAAATTCCTCAAAGAACTAGGAATAGAGGTCCCATTTTTCCCAGGTACTCCCCTTGTTATTTTCCTAAAAGAATTAGAAGCATCATACCATGCACCCATGTTTATAGTAACATATTTTGTAATATTAAATCTTGGAAACAACCCAAATGCCCATCAATTGATGAATGGATAAAAAAAGATGTGTTTTATTTTTTAGATAATGGAGTACTACTCTGCCATAAAAAATATAAACTTGAAACATTTATTGCTATAGGGATGGACCTTGACACCATATTCTTCAGTGAAATAAATCAGTCATGTGTAAATGTTGCATTGTCTCATTGGTGTGAGAAACTGAAACTGTAAATAAGAACCAAATTATACAAGAGATATGGTGAAATGGGAAGAAATTATTCAAAAGGAAAGAGGAACTAGGGAGGAGGGAGGGGGGAAAGGAAGGAAGGGAAAAGAAAAAATGAGAAAAGAAGGATAAAATGGAAACAAAGCTTTGTACTTAAGGGAGGAGAGGGGTTAAAGGGAGGTGAAGGGAATGGGAGGGGAAAAAGACAAATCAAGGTATATTATGTACAGGTACACAATCCTTATGATGAATGTGATCATTTTAGATACCTAAATAGTGCAAATAAAATTAATTGTATTTTTAAAAAGTTACTTATGATTTAGGTTAACACGTGTGTTTCTCTGTGTCAACTTTTAAGTGTACAATACCTTCCAACATTTCTATTAAAATTGGCTTATAGATAAACAGTCAAGACATTACCTCAAATTATTGTTTCATATAGCTTAACAGTAGTTAAATTTAGTAGTTTAATAGTAAAGATGGCTTATAGTTGATAACATATTTCCATCCAGGTTCTTAGGAAATCAAGATAATATTTAAAAAATCAGGTTTTTAAATTCAATGTGTATTATTGTCTGTGCAGCAGAATTTAAATTTTTCTTGGACAAAGATAATATATATATATATATATATATATATATATATATATATATATATATAAAGAAAGTGTTATCTGTTATAATGGGTCATGTGAAGTGTTTTTGGCTATAATTAAAAGGTTAAGTTTTCTATGTCTAATAAAATATGGCTTTATAAAAATATTGACAACCAAAAAAATATTGACATCCTTTTGGTTAAACTTACAAAACTAGATTTAAAAGGGAAGTTTCTATATTTTACTAAAATAAGTTTCTTTCATTCTCATCATTAGTTTTTTGGTGACCAAAAAGTGAGCTTTATGAGTTAAAGGTTTTTAAATATTAACCAATGAAATATTTTCAATATTCAGTTAATGATTGGTTAAATAAGCTACTATTATCTTAGTTTTTGATATAACTTATAATATATTTGGACATATATGTATGTATATATCTAAAAACAAGGTAGCTGTGAGTAAGCTTCAAAGTTAAGTTTATAGATTTAAGACTACATAAGTTTGGGCCGGTGAGATGGCTCAGCGGCGTAAGCGCCTGCCTTGCAAGCGCGAGGGCCCGAGTTCGACTCCCGGAACCCACATACGAAAAAGGGGCCGGTGATATCGCTCAGTGGCACGGGTGCCTGTTGGCACGCGAGGTCCTGAGGTCGTCCCCCTGGTACCCACAAAAAAAAAAAAAAAAAAGACTACATAAGTTTAATACATACAAAGTGGGCCAGTGGGATAGATCAGTGGCATAAGCACCTGCCTGGCAAGTGTGAGTTCCTGAGTTTGACTCCTGGTACCCACATACGAAAAAATGGCCAGTGATATTGCTCAGTGGCACAGGCGCCTGCTGGCATGCAAGGTCCTGAGTTTGACCCCTGGTATGCACAAAAAAAATACATACAAAGTAACTAAGGGTGCTCTCTTTCATACAATATATGCTTAAGCCTTAAACATATAAAATGATCAAAATTTGACATCTCTTTAAATTTGGTCCTGACATTTAAACTTTATCTACATCTATTGGTTTTCATTAAACAAGCATTTTGTTATTGTATAAATGAGATGTACTTGTACAGTGCTACCTCAGTTCATGTACTTAATTTGTTGTATGATTTTGGAAAAGATGACTACACATTTGCATTTGTGTGGGAAAGATGGTAGTGATCTTGCTGGTCATGCAATGCAGAGTTTGCAAACAAAAAAAATTGTCAAATGCTTCTGTTTCTGAACCAAATTGCTTCCAAACAAAAGCAGTCATGAACCAAAGTACCACTGTATATTGATTAATAAGTCTATCTGCAGTCCTTAACACTGTTTCCTAAACTTTTCAGAGCTGCAAGGATTTCCTTAATTCTTGTCCACAAAATTACAACTTATAAAATCTGTTAAAGGATTCTAAAATTTGCCTTAAGTGTAGAAACTGAATAGGTAAATGTTTCTATATAGCTGTGATATAAATTATTGTTAACCTTGAGGCATATTAAATGGTATATTTTTGTTTCCAACGTATAGAGACCTTCAAAGAAACCAACTAAAATCATCTTATCACACTGGGTGATTTTCAGCTAAAGTTGCTCATGATGATAAACTTTTTTAAGATCAAGCATCTGCCTTTCTCTTACTTGTGTCCTTGCTATTTGTGATGAAATATACATGATGATCCAGAATAAGACAGCCAACCAGATGATGTGGATACTTTTTCAAGGCTTGTGCTTTGAGATTGTTATGCATATGCCATATATGTGTTACAACAATTTGAGAAGCTGAAACACTGTTCACCCCAGGAAATATTCTGTGAATGTAAAAGATTGGACATTGACAACCTATAAAATGCATCTATGAACAGATGCATTCTTCTGAGATGGCAATCTATTTAAGGATGACAAATTCAGGTAAAAGTTCTTTATGTTTTAAAGATAATGGAATAAAAGTTTATCGTATACTAAGATGTGTTGCTGTTCACAACTGTGGCATGGCACAAAAGGGTGAAAGATTAATCAAAGATGACTCAGAGTAAATGTCCAATCCATACTCCGAGAGGGACCAGAGGGGCTCCGATTAACAAGACCCCTCAGTGTGAAAGTCTCAAATGACAGCCCGAAACTGAAGCCTCTGTTGCTTTTTTTTTTTTTTATAGAATCAGGAAGCAAGGATAAAAGAAAAAGAAGGGTATCTGTGAAGGAACTCAAGTAGCAGACAAGGGAAGGTTAATTGATTTACCTTGGGACTGATCTAAATGATAAATCAGAGTATGGGGAGGACAAAGGCCAGAGGATTCACTCCTTATTTGATCCTTCTTGGATTTGTGACCCTGTAGGCTATCTTTTAACCTGTAACCTTGAATTCAAGAAGGTTTTGGGCATGTGATTCCAAAAGTCTCTTACTTCTGCATATCCATCTCCTGCATACCTCTGCTCAATGCACCCACAAAGATGGACATTTGAATGTGTTTCAGAGATAATCCTGTCATCATGATTGTTTTGCTGAAGTGTATGTTTCCCTCGTCCTCAGACCTTCTCTATAAAACTTTACCTGTTGACATTATACAGGAATTTAACTTCTGGGATGACCATGGTTGGTATAAAATAACAGTTCCCTATTCATATTATATGTTTTAACTCTTCTCCTGGTGGTTCAACAACTGAGGTTTGGAGACCAGAGCTAGAAAAATAGCTAGGCTAAGAGGACAGTCAATATTTTGACCCTGGCCCACCAAGGTCAACAAGGACCCAGGACATGAGGGAACATTTTCTACAAGATCCTACAACTTCAGTGAGTCATCCCACCTCCTGAGCAGGGTGGCTGTTGGACCCCAGAGGACAGAAGTCAAGTAATGTACAGTGTGCTAAAAAGGAAGGTCATCAAAGAGAGAAAAGTCTCCAATGCTTCCACAGGAAATCACATGGTCAAGCAAGACCATGATCCATCCTGGTGGCCAACACTGACAGAGGTGCTAATAGACTCTGTACATGGTTCCAAAAGTAACCTCTGAAGAGCCTTAACTGATCTTGATAGATAGTGAGAGGTTAATTTTGATTAACACAGGTCTCATTTTAACTTGGTCTTTAACACCCAGAAGAAAAGTATAACCAAAGATATAGATAGATAGATAGATAGATAGATAGATAGATAGATAGATATCTTTTATATTTTATATATTATATATATATATATTACTTTTATATATTTATATATATAAGTAATAGTAATATAGGATAGATATAAAAAGAAGGCTCCAATTATTGACCCTAGCTAGCAGTTTCCAGCTACACCTGTAACTGACCACTGTTATGATTCAGTGAGGCTAAAAATTTACAGTGCCAGCTATAAAATCTCAACACGAGTCTTTAAATTCCTTGGCTAAAATTTTCCTTCACAACCACTGAACTCTCCATCTTCTTATACTTAAAACTTAAGGGACTTATGACAAAAAATATCAGACTTACCAATAACCTCAATCAGTAGAGAGGTCTAGGAGCCAGCTGGTTACTGTCATTATTTCAGTCCTTTAAGAGCAGTGTCTAGATGTGGCTCTTTTTCCCAATCTGCCTTTCCCTAGTGCTCATGATTTGGTAGTGTGTGCTTTAATCTCTTGGAAAAAAATGCTTTATTCTCACCTAGGGGCTGGCAAACTGCAAGTGATCATGCAAATGAAACCAACAACAAATGTACCAGACTCATTTTATTGGGATCCACTAGATAGACCTTTTAAAAGGAAGCTCATAACTGCTGAACTACAGTGTGACTTCTACCCATGGCCCCTTATATTAGCCCTCTGGAGAAGCCCCCTGATTCTGGTCTCCCCTATGCTGACTCTTCTCCCCTTGAAGCAGCTAGATTGAAACCACCCATTTTTCCCTAACTGCAGTTAGGGATAGCTCTTCAGAGGAGAGAATATTATAGGTAGACAGTAATTAATATATAGTCACAGAGGGACTAAGCTCTCAAGGAAGTCAAGAGAAAAATAAAGACATGAGAATTGTGGATGGAGGCACATCTGAAGAAGGCCAGGCCTCAAGATAAAGATGGAATGGCCAGGCCTACATACCACCCTGAGAGGAACAGAAAATTGAGATTATATGAGATTATACTGTAATTAGTACCACCCAGTCCATTGAGTCGAGATATGCATCAGAAATCCAACTGGTGCAATCTTGCTCTGGGTTGTCACAGCATCATGGGACTATTGAGGCCTCAACTGTGACTGGAGGCACATGGGATTATGTTCCCATATACCATAACCAGCACATATGGCAAGGCACTAGACCTCAGAAAAGCCCTAATCACAATTTGATTATGAAATGATTTTTCCTCAACAATTATATAGAATGGCCCTCCACACTTATCAATAAAATCCAACATCCAAGAAAAAGAAAATGTATGCCTTTTCAAGCAAGTACAAAATTTACCATATGCAAGGTCACAGTGGAAGTCTCAAAAATTTCAAATAATTAAAAACATACAGAACTTTTGTCCAACCACAATGAAATTAACTTTAAGATTTAGTATAAACAAAATTAAAAATGCATTAAACATCAAAGATCACTCATTAAAATCTCACTGGAAATGGAAATCATGAAGTCCAGATACAGAAACATAAGTACCACATACTCTTCTCACATGTAAAAAGTCAAAATGAATGTAGAATAGTGATTGCTAAAGGTTAAGAAGGGTGGGAGGGTAAAAGTGTGGTGAATTTGGTTAGTGTGCACAGTACGCATGTGCTAAAATATCACACTGGAAACTTACTGTGCATAATGTATATATATTAATCAAAAATAAAATATTAAAGTAAATTTATAAGCAAACAAATCACTTTAGAATTCAGTATGACAAAAATAACATTCAAATGCACAAAACAGCAAACACACTAGAGGCTCCAATTTTTGAGATGGAGTAAAATGGCATTTTGAAAAGAATGTAGAGATATAAAGGAGTGACTTTACTGAAAAGTAAAAAGCACTGAATACGATGATGTCTTCCACCAAAAAAGAAATGAAAAAAACAACAAACTAACCTTATTAAAATACATAAAAATGACCTAAATAGATTAAGAGATATGCTGTATTTATATTTTGGAAATCTTAGTATAAAAAAATATTCTGCACCATACTTTAAAAAATAAAGAGATTTGTCATACCAGACACCTATATTTATTATAAAGATATAATAGATTAAGACTGTTACTAGTGGAGGGGAGACAAAAAGCCAAAGAGGGAATAGTGTAAAGAAGGAATACCTTTTATCTGTACTCTCTCTCTGTTTTTTCTCAACATTTATCATTTCCTAACATGCTTACAACTCCATTATTTGTTTTATGTATATTCTATCTCTGCCTATTAGATTATATGAACAATGAGGACTGAGATTTTTCTGTTTCATTTAAATAAAATATTACCCTGCCTAGAATGCCCAATTCAATAAATACTGATTGAATGAATAAAGACTTAAGTGTGAAAATCAAAACTGGAATTTTTAAATCACAGAAAAAATAAACGTTATGTCCTTGGAGTAGGGAAAGATTTGTTAGAAATACCCCCAAAATTAGAGTACGTATATATTTGAAAGTCACTGATATTTACAAATACACATACACAACAATATATTATAAACAAACGGTAGAAACAAGCCACAACAGAACTACAATGATAATTATGAGACACAGAAACAATAATACATATGGAACTTTGACATATCAATAAGAACAGAATAAAAAATATAATAGTCAAAGGATATGAAAATGCCATTTAAACAAAAATTTAAAAATCTTGAATAGCCAATAAAAACACAAAAAGATACTCACCTCAGTAGTATCAGAGAAATTTATACTAAACCAAAATAAGTTAATATTACACATCATCAGATTCACAATACCATACCGGTAAATTTGGAAGTCATTCAAATTTACAGTGTAGGAATTCTACTTTTAGTTTTATACTCAAGAGAAAGTCTGGCTTATTTGCATATTGAGAAACATGAGAGTAAAGCAGCTTTTTTTGTGGGTACCAGGGGTCGACCTCAGGACCTCATACGCCAGCAGACGCCTGTGCCGCTGAGCGATATCACTGGCCCTTTTTTGTATGTGGGTTCTGGGCATCGAACTCAGGTCCTCGCACTTGTGAGGCAGGCGCTTATGCCACTGAGCCATCTCACTGGCCCTTAAAGCAGTTTTTAATGGCAAAATAAACAAAAAATAAATCACAACCTGATGTCTATAGTAAGCAAAAGTATATGTAAATTAGGGTACAGTTGTTATAATAGACTACTTTAATGCTAAGATAGTGTACTAAAGCTGTACCTTAATCCATTTCAATATAGATTAAATAGAAAAATAATTTTAAATGAAAATATTGTAAATGAATATATACCATATGCCATCATTTAAATGAAGTGGTAAATCTAATATACAGCAGTACTATAATATTTGGATTAAAAAATATGTAGAGAAAGTTTAAAATTATTGAAAGAGAGAAAAGAGAGTAGGATTAGGGAGGAGTACATGGGAAATTTCAACCAAGATTAATTTGAGAGAAATAAATCAATTATGAGACACTAATTTACATGCTTTTTTGCAAAAATTCAAAAGCAAGTAATATCAAGCTTTGACAATGAGAAATACATTCTCATCAACTATGGATTGATTACATACTATGGATTGTGGGTGTGTAAACTGGTGCAACCATTTGAAAGAGCAATTTTTCAGTATTTATTAAAAATTACTGAGTACATTAAGATTCAGCAATCTATATTTTCAGGCATGTAACCTAAAAAACATTTGAAAGTGTGCTTAAGGAAACATGAGGATGTTTCTCACAATAAAGCTTGGGATGCTAAAAATAGCTATCAAAGAGAAACAGTGAATTAAGCACAGTAAAAAACATTTTAAGGAATATTATGTAGCTTTTACAAAACATACATTATTTATAGAAAGACTGAATGTGATTAACGAGAATTGTTTGACAATAAAATTAAGCTGTGAAATGTTTCTGTAAATTTTTAGAGAGCTGCTCGCTTTAAGGAAAAGACCATGAGCCTACTTGTAGTGAAGGACAAGGAGTTTGATATGGCAGAGGTGACAAGAAGACTACCTACAGAAAACTGAAACAAAACTATTACACTGGCCCTAAGGCGATGATAAGCCATTCAAATTTACAACTGGAAACTCTACTTTTAGATTTATATTCAAGAGAAAGTCTTGCTTATTTGCATACTGAGAAACATGTGAAAAAGCACTGTTTGAAATGGTGAACAAGCCAAACAAGAAATGCATCTGCTAGGTGTGCCTCTCTCCTTACTTTCCTGTGTGGTGAGTTATTGTATGAAAGCAATGTAATTGACCCATGTGGAAAAAAGACAACATCGTGTAGGTAGAGCTAACTGGAAGCTGAACAATAAAAATGAAATAGATCTTACAGTAGGCAGTTGCCTATAACTCTGTTTGTATCATGAATAGGACACTTTTGTGGAGAGAGGTGATCAGTAGACTTCCTATAAAGAAGAGAAATGCTATTACTTTGGGCAGGGCTAAGGAGAGGCCTCCTAACAGAACACAACCATAGTGTTGGCAAGGCTGAGCATAGTATTTCCCATGTAATATGGTTGGATTTGATGTGTACCAATATAAATAGAGAACTGGATATAAAGAAATTTCCTGGTATAAACCAACATGCGAAGTATGCAGGTTTTTACTTTCTTGATTTTTCTTAAGTATTTCCTTGTTCTTGGTAAAGTATTTTTTTCATAATTTCCTTTTTGCACAGTTAATTGTTAATGTATAGAAACATATAATAAAATTTTGTGTTATTATATCCTGCAATTTTATTGAATTTATTGCATTTTAACAGTTTATTTTATGGAATAGTTTTTTCTACATACAAGTTCATGTCATCTGCAAATAAAGATATTTTCATTTCTCCACTTCTGATATGAGTGTCTTTTTCATGTTATTCTTGCAAAGTTGTTTGAGCTAAAACTTACAGTATTATGCGGAACAAAAGTTGGGGAGAGTGGATAATCTTGCCTTGTTCCAGAAGAAGTGGAAGACTGAGGCATGGACTGAGTCTATCTCTTCCTTTCTCCTCCTTGGATATAGCTTCCTGCTTCCTGCTGCCATGCCATAAGTAGTTTTGTCTCTGTCATGCCACCCTGCAGTGCAGCCAGCTGACTATGGACTGAAACCTATACAAAATTTGAACCAAAATAAACCTCCCATCCTTTAATTTCTGGGAGCTGGGTGTTGTGCCCCTGTGACAAGAAAGTAACAAACAGATTTTGGTACTAGAGAAGTGGGGTCGTTGCTGGCTACCTGACTATATGGTTCAGAAGCCTTTGAAACTGGCTTGTGAGGGGGCGTTTGGAAGGGTTTGGAGATGTGGGCTGGAGAAGAAGCATTAGAATACTGTAAGCTGAGCTTGGTGGGATATGCTGGTCATACTCAGAAGACCAGAATGTTGACAGTAATGCATCTAATGAAGGATGTCACTGGGCCGGGTCTGAGAGTTCTCCAGGGCTGAAATAAGGAACCTAACCCACATTATTAGAATATGTTTACAGTTTCACTGACTCCCATCATGGAAAATGAATTTTCAGGATACATCAGTTAGAGGCAAGAGAAAGGTTTATTAAGATGCACTCAAGAATGAAACATGGATGGTCCAAGAAATGATACAAATTATAAGCCAGAGTTGGGTGCATTTAAGGGGATTTCTTCAAGATAGATGATCTAGGATGTGTATTCTGTCAGGTTATATTGCAAGCCATCTACATGCATTTGAAGTAGAGCTATGCTGCCCACCAATATTGCTGCTTCCTGAGGATGGAGGGGGTAAAATTTACAGGGGAAAAAGACTTGTTAAGAGCTCAGATTTACAGGCTTGTTGTAAAAGCCCATTTAAGAATATTTTTAAGTGAATTTCCTAGAAGGAAAATAGGCTTGAGCAGCTTTTGTGTCTTGACTTAAAGTTGCAGTTTTCCTAAAAAGTAGAATTTAAAATCTCAATTTTCTTATCATTTTTCTACCTAGGTTTTATTTCTTATACCCCCAAATCAAGTTCAATCACTTATTATTTTTTAATTGAAAAAAGGTAAAACAAAATATCATAACAAATTAATAGGATAGTAACAAAAGTTAATACACTGCCTATTGTCATCTTTAAAGTAGGTACTCAGAGTACAAATTATGGCCATAAAATATTCTCCAATCGATACTATCATGAAACTATTTGCAATGAACTAAGAGACACTAATAGCATAGCTACCTTGCAATTTTCTACCTTTTCCCTTCCTTCCTTTCCTCTTTTCCCCTTCCTTATTTCCTTTTAAACAATTACTTGCCACTTAAAAATATCAATTGTACATTCTAGAGCTTATTTACTCTTTCAATTTCTCACACCAGGGAGACAACACAATGTTTACATGTGTGAGTCAGATTTCTTTCACTTGTAAGTGTGGTCTTAAGTTGCATCCATTTACCTATAAAAGTCTCAAGTTTATCCTCCTTTATGGCTGCATAATATTCCATTATATAAAAATGCCACATATTTTTTATCCATTCCTCCGTTGATGGGCATTTGGGTTGTTTCCAAGATTTGATATTATAAATTATGATGCTACACACATAGGTACACATATATTGTTGTCGTATGATGTTTTTAATTCTTCTGGGAAGATACACAGAAGGGGAATATTTGGGTTGAATAGGACCGCTAATCCTAGAATTTTGAGGAATATTCATGATTTCCACAGTGCTTGCACCAGTCTGCACTCCCACCAACAGTGGAGAAGGGTTCCTTTATCCCCAAAGCCCCTTCAGCATTTGTTATAGGTTGATTTCTTGATGATAGCCATTCTTTCTGGAGGGAGATGGAATCTCAGTGTTGTTTTAATTTGCATCTCTCAAATGACCAATGACGCTGAACATTTTTTCATATATTTATTTGCCATCTGTATTTCTTCATCTGAGAAGTGTGTATTCATCTCAGATGCCCATTTTTGGGTTGGGTTTTTGAATTTGTGGGTCTGTATTTTTTCAATTCTTTATATGTTCTAGAGAGAGAGATCCGTTGTCTGAGGGTTAGTTGGCTAAAATATTTTCCCACTCTGTGGGTTTTCTTTTCACTCTGTTGGTGATTTATTTTGGTGTGCAAAAGCTTTTTAATAGGATGAAATCCCAGTTGTTGATTCTTTGAAGAATTTTCAGTGCAGTTTGGGTTTTGTTGAACTCTCTGCCTACACCTAGATCTTCAATATTTCTACTTATTTTCTTTTCAGTAGATTTAATGTTTCTGTTTTAATATTTAAAATTTTGATCCATTTGACTTTAGTTTAGTGCATGGTGATAGACATGGGTCTACTTTAAGTCTTTGGCATGTAGACAGCCAGATTTTCCTTCACAAATTATTAAAGAGGCTATCTATCTTCCAGTGAACATGTTTTGCCCCTTTGGCAAAATTAAGGTGGCTGAGTGTGTTGTAGAAGTGTCTGTATCTTCTAATCCCTTCCATTGGTCCTCAGGTCTGTTTTTTTTTTTTTTTGCCAGCACTATGCTGATTTTATCACAGTAGCTTTGTAGTATAATTTCAAGTCAGGGATTGTGATGTCTACGGCCTTGTCTTTGTTGCCCAGGATTGCCTTTGCTATTCAGTGTCCTTCTGTTTCCAAAATAATTTCAGGGATGTTTTCTCTAGTTCTTTAAGGTATGCTAGTGCTATTTTGATCAGGATTGCATTAAATGTGCATAAATGTTTTGGGAGTATGGCCATTTTCACTAAGTTGGTTCTTCCCATACATGAGCAAGGGATAACTTTCCATTTTTTGATATCTTTTTTATCTCCTTTTTCAGAGTACTGTAATTTTCAATATATAGATCTTTTACTTCCTTTGTTAGGTTGATTCCTAGGTATTTCACTTTTTGGAAGCTATTATGAAGTGTGTTGTTTCCCTAATTTCTCCTTCAGTGAGTTTGTTGTTTGTGTACAGGAATGCTATTGATTTTTGAGTGTTGACATTGTATCCAGCTATGCTACTGAATTTGCTTATTAAATCTAAAAGTGTTTTGGTGGAGTTTTTAGGTTCTTCTAAGTAAAGTATCATGTAATCTGTGAATAATCATAACTTAACTTCATACTTTCCTATCCTTATTCCTTTTATTTGTCTCTCTTACCTAATTGCTCTGGTAAATATTTCCAGAACTGTATTGAATAGGAGTGATGACAGTGAACATACTTGTCTTCTTCCTGATTTTACAATTAAAGCTTTCAGTTTTTGTCCATTTACTATGATGTTGGCCATTGGTTTTTCATAGATGACTTTTATCAGATTGAGGTAAAGACCGTTTATTCTGATTTTTCTGTAGGGTTTTTTATTATGAATGAGTGCTGGAATTTATCAATAGTGTTTTCTTTATCTATTGAGATGATCATGTTATTTTTGTCTTTGACTCTTTTGATATGTTGTATTACATTTATTGATTTGCATGTGTTGGACCATCCCTGAATTCCTGGGATGAATCCCACTTGTTTATGGTGTTTAATCTTCTTAATGATTTGCTGCATTCTGTTTGCTACTATTTTATTGAGGATTTTTGCATCTATATTCATTTGGAAGAATTGCCTGTACTACTTTTGTTTGATTGGGCCTTTGTCTGGTTTTGGTATCAGGGTAATACTTACCTCCAGGAATGAGTTAGGGAGTATTCCTTCCTTTTCAATTTCATTAAAACATTTGAGGAGTAATGGCATTAAATCTACTCTAAATTTCTGCTGGAATTCAGCCAAGAATCCATCAGGACATGAGCTTTTCTTTGTTAACTTTATAATTACATTTTCAATTACATTAACTGATATTGGATTATTCAGAGTATGTATGTCTTCTTGATTCAGGTTTGCAATTCTTATGTTTATAGGAATCTGTCCATTTCTTCTGTTTTCCATCCCATGTGTGTAAAGATTTTCAAAGTAAGTATTGATGATATTAATTTCCACAGGATCCATTGTCATTTCAACTTTTTTATTCCTCATTGCATGAATTTGAGTTCTTTCTTCTCTTTTTTTGATATGGTTGGCTAGGGGTTTATCATTTTATTTATTCTTCCAAGGAATCAAATTGTTGACTCATTAATTCTTTGTATTATTTTCTTAGTCTCAATTGTGAAAGTTTCAGCTCTGATCTTTGTAATTTCCCCCATCAAAAGGGCTTTGGGCTTGACTTGCTCTTCTCTTTCTGGAAGCTTGAGGTGCAACATTAGGTTTTTTATTTGTGCTCATTTGGTTTTCCTGATGTGAGAATTGAGCACTATAATTTTCTCTCTTAGAATTCTCTTCATTGCATCCCTCCCATTCTGGTGTGGTGTACCTACATTTTTTTTTAATTGTAGATATCATTTAATTTCTTCTTTAATTTCATCTGTGATCCATTGGTTGTTCAGGAGGGTGTTACTTAATTTCCATGTGTTTGTGGAGTTTTTGCAGTTTCTTTTGCTATTAATTACCAATTTCATTATACTATGGTCTGCTAATATGCATGGAATAATTTCAATTCCTTTGCATTTACTTAAGGATATTGTATGGGCTATGATATGGTCTATTTTAGAGACCAACCCATGTATATCTGAGAAGAATGTGTATTCTGATGTTGTTTAGTGAGACACTCTGTAAACGTCTAGTAAGTTCAATTGTTCACAGGTTTGTTTCAGTTCTGATATTTCTTTGGTAATTTTTTTGTCTAGTTGGTCTATCTCTTTGTGACAATGGGGTGTTAAAGACCCCATTAAAATTGTTATTTCTTATTTGATTTTTCATGTCTATTAATAATTATTTTATATAGTTTTGTGCTTCCATATTGGGTGCATATATATTTATGATTGTTATCTCTTCCTCTCGAAGTTTTCCCTTAACAGGTATGTAGTGACATTTTTAATCTGTTTTAATCATTCTAGGTTTGAAGCTCACATTGTCTGCAAACAGAATAGCTACCCCTGATTTTTTCTGGGTTTCTGTTGCATGGAGTTTTGTTTTCCATCCTTTGACTTTCAGTCTATGAATTTTTTTGAGTTAAATGTGTTTCTTGTATACAGCGTATTGTTGAATCTTGTTTCTTGATCCATTCTGCCAGTCTGTTTCTTTTGATTGGTGAATCAAGGCCATTTACATTGACGGTTATAACTGGTATGTATTGGCTTATCTTTGTCATGTTATTTAAATGCTATTGATCCCTGAATTTCCCCTCTGCTTAATTGCTTGCCCTGCCTGGTGGTTTCTTTCTGTTATTGTTCTTGGAATTGTGGTCATATTTGTCTATCTAGAATGTCTCTTAGTGTTCTTTGTAGGGTTGGTTTGTTGGTCATGAATTTCTTCAGTTGTTTTTTGTCACGGAAGTATCTTATTATTCCATTAATTTTTAAAAATAGTTGTGCAGGTTACATATATCTGGTTTTTAAGTTGTTTTCTTTCAGGACTTGAAATACTTCAGTCCAAGGTCTCCTTGACTTGAGGATTTGTGTTGAGAAGTCGGCCATAA
Source organism: Erethizon dorsatum (assembly GCA_028451465.1). Classification (NCBI taxonomy): domain Eukaryota; kingdom Metazoa; phylum Chordata; class Mammalia; order Rodentia; family Erethizontidae; genus Erethizon; species Erethizon dorsatum. Next base: position 47,203,509 of record CM051842.1, read on the forward strand.
TTCTAATAGGCTTTCCTTTATAGGTGATCTGTTTCTGTTCTCTAACAACTTTTAATATCCTGTTTTTGTGCTGAATTTCTGACATCTTGTTTATTAAATGTCTGGGTGATTTATTTTGGTCATGGCTATTTGGAGTTCTACATGCCTCACTTGTCTGTATGTCATTTTCTGTTCCCATGCTTGGGAAATTTTCTGCTATTACTTCTGCAAATATTCTTTTTATGTCATTTGTGTTGACTTCTGCTTTTTCATTAATGTCTATCCACCTTATAATACTTTTCTTTGCATCGTCTTGTGGCTGATGAATTGTTATTTCCTTATCCCTTGTTATTTCCAAGAGATCTTTCTTTTGTGACCTCTAGCCATGATCCTGTCCTCAAGGTCTTTAAGTCTATCTTTGGTTTTGTTCAAGGGGTTTTGCCAGCTTTCAATGGAATTTTTAATTTCCTGGATATCTCTTCAAATCTGTTTCATGCATTCTATTTCTTTCCTGTATTGTTCATTGAAGGTTTCCAACATTTTCCTATGCTCCTCTATTTTTTATCTATGTATAATCTAGATTTGCTGAGCAATTCCTTCAATATAGTGTCATTTCTGTTTTTCCTGAAAGATTCTTTCTGATCTGATTTTCTCTATAGCCTCATGGATTTGTTTCTTTACTTCGTTTGCTGTCATTTCAGAAATTTTGTACCTTGACCATAGAAGCAAAATCTATAGTTATATAACATAGCCAATCATAAATTAGGAGTTTGTATGCAAAGTGTTTCCTTTTGGTGGGGAAATTTAAGAAGGATAGTGCATAAAACACAGATAACTGAAGAGGAAATAGAAGCAAGGCTGGAGGACAAAGGATGATCACACAAGCTTTGGGAAACTAGAGAAGAGGGCAGAACAGAAAGAATGAAGTGGGTTGGTGAGATAGCTCAGTGGCAGAAGCGCCTGCCTGGCAAGCACGAGGTCCTGAGTTTGACTTCCAGAACCCACATATGAAAAAAAGTGCCAGTGATATCGTTCAGCAGCACGGGTGCCTGTTGGCACATGAGGTCCTGAGGTTGACCCCCGGTACCCACAAAAAAAAGTAATAAGGGATTATCTGAACTTGGTCTCTGGGTTTGGGGGATGGGATTGGTTTTATGTGACTGGTGTTCTCCCTAGCCATTTAGAAAAGTGAAAAACAAAATGATAACAAAAAAGAAAAGAAAAAAGGATAAGGAAAAGAAAGGTAGATAAAAATAAAATAAAATAAAATAAAGAAAGAAAAGGGGGCATCCCACATGCCTGCTTCTATTCCTTGTGTCTTTTTCTCCAAGCACAATGCTGATTCACCTATCTTACCACCTGTTGGTTTGTATTTTTTGTTGCTTCAGACTTTTCCATCCCACTAGTCCTCCCTGTCCATTGTGTGCACCCTAGTTGGGGTCCTACTGTGTGTCTGGTATTACCCCAGTCACCTGGTCCCACTGACTGGGAGGAGGATCTGGTCACCTGTATTCCTCCAGCCCAGCCAGTTTCCATGTCCTGGATTCTTTCTGGGCTTGTTGTCAGGCCCCATGATCCAGTCCCTTATTCTTAAGGGCTTGAAGAAGGCCTGATAATCTGAGTTCATGAAACTGTTTCAGGCTGAGTAAGGGCCTTGATCTGTCCTATCCAGGGACAAAAATGCTCATTCTGACTTATCTGAAGGAGACATAGGAATATCAAGTTCTATCTTTTGGAGAACTATCATCTTTCAAAAGTCTGAAAAATATGGCAAGGATATATGAAATGTTAACCTACAGCAATAATAGATCATGCAACATAAAATAATTCCAATGCACAGTATCAGAGCTAGAAAAATGAGAACTTTCTTCCACCAGATTGTTTCAGAAGACCAGGAAGCTAGGTAGTCATTAAAGGTTGTGGCAGAGTCTGCCATTGTACTGACTTGTGAATGTAGATTTTGTAATGCAGAAGTTAGATTTGCAGTTTTCAGGAATGTACACACTATGTTCTGTTTATAATGCACAAGTTCCACCTCATGCTGCTATTATATCTAGGACCATTCTGGTTTGTAGAATGGCTTTTTCATCATCTTTACTTTTGAATTTAATAAATAAATACCCCCTGCAGTGTCATTTAGAGCTTCTGTGTATAGTTACTGTCTCGGTTACTTTTCTCTCGTTGCTGGGACAAAATACCCAACACCCAAAATTAAGGAAGGAAAGGTTTATTTGGCTCACAGTTTGTGGAGGTTTCAATCCATAATCAGCTGGCTCCAAGGCAGAGTGGCACATGGCAGAGGGCAACAGTTCATGGTGGTGGAAGGCAGCAAAAACAGCAAGAGCAAAAGGGAGGAGCATGCGCAAGCAAGAGCAACCTCTTTTCCTCCCTTATATTACATGCAGGCTACCCGCCCCAGGGTGGATGTAGCACTCACACGCATAATCCCAGCATTAGACCATGAATCAGTCATAAAGCCCAGAAGTCCGCCTCCATGACTGTACGAGGCTTTGGGGGGACATCTAGACACAAACCATAACAGTTACTAAGAGATTCAATGTGCCTCATTACATCCTCAAGTCCTGTTTGAGGAATGAAGATGGCAACCAATGATCATACTAGTGAAAAACTGATCGGGTCCATTGATGCAACAAGACTTGAACGTTAACTGATTGAGGTATACTTTTAACCCAGTGCCCTCAGAGCTAGGTTCCCCTAATGTATATCTTCATTTCCATCTTGGAGTTATCCAAGGCCATAGGTTTCAGCCACAGAACCACTGTGTACTATTTGAGGCAGGCTATCTTATGCCACTCTTGCGCTGCAGTCAATAGCAAACAAGTCAGTATCTCTTAACATAATAGTGTGATTACAGCCTTGGGTAGAAATCTGTTCCATATTTTGTGTGGCATTATTCCATTTATCCTAAGTATGTTTTCTTGGTTCCTAACGAAGGGGTGCTACTTGGCTGAGTTGCCCCATAGTAGATGCCAGCCAAATATATTCATCAAAAACCTAAAAATATTTATCTAGAAACTGATAGCTGTCTTTTATCATGGGAGTATTAGGTGTCTGGGGTAGATCAGGATCTCTATATTTCTATATCTGAGTATTAATTTTGGCTAGACAAAAATGTTTCTCCCTGGCTGTTTTGATGTAGAGTCTCATTTATTGCCCATTCAGAGACATTTGACCTGGTAGCAAGCTTTAAAATTGTAACTGCATTTTGAACCTGTTCTATAAAATTTTGAAGTTTTATTTAATCATCTCCCTGGAGAGGAGATACTCAACACATTAGACCAGATGCATTAGAAGTGGGAAATTGTCCACAAACCTAGCATGCATATTGCAGAGCTTAGTCAAGTAAAACATTATTTCCCCAATGGAGTACGTTACAAGCATTAAGAAAAAAATGAATTGTCTGACTTTGTTCTTTGCAGACATAATGTGATTGTGAGAGGATATGTTTAAGCAGAATAAACTTATCTAATTTATCCTGATTCAGCCTTCTTATTCTTCCTGAATTGTATCTGCAAGTCTTACAAAGACGTGCAGTTGCACTGATCACAGGTCTCTGTCTCCTTGATTTCTTGATCCTGTAAAGTCTCAAAAGGAATGGGTTTAATTTTTGATAAATGATTCCAAGAAATATATCCTTGTAACTTGACAGCCATGGGTGTACTTAAAAGAATTTGGTAGGGGCCCTTCCACTTAGGGAGGAGCTGATCTAAAGATGACTAATTCTTCCAAAGTTTAAGTAACACATAATCACTGAGTTTAATTTTAGGGATATGAGTTGCAGAGTCTGGTGCTGGAAGGACTTTATTACCATATTCTAGTAAAGCCTTCTGTACCAGAACTACATTGATGATGTATTTAATCATTTCCTGTGTTTTAGGGTCAGTTACTATATCTGAATGTAAAAATGGCCTACTGCAGAGCATTTCGTAAGGACTCAGCTAGAGAGAACCTTTAGGAACAATTTTAATCCTTAGTAAAGCAATATGCAGTTTTAACCAAGACTCTCATGTTTCATGGAATAATTTTGCCAAGGTGGTTTTAATATGTAAATTGGCCCTTTCAACCTTTCCTGATCGCTGAGGAGGCCAATAGCCATAAAAATAATAAGTTAGTCCTAAGGCTTGTGAAACTTCCTTTGTCACTCTGGAGACAAAAGAAGGTAAATTATCATGGTGAAATGACTTGGGAAGTCCATACCTAGGAATGTCATTTACTAAAGCTTTAGTGAATTATTGGACCTTTCCACTCTGAGTGGGATATTCTTTTATCCACTGAAAAAAATGTGGCAAAAAATAAGAGGTATTTATATCCCTGGCATAGAGGCATCTGGATGAACTCTAGTTGCCAATCTTTTCCAGGGAAGGTGCCTCACTTTTGCACTGGATTAAGCAAAGGTGGAGGCTTAATGTTTCTTCCTGGATTGCTGTGGAGTCAAAGGGGGCAACCTCTAGTGATTTCTCAAATAGTGAATTAGAGGCTTCCCCCCCCAAAAGCACAATTGATCAAGGTGGCCAGTGCTTCGCCCTAGGTGGCATGAATCATAGATTCCTTTAATAATTTTCCATTCATTAGTATGAGTTAATACAATTTTGTGAACTTCCTCTTTAATCCACCAGCCATCCACTTTTGGTTTATATCCTCACTGTCTGGCCCATTGCTTTCCAGTCTCTTAATAGGATGGGTTTGTATTTAAGCTTGAAGTCAGAGGTATTAAAGCCATCCATGAAGCCTCTTTTGATGCTGCTTGTTTGGCACTATGATCTGTCAAGTCATTACCCTGGATTATGGGAAAGTTGACCTTTTGATGTCCTCTGCAGTATATTACTGGTACTGGGTCAGTGGCCACACTGCTTCTAGGAGGGAAAAAATTGCAAGCCCATGCTCAATTTTTTTTTTTATTTTAAAGAGAAGAAAAAACAAAACAAATCAAAAGAAGAACAAATTTTCAAACCAACATAATAGGAGGGTAACAATGGTTAATACATTACGTATTACTATCTTTAAGTTAGTTATTCAGGACACCAGACATTAGCATTCAATTGTCCAAACATTATTGGCACAAACCTTACTCTTCAATGAACTAAGTAAAAATGGTAGTGTACCTATCTTAACCATCTTATATATATATATATACAATTTTTTTCCCTTTCCCTTCTTGAGAGGCTTTTTTAAGAGTCCCCTTCTTCTCCATATGGCTGCATTGACATGAAAGATTAAGAAAGCGTATCTGCAGTAAGTATAGATATTGAATAATTTTTCCCAAGTAAGGCTCAGGTAAGGGCAGAGACTTCAAATTTTTGTGCTGAGGTGTTTGAAAGAAGTGGCTTTGCCTCAATCAGATCTTGGAGACTAACAATTACATAACCTGCCTTCTGTGTCCTATTACTCATGTAACTGCTCTCATCAGTGAACAAATCTGCATTGGTATTGTCAAAAGATGACTTTTTCAGATCAGGTCTGCTGTAGTAAGCCTGCCCTATAGTCTCTACACAGGAGTGAGGTAAGCTATCTCATCTTGAGGTAGGAAGAAAGTTTGCTGGGTTTAAAGTTTGGCACACCTAGAGAGTAATTTCTGAACATTCTAACAGGAGGTTTTGATATTTAGATAGCCATCCTCCAGTTCACTTCTGGTGCCCTATAAATTCCAGAACACTTTAAATCTGTTGGAAGGCTTAGACCTTCCTTGTGTGACCTAGAGTTAATTTAGTGGCATCAACCAAGAGTGACATCAGAGCCACAGCCCATAGGCATCCAGGCCATTCACATGATACAGAATCTAAATGTTTATAAAAGTAAGCCACAGGCTGTGCAATGTCTCCAAGCCTAAGGACATTCAGTGCTATGCCTTGTCTTTCTGCTATTAAGGACTCCCAGTGCTATGACTTGCCTTTCTGCTACATATAGAGACAATTTTTTTTAATCTAAATCAGGAAATTTAAAGCTGGAGTAGACAGCAACAGGTCTCTGAGTTTTTGAAAGACCTCTTCTGCCTTTCAGTCCATTCTGGGGGCCCATGGTAGAGCTCTTCTTTGCACTCATAGAAAGGCTTAGATATGAGTCCAAAATTGGGAATCCATTTCCTGTAGAATCTAGCCATCCTTAGGAAGGTTATGAACTGCTTTTAGGTTTGATGTGGGCCTAGTTTTAAAAGAGCTTCCTTTCTTTGAGAAGTAAGAACTCATTCCTCTGGGATTAAGGTATGTCCTAGATATTTAACTCTTTCCTGAAATATTTGAGCCTTTTGTGGGGACCCTTGATATCCTGCAGCTCCTGAGAAATTTAAAACCCTAACAGGTTTTCATCACAGTCCTTTGTGGAGGTACAGATAACAAGAACATTTACATACTGAAATAGCACCCCATTTTTTAAAATTTAAAGACCTTAATTGTTTTGCCAGGGTATTTCTAAAAAGGTGGGGACTGTCTCTGAACCCCTGAGGCAGTACTATCCAAGTATACTTGGCAGTATCCCTAGTATCAGGATAAGTTCATTCAAAAGCAAACAGATATTTTGAGTCAGGATGCAATAAGATGCAGAGGAAGGGATCCTTATGATCTAAGGCAGTAAATAGTGTAGTTCCAATTGGTATTTGGGTTAAAATAGTGTACATCTTAGGAACTATAGGATGGAGTGGAATTACAACTTCATTAACAGACTAGCCAATGTCCCCCATTTGGTTTTACTAGTGCAAGGATAGGTGTGTTGCATGAAAACTGGCATTATAACAGAAGGCCATGTTTGAGAAATTTAGAAGTTAGAGGCTGAAGCCCACAATGAGCCTTTGGCTTAATAGGGTATTATTGTTTATTGGAATAGCTATTTTAGTCCTTTTGTGAAAAAAGTGAAACAAAATGTCATAAGAAGTCTTTAAAGGAAATGACAATAGTTTGGGCATGAACTGCCTTTCCTGGGGTTTTAGTATCCCAGACCCATGGATCTACCTTTGATAAAATTTCCCTAGGTATATCTCTACATATATTATATAGCAGACCTGATTCTAATGGTCCCACAAAGGTAGATGAATATTTGGTGACAGATAAATATTTGCCCCTAAATGAAGCATATACAGAACAGTAATACAAGCCCTTGCCTGCAAAAATAAAATGTCACATCAAAGAAACATAAATATGAAAGCATCACAATCATCGCATGCTCTCAACTTAATCTATCATCATGTTAACAAAAAAGACAAGTGATAAACAGCTGGCTAAGAAAAAGATGATTATTCTAGATTACCTAAACAAATCACAATCCAAAATCCCATTGAAATATTTCAGGAGTGTCATGAAACAAAAGCCAACTCTTACCTCACTTTAAGGATCTCTCTAGGACCTCCTATCTGGTATAGGAGAAATATAACTCCCAACCCTCTAAATGTCAGATGTGCCCACCTTGTGTTCCTTAAATATCAAAGAATGAATTCCCAGGGGCATTGAAGGTTAAAAGTAGGAAATGTTCATTGAGACATAGCACCTGAGAGACAGGAGGGGTGCCAAAGTGGGTTGCCACAGAGAGCACTAAACCAATAATAATTTTTAGAGCAAACTCATGAGGAGGGTATGACATCGGTCAAACTATAATTAACCAATAAGATTACAAGTATAGCCACTTAGCTAATATTGATACACTAGGGAAGCAAGGCACTTAGCAAGGGTAAATGGCTAGTGTCGTTAACCCTTACTTTATCTGTGATTTCTAACACAGAAAGAATAGAAACATTTTGGGAGAAGGATGAATCCCAATGTTCTGGTCAATCACCTGGATATCTGATGCCTAACTGGATTTAATGGACTAGGTGGTGCTAATTACAGTATAATCTCAAATTTTTGTTTATCTCTTAGGTAGGCATGCAAGCCTAGCCATTGTGACTTCTTCTCGAAGCTTGACCTTCCTCAGATGCATCTCCAGCCACAGTTTTGATGTGTTCTTATCTTCTGCACTGCCTCCTTCAAGGGCCCATCCCTGTTGAACTGACTATTAACTTTTAATTTAGTTCCCTGTAATAACTGTACTCTTTTAAAGATCTGGTAAAATTCAGCACTAAATTCATCAGATCTTGGGCTTTTTTCTTGGAAGAATTTTTATTACTATTTCAGTCATAACACTTATTATTGATCTGTTTAGGTTTATATATTCTTGGTTCAATTTTGGTAAGTCATAAGTGTCTAGGAATTTATCCATTTCTCCTAGACTCGCCAATTTATCAGAATATACGATTTCAAAACAGTTTTTAATAATTCTTTTGATTTTAATTTGTGTCTTCCAATTTTGCCATTTTTATCTAATTTTATTAATTTGGGCCTTCACTTTCTCTTTGTAACTTGGCTAAGGGTTTATCAATTTTATTTATCTTTTCAAAGAACTAACTCTGATTCTTTGTATTGTTCTTTGAGTTTCTAGTTCATTAAATTATGCTCTGATCTTTGTTATTTCTTTCATTCTATGCGTTTGTTTTGTTCTTGTTCTTCTAAAACCTTGAGATGCATAATTATTTACTTAGGGTAGCATTATTTTCCAACGCAAGCACTCATAGCTATAAAATTTCATTTTCGTAGTGCCCCACATGTGTTTTCCCATAATAATTTGATTCTAGGAATTTTTAAATTTCTGTCCTGATTGCTTCAGTGAACCACAGATCATTCAGATGATCAATCTCCACGTGTTTGTTACATCTCTAGTTTCTTTTGCTGTTGATTTCTAGTTTAATTCATTGTGCTCTGATAGGATCCGGATGATTATTTCAATTATTTTATATCATTAAGACTTCATTTTTAGGGCTGGTGAGATGGCTCAGCGGCATAAGCACCTGCCTGGCAAACGTGAGGGCCTGAGTTTGACTCCTGGAACCAACATATGAAAAAAGGGCCGGTGATATCGCTCGGTGGCACAGGTGCCTGCTGGCACGCAAGGTCCTGAGTTTGACCCCCGGTACGCACACATACACACAAAAAGACTTGATTTTTAGTTCACAGTGTGTTCCATTTTGGGGAAAATTCTGTGCCCTGATGAAAAGAGTTAATATTCTGCTGTTCTTGGATGGAATTCTCTGTATATGCCTATTAAGCTCATTTCATCTGTGGTAAAGTGTAACTCTGATGTTTCTTTATTGATTTTCTGCCTTGTTGACCTATCTGTTTGTGAGAGTGCGGTATTGAAGTCATCAACTATGATCGTATTGGTGGTCTATCTTTCTATTTATTTAAGGTGGTGTTTTTTATGGTATTGGGTGCACCAATATTCACTATATAGATATTTTCAATTGTTATCTCTTCTTGGTGAATTGTTACCTTTACCAATGTGGTGGCCTTTTTTTGTCTCTTCTGTCTAATTTTAGTTTGAAAATTATATTGTCACATATAATTATAGTTACTTTTGCTTGCTTTCAGGCTCCAGCTCCTTGGAATGCCATTTTCCACCATTTCACTTTCAGTCTGAGTATGTCTTTGCAGGTAAATTTTATTTCTTGACTGTAACATATAGTTAGGACTTGTTTTATTTTTTATTTTTATTTTTTTGGCTCCAACTTGCCAGACTCTGTCTTTTGTTTTTTCACTAACACAGAATTTATTGACTTTATGAAAAATGAAAACTGAATCTACTCCCACTCATGTCCTTGAAATGCTCTTTATGAAGATTTCCAAATTATCTGTAATGAAGGACTTCCAACAATGTTTATATCTCTTCTGGATTTTCTTGGTTTTTTTTTAATTTAGTTTTTTAAATTTTATGGAAAAACACAAAATTTCATAACAAAATAATAGAAAAATAATAGTTAATATATTGCATATTGTTATCCTCTAAGTAGTTACTCAGAGTACAAGATACACACATAAAAAATTCTCCAAATAATATTAGCGCAAACCTTTCTTTTCAATGAACTAAGAGAAACTAGTAGCATAACTAACTTGTATTTTTTCCTTTCCCTTCCTTCTTTTTCCCCTTCCTCACCCTAGTTCCTCTTTTCTTTTCAACAGTTTCTTCCCATTTCACAATATTAATTGTACATTTTATACCTTATTTACTCTTTCAGTTTCTCACACCAGGGAGACACTACGATGTCTGATCACATGAGTCTGATTTATTTCACTTATGAGTATGGTCTCAAATTGCATCCATTTACCTATAAATGTCTCAAGTTTATCCTTCTTTATGGAGAAGGAGTACACCATTTTATAAAAATACCACATCTTTTTTATCCTTTCTTTGGTTGATGGGCATTTGGGTCATTTCCAAGATTTAGAAATTACAAATTGTGCTGCTATAAACAAGGGTCCATATATATCGCAGTGGTATGAGGTTTTTAATTCTTCCAGGAAGATACCCAGAATGGGAATAGCTGAGTCAAATGGGACCTCTAGTCGTAGTTTTTTGGGGAATGTCCACACTGATTTCCACAGTGGTTGCACCAGTCTACACTCCCACCAAAAGTGGAGAAGGGTTTCATTTTCCATACAGCCCCGCCAGCATTTATTATTGGTTGATTTCTTGATGATAACCATTCTTTCTGGAGTGAGAGGCAATATCAGTGTTGTTTTAATTTGCATTACTCAAATGATGAATGATGTTGAACATTTTTGATTTATTTATTCGCCATTTGTATTTTTTCTTCTGAGAAGTGTATATTCATCGCAGATACCCATTTTTTGATTGTCTGAAGTTGAGTGGTTTGATAATTTTTTCAATTATTTACATGTACTAGATATAAGTCTTTGAGGAACAACTGGCTAAAATTCCTTCCCACTCTGGGTTGACTTTTCTTTGTGTTGGTGATTTCTTTTGCTGTGGAAAATCATTTTAATAAGATGAGATCCCACTTGTTGATTCTTTGTAGTATATTCCAGGTGATCTGAATTTTGTTCATGAAATACTCGCCTACACTTATGTCTTCCAGAGTTCTGCCTATCCTAACTTCCAGCAGATTTCGTGTTTCTGTTTTAATATTTAGATCTTTGATCCATTTTGATTTTACCTTAGTGCATGGTTATAGACATGGGTGCAATTTTAGTCTTTGGCATGTGGAAAACCAGTTGTTGTGGCACCCTTTTTTAACAAGAGTATCTCTTTCTTCCTTATCAAAGATAAGGTGGCTGAGTGTGTTAGGAATTGTGTCTACATCTTCTAATCTGTTCCGCTGATTCTCGGATCTGTTTTTTCGACAGCACACCATGCTGATTTTATCACAGTAGTTCATAGTATAATTTCAAGTCAGGGATTGTAATGCCCCTGCCATGCCTTTGTTGCCTAGAAATGTTCTTGTTATTCTACAACTATTTTGATTTCAAATGAATTTCAGGAGTGCTTTCTGTAGTTCCTTGAGATATGTGAATGGTATTTTGATTGGGATTGTATTAAATCTGTGTAACAATTTTGGGAGTATGTATAACAATTTCAGGTATAAGAAACATTTTGAGTATGTTCGTTCTTCCTATCCTTCCAAGGGATATGTTGCCATTGTCTGATAACCTCTTCAGTCTCCTTTTTCAGAGTACTGTAAATTTCAATGTACAGACTCTTACTTCTTTTGTCAGATTGATTTCTAAGTATTCAATTTTTTTGGATGCTATTGTGAAAAGCGTGATTGCCCTAATTTCTCTCTCAGTGAGATTTTTGTTTGTGTACTATAATGCAATTGATTTTTGAGTGTTGCCTTTCTATCCAGCTACACTACTGAACTTGGCTATTAAATCTACAAGTCCTTTGGTGCAGTTTTTGGGATCTTCTATGTAGAGTATCATGTCATCTGCAAATATTGATAATCTAACCTCTTCCTTTAATATTTTTATTTTTTATTCTATTTCTTGTCTAATTGCTCTGGCTAATGTCTCCAGAACTATACAGAATAGGAGTGGTGATACTGGATGTCCTTTTCTTGTTCCTGATTTTAGAGGGAAGGCTTTCAGTTTTTGACAATTTACTATGATGTTAGCTGTTGGTTTGTCATAGATGGCTTTTATCAGATTGAGATAAGGACCATCTGTTCCAATTTTCTATAGGGTTTTGATCATGAATGAGTGTTGGACTTTATCAAAAGCTTTTTGCATCTATTGAGATGATCATGTGAATTTTGTCTCTGGCTCTGTTAGTATGGCATATTACATTTATTGAGTTCTGTATGTTGAACCTACCCAGCATCACAGGGATGAATCCTATGGGGTTATGGTGCATAATCTTCTTGATGATTTGCCGCATTCTGTTTGCCAGAATCATATTGAGGATTTTTGCTTCTTTATTCATTAGGGAGATTGAACTGTAGTTGACTTTTTGGTTGAGTCTCTCTCTGTTTTTGTATCAGGGTAGTGCTTGCTTAGAGGAATGATTTTGGAAGTATTGTTTCCCTTTCAATTTCATTAAAGATTTTCAGCATTAGTTCTCTAAATTTCTTGTAGAATTCCCCAGTGAATCCATCAGGACCTGGGCTTTTCTTTGTCGGTAAGTTTTTAATTACATTTTCAATTTTATTGACTGCTGTCAGGGTATTTAAAATTTTATATCTTTTTATTCCATTTTGGCAATTCTTATGCGTCTAGGAATCTGTGTTTTCTATCATAATATAGTACAGGTTCTCAAATTAGGCATTAATGATCTGGATTTCTGCAGGATCCATTGTAATTTCCCCATTTTCATTCCTAATTGCTTGAATTTGAGTCTATTTTTTTCTCTTTTTGATGAGGTTGGCTCAGGGTACATCAATTTTATTGAATCTTTCAAAACCAACTCTTCAATTCATTGATTCTTTGTATTGTTTTCTTAGTCTCCATTGCATTAATTTCTGCTCTTATTTTATAATTTTTTCCCTCATAGGAGCTTGGGGTCTGGTTTGTTGTTCCTTTTCTAGAAGTTTGAGGTTCAATATTTGGTTGTTTATTTGAGCTCATTCTGTTTTCCTGATGTGAGAATTTATCGCTATAACATTCCATCATAGAAATGCTTTCATTGTAGCCCATAAGTACACATATGTGGTATCCTTTTTATCATTTAATTGAAGATACTGTTTAATTTCTTCTTTAATTTCCTCTGTGACCCATTGATTGTTCTGAAGAGTGTTGTTTAATTTCCATGTGTTTATGGAGCTTCTGTGGTTTCTTTTGTCATTTATTTCAAATTTCATTGCATAATGGTCAGATAATATGCATGGGATGATTTCAATTCCTCTGCATTTAATTAAGCATGTTTTATGTTCTAATATGTGGTCTATTTTGGAGAACATCCCATGTTCAGCTGAGAAGAATGTGTATTCTTTTCTTTTTATGTTTTTTTTAATAGGCGGGTACTGGGATTCGAACTCAGGACCTCACGCTTGCCAGGCAGGTGCTTATGACGTTGAGCTCTATCACCAGCCTGAAGAATATGTATTCTGATGTTGTGTGGTGGAACACTCTGTAGACATCTACTAAGTCCATTTGTTCACAGGTTTGTTTTAATCCTGATATTTCTTTGTTGATTTTTTCTCTAGTTTATCTATTTGGGACAGTGTGTATTGAAATCTCCTATTACGATTGTATTGATGCTTATTTGATCTTTCTTGCCTTTTAATATTTATTTTATGTAGTTGGGTGCACCAGTATTTGGTGCATTTATATATTTATGAATGTTATATCTTCTCAGAGTTTTCCCTTAACAAGTATGTAGTAACTTTCTTTGTCTCTTTTGAGCAGTCTTAGCTTGAAGTTCACATTGTCTGCAAATAGAATAGCTATGCCTGCTTTTTTCTGGATTCCTGTGGCATGGAATATTGTTTCCCACTCTTACTTTCAGTCTATGAATCTCTTTTTGAGTTAAATGTGTTTGTTGAACGCAGCATATTGTTAGATCTTGCTTCTTGATTATTCTGCCAGTCTGTTTCTCTTGGTTGATCAGTTGAGACCATTTACATTCATCATTATAACTGATGTGTATTGGCTTATTTTTTTCATGTTATTTTCTTGTTGTCACTTCCCTGTCTTTCTCTGTCCAACTGCTTGTCCTTCCTTGTGGCTTCTTTTTATTGCTGCTATTGTGCATGTAGTCTTTGTTTTCTCTTTTTAATATATCCTTTGGAGCATTCTGATGAGCTGGTTTGATGGTCATGGATTTCTGCAGTTCTTTGTCTTGGAAGTATCTTATGCATTGATTTTTAAGACAGTTTTCTCAAGTACATCAATCTGGGTTGGCGGTTGTTTTCCTTTAGGGTTTGAAATACCTCACTCCAAGCTCTCCTTGATTTAAGGGTTTGTGCTGAAAAGTCTGCTGTGATTTTGTTGGGCTTTCCTAAAGGAAAAAGAGGAAAAGAAAGTGATTACATGCTTGTTAAGGGAAATCTCCAAGAAGAAGACATAATGATCATAAATATACAAATGCACCAAATACTGGTGCACCCAACTACATAAAATAAATATAGGTGATCTGTTTATTTTCTCTATCTGCTTTTAATATTTGGTTCTTGTGCTGAATTTCTGGAAAGTTGCCTTTATGTAGATTTATTTCGTTCATTGCTATTTGAAGTTGTACATGCCACATTGATTTGTATGTCAAATTCTTTATCCATGTTTGGGAAATTTTCTGCCCATATTTCTGTGAAGAGGATTTTTTATGGCTTTGGTACTGTCTCCAGCTTTCTCATTGACTCCAATCAACCTTGGGTTGTTTGTCTCCACTTCATGTTATAGTTGTTGGATTGATTTTCTTGGTCTCTCGCTATTTTTAAGATATCTTTCTTTTTCATGGTAGCTAATCACAATCCTGTCTTCTGGATCTGAGATTCTATCCTTGCCTACATTCAATCTGCTCCATATAATTTCAATGGAGTTTTCAATTTCCTGGATTTCTGTTTAGATCTGTTTCATGGATTCCATTTCTTTCATATTCTGGTCATTCATGTTTTCCATCATTTTCCTAAGCTCCTCTATTTTTAAAATCTGTGTCTGCTTTAATGTCTTTCATTTTGATTGTCATTTCTTTTTGGACCTTAGAGATTATTTTTCTATAGTCTGTTCCATTTGTTTTTTTCACTTCTGTTTCTATCATTTCAGAAAGTTCCAGTGGTTGGCTTCCAATTTCCTCTATCTCATTGTGCTCTGGACTTGTCCTGGGTGGCCTTGGTGTATGGGGCTGCATTTTGCTTCTGTGTCTTAATTTCTATTTATTATTTTATTTTGCCTTATGTGTTGATGCTCATACATTTCTTATGGTAGACAGCTTTATCCCTAGTATTGAGGCTTCCTTAGGAAATGTCTGTTCAGGGATGTCTTCTATACATAGTTGGTTCTTGCTCTTGGTGTCTATCTCAAGAACCTACCTTCCCAATGTATTAAGGATGAGAAGTTGCTATCTTTTTCACTCAGTACCCAGTCTTTTGGTACTATACTGTGATGGTTATGAACCCATACAATTACAGTGTTGTAATAGAGGGGAGAAAAACTGATTATAACAGGAAGACATCCTGGCTAAAGTAGTACAGTTAACAATAAGAATACTCTCAAGCACTACTTAGCTACTGACAAACTGTGGTAACAATTAACCTGACATCTTTAAATATAGGAGCAAGTTCTACAGTTATATAATAAAATTCAACCTATAGCAGGAACTTGTATGCAATGATTTTCCCCTTAGTGGAGTGATTTTACCCTGTTGTGGTGAAAGAGATTAAGATAGAAAGAGATAGGGCACAAGATAGAGAGATGAATGAGATCGAATATAGTAGGAGCAAGCCTGGAGGGCAAATGATGGTCACCCAGGTTTTGGGAGACTGTAAGATACAAGAGGGAAAGAATGGAAGAGAAAGCAAAGGAATGTTGAAGTGAACCAGAAAGAGAAGGGACAATGTTTACTTGCATGAAAGTATCACAAAATCAAGTGAGATAGTTGAGGAAAGAGGGAAAGAAGGCAAGTAGGAGAAAACAGGAAGAAAGTTTAGAAATCTAAATCATGAAAGGAAGAGAAAGGAAAAAAGAAAACAACAGAGAAAAAAGTGAAAAAAAGCAAAAATAATCACAAAAAACAAAACAATACAATACAAAACAAAACAAACAAACAAACAATCAAACAGAAAATCAACCAGACAGAAAAAGGAAGACCAATCAAACAAACAGAAAAATAAAAGTAGTAAAATTCCTCTGGTGTCTGCAGTTCTGTGGTTGGTACAAGTTAGATCCCAGAAATGTGTTGTATACTCCAGCCAAGTTTGCATTGGGATTTGTACTGGGTATGGGGCTGATCCTGGCCTCTGGATGTGGGGGTTGGGACTGGTCTTCTGTTGCTGGAGTTCTCCCTGAGTCCTTTGATATAAACTGATGGTGCCACCTGCCCACTTCTATTGTGCATGTCTGTGTGCCAAAGCACAACACTGGTTCACCTGACTTACCAACTATTGGCTGATATTCTCACTGCTGCTTTGGTCTTTTCCACTACACTGGTTCTGCCTGCCTGGCATGTGCACCCCCCACAAGGGCCTGCTGGATGGCTGGTCCTGGCTGGGCTGGTATGTGCCAAGTCTGTGTCTTATCTGGAGGATTGAGACAATTTACTTTAAATGTTATTGAAAGTTATGTAATATTTGATGTCATTTTATTATTTTTAGCATTTGATTCATTTCTGATTCTCATTCATTATTTACTGTCCCAATAAGGTTTATTCTTTCTTTTGGTCTTGTGCTTGTGATTGTCTTCTTTCTCTGTGTTTAGGATTCCCTTAAGTATTTTGTGCAATGCTCACTTAGTGGTCATGAATTTCTTTAGTTTATACTTGTCATGGAAATACTTTGTTTCTCCTTCAATTTCAAAGGATATCCTTACAGGGTGTAATAATCTAGTTTGGTAATTATTTTCTTTATCACATATAATACATCATTCCAGGCATTCCCAGCATTAAAATATTTTGTTGAGAAATTCTCTGTTATTTTGATGATTTGCCATTATAATTATTTTGCTAATTTTCTCTAACAGCTTTTGATATTTGACTTTGTTCTGAACTTTTGGCTATTTGATTATGATATGTTGTGAAAAGTTCTTTTTTGGTAATGTCTGTTTGTGCTTCTAAATGCATCTAGTATGTAAATATTCATCCCATTGTCCAAATGTGGGAAATTGTTAACTATAATTTAGTGAATAACATTGTAATGTCAGTAGCCTGTACTTTCTCATTACCCTTGTCTTAGTTACTTTTCTTGTTGCTGAGACAAAATACCTGACATGCAGAAGTTACAGCTGGAAAGGTTTATTTCAGCTGACACTCTGTAGAGGTTTCAGTCCATATTTGGCTAGTTCTGAGGCTGGGTCTAAGGCATGGTAGAAGACATCACAGAGAAGAAACTGTTCACAGCATGGCAGGCAGGATGAAATGAGCAGAAAGCAGCAACAGCCAGATTGCCTTTCCCTTTTATTCCACTCAGGCTACCAACCTTTTGGTTGGTGCCACCCAGACCTATGCTAATTCCAATGAGTGCACTCATTTAGTACCACTAACCCTTAAATCTTAGTATCACACACCCTAGATCCAGGCAGCTCCAAAAAGACCCACCTATAATCACATGAGGATTTGGGGGGACATCTACATACAAGCCATAAAAATCCTTAAGGCCAATATGCCTTAAATTTGTTTTCTCAGAATTGCCCAAGGATTCTTAAATATTATGTTAATTCTCATTTTTCTTTATTAATATCTAAATGTTTTATTACTTCCACCTTGACTTCAAACTCTGATATTGTTTCTTGTGATTTATCTAGCCCATTGCTAAGACTTTCAATTAAGATTTTTATTTGATGGTTGAGGTTTTCACTTTCAGGTTTTATGTTTGGCTCTTTTTCAGAATCTCTATCTCTTCAATTAAATGGTCTTTCATATCCTGCATTGACTTCTTTATATAATTCAGCTGCTTGTTTGTATTTCCTTTGAGGTCATTGATCATTTTAGTAATTGATTCATTCAGCTGTTTCTCTGATTGCATTGATCATTTTAACTATTGGTTTTATATATTTATTTGCAATTTCATCCACTTGGTATCTATGGGACAAATTTGGGGGCTATTACATACTTTTGAGGCAACTTGTCACCTTGTATTTTCATGATTCTCATGATTTTATTTGAAGTTTGCACATCACTTGGGATAGCTATCTCTAGCACTATTGTGTGGTGGTCTTTTAAATTAGTAGCATTTGCTTTGTTATGTGTCCTAGGCTGTGTGTATGTCTCATTTTGAAAGCATTCATGTTATGGTTTGTGTCTGGATGTCCCCCCAAAGCCTCATGATTTTGTGGGGGTGGGCTTTTCAAAAGCAGCTGAATCTAGAGTTTGTGATTTGTTCATTGTCTAGTGCTCAGTTTGAGTGCTACCCTGCCCTAGGGTGAGTAGTCTGTATGCAATATAAGGAAGGAAAAGATGATTGCTCCTCCACTTATGCTCTTGTTGCTTTTGTGGTCTTTTGCTGCCATGAATGGTTCCCCTTAGCCACACTGCCCTGCCTTGGAGCCAGCGACTGTGGATGGCAATTTCCACAAACTGTGAGCTAAATAAACATTTCCTCATTTAACTTTGAGTGATGAGTATTTTGTCCCAGCAATAAGAAATCTAACTAAGACAGAATTTGGGACTAGAGAAGTGTCGCCATTGCTGTGACTATACCTGACCATGTGGCACAAGAGCCTTTGGGAATGACTTGTGGAAAGTGTTTGGAAAGATTAGGAGATATCGCCAGAAAGAGTAGAGGTGGAACACCTCAGGCTGTTCTATGTGGGAGATTCTGGTCAGAGCTCAGAAGACCAGAAGACTGATAGGAATTTTGCAAGAAAAGACCAGGCTTGGGAGGTTTCTGCTGGGAAGAAGGACTTCATTAGCTGTGGGACTCTCGATGATGCATGTTATGGCTTGGAAGAAAGATTTTTGGCATTTTGCTCATGTCCAGAGACTGCCTGAGACTGAGATTAAGGGTGACAGACTAATCAATCTTGTAGAAGAAATTTCAAGACAGTTGAATGTTGAGGTGGTGGCATGGCTATTGTTGGGAGCTTTTAGCCAGATTTATGTTGAGAATCAAGAGCAGAGAGCCAAGCAGAATGATTTAAAATGTGAGTTTGGCCAGAAAGGAAACTCCAGTAATGCTATGGACTAGATAGGTAGAGCAGAGGAGATTCTGATTGCTGAGAAGGAACAGGAGAATAGAGGGCATCACAACAAGTACCAGGACTCCACCCTTTGCAGCCTCAAAGTTGCAATTGTTAAAGTCTTTGCTTTGAGAAAAGAGCCCCAGAGTACCATGTTCCAGAATGGCAGTGGCCACACCAAGTACCAGAATGTCAGCAGCATAGAGAATATTTTCCAGAATTGAATTTAGAGTGCCCAGTAATCCAGGCACTCAACACCTACAACCAAGAGAGAAGGAAGCCTGTCTACTTCTCCAGCTGGCAGCAGACCTTGGCACCATCCACGTGGCAATAGTTTTAGATGAATGAAGAATGCAAGAGTTGTGAGGTTTACAAGGCTTTCACCCAGATTTCAGAAGAAAGCCTGGGAGGCCAGGCAGTGTGCCCCTGAGAGGGCAGTGTGTGAAGCTGTGACTGTGAAGCCAAAAGTACAGTAGAGACCCCAGAAGTTTGGAAAAGCAAGGAACATGGAACATCTGAGGAGAATTGCAAAGAAGAAACAGAGCAGGCCAAAGAGAGAAGCCATGGGAGCTACAACCACCAGTAGTGACTTAGGGATGGTGCCACCCAAGTACTTGGGAGTTCTTAACTTGCCACTGATTGCTTCAGATGCTCCACATGGAACTACAGGACTTAATGTTTGCCCTGCTGGATTTTGGACTTGTTTTGGTCTCATTCCTTTGTGCAACCCTGTTTGTAACATTTGGAGTGGAAATATGTATTTGTGCCATTGAATGTTGGAAGTGTTTTTCTTTTCATTTGTACAGGAGCTCTCAGCTAAGAGTTTGCCTTATATTTCAGAGGAGAATTGGGACTTGGACTTTTCAGCAATGCTGAAACTGTTAGGACTTGGGCAACTCTTAGAGATGGACTAAATGTCTTTTACATAGAGGGATGTGCATGAATCTTTGGGATGCCAGAGTTAGAATGTTAATTTTACATCTGGATGTCTCCCAAAGCCTCATGTGGTGATGAGGTGGTGGGCTTTTTGGAGGTGATTGAATCTAGAGTTTGTGATTGGTTCATTTTCTAGTGCTGGGATTGTGGGTGTGAGTGCTACATCCACCCTAGGGTGGGTAGCCTACACACAATATAAGGGAGGAAATGAGTCTTGCTCCTCTCCTTTTGCTCTTGTTGCTTTTGCTGTATTATGCTGCCATGAATGGTTGCCTTCTGCCACACCACCCTGTCTTGGAGCCAGCTGATTATGGGCTGAAACCTCCACAAACTGTGAGCTAAATAAACCTTCCCTCCTTTACTTTGGGTGTTGGGTATTTTGTCCCAGAAACAAGAAAAGTAACAAAGACAACTCACTTAACTTTTTCAAAATATTAGATTCACTATCTAGCACTTCATTTTGAAGAGATAATAACAATTAGTAATATCAATGTCAAAAAATTATCCACAATATATCTAAAATATATCAACATATAATTTTAAAACTTATTTAAAATGATCTCTACTACTTCTCTAATCTGGGAAATATTCAGGAGAGTAATTATGTAGAACAGGCTAGTAAAAATAAGAAAGGAAGAAAACAGCATAGAAACAAAGATTTAGTATTAATGATAATTTGATAGATTTGTTTATATACAAAAAAGAATGTGAAGAATGGAGTGATTTGAGAGAGTATGAGAGAAGTAAAGAAAGAAGAAAAAGGAAGGAAATATAGGTAGAAATTAAACACAGACTGAGACTGAATCTAATTAATGAATTAACAATATCACAAAGTTAAAAATCTTGTGAAACAGGGCCAGTGAGATGGCTCAGCGGCATAAGCGCCTGCCTGGCAAGCACAAGGGCCTGGGTTTGACTCCCAGAACCCACATACAAAAAAAGGGCTGGAGATATCACTCAGCGGCACGGGCGCCTGCTGGCATGTGTGGTTCTGAGGTTGACCCCCGGTACCCACAAAAAAAAATCTTGTGAAGCAGACCTTGATATGGGAAAACATGAAAAAAACAATATACAGCTATAGAAACAAAAGCAATATCTAAAACTCATACATATATGTAAAAAAGAAAATAAATAAAAAATAAAAACAAAAAACAAGATCTAATATTCCTCATTGTTTGGGTACATTTAAACTAGAGACAATCATTTCCCCCAGACTTCAATTATTGGATGCTGCCTGAGAGAAAGAGGGATGTGAAATATTTTTAGTTCATAATTGCCTTTCTCAGCCTCTGTCAAATTAAGAGAAACCATTTAGCATTCTGAAGTCTGAGCTTCTACTCTCTGTTGTTAAAGAGGAATACTCAGTCAATGTTGTCAGTGACAGGAATACATCACACTCATTCTGTCCCTGGGAATGAAGGCACAGGGAGATTTTGATTATCCTCCAAACCTCTCACTCATCTAACCTGTGGACAAGTCTTGGTTGTTGGCCAAATCACCAGATCATTCTCTTGAAATGATGGCTGGACAGTGTCTGTGCACTGTCACATTTACTCTGAATGCTTCTGACCACAACCTAGGTGGTTGGGTGCACAGAATATGAACTGGGATAAGAAGCTGTGAGACTTTTGAAAATGGAGTGGTGAGCAGTAGAGAAAGAGCCTCTCTGAGAGTCACCGTCCAGATGCTGGAATATAGCAGCCCTGGAAGGACAAGAAGGAGGGAAGTGGGACCCCTGGACCCAGGAAGGATCTGGAGTGCAGTTTGGGGCCCACAGAGAGAGTGAAGAGAGAAACTGCAACAAAGAAGAATGAGGTAGCCCCTGGCACCTTCTCCCTGGGTCGGGACTCACTGCATGACATAAGTTCAAACCTGTGGACACATGGTGACTGTCCATGGCCCCAGGGGCCAGTGCAGAGAGATGCTGCAGTATAGGGTAGCAGCAGATGTGAAGGACTGCACTGGCTGGAAGTGAGTGCTGAGGGCTCAAACATCCTACACAAGAGAGCAATTAGCCAGGAGCCATTTTGGGGGCTGACTGAGCTCAGAACTCAGAGTGGCTGTGGCTCCATCTACACCTTCCAGCTGGGCTCAGGCCCATTGGAAGTTGCACTGAGGGCTGCAGGCCGAATGAGTCTGGTCTTGGCCATAAAGTGCAGGCTCACTGAGATTTTCCACTACCCCACCAGAAAGCAACTGCTGGCTTGATGGGACAGATGGCACAGAATGGGACTCTGTCTCCACACATTGTCTACCAGCATCAGAAGAGACAAACTTGGAAGTGAACTTTTTTCTTTCTTTTATTTCTTCCACTCTCTTGTTTGTTTTTGCTTGTTGTGATGGTTATTTAATTCCTTCATTGTTTGATATTGTTTTCACATGAGTATAAATGGACTTTCTAGCATCTTCATGGTTGTGATTCTGTTCTCTTCTTCATTTTATCCCTTCCTTCTCTCTTTCCCTCCAGTGTTCTGCACAAGTTTCCCAAAGTTAGCATGATCCCTCTTTGTCCTCAAGCTTTATACCTAATTCCTTCATCTTCTTCCACCTCTCAATTTTCTCCTTTAATCATTTTAAATTTTAACCACTGAAAGCAAAATTGACAGATTAAGGACTTGTATACTGCATATAATTTTCTGATTTGTTTTAGATTTTGTTAAATAACCACAAATATATAACCACAAATATGGTTAAAAGTGGCAAAAAAACTGTTTAGCTCAGTCTATCATTTTCTAGGCTGTGTCTGATGCTTTTGGTACAACTATACCCAAAAGTAACATAACTGTTCTAAACAGCTGTTCTTCCAGGTATTCCATGACTGAGATTGACTAAGGGTCACAGAAAATACTGTGGCACAGTGCAAAAGAACCACAGACTGGGCCAAACAGGCAGCAACTTCTCATTTGCAACAAATTGAAGATGTAAGATCTTACAACAGACACAAAAACAAGTTACAACTGAGAGATACCTCATGGACGGAGCCATCTCCTGAGGGTTTTAAACACTAGCAATAAAGCAACCTACCACAGGCAATTTACAAGCATCACCCCAGGAATTCAACTAAAGAAAGAAAATAAAATAAGACATTTAAACAAGATGCAACCCCACACATCCAGTTCACCAAAGGCAAACCCAGGGGGCAGTGAGGTGAGACATTCTGAAAGCCACCAACCTGGCATCTCTGAAGTGGTAACAACAAAGCAATTGGATGAGGCTCTGGAAAAAATAAAATCAGAAATAATTTCTCAGATAATTGCAGAGATTGTGTCCTCAATGAAGACCATGATTAGGGACTCTAGAGCAGATACAGACAAAAAAAAATAGACAAGCTTAAGAAAATTATGGAAGCCATGAATGCCCAGCATAGGAAAGAATTGGAATCCATGAGGCAGATTCAAGCAGACATCCAGGAGAACAAAAATTCCATTGAAAGTATTCGCAACAGATTAAGCCAGTGTGAGGACAGGATCTCAGATAGAGAAGACAGGCTTGCAGCTAGTGATCATGGAAAGAAAGAATTCTTAAAAATAACAAGGGACCATGAGAAATCAATCCAGCAGCTGCTACATGATGCAAAGAAGAATAACTTAAGATTGATTGGAGTCAATGAAAAAGCAGGAGATAGCATGAATGATATTAAAAACCTGTTTACATACATCATGGCAGAAAACTCCCCTGGTAGAGAAAAATAATTCAATGTACAGAGAAGTGAGGCATCATAGTCAAGATTTCAGAAATTCAACACAAAACTAGAATCTTAAAAGCTAGTTAGGCAAAAGAAACAAATCACCTATAAAGGGAAGCGCATCAGAATCAGAGCTGACTTCTCAGTACAAACCCTGAAGTCAAGGAAAGCTTGGAGTGACGTACTTCAAGTTCTAAAGAAAAGTAGCCTTCAACCCAGATTGATGTACCCTGCAAAACTATCTTTGAAAACTGACTGAAAAATAAAATACTCCATGACAAAGAACATGTGAGGAAATTCATGACCACCAAACCAGCACTCCAAAATGTTTTGAAGGACAATTTAGAAAGAGATAACAAGGGCTACAACTCCATGAACCCCAACATTAGGAATTCACCAAGCAAGGCAAACAATTAAACAGAGGGAGGAAAAACAAAAACAAAAACAAAAGACAGGGAGCCAAGAACAGGAAAATAACATGATAAGGATAAGACAATACATATCAGCCATAAACCATCAATGTTAATGATCTCAATTCACCAATCAAAAAACACAGACTGGAAGAATGGATCAAGAAGCAAGATCCAACAATATGTTGCACTTCAGAAACACATTTAATTCAAGATGAAATTCATAGACTGAAAGTCAAAGCATGGAAAACAATACTCCATGCGACAGTAACTGAGAAAAAAGCAGGGGTAGCTATTCTTTTTGCAGACAAAGTGTATTACATCCAAGAATGATTGAGAGATAAAGAAGGTCACTACATCCTTGTAAAGGGAACAATCCAAGAGGAAGAGATAATGATCATAAATATATATGTAAAAAATTCCAGTGCACTCAACTGTATAAAACAAATACTAATGGGCATGAAAAATGAAATAAGCACTAATACATTTGTACTGGGGGATGTCAAAACCCCACTGTCACAAACATCCAGATCAACTAAACAAAAAATCAGCAATGAAATATTAGAACTCAACCAAACTTTTGAAAAAATGGACTTAGTAGGTATCTACAGAGTGTTCCACACCACAACATCAGAATACATATTCTTCTCAGCTGCACACAAGATGTTCTCCAAAATAGACCACATACTAGCTCAAAGAACCAGCTTAAGTAAATGCAAAGGAATTGAAACTGTCCCACGCATATTATCATACCATAGTGCAATGAAATTAGAAATCAGTAGCAAAAGAAACCACAAGAACTTCCTAAATACATGGAAATTAAAAAGCACCCTCCTGAACAACCAATGGGTCACAGACAAAACGAAAGAAGAAATTAGACAGTTTGTACAATTGAATAATAATGACAGTACAATATACTGGAACTTATGGGACACAATGAAAGCAGTCCTAAGAGGGAAATTTATAGTAGTAAATACCCATATTGGGAAAACAGAGCAAGCTCAAGTAAACAACTTAATGTTGAACCTCAAACTTCTAGAAAAAGAAGAGCAGGGTAAGCCAAAAGCTCTTACAAGGGAGGAAATTATCAAGATCAGAGCAGAAATTAATGCATTAGAGACTAAAAAAAACAAACAAGAAATCAATGAATCAAAGAGTTGGTTCTTTGAAAGATTAAATAAAATCGACAAACCCTTACCCAACCTTATTTAAAAAAGGAAAGAGAAGACTCAAATCCATGCAATTAGGAATAAAAAGGGTGAAATCACAATGGACCCTGTAAAAATCAAGAAGATCATCTACACCTACTTTGAAAACTTTTATTCTAATAAAATGGAAAATGCAGAAGAAATAGACAGATTCCTAGATACATATGAATTTCCAAATCTGAATCAAGAAGATATAAAAATCCTATATAAGCCAATATCAATCAATAAATCCAAGATATAATAAAAAAATCCTCCCAACAAAGAAAAGCCAAGGCCCTGATGGATTCACTGCTGAATTCTACAAGAAATTTAGAGAAGACCTAACACAAGTACTTCTCAAATTCTTTAATGAAATTGAAAGGGAAGCAATACTCCCAAATTCATTCCTGGAATCATGCATTACCCTGATACCAAAACCTGAGAAGGACCCAACCAAGGAAGAGAACTACAGGCCAATCTCCCTAATGAACATAGATACAAATATCCTCAATAAGATACTGGCAAACAGAATGCAGCAAATCATCAAGAAAGCTATACACCATGACCAAGTTGGATTAATCCCAGGGATGCAAGGATGATTCAATATACATAAATCAATAAATATAATACACCATATTAACAGAGCCAAGGTCAAAATTCATATGATCATCTCAATAGATTCTGAAACAGCTTTTGACAAAGTCAAGCACCCATTCATGATAAAAACCCTACAGAAAATTGGAATAGATGGTATTTGTCTCAATCTGATAAAAGCCATCTATGACAAACCAACAACCAATATCATACTAAATGGACAAGAACTGAAAGCTTTCTCTCTAAAATCAGGAACAAGACAAGGATGTCCACTGTCTCAACTCTTATTCAACATAGTCCTGCAAATTTTAGCCAAAGCAATTAGACAAAAGCAAGAAATAAAAGGAACAACAATAGGAAAGAAAGAAGTTAAATTATCCTTATTTGCAGATGACATGATACTCTACATAGAAGACCCCCAAAACTCCACTAAAATATTGCTAGATTTAATAAGCAAATTCAGTAGCATAGCTGGATACAAAGTCAACACTCAAAAATCATTAGCCTTCCTGTACACGAATAACAAACTCATTGAAAGAGAAATTAGGGTAAAAACACTTTTAAATATAGCATCCATAAAAAAGATGTACCTATGGGGGCCGGTGAGATGGCTCAGCGGCATAAGCGCCTGCCTTGCAAGCGCGAGGGCCCAAGTTCGACTCCCGGAACCCACATACGAAAAAGGGGCCGGTGATATCGCTCAGCGGCACAGGTGCCTGTTGGTGTGTGAGGTCCTGAGGTCGACCCCCTGGCACCCACAAAAAAAAAGATATACCTAGAAATCAATCTAACAAAGGATGTAAAAGACTTCTACATTGAAAACTACAGTACTCCCAAAAAGGACATTGAATAGGATATCAGAAATTGGAAAGATATCCCTTATTCTTGGGTAGGAAGAACTAATATAGTGAAAATGGCATTACTTCCAAAACTGTTATACAAATTTAATTCAATTCCAATAAAAATTCCAACAACATATCTCACAGAATTAGAGAAAATAACCCCAAAATTCATTTCAAACCAGAAGACTCCTAGAATAGCAAAGGCAATTCTGGGCAACAAAGGCAAGGCAGGGGGAATCACAATTCCTGACTTGAAATTATACTATAAAGACACTGTGATAAAAACAGCATTGTACTGGCTAAAAAGCAGACCTGAAGATGAATGGAACAGAGTAGAAGATGCAGAAACAACTCCAGACATACTAAGCCACCTTATCTTTGACAAAGGTGCCAAAAACATTCACTGGATAAAAGATAGCCTCTTTAATAAATGGTGCTGGAAAAACTGGCTCTCCACTTGCCAAATATTAAAATTAGACCCATACCTTTCACCATGCACTAAATTAAACTCAAAGATCTAAATATTAAAACAGAAGTATTAAACATGCTGGAAGTTAGAATAGGTAAAATTCTTGAAACCATTTTTGTAGGCAAAGACTTTATGAATAAAACCCCAATTACACAGGAACTCTCACATAGAATCAACAACTGGGATCTCATCTTATTAAAAAGCTTTTGCACAGCAAGAGAAACCAACAGCAGAGTGAAGAGAGAACCCACATTGTGGAAAAAAATGTTTGCCAGCTGTTCCTCAGGGAAAGGATTACTATTGGGAACATATAAAGAACTCAACAAATCAGACCTCCCAAATTTAAAGACCCAATCCAAAGTGGGCATCTGAGATGAATACACACTTCTTATATGAAGAAATATAAACAGCAAATAAATATATGAAAAAATATTCAACATAATTTGTCATTCAAAAGATGCAAATTAAAACAACACTGAGATTCCATCTCACCCCAAAAAGAATGGCTATTATCAAGAAATCAATCAATAACAAATGCTGGCAGGATTGTGGGGAACACTTCTCCACTGTTGGTGGGAGTGTAGACTGGTGCAACCACTGTGGAAATCAGTGTGGAGATTCCTCAAAAAACTAGGATTACAGATCCCATTTTACCCAGCTATTCCCCTTCTGGATATCATCCCAGAAGAATTAAAACATCATACCATGGTGATATATGCACACCCATGTGTATAGTAGCACAAATTTTAATAGATATTGGAAACAACCAAAATACCCAACAACTGAGGAATGCATAAAAAATGTGGTATTTTTATACATTTGAGTACTACTTAGCCATAAAGAAGGATAAACTGGAGACTTTTATAGGTAAATGGATGCAGCTCGAGACCTTGCTCATAAGTGAAATAAAGCAGACACACATGTATAAACATTGTATTATCTCCCTAGTGTGAAAAGCTGAAAGAGTAAATAAGATCGAAACGTACAATAGATATTGTAAAATGGGAAGAAACTGCTCAAAAAGAAAGAGAAACTGTGATAGAGGAATGGAGAAAAGAAGGATGGGAAATAAATAAATATATATATACACATAATAGTTAATGTAGATACACTACTAATTTCACTTAGTTCATTAAAAGAAAGTTTTGTGCTAATATCATCTGGACAATTGAATGTCTATATCTTATAGTCTGAGTAACAAATTTAAATATAACAATATGCAATATATTAACCATTGTTACCCTCCTATTATGTTGTTTTGAAATTTTGTTTTTTTTTTCTCTTTAAAATTAAATTTAAAAAATGAAGCTGTGAGCACTCCACTTTCCACTGGTCTGTGAAGCAGAGCTCTCTGCCTCAGAACCATTTTCTTCACAAAACCTGACATGTGTGAACTCTTTCCCTGTCACAGTATTCACACCACTATTTTTCTTCTTTGTTTCCCACTCATGTTTTTGGCATTTACCTCCACCTGTCTGAATGTGCTTGCTGTAGCTCAGTTTCATACTGAGGCTTCCCCAGTCTGAAGTCCACTCCCCCATAATCCAGCTACTGGAGTGCTTCACTTTATCTCATAATTTTAATCTTTCTGTGTCACAATCACCATTCTGACTGACCTTAAGCTTACTCTTAGGAAGGTTATTCACTGCCTCCCTGGATAGAGGTGACTGCTGCAACTTGGAGATATAAAAAAAAAAAGTACTGATTTTATGTTCTTCTGTGTTGCCTTTCAAGTCACAAGAAGTTACTAAAGATGGCTCCCCACCCCAGTTCTTTATGAATCTATCTCCTACATGATCTACCAGGGCAGAGCTAGAGGGGACTTCTAAGATGGCTCTCTGACCCAACACTAAATCCAGAGGGAAATGCTGGAAAGTATCATTCCCATTCCTGAGTATTTGCCTGAGGTTACTTTCAGGTTATATTTTGCTTCAGGTGGTAAATCTGTTCAGTGCCAAATTTAGGGTTCACAAGAGTATGCTGAGGAATTTTTCTTACCACCTTACAAGAGGGGAGGTTTCACTCCCCCAGTAAGCTGCCTTTTATTTAATGCTGGTTTGCTTTTCTTCTGTAACTTTACTTAACTTTTTAAATACCAGTAATTCTGGATTTTATCTGGTTGCTTTCTCACTCAAGTTACAATCCAGCAATACTTTATGTCCTCCCTCTCTCTTCATAGAGCTGTGGACCTGTTGGTTTGTATGAAAATCCTGGAGTGTTTTGTGAGTGCTGCTTGCTTCTAGTCTGCCATGATCTTCCAGTCCAAATCTTCTTGATAAATATCAAATATCCATTCTTGCAGACTGAGGAGGTGAGAATGTATGTAGTCCCTGGTAATTGGCCATGCAGGTTACATATACTCTACTAACATCACAAAAATGAATAAAAGAACATATTCTCATAAAAATATCTAACATTTCTTGGTGAAGTATGCGGACCATTTATGTGCAGAACAAAACCCTCATCACTGCCCCTCAGATAAGTAATGAAACTCCCCAGATCAGGTTGTAACACTTTAGTTCTGAAAGAAAAAAATGTAAACAGTTTTGTCATGTGATAATTACTTGAAATAATTTTTTCTTAAACATAAAATGAATAGTAATTGAAAATTGTAAAATAGGCAGAATATATAAACTGTAAATTACTGAATGAAAAGGAGTTAAAATAAAACAATGGGATAAAAGATAACTTGCAAAAATTACTCTCATACATATAAAGGCAACAATACATAAATTTGAAAACTGTAAGCTAGTGCTTTTCAATCAATTTTGAAAAATGATTATCTTTTCAGTAATATGTGAGATAATTAGGAAGAAACAATGAAACTAAGACAATGCTTTATCTTTTTTATACATGAAGTAGACTTATAACAGGACTCTCAGTGATACTACATACACCTCCAATAACCCTGTCTGTCAGCTGGGACCACATCATTGTCCATTACACAAAGGCATAGCAATATTCCACACTGAAGTCTTTGTAATCCTTCTTTATATATGTTTAATCGACTAGAATGCCTTCAAGAGCCAGGTACTGACCTTGTAGCAGAACAAGATTGCTCTGGATGTGATGATAATTCCTAATCTGAGAACTAGCTCATGTTTCTTGCTTCTGAAGTCTTGTTGTAAAGGGCCATTTCCTTTTCCTTCTGCCATAGGAGATCTGCACATCTTGTACTTCAGCATCTAGCTCAACTACAGAAAGGCAAATTAGAGATTGGGGAAAAACTGAACCCGGGTAGAAGATATACTTGCAGAGGTAGAGTGCATTCTGAATAGGAAAGATGAATGTTGTTATTGTAATTCCATTTCACAGTGAGGAGGTAGACTGCACTTGTCTCAATCACTTTCTTGTTGCTAGGACAAACTGCCTGACACCGCAACATGAAGTGTTATAACTTATATCTAGATGTCTTCCAAGAGCCTCATGAGTGAATAAGTGGGGCTTTTAAAAGGTGATTGGGTTATAGGTGCATTATAACTAAATGTGATATTAGGAGGTGGGCCTGTTTGGAGGAGATAGGTCACTGGGGGCATGACCTGGAAAGGTGTTATCTCCCTCTCTCTGCCTCCTTCTTTTTATGTTTCTAGGTCTCCATGTGGTGAGCAAATTTATTCCATGATAGGTCCTTCCCCCATGCTGCTTCTGCTCTGGAGCCAGCTAACAGTGGACTGAAACCTCTACAAACTGTGAGCCAAAATAAATATCTCTTTAAGTTGCAAGTGTCAGGTACTCTGTCTCAGCATCAAGGAAAGTGACTAAAACAAAAGGTTTATTTTGAATCATAATTTCAGAAGTTTCAATCCATGGTTGGCAGGCTCCAAGGCAGTAACAGCATGGTGGAATGGCCTTTCATGGAGGAAAACTGCTCATGCCTTGGTAGCCAGTAAGCAGAAAGAAAAAGAAGGGCCCAGAGACAAGAATAAATCCTTCCAGGTCATGCCCCTATTGTCCCACCTCCAAGCAGGCCCCACCTCTAAAGAGCAAATCAGCTATAAACTCACTGGACTAATCAACTGATGAGTATAGCACCTCAATAATCCAATCACCCTCCAAACAGATGAGGCTTTTGGGAAACACCTTAGATCTAAACCATAATGGTGATTTTACGTGGGATATTCCCTCTAAAATACATTTGCTACTTCCATCTTCCACATGACTACTGGTTCAGATTTCTGAGGAATGGACTGTGGACTTTTTGGTGAATTAACTAATAAAGGGGCCTATGGAATAAGTCTATACTGGATGAAGGAGGCAGACTGGGGCCCAAAAGTCTATAGTCAAGAATTAATTCAAAAAGTGATGATATTTACCAAAAAATATGGCCACATTTGTGAATGAAGGATACCTGTATGTAACAGAAAAACTTATCAGCAAACAGGAAAACCGGAATTCTTTCTCTGACTGAAATAATTTTCTACATTTCCACATTTCTACCACACCACAGGAATATCACATTCAGGCTAGGGTTCTTATAGTTCTTCTATTAATCTCCATATAGTCTCAAATTCTACATAACATGCATTACCAATCCACATAATTTAAATAGGATCTATGCATAGATCCTACTAAACTACCATGTACCTTAATGGTAGCCCCAGTATGACAAAGGTCCAACTCCACACATAATTACCTTAGCACTAAGTCCTGTGCATCACAGATCTCCCTGATAAAATTTTCAGTCCAAAGACAGTTCAAGCCCAAGGAACCTATATACTGTCTATGTACTATATTATATCCTGCTGTGAGAGGGGACCATGAAAACATTAGCCATATTGCCCATCTTCCAACCACGGTATTAACACCAAGTCTTTCACCCCCTAGATACACAAATTCTAGCAAGACTCACTGTGACCACAGCCTACATGCTAGCTCCAAAAAACGTTTGGCCAATATGGTTTAGGCCCTCATCTCCACTGTCTTACCTGTACCTGTTCCACTTCTCTTAAAACCCATACATGGGCATGCCAGAATGCTTCCTTACTCTATACAACCATTACAGTTCAGCCCTGTCATAATAAAGAGGGTTATTTTGTCTACTTGAAGACATAGCAGCCCAGCATTCCTCGGTTTGAAAGAGTATCTGGTGGCCCTAATGTGAGAGAGAAGGATCTTACTTGTTCACTTTCCTGGATGACACCCACTGTTCATAATATCTGTTAGCCATGGACTTTTCCTTTCTCTTACCTGTTAATCCTGTGGTTTAATACATAGCTCCTTCCCAGAAAAAAACAATGTCTGGGCAATTGAATGCATATAAAATTTAAATCTGTGATCACTGAGCAGTAGAATTTGAGGATAAATACCGGGGAAAAGTCTCATGAAGAGCCCCAACATTTTTAACAGATACGATCTCAAAAGACATGGCTGGAAAATCATTCTGTGAATGGGAAAAACTTCAACTAGAAATAGGCCTTAGCTTCTTGGGCTGAGGCTTTTTCCTGCTGAAAAAACATAGTCATCTAGAACATAGAGATTTGCTATGTACCCTAACATCCTCATAACAGATCCACAGGCATCAGTGTAACCAGTGCTCTAAACATCAAATCTGAATCTTTCACCCTTCATATACCAACCAGAATATGGTATACTCTTTTTAGTTATGGTAACAGATATACATAGAAAAGAAAACGATATTAAGTATTAATGTTTCTTTGTTTGGATATGAGGTAAAATGCAGATGGAATTTGTGACCAAAAAATACCAATGCCAGAATTCACTGAATATATAGTGGAGAACTCCAAAACATCACCCCCTCATTAAAGCAAATAGCCTAACAAACAGTTTCAGAGCCAAATTTTCTGAATGCTATAATCTAATAAAAAGTTGAAAAATTAAAACAATCAGGGAAATAAATCTCATTAAGGGGCCTCAACTTACCTACACGCCACCTGCCATCTCTCAGCATAGTGGTGGCTTATGTACCAGGAGCAGTTTTCTGATGTCAGAGACACAAATATGGACTTTATTCTCAAATAATTGTATTTATTTGATTGTTTAAAATTTTACATGATATGTATAATTTTATTTTTTTATTTTATTGATACATGTTTGCAGTTCATGCAGTTTGTGATCATCTTGAGAGTGGGTACATGTACATACTACAGCTTGTTACTTTGTTTTTTTAAGCCCCTTCACCTTCACTCCCCCTCCCTCCCTCTTCCTCCAGATCCCCTATCATATTTTTCATTCTTGTTGATATTATTTATCTTAGCTCATGTTATGGCCTATAATGTTTACATCCATTGGGGTTATGTGGCATAGCTTCACTGTAATTATTTCCCCTTTCCCTACTTCTCACCCCTTGCCCTTGTTCCTTTGGTCCACTCCCTTATTGCAAGAGATAGATCACCTTGTCCCCTTCTACCCACTCTTCATCATTCTTTTTGTACTTCACCTCACTCAAATGTGATGTACCATACAATTTTATAATCTTATTCATCTGATTTATTTCACTCAGCATTATATTTTCCAGATGCACTCATTTTCTTACAAATTTCTCAAATTTGTCTTTCTTTATAGCTGAGTAATATTTTATCCATAGATACCACATTTTCTTTATCCAATCATCTGTTGATGACTACACAGTCTGCCTCAAGGATTTATCTATTACAAATTGTGCTGCTATAAACATTAGTATCTATGTATAGCTGTAGTATAATGACTTAAGCTTTTTGGTGAAGATGCCTAGAAAGGGAACATCTGGATCATATAGAATTTCTAACTTCAGTCCTTTGACAAATTTCCCTACTGATTTCCATAAGGGTTGTACTAGTTTACATTCCCACCAACAATGAAGGAGGGTTCCTTTTTCACCACAGCCATGCCAGCATTTGTTACATTTTTATTTCTTAATGATTACCATTCTTTCCAGAGTAAAATGTAATCTTAACATTGTTTTAATTTGCATATCTCTAATGGCCAGAGCTGTTGAACATTTTTTCATATATTTGTGGACCATTTGTATTTCTTCCCCTGTGAAGTGTATGTTAATTTCTCTTGCCCATTACTTACTTGACTGAGTCTTTAGTTTTAGCTGGTATAGTTGATTTTAGTTCTTTTTATATTCCAGATACTAGTGCTCTGTCAGAGGGGTAGCTGGCAAATTTTTTCCCATTCTGTATGTTGTTTCTTCATTCTACTGCTTGATTGTTTTGCTGTACAAAAGCTTTTTAGTCTGATATAAACCCATTTGTTGATTCTTGTTGCTATTCCTTGGGCAACTGATGTTCTGTTTAGGAAATCCTTTTCCAACACCTATGTCTTCAAATGTTTTACCTATTTTATATACCGGAAGTGTAATGTTCCTGTTTTATTTAGATTTTTGATCCATATTGATTTTAATTTTGTATATGGTGAGAGATAAGGGTCCAGTTTCAGTCTTCTAGAAACAGGTAACCAGTTTTCCCAGCACCGTTGAATAGGGTATCTTTCCTTCAAAAATGGTTTTTGACCCTTCGTCAAAGACCAAGTAGCTGAATGTGCCTGGAGAAGTTTTTGAATCCTCAATTCTTTTCCACATATCTGTTTTTGTTCCACTAACATGCGATTTTATTTTATCACTACTGCTTTGTTGTATAGCTTGAATTCAGGTACTGCTATGCCTCCTGCATTGCTATTATTGCCCAAAATTGCTTTTGTTTTTCTGAGTCCCTTCTGGTTCCATATGAATTTTAAGATTATTTTCTCTATTTCTGTAAAGTATGCAGTTGGTATTTTGAGTGGGACTGCATTGAATCTGTATAATAGTTTTGGAAGTATGGCCATTTTGACAATATTTGTTCTGCCCATCCAGGATCACGGGACATCTTTCCATTATCTGATGACCTATTTAATCTCCTTCAAAGTACTACAGGTGTTTTGTAGAAGTCTTTCTCTTCCTTGGTTAAATTAAATCCTAGGCATTTTATTTTTCATGAAGGTAATGTGAATGGCATTGTTTTCATAATTTCCTTCTCATCCTATTCATTATTGGTGTACATACATGCTAAATATTTTTATGTGTTGATCTTGTATTTTGCTACATTGCTGAATTTGGTTATTAATTTTAAAAGTTTTTTGGTAGAGTTCTTTGAGTCTCCTATGTAGAGTATCATGTCATCTGCAAATAATAAGTTGAATTCTTCCTTTTCTATATATATCCCTTTTCTTTCTTTCTCTTTCCTGATTTCTCTGAGTAATATTTCAAGTACTACATTGAAAAGAAGAGGTGACAGTGAACATCTTGTCCTGTTCCTGTTTTCTTCAGGGTTTTAAATCATGAAGTAGTGTTGGATTTTGTCAAAAGCCTTTCTGCATCTATTGATATGATCATATGTTTTTGACCTTCTTTCTGTTAATGTGATGTATTACATTTATTGACTTACATATATTGAGATATCCTTGCATCTCTGGAATGAAACTTACTTGATCATGATATATCATGTTTTTAATAATGTGCTGCATTCTATTTCCTAATATCTTGCTGAGGATTTTTGCATCTATGTTCATTAAGGAGATTGGCCTATATTTTTCTTTTTAGTTGAATCTTTATCTGGTTTGGCAGTCAGGATGATATTGGCTTCCATAAATGAATTTGAGCACAGGCTACTGCTTTCCATTTCTTTGAAAGCTTGAGGAGTATTGGTGATATAACACCCTTAAAGGTTTTTATAATTCAGCAGTGAATCCACCATGTTTGGAAATGTTTTACTTCATAGATTCTTTATTTCTGTGTCAATTTTATTGTTTTGGGGAGGTTTTAAGCACATTTATGTATTCTTAGGTTCGTTTTGGTAGTTTGCATGTGTCTAGGAATCTGCATATCTTCAAAATTTGCTGATTTTTTGAAGTAGTGACTGTCTTCTGAATTTCAACAGTGTTTGTTGTGCTTTCATCTTTTTCATTTCTAATTGCATTGTGAGTCTTCTCACTCTTTCTTTTGGTAAGTCTGGCTCAGGGCATATCTTTTTTATTATTATTCTTTCAAAGAACCAGCTCTTCAATACGTTGATTTTTTTTCACTGTTTTTAGTCACAATTTGATTGATTTCCACTCTCATCTTTATATCTTCCCTCCTTAATTTCAGATTGGGACTGATTTGTTTTTGTTTCTCAAGTATGAGATATTTTCATAACGTTATTTATTTGAACTTGCTCTGTTTCCCTAATTTGAGCATTGCTTGTGATGAATTTTCCTCTTAGAACTGCCTTCTTAGTGTCCCAGAGGTTTCAACTGTACCATCACTGTCATTAACTTCAAGAAATTTTTTAATTTCTTTGATTTCTTCTGTGACTCATTGGTTGTTTAGGATTATGTTGTTGATTTTCCAGGAGATTTTGCCATTTCCAAAATTTCTTCTTTTGTCAATTTCTATTTTTATTGCATAGTGGTCTGATTGTATGCATGGGGTAATTTCAATTCTTTTATATTTACATAAGCAGGCTTTGTAGACTACTATGAGATCTGTTTTAGAAAACATATCATGCACTTCTGAAAAGAATGTATACTCTGTTATAGAGGATTGCAATGCTCTGTATACATCTATTAAGTCCATATGTTCAAGGGTGTGGTTCAGCTCTGATATTTCTTTTTTGTTGTTGTTTGTTTAGCTTATCTATCTCTTTGTGAAAGTGGGGTGTTAAATTCCCCTACTATGATTGTGTTGGTGTTTATTTGATATTTTAATTTCAGCAGTTTTTGTTTTATGAAGATAGGTGATCTGGTAAGTGGTGCATATGTTTTTCAATGTTATCTTTTCTTCTTGGATTACTCTTTTAACTAGTATTACTGACCTTCTTAGTCCTTCTAATTAATTTTAGCTTGAAGTTTACCGTGCCTGATATTAGAATTGCTATCCCCGCTTGTTTTCGTAGTCCTGGTGCATGAAATGTTGTTTTCCATCATTTAATTCTTAGTCAATGAATACTTTTTTTTTGTGGGTACTGGGGGGTCGACCTCAGGACCTCGCACACCAGCAGGCGCCCGTGCCACTGAGCGATAGCACCGGCCCCTTTTTCATATGTGGGTTCCAGGAGTTGAACTCGGGCCCTCGCGCTTGCAAAGCAGGCGCTTACGCTGCTGAGCCATCTCACCGGCCCTCAATGAATATTTTTGATTACATGAATTTCTTGAATGCCACAGACTGTTAGATTCTGTTATTTGATCCAGTCTGACAGTCTGTGTCTTTTGATTGGAGACTTGAGGTCATTCATATTGAGAGATACTACTGAGATATGTTGGTTATTTACTATGACTGCCTTCTTTATCTATTTGGTGAATCCTTTGTTTTGGTTTTCCTGACATTTTTTGTTGCTGTTTATTCACTGATCTCTCTAGTTTTCTCTGTATTTTTAGCTGTGTCCATTTCATTATTATTTATTTTGTTTGTTTGCTCCTTTGTTTTTTGAGACAGGGTCTTGCTATGTAGTTTTTTTTTTGTGTGGGTACCGGGGGGGTCAACCTCAGGACCTCGTGCACCAGCAGGCGCCCATGCCACTGAGCAATATCACCGGCCCTTTTTTCGTATGTGGGTTCCAGGAGTCGAACTCGGGCTCTCGCGCTTGCCGGGCAGGCGCTTAAGCCGCTGAGCCATCTCACCGGCCCCGCTATGTAGTTTATGCTGGCCTTGAACTCACTATGTAGCCCAGGATAGCCTCAAACTCACAGCAACCCTCCTGCCTCAGCTTTCCTACTGCTGGGATTACAGTTGCGCACCCTCATACCCAGCTCACATTTCATTATTTCTGTTAGAATAGTCATAAGTATTTTTTCAAGAGCTGGTTAGTTCTCATGTTTTTTTTGTGTGTGTGGTGGGGGGTACTGGGGGTTGAACTCAGGACCTTGCATGCCCATAGCTGCCCGTGCTGCTGAGCGATATCACTGGCCCTTTTTTTATGTGGGTACCAGGAGTTGAACTCAGGACCTCACACTTGCCAGGCAGACGCTTATGCCACTGAGCTATCTCACTGGCCCCTCATGTATGTTTTGAGCTGGTCCTTTTTCATGGAAATAGTTTATATCTCCATCATTCTTGAAAGATAGCTTTGGTAGACAGATTAATTTGGTTTGGAAGTTTTTGCTCTTAGGGGTTGAAATACTTCATTCAATCTCTTCTGGACTTTAGGGTTTGTGTTGAGAAGTCTGCATTTGGTTTGCATTTGTATATGACTTTTGTTGTCCTCTGGCTACCCTTAAAATTCTGGTTTTTGCTGGATATCTGGTAATTTAATAAAGATATGCTTTGGTGAGCTTCTTTTTAAAATCATAACAGTTTGGTGTTCTATAATAATTTCTTACTTGTGTTTTAAACTCTTTTCTTATAAGAAATTTGGGTAATTTTTCTATGATTTCTGTAAAATTATTTTTTAAAAAATCCATTTGTTCTATCTTCTAGATTTTCTCTAACTTCAATTAGTCTTTGGTCTTCTTTTAGTCATCTTGCAACTGCTGGATAATCTTCTCTGGTTCTCTTATTTTCTTTGTGGCTTTTTTGAGCTCTTCATCATAGCTCACTATTTTGTTTTTAATATCAGACACAGTGTCTTCATATTTCTTCAATTTGTGAATTCTTTACAGTTTTTACTTCAGGTATTTCTGCCTGACATATTTTTGAAGATTCTATATCCTTGCTGAAGCTCTCATTCAAATTTGGAACTGTTTTGGTTAGTTCATCCAGTTTTTTGCCTATTGACCCCAA
This sequence comes from Erethizon dorsatum, assembly GCA_028451465.1. NCBI lineage: Eukaryota > Metazoa > Chordata > Mammalia > Rodentia > Erethizontidae > Erethizon > Erethizon dorsatum. Next base: position 47,242,382 of record CM051842.1, read on the forward strand.
ATTCACAATGGGTATATTGAGTGAGATTGCTGTGCATTTTGATTCATTTTCTCTTTGAGTTCATCTCTTTTCTTCATGCCTTTTCATAATGTTTCACAGGTTTCTGCTACCTGGCATTTATTTTCTTCTCTCATTGTAACCCCTTACTCTGACTTCAAGGGTTGGGGTAATTCAGGGATCTTTTGTTTCCTCACTTTCCCATGCTCCTGTGAATACTTGTGTGTTTTTTTGTGTGAGGGCTTAAGAAATGAGAAGGCTTATATGGAGATTTTTACTAGGATGTTGCCTCTCTGTGAATAATTTTCAGCTTTATATGTGGTATTTACTCCTTCTGTTATTTATGAAGTGGTGTGTACTCTGTCCCTATGTTTTCCTGAAAGAATTGTTTCTCAGTGTAACAGCATTCACAGATTCATTTTTACAATACTTCAATATGACAGTTCTTGCAGCCACACTTCCAGCCTTTGTCTATCCTCTATGCAGACTATGACAGTTTATTATTTGTGATTGTTCTGTAATAAGAAATGTGAGGTGGAGTGAGGAGAGTGCGAGGTGGTTGGATGATGAGTGTTAACACTAAAGAGGAGGTTCAAAGCAGGCAATAGTGATAGATGAGAAGAACAGTTTAATGTGGTGTCTGATTCTATTGGGGTACATTTAGTTGTGCTGAAGTGTTAGTGTTGGAAATTATCAAATGGTATTTGTGGGGGTCAAGGGCAGGACATGGGACAAAGGAGATTTACTTTGTGATTGAGAAAAGTTATGTGGTTGTCAGGACCTACTTATAGAGAGGACACTATGCTAGGTAAGATATGGGACACCCAAAGGCTTATGATGCTGTTATAGCATGTGTCTAGATGTTCCCCAAAAGCATCAAGCAATCATAGGTGGGGCTTTTTCAAAGATGGCTGGATCTAGATTGTGTGATACTGGGATCAAAGGTGTGTGATTACTAAATCAGTCCACTGATTTGGCACTGCCCTATTCTCGCTAGCCTAGAGAGAATAAAAATGGGGCAGAAAGAAGCTGCTAAGGTGCTATGCTTACTCGCACCTACTTGCTTGCCATGGGCTATTTCTCCCTGCCATGTCCCTCTGCCATACCCTCCTGCCTTGGAGCCTGCCAACTATAAACTTAAACCTCTATGAACTGTAAGCTAAATAACACTTTCCTCCTTTAACTTTTGGTATTGGCTAATTTGTCTCAGCAATGAGAAAAAGTAACTAAGAGAGAATCTGGTACCAGAGAAGTGGGGTCTTTGCTGTGACATTACCTGGCCATCTGGCTCAAGAGCCTTTGGAACTGGCTTGTGGAATGAGGAAGAGTAAGGAAAGGTCTGGAGATGTTAGCTGAAGAAGTAGAGCTGGAATGCCTTAAACTGTACTTGATGGGAGATTCTGGTCAGACATCAGAAGACCATAAGGTTGATAGAAATCCACCCAGTAAACACCAAGCTCATGAGGTTTCTGCATAGAAGGACTGTGTTTGCCATTGGACTCCAGACAATGTGTGTTATGGCTTGACAGAAAGTCTGTCCAGAGAATTTGCCTGAGACTGAGATTATAGGGCAGTGGACTAAATAATACTGCAGAAAAAATTTCAAGGCAGCCTAATGTTGAGGTAGAGGCATGGCTACTTTTGGTGTCTTTTAGCCAGTTTTATCATGAGAATAAAGAGCAAAGAGTCCAGCAGAATGATTTAAAACATTTTGAGTTTGGCCTGAAAGGAATCTCCAGTAAAGTTGTGGCCTCCAAAGATGAAGCAGAAGAGCAATTAGTGACTGAAAAGTCTAGCAAGCAAAAGCCATGTATTTAAGAAGAGAAAAATAGAAAAGATTGCCTGAGGACAACACAAGAATCAACAGGACTCCTGACTTTGCAGTCTCAAAATCACAAAAGTAAAACACTTTACTTTGAGAAGAGAGCCCCAGAACACCATGTTCCAGAATGGTGGTGGCCTAGGAAATTTGTTCCTCAGTATTTGGATCATAGGCACTTGACCCCTACACCCAAGAGAGAAGGAAGCCTGCTACTGCTCCAGCTGGCAGCAGACCTTGGAACCATCCACATGATGCTAGTTTTAAATGCATGCAGATTGAAAGTATTGTGGGGTCAGGAAGGCTTCAACCAGATTTCAGAAGAAGGCCTGGGAGGCCAGGCAGTGTGCCCCTGAGGGGGCAATGTGTGAAGCTGTGAAGCCAAAGGTGTAGTGGAGACCCCAGAAGTTTTGAGAAGCCAGAAACATGGGTTTTCTGAAGAAAAATGTAAGTATGGAGCAAAGCCAACTCAAGAAAGCAGCCAAGGGAGCTACAACCACCAGCAGTGCTGTAGGAGGGGAGCCACCCAAACACTTTGGAGCTCATGCCACAGATTGCCTCAGATGCTGGACATACAACTACAGGAATTAATGTTTGTCCTGCTCAATTTTGGACTTGCTTTTGTCCCATTCATTTGGATCACTCCATTTGTACCTTTCAGAGTGGAAATGTCTATCTTGTGCCATTGAATGTTGGAAGTTTTTAACTTTCTTTTCACTTGTACAGGGGCTCACAGCTAAGAGTTTGCCTTAAATCTCAGAGGAGACTTTTGACTTGGACCTTTCAGCAATGCTAAAACCTATGACTTTGGCAACTCTTAGAGATGGACTAAATGCATTTTGCACGAATGGATGTGCATGAGTCTTTAGGGCACCAAGGGCTGAAAGTGATGGTTTGTGTCTAGATGTCCCCCCAAAATCTCTTGCAGTTATAGGTGGGTCTTTTTCAGGGGTGGCTGGATCTAGAGTGTGTGATGCTGCTATTAAGTGTGTGAGATTACTGAGCCAGTCCAATAATTTGTTTGACACCACCCTAATCCCAGTAGCATAGGTAGAATATAAAACAGGCAGAAAGAAGCTGCTAAGGACCCTTGCTTGTACTTGCCTGTCTGCTTTCCATAAACTATTTCTCCTCTGCAATGCCCCTCTGCCATCCCCCCTGCCTTGGAGCCAGCCAAATATAAACTGAAACTTCTATGAACTGTAAACCAAATAAACCTTTCCTCTAACTTTTGGTGTTGGGTATTTTATATTAGCAATAAGGAAAAGTTACTAAGATAGATGGGGAGGATCAATGGTCAATACTAGAGAAGAGAGTAGTGACTGCAGGGGAGCTAACTATGGGAAATTAAAAATGGGAGGAGGAGTTTAAATATTTGGAAAAAAGTATAAAGAGGGCCGGTGAGATGGCTCAGAGGGGTGGGTGCCTGCCTGGCAAGCGCAAGGGCCAGAGTTCGACTCCCGGAACCCACATATGAAAAAGGGGCCGGTGATATCGCTCAGCGGCATGGGCACCTGCTGGTGTGCGAGGTCCTGAGGTCGACCCCCAGTACCCAAAAAAAAAAGTATAAAGAAATACATTATAAATTTGTATTGAGTTCTGAGGTGAAGAAGTTATATAGGGAGCTGAGATTAGAGAACCTATACACCTATGAAATCAGAGTTAATTGAAGAATAAATACACAAAGATAAAAGCCTAATCAATTCAAAAATTATAAAGAACATAATATAACCCCACACTACCACATAAATGAAGAAACAAAAACTGAAACCTATAAGATATCCAATGGGAACATAGATTAAATATTCCAATGAGACAGTGTATATGTGATTCCCATGTACCTTGTTTGCCAGAGAGTCGGTGCTCACACCCCAACAACAACTCTAAATCTTCCACTGCAATACTGAACCTAACTCAGACTCAGTACTTTCTTCCACCAGTTTGCATGTATGCTTGCAGAGTCTGATCCAGTCTGAGTTCTTGGATTAAGAACTCTTGCTCTCCCTCTCCCTGGGTGTGATGTTGAAATCAGCAGATTCACAGGCACAAAATTGTGCACTGAGTCAGTAGTATTCCTATGCAATTAAAACAGTTACAGTAGTAACAAGCTAATAAGTTACAGTTGTATCTATCAGGGCAAGTTGGGAACATACCATGAGACCCTGTTTTAGATCTTCCTCTAGCCTACAAAAGAAATCCACAGTAATAGTGCAAACATCATAACAACCCAAGTATTGACCTAGAACTATTATGCAGTAAATGCAAAAGCTATGTCTCCTCTAATGTTAAAAATATTATTCAACAGTAATTTTCTAGAAGCAATTATCAAAAGTCCAGGGGGTTGGAGACTGGATAATTGCAGAGGGGCAGAATAAAAGGGAAAAAATGTGTTTTTTAAAGTTTTCTGCTTTTTGTTATCTGAAGGAGGAAAAAGAGGGGGACAAATGATCCTAATGCCAGTAGAGGTATGCTATATATTTAGATGGGAATAGCAAGCAACAGTGGGTACACAAGTGATAGTGATAAATGGAGATGAGAAAGAATTCTATGACTAATATAAATATTATGGAAAATTTAAAGGGAGACAAATGAAAATGGGAGAGAAGAAAGAAAAGAAAGAAAAACGATAAGAAACAGGAGAAAAATATCAGTGGAAACATGGATAACATTGGAATAGAAATGGTCAAGGGGGAATTCCCTTACCCTTTATAAACTATATTGAAAGAAAAAGGCAAAGGCAAGAGGAAGAGCAGTTCTTTCCCTATTGTGTTCTCTCTCTCTCTCTCTCTCTCTCTCTCTCTCTCTCTCTCTCTCTCTCTTTCTCAATCAAAAAAGGGAGTAAATAATGGAATAAAATTGGGGAAAATGAGCAGAAAACGGAAAATGGCAAAGAGAGGAAGTTTCCTATTGTTTTGGAAGCGTGGCTCTTTTCCACAGCCTAGGAATAAGGAGCAGAGCTTAAGCCAATGTCTCTATTCATGCTGGAACTCTAAGATGGCAGTCCACACCCAGAACAGAGCTGGGTGCAGACATCTGCAAACACTGGATACAGGGTGCTAGTGTGACCTTCCAATCCTATGTAACTCAGGTTGAATTTGGACTCTGACCACAGGAGCTGGGTCCATGATCTCTAGCTTCAGCCCCTCAGGTCGACTCCCTCCAGCCAGTTCTCCAACCTTTGGTTATCTCACATGGTTGTCTTCCCTCATCCATTCTGAGAACTTGACAATGTAGAGTGTGGCTTGGAAACAAGGGGCTCCTCTGGTCCCCAAGTTCAAACACTGAGCCCTTCCCTACTATGGCATCACTGTCAGATCTCATTCCACAATTATGGCAGCAGGTGCTGGACTGAGGTCACTCACCAACTGTTAACTGTGTAAGGCCACTCTGGAAGCAGTATCCCATGCTTTCCTTGCAGGTTTCAACTGTTGCTGATTCTCTCAGTCCCAGTGCAGTTCTCTTTTTCTTGTGTAATTTTTCTGTGATTGGCTCCAAACAGTGTTCTTTGCGATAGAATCTTCAAATCAGAATTCACACATGCTCAACACATTATGTTGAGTTAATTCATCTCTTATGTCTCTTTCCATTTTTGATAAATTCTCCCCCTGTTTTCAGTTGATATTCTTTGAGTCTCTGTGATATGGTTGCTTCTCTACTCAGCCATGTTGGACCTTTCAGATCCTTTCTTCTCAGTGGAACTTTCCTCGGATTCTATAATGTGACTCCAAAGCTCTGGCCATTATGAAAATTCCATTTCTTCCTTCAGAGGTGACCCAGAAGAAGTTTGTAATGCTGCAGCTGTCTACTTCTGTGTGGTGACTGCATAACATCCAGCACCATCCATAAACTTGGCCCTAGTCTGGTCTTCCTCTGTCACCTGCTCATAGGGTACACCACATTAGACCATAGGTACAGACAGAGGTATAGAAGACATTGTAGTTGGAATAGAAACCATACACATTTTGGCTACTTTTTCATGTAATGTGTAACTTGAAGACCTACTCCAGTCTAGTAACATATATATTACTTCCATTTTATCATCTATTGCTACTGTGTATGTCTGAATTTATGGCTCTATGGGCCAGATAACACTCAGTTCACTATGAGCATCTCAGGTCACATGGTAACTTGGTGTCACATGGTCAAGCATTCATTTTTCCACCAAGGCCTAGTAATAAGCCAAGGTCTGTCTCTCAAAGAGAATGTAGCCATCTGCATATTATGGTAATCTTGCTCTAAAACCCTAAAGACTTGTATTGTGGCTCAAATGTGGGGCCCTACCAGACTCCAAACAGCATCCCTATCTGCCACTGATAATTCAAGTGCTGTTGGTTCTTCTGGATGATTATATGATGCGAGACAGAGCAGGCTGCACAGTAGCCAAGACCTGTTGCAAAGCTTCCTCTTGTTCTGGGCACTACTCAGAACTAGAATTTTCCCAAGTAATTCAATAAATGGGCCAGAGTATCATACCCAAAGAACAATGGTGTTGCCCCAAAATTCAAATACTTATTCTTCATCTTAAAAGGGCTATTTTGGAATGCCCCATGCCACTGGACTTCTAGAAATTTCACTGAGATAAAAGGCCCTTTAAATTTTAGTTTATAATTTAGTTAAAAGGAAAGCAAAAAGAAACTTACAAACTACAAAAATTTACTCATGGAATCATGTCTTTTACAAGAAAATGGATGGAAATAGAAACTATCACCTTAAGTAAAATTATCAAGGTGCAGAAAGTTAAATATGGATAATGTCCTCTGTTATAGTTTATGTCTGGATGTCCCCCCAAAGCCTCATGTGGTCATGGGGGGCAAGCTATCTCAGACAGCTGAATCTAGAGTTTGTGATTGATTCATTGTCTAATGCTGTGATTAACGGTGTTAATGCTACATCTGCCCTAGTGTGGGTGGTCCGCATACCATATAGGGGATGGAAAGAAGCTTTCTCTCCCTTCCTCTCTCTTGTTGCTTTTGGTATCTTCCACTGCCATGAATTGTTGCCCCTCTGCCACACCACCCTGCCTCGGAGCCAGCCAACTAGAGACTGAAACCTCCACAAACTGAGCTAAATAAACCTTTTCCCCTTTAACTTTGGGCATCGGGTGTTTTGTCTCAGCAATGAGAAAAGTAACTAACACATCCTCTTATATAACAAACCTAAACATATACATACATAAATAAACTATTGAAATAAAGAAAGGAGAGAAAATCAGGAGATTTCAGTCTTCTGGAGACTTAGAAGAGAATAAATAGAATAATTTAGAAGAGGAAAGGGTGAGGGAAGTAAGGAGCTTGAGATTGATCATGATATGTTAAATGCATGTACCAACTCCACAAAATAAACCCATAAATATGTAATATTAACATTCAATAAGAAAATATTGAAAGACTTAGATGTGACTAATAAAACTTATTAGACTTATTTGCAGTTCCCCAATTAATATTGGGGCTCTCCAATCAATATTGGAGATGATGGTGCTGATCCCTGATGACTCATGTCACATGATGAAAGACAGAAGACTCATGACATGTGGAGGAGGCTGATGGCCACTCTGTTCATTAAAGGAGCAAATTGTCTTAAATACATAATGAGAACAAAGGTGTTCTGTACTAAGTGAGAAGAAAAGGCATTCTATGAGAAAGGAATCCAAAAGATATCTCAAGAAAAGTACATGTTCCACTTGAGCTGATAGTGTTGGGGATAGGTGAGCTGATAGTGTTGAGGACAGCTTGGAACACAGCACAGAAAACATGTCCCACATCCTGCAGCTGTGAAGCCTTGGCATCCCTCCAAGTCATACTATGCTTCCTCTTCAGAGTCTTATTAGCAGCTGACACTTCAGGAGACCTGTCACGATAGATCAGATTACAGTTTAGAAGCAAAGCACTTCATATACACATTTTCAGTTCTGACTCCCACACTTATTACAAGTAAAGTGGTTAAATAAGTAATTTATTAAAAACTTCCAATAAAGGTGAAGAGTAAATGGTTTCACCAATAAATTCTACCAACTATTGAAAGAATACCATTGTAGTCAGGGTTTACAAGGGAAAAGATTTAATACAGGACACATAATTTATAGGATAATTTTTTTTTTTTTTTTTTTTTTTTTTGTGGGTACCGGGGGGACGACCTCAGGACCTCGCGCGCCAACAGGCACCCGTGCCGCTGAGCGATATCACCGGCCCCTTTTTTCGTATGTGGGATCCGGGAGTCGAACTCGGGCCTTCGCGCTTGCAAGGCAGGCGCTTAAGCCGCTGAGCCGTCTCACCGGCCAATTTATAGGATAATTTTATAATATTTACTCAAAGAGACAAATGCAAAAGAGTGCAGGAAATATGCCCACACTGTAGGGACCCAAAAAAACCCAGTTGAGGGCTTGGATCCCATGGCAATGTCCTCCATGAGTCCAACTGGAGGCCTAGAGCCCATGACAATGTCTCATGCAAGTCTATATCAAGGGTCTGCACTGGAAAGGCCCAAAGGTCAGGGGTAGAAGCTAGAAAGTCTGCACCAGGAGGATGAAGAATCTGTGTCAGCAGGCTGAGGGATCCACACTGGAGCTATGAAGCAACACTCAAGGTAAGTACCAGGGCTCCCCTGAGGAGAACTGCAGCCATCCTCAGCAACAGTGAGGACTTGAGCTCCTCCAATGATGAGTTCATATCAGGAAAACCAGCATAAGCTTCTCCAGGAGAATCAACAGCACAACATCTTCCCCTCCAGTTCTCTTTCTATGCTGTTGGCAACAATCCTCAGCACCATGCTGATTCAGTTCAGCTGGGTGTTACAAGTTGACCTTTAGTTGTTAATCCACCACAAATAACAATCCTTGTAAACCTCCCCAAAATATAGAACTAGAGATAACACTTTGTAATTCATTCTTTGAATCCAGTATTATTCGGATAGGAAAAGCAGAAAAATACATCACAAGAATGAAACTACACAATATTTTTTAAGGGCATAATGCAAAATCTCCAACAAAATACTAAGAAAGCAAACATAACAGCATGAAAAAAATTGTTCACTGTGACCAACTGACATTTACAGCAAAAAATTTAGCAGTGTTTCAATGTAAAAACAAATTCAACCAAACTTGGTGACTTTATAGAAAATAGTGGCATAATGAACTTAAAGAATTGGTCTGTAAATTAAAACAACCATGAGTTGGAAAGATTGACTTTATTATAATCATTATCATCCATATCACATCTTGGTCATTTTATTCACTCTCCACTGTACCCCCTTCCCCATGGTCCCTTCCCATTTCCACAAAGTTCACCTCTCTGCTTCACACCATTTCTTTTTTATTTTGCTCTTTAATTATTGATACTGTGGGTTTCTTGTATAATAGAAACCATATGTTTAGCCTTCATGTCTGATTTACTTAACTTAGTATTATGGTCATTTAACATTATTTCCTACAAATTACTCAAATTTATCCTTCTTTATGGTTGAGTAGTATTCTCTCTCTCTCTCTCTCTATATATATATATGTATATATGTGTGTGTGTGTGTGTGTGTATATATATGTATGTATATCACATTTTGTTTATCCATTCATCTGTTGATTAATACATAGGCCACTTGTGAGATTTAGCCATTGAGAATTATGCTGCTATATATATGGGTATGTATGTATCACTGTAGTATGATGACTTTCACATTTTCAGAAAGATACCCAGAAGAGGTATACCTGTGTCAAATGGTATTTCTATTTTTAGTTTTTTGAGAAATCTCCATATTGCTTTACATAGTGTTTGTACTAGTTTACCTTCTTACCAATAATTTAGAAAGGTGGATTTTTTCCCCCAAACCATGCCAGCATTTTTGGTTCTTGAGTCCAGGATGACAGCCATTCTTACTGGAGTAAGATGAAATCTCAGTGTTGTTCTGATTTGCATTTCTTTAATGGCCACAGATTCTGAGTTTTCGTGTACTTATTGGCCATTTGCCCTTCTCCTTTTGAAAAGTGTTTTTCATATCAATTGCCCTTTTTTATTTTGATAGATATTATAAATGTATTGTTTTTTATTAGTACATGTTTTCAGTATGTAATAATTACATTCATTGTGGGGAGTTGGTATATATACATAACATACCTTAATTGCTTTTTTTTTTTGTGGGTACCAGGGGGTCGACCTCAGGACCTCGCGCGCCAGCAGGCGCCCGTGCCGCTGAGCGATATCACCGGCCCCTTTTTCGTATGTGGGTTCCGGGAGTCGAACTCGGGCCCTCGCACTTGCTGGGCAGGCGCTTAAGCCACTGAGCCATCTCACCGGCCCCGTCTCAATTGCTTTTTATACTGTTCCTTACAACTCCCTTTCCTCCCTCTTCCCTGCATCTCTTGGTCTCCTTTCCCTGTTGCAAAAGATCTATCTCCTTGTTTCCTATTATCTATCTTTTATTTTGCTCTTTAATTTATTTATACATTGTGCTTCTCATATAAGAGAAACCGTGCAATCTTTTATATTGTGTGTCTGAATTTATTTCACTTAACATACTGCTTATGTTTTCAAGAGTTTGACCTTTATCTACTTTTCATGGATGAGGACAGTGAGATATAGAGTGTTTCATCAGCCTATTAATTATTTTAATCATGTATGATGGAATATGTAATTGACCCCAAGCAATCTCCCTTGCCTATACCGTGCCTTTTAATTATTGTGCACTATTGCTTCTCTCTAGATGACCAGGAGACAATGTGGACATCCTTTATTCTGGCTAAGAATTGGATGGTGTTATACAATTTTATAAATGAGGCAAAGAGAACAAGAGGGCTGTGGACGTTAGCATAGTGAGTGAGTGTCTGGTATTGGGGGACAAATATTTTGTCTAACATTCCAGTGTAAATTTCCATTAAGCCATAACTTTGCCTAACTTGTTTCTTTTGGCATTCTCATTATAGGACAGCATTCAGGTGATTCTTCATGGTTAACCTAAAGAATAAGAGAATTGTACAGAGACTATGAATTTTAACATGTAATGGGCACTGGATATTACTGACATAGCAAAATGTCTCCCAAAGTTGAACTGAAATTCTCTGTTGTCATTAAAATAAATGATTATATTGGTGGTTTAGAGAAAAAGTGTCAAAGATCGAAATGGACATTGAAAATTTAAATGACTTGGTATGTTTTGTCAACAATATCAATTGTGATCACATGGTTCATGATGTATAGCAGAATAACAATAAAGAAAACAATAAACTTCAAAATCATCACAAAATCTATGGGGTAGAAAGGAGAATGCTCTCAGCCTTTTGTTTCTCTAAGAACAGTTTCAGCATGTAACTTGGCTCCAAGCTCAGATTCCTTTCCAAATCTTCCTCATTACTGGACTTTCCAGGTTCAGTTGCCTTAGTATCTCATATCCTAACCCTCTTTCGGTTAAAAGCACTCCCCCTTAGCCCCCAGAACTGCAAGAAAGTAAATTTATGTTGTTTAAGTGTTAGTACTAGAAAAGTAAGACAGTGTGTGTGGTGGTGATAGTGGGGTCGTTTCGTGATAATTGGAATCATGAGTTACAAATATCTGATATTCATTGGCCTGAATTTTTCAAGATTGGAAACAAAAGTTACTTTTCTCACTACAATACAGTGCACTATACTATTGTCTTATTAAACAGAAAAGTCACTTGCATTCTTTCATGGTTTTCAAAATCAAGTCCTAAATTATTTTCTGTACAGCATCACTGGAAAAGTGTGACTTGCATACCAAAAGAAAACTGACTATTTTTTGAAATATAAAAATAACTTTTAAGGGCCGGTGAGACGGCTCAGCGGCTTAAGCGCCTGCCTTGCAAGCGCGAAGGCCCGAGTTCGACTCCCGGAACCCACATACGAAAAAGGGGCCGGTGATATCGCTCAGAGGCACGGGTGCCTGTTGGTGCGCGAGGTCCTGAGGTCGTCCCCCCGGTACCCACAAAAAAAAAATAAATAAAAATAAAAATAACTTTTAAATCTATGTTACCATTTTAAATTGTTTTTAGTGGCTTAAGAAGCTTTCTAAACATTGTAGATTCTCCTTCTCTTTCTAATCCCTAAATGTTAGGCTTGGTCATCTCTATATTTCTTCAGTTTTTGCATTTTCTCTAGGTGAACTCATATATTTTTATTTACTATTTACATGATTGTGATTCTTGACTCTCCAACTTTAGCTTAGATCTTTCTATAAATTCCTGATTCCTTTACCAAGCAGCCTGTCTAATAAAAATCTCCACTTAAATGTTCAAGGACATCTCAAACTAAACATATCCAAAACTAAACTGTTATTTCTCTTCTCGAATTGGCCCCTCCGTTTTTATTACCTGTCAAAGGAAATGCTATCACCACCAAATTAATTGCTCAAAGCCAACACAAATAAATATCTGTTGGATTTCTCATGGACTCCTTCCTTTCTTTTGCTTTTTGGAGTCAGTTGGTCACCTAGTCTAGTACATTTCAACACCTGAATATCTCTAATATCTGTCCACTTCACTGAGAGCATATAAATTACTGACATCAAAACTCAAGAATAAGAAGATATTAAAAGATATATTTACTGTTGGTCATAAACTTCTGACTGTGGGCTACACACAGGGAATGTAATCATTATGTACTGCAAATATGTACCAAAGAAAAGGAAGGGAATCAAGAGATGGGTGGAGTGGAGAAAGGAAGGGCAAGGGGATGAAAAAAGGAATTAAAATATGTTATGCATAGGTACCAACCCCCCACAAGGGATGTAAAGATTATGTACTACACATGTGTACTAATAAAAAAATATGTTTTAAAAACACTGGGTACTAGTCTGAAATGAGATGTCAACAATCAGTCTGAGGTTACATCACAGCTAAGAGCTGGCAGAACTCCAACTACTAATGCCAAAAGTTTCCTGGACCAAAATATCCTTTCTTGCAAGGATATTGGCCCATTTATTTTCATGAAGAGGAAGAAGTATGTTGTGGCAAAGGAGTTGATCCCCTATCATAAATTCCAGGTTATTAAACCTTCTGTGTCATGAAGTGTTGACTCCTGTCAACTGTATAGGAGGTAAAGATGGCCTGCAAGTGAACCCTAGCCTCATAGTAATACAGGATTCCCAGTCCCCAGAGGTGAGGTGTGGGATTAATTTTGGCTAGGGTCCCTTCAATTGCCTTCTTATAATTTCTAGTCCTTCCCACAGTAGACCCTACTCCATTATGCTCTCAAATCCCACTCTTGGCTTTGTAGTAATGACAACAACATCAAAAAAATCAGAACTTGAAATCTGGTCACAAAAATTAACTCTAACATTGAAAAAATTAGTCACATTTGTTATGTCTCAGATACCTCATCTGTAGGATTATGGACATAGTTGTAACCACCCTGTAGGGTTGTTCTGCGGATTAAATATAGTAATGTATTCAACATGCATGGCACAGAAAAGTTGTTCAATAAATGGTTTCTATTATTATTAATACCTTGCTCCAGTTCCCTCTCTTCATGCTTATAAACTAGACCTTAGAGTGCTTAGTATTCAGGAATGTTGTATTAAATGAAATAAGTTATGCTAAGTCCTAAACAGGCAGGTGCTGAATGGATGATATCTCAGAGTAACCAATGTTAGAACCTCTACACAGAACCAGATGCAAGCTGAAAGGTGAGCAATTGAACACTAATGATGTACATGTAAATGGATACACACCTATCTATGTGCACACAGGCACACACACACACACACACACACACACACACACAAACACACACCCCAAGCAGCAGATTCCACAGTTTCACAGGTTCTCCCCTTCCTGGTCAGTATAGTTTCAGGAACCGTGTGGACTTAGGTCTAAAGTTCACCCATACTAATGGTTCTATTTGACAGATGCTGAGGAATGAAGATACACTGTGTCATTTCTTCCTTCATTGATTCATTCTATCATTGCTTATTTTTTGAAGACACTCTGCAATGCAGGTCCCATTGAGCTACTAAGATACATAATTTATCATCTAAAAAGTGGAAAATGAATAAGTGCTTCCTCAAGAGGAGCTTAAAATTACATACAAGGAGCAGTTGGATGAGGTGAATCTCAAGTTGAGGTAAAGCCATGATGGAACCTTCTGTAGAAATCTACATAGAAAATCCTGAAAATCAGGGTGTAGGTAGTAGGAAGGGCATAATTAAAGACCCACGTGAGAGAAGAACAAAGTCAGGGAAAAAGGGTCAAAAATCCTAGGTCTTTCACTTTTTAGGGCTTTGATATTGTAATTATTGTGCCTGTCACAGGCTCAGATGCCTAACTTCTACATTGGGCACCCTATTGACAGTAACTACCTAGAGGTATTGCACATGCATAACATAAAAAGAAAGTTACTTATTTATATTATGAATAGCAATAAGATGGATTTCAGATATATGTTGGAGAAAGAAATGCAACAATTTTTAATTAGTCAAGAATCAACTGTAATATCATTGGTATTTTTGTAATTTTGGGGAAGCATATATTACACATCTCCTTCCAGAATCATTTCCACCCCTAAAGAGAAAGCAAAAAGAACTACATTCTCAAAATGAAAAGATTTGTTCATGCATAGAAATAGCAAAGAACAGACATTAAAGTCAAAACTGGTACACACCTTAGTAGCAGAAAAGCATGAAAATTCATGTAATGGGTTTAATCATTTTACACCTTTTGTTCAGATTGTCCCTGATGTCACTTGAGACATGCCAGCACCCTGACGACATTAGATAACTTTGGGATGAATTTCAGAACGCACTATCACACCTATAATGATGCAATCTGATAATGGACTCAACCTGGTGTTTTAGGAGGAAATATAATTCTGAGAAAAGTCCATTACTTAATATGAGAATCTCCTCCAAGACACTAATACCACAATTTTGAGGACAGGCTGCATCCAGCATTGTCCTATGACTAGTGTGTAGGGATAGACTTAGCATCAGAATGGCTTCTGTAGCCCTTTGAAGTCAAATGATCCTCTAGAGGGTGGACCAAACATTTGATGTGTCCAGAAGGTCAAAGCACCTAGGAGAGAAACAAGATAGCAACCCACTTATCCTCTTACAGCCTGATTCTCATCATGTACACAAGACAGAACCCCTAGGAGTCCTACTTAACTTGTTTCTTTCCCTCAGTGTCCAGATCCAAGCAATATACATGCTTGTTCCTTCTGCACTAAACAGTTCTATCAGGAGCTGATCATTCTCCCAATGTTATGGATGAGCTTATAGTGAATTATTATATAAAAGAGACAATGCAGTATGGTGTGTGGGGGCTCAGGAAGGTCAGAGCTCTCTGGAAACTAAGACAAAGACTTGTCTGGACTGTCAGTATTTATTAGGTCTTAACATATCAGGGAGGTGCAGGAAAGTGAGGGGCACATCTGAAGTAAAATGTGCAAAAATGAAAAAGGCCTTGAGAAGTTAGAACAAAGACATTCCAAGCAGTAAATCTTGCTAATTGATAGAACTGTCTTATCTCTAAAGTTGGCAGTTAGGCCCTTTGAATTCTGAGTGAGTTAGTGTCCTCAGCTGTGGTCTTATCTTGTTTTCAAAACTGTGAATATGAGCTTTCCCAGCACAGCCAGAGAACACTGTGGTCAGCAAATTAATCCTTACACAGCCTGGTTCCCAACAAGTTCTGATATCTATTTCCTTCTGTATTGTTAACACTCTTTCAAGCCACTGCCATGTTTAGCCTAAATGAGGATCTCCCACCTAAATTTTTCCTCCTCCATTCTCTACACTCCAGCCAAAAAGATGCTTTTGCTAAGCTGCTAATTTGACCTTGTCAATCCTTTACTGGAAACCATTCAGTGATGACCCATCCATTGCCTTTGGTATAGGGTTTAACCAGGCTTACATATTGCAGAATTATTTAGTCAGTTAAGCCTCTGCTTTTTCATTTATGACTCAGAAATAAAGTGGTAATTCATCTTAATTTTGGCATTTAAAGTAGAGGAAGAATTTTAAATCATTCATCAAACATCCCCAAAAGAAACTTGTCTCTCATATTTAGTTGTGCATATTTCTTTTTTAAAAATTAATTTTATTAGTACTTTTTAGATATACATAATGATCACATTAACCATAGGGAATTTGTACCTGTACATAAAATATATTGATTCTTCTTTTTCCCCAATCCCCTCCCCTCCCTTCCACCACCCCTCTTCCCCTCCATTTTTACAAAAGCTTTTTTCCACTTTTCCCTTCTATTCTTTTATTGTCTTTTCCCTTCCTTCCTTTTCCCCTCTTCCCTCCCTTGTTCTCCTTCCCATCTCAACATTTTCTTCCGCCTTCCCAATATATCTATTATACATTTTGGTCCTTATTTACCATTTTGATTTCTCATACCAGAGAAACAATGTGATGTTTAAACATGTATGAGTTGGACATATTTCTTGTTAAAGGAAATTCTAATAAACTAATTACTGTAATTTTGCAACATTGTGTATAGAGTGAGAAATAACTTGGAAATACTATGTAGCCCCCAACATGTACATGACTAAAGACCTTAGGGTAAAACAACTGCAAGGAACATCATTCATCCATTAGAATGAAGGAGTTAGAGGTATAAGTTGAGCACATACCATTGCAAATTAGAAAAAGGGATTAAGATGAAATCATATACAGAATGATCACATTTTTATAAATGAAACAAGGCAGAATGTTACCTGCTGTATCTAAACACATACATGGAGACACACCCAGTAATTCTAATCTTAGATGTTGACCTTAGTGAATTCTATGCATGTGTTCATGTAAGATATCTACAAAAACACAAATAGGAGCATTATTTGTGCTGGATAATTGAAATAGCATAAGTATAAATCATTCACAGATGTTGCAAATACTAACTGGATTCTACAAAAAATGAACATGTATGAGCTATAGCTACAAAGCATCCTCATAGATAATAGCAGAAGTTTGATATAATGTGTGTGATCTTATAAATAGATAGCAAATATATGCTACGCTTTATGGTTATAATAATTTTACTCAATTCGTGATAATAGCCTCCAGTGGGTAAGGAAAGAGTGATATGGATCAGATAAACAGAAGATTTTTACCATATCTGTAATGTAAATATATAGAAAATAGAGCTTAATTTTTAAACTTTAAATTCCTAAGCATTGGTTACATGGGTGTTTATAATATTAATCTCTGTTATTGCACCTATATTTGAGATTAATTTGCAACAAAATACATTTCATCCTAAAACAAGCAAATAAACCACAAAAGTAATCTTACCACCATTATTTCAAGATGACAGGAGTGTGCATGTATAGCATTCCTTGTAAGACTCAATTTCCTGGAAACTGTAAAATAAGTCCATACCTGCCCTGCAAAACAATTCAGAGTTATCTTTGGACTTGAACTGAGAAATCCCCAAATGAGGGACAGTAGATGGGGTCAGACTCACTTGTTGAGTAAACTATAGTCTGGAATGAATGCAAACATTGTTCCAAAAGTAAAACTGGTGCAAAAGTGCTCTATGGCCTGGAGAGGTACTTACTGGCATTAGAATAAAACCCACAGGTAACTGAAAGGTGATTAGTGTATGTACCACAACAGGAATAGCTCGCATCACTTAATACCAGGCAATGGTATGGCTATGCCTGCCTAGGTGAAAGCAATGCCTATTGGAAACCTGGGCAAATAGGCTAAGGCAATGCCTGGAATAGGTCATTAATAGACAATACCAGACAAAGTTGCATCAACACTTGCAAGGCATACTGCATGTATACAGGCAAGTCTCATGTCCCACTCAAGTTCCTTCCTGTACTTCCACTGAAAGTATTCTAATAATATAAATCTGCCTTAACAAGAATCATACCTCATATTCATTAAGCAGTCCTGTTATGATTTATACCTGGATATCCTCCTCAAATCCTCCTGAGCTCACATATGGTGCTTTTGGAAGAAGGCTGGATTATGGGGGCTCTGTAGCTGACTTGCCCTTAGGAGGTATGGTCTTGTTGGAAGAGATGGGTCACTGAGAGTGTTGTCTGGAAGGGTTTCTTTCCCTGTACAGCTCTTCCTTTCACTCTCTGCTTCCTGTATAACATGATAGGAGCAGCTATTCTTCTGCCGTGCACCTCTGCCATGATATTTGGACTTGGAGGCAGCAGACTATGTACCGAAACCTCTACAAACTGTGAGCCCAAATAAACCTCTCCTTCCTTAGTTTTTGAATGTAGGGTATTTTGTCCCTCAATGAAGGAAGTAACTAAGACAACTCTCCCTAAGGGAAACATATACCTTGTGTGTTAGTTTCTTTTGGGGGAGGTAACAAAGTGCCACAAATTTTGTGGCTTCAAGTTATCAAAGTTATTACAGTTATTATTGACACTCTAAAATATGTTCTCAGGGCTATGCTCCTTCTGGAAGCTCTGCAAGATAAGCCACTTTCTTGTCTTTTCCAGCTTCTAGAACCCGATAACATTTATTGGTTAGTAGCCCCTTATTCCATTTTCAAAGCCAGTGGAGTAGCACCTTATCTATTTGATCTCTGCCTACATCCTTAAATCTTTAACTGACTCTAATTCTACTGCCTCCCTCTTATGAGGATTTTGTGGTAATGCTAGGCCCACCTATATGATCTAGGAAAATCTCTCCATACTAAATCATTCACTTAATTGTTTCTCCAAAGTTCCTTTTGTCATGTAATATCTCATACTCACAGGTTCTGAGGATAAGGATATGGATATTTTTTGATGGCTGGAGGTCTACCAAAACTTCTATGAACCATTACTCTAATTTTCACAGTATCACTACTATATATCCATTTACAGATAAAGAAATTTGGGGTTAGAAAGGTAAAGTAATATTCTGAACTTAACAGCTTGAAAGGGACAGAGCCAAACATGGAAAACCTTGTAAGATGTGGACCCCAGCCTCATTTTTCTCCTATCTGTCCCTTATCTCATCTCCATATCTTCTGCTCCTATCTTCAGTTAGCACAAACACTTCAATATTGGGCTTACAAGCATCACCTAATACACATGGAATTGAAGCATCTGTGAGATGCGATGGAAGAAGCTGGGGCTCAGGAATCTGAATATGTGAGTTCAAATACTGACATTCACCAGAAGTGCTATGATATTGGGAAATTTTGTTAAAATGTCTCTAGTTTAACTGATGCACAAAGGGTATAAAAAAGACTCCAGATTGGAGATAGTTTAGGCACATTGCATGGTATCCTAGAATATCAATGTTAGTTTTCCTCCTCTTACTGTATTCCTACAGCCCTCACAGATCAGTTGCATTCCTCCAAAATGTGCCACTTATTCTAAGCAGATAAGTCATCCCCAATGTTCCAAAGGATAATTTTATAATTTTATCCTGTTAATAAACATCTCTGGTGATGTAAGATCAAAGTTATAGAATAGCAAACTTATAGAAATTTCATAGCAGAAGTTAAAAATCAATTAGCAGCCTCTGCCTAAGCTCATGCTGCCTATCATGTAATTAGACTTAGCTAGGCTTGACCACCATGCCAGGTATAACTCAAAGACAGTTTGATTCAGCCTTATCTGACTGCATCCATCTGCATGGCCTGCACTTTCTAGCCCATAACTATATTCTGTTTTGCTTACCTATTCCAGGAGCTTTCCACCTAGGACAAAATAACCCAGTCAGTGACATGCTTGCCTGATTTCACCCACCCACTGGGACAGCCCCCTCTCTAACAAAGCCTTCCCAGAACAAATCTGCCTAACAACATATGCCTTAGTCTATGTAACCAATCATATAATAACCTGCAATCAGCTTTGTATTTCCAGCTTGCAAAACTGTATTTAAGCTGAACACTAAGCTGACTCTGGGCTGATGATTTGAGACCTGGTTCCCATCAGCCCACTAGCATTAAAATAAAAGTTGCCTTCCAAATCTTCAGGTGTAGAGTCTACCATTTGGTGTGATATCAGATATCTGCAACATTTCTTGGTGTGTTGGCCAGGAAGACACTGGGCTGACCACTTAGGTCACTGGCGAAAGCCTACTGATTGTGGCAGGAACACATTCACGAACTTGCAGACAAGACGGCACACCCTCTGATCTTTTTCTTGTAGTCTCTTCAGTGGTTGGGGGGAGAGAGCCCCTGCATGGCAGCAGAGACCTCATCAGACCCATAGGAGGAGACAGAATGAAACAGGTCAGGCCCTTTGGATAAGGTAGGCCTTCTTCCAGGAGGTCCCTTGGTTAGACTGTCAGTTTCTGTTCCAGTTTCAGTTTGTCAGTTCCATCCCCTCATAGATGAAGCAAGGATCTGATCAACCCTTGGCCTGTGCTAGCAGTCTGTGTTAGTCAGGATAGTCAGCTTCTGTTTTGGATTCAGTTAGACTTCACCCCAGGGTTTGGGGGCTGAAATGTACTAACCTCTGAATGCCTGCTAAATGATTTATGTAATTGTTTGTGATGGAAGATGTAAGCAATAGGTCCTTCCATCTGTGCTCCATGGTGGAAGCACTCTCCCCTGAGGAATTTAGGGCTATGGAGGTTGATTGAGCCTTAATCTGCATTTCCATGTTGCATCAAAATTCAAGGGCACACCACATACACCAAATCTAATTAGTCAAAGCTTATAATTCTGGAATATATCTTAAAGAATTCTAAAAAGACCTTTTCTGGTGATTACAAAGTTAAAATTAAACCAAACTGGCTCCATTCTTAAAGCTGCTTGAACAAAGCCCATTCTTCCTTAGGATTCCTCCTTGGCAAATGTATCATCCCTTATTTGCTAGCCTTCCCCCTCCTGCTCCTGGCTCTACTTCCATCCAATTGGACCAGTTCCAGCCACTGGAGCCTTCTGCTGTACAGCTGCACCTACATGCCTAACCTAGTCAGGTGGCATTCACCACCTTTCACCCCATCTAGCTCACCAGAACCTAATCCGGCCAGTCATCACCTCCACTCATCTCATCTGCAGTTGTCACTCCATGCCCACCCAGGAGGCCCACGTACTCTTGATTAAAAATGACCTTCACTGTAATGAACAAAGATATAAAAAGCTGCTTAACTTTAATGCACTGGGATGCACAGGTGGGGTGCAACAGGCAGGCTAATTAAAAAATGCATGAGCAGCCAGCTGATCCAGCAGCTAAACTACAAAGCCAAGTAACCTAGGCCCAACTGTGCCTGCAGAGATTGTAGATTAAATAAAACAAGGGTCATCTTTTCATTCCAAAGGGAATGCAAACTTAGACAGAGCCCAAACTCCTCCTGGCTTTGGGAGCCCCAAGGCCAGCCCTGACATCACCAGTCTGGTGCTGCCTGCAAGCATCCAAGGAAGTTTTACAGGAGAAATCAAATACAAATTTTAATTGGTGTACTTTTGGTTTTCAATTTGAGTTTAGGTACATGAAACATTTCTTGTGCACTATAAACTCCTAAATGGCAATTATAAGGTTAACTTGCTCTCTGCTCTGTTGTTTTAAAATCAGAACAGTGATTCAAGGTTACTCAGAGGTCTGTTGGCAGTTGGTCGTTTAATATCTTAGGAAAAAAAAAAACATGCACTTTAAAAGCCAAGCAGCTACAGCCAAGTTTGTTGTAGAAAGTTACAGTAAATGAGAAAACATATTAAGAAGGCTATACACATATATGGTGCTGAGACATCTGTGGAAACAGTGCCCAAAGGCAAGGGAAAACCCTGGGGAATGATTGATAAGTGAACCCGACCTTGTCATGGCTACCTGTAGCTACCTTCTTTGCAGCTTGAAAGTCCTCGAAGGACTGGGAAACAGTCTGTTTGGAGCCTGAGGATATCTTACAAGCTTTGAAAACAATAAACAAAATAATTCCTTCCCCTTACCATAAAATGGTGGGGCAAATGGATTAGCTGTTTTCACTCTCTTCTGTGGTGCAAATCCAGAGGTGAGTGATCTTGTCTGGTAAGTAGACCAGCTGCAGTAGATAGAGGAAGACCTTGAGCAACAGCTGGTTGCTGCAGAGCTCAGGTCACAAAATATTAAAAAAAAAAAAAAACTGCCTCCTCCAGAAATGTTTACAGAAGTGTAAGTCTTCATGTCCAAAAAACCCCAGGAAACTCCCCTGGTTTTGCATGCTAGGCCAGCTATTCGATAAAAAAATGAAAATGGGAAAACTTCCAGCCATGTTTACAGATCACCTGATCCACAATGCTGTTGATGCCTTGGCCAGGCTGGGAAATGTAGAAATAAAGCACCATGGTAAGATGAGATGTGTAGAAACTGTATTTGGCAAAGGAAAAAAAGAAGGGGGGTCCTGGGCAAGTGGGACTGTCCCCCAAGGTCAGTTTGTAGACGGACAGACCTGCTGATGGTCAGCCTTCGGATGTGTTACTGACTCTGTGGAGGCAGTTATGCCCTAAGAAGTAATACTGGCCAATGAGCCAGGGCCAAAAGGCCTAAGCAGCCCTGGTGAAGCTAGAATAAGTCATTTATTCCATCCCATGGCCTGACTACCAAAGGGAATTTAGAGAGTTTCTAGGGGCAGGTGGTATCCACCTATTCTGGATACCAGTGTATGCTGAAAAAGCCAGGCTACTTTATGATATGCTGAAAAATCCCATGACTGAAAGAGATATAATAAATTGGACTTTTGAAGAAACTGAGGCATTCAAACAAATCAAAAGAGCTCTGGCCTCAGATCCAGCTCTAGAAATCTCAGATGTGACTCACCCCTTCAACTTGTTAGTGGATGAGAAACAACATGTTGCCTCAAGAGTCCTAACTCAAACAGTGGGCCCCTGGGAAAGACCAGTTGTCTACCTGTCTAAGACACTAGACTGATTGGAGGATGGCCTACCTGTTTGTGGGCACTTGACGTAACTGCCCTCCTGATTAAAAAGACAGACAAGTTGACTTTGGGACAAAACCTGACTGTTCAGGTGCCAAATGCTGTTCTTGAGCTTCTCAACAGTCAGGGACATCATTGGCTCTTGAACAGCCACATCACTTAGTACCAAGGATTGCTTGTTGGAATCCCCAACTCACTTCCAAGCCAGTCAAAGTTCTGAACCTGGCCACTCATTGCCCACAGAACTCACACAGCCTGACCACAATTGCCTTGCACTAACTGATGAACTCTTTGCTGGTTAGCCTGACCTCCAGCTGGAGTCTTTAGCAGACACCTAGTACACCCTGTTTACCAGTGGAAGGAGCTCTGTTAAAAATGGACAGTGTAGGGCCAACTATGCAGTTGTAACCACCAAAGAGGTGCTCCTAGCTGGACCTCTTCCCCCAAATTTGTCAGCTCAATGAGCCAAGCTTTGGGCACTTACACAGACCCTCAATTGGGCAAAAGACAAAAAGGTAAACATCTATACAGATTTCACGTATGCCTTCACTACAGTACATGTCCATGGGATATTATACAAGGAATATGGACTTCTGATGGCAGAAGGAAAACCAATTAAAAACAAGGATGGAATCTCTCAACTTCTGACTGCAATTGGGAAACCTAAAATGATTGCCATTATACATAGTAAGGGACATCAAAAGGTAAAGAACTCTATTACCCTGGGAAACAAACAAACAAACAAACAAAAGATAAAGCTGCCAAGATGACCACTGAAGCTTCACCTGGAAAGACAATGATTTAGTCCTAAACTTAAAAACTATATGAGATCCCACCAAAAACTATTCTTAGCTTGCACCGAGGTACCATCCATTACACTGAAGAAAAAAATGCACACAACATAAAAAGAGGTCATGCAGACCCAAAATGTGTCTGGAACCTACCAGATGATTGAATGACCATTCCAAAGGAGCTAGCTTACACCTGGGTTAAATGTCACCATGACATCACCCACTGAGGAAAGACTGCTATGGCCCAGCTTCCAGGTAACTATTATTATATTCCAAAATTGCCAATTTGTGCAAAATTATCAATTTGTGCAGCTGTTAGCAAAAGGCATTACCTTGGAAGGTGGAGAGCATTCAGGATCCCTCTAAAATTTCCTCTGGTGTAAAGGTAGAATTCTGGCTTCCTGAGAGAAACTATTTTGAAGTAACAGTGGAAGAGCAGAAGCACAATTGATATGAAGATGTACTGAGACCTGCACATAGATTTGTTACTCTAGGGCTCATGGTCCATGAAGCAGTTAGAACATCAAAGAGCTAATGGAATTTTTTTAAACATCTGTGTGAGGGACCAAATGTCTCTGTGCAGCCAAGACTATGTCAAATAATAACTCTGGAACAACCTCAGACTTAAGGAACAAGTCCTTGGAGGAAACATGGACTCTACACTTCTACTGCTTATCATCCAACAGGAAAAACTCTTGCCCAGGGTAACTTGGAGGGAAAAGGCAGAGCTCATAGCATTTAGTGAAAATCAGGCCCGATCCTTCACTGGTCAAATTCTGCCTCAGTTAACTGATACCCTTGCCCATGTTATCTCAAAATATACAAGCAGGAGAAGTGGCAGAGAGAGCTCTTTCTTGTAAATGAACGAGGAGGACCCTGATTCCATCTCTGCTTGTCAACTTTCAAAAATGATGTGGCCTGTGCTGTTTTGCCTGCTGTAAGTCTCTAACAATTCATCCATTCACTCAGTGAGCTCATATTTATAAATGTCCACTATGTGCCTGTAATGATTACAGTCAACTTGTGATACATTGGTAAACAAATCACAAGTTCCCTTGCCCACATGAATGGTGCATGCTACAGCAAGGAAAGAGAATAAAATGCAACTTCTAAAAATGCAACTTCTAAATAACAAATCATATGGTAACATAGATGGTGATAATCACTTCGGCTACAGGGAGTGGTGGTGATAAGATAACACAGAGCTGAGCAAGGTGGAACAGATCCTTGGGAATGCTGGGACAGAAATAGAATGTTCAGTTCAATAGTTCACAGTGGCCAGGGTAGGCCTCATTGGGAGGGATGACATTGGAGGAAAGAAATGGAGAATGTGAGAAGGTTCACTTGACTGATATGTAAACAAACTATTTCCCAGACAGATGGACCAGCTGGTGCAAAGACTCTAAGGCTAGTGAGTACCTAGCATGTTTGAGGAAGGGCATAGGGGTCAGTGCCTGGCATGCAGTGAGCATAAAGGAAAAGAATATGAGGTAAAGTTAGAGAAATGAACAGAATCCCAGTTTATGGGGGGCCTAATAGGCCATTGTAAGGAACTTGTCTCTTGTTCACTGTGAAGTGTAAGGGGAAGAGGAAGAGAGACATTGAGGGGTTGAGAAGATGAATAGTATGATCTGATATGACTTTATGAAGGATCATTTTGATTACTTGCCATGTTGAGAATAGAATGAATGCAGGCAAGGATGGTAGGAGCATGGAGACTCTGGTAGGAAGCTATCCTTGTAAGCCAGTCTTTATAAGGTCTGGACCATCCTGGTAACACTAGATATGATATGCTTAGGTAAGAACTTCTCAGGTTCTGCCTACATTTTGAGGCTTACCCCACACAATTTCTAATGTTTTGGATGTGGCATGTCAAGGTTGACCATTAGGATGCTTTCCCTGAGGAGCTAGTAGATAGGCTGGAATCAGTATCAAGTGATATGAAGAATGTTTCAGGTGTAACAGGTGATCAGGGATGCAGTATTGCACATGCTGAGCTCAGAATTTCCTTTAACATCCATGTAAATTGAATAAGCAGTTGCATTTGTAAATCAGGGATTTGGCTGAATGGTCTGTGTCTCAGATATGTAGATGGCACTTAAAAACCATGAGGCTACCTGAGCTTTGCTTCAGGAGTGAGTATATATAGAGCCCAAAAGATCCTGAACAGAGCTCGTAACATAATAGGATCAGGGAGAAGAGGAGGCACCGTCTGAAGTGATAGAGTAGTTATGGCCGGTGATGCACAAAGGAGAACCAAAAGTATTTTGGGAATTGTGTAAGAAAACTATCAGGAGAGACATGGGCATCCACTCTGCACAAAATGCTGATGAGTAGTGAAAATTGGCCATTGCATTTAGCAATGCAAATATCCCTGTTGACATTGATAATAGCAGCTTCTTTAGAGGCTTGGGTGATAAAGCCTACTTTAGACAGGTTTAAGAGAGAGTGGAGAAGAGTATATATAAGTCTTAAAAGGAGTTTTGCAGCAATGAGGAACAAAGAAAATGGTGGCATGGGGAAGGGGGCAAGGGAGTCAGAAGGTTTACTTGTAGTGGAAGTAAAATGGTTGTGCTGAAGGCAACCTAGAAAGGAGTGAAATTCATAGCACAGGGCTGACAAAGAATACTTGCAGCAGTTATTTTGTGTAGGCAGGAGGGCTGAGGAGACTTGTATAAAGAGGAGGGCTGGATCATGCATCAGGGGCTACAAATAAGGGAGGATCTGGGTTGGGTGGTTGTCTGGGAGGCATTCTGCCCTTTCCCCCATCCACCCACAAAACTCAGCTACTTGGGGTCAGGCACCTGCCCAATTGTTGAGCCTCTGTGTCTGTTCAGCATCTATGATGCACCAGACAGGCCTCATTAACCAGCCTACCCTGTACAGCACAGCTGCTTGCAGTGGCCACATGGAAGCCACAGTCTGTATGTCTTGGCACCTGTCCCAGTTTCCTATAAAACACTACAAATTCACTACATGAACTATGTTTGGAGTCTGAGGCTGAGGAGCAGCACCTCTCTGTGATCTTGACTTGCTTGCATCAGACCCATCCTCTGAAGGCTGGCCCAGATTCCAAGTGGAACAGACAGCCCAGAACCTCACACATTAGTTCTTCCACTGATGTTTTTGTTTTTGCACACCCTTACTACTTAAAGGCCTGTTTCATTTCCAGGCTGGCACAATAAGTCTCTTGGAATATGGACAACTGTGATGGAGCTTGAAGGTCACAAGGCCACTTGGGAAGGTATCACTTAGACTCTTGGATATACATCCATGTACACACATACAATCTACTTTTTCTCTTTAAGGTTTTGTGAGTGTGTGTCTCTGTGTCCACAAGGCTCTGTGTGTGTTTATATGTGTCCTCTTGATTCTGTCATCTTCTCACTCCCTCCCAAATATGTCAAGGATGCTATCTGTTATGATCCCAAGGAATAAGTTTCACAATGAGGTAAGCCTGGAAGGTAAGCCTGGAATGGATATGTGTTTTGCAATGTTGGGTCCCAGGGTACAGAGTTCAGGGTAAACTCAAGATAAAATAAGCATTTTGCTGATCTTTTTAGAGCAATTTTAGTTCACTGGAGGTGAAGGAACTGAGCAGCACTTGGAGAAGTGGAGGGAACCAGACTTTTATTATGCTAGCAGGCCCAGCAGAATTCAGCACTCCAAAGTCTGAGTGCCAACATAGGGTTAGAGAGCTTTATATGGGGATTTTTGGCAGGAAAAGGGAAGTAAGCTGTTACAGAGACAAAACAAAGGCAGTTATTTAAAAGTGACAGTTCTACAGCTCTGGAAATCTGGGTGTCCTCTGCTTGCCAGGATGTGAGATAACAGGATATAGTGAAGCTGTTTACTTATCCAGTCAGAGAGCCACTGGTACAGGTAAAGGAGGGAGGAGTGTCAACAGGGGAACATCTGAGATGAAAAATTTTGTTTTCCCTAATAATCTGAGCATGTGAGAATGAAGCTAGACTCCATGAGAAGAAAAGAACAAAGGAGGGAGTGTGGCCTCTGCATCATCAGAGTCCTCCATTTGGAGGGGAGATTTCACTTACTGAGACAGGGTCTCACTATGTAGTTCATGCTGGCCTTAGACTCACTATGTAGCCCAGGCTGGCCTCAAATTCATGGTGATCCTCCTGCCTCAGCCTCCTGAGTGCTGGGATTAGAGTTGTGTGTCACCATGCCTAGCTAGTACAGACAGCTGTGTTAGATAGAGATATTATAGGCAGTCACACAGGGCTAGGGCCTCGAGGGAGTCAGTGCAGAGGATGAGAATGCATTATGATTGTGGCTGGAGGCACATCTGTTGAAGGCCAGCTCTCAAGATAAGATGGAATGATCAGCTGTACATGACTCCCCAAGAGATAATATAAGTAGTAACACCTGACCCAATAAAGTCTAGATAGACATCAGTCACCTTGGTGGGTGACCAAAAACCTCTGACCTATCCCTTCCTGAAAAGATCTTTGTTCTTTCCTTGTACACTTGCTACATGACATGCTTCCCCATTGGATCAATATTACCTAAGTGGCTATTCTTGTAATCTTATTGGTTGATCATAGTTTTGGCCTACATTGTACCCACCTCATAATTTTGCTCTATAAAACTTCCTTTAAGAAGTTGGCTCATTGGCAACCCACTCAGGACCCCTCCTGTCTCTCAGGAGCTTTATCTCTCCCCTTCAATAAATATTTCCTACTCTTAACCTCCATTGTTCTTTAGAATTCATTCTTTAGTTTTGGGGAACATGAAATCAGTGTATGTAACATCTAACAGGTTGGGAGTTATAATTTCCCCTGGAATGAGCTATGCATTTTGCAATGTTGGGTCCCCGGGTACAGAGTTCAGGGTAAACTCAAGAAAGAATAAACGGGCCGGTGAGATGGCTCAGCGGCATAAGCGCCTGCCTGGCAAGCGCGAGGGCCCGAGTTTGACTCCCGGAACCCACATACGAAAAAGGGGCCGGTGACATCGCTCAGCGGCACGGGCGCCTGCTGGCGCGCAAGGTCCTAAGGTCGACCCCCCGGTACCCACCAAAAAAAAAAAAAAAAAAAAAAAGAAAGAATAACCATTTTGCTGATCTGAGCTAATGAGAATGAAGCTATACTCCATGAGAAGGAAAGAACAAAGGAGGGAGAGTGGCTCCTGCATCATCAGAGTTCTGGATTTGGATGGGAGATTTTTTTTTGAGACAGGGTCTCACTATGTAGTTCAGGCTGGCCTTGGACTCACTATGTAGCCCAGGCTGGCCTTGAACTCTTGGTGATCCTCCTGCCTCAGCCTCCCAAGTTCTGGGATTACAGGTGTGTGCCACCATGCCTGGCTAGGAGAGATTATTTTATAAATGAGCTTCTCTGAGACACACACCCAGAAATGACAGAAATGATACCTTTGACTCAGAAATGACAGAAATAATACCTTTGGGTGCCCACCTCCCAGTAGATGGATAGTATGTTTTCCTTTAAACAGTGTTTTAGTTCATTTTGTTCCTAAATATGTCTCCCTCTTTTAGAGATAAGCTCTTTCATGATGCTTCCAGGCCCTGCTTCTGTGACTGTAATAAATGCTGTCCCAGCTGGTCTGAGGTATCACTAGCCCAGATAATGTTGGGAGCTACAGGGTAGCTGCCAGGATGGGGTTATGGGCAAGTATGAAGTACCATGCTAGTCCCAAGCTAGGGTGTCTATTTGATGGGTAGCTTTGGGACCTAGTCAAAGTTAGCTAACTCATGTCAGTAGAGTTAGAAACAGTGGAGCTGAAGGGGTCACTGCCTTCCATCCATTTAATTCTAAACAGCACCCTGAGGCAATTTCTCCTTCTACTGCTCTAAGAGAGGTAGAAAATCAAATAACAAAACCCCAGGAGATCTCTGATGCTAGGCAAGAGCATATGTATTTTGAATCTCCTAGCACAACCTTCAATCACCTTCACTCTACTCAAACCTAATTATGATTTCATAAGTGTGTACTACATGTCATGCAAGTATTTAAAATCAGAGTGAATTCTGGGACAAGCATGATTATTGAAAGCCCTTAAGATGACTCAGCAACCTGTCAATTGTTCCTGTCAAATCACACCTAGAAATTTGGTGGGGGACACCTGGATTGAAGTATATATCCTTTAAATTCTGAAAGCCTGATTTATCTGGGTGGTTGTCGCTGCTTTTGTATGCTATGACACTGTGTGCAGTGCTTTTGCTTTTCTGTCACCCTGGCACCATTTTTCTATGTTATGTTTTATGTCAGCATAGACTTGCCCTAAGCACAGCTTCCTGTGATCTTCAGTAAGTGTAGCTGCTTTTTACTTGCCTTTTCGGTATATGTTTGCAATTCATTGCTTATCATACACAAGAGCCTGGTCTATACTTGCACATTTCACAGTAACAATGCCACTCTTTGTTCACACTTCCAAAATCATGAGAAATACCTCCTGCTTTATAGATATGGTATGGAAAATAAACTAGCTGATTTACAAAATCTCCTAGGCTGGAGCTTCTGAAATGATCTGCAGTGAAAGCTGAAAGTTTTTTTCTCTTCACAGCACTGAATACATTTGTATAATCAGAGGACAGTGAATTCCCAGAAAGAACAAAACTGGCAAAGGCATACAAAACACAAGTCCCATATGTTTTAGTATCAAAAGGATTCTTCTTGCTGAAAGATATACACCTTCCTAAACACAAACTCTCAGATTCTGCACCTACCACAGATCTGTAGCAAACTTTTGCAAAGCACTAAGGGTCTGATGGGTTCTAGCCCGTATAGAATCTGCTTGGTCATCATGGCAATGGTCCAACATGGAGGAGAGCTTAAAACAACAACATATTACCCACTCCCTCCATCATCTTCTTGCTCCAGCAGGAAGTACCTCCCCTCACCTCATGTGCACACGAAACATCTGCCAATCCCTCCTTGTAACGTCACTTTGCCCACCCCCTCCATGCTCCACCTTTTAACAAGTCCCATAAATACTTTGTTTCTCAGCTAGCCTCTCTGAGGGGCCTTGCATCTCGCAGCCTTTCCACACCCACATTAAAGGCTTCTCTCAACCTTTTGTCTTTAATTGTGCCAGACCTAGCATTTTGGTGCTGTGACTCAGATGGGTTGGGGTGTGTAGCTCCTGGGGCCTCCCCAGCTTGAGCTCCCCCCACCAATGAGCCATTTTCCTTCCTTTTTTTGTCCTGCCTTTGCCAATGCAAGCTCACATACAACACCGATCCTCATCACCTCTCACAGGTGAGTCAATCTCTCTCGGGAGTCTCTGATCACATCTTGTTTTCTTGAAAGTCATTGGCCAACACCAGGACTCCCTCATGTCCTTCAGGACCTCATGTCCTCCGGGACATCCCCTGTGTCCCTGAGGTGATGACCAAAGGGGCTGATGGGGCATTTCTCTCATACACATCCCAAAGAGGGTGACGATCCTCTTAGGGGCTGTGTTTAGGCTGTTGCCTTCCAGCTCACCTCTAATTCGATCACAATGGGAAATATTCCTTCCCGACCCCCCAAACACACTCCACTTGGGTGCCTCTTAAAAAACCTTAGCACCCTTGGTCTCCAGGAGGCCATCAAACCAAAAAAATTAATTTTTCTCTGCCAGATGGCATAACCTCAATATAAACTTGATAATGGCAGCCTCTGGCCCAAGGAGAGTACTTTTGATTTTCAAATCCTCCGTAACCTAGACAACTTTTGCTATCGCAATGGCAAATGGCTGGAAATCCCTTATGTTCAGGCTTTTTTGCTCTCAGGGCGTGCCCCACTCTCCTCCAGGCATGTGCATCATCCCAAGTGCTCTTGGCATGCTCCACACTGCCAAACCCCCTCCCTGAACCTCCCTCTGATCCCATAGATGAGGTTCCCTCTGCCTTTGCTGCCCCTCCTCTATATCCCCCACAGCCTCATCCAGTTCCTTCTTCTCCACAACCTCCTCAACTCTCTCAAACACCTCCTCCTCCTCCCACTTCTCTTGTTCCTGCTTCTCCATCCTCCCCTGCTCTCTTGGTGCCATCTTCCCCCATATACCCCCCTCTTCCAACCAATCCTCCTCCCATCTCTCCACCCTCTCCCAATCTCCCAGGTCCTCCCATCTCTCCACCCTCTCCTATTCCTTTGTCTCCATCTTCCCCCTTATACCCTCCTCTTCCAACCTCTTCTCCTCCCATCTCTCTACCCTCTCCCAATCTCTCCACCCTCTCCTACTCCCTTGGCTCCATCTTCCCCCTTACTTTCAACTCCTTCTCCGCTGCCATTCTCTCCCCCAGCATACCACACCCTTTCCCATTCCTCCCATAGACAGCCATCTTGTAGTCACCAGTCACATGGTGGACAGCCGCCATCTTGTGAAGTCCCATCATGTAACAATGGACAGCCATCTCAAAGGTATCAGTCACATGATATTCAGCCGCCATCTTGCACTGCCTTATCATGTGACCATAGACAGTCATTCTATAATCATTGGTCATGTGATAACCCCAAGTCCTCACCTGATGATAGTATGCCACCATCTTCACCCCCTCAATCCCTACTCCCTCTCTGTGAGGTTGCTGGGCCTGAAGGCCTAGTCCATGTCCATATTCCCTTCTATCTGATCTCTCTTACGTTTCACAGTGCCTTGGTTCCTTCTCTACAGACCCACCCACCTATATAAAAGAACTCCAATTTATTATTGGCCCTTATGATCTTCATTACAAGGGCCTATATGTTGTCCTCACCTCCACTCTGTCTCCACAACAAAAAGTCCAACTATGGGATGCTGCCCAAGCCGAAGCTGATCATAGACATCAATTAAATGATAATCATCCTGCTGGGGCGGCAGCCGTCCCTAATACAGATCCTCAATGGGACTATCAGCCCAATAATGACACTCAATGGATGGGTTGGATGATTGGGTGCATTATAGCAGGATTAAATAAAATTGCCCACAAACAAATTACCAAAAACTTCATGAACAGACCCAACGCTCAGATGAAATTCCTGCTGAGTTTCTCTCCCATCTCACTGACATCCTCTTTAGATACACGAATGTAGATCCCCAATGGTGAAGGACTCACCATTATTAACTCTCATTTTATCGATCAGTCAGCTCCCGACATCAGAGCTAATCTCAAAAAGGCAGAGCTTGGCCCTCAAAACCCACAGGGGGACCTTCTTAATATGGCCTTCTGAGTCTTTAAAAATAGAGAGGAACAACATAAACAAGAGAGTCTTCAAAAAATAAAACTTAAATGCCAGCTTCTGGCTGTGGCACTCAGGGCTCCCATTCTGCCTGATAAAGGCCCAACACCTAAGAAAGGGGAAACCAGTTCCTGAGCTGCTCCTGGACCTCCTGGACCATGCTTCAAATGCAAGAAAGAAGGACACTGGGCATTTGTCTGGCCCAACCCATGGCCACCACCGGGACCCTGTCCCATCTGCAATCTCGAGGGTCCCTGGAAGTGCAACTGCCCTGTCCTCCAGAGAGTGGGTAAGTCATCTAACTCCCTACCCTCACAGAAGATTTCATCGCCACCACCAGACTCATCACTAGCCGACCTGCTTAGTCTCACCGCTGAAGAGGATTGATGGGGCTCAGGCCCACAGCCCCCATCAAGGTATCTTTTTCAGAGCCCCAAGTCTCGCTAGACATGTCAGCTAAGACACTCTCCTTATCGACATGGGGGCCACTTATGGTGTTCTTCCTGAGCTTTCAGGCTGTTGTACCCAATCCATAGTCTCCATTGTGGGAGTTGACAGCCAACCTACACAACCCTTTTAAATGGGACCCATTCCCTGCCGATTCCAAACTCTCTTTTTTCACTCTCCATGTTCCTTCCTCACTTGTAGACACCTCCAACCCCACTCGTGCAACCGACGGTACCCCTGTACTGCTTCATCTTAAAGACTTTTCAGCTTTTCCCTGCATTCCCCAATATCCAATAGCCCCCAAATACCAATGGGGACTTAAACCTATGCCTATTAACCAATGGTTTTCTTAAGGCTACCCATTCACCCTACAATACCCCTATGCTACTGGTGCTCAAACCCAATGGCTCCTATCAACTAGTCCAAGATCTCAGGGTCATCAATCAAGCGGTAACACCCATTCACCCCGTGGTGCCAAACCCTTACACTATGCTTTCCCACATTCTCCCATCCATTTCCCACTTTATGGTGCTAGACCTTAAGGACGCATTTTTCAGTATTCCTCTACACCCCCAATGTCAAAACCTCTTTGCTTTCATGTGGACAGACCCAGACACTCTCTACTCTTCACAGCTTACATGGACAGTATTGCCTCAGGGATTTCGAGATAGTCCTCACTTCTTTGGCCAAGCCCTTGCTTATGATCTGGCGACCCTCGATCTCAAGCCCAGCACTCTTCTTCAATACATCAATGACCTCCTTCTCTGTTCCCCATCCTAGGCTCTCGCCGTACAACACATTGCCACTCTCCTCAACTTCCTCTCAGGTCATGGTTATAGGGTGTCCCCTACCAAAGCTCAAATAGCATTGCCAAAGTTCAAATAACTGTGACTTACCCTTACCCCCACCACTCGTTCGATCACGGATGACCGAAAAGCCCTCCTCTGTGAACTCTGGGTGCCAACCACAAAACAACAGGTTTTATCTTTGTTGGTCTAGCTAACTCCTTCCACCTTTGGATTCCCAACTTTGCAACTTTAGCACAACCTCTATATAGAGATCCAAAGGTTCCCTGTCAGAGCCTCTTGATCCCACAACTCCCATACACTCTGCCTTCTATAAACTAAAGGAGGCCCTCTTAAGAGCACCTGCTCTCACTCTCCCTAACCCAACTCAGCCCTTTGTTTTATACACCACTACTCAAAACCACAATGCTGTGGGAGTCCTGGGACACCAAAAGGGGCCTGCTTTTCAGGCAGTTGCCTACTTCTCAAAACAATTAGACAACACCACAGGAGGATGACCTCCCTGTCTCTGGGCTCTTGCTGCAGCAGCCATATTAACACAAGAGGCAGAAAAATTCACTTTAGGAAAAACAATCACGGTTTACTCACCTCATCACCTTAATGAGCTCATTTCTCAAAAAAAACCACTTCTGGTCCTAATGACTCCTTCTCATCTACAACAGGTTCACTTGATACTTGTACAAGACCCTTCAATCACAATCTCTGCAAACATTTCCCTCAACCCAGCCACTTTATTTCCCACATCTAATGGGACTCCTCACCACAACTGCATTGAGGTCTTACAGATGACCCCTACCCCATTCCCTCACATCAGTAGCACTCCTCTCTCTACAGCCTCCAATACATGGTTCATAGATGGCAGCTCTACTAACACAGGCACACAAAAACAAGCAGAATATGCCATAGTTAATGGTACAAAGGTAATAGAGGCAATCCCATTGCCACCTGGGACATCGTCACAAAAAGCAGAGCTCATTGTCCTCACACAAGCTCTCACACTGGCAAAAGACAAAATCTTAAATATCTATACTGATTCAAAATACACATTCAGCATCCTTCACTCCCATGCTGCTATTTGGTAAGAAAGGGGTTTAATCAACACTCAGGGAACCCCAGTCACCAATGCATCCCTTATTCTTAAGCTACTAGAGGCAGTCCAACTTCCAAAACAGGTAGCAGTCATTCATTGCAAGGGACACCAGACATCATCAGATCCTATTTCTCAAGGCAATACCTTTGGTGACACACAGGCAAAGCTAGCTGCACAACATTACCCTTCACACCTGCTTCCCCTCATCCCAAACACTCTACCTCCACCTCAATATTCACCAAAACAACTACAGCTACTCCACAAACCTACTTATAGTCAAAACACTCAAGGATGTATTTTCCAGGGATCAAAACTTCTTCTCCCAGATCAACAGGCTTTAACCATCATTACTAAGCTAAACAGCTGCTTTCAGGTAGGCACTCAAGCTTTATATAAACTCTTAACTCTGGTCATCACCCATCCTTCCTTAAAGGCTATTATTGGCCAGGCCACCCACAACTGCCAGCTCTGTGCCAAAACCTCTCCTCAGGGACACTTACCTCCTCCTCCTTTTCCAACCCACCAGCTACGTGGACACACCCCAGGTGAAGACTGGCAAATAGATTTCACACACATGCCTCATTATAAGGTCTACAGATACCTCCTCACCTTTGCACCTTCTCAGGATGGATAGAAGCCTTCCCCACTGCCTGAGAGACTGCAGATATTGTGTCTAAAACACTCATCCAAGAGATTGTTCCCCGATTTGGCCTACCCAAGTCTATCCAGTCAGACAATGGTCCAGCTTTCATTTCCCAGATCACTCAACAGGTGTCCACCAGTCTCAACATCACCTGGCACCTACACATACCATACCATCCACAATCCTCAGGAGAGGTAGAAAAGGCAAATGGTCTCCTAAAAATACACATCGCAAAACTCATCCTAGAGCTACACTTACCTTGGCCTCAACTTCTCCCCTTGGCTTTATCTCTACTCTGGGCACTTCCCTGAGCCCCCACTTTCTTAAGCCCCTTTGAGCTCATGTATGGTAGACCTTTTCTACTCCACAATTTACCAATATCACAAAACCTCCTGCCTATAGCCAATTATATCCCTATTCTTTCCTTCCTGAGACACCTGCTATGGCAACATGTAGATCAATGCCTTCCACAACCCATAAATGACTCATTGCCAGCAACCCTTATAATCCCTGGAGACAATATATCTCAAGTCTTCTAAGCCCACAGGATTCCAGCCAAAGTGGACCAGACCCCACATGATCATCCTCACAACACCAACTGCAACCAAGGTCACTGGCCTCCCATCCTGGTTCCACATCACTCAGGTTAAATGGTTCCTCAACAATTCTGATACCTCTAACTCTGAGCCCTTACCTTCAAAGTGGTCATCACATCTCCTATCCCCCACTCATCTCCATCTCACCAAACTCTCAGACAATCCTTCAACTTGACCCATGTATTGCTACCCTGTTGAGTTCCTGGCCTTCCTCCCCAGTGGACAGGGTCCTATAACTTAGTCCTTCTTGTTCCAGCTCTAACACTAAATTCTCAAGACACTATGAAAAGGTCACTTTCACCCCAACCTCACAAAACGCACCTCACCCAAAAGACAAGAGCCACCCACATCCTGATTCTTGTGGGTGTAGGCAACTTTTCTGTCCTCAGAACTGGCCTTAGAGTGGGGGGAATAAGCACAGCCACTCATTTCTACCACCAACAATCTCTCGAGCTTCATCAATAAATAGAGAACATAACATCTATTCATTCACTCCAAAATCAAATAAACAGCCTTGCAGCAGTTACTCTCCAAAACTGCCGGGCTCTAGATGTCCTCATAGCCAGAGGGGGAGAAATTTGTGCTACGCTAAGAGAGGAATGTTGCTACTTTGTAAATGAATCTGGAATAGTTATGAACAAGGTAAAAAATCTTTGCAGCTACCTCAGCAAAAAATGCCAACAATGGGGCTATGGACAAACCTCTTCGCTTTGGTCATGGTGGGATGATACCCTTAGATCATGGGCCCCTTTTCTTCTCCCTCTCGTGGGCCCCATAATCATGATAACAATGCTGCTTCTTATAGCCCCCTGCCTTTTTAAACCTTTTTTTCAAGATTTCTCCAATCCAGGATAAGAGCCTTCACCACCCAAGAACTCCTCCTGACTGACACACCTGGCAACAGCTTCCATGTGGGCATGACCCATCCTCCCAACCCGACCTCCTACCACGACACCCCCATTCAGCAGGAAGTAGTCCAAGAGAAATGTCACCCTGTATCAACAAAAAGATGGGAATGATGGGTTCTAGCCCATATAAAAGCTGCTTGGCCGTCATGGCAATGGTCCAATATGAAGAAGAGCTTAAAACAACAATATATTACCCACTCCCTCCGTCATCGTCTTGCTCCAGCAGGAAGTACCTCCTTTCACCTCGTGCGCCGAACATTCGCCAATCCCTGTTTGTAATGTCACTTTGCCCACCCCTCCACTCTCCACCTTTAAACAAACCCCATAAATACTTT
The DNA here is from genome assembly GCA_028451465.1 of Erethizon dorsatum. Taxonomy (NCBI): domain Eukaryota; kingdom Metazoa; phylum Chordata; class Mammalia; order Rodentia; family Erethizontidae; genus Erethizon; species Erethizon dorsatum. The sequence continues at coordinate 47,279,752 of CM051842.1, forward strand.
GTTTCTCAGCCAGCCCCTCTGAGGGTCCTTGCGTCTTACTTGCAGCCTTTCTGTGCCCTCATTAAAGGCTTCTCTCAACCTTTTCCTTATCTTTACTCACGCCTGACCCAACAGGGTCCATAAGCTACATTTTACTCAGTGCCATTGTGGCATAGTGCCTGGCTATTGTAGACATTCACCAGTGTTTGCTATTACAGGGAGTTATAAGATATGCTTCTTATCATGAAGCTTTTTAAAATACAAGAAATTGCAACTAAAAGAGGAAGAAATACTGGAAAATTCAGTTGCTGACAGTCTAAAGAGTTGTGTGTACAAGAAGTGGTGTAGTAATTCCAAAAACAGATATCACAGTGGTCAAACTTCCTCTGGGCCTGGATGGTCACATTAAGATGAAACTTACTGTGTAGTTTTTTATATTTTTTGATCTTAGGAGAACTTTGTGATAATGGCATAAGTTTCTGAAAACCCAGAGAAAATAAAAACCTTAGAAAATATTAGACCCAACCCCACAAAGAACAGGTTACCTGTGCTAGCATTTTGTGCAGACTTTTGATGCATAGGCAGGAAGATGATAATATTATGGACAGTTGAGTTATGTAGAAATATTATAGGCAGTCAGACAGGGACAGGCCCTCGAGAGTCAGTGGGAAGATCAGAATACATTGCAACTGTGGGAGAGGTGCATTCCTTGAGGGCCAGACCTCAAGACAAAAGATGGAATGACTACAACCATATATTTCCCTAGGGATAAACAGCAGTGATTGATATTCTAAATAAGTACCAATCAACTTGGGGGGCAGTAAGAGCCACTGACCCACCCGCTCCAGGAAAAGCCCCTGTTCATTCCATGTACTCTTGCCACATGACTTGTTACCCCATTTGATCCCCTTTTAATCAATATTACCTAAGCAATTATAATCATAACCTTATTGGTTGACCATAGTTTTGTCCTACCTCATGCCCACCTTGTGATTTCCCATTTAATTAACATTACCAGATGCCCTCCAAGGGAGAACAAGATGGTGAACCTTCCACCTCCCACCTCCTTGTTGGGAACTCCTTCACTGGGAAAGTACTCTAGATATCTAAATTAAGTAAAAGTATTATAGGCAGTCAGACAGGGCTGGATCCTTGAGAATTCAATGCAGAAGACAACTGTGGCTGGAGGCATATTCAGTGAAGGCCACACTCCAAGAAAAAAAGGAACTACTCACTCATATACTTCCCCTAGGGATGAACAGCAGTGATTGATATTCTAAATGGACATCAATCACCTTGGGGTGGAAGACCAAACCTCCTCAACCCACCCCTTCCAAGAAAGCCCTTGTCTGCCCATGTGCACTTGCTACTTGACTTGTTTCCCCATTTGATCCCCATTTAATCAGTATTACCCAAAGAATTATACTTGTTGCAATACTATTGGTTGAACAGAGTTTTGTCCTACCTCACACCCACCCTCTATGATTTTCCATAGGGTCAATATTACCTCAGCTACTATACTTGTAATCTTATTGATTGATTATAGTTCTGTCCTTAAACCTTAAACCTGCCTTACATTGTGGCTTTACTCAATAAAACACCCTTGGGCTGGTGAGATGGCTCAGTGGCGTAAGCGCCTGCCTGGCAAGCACGAGGGCCCGAGTTTGACTCCCGGAACCCACATATGAAAAGAGGGCCAGTGATATCACTCAGGGGCACGGGCACCTGCTGGCGTGTGAGGTCCTGAGGTCGACCCCTGGTACCCACAAAAAAAATAAATAAAAATAAATAAATAAATAAAACACCCTTGAGAAGTGGGGTTGGTGGGCAACCCATTTTCTGGGCTCTCTTCTGTCCCTCTTAGATGGAAGCTTTCTTTCTCTCAATAAATTCTTCCTACTCTTAACCTTCTTTGTTCTTAGAATTCATTCCTTAATTTTAGAGAACACGAACTCAGAGTTGCAGATATCTAGCAGGTTGGGAGTTATATTTTCCCTATATCAAAAGGATGGCCAACAGGTGCTCCAGCCCCCTCTTGATTGGACTTGGTGAAGAGGTGGACTTGTCCCCTGTCAGATCTTCTGGTTAAGGTAAGGCCTCAGGGCCTGTCCCAGGCTAGAAGGGTAATTTGATCACCTCCCAAGGTCTCACATTAAATACTTCATTCAGAGATCTCACATAAAGTGGGGGAAGAATGTTTTAACCTCTGAATGATTGTATGAGTGAGTGTTGACATATTTGTGTCTCCACAGCACATGCTATGGAGTCTAAGTGGGCCCTAACCTGCATTTCCATGGTGACATCATATGGTGTTATGTTGATTCCTCTCCCATAATAAGAGATTGACCAGGTCTTGGTTTATACAGGTAGACCTTAGCCAAGATGTGCCTAAGTTGCCACAAAGGACACAGCCAGGTGGGCATCTGAGTGGTCTCCTATGGATGACTCCCATCCCATGTCTGTGGTGGCAATATACACAGGGTGGGAAATTTAGAATATGGGGTTTACACAGAGCAAACCAAATGTCTTAGCCTGCATGATAAACAAATTTCAGGAAAGGATTTGCTGGCAAATAAGAATTTGGCGGCACCCTGTCTTCCTGAACCCTTACATGTTGTTGAGCCTGCTCCTGCCTGGGGAAATCTGGTTCACCTGGCTAGCCTTCAAAGATGCTTTCTTCTGCTTATGCCTATCCCCCACAAAGTCAGCCTCTCTTTTCCTTTGAATGGGAAGACCTCAATATAGCATGAAAAACTCAGGTAACTTGGACTGGGGTCCCCAAGGGCTTCAAGAACTCCCCCACCCTGTTCAGGGAAGTTTTAGCTGCAGATCTAGCTGTCTTCCCAGGAGACAAGCTAAAATGTATTCTCTTTCAATACATAGATGACCTCCTGCTAGCAAGGTGTGAGGGGACACAATTCTTTTTACAATTGCTCCTGGACACAGGATACAAGGTATCCTGGAAAAAGGCACAGATTTGCTGCCCCTCTTTCTGATATATGGAATTCATCATAATGGCTGGCCACCACTCTCTGGGACCAGAAACATAGCATGTCATCTGCTTTATCCCAAGGCCTAACAACAAGAGAAAGCTCCAGGAATTCTTGGGGGCAGCCGGGTTCTGTTGTATATGGATACCAGGATTCTCTTAAAAGATCGAGTCACTGTATACAGCACTGATGTGGCCTGAAGAAAAACCCCTTGAATGGGGGACCAACAAGAGGAAGCCTGAGTGGGGGGACCAGCAAGAGAAGGCCTTCAAAGAGGTTAAATGATTATTTGCTTGTGCCCCAGTTCTAGGACTTGTAAGCCGAGGATTCAACCTCTTTGTGAGAAAAAACACATAGCACTTAGGGTCTTAACTCAAATCGTTGGATGCTTGCAGAGGCCAGTGGCATACTTATCCAAACAATCGGATACCATCACCGTAGGATGGCCCCTTGCCTCCCTGCTCTAGCAGCCCCAATCATCCTCATCCTCATCAAAGAGACCAACAAGCTGATGCTGAGACAAGCCATTCAGATTAAGGTCCCTCATTCTGTCATGACTCTGATAAACAACCAGTGACATAAATGACTTAAATGCCAGAATGAGTCAATACCAAAGGCTATTATGTGAGAATCCCAGGGTTACTTTGGAAACTGTTCAGACCCTGAATCCAGCCAACTTTCTGCTGACTGAAGAGGGACTTCCAGATCATGACTTTGGGGAAGTCACTGACGAACTGTTCTCCAGCCAGCCCAACCTTAGTGATACTCCAGAGCCGAGATCAGGCACCACCGTCTTCACAGACAGCAGCAGCTTCTTCCAAGATGGAGAATGTCAGGGCCGGTGAGATAGCTCAGGGGCATAAGCGCCTGCCTGGCAAGCGCGAGGTCCTGAGCTCGACTCCCAGTACCCACATATAAAAAAAGGGCCGGTGATATTGCTCAGCAGCACCAGTGCCTGCTGGCACGTGAGGTCCTGACCCCCAGTACCCACAAAGAAAAAGATGGAGAATGTCTGGCCAGGTATACAGTTACTACTGTTGAGCAAGTCATTGAAGCTGGCCCCCTCCCGAAGGGATGGTCAGCACAGAGGGCTGAGCTCTGGTCCCTCATTCTGGCCCTTCAATGGGCAAAAGGAAAAACTGTCAACATCTACACTGACTCCAAATACACCTTTGCTACAGTCCTTGTCCATGGGTCCATATACAAAGAGAGGGGATTACTGACTGCTGGAGGAAAAGAAATAAAATAATAAAGATAGAGTACTCCAACTCCTGGAGGCCATCTGGGACCTGGAAATGGTGGTCACCATGCACTGTCAGGGACATCAAAAGGGACAAGACACGATTGCTAGAGGAAACCAGTTGGCAGATCAATCAGTTAAAGAGGTGGCACTCAAAAACAAATCATTGCCTACCCAAGGGACTCCCAAAATATTGATGGCCCCTGACCAATCCAGGGAACCAACATATTCTCCAAAGGAAGACCAATGTGCCTGGAGGGAAGAGGTGTATGATACTCTTGGGGGGATGGTGGTGCCTACTTGACCAGAGACCATTTGTACCCCAGAAGATGGCCTTTTCTGTGATCCAACAGTAGCACAAACTGACCCATCTTGGAAAGACAGCTTTAGAGACCTTGTTGGGCCAATATTTCTACATCCACCAGCTCTTGTCTCTCTGTGCCACTGTAAGCAACTGATGCCAAGCCTGTGCCCAAAACAGCCCCATTCAACAGCCAAAGTCTGCTGCAGGGATACAATACACTGGTACCTCCACATTAGGAGACTTAGAAATAGACTTCACAGAGATTAAGCCATACCAGGGCTACAAATACTTGCTGGTCCTCATCTGTACGTATTCAGGCTGGGTAGAAGCCATACCCACAGGGACCAAAGAAATCCAAGAAGTGGCCAAGGTCTTGCTGCAAGAAATCATTCCATGGAATTGGCTGCCCCTTGCTATTAGGAGTGACAATGGACTGACCTTCATGGCAAAAATAACAGACTGTTGCAGATCTGCTGAAGATCAGATGAAATCTCCACACAGCCTGTAGACCTCAGAGTTCAGTGAAAGTAGAGTGTATGAATTGCACCCTAAAATCCACTCTAGCCAAGTTCTGTCAGGAAACTCACCTACTCTGGGTTGATATGCTGTCCCTGGCCCTACTACAGGCCTGATGTATGCTGTGACAGTCTGGCTATTCCCCCATGAAATCCTGTACAGAAGGCCCCCTCCCATAATTAGAGTCTTCAAAGTAGATGTCAGGCAGCTAGAATGAAATCTTACTGCTGACTTACAGGCCCCAGGAAAAATGTTCTCTTAACATCAATAAGGTTGTCTTTATTGATGCCTGAGAGAATCCCAATCTCTTTAGGCAGCCCTGCACACTTGTTCCTACCAGTGGATTCAGTCTGGATCAAAGACTTTTAAAAGGAATCCCTTCAGCCTGTGTGGACAGGGCCTCACACTGTTGTGCTTGTCACTCTGACTGCTTTTAAAGTTGCAGGTATCATTCTTTGGGTACACCATTCAAGGCTGAAAAACGTTTAACCTGAAGATACCTCAGCCACCTGGACTGCTTATCCTGACCTGCAACAGCCCTTGATAATTCAACTCTGGGAGAGACTTTCTGGACACAATGTGACCCAGAGGACACAACTGAGAGAAAACAGCCCTGTTCTAGTGACACCAGAGGCTGACTAGTCTATGCAAGACAGAAGCCTGAGGACACTGTTCATGGGAAGCTATCCCCAGCGAAGGCTGATTGTAATGAATTTTCACCCCTGGTTCTTAGCAACCGTTGAGTCTGTAACATTGTTCTTTGGCATGGCCCTAGCTGAGGTCACCTTAACCAATTGGACATGAGGCAAAAGGTGTCATCTGGCTCTAACCTTCTTATGGGTAGGGTGTTTAACTGGTATCATCTGTTTCTGCCCAGCCATCTACTGATCTGCCATTTCCCCAGACTACTTCCATTCAAAGGTTTTAGCCCAACTGGCCACAGCATGTAGCCCCAGTTGTCAGTCCTTGGGCCCTGTATTTGCTGGCCATTAATGACATACCAATCTACACCTGTTCCATGCCCCAAAGCCTGGAATCACCCAATAACCATGGGCAGAAGCTACATTACTGGATTCAGCGCTTATACCTACATGCTGTCCAGTTCTACCAGAAGGCCACCCTGTGCCAATTTACTGGTAGCCACAGTCCCAAGTGTACACTTTTCTGGTCTGGCTAAATCATAGGCCTAAGCTCAACCTGTTACAACCAATATGGAAAAATCAGCTGTTGGATCTGCATGACCCATGCAGGCATGCCTGATGGAGGGGGGTACAAGATAGGGCACACAAAAAATAAGTGGAGGTGGTACAGAAACAGCTGAAAAACGGGCTGAGAACAACAACAACCCTACATGCATATAGATCTGCCCAGCCTCTACCAGTTGACCCAGTTTACTAACTCTGCCCCTCAGATTTACAGGCTTCTAAATGCCACCTTTAGACTGCTTCACAGTATGGGACCCCAGTTCTGTTGGTTGTGCCTGCCCCTCCACAGAAGGGCCTATATGGGAAACCCAGTTCCAGCCAATTGGAGCCTTCTGAGAGACCCCTCAGAACTAAATATGAGCACATTGATAGAGCTGATGGACATCCGGGTCCTCCTTGACAGTTCAAGGGCCCATGTGAGATGCCTTCATAGCCCCCAGACTGGTCCAAAGAATGGGTCCCTAGGATCCATACCCTACTCAATCTACTCCCACAATTAAAAGCTGCCAAAAATGACACTAAATGCAGCCCCCCAGGTGTTCTACTTATGTGGGGACATAGCTTATCACTGCCTACAGGTAAATTGGGTGGGCACATGTGTCCAGATATTCCTCACTCCTGAAATATCCATCTATACAGACTGTGAGATGGAGGTGGCCCTGAGCCCTGGCAGCAACACATGCAGGAAAAGAGCTTTGTTAGCCTTGGTTTTATTGGCTCAAAAATAGCCTCTGGATTTGGGGCCAGTTCAGTAGGAATCAGGACATTGATAGGGCTATACTATTGGCTGTCCAGGGGACTAAATGATGACATGGAACAGGTGGATGACTATTCTCCCTCCAAGCCCAGATTAATTCATAGGCAGCTGTAACACTACAAAACAGGCATGCCCTAGACCTCACCACAGAGAAGGGTGGTACATGCATCTTCCTAGGAGAAGAATGCTGCTATTATGTAAACCAGTCAGGGGCGGTCACCACAAAAGTGACAGGGGAATGGAGGGACAGGATACAGAGGAGAAGGAGAGAACTAGGAGAAGGCTGGAATTGGATCCCAGGCCAATGCACATCATTGCTCCTGCCCCTATCAGAGCCACTGCTGACCATCATGTTACTTGTGACAATAGGGCCACATCTCCTGAGCATCCTAGAGAGATTCATAGAGACCACAATGACCAGGAGGGCCACTGCATGGATCATGGCATTCCAACAGTATAACCCCTTGGGAGATAGTGATGCCCTATAGGACTACATAGGGCATCAAAGGGGGAAAATGTTGAGGTGAATAAAACTTTGGGAAACTGAAGCTTAAGACAGAAATGGCTGGCTATCACAAAACAACTGTCTATCCATGCCCCATTCTGCTTTTGTAACTCAGCCTACACATTTCTGCCTAAAACCCCTGTATACAGAAACAAGAAGAGGTGATCATTGCTCAGACTTTGGGGCACCTAGCTCCTCTGAGTCTGCTGGCATAATAAACTGTTGCCTTCCACCTCTCTGAGTGCTGCTTGGTTCTTCAGTGGTGATGAGTTTGCCACAACATCAATATTGAGCTCCTTGTGATGTCTGTGTCTTTACATGCAGTCCACATCTCATGGGAACCTGCGAGAAGTTCTGTATACAGGGTCCTGGGAATTATTTGGTGTTGCCCTAGGATCTAGTAATTGACAGGTCCTGCTTATTTTCCCAGGCAGCTTGCCACACCCTACCTCCTATATCACAACCTTCTTCCCTGTAATCAAAGTCACCTGCAGACAATTAATTTAGGTCACACACAGTGCTGCTGAAATTTATCCATATTACTTAATACTTCATAGCCATACTAAGAAGTATGTTAAATCAGTCCCACTCTAAAGATGAAAAAAACAAGTTGAGCCAGGCATGGTGGCTCACGCCTGTAATCCCACCACTTGGCAAAAGGATTGCCATGAGTTTGAGGCCAGCCTGGGCTACATAGTGAGTTTGAGGCTAGCCTGGATCACATAATGAGTTCAAGTCCAGTCTGAACTACATAGTGAGATCCTGTCTGAATATCTCCCCCCAAAAAAAGTTGAGGGAGGCTTCTAACACCAGAGAATGGATAAGACATGAAAGCTCAGAAAGTCTGGTTTACAGAAGTACATATATAGGTTTAGTCTCTCTGTCTCTGTCTCTGTCTCTGTGTCTGTCTGTCTGTCTCTCTCTCTCATACACAAACACACACACACAAACACCCTGAGGGTATGGTGCTCTGAAATAGGCATAAATATATATGTATATATAGGCATATAAATAGGCATATATATATACATATACATATATATATATATATATATATGAAGGCTAACACACTTCTAAACACAGGTAAACTCATTGAGACACACTTGTATGTGAGTGCAAATGACACAAACACACACACACACACACACACACACACACATTCTCTGTGAAGGAGGAAACTTGAGGGAAGGAAAACATGGTTCCAGGTCCTAAGCAGCAGTTACTATGAATAGGTGGCATCTACAATCTCCCTTGAGCTCTGGTGCACAGAAGAACCTAATTTCTGGTGCTCAGCCTGGATGGCTCCAAAGGACACTGCATCTCCTCCTCTTCCCTGTTTCCTACTTCCTCTATTTGCTCTGAGTTCTCTCTCCCTCCTGACACAGCCCTCTTGGAATGTAGTTACACACAAAAAGCAGACATATCTGTTGTTCTCTGGAAACTGTGGTTTCAGGAATCCCATCTCAGAAAGAAGACAAAGTACACATGTGCAAGGAAGATGAGGGAATACAAACTACATACTATGGCAAGGAAGAGGAGATTAGCATGCAAGGCAACAGCCAGATATCTGAAGAAGTAAAGGAGTGAATATGGGAGGCAGTGGAATCTTACCCTTTGACTTGAAGCTGCCATCACAACAAGATTTTCTCTGAACTCTCAAGGAGTTTCCCAACACTCCTCCCTGCCTGTAGCTTTATAAAATCAGGCCATTTCTTCTAAAATCTCAGCCCAAGTCATGCAGACCTTTGATATCTCACCATGTAGATGATCCCATCAAAATCTCTCTGTCCTGTCTCCACAGATGCCCACAGGGCAGAGTACAATACAGAGTACACCCCAGTAGCTTTGAGTGGGACTTCTTAGATCAACTCCTTGGGTCAAAGACAAGGAAAATGGTGATATCCCATACTTCCCAGCCAGGCTCCTAATCAGGCTCCTTGTCCCTCTCCAGTCCTAGCAAGAAATGTATCAGTGAGGAAATAAAGTGAATGTAAGAACAAGAAGTAGATTTTGAAAATTGGCTCTGAATGGGCAGTGTTAAGAAAATTATTAGAACTGGGCATGCTAGGAGAGAGGAAAGAGCAGGTATGCTAGGGTTTCCCTCTAAGTGGTCCCACTTAGAGTCTATCCACATCAACATCCATATGTATTTTAAAAATAGTTCCCTGAATGCAACTGGCACTAAAGTGGAGATGTGAAAGTGAGGGGAGCACTAATGGAACCCACTGGGTCTACCATGCCCAGGACCCATGCACAGCAGTAACCCTCCCTGCACACTAGAATGTAGTGCACTCTACTATTGCAGGGATGAGCCATATTTGTGGCTTTTGGACACCAGTAGTAGTGGCAAACTCAGGGGCTGTCACATTCCTCTCCTAAAACAGAGAAGCAAGTTTGGACTGGTTACTGTGAGCTCCTTGTCCACATCAGCCCTCCCCGTAAGACTGAGTTGTTCATCCTTGTAAGACTTAGCCAGAGAAATCACTCATTCCTGCTCTTCTGAAGTAAGATTGGAGCCAAGGATCACATTTAAATCAGCCCAGGTTAGGGTATATAACTGAGTTAGGTATTGAAAGTCTTAGATTTATTGGGTGGGATTTGAGGAGAAGGAACCAAGGCACTGGTTAATTTGGGAGATAACTGCCAAAGAGAAAGGAACATGAACTCTAACACTTTATTTTTGTCCCTGCCACCTCCTGGAGTGGGAACTGGGGTGTGAGGGGCAAGGTTTTGGGGCCAAATTGCAATTTGGATTGGGTATGGGGTGGAGTGGAGTTGGGGTAGCATATGAAATGGGTACCTGGTCAGCAAGAGGCCCTACAGGAGGGGAGGGAGCTGCTATAGCAGCCATGTGAAGCTCTGGAGGTGAAGAAGAAGCAGCTGTAGCAGCTGGAGGCCCTGAAGGGGGAGACAGAAGAAGGATTTGAGAGGGGTCACATAAGGTGCACAAAGTAGAAATATTAGGGAGGTTAAAGAATTCCTGTAGGTAGGGAACTTTCAACAACATTTTTAGCTTTTGGCAGTAATTGTCTAATTCCCACAGAATGGAGCGATCAAAGGTCCCATTCTTTGGCCAGGTAAGTTACAAAGACATATTAAATGCTTAGGATTCACATCATTTTGGAGGCAGGCTACAGAAGAAAAAGAAGGAATAGAAGAATTCTCCATCAGGAGCATAGAAAGGTAAATGCAAAAGCAGCAGAAGGGTCTGTGCTGAACATCTCAGTTGTGCCCAGGGCCTTAAAGGAATGTGGGTGAATGAGCAAGTCAGTTGTCACTGTAATTGATCAATCGCCAAAGGGAGCCAGTTTCACTGGGAAGTGTCCATCCATGACTAGCACTAGGTTTACAGGTACAGAGGAGAAACAAGTCTTTCTCTGTTCCAAGGGGTAAGAGAAGAGAGCAGAACGAGGGAAAAGCTGACAGCAGAGAGAGCGAGTCTGGCACAGAGAGGGTTAAATATTCAGAGCTGAAAGCACAGAGCTAGAAGCTGCAGCTGTGGCTAAAAGCTGCTGCTGTGGCTGCTGGGGACAACAGTGGTGGTGGTGGGTCTTAAAGGCACAGAGGCTGTTAGAAGCCTGAAAGGGGTGCAAGCTTACCTGATCTGAAATGGTCAGTGTGGTGGGAGCTGGGCAGCTGCCTAGAGCACTGGAGAAAGTTCTGGGCTCAGTGTCAAGTGGCATCAGCTGAAAAGCCTTGAAATAGGAAGTACCTTCTTAAAATGGATATCATGTCACGATCCAAGTCACAGCACTATACCTTAGTTGAGTGGTGGAGTGAGGCAACGCCCAGAGACTGAGGCTGTGGGAAAGATCAGAATTTATTCATCTACCTACAGGCAGGCTGACATCAGAGCGATATCAGCAGCTACCTGCAGGAAAGGTTGAGTATATATAGAATTTTAGGATTGGGGCCAGGATTTCAGAGTCCCAAAGAATCTCAAAGGAATGTTTGAAGTCAAAAACTGTGGAACCAATCAACCCAGGTGTGTGTAGAGAGAACTGGTGCCAGGAAGATTTTAAGTCTGGTCCTAAATTCTTGTATGGCCTTTGATTCTTATTTGCAGAGGGGAAGCTATTGTCAGTATTGGAGAGTCTATTGTTTGTAGTGGGCAGCCCAGGTCTCTCTCAAGTCACTCTCAAGTCATTCTCAGGCCAGTCCTGACACCATGTCAGACCTCATGGTTTGGGCCTACCTGGGGAAAAGCATGCAATTTGGAATGAGAAGGTATGACCTCCCCATATTTGCTTGGCTATGTGACATTGGACAAATCTTATGAATCTCAGTGTCCTCAACTGTAAAATGGATATGACATTATAATACATTCTAGACGACATAGCAAGGAAAATTAAATGAGGTATAGTGTGTGCAACTACTCTGTACAGTGCACAAGGTATAAGCAGATATCTTGACACTGTTGAATATAGTAATAGAAGGATTTCAATGGTGATGATTGTGAATATTTTCTTTTTTTATTTTAAAGAGAAAAAAAACAATAAAAACAATGATACAGAATTTCAAAACAATAGGAGATTAAAAATGGTTAATATATTGCATATTGTTATCTTCAAAGTAGTTGCTTATATTACAAGATACAGGCATGAAAAATTGATCAAACAATATAAGCACAAAGCATTCTTTTCAATGAACTAATAAAAAATAGTAGTGTCATTATCTTAGCTATCTTGTATACATATATATTCTTTTCCCTTCCTTCTTTTCTCCTTTCACCCATCCCAGTTGTTCTTTCCTTTGAACAGTTTCTTCCCCTTTCACGATATCTATTGTACATTTTGGATCTTATTTAATCTTTCAGTTTCTTACACTAGGGAGACAATACGATGTTTACACACGTGAGTGATCTATTGCACTTATGAGTGTGGTCTCAAGTTGCATCCATTTACCTATAAAAGCCTCTAGTTTATCCTTCTTTATAGCTGAGTAGTATAAATTGTATAAATATACCACATCTTTTTTATCCATTCCTCGATTGATGAACATTTGGGTTGTTAACAAGATTTAGCTATTATAAATTGTGCTGCTATAAACATGCATACACATATATCATTGTGGTATGATGTCTTTAATTCTTCTTGGAAAATACCCAGAAGGGGAATAGCTGGGCTGAATGGGACCTCTAATCTTAGATTTTGAGGAATCTCCACACTGATTTCCGTAGTGGTTGTACCAGTCTATACTCCCACCAACAGTGGAGAGGGGCTCTTTTTTCCCCACAGCCTTGCCAGCATTTGTTATTGGTTGACTTCCTGATGATAGACATTCTTTCTGGGGTGAGATGGAATCTCAGTGCTGTTTTAATTTGCATTACTCAAATGACCAATGATGTTGAACATGTTTTCATATATTTATTTGTCATTTGTTTTTCTTCATCCAAGAAATGTGTATTCATCTCAGATGCCCTTTTTTGGATTAGGTCTTTGAATTTGGTAGGCCTGAATTTTTCAATTCTTTATGTATTATAGTTCTTTGTCTGAGGGTCAGTTGGCTAAAAATTTTTCCACTCTGTTGGTTGTCTTTTCACTCTGTTGGTGATTTCTTTTAATATGCAAAAACTTTTTAATAAGATGAGATCCTAGTTGATTCTTTGAAGTACTTCCCATGCAGTTTGTGTTTTGTTCATGATCTCTCTGCTTACCCCTATGTCTTCAAGATTTCTACCTACTTTGAATTCCAGTAGATTTAGTGTTTCTGTTTTAATATTTAGATCTTTGATCCATTTTGACTTGAGTTTAGTGCACAGTGAAAGACATGGGTCTAGTTTTAGTCTTTGGCATGTGGAAAGCCAGTTTTTCCAGCACCATTTATTAAAGAGGCTATCTTTCTTCCAGTGAACATATTTGGCCCCTTTGTCAAAGATAAGTTGGCTGAGTGTGTTTGTATTTGTGTCTGTATCTTCTAATCAGTTCCACTGATCCTCAGGTCTGCTTTTTTTGCCAGTAGTTTGCTGATTTTATCACAGTACCTTTGCATTGTAATTTCAAGTTAGGGACTGTGATATCTCCTGCTTTCCTTTGTTGCCCAGGATTGCCTTTGCTGGTCTAGGTCTCTTCTGTTTCCAAATGAATTTTAGGAATGTTTTTTCTAGATCTGTGAGGTATGCTAATGGTATTTTGATTGGGATTGCATTAAATCTGTATAGCAGTTTTGGGAGGATGGCAATTCATTGTGAATATTTTCAAGTGAATGATTTTCTCACACAAAGAAATTGGCAGCTGACAGAATATAACTTTCTGCATCTTTAAGTGAAGGATACAGAAGTATTCTTAGAAAACAAATACCACCAAAAGTTAGGTGGTGTGCTTCAATGGATTATTATGGTAAGGCAACACAGCCAAGAAATGATGTGCTAGGATACTCTGAATGTGGTACAGGATTCTTCCTCTGATCCAGGGGACAGATTTCGGAATGGGGAAGGAACAGAAGTCATACATACAGCTTGTCTTTGTTGAGTAGCATATATATTTATTATTATTAATTAATTTATTTATTTATATAATCAGACTACTTCACCCTCATCACCACTGTAAGGAACAGAGTTCAGAGTTCATAATCCCACATTTTCTAAATAAGAAAACTGGGATTTAGAAAGATTAGGTAGCTTATATGTGGCCATGTGAGGTCCATATGAAATGGCAGAACTAAGATTTGAAATTGTGTCTGAAGCCAAAATATGCACTTATCTCTTAAACATTAAATTATACTGCCTTCTGTTATGTGAGCTGGTCCAAAATTCTAATACAGAATATGCCAGTTTGTAGGTGAAGTGTTGAACCACCAGAGGGATACAGACACCATAAATTGAAAAAGGAGCAAAGTGACAGACACTAACAGGAACTCAAAATTTAGTACAGTACATGCTGTTGTGAATCAATGAAGAAACTTACCTGTTTTCTGTAATTGACCTTGCTTTTTATGTACACACTCCAATGGATAGTAGAGGTGAACAGTTACATTTAAGAGTTAAAGATTCTTCAGCCCCTTCTAGTTTTGTCACTAAATTTTAAACAATTCCATGGCAACACTGAGTTCTACTTATTTCCCCTTCTTCCTGCACAAAATGATGTCTGGATATTGGAGGAAGGAGGGCAAGTTAAGGGATACCAGGGCAGAATTTCAGGGGGCCCTCAGTCTGAGTGATGGTTTCTGGATTCTGCTGATGTGGCTATGCAGCTTGTGTATTGATTTCTCACTGGATCCTTCTCTTTTGGAAGTTATGGATTCCCATCTGAGAACTTGTAATAACTGAAAGGTGACTCCAGTGTTTATGGCCAGTGTGACAGTTGACAGAGCAATGGTCTCTAATCAATTTTTATCAGATGCTGTACTAAGATGAATGGTGTCTCCACCAAATTTCTGGTCTACCCAAAACCTCAGAAGGTGACCTGTTTTGGAAGTAGGGTCTTCAATAGATGTAATTCATTAAGATGAGGTTGTATTGGATTAGTGTACTCTGAATCAAATATGACTGGTGAATTCATTAAAAGAGTAGTAAACAACCAATGATAGAGACACACAGGGAGAGGGATGCTATGTGAAGATGGCAGCGGAGATTGGAATGAAACATCTACAAGTCAAGGAACATCTAGGATTGCTGCAATCACTAGCTGCTGGACAAGGCAAAGGTTTCTTCTCTGGAGGATTCATTTCCCTCTTAGGACTGCTTTCATTGCATCCCATAAATACCAGTATGCCGTATCAGCATTATCATTTAATTCTAGATCTTGTTTAATTTCTTCTTTAATTTTATCTGTGACCCACTGGTTGTTCAGGAGGGTGTTATTTAATTTCAGGTGTTCATGTATTTTTTGTGGTTTCTTTTGCCATTGATTTCCAATTTCATTGCACTATGGTCAGATGATATGCATGGGAGAATATCAATTCCTTTGAATTTACTTAAGCATGTTCTATGGGCTAGTATGTGATCTGTTTTGGAGAAACGTCCCATGTGCAGCTGAGAAGAATGCATATCCTAATGTTGCATGGTGGAACATTCAGTAGACATGTACCAAGCCCATTTGTTCACAGGTTTGGTTTAGTTCTGATATTTCTTTGTTGATTCTTTTGTGTAGTTGATCTATTTGTGGAAGTGGGGTATTGAGGTCCCCCATTACAATTGTGTTAGTGCTTATTTGATTTTTCATGTACATTAGTATTTATTTTATGTAGTTGTGTGCAACGGTATTTGGTGCATATATATATTTTTATGATCGTTATCTCTTCTTCTTGGAGTTTTCCCTTAACAAGTATGCACTGACTTCTGTGTCTCTTTTAATCAGTCTTAGCTTGAAGTTCACTTTGCAAATAGAGTAGCTACCCCTGCTTTTTTCAGGGTTCCTGTTACATGAAGTATTGTTTTCCATCCTTCAAGTTTCAGTCTATGAATTTCTTTTTGAGTTAAATGTTTCCTTTTGTGTGCAACAAATTGTTGGATCTTGCTTCTTGATCCTTTGTCTGTTTCTTTTGATTGGTGAATTGAGACCATTTACATTGATATGTATTAGCTTATCCTTCTCATATTATATTACTGATGTTGATAACCTGTCTTTCCCCTCTGTTTAATTGCTTTCCTTGTCTGGTGGCTTCTTTCTATTGCTGTTCTTGGAATTGTGGTCTTCCTTATCTCTTTTTAGAATATCCTTCACAGCATTTTCAAGAGCTTGCTTGCTGGTCATGAATTTCTTCAGTTGTTCTTTGTCGTGGATGTATCTTATTTCTGCATTGATTGCAAAATATAGTTTTGTGGGATCCATCAATCTGGGTTGGAGGTTGTTTTCATTTAGGGTTTGAAATACTTCACTCCAAACTCTCCTTGACTTGAGGGTTTGTGCTGAGAAGTCTGCTGAGATTCCAATGTGTTTTCATTTACAGGTGATTTGTTTCTTTAAATATTTTTTAATATTCTCTTGTGCTGAACTTCTGAAATCTTGATTATTATATGCCTTAGTGTAGATTTATTTTGATCATGGTTATTTGGAGTTCTATATGCCTCACTTATTTATATGTCAAATTCTTTATCAATGTTTGGGAAAGTTTCACCATTACTTCTGTGAAGAACTCTTTTATGGTGTTTGCACTATCTCAAGTTTTCCCATTGACTCTGATCAATCTTATGTTGTCTTTCTTTGCTCCATCTTGCACTTTTTGGAATGATTTTTCATGGTCCCTTGTTTTTAAGATATCTTTCTTTTTTGTCGCTAACCACAATCCTGTCTTCTAGCTCTGTAATTCTGTTTTCATTTTCATTCATTTGGTTTTGCAAACTTTCAATGGAATTTTTAATTTCTTGCACTTCTGTTTGAATCTGTTTCATGGATTTAATTTATTTACTATGTTGGGTTATACAGTTTCAGTCATTCTCCTAAGCTCCTCTATTTTCTTAATCTATCTCTACTCTACAGTCACTGAGCAGGTCCTTCATTATGGTTGTCCTCTCTCTCTCTCTCTTTTTTTTACCTGAGAGATTATTTCTAATCTGATTTTCTCTATAGCCTCATTCATCCATTTTTTTACTTCTGCTCCTATCATTTCAGCAAGTTCAGGTGAGTGGTTTCTGATTTCCTCTATCTTATTCTCCCCTGGACTTCTTCTGGGTGGGCTGGAGGTCTGGGGTTGCATTTTGCTTCGGTGTCTTGTCATTTTCAATATTTTTATTTTAATTTGGATTCTGTGTTGATGTTTTCATGTTTCTCCTGTTAGGTAACTTTATCACTAGTATTAAGGCTTCCTTAGGAAATATATATTCCCCAGAGATGTCTTTTAGGTGTACCTCGCTGTTGGTCTTTGCATGTGTCCCAACATCCTACCTTCCCAATTTATTAGGGATGAGAAGTTGCTATTTGGCTCAGAACCCAGACATTTGCTACTGGACTATGGTGGTGATTATGACCCCAGACAACCATAGCACTGTCATAGAAGTGTGGACAACTGATTACATCAGGTATGGCATCCTGGCTAAAGTAGTACAATTAGCAATAACAATATCATTAAGCACAGCCTAGAAACTGACAAATTGTGGTAACTGTTAATTTGGTACCTTGAAATGAAGTAGCAAGATCTATACTTACATAACAAAATCCAAGATAAACCAGGAATTTGTTTGCAGTGAGTTTCCCCTTGGTAGAGTGATTTTACCCTGTGTGTGTAGGGGGGCACTTGAAGAGGGATAGGGGCAAAACAGAGTGGTAACTGAAGAGAAATATAGTAGAAACAAGGATGAAAGTTAAAGGGTCATCATTCAAGCTTTGGGAAATTTGAGAAGAGGACAGGAGAGACAGGATGAAACAGAAAGAGAGTATCTTTGCAAACAAGAAAGACTAGAGACAATGTTCATTCACATGTAAATATCAAAGAATCTAGTAGGGGAGTTGAGGAAAGAGAGAAACAGGACAGACAAAGCAAAACAGACAATGAATGTCAAAACCTAAACAACACTCCTCATCAAAAAAAAAAAAAACTACAGAAAAAGGAAAATGAAACAAACTGATAAACAAAGAGAAGGAAAAAATATTCCTCTGATACCCACAGTTCTGTTTTAGTGTCCAAATCAAGGTCCAGATCTGTGCTGGGTAACTCCATCAAGTCTGCAATAGGGTTAGTGTTGGGGTCAGGGCTGGTCTTGGCCTCTGGATGTGGGGGCTGGAACAGTCTTCAGCCACCAGCTTTCTGGATGGCCCACCCACATCTCCTGACCTTGATTGTATCAGTATTACTCTCCCAGTTGCTGTAGAGCCCTCAGACAGAGAGGGCCAAAGGCTGCTCCCAGTCCCATGTACAGGTGTCCCCTCCCAGACTTTGGGTAGCCTCCTCTGTTCCACACAGCTGGCTCTTTTCACATGCTGGTCCCAGCGTGGTATGTGGATGGTGCTGGCTTCCCACTCCTTGTTCCACCACTTCCAAGGCTGTTTGCACCACTGGTCACAGGGTGGGGGAATTGCTCACTTCCCACTTCTTATCCCTCTGTGCCCAAGCCTGTTTGTGTCCCTGGTCACAGGGCACGGTAAGTGCTGACTTAACAACCCAAAGCTGCTTGAATCCCACAGTCCGTGTCCTTCTCTCATGCTGGTCATTCACAGGGCAGGAGGGGTTGTGCTGTTCCACTCACTACCCTCACACTGCTGTTGTGGTCCCTGACCTTCTAACACTTTTACAACTTCAAGAGGTGGTTCAAAGTGAGTCATCAGGTGATTCAGCTACTGATGATGACTTGGATCATATAAACCAAAGAATTTGTGAAAGTGAGATGGAGCAAAAATATGACAGAGAAGTACAGAATGAAGACCTTGATTCAGATGAGGAAGAAAACAGTAATGTGAATTAAATATGTGACTAGTCAAATGCCACAAATTGGTCATGTATACCTGAACAATCCAATGTTGGAACTAGGTCAGACAGTATTATCAAGTTATTGCCATGGCTGAAATCTATTGGAAAGAGTGCCAACACTGTGATTCAATGTTGGAAATTGTTTGTAATGGATGGTATGCTGCAAGATGTTTTGAAACACACACTAATAATGAAATGCAAGTAAAACATTCTGTATGAATCAATAGTGATACTCAACATGATATCTCACTATCTGAACTAAAAGGTTCATAGCAGGATTTTATCATTCTAATCCTCAGAATCTAAACGTTTCATGGAGATGTGACAGATGTGGCATTGAGATATTTAGAACAGTATTGACAATCAAGAGATTTTGTTTCCTTCAAAATTGCCTATTTTGACTACAAAGATCCAGCTGCTATGTGCTCACTTTTTGAAAGCTTTGTTTTGAACTGTCAAGCAATTTATACACCATCTGAATACATGACAATTGATGAACAACTTGTATCATTTAGTGGTTGTTGAAGCTTTTGGCAATATATGCCAAATAAATCTTCCAAATATGGTATAAAAATATACGCCCTGGTAGATGTGAAGATATTTTACACCTTGAATTTAAAAATGTATCCTGGAACTCAGCTGCCAGGTCTTTCTTCTTGCAGTAATAAACCATATGAAGTTGCGAACAGACTTGCTCCACTTATTTCAAAAAGTAACCCAAAAGTCACATTTGACAATTGGTTCACTGTTTACCCATTGATATTATATTTACTAAAAGAACACCAGTTGACCAGCACAGGAACTATTTGAAAAAATCAAAGTGGTGATTCCTGAAAATATGTTGCATGTTCACAATAAAAAAAATGTATAATACAATCTTGGTATTTCAGAAAATCATGACATTGGCCTCCTGTACGGTGAAGAAAAACAAAGTAGTATTGATACTGTCAAAATCGTGGTGATAAGATTGATGGTAAAGCCAGGTGTGGTGGTGCACACGTGTAATACCAGAACTTAGGAGGCTGAGGAAGGAGGATCCTGTGAGTTTAAGGTCAGCCTGTGCCACATAGTGAGTTCAAGGTTAGCCTGCAGTACATAGTGAGACCCTATCTCAAAAAAAAAAAAAAAAAAAAACTAAAGAAAGTCAAGATTGATAGTGATTCCTCAACACAAATGAAGCCAGAAATGCTCACATTTTACAACAAAATGAAAGGTGGAGTAGATTTTGATGAGCTATGCAACTATGATGTTACTTGAAACACAGAGTGTTGACCAATGGTTGTGTTTTACTCTGTCTTAAATATGTCATGCATAAATAATTTCATAGTTTACAAAGAAATTAACCAGCATAAAATATCATGGAGAAATTTTCTTAGATGATTGGGACTGGAATTGATAAATGATCAATTACAACAGAGGAAGCATAATACGTATCTTCCCAAAGAACTCCACAAAATAATTCTGGAGCAAACTGGTGAACAAACAAGAACCTCTGAAGAAAACAGGAGGACCAGGAAGAGCTGCAACATGGGTGAATAGAGGAGGAGCCACGTTGGAGCTATTCAGAGAAAATCAACTAAAAACAGGTAATTGGAAGAAAGGGAGGGACATACATACTGATGCCAAAAGCAATCTGAAATAAGAGACTTATAGATCAAACTAAACATAGACATAAGACATAATAAAATGGTGATCCAGGCCACAGGGTCACCAGTGGGTCTTCTTTCTATGGGCAGAGCAGGACCACCATACTGGGAAGTTTTAAAAAATGAAAGGGATAGACTGAAATAGTGTGGCTAACTCTAGCCACACAGAAAGACTTGGAATATAAGGTCCTCTGCCTCTTTTGCCTTCCTCTAAACAGAAGACACTGAAGCCTGGCAGCAAATTTCACTGGCACACACATGGATGAGTGATGAGGGAACTGCTCCTTCCACAATGAGCCACCAGTTTTATTGTTGTTGTTTCTTGTTGGGGACTGTCGACCCACTCAGGGGGCCCAAGGAAAATTTTTGCAAGTGAAATCCCAAGATTAAAGAACAAACTTGTGTAAAACATTAGCAACAGCAGGCAGCACGGAGCAGTGTGGAGAGCCAGAGCAAGAGTTTAAGAGAGCCACCTGCATCTTTACTGTATAATTCTTATACAGTTTGTTGTCTCGTGTTTACATTCTTACATAGTGCTGTAACCAGTGCATGTGTGTTTGTTTACCTGTGCTAAGTCATGGTTACATAACTCTATCCCACTGTGTGACTGTGCTAGACAAGAGAGGTCACATCCTCAGTGTCCTTAGACACCCCTGAGCTTTGAAGCAGTCTGAGTGGTTCCCCTCTGGGACCACAAATTATAAATTGAGGATAGGTTCTGTTCAAAGCTGGGCCTTGCCTTATCTTGTGGGCTGGTTTGGAATGCAGAAACCCCTGCATTCTCCCAGCCACTGCTGAGATTTTAATGGTCTGTGATGCCCTGGCACTCTCAGTGATATGGCTAAAGTGACTTCCATTTTCTTTTTTAGACTCTATTTTGTCTTCACTTAACCCCTAGATGCACTCACTCCCCAACCCTGTTAGATATTAAGGCACTAACCTGTAGATAAACTCATTCCTCAGACCCCCTCCCAGACCATAAAACCCATAAAAGGAGGAACAAACAACTACAGCAAATAGACCAGATGTTTGGAGAGGGCCTCTGATAAACCTAGTGATGTTGCTATGAATTTCTAGAAAGATGATGATGTTTAATGTGGTTACTAAGGTTACATGGGGGACTTGTGGGGAACTTGTAATGTATAAAAACCCTTGAGAACAAAGACTAGGTGACTGATGCCTTAGCTGAAAGCTGGAACATCATCTGCTGGTCAGTAAAGCTTGTGTCTGCACTTGACCTCTGTGAGTGATTCTTGCAATTTTGCCATAACAGGGCAGGATGAGATCTGCTGAGGAGACTACAAAGAAGGCAAGTACACAGGTGTCAGAAAGGATCTTAACTTCATTCTTTTGTGATGTTAAAATTGTTCTATTACTTCTTTGCTGTACCATGAGAAGTATCCTCCTCCTCCCCCTGCACTTTTCACTGGAAAAAAATAAAAGTAGGACAGCCAAACAGGTGTTCATCTTTG
The DNA here is from genome assembly GCA_028451465.1 of Erethizon dorsatum. Classification (NCBI taxonomy): domain Eukaryota; kingdom Metazoa; phylum Chordata; class Mammalia; order Rodentia; family Erethizontidae; genus Erethizon; species Erethizon dorsatum. The sequence goes on from CM051842.1 coordinate 47,301,709, forward strand.
CCCATCCTGAGGCACTGAACTCCCAGGCCCCTATGTACTTCTAATATCATTTTCTGTTTTTTATTTCATCCTTTGTAGTACCCCTCATACAGGCAGCTGGGGATCTTGGCCAGGTCCTTGCTATTTGGCACCCCTAACAAGGACCACCTGATTAAGCCTGTGAGGGAAGACCCTACCCAATTGGGAAGGAACTGAATGCAAGACAGTGAAAGGACTCCATGGGACAAAATCAGAGATGTCCAAGCAAAAGTGAAAGGTAAGCAGTTGGTGATGAGGAAAGTTTACAGTAACCTGGGAAATAGTGGGGCAGAATAAGTAGAGGAAGGAAACTATGTGCAGTTATTATGCATGTTGTTAAAGCAGGTCAGAGCTTGAGTCAGCACCCACATGTTGACAAAAATGTTACAAGAAATTGTTAAATATAATCCGTGGTTTCTGCAGGCAGGACCCTTGGATATTGAAAATTGGGATAAGGTGGGAGAAAATTTAAAGAGAGCTTATGACAGAGGAGAAACTTTCTTCTGAGACTTTTTTGCCTTGGGGCCTGGTAAGATCAGTTTTAGGTCCATCATGTATTAGTAGCCCTGAAGTTTCTGTTTCAGACTAGGACAAGGGAGAAAAATGTAAGGAAAAGTAAAACTGCCAACCCCCCACCACAGGCAGAAGCTCCTACTGTGCTGCTGCCTCCTGGGGGCGACCCAGAGCTGGGCAAGGCTTTTAAAGAAACTCCTTGGCCTGCACTTCCAGACTGTATTTAAAGATTAAACATTCTGAACCTTGTATGTCTAAATAAAAACAGGCTGTTAAGGAGATGTCTGTGCAACATATTCCTGGGCCCTGTTGTTTTCCAGGGATGGTTAGGACCAATGTTAAAATAATCAAAATCATCTTATCTTTGAACACCCGGTGTTTGATTTTAAACTTCTTAAAGAATTGAAACAGAGTGTCAAAAGTAATGGAGGTCAGGGACCATTCATCATAGGCATTCTACATTCAAATGTGGGAACATATCGTCTGACCCCACATGATTTTAGACAACTTACTCATGCTTGTTTATCCCCTATCTTCATTTCAATGTGCAGTTATAGGAATTGGCAGCAGATCCAGCTGATAGAAATAGACAGGGAGATAGAGCTAATATAACAGTGGAGGTCCTTTGGGGCAATGGGGGCCTTTGCAGATATGACACAGCAAATATAATATACTAATGAGACTTATGAACAAATAGGACAATTGCTGAGAAAAACCTGACTTATTGTCCCTGATGATGGGGCTCCAGCTCAGTCCTTTTTATAGATTCTACAAGGCCCTAGGGAACTGTACACACAAGTTGTTGCTAGGCTACAGGAGGCTGTTTGCAGGCAGGTTGCAAGCATACTCGTTCTTCAGCTGGTCTATGATGCTAATCAAGATTGCAAAGAAGCCTGGCTACAGGCAAGGCTACAAAGAAGTTGGCCAATTATATTAAGGCTTGCCAGGATATCAGCACAGAGAGCGATAGGGTGCTGTGTTAGCTCAGGTGATGCTGACCCTCACAGAACCAAAAATATCAACAATGATAGTGTTAGATGTTTTAACTGTGAAAACACAGGACACCACCATCGACAATGTACTGCTATTAATAAAGGAGGTAATATTCCTGCTCCTATAGGCCCAGGGAATATTAACATTAGGGGAAATGAAATGGAGGCAGCCCCTCCTGGCCTGTGCCCTCACTGTGAGAAGGGGAGACTTTGGGCAAGGCACTGCCATTCAAAATACCATAAAGATGGAATCCCTCTGATGGAAATGGGGTTCAGGGCCAGCCTCAGCCCCCCCCCAATAACAGGGATGACTCTGCCTTAAGTCAGAACCTCAGCCAAATTTATCCAGTGCAGACCCACCAGCAGGCCTGAGTCCCAGGAGGGATGTTACTTCCCTCACTCAAGGAAATCCAAAGAGTGCAGGACTAGATCTCCCTGCAGCTTGGAAGGTCACCCTCATAGGGGGTGACAAAACTGTTGAGGTACCTACTGGTATTTGGGGACACCCACAAGATGGTACTATTGGATTGATGATAGGAAATGCAGATTTAAATTAAGAAGTTATCACAGTGCTATTAGATTCAGTGCTATAGACCATTATATTAGATTCCGATTATAAAAGGAAAATTCAGGTTGTTGTTCAATCCATGGATATTTGTGTATTTGAGCCAGGTGACTATGAAGCTCAGTTAATTCTGTTGTCTGCATCTAAGGCTGATGATGGAAATTGCAGACATTCACAAAGAGTAACCAAAAGTTGCAGAGATACATCTAAAAGAGATATATTTTACTCAAGTATTAAATGAGGGGAAACCTATATGTTCTATTAATATTGATGGAAAATATATTTGGAGCTTGTTGGATATAGGTGCTAACCTCTCTCTAATGTCTTCTCAGTAGCCTGCCTCTTGGTCTTAAAAAACAGCTTCAACCTCATTAGTGGGAATAGGGTCACTACAACTGGTTTTGCAAAGTACGCTTCCCTTATCTTATTCAGGGCCAGAGGAGCAAACTCCCTTATATAGCACCCATACCTGTTAATCTATGGGGGAGTGATTTATAAAGGAATGGAAAATAAAATTAAGCGCTGAATGTATATCTGTGACTGAAAATATGACGACAAAAATGGGATATCAGTCTGGGCTGGATTGGGAAAAATTTACATGGTAATCCTGAGCCTTTAAGTGTTAAGGTTAAACTAGATTGGAAAGGAATTGGTTATTAACACCAATTTTAGTGGTGGCCATTTATGCTTCTCCCCCCAAGTGGTTTTACCCTTAAAATGGAACACTAAAACTCCTGTTTGGGTAGATCAATGGCCTCTCAAGAAAGGGAAGCTTGTACATCTATGAGTTAATACAGGAACAGTTTCAATTGGGTCACTTGTGTTTATTATTTTCAAAAAGTCTGGTAAATGGAGATTGTTATAGGATTTGAGAGCAGTTAACACTTGTTTGAAGCCAATGGAGGCTTTGCAATCAGGGTTGCCTTCACCTACTGCTGTGCCTAGAGAGGGCCCCCTGATTGTCAATGGTCGAAGATTGCTTCTTTACAATTCCCATGCATACTTCTGATCATCAGAAATTTGCTTTTTCTATACTCAGTGTAAACTTTAAGGAACCTACAAAAAGATATCAATGGACAGTTCTGCCATAAGTGATGAGAAGCAGCCCCACCTGTGTCAAAATCTTGTAGAACAAGCCCTATAATTTCCTCAAGCATAAATCATCCATTACATGGATGATATTTTATTATCAACTGATTCTAAATCTCAGCTATATGACTTGTTTGCCTTGGTAAAAAGTGATTTAAAGGCTTTTGGCCTTTGCATAGCCCCTGATAAGGTACAGACTTCCAGCCCTTATTATTATTTAGGAACTTCATGAACAGAGCAGGTGGTGAGACCTCTAAAAATCAAAATAAGACAAGATCAGCTGTTGACTTTGAATGATTTCCAAAAGCTGCTAGGAGACATTAATTGGATCCATCCTAAACTGAACATAGTCATTTATCAATTAAAGCATCTTTACTATACCATACAAGGACATTTTCAGATCAACTCTCTGCAACAATTAACCACTGAGATACAGAGAGAATTACAGTTAGTAGAGGAAATATTACAAGAATGACAAGTATATCCTATCAATAATAATCAACCCCTTGTCTTGTATATTTTAAATACTCATTCTCCTACTGGGATTTTGGGTCAGTTTTATGATTCACAGTTGTTTCTCATCAAATGATTATATCTTTCTAATCAATTGATAAAGACCTTACAGTTATATACTAACAGATTGCTAAAATTGTTATCTTGGGAAGGACCTGCTCCTGTTGGTTGTTTGCTGTTGATCTATCCATAATACCGTTACCTATAGATTTATCTCAATATTCTATCTTGTTACAACAAGTGATATATTGGCAAGTTGCTTTTGCTCATTTTATAGGACAAATTGATAGTCATTTCCCTAATGATACTATTTTTCAATTCTGTCTTAAATATCCATGTATCACACCTAAAATTACACAATTAGAAACTATCTCTGATGTTGCAACTTAATTTATAGATGGCTCCTCAAAAGAAAAGGCCGTTGTCTGGAGTAAGGACTTCCAACGTGTCATTTTGACCCTGGGGTTTTCAGCTAAATGATCAAAAATCACCGCTATTATTTATGTTATAAAATTAACTAGTCAAATCCATATTAACATTATTAGTAATTCTGCTTATGCAGTGTTTTTTACCCAATGGCTAGAGAGCGCCACCTTGTGGACTATTCTAGAACCTCCATTATTTAACCTATTACTTAGATTACAATGAATGATTCAATATCATTCTGCTTCCTTTTATAATGGAAATATTAGATCACATTTCAACCTACCAGGACCTTTAGCTATTGGTAATCAAGAGGCTGATTCTTTAATAGCATATCTGACTCTCTTTAATTTGGCTAGACAATCCCAAAATTACCATCATCAAAATAGCAAAGCTGTAACTAAAGAATTTCTATTGTCATGATCACAAGATAGAAAGATTGTGCTATCCTGCCCTACTTGCCAAAAAATTCCCTGACCTGTTCCTCCTCAAGATAGCAATCCCTGAGGGCTAAAGCAAAATGAAATTTGGTAAATGGATGTTACCCACATCCCCTCTTTTGGCCAATTACAATATGTTCATGTTTCAATAGATACTTACACTCACCTGACTCATGCCACTTGCCATATAGGAGAGAAGATGGGATATTTTCAACAGCACTGTTTATCTGCCTTTGCAGTTATGGGCATCCCTCATACTATAAAATCTGATAATGGCCCTTCTTATGTAAGTGGAATGCTATCATCCTTTATCCAGCTTTGGCATATTAAACACATCACAGGAATTCCTTGTAATCGTCAAGGAGAGGCAATTGTAGAGAAAGCACTTTTATCTATTAAAACTCAATTAAATAAACAGAAAGGGGAAGTACAATTGCCTCCAAAAGCACAATTATATCTTGCTAGTTTCACATTAAATATTTTTAAAGAGAAAAAATAAAAACAATAATACAGAATTTCAAAACAAGGTAATAGAAAATTAACAATGGTTGATATATTGCATATTCTTATCTTCAAAGTAGTTGCTCAGATTACAAGATAGAGACATTCAAAATTGATCAAAAACTATAAGCAAAAACCATTTTTTCAATGAACTAAAAGAAATTAGTACTATAATAATCTTCGTTGTCTTGTGTATATATATATTTTTTTTCTTTTCCTTTCCTTCTTTTCTCCTTTCCCCATCCCAGTTGTTCTTTCCTTTTTTTTTTTTTGTGGGTACCGGGGGGTTGACCTCAGGACCTCACACGCCAGCAGGCACCCATGCCGCTGAGCGATATCACCGGCCCCTTTTTCGTATGTGGGTTACGGGAGTTGAACTCGGGCCCTCGCACTTGCCGGGCAGGTGCTTACGCCGCTGAACCATCTCACCAGCCCCTGTTCTTTCCTTTTGAGAAGTTTCTTTCCCTTTCACAATATCTATTGCACATTTTGGATCATTTTTACTCTTTCACATTTTTACATGAGGGAGACAATGCAATGTTTACACATGCAAGTCTGATTTATTTCACTTATGAGTGTGGTCTCAAATTTAATCCATTTACCTATAAAAACCTCGAGTTTATCCTTATTTATACGTGAGTAATACTCCATTACATAAAAATACCACATCTTTTTTATTCATTCCTCAGTTGATGGGCATTTGGGCTGTTTCCAAGATTTACTTATTACAAATTGTGCTACTATAAACATAGGTGTACATATATCATTGTGGTATGATGTTTTTAATTCTTTAGGAAAAATACCCAGAAGAAGAGCTGGGTTGAATGGGACCTCCAATCCTAGTTTTTTTGTTGTTGTTGTTTTTTTGTGGGTACCAGGGGTCGACCTCAGGACCTTGCGCGCCAGCAGGCACCCGTGCCGCTGAGCTATATCACCGGCCTTTTTCCATGTGTGGGTCACGGGAGTCAAACTCAAGACCTCGCACTTGCCAGGCAGGCGCTTATGCCGCTGAGCCATCTCACCAGCCCAATCCTGGTTTTTTAAGGAATCTCCACACTGATTTCCAAAGTGGTTGTACCAGTCTGCACTCCCACCAACAGGGGAGAAGCATTCCTTTTTTCCTGCCAGCCCTGTCAACATTTGTTATTGGTTGATTTCTTGATAATACCATTATTTCTGAAGTGAGATGGAATCTCAGGTTTTTTTTAACTTGCACTTCTCTAATGACCAATGATGTTGAACAATTTTTATATATTTACTTTCCATTTGTATTTCTTCGTCTGAGAAGTGTGTATTCATCTCAGATGACCATTTCTGGATTGGGTCTTTGAATATGGAGGCCTGATTTTCTTCAATAGTTTATATGTTCTAGATAGAAGTCCTTTCTCTGAGGGATAGTTGGCTAATTTTTTTTCCACTCTGTGGGTTGTCTTTTCACTCTGTTGGTGATTTTTTGATGTGCAATATCTTTTTAATATGATAAGATAGCAGTTGTTGATTCTTTGAAGTACTTCTCGTGCACTTTGGGTTTTGTTCATGAAGTCTGACTACCCCTATGTCATCAAGATTTCTACCTATTTTCTCTTCCAGTAGATTTAGTGTTTCTGTTTTAATATTTAGATCTTTGGTCCATTTTGACTTTAGTTTAGTACATGGTGATAAACATGGGTCTAGTTTTAGTCTTTGGCATGTGGAAAGCCAGTTTTTCCAATACGATTTATTAAAGAGACTTTCTTCCGGTAAAAGTGTTTGGCCCCTTTGTCAAATACAAGGTGTCTGAGTGTATTTGTAGTTATATCTGCATCTTCTATGTTCCACTGATCCTCAGGTCTGTTTATTTTGTCAGTATTATGCTGATTTTATCACAGTAGCTTTGTAGTATAATTTCAAGTCAGGGATTGTGCTACCCCCTGCCTTGCCTTTGTTGCCCAGGATTGCCTTTGCTGTTCTACTTCTCTTCTGTATCCAAATGAATTTTTAAAATGTTTTCTATGGATATGTGAAGCATGCTAATGGTATTTTGTTCAGGATTGAATTAAATCTGTATAACAATTTTGGGAGTATGGCCCTTTCACAATGTTGGTTCTTCCTATCAATGAGCAGGGGATATCTTTCCAATTTCTGATATCCTTTTTGATCTTCTTTTTCAGAGTACTGTAATTTTCAATATATAGATCTTTTACTCCTTTGTTAGTTTGATTCCAAAGTGTTTCATTTTTTTGTGTACTATTTGAAAGATATGGTTTCCCTAATTTCTCTCTCAGTGTGTTTGTTCTTTATATACAGGAATGTTATTGATTTTTGAGTGCTGACTTTATATCTAGCTAAACTACTGAATTTGCTTATTAAACTTATGTCTTTTGGTGGAGTTTTTTGCATCTTCTATGTGGAGTATCATGTTTACTCTGAATAATGGTGAATTCACTTCTTCCTTTCCTATCCTTATACCTTTTATTTCTCTCTCCTGTCTAATTGCTCTAGCTAATGCTTCCAGAACTATATTCAATAGGAGTAGTTGTAGTGGGCATCCTTGTCTTGTTCCTGATTTTAGAGTGAATGCTTTCAGTTTTTGTCCATTTCTTATGGTGTTGGCTATTGGTTTGTCATAGATGGCTTTTATCTGATTGAGGTAGAGGCCATCTATTCTGATTTACTGTAGGGTTTTTGTCATGAATGAGTGTTGGACTTTATCAAAAGCTTTTTCTGCTCTGGTGTGTTTTAGATTTTGTTATATAACCGCAACTCTATACAGCTAAAAGTGGTAAATAACTGGTTAGCTCAGTCTGTCATTTTTTAGGCTGTGTTTGATGCTTTAGTTAACATTATAGCCAAATGTGAAATAATTGTTCTAAACATCTTTCCTTCCTGATATTTCATGATTGAGATTGACTAAGGGACACAGAAAATACAGTGGCACAGTACCAAAGAATCAAGGACTGGGCCAAACAGGTAGCAACTTCGCATACCCAACGAATTGAAGAGGTAGGATCTGGCAGAAAGCTCAAAACCTAAAAGCAAGCTCCACTTGGAAGATACTGCAGAGAAGTAGTCATCTTCTAAAGATCTTAAACACTAGCAATAAAGTAACCTACTATAGGTAATTTGCAAACATCACCCCAGGAATTAAAGAAAGAAAAAATGAGACGACACTTAAACAAGATGCAACCACACACATCCAATTCACCAAAGGCAAACCTAGGGAGCAACGAGGTGGGACAATCCGAAAGCCACCCACCTGGCCTATCTGAAGTGGTAACAACAAAGCAACTGAATGAGGTTCTGGAAAAAATTAAAACAGAAATAATCTCACAGATAACTGCAGAGATAATGTCTACAATGAAGACCATGCTTAAGGACACTATAGCTGATACAGACAAAAAAATAGATGAACTTAAGAAAACTATAGAAACCATGAATGCTCAGCATAGGAAAGAAATGGAATCTATAAGGCAGATTCAAGCAGATATCCAAGAGATAAAAAATTCCATTGAAAGTATTTGTAGCAGAATAAGCCAATGCGAGGACAGGATCTCAGATATAGAAGACAGGCTTGCAATTAGTGATCATGAAATGGAAAAATTCTTAAAAATAGCAAGGGACCATGAAAAATCAATTCAGCAGCTGCTAGATGACTCAAAGATAAACAACTTAAGAATAATTGGAATAAATGAAAAAGCAGGAGATAGCATCAACGACATTAAAACCTTGTTCAAAGACATAATCAGGGAGAACTTTCCTGGAAGAGAAAAGGAATTTGACACCCCTATAAGTGAAGCTTTTAGAACACCAACTAGACATGATCAAAAAAAAACTTCAGCCAGACATATTATAGTCAAGATCCCAGAAATTCAACAGAAGGGCAGAATCTTAAAAGCTGTTAGGGAGAAGAGACAAATCACCTATGAAGGAAAACCCATCAGAATCACAGCTGACTTTTCAGCACAAACCCTCAATTCAAGAAGAGCTTGGAATGATGTATTGCAAGCTCTAAAGGAAAATAATTTTCAGCCCAGATTGATGTACCCTGCAAAACTATCTTTCAAAATTGATGGAGAAATAAAATACTTTCATGACAAAGAACATCTGAGAAAATTTATGACCACCAAACCAGCACTCCAAAACGTTCTGAAGGACATTCTAGAAAGAGATAGGAACCCCAACAGAAGGAATCCACCAGGCAGGGCAAATAATTAAATAGCCGGAAAGCGGAAAAACAAAGAGTGGGAACCAACAACAGGAAAATATCATGACAAGTCAATACATATCAGTTTTAACCATCAATGTTAACGGTCTCAATTCACCAATCAAAAGGCACAGACTGGCGAAATGGATCAAGAAGCAAGATCCAACAATATGCTGTATACAAGAAACACATTTAATTCAGAAAGAAATTCATAGACTGAAAGTCAAAGGATGGAAAACAATACTCCATGCCACAGGAACCCAGAAAAAAGCAGGGGTAGCTATTCTTTTTGCAGACAAAGTGAACTTCAAGCCAAGAAGGATTCAGAGAGATAAAGACGGTCATTACATCCTTGTAAAGGGAACAATCCAAGAGGAAGAGATAACGATCATAAATATATATGCATCAAATACCAATGCACCCAGCTATATAAAACAAGTACTAAAGGACATGAAAAATCAAATAAGCACTAATACAATTATATTGGGAGATCTCAATACTCCACTGTCACAAAAAGATAGATCAACTGGACAGAAAATCAATAATGAAATAGTAGAACTGAACCAAACTTTTGAACAAATGGACTTAGTAGATGTCTACAGAGTGTTCCATCCCACAACATCAGAATACACATTTTTCTCAGCTGCACATGGGACGTTCTCCAAAATAGACCACATACTAGCTCATAAAACCTGCTTAAGTAAATGCAAAGGAATTGAAATTATCCCATGCATATTATCAGACCATAGTGCAATGAAATTGGAAATCAATGGCAAAAGATCCCACAAAAACTCCCTAAACACATGGAAATTAAACAGCATCCTCCTGAACAACCAATGGGTCACAGATGAAATTAAAGAAGAAATTAGTCACTTTCTACAACTGAATGATAATGACAGTACAACATACCGGAACTTATGGGATACAATGAAAGCAGTCCTAAGAGGGAAATTTATAGCATTAAACACTTATATCAGGAAAATAGAGCAAGCGCAAATAAACAACTTAAGGGTGAACCTCGAGCTTCTAGAAAAAGAAGAGCAGGTTAAGCCAAAAGCCCGTACAAGGGAGGAAATTATAAAGATCAGAGCAGAAATTAACGTATTGGAGAATAAAAAAACAATACAAAGAATCAATGAAGCAAAAAGTTGGTTCTTTGAAAGAATAAATAAGATTGACAAACCCTTATCCAACCTTATTAAAAAAAGAAAAGAAAAGACTCAAATCCATGCAATTGAAAATGAAAAGGGTGATATCACGACAGACCCTGCAGAAATCCAGAAGATCATCTATACCTATTTTGAAAATTTATATTCTACTAAGATGGAAAATGCAGAAGAAATGGACAGATTCCTAGATTCGTATGAATTACCAAAGCTGAATCAAGAAGATTTAAAAATCCTAAATAAACCAATATCAGCCAATGAAATTGAAGATGTAATTAAAAACCTCCCAACAAAGAAAAGCCCAGGCCCTGATGGATTCACTGCCGAATTCTACAAGAAATTTAGAGAAGACCTAACGCCCCTACTTCTCAAACTTTTCAATGAAATTGAAAGGGAAGCAATACTCCCAAATTCATTCCTGGAAGCAAGCATTACCCTGATACCAAAACCAGAGAAGGACCCAACTAAGAAAGAGAACTACAGGCCAATCTCCCTAATGAACATAGATGCAAAAATCCTTAATAAGATACTGGCAAACAGAATCCAACAAATCATCAAGAAGATTATACACCATGACCAAGTTGGATTCATCCCAGGGATGCAGGGATGGTTCAACATACGTAAATCAATAAATGTAATACAGCATATTAACAGAACCAAAGACAAAAATCACATGATCATCTCAATAGATGCAGAAAAAGCTTTTGACAAAGTCCAGCACCTTTTCATGATAAAAACCCTACAGAAAATTGGAATAGAGGGTCTTTATCTCAATCTGGTAAAAGCTATCTATGACAAACCAACAGCCAATATTATACTAAATGGCCAAAAACTGAAAGCCTTCCCTCTAAAATCAGGAACAAGACAAGGATGTCCACTGTCCCCACTCTTATTCAACATAGTTCTGGAAACTTTAGCCAGAGCGATTAGACAAGAGAAAGAAATAAAAGGAATAATGATTGGAAAGGAAGAAGTTAAATTATCATTATTTGCAGATGACATGATACTCTACACAGAAGACCCCAAAAACTCCACTAAAAAACTGCTAGATTTAATAAGCAAATTCAGTAGTGTAGCTGGATACAAAGTCAATACTCAAAAGTCAATAGCCTTCCTGTACACAAATAACAAACTTACTGAAAGAGAAATTAGGGAAACAATACCTTTCACAATAACATCCAAAAAAATGAAATACCTAGGAATCAACCTCACGAAGGATGTAAAAGACCTCTATACTGAAAACTACAGTACTCTGAAAAAGGAGATTGAAGAGGATATCAGAAAATGGAAAGATATCCCTTGCTCCTGGATAGGAAGAACCAATATAGTGAAAATGGCCATACTTCCAAAATTGTTATACAGATTTAATGCAATTCCAATCAAAATTCCAACAGCATATCTCACAGAATTAGAGAAAACAATCCTAAAATTCATTTGGAATCAGAAGAGACCTAGAATAGCAAAGGCAATTCTGGGCAACAAAGGCAAGGCAGGGGGCATCACTATCCCCGACTTGAAATTATACTATAAAGCTACTGTGATAAAAACAGTGTGGTACTGGCAAAAAAACAGACCTGAAGATCAATGGAACAGATTAGAAGATGCTGAAACAACCCCAGACATACTAAGCCACCTTATCTTTGACAAAGGTGCCAAACACATTCGCTGGAAGAAAGATAGCCTCTTTAATAAATGGTGCTGGAAAAACTGGCTCTACACATGCCGAAGATTAAAACTAGATCCATATCTTTCACCATGCACTAAACTAAATTCAAAATGGATCAGAGATCTAAATATTAAAACAGAAACATTAAATCTGCTGGAAGGTAGGATAGGTAAAACCCTTGGAGACATTGGTGTAGGCAAAGACTTTATGAATAAAAACTCAACCGCACGGGAACTATCCCAAAGAATCAATAACTGGGATCTCATCTTATTAAAAAGCTTTTGCACAGCAAGAGAAACCACCAACAGAGTGAAGAGACAACCCACAATGTGGGAAAAAATGTTTGCCAGCTGTTCCTCAGACAAAGGATTACTATCGAGAACATATAAAGAACTCAAAAAAATCAGACCTCCCAAATTTAAAGACCCACTCCAAAAATGGGCATCTGAGATGAATACACATTTCTCAGATGAAGAAATACTAATGGCAAGCAAATATACAAAAAAATGTGCAACATCACTAGTCATTCGAGAGATGCAAATTAAAACAACACTGAGATACCATCTCACCCCAGAAAGAATGGCTACTATTAAGAAATCAACTAATAACAAATGCTGGAGGGGCTGTGGGGAAAAAGGAACCCTTCTTCACTGTTGGTGGGAGTGTCGACTGGTACAGCCACTGTGGAAGTCAGTGTGGAGATTCCTCAGAAAACTAGGGTTGGAGGTTCCATTTGACCCAGCTATTCCCCTTCTGGGCATCTTCCCAGAAGAATTAAAAACATCATACCACAGCGATATATGTGCACCCATGTTTATAGCAGCACAATTTGTAATAGCCAGATCGTGGAAACAACCCAAATGCCCATCAACTGAGGAATGGATAAGAAAGATGTGGTATTTTTATACAATGGAGTACTATTCAGCCATAAAGAAGGATAAACTGGAGACTTTTATAGGTAAATGGATGCAACTCGAGAAAATACTCATAAGTGAAATAAACCAGAAGCACATGTGTAAGCATCGTATTATCTCTCTAGTATGAGAAACTGAAAGAGTAAATAAGATCCAAAATGTACAATAGACATGGTGAATCAAAAAGAAACTGGTCAAAAGGAAAGAGAGACTGGAATAGGGAAAAGAAAGAAGGGAAAGGGAAAAAAAAATTGTATATATATATATATATAAGATGGTTAAGATAGATACACTACCATTTTTACTTAGTTCATTGAAGAGCAAGGTTTGTGCCAATAATGTTTGGACAATTGAATGCTAATGTCTGGTGTCCTGAATAACTAACTTAAAGATAGTAATACGTAATGTATTAACCATTGTTACCCTCCTATTATGTTTGTTTGAACATTTGTTCTTCTTTTGATTTGTTTTGTTTTTTCTTCTCTTTAAAATAAAAATAAAAAAAAAAAAAAAAAAAAAAATGGTTTTTCTGCATCTATTAAGATGGTCATGTGATTTTTGCATTTGGGTTTGTTGATATGGTGTATTACATCTATTGATTTGCATATCTTGAACCATCCCTGCATTCCTGGGATGAATCCCACTTGGTCATGGCCTTTAATCTTCTTGATGATTTGCTATATTCTCTTGCTAATATTTTATTGAGGACTTTTGCATCTATGTCCATTAGGGAGATTGGCCTGTAGTTCTCTTTTTTAGTTGGTTCTTTCTCAGGTGTTAGTATCAGGATAACACTTGCCTCCAGGAATTAGTTAGGAAGAATTGCTTCCTTTTCAATTTCATTAAAGAGTTTGAGGAGTATTTGCATTAAATCTCCTCTAAATTTCTTGTAGAATTCAGCAGTGAATGCATCAGGACTTGGGCTTTTCTTTGTAGCTAATTTTTAAATTACATTTTCAATTTAATTAACTGATATTGGGTTATTCAGAATTTTTACATCTTTATGATTCAGCTTTGGTAATTCATACATTTCTAGGAATCTGTGCATTTTCTCTGTGCTTTCTGTCCTATGTGAGCAAAGATTTTTGAAGTAGATATTGATGATCTGAATTTTCACAGGATCTTTAGTGATTTTACCTTTTTTACTCCTCATTGCATGAATTTGACTTTCTTCTTTCCTTTTTTGATACAGTTGTCTAGGGGCTTATCAATATTTTTATTCTTTCAATGAACCAACTCTTCAATTCATTAATATTTTGTATTGTTTTCTCAGTCTCCATTGTGTTAATTTTTACTCTGGTCTTTATAATTTACTGCTAATTTTGCTACTTTAGCTAGGATGACATATCTACTGTAATCAGTTTTTCTCCCTTCTGCAACAATACTGGGAAGCTGTAGGGTAGCAACCTCACCAAAGCCCTAAACCAAAGGATTGGGGACTGAGCCAAACAGATACCAACATCCCACTGTTAATTAACTGAGAAGATAGGATATTGGGACAGACACAAACCAAGAACCTCTTACACAAAGAAGGCATCCCTGAAGAACAGACTTTTCCTAGAGAGGCTTTCATACTAGTGATATAGCTACCTACTACAAAAACTCAAAAGGATCATCACAGAAAATAAAACAAAAAGTTTTATAATACAAAATGACAAGACACTGATGAAAAATGCAATCTCAGACCTCCAGCACACCAATAACAAGTGCAGGAGACACCAACATAAAAGAAATTGGAAGAGACACACCTGACATTTCTAAAATGATAACAAATGAAGTAAAGAAACAAATCCATGAGGCTATAGAGGAAATCAGATTAGAAAAAAGTTCTCTCAGGTAAAAAAGTCAACACTTATAAAGGAATTCCTCAGCCAATGTAAAGTAGAGACAGATAAAAAATAGATGATGATGCCGGGGATATAGCTCAGTGGCACAAGTGCCTGCCTGGCAAGTGCAAGATCCTGAGTTTGATTCCTGGTACCAAAAAAGGGAAAAAATAGATGATAGGAAAAGGATGGAAAACATGAAGGATCAATATAAGAAAGAAATAGAATGCATGAAATGGATTCAAACAGATATCCAGGAAATTAAAAATTCTATTGAAAGCTGACAAAACCACTTGAACAAAACTGAAGACAGACTGACACCTTGAAGACAGGATTGCAGCTAGTAATCATGAAAGGAAAGATCTCTTGAAAATAACAAAAGATCAGGAAATAACAATTCAACAGCTGCAGGATGATGCAAAGAATAATAATAGAAGTATAATTGGTGTCAATGAAAAAGCAGGAGTCAACACAAATGACATGAAAAAATTGTTTTCAGAAATAATAGCAGAAAATTTCCCAAGCATGGGAAGAGAATCTGACATACAGAGAAGTGAGGCATATAGAACTCCAAATAGCAATAACCAAAATAAATCTACACCCAGACATATAATAATCATGATCCCAGAAATTCATCACAAATATAAAAAGCTGTTAGAGAAAAGAAAAAGATCACCTATAAAGGAAAGCCAATCAGAATCACAGCAGACTTCTCAACACAAACCCTCAAGTCAAGAAGACCTTGAAGTGAAGTATTTCAAGTCCTAAAAGACAACAACTTCCAGCCCAGATATATGAAATCTGCAAAACTATCTTTCAAAATTAATGGAGAAATAAGATCCTTCCATGACAAAGAACAACTGAAGAAATTCATGACCACCAAACCAACACTACAAAGGGTACTGAAAGATATTCTAGATGGAGATAAAAATGACCACTATTGCAAAAACAACAGAAAAAAACCACAAGGGAGGGCAAGCAATTAAACAGAGAGGAAAAGAAGGGAACCAAAAGCATGAAAATAACACAAAAAAGACAAGCCAATACATAACACTTATAACCATGAACGTAAATGGCCTCAATTCACCAGTCAAAAGAAACAGACTGGTAGAATGGATAAAGGACTGCTTTGATCCAACAGTATGCTTTATACAAGAAACACACTTAACTCAAAAAGAAATTCATACACTAAAAGTCAAAGGATGGAAAAAAAAACTATTTCATGAAACAGGAACCCAGAAAAAAGTAGGGGTAGCTATTCTGTTTCCAGACAATGTGAAATTCAAACCTAGAATGATCAAAAGAGATAAAGAAGGTCACTACATACTTGTAAGAGGAAAATTCAAGAGGAAGAGATAACAATCATAAATATATATGCACCAAATATGGTAGCACACAACTATATAAGACAATTATAAATTGACATGAAAAATCAAATAAGCAGTAACACAGTTGTAAAGGGGAAACTTAATACCCCATTGTCACAAAGATATAGATCAACTAGACAAAAACTCAGCAAAGAAATATCAGAATTGAACCAAACCTGTGAACAAATGGACTTAATAGGCGTTTACAGAGTTTTCCACAAAGCAACATCAGAGTACACATTCTTCTCAGTTGCACATGGGACTTTCTCTAAAATAGACCATATACTAGCCCATAGAAGATCCTCAACTAAATGCAAAGGAATTAAAATTATCCCATGCAAATTATCTGACCATGATGCTACAAAATTGGAAATTAATGACAAAAGAAACCACAAATACTACATAAACAGATGGAAATTAAGTAACACCCTCCTGAACAACCAATGGGTCACAGATGAAATTAAAGAAGAAATTAAACAATATCTACAATCAAATGAAAATGCAAATAAAACTTACCAGAACCTGCAGGACACAATGAAATCTGTCCTAAGAGGAGAATTAATAGCGGTAAATTCTCACATCAGGAAAACAGAACGAGCACAAATAAACAACCTAATGCTGCACCTCAATCTTTCAGAAAAAGGACAAGTAAAGCCCAAAGCCCATATAAGGGAGGAAGTTATAATGATCAGAGCAGAAACTAACACAATGGAGACTAAGAAAACAATCCAAAGAATTAACGAATGCAAGAGCTTGTTCCTTGAAAGAATAAATAAAATTAATAAACCCCTAGCCAACCTTATCAAAAATAGGAAAGAAAAAACTCAAATTGACGCAATAAGGAATTAAAAGGCTGAAATCACTACAGATCCTGTGGAAATTCAGATCATCAATACCTACTTCAAAAATCTTTACTCGCATTGGATGGAAAACAAGAAATACACAGATACCTGGAAATGCATGAACTACCAAAACTGAATCAAGAAGATATAAAAATTCTGAACAAACCAATATCAGTTAAAGAAATTGAAAACTTAATGAAAAACTACCTAACACAGAAAAGCCCAGGCCCTGATGGATTCATGGCTGAATTTTGTAAGAAATTTAGAGAAGATTTAATGCAAATACTCCTCAAACTCTTTAATGAAATTGAAGGGGAATCATTTCTCCCTAATTCCTGGAGGCAAGTATCACTCTGATACCAAATCCAGGAAAAGACCCAACCAAAAAAGGGAACTACAGGCCAATTTCCCTAATGAACATAGATGCAAAAATCCTTAAGAAGATATTAACAAACAGAATGCAGCAAATCAAGAAAATTATACACCATAACCAAGTGGGATTCATCCCAGGAATGCAGAGGTGGCTGAATGTATGCAAATCAATAAATGCAATAAATATCAAGAGAGCCAAAGACAAAAATCACATGATCATCTTAATAGATGTGGAAAAAGCTTTTGATAAAGTCCAACACTCATTTATGGTAAAAACCCTACTGAAAATCGGAATAGATGGTCTCTACCTCAATCTGATAAAAGCCATCTATGACAAACCAACAGCCAACATCATATGAAGTGGATAAAAACTGAAAACTTTTGCTCTAAAGTCAGTAACAAGACAAGGATGTCCACTACCACCACTCCTATTCAATATAGTTCTGGAAATATAAGCCAGAGCAATTACACAAGAGAGAGAAATAAAAGGAATAAGGACAGGAAAGGAAGAAGTTAAATTATCATTATTCACAGATGACATGATACTTTACATAGAAGACCCCAAAAATTCCACCAAAATATTCTTTAATATCCAAATTCAGTAGCATAGTTGGATACAAAGTCAGCACTCAAAAATCAGTAGCATTTCTATACACAAACAACAAACTCAATCAGAGAGAAATAAGGGAAACAACACCCTTCACAATAGCATCCAAAAAAATGAAATACTTAGGAATCAATCTTATGAAGGAAATAAAAGATCTGTGCATTGAAAACTACTTTACTCTGAAAAAGGAGATTGAAAAAGATATCAGAAAATGGAAAGATCTCCCTTGTTCATGGATAGGAAGAACCAACATTGTGAAAATGGCCATACTCCCAAAACTGTTATACAGATTTAATGCAATCCCAATCAAAATACCACTAGCATACCTCACAGATCTAGAGAAAACATTCCTAAAATTCGTTTGGAAATAGAAGAGACCTAGAATAGCAAAGGCAATCCTAGGCAACAAAGGCAATCCTAGGCAACAAAGGCAAGGAAGGAGGCAACACACTCCCTGACTTAAAATTATACTACAAAGTTACTGTGATAAAATCAGCATGGTAGGGCTGGTGAGATGGCTCAGCGGCTTAAGCGCCTGCCCGGCAAGCGCGAGGGCCCGAGTTCGACTCCCGGAACCCACATACGAAAAAGGGGCCGGTGATATTGCTCAGCGGCACGGGCGCCTGCTGGTGCACGAGGTCCTGAGGTCGACCCCCCGGTACCCACAAAAAAAAATCAGCATGGTACTGGCAAATAAATAAATAAATAAATAAATATTAAACAAAATAAAACAAAACAGACCTGAGGATCAGTGGAATGGAATGGAAAATAGAGATGCAAATCCAACACATTCAACTATCTTATCTTTGACAAAGGGGTCAAGCATGTTCACTGGAAGAAAGACAGCCTCTTTAATAAATGGTGCTGGAAAAGTGGATCAAAGATCTAAATATTAAAACAGAAAGACTAAATCTACTGGAAGAGAATGTAGGTAGAAATCTTGAAGACCTAGGGGTAAAGTAGAAATTATATCAGTTTTCTATATCTGTGGTAATAAATTACCACACATTTGATGGCTTTAAATGACAGAAAATCATTCTTTCAAAACTCTGCACATGTTGGTAGAGTTAATCAGCTTCTGAAATAAAGGTATTTGTACAACCAATCTGAAATAATGTGTCAGTATAGCCAATCTCCTTCTGAAGAAGCTAAGAAAAATGCTTTCTTGTTTTTTCCTAGCTTCTCAAGGACCCAGTAATCTTTGGCTTGTTGTACCAGAATTCAAATTTCAGCCTCTATTATTACACAAGATTCTAACATGTGTCTATGTTTGTCTGTGTCTTCTTTTTTATCAGAACACCAATCATATTGGATTTAGGGCCTACCCTGATTGGGTATGATTTTGTCTTAACTAGTTCCTTCTGCCAAGACTCTGCTTCTGAATAAGATTGCATTCAGAGGTTACAAATGACTTTGAATTTTTGTGCTATCTTACTCAACCAAGTAGACCTGCTTTTCTACATTCATTCCATTAAACACAACTATAACCCATGGAATTTATATATAAAACAATCATGAGAAAAATAAGAAATATGAAGAGAAAGCAAGGTGCCTAGGACAAGACCAGAAAAATGACAGGGTGATGAGTTCTTTTAAATATCTTTTTGCCTTTTATTTTCCAAACTTGGGATTTAAGTAGCTGTTGACCTAAAATTTGGTCTGGTAATGATTTGAAATACCAAGAAAAATCTATCTTCAGTCAGAAGACTAGGAAAGAGGAAACCGTGCAAGATAATAAAATACTGTAGTGAGTAATTATTCCATTTTATATAAGCAGCATAGAAAGCACTGTGAAAGTATACCTGCAGAGGCTGAGAGTGAAATTAGATTTCCACAGTTCCTCAAGAGACAATAGGTATTAAAACCTTTTCTCTTTGCCTCATCACATAAAAAAATGGCAAGTAGAGAACCTGGACTTTCACTTACTCTTATTTAACTTTAAATAAAAATTTTATTAGTATATCTTTGCAGTACATGCAGTTTACAATCATCTTGGGGAGTGGGTACATGTACATAATACAGCTTGTTTCTTTTTTTAAATCCCTTTTCCCTCCCCATCCCTCTCTCCTCCTCTAATTCCCCTATCCCAATTTTCATTCTTATTGATATTATTAATCTTATCTCATGTTATCAAATATAATGTTTGCATTCATTGACATTATTAGTTGTCTTTATATGGCTTATATTTATTCTACTTATTTCCCCTTCTCTTCCTCTGTACCCCTCACCCTTACTCCCTTGTATCACTGCCATATTGTAAGAGATCCATCCCCTTTTCCCCTTTTACCCATTCTTATTAATCTCTTTGTATTTTTCCTCACTCAAATGAGAGATACCATATGGTATTTAAGCTTATGTGTCTTCTAGTTAGAAGCTAGAAGACAACATACATGGAATAAAGTATCTGTTTACAGAAATCATAATAGAAATATTTCTAAGGATAAAGAAAGATTTCAACATAAACCTTAGGAAGGTTTACAGAACACCAACCAAAATGAAAAAAGAAGCTTCTCAAGACACATCTTAGTTAAAATTCCAGATGTCCAACAAAAAGAGAGAATCTTAAAAGCTGCCAGGGAAAAGCAAAAACTCAAAAATAAATATAAACCCAGTGGGACTACAGAAAACTCCTTAAAGTAAAACAGCTTAACAGTAACTTTAAAGGACAGGAGAGCCTGAAGTATTTCAGATCCTAAAAGCAAACAAATTCCAACCTAGATTTGCATACCCTGACAAATTTTCTTTCAATGTAGATGGAGAAATAAGCATATTCCCTGAAAAAGAACAACTTAAAAGATATATGAACACCAATCTAGAACTCCAGAAAATGCTCAATATCCTAGACAAAGACTATAAAATTTACAAAGCAAAAAATTCAGATTGAATGAATACATCATGCAAAATAAATACATAAACTAAAAAGAAAACTAAAGCAGTCAGCAACAGAAAAAATGTGATATCAGAAATAAATCAACACATCACACTAATAACTCTCAATGTTAATGCCCTCGATTCCCCTATTAGAAGACATAGATTGGCATACTGGATTAAAAAAACAGAATACAACTATCTGTTGCATTTAAGAAACTCATCTATTCAAAAAATATATTCATAGACTAAAAATTAAAGATGGGAAAAGAATTTTATTGCCTAGGACACTGAAAGCACATGATGTACCAATTTTACTCTCAGGCAAAGTAAACTTCAAGCTGAAACTGTTTAGAATAGGTAAAGAGGTCAATACATACAGGTTAAGAAAACAACCCAACAGGAAGAGATAACACTTGTAATTATATATGCACCAAATACTGGAGCAAAGATCTTCATAAAACAAATACTGCTGGACATGTAAGATGAAATAAATGCCAATAGAATCATAATGGTTGACCTCAATACCTCAGTTTTACAAAGATACAGATCAACCAAACAAAAAATTCGACAAAGTATCGTTCAACATGTACAAATCAATGCATGTAATACATAACATATACAGAATGTAGGCAAAAAATCACATGTTCATATCAATAGATACATAAGCATTTGACAAAATTGAACACCCATTCATGATTTTAAAAAAAATCCTGAGGAAAATAGGTGTAGAAGGACCTTTCCTGAATCCGTTAAAAGCCAAATATGATGTTCCAATGGTCAACATCATATTAAATGGGGAAAATTGAAAGCTTTCCCTCTAAAATCAGGAACATGCAAAGGATGCCCACTCTCACCAATTTTTTCATCATAGTACTTGAAACATTAGCAGAGGAATTTGGCAAAAGAAATAAAAGGGATAAGTATGATAAAGTAAGAATTCAAATTGCAGATGATATGATCATCTAAACAGAAGACCCTAAAATTCTACCAAAAGTCTCCTAGAATTAATAACCAGATTCAGCAGTGTAGCAGGATATAAAATCAACACACAAAAATCAACAGTGTTTCTGTACATGAACAATGAACTAACTGAAATTAAATAAGAAAATGATACCATTTAAAATAACACCGAAAAAAAATTAAATACCTAAGAATTAACCTAACCAAAGAAGTGAGTCCTCTTTAATGAAAGCACAGTAAAAAGATTGAAAAAAGATTGAAGAGCATATCAAATATCAAAATATGTATTGAAAGATATCTGTTACAGGATAGATAGGTCGTTCTTCCCATAATTATATATAGATTTAATGGATTATCGATCAAAATGCCAACAGTATTATTCACAGCATTAAAGAAAATAATCTTAAAATTCACATGGACCCAGAAAGAAACAGAATAGTTTAAGAAATCCTGGGCAACAAGAGCAAAGCAGGAAGCATCACAATACCTGATTTCAAGTTATTTTACAAGGCAATGGTTATAAAAATGGCACAGCTTTGGCACAAAAACAGACATGTTGATCGGTGGAACAGAATAGAGAATGCAGAACCAACGCCAGTCACATTCAGATTTGTTATTTGACAAAGGTACAAAACACATACACTGGAGTGAAGATAACCTCTTTAGCAAATGGTTGTGGGAAAATTGACTATCCGTATACAGAAGATTGAGGCTGGACCCAAATCTTTCACCATGCACTAAACTAAAATCAAAATGGGTCAAAGAGCTAAATACTAGAACAGAAATACTTAACCTACTGGAAAATAAAATAGGTAAAATGCAAAGACATAAGCATAGGCAAGGACTTTCTGAACACAACTTTAATTGCACAAGAAATAATGGCAAGAATCCACAAATAGGATTATATCAAATTAAAATCTTCTACACATCAAAAGAAATAATCAGCGGAGTGAATAGACAACCTACGGAATGAAAAAAAAATTTTGCCATCTACTCTTCAGACAAATGAGAAATATTTAGAATACATAAAGGTCACAAAAATTTGATCCCCCAAATAAAAGACCAAATCAAAAATGGGCAAGTGAAATGAATAAACAGTTGTTAGAAGAACTACAAATGTCCAATAAACCTATGAAAAAATGTGCAACATCTCTGGCCATTAGAGAAATGCAAATTAAAACAACACTAACATTTCATTTTATGACAGAAAGAATGACAATCCTCAAAAAATCAAATAATATCAGGTGTGACTGCAGTGAAAAAGGAACTCTTCTATATTGTTGGTAGCAGTGTAAACTACCACAACCACTATGGAAATCAGTATGAGGATTTCTCAGAAAATGAAACCTAGAAATTCCATTTGACCCAGCTAGTGCCCTTTTAAGTACTTTTCCAAAAGAGCTAATGACATCATATTACTAGAGATACATGCTTATCAATATTTATAGCAGCACAATTCATAATATGTAAATCTTGGAAGTAACCTAAATATCTATCAACAAATGAATCTACAAAAACTGTATTTCTACATAATGGAATACTATTTGGCTATAAAGATAGTTAAGTAATTTGTAGGAAAATGGATACACTTTCAAACCATAATGTTAAGGGAAATAAATCAGACACAGAAACTTAAATACCATATGATCTCTGTCATTTGAGTAATTCAAAGTACAAATAAAGAGCAAAATAAATGTTTGATAAGAGGAAACAGGGAGATAAATCTTTTACAAAAGGAAAGAGGAGAGAAAGGTACTGTAAAAATATTGAAGATGTGTCACATACATGTACCATCTACCCACAATGAATCCATTCTTTATATGTTGCAAACATGGACTAATATAATAATAATGATAATAATAATGAGAATACAGAAAGGGAATTAAGAGATGGAGGAAGTGAGGTGGATGGATAGCAGAAGGGGTCTGAAAAGAATAAAACTGTTAAGTACATGTGCCCATTTCCTAAGTTGAATGTAAATATCATGTACTCTAAACATGTACTAAAAGAAAAAAGAAGCCAAATTTACTCTGATAGAAAATGGACAAAACAAATGCAACTGCAGACCAAGAGCCTTCATGAATAAAGTCACAAAATAATTACAGATATATGAACAAATTGACTTAATATATGTATTCTAAGATCAAAAAATGCTTATTCCATGGATGGAAGGATGATTCAATGTTTGAAAACTGATCAATTTAATTTCTTTTGAAAAGAAATAAGAAAAATTTCATCTTCATGTCAAATGATGCAGAAAAGCAAACCAAAATCCAATAGTTATTCATAAAAACTCAGAAGAAAATGGAGGGCAAATTCATCATTTAATAAAGGATATTCACAACACACCTACAGGAAAACTGATAATTACTTTGAATGTAAATACATAAAATTATTCAATTAAAAGATATAGATTAATGGAATGAAAACTTAAGACTCAACTATATGTTGCATAGAAGAAATTTACTTCACTCTAAACATATGACAAGATGGAATAATATATTTCCGTGGTTTAGATGCTTCAAAAGTCTCATGTGATCAGATGTACTTTTGAAAGGTGATGGGGTCATAAGGGCTCTGACTCTATTATTGGACTATTCCACTGACCATATCATAATTTGATGGCATTATTAAGATCAAATGGATACTTAGGAGTTCAGGCTTATTTGAAGGGAGTAGGTCATTAGGATATGACCTTGACAACTCTCTTGTCCCTGACCCCTTCCTTTCTGATTCATCCTCTCTGCTTCCTGGATGGCATGAATTAAGTATCATTCATGACACTGGTGCCTTGTCACAGGCCTGAAAGCAATGAAGCTGCCCAAGAAGGAACTGAACCTTCTGAAATTGTGAGGAAAAATAAATCTGTTTCTTGACTTTGGTTTTCCCAGGTGTTTTGTCACAGCAATGAAAAGCTAACAGAAAATTGGTACCAGCAAGTGGGACTGTTGCTGTGACTGTATGTGATGATGTGGCTTAATAAACTTTTGGACCTAGTTTGCAGGTGGAATTTGGAAAGGTCTAGAGAAGCATGCCACAAAATCCCTAGAATGTTGTAATCAGAGCTTAATGTGTGATTATTGGTTGGGCTCAGAAGACCAAAATATAGATAAGAATGGAGAGAATAGTGTATACTTATGAGGTTTCAGATGGGAAGGAGGAATCTTTGGAAATTGGGCTAAAATCTATTTGTTACAATTTTTTTGATACAAAGTCTCTCTATATAGTGCAGACTGGCCTTGAAGTCATGGCAATCCTCCTGCTTCAGCCACCCTAGTGATGGGATTACAGGCATGTGCCACCATGACCGGTTTTTGTTACATTTTAACAAAGGACTTACTCTATTTTGTTCATATCCTAAGACTTCTTGGGAGACTGAATGTAAAAGTGACAGACAGATCAATTTGGCAAAGAAAAATTTCAAGGTAACACAGCACCAGGCCATGACATGTGAATTGCTAGCTCTTTGAGCCATACTTGATTATTTTATGCCTTGGTGTATATTTATTATGGTCATGGTTAATTCATGATTTATATGCCTCAATTATCTGTATGTCAAATTATTTTTCCTTGCTTGGGAAGTTCTCTGCGATTATTTCTGTGAACAGGATTTTATGTCATTTGTGCTGGCTCCTGCTTTTCCACTGACTCCAATTAATCTTATGTTTTTCTTCTTTGCATCATCTTGCAGCTGTTGGATTGTTTTTCCTGGTCCCTTGTTATTTTTAAGAGATCTTTCTTTTTTTGTGATCACTTGCTGCAATCCTGTCTTCTAGCTCTGAAATTCTGTCTTCACTTTGTTCATATGGTTTTGCAAACTTTCAGTGGAATTTTTAATTTCCTGAATATCTGAATCCATTTCATGGATTCCATTTATTTCCTATGTTGGGCATTCATGGTGTCCATCATTTTCCTATGCTCCTTTATTTTTTTAATCTATGTCTACTGTGGTCTTGCTGAGTAAGTCTATTATTGTCATCATCTCTTTACCAGAGATGACTTCTGATCTGATTTCCTCTATAGTCTCGTGCACCTGTTTTGAACTTCTGCTGCTATC
The DNA here is from genome assembly GCA_028451465.1 of Erethizon dorsatum. Taxonomy (NCBI): domain Eukaryota; kingdom Metazoa; phylum Chordata; class Mammalia; order Rodentia; family Erethizontidae; genus Erethizon; species Erethizon dorsatum. Next base: position 47,327,594 of record CM051842.1, read on the forward strand.
ACTTCAGAAATTTCAGACTATTGGCCTCCCTTTTCCTCTACCTTGTTGTCCCTTGGATTTGGGTGGGTTGGAGTTCTGGGGTTGGGTTTTGCTTCTGCATCTTGTAATTATATATTTATTTTTTTGTTTGTTTGTTTGTTTACGTATTGATGCCTGTAAATTTCTTACAGAAGGTAGCTTTATCACTAGTATCAAGGCTGCTGTAGGAAAAGCCTGTTCTTCAGAGGTGTCTTCTGTGTGCAGGAGGTTCTTGGCTGGACTATGGTGATGGTTATGAACCTAGACAGTCACAGTGTTGTTACAGAAGGGAGAACAACTAATTACAAGTATGACATCATGGCTAAACTAGTACAATTAGCAATAACAATAGCATCATGCATGGCCTAGAAACTGACAAACTGTGGTAACTCTTGATTTCACACCTTTAACCATAGAGGCAAGATCTTCAGTTACATAACAAAACTCAAATCAGGAACTTGTATGCAAAAAGTTTCCCATACTAGAGTGATTTAACCCTGTTGTAGGGACATTTAAAAGGTATAAAGGACAAAACAAAGATGAAGAGAAATATAGTTGAAACAAGGTTGTAGGACAAATGATGATCATGCAAGCTTTGGGAAACTGTAGAAGAGGGCAGGAGATAAAGAATGAAGGAGAAAGGAAGAGATTATTGAAGCAAATCAGAAAGACTAGGGACAATGTGCACTCACATGAAGATATCATAAAATCAAGAGAGATAGTTGGAAAAGAAAGAAGATGAATGGAATTGAACAAAAATATATTTATAAACCTAAAAAAAGACAGTAAAGGAAAACAATACATAAAAACAAAGAAAAATAAATAAATAAAATTCCTCTGGTGTCCACTGTTCTGTGGTAGAGTCCAAATCAGAGCTCCACCAAGCCTTCAGTAGGATTAGTGCTAGATTGGATGTGGGACTGATCTTAGCCTCCAGATGTGGGGGCTATGGCTAGTCTTTAGTGAGCAGCTTTCTGGATGGCCTGCCCATGTCTCCTTACACTGTCTGCCTCTGTGTTGCTCTCCTAGTTGCTCTGGTGCTCTTACCCAGACACAACCAAAGGCTGCTCCCAGTCCCTTGTATAGTTGGGCCTCCTGAACCTTGCACAGCCTGCTCTGGTCCACACTGCTGGCTCCTCTCATGCACTGCCCTCCTTGTCCCAAGCTTGTTATTGCAAGTCTATCCCATGCTGGTGGTCACAAGTCAGAGGAAGTGCTGACCTCCTGGCCCAACTGTGCTTGTGTCACTGATCACAAGGCCAAGGAGTTCTTGTTTCCTACTCCTTGTCCCTACAGTCCCATGCTCCTTGCACTGCTGGTCACAAGTCAGAAAGAGTACTGACTTCCTGGTCCAAGTGTGCTTGTGCCACTGGTCACTGGTCACAGGGCATGTAAGTGCAAATTTCCCACTCCTTGTCCCCACTGTGGCAGGTTGCAGCAACATCCATGGTCTAAGTCTCTCTCTTGCACCTCTCATAGGGCAGGAGGGGTTGTGTTGTTTCACTAGCAATCCTCAATGTCCTGGCTGGTCCCCAACCCTGTTATCACTATGAGTTCCAGTTAGCAGTTATGGTGCTCAACAGAGAAATAAAAAGATAGAAGAAGGAGGAGGAGGAGGAGGAAAAGGAGGAACTACAAAAAACAAGGAAACAAAAACTGGTGGCCCATCGCAGAGGGAGCAGTCACTTGCCCCTGCTGCAATGTCCTCTGTTTGCAGGAAATCAAAAGAGGTGAGGGGCTTTATATTCTAAATCTGTACTGTATGGATTGAGTTTGCCACACAATTGTAGTCTCTCTGTTTTGGGGGGGAAGTTCCTGGGAATGGAAGTTCCTGCTCCAGTCCCACCAGTGGTAAACAAATGAGCAGCCATTTGGGCTGTGTTATTTTTTATAAAGTCCTATGCCTATGCTTTGTTTGATCTACAAATCTCTTATTTCTGATTAATTTTGGTAACAAGATGTATGTCCCTCCCTTTCTTCCAATTACCTGTGTTTTTAGTTGATTTTCTCTGAAAAGATCCAATGTAACTCCTTTACTCAGCTATGTTGAATCAAGATTTTTGTGTACAGGAATGCTATTGATTTTTGAGTATGGACTTTATATCTGGCTAAGCTATGGAAGTGTCTCAAATTTATCCTTCTTTATGGCAGTCATATATACATGCATATATTCTTCTATATCCATTCAATTGTTGATGGGCATTTGGGCTGTTTCCAAGGTTTAGCTACTATAAATCATGCTGCTATGAACTTGGGTGTGTGCATATCACTGTGGTATGATGCTTATAATTCTTTCAGGAAGATACCAAGAAGAGGGATAGCTGAGTCAAATGCAACCTTTATTCCTAATTTTATGAGGAATATCCACACTGATTTCCACAGCAGATGCATCAACCTACACTCTGACCAACAGTGGAGAAGGTTCCTTTTTTCCCACATTCCCACAGTCCCCTCCCCCAGCATTTGTTATTCATTGATTTCTTGATGATAGTCATTTTTTCTGGTGTGAGATAAAATCTGTGTTGTTTTAATGTGCATCTCTCAATTGCCTAGTTATGAACATTTTTTTCACATATTCATTTGCCATTTGTACGTCTTCATCTGAGAAGTGTCTATTCATTTCAGATGCCCATTTTTGGATTGGTTCTTTAAATTTGGGGATGGCTGATCTTTTGAGTTTTTTATATATTTTATATATTAGTCCTTTGTCTGAGGATTACCTGGTAAAATTATTTCCTCATTCTCTGGGTTGTATCCACTCTTGGTGCTTTCTTTTGCTGTGCAAAAGATTTTAATATTATGAGATCACAGTTGTTGATTCTTTGTAATACTTCTTATGTGATCAGGGTTTTGTTCATAAAGTCTTTGCCTTCACCTATGTTTTTAAATGTTTTACCTATTCTATATTCCAGCAGATTTAGTGTTTCTGTTTTAATAATTAGATCTTTGATCAATTTCTATTTTAACTTAGTGCATAGTAAATGATATGAGTCTAGATTTAATCTATAGCATGTGGAAAGCCAGTTTTCCCAGCACCATTTTTATTAAGAGGCTATCTTCCAGTTAAGGTGTTTAGCCCCTTCTCAAACATAAGGAGGCTGATTGTGTTTGGAGTTGTTTATATATCTTCTCTTCTGTTCAATTATTCCTTGTGTCTGTGTTGGTTTGTTTGTTGGGGCCAGTACTATGATGTTTTTACCACAGTACACTGTAGTATAATTTCAAGTCCGGGATTGTGATGCCTCCCCTGCCTTGTTTTCGTTGCCTAGAATTGCTTTTGCTGTTCTAAGTGTCTTCCAGTTCCAAATTAATTTTAGTATTGTTTCTCTAGTTCTGTGAGGTGTGCCATTGGTATTTTGATCAAGATTGAATTAAAATTGTATGAGTTGTGGAAGTATGGCCATTTTCTATGTATTGGTTTTGCCTATCTAACAAGGGATATCTTTCTATTTTCTGATATTTTCTTTAATCTCTTTTTCACACTACTGTAGTTTTCAATATAAAGTTATTTTACTATTTTCATTAGATTGATTTTTATGTATTTCATTTCTTCAATGCTATTGGGAAAGGTGTTGTTTCCCTATCTTGTCTCTCAGTGTGTTTGTGTACAGTAATGTCATTGATTTTTGAGTGTTGACTTTGTACCCAGCTATGCTACTGAATTTGATTATTACATCTAGAAGTCTTTTGGTGGAGTTTTTGCAGTACACTGTGTCAGCCACAAATAATGATTACTTAATTTATTCCTGTCCTGTCTTTATTCATTTTATTTCTTTCTCTTCTCTAATTTCTTTGGCTAATGTTCCCAGACCTATATTGAACAAAAGTGATAGTGGGCACTTGTCAGAGGCACTTGTCTTGTTCCTGATTTTAGAGTGAAAGCTTTCTGTTTTTGACAATTTAGTATGATGTTGAATGTTGGTTTGTAATAAATTGATTTTATCAGATTGAAGTAAAGACCTTCTATTCCAATTTTTTGTAGGGATTTTTTTTTATCATGAATGAGTGTTGGACTATGTCAAATGCTTTTTCTCCATCCATTGAGATGATCATGCAGCTTTTATCCTTAGTTCTGTTAATATGATATATTTAATTTATTGACTTACATATGTTGAACCATCACTGTATTCCTGGGAGGACTCCTACTTGGTCATGGTGAATAATCTTTTTGATAATTTGCTGCATTCTGTTTGCCAGTATATTATTGAGGATATTTGCATCTATGTTCAGTAAAGAGGTTAGTTTGTAGTTCCCTTTTTTTGGTGGGTCTTTCTCTGGTTTTGGCGTGAAGGTAATGCTTACTTCTAGGAATGAGTTCAAGAGTACTGTTTCACTTTCCATTCCATTAAAGAGCTTGAGGAGTAGTGGCAGTAGATCTCTAAAGTTCTTGTAGAATTCAGCAGTGAATCCATCAGGACATAGGCATTTCTTTGTTGGTAAATTTTATTACTTCTTCACTTTCATTGACTGATATTAGATTCTTTAGAAATTTTATATCTTCTTGATTCAGCTTTGGTAATTCATACGTATCCAGGAATCCATGTGTGTCTTCTGCATTTTCCACCTTATTGAGTACAGTTTTTCAAAGAAGTTATTGATGATCTTCAGGATTTCTACAGGATATGTTGGGATTTCTCCTGTCATTCCCAATTACGTGGAACTGAGTCTTTTCTTTTATGTTCTTGTATTTTTTGGGGGGGTAAGTTTGGGTAACAGTTTATCTATTTTAATTAATCTTTCAAAGAACTCTTCAATTCATTGATTCTTTGTATTGTTTTCTTAGTCTCAATTGCATTAATTTCTGCTCTGATATTTATAATTTCCTCACTCTTATATGTTTTGGGTTTAACTTCCTCTTGATTTTTGTAGAAGATTGAGGTTCAACATTAGGTTATTTATTTGAGCTCGGTGTTTTTCTCATGTGGGAATTCATTGCTATAAATTTTCCACATAGGACTGCTTTCATTGTTTCACAAAAGTTCCAGAGTGTTGTATTGATATTGTTTATTTAATTGTAGAAACTGTCTAATTTGTTCTTTAATTTCATCTGTGACCCATTGGTTGTTCAGGAGGGTTTTATTTAATTTCCATGTGTTTATCCAGTTTTTGTGGTTTCTTTTGCCATTGATTTCCAAATTCATTGTACTATGATCTTGTAATATGCATGGCATAATTTCCATTCTTTTGCATTTACTTAGGCTACTGTGAGGTAGTATGTGGTCTATACCAAAGTCCCATGTGCAGCTGAAAAGGATGTGTATTCTGTTGTGAGGTGCAGCACTCTGTTGATATCTAGTAAGTACATTTGTTCAAAGGTCTGATTCAGCTATCATATTTCTTTGTTGATTTTTTGTTTAGTTGATCTATTTGTGACAGTGGCAGATTTATGGCCCCATTACAATTTCATTAGTGCCTATTTGATTTTTCATGTCATTTAATGTTTGCTTTATATACTTGGTTGCAGTGGTATTTAGTGCATATATATTTATGACTGTTATCTCTGCCTCTTGGATTGTTCCCGTAACAAGTATGTAGTGACCCTCTTTGTCTCTCAATTAGCTTAGGCTTGAAATCTACTTTGTATGTAAGTAGAATAGCTACCCTTGCTTTCTTCCAAGTTCCCATCACATGGAGTATTGTTTTCCATCCTTTGACTTCAGTCTATGAATTCCTTTATCAGTTAAATGTGTTTCTTGTATGCAGCATATTGTTGCATCTTGTTCCTTGATCCACTCTGACAATGATTTCTTTTTTGGATTGGTAAGTTGGGACCATTTAGATTGATAATTATAACTCATGTGTATTGACCTATCCTTGCCATATAATTTTCTTGTTGTTTGTTCCCTTTGTTTCCCTTCTGTATAATTGCCTGCCTTGCCTGGTGGATTCATCCTATTGGGGCATATGGAATTGTTGCCTTTGTTGTTTCTTTCCTTCAGAAATTTTTGGAGTGCTGGTTTGGGCTCATGCATTTCTTCAGGTGTTCTTTATCAAAGAAGTATCTAATTTCTGCATCATTTGTAAAACAGTTTTGTAGGGTGTGTCAATCTGTGTTCAAGTTTGTTTTCTTTTAGGGCTCAAAATACTTCACTCCAAGCTCCCCTTGACTTAATGGTTTCTGTTGAGAAGTCTGTTGTTTTTCTGATGAGCTTCCTTTTATATGTGATTTGTTTCTTTTCTCCAGCAGCTTTTAATAGTCTGCTTCTGTGTTGAATTTCTGGAATCTTGACTGTTATATGCCTTGGTGTAGATGTTTTTGATCATGGCTAATCAGAGTTCTATATGCCTCACCTAACTGTATGTCAAATTCTTTTTCCATTTTGGGATGTTTTCTGCCATTACTTCTGTGAACAGGCTTTTTATGTCCTTGGCACTATCTTGTGATTTTTCATTACCTCCAATCTATCTTATGTTATTTTTCTTTGTATCATCCACCAGCTGTTGTATTGGTCTTTCTAGTCCCTTGCTATTTCTAAGAAGTCTTTTTCATGATGACTAACTGCAAATCTGTCTTCTAGATCTGATATTTTGTTCCCACATTGATTCTGCTGAGTATATTTTCAATAGAATTTTCAGTCTCCTGGATATCTGTTTGAATCTGTTTTATGAAATCTCATTTTTTCCTATGCTGTCCATTCATCATTTCCTTCGCTTTTTGAAGCTCTTCTATTTTTTTGTCTACATCTCTTCTAGATTCACTAAGTCCTTCATTATGATCGTCATCTCCTTGGTTTTTTAAGAAACAATTTCTGAATTGTTTTTTCTAGAGCCTCATTCATCTGCTTTGTTACTTCCACTGCTACCATTTCAGAAAGCTCAGTTGGGTGGCTTTGATTTCTTCCACCTCACTGCCACCCAGATTTGCCTTGGGTGAACTAGAGTTGTGAGGTTGCATTGCTTTATTTTCTATTTCTTTTATTTTCTATTTTTTAAAATATTTTCTCTGTTGATGCTTGTAAATTGTGTATGGTAGGTAACTTTATTACTAGTATTGAGACCTCCTTGGGGAATGACTACTTTTCATATATGTCTTCTCGGTCCAACTGGGTTTAGGCTTTTGAGTGTATTTCAAGCTCCTACCTCTTCTATTTACTAGGTATGAGAAGTTGCTACCTATTTGGCCTAACACACAGTTCTTTGGTACTTGAGTATGGTAATGTTTATGACCGTCAGATAATTTCTGTATTGGCATACAAGAAAGAATAAGTGATCACAATTATGCCACCTTGGCTAAAATGGTACAAACAGTAATCACAATAGCATCAAGCACAGCCTAGAAAATTACAAACTATGGGAAATATTAATTTGCAACCTTCGAGCAGATGAACAATATTTATACTTACATAACAAAATCTAAAACAAACTAGAAAATTGTATATAGTAAATATCCCCTACAGTAAATAGAGAAATGTTTCCCTCAGGGGAGAAAATTTAAAAGGGATAAGAGGAAAAGGTAGAGTAATAGTAGAAAAGAAAGTATTACAAACAGGGCCAAAGGACAAAGGGAGATTACTCAAGCTTTGGGAAACTGGTGAAGAAGACAGGAGAGAAAGAAAGAAGGAAGAAACAAAAACAAGAACAATACAAAACAAAATAAACTAAAAACAATGTTCACACTCATGAAAAAACAAGAACAAAAAATTAAGAAAAAAATCAAGGGAAAAAATGTCCAATTTAGGGCATATGTCTACTGTCAGTCATAGACAAATTAGGCAGACAGAGCCCAGATCCATGTTGGATGCTCCCAGGAAGCCTGCAGTAGAATTAGGGTGGGGTACTAGGTAATCCCAGCAAGCCTGTGCTTTCAACTCTACAGAAGTTCAGCTGATCCTCTCTCTGGCTGTGAGGTTGTGTCAGAGAGAGTGTTAAAAGTGATGAGAGTCATCTAGCATGTGTGTGTTCATTGAAGTGACTTTGGCTGCATGCTTTTCTGCAGGGAGCTTGGCTACTACCTTGGAAATGGGTATATAGAGATAATTGTTAACACACAAAGGACTGATCACACCCATAGCCTAGCCACACCTGGGAATAGACCTTTCAGCCATTCAGGCCTGTTGACACCAAGTCACTTTTGTCTGAATGAAGTACTTAAGGAACTGAGAAACTGGGTGTGGTTGCAACATTTTCTCTCACCTGCCAAAGGCTCTGTTTCATGAAAGATCCTTCTCCAGAGGATTCCTCTTCATCTTTGGTGCTGCCCCCTGCCTCATTTTGTGATAATGTATTATTTCACTATTCTCATATCTATTGTACTTTTATAATAAACTTACTTTCATCTTTTTTTGAATCATTGTGTGGCTTTTCTGTTCAGGTGCATCTGAGGCTCAAATTTCTGTGGCCACATATATGTGATCCTTTGCTGTCACAGAGTGGGCTGGAACCCAAGTTGTTCAGCCCATAACACTCTGGCTTTCTCCTGATGGTGTGAACCTGGCTCATGACCCTGGATCTCCCATGGCTGTGCCTCATTCAGACACTGGGAAACCCAAGATGAAGCCAACCCACAGCTGCTGAGTCCTGGGCTCAGCTGGTTCCTACCCCAAATGGTATCTGGCCAATTGTCCTCACCTGGGGACATTTGGACTGGAGTCACTCATCAGCTACTGCAGTCCACAGCAACCACTGCTCCACCTGCCATCATTGTGCATTTAGATTCAAGCTGCCTCTATCACACTGCACACCGGGAGTCAGGGAGAAAGTGTGGTTTGGCCCCTCCCTCTTCTACATTGTTCCTCTCTTTGCTCTCCCCAAGGGTTCCAAGTTTCCCTTCAGATACTTCCTGGGTCCCTGGAGTCAAACTCCATTCTTCTTCTCTTCCCCAAATTGCTATACTCCAGTGTCTGGACTCCAAATCTCAGAGAGGCTGATTTGCCACTGCTCAGCAGTCTGCCATCTTTCCAAAAGTTTGAACTCTGGGTCTTTATATTGAGCTACAATTACAGCCTTTTAACATTTTTTCTTTTAATACTTAATTTTATTATGACACAGAGTCTCACTAAGTTTCTAAATAGCCCAGGCTGTGTTCCGGCTTGTCATCCTCCTGCTTCAGCTTCCCACCATGGTTGGCTTGACAACATTATTGTGAGAGAAAATGGATACTTAGAAGGTGGCATCTCATGGATGGGAGTGGATCATGAGGGTGTGACCTTTGGGACTATATCTCCTCACTGGCCCCATTCTCTCTGATAATCTGGCCCTCTCTGCTTTTTTGTTGCCATGAGATGAGCAGCTTTGCTTTGATATGAGTTCTTCCTTACAGGTCTAAAAACAATGGGCTGGCCGATTATGATCATTGAGTGATACCTCTGAAACCATGAAACTAAATAAATCTTTCTTACTTTAAGTTGATTTTCTCAGGTATTTTGTCACAGTGACAAAGAAATGACAAAAATTCCATGTAAATGCAATGGAAAAGAAAGCAGGAATACCCATACTTACATTGTGCAAAATAGAATTTAAAATAGAAGTAAAAAGTATAAGGAAGATCATTATTTAATAATAAAAGAGTCAATTTAGGAAGAGGAATAATTTTAAATATATAGCATTCAACCAAAATTGGAGCTCCCAAATGCATAGTGCAAAATATTAACAGACACAAAGGAGATAGAGTCCAAAACAATAATAGAAGAGTTTCAGCAATGAATAAATCACAGACCATCATGAAAAAGAGTTGAATTTTACATTAGCCCACAACTGGACCTAACAGCCATCTACAGAATATTTTATTTAAAAGCTGTAGAATATACACTCTTCTTATCAGCACATGGAACATTTTCTAGAATAGATCATATGATAGGCCACAAAGCAAGTTTCAAAAATTTTTAAAAATTTTAAATCATAATGAGTATATTTTCTGACCAAAATCCATAAAACCAGAAATCAATTATAAGAAAAATGTTGTAAAATATCCCATTGATTTTTTTGAAGAACATGAAAAAGCAATCCCATGAAAGAAAGCTAACATTTCAATAAATGTTCCTGGCCATACTGGACATTCATCGGGGATAAAAGGGAACTTTACCTTAAACCTCACATCATATGTGAATATTACATCAAATAAGTCCTCCATGGGATTACCTTTAAAAGAACAAATTCCTTGGCATATGGATCTAGGCAGAGTCCTTTGATTTGACATCAAAATCATTCATCATAAAAGAAAATATTGAAATTTGACCTCATCAAATTTTTAATAGAACTTTTGGTATGTGAAATCCAATGTGAGGAGTATAAAAAGAAATATTACACATTTGAAGAAAATAATTGCACATCACATGTCTGATAAAAGGCCAGTATCTTTTAAAACCAATAAATTCAGTGTTCTCCCTCGTTGTAAATTGGTTGTGTGATCCAGGAAATATAAGTTCTATCTTCATTGAAAGGTCTATAGTAAGGTTTTATTTTTATTTGGCAGTGTGGTCTTCCCTCCAATAATCTTTATTATGATCAGAAATAAATTTTATTTTGTAGAACAGTTTTATATTCAGAGCATAATTGAGAAAAATATGTAAAGATATAGAATTCTAATATACCTTCAGTCACCACACAAGCACAACCTTCTCCACATTTATCCCCCATTACAATGGTACATTTGTGATAATCAGTGAGCATATATTAGGAAATCATTATTATTCAACGTTCATAGTTTACTTTTGAGTATGCTCTTGGTCATATACATTTGTTGGGTTTAGCAAACATATATGTATACAGCATCACTGAGTCATACAAAATATTTTCATTCCCCTAATACTCTGTATTTTTTCCTATTCACCCTTCCATACCTATTAAACCATAGTAACCACTGACCATTTTACTGAGTTCATAGTTTTGACTTTTCCAGGTGGTGATATAGTTGGAATCATACAAAGTCAACATTTAAGGTTGTTCATTTCATGGTCTAATAACTCATTTATTTTTAGCACTAAAAAAATCCTGTATTAGCATGCACCATAGTGTATTTATACATGTTTTACAGAAGGACAGTTTGATGGTTGCAAAGCTTGGCAATTATAAACAAAGCTGCTATAAACATGTATATATAGGTTTTTTTGTAGAAATAAATTCTCAATTCATTTTGGCAAATCCCAACCAGTGTCATTGTTGGGTTGTACAGTAACAGTATGTCTAATTTTATCAGAAGTTGAGAGAGCTGGAGAGTGAGGGAGGATGGGGGAGTGCAAAGCCACAGTTCAGTTGGAGGTATAATTTTGGTTTACTTTGAGATATATTGCACAATATAGTGATTATAGTAAATATTAATATATTGTACATTTCAAAGTCTCTAACACAGTAAACTTCAAATGTTTTAACTGGAAAAAATAAGTATTTGCAGTGCTGAAAATGTTAATGTAGATGTATTCCATAGTATATTCATGAATTGTAACATCATTGTGTACGGGGGGAAATACATATATAGAGAGAGTCAATTTACAATTAAAAAGGAATCCAACAAAATCTAACAATGTAATTGTATCATGTTCCATTCCCATAAAAAATTAATGAGATGGAGAGAACCCCAGAAATTTGAAGAATGTGGCAAGGCCTTTAATGGGCATTCAATCCTTATTCAATATGACACAGTTTAAATTGTAGAAACAATATATATGCCATGAATTTGAAAAACTGCAAAAAATATGCAACTCAGAACCTAAAATATTTTAATTGGGAAAAACTTTTACAAATGTATAGAAATCAGAAAAACTTGTTTTGTATGAGTATAATATATATAGGATGATTATTACTGGAGAGAAATATTTCAAATACAGGAAATGTGGTAATAACTAACTTGCTCAAAATTTATTAGACATCATTAGTTGATGTGGTAGAAATAAATAAATTTTATCACTGTAGAAAATAATGCAGGTAATGCCTCCCTGAAGGGATATACATTTAAATGAATCCATGGCTTTTAAATAGCTTCACTTTTGAAAACTAGATGAAGAACAACTCTCAAATAGATTATTATATCAGTGGAATATGACTGCTTCCTACAAGTTTTAAATCTTTTTTTCCCAAAGAATATACAGTAGACTGAAAAAAATAATGAGAGTTCCTGTCACTCAAAATTCTTGTGAGCATTTAGGGTTCTCATAATAGATTTTGGCCATTCTAATATGTGTGAAGTGGCACTTCATTGTTGTTTAAATATACAATTTCCTTACTAAAAATGATTTAAACATGTCTTTTTATGCTTACCATCTATATATAGTTTTTGATGAGGTGTCTGTTTAGGTCTTTGAGCCATTTTTAATAAGTTGCACATTTCCTTACTGTTGAACTTTAAAAGTTCTTTGTGGTAGATAAGAGTGCTTTATCAGATGTGTCATTTGCAAATATTTTCTTACAGTCCATGTCTTGTCTTCTTTCTCCTGTTTTCTCAGAGCAAAAGTTCTTAAATTTAATGAAGTTCAGATCCTCATTTACTTCTTTCGTGGATCATGCATTTTTATTGTATGTAAAATGTTATCATCATATGTAAGGAAGGTCTTCTAGGCTTTATCTTCTTTTATGTTCTAAGAGTTTGCAACTTTGTGTTTTACATTCAGGTTTATGAATGATTTGTGAAGAATGCAAGATCTCTGATTAGATTCTTTTATTCTCTCTCTCTCTCTCTCTGTCTCCCCATATACACCCAGTTGTTCCAACACCATTGATAGAAAAGATTATCTTTCCTACATTGTATTTCGTTTGCTCCTTTTTCAAAAGATTAGTTGACTATGTGTATGTGTGTTGACTTCTGGTTTCTCTCCTGTGTTATTAACTGTGTCTACGCTTTCACTAATGCCACACTGTCTTGATTACTATCTATAGTTAGTCATAAAGTTCAGTACTATCAGTCCTGCAACTTTGTATTTATCTTGAAAAACAAGTTGCTATTCAGGGTTTTTAATATTTCCATATGCACCTTAGAATCATTTTGACAGTAGCCACAGAATAACTTGCTGGAATTTTGGTTGGGATTGCAATGAATCTATAGATGAATTTGAGAAACAGTGAAAGAATGACAATGTTGAGTCTTTTCATTTAAAAACATTGAATACACCTCCATCCATTTAATCCTTCTTTGATACCTTTTATAATAATTTTGTAGTTTTACTCATGTATATCATGTACATATTTTGATAAATTAATTCATATCTGGGAGTTAAAGTAATTGGCAATTGTTATGGTTTGTAAAGGCCACATCCACTCACAAGTGGGGCTTTTTGGAGGGGGGTGGGTCTAATGTGTGTGAATATGGATTTAGGTCTTGTGATAACTAAATTTAATCAACTGATTGGTTTAGCATAGTTGTGGGTGTGGATGATAAGAAGACACACACTGGGTGTGGGTTGCACCAACCAATAGGCTTGTGGCCTGAATGGAATAAAAGGGAAAGGGAGGCTGAATGCTGCTGCTTTTCTGTCTCCTGTTTGCCATGCTGTGGACGGTTTCTCCTGTCATGACCCTCTGCCTTGGAGCCAGCCTACTATGGACTGAAATGTCTAAAATATTTGAGTTAAATAAATATTTCCTTCTTTAACTTGAGGCTGTTGGGTATTTTGTCTCAGCAATGAAAAAGTAACTAAGATTTCATTACCATGAGTGGGGTCATCGTTGTGATGTTACCTGGCCATGTGGTTCAGGAACCTCTATAATTGGCTTATAGGAAGTGTTTGGAGGGGCCAGTGAGATAGCTCAGTGGCATAAGTGCCTGCCTGGCAAGCGTGAGGTCCTGAGTTCAACTCCAGGTACCCACATACAAAAAAAGGGCTGGTGATATCGCCCAGTGGCATGGGCACCTGCTGGTGCATGAGGTCCTGAGTTTGACCCCCGGTACCCACAAAAAAAAAAAAGAAAAGAAAAAAGAAAAAAGAAAAAGGAAGTGTTTGGAAATGTTTGGAGATACTGGCTGAAGAAGCAGCCCTAGAATGCTGTAAGCCAACTTCATGGGCAATGATGGGAGATTTTGTTCAGCGCTCAGAAGACCATAATACTTATAAAAGTGCAGATGGTAAAGACCATGCTCAGGAAGTTTCAGTTGGGAACAAGGACTCGATTGGCAGTTGGACTCCAAAGTGTTATGCTTTGGCAGAAAATTTGGTTTAATTTTGCCTGTGTCCAGAGACATTGCAGGAGATGAGATTAAGAGCAGTGGACTAATTAATCTGCTGGTGGAAGAAATTTCAATGCAGCCTAATGTTGAAGCAGTGACATGGGCACATTTGGGGGCTTTAAGGCAGAGGTACCTTCAGAATCAAGAGAAAACAGCCCAGCAGAATGATTAAAAAGTTTTGAGTTTGGAAGAAAGGAAGTTCTTGTAAAGTTATGAACTGCAATGAAAGAGCATAGGAGAACATGGTTGGTGAGAAGAAACAGGACAATAGAAAATATGGCCCAAGGACATCACAAGAACAGCAGGACTCAATGCTTGACAGCTCAAAATTGCAAAGTTGAAAGATCTTACTTTGAGAAGAGAGCCCTAGAACCCCATGTTCCAGAATGGCAGTAGCCTAAGGAATTTGTTTCTTGGGATTGTGTTCATAATGCTCAGCAATCCAGGCACTTGACTCCTACAGCCAAGAGAAAAGGAGGCCTGGCTACTGATCCAGCTGGTGGCAGATCATGGCATTATCCACATGGTGCTGGTTTTATGCATATGCAGAGTGAAAGAGTTGTGGGCTGAGGAAAGCTTCCACCCAAATTTCAGAAGAAGGCCTGGGAGGACAAGCAGTGTGCTCCTGAGAGGGTAGAGTGTGAAGCTGTGTGAAGCTGAAAGGGCAGTGGTGACCCCAAAAGGTTGGAGAAACTAGGAATGTGCAAAGTCTGAGGAAAGCCATGAGGAATGAATAAAGCCTGCCCCATAGAAAAGCCATGAGGGCTACACACGCCAACAGTGCCACGAGGATGAAGCTACCCAAGTGCCTTAGACTTTACATCTTGCCACAGATTGCCCCAGATGCTGGACATGATACTACAGGATTAATTTTGCCCCGCTAGAGTTTGGTCTTGGCTTGTTCCCATTCCTTTCTATCCTACTATTTAAAATGGGAATGTTTATCTTGTGCCAGTACATGTTTGGAAGTGTTTAACTTTCTCTTCATTTGTACCAGAGCTTGCAGGTAAGAGGTTTTTTTTTTGTGTGTGTGGGTACCAGGGGTCGAACTCAGGACCTCGTGCACCAGCAGGCACCCGTGCCACTGAGTGATATCACCGGCCCTTTTTTTGTATGTGGGTACCAGGAGTCAAACTCAGGACCTCACGCTTGCCAGGCAGGTGCTTATGCCACTGAGCTATCTCACACTAAGAGTTTGTTTTAATCTCAGATGAGAGCTTGGATTTAGACTTCTCAGTAATGCTGAAACTGTTAGGACTTGAGCAACTTTTAGAGATGGATTACAATGCCTTTTGCATAAAAGGATGCACATGACCATTTTGTGGTTCAGGGGCAGAATGTTATGCCTTGTATCTAGATGTTCCCCCAAAGCCTCATGCATTCATAGGTGGGCTGGATCTAGAGTGTTTGAATATGGATTAAGGATGTGTGATAATTAAATTAGTCCTCTGATCATTTTAACATAAAGGGTGTGGATAATATGAAGTCCTACCCTGAGGGTACATGACACCAACCAATAGGCTTGTAGCATGACTGGAATAAAAGAGAAAGTGAGGCTTGATTCTACTGCTTTGCTGCCTCCTGTCTGCCTTGCTGTGGATTGTTTTTCCTCTATCATGCCCCTCTGCCACGCTTCCTTGCCTTGGAGCTAGCTGACAATAGACTGAAACTTGTACAAACCGAGAGCAAAATAAACTTTTCCTCCTTTAACCTGTGAGTGTTGGTATTTTTTCCCAACTAAGACAGCAATGTATTTTTTATTTCCATTTCCACCAATTCATTGCTAATCTATAGTAAAGCAATTGAATGTTGTCAACTTTACATCATGCAACATTGCTAGAATCATTTATTAGTGTAGAGATTTTTGGTTTTGCTTCTGGTTTTTGTCAGATTTTCTACATTGAGAAGCATGTCATTTCTGAACACAATTTTATTTCTTCCTTCCCAATACTTGTGACTCTTATGTTCTTATCAGTCTTAGATAGGACTTCAGGTATGATGTTGAAAATCAATGGTGAATTGGGACATTCTTTGTCATGTTCCTGAAATTAGGGGGAACATTTTTTAATTTCTCACCATTCCGTATCATGTTAGCTGTACATTTTTGAAGGTGTTCTTTATCAAGTTGTGTTATTTCCCCACTACTACAAATTTGCTTAGAGCTCTTAAGCTCTAAGATATTTGATTTTATCAAATGATTTTCTGAGTATATTTTGATATGTACATGTGATGTTTGATCTTTAGCTTGCTAGTAAAATGGATATTTATTCATTTTCAAATGCTGAGCCAGCTTTGCATACCTAGGATAAATACCACTTGTGTGGTATGTAATTACTTTTTACATTGATGGATTTAATTTACTAATATTTTGTCAAGGGTTTTTGCATCTATATTCATAAGATAATGGTTTGTAGATTTCTTTTCTTATAATGTCTTCGTTTTGGAACTAGGGCAATGCTGGCTTCATAGAATGAGTACTGAAGTATTCTTCCTGCTTCTATAATCTGTAGCAGGTTGCCAAGAATGGTATAACTTCTTCCTTAAATGGTGAGAATTGATCAGTGAACCCATCTGAGACTGGTGTTCTCTACTTTAGAAATTTTTCGTCAAGTTCTTTACTAGATAAGTGCTAGTCAGATTGTTGCTTTCTTCCGGGGGTTTTGATAGCATGCATCCATTGGTTTATTTTATCTAAGTTATCAAATTCTGGGCATATAGCTATTCCTTAATGATATATTGTATTTTAGTTATGTCACTTTCATTTATAATGCCTATTTTTTCTCTTCTCCTTTTTTCTTAGTTTTCAAAACTAGGGGTTAATCAATTTTATTGGTTATTTCAAAAAACCACTTTGTTGTTTCATTGCTATCCTTTGCTAAATTTTAGTTTAAAATTTTATTGATTTTTGTGCTAATTTTTATTACTTATTTTCTTTTGCTACATTTCAAGTTCTCTTCTTTTTTATAGTTTCCTAAGATGGAAGCTTAAATTATTTATTTTTATTAGGTCATTCTTCCTTTCTAGTATGTACATTCAAAGCTATAAATTTCCTTCTAGCCACTGCTTTTGCTACAACCCACAGAATTTGTTAAGTTGTATTTAATTTTAATTCAAAGTCTTTAAAACTTTCTCTTGAGATTACTTTTTTGACTCATGTTGTATTGAAGTGTAGTCTTCAATCAGCAACTATTTGGGTGTTTTTTAATGAAAATATTTATTTTATTTTCCCAAAGCTACTTTGCTAGAAGCGATGAGTGCTGTCATTTCAAAGGATTGTAATCTTTACATGAGTTTTTTTGGCCAAGAAGTACCATTTAAATGAACAACTTGCCTAGGTGTGCTTTGGTCACACAGAAATACAATTAGCACTTCTTGAGGGTAGTCTGTCTGTCTTTATTTACAGGCCTCCTGCAGATAATTCTACATGTGGATTCTCATTAGATATTTAAAGGTATGCTTTGTGTACCACATGTTGTTTATCTTGGTAAATGTTCCATGTGAGCTTGAAAGAATATGAAATGTGTTTTTGGTGGATGAAATAGTCATGAATGTCAAAGTTGTTCATCAATTGATGGGTCATCTGAATTCAACTATGCGCTTTCTGGTTTTCTACCTATTGAATCTATGTCTTTAAAAAATGGTTGAGTGGTAAGCAACAATTCAGCCTCTCCAAAATTAAGAATCCAGACAATAGAAAGTCACAACTTGAGGCAAAATAAAATAGAGTAGTTGGTTTGTGGGAATCAGGAAGTATTTATAGGAAAATGAAATAGTACAAAGCAATTGAAGAGACAGAACATAACATGAATTAGGAAGGGATGATCTGTACTTTTTCGCCAGCTCCCAGCTTGTGGCTCATGTAAAA
This sequence comes from Erethizon dorsatum, assembly GCA_028451465.1. Classification (NCBI taxonomy): domain Eukaryota; kingdom Metazoa; phylum Chordata; class Mammalia; order Rodentia; family Erethizontidae; genus Erethizon; species Erethizon dorsatum. Next base: position 47,345,569 of record CM051842.1, read on the forward strand.
GGAAGCCAAAATCTACAGAGACAGAGTAAAATGAGGGACCCTAGAGGGATTTATGGAGACACACAAAAGTGGAATGGACCACAGGATGCTGTAACCTGCAATACCTGCTGTGTGACTCCAGTACAAGCACCTATTATAGCCCTGGGAGAGAGTGCTTGGTTAGAAGCCATTCCAGGCAGTGGTTGAATGTTTAAGCCTGGAACTAGGAGCAGCCATGGAATAACTTCAATTCAGGGATCCTAGTGTTATATTCCCACAATAACTTGGTGGCAGACAGCCATGGGAGACAGATGTGATCTCGCTGTGGTCAGGTTGGCAGGATATGCCCCAAGGAGTTTAAGCTAAAGGCACAGGCCCCACACCCACTGCAAGAGGCCAAGGTCAGGCTGAATTTTTCTGGATCTGAAAGTCACCTAATTTGTGCCTTCACCCTAATACTACTGGGATCCAATTGCTTTATCTACCAGTGTGAGCACATACAGGTCTTGAATTGGACACTGCTTCAAAATTTTAGATACCAGAAAAAAAATTACACATTCAAAATCACAGAGAAAATAAAAAAGAAAGAAAAAATCAAAATCACAGAGAAATTTTTCTTTTTTCTTTTTTTTCCTTTTTGCTTGTTTGGTTTTATTGCTGTTGTTGTTTGTGAGGCTGTGCTTTGCTTCTTGATATTTTGTTTTATTTTGGTAATTTTCTTTTTTTCTCTCTTCTTTATTCTTCACAAGTTTTTTGGGACTTGGGGGATTTTCCTCTGTGTTTCTTCCTTCTTTCATATTTCTTTTTCTTATCTCTACTTATTTTTTCATCTTCTCACATTTACTTTTTTCGCTTTAATTTTTTCTCTTTTTTTACTCTTTATATAATTACTTTCTTTTTTATTTTATCTTCTATTTCTTGACAGTTTTTTTCTTACATTTACTGAATTCCATAAACATCATTCTACTCCCCAATTATATATGTTGTACAACTTCTCTGTACTTCTCATATCATACAGCCTAAGGTTTCAAAGTTTTCCTCTTGCATTACCCCAGTCACAAAACCTATATTTTTAACAGCATGATCAAATGTTTTGTTAATTTTTTGATAGTTAGCTGTGCAAAATTACTGTTAAATTCCTTTCTACCATTAATGGACATAAAGCTCTTGCATTTAGTACATATTATGTGTAAGACAATACCCTGGATCTCAATGTTTACACCATAATTTGGGATTTCTCAATATTATTAAAGGTGGTACATGAGCATCCAACATGGCTGAAGAGAAGTCATTTCAGAGAGAAACAGAGAAGATCAACTAAAAACACAGGTAATTGGAAGAATGGGAGAGACATACACCCTGATGCAAAATATCAATCTGAAAGAAGAAACTTGTAAATCAAACAAAGCATATGTATACAAGTTTAAGAAATTAAACAGTCTGGCAGGACTGTCTGTGGGGCCTCAGTACATGCCCAACACAGGAACTACCATTTTGAGAAGTTCCCAAATAGCTGCTGGTATCCAAGTAGCATAGCAGTCAAACCACATGGTATAGATTTGGGGTATACAGGCCATTTGACTCATTATGCCCTCTCTGCATCCTGACAGCATGTTTTTGCCAGCACATATCAGAGGCAACTGACCAGGAAGCTGCTCCCTCCTCCACCAGCTTGTTTCTCAGACTCTGAGCAGACAAGCAACTGCTGCCTGTGTTGGGAGTTTTCAATACTGGATCCCACCCAGACCTGAGTCATCACTAGGATCCTGCAGATATTTTCCAAGCAAACTAGGACATTCATCAGGCATGCAGAGCTAACAATGGTCCAGGTTAAGTCCACACTTAGCACTTTGGGCTCACTTGAACCTACACCCATCCTAGAACTGCCAGCATCACTGTCTGACATTTAAAACCAGTTCCCAGGCAACAGGGGTTTTCATGGGGCATACCAAGCACTCTGAGCATAGCAGAATCTCCACCCTGCATTCAGCCTAATACCTACACACAGTCCCTGCCAATGACAATAAACCAGTCCTCTGCCTATTTAAGCAGCAAGGATTAATGGGTGCCTATTTTGAGTGGTACTCTGGACACCAATGAGAAATCACCCAGAGCTCTATACCCTCACTGGACTTGGAGAAATGTGCTCACATTAGTGCTTGGCAGATTTGTTTCTTCTCTGAGCATCCACAGTGCTGAGAATCTGGTCTGAGAGCCCACAGGAGCCTTTACATACTAGAAGCCTGTCCCAAAGACACAGTAATATACATCAGGTAACCAGTGTTGATCATCAACCAGAAGGAATCCACAACAGGAGCCTCAAAAATGAGGCCTCATACTTTCCCTGGTCTAGTTACCCAGTTGAACAGCTGCCACAAACAGAGGACTATGGAAATAGGTCATCTGGAACTAAGTAACCTCCATACAAACTCACAGACAATAAAGAGTGGCAAATAGAAATATAACTTGAAAAAGACTACTGACCTGGGAAGATAGCACTTCTCTGGAAATATATAAAAATATTTTTCTTGGGCCGGCAAGATAGCTCAGTGGCATAAGTGCCTGCCCGGCAAGCGTGAGGTCCTGAGTTCAACTCCTGGAACCCACATAAAGAAAAAAAGGGCCGGTGATATTGCTCAGTGGCACAAGCACTTGCTGGCAAGCGCGAGGTCCTGAGGTCGACTCCCAGTACCCACATTAAAAAAAAGAATATTTTTCTCTATTTTCCCCTCCATTATTGGTACATTTTAATTTTCACTACTTTTATTTCTTTTGGTGGAGTTTGGAGTTTTTCCATCCATTTTCTTCCGTTCCCTTTTAATATTACTTTGATTTATTTGTTTGACTAGGCCCTCCTTTTACTCTCTTTCTCACTCTCTCCCTTTTTTTTTGTATCGGGAATTGAACTCAGGACCTTGCGCTTGCCAGACAGGCATTGCACCACTGAGCTATACCCCTAGGTGGTCCTAATATTACTGTTCTCTAATAAAACTAACTTCCCTTTACTCTTTAACAGGACCTCCTACATCAATCTTACCACATTCTTCACATCTACCATTGCTTTTATTTTTCATAATCTATTTCTGTTGCTCATTTTTCTTAATACTACCACACCTACACCACCTCCCCTTATGTATCTATAGGTAGTTAATTATATCTTACTAGGGCTGAATACTGCTTTACAGTGAGGTGGATAAATTTCTCTACTGAAGGGATATTTACTGTATTTAATTTTCTGATTTGTCTTAGATCTTGTATAACTAAAATGTCATGTACCTAGTGACAGAGGATTAGTTATTATAGTTTGTTGTTTTCCAGGTTGTCTTTGAAACCATAGTTATTACTAATTGTACTAAGTTAGCCAAGGTGACATAGCTCTTGTGATCAATTGATCCTCTGTGCCTGCCAATACCTAGATTGTCTGGGGGCCATAAAGCATACTACAGCCCAGTATCAAAGAACTGAAAGCTAAGCTAAACAGGTTGTCAACTTTCATCCCTAAGAAAAAGAAGAGGTAGGATCCTGGGCTAGACTCAAAGGTCAGAAGCCAGCTGCACCAGAAGACAGATCTGAAAAGTAGTTGTTACCTAAAGAGTTCTTGATACTAGTAAGAAAACTACCTACCATAAGCAGCTTACAAGACTCAATGCAGAAAGCAAATTTTAAGAAGTACAAAATGAAAAAACACAGAAGCAACATGAAATCCAAAACACCAAATTCACCCAAAGAAAGCCCAGAGGACATCAAAGTAGAAGAAATATAAAACCTCCCTGCTGAATTTTATGAAATAATAGCAGCAGAAGTAACAAAGCAGATGAATAAGTCCATAAGCTAAAGCAAAACAGGAGTAATCACACAGGTAACTAAAGAGATGAGGAAAATAATGATGGAAGTGGTTAAAAAATCTAGATTAGATACAGATTAAAAAATAGAGGATTTTAAGTAAACCATGAATCCCCAACATAGGAAAGAACTGGATGCCATAAAATGATGCAGATATCTAAGAGATTAAAAATTCTATTGAAAGGATATGCAGCAGAATCAAGCAATGTAAAGATAGAATATCAGATCTAGAAGACAGCGTTGTGGTTGGCAAACATCAAATAAAAGACTTAAAAATAGCAAGGGATCACAAAAATCAATCCAACCACTGCTTGCCAGTGCAAAGAATAATTCTAGATTAATTACAATCAATGAAAAATCAGAAGACAACACAAAGAACATAAAAACATATTCACAGAATAACTGAAAACATTCCAAGCATGGAAAAGAATTTGACATGCAAATAAGTGATGCATATAGAACCCCAGTTAGCCATGATCAGAGAGGTATTATGCCAAAGCATATAATAGGCAAGAGTCCAGAAACTCAATACAAGAATAGAATATTGAAAGCTGGTAGAGAAAATAAACAAATCTATGAAGAAAAATCCATCAGAATTATAGCTGACTTCTCAACAGAAGCCACTAAGTCAAAGAGAGATTGGGGTGAAGTATTCCAAGCCCTAAAAGAAAACAACCTCCAACCCAGATTGTTATACCCTGTAAAATTATCTTTCAAAACTGATGGAGAAATAAGAAACCTCCATGACAAAAAACACCTGAGAAATTCATGACTCCCAAACCAACACTCCAAAAAGTTCTGAAAGATATTCTGGAAAGAGACAAAAAAGACAGCAGTACAATAATTTGGAGGACCACCTGGATGACTGTCCTTGAAAGAAGAGCAATTACCCCCATTTTGGCCAACCTGGCCCTATTTTCATGTATTGATATGTACAGAGCTGGCTAGGACTTTTCCTTATCCCCTCAATTGGCTTTAAGCCATGCAAATTGGTCTAGCCCAGGTGCTGATGTGTAGTCTTCAAAGCAAGGTGACAGGTAAGTGTTGCCCTACCCTGCAGCTCCCAAAAATCATGTTTGAGCTGGGCAGGAAGGAGAGCCACGCTCCACACTGTCAACTGGGATTGAGCCTTGAGGTAAGAGGCTATGAATTCCCAGGGCATAAAAAATTACACATCAGATATATTAGATACTACCTTGAATTGTGTTATGGAGATTACCCTTTCAGCATATCCTTCCCTCTGCATATTGTAGAGGTGATTTCAGGCCACCTACCTGGCCCAGCTCACAGCACTCACATACTTCCCAACACTCTCACAGTCACTTATCCCTGAGCCCCTCCCTTCGCTGTGAATTAATAAAACCTGAGTTTGGCCTTGGGTTGAGGCCTTTGTTCTGGTTAAGCATCACCCTAGCTGGACTTAGGACCAATCCCCACAACTATAAATATGCCTTAGTGTCTTTATTCTCACCATGTGTCATACAGGTAGTAGTAGATTGGAATTAACTTGCTAGGATTCCAACAACTTTTCCATGGGATTACAAATATAAACTTCCCCAAGTGTGATGAGGATTGGGAAGGGCTCTCTGTAAATTATCCCAGTAGAATAAATCCACTGTGCAAGTAATTAAGCAGAAGGGAAAGGAAGGGGACCAACAACAGGAAAATAATACAATGACAAGGATAAGTCAATACCTATCAGTCACAATCATCAATGTGAATGGTATTAATTTGCTGATCAAAGAAAACAGATAGGCAAAATGTATCAAGAAAAAAGATCGAATATCATGCTGCATACAAGAAACACATTAAACTACAAAAGAAATTTATTGACTGAATGTCAAAGGGTGGAAAACAATACTCCCAAAAACAGGAACCCAGAGAAAAACAAGAATAGCTATTCTATTTGCAGACAAACTGTATTTTAAGCAAGACTGATCAGAAGAGACAAAGAATGTCACTACATACTTGTAAAGGGAACAATCCAAGAGGAAGAGGTAACAATCATAAATATATACACACCAAATACTGTCACACCCAACTATATAAAACATATATTGACAGGAAAAATCAGGTAAGCACTAGTACAATTGTAATGGGGGTTTTCAACACCACAATGTCACAAATGGACAGATCAACTCAACAAAAATCAACAAAGAAATATCAGAGATGAAGCAAACTTTTCAACAATGGACTTACTAGATATCTACAGTGTTCCACCCAACTACAGAATGCACATTCTTCTCAGAAGCACGTGGGACTTTCTCCAAAATAGACCACATATTAGCTCATAGAACATGCTAAAGTAAATGCAAATGAACTGAAATTATCCCATGCATATTATTAGATCATAGTGCAATGAAATTGGACATAAATGGCTAAAGAAACCACCAAAACTATATAAACCCATGGAAATTAAACAATACCCATTTGTCGGAGATGAAATTAAACAAGAAATTAGTTTCTACAACTGAACAATGATGCCAATATGATATAGTGGAACTTATGGGACACAATGAGAGCAGTCCAATGAAGGAAGTTCATAGTGGTGAATTTCCACATCAGAAAAATGGACTGAGTTGAAATAAATAACCTACTGTTGAAACTCAAACTTCTAGAAAAAGAACAAGTTAAACTAAAAGCTCTAGTGAGGAAGCAAATTATAAAGATTGAAGCCAAAAATAATGCAATTGAAACTATGAAAACAATACAAAGAATTAATCAGAGTTGCTAATTTGAAAGATTAAACAAAATAGTCTTACTCAACCTTATCCTAAAAAGGAAAGAAATAACCCAAATCCATGCAATTAGGAATGAAATGGGAGAAATCACAACAGATCCTGTAGAAATCCTGATCATCAATAACATCTTTGAAAAACTGTACTCAAATAAAATGGAAAATGCAGAATAAATGGATAGAACTCTGGCTACATATGAATTACCAAAGCTGAATCAAGAAAATATAAAAATTCTAAACAATTTAATATTAGTTAATGAAACTGAAGAAGTAATAAAAAATGTACCAACAAAAAAAAGCCCAGGTCCTGATAGATTCATTGCTGAATTCTATAAGAACTTTAGAGAAGATCTACTGCCACTGCTCCTCAAGATTTTTAATGGAATGGAAAGAGAAGCAGTACTCTCAAACTCATTCTTAGAAGCAAGCATTACCCTCATGCCAAAACCAGAGAAAGATCTACCAAAAAGGCACTAAAGATCAATCTCTTTACTGAACATAGATGCAAATATCCTCAATAAAATATTGGCAAATATAATGCAACAAATTATTAAAAAGGTTATTTACCATGACCAAGTAGGAATCATCCCAGGGATGCAGTGATGGTTCAACATATGTAAGTCAATATATATAATACACCACATTAATTGAACCAAGGACAAAAACTACATGTTATGTTTTTTTCTAGATGTCTCCCAAAGCCTCATGCAGTCATAGGGGATGGGCTTTCAGAGGTGGCTGAATTAAGAGTTTGTGATTGATTTATGGTCCAATTGACAATAGGGTGTGAGTGATACACCCACCCTAGGGCAGATAGCTTGCATACAATATAAGGGACAGAAAGGCTTGTCTCACTCTTCTCTTGATTGCTTTTGCTGTCTTCCAGGGCGATGAACTGTTGCCCTGTACCATGTGCCACTCTGCCTTGGAGCCAGCTGATTAAGGACTGAAACCTCTACAAACTGTGAGCTAAATAAACCTCTCCCCTTTAACTTTGGGTGTTGGGTATTTTGCCTCAGCAAAGAGAAAAGTAATTAAGACACCACATAGTCATCTCAATAGATGCAGAAAAAGCCTTTGACATAGTCCAGCATACAGTCATGATAAAAACCTACAGACAATTGGAATACAAGGTCTTTATCTAAATCTGATAAAAGCCATCTATGACAAACCAACACCCATCATCATATTAAATTGTCAAAAACTGAGCACATTCACTCTATAATTAGAATCAAGACAAGGATGCCCACTATCACCACTCCTGTTCAATATAGGTCTGGAAACTTTAGCCAAAGAAAATGGAGAAGAGAAAGAAATAAAAGGAATAAGGCTAAGAAAGGAAGAAGTTAAACTATCATTATTTGTGGATGACATGATACTCCACATAGAAGACCACAAAATCTCCATCAAAAGACACTTAGATTTAATAACCAAATTTAGTAGCATGGTGGGATACAAAGTCAACACCAAAAATCAATAGCATTCCTGTACAGAAATAACAAATTCACTGAGAGAGAAAATAGTGTAACACCTTTCACAATAGCATCAAGAAAAACTAAATACTTAGGATTCAATCTAATGAAGTAAGTAAAAGATCTTTGGATTGAAAATTACAGTACTCTGAAAAAGATCAAACAGGATATAAGAAAATGGAAAGATAATCCTTGTTTTTTGATAGGCAGAACCAATAGTTTAAAAATGGCAATACTTCCAAATTGTCATACAAATTTAATGCAATCTGGGTCAAAATCCCAATAGAATACCTCATAAAAATAGAGAAAACTGTCCTAAAATTAATATGGAAGCTGAGGATATGTAGAACAAAAGAAATTCCTGCCAACAGAGGGAATGCAGGAGTATCACGATCCCCAATTTGAAGTTATACTACAAAGCTACCATGATGAAAACAGCATGGTACTTGAAAAAGAAAAAAGAAAAAAGAAAAACAGACTTGATAATCAAGGAAATTGAATAGAAGATGCAAAAACAATTCCAAACACATTCAACTACCTTATCTTTGACAAAGGTGTTAAACACCTTAACTGGAAGAAATATAGCCTCTTTAATAAATGGTGCTGGGAAAACTGGCTTTATATGCTGAAGATTAAACCTAGACCCATATCTCTTACCATGCAGTAAACTAGAATTGAAATAAATACAAGTTTATATATTAGAACCAAAACACTTATTCTGCAGGAGATAAAATAGGTTAAACACTTGAAGACAGAGGTGTAGGCAAAGACTTTATGAATGAAACACCTACTGCACAGGAAACATTACAAAATTAAACAACTAGGATCACATCATATTAAAAAGTTTTTTCATATCAAAAGAAACCACCAATAGAGTGAAAAGACAACTCATAGAATGGGGAAAAATTTACCAGATATTCCTGAGTCAAAGTACTAATATCTAGAATATATCAAGATCCCAAAAATATCAGACAACTCAAATTTAAAGACCCAAACCTGAGCCAGTGAGATAGCTCAGTGTCATAAGCACCTGCCTGGCAAATGCGAGGTCCTGAGTTCAACTCCCAGTATCCACATATGAAAAAAGGGCCGGTGATGTTGCTTAGTGGCACAGGCACCTACTGGTGCACAAGGTCCTGAGGTTGACCCCCAGTACCCACAAAAATAAATAAATAAATAAATAAATAAATAAATACCCAAACCAAGCATGTTCATCTGAAATGAATAGACACTTCTCAGATGAAGAAGTACAAAAAGTAAATAAATACATGAAAAAATGTTCAGTATCACTGGCCATTCGAGAAATGCAAATAAAAAGAACACTGAGATTCCAATTCACTCCAGAAAGAATAGATATCATGAAGACATCAAGCAATAACAAATGCTGTTGAGGCTGTGGGGAAAAATGAACTCTTCTCCACTGTTGGTGGGAATGTAAATAAATGTAACCACTGTGGAAATCAGTATGGACATTCCTCAAAAAACTAAAATTAGAAGTTCCATTTGACCCAGCTATTCCCTTCTAAGTGTCTTCCTCATAGGGTTAAAAGCATCACACCACAGTGATATTTGCACACTCACATTTATAGTGACAGAGTTTCTAATAGCTAAAACTTGGAAAGAGCCCACATTCTAATCAATGGATGAATGGATAAGGAAAATGTATTTACATACAATACAGTATTAATTTGCCATAAAGAAATAAACCTGAGACACTTTTAGGTAAATGGATTCACCTTGAGAATATAATTTTAAGTGAAATATATTGGACCCACATGTTAAAATATCATATTGCTTTTCTTGGGTGTAAAACCCAAAGCATATAGAAGGACCCAAATAAAGGATAGATATTGAAAAATAGAAGAAAATGTTCAAATAGGAAGGGAAATGAGGAAAAAATATGCAAAAGAGAAGGAAGGGAATAGGGATAAAAAATAACAAAACATATAAGGAAAACCACAGAAACAAAATTTTGTAGATGGGAAGGGGAAGGACTGAAAGGAAGGGAGGGCAATGGGAAGAACAATAATTTAGATATATTATGTAAAGATACAAATTCCCTACGACAAATGTGATCATTATGTATATAAAAATGTACCAATAATATTAATTTAAAACATAAATGTGGTGCATAATTTGGTCTTATGATATATTAATACCCAATTTGTCTTAGATGTTAACACTGTAGCTGATTTGTTTGATATTAAAAAGACATATAACTGTTGCTAATTCTCTGCATGCCAACACACATATTACATTTGTGACATAAACAAAGTAATGTACATTCCCAGAAAACAGGTTTGTTAGGCTAATTATCTTCCATCCTCCCCTTCCAAAAAAACCAAGGTAGTCAGATCTTGGGGCTGTGGCAAAGGATTATAGTTAGCCATGGCCAAAGCACATCACTGAAAAGCAACTATAGAAATTTCTATATTAGCAAAAAATGTATTTAGACTGTAAGGATCCACAGACCTCAGCACAAAGTAGAGCAAAACAAAGAAACAAGCAAAATAATAGAAACATGAGAAGACAAGACACAAAATGCCTCCCCAAAACCCACAACTACACTAAAGCCAATTCTGGGTGTATTGAAGGGCAGAATAGCATAATCCATACACCTGAAATAATCAAAAGAATAACAGAGTTTATCAAAAAGAACAAGGAGGTACTTAGAATAAACTAAAGAGATGGTGGAAGTAATAACCATAAAGATCCAGGAGCTTTCAGGAGACAGTTACAAACACCTACATGATTTAAACAAAATGAAACAAAACATGACTGAATAGTTTACAAAGAATTAGGGTCCATGAAAAATTTTCAGTCAGAAATACAGATTACAACTCACATTAAAAGTATGGGGAGCAGAACTGCCTGACGTCAGGATAGAATTTCATTACTAAAAGACAGTGATGCCTTAAAATACCAATTACTCAGACACTTGACAAAGAACAAGAGAATATCAATGGATCCAAGAGCTACTATTACATCCAAGTTGCAAAGAAGTCTAACCAAAGAATAAGTGAAAAGTTAGAAGATGGTACTAATGGAATAAAAAACTGTGCTTGAAAATAATTACAGAAATCTTCCTAAATATAAAGAATGCAAAAAAATATACAGATAATTGAGGCATATAGAACCATATGTAGCCATGACAAAAAAAGTACAACTCTGCACTACATTATACTCAAAGTTCTAGGACCTCATCAGAGGGACAAAATCTTAAAAGCTGTTAGAGAAAGGTAGTAAATCACATATAAAGATAAACCTATTGGAATTACAGCAGACTTCTCTACACAAACCTTAAAGGAAAGTAGGGCTTTGGGCAAAGTGTTTCAAGCCCTAAAAGATAACAGCTTTTAACTCTGACTTGTGTATCCTCCCAAACTTTCCTTCAAAACTGGAAGGAATTTCCATGAAAAGAGCCACCTTAAGAAATTCATGACAACCAACAAGCAAAAAATTGTAAAGTTTGTCTTAAAGACAGTGAAGCGAACAATGACAACTAGTCAAAAAGAATCTATACACCTGGAGATATGAAAAGCTGAGCACAAGGAAAAAAGGAAATCAGCAACAGAAAAAGAATACGATTACAGAAATATGTCAGTACCACTCAGTAAACAACTCTCAGTGTGAATGGTCTCAATCCATCAATCAAAAGACACAGATGGGCAGAATGGATCAAGAAACAAAACCATCAATATGTAGTACACAACACGTACACTTAATTCAAAAAGAAACTCACAGATTAAAAATCAAGGAATGTAAGAACATATTATGTACAAAGGAAACATGGATGAAAGCATGGGTAGCTACCCTAATTTAGGACAAATTGGATTTCAATTCAGGCTGATCAGCAGAAACAAAGAAGATTGTTGTTGACAGAACAATTCAGCAGGAAGAGATAACAAGTATTAGCACATATGCACTTTCAAACTGGCCCATTCAGCTTCATAAAACACACTAATGGATAAGAAAAATCAGGTAAGCACAAATATAACTGTAGTTGGGGACCTCAATACCCCACTGTAACAAATGGACATATCAAAGAGACAACAACTCAACAAAGAAGTATCAGAACTGTATGAAATCTGTGAACAAAAAACACAGAAGAAAATAGTGAGGTCAATGGGTAAAGAGTAACAAAAAACACCAGGAAAAGAAAAACAAACAATATACCAACAGATAAAAAGGCAATGAGAGTAAATAACCAACACATCTCAGTAGTATTTCTCAATGTTAATGACTTGAACTTTCCAATCAAAAGACACAGAATGGCAGACTGAATCAAAACACAAAAGCCAACAGTCTGTTCCATTCAAGAAATTTACCTAATCCAAAAAGATATTCATAGACTAAAAACTGAATAATGGAAAAGAAGGTTTCATGCACCAATATTCTGAAAACAAGCAGGGGGTAACAATTCTAGCATCAGACATGGTAACTTCAAGTTAATACAGATAAAACAGACAAAGAAGGTCACTACATACTAGTTAAGGGTTCAATCCAACAAGAAGAGATTACATTGACAAATATATATATGCATGAAATACTGGAGCACCTAACTTCATAAAACAAAAAGTGCTGAAATTAAAAATCAAATAAACATTAAGTCAATCACAGTAGGGTATTTTCATACCCCACTTTTGCAAAGAGATAATCAACTAAACAAAAAAACAATAAAGAAGTTTCAGAGCTGAACCACACCCTTGAACACAGAGACTTAGTAGATATATACAGATATTTCCATCCCACTACAACAAAGTATGTATTCTTTATAGCAGCATATGATACTTTTTTCCAAAATGGATCACATACTAGTCCATAAAGCCTGGTTAAGTAAATACAAAAGAATTGAAATCACCCCATGCATACTATCAGACCACAGGGCAATGTAAATAGAAATGAATGACAGAAGAAATTTTTTTTTTTGTGGGTACCGGGGGCTCGACCTCAGGACCTCACGCGCCAGGAGGCGCCCGTGCTGCTGAGCGATATCACCGGCCCCTTTTTCGTATGTGGGTTCCGGGAGTCGAACTCGGGCCCTCGCGCTTGCCGGGCAGGCGCTTAAGCCGCTGAGCCATCCCACCAGCCCAACAGAAGAAATTTTTGAAAAGGAAAAGCCCCTGGAAAATTAACAACATACTCCTAATCAACTAATGGGTCACAAAGGAAATAAAACAAGATATTAAACTTTTCTAGAATTTAATTACAATGAATGTACAAAGTCAACAAAACCTTTGGGACACCATGAAAAAAGTCATAAGAGGAAAACCCATAGCAATCAATGCTCACATTAGGAAAACAAAGCAAGGTGAAATAAGCAACCTTATGAGTAATCTTAAGATACTTGAGAAACAATAACAAATCAGTCCCAAACCAAAATTAAATAGGGATATTATAGAGGTGAGAGTGGAAATCAAAGAAACTGAGACTAAAAAAATGGAAAAAATGAATTAAAGAGCTGGTTCTTCAAAAGAATATAATAGATAAACCTTTAGTGAGACCCACCAAGAGAGAGAAAGAAAAGACATAAATGCAATTAGGAATGAAAAAAGTGAAATCACAACAGACATTGTAAAAATCCAGAAGATAGTAATTACTTTAAAAATCATATTCCAACAAATTAACAAATTTTGAAGAAACAAACAGATTCCTAGACACATACAAACTACCAAAACTAACCCAAGAAGAAATAAATGTGCTAAAAAAATGCTCAATAACAAGCAATGGAATTGACTCAATAATAAAAAAAATGTACTAAGAAAACACAGGACCTGCAGCTTTCATGGCTGAATTCTACAAAACCTTTAAGGATGTTATGTCACCAATACTCCTCAAGCACTTCAAAGAAATTGAAAGGGACAGTAGTGCTCCCAAATTCATTTATAGAAGTCAGTATCACACTGATCACCAAACTGGATAAAGACCCAACTAAAAAAGAGAACTATAGGCCAATCTCTTTAATGAACATAGGTGCAAAAATCCTAAACAAGACCTTAGCAAATAGAAAGCAGCACATTATCAAAAAGATGATACATCATGATCAAGGAGGTCTTATTCCTGAGATGCAAGGATGGTTCAACATTTGTAAGTCAATAAATGCAATACATCACTTAAACAAGAGCAAGGTAAAAAACCACATGATCATATCAATAGATGCAGAAAAGGCTTTTGACAAAATCACAAACCCCTTCATGATAAAAAATAAACTTGAGGAAAACAGATATAGAAGGACCATATCTTAATGTGGTAAATGTTATTTATGACAAATCAATAGCCAACATCATACTAAATGGTGAAAAACTAAAAGCATTCCCCTTAAGTTCAGGAATAAAACAAGGATGTCCACTATCACATTTTCTATTCAGCATGGTACTGGAAACATTAGCCAATCAAATTTGGGAAGAGGAAGACATAAAAGGCATACGTATAAGAAAGGAACAACTCAACTTATCATTGTTTGCAGATGACATAATACCCTACATAGAAGATCCAAAGAACACCAAAAAACTCTGAGAATTAACAACCAACTTCAGCAAAGTAACAGGATCCATGATCAACATGAAAAATTTATTTGCATTTGTGTACACCAACAATGAATGCAATGAAAAGGATATTAAGAAAATAATACCATTCACAATATCTCCAAGAAAAATAAAATATCTAGGTAATAATGTAAACAGGGAAGTGAAAGACTTCTACAAAAGCTACAGTATTCTGAAGCAGGGATTGAAGAGGACATCACAAAATGGAAAGATGTCCCCTGCTCATGGATAGGCAGAACCAATATTGTCAAAATGGCCATACTTCCATAGCTGTTACACAGATAAAATGCAAACCCAATCAAAATACCAGCAACATATTTTCCTGATCTAGAGAAAACAATTTTAAAATTCATATGGAAGACAAAGAGACCCAGAATAGCAAAAGTAATTTTGGGCAATAAGAGAAAAGCAGGCAAAATAGCAATACCTAACTTCTAGCTATAGTACAAAGCAATAGTGATAAAAATGCCATGGTACTGGAACAAAAAAACAGACATGTGGATCAATGGAACAGAATTGAGGATACAGAAACTTCCTCAGACATATTCAACTAGTTGATTTTTTATAAAGGGACCAAAAACATATGTTGGAGGAAAGATAGCCTATTCAACAAATAGTGTTGTGAAAACTGGTTATCTTTTTGCAGAACAATGAAACTAGACCCTCATCTCTCACCACTTACTAAATTAAAATAAAATGGATCAAAGATCTAAACATCAAAAAAGAAACATTAAACCTCTGGAATATAAAATTGGTAAAACATTTGAAAACATAGATATAAAAAAGGATTTCCTAAACAAAACCTCAGTTACACAAGAAATAGTAGCAGAACCAACAAGTGGGAGTATATCAGACTAAAATCTTCAGTGCAGCAAAAGATTTAATCAATAGAGTGAAGAGACAACCTACAGAATGGGAAAAAAATTGCCAGTTACTCAAGGAACTACTATCTAGCATATACAAAGAACCAAAAATAGTTAAACCATCTAAAATTAAAGACTCAGTCAAGAAATGGGCCAGATAAATGAACATACAATTCACAGAGGAAGAGATACAAATGGTCAACAAATATATGAAAAAATGTTCAACATCTCTGGCCATTAGAGAAAAGGAAACTAAAACAATGCTAATATTCCATCTTACTTTGACAAGAATGGAAATCATTAGTAAACCAAACATAAACAAATGCTGGAATGGCTGTGGTGAAAAAGGAACACTGCTTCATTGTTTGTGGGAATGTAAACTAGTACAACCATAATGGAAATCAGTATGGAGATTTCTCCAAAAACTAAAATTACAAATTTAATATGACCCACTAGCCCACTGCTAGGTATCTTCCCAAAAGAGTTTAAGTAATGATACTACAGCAATACATGCATCCTGATGTGTGTATCAGTATGAAGAATGGGATAGGAAACTGGAAGAGGAGGGGGGAGGTGTAGGAAAGGGGATTGGTATTTAAAAAAAAAAAGAAACAAGCTGCAATATGTACATGCAACCATGCCTCAGGATTATTGTAAATCGCATGAATTGCAAACGTTCTGACAAAGAAATATTTGAACAAATCTTAACAGATATCAACAGAATGTTGCATCCAAAAAGAGCAGGATATACATCCTTGTCAGCATTGAATGGAATGTTATTCTAAATAAACCACAAAGTAGCTCATAAATCATGGTTAATTGAATACAAAAAGTGAAAATTATCTGATGCATATTATCAGACCATAATGCGATGAAACTAAAATTCAATTGCAAAAGTCGCAACAGAATCTTTGCAAATACAAGATCAAATAGTATTCTTTTATATAATGAATGAATTGTGATGAAATTTAAATAATTAGACAGTGACTATAATCAAATAATAACACAATACAACATAACAGAATCCATGCAACACAATGAAAACCGTCCTAAGAGGGAAGTTTATAGCAGTGAATTCCAAGATCAGGAAAACAGAATGAGCTCAGAGAAATAACCTCATGATGTACTTCAAGTTCCTAGAAAAACAAGAAAAATCCAAATCCAAAGCTAGTACACGAAAGCAGATTATAAAGATCAGAGCACAAATTGATAAAACTGAGGCTAAAGTAACACTGCAAAGAATGAATTGAACAGTTGTTTCTTTGAAATATTAAATAAAATAGACAAAGCCTTAGCCAATCTTATCAAAATAAGGAAAGAAAAGGTGAAAATCTATGCAATTAGAAATGAAAAATGAGAAATCACAATGGATTTTACCAAAATTCAGGCCACCAATACTAATTTGAGAACCTGTACTCTAATAAAATGGAAAATTCAGAGTAAATGGACAAATACCTATATACATGTGAACTACCAAAGCTGACCCAAGAAGATATAAAAATCCTGAAAATCTAGTATCAGTCAGTGAAGTTGAAGAATATAAAAATAAGCCACTAAGAAAAGCCCAGGTCCTGGCAGATACATTGCCAGATTCTACAATAACTTTAGAGAAGACCTAAAGCCAATACTCCTAAAATGCTTTAATGGAATTGAAAGGGCAGCAGGCCTCTCAGTCATTCCTGGAAGCATTCATTACTCTGCAAAAATCCTCAATGAGATACTGGGAAACAAAATACAGCAAATCTTCAAAAAGTCATCATGTGTCATGATGAGGTAGGATTCATTCCATGGAAGCAGGGATGGTTTGTTATGAACAAATCAATAAACGCAATACACCACATAAACAGAAGCAAGGACAAAAATCTCATGATCATCCCAGTATACACAGAAGTGTTTGAGAAAGTCCAAAATCCATTCATGATAAAATTGCTGAAGAAAATAGATATAGAAATTCTTTATCTCAATCTTATAAAGGCCATCTATGTCAAAACAATGACAAACATTATACTAAATGTAAGGAAGTGGAAAGTTTTCCTTCTAAACTCAGAGAAAAGACAAGAATGTGCACTATCACAAATCCTGTTCAATATACTTCTCGAAAAATTTAGGCATAGCAATTGGATAAGTGAAAGAATTAAAAGATATTGATAATAAAAGAAGTAAAATTATCAATATCTAAAATTATGTGATTCTCTAAAAAGACAATTCCCAAAACTCCACCAAAAGACTCCTAGAATTAATATCCAAATTCAGTAGAATAGCAGAATACAAAGCCAACACTCAAAAATCCATAGTGTTTCTGTACACCAGTAACAAGCTCACTGAAAAAAACCTAGAAAAGCAATACCTCTAATGATGGCATCAGAAATAGAATACTCAGGAATTAACCTAACCAAGGAAGTGAATGATTGCTACAATGAAAACTGCCATACTCTGAAAAAGGGGATCAAAGAGGATATCAGAAAGTAGAAAAATATTTGCTGTTCCTGGTTAGATAGATCCAATATAGCCAAAATGGTCATAGTTCCAAAACTGTTATACAGATTTAATGCAATCCCAATCAAAATAACAATAGAACTCTTCACAGAATTACATAAAGCAATTCTAAAATTCACGTGGAATTCTAAAATTCATACAGAACCAGAGGATACTTAGAATGCAAATGTAATTCTGGGCAACAAGGGCAAGGCAGAGAGCATCACAAACCCGGACTTCGAATTATACTACAAAGCTACTATTATAAAAAACAAAAAAGCAGCATGACCTTGGAAACAAACAAACAAACCAGTCTTATGAATCAATGGAACAGAATAGAGGAAGTAGAAGCAACACCAGGCACACTCAGGTCCCTTCTCTTTAACAAAGTGTCCAAATACTTTCACTGAAGAAAAGATTGCCTCTTTAACAAATGTTGCTGGGAAAACTTGCTATCCAAATGCTGAATGTTCAACCTAGACCCATCTCTCTCACTGTGCACTAAACTAAAATCCAAATGGATCAAAACCCTAAATATTACAGAAGAATCACTTAATTAGCTGGATTACAAAATAGATAAAATGCTTAAAGACATAGATATAGGCAAAGACTTTCTGAATAGAACCTGAATTGCACAAAAAATAGTACTGAGAATTAACAAATGGGAGCATATCAAATTAAAAAGCTACTGCATAGCAAAGGAAACCACCAACAGAATGAAGGGAGAGCCTATAGAATGAAAAAAACTTTTGCTTACTTCTCTTCAAAGGACTACTACCTAGAATATATAAAGAACTAAAATAAATTATAACCCCAAATTTAAAGGCATAATCCAAAAATGTGCATCTGAAATGAAAATGCACTTCTCAGATGAACAAATACAAAATATCAATAAATCCATAAAAAGTGTTCAACATAGTTGGCCATTCAAGAAATGCAAATTTAAACAACATTGTGATTCCACCCTAGTCCAGGAAGTATGGCTATGTCTATCATTAGGAAACCAATGAACAACAAATGCTTTTGTGGCTCTGGTGAGAAAGGAATACTTCTCCATTGTTGGTGGAAGTGTACACTGGTACAACCACCACAGAAATCAGTATAAAGATTCCTCAAAAAAACTAAAATTAGAAATTCCATTTGCCTCAGATATTCATATTCTAGGTATTTTCCCAAAAGATTTAGGGTCATAATACTACAGTGATATATGCATGCACATTTATAGCCACAAAATTTTAATAGCCAAATCTTGGAAACAGCCCATATGCCTTTCAAAAGATGAATGGATTAAAAATGGTATTTATATACAATGAAGTACTACTCTGCCATAAAGAATAAACTTGAGACTTTTTAGGTAAATGGATGCACCTTGATACAATAAACAAGTGAAATAAATCAGACACACAAATTTAAATATTACATTATTTCTCTTATATGAGAAATCAAAGTATAAATAAGGAGCAAAAAAATATTATGAAGTAGGAAGATATTTTTCAATTGGGAATGGACCAAGAGATAGAGGGAAGGAAGGGAAAAGGAATTTTAAAAACACAGTTGAAAAAATGGAAAAAGAGCTTCTGTAAATGTGGAAGAAAAAAGAGTTGGCAGGTGCAGAGAGGGAGTGCAGGCAGAGGACAAAAAATTAAGATATGTTCTATGAATATAAATGTACCAACTCATGACAAATGTAATAATTATGTACTGAAAACTTGTACTAATATAAAAGCAAATTAGGTGAGTGATATTATATGATATTTAAGCTTGTATGTCTGATTTATTTCACTCAAAATTATATTGTCTAGGTGCCTCCATTTTCCTATAAATGTCTCAAATTTCTCCTTTATAATTGAGTAGTATTTCATTATGTATAGCTATCACATTTTGTTTACCCATATATCTGTTGATAGATATACAGATTGCTTCTATGACTTAGCTATTATGAATCATGCTGCTATAAACATTCTTATGCATGCATCACTCTGGCATGACATTGTCTTAGCTACTTTTCTCATTGCTGAGACAAAATACCTGAAACAAAAACTTAAAGGAGGAAAGGTTTATTTAGTTCAGAGTTTATAGAGGTTTCAAATCACAGTCAGCTGGCTCTAAGCCAGGGTGGGATGGCAGAGGCGCACTGCAGAGGAGAAACAGTCCATGGCAAAGCAAAGCAGACTGAAGGCAGCAATTGGCATGCAAAGACAGCAGCCTGCCTTTCCTTTTTATCCCTTCCAGGTTACACGCCCTTTGGGTGGTACCACCCATACACAGGGTGGGCCTTCCCATTATCCACACCCATAATTATGCCAAACCAATTAGTGGACTAATTTAGTAATCACGTACCCTTAATCCCATAATCACACACCCTAGCCACTTCTGAAAAGCCCCACCTATGACTGCATTAGGGTTTGGAGGACATCTAGACACAAGCCATAATAGATGTCTTCAATTCTTTTGGGAAGATACCTAGAAGAGCGATGCAGAGTCGTGGAATTTTAAATTTTAGTTCTTTGAACAATATCCCTACTGATTTGCACAATTGTTTTACTACAGTTTACATTCCCACCAACAATGTAGCTCTCCTACATTGTAGCTCTTCCTTTTTCACTGCACTCTCATCAGCATTTGTTATTTTTTTGATATCTTAATGATTGTCATTCTTTCTTGTGTAAGGTGGAATTTTAGCATAATTTTAATTTGCATTTCTGTAATGGCCGAGAATGTCGAACTATTCTTTTTTTCATATGTTTGTTGGCTATTTGTACTTCTTCCTCTGAGAACTTTCTGTTCATTTCAGTTGCCTATTTATTGTCTATGCTAATATTTTTATTTCTTTATATATTCTCAATATTAGTCCTCTAAGAAATAGCTGGAAAAAATTTTGCCATTCTGTAAGTTGTCTCTTCACTCTAATTGATTCCTTTGCTGTGCAGAAACATTTTAGTTGGATGCAATCCCATTTGTTGATTCTTGCTCTTATTCCTTGTGCATTTACAGTTCTGTTTAGGAAATTATTTTCTACACTGATGACTTCAAGTGTTTTACCTATTTTATCTTAAGTAGCTTTAATGTTTTTGTTTTACTGTTCAGGTCTTTGAACCATTTTGATTTTAGTTTAGTACTTGGTAAGAGGTATAGGTGCACTTTCAGTCTCCTGCAAACATATATCTAGTTTTCCCAGCACCATTTGTTCAATAGGTTCTCTTTCCCCAATATATACATTCAGCCCCTTAGTCAAAGATTAAATAATTGAATGTGTCTACAGATGTTTCTGTATCTTCTATTGTATTCCATTGATCCACATGTCTGCTTTTGTGCCAGTACTGTGCCTTTTTTTTTTTTTTTTACTGTTGCTGTGTAATATAGCTCAAAGTCAGGTAATGTGATGCCTCCTGCTTTGGTCTTTTTGCTCAAGACTCCTTTTGCTCTTCTAGGTCTCTTCTGGTTCCATGTGAATTTTAGGATTGTTTTTTCTAGGTCTGTGAAGTACAGACATCCTTCATTTAGTGACAGAGTTTCATTTCTGTAACTAGGTAATTAAATGAATTAATCAGTACATGAAGGATTGTATATAAATTGTAAACAGCATGTACATTAAAATAATCAGACCAAAGAAATGGTTAAAGGAAACTTCAACTTGATGACTTTCATTGCATTTTCATAAATCTTACATGCAATAGTGTAATGTATCACAGAACATAAACCAACAATATTGTACTGTACAATATAATTAGCAAAAATTACAGCACCATATAAACAAGGCATATTGTACCAAAAAAAGACATTGAGGCTCTATAAACATGATGTACAGAACTGTACAAAAAGGATGTATTCTAAGTTCAAGTGGTGGGTCATAAGTCTGAATAGTCATTAAACAGCTATGTCATTGAATGAGAAATATCTGCATTCTGTTTGTATTTTTATTCGGATTGTATTGAATCTGTATAACAGTTTGGGGAGTATGGACATTTTGATAATATTGGTTCTGCTTTTCCAGGAACAGAAGACATCTTTGCTTATTTTCTGATTTCTTTTTAATGTCCTTTTGCAGATTACTGTAGTTTTTCAGAGAAGTCTTTCACTTCTTTGATTAGGTTAATTCCTAAGTATTTCATTTTTATTGATCTTACCATGAATGCTATTGTTTCATAACTTCCTTCTCATCAAGTTAATTATTGGTGTACATAAATGCAATTGATTTCTGTGTGTTGATTTTGTATCTTGCAACATTGCTGGAGTTGGTTATTAATTTTATGTTTCTTGGGGGGAATTGTTTGGCTCTTCTATGTGGAGTATCATGTCATGTGCAAATAATAATTTGAGTTCTTTCCCTATATGTAGCCCTTTTATTTCTTTCTCTTTCTGGATTGCTCTTGCTAATATTTCGAGTACTATGTTGAATAAAAGTGGTGATAGTTGGCATTCCTGTCCTCTTATTTTAGAGGGAATGTTTTTAGGTTTATCCTCATTTAATATGATGGCTGTTGGTTTTCTTTTTCTTCTTCTTCTTCTTCTTTTTGTTTTCTTTTTTTTTTTGTACCAGGAATCAAACTCATGATTTCTTGCTTGCCAGGCAGGCATGGTGCCACTGAGCTATCTCCTCAGCCCTGGCTGTTGGTTTTCATAAATAACTTTTGTCAGATTCAAGTATGGTCCTTCTGTATCTATTTTCTTCAGGGTTCTTATGACGAAGCAGTTCGGGATTTTCTTGAAAACCTTTTCTGCATCTTTTGATATGATCATGTTGTTTTGATTTTGCTTCTGTTTCTGTGCTGTATTACATTTATTGATTTGCATATGTAGATCTATCATGTATCTCTGGAATGAAACCTACTTGGTCATGATGTATGATCTTTTTTGATGATGTGATGCATTCTATTCACTAATATCTTCTTGAAGATTTTTGCATCTATTTTAATTAAGGAGGTTACCCTGTAGTTTACTTTTTTAGTTGGGTCTTTATCTGATTTTGGAATCAGAGAGATACTGTCTTTCATAAGTGAATTTGGAAGCACTCCATCCCTTTCAATTTCTTAGAAAAGCTGGAGGAGTATAGCCAATGGAACACCCTTGAAGGTTTTGTAGCATTCAGTAGTGAATCCATCAGGTACTGGGCTTTTATTTGTTGGTAGATTCTTTATTGCTGTCTCAATTTTATTGCTTAATGTTGGGTAATTTAGTATTATTTAAATTCTTGGGTTAGCTTTGGTAATTTGTATGAGTCTAGGAATCTTTCCCTTACTTCAAAATTTTCCAATTTGTTTGAATTCAATTTTTCATAGTAGTTAATATCTGTCTTAAGAATTTTGATGGTGTCTGTTTTGATTTCACCATTTTTATTTGTAACTGCATTAAGGTGAGTCTTTTCCCTCTTTCCCTTGGTAAGTTTGGCTTATCTATTTTGTTTCTTCTTTTGAAGAATGAGCTCTTAAATTCATTGTTTTTTTTTTGCCTCAATTTCATTGAGTTCCACACTAAACTTTATTATTTCCCTCCTTAAATTTGTTTTGGGTCTGTGTTATTGTTGTTATTCAAGTACCTTAAAGTTCATTATAAGGTTATCTATTTGAACTTGCTCTGTTTTCCTAATGTAAGCATTGAGTGCAATGAACTTCCCTCTTAGGACAGTTTCATAGTGTCCTAAATGAGGGAGTTGTACAGGTATTATTTTGTGTGTGTGTGTGTGGGTACTGGGGGGTTGATCTCAGCACCTCGTGCGCCAGCAGGCGTCTGTGCCACTGAGCGATATCACCGGCCCCTTTTTCGTATGTGGGCTCCGGGAGTCGAACTCGGGCCCTCGCGCTTGCCAGGCAGGCGCTTAAGCCGCTGAGCCATCTCACCGGCCCTGTACAGGTATTATTAACTTCCAGAAAATTTTGAATTTATTTCTTCTGTGACCCATTGTTTGCTTAGGAGTGTGTTATTCACTTTCTAGGTGGTTCTACATTTTCCATAATTTCTTCTGTTGTTGCTTTCTAAGTTCATTGCACAGTGGTCTGCCAGTATACATGGTGTGATTTTGATTCTTTTATTTTTATTTAAGCAGGATTTGTTGGCTAGTATGTGATCTATTTTGGAGAAAGGTCCATGTTTTGCAGAAAAAATGTATACATTGTTGACATCTATTAAATCCGTATGTTCAAGGGTATGGATTAGCTCTGAGATACATATATATTTTTGTTTGTTTGTTTGTTTGTTTGTTTGTTTTGTTTTGTTTTGTTTTTGGTACTGGGAATCCAACTCATGACCTCGCACTTGCCAGGCAGGCGCTGTGCCACTGAGCTATATCCCCGGCCCTCTCTTATATTTCTTTGCAGATTTTTTGTTTAGTTAATCAACTTCTTTTTGAAAATGAGGTGTTGAGACCCCCTCATTATAAATTTGGTAGTATTAATTTGATCTTTTATGTTCAGCAGTATTTGTTTTAAGAAGACAGGAGCTCCAGTATTTGGTTCATATTTATAAGTTTGCCTCTTCTTTTTGGATTTTTTCCTTAACTAGTGTGCAGTATCTCCTGATCAGTTGTAGCTTGAATTTTACCTTGTCTGGGATAGAAATTGCTATCCCTGCTTGGTTTTGGGGTCCTGGTGCATGAAATATTCTTTTCTATCCTTTCATTTTTAGTCTATGAATATATTTTTTTATTAGATGAGTTTCTTGAATGCAACGGACTGTTGGGTTCTGTTTTTTGATCCAGAATGCCAATCTGCATTTTTAATTTGAGAGTTGTGGCTATTAATGTTCATGGATATTACTGAGATATGTTGATTATTTACTATCATTGCACTCTTTCTTTGTAACTTGTTTTCCTTTTCCTGTCATTTTTGTTGTTGTTTATCCATTGATCTCACTTGATGTTTTCATTTCATCTGTGTTTTTAACTTTATTGTTTTTGTCATTTCTGTCTACAATATTCTTGAGTATTTTCTGGAGTGCTGGATTCATAGTCATATATTTCTTGCACTAGTCTTTTTCATGAAATAGCCTTATTTGTTCATCTATTTTGAAAGACAGCTTTGCTGGGTGTGCTAATCTGGGTTGGAAGTTGTTTGCTTTTAGGGATTGAAATATTTCACTCCAATTCTTCTGGCCTTTAAATTTTGTATGAAGAAGTTGGCTGTAATTCCAGTGGGTTTACCTTTCTATGTGATTTTTTGTTTTACTCCACTTTTAAAATTTATATTTTTGTTTGTTTGCTTGATATTTGGCAATTTAATAAGGATATGTCTTTTAGAGCCCCTTTTCCATCATAGTTGTTTGGTGTTCTGGAAGCCTTATTGTATGTTGAATTCTTTCATCATATTTGAGAAATTTTATGCTATATTTTTCCATAAACATATTAATAATTCCATCTGTGTTATCTTCTAGCTTTTATCTAACTCCAATTAGCCTTAGGTTGGTCATTTTATTGCCATGTACTAGCTGCTGGATGGTTTTGTTCTTTTATTTTTGAGACTTTTCTAAGTACTTCTTTGTTATCGTTTTGTCCTCAATTTCAGACACCATCTCCACATTGGTTATTTTGCAATTTATGAATTCTATACACTTTTTTTAATTTCAGGTATTCCTGATAGCTTTGCAAGGATTGTGTATCTTTGGTGAACTTGTCATTCATGTTTTGAACCAATCTGGTTAGCTCTTCTATTTTTTTACTTATTTCACTTGTATCCACTTTGGGCATTTTGAGTGATATTTTTGTGAACTTTTGGCTCATTTTGTCTTTGAACTTGTCTAGTTTCTTCACCTCTTTGTAGAGTTCCACTACATCCTATTTGACTTCCTCTCCATTTGTGCCCCCTTGATCTAACTTAGGGGAGTTAGGAGACTTTGATTATCTTCTGTTGCCTTATTTTCTCTTGTTTCTATGTGTATGTATGTCTGTTTTGTATAGCTTATGAACCCCAGGCTGTTTGTAATCTTTAAGCACTCTGGTCTACAGTGGATATCTAAGACTAATTCACCTTCAATAACAAAAACTTGGTACTCTTTAACTAATGCATTTTGATGTACCCCTCCCTACAACTTGCAAGTACCTTTCATTCTCTACTTTTATGAGTTTCACTATTTTATATTCATCTTATTGTTGGTGACATGTAGTATTTCTCCTTATTTTTTGGGCTTATTTCATTTAGCATATCTTTCAGGTTCACTCATGTTGTCACAAGTCACCATATTTCATTCTTTTAGGACTGAATAATATTGCATCATATGTATAGATCACATTTTCTTTAGACATCCATGGATGATATTTATACTGTTTCAATTATTTGATTATTGTAACTACAGTAAGTCCCTGATTTACAAACATTTGAAATGCAAACGTTCATGAATATGAACAGACCTCGCACTTAGTTTTTTAATATTTTACATTGTATATTTGTGTCAAATGTGTGTAAGACTTACTTTGTCAGACTTATGAGCAAATCTGATTTATGAACCTTCTTCCAGAACAGAACTCTTTCATAAATTGGGGACTTACTGTAATGGTGTAATAAAGGTGCAAGCTCCGAGATAGCTCCTGGAAGTCTTGATTTAATTTCCTTTGGATATGTCTTCAGAAATGGGATTGATGAATCATATTATATTTTTAATTTTGGAACAATTTCTATACAGGCAGTACCAATTTACATTCTCCCCATGAGTACAGATTTCCATTTTTTATACCTTCTTGCTAACAGTTCTTTGTTTCATTTTGTTTTTATAGTGATAACCATCTGGAGAGGTATGAGGTTATATATTATTGTGGTTTTAATTTGAACTCACCCGGTTACTAGTGATACTAAACATCTTTACATGTACCTGTTGGCCATTTGTGTATTTTCTTTGGAGAAATGTTTGTTGAATTCATTTGTTCATTTTAAAATTACTCTTTGTTTTGCTATTGAGTTGTATCTGTCTTTATATATTTTGGATAACAATTTTTTATGAGACATATAATTTGCAAATATTTTCTCTCATTGTTTTGGTTGCATTTTAGTTTGATGTAATCTTGCTTCTTTAATTTTACTTTTGTTGACACTTTGGTGTCATATCCCAACAGTCACAGAAAAAGTCACATCAAAAAATCATTTTCCCTATGTTTTATTCAAGGTATTTTATGGTTTTAGGTTGTTTGATTGAGTCTTTAACCCAATATTCAGATGATTTTTGTGAATGGTTTGAGATAAAAGTTCAATTTCATTCTTTTGCATGTGAATATTTAATTTTCCAAACATTATTTATTGAAAAGCCTATTTTTTCTCCATTGTGTATTCTTGGCATCCTTACTGAAGATTAGTTGACCATGTATGCATGGGTTTATTTTTGATCAATCTATTCTGGTCGATTGATCTATATGGCTCTTATGTAAATACCATACTGTTTGATCACTGTAGCTCTGCAATATATTTTGAAATCAAGAAGTGTAATATCTCTGAGTTTGTTCTCTTTGTTTAAAATTGTTTAGTGTATTAGGAGTTTTGAATGGTTCCATACACATTTTAATATTTTTTTTATTTTTTATTAAAATGCCACTTGGATTTTTGAAAGGAATTGCATTGCATTTGCAGATAACATTGTGTAGTGTGAATACTCTTACAGTATTAATTCTCCCAATGTATGAACCCTAGATCTCATTCCTTGTATTTGTATCTTCTTTAATTTCTTCCATCAGGTTTTATAATTACTAGTGTATGAGTCTTTTATTTCTTTGATTAAATTTCTTAGCATTTTTAGTCTCTTTCATGCTATTGTAATTGGAGTTTTTTAACTAATTTCTTCTTTAGGACATTCAGTCTTAATGTACAGAAATGGAACTAACTTACATGTTGATTTTGTATTCTTCAACTTTTCAGAATTAATTCTAGTGGATTTTATGGTATCTTTAATATTTTCCACATGCAAGATCATTTAAAGACAGAATGTTGACTCTTTCTTTACAATTTGAGTGCATTTTATTTATTTTTCTTACCTAATTGCTCTTGTTAGGAATTTCAGTATTTGTTGAATCTGTCCATTTCTGATGAATATGTGTTAATGTCTTCAAATGTCTTTCCAGTTCTGTTTTTGCATCAGACATATTGCATACTATGCTTAAATTTTTAGTAAACACACTGCTATCATGGAATATTGACCATTTTATCATTATGTAATTTATTTATACCTCATAACTTTCCTTCCCATAAAATCTGCTCTGTTGAAATTAATATAGCTATTCTCCTTTAGATTAGAGATTTCATGGTAAATCTTTCTCCATTTGTTTACTTTTAACTTATATGCCTTTGTGCTTAGAGTGGATTTTGAACCTCCAAAACCGTGAGCTAAATAAACCCTCCCTTTTTATATATTATGTGAATTCAGGTTTTCTCTCTATAGCACTGGAAAACAGATTAACACATATATTTAAAACTAATCCAAGTCAAACTTCACAGAACATTGTACTGATTATGTGTAAGGCAGACACCTTGTAACAAAATAGTCCAGATTTCCCCCTTTATCTCATATCATTTTTGTCATTCATTTCACATATACATAAGTATATACATAAGAATGTGATTATTTGCATATATATACATGAACATACGTAATTAAATACTGTGATTTTGAACAAACTGTTATATGTTAGATGTATTATGACAGTGAAAATGATAAGTATTTTGAAATATTGCATTAGTTTATTCATTCTCTGATGTCCTTCATTTCTGTATGTAGATCTGTTTCTTTTTTTTTACCTTTATCATTTTCCTTCACTCTGAAGAATTTCTTTTAGCATTTTTTTCAAGGCACATTTGCTGACAACAAATATCCTCTAATTTTGTTCATTCAAGAAAAATCTTTCTCCTTCACTTCTGAAAGATGTTACAGAGTATAGAATTCTAAGTCAGTATAATTTTTACATCAATGCTTTAAATATTTCAGTACATTTTTCTTGCTACTATGGTGTCTGAAGAGAAGTTGGACGTAATTTTTCTTTGTTCCTCAATAGCTAAATTCTGTTTTACTACTGCCTTTTTTCAAGATTTTTTCTTTTTTTTTTTTTTTTTTGTGGGTACCGGGGGGTCGACCTCAGGACCTCGTGCGCCAACAGGCGCCCGTGCCGCTGAGCGATATCATCGGCCCCTTTTCCATATGTGGGATCCGGGAGTCGAACTCGGGCCCTCGCGCTTGCAAGGCAGGCGCTTATGCCACTGAGCCATCTCACCGGCCCTCAAGATTTTTTCTTTATGATACATGTGCTTAGCTGTAGTTTTTTTAATTTAAACATTTTTTGTGGTTTGGTTTTTTGCTTTTTTTTCAGATAGGGTCTTGCTATGTAGTTCAGGGTGGCATTAGACTCATTATGTAGTATAGGCTGGCCTCAAACTCATGGCAATCCTCACGCCTCAGCCTCCTGGGCGCTAGGATTACAGGCATGCACCACCACACCAAGCTAGTTTTTTGGCTTTTATCCTGTTCCTCAATCTCTGAACTCCCTGGTACTGTGACTTGGTGTGACACTTCTTTGGGGGAATTTTTTGTTTATTTTCTTCAAATATTAAATTTATTTTACTTTCTCTTTCTCCTTTTCTGGTGTTTGGATATACATGCAACTACACCCTTTGTAGTTACATGGTTATTGGTTCTTGGATATACTGTTCATTTTTTTTTTATGTGGGTACTGGGAGTCGAATTCAGGACCTCACACTTGCCAGCAGGCACTTGTGCTGCTGAGTGATATCACCGGCCCTTTTTTTTTCCTTTATGTGGGTACCGGGAGTCAAACTCAGGACCTCACACTTGCCAGGCAGGCACTTATGCCGCTGAGCTATCTCACCAGCCCTACTGTTCATTTTTTAAAAGTCTTTTTCCTTTGCTTTTCAGATTTAGAAGTTACTATTTTCTGTTTGCTTTGCTTTGTTTTTGTTTTTTGAGACAGGGTAGTTCAGGCTGACCTTGAGTTCACTAGGTAGCCCAGGCTGGCCTTGAACTCGCAGTGATCCTCCTGCCTCAGTCTCCCACATGCTGGGATTACAGGTATGCACCACCACATTTGGCTAGAAGTCTTCATTGTTATATTTCCATGCTGAAAGTTTATTTCCTCACCTGTGTCCAGTTCTTATTGAAGTTTCAAATGTATTCTTTATTTCTTAGTGGCTTGCTCCCTAGCATTTTTAATTCTTTCTTACAACTTTCAACTCTTTGCTTACATTATGCATCTTTTCACATATGTTGTCTACTTTTTCCATGAAAGGCTCTTGCTCATGAGTTTCTGCTCTGGAAACCTCATTGAGTGTATCTGCTGATGAGTCTCTCCAATTTCAAAGACAGGGTTTTTATCTTGTGACTTCACTTCTCTCAAAGTTCTAAAAAGAATCACTGATTTTTTCAGTTTGTTCAGTGTTTTTCTATTGCCATATAAGTGATAATTTCTAAGCACCTTACATGCAGAAAAGAAAACAAAAATTTTTCAACTAGGTTTTCTTTAAATGAAATCATTAAGTCCAATTATCTGGAAGAATATTTCATGATATTTCAAGCCAAAGGATAAGAGTGCAGAAGAAAGAACAGCTAGGAGGATGGAGGAATGATCGCATGAGGCTCTGTGAAGTAGCAGTGAATATGGAAAAAGAAGGTAAGGGTGGAGAAGGAGCAGAGGAGGCAAGTTTTGAGTGACAGTTTGAGTATTGGCAATTCAAGAATGTGTTTAAAGATACAGGTAACTAGACTAAACTTACAGAATAAAATGAAACAGGGAGTTCATTTGAGTCTTTATTAGGGGTCTTAGTACTTCTTTTGGAGATGGGTAGTTGAAAAAAATTGCAATGGCATTTGAACAAATGGAAATTTGATATTTTTGTATGTGCATGTATCTGTGTGTATAATGGAACTGAAATGTTAAGACCGAAGGAACTTGGGCCGGTGAGATAGCTCAGTGGCATAAGCACCTGCCTGGCAAGCGTGAGGTCCTGAGTTCGACTGCCGGTACCCACATAAAGGAAAAATGTGCCGGTGATATCGCTCAGCGGCACAAGCGCCTGCTGGCACATGAGGTCCTGAGTTCAATGCCTGGTACCCACAAAAAAAAAAAAAAAAAAGACCGAAGCAACTGACAGGTGGTGAGATCTGAAATAGTGATCTTTATATCCCTAATATCCATCACAGATTCTCACACTGAATAGTTACTCAATAAATACTCGTTGAATAAATATGTGAATAGAAAAGCTCATACAACAATTTCTGGAAGAAATTTATGAGCTCACCTTATGGGTTTTGAGATCTATCACCTTAAGTGATGCCTTCTGGGTAGATGCTGCATCTGCAATAGAACCTAATGTTGACTCTCACATCCTATACCCCTTCTGATCACCTTTAGGATGTATTCTTAAAAATTGGTTTAAAATTTTATCCTTGAGCTCTCAAAAAGAAACATCTCATTTTCTTATACAACACTGCCTCACCTCAATATAAGCTTCCAGGTCAGGAACTCTGGTTCCTTAATGGATTTCCAAACTATAACTCCATATTACAATTGGACCTCTTTTGTCACAAAAGGGCAAGGATTCTGAAGTTCCTTATATCCATACCATTATGGTTGTATAATAGGAACCTCAACAAAGGAAAAAAAAATGTTTCATGTGTCTTTCTAAGTCTTCCTTCTATAATTCATCCCTCTTAAAGCTAGACCAAAATAACATTTTTGAAGATCCCTTATTTGGACATTCTTGAACGGCTCCTATTTGGCCCCCATTCTCTCCACAGATGCTTCCCTTCCTTCCTTCAATCATTCCCCCTCCTTAGGCAGATTCATTTTCTTCCTTGACACACTTACTTGGGAAATTTACATACAGAATTCTGGGAACAGCTAAAAGTTGCTTCTTCCTCCTTGGAAAACCTGTATCTTCTGAATCCATGTCCCTTTCCCCATGTCAGATTTGTCACAGATAATCTAAACTAGGCTCTTTTAATCAAGACCCTTCCAATTTTACCTAGGAATTTCAAACCCTAACCATATCATTTGATGTCACCTTGTAAAATATTTTTTGTATTATTTTAATAACTTACTATACACACATAGAGAAATCCTGTATTTGGACTTTGACACATGCTGGCTGATGAGAACCACGCCCATATTAACTGCCCCAGCCCCAGATACTGAATCAAAATGGCACTATCAGCGTACTGATACCGAATCTGAAAGTGGTACAGTTCACTGGAACTACATGATAATTCATTTGGTAGAGGACATGAAAAGACTGTCACTAAACTTGTTAATTACAATAAACTGCAAAATAATACAGGGACTTTCTGAAAATCTTGCCCTGTTTCTCTCCAGATTGACTGAGGGTATACATAGATTCACTAATGTGAACCCTTAGTGCCCACAAGGCCAAGCTAGAAGAAATTCTAGCTATTCATTTTATTTTACTTTTTTTTGAATTTTCCTTTTTTAATGTAATTAAATTTATTGGTGCAATTTAGGTATATACAACAACCACATTACTTTTCAGAGATCAGATAAAAACTCTAAAATTGGAACTAGGCCTTCACATTCCCATCTTTTTTGTTTGTTTGTTTTTGATAAAGGCTTTAAGGTTTTCAATAACTGAAAGGAGGCTCCCTGGGATCCAAAAGATTAAACTAGAGGATACAAGGCTTAAATAGCAAGCCTAATATATTACAGCAACCATAATCTACTTCTTGCTTATTTTAGGTAATCCCAGGCCTCTTCCAGGGAATTCACACCGAAGTCTTTTGACCTGTTTCCACTTTGGGAAATCAGGGCATCTAATTCAAGCCTTTATAACACCTGTTCCTGGGTCCATAGGTTATGAATACTGAAAAGAGAAGGGCCACTGAAAGTGAAACTGTCACTTTTTCCCACAGGTAAAGGGCCTACCTCCTCCTAAACTGCTCTAATTCCATCCTCAGACTGCCAAAGGACAAATGCCCTTAACATTATTTCTGGATTACAAGTAGTCTGATGAGTACAGTGACACAGTCCTTCTGATGGACAACTCCTCCCCTCCTGGACTAACAGTGCCCTGGGGCTCTTCAGGCTCCTTTGTTCTTTACCTCCTTGCAGGAGACTTGGGTAATAGATGTGTTGGAGACTGAGATAACATTCTTTTTTTTTTTTTTTTTTTTTTTTTGTGGGTACTAGGAGTCGACCTCAGGACCTCACACGCCAGCAGGTGCCCGTGCCGCTGAGCGATATCACCGGCCCTTTTTTTGTATGTGGGTTCTGGGAGTCGAACTCAGGCCCTCACGCTTGCTGGGCAGGCGCTTAAGCCGCTGAGCCATCTCACTGGCCCAGAGATAACATTCTTGATAGACCCTGGACCACTGTTTTCAGCTCTGACCCTTTTTTCTGGCATCACTCATTGATCCTCATTCCTTTTCAAGGGTATCAATGATAAGCCTGAAATTACTCCTTTATGCCCTCATTGATATGTAGATTTGAAGACTACTTATTAATTCATTCTTTTCTAGTTCTGCCTACTTGTCCTATTCCATTACTAGGTAGAGACAGCATGTCCAGGCTTTGGGTCCACTTATGTCTATTTGAAACCCTGGGACCCATTATATCACTCCTTTCTTGTCAAAGTCCCCCGTTGTTTCTGGGTTCCCTTCCCCCAGAACAATCTCCTCCAGTGTGTTGATGATCTATTAATTTACAAAGCCTACCTCTGATCACAATACTGCCCTGACCCTTCAAAAGCTAGCCTCCTATGGATATAAAGTTTCCTCTTCAAAGGCCCAAATTTCCTTACAGAAAGTCCTGTTACTGGGGCATATATTAAGCCCAGGCACCAGGAGCCTTTCCAGTCATTGCAAAGATATCATTCTAAATATGGAAACCCCAGCATCAAAGCAATAGCTCATACTTATCCTCGGAATGGAGGTGTCTTCTGCATCTGGATTCCCCAGTATGGTCTTGTAGCTAAACCCTTACATAAAGTCTTAAAAAGACCAGAGAAATCACTTGAATGGACCCATAAAATGACATGGCCCTGAAACAGGCACTTACTTCAGGTCCTGAATTGACTTTCCCTGATCTTACTAAACCTTTCTCACTGTATGTTCCTAAAAGAAGAGGACTAGCCTTTGGAGTCCTAACACAGGCCCTAGGGCAGTGATGGTGAATGATAAACAGCCTGCTGCAACAATGTGTGCCATAGGTTCACCACCCCTGCCCTAGTGCCTTCCTGGCACCAAGAAGCTGATCTTTCCAAGTCACTGAACCTACTGACAGGGTGCTGACCACCCTTACCTTAAGGCACTAGTGGCTAAGTCTCTCTTTATGAAGAAAGCTTCCAAGTTAACCTTAGGACAGAGCATGACAATTTACACTCTTTGATACCCTCAATTCAAGTGTCTTTCCTTGGTTTTCTGATAGAAGAATTAGTAACTAACAGACTCTGCTCCTAAAAAATCCCAGAACCTACCGTAAAGCCTTATCACATTCTCAACTTAGCCACCCTGTTACCCAACCCTAATCCTAAATCCCCTGTACAACACCCCTGTATATAGATAATTGATCTTACTTGCAGCATTAGCCCAGACCTGCAAGACACTCATCTCCCTGATTCACAGATAGAAATATCTTTATGACAGAGGGATATAGAATGTTGGGATAGTTGGTATATTATATGGTCAGTCTAATAGAAATTATAGAGTTGGAGCCCCTTCCATGCAACTCCACATCAACTCAGAAAGCAGAATTAATCACCCTTACCATGTGTCTCAAGTTAGGTGCAGGTATAAAACTTAGCTTTTACAAAGACTCAGCTTATGCCTTCCATGCTGCCCATGCTTACATGGCCATTTGGAAAGAGAGAGGATTTCTAAAAACCACAATACCATTGTTAACCATGCTCAGGAAATTTTAGCTCTCCTGGATGCTATAGTGCTTCTTACTTAAATAGCTATTATGCATTATAATCCCACTGAAAAGATCAGTCGGATATCTCTCAGGATAATCATTGAACAGAATGAGAAGCTAAGCATGCAACCTGAAATTCCTTAAAACAGGGAGTTCTAGTCCCCTACACAACAATTCTTCCCTTGTCCACAGTATACTATTGAACAAATTAAAAAAGCACTAAAAAAAGGCTTCAGAACAACCTCAGAGGCTTTGTTATAGAGCTCCATATATGAGTTATCACCACCTGAGTCCTCTCAGTGAAAAATTCTCAATAATCTCCACAAAATACACATTTAAAGGCAAAATACCTCTAAATTTTAATAGAACCTCTTTGTATAGAAACTGGAATCTCATAGACCCTTAAAGATATTTCAAAGTTCTGCCCTACTTGTGCTCAGATTTATCCAGGAGCTCTCAGATCCCCTCCTATTTTATAGCCTATACAACAATAAGGAACTATATCATGGGAAGATTGACAAGTAGATTTTACATTCTCCAGTGCAGAGTTCTCAAACATTTAGTTTTTATAGATAGCTTTGCAGAGTGGATTGCAACCTTTCCTACAAAACCTGAGATAGCCTACTACTTCTGTCTTTGAACATATAATTCCCAGCTTCAGACTTCACCTCTCCCTAAAATGAGATAATGGGCCTGCTTTCATTTCAAATATAACTCAAGGGGTTAGTGAGGCTTTAAAAATTAAATACAATTTCCATGCAGCCTGGCACTCCCAATCTTCTGAAAAGGCAGAGAGGGTGAATTTAACTCTCCAAACAAGTCTTACTAAGTTCTCCCTTAAGGACCAACAGTCCTGGCCCACCCTCTTAACAACAGCCCTCTTAAGATCTCTCATTACTCCAAAATCTATCTCATCTTAGCCTTTTGAGGTTGTGGCAGATCTTTTGTACAAACTGAACTTTTATTAGATTCCCCAAACTCATTTTCTCTCTCAATACACTATTTCTTCAGGGCAAGCTACCAAGGCTATTGCTGATTATCAGGATAAATGCAGTCCCAAACTTGACCCCAACTTCACAGGATCACTTCTGCCCATATTAGCCCTGGGGACTGGGTATGTCTCAAACCCCTTTTGCAGGACAAAAAAAACCACTTGATTCTGGGTGGACTGAATCCTACCTAGCTGTGCTTACTTTCCCAATGGTGGCTGAGCTACAAGAACTGTCACTATGGATTCACTTATCCAGAATAAAGACTGTATCCCCTCCAAATAATCAAAACAACTATACCTGTGAGCCTCTTGGAAACCTCTGTTTCCTTTTCCAAGAAGACCAAGAGATATTTCACAGATTACCCTAGAGAAGAAATCCAGATCTTGTTAGAATTATAATTTTCATAACTTCCCTTCTTCTCTTTACACAATTCAATACTATTTGGGGAGAATTCAATTACTTTTGAGGCACGACATTATGCTGAGGACATTCAACCAGGAGCCTGCTAGACCTGTGGACTATTACCAATCTCCAGCACCTCAGGATTACCATGGTGGGTTTCTCCATTTCAGAGAGATAACTAGAATAAACTTAACAGTATATTTGTGAGGAACAACAGGAATCCAGCATTGTAAGTGCTGCTACAAGTGCAGATATCTCTAAGTGGCCAATAAGTATGTTTCAGAAAAAAAAAAAGATACAGCCCTTTGGTGTCTGGCTCATCCATTGTTACAAAAAGACCTACAATATCTTGTAAAGACTGTTGTTATGAGGATGGCTATTTCCAAATTTGGGATTACTATATTTGGCTTACCCCAACTATAGGAAAGCTTAGTGAGCATGTCCCACTTTGTTGGGAGCAACAAAACCATACATTCTCACATTGGCCCAATGCCACCAAATATTTAGGATGTACTCCTAAGGAACAATGTTAACACATTATTATTCTACAAGCAGAGGACTGATTTGCCACAGATTGGTTCTGTAAGTCAGGAATTAGATAGGCTGCTCTTAATAGAATCCAATGGCTCTGTGACATCAATTTATGGCCTTGGATTCCCCTGGGCTGAATTGGACACTGTATTCTGGGCTTACCCTGAGTTTATAAGGCAAATGAATTAAAACACTCAGTGTGGCAGTTATGGTGGAGTGTCAACTTTATTTGCTTTGAGATCTGCCCTGGAGATTTGTGGAACACACTTCTAGGTGTGTCTGTGTGGGTAATGGAGGCATATCTTGGGGTCTATGCCTGGTCCCTTGCCTGTTCTGCTCTAGCACTCTTCCCCTCCTCTGCTTCCTGATCACCATGAACTAAGCAGCTTTGCCCCAGTGCATCCTTCTACCATGATGTTTCTGCCTTGGAGCCAGCTGATCATAAACTGAAACAGTAAGCAAATTAAACCTCTTCTCCTTAAAGTTGGTGGTGTTGGGCATTGTGTCTCATTGATGAGAAAGATAATATACTCCATAAGCCTGCTAATCTGTCCATGCTACAACTTCCTTGGATCCATAGTGTCTTCCACTGATATGATCATCTTGCCTCTATATTTATCCTCTCATTGGGAATTGAAGATAACTTTGGCACATCAAGTCCCTAACCAAGTATACTAAAAATTCTCTCAATGACATGAGTCAGGGCATTTTCTGCTAAAGCACAGAACCAAAACTAATGAGACAAGCATTTTTATAAAACTGCGTGGCTTTGGATATTCTAACAGCTGTACAAGGAAGAACTTGCACCTTCATTATGGTGGAATGCTGTGTATATATTCCCGATTGCTCAGATAATGTGTCATCAACCCTCAAAAATTTACAACAGACACAAGCTACATCTAACCCATGTATGACCCAATTCCAGCATTGTCCAACCTCTGGGTTTGGTTCTCAAAGTGTACTTGGTGAAAAATGGCTACCCATGGTCATTATCATAGTCACAACTGTATTTCTCTTTGGCCCTGTTTATGCAACTGTTTTCTCCAGTTTATTTCTTCCAGAATCCAGCAGTTCTTAATTATATGCACCCTACTGCCATCTGGACCCACCGCACAACCCTATTTAGAGCTTGTTGTCCAATTTGGGTCTCAGTTCTTAGCCTAAGGAAATAAGCTACTCCATCCCTAATAGCTAGCAAAATCAAGAGCCCCTAAACACACCCCACTTAGCTCAAAACAGTTATGGATATGACTACTGTGACCCCTGTCAATGATTTGACTTTGCTGATTTGTCAGGGGGGAAATGTAGTGGTTACCCATTGGCAACAAAACAGTTAAAAGTCTTAGCAGCAGAACTCCCCCATAGAAGCCATCCTGCCCAGCTCCTACAAAGCAGTCATAAGACAATATAGTAACACTAATCAAAACTACACAAGATTAAAACAAATCTTTGATGTAAGACTCATTCACTTCTTCCAATAAGCCCTGACCCATTTACTAAAAGTTAATGTTTATAAATTTCTTTGAAGCTAAAAGGCCTTCTGTGAGGCTGGAAAAAATGTTACTTTTAAATTGCAAATTTAAAATAAAATTTTAGTGCTCCTGAGGTAGATTAGGAGCAAACCAGTCAATGGGGTGGAATGTGTCAAAGTAATGGAGACTCAGAGCAGGTGCACAGAACACAGGATCCAGGATGACTGCACTTCCTGAGCACTGTACATGGAACCAATCAGCAAAGTGCTACTTCCAATTCTTCATTTACATCTGGTGGGAAGCCAAGTGAGTCTTTCCATAGGACAGTTTAAATCTAGTGACAGGCTGTTGTAGTCAGTGTCTACAAGGAAATAGATTTAACACAGGACAGATAACTTATAGGATTATTTTATAACATTCACCCAAAAAATCAAATGCAGAAGGGTGCAAGAGATCTGTCCACACACTAGAGACCCAAGGAATCCAGCTGAGGGCCTGGATCTCACAGTAATGTCTTGTATGGGTCCACCTGAAGACCTAGAACCCACAGCAATATCCTCCATGAGTCCAGCTGGAGGCCTAGAGTCCACAATGACATCTCATGCAAGTCTGTATCAAGGATTTGCACTGGGAAGGCCCAAAGGTCAGTGGTGGAAGCTAGAAAGTCTGTGCCAGCAGGATGAAGGATCTGTGCCAGCAGGATGAAGGATCTGTGCCAGCAGGCTGAGGGACCCTCACTGGAGCCAGGAAGTGACACTCAAGGTAAGGACCAGAGCTTCCCCAAAGAGAACCACAGCCATCCTCAGCGACAGTGAGGACCCGAGTTCCTCTGATGATAATAGCTGAGTTCATATCAGGAAAACCAGTGTGACAAGCTTCTCCAGGGGAATCAATAGCATACCATCTTTCCCTGACTTTTATGGTGTTGGCAACAATCTGCAGGTGGGTATTCCATACCCAGAACCATGCTGATTCAGTTTACCTGGGTGTTACAAGTTGACCATTAGTTAATCCACCACACAAGCTATGTGAATTTCTGATAGGACAACTGTCCCAATGCTTTATTTGATGAGGAAGAAGCCAATCCAGGAATTCCAAATACAAAAGACCCCTTTCCCTTATCCTTGGGGTCACTGTGAGTCTGTTTGCCAGGCTGCCCTTAACTCTGCAGAGTACACTTCTTTTTCACCTTCAACAAATGTATATTCCTATTACTTTTTGGTGTGTCTTGTCCAATTCTTTGTACAGGATGCCAAAAACCTGGAAAGAATTGCCTTGGGGCCCATCATTGAGTAAATCTTGGAAAGTCCATAGGTACTAGATGATCTAGAAAAAGATATTTTTCAGGTAATCACATTTGCTGCTTAGATCCCCTTTCCCCATTCTCAAATCCTTATAAAGACCCCAATCTCTTACCTTGATGGTGTGATTCCTGTCTTAGAATTTATCCACTGTCCTTCTTGACAGTGGATTCTGGCCTGAATAAACACTTATCCTTGCCTCGATAAATTATTTCTACTGTCTGTGTCTCTGGCCCTCCAGATACAGTCTTGCAAGGCACTTTTACTTCTCTTGCTTCTGTCTTCCTCCACACTTCTCTCTCCTTTCTCCTTCATCCCTCCCCTCCCCTTCTTTGTCTGTTCTTTCCCCTCCTTGCCTCTTGGCACGTTGAAATAATTATTAGTAGTTTTTTATGAAGCTTGAGGGAGGTGGTGTGAGTGGGTAGAGAAATGAAGCTGATGAAGTTGCTGTAGACCAGATCTTGAAAGTCCTTGTGTTTATACACTTTGTTTTGTCTTTTTGAGATGGATTTCACTACGCAGTTCAGGTTGGCCTTGAACTCACTTTGTAGCCCAGGCTGGCCTGGAACTCGTGAGGATTCTCCTGCCTCAGACTTCCAAGTGCTGGGATTACAGGTGTGTGCCACCATGCCCAGTTTACCTTTTTTTTTTTTTTTTTTGGGTACCAGGGCGTCGACCTCAGGACCTCGCGCACCAGCAGGTGCCCGTGCTGCTGAGCGATATCACCGGTCCCTTTTTTGTATGTGGGTTCCGGGAGTCGAACTCGGGCCCTTGCGCTTGCCGGGCAGGCACTTAAGCCGCTGAGCCATCTCACCGGCCCTACACTTTTTTTCTTAAGCTATAGGAAGGTTTTAAAGCAAGCAATAGAAACCTCTGAATTGAGCTTTAAAAGATCACTCAGTTGGTAGGAAGAATGGATAATTTAAATGAGGGGAAAAAGGAAACCTGCAGCAGCAAGGAGACCTTGAATTTCTATAAACAGTTTAAGGTATAGAGAGCCCTTCCCCGTCCTTGTTGTGGTCCGGGAAGTTTGTATTTGTAATCCCAAAAGAAAGTTATTGGAATTCTAACGAGGTAATTCCAATCTACCACTTCCAATGCAATCCACAGTGAGACTAAAGACACTAAGACATATCTATAGTTGTGGGGAGCCTAGGGGCTCCTAAGTCCAACCAGAGTAATGGTTACTGGAACAAAGGCCTCCACCCAGCGCTGAACTCGGGTTTTATTAATTCTTGAGGAGGGGAGTGTCTCAGGGATGAGTGACTGTGAGAGTGGCAGAAAGTATGTAAGTACCATGAGCTGTACCAAGTAGGTGGCCTGAAATCACCTTTGCAATATGCAGAGGGAAGGATATGCAGAAGGAGTAATCTGCATAACACAATTCAAGATACTATCCAATGTTTTGGGGTTGGTACTTCAGCTCTGATGTGTAATCTTCTATGCCCTGGGAAGTCACAGCCTCTTTCTCGAGGCTCATCCCAGCCGACAGCATGGAGCACAGGCTCAACCATGTATTGGGAGCAAAGGGGCAGGAAAACACAGGCCTGTAGCCTTGCTTCAAAGACTACACATCAGGACCTCAGCTAGACCCATTTGCATTGCCTAAAGCCAGTTGAAGAGATAAGGAAAAGTCCTAGCCAGCTCTGTACATATCAATATGTGGAAATAGGGCCAGGTTCAGCCAAGATGGAGATAATTGCTCTTCTTTAAAGGAGAGCCATCCAGGTGGTCCTCCACATTAAGGGAGCAATTTAGCTGGTAAAGTCTAAGTGTAGTAGCATTTGGAGGACACATCTTAAATCTGTTTTTAAAAATCAAGCAAATATTTAACTACATTGAACATTTTGAGTGGTGAAATTACTTATTACTCTGCTCATTCCCAACCTGTTTAGAGTTGCCACTGTGGGAAAATCACTTAGGAGGATATTGAAATTATTTCAATTATTCAGGTCAGAGATTATGACAACACTAACGAAAACCGCAGAAGTAAGAATAGGGATGAGTGGACGTATTGTAGGAAATAAACTAAGCAGAACTTGGGCTCATTGACTTGAACGGAAGACGATGAATTTAATGTGACTTCCCAGTTTGGGATTTAAGGTCTTTCACCAGACAAGGAAAGTTAGAATAGGAGCCTGTTTGGGGTAGCTGGAGGGAAGGAGGCAGCAGATTAACTAGGGAGAGGCGCAATCATAATAGAATAAGAAAAGGGGCAATCAGAATAATCTTTTCTTGAGGCATGGCATTTGTGGGGAGAAGAAAGCATACAGGACCTTAGTGGAAAGTGTGGAAACAGATAGTACTCCATTTCCATGCAATTTCCCTTCCTTTTTCTTTTTCTTTTTCAAGTAATATATGAACAATAAATATGTCTGTAATATTTATATATAATTTTTATAGAGAAAAGAGTGGCACAAAGTGGAAAAAAACAGTCCCTAGACCGATTATATCCTATCCTTGTTTTTGAGGAGGGGTCTTGCTATGTAGTTTAGGCCAGCCTTGAACTCACTGTAATATTTGTATGAACTCACTAATATTTGTATTGCCAGAACTCACTATAGCCCAGGCTGGCCTCAAATTCACAGACTCTCCTCCCTCAACCTCCTGAGTCCTGAAATTACAAGCATGTGTTCCCACATCTGGCTCCCTTTCCTCTGACCTACTCTCCAGGAGCAATGTTTTGGAATTCTTTGAAAGAATGTTTTCTGGTGGTCCTTATATCCAAATACAACATGAATATGGTTACCAGTAGTAATCCTTCATGCAGGGAATTATGGTTATTTTGCCAGTTTCTTTAAGGCCACACTGCAGCTGAATGATGAGTCTGTAGTAAAACACTAAAGTTCCACCTTGGAAGATCTATCCACCTTCCTATCTCAGAAAAACGTTTTGGTTTTTTTTTTTTTTTTTTTTTTTTTAATAATAAAGCCAGGAGCACTGAACCCTGTTGAAGAAAACATTACTCAGTCTTCAAACAACACTTGGCTATTCTCAGAACTGAAATGGATGAACAATGGAACCACTATGACCTGATGTAAGTGGTCCTGAGATGATGTTCCCATACCCCTCCTCACATTAAAATCAAATATAAATGTCCCTGCTTTTCTCCTGGCCAGTGCATTGCTTTCTTGGAATTTGCTGACTTCTCTCTTGCACTTATCAGTGAACTCTTTACTTTCCTATATTCTTGACTCTTGGTATATTCTTTCTACCATCCACCTCACTGGCTTCTCACACAGTCTCCCACACTGTACCCAATAAAACATACAATATTACATGTTCATCAAAAGTTCTTAAAAATGATATTTACACAAACATTTACAAAACTTGTGTGCTAATGTCTCCGATGACTCCCTCTTTCCAGAGATAACTTGAGTGCTTTCTCTGTGAAAGGCAGTTTCAGGGACTTCAGAGGTATTCACAGTGATACCTGCATACCATTTTTTGGGGGGAGTGGTACCGGGAATCCAACTCAGGACCTCCCGCTTGCCAGGCAGGTGCTGCACCACTGAGCTAAATCCCCGGCCCTGCATACCATGTTCCTACTATCACAATTCATAATAGCTAAGTCTTGGAAGCAGTTTATATGTCCATCAACAGATGAATAAAGAAAATGTGGTATTTACACACAATGGATTACTGGATTACTACTCTGCCATAAAGATAAACTAGAGTCATTTGTAGGAAAATAGATGCACCCTGAGAACATAATGTTTAGTGAAATAAATTAAACACACAAACTTAAACATCACCTGGTTTCTCTCATATGAGAAATTCTAATTATACATAAAAAGCAAAATAAAATATAATAGGAAGTGGGAAGATAAATCTTTCTCAAATGTGAATGGGATCAAGAGATAGAAGGGAGAGTGAAGGGTGGGAAAGAGGATGAAAAAAGGAATTGTACATGTACCAACTACACAAGAATGTAAACATTATGTACTCACACACGTACTAAAAAAATAAGCATTCATTACAAGTTTAGTTTCAGGGAGTAACAATACGTAAAAGAGAAGTTTGCTCTTCCCCCCTAAGAACCCTTAAGGGTAAGCAGCAGTAAAAACTGTTAGCTGAAAGGCATTGAAATAACTCTCTCCTTTAATTCTCCTCAGCGAGTGGGTGGGGCTAAGCGAGTTGTGTAGCTTGCAGCGCCTTACCGGGACGGTGGCAGCAATGTGAGAACCCACGCCAATGATGGCGACAGGCGGCACTCTGGCTTTCTCAGAGCAGTCTCTATGGTATTCATTCTGGCCTACCCGCCCCTTGGGTAGGCAGTCACGTGACAGTCTCGGGTTTACGGCTGGTACTCACGTGATCATGGCCTGCAGTCTTGTGGCTGCGGTGAGGTACCTGGGCTTCTGAAGGGTAGGCGGTTAGGTTGTAACCGCTACTGGCGGATTCATCTGGGTGGCCAGTCTCCGCAGCTACCAGCCAGAGGAGCCGTTCACTGCTTAGTGCCTACGGCAGGGTTCCGCTCTTTCTGCCGCTTCTGCCTTTGCGGTACCCATCTCTTTGTGGGTGAAGTTACTTCTGGGCTTGAGACCTTGGGGCGTGAGGCGCAAACTCCGGACGAGTCCCCAACGCATCTCTTTTTCCCTGTCATTCTCTTTTACACCACCGAATAACTTCGCCTTTGAGCTGGCCTGCTCGGGTTTTCCTTGAGACCAGATTCAGGGCGGTAAAGGTAACCGTGGGGAAAGCGGCCCCCCAGTGGACAAAGAAGGAGTCAAGAACTGGGCTGGCCTAAGGGCGGCAGGCCATGAGAAAAGGCAGTTAAGGGGGTGAACAAGGACGAATAGAGTACTGCGGATTTAGAAGGGACCGGAAAGGACTTGTTGCACGATGGAAGAATATGACTCTGAGAAAAAGATGGAGAAAGAAAGTCTGGGGCCGAGAATGGATCCTCCGCTAGGGGAACCGGAAGGATCGCTTGGGTGGGTGAAGGGTATTATGGCAAACCTGAAGGGA
Organism: Erethizon dorsatum; assembly: GCA_028451465.1. Taxonomy (NCBI): domain Eukaryota; kingdom Metazoa; phylum Chordata; class Mammalia; order Rodentia; family Erethizontidae; genus Erethizon; species Erethizon dorsatum. Next base: position 47,389,989 of record CM051842.1, read on the forward strand.
GGGTTCTGTAGTTGAAAAGAGTATTATGAGTTAGAACACCTTCCAAGCCCCCATGACAGATTCTTTCAGTTTAACAATAGAGTTGATCGGTATCATGCTTTTGACGACAGGATAAACTGAAAAGGGGACCAGTGCTTACTGGGCAGAAACAGCTCGGAATGGGACTGATATTATTGGTGTAGGTGGGTTGTTCTACTTGAGAAGACAGTTCTGAGTTACTTTAGATTAATAGAGGCGATTAGATATATCCACGTTGGAGACAAGAAAACTTTGAAGAGGGTTAACATTTTCTAGTCAGAGACCAGTGGTTTTAGAATGCTTTTTGTGCTGATTTGTACCTGAATCTGACACTTGTGTTACTATATGGATTTTGTGCCTTTAATGATTGAAACATGACTTGGAAGGACTGCCAAAGGACAAAGGGTACTTCTGGATTTCAAAAATAGGTAGCTGAATTTCAAAAAAATAGAGGTAGTCAAATATGAAAATATCGTTTTATTATAGCCTTCATATTGCTTTGATTAATTTCTTAAAAAGATGAGAAGTCTGCTCTTGAATGTAATGGGTCATTTATATTTCTAAATAAATCTTCCTAGGAGCTATCTTCATAGTTTGTAGTTAGGGCATAGGGAACGTAAGCCCAGTTTTATAATTTAGGACAATAAGGACCTCTAGTGAACTGAGGTCCTCCACATAATTGTACTCAGCTATCATATTAAATATGCTCTTTTACATTTCCACTTTTATTTGTATTTCTTTAATTTCGATTTCTAAAACAAATGGATCATGGAAACTCTGTCTTTTGGTTTGTATCTGCAGGTGGGTGCTACCAAATACAGCCATGAAGAAAAAGGTAAGATGTATCAGGTACACCAGAAACATGAAGGTAAAGATAAGAATTTGCTATTCAGAAATGTGTTACACACACACATACACACACACACACACTCCAGCAATCTTCTGTGGTCTTCCTGACTCTTACCCCTTCTTTGCTGCCTGACTTAATTTTTCTAATGTATAAATTTGACCAAATCAAGTCACATAGACACATTACATAGGCCTGTGCCTGCACATTTATTTTCAGATCAACTCAAAATGTTACTACTATAAGGTCTTATGGGGAATGTCTCCAGCTGTAACTTGACAGTCTTTCCATTGTGCTCTTTTGGTTCTGTGCCTCACCTTGGGATTTAGGCAGAATCACTAACAGTGTAATTCTGGAGCAAGTTTATTAACTTTTTTGGAGTTTCAGTGTCCTCATTTGTGAAATGGTAATATTACCTATTTCATAGGTTTGGTGTGAGGTTTAAACAAGCAAATGCCAGTAAAGCCTTTAGATTAGTATTTAACATGATTAGCTTGATAATAGTCTTTTATAAACATTTGAGATAGGACCTTTTTTATTGAAAAACATATTTACCATTAATTTCAGCTAATCAGTTCAGTAATTCCAGTTTGCTAAGGAAATGTTCGTCATGAGCCTGTCTAAAGTTGCTATCAACAAGGATGCCGAAAAGTACCAGAAATTTCTACATGATTAAGAGCAAAAATTACATTTATTTAATCATTCCACAATATATACATGTATCAAAACATGTTGCACTCCAGAAACATGTATACAATTATTGGTTCTTTTTTTTTTTTTTGTGGGTACCGGGAGTCAAACTCAGGACCTTGCCAGGCAGGCGCTTATGCCGCTGAACTATATCACCAGCTCCAATTATTGGTTCTTGGTTAAAAATTGTAAAAAAGAACAAAAACTTTCTGTTGCGGCTTTGAAGACTAATTCAGCAGGGACATTTCTTCAGTGAGATAAAACTACATAGCTAAATTGCTAGATTGAATCAAGCCTGAGTGCAATACATTTTCATTAATATTCCTTACATTTGTAGTAACTTTTTATAGAATATCTTAGGTTGAGGGTAAAACATATATCCTTTGTATGTAAAAAACAAAGTAATTAGAACTGTATTTAATAAATTTTAGATTTGAAAGAACTCTTAAATATCATTTAAGGTCATTTTAGTAAATCTTGTTTTGTTTTTTGAGACAAGGACTTACCTTGTAGTTCAAGCTGGGCTTGAACTCACTATGTAGCCCAGGGTGGCCTCGAACTCACGGCAATCCTCTTTCCTCAGCCTCCTGAGTGCTGGGATTACAGGCATGTGCCACCACACCCAGTTTACTGAATGTCATTTTATTTTTATTTTATTTTTTATTTTTTTTTGTGAGTACCGGGGGGTCGACCTCAGGACCTCGCGCGCCAGCAGGCACCCGTGCCGCTGAGCGATATCACCGGCCCTTTTTTCGTATGTGGGTTCCGGGAGTCGAACTCGGGCCCTCGCGCTTGCCAGGCAGGCGCTTAAGCCGCTGAGCCATCTCACCAGCCCTGAATGCCTTTTTAATGCATTAATATACAGCATCTTAGACAGGTGTTTTTCTCTCCGTGTTAGATACTACCATTCACAAGAAGGCTGTTTACATTCCTAAGACCACACTTTCCACAAGATAATTCTCATTGTTAAAAACTCTCTTACTTTTTATCTTTGTTTTGATAGCTTATTCATTCTTTAGATAAACATATTTTAACAATCTATTACATGTTAGGCACCAGAGATACTCCCTGCCATTTATGTTGAGTGCTTGCAATGCATTATGTTCTTTGTAATGATTAAAAAGTACCACAGGGATACAGAGGTAAGACCCTTAAGCCAGCCTAATGAATTGGGGTCACAGGAGATTCTTCAGGATATGATTACTGAACCAAGTTTTGAAGGATAAATGAAACTTAGTTGAAAGAAGAAAAGAGAATGGAACATTGCTGGCATAGGATACCGCATGAAACAAAGATAAAGATGTAGAACTTCCCAGATGAGTGGGAGCAGAAGGACTACAAGCTGTTCAGTTCAATGTGGCAGGGTGCTTAACAATTCACGCTAGGAGGGCAGAAGATAAAGACAGAAGTAGGTAACTAGATCAAGGAGGTTCTTATGTGTAATTTAAGGATTTGGTCCTGTAGACCATGGGGAACTTTTAAAAAAGAGTGTCAGTGATTAATGGAACAATATTACAGAGGTAAGTGAAAGTAACGATATCTAGGCTACAGGTAGAAAGGTTGACTTGGAACAGGAGTAGGAAGACCTTCAGTTATGCTGAAATTCCCTGCTAGTAGTTCAGTACACAAAATAGGTTATGGGAGAACAGGGTTTAGTTTCCTTTCAGGATGGAATTTTCCTAGCCTAATTCTAAATATATAAATATTAGATATTAATAATATAAATTCACTGCAATTTAATTGCCACAAGAATATGTGACCTGTTGCGGGTAAGTGCCTGGCTCCTGGAATGCTAGGTATATCTGTATTTACTGTTGATTGGGAAACAGTTTACTTATTTATAAGTATCTTCACCAGGATATTGGCACTGTCATTTCAGTAAAACATCAAATAGGGAAAGAGATGGTTCTTTTATACTGGATTTTCTCTAGATTGCTAACTTTTTGTTTCTTTTTCCCACTTTTGTCCCTAGGTGCTGTTGATGGGTAAAAGTGGATCTGGTAAGACCAGCATGAGATCTATTATCTTTGCAAATTATATTGCCAGAGACACACGTCGCCTTGGTGCAACAAGTAAGATGTTCTGTGTTATTGTAAAGTGAGGTGATCTTAAGTATTGATAATATGCATAACGCACTTGGTTGCGGTAGCTTGGGGATGAAGAGGTTGAGATATTTGTTTTGGAATATGCTTCCCCTTTTTTATTCTTCCTCAGAGAAATGTGGCCTAATTCTACTTATTACTGCTTGTTCTCCTGTAGAGGTTCTTTCCTTTCAAGTTTGCTCATAATGTGGGATGCCCTTGTCTAAATTCTCGTTTATCCTGCTATTTCTTAAATAAGCCTAGGTACCTTTTTGTTTGTTCATTTTGGTGTGATAGTGTTTGTTTTTGTTATTATATAAAGGGTAATTAATAGATATTAACAGACATATAATAAAAGCTCCTAAGAGTTTTTAAAACAGTCATTAGTTATTTTCCATGTTAAAAGGTAACTACGGTGGTGAGAAGGATGGAGATTAACCTGGTCTGTACTCTGCTACTTCTCTTCCTAGATATACATAGATATTCTCATTGGAGTTCCTGCTCTGATTTGGGAAATATATTATTACTTTGATGGTTTGATATTAGTATAGACTTGCTGGGCTGCCTTTGCTGCCAGGAGAGTGAATCTAGGATCCTGGGAGAACCTGTCTCTGAACTCTAATGTCTTTGCACTATGCAGCATCTAGGCATTCATGGATTCCGCCTTGGTCCTTGGCTTCTATGTCAGAAAATCATTGCCCTACTTGGCCTTCAAAGATTATTGGTCTAGATTTCTACCATCTTGAATGCATTTAGGGATAAGTCACCCACTATTCTATACGGTATCTCACTCTAGTTTTAAGAAAAGTGAACATTGTTTAAGCACATTATATTCTAGATCCTAGGATACAAAGGAGAAGGAAACCTTATTTCTGTTCTTATAGGGCTTGGAGTATACTATGCACTTTTGTAATTGTGGCACCTTTGATGATTAGACAGCTATTTTATAGGTAAAGTCACAAATCTATTTTCCTTTATTTCTGCTAGCTGGTGTTCTTTCTGTTCTTTTAAGCCTCTGCCAATACTTGAAGATGTGCATGTCTTAGTTTATCCTAGTCCTCCCCTGTCTCCCAAATCTATTCCTTCTTATGCTAAACATCTCCAATTCCTCCATGTATTACTCAATTGACCTAATTTTGAAGTGTTTGTAATGACTTGTTCAAACTTGTCTACATTTTTCTTCTGAGATATGAATCCAAATGTGATCTGCTCAGGGCAGAGTGTGCCTATTACATTTCTTATTCTGGACATTATATCAGCTTTAGTATGCTATAACCACCACCTTCCATTTTTGGACTGACTTTCATTATTCTGAGTCATATAAAAAGCCCCAATTTGCCTTTTACATTTGTTTTTATTAAAACACATACCCTATGGATCTTGTGCAGCTAATACTTTGAACCTAAGAAGAAATACTTACTTCTATTATTCAGTTTTGTTTTAAATTATTCATTTATTCAAAGATGTTTTAATGCATTCCACAATATGTTTCTGTACCCTGTATTTGTTAGTTATGAAATCTAACACATTACTGTCTCTCTGGGCTTCAGTTTTCTTTATCCGTAGAAAAGGGATTAGATTCTGTTTTCATTTTAACTACTTATTCTCTAATCTGATATATTAGCTATCCTTCCTAGTTCTGTGCAGTTTGTACATTTGGTAAGTATCTTATCTAGTTTTTATCTATGTCACTAGTCAAAAGATTTGGTCAAAATAGTGTCTTATAGCGTGTCATACCTGTACAGTTAACATCTGACCTCTGGAAAGTCTCTCTGTCCAAATTTCTCTGTCTTGATTTGATAGATTTAAAAATTTTTCTTTTCTCCCAAGTTAAATATCTGGGCCTACCTATATGGTTTCAGTAGATTAGAGGAAACTAATATTTATCGAATGACAGTTAATTGCCAGTCTTTTGTGTACAAGCTGTTTTGTTTATTTAAGTCTGAATATTCATTCTTATCAATGATGAAAGTATCACTCAGAAATTAATCTTATTCAGCTAGTAAGCATTATAGCTAGAATATCAATCTATGCTCATCTTCTGTTTATTATGCCACAGTTTACTTAGCTTATACTACTTAAAAGTTCCTGTCAGACTTCTTTTCCTTTGTTTTAAATTCTGCACACTTTGTTGAAGCACTTTTTACTACTTCTCCTGATGTTTCTGTTTTTAGCTGATTAGTAAAGTTGATTTATTACTGAGTCCAGTGCTATTATCTTACAACCAAAAATTCAGAAGTATAAAAACTGCTTAAAATAGTTTTGACATGATCTAACAGCATCAATATGAACAGAATGTTGCAGATTATATGAATCTTACTGATTAAATCAGGGCATTTACTCAGCAAGTACTTTTCTGGAATTTCCTGTGTGCCAGACACCATGAATGAGTTCTTGCCTTTTAAGGGTATCTGAAGTTGTAACTTTATTGATACTTGTGTCTCCTTAAAGGTAGTAAAAGTATACATACTTAAAATATTATGTTGGTCATAATGCTAAGCATATCATCATTAGCTAGTTTGTCATTGCTGAAGACAGATCTGGGTTTTACTGCTAAACATACAGACTAGTTCAAAATTTATATAGTGCACTGCTTTTTACTTTATATTATTTTTTTCAATTTTTTTGATCTTTCTATGCAGTTGCTGATTTTTAAAAAAAATACTAGAAGAATACTTTCAAAATATTGCATTTACTTTAATGTTTTAATGTTTTTCTAGTTTGTCATTCCAGAAAAGAGTCCAATTTTATTTTAAATTTAGAGCTTAATGTGGTTTGAAATTTGAGATAAGGATACAGAATGATGGTGTTATTAATTTATTAGGGGGATGTTACAATGTGTTTGTTGGGTTAGTACACTTGTCAATAAAAATATTATTTTGAAGTATTTTAGTCTCAAACACTGTTGACAGCTCCAAGATATCCTGCCTTCTCAAAATTCTCTGTTCTCTTGGCTTTTATTTAATGCTTTATTACTATGGTTTTCTTCCTCTATCTTAACCATCTCTCCCTGCTTTTTAAAAAAAGAAAATTTTTATAATAATATTTTCTTCTTTCTGCCCCATAGGTGTATGCAATTACCCAAAGCTCTGTTCTTGGTTCTTTTCAGCTACTGTCATGACAATAAGGCAGAAGATTAGAAGAGTCAGAAGGCCATATAGGGAACATGAGACTAAATGGGAAGTAGGAAATAGTGGTTAGATCATAAAATGCTTTTTAAAGCAAATTAGGTCATTTAAACTGAAGACATAGAACAGCTCTTAGTTTTAAACAGAGAAGTAACATCAGATTTATTTATTGTTTCTGATTTTCAGTTTTAATTAGAAGAATAATACTTGTGAAAAATTCAAATATTATGTAAGTGTTGTAAGTCTTTGACTCTCAGGCCTACTTCTAAGAGACAAATGTCATTATAAATTATGAGGTTATGCTTTTGACTTATCTGAGTGTATAAATCATGCAAATACAGAGTGATATTCTTTTTCTTTTTAAAGAAGAATGGAATAAAATCTGCATTTTAGAATGATTACTCTCTCTATAATATGGAATGTAGATTGGAGGGAGCCAAGAGCAGAAACAGTTTGGCCAGTTAAGAAACTATTTTATTTATTTATTTTTAATTAAGTTTATTGGTACAATTTAGATATACATAATGATCACATTCATCATAAGGAATTTGTACCTGTACGTGATATATCTTGATTCCTCTTTTTTTCCCATTCCCCTCCCCTCCCTTCAGCCTCTCATCCCCTCCTTATTTACAAGGCTTTGTTTCCATTTTATCCTTTTTTTTTTCATTTTTCCCTTTTCCCTTCCTTCCTTTCCCCCTCCCCCCTCCGTAGCGCCCCTTCCCTTTTGAATAATTTCTTCCTATTTCACAATACCTATTATACATTTTGGTCCTTACTTACACTTTCAGTTTCTCACACCAGAGAGACAATGAGATATTTACAAGTGTGTGACCGATTTATTTTAGAAGATCAGGTAAGAGATGACTGGATTTGGGTTGTATTTAAGAGGTACAGTCAATAGGAATTTAAAAACTCTTGGAGAGAATGGTGAGGGAAAGAGTGGACTGAAGGATGTTTTGGCTTGGGCAACTGATTAAATTCACTGAGATAGAGAAGACTGAAAGGGGTGTTGATTTTTATGGGAAGAAAGGAAAGAAGAGTTATATTTGGTTATCAGTTTGGGATACTAGCACTTTATTTCCAGTGGAAATGTATAACGCAGTTTTACCTCAATTCACAAAAACTTGAACACTTCTTCTTTTTTTTTTTTTTTTTTGTCTTTTTAAGACAGAGTGTCACTACATAGTTTAGAGTGGCCTTGAACTCACTATGTAGCCCAGGCTGGCCTTGAACTCATGGGGATCCTCCTGCCTCAGCCTCCTGAGTGCTGGGATTACAAGAGTGGCACAAATGCTTTTGTTTGAAAACAGTTTGGTTCACAAACAGAAGGGTTTGGCAAAATTTTGTTTTTGTTTGCAAAACCTGCATCAGGAGACAAATACAAGTGTGGCCAACTTTCCCATACAAACACAAATATGGCTATGATTTCCAAAATTATAGAACAAATTAAATTCATGAACCAAAATACCACTGTATATGAGTCAGAAAGGCAGGAGAGGAATCTGTACTAGCACTACCTATTTATGAGTTATTAGTATCTATATGGTAAATACAATAATATAAATAGATTATCTTGCTTCAGGGAAGAATACATAGATGAGAAGATGGCCAAGGATGGAGTCTTGAAGAACTCTAACATTTAAGGGACAGAAAGAAGAATAAGAATATGTGAGGGAGAATCTTCGAGAGAGTTCATAGGTTTGGTATCAGAAACCATGAGAAGAGAATTTTTTGGGAAGAGACTGTAGTAAACAGTGTCATGCTGTGGAAAGTGTGACAAAGACTAACAATTCCACTGGATTTGGCAATGGGACCATTGGTAACTTGATGGTAACTTGATTACTTTCTGTAATACAGGAGTAGAAACCAGGTTTCTGTCCCAGGTGCCCCATATCTAAAAACTCACTGAATCCTGTCACTTCTTTTGTTATTGTCTTTCCCTTTCTCAGTAGCACTTCTTTCCATTTTTTTTTTAGTACTAGACCGTTTACATAGTCTTCAAATTAATAGCAGTTTGAGCACCTACTCTCTCGTAGACTCTGTTGGAAGTACAAAGACATGTAAGATATGATTCTTTTTCCAAAGAGGGGGAAGCAAAGGGGAGAGGGGAAGTAATTTCAGCACCTACTACATGCCAGGCACTTTATGTAGTATAACTCACTATATCTTCACAGTAATCCTGTGAGGTCAGTACTATGCCCTACCTTTCTTTTTTAATAGAAATGGAAGAAGATACTTAGAGTTTAAATGACTTGCCCAAAGTCACACAGAGAGGTAAAGCCTGTATTTGTACTGAGATCTGTTTGACTCCAAAGCCTGTGTGTTTTATTTTACAATGCTTTCCTGTCTGTGATCTAGTTTACAAGAAGGTAAAATTGCACAAAAGTTAGATAGTGGTCAATTTAAGCCTTTGCTTTGAGATAATTGTAGGAGAAATGTCACTGTGTGATTGATTTGACTATAATGTAAATTAGATGATATTTGCCAGACTTTGAGAAATTTTCAGAATAAAACTTTTCATTATTCCTCCTTGGTATTTTTAGTGCCTGGCAGAGTAGATGCTTAATAAGTGTTTGAATGAATTCAGAAGGAGAGATGGTGGTAAGTGGGGTTAGCTAGACAGAGTTTTTAGAGAAAGTAGGATTTAGTCTGAGTCTTAAAAAATGAATAAAACTTTGAAGAAAAGATGGGGGAGGGCATTCCAGGCAGAAGGACAGAATATGCAAAGGTTAGTGGGGAGGGAAGTGTAAGACAGAGGTCGCAAACAGGCAACCTGCATGTTGGATAAGGCCTGTAGATTTATTTTGTTGACTGTATATTGTTTTACAACAATTGGAATTAGTTGTCACCTGTAAAAGATTACATTAAAATTTAGATTTCCCACTAGTACTGAAAAGTTTAAATATCTGGTAACCCTGACCCAACATTCCTGCATGAAAAAATGAAAAAGGGCTGAGTAACTATCATTTACTCTACTGTCCCATCGGGTAGATGTTTACCCTTCATATGCGGCCGACTTTAATGGTGTATGTTTACTAGCTTGGCCCCTTATTAGCAAGTTTGCGACCCCTGATATAAGGTGTAATGGGGGTTGGGGAAGTAGTGGGGTTTGGGAGGACTGTGAATAAAATAAATTGGGTTGGAATGAAAGGCTTTATTAATGTGAATTATTGAAAATGTATAGATAAATTGAAAGCCAATGCCCCCCTTCAGGCATGGAGGAGCCATTGAAAGTATTTTGAATGGGGAGTGACATGTTCAAAGTAGTGTTAAGAAGATGAGCTTGGCAGTAACTTTTGGTAGGGGTGTCAGTTATTAGGGCTCTGTAGCACTGCAGGCATGAGGTGATTAGGACTTTTCTTAATGTTAGTGGTGGGTTATAGAAAGGGAGTGGAATTGAGAGAGATTACAAAGGACTAGCAATGAATTGTGGACCACAGAGTAGTCAAAAATGGGAAAAAGTAAGGTCATTAATGAAAAAGGAAATCAATACAGGAGTTAGTTTGGCTATGTTTTATGTTTGGTTTTTGTTATTTTATTGTGGGGGCAGTTGGTAAGGGCAGGTGGAACAGGGAAGATCTATTACATGGTATACGTCACTACCTTACATGTTGAAATTTTGACCTTGGTATAATTGAAGATCATATCTGCTCTAAGTACTAAACTAGTAAAAAGTAAAATGACTTACATGAGAGCTGGTTCTGTAGCTCAGGATAGTTTAGGTGTCTACCTTGCCACTAAAGCACTTATTAAGCTGAAAATCACCTTCTTGTTGTGACTTTGAACATTTCACTCCACTTTAGTCCTTCTAAATTCCATGGGTTAGTGCTTTGCTTATTTTTAATTTCTCCTTGCATGCTACAGTTACTAGATTTGACATATTTGTCTTTCAGTTGATGTAGAACATTCTCATGTTCGATTTCTGGGAAACCTGGTATTGAACCTATGGGATTGTGGTGGGTAAGTACTATCTATTTACTTGTTTTGATGCTAATGGCAGTGACCATGGCATCTAGTATAATCAATACGGCAAGTACACCTAGAGTAACTATCACTTGTAGTAGATATATTGGATAGAATTACTTCATAATTGGTACTTGATTAAGTAAAGATCTCTGACTTTTGTGTAATTATGAAAATGCCCCCTGTATGTGACATATTTTGCCAGCTCTGACACAAGCTCCATCTAGGTATTTGTGGTATAAGATAAACAGCCCTCTTTTGCAGGGGCATAAATTAGGTTTCTGTCTCAGGTAATCTGACACTAGTGCCAAGCTCTTAGCTATCATACCATACTGGTTTGTTCTTACATATTTCAATATTTATCTCCAGGCAGTCTTAGCACTATAGATCAGACTGGGCATATATTATCTGGCTAGTTACTCACTATTGGAAGAGTAAGAGAAAGGTCTTCCTCTCATGACCAAAGCACTCACCAAATATCCCATCACAAATATACACTCGCTGTGTTTCTATGCTGATATTGCATTGTGTCTTACCCTTTGGCCACTTGTGTCTCTGTACTGAAGCAGCAGTGTAGAGTATTCGGTGCTTAGGAGTGTAGGCACTGGAGTTAGATTGAGGTTTATACTTTGTCTGTTAGTTGTGTTAACTTGGATAGATCATTTAAATTTTCTGAGTTAAAGTTTCTTCATTTTATAATAGGGGTAGTAATAGTACCAGCTCATAAGTGCTATTACCTATGATAATAAGATAATATATGTAAAAGTAAATACCAGTGTCTCAAAAAATATTAGATATTGTCTTCAGCTTGTTGTTTCCCAACTCCTAGCGTAGAGCTAAACATAGAATAGATACTCAGTGAATATTTATTGAAAGAATAATGTAACAGACAAATACTTTCTAAGAAAATGACTCCATTCCTACTAGTATGGATGACTTAATATCCTAGCAGCACTCTGTATTTAAATCCTTTCTCATTTTTGTTGCTTCCAATTCTCTAATCTGTATCAAGGGATTAATCCAAGTCTCTGCTTTTAGGCACTAAGATGTGATTTCATGTTTATGGATAAGTTAGCTAAGATCCAGAAAGATTAGGATTCTCCCAAGATCACACAGCTAATTAATAGTAAAATGTAGGACTAGAACCTAGGTTCATGATTTTCCCCCAGTACAGTGCTACTATTCCTGCTGTCTAGCTGTTAACTGAGAATTTCTTGGGAAGTGGAACATAGCCTAAGGAATAAAGAACAACATTCTGCCACAAAATTATCATTGTAGTCATTTTCATGTAAAGAATATTTGACTACTGATTTATTTATTAAGCAAATGTTCATTGGACATCTATTGCTCTTTTAAAACCCAAGAAACAATGGGGAACAATAGCAGACATGGTCCTTGCTAGGGAAATGAATGTTATTAATCATAAGCTCATGCAAACAAGTGTAATATATTGTGATAAGTGTTGGGAACGAATGGAATTCATTGGTCAAACAGTCTTCGGTGAATGGATTGACCCAAGTCAGGGATGTCAGGAACTGTTTCTGTGGAAGTATCAGTTGAATTGAAATATAAAGGAAAAACAGGAGTTAAGATGAAGGATAGAGGAGTGGCATATGAGAAAGAGTGAGAAGCATGTGTAATGGTTCCATGGTGGAGATAAACCATGGGTCATTTGAGGAATTGAGAAAAGGTAAGTGTGTCTAAAACATGATGGGAAGGGCAGAGGGTGATACATGTTGCAGTTCAAGTTGTAAGGTAAGACTAGACATGTTTGCTATTATTTACCCTTTAAAGCATTAAGATTATCTTTTGCTTTGATCAAGCTAAGCTAACAAACATTTATCAAATTCACGAGTGATTTAACTGAGAATTTGCTCGCTATATCTACATTTTTTCCACCAGACAAGACACCTTCATGGAAAATTATTTCACTAGCCAACGGGATAGCATCTTCCAAAATGTGGAGGTTCTAATTTATGTCTTTGATGTGGAAAGCCGTGAACTTGAAAAGGACATGCACTATTATCAGTCATGCTTAGAGGCTATTCTGCAGAACTCTCCAGATGCCAAAGTTTTTTGCTTGGTACACAAAATGGATCTGGTACAGGAGGATCAACGGGACCTGGTAAGAAACAGAAAAGGCACTACATCAAATGGTTGACATTTGCACCATTCTTTTTTCAGGATAAAAAAAAAAGTCTCAGAATAAGATTTCCAGTTGAAATCCCATTGTGTTTTTTTTTAAACCCTCCTGAAGCACATTATTCATTTAGCAGGTACAGTTTTCAGAATTAATAAGGAATCTGATCATGTGAAATCACTAAAAAGCCTTTTTTTTTTTAAATATATTTGCTGCCCCTATTTTATTGTCAAAGCTAGAAGACTCACTGGAGGGAAAATGAAGAAAGGTTGCTCTTAACTAGATTCACCAGTTCAAGTGCCAACCACATTGTGTCAGGTCCTATGCCAGGTCCTTCATAATTGGCACTGACATGGTGTATTTCTCTTCTTTTGTTGCATGGATAAGTTAGTGCACACATATTTACACCAGAGAAGACACAGTAGAGGTGTAATGTTACCAAGATAATGGAGTAGGAACTATCAGCCTTCATCTCCCCATACTACACAGTAAAACAAATACAGATAACTACCCATAAACCAGAATAGCTCTGAGAGCTCTCGAAGGCTTATTACAAAAAAGATACAGTAAATGGTAAATTCCTCCCTATTTGTGAGATTCTAGAACTGACAGATCACAAGCATAGTCTAGCTTCAGTTTGTTCAGTGTAAGAGGATTGGATCTTAATGTCAAGATAAAAGAGAAGATCTTCCTCTACTTCCTAGGATAAAACTAAGGATAGCAGTTTTAGAACATAATAGTTGTGTAGAATAACATAGTTCCTCCTTGGGTTGCCATGTGAGGGTCTAAGGATATGCTTAGACTATAAGATTTTTTGGAATAGCTATGGTAAGGAGTCCTTTTTCCATGACTAGGTATAGGATTGCTTCCATTGTTTCAGTATTTTGGTATGTCTAGAGTAGCTTACTAGCTTTCAAAAACTGTTTTTTAAGGTTCCCTGTTTGACTCAGAATACTAGTTTTGAGTATCCAGTAGACTTTTTAGCTCTTTTCCACTTTCTCTCTCTCAGAAAATTAGGCATATAGTGTGGGTCTTGAATTTGTGAGGATTTGATTTTTATTGGTGCTGTCGTTTTGTTTACTTTTCTTTTTAAATTATTTCATTCCTTAGCCAAAATTATACTAGAAAAGCTTAGAACATTGCAATATATGAGTTATTATCATTTGTAATTTTGAATGATAATCTATTTGTTTTCTAAATATGCATTTCTAAAGACATGTTAATACTTTTTAAGGGATTTTTAGCTTAATTGAGCAATTCTTTAATTTCATCAATGATATAGACTTGGAAGTTTTAAAATATAAATGGTTAAAGTGTTTACAAATATATCAATTTCAGCTAAGATAGATATTTCCCTGCATATATGCATGTATGTTAAGGTTTTCTAGAGAAACAGAACCAATCAGGTATGTATTTGTGTTTGTGTGTAGACAGAGAGAGACAGACAGACAGATATGTGGAGGTATTCATTTTAGAGAATTGGTTCAACTGATTATGGAGGCTGGCAAGTAGGAAATTTTGAGAGCAGTCAGACAGGTTAGAGACCAAGGAAAGAGCTGATGTTGCATCTCGAGGCAGAAGGAAATGTGAAGGCAGGATTCCCTCTTCTTGTGATGTCAGTCTTTTTTCTCTTAAGGCCTTCAACTGATTGCATAAGGCTCACCCACATTACGGAAGTTAATCTGTTTTATCTAAAATCTACTTAATTAAATAATAATCTAATTTGAAAAATAACCTTGACAACAATATCCAGATGACGTTTGACCAAATGTCTGGGTACTGTGGCCCAGCCAAGTTAACACATAAAACTAACCATTATGATCCAATCCTTGTCAACTTGACATTCATATACATCCCTGAAACCATACTTCATCCCTCAATAAAGATAATAGTAAGGTCATACTCCCATTTAACATGATATAACTATTCTATGTATTACTAGAAAAACTTTAACCCTCTCTGCACAAGAGGATATAAAGTCCTTGGGTAATGTTTCTGCTTCTACTTGCTTTCCTTTCCTGTATCTTAAATATTATAATATAAACAGTACTTAAGTATAATATTGATATAAAGTCTGTATATCTTATGTTCATGGTAAGGGGTAAGAGAAAAGAAAAAAGACATTTTTAATACTTGTACACATATATTCATAACAAAATCAAGAAAGAAATATGACAATTATAGTTCTTATCTGTATAACTGTTCATGTGGTCATAGCTGGTATTTATACCTACTGTATTCAATTCTGGATTCTCTTTACCTACAGCAATCCCTTCATCTGGTTTTAGTTCTTTTAGAGTGACCTTACGTCCATTAGACATACTACTTTGGGCCATTAGTAGAACTGCCTGAATTGGGTAGTTGCAGTTTTTCATTAATTTAATTACAGTGTATGATATTACTAAGAGATGCTTTGTGGGAATCCCTTATATTCCAAATATGTCCTTCCTTACTTCTGCCATGAGGTAGCAGTCTAGTTCCCTTCTTTATAGTCAAGATCAATTACTCCAGCCATTGCAGTAACTCCCTTCTATGCCTATTGATTCAGAGGCCTAAGGAGTTCAAAGTAATTGGTGGCAGTCTTAATCTAGAGTTAAGTGGAATTATTGTTATGTCTCCTGTTGGACACATTCCTGCCTTTGGAACTGAGACCTTAGACTAGAAGACTGTAAGGTCATAGGGACAAGAAACAAATAATTTGCCCCTAACACTTAATCAACTAGCTAGGTAAGTGGTGTCACTTCCTTTACCTCACTTAAAACCAAGACCCATAAATCCTCAGTATGGAAGAAAAGGTACCATATATTGGACACTGATTCAGAGCATATACAGCTTGCTAGAGAATCTTGCCTCAACTCTGCAAGTTGTTGTCATCTAGCTGGCACTGTAACTGAGCCTTCAAAAGGCCACTTCACTGTTCTGTCAAACCAGTTGCTTCAGAGTGGTAAGGAACAGGACAAGAGTGAATTTCGTGTGCCTGGGGCCATCCCTTACTTCATTTGCTGTGAAGTGAGTTCCTTGAGGAGAAGCAATGTTGTATGCAATACTATAATGATGAATAAGGCATTCTATAAATCCATAGCTGGTAGCTTTGGCAGGAGCATTGTGTGCAGGGAAGGCAAATCCATATCCAGAATATGTGTCTGTTCCAGTAACAATAGAATGCTGCCCCTTCCATGATGGAAGCAGACCAGTGTAATCAGCCCACCATCAGGTAACTGGGGGAATGATGCCATATCATAGACCTAGTAATGATCTCTGTTGCTAGTATATTGACCACTCATTGGTGGCCATAGCCAGAACAATCTTGACGAATCAAAGTCCACATTGCTAAGCCCTTGAATACCTTTCATCTCCCCATCATGTCCACTTAGTTCCTGAACCCATTGGGTAATTGGAGGGATAGCTGAGGATACATGCTACCAGGTATCCACATAACAGGTCATTCTATCTACTTTATTATTAAAACCCTCCTGTGGTCACTATTTGTGGCATTTATGTGGAACACATATATCCATATTTTTCCTATTCAAGAGATCTATAAATATACTTCTTCCATAGACCTTGTTACTAACTTTCTGATTGTGTTTCTTCCAAGTCCTTGCCCATCCAGCAAAGGGCTACATCTCATGAATCAGTATATAATTGTATATCTGACCATTTCTCCTCCTAAGCAAAGTGAACAACCAGATGCCGGAAGTTCTGTTCACTGAGAGGATTTCTTCTTTATCACTTTCCTTTAAGGATGCCCCCAAAATGGGCTATAGAGCTGCAGCTCATCATATCTGGGTGATGCATATATATCATGAAGAGCCATATGTTAAACCAGGTGCTGGTCTTATTTTCCTCAGTCACCTGATTGTAGGGAACTCCTCATGAGGTCATAGGAGAAGGCTTGGAGAAAAGGCAGAGTGGCTGTGGAGGTCATGGGCATTTGGGTGACTTCTACATGTAACTTATTTGTGCCCTTATGGTTTTCTAGAACCCAGTCTCATGTATATATCTTAAAGTTGGTGATGGAGTATAGCTGTGCACTCCTGACCTTATGGCATGAGGTTAAATAACACCCAGTTCATGGTGGGAAGCTCGGGTCTTATGGTGGCAGTGGTTAAGTGTGTGTACTATGACCCAGTAGTAGGCCAAGAGTTGTTTATCAAAAGGAGAGTAGTTACCTGTGGAGGATGGCCGGGCTTCAATATCCTAAAGATGTGGACTATTGTTCAACTATGGTAGCCTGCCAAAGCCTCTAAACAGCATCCTTATCTACCACTGACACTTCAATTATCATTAGATTTGCTGGATGATACAGGAGGGGAGCTTACACAGCAATGTGGACTTGTTACAAAGCCTTCTTCTATTCTCTGCCCCACTCAAAACTAGAAGCCTATTGGATTACTCAGTAAATGTGCTAGAGTAATATACCCAAAAGTATATGGTACCTCCAAAATCCAAAGAGGCCTGCTAGATATTGTGCCTCTTTCATGGTTGAAGAATGGGCCAGATGCAACTGTTCATACTTCCCAGTAGAAGTGATATCTCACTATGCCTCACACCACTGAATTCCTAGACATTTACTGAGAAGACCCTTGTTTTTCCAGTAAGTCTAGAGTAGCTACCTCTCACTCATTGGGTCCTATAGGCATAATGTTATCAATGTAATGGACTAATATAATATCTTACAAATGGAAGACAACTGAATCCTAACAAAGGAGATTTTGACATAAGGGTAGAGAGTTGTTATCTCCCTGAAATAGGTCAATGATAGTATATTTCTGTCTTTGCCACCTGAAAGTGAGCTGGTGGGTTTTATGGACAAGTATGGAGGAAAATGCTTTTGTAAGACAAATAGTTGCATATAGGTACCAGGGGATGTGTTAGTTTGCTTAAGTAATGAAACCACATATGCCTGTAATCGTAGTCACCACCTGGTTGAACATCTGATAATCCACTGTCTAAGAGGATCTGCCTTTTACAGAGAGGCTGAAGAGGCAAGTCTAATGAGAATGTAGTGGATGTCACTAATCCTGCATCTTTCAAGTTTTTGATGGTGGCACTAATCTCCAAAATCCCTTCAGGAATTCAGTATTGCTTTTGCTTTACTGTTTTCCTAGGTAGAGGCAGTTCCAATGGCTTTCACTTGGCTTTTCCTACCCATAATGGCCCTTATTCTTCAGGTAAGGGAACTGGTTTAAGAATTTTGGCAGTTGCTAAGTGAGTCTATTCCAATTATGCATTCCAGAATTTGGAAAATAGCTACAGTATGGGTTCACTGTACCACAAACCTGAGCTAAAACTCCATTGACCACTTGACATTCATAAGTCATGGTTGGTGAACCACAGCAACATTTTGGGTCTCCTGGAATTAGTGTCACATCAAAGCCCAATAGTCCCTAAAAGATCTGAACCTTTCCTTTTTCCCAGTGTGTGGTCACCCTGGTAAAAGGCTGTACCTCCATTTGGGGCAGGAAGGAAAATTAAGGGTATAAATTTTGGTAGTGTAGTTCTTAAGTGGACTCAGCCTGCCCTTCATTCAAGGGGCTCTAGGTCTTATAAATTGGCATGAAGACACAAAGACTGAGAGATGGGGAGAGGTTGATTTATTTTAGGGAACTGGATTTACTGATTATGAAGGCCGGCAATTCTGAAACCTGTAGGACAGGCAGACTAGAGATCCATTGAAAAACTGATGTTGCAGTTGGAGTCAGAAGGCAACCTGGGGCCGGTGAGATGGCTCAGCGGCGTAAGCGCCTGCCTTGCAAGTGCGAGGGCCCGAGTTCGACTCCCGGATCCCACATACGAAAAAGGGGCCGGTGATAGCACTCAGTGGCACGGGTGCCTGTTGGCACGCGAGGTCCTGAGGTCGACCCCCCGGTACCCACAAAAAAAAAAAAAAGAAGGCAACCTGGAGGTAGAATTTGTTTTTCTTCAGTATACTTGTCTTTTTCTCTTAAGGTTTTCAACTGATCTGAGGAGACCCACCCTCATTATTAAGGTTAATGTGTTTTACTCAAAATCTACTTATTTAAATGTTAATTTATTCTAAAAATATCTTCACATTAACATCCAGACTGGTGTTTGGCCAAATGTCTGGATACTGTGGTCTAGCCAAGTTAACACATAAAATTAACCATCAATGTGTGTCCACACATACAACTAATCCACCCACTCATGGAAAAATATCTGTGTATCTAAATTTGCATATAGATATTTTCCATGTATATGTTGGTGTATATACATAGAAACATCCAAGATAGATACAACTTTGTGTATGTGGGGGGTTATATTTACACAGTGAACTAAATACAGTGCATTTGTTAATAATATATATGAATGTACATATAAAAGTATATGAGAGAAAGATAATAGAAAGGTTAAAAGTATTTTGATTCACAAAATCTTGAGATAGATATAACCATCTTAAAATGAGCCAAATTTGGTGATTCGGAGTGTTGGAAATGTGTTAAGACACTTCTGTATGAAGAATTTTATTTTCCAACATAGTGTTCTCCGTGAGTATAGAGCGCACAAGCAGCATAAGCCTGAAGAATTCATTCTAGTAGCCATTGACATTTTAGACCTGACCTGAAATAATTTCTGCCATGCTAGTTTGTGAAATAATGTATATACTCAAAATTCCTCTTAATAAGGAGCTTCGGATTAAAATATGCTAAAATAGTTACAGATTAGATTTTCCAGTGAAAGAGGAGAACTGTTATATGCTGATCAGTATGTTGGACTTTTTAATTCAGATTTTTAAAGAGCGAGAAGAAGATCTGAGACGTTTGTCTCGCCCATTGGAATGTTCTTGTTTCCGAACATCTATTTGGGATGAAACTCTTTATAAGGTGTGTATGTTTCCGAGTTCTCTCATTTTAAGACCATGGAAAAAAAAGCTAGAAGAATATTTACAAAACCAAAAGATTTTAAGCCATTTCATAGCCATCTAGATTTGTTGTACTAAAAATGAAAATAATATCACTTGAAGAATATCAAGCTAGATTTATTGTACTAAAAAAAAGGAATAATCTATAACATATTGCTTGAAGAATATCAAATCTAACATTAAGAGATTTTAGTTTTGATATTAGATTGGGTCAACATTGTTACCAAATCACATTGAATTAGCCAGTTTGGCTATGATTAATTTAATACTGATCTTTGTGATACCAGAAGTTCACTTACTGGCCATCATCCATTCTGACTTATTGTGGTCTCATTGCTGATTGGACTTGTGTCTAATGCTCAGTTACTGCTACATGATAATGGTTTAAGCTAATCTGTTTTAAATTTGAATAGCAACAATAGAAAAATATTTAGTGTAAAGGTTGGAAAGAGGAGTCTTAGAATGACATGTGTTATGCTAGAGGATAGCAGCTTCAACTTTCATGTGAAATTGGAGACCAGCATTCTTTCAACCAGAAGGATTGTTCCATGGCTAGGATAGATGTCACACTACTTGCAGTAATTGTAGAGATTATAACAGTACTTCTGTATGGATGAAGCTGAAATTAACTTATTGCCACATAGGCTCCTGCTTCTTTCCTTTTTCCTACTGATATAGTGATTTAAGGAGTGGCTCATTTTGTGTCTTCCTGTGGTCAGACCTTTCCTTCAGACTGCTTCTGGTACCTACTGACAAGTCTGACTCTAGGTGGCAAAGGATCCTTCTCTGTCCCTGGTAGCTAAAGCCTCAGTATCAACTGCATCTGACAAGTATCTACAACCAGAAGTACAGAAGCCTGACTTGCCAAAGAGAAAAAAACATCGGACTTTAAAAATAGCCATTGCATTAAAAAATAATTTTCCCCAATATTATGTTGACCCAGCCTCATTCTAATAACATCATTTTGAGATACCTGTCTAAGAAGTACTGTTCTAGATTAATATGGGCCGAATTTCTCTCAAAGCCTTATTCCCATAGAACAGGTAACCGTGAATAAGGATGGACATGACGCACTGATAAGAGCCAACTGCGGTGTGAAGGATGGCAATACATAACACGACCAAAGACAATTGGCTAATCACAACACTGCTGTGAGTGAAAATGTCTCTGCTGTGGTTAGCTTTGGTGCCTTCTCCAAGGTAAATTCAGCAGTGACATTAACACCGACCTGGGAACCTGGAACCTGAACTCCTATGCCTAAGTTATAAAACTAATCGGAACAGAGACATGACACTACTATCTCTTAAATCAATGTTGCATAGAACTGACTTAAATTTTTATATTGTCTTATTCAATAAGCACTCATTTCCTATCTGCTTGATGCTATTGCATACTCAAATGATTAAGATCAGGTTCCTGCCCTTTAGTACGGGAAAGAAGAACACAGTACACCTAACCAGAAAAATTGGAGTGAGAGTGAAGGAAGTATAATGGAAATACAAATAGAAGAGCCTTAAGAGAATTGAGGGAGGGTGTGGTTAATTTCAATTGCTTACATTAGTCATACTCTGGATGAAGTTAGTTTTAGGTAAGCACAGTGGACCTTTTAAAGTTCAGTTGGATCAGTAATTTTTACAGATGGTAACAAACCTTTGGGAATGATAACACCACTACTTTCTCTTGTAATGATGTATTATACCATTGAGGGGAAGGGTCATTTGGCTATTTTACCCTAACATTTTTCACAAAATTGATTCTTGGATGTATACTGTTTGAATTAAATATTTGTCAAATGTATAGATTAGAAGCTTTCTAGGCAGTAGATCACATTTTGCAACCTTTTTTCTAAAGCAACATGATAGCATTAAATTACTTGTTTACATTTAGTTATCAATGGAAAGAAGTTTCTTTAGCATTTCATAAAGGTGTATGAACTTTAAAAATTCAACTCAAGGGAAAGTCAAATATTAGTTTTATTTTTTCAATTCATATGTGTTATATTTAATGTATTTGTTTTGGTCTCAAATATCATCATATTTTGTTGTCTGTATTATAATGTATGTACTCATTTCAAATGTCAGGGCCTGGGTACCTGCTAGTAATATTATATTGTGCTTCTGTCCTGTTAGGCTTGGTCCAGCATTGTTTATCAGCTCATTCCCAATGTTCAGCAACTGGAAATTAACCTAAGAAATTTTGCTGAAATTATTGAAGCTGATGAAGTACTTCTGTTCGAGAGAGCTACTTTTCTAGTAAGAACTTTCTGCTCTACAGATGCACTTCACACTGTACTTTCTTTTATTCAGCAACAGAGAACAGCATGTTGCCACTTTCAGGAGGAACCGTTTCCCATTTTGTCATTACTTTAGCATGCATACCATTATTTATAAAAGTATTGTCAACAAATAATCTGAAAGAAGAACTTTGGTGTGTAGCCCTTTAGTAGTTAAACTTAGATTTTGGCAGGTATGCCTTAGATAGTTTAGATTATTTCTTCTAAAAATTGTTCATTTGTGATAAAGGATTCCTTTTTCTTGTTCACATTTATTATGAAATTAAGGGTATTGTCTCTTTGGAGAAAACTCTCTTCCCATCTCTTTCTCCAAAAGACTGAATCAAAAACTTTTAACATGATGGAGATATAGTGGCCAACTCAGTGTTGTAGCTAAGACTTCAGATGGAGAATTGGAGGGGGAAACAGGCATGTTACTATTTTTACTTTTTGTATAAATTGAATTTAGCAAAGACCCCACTTTTTGTACAACCCTAAGCAGGAGACACAAAATCTAGTATTACCTGTATTTCAAAAATAACTTTAATAGGAACTAATTTGAGATGTTACAACACATTGCATAAATAGTTGTTTGCTAGCTTAATAAATGTAACTCTAAGAGCAGATCCTAGAATTTGTTTTTTAGCTCTATCAATGCTTGATGATTTCAGACACATTTCTTAATCTCTCTGCGCTTGCTTCCCTTTCTATAAAGTGGGAAAATTAATATCTATATTAGGATTAGCCAGTAGATTAAAATGGTACAGGGTACATTTAGCACCTAGCACAAGTTTGGCATGTAGGTGGCAAGCTATTAAGCATTAGTTCTTTTTGGGGCTGTAGCATTAGAGAACAGAGAATCTAAAGTACAGTTTCCCCACCCCCACAACCTTCCTTTATGGAAACATTATTTGTAACTATAGCAGTATACAGGAGCCATCCTTCCTGCTAGCTGGTACAGCTGAATCAAGGAGTCCTAACTAGAAAGTCTTCTGCCTCAGCTCACTGATGCTGATTGCTTGCTTGGATTTACTACGCTGAACCCATTTTTTCCTGCTATTGTGAGTAGCAACAAGCAAGTAAGCTAGTAATGTGCATGGCATGACAGAATCCTGCTTCAGCAGCATTTCTCTGCTACATCTGCCACACACGATTGTAGAGAATAACCTAATGTAAGCTCTCTACTCCTCATTAACAGTAAGAGGTAGCTTTTGTTTCTCTTGAAGACCAAGTGTAAGTGTGATTGATTCTTTTACTGAGGGGGTTAAATCAAGCAAGGTAGATTTCGTCTGTCATTGGTACAAGAATTGTATTTTGAAAATACCACATTTTCTCTTAGAATTTCTCTGTGAATTTTCTTCTGATGAGTGACTGTTTTGTCTTTTACTACAAACTTTTCATCTGTGTATTTAGCCTTTAGGATACTAGCGTGATTTTATTAAAATCTGAAAATATTAGGGAAGGTATTTTCAGTTGTTGTGAGAGTTCATCCTGAATAGATTTATTATGAGTAATAATAAATAATAATAAAGTCCTTATGTTGGAACAACCTAGTAAAGCTTTTTAAGTATTATTCCAAAGTTATATTGATTTCATTAAATTAAATACAGTAAATACACCTCAAAAACAGCTAGATATTTTTACTTATTTTCATTTTTGATTTATACTTTTAATATCAATATGAAAGGTTGAAATGAGATGAACATTTAATGATTAAAGTAATTGAGGAAGAAACTGTGAACCAAAATACAAATGTTCCTTGACTTAGGATGAGGTTATGTGCTGATGAAACCAGTGTAAGTTGAAAATGCACTTAATATACCTGTCCTACCAAACATCATAGCTTAACAATGCAAGTGCACTGAAAAGTACAGATTGTTTACCCCTGTAATCTCATTGCTAACAAGGAGGTATGATTCACTGCTGCTGCTCAGCATCAAAAGAAAGTAGTGGACCATATATCCCCAGCCTGGGCAAATTTGAAGTATGGTTCCTACTGAACGCATCATTTTCTCACCATTGTGAACCATCATACATCAAAGACCACCTGTAGAGAATTCTTATATGATCTAATGCAGTTATAACCAAACAAAACTGGATAGGTCATCCAAATGGATGTTGAAATCACGTACAGTGTTGACGAGTATATGGACAAAGGAAAAGAGACAGTAAGCTATGTGACGAGTCTACCCAGAAAACATAGATGACCAAGAAACCAACACATACCTTCTTTGAATAGCAGCAGGGGATAATATTAGTAGTCTGCATGCATTCATAGGATAATGTTCTTTTTCACAGGTGATTTCTCATTATCAGTGTAAAGAACAGCGTGATGCCCATAGATTTGAGAAAATCAGCAACATTATTAAGCAATTCAAACTGAGTTGCAGGTAAGAGATCTTGAGGTATGATCTATTATTTTCCAGAAAAAAAATAGTATCATTTTCTGAAAGATTCAATTAACTATGCTTGACTGCACTTACGTGTTCACAGTATTTCCTTTAATCACAAAGAAAAACTCTAAGTCTGCCTACAGTTTACTGAAGGGCAGGCTGTTGTCCTTTAATTCAAATTTAACTGGTGCAGAAGCATATGAACAATATTCAAGCAGAGTGCCCTTTTAAGATATTTGGTATGATTTGTAAAGAAATAGACAGAATACCCAAGACAATTTGATAAAGAAGGAAGGAAAATTTTTTCTACTAATTATGGCAATTTACTGTAAAATTTAAGTAATAAAAACAGTGAGATACTGATTTCAGAATTGATATAGAAGAGTAGAAATTTCTAGTCATGTATCATCTTTGATTAAATAAGATTTGAAACTTAGCTTTGTTAATATAGGAAAAAGGGATGGCTAAATATCACAATTTAGTAAAGACTTAAAAATAAAAATTCTTTTGGTAAAACTGATGCCTGGAGAGTGGAGATGAGTATCTACTTAACATTTAACATACTTTGAGACTTTTTAGAATGCTTTTGCTAGCATGTTTAAAGTAATAGTAAATGACAAACAAACATAGTTACTTTGTTTGTTTTCAAAAAATGAATCATTTCTTGAATCTAAATGTAACATTGCAAAGATATAGTCATTAATCTCAAAGATAAGAAAATTCTACATTAGGATACTTATTTTTAAATATTAGAGAAAATATTTATAACAGCATTTTTAGCATGTATCTAGGTCTCTATTTTCAGTTCTTAGTCAATATCAAATTCTAACTTACTTGCCATTCTAGTAACTTACAGAATATTTTAAAGTTGGGTGTGGTGGTACATTGTAATCCCAGCATTCTCGGAGGCTGAGGCAGGAAGATCACAAGTTCAAGCCTAGCTTGGGTAACTTAGCAACTTAGCAAGACCTTGTGTCAAAATATAAAATTTGAAAAAGGCCTATGAATATAGCTCAGTGCCACAGCACTGGGTTCAGTCTCTAGTATCACATAAAAAAGTTAAATTCATTCTTAGAATATCTTTAGAAAGTGTTATAATGAAGTGGTATGTGGAGATATAATACTATAAAGACATTTAACCTAAATGATAAGATATTCTTATATATTTTTTTACTTTAATCGCTTTTCTCATTTCTTCTGTAGCAAACTGGCTGCCTCTTTCCAGAGTATGGAAGTCAGAAACTCTAACTTTGCTGCTTTCATTGACATCTTTACATCTAACACTTATGTGATGGTCGTGATGTCTGATCCATCCATTCGTAAGTTTAAACTTAGGTGGCATAGTTTCAAAGTCACATGCTCTTTCTAAACAATAGTCCTGGCCGGTGATATCGCTCAGCGGCACGGGCACCTGCTGGCGCACGAGGTACTGAAGTCGACCCCCCGGTACCCACAAAAAATAAAAATAAAAAAAATAAACAATAGTCCTAGAGGTAATATTTTATTAGATACTTTAAAACTATTTTACAGTGGGGATGCTTGTGCAACAGTGTGGAAGTACTTAATCTCAATTAACTGTACACTTAAAAATGGTAAATATAGTATTTTTTATGTTACTTATATTTTACTACAGTTTGAAAAACTTTTAAGTACTAGTAGTGACTAATATTTATTTAATAGATTTATATTTTGAAGCTGAAAAATAACTTAACTTCTGTGGTATTGTTTTTCTTAATCGGAACTTCAGAAAGCAAGTTACCAAATCCAAGAATTTTAAAGAAAAGAGACCCCAAATCCATAATTTATGCTCCATATGGTATACAGTTTTAAAAAACTAGTTCATGGAACCTCTAAGCTATTGATGCTGAATGATTTTATATGTCATTGCATGTATCCCTCTGTACCATATTCCCATATTTCTACTTTGGCATGAAGGGAAGCACTTAGTGCTTCCATACCTTAATTGCCATATCTACTACGACCACTGAGCTTCTTCAGTATTTCCAAGATGTTCTCAGAAGTTTGAATCATCTCTTATCCACTGGCTTTTCCTACTTTTGATTAATATTAAAGTATAACATTAGATAATGGGCTTTGTTCTATTAATCCAAACCAAAAGATTTTGGAAATTTTATGTTTGGAATATGAGCAAATCTGCTTCTTCAGAAAAATTAAACCTTAGTAACTTGGGACCTCCCATTCTTATATGTTCTCTGTGACATACACTGAAGGATTTGGCTCTCTTGTTTATTAGTCTTTACTAGTCAGGCATTCCTTTGGCTGCCCATATTTATTCTGTTGGGTGTCTCCCCACCCCTACCCTCAGCTTCCGCAGCAACTCTGATCAACATCCGCAATGCCAGGAAGCACTTTGAAAAGCTGGAAAGAGTGGATGGACCAAAGCAGTGTCTTCTCATGTGCTAAACATTGCTGAATATTGTTTCACACAAAAATTCAAACACTGTATCATAATTAATCTTAATGTTGTATTGATATATGTAGGCGCTCTCTGAAATGTTGTGACACTCAACACTTGTATTTATTCTTTACTCCCCAGTCTTAACAGTTAACCTAGAATGCTATTTACTCAAATAGCCAGTGAGGAGTTAGAAGATGCGCTGTCCATGAAATTGGTGTAACCTAAAAATAGGTGAGATATATAAGTGTTCTGATAACACTGTTCTAATAGTGTGTAAGTGTTGTGATAACCTGGTTCCAATAGTTGTGTATGCCAAAGCCTTTCCCAGCATCCTCTTGTATTCCTTATCAGATAGTAACTTATAAGTTTAGAGTATCACTGTTTTCTCAGCATGCATTAAAAATATTCCTTAACTTCGATTATAAATAAACTTTTGCTATTAGGGATTTCAGTGTCTGTTTTTCTTTTCTTTGTTTCTTCACCTTTGCCCTAAGAAAGTACAAAGGAATTTCACAGTTATCCTAGTGAAGAGGACCTACTTCTTAAGAAAAAATATAGAATAGAGTTAAAGGAAGAATGGAGTCAGATGATAAAGCTATGCAGAAGGGTTTAGATGTATGACATGCAATATGATATGAAATAAGAAAACTCTGTAGGCTTTTGAATGGGAGAATTATGTGAAAGCAATTCTGAAAGAAAATTTAGTGAAACAATATGGATTGACCGCAGTTGGGAAATTTCTGTTAGTAATCCAGGGTTGAGGTGTCTGGATTGAAAGTCTGTTCCAGGGTACAACTGGAGAAAGGATGAACAAAAAAGGGGATAGAAAACAGGCTTTATTAGATGAAAGCCTTCTTTCTTTGAGGTCCAGCTATGGTTAATTTTATGTATTCTATAATAACTAGTAGGGTGTACCTTCATTATTCTAGTCAAGCAGTATGAAAACCTTTGATAAACTGTATTTATTTTTAATACCCGAAGGGAAAAAATAAATGGAGTGTTGTGAATTCTAAGAAATGGAGTTTGAGAACACTAACTAGAATTAAAGCCTTGACCTCTTTAATTTCTATTGATAGGGTAAAAGAACACAAAAACTTTTAGGAAATTTACAGCACAGTAAACTTATGTTGTATTTCCAGTCTCTATGTTATAAAGAAAATTCTTCCACACTATCAACCTCTTACCTTTCTCTATCTTAGTTTATTTTTTTCCACTTGAGATTTAAGTAGAGCTTTCACTGAGCAGCAAAGAACATGTTTTCTAGGTGGTGTACACTACATAGACTAAAACTCTTAAATTTTAAAAGAACTTTATGAGACTCTTTTTATCAGTAGCTCTATTAGTCTTCTGTAGGAGAGTTTTAGGTAGATGTTCCATATTGTTAATCCTGTTGGCATCTAGGAAAATGAAAAGAACAGTTGAATAAGGAATGACTAATATGAATCATGACAGTATGTTTACCTTATCTTTAGTATTTGAGGTGAAATTTAGAAGGAGTTACTCGGACCGGTGAGATGGCTCAGCGGCACAAGCACCTGCCTGGCAAGCGCGAGGTCCTGAGTTCGACTCCCTGTACCCGCATACAAAAAAAGGGCCAGTGATATCGCTCAGAGGCACGGGTGCCTGCTGGCGCATGAGGTCCTGAGTTCGACCCCCGCTACCCACAAAAAAAAAAAAAAAGAAGGAGCTACTCAAAAGTCTTATAATGTACATGGCTTGCCACCCTGCCCCACCCTAAGAGTCTTTGATTCTGTAGGTCTAGGATAGAACTTGTAAATCTGTATTTTTAACAGGTTACCAAGTGCTACTGATTCAGATTCTACTGGTCAAGGGACTGTACCTTGGAAACCATTGCTATAGGGAAAAGAAGAAAAAAATGTAGATGTGGGTGCAGGTATGGGAAAATGTGTTTGCTAGATAAATTAAAGACACAATAACCAGAAAAGTATTTATGTTTTAGACCACTGGTTCTCAAAATGATCTGAAAGTTTGAGCAATGTTTTAGACAAAAGCAATGACTGAGAAGCTTCTCTTTCATAAGTAGCATGTTACAAATGGAAATATACTAGCATAAGGAAAGTATGGATACTGATTTAAATAAAGACTTAGCTTTTTCAGTTTCAACCAGCTTTATTTACTGAC
The DNA here is from genome assembly GCA_028451465.1 of Erethizon dorsatum. NCBI lineage: Eukaryota > Metazoa > Chordata > Mammalia > Rodentia > Erethizontidae > Erethizon > Erethizon dorsatum. Next base: position 47,418,968 of record CM051842.1, read on the forward strand.
TTAGTAGGGTATCAGCAAAAGTTAGGTGGGTTGTCAAATGAAAACAGTACTCCTTTAGTTGAGTTCTTATTAAGTTTCAGGTGTCAAGTCCATTATGAGGATTATCTCATTTATTCTTCACAAGAACCTCATAAAGTAAGTACTATCATTATCTCCCTTTTGCAGATTGGGAAACTGGGCTGAGAAAGGATAAGAAACTTGCCTACTGCTACGTAATATTGGGGAAGCTGGGATTTGAACTCAGGAGGTCTGACTCTAGAGCTTGTCCCCTTAGTCTTGAAGTTATATGACCTTCTTAAACTTCAGGGCCTACTAAGGGTAGTATGAGATGTAGTCAAGTAATGGTATCTGGTTATGAGACTACCCTGTGTTAGCTCCTATGGAAATAGAACAAACGATTGCAAACCTATCTTACTCCTGTTTTCACTGGGGCTTTGCCACATGGAATAAGCCTTTACACAGTAGACAGTCCAAAGCAAAGGCAACAGGAGCACAAAACAAAACAAACAAACAAAAACTCCCTCTAACTTGAAGGACTTAGGTCAAACCTAAGCAGTTTTTCAGCATATGGGGTTTCTGCCGGAATTGGGCTACTATGAACAATAATAACCTTTACTTTTTAAAAAAGAGGAGAGACAAAGTATGTAACTTTTTTTAGGTTTCCCACAACAATGTTTTACAAAATCCAGCTTATGATTTTCCACTCAGATTTCTAATTTTGCCTTATAAAACACGAAGGTAGGGCCGGTGAGATGGCTCAGCGGCTTAAGCGCCTGCCTGGCAAGCGCGAGGGCCCGAGTTCGACTCCCGGAACTCACATACAAAAAAGGGGCCGGTGATATCGCTCAGCGGCACGGGCGCCTGCTGGCGCACGAGGTCCTGAGGTCGACCCCCAGTACCCACAAAAAAAAATAATAATAATAATAAAACACGAAGGTAATCAAGGCCCCTTGTAGTGCTAATTAACAAAATTGCTGACCTCATTAATTTAGTCAAAAGATGTTTTGTCCACACTTATTAATTTAGTCAAAAGATGTTTTGTCCACACTTACTATGTTTCACATATTGTTTTCAGAGCTGGGATACAGGAGTATGTAGAATAAAGTCCTTATGTTGAAGCAGCCCAAATTCTAGTAAGGGGAGACAGACATTAACCAGTTAAATAAACATACTAAATTAGGAGAAATAAGTGCTATGAAGAAAATTAGAATAGTGATGGTAAAGGCATTGGGATAGACGGAACAATGCTCCCCAGAGATAGCTACGTCCTACTTCCTGGAGCCTATGACTATGTTATGTTGTATGGCAGGGGGGAATTAAGGTTGCAGATAGAATTAGGAATACTAATTAACTGTCCTTAAGGACATTATCTTAGATTATCCAAGGAACCCAATATAATCAAAAGCAGTTCTTTTAGTGTAGTCAAGAGAGGAAGGAAAGTCAGTGTCAGAGCAACTCTTACGAGAAAAGCTGAACTCACTGCTCTTGGCTTTGAAGATGGAGGTGGGGGCTATGAGCCAAGAAATGTGAGCAGCCCACTAGAAGCTAGAAAAGGCCAGGAAAGAGATTCTCTCCTATACCTTCAAGAAGCAAACAGAGCCCTGCTTTTCTTGGATTTTAGCCCAGTGAAACCCATGTAAGACTTCTGACCTCTAAAATTATAAGATGATAATTTTTGTATTGTTTTAAGCCACTAAACTTGTGGTAATTTTTTAGAGCCACAGTAGGAAACTGTATTAGGGTTCTCCAGAAAAACAGAACCAATAGGCTGTGTGGGGGGGGGTGTGGGTGTGGGTGTGTGTAAAGGTTTATTGTAAAGAACTGGCTTCCAGTATTATAGAAGATTCAGAGTCCCAAGAACTGTAGTTGGCAAGCTGGAGACCCAGGAGAGCCAATGGTGTTCCTGTCTGAGTCTAAAGGCCAGAAAAGCAGAAGGACTGATGGTGTAAGTTCTAGTTCAAAAGCTGGCAGACTTGAGACGAAGAAGTACTAGTGTTTCAGTTCAAGTCTGAAGGAACAAATAAAACTGATGTCCTAGCCAGGGCAGTCAGGCACAGAGAGTTCCTCTTATTAATAGGAAAGCCAGCCTCTCTTTCTACTCATGTCTTCAGTTATTTGGATGGGACCCACCCACATTAGAGAAGGCAATCTGCTTTACCCAGCCCACCAATTCAAATGTTATTCTCATCCAAAAACAGACATACCTAAAATAATGTTTGACAAGATTATCTGGCCATCTTGTGGTCTAGTTAAGTTGATGTGTAAAATTAACCATCATAGGAACTAATATAGGGACTTATTTAGTTAGGGAGATCAGAGATAGCCTCCACAATGTGATGACATTTGAGCAAAGGCCTGAATAAAATGAGAGTGAGCCATGTCTATATCTGAGAAGAAAACATTCCAGACAGAAGAAACAAAGTACAGAGTCTCTGAGTTGGGATAGATCTTGAAACATCAGAGGAGCAAGAGGAAGGTCATCATAACTGGACTGGACCCGAGAGTAGTGAGAGAAATAGATGAAGTGGGGGGCGGTAAGTTAAAGAAGAGGTGGGAAACAAGTTTGTGTGTGTGTCCCTTTATGCCATTGGTGTTTATTTCCTGACGATAGGAAAGCCAGTAGAGATTTTAAGCAGGGAACTGATGTGATCAGTCTTACTTTTTAAGAAAGATCACTACTAGAGAATAGACTATTTGGAGATAGGAGTAAATGCAGGGAAACCTGTGAGGACTGTATTTTGGTAAGTGAGAGATCATGGTAGTTTGGGCCAGAATGGTAGCAATGGAAATAAGTGGCAGGATTCTGGCGAAGTTTCTGAGAGAGGGTGAACAGTATAAAAGGGACCAGACAATACCAATGTTTCTGGTTGGAGCAACTGGGTTAATAGAGTTCCCTAAGACTAAGAATTCTGAAGGAGAATCTGGCTTGAGGAAGAAGAGAGTTGGGAATTTTGCTCATGGTAATCTTAGAGCCATGTCTGCATAGTCAGATATATGATTCTTGAACTCAGGAAAGGCTGAGCCTAGAGATTCAAGTTTAGTCTTGACTTTGAATGAGATCAACTAAAGAGTGAATAGCAATAGCAAAAATAATTAGGTAGCTATTTAACATTTATAAAAAATGCTAGCCATTGGAGGTAAGAAACTTTTCCCAAATGGCTGAATTTGTAGAATATCAGACTCTTGTAAGGAAGAATATTCTCATTACTCTGAAAGTGTGAAGGGTTTAATTGCTTAACTCCTTAAGCTTACTTTTAGCTTCACACATGTCCTTAATGCTGAATGCCTACAATAATAATAATAGCTAATTTTACTGATTTGTTATCACATGCCAGGCAACAGGACCTAAATGCTATTTACACATAATATTTCACTTAACGTAACAGCAGCCCTATGATGTTAGTATTGTTATAATCTCCATTTTGTTTGAAGAAATTGAATAATTTGCACTATAGTCAATACTCCCTACAAATTTACAATATTTCATAATTTTGAAATAAGTTTGTCTTGTATTATCTTTTTTGTTTTTCTCACTAGTCTTGTGAGATAGATAGGAAAGGTAGTGGCAGTTTTGCAGGAAAGACAAAGAGGTTGTGATTTATCCAAGATCACAAAACTAGTGAAGAGTGTAGCTGGGACTCCTACTCTAAGCCAGTTCTTCTGATTCCACACCAACTTCCACCTAATTTGCCGTAAGACAGCACTATCCAATAGAAGATCTTCTGATGATAGAAATGTTCTATATCTGTGCTGTTCAATATGATAGCCACTCAACACATGTGGCTATTGAATACTTGAAGTATGACAAGTGAAGCTAAACAACTGGTTTTTAAATTTAATTTTAGTTAAATTTAAATAGTTGTACCCATGCGTGACTTAGAGTATACCATATTGGACATTGCAGCTTGAAAATATGAATAAATCATTAATGAAGAAAAAGTATAGCAAAATGTTAGCTTCTACATTGTGGACTTAGACAGAGAGTCCTTCCTCTGCATAGTCTTAATGTAAAACAAGCTCTTTTTCTCCCTGTAGTACCTAAGTCTTTCCCAACTTTGTGGAAGAAAAAATCCTCCCGAGATTGTACCTACTTCCCCAAATAGCCAAATTTCTGCAGCAAAATTTTCCATTTCTGTTTTCACAATTCCTATTAACTCATCAACCTACTCTAATCTACTTCTGTCCTCACCATTTCACCAAAGCAGCTTTTGCTAAGATCATCACTTATGGATCCATGTTATGAAATCTAGGTTATGAAATCCAATGGACACATTTCAGTGTTCAATATTTCAGTATTCATCTTACTTGACTATTAAAGCAATATTTGGCACTTTTGACCACTCACTTCTACACCTCTTTGGTTGCTCTTCTCAGTTATCCTATGCAAAAAAAAAAATAAAGGAAAGGCTTATTTCCTTCTCACTCTCTGTTATATAATTAGACAAGTTAAACACTTCAAATGCCATTATAATCCAAACTTTCCAACTGCCTACAGGATCTAGACAACTCCCTATGTAATATGTACAAATGCTCACTTGATATATCCACTAAGATTATCTTCAAGAAACTTCAAATTTATGAAGTCTAAAAACAAACACATGATCATTCCCCAAAATCTTAATATCAAAGTATCATAGAGGTTTTCACATTTGATCATACAAGTTTATCATTATGAACCAAAGTTGCTGGGGACTCTTAAATGTTTTGCACTTCAGTGCAGTGCTTCATCAAGGAGTTGGGGGCAGAATACAGTTGAGGTGCATTGCTGATATTTTACATTGATTTTCTTATGAGTCTGATAAGATGATGCATGGGAGCAGGTTCTTAGAGTCACACATAATTAATTTTTATGGTATATTTAGTATTTTGCCACTTCAATTTTCACTGAGAAATTTAATCACCATATAGGTCTACCTAATTCTATTGATTTCATTCCTAACATTAATAAGATAAAACGATATTTCTTACATATCTAATTTTGTGGATTAGAATTTATATCTACCACATAATTATACATTCACTAGTATGATTATTTGATTAAAATCTATCACTTTTTTAAACTAGCTGTTAACTAGTTGTGCTGCTATAAAAATGGGCATGTGTGTACCAGCATAATATGTCTTTAAATCTTTCAGGAAGATACATAGAAGGGAAACACTTGGTTTGAATGGTTCTATTTTTTGTTCTCTGAGGAATATCCATACTGATTTCCATAGTGATTGTATATTCCAACCAACAATGTAGAAGTGTTCCTGTTCTTGTTGACCCACAATCTCATCAGCATTTGTTGTTTTCTAAGTTTATGATGATAGCCTTTCTTTCTGGACTATGATGGAATTACAGTGCTGTTTGATTTGCATTTCTTTCATGGCAAGGACATTGAACATTTTTCATGTATGTATTGGCCATTTGTGCTTATTCTTCTGAGAAGTGTCTGTTCATTTCAATTGCCCATTTTTGATTGGATCTTTTTTCTCTTTATTGTTTTATATATTTTAGATATTAATTTTCTGTCTGAGGAGTAGCTGATGAAATATTTTTCTCATTCTGTTGTTTGTCTCTTCACTCTGTGAAGAGTTGTTTCCTTTGCTGTCCAGAGGCTTTTTAATTTGATACACTACCATTTGATGATTCTTTATAGTATTTTTTGTGCAACTGACTTTCTGTTCAAAAAGTACTTATCTATGCCTATGTCTGCAAGAATTTTACTTATTTTATCTTTCAGCAAATAAATATTTCTGTCTTAAAATCTATGATCCATTTGTATTTTAGTTAAGTACATAGTGATAGATATAGGTATAGCTTCAATCTTCTATATATGGATAGCCAGTTTTCCCAGCATCATTTACTAAAGAGGCTATTTTTCCTCCAGCATATATTTTTTGCCCCTTTGTCAAAATCAGATGACTGAATGTGTGTGGGGTTGTTTCAGCATATTCTGTTATGTTGCATTGATCCCCATCCCTATCTTTGTGCCAGTACCATGCTAGTTTTTAATCACTGTAACTTTGTTACATAACTTGAAATCTGGGATTGTGATGCATTCAGCTTTGCTCTTATTGTTCAGGACTGCTTTTGCTTTTCTTGGTCTCTTCTGGTCTCATATATATTTTAAGATTTTTTTTTTGTTTGTTTGTTTTTTGACTGTTTGTTTGTTTTTAGTTCTGTGTGGAATGCTGTTGGGATTTTGATTGGATTTGCATTAAATCTACATATCGGTTTTGGTAGTATGGCCATTTTGACAATATTAGTTCCATATCCAGGAACAGGAAGTTTTTATTATAAAAGTCTTTCACTTCCTTGGTTAGATTAATTTCTAGGTTTAAATACTAGTTTTAAATTCTAGGTTAATATTAGGTTTAAATTATAGTTTTTTGAGGTCATTGTGAATGGTATTGTTTTCCTAATTTCTTTCTTGGTGGGTTCATTATTGGTATACACTATTAAGAACACTTAATAGTGTATTAAGTGGAACACTATTAACTTTTGTGTGTTGATTTTGTATCCTGCTACATTGTTGAATTTATTTTTCAGTTCTGGGAATCTTTTGCTGGAATGATTTGGGTCTTCAATAGAAGATCATGTCATCTGCCAATAACCATGGTTTGATGTCTTCCTTCCCTGGGTATATCCTTTTTATTTTCTTCATTCTCTGGCTAAATTTTCAAGTATTATATTCAACAGAAGTGTGGCAGTGAACATCCTTGTCTTGTTCTTGATTTTAGAGGAAAGGTTTTCTGGTTTTGCCTATTCAATACGATGTTGGCAGGACATTTGGCATAAATGGCTTCGAGTATATTGAGATAAGGTCTGGGTATACATATTTTTTCAGAATTTGTATTATGAGTGGATATTGGATTTTGCCAAAGGCTTTTTCTTTGTCAATTGAGATGATCAGCTGATTTTTGTCCTTATTTCTGTTTATGTTGTATCATATTACATTTATTGATTTGCATATATTGAACCACCCTTGCCTTGCTGGGATGAGGTCTACTTGGTCATGATGTATCATCCTTTTGATGATTTGTTACATTCTGTTTGCCAGTATCTTGTTGAAAAATTTTTTTTATCTTTGTTCACTGAAGAGATTGGCCTGTAATTTTTCTTAATTCAGACATTGTCTGATTTTGGAAACAAGGTATAATAATGCTAACTTCCAGGAATGAGTGTCTAGTACTCTCTCAATTTCATTAAAGAGTTTGAGGCATTTTGGCATTAGATCTTCTCAGAAGTTCTTATAGAATTAAGAAATTAATCCAACAGGTCCTGGGCTTTTCTTAATTGTTTTTTTTTTTATTACTGCCTCAATTTCATTGCCTGTTGTTGGACTGTTTATCGTTTTTATGTCTATTTGGTTTGTGTTGGTAATTTGTATAAGACTAGGAATCTATCCATTTCTTCTAGATTCTCCAATTTATTAGAGTTCAAGTTTTTGAAGTAATTATTAATGATCTTCTGGATTTTGATAATGTCTATTGTGATTTTGTCTTGTCATTTCCAATTGCATTGTTATGGTTCTTTTCTTTCCATGCTTTGGTAAGTTTGGCTAAAGTTTTTTCTTTTGTCCATTCTTTCAAGAACAAGCTCTTTGGGCCGGTGAGATGGCTCAGCGGCTTACGCGCCTGCCCGGCAAGCGCTAGGGCCCGAGTTCGACTCCCGGAACCCACATACGAAAAAGGGGCCGGTGATATCGCTCAGCGGCACGGGTGCCTGCTGGCGCACGAGGTCCTGAGGTCGACCCCCCGGTACCCACAAAAAAAAAAAAAGAACAAGCTCTTTGATTCAGTGTTCTTTGTATTGTTTTTTTAGTATCAATTTCATTAATTTCTGCTCTGATCTTTATGATTTTTTTCATTGTACTAGCTTTGGATTTCCATTATTCTAGTTTTTCTAGGACCTTGAGGTATATCATTAGTTATTTATTTGAGCTTTTCTTGTTTTTCTGATGTGGGCATTCATAGCAGTAAACTTCCCTCTTAGGACTGCTTTCAGTTTGTCATATAGATTCTGGTATGTTTTACTTGCATTATGATTTGTTCTGGGAAACGTTTAACTCCCTCCTTAATTAGTTCTGTGATTCATTGGCTATTGAACAGTATATTATTTAATCTTCATTTCTTTGTAAATTTTTGTGTTTCCTTTTGCCATTGATTGCTAGTTACATTGTACTATGATCAGATAATATTCAGACAATATGATATGATAATATCAGATGATGCTGATATTTTTTGCATTTATTTAAGCAAGCTTTATGGGACAGTGTGTGGTCTCTTCCAGAGAAAGTTCCATATGGTGCTGAGTAGAATGCGTAATGTGTTGTTTTATGGTAGAATACTCTGTAGATATCTATTGTCCATTCATTTGAAGGCGTGGTACAACTATGATATTTCTTTGTTGAGTTTTTTTTTTTGTCTAGTTAATCTATTTGTGATAGTTGTATATTTAGGGCCCCTGCTGTGCTGGTGTTGATATTTATGTGATCTTTTATCTCTAGTAATGTTTGCTTCATGAAGTTAGGTGCACTAGTATTTGTTGAGCATATACTTAAAATTGTCATCTCGTCCTGTTTAATTGTTCTCCTTAACTAATATGTACTGACCTTCTTTGCCTTATCTGATCAGTTTTGGCTTGAAGTCCATTTTGTCTCAAGGAGAATAGCTACTTTGCTTGCTTTTGGGCTCCCATTGCATGGAATATTGTTGTTCATCCTTTAATTTTTAGTCTTTGAAAATTATTTTCCATTAAATATGTCTCTGGCATGAAGCATTCCATTGAGGCTCTTTGTTTGTTTGTTTGATACAACCTGCCAATCCATATTTTTTGATTAGGGAATTGTGACAATTTTTTTAAATTTCTTCTTTCTTTTTTATTTTTTTTCTTTCTTTCTTTTCCATTTTGCTTAACTGTTCACCCTGCTTGATGCATTCATTCCATCAGATATTTTGGAGTTGTTGGCTTCATTACCTCTGTGTAGAATATCCACAATAATATCTTGGAGTGTTCATTTGGTATTTGTGAATTTCTTAAAGTGTCTTTTTCCTGGAAATTTTTTCTTTCTACAATTTTGAAAGATAATTTTGTAGGATATATTAGTCTGGTTGAAAGTTGTTTTCTTTTAGGGTTTGAAACACTTCACTCCAAACTCTCTTGGCCTTTAGTGTTTGTGTTGACAAGTCTGCTGCAATTCTAATGTGTCAACATGTATAAATTATTTCTTATATTTCTCTAAAAGCTTTTAAGATTCTGTCCTTGTGTTGGACTTCTGGGATTTTCACTATGATGTATCTTGGAGAAATTCTTTTTCTGGTTATGGCTATTTCAGGTTATATATGCCTCGCTTGCTTCTATGTTGAATTCTTTCCCTGTGCTTGGAAAGTTTTCTGCTCTTGTATCTGTGAAGATATCTTTATGCCATTCATGCTGTCTTTGACTTTTCTCTAACTACTGTTAAGTTTAGGTTACTCTTCTTTGTGTCTTCTAGCATCTGTTGGATCCATTTCCCCTGGTTACTTGTTCTTAATGTATCTTTGAGTACATGCTTATGTGCACCAACCCTATCTTCTAGTTCTCACACTCCTCGGATTGGTCATTTCTACTGCCCATACTTTCAATAGAATGCTATTTTTGCCTCCTAGATTTTTGCTTGCTATCTTTTATGGTAATCCTTCACTAAATTGGTCATTCATGTTTTTGAATCATTTTGGTTAGTGCTGCTAGCTTTTCTCTTGTATCTTCTTTAAGCTCACTGACCTTTTTTTTGTTAAGACTGTTATCTGTTTTGTTATATCATCTTTGAGCTTGTTGAGTTTGTTTGTTTCTTCTTTTATCATGTCATATAATTCAGCCATTTTTTTTTGTCTACTCCCTATCCATGCCCCTTGGATCTCTTTTGGGGGTGTTAGGAGTTTTGGGGGACATTTTGTTGCCTTGTTTTCTCATGTTTCTCTTTGTGTGTGTGTGCTGAATGAAGACCAATTAAAATGAAAAGATTGTTGCTAGTATGCTAGTATGGAGATCTCTTCAGTTAATATCTGCTTTCCAGTGATGTGATCTTGGTTTTGTTTGCATTTTGGCATTTATCTACCTTTTCCACTTACTCAGCATAATAGGATCAGACCCTGTCACTGTTCTGCAGGGAGAAATTCCCTACTGGTTATATCAATATCAACATACCCAACAACATCAGTCGTGTACATTAACACTTATTTTAACAATTTCATCCTTTTATCGATGCCCCTTTTATCAATGCCCAGTATACTATACTGGTACTGTACCAGAATGTGGGGGAAGAGGAAAGGAAAATGTAAAATGAGAAGGAAGAGGGTCAATCTGTAAGAAGAGGGGGAGAACAGAAATATCAATACATGAAAAACAGGAGATCAGACTTTGTTGCATTTACTCTATAACTTCAATAAAGGGCTAGTGATAGGATTTGAGTGACTGTTTGTGGGCACAACAGGAGAGCTACAGAGGAAGGGAATTGTAATTAGAGATTGAAGGAAGCCGTGAGGTGGTAGAACCTTTTTAATTTATTGCTGGTTACTGAAGCTTACCATGACATGCTGGTGAAAGGTATTATTTAAATTAAAGCACTGGTTAATTCTTATTCTTCTTTGCACATATACAGAAGTATAAAAATGGATATACACTTCAAGAAAAGAAAAACTTATGTAAATATTTTAATACTAAATTTATTGATGAGACATCTTGAGATTAATACAATTTACCTTTGACCTCCACAATTACAAGAGTTGCTCAAAGTGGTGGCCATTAGCTTCTAGACATTTGTTAGTATAGAGAACTGCTGCTTGGGTAACCTTGGTCATTGAGGTTGCTGCACATGCATTTTGAATTTTTTCTCTAGGGGCTGGCAGTGTAGTGGGTTTTCTGTGATATACAATGTCCTCTAGAGTCCCCCATATGAGGATAACACCATCTGTTGAAAAAAAAAAAACATCATACTATTTTTCTTTTCCTGAAGTATGTATACGTTTTTTTTGGCCAACTCTGTATATGCCAGATGAAAGGAGAAAATGAAAGGAGGGAAGATAAGGGGATAAGAAGGAGAGGAAGAGAAAAGAAAAAATGAAGAAAAAGGGCAAAAGGAAGAAAGATAAAATGGAAATAAAAATAAAAGTAAAAATTTAAAAAGGAACAGCACCACAAACACACACACACACACACACACACACACATGAAACCTCCCACAGTCGCAAAAGCACAAAATCAAAGCATCTTCACAGTCCCATTTATATTGTTGTTTTTTTTTTTAATATTGCAGTTTAAATTCAATTGCATGTCTCTGAGCTTTACCTCCTCCCTTTGGTTTGTTTAGTTGTCTGCCTGTGAGTAAGAAGGCTTGTCAATTCAGATGGACCTCTTGGTGTGACCTCAGCTTGAAGCAATGCTCTGGGCATCGCTAACTTTAGGCCTTTGTCTCTGGCCCAGGATCTGATGACCTCAGTTAATTTGGGGAGGGAAGGATGCTGTGTAATTGGCCCAGCACTGGGTTCTCCATGGACATTCTCCAGAGCCCTCTCACTACCTGCTCCTTTCCCTGCAGGCAAATCCTGAGGTTGTTTGTGTGTTTTTTCTCCACAGGCTTTCTACCTATGAGTCACTGGATGCCCTCTGCCCTGGCATCACTCTTTGTCTCTCGATCAATGTTCCTTTCTCTGTCACTGTCCCCAAAGCCTCATTCTTTAACCTGTGAACCTGGTGAAATGCCAGGCATGCCTGCTTTCCTCAGTCCCCAGTAGAGCCTTTTGGGGGCTCCTCTCTGAGCACCTGCCAGTAGGCATGGACATCACACAAGTACAATACTCCCAGAGTACAAGGGAAAAAAATGCCGAATAATTATTTCTGGGTCTGTCTTGCTTCTTCTTTCCCCTGTGTCCTGCCACTTCCAGATGCTGCTTGCTCACACAGCTTTCAGGCTGCAGTTTTCTCAGCACTCACATTTGTGTCTGTGATTAACCACTTTACAGTTTATCCCAAGCATCACTTGGGCAGCACATTTGTTTATGAACTGACTATCCCAAATGTTATTTGGGCAGGTGTCATTTCAACCAGTCCATTCTTGGACTGAATAAATTTGATAAAATTGTCATTTTTATATTTCTGTTATATTATCTTATAAAAATGAAAAAATTGGCAATTTTTGGTCATCCTGTATTTAAATAATTGGACTGGTAAGTGGTTTTAAAGTGCCACGATTGTTTTCAAATTCCCAAGGGCAAGCTGTTATATTGTCATACACAATTCTCTGGCTTTCAGTTTGTCTGATGCACTCATTTACAAATTATCTCACTGGCGTGTTCTTCTCACCAGTGGGGAGGGTAGTGTCTTGTTTTTGTTTTTGTTTTTGAGTCTATTCCTTTGGCAGGCCACTGCTGAAGTGCTCTCTCAGTCCTCTCCCAAGATGCCATATACACTGGACCTGGGTTCTAAGGGATTCCACAATCCAGGAATGGTCTGTCTTCCCTTTCTAAACCTCTCTGGGTTTTGGTCCAGTGAGTTTCTCCTTCCGTTTCTTTCTGTGTTTGGCTTTATGTGGTCCCCGCCTCTGTGTACCTACTTTTCTCTGGTGCATGTATCAGAGAATCCTTCATTGCTGCCACCTACCCAGTCAGGATGATAAGCTCCCAATTGGTTTTTAATGTCACTCACTCCATTTTCTCAAGAGAAGGAATATTTATTGCTGTGGAATCGCTGCCATCTCAAGAAGAGCATAGTAAATGGATAATTTGTATATAAAATAGCTTAATTTTTAAAGGAACATATTTACATTTTAAAAGTCCAAATAATGCACAAAAGCAAAAAGCATATCTGCTATGTTAATCCCCTACCCTGCTCATCATGAAAAGTAATAATGGCTACCATTACCTTATATTTACATATTTTCCTAGTAATATTTTATAAATTTGCAAGTCACCTATGTGTCACTTTTCACATAAAAATTAGCATTCTAATTATATACTTTGCTTTCTAACTATATACTTTTGCTTTCTCAAATGCATAACTTGGAAATGGTTCTATGTTTGCAGTGTAACAACTCATTTTTATAGTTAGTATTGCACTCGTAACTATATATTAATTTATTTAATCAGTTTCCTATCAAAAACATCTAGGTTATTTCTAGTGTTTTACTGTTACAAAGATTGATATACTAAACATCTTACTAGACTATCTGTAGAAAAATTCCCAGAAGTGGAAGTCAAGTTTTTGGGTTTTGTTGTTATTCTTTTTATACGCCAAGAGTGATGTCAAGAGTGATATCAGTGAAAATGGTATTGAAAACACGTCCCAAAATTCTCTTCTACATTAAAAAAAAAGAGTCTGGAAAAGTTGTTTAAATCAGCTTTTTCAGAATTTTAGAAATTAACCAAAAGCTAGAAGCACTTAGTCAAGTAAAATGGTTGAATCTCAGTAAGAATATCAACTTCATGGCATTTAGCTTACTCTGTTCCTGTATCCTCCTCAGCTCCAGTGTAGACCTGAAAACCAAAAGTAATAATAAAAACCATAACCTGGCAGTCACAAGAGGAATGAAAATATAACTGGTACAACTTCAAAACTCCATTGCCCCCAAATGGTCATCATTTGACCTGTTTGGAAGGTCCCTAGAAAACCTCACTCATTTTCATTTGACTTGACTCAGAACCCACACAGTATTAAAAAACTTTTCCTGTGGGGTATTCATAAAAAAAAATCACAGGAAGATTTTGAACACTGAGCTGCCCAAGGTTGATAAAAGATGGAGGTAATAATAGACTACCTAAAAAATCTTAAAAGGAAAACCTGCATTCACCACTTCTCTTCATTCACATGAAGTTTTAGAGCAACTAGGCAAGACAAAGAAATAAAAGGGATAAAATAGGAAAGGAAGAAGTCAAATTATCTTCATTTGCAGATGATCCAATCCTTAAAAGACCCTAAACACTCTACCAGAAGATTTTGGATCTGATACACAAATTTAGCAAAGGGGCAGGAATACAAAATCAACATACAAAAATGAATGGCTTTTCTACATACCAACAATGAACTCACTTTTCTGTACACCAAAATGAAAGCACTGAAAAAGAAATCAGGAAAAGAATTCCACTCATGGGCCGGTGATATCGCTCAGCGGCACGGGCGCCTGCTGGCACATGAGGTCCTGAGGTCGACCCCCAGTACCCACACACACACACAAAAAGAATTCCATTCATTATAGCTTCAAAACAAAACAAAACTGAAAACCAAGCCAGGCATGGTGGTATATGTGTGTAATTCCGGCACTCTGGGAGGCTAAGGCAGAGGGATCACGAGTTCAAGCTCAGCCCAGGCAACTTAGTGACTTAGTGAGACAGTTTCTTATAAAAATTTTTAACAAGGGATGGGGGTGTATCTCAGTGCCAAAGCTTTTCAATCTCCAATACCTCAAAATTAATAATATAAAATGCCTAGGAATAAGCCTAACCAAAAAGGTGAATGACCCCCTACAGAGAAAATTAGGACATTGAATAAAGAAATTGAAGAAGACACAAGAAGATGGAAAGACTTCCCTTGTTCATGGATTGACAGAACTAACATGTTAAAATGGCCATACTGTTGAAAGTGATCTATCAATTCAATGCAATCTCCATCAAAATACTAATAGCGTTCTTCACAGAATTACAAAAACAGATCCTAAAACTCATATGGAAGGACAAAAGATCCAGAATTGTTAAATCCTTAGCATGAAGAGCTTTGCTGGGGTAATGATAATACCTGATTTTGAAATACACTACAAAACCACAGTAGCATAGATTTTTATAAGGTTCCCTGGATCATTCAATGGGGGCAGTCACTTCAACAAATGGCATTGGGACAACTAGACATCCTCATCCAAAATTATGAACTTACAATCATATCTCATACCTAGATAGAAAAATTAACTCAAATTTGATATGAGATCTAAATTTTATAGCTCAAACTATGAAAGTATTCAAAATAAACACGAAGGTAGATCTCATGATAGACTTTCAATTGTTCCTTAGGTATGATCTCAAAAGCATTAACAAAAGGAAAATAGGAAAATTGGACTTCACAAGAATTAAAAACTTTGTGTATAAAAGGACACTGTCAAATTGAAAAGACACCCCCAAAATGGGAAAGATATTTGGAAATCATATATCTGTGAAGGACCTTGTATCTAGGATATGTAAAAACATACAATTCAACAATGCAAAGACAAGTAAAAGTACTTAACTAGATATTTCTCCAAAGAAGATATATGAATGGCCAATAAGCACATAAAATGATGCTCAACATCATTAGTCATTGAGGGAATGCAAATCAAAACCACAAAGATGCACCACTTCATATATTCTAACATGGCTATATGCTTCAATAACACAAAATAACATGATAGGATGTGGATAAGGGATCTTCACATACTGTTGGTGGGAATGTACAACAGTGTATCTTCTATGTAAAACATTTACCCTGCCACAGTAAGTTAAGCATATAATTACCTTATGATGTTAGTAATTCCACTCCTCTGTACCGTGGTACCT
The DNA here is from genome assembly GCA_028451465.1 of Erethizon dorsatum. NCBI lineage: Eukaryota > Metazoa > Chordata > Mammalia > Rodentia > Erethizontidae > Erethizon > Erethizon dorsatum. The sequence goes on from CM051842.1 coordinate 47,434,507, forward strand.
TGGTCCATGAACTTAACTCATTGCATGATTCTGGAACAGATAGCCACATTCGTGTTCATGCAGGAGAGATGGCTGTGGCCATGTTAGTCACCTGCTGCAGAATTTGCAAACAAAAAATGTTGCTGAACACTTCTGTTTGTGAGCCAAATTGTTCGTGAACCGAGGTACCACTGTATGCCCTCCCAGTGAAGACAGTCCTTCCTTGAAACAAAAACTACAGAAATGTTCATAGCAATCTATTCACTGTAGCCAAATCTATAAATAAGTATAATGTTCATCATTTGGTGAATGGATAAACAAAAGATTTCTCATTCAGCCATGAAAAAAGAATTAAGTACTGATACATGCTACAACATGGATAAACCTTGAAAACATACTGAACCAAAGGAGTTAGTCACAAAAAGACATTATCATAGGATTCCATTTATATGAAGGGTCCAGAATAGACAAAGTCATGCAGTGACTGCTAATGGATATAGGATTTTATTTTGGAGTGGAGGAAGAGTGTAATAAAAATGTTCTGGAATTAAACAGTGATGATAATCCACAACTTTCTTAATATTTGTTCAAGGATATTCATTTCTGAGTATTGAATTCCAGTGGTATTTAGTTTCATTGGTATAAAAGTTTGAGTTAACAATTTTATTTTAAAATAAAATTATCACACCAAAATTATCTTTTTAAGTGTTTAAATTTATCTTAAATTTTTTAGGTGTTCACTGAAAAATATTTGTGGACATATAGTTTGCCAAATTTTCTTTGCAGTGGTTCTCAGCCTTGGCTTCTCATTAGAGTTACCTAAGGAGCTTCAAAACTTACTGATGACTGGTGCAATTCCAGAGTTTCTTACCACATTGGTTTGAATATGTCCTGGGCTGTGGGATTTTTTTTTAATGGAAAAATGATAGAACAAAATTTCATAACAAGGGGATTTTTTAAAGCTCACCAGGTAATTCTGTTGCCAGGCAAGCTGGAAAATTATGGCTTTATGGTAGATATGTGAGCAAAGAAGTGTGAAGACCATGTTTAACAGGGATGTCTTTTGTTGCTTTTTGTCCGGACCCTATTTCTTGAAGGGATAATTGTTGGTCACTCAATGTTAAAACCTTGGTCTCATTCCTTTGATGCAGTTTGCCTTCCAGGCTCTTCAAGTTCTACTAAACATGATTCTTAATCTCTTAGACTAAGGTTTTTCCATAATACTTCCTTTTGTTCTGAAGGGAAGCATCAAAAGTCACCATCTAAGCTATTTCCTTTGCAAGACCTTAAACACAGAATCTTTCCCTCAAGCATAGGACTGTCTTTTGCTTAACTCTTACATTTCTAATCCATTGGCTATTACTGACCCCTATTCATGGGCATTGAATAGTAACTGGCATTGAATATATATTTAAATTTCCTAGATCTTCCCTAAAGAAATTGGCTCTGATTTGTTTTTAGTTTAATTAATATTTATTTGCAAAAAAAGATAGAAAAAAAATAAAAGTTGTTCTCCAATATCTGTTCCTAGAAATCCATTTCTTCTATCCAGAGGCAACTCCTATTAAAAGTTTCTTGCGAGCCCTTCCAAAGATATTCCATGTGTTAATATTCAAGTATACATAGATGCCATTTCATAAGCTTCTTTTTGCAGAAATAGAATCAAACTATATCTGTATCTTGTATTTCATATCCACACATAAGACATCTTGGGTTCTGATGTATATTTTAGCATGTTAGCTATGGTCTCTTTCAATTTTCATTCCCTTGTGGTCCAGTTTGATAGTTAGCTTCTCTGTCCACTGCCTAAGGTTGGTCAGCTCAATAAGAAGAGTTCATTCTATATTGCATCTCTAGTTAGGGGGCTCTGTTCGATATGGCCCCATACTTCACTCATCTCCATGAGCTGATAAAGGCAAAAGACCTGAAGAATCCTGGAGGAGATTTTTGAAAGCCATGTTGTTTTATGTCTCTTGTGTCAGCAGGTGCCAGCAGGTGCCCATGCCACTGAGCGATATCACCGGCCCTTTTTCCATATGTGGGTTCCAGGAGTCAAACTCAGGACCTTGCGCTTGCCAGGCAGGCGCTTATGCTGCTGAGCCATCTCACCAGCCCATATTATTTTCGTTTTACAGATGAAAATTGAGACAGAAAACAAGAAAGTTACCCTTACTTGCCAAAAATAAGTGGTAGAACCAGGATTAGAATGTAAATTGTCTGGTTCCACTCAAACCTTAGCTAAATTCCCTTGGGTGCTGTGCCTTGTAGTGCCATCTAGGGTATGAAGAAGCAGGAAAATAGAATGAATGAAAACCAACAGAAATGTTTTACTCTGAGATTAGAATCCTTAGTCTGAACATAAATATGAAGGTTTGTGGTTTGCTGGAAAGAAATTAAGTTTCCATATAATGGTAAGATTGAGGCTTGAGAGGGTATAGAAAATTCAAATAGCCCTTTTTTGCGTTATTGGGGATTGAACCCGGGGCCTTCATACTGAATTATATCCCCAGCCCACCGCCTTGAGAAAATCTTGGTAAGTTGATTAGGCAGGACTCAAACTTGAGATCATCCTGCTTCAATCTTCCAAGTGCTAAGATTATAGGTGTGCACCACTGTGCCTGATTAGTTAGTGAAAGTAGGAGAGAGCCATCTCAGGGAAAAGTAAGAGGTTTACTGGGCATAATATTCACAAAGTCATTACTGATATTACTATAATGATTGTTTGTCTTTGGTGATCTCCCTTCCAATCAAGCTCTTCTACAAAGCATGTTACCATTCCACCTCATATGAATGGAAAACATGTGAGTTATTAATTCTGCACATGTTTATTTACACCTATGGCCTGCCAGGCACTGGTGCATGTACATTGGCATGCTGAACCAGAATGAATGGCCAGCACGAGGACCAGTGTGTAGAGGAGAAATCTGTTGGAAGTAACCAAGGAGCCCTTCTTTATTTCCTCTAGATATCTGCTGCACTAGGATGGGACTCTACTGTGCTTTAAGTGAGCAGATCAGGAGGCAGAACTTACCTCACTGTTAAGGTGACAGAGATCAGTGTTCTTATTGAGGAGGAACAGTCTCCTTACCAGCTGAGGTCCCAGTTATGCTCACTGAGAGGTATGTAACATGTATTCTGAGTCTGTCTTCTCTTTGTTGGTGGGCTCTGCTCATGTGCATTGTGCATTCTTTCCATCAGGAGAAAATAGAATGTGAGAGAGGCATCCAGAACCTTAAAATGGTGATCAATGCATTCACTCCGTTTAAAATAGTGATAGTTAACATATTTTGAACACTCATTCTAAACTAAGCATTTGGTTAAGCATGTTAAATGGACTATGGCATTTAATCTTCCCAAGAAAACCTATGATGATGGTACTATTACCATCTATTTCCATATCAGGTGTAAAGAGTTTAAGCCACTCTAGTTGACAGCTAATAAAATGGCAAGTGTAGAATCTGAATCTAAGTAATCTGTACTAGAGCCTTAGTACTTAACCCCTTCATGGTACTATCTTCTGCACCCATAAATATTTTCCCCAGACCTAACATCCACTCACCTTTCTGTGGCCTGTAAGATCCTATGTGGTTTAGCCTCTACTTCTTTGGCATTATTTCTTACTACTTTTTCCCATACTCACTCCGCACCTGCCATACATGGCTTTGGGATTTTTTGAGCATATCCAAATTATTCTTATTTCAGTGTTTCCCTCTAGCTGGACTGTTCTTCATATGCCTCATTCTTTCTCATTATCCCTTCTTATTCAAATCTCAAATCAGTGTGCATATGTTTATTAATATGAATGTTTTCATATATTTTCACCTTAGAGATCTCCTCCATGAGTACTTTATCATAACTACTCCTATTTTACCCCTAGTCACTCTCTCTAGTATCCTGTTTTATTATCTGTGTAAGACTTGTCATTACTTGCAATTGTTATTTTATTTCATAATTGTCTGTTGGCTTTTATTAGTCTTGTAGGCTCCCATTAGGGTGGAGACCTTATTCACTGTTCTATCCCTAGAACCGAGAACAAAACTTAGAATATGGTAAAGGACTCTGTAAATACTCATTGAATGAGTGAACAGTTCCCACAAACATTTACTGAACATCTCCCATGTGTCAGGCCAGATACTGGAAACACAGAGATTGGATAGAACATGGACTTAGCCATTGAAATTTCTAAGATTTTGAGGATAGGATTACAGGACAAAATGAGCATCCTTGTGGTAGAAGCAAACAAGGGCTCACAGGAGGGTCCCATAATGCATCCTGAAGGAATCAGGGAAGGCCTCTGAGAGGACATTTGAGTCACATATTGAAGAGTAGGTCAGTGACACCTAGCAAAATGAGAAAATAAGGGCATTCCTAGCAAAGAAACCAGCACATCACTAAGAAGAGATCTGGAAGTCTGAGCCATCATGATGGTCTAAGAAACAATAGCATGACTGAAGCAATGTGAGAGAGTGAAAAGATTGTCGTCCTCCACCATTTTCTGCCTGACTCACTGCTGCTGCTGATTAAGACCTAGTTCAGATGGCACTGCCAGTGAAGCTTTCTTCTCTCTTCTTTTAGCACCCAATACTTACCTTTATCATAAACCCTAGCTCAGTGTCAGAATGATTTTCTTTTTCACTTCAGTATTTTGCACTAGAGCTCCATAGAAGAAGGATATCTGTGACTCATAAGTGCCCTTTCTGTGTTCAATGCCAAAATGATGCTATTTGAGCTAATGAACACACAGTGAATAATGGTCATGGATCCAGCAGTTAAGGGTAAGATTTTCATTAAATAAAAAGGGTTCTGATGATTCAAAGGGAAAGATAGCTAGAAAAATACTGTACCAGAGTCAACTTCCTCGCCAGAGACAAATTACCTGAAAAGCTTTTCACTAACATTTATGGACTGTCCAGGAAGACTTTGTGAAGTAATGGGTAATATCATATGCTTTGCATCAAGTAGATAGTTTTCCCATATTCTGGCTCTGCCACATTTACACTCTAGGCACCTCAGTTTCCTGGTCATCAGAATTGAGAGCTACTAATAGGATCTACATCATAGGATGAGTATAAGGATTAAATGAGAAGAAGCATGTAAAAGTTTTTCACAGAAGCATTTACCACATAGTAAAAATTCAATAGGTGCTTGATTATTTTGTTAGTATCATCCAAAAGCTCATTACCTGTTGCACAGAGAAGTGTCTGCTGAGTTGAATCTTAAGTCTTATGAAGAGGAACTGTTCTTCATAGGGCAATATTTGGGAACAATTTGTCTTTGAGGCCTTGTTAGATTTTCCTTTTCACTTCCCTAAGGGGGCTCTGATGGATGCAATAACCAGAAATTGACCTGGCAGGATAATAAAGAGTAAGGAGTAAAATAGAGACTGACAAAGAAATAAATTCAGAATCGGAGAGGAAGAACCTGTGTAGGTTCTGGGAACCTACTGGGAACCTGTGTAGGTTGAGAATAAGACAATGAAAGGACTATTATTTTTAATGTCCACATCAAAATAGATTTGAATTGAAAGCCTGAAAATTTTACATAGAGCAAGTAAAAGAACCAGTTAAAATATTAATATTTTGCATTATAAATTATATTTCTTATTAACAAGGTATTTATTATAGTATATATGTTTATTGTATTGGTGTTTATAATCATAAAGTATTGGAAATAATCTATAAGTTCACTACAGGAATTTTTGAAATTTTATTGCAGATCACTAAAAATGTGCATACATTTCTTTATTCAAAGTGGTGGTTAATATGTAAGTTGTTAAAAAAAAAAGTCAGATTACCTAAGTGTATATGTGTTATACTCATGTCTATTTATAAATTTATGTACAATCAGTGCTGCCATGTCTGTGGGTTCCATATCTGCATATTCAACCAACTGAAGATTGAAAATATTTTTTAAATTGCATCTATATTGAACATGTATAGACTTTTCTTGGCATTATTTCTTTAAAAATACAGTGTAATAATGATTTAATAGCATTTATGTTGTATTAAGTATTATAAATATTCTAGAGATTATTTAAAGTAGTGGACAATGTGCATAGGTTTTTATGTAAATACTACTTTATATAAGAGACTTGAGCATCTGCAGATTTTGGTACCTACAGGGGGTCCTGGAACCAATCCCCTGTGAATACTAAGGAACAACTGTGTTTACATGGATAAGTAGGTTTAATGGATCCAACACAAATATTTAAAGGTGTTATTGTTTTCCTTAACGTTTATAAATATTTTCTAATTATTCTAAAATAATTTGTGATGTATTATAATTATTTTCACTAACAGTTGCCATTTATGGGTATGTAGTGTGCCAGATATAGCATATATCCTTTAATCCTCAAAACCATCCTATTAAATAGGTATCATCTGTCCCTGCTGCCTCCTGCATTATATGGATGATAAACTAGAGGCTTCCAGTGGCCTGCCAAGATCATGTAGTTATCATGACTTTAAATGATATTCAGATCTGTTTGGCTCAAAGGTATGCATTTACTCACATCTATAGTGCCTTTTCTGGTTAGCTCATAAACCCATGTCAGAATCTCAGGGAAACTGACAATGGAACTATCAGAATGTTATAGTGTAATAGTTTATATAATAGACTTTTTAGCAGAACATATTCTTCAAATGATATCTTATATGGCAGGGTTTCAATATATGCTTTCTTCTTTTGAGATACTCTTACTCTGATCCCTTCAACATATGAGTTCATGTGCCTTCCCCAAGTAGACATTTTAATGCAAGTCTCTCATTATTTTGTTTTCTCACATCTCTCCTAGAAAAGGTTGGCCTATTTCACTAGGATGGGATCTTGAACTTGAGGATAATGGAGTAATGTCTAGCAAGAGGTCTAGGACCATAGAAAACCCTACCATCTCCAAAAGAACTGCTATTATTTTTTAAAGAATCCCCCATGTAAAGAGAAGAAGCTTTGATACTTAAACATTAATACCTTCTCACCAGATTACTAGACCTCATGAAAAATTAGCTTCCCTTTTGAGTCTGTGAATTTCTCCTTGTCTCATTATGTTTCTCTAAGTATATATATATATATATACTCTGTCCTTCTGTGTTTTTTCAACATACTATCAGTAATTTGAATTAGCTATTCTAATGTTGAAAGGGATAGGACAATGTGTCATCACTGAAGTGAAAACATAATCAGGGCCTGCTCAATTGATGCTCATCATTTCATTATTTTACCACTCAGTGTGGTGGAGTCCCTATGGTGATGGGTGATTTCATCTATATTTCCTGTGTGAAAGTTCCTGCACTCTCATAACTATACATGCCTTATTGCCTAGAGTACTTTTGTATAGCATACAAAGCCATCACATATGGTTTCTGCCTCATGCCATCCCCTCTAATGAAATGATCTTGCCTTGAATTTTCCTTTCTGTGTCACGGACTAATTCTAACTTATGTATATATTCAAAATCATGATCTCTATGAATTTTGAAAATATTTTCCACTATTCCTTTGTATCTAGTATTGGTTATGAAAAGTCTGACAGCAGTCATTTTTTTATTCATGGAGTACATGCAGTTTACAGTCATCTTGGGGAATGAGTAAATGTATATAGTACAGATTAATTTTATTTATAATCTCCTTCCCTCCCACTTCCCTTCCTCTTCCTCTGAATCTCCTCTCCCCATTTTTGTTCTTCTTGATATTATTAACTTAAGTTTATGAAATATAATGTATACATTCATTTAGGTTATTAGGTTCCGTATGGGGCATATCTTTATTCTACCTATTTGCCCTTCCCCTCCCTCTCTCCTCTCACCCACATTCTCTTGGACTTCTTCCCATTTACATGAGATCTATCTCCTTGTCTTTTATCCTTTCACTATTGTGCTCTTTGTTGGTATAGTACTTTGCCTTACTCAAATGAGAATTCCTATATGGCATTTAATCTTGTGTATCTGATTTATTTCACTCAACATTATACTTTCTGGGAGGATCCATTTTCCTCCAAATGTCAAAAATTTGTCCTTATAGCTGAATAATTGTCCATTATGTATAGACACCACATTTTCTTTATGCAATTGTCTGTTGGATAGGCCGCTTCCAGGATTTAGCTGTTTTTAATTGTACTGCTATAAACTGCTATTGTAGTGCTATAAATACTATAAATTAGTATTTATGTATCATAGTATGATGTCCTTAGCTCTTTCTGTAAGAAACCTAGAAGATGGATAGCTGGATAATACAGAATTTCTAACTATAATTGTTTTGAAGAATTTCTATACTGAATTCAACAATGGTTATACTAGTTTACATTCTCACCAAAAATGTAGGAGAGTTCCTTTTTCACTGCAGCCTCATGAGCATTTGTTATTCTTTGATTTCTTGATAATTGCCCTTCTTTCTACTGTAAGATGGAGTATTAGCATTGTTTTAATTTGCATTTCTGTATGGCCAGGGATGTTGAACATTTTTTCATATATTTGTTGGCCATTTGTACTTCTTCCTACAAAATTGTCTATTCATTTCACTTCCTTATTTTTTTTTCACTTTTATTAGTACATGTTTGGAGTACATAATGATTACATTCACTGTAGGGAAATGGTACATGTACATAACACATTACTTTTTTCCCCCTTCCTTCCACCACTCTTTTATTTTTCTATCATCAGATTTCTTTATTTATGAGGCCTTATAAGGTTAATTATTACATATACACATTAAAAACCAGACTAATAGGTGAAAGAACATATAAAACATGTGAGACAATTATACTGTATTAAGTCAAGGTACACTTTTAGGTACATTTTCTGTGCTAGATTATGATACATTTTTCTTCTTCTCCCTCTTTTCCTATTAATTTAACATTATGGTCTCAAGGTTCACTTGCATATTTCTTGATTATTTTATTTTAAGTGATCTAATTTTTTGAGATCTTTTTTTGTTAATGTTATTGGTACATTTCAGATATACATAATGATCACATTCATCACAGGGAATTTTTGGATGTTCATAATATATCTCGATTATTATTCCCTCAATCCCCTTGCCTCACTTCAACCCCTCTTCCCCTTATTTACAAAAGCTTTATTTCTATTTCTTTCATTCTGTCATCTTTTTTTCTTTTCCCTTCCTTCATTTCCCCCTACCCCCTTCCTTGTTCCCCTTCCCATCTGAACATTTCCTTCCCATTTCCCAATATCTATTATACATTTTGGTCCTTATTTACCCTTTTGATTTCTCACACCAGAAAAATGATGCAACATTTAAACATGTGTGTCTGATTTATTTTGCTTAAGAATAAGATATCAAGGTACATCCATTTACCCAGAAATGTCTCAAGTCAATCGTTCTTTCTGGCAGAGTAGTACTCCATTGTATAAAAAAACCCTATCTTCTTTATCCATTCATCTGTTAATGGGCATTTGGGGTGTTCCTAAGATTTAGGTATTAGAAATAGTACTGCTATGAACATGGGTATGCATATGTCACTGTGGTATCATGCTTTTAATTCTTTTGGGAAGACACCAAGAAGGGGAACAGCTGGGTGAAATGGAACCCCTAGATTTAATCTTTTGAGGAATCTCTGCAATGGTTTCCACAGTGGTTCTACACTCCCACCAACAGTGGAGAAGGATTCCTTTTCCCTCATAGCTCCTCCAGCATTTGTTGTTGGTTAATTTCTTGATAATAGCCATTCTTTCTGGAGTGAGATGAAATATCAGAATTGTTTTACTTTGCAACTCTTTTTTTTTTTTTTTTTTGGTGGGTACCGGGGGTCAACCTCAGGACCTTGCGCACCAGCAGGCACCGGTGCCGCTGAGTGATATCACCAGCCCTGTTTTTGTATGTGGGTTCTGGGAGTCAAACTCGGGCCCTCGCACTTGCCAGGCAGGCGCTTACATCACTGAGCCACCTCACTGGCCCTGCAACTCTTGAATTACCAGTGATGTTGAACATTTTTCATTTATTTATTTGCCATTTGTACTTCTACATCTAAGAAGTGTTTGTTCATTTCAGATGCACATTTTTGGATTGGGGCTTTAAATTTAGTGGGTCTGATCTTTTTGAGTATTTTAGATATCAGTCCATTGTTGGAGGAACAGCTGGCAAAATATTTTTCCCACTCAGTGGGTTGTTTCTTCACTCTGTTGCTGCTTTCTTTTGATGTGTAAAAGCTTTTTAATAAGATGAGGTCCCATTTCTTGACTCTATAATATTTCCTGTGTGATCAGGGTTTTGTTCAAGAAGTCTTTGCCTACACCTACGTCTTCAAGAGTTCTACCTGTTCTAACTTCCAACAGATTTAGTGTTTATGTTTTAATGTTTAAATCTTTGATCCATTTCTATTTTAGTTTAGTGCATGATGAGGATATAGGTTTAATCTTCAGCATATGGAAACCCAATTTTTCCAGCACTACTTGTTACAGAAGCTACATTTCTTCCAGTGAGGGTGTTTGCTCCCTTTGTTGAAAATAAGGTGGTTGTGTTTACAGTAGTTTCTGCATCTTCTAATCTGTTCCATTGATGCTCAGGTCTGTTTTTTTTTTTTCCCAGTAATATAGCAGAAGATGCCTCACCAGCCAGTATACTTCACTTTGTTAGTTGTCCAGGTAATAGTTCCAGTTACAGTTCCTGTTACTTTTCTTTCTTAGAAACAGCTGATCACTATGATGCATAGCTGGTCAGTATGATGCATATTATAAGAACCAATCCCCAATTGACAAGCCATTCTGCCTCTGTACTTCCTGCTTGCTTATCCCATATAAGCCCTGGGCCACCAGAGATCAGGGCCTAATATTTTGGGAATGATTCCGATAAGTGACCATTGACATGAATAAATCTGCCTCCAAATCCTGGGTGGTGTTTCAGTGTTTCTGCTTGCCACTGCATCTGGTGCATTGGCTGGGAAGGTCAACCATGCTGACCTCTTTGGTCACTGGTCATGGCCCTAATGGATGGAACAAGGACCTCTCCAGGTCCTGATGGTAAGGCATGCCCTTGAAATTTCTCAAGTCCGACTCGAGGTCTGCAGGAGGATTCTTAGCTCCCTGCTTGAGTGGCTCACATAGGACCCCAAAGGAAGCAGTACATATTCTGCCTGTCTGTCTGCCTGCCTGATTCTGGTAAGACCTCCAGGGGCACCCCAGTTATTCTGTCAGCCCTGCTCAGCTCGAGCAGAAGGGGAGTCTGATCAACTTTTGTAAGTCAGGACCACCCTCAAGGGAAGGGGCTTGGAATGTTTAACCTCTGAGTGACTGCAGAATGAATGTCTGAGTGAGTGGAACAGACAGCGTAAGCCATAGGCTGCTCCATCTGTGCACCAAGACTGGAAAGCACTGGTTGTTGTGGCTGATTGGGCCTTCACCTGCAGCTCCATGATGACTAACGTATGGCATAATGGAGGCCTCACACCCTCCTTAGCTAAGTTGTGCCTAAGTTCCTATGAGGGGTGCAGCCAGGCAGGCATCTGAATGGTCTCTCACTGAGGGGTACCCACCCTTTGTCCTTTGCTCCTCACTCAAGGGTATACAGCACACACATAGGAGGTGAGAATGAGTCAAAACCCACAGTCCCTGACTGCAGGAAAATGGGCTTTTATGGAGTTAAAAATTAAGCTGAACTGCTCCCTGCATCTCAAAGAAAAAAAAGGAAAAAGAGGCCCATTCTTCCTGAGAATTCCACCTTGGCACTCTCGTTGGGCACTTTAGTTGCTGCTAAGACCTATAGCTTCACTCTCTGCTCCCAACTCATCTACTTCCAGCCAATTGAACTGGTTCCAGCTAGCCATTGCCTGCATTTGGCCATAGAGGCCCTCCCCCCAAGCCTTCTGCTTCATGGCTACACCTATTCTGATCAGATGGCATCATCTAGCACCCACTGGAGATGACTGTTAGCAATTCCTTCTGAATTCCACATTTTGACTGAGTAAAAATTGGACTGTCAGCCCTGACAAATGAGTTGCCATAGCCTTTCCAAACATCACCCTGCCTAGAAACAACCCAGTCAAGCACTTTTCAAAGACATTGAAAAGGCAGGCAAGAAGCCTATCAAACACTGTTACCCAGAAACCTGATGAAAACCACATGATGTCTGTAAGAAAATCCAGTCTGATAGACCATCATACCCTCTGGCTATGAGTTATAAGGGCTATGCACATACACACAAATGCCTCCTCCATCTGCAAGACACAAAGAAACCTGACTGTCCAGGCCCACCTCAACCTGAATGTCTCCTTACCCTGTCCTGCATGGATAGGACAAACTGATCTCTGTCAAATTGGGCCCTTGAGAGTCCATGGTCATTGCAAAAGTTGGGGGCAAACCTGTGACTTTCCTGGTAGACAATGGAACAGAACTCTCTGCCTTCAAAAGTTCCCTCTGTCAAAAAGTTACATCACTGGGGCAACTGGGACTCTTGCCTCTCACCCCTTCTGCCAGGCACAGACTTGCAGCCTGGTAGGATATCTCACCAAATATGAATTCCTGTATAAGCCAGTCCCCATACTGCTTCTGGGAAGAGACCTCCTCTTCAAATTAGAAGTGACTGTCTCCTTTGCAACAAGCCAGTCAGCCTCCCTCTTATTTAACCCTGCATTTTCAACTTTGATCCCTGAGTGGAAGATGATGCCTACATCAGCCTGACACAGATAACTGCAATCTTGAAGTTCTCAAAATTCTCATCCCAAAGGTATGAGCCAAGACTCACCTCTGGGCCTCGCTACCAACCATGCTCCAGCCACACCTCAGCCACCTAAAATAGTTTGGGATCCTGATGGACTGTTAATCACCTTGGAACACTCCTTTCCTCTGAGTAAAAATGCCCAATGGGAATTACTGACCAGTGAAAGATCTCCGTGCCTTCAACAATGCAGGCATTAACTTTCACTCTGTGGTTCTGGGCCCATACACACTTTTTGGACTGTTACCTCCAGATGCCACCGGGTTTACATGTCTAGATTTAAAAAAGATGCCATCCTCTGCTCGAGATTTGCTCCCATAAGCCCCTTCAACTGGGAAAATCCTGAGACAAGATGCACTTAACTTGGACTCAATTGCCACAAGGGATTAAACACTCTCCCGTTATTTTCAAGGAGGCTTTAACAACAGATTTGGCCAAGCCACCAGCACCTTTTCTCCAAGACAGCCTGTTTCTCTGTCCCTCCTGCTTGCTGTCATGGTCCCGTGAAAAAAAAAAATAGACTGTCAAACTGCTAAAATACACCTCTCCTGCCTGAAAACCCAGTTCAAGATCTCCGAGCTGTCAATATCACCATGATTGCCCTCCATGTACATTGCCTCAGTCTTCTATCACCTTCAGCCTGCTGGTACACCTGCCTGGACTTAAAGAATACCTTCTTCTGCCTTTGGCTCCTGACAAACAGTCCCTTTTTGCAACTGACCTGGACTCAACCTCCCAGATGTTCAAAAGCTTGTTTCCTTTTTGAAAAAGCACTTCTGCAAGCTCAAGCCACAGTGCTGCCACCTGTACCCCTGCAGCCAGCTCAGGCTTGCCCTGACCTCCACCTGCAGATATCTGTTGATGCTTCTATGAACCTGAGGCATTCCCTACCAGACCTGAGAGGGCAACAAAAGTTTGTAGGGTCCTGCTGTAAAAAATCACCCCTAGATATGGCCTACCCTTCACTATTGCCAGCAACAATGGGCCTGCATTTGTAAATAACCAGTAAGGTCCTTACAAATGATAAAGATTTAATGAGTCTCCAAGGCACATTGCACACTCTCCTAGATCAGATTAACTCCTTCACTCTGTTTTCAGAACCAAATTAGGGAGAAACCAAAGGGAAACAAACCACAAACTCCTGATGGGAGTTTTCAGTCTTGGGGACCTTGGCTAGGGCCCATCCTAGAATGACTGACAGCCCCAATGTTATTGCTTCTACTTGGGCCTTGTCTCAGAAGATCACATGTAACATGGCCAGCAAAGACTTGCCAGGGAAACTAAAAGAGGGGAGAAATGCAGCAGATGATGTCCCCCCAGCCAATATACTTCATTTTGTTACTCGCCCAGATAATAGTTCTGGCTACAGTTCCTGTTACTTTTGTTTCTTAGAAATGGCTCATCACTGTGATGCATAGCTGGTCACTATGATAGATATTGTAAGAACCAATCCCCAAATGACAAGCCATTCTGCCTCTGTACTTCCTGCTTGCTTATCCCATATAAGCCACAGGCCACCAGAGATTGGGGCCTGATATTTTGGGAATGGACCCAATCAGTGCCCATCGATATAAATAAATCTATCTCCAAATCCTGGATATTCTTTCAGTGTTTCTGCTTGCTGTTGCAGGACCATGCTGTTTTTATCACAGTAGTTTGTAGTGTGATTTCAAGTCAGATTGTGATGATCACTGCCTTGCCATTGTTGCCCAGAATTCTTTATGCTATTCTGGATCTCTTTTGATTCCAAATGAGTTTTAGGATTCTTTTCTCAGGAATGCTGTTGATATTTTGATTGGGATTCTATTAAATCTGTATAATAATTTTGGGATTTTGGCCACTTTCACTATATTGATTCTTCTTACCAAAGAGCAAGGTATATCTTTCCCTTTTCTGATATCCTCTTTGATCTCCTTTTTCAGAGTAGTAGTTTTCAATGTAAATGTCTTTTACTTTCTTTGTTATGTTGATTCCTAAGAATTTCATTTTTTTTGGATGTTATTGTGAAAGGTGTGATTTGCTTAATTTGTCTCTCACTGAGTTTGTGTACTGGAATGCTATTGATTTTTGGGTGTTGACTTTGTATCTAACTACATTGCTGAATTTGGGTATTAAATCTAGAAATCATTTGATGGAGTTTTAGTGACCTTTTATGTAGAGTATCATGTCATCTGCAAATGATGATGATTTATATTTTCCTTTCCTATCTTTTTATTATTTTAAAGAGAAAAAGCAATTAGAATGATGATACAAGATTTCAAAACAAGATAGTAGGAGGGTAACAATGGTTAATATATTGCATATTGTTATCTTTAAAGTATGTGTACAGTTACAAGATATATACATGAAAAATTGATCAAACACTATAAGCACAAACCTTTTTTAATGAAGTAATAGAAACTAGTAGCATAACTATCTTAACTATAATATATATATATTTTTTCCTTTTCCCTTCCTCTTTTCTCCTTTCCCTCTTCCCAGTTTCTCTTTCCTTTTGAACAGTTTCTTCCCATTTTACAATGTCTACTGTTCAATTTGGATCTTATTTACTCTTTCAGCTTCTTACACTAGGGAGACAATATGATATTTACACATGCAGGTCTGATTTATTTCATTTGTGAGTATGGTCTCAAGTTGCATCCATTTACCTATAAAAGACTCGAGTTTATCCTTCTTTATAGCTGAATAGTACTCCATTGTATAAAAATACCACATCTTTCTTATCCGTTCCTCAGTTCATGGGCATTAGTATTGTTTCCAAGATTTAGCTATTACCAATTGTGTGGCTATAAACATGGTGCACATATATTGCTGTGGTATGATGTTTTCAATTCTTCTGGGAAGATACCCAGGAGGAGAATGGCTCAGTCAAATGGGACCTCTAATCATAGTTTTCTGAGAAATCTCCACACTGATTTCCATAGTGGTTTCACTGGTCTACATTCCTACCAGCCGTGGAGAAATGTTCCTTTTTCCCCACAGCCCTGCCAGTATTTGTTATTGGTTGATTTCTTCATGATAGCCATTCTTTCTGGGGTGAGATGGAATCTAATGTTGTTTTACATTGAAGTTCTTGAATGACCAGTGATGTTGAACATCTTTCCATATATTTATTTACTATTTGTATTTCTTTATCTGAGAAGTGCATATTCATCTCAGATGCCCATTTTTTGATTGGGTCTTTGACTTTGGGGGTTCTGATTTGTTTTTCAATTCTTTATATGTTCTAGATAGATGTCCTTTGTCTGAGGGAGAGGTTGCTAAATTTTTTCCCACTCTGTGGGTTGTCCTCTCACTCTTTTGGTGATTTCTTTTGATGTGCAAATCCTTAATAAGATGAGATGCCAGCTGTTGATTCTTTGAAGTATTTCCCATGCAGTTGGGGATTTATTCATGAACTCTCTACCTACACGTATGTCTTTAAGATTTATACCTACTTCTTTCAGCAGTAGATTTAGTGTTTCTGTTTTGATAACCATTCAGACTTTAGTTTAGAGCATGATGATAGACATGGGTTTAGTTTTAGTCTTTGCCATGTAGACAACCTGTTTTTCCAGCACCATTTATTAAAGATACCTATCTTCCAGTGAACATGTTTAGCCCCTTTGTCAAGAATAAAGTGGCTGAGTCTGTTTGTATTTGAATCTGAATCTTCTAATCTGTTCCACTGATCCTCAGGTCAATTTTTTTTTTTGCCAGTACCATGCCGAATTTATCACAGTAGATTTGTAGGATAATTTCAAGTCAGGGATTGTCATGCTTCTTTTCTTGCTGTTGTTGCCCAGAATTGCTTTTGCTATTCTAGGTCTCTTCTGGTTCCAAATGACTTTTAGGAATGTTTTCTCTAGTTCTGTGAGTTATACTAATGGTATTTTTATCAGAACTGCATTAAATCTGTAAAATAATTTTGGGAGTATGGACATTTTTATTATTTTGGTTGTTTCTATCCATGACCAACGGTTAAATTTCCATTTTCTGATATCCTCTTCTTTCTCCTTTGTCAGAGTACTGTAATTTTCAATGCATAGATCTTTTACTTCTTTTGTTAGATTGATTCCTAAGTATTTCAATTTTTTGGATGCTATTGTGAAGGGTGTGGTTTCCCTAGTTTCTCTCTCACTGAGTTTGTTATTTGTGTACAGGAATATTATTGATATTCGAGTGTTGATTTTGTATCCAGCAAAGCTACTGAATTTGGTTATTAATTCTAGAAGTCTTTTGGTGGAGTTTTTGGGGTCTTCTATTTAGAGTATCATGGCAACTGCGAAAAATGCTAATTTAACTTCTTCCTTTCATATCCTTATTCCTTTTATTTCTCTCTCTTGTCTAATTTCTCTGGTTAATGTTTCTAGAATTATGTTGAATAGGAGTGGTAGTAGTGGACATCCTTGTCTCATTCCTGATTTTAGAGTGAAAGCTTTCAGTTTTTGTCCTTTTAGTATGATGTTGGCTGTTGGTTTGTCATAGATGGCTTTTATCAGATTGAGATAAAGACCATCTATTGTGATTTTTTGTAGGGCTATTATGAATGAGTATTGGACTTTGTCAAAAGCTTTTTCTGCATCTATTGAGATAATCATGTGATTTTTGTCCTTGGCTCTGTTGATATGGTGTATTACATTTATTTATTTTCATATGTTGAATGATCCCTTCATTCCTGGGATGAATCCCAGTTGGTCATGGTGTATAATCTCGATGAGTTGCTGTACTCTGTTTGCTAGTATCTAATTGAGGATTTTTGCACCTGTGTTCATCAGGGAGCTTGACCTGTAGTTCTCTTTTTTGCTTGGGTCTTTCTCTGGTTTTGGTATCAGGGTAATACTTGCCTCCAGGAATGAGGTAGGAAGTATTGCTTCTCTTTCAATTTCATTAAGGAGTTTGAGGAGTATTGGCATTAAGTATTCTCTAAATGTCTTGTAAAATTCAGCAGTGAATCCATCAGGACCTGGGCTTTTCTTTGTTGGTAAGTTTTTAATTACATTTCCAATCTCATTAACTGATATTTTGTTATTCAGAATTTTTATATCTTCTTGACTCAGCTTTGGTAATTCATACATATCTAGGAATCTGTCCATTTTTTCTGTGTTTTCCGTCCTATGAGAGTAAAATTTTTTGAAGTAGGTATTGATGATCTTCTGAATATCCACAGCATCTGTAGTGCTTTCACCCTTTTCATTCCTCAATGCATGAGTTTGAGTCTTTTCTTTCTTTTTTTTGATAAGGTTGGCTAAGGTTTTATTGATTTTATTTATTCTTTCAAAGAACCAACTATTTGATTCCTTAAATCTTTGTATTGTTTTCTTATTCTCCATTGTGTTAATTTCTTCTCTGATCTTTATAATTTCCTCCTTTGAATGGGCTTTGGGCTTCTCTTGCTCTTCTTTTTCTGGAATCTTGGGGTGTAAAATTAAGGTGTTTATTTGTGCTCACTCTGTTTTCCTGATGTGAGAATTCACTTTAATAAATTTCCCTATTAGGACTGCTTTCATTGCATCCCATAAGTTTCGGTATGTTGTATCTCCATTCTTGCTTAGTTGTAGTTATTTTTAATTTCTTCTGTGACCCATTGGTTTTTCAGGAGGGTGTTTGATTTCCAGGTTTTTATGGAATTTTTGTGGCTTCTTTTGCCATTAATTTCCAATTTCATTGCACTGTGGTTGGACGATATGCATGGGAAAATTTCATTCCCTTTGCATTTACTTAAGCATGTTCTTTGGTCTAGTGTATGGTCTATTTTAGAGAACGTCCCAAGTGCAACTGAGAAGAATGTGTATTCTGATGATGTTGGGTGGAACACTCTGTAAATATCTACTAAGTACATTTGTTCACAGGTTTGGTTCAGTTCTGATATATCTTTGCTGATTTTTTGTCTAGTTGCTCTATCTCTTTTTGACAATGGGGTATTAAGTTCTCCCATTACAATTGTGTTATTGTTTGATTTTTCTTGTCTATTAATAATTGTCTTATGTAGTCAAGTGCTCCCATATTTAATGTATACATATTTATGATTATTATTTCTTCCTCTTGAAATTTTCCTCTAAAATGTATTTAGTGACCTTCTTTATCTCTTTTGATCATTCTTGGTTTGAGTTCACATTGTCTGCAAACAGAATAGGTACCTCTGCTTTTTTCGAGTTCCTGTTTCATGTAGTATTGTTTTTCATCCTTTGACTTTCAGTCTATGAGTTTCTTTTTGAATTAAATGTGTTTCTTGTATACAGCATATTGTTGGATCTTGTTTCTTTTTCTTTTTTCTTTTTTTTGATCTTGTTTGTTGATTCATTATGCAAGTGTGTTTCTTTTTATTAGTGAATTGAGGCCATATACATTGATGGTTATAACTGATATGTATTGGTTTATCTTTGTCATATTTTCTTCCTGTTGGTTGTCTGCTTTTCCCTTTGTTTAATTGCTTGCCCTGCCTGGTGGTTTCTTTCTGTTGCTGTGCTTGGAACTGTGATCATCTTTATCTGTGTTTAAAATATCTTTCAGTACCCTTTGTGTGGTTGGTTTGGTGATTATAAGTTTCTTCAGTTGCTCTTTGTCATGAACGTATCTGATTTATCCACTAATTTTGAAAGGTAGTTTTGCAGGATACATAATCTGGGTTGGAAGCTGTTTTCTTTCAAGACTTGAAGTACTTCACTCCAAGCTCTTCTTGACTTGAGCATGTTGAGAAGTCTGCTGTGATAGGCTTTCCTTTATAGGTGATCTGTTTCTTTTCTCTAAAAGCTTTTAACAGTCTGTTCTTGTGCGGAATTTCTGGAATCTTGATTATTATATATCTTGGTGTAGTTTATTTTGATATTTTGATTTGTAGGCTATTATTTTGTTTGGAGTTCTATACATTTCATTAATTTGTATGTCAAATTTTTTATCCACTCTTGGGAAGTTTTCTGCTGTTATTTCTGTGAAGAGTTTTTATGGCATTTGCTCTGTCTCCAGCTTTCTCATTGACTCCAATTAATGGTATGTATTATTTTTTGCTGCATCTTGTAGCTCTTGGGTTAATTCTTTATGGTCTTTTGCTACTTTTGTCATTTTAGAAAAAACAATAAAAATAATGATTCAGAATTTCAAAATTAGATAGTTGGAAACTAAAAATGGTTAATATATTGCTTATTGCTCTCTTCAAAGTAGTTCCTCAGATTACAAGATATAGGCATGCAAAGTTGTTCAAACAACATAAACACAAACCATTCTTTTCAATGAATTCAAAGAAGTTAGTAGTATAATTAATTTAGCTCTCTTCTGTATATATATATTTTTTCTTTTCCCTTCCTTCTTTTCTCCTTTCCCCATCCCAGTCCCTTTCCTTTCCCTTTTGCAATATCTATTGTAGCTTTTGAATCTTAATTACTTTTTCAGCTTTTTACACTAGGGGACAATGTGGTGTTTACATATGCAAGTTTGATTTATTTCAATTATGAGTATTGTCTCTAGCTGCATCCATTTACCTATAAAAGCCTCAAGTTTATCTTTCTTTATAGCTGACTATTACTCCATTGTATAAAAATACCACATCTTTTTTATCCATCCCTTGGTTGATGGGCATTTAGGTTGTTTCCAAGATTTAGCTATTAGCAATTGTGCTGCTATAAACATGGGTGCACATATATTACTGTGGTATGATATTTTTAATTCTTCTGGGAAAACTCCTAGTAGGGGAATATGTGGGTCAAATGAGACCTCTAATCCTAGTTTTTTTAGGAGTCTCCACACTGATTTCCACAATGGTTGTACCAGTCTACACTACCACCAACAGTGGACAAGGCTTCCTTTTTCCTCATAGTCCTAGCAGTATTTGTTATTGGTTGGTTTCTTGATGATAGCCATTCTTACTGGGGTGAGATGGAATCTCAGTGTTGTTTTAGTTTGCATTTCTTGAATGACCAATGATGATGAACATATTTTTCATATATTTATTTTCCATTTATATTTCTTCATCTGAGAAGTGTGTATTCATCTCTGATGCCCATTTTTGGATTGGGTCTTTGAATTTGTGGGGTGTGATTTCTTTTTCAGTTCTTTATAAGTTCTAGGTAGAAGTCCTTTGTTTGAGGTACAATTGGCTAAAATATTTTCCCACTCTGTGCATTGTCTTTTCACTCTGTTGGTGATTTCTTTTGATTTGCAAAAGCTTTTTAATAAGATGACATCCCTGTTGTTTATTCTTTGAAGTACTTCCCATGAAATTTGGGTTTTGTTCATGAAGTCTCTGCCTACCCCTATGTCTTCAAGATTTCTACCTACTTGTCTCTCAGTAGATTTAGTGTTTTTGTTTTAATATTTAGATCTTTGATCCATTTTGACATTAGTCTGGTGCGTGGTGATACACATGGGTCTAAGTTTAGTCTTTGGCATTTGGAAAGCCTATTTTTCTTGCACCATTTATTAAAGAGTCTATCTTTCTTTCAGTGAATATTTTTGGCCCATTTGTCAAAGATAAGGTGGCTGAGTGTGGTCTCTTTCTATTTTTAAATTATCTTTCTTTTCATGATCACTAGCTGCAATTGTGTCTTTAAGATCTGATATTCTATCCTCCCCTTCAATCATTTGTGTGTACTTTCAATGGTGCTTTTAATCTCTTGGATTTTTCTTTGGATCTGTTTCATGGGTTCCATTTCTTTCCTATGTTGGGCATTTTTTGTTTCCATCATTTTTCTAAGTTCACCTATTCTTTTATCTGTGTCTTCTCTAATATCTTTGATTTTAAACATCATTTCTTTTTGTACCTGAGAGATTATTTTCCCTGTAGCACCTTCCACTTGTTTTTTCACTTCTGTTGCTATCATTTCAGAATGTTCCAGTGTTTGACTTCCAATTTCCTCTATCTCATTGTGCTCCAGGCTTGTCCTGGGTAGGCTGAGGGTCTGGGGTTGCATTTTGCTTCCGTGTCTTGTCATTTTCTATTTTCTCTTTTTTATTTTATTTTGTTTTCTATGTTGATTCTTACCAATTTCTTATGATAGATAGCTTTATAGCTTTATCACTAGTGTCAAGGCTAACCCTATTCACAAAGTTTCAGCCCTGGTATACAATTTTTCATGGTTGTCCACTATCTGAATTATTTGGAATCATGGCTTTGATTACCCACTTCAAGTTAGTTGAATATCTTTGCTATCACAACTGGGGTCTATTCTGTTATATTGAATTCAATGTTAATAAGAAATTTGCATTTGGTGGCTATTATACTAGGAAATTTATAATTAAGTTTTACAAAAATCTGTTCAGTTTACCCACTGTTCCTTAAAGCTACTGGATTTTTCAGGTGATGACAATAAAGAGCTATTTACCTAAGACACAGTACAGGTTTCCAGGTACTTGATTACTGTTTTTCTGAAATACTGTCTTTTTCCAATATTTTATACAGTATTTTACAGCTTTCATAGATATTATTATCCCACATAAACTTCATGGCTCCTCTAAGTAGGTACTATTCTTCACCTAATTTTGTAAGTGAGAAACAAGGTCAAATAGAACTCAGATGTCTTTCTAAGTTCACAGATCTAGTTATGATAGAACCAAAATTTAAAGTTGAACTTAGAATACTAGTTCCTTCTGCTACATAACATTTTTCCTCTGGATGTGTTCACTTATAGCTCTGCAACATTAGGCAAATCAGTTCTAATATCTCAGAATCTGCACCATAATCTACAGTGTAATGTTAATATATCTGACACTCCACATCTGTGGATTCTGCATCCACAGATTCAATCAACCATGAATCAAAAATATTTGGGAAAAATTGCATCTGTACTGACAATGTATGACCTTTTATTCATATTTTTTCCTAAACAATATAGCACAAGAACTACTGACACAGCCAGGCATGGAGGCACACACGTGTTTTAATACTAGCACTCTGGGAGGCTGAGTTATGAGGATCATAAGTTCGAATCCAGCCTGAGCAACTTAGCAACTTAGTGAGACCCTGTCTCAAAATTTTAAAAAAGGGTTGGGAATGTAGCTTGATGTAAAAGCCCTGGATTCAATCTTTAATGCCAAAAGTGCCATGTTTACATTGTGTTAGTTATTGTAAGTAATCTACAGATTATTTAAAGTATACTTGAGAACATATGTAGGTAATATGCAAATACTACACAACCTTACATAGGGGACCGGAGTATCAGCAGATTTTGTCATCAATAAGGGTTCCTTGGTGGGAGAATTAAATGAAATAATGAGTATAAAAGTCTTACACATGGTGTTAGTAAATGTTATTCATCTTTCCTCTTCCCCCTTTTCTCTTTAACCCAAGGGAAGAAAGGCATTCAATAATATACTTGTTGGTATAATCAACACAGTTGTATGTTGTAGATAGACTGAATGAAGTAATTACTAAGTATACTTTCAGTTTGCCTGCTGATAATTCTGAATTGGCAATTAAGAGATCAGTTGCATTAGAGTGGAGAAGACAAAAGCCATTATAACCCCTGGGCATGAAGAGTTAAAAGACAATAACAAAAGAAAAGAATGATAACTATTTCAAGAAGTATGATGCAGGAGGAAAAAAGCTAGGATGTCAGCAATGCCCAGTGAAGTATTTTTTCATGGCTCCTTTAAAATTTTTTTTAATTTTTCTTAGTATATGTTCACTGTACATAATGATTACATTCACTGTGGGAAGTTGGTGCATGTAAATAACACATCTTAATTCTTTTTGCAACCCCTTCCCCTCCTTCCCTTCCCCTCACCCTCTATCTTTTGGTCTATTTCCCTTTTGCAAAAGATCTATCTCCATGTTTCACATTATCTTATCTCTTATTTTACTCTTTAATTATTTATATTTTGGGGTTCTCATATAAGAAAAATCATGTGGTATTTAAGGTTGTGTACCTGATTTATTTCACTTAATATGATATCAACGTGCATCCATTTTCCTATAAGTGACTCTTGGTTACCCTTCTTTGTGGCAAAGTAGTAGTCCATTGTGTAATAGTACCACATTTTCTTTATCTATTCATCTGTTGATGGACATAGAGGCTGCTTCTAAGATTTAGCCATTATGAGTTGTGCTGCTATAAACATGGGTATGCATGTATCACTGTAAAATGATTTCTGAAAGATGTCTTTCTTGGATTGGTTTCATTCTAATATAAATTTCTCAGAAAATCTGACTGGCAGCTTCTGAATAAAAGATTGCCTCATATGATCTATTTACAATACCATCTGTATGATCTTATTGAAGGAAAGACTTAACTTGGTGTGGAAGTGAATGGAAACAAATGTTCCTCCTATAAAAACAAGAAACATTTTCAATGGATTAGCTCTATTGGAAACAACTAACTTTGGATAGCTCCCTTCATTTTTAAGTCCAGAATACCAATTATGATAGTTAACATTTATTGTCTAAGCATTCAAATAAATGAATTTATTCCTCAGATTTTCATTAATTAGATACTACCATAGATGATAAAATTGAAGAACAAAGAGGTTAGATTAGAACCACACAAATCATACATTTAGTGACTCATACAGCCAAGACTTGAGTCCAAGGCAATGCAATGTCTGCCACTGACTTTTATCACTGTATTAGGAAAATCTTGGTGAAGATGCCTGCACCCTTTATAGATGAAAATTTTCAGATTAAGATGATCCAAACTGGACAATTACCCCCACAGTATTGAGTTAGCCCCACAGTATCACTTCTAATTTCACTTCATATGTTCAACAAGCTTTTACTGAGAAGCTCTGTGTTAGCACTATTTTAGGTTTTGTAGTCAAAAAGACCAAAAGATAGTTTGTTTACAAAATCTCATCTTCCCACTAGAATAGATACTCCTTTAGGGCATAAAATGTCTATGTTTCTTTTCCAGTGACTACAACATACTAAAATGCCTACATATCATACCATTCAATATGTAGTTGATGAACAGATGAGAAAAACTTCAGCTCTAGATGGTCTCTATGCTACAGAGGGAGCAATGCTAGCTGCACTGAATTGAGAGTAAATCTAGCTCTAGTCAATAGCTTTTGTATTACTGTGTAGTCAAATTTTTAAAATTTGTCAGTTGGGAACAAGAGGTCAATGTACCTAAGTCAGCAGTCTCAAGTTTTTTGAACTATATTACTAAATTACTGCCTGAAATTTTAATCATGACCTTTGAAGATAATATTTTATTTCCTGCTTGTGACGTATTTTGAGGCAGGAGAATTCTCTTACACTGAGGCTGTTCTCTGATTGGTAAAGAAAGGGATGGCCAAAATTATACCTACTTTTCTACTCCTGTCCCTTTTTCTGCCTTACCCTATGTTTTCTTAAGAAGAACTCTCAGGGAGTAGTGTGTAAAAACCCCCAAAGTAGGTAGATGCTTCATCTTCTTTTTGTGACTTACCCAGTAAAATAGGTGGGGTGCAACTTTCAGGAGACTAGTTTTGCAAGAACTACCTCAATATCCAAATATGAAAATGATAATATTTTTTCTTAGTTATCCTAGTTTAGAAGTAAAAGGATGGGGAATAAATTCAAACAGATGAGTTTGACACTCTAGCTATATTACTTTTTATTTCTGTTAACCTCTCCTAGTCTCAACCTTTTACCGATAAGATGGTAAAAACACTACCACACTAGTTTTATGAGGCTGTGTGAAGAGTGAGATGACATGTGTCTAAAAGTTTCCTAATAGAAACTGGCAATATTTGGTACTCAACAATGGTAGATGCTAATAAGAGTAACAATAAAAGCTCATCCAATTATACATCCACAGTAGGATGAGGCTAGAATACCTAGCTCAGAGAGATAAAATGGGGGAGTTTTATTAATTAACTTCCCAGAAACAAACTCTGAACTGTCAAAATGTCATGTGGCTTTGAAGTCTTGTGTTAGCTTTTTATTACTGTACAAAATACTTGAGATAAATCAACTTAAAAGAGGAGATGTTTATTTTGGGTTACAGTTTTTGATCAATTGGTTCTGTTGTTTTGAGGCTATGGGAGGACAATACATCATGGTGGGAGTATTGTGGAGATGGCCTCTTCACCTTATGACTGGGTGTGAAAGACAGGAAGAGGAAGAGATTAAGATCCTACAATCTCCTTCAAGGCTGTGACCCTGTGTCTGTGATATCTCCCACTATACACCACCCTTTAAAAATTTAACTACCTCCCAGTAGTGCCATGGGACAAGGACCAAGCCTTTAACACAGAGGGGACATTTCAGTTCCAAAGTGTAGAAAGCCTCTACAAATCCCTGGCCTTATTGAACTGTCACCAGAAAATTTTATGACCATGCCTTTCTAAAGCTTCTCTCAAGCAGAAATATAAGTTGTGGTATTGAGAGATCTTAACTCTGGGGTGTCCTTATTATCTCTCCCTTTGCAGACCTGGTCTGACTTGATATCTATTCTGGTAAATCTCCTTTGCCTCATCTGAATCTAGCCCTATTCAATCTCTACCATACCTAGCTTCTGCCTAGCTTGCCCCTCCACATCTGATTCCAATTCTATTTCCACCTAGTCACAATTCCTAGTGTGACACAAAATTTCAACTTAATTTAGAGTCAGGCCAAAGTAGTAATGATAGCTGCTCCTATTTGGAGAGCACTTGCTATGAACTAGATGTTTTACTTACATTATCTCATTCCATTCTCACAGTAATATTGCTTATTTATCACTCCCAGCTCAAAATTCTCAAATGACCCCTACCTTTCAGATATAAATCCTGAAATAATTAAGGTTGAAATGGTACGCAAAATTTGTTTCAAAATGATGTGGAGATCTGTGGGGGAGAAGATGGATATATAGGTAAAATTAGAAAATTATTAAAGATGATGAGTACAAGGAATTCATTATACTGTTATCGCTACTGCTGCATATATTTGAAGCTTTTTTTTGTGGGTACTGGGGGTCAAACTCAGGACCTCGCACACCAGCAGGCACCCGTGCCGCTGAGCAATGTCACCAGCCCTTTTTTTCCTTTATGTGGGTACTGGGAGTGGAACTCAGGACCTCGCACTTGCCAGACAAGTGCTTATGCCACTGAGCTATCTCACTGGCCCTGAAGCTTTTCATAATGAAAAAATATTTAAAAATTAAAGACAAATGAATATCACACAGGTGCACATCAGCATACATGCATACACACTGCAAAAATAAGAACAAACAAAAATTGTCTTGAATGGTCTAATCACTCATAGGACAGGTGCCAAATTCTTTAGTAAGACTTAAAAAAGGGGGTAGGGTGTAGTTCTTAAGTACAGCATGTGTTTAGCATAAGCAAGGCTCTGGGTTCAATCTCCAACACCAAAACAAACAAACACAAAAACAAGACATCTCTAAAATGCAAAGCAAAACAAAACCTAAAAACACTAAATGAAATAGCATGATGTATTTTGACCTCATCTCCTATCACTCTTGCATGGTCTACTGAATCCCATCCATATTGCTGTCCTTGCTTTACTTTGAATAGCCTAGCTGTTCACTTGATGTTCCCTTTGCATGGATCATCACTTTCTCAAATATTCACGTGCCTTACACACGTTCATTTCATTTAGGTCTTTCTTCAAATTTTGCTTCCTTAGAAAGCTCTTTCTACAATGAAATATATCCCATTCCCTCTTATCACTACATAAACTTTTATCTTGCTTTAAATTTTTTAAAATGTACTTATCACTGTCTGAATGAATAGTAACAGACATTTTTAAAGTTTAGGCTATTGCCTATTCCATTAAAATGGGACATTTCTGAGGATAAAGACTTTGTATTGTTAGACTGTTATGTCCTAAACATCTAAAACCATCCCTGAAATATAATGCTTCTAAAATACTTTTCATTAAATGAACTTAAATTAAATTCGATTGTAAATAAATTTCATAGTCTTTAAATAAATCTCCAGAAAATGTTATCCCTAGACTAAAGGCACACATATGAAACACAAGCAAGGAAATTATTTAGTTCTTCATGAAGCTGATAGTCTTCAAACATTAGTTAACCAGTTTTGAAATGGCAACCTACTTTCCTAATAATTGTTATATATCTTTATATCAAATAAATAATTTAATATGTTTTTATTGCATGTGATTTTCTAAAACCAGATTATTTTCAGAGAAGCATTTTGGATGATCTACATCAAGCTAATAAAACTCTCCTTTTCCCAGTAAACATTATATATCATGCACTGTTTGGTTTCAGATGTCTACCTGACAATCTATTGGCTTTAGACAACTTTCAGTTGATTAGTGATCCAGCCCATCATTTCATTACACAACTTATAAGTGTGTGTCAAAAATATTATTCAGCACAGTTTACTGAATTGGTGTTGGTAAGGAGTGAGTGTTTTTAAGTTTAATTTCTATCTGAAAGTGCACTTTGTGTCAGCAGTAGGTAGTCGGGAGATGACTTCATATTTTATTAGTTAAATTAAAAATCTCATGCGAGACCTGAGTTGTATAAAATTGCATTTATAGCAAACATCAATGTTCATATAGCTTTGGCTTTTGCAATTTAATATATGAGTACAACATGAAGTCATGAGGCCAAAAACTGTGATAAAACCTTACAAAGAGCTGCTGATAAGAAATGGAGCAATGAAGGGCTCTCATTATACCTCAAAAACTGAGAAACTGTGCCATCGGCCTCATTTTTTTCTGTTTCCATTGTCATTCTGTGAAAAAGTCATTTCTCAAAGGTAAAGCATGTGGAGTTCCTACCTATTGCACAACAGTACATTTGCTTCCTGTGGTATCTTTTCACAATCTGGATGCTACTTTCCTGCCAATAGCAAAATTTCTATAGCCAAAAACCATACCATAAAAAAAAGTGATGAGCTATACTCACAGTCAAAAGACCTGAGTTTTAGTGCACTGCTCAGCCATGTAACTGAGAAATAAAGGGGTGGTAGATCTTTAAGCATCAGCTTCCTTCTATGAAAATATGGGATAATAATATCTAGCTAATAAACCAGCATTTTTATGAGAATTTCCACACCACCCCTGTGTTTCTCGAGGATCATACTAAGTTGTATTGAAATGAGTAGAACTTGGACTGCTCAATGACAGAGATTGTGCTTTATTCAACCTTGTATCCCTAAGTGCTTATCATAGAGTATGATATGCAGGAGGCCTTCCAGAAATGTTCCTCAGCTGACCAAACTGCTTGTAAAGAAAAAAGGGATTGAGAATAGATATGACAAAGTTTTATTTTATTTTGGCTGAGCCTGACTAAAGTAGTACAATGTAAATTAAACTTGGAGAAGTCTTTCCCCAAGAATGTGGAATCCCCTTCTTTCACTCCATTCCTGCCACTGCACCTCCCCACATTTCCCTGTCCATAGATAGGTAACTATTAATATTGTAGGTTATGAGTCCTCAGAGCATCTGATGAAAGTTATATAGACCCTCTACTTGACAAAATTTACAAATAAATGAAATATTTTCTATTTTCATGGGATTTGTAACCCCCTAAAGTGGATTCCTAGGTCCAGGAAGGCTACATTGATACATTGAACAAGTAACAGTAAAATGTCACTGTTATTCATTTTACAGGTCTACCCTGAAGCAGAGTGTGGCTTACGTGTTCCCCAGGACCAGAATACCCAGAAAGCACTGTGAAGTGATTGCAAAAGTTGTCAGAGAAATCTATCAGGTCCAACATTCATATTATGCCTAGAAGATTGTGATGCCAGGAATGGTTCAGTCTCCTTTTTTAGTCAGGGTTTGACTCTGAGTCAACTGAGGTCAGAAAATATTCATGTACATCTGATGACTACATCCAGGAATTTTTTTTGTTTCAATGCCTGACCTAAATTTTGAAAAAGAAAGGATAGCAGTCATAAACATCTACTGAACAAAAAGAAAAAAAAAAAGCAGAGCAGGAAAAATCTGGCAGAAAAACAGAGATAAAAACACTAACATATGCACAAACACATGTACTCATACAATATATATGCATCTCAAAAAAGGAAAAGGATTGCATCAACAACTTTAATTTTGATGAATAATTAACACACTGTCTCCCTATTCAACAAAAACTTCAAAATGAAACAGTCACAATCCTTTACTACATAATCCATTAGTATGAAGACAAAACTTTCATTGGCTAGTCAACCATTTTTTAATTTTTTTTAATTTCAAAAAGAAAAAAAGAACAAAATTTCAAAACAACATAATAGGAGAGTAACAATGGTTAATACTTTGTGTATTGTTATCTTTAAATTAGTTACTTATAGTACAAGATATCAGCATTCAATTGTCCGAACAATATTAGCACACACCTTTCTTTTCAATGAACTAAGAAAAATCAGTAATATATCTATCTTAATTATCACATATATATATATATTTTTTACTTTTCCCTTCCTTCTTTTCTTCATTCCTCCATCCCAGTTAAATTTTTCCTTTTGAACAGTTTCTTCCCGTTTTACAATATCTATTATACATTTTGGATCTTATTCACTCTTTCAGCTTCTCACAGTAGGGAGACAATATGATGTTTACACATGTGCATCTGATTTATTTCACTTACGAGTATGCTCTTGAGTTGCATCCATTTACCTATAAAAGTCTTCAGTTTGTCCTTCTTTTGGCTGAATAGTACTCCATTGTATAAAAATACCATATTTTTTTTAACCATTCCTCAGTTGAGTGGACATTTGGGTTGTTTTCAAGATTTAGCTATTACAAA
The DNA here is from genome assembly GCA_028451465.1 of Erethizon dorsatum. Taxonomy (NCBI): domain Eukaryota; kingdom Metazoa; phylum Chordata; class Mammalia; order Rodentia; family Erethizontidae; genus Erethizon; species Erethizon dorsatum. Next base: position 47,464,769 of record CM051842.1, read on the forward strand.
TTGTGCTGCTATAAACATGGGTACACATATATCACTGTGGTACATTGTTTTTAATTCTTCCGGGAAGATACCCAGGAGGGGAATAGCTGGGTGGAATGGTACCTCCAATCCTAGTTTTTTGAGGAATCTCCGCACTGATATCCACAGTGGTTGCACCAGTCTACACACCCACCAATGGTGGAGAAGGGCTCCTTTTTCCCCACAGCCCCTCCACCATTTCTTATTGGTTGAGTTCTGGATAATAGCCATTGTTTCTGGGGTGAGTTGCAATCTCAGTGTTATTTTAATTTGCATATCTGGAATGACCAGTGATGGTGAACATTTTTTCATATATTTATTTGCTGTTTGTATTTCTTCATCTGAGAAGTGTGTATTCATCTCAGATGCCCATTGTTGTATTGGGTCTTTAAATTTGGGAGGTCTGCCTTTGTTGAGTTCTTTTTATGCTCTTGATAGTAATCATTTGTCTGAGGAACAGCTGGCAAATATTTTTCCTCACATTGTGGGTTGTCTCTTCACTCTGTTGGTGGTTTCTCTTACTGTGCAAAAGCTTTTAAATAAGATGAGATCCCAGTTGTTGATTCTTTGTGATAGTTCTTGTGCGATCAGGGTTTTATTCATAAAGTCTTTGCCTACACCAATATCTTCAAGAGTTTTACCTATTATATCTTCCAGCAGATTTAATGTTTCTGCTTTAATATTTAGATCTTTAATCCATTTCAAATATAGTTTAGAGCATGGTGAAAGATATGTGTCCAATTTTTATCTTTGGCATGTGCAGAGCCAGTTTTCCAGCACCATTTATTAAAGAGGCTATCTTTCTTCCAGTGAATGTGCTTGGCACTTTTGTTGAAGATAAGGTGGCTTAGTATGTCTGGAGTTGTTTCTGCATCTTCTAATCTTCTCCATTGATCTTGGGGTCTGTTTTATTTTGTTTTGTTTTGTTCTTGCCAGTACTACACTGTTTTTATCACAGTAGCTTTATAGTATAATTTCAAGTCAGGGATTGTGATGCCTCCTGCCTTGCCTTTGTTGCCCAGAATTGCCTTTGCTATTCTAGGTCTCTTCTGGTTCCAAATGAATTTTAGCATTGTTTTCTCTAATTCTGTGAGATATGCTGTTGGAATTTTGATTGGAATTGCATTCAATTTGTATAACAATTTTGGAAGTGTGGTCATTTTCACTATATTAGTTCTTCCTACCCAAAAGCAAGGCATATCTTTCCATTTTCTGATATCCTCTTTAATCCTCTTTTCCAGAGTATTGTATTTTTCAAGGTAGAGGTCTTTTACATCCTCTGTTAGATTGATTCTTAGGTATTTCATTTTCTTGGATGCTATTGTGAAAGGTGTTGTTACCCTAATTTCTCTTTCAGTGAGTTTGTTATTTGTGTGCAGGAAGGCTATTGATTTTTGAGTGTTGACTTTGTATCTAGTTATGCTACTGAATTTGCTTATTAAATCTAGTGTTTTTTTTAGTGGAGTTTTTTGGGTGTTCTATGTAAAGAATCATGTCATCTGCAAATTATATTTTAATTTCTTCCTTTGCTATTGTTATTCTTTTTATTTCTTTCTCTTGTTTGATTGTTCTGGCCAAAGTTTCCAGGGCTACATTGAATAAGAGTGGAGACAGTGGACATCCTTGTTTTCTTCCTGATTTTCAAGAGAAAGCTTTCAGTTTTTGTCCATTTAGTATGATATTGGCTGTTGGTTTGTCATAGATGGCTTTTATCAGATTGAGATAAACAGTATCTATTTCAATTTTCTGTAGAGTTTTCATCATGTATGGGTGCTGGGCTTTGTCAACAGCTGTTTTTGCATCTATTGAGATGATCATATGATTTTTGTTCTTGGCTCTATTAATATGGTGTATTACATTTATTGATTTACATAAGTTGAACCATCCCTGCATCCCTAGGATGAATCCAACTTCATCATGGTGTATAATCTTCTTGGTGATTTGCTGCATTCTGTTTGCCAGTATCTTGAGAATTTTTGCATCTATGTTCATTAGGGAGATTGGCCAGTAGTTCTCTTTCTCGGTTGGGTCCTTCTCTGGTTTTGGTATCAGGGTAATGCTTGCTTCCAGGAATGAATTTGGGAGTATTGCTTCCTTTTGAATTTCATTAAAAGTTTGAGAAGTAGTGGTGTTAGGTCTTCTCTAAATTGCTTGTAGAATACAGCAGTGAATCCATCAGGGCCTGGGATTTACTTTATTGGAAGGTTTTTAATTACATCTTTGATTTCATTGATTGATACTGGTTTATTTAGGATTTTTATATATTTTGATTCAGCTTTGGTAGTTCATATGTGTCTAGGAATCTTTCCATTTATTCTGCATTTTCCATCTTATTAGAATGAAAGTTTTCAAAGTAGGTGTAGATGATCTTGGATTTCTGCAGGGTCCGTTGTGATTTCACCCTTTTCATTCCTAATTGCAGGGATTTGAGTTTTTTCTTTGCTTTTATTAATAAGGTTGGATAAGATTTGTCAATTTTATTTAATCTTTCAAAAAATCAACTCTTCGATTTATTGATTCTTTGTATTGCTTTTTTAGTCTCCAATATGTTAATTTCTGCTCTGATCTTTATAATTTCCTCCCTTGTATGAGCTTTTGGCTTAGCCTGCTCTTCTTTTTCTAGAAGTTTGAGGTTCACCATTAAGTCGTCTATTTGTGCTTGCTCTGTTTTCCTGATATGGGTTTTTACCGCTATAAATTTCCCTCTTAGGACTGCTTTCATTGTGTCCCATAAGTTCTGATATGTTGTACTGTCATTATCATTCAATTGTAGAAAATGTCTAATTTCTTCTTTAATTTCATCTGTAACCCACTGGTTTTTAAGGAGGATGCTATTTAATTTCCATGTGTTTAGAAAGTTCTTGTATTTTTGTTTGCTATTGATTTCCAATTTCATTGCACTGTGGTCTGATAATATGCATGGGATAATTTCAGTTCCTTTGCATTTATTTAAGCAGTGTATATGAGCTAACATGTGGTCTATTTGGGAGAACGTCCCATGTACATCTAAGAATGTGTATTCTGATGTTGTGGGGTGGTACGCTCTGTAGACATCTACTAAGTCCATTTGTTCAAAAGTTTGGTTCAGTTCTTATATTTCACTGTTGATTTTTGTCTAGTTGATCTGTCTTTTTGTGACAGTATGGTATTGAAATCCCCCAATACAATTGTATTAGTGCTTATTTGGTTTTTCATGCCTGTTAATATTTGTTTTATATAGTTTGGTGCACTGGTATTTGTTGCTTATATATTTATGATCATTATCTCTTCCTCTTGGATTGTTCCCTTTACAAGGATGTAGTGATCTTCTTTATCTGTCTTCATCAGTATTGGCTTGAAATTCACTTTGCCTGCCAAAAGAATAGCTACTCCTGCTTTTTTCTGGGTTCCTATTGCATAGAGTATTGTTTTCCATCCTTTGATTTTCAGTCTATGAATTTCTTTTTGAATTAAATGTTTCTTGTATGTAGCATATTTTTGGATCTTGTTTCTTGATCCATTCTGCCAGTCTGGGTCTTGATTAGTGAATTGAGACCATTAATATTGATGGTTAAAACTGATATGTATTGACTTATCCTTGTCATGTTATTTTCCTATTGTTGGCTCCTCCTCTTTTTTCCCCTCCCTCTGTTTGTTTGCCTTGTCTTGTGGATTCCTCCTGTTGGAGTTCATGGAGTTGTAGCCCTTGTTATCTCTTTCTAGAATGTTCTTCAAAACATTTTGGAGTGCTGTTTTGGTGGTCATAAATTTCCTCACATGTTCTTTGTCATGGAAATATTTTATTTCTCCATCAGTTTTGAAAGGTAGTTTTGTGGGGTACATCAATCTGGGTTGAAGTTTATTTTCCTTTTGAACTCGAAATACTTCACTACAATCTCTCTTGACTTGAGGGTTTGTGCTGAGAATTCAGCTGTGATTCTTTTTTTTATTTTTATTTTTTGGTACCGGGGGTCGACCTCAGGACCTCACACACCAGCAGGCACCAGTGCTGCTGAGCGATATCACCAGCCCTTTTTCTGTATGTGGGTTCCTGGAGTCGAACTCGGGCCCTCGCACTTGCCAGGCAGGTGCTTATGCTGCTGAGCCATCTCACTGGCCCTCAGCTGTCATTCTGATGGGCTTTCCTTTAGAGGTGATTTGTTTATTTTCCCTAACAGCTTTTAAGAAAAAATATGGAATGCTTCACTAATTTGCATGTCATCCTTGCACAGGGGCCATGCTAGTCTTCTCTGTATCATTCCAATTTTATTATATGTGCTGCTGAAGTGAACATTAGTCTACCATTTTTAAAGTCAAATATTAAAATTAATATATAAAGAGCTATGTAAATTTTCTTCTATATAGAAAAGAAAAATGAAAGTAACAACAGCAAGCATAAGTTTTCTGAAAGGGAGAAGTTTTGCTTATATTAGAAAGTAACATTTTCTAAACTTTCTCTTATGATTTGGATGTGAGATGTCCCACAAAAGTCTCATGTGTTCAGAGGTAGGATTTGGGGAAGGTGACTGGACCATGGGGGCACTAGACTCATCAGCAAATTAATGCATTGATGAGTTCATGCATAAACGTGCTATTAGGAAGCACGGCCTAGTTGGAGGGGTGAGTCACTGGAAATGTGACTTGGGAGGGTATGTTTTTCCTCCTGGATCCTCCATTCTCTCTCTGTTTTGTGGCTACCATGGAATGATGTATCAGTGCTCCCTAGAGAACCAGATTTAATATAATATAGGTTTAACAATGCTAAACCAATATTAAGTCTATCAACATTATATTACATAGGAAACATATTAAGAGAGAATAATTACAATCCTCATTTCTGTAACTGATCATGGGGCTGTAGCTGGTATTTGGAACTACCTCCTTCTACCCATTCTGTATTCCTTTGGCCTTCAGCAAGTGCCTCACCAGGTTTTGTTTTGTTTCTTAGTTCCTGAAGGTTCTGGACCATTTTTCATCCTGCCTGGATGGAGCTGATGAAGTTTCCCATTAACCTTAGTAACAGGGCATGGTAATAAAAGGAGGTGCCCTATGGAATCTCTTGCACTCCAAGTATATTCTTCCTTTCCTCCATTGCGGAGTAATAGTCCAATTTCCCCTGGATAGTCTGGACCAAACCAACACTGTAACTCCCATTGTAGCTTGTTTACTGAAAGGCATGAGGAGACCAAAATGACCAGATTTCAGTCTTAGCTTCCAGTTCAGTGGAATCATTGTCATGCTTCCTGGTCCAAGCCTTTCCCCCTCTGGAACTAAGAATTCTAGGCCAGCAGAGCATAAAGTTGCAGGAACAGGAAGCAAAAATTTTGCCAGTGGATTACAAGGGGTAATGGTATTACCATTCCCACTTCCATGATTTGATTCCTAGACCTGTGAATCCTAGCTATAAGGAGACACAGTACCATATAGTGGATGCTGATTCAAAGCATATATATGCTTTTGAAAAACTTTCCTGTAGCCCTGCACGTTTTTGCCACCTATCTGGAAATGTAACTGCATCCTCAAAAGGCCATTCCATATTTCTACCAGTCTAGCTGCTTCTAGATGGCGAGTAACATAGTAAGATCAATGGATACTATGAGCATGACCCTCACTCTTTTAGCTATGAAATGTGTTCCTTGGTCAGAAGATATGCTGTGGAATTCCATGATGATGAATAAAGCATTCTGTAAGTCCATAGATGGTAGTTTTGGCAGAAGTATTACCTGCAGGGAAGGCAAATCCATACCCAGAATGAGTGTCTATGCCACTAAGGGCAAACTGCTGTCCTTTCCATGATAGAAACAGTGCAATATAAATCAACCTGCCACCAGGCTGCAGGTTGATCTCCCAAGGGAATGGTGCCATAGTGGGGACTCAGTGTTGGTCTCTGCTGTTGGCATACTCGTCATTCAGCAGTGGCTGTAGCCACATCAGCCTTGGTGAGTGGGAGTTCATGTTGCTGAGCCCATGCACAAACTCTATCCTGTCCACTCTGTTCATGAGCCCAGTAGGCAATGAGAGGGGTGGCTGAGGAAAGATGTTGACTGCCTGTAGAATGGGTCATGCTATCAACTTGATGATTAAAATCCCCTTCTGCTGAGGTCACGTTTTGGTGAGCATTTACATGGAATACAAATATCTTTAATACTTGCCCAAATGGAGAGATCTATCCATGTACCTCTTCCCCAGATATATTTGGCACCAATTTTCCAGCCATGTTCATTCCAAGTTCTTGACCATGTGGCCAGACTGTTGACTACAGCCCATGAATCAATATACAAAAACACATCTGGCCATTCTTCCTTCCAGACAAAATGTACCACCAGGTGCACTGCCCAAAGCTCTGCCCACTGTGAATATTTCCCTTCACCACTGACCTTATGGGTGTCCAAGAAAGGGGCTGTAATGCCACAGCTCTCTACTTGCAGGTAGTGTCTGCATAATGTGCAGAACCACCCATAAACCAAGGCCTAGCCTTCTCTTTATCTCATAGATGATCGTGTGGTACAACCCATGAGGTCAAAAGTGCATGCTGGGAGACAGAAGGCAATATAACAGGAGTAGGAATCAAGAGTATCTGAACAACTTCTTTGTGTAACTTACTGTGCCTTCTGGACCTGCTCTGGTTTGATCACATATGTACCATTTGCATTTTATGATGGACTGCTGCTGTACATGTCCAAATTTATGACTTGGTGGATCCAATAATACCCACATCATGACGGGAAGCTCAGGTTGTGTGGTAACCTGGTGTACTATCATCAAACATTCAGTTTCCAATAAGGCCCCATAGCAAAAGTGGAGCTGCTTTTCAAAGGGAAAGTAGTTGTCTACAGATGATAGCAGAGCCTTGCTCCAAAATCCTAAAGGCCTCTGCTGCAATCCACCTATGGGGGCCTGTCAGACACTCCAAACAGCATCCTTCCTCGCCACTGCCTCCTCAAATACCATTGGATCTGCTGCATCATATGGCCCCAGTGGCAGGGCAGCTTGCACAACAGCCTGGACCTGTTGCAGAGCCTTCTCTTATTCTGGGCCCCACTCAAAACTCAGAGCTTTTTGAGCCACTCAGTAAATGGGCCAGAGTAAAACACCTAAGTGAGAAATGTGTTGCCTCCAAAATCCAAATAGGCCCACTAGGCAATGTGCCTCTTTTCTGTTCATAAGAGCAGCCAGATGCAACAACTTATCATTTACCTTAAAAGTGTGTTATGGCTTGTATCCATATGTTCCCCAAGGCCTTATGTAGTCATAGGTGGGGAGTTTCAAAGGTGGCTTGATTAGAGTGTGTGGTGCTGGGGTTAAGGATGTGATGCTGATGTAATGGCTGTGATGCTGGGATTTAGGGTGCCCCACCCTGGATATGTGTGGTACCACCCAAAAGGCAAGTAGCCTGGTTGGAATATAAACATACAGAAAGAAGCTACCATGCTACTTCGCTGTTCTGCTACCTTCTGCTTGCCTGGCTTTGCCATGGACTCTTTCTCCTCTGTGATGCCCTTCTGTCATGCCACCCTGCCTTGGAGCCAGCCAAATATGGACTGAAACCACTACAAATGGGAAGTTGAAATGAACTTTTCCTCCTTTAAATTTGGGTGTTGGCTATTTTGTCTCAACAATGAGAAAAGTAACTAAGACAAAGTCATCTCTGCATGTTCCAAACCACTGGACTCCTAGAAATTTCACTGAGGAAGAAGGAATTTGTATTTTACTTGGATTTATTTACATCACCTGACTTGCAAGTGCTTTATTATCAATTCTATAGTGGTTGGTACCTCCTGCTCCCTTGGTCCCATCAGCAATCATTAATGTAATGCACCAGTGTGTGTCCTTGGAGACAAATGATCCAGATCCCTGTGAACTAAGTTGTCACACAGGGCTAGAGAGTATAATGTAACCCCGAGTTAGGACAGTTACAGTGTATTATTGGCAATACTGCCTTGGAAATCTACTAGTTTTGAATGGGACCCAGAAGAGGAGAAGGCTCTGCAACAGATCCTGTCTGCCATGCAGGGCTCTCTGCCACCGAGGCCATATGATCCAGCAGATTCAATATTATTTGAAGTGGCAGTGGCAAGTACAGGTGCTGTTTAGAGTCTCTGGCCTAATCGCATGGGTGGATCATAGTGGAGGCCTTTAGGATTGATGGAGTACTGCAAGCAAACTTTTTTCAGATGGGCCATATCCATAGGTATGGAGAAGCAGTCATTTGCCAAATCAATAGCAGTATATCAAGTAACAGGAGATGTGTTAATCTGCTCAAGTAAGTAAGTAATCTGCTCAGAGTCACTATTTGATTCAGTTTATGTTAATCCACCATCATTCTCCAAGACCCTTCCATCTTCTGCACAGTCCAAATGGGAGAATTAAAAGGAGATGTGGTGGGAACCACCACACCTGCATCCTTCAAGTCCTTGAGAGTGGCACTAATCTCTGCAGTCCGTCCAGGGATGTGATATTGTTTTTGGTTTATTATTTTACCAGGCAAAAGCAACTCTAGTGGCTTCCATTTGGCCTTTCCAAACATAATAACCTTCACAGTATAGGTTGAGGAACCAATGTGAGGACTCTGCCAAGTACTAAGAGTATCTGTCCCAATTATGCATTCTGGAACAAGGGAAATGACAACAGGATGGATTTGAGGACCTACTGGACTCAGTTTCAGTTGGACCTTTGCTAAAACTGTTGATCACCTAATCTCCAGAGGCCCCTACTCTTACTGGAGTGCCACAATGATGTTTTGAATCACTTGGAATCAGTGTTACTTCAGAACCAGTGTGCAGTAGTCCCTAAAATGTCTTATTTCCCTTCTCCCAATGTACATTTATCTTCATAAAAGACCTTAGGTTCCTTTGGGGAAAGGAGTCGAGAAAGACTGACCATATAAATTTTTGGTGGTGCACCATGATCCTTCCTCAAGGGGACCTGGCCCCTCCTTCATTCAAGGGGTTCTGGGTCTGTAAACTAGCTTAAATTTGGGAACTGGTTCAGTGGTTGTGATTCTCTGTTACTATGATTTGACATATGTTTCTGTTCATTTGCCTTTAAATTTTTCCAATTATGTAAATCTAGTGAAATTTACTAGGCTTGCTTCTTGTCTGTTTCATTGTTGGGAACATAATGGCTAATCAGCCAATGCCATAGGTCTACATGTGTCAGATCATTGCAAATATTTTTCTGCTTCTGCTGTCCATTATGGTAATTGAGTGTACCTTGCCACTACTTGACCCCTGCGACTCCAAGATACAAATAAACACATTTTCCTTAAATTTCCCAATTGAGTAAGTATGTTCCCCACGATAAGGTCTGGCATACAGAGAAGAGAGATGACAGAACTCATCAGGAATACTGATGCTCCCTTCATGAATTTGTTTCTCAAGATGTTAGTGAAGGGTACATTTTTTAGATCATCCCAGTGTGGAGGATTAGATTTAACATGACAAATCCACTCCAGCATTCCCATTTCCCTGTGCCATTGAATCACTTCATCAACAACAAGCCACAGAATAACAGGCATCTCTAACTGATTCACAGTGGGCCATTTTTTTAAATTGTTTACCTGGTTGGTTGGGGTTTTTTTTTGGGGGGGTTCTTTGAGACAGGGTCTTGCTACGTTGTTCAGTCTGGCCTGGAACTCACTATGTAGCTCTGTGGCTGGCCTTCAACTCATGGCAACCCTCCTGCCTCAGCCTTTCACGTGCTGGGATTTTAGGCATGCACCACCACATCCAGTGACAGTGAGCCATTTTTTGATCCATTCTGCCAACCAGCCAACTAAACTATTAATAACAATATTTTTACTTTATAAGCTGCAATATTAAATTCAGAATCCTTACTTAATGGGCCCATGTTGAAAAACTCAGCCTGATTCAGGTGTATGTTTTTGTCACCATTATTCCACACTCTTAAGATCCATTCCCATACTTGTGCCTCAGGCCTCTGATTATAAGAGTTAGAAAACTCATGAAGTTCTTTGGGAGAATAGACTTCCTCATGGTTCACACTACGTACTTCATCCTTAGGAGCCTTCTGCAGTTTGAGCTGGATTATAGTCCTAGTGTCAAAAGTGAGTGGTGAGGGTGCATCCTGAGGAGTGTCAGCATTATCATGCTTGGTCAGCACAAGGATTAGTTTTGTCACTTATGTGAGGATAGGTGAAAACCACAGGGAGTGGGGGTATGGATGCATCCACCACTGTGGGTGGAGAAATCTCTTCCTCTGGCAAAATAATCACATTAGAGTCTAGGAGATCAGCATCCTCAGCCTCATCAGCATTCCTCCAAACATCTCCATCCCAACTTACAGGTTCCCATTCTTCTCTGATCAGTGCCCTCACCTTTATTTCAGATACCCTTTAAGCCTGAGCATTAATCTTATGCTGCACTTCAGCCAAACAGATTATGAGGCCCTTTGTGTTTCTTCAATCTCACCTCTGTGGCTAAAGATGATATAATCTTTCAGGACTCACTTAGAAATATTTACCTTTTTTGTGTGTGTCTGGAACTGGGACTATTAATCTTTGAGCTCCTTATTTTCCTTTCTTAATTTGTCCTCACAGAAGACTTTAGATTTCCTATGCATGTTTTGAGCTCATTATTTTTCTTCACTAGTTTGTCCAGAGATGCTAAGAGCAATCAGCCAATATCATTGCATTTCCCACTCTGCCAAAAATATTCAAAAGTATCATATATGGAATCACTACATTCCTTATATCTCACGAGTGGTGAATTAAAATAATTAATTGGCTCTACACTGTGTATTAATTTAAACACTTCACACCAAAGCTATCACTACTCCCCACATTATCAGGAAAGACCATGGCATCTTTAGGTCTCATCAAATTAGCTAAGTCCAGGAACCACTAAAGCCAGTAAAGAATTTCACCTTTACAATTCTGTTTCTCTAGAGCCACTCCTGGTAGCATAATCTATCTGTCAGTGCTCAGTAGAGAAACTGAGTTAATGTAAGATATATAAATATGTAAAGATTTATAAAGTAGGCTTATAATGGCCCGCTGCAAAATCAGGTGTGGAAGAATGCAAAAGGGTGCTCTGTGGACTAAAGATCTGAAGGATCCAGTCAAAGGTCAGAGACAAGTACATGATCAGAAGCCCAAAGGTCTTCAATGGAAGACTGATGGGTCTGTGCTAGAAGCCTAAAGAATCTGCTGGAAGGCTGAAGACTCTGCACTGGAAACCAGGAACCAATGTTCAAGGTGAATGTGAAAACTGGAGCTCCTCCAAAGAAACAGAGGCAAGCTTTCCTTCCCCTTTTCCTTTTTATTCCATTGAGGCTACAAGCCTATTGGTTGGTGCCACCCACACCCAGTGTGGGTCTTCTGTTTTCAGTAGATCCCTTTAGCCACACCCAGAACTATGTTGATCCAATTAATTGGGCATTTCTTACTCAAGTTGACACAATCAGTTAACTAGCACAGGTGAGGAACTTTCATTTAAAATGTTTTTCTGTGATCCTGTTTCTGCCCTGGAAACAGCTAACTATGAACAGACACCAATAAAATGTTGAGCCAAACATATATCTTATCCTTTAAATTGTGGGTATCATGTATTTTATTCCATCAATGAAAAACTAATTAATACATCATCCTGAAAATAACATCTTGGGTACAAAAATCTCCCAGAAATATTGTGGTTCTTTAAAAAAACTCTCTAATGATCTCAGCTTTAATGTTTCTAGCTGTTTTTTGTTGGCATTGTTTTTTACTTAATGAATTCTTGCCAGGTCTAGAAATAGTTTTTGTAGAAAAGGAGAAGCATGGGAATACATGCCAGATGACAGAGTTTCTCTTCTTTATGCTCTGTATACTTAACCCTCACTAATGTAGAATAAATGGAATACATGATTCAGGGTCTGAATCAGTTGCTGCTTTTAAAGAAATATAGTTTGGTTACTTTCAAATATATACAAAAACAATGAAGCATTTTCCAAGAGATAAGGAATATAAGGAATATAGAAAAAGAAATATAATTAAGTTACTACACTGAATGAAATGTATTATGAACTGTTCTTAATGGAACATTAGATGATTGAGATTTGTTAGTTTCTTTCACATATAGCTCATGATAGATATTTCCTCTGGAAATATTTTTGTATCCAGACTGATTTTTACATGGTAGTCCAATTCTTTAAGGATAATCCAGGGGTTATGCACTCAAATTTCTATAGGGACCAAGCAGGTAGTATTATATATAAATGAAGGAATTCCAAAAGATACAAGAAAATAAGAATAATCAAAATGAAATGAACACATGGCCTCACTGTCAGGAATAAATACTGATAGATCTGGAGGATGAATAACTAGATATACATAACCCCCTTTAAAGGAGGCAGCCACTTCATAGCTTGAGCCAATTGTTACCGTGTATCTTGTCATATTTTCCACACTTTAAAATAGTAAGGGAACCAAGAGATGGATGGAGAGAAAAGGGAGGGAGGAAGAGGACAAAAAACAATTAAGATATGTTATGTATATGTAACAACTCACTATGAGGAATATGATCATTATGTACTGGAAACATGCACCAATAAAATAAAAATTTTAAAAATAAAAATAACCCAAATTTCATGTTTATATGAAATCTTCAGAGTATAAAATGTTGTAAACTGATTTTTAAAGAATCCCTGTTTCATTTTGCTGTGGTGGCACACACTTGTAATCCCAGCACTTAAGAGGCTAAGGCAGGAAGGATTGCTATGAATTCAAGACCAGCCTGGGCTATGAAGTGAGATCAAGGCCAGCATGAACTGCATAGTGAAACCCTGTCTCACAAAGACAATAAAAAAGAATTTCTATGTTAAACAATATTAATTAAGCTAAGATATGGCCCTTGGCTGTGGTCAGCATATGAAGCTGTGTGATCTTGGAAATAAATGTTGCCCTCTTAGTGTCTAAGTAATGAATTTGCCACACACTGAATAAGATGAGTCATCTGCAAAAGTCACCTCAAAAAGATTAGCTATTAAAATAAGAAAGATAGGATCCAGAATTCTAATCAAGTCTTGAAAAACTGAGAAAATTGTGGGCCAATCAACATAGTATTAGTATAGATGTAGGGAAACCGTTAGTATAAATGGATGGCCTGCAGTGCATATAAAAATCAGCAAGAATCTGGGAGCATCACCTTCTAATCAGTCCAAAAATGCTGGTAGATGTATGTATTCTGATCACTGAGATATAAATTTTTTTCTGAGGCAGGAATCATATACCAGGTTCCATCCATGGCTTTAATGAAACATCTATCAAAACTATCTAGTTCTCTATGCTCTAGTTTCCTGATCTCCAAGTTCCTAATCAATCAGTGTTATACCAAGCATTATAATGCTGGATGAAGCAATGCCTTAACTACAACAGCTATTAGAAAAGTATGTCTCTCATTTGAATGAATAACAGGAATTTCGGATTCATACTGTAATCTATCATGAGTGAGTGAAGTCCATCTTGATAACCAAGACCTGAATAGTTTCTGCCTAGGTGCTGTCTGGTATTTCCTTGTCATCATTTTTTCATGTGAGTTATATTCTACCTCTTGATGGAATCATTTGTACAGTTAATGAGATTTTAAGGTATTTTGACTTCTGAGCCAGCACATTAATGCATACTGATGTTAGCATAGTGAAGCAACAGTCTCTCATCCACTGGAGCCCTTAAGAGAAAGCAGCTTATGTTTCATGGAGTCAATCAATTGAGGAATTTACAAGTATTCATGTAGTTCCTGCTCGATGGGATGGCTTCTATTAGACACTAGGGGCATCATGCATTTCTTCATTCAAAAAATTCTATTGACTTGTTGCTTTATGCCATATGCTCTTCTAGGTTCTAGGGATATAGTGATGACTAAGACGAGTCAAGGAGCTCACAATTACTGGTATAAACATACATTTGAGAAGATAGTGTGGATGCAATGCAAAACTAGCAATTTCAGTCTTATCTTACAAGATCTCTTTGTAATATACTTTAGGATTCATAATTCCATATATTAAATACTTCAAAAGGAAAGAAAATAATGTAACAGATGTTTATGTATCCCACCCCCAGCTTTACCACATATATGTGAGCATTATCCTTTTTGTTTTGATTATAACATATTTTCTTGTTTCCCTTAGACTTCCCTGAGCACTTTTTTCTGTTTTTCATTCATTTATTCAACCAATCTCAAATTATTTACTTACATATTTGTTCCACTTCAACTACCAATTGCTCTAATGCCATCTTTCCTTAACATTTTGATCCTCGGGTCACTTATTCTTGAGGTACACAGTATCTATAGAAGAGTGCATCCTCAATCATGGGCTTTATTGAACATGAATAAGCTCAGAGATGGTGTTAGTGCATATGCTACCTTTGTAAGAATATGAAAATGTGCTGCAGGTGCTGGGCAGTTCACTTTCTCCCATCAGGATAAAGGCCCACCTGACCCCAGGTTTTGTACATTGGTTCCTGTCTTCTTCATCCCCCACCATCCTCACTCTGGAGTTCTGTGAGCTGGGCTGGATGCAGCAATTGGTGCCCAAACAGGGGCCAGAGTATGAGGAAATTTGTCACGTTGCAGGTGAGGGGACACCTCCAAATGTGCATGCAAACAAAAATCTTCAGTAGAACAAAAAATCAATTAATATAGTGAAGAGACAATCTACCGAATGGGGAAAAAAATTTGGCAGCTATTCCTCAGACAGAGGACTAATATCTAGAATACATAAAGAATTAAAAAAATTAAATTACCTAAAATTAAAGACCCAGTCATGAAATGGCCAAGAAAAATGAACAGACACTTCACAGAGGAAGAAATACAAATGATCGACAAATATATGAAAAAAATGTTCAACATGATTGGGAATTAGAGAAATACAAATTAAAACAAAAGGGAGGAAGGTAAATTGATTTTGTGTGGTGTAAAATATGAGATAAAGAGCCTCATGAGAGCCACAGTCATACATAAGTATGCTTACTACATTAGTAGAAGCAAAAAGGATCAAAAGTAATTCAGGATCTGAAGATCATTCTTTTTATATTTATATACTTAAAGCTTTGCTTACGTTTAGAGAAATGCCAGTTAAGACTGCACAGCTTGCTAGATTTCTAGAGCTTGTTCAGGGGAACTTTCTTTGGTTTTCAAAAGAAAAAACTGTAAATTTACATACTTGGGAGAAGGTAGGAAAACAGGTTATAGCAAGGCTAGAGAAAAAATAAACCAGCACAAATCTACAAGACCTCTACTGACTTTTAAAGGGTTATTTTACAAGGAAAAACTGCTATTTTCCACTTCTTTCACCGTTTCTCACAGACAGAAGGTGGAAAAGAAAGAGCTCAGCCATCAAGCCTGGAGTCTGGCCAGGATAAGGGAAGTGAGAGGAACCCAAATGCCTGTTTTTTGTTGTGTCAGCTGTGGCAGAAAATATGGGCTGTGTGCCCAGGTCACTGCTCTTATATCACAAATGACTGTAACATCTGCAGCTGGCAGTGAACTGTTTGGGCATAGTCATAACAACTTAGGAGCAAGGGCATGGGGAGTGGCCCTGGCAAAAGATTAGTCACATTTACCAAGAAAGGAGTCTACATAAGTGATATTATTAACCCAAATTATATATATATATATATATATTTTTTTTTTTTTTTTTTACAGAGAGAACTCTATTACAATAAAAGGAATGTCTGAGTAGGTGACAGAGTGTGTAGAGATGACTGAGCTGGAAATGATATGAAAGAAGAACACAAAATTTGCCAGTATTCTTGTGGGGGAGGTTTGGAAGGAATAAAGAGTGTTTAATTATAGATGGAGGGTCCTTATAAAAGATCTCTGCTAATTGACCTACAAAAAATTCTGACTAGTTTATTTATAATTGCAAACTTCTAAAATTGCAAAAGAGTTATTAATTCAATTTGGCCATAAATATATGAGTGCACTTTGACTTTATAAAAAGATTTGTCCGAAGTATTTTGTTTGTTTGTCTGTCTGTCCAATCTGTAAACAGCTGTTTTATTTGAGCTCAACAATTTTTTTCTTCTTTTTGCATTTTTGGATTTTTAAATAATTTTTCTGTAATTTAATACAGTTTATCAAAAAATATCAAACTTAAAGATATGCTTCCACCAAAGTTACCAGCTGATCAAAATGATGTTAAAATAGGTTATATAAACTTAATGCATATGTATTATGACATATGAGTCTCTCATTGTTCAAAAATAATGTGTTAAACACTATGATCTGATTCTCATAAGTCATCAAAAATTGGTTACAATAATCAAACAAAAATCCCTTAGGCTGGAGAGAAACTGTTGAACAGGATTCCAATTGGTGAATAAGGAAGCAGCTACCTGGAAATATTATGCATTCTTGTTCATTAATGGGGAACTATCTCCAACTATCCAACTATCTCCACAGCCTTATGGGAGACACCCCAAATGATGTTCTTTAAAATATATTGTAATGTATTTACATTAGTCATCATCATAGGATTAAGATTTTTAGAAATGAGGCAATAAGATTTTCTGATTTAAAAATGCTCTGGTACATATGTAAACTAAAAAACAGAAGTTTTCATATGGGTATGACAACTGATTTTTGCTAATCTCATGGTGTAGTACATGTATTTGTGCCTTACAGATATACAGGTCTTTTAAAATGTAGAACTGGGATTGTTTATGATGATAAGACTTTTCTTTCAGATTAGGACCTCTGCCTTTCTCTTGTGCGCCAGATATTTGTGATAAGAGGTTCATGTCAAGCCAACATGAAGTCACCAGTCAATAATAATATTTTAATAAAAACTTATTTGATATGTATGCTATGTATGTGCCACTATGCTTAGAGATGTTTAGACATTAAGTGGTCCAAGCAGTGTCACACACTTCAATGCATCCCATTGCAGGGTGACAAATTATGTAAAGAGCTTCTTGGGTATTTGATAGAGATGATTAACTAAAAGGGATATTCTATACCAATATGGGATTTTAAGTGGATTACAAAAATGTCATCATAATTGTCATGCTAGGATATTGTATATGACTTTTGACCTCAATTTTTCTCTGTGAAACTATATAATTGTTGTCTGTTAACATTCTCTAGGGATTCAACTACTAGAACATCAATGGTTGGTAAAAAATAACAGTTTTCAAGCTATATTTTCTATTTCAAGGTGCGTGATTTTCAGATAAAATTATTATAATTAAGCTCACTCCTCCTATTGCAATGCTAATTTCATTAATCCTTTCTTCTAGATGTTCAAACAACTAAGGTTTGGAGACCAAAAACTAAAAAGATAGATGGGCTAAGAGGACAACCTATATTTTGGCCCTGGCCCTCAGAGGTCACTGAGAACTCAGGATATGATCGAACATTTTCTGTGACATCCTACAACTCTGGTAGCTTTCACAGAAAGCAACTTGGTCAAACAAAGGCTGTGACTCATCCAGGGCTGAACTGAGAGGCACTATACATGATTACAAGGCAAATCCTGAGGAAACTTGACTGACATTAATATGGCAAGAGGTTAAATTTTATTAACACAGGTTTCAATTTAACTTGGACCTAAACATCCAATGGAGAAGTATAACCAAGAAATATTTAAAACAATGTCATAATAATAACCTAAATATAGATAGGGACTTCAATCACTAATCCCTTCTGGCAATTTCCAGTTATGCTAATAGCTAACCACTGTTATGGGTCATTGACCTGAAATTGCAATAAAATCTATAAAAACTCAGTAAAACCTTCAGATTCTTTAGGGAAGATCAGCTAAAACTAGAGACTAATGACAAAATATCAAACTTCATCTATAGAAAAATCTAAGAGATAATGGGTTGCAATCACTGTTCTAGTCTCATAAAAATAGTTTCTAGACTTAGCTCTTTCTCAAACCTGCTTTCCATTTCTTTTTTTTTTTTTTTGTGGGTACCAGGGGTTGACCTCAGGACCTCGTGCGCCAGCAGGTGCCTGTGCCACTGAGCGATGTCACTGGCTTTTTTTCGTATGTGGGTTCCGGGAGTCGAACTCGGGCCCTCGCGCTTGCCAGGCAGGCGCTTATGGCGCTGAGCCGTCTCACCAGCCCTGCTTTCCATTTCTTAAGTTTATGCCTTGATTATACATGCTCTAATTTCTCAAAAATTTGTTTATTCTTGCCTAGAGGCTGCCAAATTCCAAGTGCTCATACAGATAATACCAACAATAAATATACTAGATTCCTTCTACTGAGATCCACTAGATCAACCTAGTAAAAAGAGTTCATAACTGGTAAACTTCAACAGGATTTCTGAGGCACATTAGGTTAGCTCTCTGGAGGGGGTCTCTAATTGTGGTCTCCCTTTACATTGACCCTTCTCAGCTTGAAGCAGTTAAGATGAAAACTGCACCCAGTCTTCCCTGATTTCAGTTAAGGATAACTCTTCAGAGGAATAAAATATTATAGGCAACTAAGTTAGTTACATTTATTGTGGACAGATAGATGGGGTGGGCCTTCAGTACAAAAGACAATTATGGTTAAAAACACATTCATCAAGGTCAGGCTTTAAGAAAAAGAACAATTCAATCTATTAAAATCAAATAAATAAACAGAAAAGGGGGAATCTTTCTCTATAAAATTCACCATGATAGACTTCACTTGGCACTATATACTATTAACTATAAAATTCTACTCAGGATGAGTCTACAGACAGACAATTCAATCAGGTAAAGGAAAAGCTAGGAAGGGTCCTTTGAAAAGATCTTCATACTGGACAATGGAGGGGACCCAGCCTGGTATTCATATGGGGTCTGAGAATATGCCTGTGTCTTTCTAGAGCATGGTGTCTGGCTGTGTCATGGACCCAAACCCAGAAAATGAGTTGGTTCCACCTTTCAAGAGGCTGATGGTCAATCCTGCATCAGCGATGCCTTGGAGACTGCACTGCAGCCAACAGATGAGGATGGGGCCATGTCAGACCTGGGAACAATTAAAGAAACTGACCCAGGATGCCCAGGGAATGGTAACCAAGAGTGGAAATACTAACCCTGCTGCAATTTTCTTCACCATGCTTACACTGGTCTCATTGCGGGTAGGAGCTTCACATGCTATGCCCTATTGGACATTCTTTCCTGATCCACCATTGGTTCACCTGTTACCTTGGGAGGCTCCTGCTTCCATACCTGTTTTTACAAATCAACCCCAACTTCTGGGTGGCTGCTCTGATGCTCATATCCTTCAAAAATATTCAACATTTAATTATACTGTTTGAGCAGCTGCCCTTGCTCTCTGTGTCAGATCATCTTTTCCATGCTTGTCTACTTGAGTTATAGAAAAAACTGCAATTGTTTGTAATTCATCAGGAACAGGCCATGATGAATTACTCCTCTTAAATAGTTTCAGTCTGTCTCTAACAGCCACCAATTATTCATGTTCACTTGCCTCATCCCACAATACCACTCAGTATTTGCCACTAGGTAAATTTGTGCCCTGGGAGGAATGCTGTACTCATCAACTTAACATGACTACCATTACAAATGTGACTAATATAGATTCGTCTCACACTATGTATAATGTTACAGGACTTTATCCATCTTCTGTACTTCATGTTTCTCAAAAATATCTCCAAAAGGATTTATGGTGTTTGGGCATTAGTCTATCCCCTATTACTCTGTCTAGTCATAGCATCAAAGACATTAATCATTTAGGTGCTCTAAAATATTGGTTCAGAGCTTTTGTCTATAGTCCTTATGTTCTTTGGTTGGGAAACATCAATATCATACAAGAAGATGATTATTACTATGTTAGTTGCAACAATTGTAATCTTACTTCCTGCATTACTACTTTAAATAAAGATAAATATATTTTAATATTTGCCATCCATCATTTGCTATGATTCCTGCTAATATCTCTAGACCATGGTACTATGATCAAGGTCTACAATTCCTCAAAAAAATTGACAAGTAACTGCCTTGCCCCAAGAGAATGGTGGGGATCATAATTCTGGGAATTATTTCTTTAGTCACCCTTCTTGCCAATACTGTGGTCTCATTTGTAGCCCTAGCCCAGAGTGTACAAACCGCTCATTTGGTCAGTCATCTGGCAAAAATACATCATATGCTTTAGAGACCCAAGAAGATATAGATTTAAAACTAAAAGTACAAGTCAATGCCCTTGAGGCAACTGTTTTTAGATGTAGGTAATCAAGTTAAAGCTCTTCAATATCATTAGAGGTTATAATGCCATGCTGAATTTAGCCACATATGTGTGACTGCTCTGCTATATAATAATACTCAATGGAGTTGGGAAAAGTTGGTAGCACATTTAGTGGGTATATTTCATCATAATATAAGTTTGGACTTACAAAACTCCTTCAACAAATTATGGATCTTCAACATGATCAAGTCAATGTTCTCACTCCAAATCAAGTACCTAAGACTGTACTTGACCTGCTAAATGGATTTAATCCTTTTAACTGGCATGCCACAGAGTCTTCATGATATTGTGCACCATTATAGTTATTATTGTATTAATACTTTGCTTATTGGTCTTCTGCAGAATCTTCTGAAGACCAATATTTGCCCTCACCTTAAGACAACATCATCAGAAATTTCAACTACAAAACAGAAAAGGGGGAGATGTTGGGAGTGAAGCTGTCTGTACCTTGGGTATCTAGGACAAGGCCACTGCCTGTCATGAGTTTGGCAGTGCCCCATGAGAAATATGCACAGCTCAGTGAGCTGATGCATGTATGACTTGACCTTCCCCTGAGATAATACAGACAGTTTCCTCTTGTCCCTGTGAAGCCTCCCATTGTCCCCATGAAGCCACCAAGGCATGCTGTTTCAGATTAGATATTCTTCCTGTACCAGATCCTACCCTCCTCTTATACTCCCCATGAACTTATTTATATGCTGATTATATAAATAAATAGGCTGCAGATGCTGCACAGTTCACTTTCTCTCATCAGGAGAAAGGGCTCCACTTGACTCCAGCTTTTCTATATTGACTCTTGTCTTCTTCATCCCCCACCATCATCCCTCTGGAGGTTCATGAGCTGCACTGAATGCGGCAATGTTTCTGTTTTAATGTTTAGATCTTTGATCCATTTTGATTTCAATTTAGTATATGGTGAGAAATAAGTGTCCAGTTTCAACCTTCTGGAAACAGATAACCAGTTTTCCCAACACACCTTGTTAAATGGGCTATCATTCTTCCAACATATGTCTTTGGCCATTTTGTCAAAGATCAAATAGCTAAATGTGTCTAGGCATCCCTAGACACATTTCTGTATGGTCCATTCTGTCCCCTGATCCATGTATTTTTTTTTGTGTGTGTGTGCCAGTACCATGCCATTTTTAACACTACTGATTTATAGTGTAGCTTGAAGTCAGGTATCGCAAGTTGTCTTTCTTTGCTCTTGTTGCCAAAAATTGCTTTTGCTATCCTGTATCTCTTTTGGTTTCATATGGATTTAAGGGTTGTTTTCCCTAGTTCACTACAGTATATTGGTATTTTGATTGAGACTCCATCAAATCTGTATAACAGTTTTGGGAATATGGCCATTTTGACAATATTGGTTCTGCCAATACAGGAGCAAGGGGCATCATTCCATTTTCTGATGTCCTTTTCATTCTCCTTTTTCAGAGTAATTTAGTTTTGTTTGAAAGGTGATTCACTTCCTTGGTTAGGTTCTTAGCTATTTATGTTTTCTTGAAGGTACCATGAATGGTATTGTTTACCTAATTTCTTTCTGAATGAATTAATAATTGGTGTACACAAATTCTAATGATTTTTGTGTGTCAACCTTGTATCCTGCTGTGTTGCTGAAGTTGGTTATTAATTTTTCTTGGTTATAATTCTAAGAGCTTTTTTTGGTGAATTTCTTTGAATCTTCTCTATAGAGTATCATGTCCTGTGCAAATAATGTTAATTTGAGTTCTTCCTTTGTTATATGTAAGCCTCTCTTTTCTTTCTCTTGTTTGATTTCTCTGGCTAATATTGCAAGTACTGTGTTGAACAGAAGTGGTGATATTGGACATCCTTGTCTTTTCCTGATTTTAGAGGGAAAAATGTAGTTTTGCCCCATTTAGTGTGATGTTGGCTGATTTGTCAAAAATAGCTTTTTATCATATTCAAATATGGTCCTTCTATACTTGTTTTCTTCAGGGTTTTCATCATGAAGGGTTGTTCGATCTTGTCAAAACCCTTTTCTGCATTACTGATATGATCATACTTTTTTTTGTGGGTACAGGGGGTCGACCTCAGGACCTCGAGCGCCAGCAGGCACCCATGCCACTGAGCGATATCACCAGCCCTTTTTTTGTATGTGGGTTCCGGGAGTCAAACTTGGGCCCTTGCACTTGCCAGGCAGGCACTTATGCCACTGAGCCATCTCACCGGCCCAATCATACAGTTTTTGATCTTGCTTCCTTTTATGTGATGTGTTATATTTATTCACTTACATATGTTGAACCATCCTTGCATCTCTGGGTTGTAACCTACTTCATCATGATGTATCATCATTTCGATGATGTTCTGCATTCTATTTGCTAATATCTTGTTAAGAATTTTCGCATCTGTGTTTATTAGAGAGATTTGCCTATGGTTTTCTTTTTTAGTTGGGTCTTTGTCTGGTTTATTGATCAGGTTGATACAGGCTTCCATAAATGAATTTGGAAGCACTTCATCCCTTTATATTACTTTGAAGAGCTTCAGGAGTATTGGTAATATAACATCCTTAAAGGGTTTGTAGAATTCAGCAATACATCCATAAAGTCCCTGACTTTTTTGTTTGTAGATTCTTTATGACTGTGTCAATTTTATTGCTTGTTATTTGTTTAACATATTTATGTCCTCTTGGGCAAGTTTTGGTAATTTGTATGTGTCTAGGGATCTATCCATGTCTTCACAATTTGCTAATAGGTTGGAATATAATTTTGCACTGTATTTACTATGTTCTGGATTTTGATGATGACTGCTGAATTTCACTTTTATAATTGCTACCTTCATTGATGTGAATCTTTTCTCTCTCTTGTTAAGTCTGGCTATGGGCTTATCGATTTCCTTTATTCTTTGAAATAAACAACTCTTCAATTTGTTGATTTATTTTTACTTTTTAATTTGTTCTCAATTTCATTGATTTGCACTCTCATTTTTATAATTTTCCTCCTTAATTTCAGTTCAGGCAGGTCTCTTGTTGTTTCTCAAATAACTTAAGATTTCCCATAATGTTATGTATTTGTCCTTGCTCTGTTTTCCTGATATGAACATGGATTGACATGAAATTTCCATTTAGAACTGCTTTCATAATGTCACAGTGGTATTGTTGAGTTGTACAGTCATGTTCAATTTTTTTAATTCCTTGATTTTTTCTCTAATTGGTTGTTTAAGTGTATGTTGTTAATTTTCCAGGAGGTTTTGCCTTTTCTGAAAATTCTTTCATTGATTTCTATTTTTATTGCACAGTGATCTGATAGTGTGCATGAGGTCATTTCAATTATTTTATACTTACTTAAGCAGGCCTTGTGGAACAGTGTGTGATCTATTGTGGAAAAAAGTATCACGTTCTACTGAGAAGAATGTATACTCTGTTGTAGAGGGGTGAAATACTTTGTAAACATCTATTCAGCTTGTATATTGAAGGGTGTGGTTGAGCTCTGATATTTCTTTATCGATTTTTTTGTGTAGTAGAACTCTCTTTGTGATAGTGGGGTGTTAAAATCCCTTACTATAATTGTGTTAGTGTTTATTTGATCTTTTAATTTTAGCAGTTTTTGTTTTATTAAGATAGGTCTTCTGGTATTGAGTGCATATGTGTTTATCATTCTTCTCTTCTTGTTGTATTGTTCCCATAACTAGAAAGAAATGAGACCTTCTTTGTCACTGCTAATCATTTTTACCTTGAAATTTACCATGTCTGATATTAGAGTTGCTGCCTCTGCTTGTTTTTGAAGTGCTGGTACATGAAATATTGTTTTCCATCCTTTATGTTTTAGTCTACGAATATCTTTTTGGATAGGATGAGTTTCTTGATTGCAGCAGAATGTTGGATGCTGTTTTATGATACAGCATGCCAATCTGTGTTTTGCCATTAGAGAATTGAGACCACTAATGTTGAAAGATATTACTGAGATATGTTGATTATTTACAAAGTTTGCCTTCTTTTTCTGTTGGTGAATCCTTTGTTTTACTTTTCCTCCCATTTTTTTGTTATTGTCTGTCCATTGACCTTACATGGATTTTGTTTTCTCTGTGTTTTTAGCAGTGTCAATTTTGTTATTTCTGTCAAGAATAAATAATAAAAGAAAAGAATAGAGAAAAGTGTTTTCTTGAGTAGTGGTTTAACACTCCTAAATCTCTTGAACTGGCATTTTTCATGGAAATACCCTATTTCTCCTATTTTGAAGGATAGCTTTGCTGGACAAGTTAGTCTGGGTTGGACGTTATTTGCTCTTAGGCCTTGAAATACTTCACTCCAAGCTCTTCTGTCCTTGAGGGTTTGTGTTGAGAAGTCTGCTGTGATTCTAGTTGGTTTACCTTTATAGGTGCTTTGTTTTCTCTGACTGCTTTTAAAATTCTGTTATTATTTTTTTGTCTGTTTGTTTTGGATATCTGGTAATTTAGTAAGTGCATTCCTTGGTGAGCATCTTTTATCATCATATTTGTTTGGTGTTCTATAAGCTTCTCTTACTTGTATTTTAAGCTCATATTTGTGAAACTTTCTTATATCATTTCTATAATCATGTTAGTAAATCCATCTGTGCCGTCTTCTAGTTTTTTCTCTAACTCAAATTAACCTTAGATTGGTCTTCTTATAGTCATCTAGTAGCTTCTGGATAATCTCTTGTTCTCTTATTTTCCTCGTGGCTTCTTTGAGTACTTTATCATATTTCACTATTTTGTTCTCAATATCAGACACTCTGTCTTCACACTTTTCATTTCCACAATTTATAAATTCTCTATAGATATTTTTTTAATTTTAGGTATTTTTGGCTGACATCTTTTTGAGGATTCTATATCCTTGTTGAATCTATAGTAGGGACAGCAAGAAGGGAAGATAGTCAGGGACATATGGTGTGAAGTGGCTGACATGGCATGGCTATAGTGTCAGATGGCTCTAGAAATGAACACCTGCTTACTAGGTGAAAACTTGCCCTTTCTGAGAACTTTGCAGGTGTAGGATGGTTTTTCTTTGAGAGCCACTGTGTAAACTGGAAACCCACTTAAAACCTTAGCTCACCCATGCAACAAGCCAACCTCAGCAAGAAAAGCTCAGGCCCTGATTAGCTTAGAACTCCCATAAGAATGGGCACCGCAAAGATCCCAGGCTGAGAAGCTCATCTCCCAAGCTTCTTTCTGCCATACAAGCTTATATTTTGGAAGTCCCCACCTTTACAGTATTATAAGTAAACCTCTACACTATTTTCATTTTCTGAGTTCCTCATTCTGTGCCAGTACATTCTTCAGTTTTGAGTCAGCCTCATCTCACCTCTTGCATTCTTCACCAGGTTAGGGGAAGAAACAAAGGCAGAGGGAATTTTCATAAAAAGACACCTAGCCTCCCAGTCCCCTGCCCAATGTAAAAATCTGGTGCCATAACCTGGGACATCTACAGAAAAGATGACCAAAGACTCCAAGATGCCATCAGTATACCCAGCCTAAAGAGAAGTGAAAGTGGGAAGACACTCCATTCTCTTCTCAGCTCACTCACTGGAGTACCACCCACCACAGTTACCATGGTGTAACCTTTTGGCTGGGCCCCTTCTTGGGCATAAGGAAGTCAAAGGACTAGGGCAATGAGGGCCAGTGCTAACTGTAATTGAGGCATTGTGGGCTCTCACCTTATTGTGCTAAGTGGTGGCATACTCACTTAACTACTGATTCACCTATTGCCAAGAGGTATTGCCTTTGTCATGAGTAAGGGTTAGACCCACCTTTAAGTTCATGGATACAGGGAGGGAGAATCAGGAATCCTGTTGCATCTCCAGATGTTCTCTCTGTCTAGAAATCTAAGTGTAATTTCCTTCGGTCTGCTGTTACTCTGTATCTTACAAATGAGAACAAGCTAGTTTCTAATTTAGGCTGCCCATTTCCGAGATGTCACTTTTGCAAGCATAGTAGAGACAAGGACTTTTGGGCAACATTTTTCTCAGCCTGCTTCTAACTTCTGTCCCTGTGTTTGAAAGATTATTCTTTGGGCAAAGTTTCCCATAGCTAATTGTTCCTTCTGTTAGGCCACCTGTAGGCAATTCTTGTTGTGAATTTGGTTATTTATAATTTTTACACCCTCTTAGTCTTGACAACAAAACTTTACTCCCTTGGATTTGATTTGTCATCTATTTTGCCATACACCAGCAATCCAGATGTTATGTATAAGGAAATTTAGAGCCTATTAGCATCATAGAGAAGACACTGAGAAACACATTTCTTTCTTCACCTGTGGGAGGTTTTACAGACTTCCCCTCTTAAAGTATCAGTAGAGGCCCAAGAATCCAAGGCCTGTTATGAAGATTTATTCCACCTACTGCTTCCCAATTCTCCTCTCCTAAGACACTTGCAAGCCTCCATGATTTGGCCATGATGGCCCTATAAGAGCCCATCAAGGATAGAGTTCATTTTAAAGATTGGATACATTTTAGAAATGGAGACATCAACACCATTTAAGAAAATATAAGGGACTCA
This sequence comes from Erethizon dorsatum, assembly GCA_028451465.1. NCBI lineage: Eukaryota > Metazoa > Chordata > Mammalia > Rodentia > Erethizontidae > Erethizon > Erethizon dorsatum. The sequence goes on from CM051842.1 coordinate 47,491,409, forward strand.
GAACTTCTCAAGGGTGTCACTGGGGACATTAGGCCATGACAAATCCCTAGCCAGGGAGTTGAGCACGTCTAATCCAGATCAGGTCTGAGGTATTCTGTTTGAGAAAACCTAATGGAGGGCTGCCTCCCTGGGCTCAGTAGGAGGTGCCTAATCTAGAGGTCCTCCAAAACCAAATGAGGATCCCTGAGACAGCATACCCTGACCCCTCACCCAAATCTTAATAAATCACTGAAAGACCTCCTAGAAAACAGGATTAAACAAGTCTGCTACTTTTGCAAAACACACACACACATTATATGAGTTCACTCTGTCATACTTATCTGTCTGCCCAGTCTATACTAATAATTAGTTACAACACCTGCCGTTACTATGTTTAAAACAGAATATAGATTTTGGAGCTCAATGCTTTTCTATCTTTAGTTTTCTTTTAAGTTTTCACTTATCAATTGGCTAACTTAAATACAGACAAATGGTACCTTTAGGGCAAATGGCATGTTTCTGCTTGGGTTGCCTGTTGTTCATAATGGTATCAAAAATGGGTATAATTGATAGATAACCTAAGTAAAAGCAGTGCTTTCTTCTTAAATAACATTGTATTAAAAGATGATAAAATTGGGTAAAAGTTTATGTCATTTAATAACTTGTAATTAGATTAAGACAGTTCTGACTGACTAAAAGGTTGTTCTTTAAACTCTTGACAATGTTTCAAAAATAATAACAATATTTCATGGTTATGATATAACAAAATCATTATAACTGTTATGCTAAAATACTATGCCACCCTCAATCTCAAGTGTTCTGTATAAAACCTCATAAACTTTATCTTTTGACATTGTGCAGATGTTCAGCTTCTCAGACCGCTGTGTTTGGTAAAAAATAACAGTTCTCTAGATATTTTGTATGTTTTAAAGTGTTTAATATTTAGATAACATCATATGATTAAATCTACTTGTATCATTAAAACACTGCTATAACCAAACCTTCTAGATGTTCAAAAAGTGTGTTTTGTGACCAGAAAAAAAATATAACTGGACTGAGAGGACAACTAATATTTTGGCCCAGGCCCCCAAGTTAAAAAAGGACAGGACCCAGGACAGGACGGGACCTTTCCTACAAATTCCTACATCACACACCTCCTGAGTAAGGAGATTATTGGACCCCAGACAACAGGAATCAACCAATGTACAGTGTCCTAAAAAAGAGGGTCATCAGAAGGAGAAAACATCTCCCCAGGTTCTATAGAAGCCATATGGTCAACAAGACCATGACCAATCCTGGCAGCCGACATTGACCGAAGAGCTAAGAGGCACTATACATGTTCCCACAAGTAACACTTGAGTGCTTTAATTGACCTTGATATTTGACAAAAGGTTAATTTTGGCCTCACTTTAACTTGGTCTTGAGCACCCAGCAAAAACAATATAAGCAAAGATAATAAAACAGATTAAACATAAAAAGGAGGCTCTAATCACTCACCCTTACTGATGATTTCCAGGCACACCTGTAGACAAGTCTTGGGGCCAACTGGTTACAATTGTCATTCCCATTTATTGCCTATGTTTTGGTCATATGGGCTTTATTCTCTTGGTAATGTATGTTTGTTTTCACCTAGAGGCTGCCAAACTTCAAGTGATCACACAGATGGGTCTCTACATCTCAGAAAACAGCTGAGCTGACAGCCTGTGGTTAGAGAGTTCCTCTTACCGGCTTGTGGTCAGTGTTTCCCAATTGCAAGCATATAATATAACTACATCAATGCTATTGAGATGCAGATGGTCCTACAGTTTGAACCTGCCATGGAGCTACCAGCCTCCTTCTACCCCAGCCACCTATACCCTCCCCCCCAGGCCAAGAAGCTCATCTCCGAAGTTTCTCCCCACCTTGCAAGCTTACTGTCTGGCAGTTCCCACTTTCACAATATTATAAGTAAACCTCTGCTTCACACTAGTTTCGTTTTCTGAGTAATTCACTGTAATTCAAGTTTTGAACTTTTTGGTTAGCTTGTCCAGTTTTTGTTTTTGTTTTTGTTTTTTGTTTTTTGTTTTTTTACTTATTTCCCTGAAATTCATCATGGGTATACTGAGTGAAATTGCTGTCAACTTTTGGGTCATTTCCTGTGTGAACTAGTTTATTTTCTTCATCTCTTCTATAAACTTTACATAAATTTCTACTGCCTGATATTTGCTTTCTCCTCCCTTTGTGAACCCTTGCTCTGCCTTGGGGGATAATGTGCACTAAATGTCACAGCTATGTCTCTTCCAATTGTAACCAAAGCATTCAACAGTAATTTTATAGAATAAATTATGTAAAGCCTAGGGTTTTGGGGTCTGGATAATGCCAAAGGGGGGAAGAAAAAAATGTTTTAAATATGCTATGTGGTACAGGAAGGAGGAAGTAGGCAGGGCAAAGAATCCTAATAGTGGTAGAGGTATACTATATATTTAAATGGAGATAACAGGGAAAACTGGGTATAAAATTGACAGTGAGAAATGAGATGAGAAAAGATTTATGACTATTTAATGTTTATTAGAGAAAAATTTAAAGGGAGATAAGTGAAAAGTGGGGTGAAGAAAAATGGAAAAAATAGAGAAAGGATAAGAAACAGGAAAAAGACATCAGGCAAAAACATGGATAAAATTAGAAGGAATATGTTATGGCTTGTGTGACCCCCCAAAGCCTCATGAAGTCATAGATGGCACTTTTTCAAAGGTGCCTGGATTTAGAGTGTGTGATGCTGGGATTGATTCATGGTGCAATGCTAGTATCAAGGGCACTAGAAATAAAGTTGTGAGTGCTACCCACCAAAATGGCAAGTAGCCTGGGTAAGATATAAGGGACAAAAAGAGCTGTGGTCATCCTTTGTTACTTTGTTGCCTTCTGCGAACTATGAACTGTTTCTCCTCTGTGATACCTGTCTGCCATTCCACTCTACCTTGGAGCCAGCTGATTATAGACTTCAGTTTCAACCTCCACAAACTGCTAAATAAACCTTTCCTGCTTTAACTGTGGGTGTTGGGTACTTCATCTCAGCAACAAGAAAAAAGTAAGACAGAATTAAAAGGGAGAAGGGAAAATTCCCTTACCCTCTATAAACTGTATTGGAAGAAAAAGGCAAGAGATAGAGCAGCACACACACACACACTCTCACACAAACTCGCGCGCACACACACACAGAAAAAAGGAGAAAAATAATAGAATAAAAATTGCAGGAAAATTAACAGAAGGAGGAAAACAGCAGAAAAATAAAAGATAAAGAAATTTTTCTATTGCTTTGGACACGTGGCTCTTTTCCACATCCTAGAAATAAGGAGCAGAGCTCAAGCCAAGACATGTCTCTGCTCACGCTGGAAGTCTAAGTGGTAGTCTACCTCCAGAATGGTGCTGGGTACAGGCATCCACATACAGTTGGAACAGGCTCCCAATATGTACTTCCAATCCTGTGTAACTCAGGCTGAACCTGGCCTTTGACTGCAGGATCCAGGTCCATGTTCTCCAGCTCCAGCTCCTCAGCAGGAATACTTCAAGCCTGCTCTCCAACAGCCAGCTGCCTCCCGTGGCTGTCCTTCCTTCATCCACTCTGGCAATTGACAGTGTGTAATGTGGCTTGGTGCCAAAAGGCTGCTCTCAGACCCAGGTTTGAGCACTGAGCCCTTCCCTAAAATGGTGTCCCTGCTGGACTGAGGTCACACACCAAATATTGACTGTGGAAACAATGTCCTGCATTTTCTTCCAGGTTCCAACTGCTGCTGATTTTTTCAGGGCCAATGTGGTCCTCTCTTGTACACTGTTTTACAATTGGCTCTGAATAGTGTTCTTTGGGCAAGAATCTTCAAATCAGAATTTAAAAATATTAACCAGTTTGTGTTTAGTTAATCCATCGCTAATGTCTCTTTTTATTTATGATAGTTTCTCCTCCTCTCTGTGTTTCTAGTTGATGGTCTCTGAGTCACTCTGATGTAGCTCTTCCTCTACTCAGCCATGTTGCATCCTTTCTCAGTGTATCTTTCCTCAGCTTCTATGATGTGATTCCTCCTCTAGTCAGCCACGTTGAAACCCCTATTCCAGACTTTTTTCCTTTTCCAAATCGGACCCTTTGTTTGACTGGCATTTCTGCTGTCCCACCCAAAGGAGAAAAAACACAGAGCCAGCTCCAAATTGGCAGTTGCTGAGCCATGGCATGGAATCCACGGTTGTGGAGTTACTCAGGGATAAGACTGCAGGTCTGTGCATTCCATAGTTCTGTCCCAAATGTCTACACATGACATGCTGATTTCATTTTCTCTGGATATATACCTCCTATTGGACTTACTGAATCTAATTCTATAGTCCTGGCAGTTGTATTTTTAATTTTTTGAGGAAATCCATAATGTTTTCCATAATGGCTGAAGTAATTTATATTCCCTCCAACAGTGTGCATGGGTTCAATTTTCTCCACATCCTCATCAATTGTCACTTTTTAAAACACAGCCATTCTTACTCAATTTAAGTGATTTCTCATTGATATTTTGATTGCATTTCTCTGATGATTAGTGATGATGAACATTTTTTCATACACTTTCATATAACCGTTGGCCATTGAAAAGACTGTTCTTTCTCCAATATGAGTTTTTACTACCTTGTAGAAAATCAGTTGGTGGTAGATGTGCAAATTCATTTCTAGGCTCTTCATGGTGTTCCATTCTCTATATGTCTTTGTTCATGCCAATGCCATACTGTTTTATTACTGCTCTGTAGTGTATTTTGAAGTCAAGCAGTGTATGTCCCCTGCTTTGTTCTTTTTGCTCATGATGGCTTTGGGTATTTGGTTTTATTTCTATATGGTTCAATGTAAATTTTAGGATTGTTTTTTCCTCTAAGTTTGTGAAGAATCATTTTTATTTTACTAGGGATTGAATTGAATCTGTAGATTGCTTTGACAAATGTAGACACTTTAACAATATTGATTCCAGGGCTGAGGATTTAGCTCAGTGGCACAGCACCTGCCTGGCAAGTGTGAGGTCCTCAGTTCAATTACTGGTACCCCCAAAATATATTGATTCTTCCAATCCATAAATATAAAATATATTTCTATTTTTTGTGTCCTATTTGATTCATCAATAATTCTAATTTTCATTATAGACAGCTTTCAGCTCTTTGGATAAATTTACTTTTAGTTATTTTTACCTATTGTATTGCTGGAGCAAGCATAATTTTACCTATTGTGAGTGTAATTGCTTTCTTGTTTTCTTTTTCAGATATTCTACTATTGCAATGTAGCAATTACAGATTTTTAGATGTTTATTTTATATCCTGTGAATTTGCTGAATGTAATTATTATTTCTAATAATTTTAGATAAATATTTTGGGTTTTCCATATATGAGTTCATGTCTTTTATAAGCTGATGATTTGATTTCTGATTTTCTAATTTAAATGTACTTTATTTCTTTATCTTGATGATTTATCTTGCTAGGACTTCCATAAGTGTGCTAAACAAAAGTGTTAAAAGTGGATAACTTTGTCTTATTTAACATCTTGAACAGAAAGCTTCCAGGTTTTTGTCACTCAGTATAATGCTGGTTGTTGCCTTTTTATAAATATCTTTTGTAATGTGGAGGTATGTTCCTTCTATAATAATTTGTTCAACATTTATGCTAAAGGGATGTTGAATTCATCAAATGTCTTTTCTGCATAGATTGAGATGATCATATAATTCTTGTCCTTTGTAATGTTGATGTGGTGTGTCACATTTTTTGACTTATATGTAGTATACTATCCGTGCATATCTGGCATTAATCCAACTTGACAATGGTGAATAATCATTTAAAAGTGATGCTGCATTCAGTTTGGTAGTGTTTTGTTAAGAATTTCAGGGCCGGGGAGATGGCTCAGTGGCATACATGCCTGCCTGGCAAGCACGAGGGCCCATGTTTGACTCCCGGATCCCACATATGAAAAAAGGGCCGGTGATATCGCTCAGCGGCACAGGTGCCTGCTGGCGCGCGAGGTCCTGACGTCAACCCCCAGTACCCACAAAAAAAAAAAAAATTTCACATCTATGTTCATGCATAATATTCGCCTGTAATTTTCATTTTTTCGTATGTCCTTGTTTGGTTTTGGTATCAGGGTAATGCTGGCCTTATAGAATGTGTTTAGAATTCTTTTCTTATCTCTTTTTAAGAATAACATTAAGAGAAATAGTATTAGATCTTCTTCAAATGTTTCATAGGTGTGAAACTATCTCTCCCTGGTTTTTTACTTCAATAGAAAGACTTTGAATTACTGATTCAATCTCATTTCTTTTTGGCCTCTTCATGTTTTCTAGTTCTTCATGATTCAATCTGGATAAGGTATGTCTGCCTAGGAATTTGTCATTTTCTTCTAGATTATCAATTTTTTGGTATATAATTACTCATAGTCATTAATAATAATCTCTAATGAGTCCTTGTATTTCTTTGATGTAAATTATGTCTCCCTTTTTGTGCATGCTTGTTTTTTTCTGTTTTCTTTCTTACTTTTAGTCTACTTAATGTTTGTCTATATTGCTTTTTTCCCAAAGAACTGGTTCTCCATATCATGGTTCTTTGTACTACTTTTTAGTTTCCAGTTTTATTTTTGTTCTTTATTTCTTTCTAGTAATTTTTGGTTTCATTTTTTGTTGCTGTTGTTTTTCTAGTTCCTTGACATGCAGCAATAGGTTCTCTCTTTGAGAACTTTCTGCTTTGTTTTGTTTTGTTTTTTGATGTAGGTATTGATTGTTGTAAACTTCACTCTTAATACTGCTTTCAGTGTATCCCACAGGTTTTGGTATTTTAGTCTCCATGTTCATTTCTTTAGAGAAATTTTTGTCTTGATTTCTTCATTGATCCAATGTATGCTTGAAAACAAGTTATTTAATGCCAATGTATTTGTACAATTTCCAAAGCTTTTCTTGTTATTTTCTTCTAGTTTTATTATAGTAAGAAAATATACTCAACATGATTTTAATTTTTTGAAAAATAGTTGACACATTTTGTGTCTTATCATATGACATTTTCTGGAGAATGTTCTATGTGTTAATGAGAAAAATGCATATTTGTCAGCTATTAGTTGGGAGCATCTGTAGGTGTCTTTTAGGTCCATTTGTTCTAGGGTGCAATTTAACTCTGTGTACTATTTATGTGTTGCTCTTCTGTTGGAATGATCTATGTATCCATTGCTGAATGTGGGTTGTTAAAAACTCTAATAATTATTGAATGTGAGTCTCTCTCCTTATAGGTCTATTAATATTTGCATTGTATAATTGAATGTTGTGATAATGGATGCATATGTATTGAGAATTTTTATTTCTTCCTTCTGAATTGACCCTTTTATCATTATAACATGCTTTCAATTTGAAGTGTATTAACTAAGTATTGCTGTACCTCATTTCTTTTGTATTCTACTTGTGTTAAATAATGTATTCAATCTTTTAATGTTCAATCCATATAAGGCATTAGAGCTAAAGTGAATTTCTTGTAAGAAACAAATAATAAGGATTTCTTACATTTTTCTTTTTGGTTTTTTTTTATTTATTAATTTATTTTGTGGGTACTGGGTGTTGAACTCAGGACCTCGCACTTGCCAGACTGGCGCTTATGCTGCTGAGCTATCTCACTGGCCCTCTTTTTGTATTTTATTTTATTTTATTTTATTTTATTTTATTTTATTTTATTATTTTTTTTTTTGTGGGTACCGGGGGGACGACCTCAGGACCTCACGCACCAACAGGCACCCGTGCCACTGAGCGATATCACCGGCCCCTTTTTCGTATGTGGGTTCCGGGAGTCGAACTCGGGCCTTCGCGCTTGCAAGGCAGGCGCTTAAGCCGCTGAGCCATCTCACCGGCCCCCTCTTTTTGTATTTTAAAGAGAAAAAATAAAACAAAATTTCAAAACAACATAATATGAGAGTGACAATGGTTAACACATTGTATATTATTATCCTCAAAGTATTTACTCAGACTGAAAGATATAGGCATGAAAAATTATCACAACAAACAATATTAGCACAAACCTTTCTTTTCAATGAACTAAGAGAAGTTATTATTATAACTATATTAACTACTTTGTATATATATTTTTTCTCTTTCTCCCTTCTTCTTTTCTCCTTACTTTCATCCCAGTTTCTCTTTCCTTTTGAACAGTTTCTTCCTATTTTACAATATCTATTGTACATTTGGGATATTATTTACTCATTCAGCTTCTTACACTAGGGAGACAATACAGTGTTTACACATGTGAGTATGATTTATTTCACTTATGCATGTGGTCTCAAGTTGCATCCATTTACCTATAAAAGTATCAAATTTATCATTCTTTATAACTGAGTATTACACCAATGTATAAAATGACCACATCTTTTTTATCCATTCCTCAGTTGATGGGCATTTGGATTGTTTCCAAGATTTAGCTATTACAAATTGTGCTGCTATAAACATAGGCACACATATATCACTGTGGTATGACGTTTTTAATTATTTTGCAACAATACCCAGAAAGGGAATATCTCGGTGGAATGGGACCTCTAATCCTAGTTTTCTGGGGAATCTCCACACTGATTTCCACGGTGGGTGCACCAGTCTATATTCTCACCAATGGTGGAGAAGTGTTCCTTTTCCCCCACAGCCCCTCCAGCATTTGTTATTGGTTGATTTCTCGATTAGAGCCATTTTTTCTGGGATGAGATGGAATCTCAGTGCAGTTTTTATTTGGATCTCTCTAATGACCAGTGATGCTGGACATTTTTTCATATATTTATTTGCTGTTTGTATTTCTTCATCTGAGAAGTGTATATTCAGATACCCATTTTATGATTTAGGGGGTCTTTTTTTTTCAACTTTATATGTTCTAGATATAAGTCATTTCTCTGAGGGACTGCTGGCTGCAATTTTTTCCCACTCTGTGGGGTTTTTTTCACTCTTTTTGTGATTTATTTTATTGTTCAAGCCTTTTATAATAAGGTGAGATTTCATTTGTTGATTCTTTGTAGTATTTCCTGTGCAGTCTGGGTTTTGTTCATGAAGTCTCTGCATACACCTATGTCTTCTAGATTTCTATCCAATTTATCTTCCAGTAGATTCAGTGTTTCTGTTTTAATATTTAGATCTTTGATCCATTTTGACTTTAGTTTAGTGCATGGTGATAGACATGTGTCTAGTTTTAGTCTTTGACATATGGAAAGTCTGTTTTTCCAGCAGCATTTATGAAAGAGGCTATCTTTCTTCCAGTGAACATTTTTAGCACATTTGTCAAAGATAAGGTAGCTGAGTGTGTTTGAAGTTGTGCCTGCATCATATATTCTGTTCCACTGATCCTCAGGTCTGCTTTTTGCCAATCCCATGGTGATTTTATCACATTAGCTTTGTAGTATAATTTCATGTCAGAGATTGTGATGCCCCCTGACTTGAATTGGTTGCCCAGAATTTTTTTTGCTCTTCTAGGTCTCTTCTGGTTTCAAATGAACCTTAAGAATATTTTCTCAAGTTCTGTGAGGTATACTAATGGTATTTAATTGGGATTGCATTAAATTTGTATAACAATTTTGAGAGTATGTCCGTTTTCATTATGTTGGTTCTTCCTATCCATGAGCAATGGATATCTTTCCATTTTCTGATATCCGCTTCAATCTCCTTTTACAATGTACTGTACTTTTCAATGTATAGATTTTCTACCTTGTTTGTTATACTGTAAATTAGTATTTCATTATTTCAGTGCTATTTTGAAAGGTGTGGTTTCCCTAATTTCTCTCTCTGTGAAGTTGTTGCTTTTGTATAGGAATTCTACTGATTTTTGGGTGTTGACTTTGTATCCAGCTACACTACTGAATTTGGTGATTAAATCTAGAAGCCTTTTGGTGGAACTTTTGGGGTCATCTATGTAGAGTATCATGTCATCTACAAATAATGATAATTTAACTTCTTCCTTTCCTATCCTTATTCCTTTTGTTTCTTTCCCTTGTCAAATTGTTCTGGCTAATGTTTCCAGAACTATATTAGGAGTGGTGATAGTGGTGATAGTGGTGATAGCGGACATCCTTGTCTTATTCCTGATTTTAGACTGAAAGTTTTCAATTTTTGACTATTTAGTATGGCGTTAGCTATTATTTTTTTCATAGATAGCTATTATCAGATTGAGATAAAGAACATCTATTCTAATTTTCCATAGGGTTTTTATCATGAATGTGTGTTGACTTTGCCAAAAGCTTTTTCTGAATCTATTGAGATGATCATGCAAATTTTGTCTTTGGCTCTGTTTAAATGGTGTTATATTTATTATTTTGCATATGGTGAACCATCCCTCCATCTCTGGGATGAATCCTACCTGGTCATTTTGTAAAATCTTCTTGATGATTTGCTGCATTCTGTTTGCCAGTATCTTATTAAGGATTTTTGTATTTATGTTCATTAGGGAAATTGAGCTGTAGTTTTCTTTTTTGATTGAGTCCTTCTCTGGTTTAGCTATCAGAGTACTGCTTGCTTCCCAGAATGATTTTGGAAGTATTGCTTCCTTTAAATTTCATTAAAGACTTTCAGCATTAGTGAAATTAGGTGTTCTCTAAATTTCTTATAGAATTCAACATTGAATCCATCAGTGCCTGGACATTTCTTCATTGGTAGGTTTTTAATTACATTTTCAATTTCATTGAGTAATATCAGCTTGTTTAGAAAATTTATGTCTTATTGATTCAGTTTTGGTAATTCATATGTGTATAGAAATCTGTCCATTTCTTCTGTGCTTTCCATTTTATTAGAGTACATGTTCTTGAAGTAGGTATTGATAATCTTCTGGATTTCCACAGGATCTGATGTGATTTCACACTTTTCTTTCCTAATTGATTTAATTTGTATCTAGAGGCATGTAAATTTTCTTTAATCTTTCAAATAACCAACTCTTCAATTCGTTGATTTTTTGTATTGTTTTCTTAGTCTCAATTGCATTTATTTCTGCTCTGATCTTTATAATTTCCTCTCTTGTACAAACTTTGGGTTTGATGTGCTCTTCCTTTTCTATGAGTTTAATGTTCACCATTAAGTTGTTTATTTGAGCTTGCTCTCTTTACCTGAAGTTAGATTTTACCACTATAATTTTCCCTCTTAAAACTGTTTTCATTGTGTCTCATAAGTTCTGGCATGTAGCATCGGCATATTCATTTAATTGTAGATACTGTTTAATTTCTTCTTTAATTTCCTCTGTAACGCTTTGGTTGTTCAGGAGGGCGTTATTTAATTTCCATGTGTTTATGTTGTTTTTGTGGTTTGTTTTGCTACTGAGTTCCAATTTCATCGCACTATGATCTGATAATATGCATGGGATAATTTCAAATCTTTTACATTTACTTAAGCTTTTTCTATGGAATAATATGTGTTTTATTTTGGAGAACATCTCATGCACAGCTGAGAAGAATGTGTATTCTGATATTGTGGTGTGGAACACCCTGTAGACATCTACTAAGTCCATTTGTTCACAGGTTTGTTTTAACTCTGATATTTCTTTGTTGATATTTTGTCTCATTGATCTATCTAATTGTGAGAGTGGGGTATTAAGGTCCCCCTTTACAAGTGCATTGGTGTTTATTTGATTTTTCATGTACATTAAAAAATTTTTATGTAGTTGTGTGCAACAGAGTTTGGTGCATATATATTTATGATTGTTATCACTTTTTCTTGGAGTCTTCCCTTAACAAGTATGCAGTGAACTTCTTTGTCTCTTTTGATCAGTCTTGGCTACCCTGGCTTTTTTCTGGGATCCTGCATCAGGGAGTATTGTTTTCCATCCTTTAACTTTCAGTCCATGAATTTGTTTTTGAGTTAAATGTGTTTCTTGAATACATCATTTAGTTGGACCTTGCTTCTTGATCCATTCTACCAGTCTGTTTAATTTGATTGGTTAGTTGAGTTCATTTATACTGATGGTTATAACTGACATCTGTTGGCTTATTTGTTTCATGTTATTTTCCTTTTTTTTTTTTTTTTTTTTGGTTCCCTGTTTTACCCCTCTGTTTAATTGCCTGCCCTGCCTGGTGGCTTCTTTCTATTGATATTCTTTTGGCTGTGGTCTTAATTTTCTCTATCTAATATATGCTTCAAAGCATTCTGAAGAGCTGGTTTGGTTGTCATGAATTTCCTCAGGTGTTCTTTGTAATGGAAGTATCTTATTTCTCCATCAATTTTGAAAGATAATTTTGCAGGGTACATCAATCTGGCTTTTAATTTGTTTTCTTATAAAGCTGGCAATACGTCACTCTCTCTAAGATTTGAGGGTTTGTGTTGAGAAATCTGCTGTGATTCTGATGGGCTTTCCTTTATATTTGATTTGTTTCTTTGCTCTAGCTGCTTTTAATATCCTGTTCTTGTGCTGCATTTCTGGGATCTTGATTATTATATGCCTTGCTGTAGATTTATTTTGGTCATGGCTATTTGGAGTTCTATATGCCTTATTTATTTGTATGTCAAATTCTTTATCCATGCTTTGGAACTTTTCTGCCATTATTTCTGTGAAGAGCTTTTTTTATGGCATTTGTGCTCTCTACAGCTTTCTCATTGACCCCAATCAACTTTATGTCGGTCTTCTATGCTTCATCTTGTAACTTTTGGATTGATTTCTCATGCTCTATTGTTATTTTAAAGATATCTTTCTTTTCATGATCACTAGCCACAATTCTGTCTTCAAGATCTGATATTCTATCCTCTATTCTGTCCTATTCATTCAATCTGTTCCATATACTTTCAATGGAGTTTTATCCTCTCAGATTTGTTTTGATTCATTTGGATCTGTTTTATGGATTCCATTTCTTTCCTATGTAAGGCATTTGTGGTTTCCTTCATTTTCCTAAGCTCTTCTATTCTTTTATCTGTGTCTTCTCTCATATATTTCTTTTTGAGCATTATTTCTTTTTGTACCTGAGAGATTGTTTTCTCTGTAGACTTTTCCACTTGTCTTTTCACTTCTGTTACTGTCATTTCAGAAAGTTCCACTGTTTGACTTCCAACTTCCTCTATCTCATTGTGCTCCATGCCTGTCCTGGGTGGGCTGGGGGTCTGGGGTTGCATTTTGTTTCTGTGTCTTATCATTTTCTATTTTCTCTTTTTTATTTTGTTAGGGCAAGAGTATTTCCATTGTGTTTCTTAGCCTCTGAATTTAACTAATAGGTAAAAACTTTAGATGAACTTTAGTCCCACTGTCCTTTCTGTAGCCATAAAACTATAAAAAGGAGAAACAAATGGTGCTATCACAAATAGTTTTTTATCACTGTCCTGTGGTCATAGAACCATAGAAGGGGAGATGAATGGTTTTAGCTCAGGGTGGTACCAGTTGCCCCCATTTCCTGTGTTAATTAACCTGACGTTTGAGAAGAACCTTGTAAAATTTCAAAGAAATGATGTAGTGAAGAATGCAGTTTCTATGGCAACCAAGGACTTTTCTAAGGCCTCCAAATGTGTATTTAAGGAGGGGGACACTAAGGCTCAGGGTCAGCTTCTGCTATCCCCGGCTGGTGTCAATTAAAGAATTAATTTGTTTCTTGGATCTCGTCTTTCTGTGAGTGAATTTTATGATTTTGCCATAACAATTTTACTTTGTTTTCTATGTTGATGCTTGCCAATTTCTTATGGTAGATGGCTTTATCACTAGTATCGAGGCTTCCCTAGGTGATGGCTCTTCTTCAGAGATGTCTTCCAGATATCGGTGGTTCATTATGTCTACCCCAAGAACCTACCTTTCCAATTTGTTAATGATGAAAATTTAATATTTGGCTCAGCACCCAGTCCTTTCGTACTGGGCTATGGTGATGATTATAACTCCAAACAATCACAGCGTTATCATACAAGGGAGAAAAACTGGCTATAACACATATGGCATCCTGGCTAAATTAGTACTGTTGGCAATAATAGTTTCAAGTACAGCTTAGGTACTGACAAACTTTGGAAACTATTAAACTTATACCTTTAACCATAGGTGAAAATTCTAAAGTTATATAACAAAATCCAGCATATACTATGTACTTGTATGCAGTGGTTTTCCATTTAATGGAATGATTTTACCCTGTTGTGGTGGGGTGTTAAGATGGTTATGGGACAAGTTAAAGTGATGAATGCATTCAGATATTGCAGAATAAAGGCTGGAGGTGAAAGGCTGATCATCTGAGTTTTGGAAACTAGAAAACATTGGAGGGAAAGAATGAAAGAGAAAGTGAAGGGGTATTGAAGTGGATCAGAAATGGAAGAGACAATGTTTACCCACAGGAAAGTATCATAAATTCAAGAAGTACTTGAGAAAAGAGAAAGTGCATCAGTAGAAAAAAATAAAACAGAAAGGTAAGAAACCTAAATGGTGAAAAAAAGAAGATAGAGAAGAAAGAAGGAAAAAGGAGAATAGAAGAAAAGAATGAAATAAAGGAAAAAAACAAAAAATCAAAAATAACCACAAAATACAAAAGAAAAAAAGAGAGAACCCAACTAGACAGGAAAAGGATACCTAATCAGAGAAACAAGGGAGAATAAAATAATAAAATTCCTCTGGTGTCCACAGTTCTGTGGTTGTGTCCAAGATAGATACCAGAAGTGTGCTGTGTACTCCAGCCAAGTTTGCCATGGGATTTGTGTGGGGTATGGAACTGACCTTGCCTCTGGATGTGGGGGCTGGGGCTGGGGCTGGTCTTCTATTGGTGGAGTTCTCCAGAGCCCTTTGATATATAATGGCAGAACCACCTGCTTCTAATCTGTGTGTCTGTGTGACAAGGCACAATGCTGGTTCACCTAACTTAGTAACTGCTGGCTCCTCACTGCTGCTTCAGTCATTTTCACACTGCTTGTCTTGCCTGGGCATGCATGTGTACTCACACTGGTGCCTGGTCTCGCTGGTCATGACTGTGTTCCCCTGTTTGGACCTGGCTTGGCCTCGCTGATTGCTGTGCCGGCTGCCATGGTGTGCATGCCCATGCCAGGGCCACCCGACCTGATCTCGCTGGTTTCTCCACCCATCACCTGTGGTGTACATGCATTCCTGGTTCTACCTGGGCTGATCTTGCTTAGTTTCTCAGCCTGCTGCAGGTGTGTGCATGTCTGTGCCCAGGTCTGCTGGGCTTAGTCTTGCTAATTTCTCTGCCCACTGCAGGCATGTCAGGCTTTATTTCTTACACTTTTAATCTTTTAATTGGAAAATTGAGTCAATTTATATTCAAGGTAACTCTTGATAGGTGAGGTCATACCACAGTCTTATATTTGTTTTCTAGTTTTGTCTTTCTTTCTTTCTTTCTTTCTTTCTTTCTTTCTTTCTTTCTTTCTTTTCTTTCTTTCTTTCTTTCTTTCTCTCTTTCTTTAATTCCTTCCTTCCTTCCTTTATTCCTTTCCATTCACTCCTGCTTTCATTCCCTTCCTCCCTCCCTTCTCTTCTCCCTCTCTTGCTTGCAGTTTTCCTTGTGGTTACATCCTATTTAATCTAGTAGTCTGTTTTGATCAATTTTGTATTATTTTTGCCTTCTGTACATTATAAAGTTTTACTTGTAGTTACAATGAGGCCTGCAAAAAGCACTTTTAATTATAATAAAGTATTTTGAAGGATAGCAACTTCAGTTTACAATAAAAAAGAGCAAGAACAAAAAAGAAGAGAAAATATACTAATATAAACCTCTAAAGTTGCACTCCCCACATTGGAAATTTTTGATATTCATTTTACATATTTATATACTTCCTATCTCTCAACATATTAATTTGGTAAGTTTTAGTTGTTCTCAGTTTTCATTTTCAAGTTCAAATCATCTATGCATCATGATTATAATCTTAGAGCATTCTAAATTTGTTTGTATAATTGTCCTTACCAGTGAGTTTTGTATCTTCCCATAATTTCTTCTTAATCATTTCATTTTAGTTTTCTTATCGGACTTTAGCATTTTCTATAGAACACGTCTTGTGTGTATATATTCTTAGCTTTTGTTCCTCAGGGAATGTGTCTATTTTTTCTTCATTTTTAAAAGATAGCTTTGCTTAATGCAATATTGTCAGTTGGCAGATTTTTTTCCTTCAGTACTGTGAATAATCTCTTGCCACTCTCTCCTGTACTGTATATTTTCTGCTGAGAGGTTTGCTGTCAGAAGAACTGCAACTCCCTTGTCATTTGTTTCTTTGCTTTTACGAAGGAGAATCAATCTTCTCTTCAACATCACCTGTGATAGCTTGATTATAAGATGATATAGTGTAGAATTGACTGCATTCAATTTGATTAGTGAACCTTGACATTCTTGTACCTGTGTGTTTGAATCTTTCTGTGTTTGTTATTAATTCTTTGAATAATATTTTACCCCTTTGATATCCTCAAGTCCTTTGAGAGCATTGACATCCAAAATATGTGCCCTTTTATTGAGATTTTCATATTCCCATGAACTTTCTTCATTTCCTCCATTCTTTTTTCTTTTTCTACTCTGACTTTATATTTTCAAATAGCCTGTCTTCAAGCTAATTAATTTTTTCCTCTGCTTGATCTGTTCTGTTATTGATGTCTTCTGTTGTGTTTTGTATTTTATGGAGAGTATTTTTGGCTCAAGAGTTCTGTGTTTGATACTTTATATTGCTTCCATCTCTTTGATATGTTTCTCTGATATAATATTAAAATGTTTTTCTATGTTTTATTCCAGCTTATTGAACTTTTTAGAATACCTGTTTTAAATTTTCTGAGTGTTCTTCCATTCTGATTAATATCCGATCAATTTCTGGGACCTTATTTTAAGAATTAGGTGAACTTTTGATTTCCTGAAAGCTCTTGATGGTTGTTGGTGTGTGGTATCATCTAGCTTTTGTGTTGTTTGTGGCTGACTCCAGTAATTCTAAGCAGGCTGTTTATCTCATCTGAGCCTCTCATCATTCCTCTATTTCAACACTGGTTGGTATCCAGCTTTAAGGTTGCTGAGAGTCTGTTATTGTGTTATAACTCTTTCTGTACTAGAAGGAAACCCAACCCTGAGTTCTTCAGAGTGAACCAGCAAAGTAGTTAGAACAAGTATTTCATCCCCACAGTCCTCTTTCCAGGGTCAAGGTAGTCCTACACATCCATTCCACAGTTACTGCGCTATTGTTAGATACTGTGTGATTCTACTCAGCACTGGCCACAGTCACTAGGGTGGACCAACTTCAGTCTCCAATATCACACCTGTGGCCAAGACTGCCACCAACATGTGTCATACCCTGAGCCTATACCCAGAACCAGCACAGCATGAGGTAGGACCAAGGCCCACAAATTTATGGTCTGCCTGTTACAAAAGTAAACTTGGAGGGGAAAAGATGGCAGATGTGTAAGAAGCAGGCAGTGAAACTATCCAAAAGTTGCCATTGGACCACGGGAATATAGTGACTAGGGGGAGTGAAGGTGGGAGGGAGATGCCTCCCTTGGACTCAGGAAAGTTCTGAAGCACAGTTTGGGATGCCAGGTGCCAGTGAAGGGTACTTTCAACAAAGAAGAAGGAGGAGACCGCACGCACCTTTTCCCTGTCCCAGGAACTGTGGCAGGACAGAAGCTCAAATCTGCAGACACACAGTGATAGCCAGCGCCCTGGGGAGCCCCCTCGGAGGATAGCGAGACAGCAGCAGGGCAGGGGAGCAGAGGAGGACTGCGGTGGCCAGCGGTGTCTCTCAGCCACAGCTGTCCCACGCCAGAGAGTGACTGGCCGGGTGCCATTGTGGGGGGTGTGGCAAAAATCAGAGCAGCATGAAAACACAGCACTCCACACTTGCGCTCCAGACAGAGCAGTGCTGCGCCTGGCTCTAAGGCCCACCGGAATTGCGCTGACCATGACAGGTGAAGGAGACTGGCCTCCACCTGAAAGTACATGCTTCTGCTCACTACCACACCAAATGGCCTCCTGGCTTACTGGGATGGACCTGCACGGAACAAGACTCTGTCATCACACGGTGCCTCCCTATAGCAGAGTCAACACTTGGAACTGATTCTTTTTATTTTTTTATTTTTATTTATTTTTATTTTTTAAATTTTTTAATTTTTTTATTTTTCTCTCTCATTTGTTTTTTGTTCTGGTGAAGGGTTTTCTTCTTTTTTTTGGTGGGGTTTTATTTTTGTTTTGTCTGTTTGTTTTGTTGTTTTGTCTTCATTTTTGTTTCTGTTTGTCTATTTGCTCTTCCCTTCATTATTCTCTCTGGTTTTTATATGAGTGTGAACAGCACCTCTAAACTCTTTGTGACTGTGGTTGTGATCTGTTCTTCCTTTTATCACTTCCTTCTCTTTTTCCCACCAGTCCTCTGCACCAGTTTCCCAATGTTAGTGGGATCCCTCTTGGTCCTCTAACCTTACATCTAATTCCTTCCTCTTCTCCCAATACTCTATTTCCTCCTTAACTCATTTTAAATTTAAACTCCTGAGGGAAAAATTGACATATTAAGGACTTGTATACTGCATATAATTTTTCTGGTGTGTTTTAGATTTTGTTATATAACTGCAACTGTACTTTATATGGTTAAAAGTGGCAAATAACTGGTTAGCTCAGTCTGTCATTTTCTAGGCTGTGTTTGATGCTTTAGGTACCATTATAGCCAAATGTGAAATAATTGTTCTAAACAGCTTTCCTTCCTGATATTTCATGATTGAAATTGACTAAGGAACAGAGAAAATACAGTGGCACAGTACCAAAGAACCAAGGACTGGGCCAAACAGGTAGCAAATTCTCACATCCAACGAATTGAAGAGGTAGGATCTGGCAGCAAGCTCAAAACCCAAAAACAAGCTTCACTTGGAATATACTGCAGAGAAGTAGTCATCTCCTAAGGATCTTGAACACTAGCAATAAAGTAACTTACCATAGGTAATTTACAAATATCACTCCAGGAATTAAACCAAAGAAAGAAAAGAAAATGAGATGACACTTAAACAAGATACAACCCCACACATCCAATTCACCAAAGGCAAACCTAGGGGGCAATGAGGTGGGATAATCCAAAAGCCACCCACATGGCCTATCTGAAGTGGTAACAACAAAGCAAGTGAATGAGGCTCTGGAAAAAATTAAAACAGAAATAATTTCTCAGATAACTGCACAGATAATGTCCACAATGAAGACGATGCTTAAGGACACTATAGCTGATACAGACAAAAAAAAGATGAACTTAAGAAAATTATAGAAAACATGAATGCTCAGCATAGGAAAGAAATGGAATCCATAAGGCAGATTCAAGCAGACATCCAGGAGAACACAAATTCCGTTGCAAGTATTTGTAGCAGATTAAGCCAATGTCAGGACAGGATCTCAGATATAGAAGACAAGCTTGCAATTAGTGATCATGATGGGGCCGGTGAGATGGCTCAGCGGCTTAAGCGCCTGCGCGGCAAGCGCGAGGGCCCGAGTTCGACTCCTGGAACCCACATACGAAAAAGGGGCCGGTGATATCGCTCAGCGGCACGGGCGCGCAGGCACCCGAGGTCCTGAGGTCGACCCCCCGGTACCCACAAAAAAAAAAAAAAAAAAATTAGTGATCATGAAAAGGAAGAATTCTTAAGAACAGCAAGGGACCATGAAAACTCAATTCAGCAGCTGTTAGATGACTCAAAGACAAACAACTTGAGAATAATTGGAATAAATGAAAAAGCAAGTGATAGCATCAATGACATTAGAACTTTGTTCACAGATGTTATCAGCGAGAACTTCCCTGAAAGAGAAAAAGAATTTGACCACCATATAAATGAAGCTTTTAGAACTCCAACTAGACATGATCAAAAAAAAAAAAAAAACTTCAGCCAGACATATCATAGTCAAGATCCCAGAAACTCAACAGAAGGGCAGAATCTTAAAAGCTGTTAGGGAGAAGAGACAAATCACCGATAAAGGAAAACCCATCAGAATCACAGCTGACTTTTCAGCACAAACCCTCAAGTCAAGAAGAGCTTGGAATGATGTATTTCAAGCTCTACAGGAAAATAATTTTCAACCCAGATTGATGTACCCCACAAAACTATCTTTCAAAATTGATGGAGAAATAAAATTCTTTCATGACAAAGAACATCTGAGAAAATTTATGACCACCAAACCAGCACTAAAAAATGTTCTGAAGGACATTCCACAAAGAGATAACAAGGACTACAACTCCAGGAACCACAACAGAAGGAATCCACCAGGCAGGGCAGATAATTAAATAGAGGGAAAGGGGAGAAACAAACAAAGAGTGGGAACCAACAACAGGAAATATCATGACAAATATAAGTCAATACATATCAGTTTTAACCATCAACATTAACGGTCTCAATTCACCAATCAAAAGGCACAGACTAGCAAAATGGATCAAGAAGCAAGATCCAACAATATGCTGTATACAAGAAACACATTTAATTCAGAAAGAAATTCATAGACTGAAAGTCAAAGAATGGAAAACAATACTCTATGCCACAGGAACCCAGAAAAAAGCAGGGGTAGCTATTCTTTTTGCAGACAAAGTGAATTTTAAGCCAAGAATGATTCAGGGAGATAAAGACGGTCATTACATCCTTGTAAAGGGAACAATCCAAGA
Organism: Erethizon dorsatum; assembly: GCA_028451465.1. Lineage (NCBI taxonomy): Eukaryota > Metazoa > Chordata > Mammalia > Rodentia > Erethizontidae > Erethizon > Erethizon dorsatum. The sequence goes on from CM051842.1 coordinate 47,511,904, forward strand.
GGAAGAGATAACGATCATAAATATATATGCATCAAATACCAGTGCACCCAGCTATATAAAACAAGTACTAAAGGACATGAAATATCAAATAAGCACTAATGCAGTAATATTGGGGATCTCAATACTCCACTTTCACAAAAGACAGATCAACTAGACAAAAAATCAATGATGAAATAGTAGAACTGAACCAAACTTTGGAACAAATGGACTTAGTAGATGTCTACAGAGTGTTCCACCCCACAACATCAGAATACACATTCTTCTCAGCTGCACACATGATGTTCTCCAAAATAGACCACATACTAGCTCATAAAACCTGCTTAAGTAAATGCAAAGGAATTGAAATTATCCCATGCATATTATCAGACCATAGTGCAATTAAATTGGAAATCAATAGCAAAAGAAATCACAAAAACTCCCTAAACACATGGAAATTAAACAGCACCCTCCTGAACAACCAATGGGTCACAGATGAAATTAAAGAAGAAATTAGACACTTTCTACAACTGAATGATAATAATAGTACAACATACCAGAACTTGTGGGATACAATGAAAGCAGTCCTAAGAGGGAAATTTATAGCATTAAATACCTATATCAGAAAAATAGAGCAAGCACAAATAAACAACTTAATGGCAAACCTCGAACTTCCAGAAAAAGAAGAGCAGGCTAAGCCAAAAGCCCGTACGAGGGAGGAAATTATAAAGATCAGAGCAGAATTTAAAGTATTGGAGACTAAAAAAAAAAATACAAAGAATCAATGAAGCAAAGAGTTGGTTCTTTGAAAGAATAAATAAGATTGACAAACCCTTATCCAACCTTATTTAAAAAAGAAAAGAAAAGACTCAAATCCATGAAATTGGAAATGAAAAGTGTGATATCACGACGGACCATGCAGAAATCCAGAAGATCATCTATACCTATTTTGAAAAATTATATTCTACTAAGATGGAAAATGCAGAAGAAATGGACAGATTCCTAGATACGTATGAATTACCAAAGCTGAATCAAAAAGATTTAAAAATCTTAAACCAATAGCAACCAATGAAATCAAAGATGTAACTAAAAACCTCCCAACAAAGACAAGCCCAGGCCCTGATGGATTCACTGCTGAATTCTACAAGAAATTTAGAGAAGACCTAACACCACTACTTCTCATACTTTTTAATGAAATTGAAAGGGAAGCAATACTCCCAATTTCATTCCTGGAAGCAAGTATTACCCTGATACTAAAACCAGAGAAGGACCCAACTAAGGGTCCTTAGTTCTCATTAGGGAGAACTACAGGCCAATCTCCCTAATGAACATAGATGCAAAAATCCTTAATAAGATACTGGCAAACAATATCCAACAAATCATCAAGAAGATTATACACCATGACCAAGTTGAATTCATCCCAGGGATGCAGGGATGGTTCAACATACTTAAATCAATAAATGTAATACACCATATTAACAGAACCAAAGACAAAAATCACATGATCATCTCAATAGATGCAGAAAAATCTTTTGAGAAAGTCCAGCATCTTTTCATGATAAAAACCCTACAAAAATTGAAATAGATGGTCTTTATGTCAATCTGGTAAAAGCTATCTATGACAAACCAACAGCCAATATTATACTAAATGGACAAAAACTGAAGGCCTTCCCCCTAAAATCAGGAACAAGACAAGGATGTCCACTGTCCCCAGTCTTATTCAACATAGTCCTGGTAACTTTAGCCAGAGCAATTAGACAGGAGAAAGAAATAAATGGAATAATGATCGGAAAGGAAGAAGTTAAATTATCGTTATTTGCAGACGACATGATACTCTACACAGAAGACCCCCAAAACACCACTAAAAACTGCTAGATTTAATAAGCAATTTCAGTAGTGTAGCTGGATACAAAGTCAATACTCAAAAATCAATAGCCTTTCTGTACACAAATAACAAACTTCCTGAAAGAGAAATTAGGGAAAAAACACCTTTCACAATAACATCCAAAAAAATGAAATGCCTAGGAATCAACCTCACAAAGGATGTAAAAGGCCTATACATGGAAAACTACAGTACTCTGAAAAAGGAGATTGAAGAGGATATCAGAAAATGGAAAGATATCCCTTGCTCCTGGATAGGAAGAACCAATATAGTGAAAATGGCCATACTTCCAAAATTGTTCTACAGATTTAATGCAATTCCAATCAAAATTCCAATAGCATATCTCACAGAATTAGAGAAAACAAACCTAAAATTCATTTGGAATTAGAAGAGACCTAGAATAGCAAAGGCAATTCTGGGCAACAAATGCAAGGCAGGGGCATCACAATCCCCGACTTGAAATTATACTATAAAGCAACTGTGATAAAAACAATGTGGTACTGGCAAAAAAACAGACCTGAAGATCAATGGAACAGATTAGAAGATGCTGAAACAACCCCAGACATACTAAGCCACCTTATCTTTGACAAAGGTGCCAAACACATTCACTGGAATAAAGATAGCCTCTTTAATAAATGGTGCTGGAAAAACTGGCTCTACACATGCCGAAGATTAAAACTAGACCCATATCTTTCACCATGCACTCAACTAAATTCAAAATGGATCAGAGATCTAAATATTAAAACAGAAACATTAAATCTGCTAGAAGTTAGAATAGGTAAAACCCTTGAAAACATTGGTGTAGGCAAAGACTTTATGAATAAAACCTCAACCACACAGGAACTATCACAAAGAATCAACAACTGGGATCTCATCTTATTAAAAAGCTTTTGCACAGCAAGACAAACTACCAACAGAGTGAAGAGACAACCCACAACATGGGAAGCAATGACAAAGGGTGACACATGTGTCTGTCCCATTGGACAGAGGTCTCTTTCTGGTGCTGGGGCAGTTTTAGAGCCCATCTGTGAGCACTAAACTGAAAGTACCTGTACTGTCCAAGATTGTGCTGAATCTCATAGCCATGACCTGAACAGTTTCAAAGGGAAGGAAGTAAGGTCTCTCTTAGGCTCACTCCAAGAATTGAAATTGTTTAGGTAAAAATTCAAGTCTCTCTCACTGGTGTGCAAGTATCCACCTGATTCCAGGACTTATCTAGGGGTTCTGATTGTGAACTCTGACCTGTTTACAGAGCCTTCACTTTATACTAGTTGCTGGGTTGCAGAGGGCCGTTCTATATAATATTTTGGGAAAAATCTTTTCATAATTAAACTGTCATTAGGGCTTGTCTGAGGCCTAGTATCTTGCCATGCAAGATGGCTATGGTATGCAGAAACATAACTCCATGTGCCTCCAGTCACAGTTAAGGCTTCAATGGTCCCGTGATGCTGTGACACTCCAGGGCAAGATTATATCAGCTGAAGATATTCTGGTTCCTTGAGAAATGAGTAATAATTTTTTAAAAAAGTGTTTCACCTTGAGGAAATGACAAAGTTCTTATTAACCTGCCATCTCTCTCCAATGTTCCATTCAATATAAGATCCTCATTCACATAAGACCACCACTACCCTCTGAATCATCTGATAATCCCCTCACCATTTTTCTCAATGTAAATGTGATCAATAAATACTGAGATTCTGGCTGCCTCATGGCATTTGCTCTCTGTGAACAACTGGTTATCTCAGATCCCTGTTGCATCACCATTTTTGTCCCTTGCTCTTTCTTTCCACCATGTGCTATAACACCTTGCAGGAAATTGAGGACTCACTGCAGGGGTCCCCAATACTGGGTCTTACTGTGGCAGGCATGGTACTAAGTTCCAAACAAAGCATTGTGATTACTTTCATGCTGTGCTACCCATTGTGTGGAGTCTTGCTCCTCTCTTCTATCCAAGGTTGGAAGAGGGGTTGTGGAACCAGGCAGTTTACTTTCCTAACACAATTATACAAGTTCAGTTTTTTAGTATTCATCTGATTGTATGGTTTCTATGGCCTTGCCCAGCACCAAATTTCATCATGCCAGGCCTGGTACAGAGTTTAAAGGTTAAGGCTCATACTCAATTTCTTCTCACTCCCCAAAATTGGAGGAACACTCCCCATGTCTGGCTGCTGGGGCTTGGGTGAGGGGTGATGTTGGAAATCCATTTCTCCCTTTGCTATGTCTTCATTTTGTTATACTGAAAGCAAGCACTCTAGTCTCTCATATGACTTTTTTCAGTTTCATGTTATTTATTTTAAAATTTATTATTAGTACATATATGCAGAACACAGTGATTATATTCACCACGAGGAGGTGGGACATGTACATTACACATTTTAGCTGTTATTACTTTCACTTCCCTCCTCCCCTACCCTTAATTGCTAGATCCCTTTCTCATTTGCAAAAGGTCAATGTCCCTGATTCCTATTATTTTTCCTTCATTTTGCTCTTTAAATTATTTCTTTAAATTATATAAGAGAAACTATTCACTATTTAAGCTTTTGTGTCTGATTTTTTCACTTAATATTATAGTCTCAAGGTGAATCCATTTTCCTGCAAATGACTCAATTTTATCCTTCTTTATGGCAGAATAGTACTCAGTTGTGTGTAAATACATTTTCTTTATCTAGTCATCCGTTGATGGACATACAGGCTGCTTCCAAGATTTAGATATGATTTGTGCTGCTATAAACATGGGCATTCATGTATCATTATGATATAATGTCTTCAACTCTTTCTGAAAAGTACCTAGGTATCTGGGTCAAATAGAATTTCTATTTGGAGTTTCTGAAAAATCTCAATGTTGATTTCCAAAGTATTTGTACCAGTTCCATTCTCACCAATGATACATAAGTGTTTCTTTTCCCTCACAGTCTCAACAGCACTTGTTATTAATTTCTTCAAGTTAGCCATTCTTTCTCAAGTAAGATGGAATCTCAGTGTTGTTTTAATTTGCATTTCTCAAATGGCCAAAGATGTTGAACATTATTTTATGTATTTATTGGCTATTTGTACTTCTTATTCTGAGATGTGTTTATTCATTTCAGTTACCCATTTTTACTGGGTCTTGTATTTTTGGGGGGTATAATTTTTTGATGTTTTATGTGTTCTAGATATGTCTTTTATCAGACCTTTGACTTTGAGGAGTAACTGCCAAAAATTTCTTCCATTCTGTACTTTGTTTCTTCACTCTATTGGTTGTTTCCTTTGGTATGGAGAAGTTTTTAATTTGATACACTCCCATTTGTTGATTTTTAAAATTATTTCTTGTGCAGTTGGGGTTCCATTTTAAAAACTCTTGACCTATTTCTATGTCTTCAAGTGTTTTATATATCTCTTCTGGCAGATTGTTTATGTTTTATTATCCAGGTCTTTGATCCATTTTTTTAGTACATGATGATAAATATGGGTCTATATTCAATCATCTACATGTGTGTAACCAGTTTTCCCAGCAGTATTTGTTAATGAGGATATCTTTTTTCTAGTGTATATTTTTGTGCCTTTGCCAGAGTTTATTCAAATCTATGTCCCTAGGGCTGTTTCTGAATCCTCTATTCTGTTCCACTGATACACATATCTCTTTTGAGACAGTTCCATGCTGCCATTATCACCGTAGTTTGTAAATTAACTTGAATTTGAGATTGTGATACCACATACTTGTTTACCCTTGTAGCCTAGGATCACTTTTACTATTCTGGGTCTCTTTGGGTTCCATACAAATTTTAAGACTTTTTTTCTTGTGCTGTGAGAAATGCTGTGGATATTTTGATTGGGATTGCATTAGATCCACATATAATATTGCATATTAGATAGTAAATATTGCATATCCATATCTAATATTGCATATTGCATATTAGATCCAGTTTTGGTAGTATGGCTATTTTGAAATATTTGTCTACCTATACAGGAACAGGGGATATCTTTCCATTTTCTGATGTCCTTGTCAGTCTCTTCTTCCAGACTATTATACATTTCATTATAGAGGTCCTTCACTTCCTTGATTAAGTTAATTTATAAGTATTTAATTTATTTTGGGGCTATTGTGAATGGTAGTTTTCCTATTTTATTTTTCAATGTGTTCATTATTGGTGTAGTGGAACATTATTCATTTTGTGTGTTGATTTTGTATCCTGCTACATTGCTTAATCTGTTTATTAGTTGTAGGAGGCTTTTGGTGGAATATTTTGGATCTCATATATAGATTATCATGTCACCTGTTAATAAAGATATTCTGACTTCTTCCTTTCCTATATGTGTCCTTGTATTTCATTCTCTAGCCTTATTGCTCTGATTAAAGTATCAAGTACTACACGGAATAGAAGTGGTAATAGTGAACATCCTTGTCTTGTGCCTGATTTTAGAAGAAAAGCTTTTGCTTTTCTCCTTTTAATATAATATTAGCAGGAAGTTTGTCATAAATGATATTTATCAGATTGAGATAAGGTCTATCTATACCTATTATCTTCAGGATTTTTTATTATGAATGTATATTGGATTTTGTCAGTCTTTTTCTGCATTTATTAAGATATACATGTGATTTTTCTTCTTCCATTTATGTGATGCATTACATTTATTAATTACATACATTGAATTCTTGCATTCCTGAGACAGAGTCTACTTGATCGTGATGTATGATGTATTTATTGATTTCTTCCATTCTGTTTGTCATTTTGTTGAGGATTTTTGCATCTACTTTTAATAAAGAGAGTAGCCTGTAGTTTTCATTTATAGTTGAGTCCTTGTCTGGTTTTGGAACCAGTCTAATACTAGCTTCCTGGCATAAATTCGTATGTACACTTTGCATTTTAATTTCATTAATGAGTTTCAGGCCTATTGACATTAGACCTTTTCTGAAGTTCTTGTAGAACTCAGCAGTAAACCTATTAAGTTCTAGTCTTTGCTTTTTGAAATTATTGCCTCAATTTAATTGCATTTTAGTGGACTTTTTGGGAGTTTATATCTTCTTGACTCATTTTTTGTAATTCATATCTCTCAAGGAATCTATCCATTTCCTCTACATTCCCAGTTTATAGAAGTAAATTTTTCAAAGCAGTCACTGATAATTTTCTGAATTTTGGTGGTATCCAGTGTTACTTTGTCTTTTCCAATTTTAAGTGCATTGCTATCAGTCTATTCTTTCATTTTTTGAATAAGTTTATCTAAGGTTTTGACTATTTTGTTTATTATTTTGATAAATCAGATCTTAAATTGATTATTTGTATATTTTAGTTTCAATTTAAGTAATTTCTTCTCTGATTTTTATAATTTCCTTCGTGTACTAACTTTGAATTTACATGGTTGTTGTGTTTCTAAGATTTTGAAGTGCATCAGTAGGTTATTTGGGCTCACTGCATATTTCTTATGTGGGCATTTACAGCTATATGCTTCCCTCTAAATACTGTTTCACTGTGATTCATAGATTCTGATATGTTGCACTGTCATTGTTTAATTCTAGGAAGGATTGCAATTCTTTCTTGATTTCTTCTGTTACCCTTTGATTATTCAAAAATGTATTGTTTAATCTTTGTGTGTTTGGAAGACTTCTATTCTTTCTTTTGCCACTGATTTCTATTTCAGTGCACTATTATCTGCTAATATCCAAGGGATAATTTCAATTATTTTGAGTTAAAGTAAGGTTTATGATTTAATATGTGGTCTATTTCAGAGAAGCTTTGGTGTGCTGCAAAGAAGAATATGTATCCTGTTTTTGTAGGGTGGAACACACTGTATATATCTAGCAAATCTATTTGTTCAAAGGTATGGGTCAACTCTGATATTTCCTTGCTGATATTTTGTCTAGTTGATTTGGCTATTTATGAAAAAGGGGTAATGAGGTTATTACTGTGTTGATGTTTATCTGATCTTGTATGTCCAGTAGCTTTTATTTAATAAAGTTAGGTGCACATGTATTTAGTGCATATATGTTTACAACTTTTGACATTTCCTCTTGAATTATTCTCTTAACCAAGATGTAGTGACATTATGTGTCTCTTCTCAGCAGTTTTGGCTTGAACTACATTTTGTCTGAAAGTATGATAACTACTCATGGTTGTTTCAGGGACTTCTGTTGAATGAAATATTGTTTTCCATCCTTTTACTTTTAGTTTATGAATTTATTTTTGGTTTAAATGTGTCTCTTGTATAAAGCATACCACTGAGTTTTGTATCTCTATCTAATATGCCAATCTCTGTCTTTTGACTGGGAAGTTGAGACTACTTGCACTGAGAGTATTTTTAAACATATTAACTTTTATACCTGTCCCTGAGTTATATTTCTGTTGTTGGTGTCTTTATTATTTCCCTGTTCTGAACTACTTGCCCTATTTGATGTATTCATCCCATCAGTCATTTTGGCATTGTTGGCTTCACTATCTCCTTCTTGATTATTCCTGATAAGCTTGCAGAGTCCTAGTTTGGTGATCATGAATTTCTCAAGGTACTCTTAGTAATGAAATGTCCTTATTTTTCCATCAGTTTTGAAAGATAGTTTTGTAGGATATAATAATCTCATTTGAAGGAAGTTTTCTTTTAAGGTTTGAAACACTTTACTCTAAGTTCTTCTGGTCTTTAAAATATGTATTGAGAAGTTTGATGTAATCCTTTTATGTTTATCTTTATAAGTGATTTGTCTTTCTCTTACTATTTTCAACATTCTGTACATATGTTGGAGTTCTGTAATCTTGAGTATGTGTCATGGTGAAGTTCTTATCTGGTCATGGCTATTTAGGGCCTTTTATTGACCTGCTTACTTGTGCAATTCTTTCACAATACTCAAAAAATGTTCTGGTATGACTCATTAAACAGATTTTTATGCACTTTGCGCTTCTTCTGACTTCTCCCTTACTCTAACTAGTTCAGGCTGGTCATCTTTCCATCATGTAACAGCTATTAGATCCATTTGCTTTGTTTTGTGTCTGATTTCAAGATATTACTGATTATAAGTTCATGTGCCTCAGGCCTATCTTTGAGTTTTTATACTCTCCCCTAACATTGGTTGCTTCTACTGCCCATATTTCAAGAGAATTTTTTGTCCCCTGAATCTTCTTTGATACTTTCTCATGTATTCTACTCTTTCCCAAATTTGTCAATGATCTTTTGAATCATTTTTCCTAACTGTTCTAATTTTTAATTTGAATCTTCTTTAGGCTCACACATCAATTTTGTTGGAATTACTTTTATAGGTGTGGTAAGGAGCTAGTGTTGAAAAGGTTTGAGAGAATATTTGTGGGAGCTGGAGGATGCATGCAGAAGGTGGAAAGTATAATGGGAGAATGTGGGAAGCTGAGAGATTGTTCTACACTTTTACTATGTTGGTAGATAGTTTATGTTTTGTTTCTTTTTACATAATTTTGGCGAGGGTTACCTTGACATATTCGTGAAATATTCTATTTATGTTAAAGCTCTGGTTATTTCTTATTCTCTTTTTCACATATACAGAAATGATATATGGAGTGAAAAGGGGGGGAGACAAGAGGATAAGAAAGAATAATGGAGAAGAAAAAAGACAAAAAAAGAAAATGAGAAGAATAAATTAAAAGAAAACCAAACAACACACACAAACCCTCACAGCTCCAAAAGGACAAAAATCAAAACATCCTCACAGCCCCATTTATATTGCAGTCTGAGTTCAATAGCAGGTCTCTCAGTCCAAACCCCACCACTGAGGTTTGCATAATAGCTTGCTTGGGAGCAAGGGGCTTATTAAACCACATGGTTCCCTGTGCCTTCCTTTTGGCTTCAGTGCACTGAGTGTGGCTATTTATACTTTATCTCTGTCCCGAGATCTGACATGGGTGGGTTAATGTAGTGCAATTGTCCTGGCATTTTGTTCTCCATCGACTTCAGCCAGAGCCCTCTCATTGTCCACTGTTTTCCCTACCGGGAAAATCCATTGATGGTCTCTGTGTTTTCCTTCCATTAGCCTTCCACCTAGCATTTTACTGGATTTCCTCAGATGAGGTGCCATTCTGTCCCTCCACTTGTGATGCTTTTCCAGTCACCATTTGCAGAGCATCAATCTCTAGCCCAGTGAAGCCCCAAATCTCCCTTTATGGGGAAAGAATGGACAACTAATTATTTCAGTGTCAATCTGGCCTCCTTCCCTGGGATCTTGCCACTCCCAGATACTGCTCAATAGCGCAGCCCCCAGGCTGCAGTTTTCTTGGCACTCAGATTCGTGTTCCATATTGGATCCACTCTTCCCAGATGCTGCTCATTCATGTAGCTTTTGGGCTACAGCCCTTTCAGGGCTCAGACTTGTGTTCCTATTCAGAGTGCAACACTTTCTTTGAATTCCCAAGGAGGCACCTGTGTCCTCTTATACACTGTTTTCCAGTTTTCAGTTTCTCTGAAGCCTAGGTTTACAATATCTTCCTTACTCACTTCTTTTTCCTAGTGAGGAGTGTAGAGTGACTGAGAGCTTATTATATTGGCCGGGTTGCCTCTGAAATACCAGCTCCCTCCCTAAGGGCATCTGATCATCTCCCAAGATGGCTTGTACTCCAGATATGGTGTGTAAAATATGCCACAATCCAGAAGTTATTGCAGATTCCTTTTTCAAACCCCAATACTTAATTTTTGTCCAGTAAGTTTCTTTTTACTCTTTCATTTCCATATTTGGCTTTCTCTATACTCCCCTTGTTGGTGGACCTGCTTTGCTCTGGTGTAATTTTCAGAGTCTTCCTCAATTGCTGTTGCCAACTAATGAGGCATGATAATCTCTCCTCTTTGGAGGGAGGGAGAAAGAGAGAGAGAGACTCTTCTGCAGTTGCATATCCAGTTTCACAAACATAATTTATTGAGGAATCTGTTATTTCTCCAATGTATGTTTATGGAAAATTTGCTGAAAATTAGTTGACTATATATATATATATATATATATATATATATATATATTTCAGGTTATGGTGTAAAAGTTCGAGGCTCCTGTTGAAGTATTTTTTGTTTGTTTAAATTAAGTTTATTGGTACAGTTTAGGTATATAAAATAATCACATTCATCATAGGGAATTTGTAACTATGCATGATATACCTTCATTTGACTTTTTTTCTCCTATTCCTCTCCCCTCCCTTGAACCCCTCTTCCCTTCCTTATATACAAAGTTTGTTTCCATTTAATCCTTCTAGTCTCATTTTTTCTTTTCCCTTCCTTCCTTTCCCACTCCCCTTCATTAGTTCCTCTTCCTTTTGAACAATTTCTTATTTCACAATATCTATTTTATGGTTCAGTTCTTATTTACACTTTCATTTTCTCACACCAGAGAGACAATGTGATATTTACACATGTGTCCAATTTGTTTCATTTTATTTTCACAGAGTATGTTCTCAAGGTCCATCCATTTAGCAATACATGTCTCAAGTATATCCTTCTTTGTGGCTGAGTAGTACTCCATTATATGAAAAAACTACATATGTTTTTATCCATTTATTGGTTCATGGGTATTTTGGATATTTCCAAGATTTAGCTATCACAAACTGTGCTGCTATAAACAAGGTTGTGCATATATTGATGTGGTATGATGGTTTTAATTCTTTAGGGAAGATACCAAGAAGGGGAAAAGTGAGGTCAAATGGGACTTCTAGTCCTAGATTTTTGAGTAAACTCCATACTGATTTACCCAGTGGTTGCACCAGTCTACACTCCCATCAGTACTGGAGAAGAGTTCCCCTTTCTTCACAGCCCTTTCAGCATTGGTTATTGGTTGAGGTTGATAATAGCCATTTTCTCTGGGTTCAGATGGAATCTCAGGGTTATTTTAATTTACATCTCTCAAATGACCAATGAGGTTGAACATTTTTTCATACATTTATTTGCCTTTTGCAATTCTTCATCTGAGAAGAGTGCATTCATCTCTGACGCCCATTTCTGGATTGAGTCTTGTAGAATTCAGCAGTGAATCAATCTGGACCTAGGCTTTTCTTTGTTAGTAAGTTTTTAATTACATTTTCAATTTAATTAACTGATATGGGTTTTTTAGAATTATTATATCTTGTAGATTCAACTTTGGTAATTCATATGTATCGAAGAATCTGTCCATTCTGTGTTTTCTATTTTGTTAAATTTCTCAAAATAGGTATTTACAATCTTCTGAATTTCCACAGGATCCATTGTGATTTTATTTTTTTCATTCCTAATTGCATGAATTTTAATCTTTTCTTTCCTTTACTAAGGTTGGCTAAGGGTTTGTCAATTTTATTTGATCTTTGAAAGAACAAACTTTTCAGGTAATTATTTGTATTATTTTCTTAGTCTCAATTGCATTAATTTCTGCTCTGATCTTTATAATTTCCTCCCTCGCATGGGCTTGAGCTTGACTTGTTCTTTTTGTAGAAGCTTGATTAAGTTGTTTATTTGAGCTCATTCTATTTTTCTGATATGTGAATTCATTGCTACAAATTTGCCTCTTAGGATTGCTTTCACTGCCTCCCATAAGTTCCAGTATGCTGTATTGCCATTTTCATTTAATTGTACATATTGTTTAATTTCTTCTTTAATTTCATCTGTGATGCATTGTTTGTTTAGGATGGTATTACTTAATTTTAATGTGTTTATAGAGTTTTTGCAGTTTCTTTTGCCATTGATTTCCAATTTCATTGCACTATGGTCAGATAATATGTATGGGATAATTCCAATTCCTTCGCATTTACTGAAGCATTTTCAATGTGCTAATACATGGTCTATGTTAGAGAACATAACATCCACAGCTGAGAAGAATGTGTATCCTGATGTGGGATGGAACACTCTGTAAACATTCAATAAGTCCATTTGTTCAGAGGTTTGGCTCAGTTCTGATATTTGCTGAGTTTTCATCTGGTTCATCTACCAATTTGTGACAGTGGAGTATTAATTCCCTCCATTAAAATTGTGTTAATGCTTATTTGATATTTCATGTCCATTAATATTTGTTATATAAATTGGGTGCTCCCTTATTTGGTGCACACACATTTATGATTGTTATTTCTTCTTCTTGAAGTTTTCTGCTAGCTACTATGTAGTGACCTTCATTGTAGTGATCTCCTTTGATCATTCTTGTTTTGAAGTTCAAACTGTCTGTCAAAAAGATAGCTACCCCTGCTTTTTTCTAGGGTTCCTGTCACATTGAGAAGTATTTTCCATACTTTGACTTTCAGTCCATGAATTTCTTTTTGAGTTAAATGTGTTTCTTGAATGCAGCAATTTGTTGGATCTTGCTTCTTGATCCATTCTGCCAGATTTTCTTTCTTTCTTTTCATTTATGTTGATGGTTATAACTGACATCTCTTGGCTTATTTGTTTCATATTATTTTCCTGCTTTTGGTTCCCTGTCTTTACCATCTGTTTAATTGCTTGCCCTGCCTGTTGGTTTCTTTTTAGTGTTGTTCTTGGAATTGTGGCCATTTTCACCTCTGTCTAGAATATCTTTCAGTACCCTTTGTGGGGTTGGTTTTGTGGTCATGGATTTCTTCAGTTGTTCTTTGTCATGGAAGTATCTTCTTTCTCCATTAATTTTGAAAGATTGTTTTCAGGGTACATAAATCTGGGTTGGAAATTGTTTTCTTTCAGGATTTGAAACACTTCACTCCAAGCTCTTCTTGACTTGAGGTTTTGTGTTGAGAAGTGTGCCATGATTCTGATGGGCTTTCCTTTACAGGTGATCTGTTTCTTTTCTCTAACAGCTTTTAATATTCAGTTCTTGTGCTGAATTTCTGGGATCTTGATTATTATATATCTTGGTATAGATTTATTTTAGTCATGGCTGTTTGGAGTTCCATATGCCTCACTTATCTGTATGTCAGATACTTTTCCCATGCTTGGGAATTTTTCTGTTATTACTTCTGCAAATAGTCTTTTTATGTCATTTCCTAATTGCTAGCTGCAATCCTGTATTCAAGGTCTGATAGTCCATCTTCACTTTCGTTCATGCAATTTTGCAAACTTTCAATGTAGTTTTTAATTTCCTGGATATATGTGTGGATCTGTGTCGCGGAGTCCATTTCTCTCCTATGTTGGGCATTTATGGTTTCCATCATTTTCCTATGCTCCCTTATTTTTTATCTATGTCTACTCCAGATTTTTATTATGGAAAATGAAAGTCCTTCATTATGGTCATCATCTCTTTTTTCACCTGAGAGATTATTTGTGATTTGATTTCCTCTATAGCCTCACAGATTCGTTACACTTCTGTTGGTATCATTTCAGAAATTTCAGGTGTGTGGCTTCCATTTTCCTCTATCTCTTTGTCCCCTGGTTTTGTTTTGGGTGGGCTGGATTTTGCTTTTACATCTGTGGTTGCATTTTGCTTTTGTGTCTTCTCATTTTTAAATTTCTTAAATTTTTATTTCATTTTCTGTGTTGATTCTTGCAAGTTTTTATAGTACATAACTTTATCACTAGTATCAAGACCTTCCTAGATAATGTCTGTTCTTCAGGTCTGTCTCCTGTGTGTAGGAGATTCTTGGTTTTGTGTCTGTCCAAAGATCCTACCTTCCCAATTTATTAAGGGTGAGATGTTGATAGCTATTTGGCTCAGCCCCCCAGTCCTTTGGTACTGGACTATGGTGATGGATATTACTCCAGACATTCCCAGTGCTTTTATACAAAGGAGGACAACTGATTACAAGACATATGACATCTTAGCAAAATAGTACAATTAGCAATAACAGTATCATCAAGCACAGCTTAGGAACTAACAAATTGTGGTAACTTAATTTGGTACCTTTAACCATAGGAGCAATATCTACAGTTATATAATAAAACTCAACATAAATTGTGACCTGTTATGCAAAGTGTTTCCCCTTTGTAGAGTGGTTTTACCCTCTGGTTGGGAAATTTAAGAGAGATGACAGGTAAAGCAGAAAGAAATGAAGAGAAATATAGTAGAAGCAAGGCTGCAAGACAAACGATGATAACACAAGCTTTGTGAAACTAGAGAAGAGGGCAGAAGACAAAGAATGGAGTAAGCAAAGGTTTATCGAAGATAACCAGAAAGACTAGAATTTTTACTCACATGAAACTATCACGAAATCCGGAGAGATAATTGAGGAGAGAAAGAAGATGAATAGATCAGAAAAAATATAGGTAAAAACCCTAATAAAAGAAGGAAAATAAAACAAATCAGCAAGGAAGAAGAAGAAGAAGAAGAAAAAGAAAAAAAAGAAGAAAAGTGTATATATATATATATATATATATATATATATATATATATACACACACATACATATATGTATTAGAAAAAAGAAAATTTTTTCTGGCACCCATATAGAGCCCAAAACTACTGTGTAACCTTGCCAAGCAGGCAGTAAAATTAGTTCTGGGTGTGGGGCTGATCTTGGCTTCCAGATGTGGAGGTCTGGGGCCATAGTCTTCAAACAGTACTTTCTGTATTTCTTTTGGTGGGCCACCCTCTCCTTAGCCGGTTTGTTGCTGAGTATCTCTCCCAGTTGCTGTGCCTCCCTCAGACAGAGACAGCCCAGGGCTGCTCCCAGTCCCATGTAGGGTTGGCTCCTCCTGGTCCTTACACAGCCTGTTGTGTACCTCTTCCATGGGTACATCTCTGTCCTCTCAGGTCACTTGTTGCAGGGTTTGGGGGAGTGCTGTGCTGTCTGCTGACCCTCAGCTCCTGTGGCTGATGTCCAAGGCTGCTCAGTCCCAATTCTATCTCCTCTTCTGAGGTGGTGGTGCTAATCTCTCTCTTGTCGCTATGCACAGGGCAGTGCTGCTTAAGCCCCATGTCTGTCAAGCTATTGGTAGCAAGGTGGGAGGGTTCCTGCTGTTCCACTCTATGCTTTCAGCAGTGCTTTCTCTGGCACCAGCATCACCGATGCTGTGGTGCATAACCTTGCTGGCTCACTACTTCTGCCACTGCTGCTTGTTGCAGGGTGAGGTGGGGTATGGTGCTGAGGGCAGACTTTCTGCTCCTGAAGCTGGTGTGGGTACAGCTCATTGCTGCTCAGTCCCACAGCATAAGGCTGCTTATGTCCTCACTCCTTTAGCCACTGGTCATGAGGCAGGAAAAGTTTTACTGTCCCATTCACTATGTGCTCCTGCAGTCTCATTCCTGGAGGCAAGTATTACACTGATACCAAGGCCAAAGAAAGACCCAACTGAAAAAGAGAAATACAGGCCAATCTCCCTAATGAATATAGATGCAAAAAACTTCAATAAGATACTAGCAAACAGAACGCAGCAAATCATCAAGAAGAAAGAAGACTATACACCAGGACCAAGTGGGATTCATCCCAGTAATGAAAATATGGTTGATTTAACATATGCAAGTCAATAAATGTAATACACCATATCAACAGACAAAAATCACACGATCATCTCAATAGATGCAGTAAGTGCTTTTGACAAAGTCCAAAACACATTAATGATAAAAAAAACCTACAGAAAATGGAATAAATGGTCTTTACCTCAGTCTGATAAAAGCCATCTATGACAAACAAACAGCTATCATCATACTAAATGGACAAATACATAAAGCTTTCACTCTACAATCAGGAACAAGACAAGGATGTTCACTATCACCACTCCTATTCAATGTAGTTCAGGAAACATTAGCCAGAGCAATAAGAGAAGAGAGAGAAATAAAAGGAATAAGGATAGGAAAGGAAGAAGTTAAATTATTATTATTCATGGGTGAAATGATAATGTTCATAGAAGACTCCAAAAACTCCACCAAAATACTTCTAGATTTAACAACCAAATTCACTTTTGTAGCTGGATACAAAGTCAACACCTAATAATCGATAGCATTCCTGTACACAAACTACAAGCTCACTAAGAGAAAAATGAGGGAAAACACACCCTTCACAATAGCATCCAAACAATGAAATATTTAGGAATCAATCCAACAAAGGAAGTAAAAGATCTGTATATTGAAAATTACTGTACTCTGAAAAAGGAGATAGTAGAGAACATCAGAAAATGGAAAGATATTCCTTTGTCATGGATAGAAACAACCAAAATAGTGAAAATGGCCATATTCCCAAAATTGTTATACAGATTTAATGCAATCCTTATCAAAATACCATTAGTATACTTCACAGAACTAGAGAAAACATTCTTAAAATTCATTTGGAACCAGAAGAGACCTAGAATAGCAAAAGCAATTCTGGGCAATAATGGCGAGGAAGGAAGCATGACAATCCTTGACTTGGAGTTATACTACAAATCTAAATTCAGCATGGTACTGGCAAAAAATATAGACCTGAGGATCAGTGGAACAGATTAGAAAATGCAAACTCAGCTCCAAACTCACTCAGCCACCTTATCTTTGACAAAGGGGCCAAACATGCTCACAGGAAGGTAGCATCTTTAATAAATAGTGCTGGAAAAACTGGCTTTCCATGTGCCAAAGACTATAACTAGACCTATGTCTATCACCATGCACTAAAGTCAAAATTGATCAAAGATATAAATATTAAAACAGAAACACTAAATCTACTGGAAGACTAACTAGTTAGAAATCTTGAAGACATAAGGTTAGGCCGAGAGTTCATGAACAAAGCCTAAACTGAATGGGAAATACTTCAAACAAACAACAACTGGGATCTCATCTTATTAAAAAGCTTTTGCATATCAAAAAATCACCACCAGAGTGAAAAGGCAACCCACAGAGTGCAAAAAAATTTTAGCCAATTGTCCCTCAGACCAAAGAATTCTATCTAGAACATATAAAGAATTGAAAAATTCAGACCCCAAATTCAAATACCCAATCCAAACATAGGCATCTGAAATGAATACTCCTCTGATGAGGAAATATAAGCAGTAAATATATAAAAAATGTTCAACATCATTGGTCATTTGAGAGATGCAAATTAAACCTAGAGATTACATCTCACCCCAGAAAGAATGGCTATCATCAAGAAATCAATCAATAACAAATGCTGGTGAGGATGTGCAGTAAAAGGAACCTGTTTCCACTGTTGGTGGGAGTGTAGACTGGTGCAACCACTGGGCAAATCAGTATGGAGATTCCTCAAAACCCTAGGATTAAAGGTCCCATTTGACCTGCTATTCTTCTTCTGGGTGTTTGACCAGAAGAATGAGAAACATACCACAGCGATATATGTGCACCCATGTTTATAGCTGCAGCATTTATAATAGCTAAATCTTGGAAAAAGCCCAAATGCCTATCATCTGATGCATGGATAAAAAAGATGTGCTATTTTTATACAATGGAGTACTACTCAGCGATAAAGAAGAATAGGCTTGAGACTTTTATAGGTAAATGGATGCAACTTGAAACCATACTTATAAGTGAAATAAATCAGACTCTCATGTGTAAACATCATATTGTCTCCGTGGTGTGAGTAACTGAAAGCATAAATAAGGTCTAAAATGTGCAATAGATATAATGAAAGTGGAAGAAATTGTTCAAAAGGAAAAAGTATCAGGATGATGGAAAGAGGAAAGGATGGAAAGGAAAAGGGAAAAACTTGCGAGTCAATTATACTATTAATGTCGCTTTGTTCATTGAAAAGGAAAGTTTGTGCTAACATTGATTCAAGAAAATCTACTGGTCATGATGTACTCTGAATAACTACTTTAAAGATAACAATATGCAATGTATTAACTATTTATTCTCCTATAATTTTGTTATGAAATTTTGTTTTACCTTTTTTTCCATAAAATAAAACATATGAGAAAGTTCCTACAATCACATGATAATGAAAGTACAATTTACTGGCATCTGTGAGACTCAATGAAATCATTCCTAATATGGTAATTCATAGCAGTGAATTGCTACATCAGAAAAACAGAATGATAACAAATAAGTAAACTAATGATGCCCATCAATGTCCTAGAGAAAAAAGAAAAGCCACAAAGCTAAAAGGTGGAAGGAAACTATAAATATCAAGGAAGAATTTAATGAAATTTTGACTTTAAAAAATAATGAATCAATAATTTGAAGAGTTGTTTCTTTGAAAGGTTAAAGAAAAAAGACAAACCCTTATCTAATCTTACCAAAATAATGAAAATAAAGACCCAAATCCATACAATTAGAAATGGAAAAGTTTCCAAGCATGGTGGTGCATGCCTGTAATTCCAGCACTTGGGAGGCTGAGGCAGGAGGATCACTGCGACTTGAAGGCCACCCTGGGCTACAAAGTGAATGTTCAAGGCCAACCTGAATTACAGAGTGAGACCCCATAGCAAAGAGACAAAAGAAAGATGGAGAGATGAAAAAGATGAAATCAAAATGGATTCTGCTGAAGTCCAGAAGATTATCAGTAACCATTTTGGAAACCTTTAGTCTAAAAAAATGGAAAATCAGAGGAAAAAATAAATTCCTGGATACATATGAACTACCAAAGCTAAAGCAAGAAGATATAAAAATCCTGAAAAAGCCAATGCCATTCATTGAAATTGAAGAAATAATAATAATAAAAAAAACTACCAACTAAGAAAAACTCAGGCCAGGGAGATGGCTCAGCAGCATAAGCACCTGCCTGGCAAGCGCAAGGGCCCAAGTTTGACTTCCGGAACCCACATACGAAAAAAAAAGGGGGCCGGTGGTATCGCTCAGTGTCATGGGCGCCTGCTGGTGCGCAAGGTCCTGAAGTCGACACCCTGTACCCACAAAAAAAAACCCCAAGTTGTAATGGATTCACTGTCAAATCCTACAAGAACTTTAGAGAAAATTTAACACCAGTACTCTTCAAACTCTTTAATGAAATCAAAAGGGAAGCAGTTCTCCCAAAGTAATTCCTATAAGCAAGCATTACCATGTTTCCAAAACCAGAAAACCACCCAACCAAAAAAGTGGACTTACAGGCCAATTTCTTTATTGAACACAAATGCAAAAATGCTCTAAAAGACCCTGGCAAAGAGAATGCAGTAAATCATCAAAAAGATCATACATCATAACAAAGTAGGATTTATTCCAGGAATGCAGGGATGATTCAACATATGCAAATAAATGTAATACACCACATCAACAGGAGGAAAGACAAAAATCTCATGATCATCTGAATAGATGCAGAAATAGCATTTGAAAAATTCCAACATCCATGCATTATAAAAACAATAAAGTTGGGGCCGATGAGATGGCTCAGCGGCATGGGTGCCTGCTGGTGCATGAGGTCCTGAGGTTGACCCCTGGTACTCATAAAAAATAAAAAAATAAATAAATAAAGTAGGAATAGAAGGTCTTTATCTCAACCTTTTACAGCCTTTTATGAGCAACAAACAGCCAACACCTTACTAAATGAAGAGAAGCTGAAATCTTTCTCTTTAAAATCAGAAACAAGAGAAGGATGTCTGCTATCACCGCTTTTGTTTAATATAGCTCTTGATACATTAGCCAGAGCAATAAAACAAGAGAAATAAATAAAATGGATATGGATGGGAAGGAAGAAGTGAAATTATCATTATTTGCTGATGACATGATCTACACAGTTAACCCCAAAACCTCCAAAAAAAAAAGTCCTAGAACTAGTACCCAAATTCAGCAGTGTAGTAGGATACAAAGTCAACAGTCAAATTTCAACAGAGCTCCTGTACACCAGTACAGACTCACCAAGCAGGAAATTAGGGGAACAACACTCTTCACAATAGCATGAAGAAAAATGACATATTTAGGAATAAACCTAACCAAGGAAATGAAAGAACTCTAAAATGAAAACTATTGTACTCTGAAAAAGGAGATGGTCTGGAAGACAATATTCGAAAATGGAAAGATATCCCCTGTTGCTGGATAGACAGAGCCATTTAGTCAAAATGACCATAGTTCAAAAACTATTATATACATTTAATATTATTGCAATTAAAATGCCAATAAAATTCCTTACAAAACTGGAGAAAGCAAACCTAAAATTCATATGGAATGAGAAGAGACCTAGAATAATAAAAGCAATTCTGAGCAACAAGGGCAAGACAGGGGCCATCACAATCCTGTACTTCAAGGTATACTATAAAACTACAGTGATAAAAACAGGTATTGGCGAAAACAAAAAACCGATTCTTGAATCAATGGTATAGAAAATAATTAGATATTTTTGAAATGAAAAAGGCAATAAAAATGGGCTATTGAACTGAATTTTTACTTTTCAGAAAAAAGTACACATGGCAAACAAATGCAAGAAAAAATGTTCAACATTGCTCTCCATTCAAGAAATGCAAATTAAAACAACACCAATATTCTATCTCAATATAGAAAGTCTATCATCAAGAAATCAAGTAATCACAATTGCTTGTTAGGCTGTAGGGGAAAAGGAACACCTCTTCATTGTTGCTGGGAGGATAAAGTAGTATAAGCACTATGAAAATTATTATGGATATTCTACAAGAAATTAAAACTAGAAATTACATTTGGTGCATTATTCCACTTCTAAGTACCTTCTCAAAAGAGTTAAATACATCATGTTACAGTGATACATGCATACCAGTGTTTACAGCAGCACACTTTATAAAAGCTTAATCTTAGAAGTGGCCTATATGTACATCAACAGATGAATGCATGAAGAAAATGTGGTATTTATACACAGTGGATTACTACTTTGCCATAAAGAGTACTAAATTTGAGTCATTTGTAGGAAAATGGATGCACCTTAACAACATCATTTTAAGTGAAGTAAATCAAACACTCAAGCTTAAATATTGTATGGTTTATCTTATATGAGAAACTCAAAATATAAAGAGGAAAATAAAATATACACAATAGGAAATAGTGAGAGAGATCATTATTTAGAATCAAGAGATGGTGGGAGGCTTTAGAGAGAGCAGGGAAACAGGATTTTAAAAAATTATATTGTGTACAAGTACAAAGTCCTGAGAGATTCAACATGGATGAATAGAGGAGGAGCCACATTACAGCTACTCATAAAAAATCAACTAAAAACAGGTACTTGGAAGAACAAGAAGGACATATATCCTGATGCCAAAATCAATCTGAAATAAGAGGCTTGTAGATCAAACAAAACACAGGCATAGAACTTAATAAAATGGCAATCCAGTCCACAGGGCTGCTGGTGGGATGCCCCCTCTGCAGGCAGAGCAGGAGTACCATGCAAGGAAGTTTCAAAAAAATGGATAGAATGAAATAGTGCAGCTAATTGAAGACACACAGGATAGACTTGGGATATATGGTCCCCTACCTCTTGCCTTCCCCCAGACAAAGGGTGCTGCATCCTGGCAGCAAAGTTTGCCAGCACACACAGGGGCAAGTGACCAGGGAACAGCTTCCTCTGTAATGGACCACCAAGTTTTTTATTGTTGTTGTTCTTGTGTGCTAGAGTGGTAACTGGAACCTCTAGAGACAACAAGGTTAGGGGCTAAAGCAGCAGTGACATTCATGGTAGTGAGTGGAACAGCACAACCCTTCATGCCTCATGGCCAGTGGCTTGAGAGAGGGATTCTAATGTGTGGGATTTAAGCAGTCTTAAACTACAGTACAGCAACAAATGGGAGTTGGCACTCCCCCGTGGGAGAAAAAATTGAACTGGGACCAAGCAGCCTTGAGCTGTCTCCATGGCAGCAGTAGGTGCTGTCAGCCCACAGCACCCCACCCCACCCTGCCCTACAACAAGTGGCACAAGAGGACACAGACATGGCAGCAGAAGTGGAAGAGAGGAGGCTATGCAAGAACCAGGAGGAACCAACTGTACATGGGACTGGGAGCATCCTTGGGCTGTCTCTGTCTGAGGACACTACAGCGGTAGAGAGAGCAATGGAGAGATAAACAGGGTAAGGATTGGACTGGCCACCAAGAGACCAGAAAGTTACTGGCTGAACACTCTGGCCAAAGACCCCACATTTTGAGGCAAAGATCAACCCCAAATTCAACACTAATCCTACTGCAGGCTTGGTGGTGTTTCCCAGCACAGACCTGACCTCTGACTTGCACACTGCCACAGAACTGTGGACACCAGAAGAAATTTATTATTTTTTTCTCCTTTTTTTTTAATTTTTTGTCTCTTTGGTTCATTTTCCTTTTTCTGTCTGATTGTTTTGTTTTCTTTCTATCTTTGTTATTTTTTGCTTTGCTCACCTCATTCTCTCTTCCCTAAATTTTCTTTCTTGAGTTTTTATTTTCAATTGAGTAAACACTATCTCTAGTCTTTCTGCTTTGCTTTGATATTCTTTTGCTTTCTCTTTCATTCTTTCTCTCCTGTCCACTTCTGCAATTTTCCAAAGCTTTGGTGATTTTCCTTTCTCCTCCTGGCTTACTCCTGTTATATTTCTCTTCAGTTACCTCTCTGATTTCTCCCCAATCCACCTTAAACACCCTCACACAGGGTAAAATCATTCCACTAAGGGGAAACCCATTGCATACAAGTTCCTGGTATATGTTGGATTTTGTTATATAACTATAGACCTCTTTCCTATGGTTAAAGTTTCACAATTAATAGTTACCACATTTTATCAATTTATAGGCTGTGCTTGATGCTACTGCTATTGATAATTGTACTACATTAGCCAGGGTGTCATACCTGTTGTAATCTGTTCTTCTCCTTTGTATGACAACACCATGATTATTTGGGGTCATTACCCCAAATTGGTAGCCCAGTACCAAATCTTGGGTGCTGAGCCAAATAGATCGCAACTAGTAATCCCTAATAAATTGGGAAGTTCAAATCGTGAAACCAACACAAAGACCAGGAGCCAACTACACATAGAAGTCATCTGTGATACAGAGACATTTCCTAGAGAAGCCTTGATCCTAGTGATAAATCTATCTACCATAGGCAATTTACAAGCATCAACACAGAAAGCAAATTAAAATTAAAAACAAAAAAAAACAAAAAATGACAAGACAGAGGCAAAATGCAACCCTCTACCCTCAGCCCACCCAGGAAAAGTCCAGGGGAAAACAAGATATAAGAAATCAGAAGCCACCCACCTGGAATTTCTGAAAATATTACAGCAGAATTAAAACATAAAACTAACAAAAAATGCAGATGAATGAGCCTATAGAAAAAATAATTTCTCAGGTAAAAATAGAAATGATGATCAAATTGAAGGACATACTCAATGAATCTACAGTAGACACAGATAAAAAAGAGAGAAGCTTAGTAAAATGATTGAACTCATGAATGTCTGACATAGGAAAGAAATGTAATCTATGAAACAGATTCAAACAGACATATCCAGGAGATTAAAAAATCATTTGAAAGTCTATGCAGATGACTGAACCAAAGTGAGGAAAAAATACCAGACCTGGAAGACAGGATTGGGTTAGTGATCACAAAAAGAAAGATGTTTTAAAAAAATAGGAAGACACTAAAAAAAAAATAATAATCCATCAGCTAGAAGATGATGCAAAGAAGAACAACATAAGATTGATCAGAGTCAGTGAGAAAGCAGTAGACTGCAGAAACACCATAAAAAAACTGTTCATAGAAGTAATGGCAGAAAAACTTCTGAAACATGTGAAAAGAAAATTGACATACAAATAAGTGAGGCATATAGAACTCTACTAGCCATGACCAAAATAAATCTATATCAAGGCATCTAATAAGCAAGATCACAGAAATAGAGAACAAGAACAGAATATTAAAAGCTGTTAGAGAAAAGAAAAAAATCATCTATAAAAGTAAGACTTTCAAAATCACAAAACACTTATCAACACAACCGCTTAAACAAAGTAGAGCTTGGAGTTACATATTTCAAGTCATGAAAGAAAACAATCTCCAACCCAGATTGATGTACCCTGCAAAATTATCTTTCAAAATTTATGGAGAAATAAGGTACTTCCATGACAAAGATCAACTGAAGAAATTCATGACTATCAAAGAAGCTCTACAAAATTTTCTGAAGGATGTTTTAGAAAGAGATAACAGAGATCACAATCCCAAGAACACCAATAGGAAGAAGCCACCATGCAAGGCAAGCAATTAAACAGAGGCTAAAGACAGGCAACCAACAACTGGAAAATAATGCATTAGCAAGAAGTCAACACATATCAGTTATAACCATCAATCTAAATGGTCTTAATTGATGAATTAAAAGAAACAGATTGGCAGAATGGATCAAGAAACAGGA
This sequence comes from Erethizon dorsatum, assembly GCA_028451465.1. Taxonomy (NCBI): domain Eukaryota; kingdom Metazoa; phylum Chordata; class Mammalia; order Rodentia; family Erethizontidae; genus Erethizon; species Erethizon dorsatum. Next base: position 47,536,766 of record CM051842.1, read on the forward strand.
TACAACAATATGCTACATGCAAGAAACACAATTTGGACTAGGGTTATAGCTCAGTGGCACAGTGCCTGCCTGGCAAGTGCAAGATCCTGAGTTTGATTCCCAGTACCAAAAATAAATAAATAAATAAATAAGGAACACAATTTACTCAAAAGGAAATTCTTAGAGAGAAAGGCAAAACATGGAAAACATATTTCATGTGACAGGAAACTGAAAAAAAGCAGGGATAGCTATTCTATTTGCAGATAAAGTGAACTTCAAGCTAAGAATGATTGGAAGAGGCAAAGGTCACTACACAATTATTAAGGAAAAACTCAAAGAATAAGTGATAACAATAATAAATGTATATGCACCAAATAAAGGAGCACCCAACTGTATGAAACTAATATTAATGAACATGAAAGATCACATAGGCACTAGCACAATTGTAATGCGGAACATCAATACCCACTGTCATACATAGATAAATTATACAAAATATCAACAAAGAAATATCAGAACTGAAAAAACCTGTGAACAAATGAATTTAGTAGACATCTATAGAGTGTTCCATCCCACAGCATCAGAATACACAGTCTTCTCAGGTGCACATGGGTCATTCTCCAAAAGAGACCACATACTGGATCATAGAACAGGCTTAAGCAAATGCAAAGAAACTGAAATTTCCCATGAATATTATCAGATAATAGGGCACTGAAATTGGAAATCAATGCCAAAGAAACCAGAAAAACTCCATAAACACATGGAAATTAAATAAACCTCTCCTGAACAACCAATGGGTTACAGATGAAATTAAAGAAGTTAAACAGTATCTACAATTAAATGATAATGCTGATAAAACATACAAGAACTTATAGGACACAATGAAAACAGTCCTATGAAGGATTTGGTTCACGGTGCTCAGCCATCCAGACACTTGCATACCTCTGCAGCCAAGATAGAGTGGAGCCTGACTACAGTTGGTGACATAACTGGCATCATCCGTGCAATTCTGCCTTTTCAGGCATGTAGAATGCATGGGTTGTGGGGTCAAGGATGCTTCTACACAGATTTCAGAAGGAGTGAGGTCCTAGGCAGTGTGCCCATGAATGTGTACAGCATGAACCTGTGAGAAAGAAGGCAAAAATGCTGTGGAGGAGATTCAACATGGCTGAATAGAGAAGGAACCTCAGTCAGAGAAATTCAACTAAAACACAGGTAATTGGAAGAAAGGGGAGGGATATACACCCTGAAACCAAAATCAATCTGACATAAGTGACTAATAGATCAAGCAAAACATAAAGGACTTAATAAAATGGCCAGGCAGCCCACCGAGCGGTGAGTGGGTCACCAGATTGGGACAACTGTCCACCATACCTGGAATCTTAAAAGAAGAGAAAAAAAGGATATACTAAAATAATGTGGCTTAATCAAGCCACACAGGATAGACTTGGGAAAAAAGTGCCCTGCCTCTTGTACCATCCTCTAAACAGAAGATGCTACAGCCCAGCAGTAAATTCTGACACAAACTGCTCCCGCCCTGATGATCGGCCAGTTTTCCTTTTTTTCATGTTTTTCTTTCTTTTCTTTTCTGTTTTTTTTTCTTTTTTTCACATTCCTTTTGTGCACCAGAGTGCTAACTGGAACTGCCAGGAACAAGATTAAAGACTACAGGGATGCATTGTAGTAAATGGAAAAGCTAACCACTCCCATGTGACCAGTGGTTAGAGAGGTGCAGGAATTGAACAGCCTTGCACCTGAGGACTGTGCAGCCCCAGGTTGTCCCCATGCTGCTGGGGGGTGAGGAGAAAGACACTCCACAGCACCCCATCTTACCTGAGGAAGTTACAAAATACAGCAAAGGTGGATTATGGTGGCAGTGAAATTTGTAAAGCAATGAATGGGAAGTTAGCACCTCACTTTGGGAGAAGAGAAAGAATTGGGACTGAGAAGCCTTGGACTGAAACAGAAGGAGGAGAGGAACAGACCATATCACAGCATCCCAAACCACCCTGCAACAAATGACCTGGGAGGACAGAGACTGACCAGTGGAAGAGGAACACAGAAGGCTAAGCAAGGACCAGGAGGACCCAAAGTAGCACTGGACTGGGAACAGCCCCATGTCTGTCTGAAAATAGCACAGCAAATGGGAGAGAGATGCTGCCAACAGAAACAGGGTAAGGAATGGGAGGCTGCCAGGGGACATAAAGAAAGTACTGGCTGAAAACTCTTACCCCAGACCACCACATCTGGAGGACAAGATCATGTCAAATCTAGCACAAACACTACTGCAGGCTTGGCAGTGTTGTCCAGTAGTTTTGGACTCTCAGTGGACACCAGAGGAATTTTGTTATTTTATTTTATATTTTATTTTTCTTCATTTATTTGTTAACAGGTTTTTGGTTTGTTTCCTGCTCCATTTCCTTTTTTCCTTTGTCTTTTACCTATATTTTTGTTCTAATCTATTGATCTTCTTCCCCCTTTCCTCAATTTACCTCTCTAGAATTAATCATATTGTCATACGAGTGACAATAGTCTCTAATTTTTCAGGTCAACTTCAATAATCCCTTGCTTACTCCTTCATTCTTTCTCTTTTACCTTCTTCTCTAGTTTCCCATAGCTTGTGTGATTATCCTTTGTTCTCCAGCATGGCTTCTACTTTATTTCTTTTCAATTATCTCTGTTCTATCCACCATCCTTCTCTAAATTTCCCCCACCACAGAGTAAAACCACTCTACCAAGGGGAAACACCTTGCATACAAGCTCCCAAATTATGATCGGTTTTGTTATATAACTGTAGATTTTGCTTCTATGTTAAAGGTACAAAATTAATACTTAAAACAGTTTGTCAGTTTCTAAACTGTGCTTGGTGCTATTGTCAGTGCTAATTACACTACTTTAGCTAGGATGCCATATCTGTTTTAATCAGTTGTTCTCACTTCTGAAAAAAATACTGCGAAATTCTGGGGTAATAACCTTACCACACCCCAGCACCAAAGGACTGGGCCTGAGCCAAACAGATACCGACATCTCACTCATAATTAATTGGAAAGTGAGGACCTTGGGACAGACACAAACCAAGAAATTCCTACAAATGGAATACATTCTGAAGAACAAATCTTCCTAGAGAGGCCTTGATACTAGTGATGAAGCTACCTAATACAAAAACTTACAATGATCAACACAGATAAAAACCCTTTTGAAATAGAAAATGACAAGACGCAGAAGCAAGATGCAACCTCAGACCTCCATCCCACCCAAAAAATTCCAGGAGACAAGATAGAGGAAAATGGAAGACACCCACCTGACATAACTGAAATGTTAGAAACTGAAGTAAAGAAACAAATCCAGGGCCAGTGAGATGGCTCAGCGGCGTAAGCACCTGCCTTGCAAGCGCGAGGGCCCGAGTTTGACTCCCGGATCCCACAAACGAAAAAGGGGCCAGTGATATCACTCAGCGGCACGGTGCCTGTTGGCGCGCAAGGTCCTGAGGTCGACCCCCCAGAACCCACAAAAAAAAGGAACAAATCCATGAGGTTATAGAGGAAATCATATCAGAAATAATCTCTCAGGTTAAAAAAAGAAATGTCACCAATTATAAAGGAATCGCTCAGCCAATCTAGAGTAGAGATAGATGAAAAAATGGATGATGACAGGAAGAGGATGGAAATTGTGTATGGTCAATATAGGAAAGAAATAGAATGCATGAAATAGATTCAAACAGATATCCAGGAAATTTAAAATTCCATTGAAAGCTGGCAAAGTCACTTTAACAAAACTAGATTTTCAGACCTTAAAGACAGGATTGTGGCTAGCAATCATGAAAGGAAAGATCTCTTGAAAATAACAAAAGAGCAGGAAATCACAATTCAACACTGCAAGATGATGCAAAAATAAATAGCATAAAAATAATTGGTGTCAATGAAACAGCAGGAGCCAAAACAAATGACATAAAGAAAAACTATTTGCAGAAGAAATAGTAGAAATTTTCCTGAACATGCGAACAGAAACAGACATACAGATTAGTGAGGCATATAAAACTCCAATTAGCTATAATCAAAATAAATCTACACCCAGACATATAATAATCAAGATCCTGGAAATTCAGCACAAGAATAGAATATTAAAAACTGTTAGAGAAAAGAAACACATCACGTATAAAGGAAAACCCTTCAGAATCATGGTAGACTTCTCAGCACAAACCCTCAAATCAAGAAGACCCTGGAGTAAAGCATTTCAAGTCCTGAAAGAAAACAAGTTCCAACCCAGATTGATGTACCCTGGAAACAATCTTTCAAAATTAATGGAGAAATAAGATACTTCCATGACAAAGAACAACTGAAGAAATTTGTGACCACCAAACCAACCCTACAAAGAGTACTGAAATATATTCCAGACAGAGATGAAAATGACCACAATTCCAAGATCAACAACAGAAAGAAACCACCATGTAGGGCAAGCAATTAAACAGATGCAAAAAGCAGGGAACCCACAGCAGGAAAATAACCTGACAAACATAAGACAATACAAATCAGCTACAACCATCAATATAAAAAGCCTCAATTCACCAATCAAAAGAAACACACTGGCAGAATGGATCAAGAAACATGATTAAATAATATGCTGTGTACAGGAAACACATTTAACTCCAAAGGAAATTCATAGACTGAAAGTTGAAGGGTGGAAATCAATCTACTATGCAATGGGAACCCAGAAAAAAGCAGTGGTAACTCTTCTGCTTGCAGACAATGTAAACATCAACCAAGAATGATCAAAAGAGATAAAGAAGGTCACTACATACTTGTTAAGGGAAACTTTCAGGAGGAAGTGATAACAATCATAAATATGTATGCACCGAATATGGGAGCACCAACTATATGACAATTATTAATAGACATGACAAATCAAGTAAGTAATAACTGTAACGGGAGACCTTAATACCACAATGTCACAAAGAAATAGATCAACTAGACAAAAAATCATCAAAAATAATCAGAACTGAACTAAACCTGTGAACAAATGGATTTACTAGATGTTTTCAGAGTGTTCCACCCAACATCATCAGAATACACATTCTTTTTAGCTGCATACGGGATCTTCTCTAAAGTAGATCACATACTAGCCAACAGAACATGCTTAAGTAATTACAAGGAAATTGAAACTATCCCATACATATTATCTGACCATAGTGCAATGAAATTGGAAATTAATGGCAAAAGAAATTGCAAAAAGTCCATAAACACATGGAAATTAAATAACATCCCCCTAAACAACCAATGGGTCACAGATGAAATTAAGAAAAAAATAAGCAATATCTTCAACTAAATGAGAATGCAGACACAATATACCAGAACTTATGGGACTCAATGAAAACGCTCCAAACAGCGAAATTTATAGCAGTGAATTCACACTACAGGACAACAGAATGAGCACAAATAAACAACCTAATATTGTACCTCAAGCTTCTAGAAAAACAACAAGTCAAGCACAAAGCCAATACAAGGAAGGAAATTATGCAGTTTAGAGCAGAAATTAACACAACAGAGATGAAGAAAACAATACAATGAATTAATGAATTGAAGAGCAGTTTCATTGAAAAAATCAGTAAAATCGATAAACACTTAACCAACCTTATCAAAAAGGAAAGACTCAAATTCATGCATTGAGGAATGAAAAGTGTGAAATCATGACAGATCCTGTGGATATTCAGAAGGTCATAAATACCTACTTCAAAAACCAAAAACTTTGGCTGGTGAGATGGCTCAGCAGCATAAGTGCCTGCCTGGCAAGCGCGAAGGCCTGAGCTCAAATCCCAGAACCCACATATGAAAAAATGGCTGGTGATATCACTCAGCGGCATGGGCACCTGCTGGTGCACAAGGTCCTGAGGTTGACCTCTGGTACCCACAAAAAAATAATCACATAGGATGGAAAACACAGAAGAAATGCGCAGATTCCTAGTTATATATGAATTACCAAAGTTGAATCAAGAAGATATAAAAATTCTGAATAACCCAATATCAGTTATTGAAACTGAAAATGTAATTTAAAAATAACAACGAAGACAAGCCCAGGTCCTGATGGATTCACTGCTGAATTCTGCAAAAAAATTAGAGAATATTTCATGCTAATATTCCTCAAACTCTTTAATGAACCTGAAAGGGAAGCAATACTCCCTAACTCTTTCCTGGAGGCAAGTATTACACTGATACTAAAACCAGAGAATGACCCAACCAAAAAATAGAACTACAGGGCAATCTCCCTAAAGAACATAGATGCAAAAATCCTCAATAAGATTCCAGCAAACAGAGTGCAGCAAATCATCAAGAAGATTACACACCATGACTAAATGGGATTCATCCCAGGAATGAAGGGATGGTTCAACATATGAAAATCAATAAATGTAATACACCATATCAACAGAGCCAAAGACAAAAATCACATGATCATCTCAATAGATTCAGAAAAACCTTTTGATAAAGTCCAACACTCATTCATGATAAAAACCCTACAGAAAATTGCAATAGATGGTCTTTACCTCAATCTGATAAAAGTCACCTATGACAAACCAACAGCCAACATCATACTAAATGGACAAAAACAGAAAGCTTTCACTCTAAAATCAGGAACAAGAGAAGGATGTCCATTATCACCACTCCTATTCAATACAGTTCTGGAAACATTAGTCAGAGCAATTAGAGAAGAGAGAGAAATAAAAGGAATAAGGATAGGAAAGGAAGAATATAAATGATCATTATTCACAGATGATATGATACTCTACATAGACAACCCCGAAAATCCACCAAAAGACTCCTAGAGTTAATAAGCAAATTTAGTACCATAACTGGCTACAAAGTCAAGAGTCAAAATTCAATAGCATTCTTGTATGCAAACAGAAAATTCACTGAGAGAGATTAGGGAAACCACACCCTTCACAATAGCATCCAAAAAATAATGACATACTTAGGAATAAATCTAAAAAAGAAAGTAAAACACTATACACTGATAATTACAGAACTCTGATAAAGGAAATAGAAGAGGATATCAGAAAACAGAAACATTTCCCTTGCTCATGGATAAGAAGAATGAACATTGTGAAAATGGCCCTACTACCAAAACTGTTATAGAGATTTAATGCAATCCTGATCAATAAACTATTAGCATACCCCACAGATCTAGAGAAAACATACTAAAATTAATTTGGAAACAGAAGAGACCTAGAATAGCAAAGGCAATCCTGGGAAACAAAGGCAAGGCAGGAGGCATCACAATCCCTGACTTAAAATTATACTACAAAACTACTATGGTCTAATCAGCATGGTACTGGCAAAAAAGAAAAAGACCTGAGGATCAGTGGAACACATTAGAAGATGCAGACACAACTACAAACACACGCAGCCACCTTATCATCAAGAAAGGGCCAAACATGTTACTAGAAGAAAGACTCTTTAATAAATGGTGCTGGAAAAACTGGCTTTCCACATAGCAAAGACTGAAACTAGACCTATGGCTATCACCATACAGTAAACTAAAGTCAAAATGAATCAAATATCTAAATATTAAAACAAAAACACTAAATCTACTGGAAGAGAAAGTAGGTAGGAATCTTGAAGACATGGGGTAGGAAGAGAGTTCATGAGCAAATTCCAAAGTGCATGGGAAGTAATTCAAGCAATGAACAGCTGGGATCTGATCTTTTTAAAAATTTCTTGCACATCAAAAGAAATCACCAACAGAGTGAAAAGAAAACCCACAGAGTGGGAAAATTTTAGCCTACCCTCCCTCAGACAAAGGGCTTCTATCTAGAACACAAAGAATTGAAAAAATCAGGCCCCCCAAATTCAAAGACCCAATCCAAAAATGGGTATCTGAGATGAATATGCATTTCTCAGATGAAGAAATATAAACGGCACATAAATATAAGAAAAAAGGTTCAACATCATTGGTCATTCAATAAATGCAAATTAAAACAATTCTGAGATTCCATCTCATCCCAGAAAGAATGGCCATCATCAAGAAATCTACCAAAAACAAATGCCGGCAGGGCTGTGGGGGAAAAGGAACATTTCTCCACTGTTGGTGAGAGTGTAGATTGGTACAACCACTATGGAAATCCCTCAAAACCTAGGATTAGAGGTCTCATTCAGTGCAGCTATTCCCCTTCTAGGTATTATTCCAGAAGAATTAAAACATCTTACCACAGCAATATATGTGCATCCATGTTTATTAGAAGCACAATTTATGATAGCTAACTCTTGGTAACAGCCCAAATGCCCATCATCTGAGGCATGGATAAAAATATAATGGTATTTTTGTACAATGGTGTACTACTCAGCTATAAAGAAGGATAAACTCGAGGCTTTTATAGTTAAATTGATGCAACTTAAGACCATACTCATAAGTGAAATAAATCAGACTCACATGTGTAAACATTGTATTGTCTCTCTAGCATAAGAAACTGAAAGCTTAAATAAGATCCAAAATATACAATAGATATTGTGAAAAGGGAAGGAACTGCTCAAAAGGAAAGAACAACTGGGATGGGGGAAAGGAGAAAAGAAGGAAGGGAGAAAAATATACATATATATATATGTATATATATATATATATATATATGTATATATATATATACAAGACAGCTAAGATAATTTCACTACTAATTTCTATTAGTTCATTGAAAAGAATGGTTTGTGCTTATATTGTTTGATATATTTTTCATGACCAAATCCTGTAATCTGAGCAACTACTTTGAAGATAACAATATGCAGTACATTAACCATTGTTAATCCCCTATTAGCTTGTTTTGAAATTCTTTTTTTTGTGTGTGGTTACCGGGGGTTGACCTCAGGAACTCACGTGCCAGCAGGCGCCTGTGCCACTGAGCGATATCACCGCCCCCTTTTTCGTATGTGGGTTCCGGGAGTCGAACTCAGGACCTCACGCTTGCCAGGCAGGCACTTACACTGCTGAGCCATCTCACCGGCCCTGTTTTGAAATTCTGTATCAATTTTTTGTTGTTTTTTCTCTTTAAAATAAAAAAAAATGCAGTGGAGGCACAGAAAGTTGGAGAAGTACATAATGTAGAAAATCAGAGGAAAATGCCAAGGATGGATTAAAACCAACCCATGGTGGAAACCATGAGAGCTACAATCACCATCAGTTCCAATAGAAATGGGGTCATACGTAACATTTGGAGTACATATCTTGCCACAGCTTGCCGTGAGCTCTAGACGTGGAAATACCAAATATAATGTTTGCCTTTGTGGTTATTGTTTTGCTTTGTTCTTAATCCTCTCTGTCTTCTTATTCTTTTCCATTACTGAATGGGAATGTTTACCCTGTACCATTGTATGTCAGCAGTGTTTACCTTTCTTTTTACTTTTACAGGGGCTCAATCTAAGAATTTGCTTTGATTCTCAGAGGAGACTTTGGACTTAGACTTTTCAACAATGTTGGAACTGTTAAGACTTTGGTGACTCAGACATGGACTAAATGCATCTTGCATAAATTTGCACATGAATCTTTTGGGGACCAGTGTGCAATTTCATGGTTCATATCTATATGTGCTCCCTGAAGCCTCATGCACTCAAAGTTGAGGATTTTGAAAAGTTATCAGAGTATGCATGTGGTACAGCTGATTTGTGGTTATATGGGTTCTAGTTGGAAGAGTAGGGTCACTGATATCCCATAGGCTAGGCACATTAAATGTATTTTCAACTTGCAATATTTTCAACTTAGAATGGGTTTATTTGAACATAATCTCATGATAAACTAGAATCCACTGTCCTCCTCATAGAGTCATATTGGAGATAGTCTGTCAAATATCACAGTCTTAGTCTTAATACAGGCAACAGTCAGCTTTTTATTCTGACAATAATTATTACATGACTTTTTTAAAAAGTCTGTTTGTATTGCTTATTCACAGCTAAGGAAAAATTTGTTGGAATGAACAGATGCTTTGGTAGTATATGTTAAAATAATGCAAAAAGAATGTTTTCTTCTTACTGTTAAACTAAATTAAAGAGCTTTTGATTTCTTACTTTGGGACTACTTAGAGCCTTTTATTTATAACTGATGTAGAAAAACTTCAGAAGGCAATTTTATTTGAGGATAGAACTCTGTTTTTGAACACTGACATCTGAAGCTGATATCCTGCAATACTATTTTGCAAACACTGTTCCAAATTACTTTTACATTACCAATGCCTAGCATAATCATAAAACATCGTAGGGCTTCACTGAATTTTTATTTAATGAATAATAGATGAAAACCACATCAAATTGCTGAAATGTGTCAAAAATGGAGGATCGGGAAAGTTTAAATCTTAATTTATTATGCTAAGTAGATATATTATTTGGTTGGTTTATGAAATTTCACTCTAAGGTGGCTAAGGAAAAAAGGTTGGATCAAGAATGATATGTGTTGGGCCGGTGAGATGGCTCAGTGGTGTAAGCGCCTGCCTGGCAGGTACGAGGGCCCAAGTTTGACTCCTGGAACACACATACGAAAAAAGGGCTGGTGATATCGCTCAGCAGCACAGGCACCTGCTGGCACGCGATGTCCTGAGGTCAACCCCCGGTACCCACAGAAAAAAAAAAAGAATGACATATGTTGCAAAAAGTGTGTTATTAATGCTTCTTTATGAGATAAAATAATAGTGATTAATGTAACTGTTATTGAACAATTGTCATATTCTACTTGCTATAGTAGAATATTGTAATAATAGAATTGTCATAACCCACCTGTGAAGCATGCTGGAAGTTCCTGAGAGACAGGCTGGGAGATAGAGTGCACTGAAATCTATTGGAATGAGGTCTGCAATGAGACAGAGACTGAAAGAAAGTGGTTGGCCACCAACATGAAGAGGCCAAAGCTCTAAATCACCAAGTGCAAATGGAAATTTTTGATTCCATCAATTATCAATTTTCAAAGACTCAAGTCAGTGGAAAATGTCCCTCACTTTTTCTCAGAGTTAGACTGTGTTCAGAGTGGTTTACAGTTACTGAAAGTAAAGTCTAGTCAGGTGTTCAGCTAACTAGGCTGTTATTCATAAACCAGACTTTCTAGTCTTGATGGGGAGTTATTATGGAGACTACAAATCAACAACTTGAGAGAAAATAATTGAAATAATCCAGCTATTCTCAATAAGATAGAGGAGAAAGGGAAGTTATATTTCCAAGCTCATTCATGCACTCAGCAAGTTTCCCCAGGCATGCCACTGGTGGAGGTATGTCAAGCCTGGTGAAAGTATCCATGCCTCATCCCACTCACTGGCCAGGGATGTGCAGGAATGACTGTGTCTAAAATCTTGTTGTTTCTCATAAGATATGTTTGATTGAGAAAGACATTAAATAATTATACCTAACAGTTAGTCAGGACTTATGATATGTAAGGTTTCAAGTCTAATCCTCACAAGATTGTGAAGCATTTACTATCATATCCATTTTATAGATAAAAATATTGGGAAATGGGGAGGCTAAGTGTCTTGTCTATAGTAACTCAGTAAAAGATGTGAGATTACAGCAGGTTTGTCTAGTGCCAGATTTCATGGTTCTTTTTACACTCCTAGAATTGAGAATGCTGGTAATTTGGTGGAATCAACCCCATAGATCCATTATGTTTGGCTGGCACAGTGGGTTTTCTTTATTATTAGTGTATGTTTGCAATACATAACAACAATTTTTGCTTTGGAGAATTTGTATGATATAACATATTTTAATCACTTTTGATCCCTTTACCTCCCTCTCCCTAACCTCCTTCTTCTACTGATCCACTTTCCAATCTCCAAAAAGTGTGCCTTCTTGTTTCCTACCATCTCTCCTTTGTTTTACTCATTTATTTATACTTTAGGTTTCTCATACAAAAGAAACTGCAATATTTAACTTTCTCTGTCTGCATTATTTCACTTAGCATTATGGTCTCAAGTTCCATCCATTTTCTTACAAATGACGTGATTTCATTTTTTATAACTGAATAATATTACAGTGTGATAAATATTAACTTTTCTTTATCAACTTATCTGTTGACAAGCAATGTCTTAGTCACTTTTCTCATTGCTAGGACAAAATATCTGACACCCACGACTCAAAAGAGAAAATGTTTGTTTTTGCTCAAAGAGATGTTCAGTCCATAGTCAACTGGCTCCAAGGCTGGAAAGGTGTGTTGGAGGGGCCTGGCAGCAAAGTTGCTCATGTCATAGTGCTCAGGAAGCAGAGAGAAGAGAGGAACCTGGGACAAGAATACACACTTCCGGGAACCCACCAGTAACCCAACTCCTAACAGCAAGTCAGCTATAGTACTCCCATGATCTAATCACCTTCCAAAAGCCTCACTTCTGAACACATGTGGCTTTAGGGGACATTCTAAATTAGGTGACTTGATGCTTTCCACTTTACCAGCAGTCCTTCCTGCTCCCATTCTCTTCAGTATCTCTTCTCAGAATTCATCAAAAGACATTACCCATACTAACAGAGAAGTCACCAGATTGAAGTAGCCTGTATTTTGCTTCTCCCTGGAATCAGCCCAAGATATCTGCATCTGTATTAATATTTTCTATATTCCTCCCCAAAGCATGAATGAGCTGTCTTTCCTCTGGAGCAAGTTTCTGTTATCCACACAATCTCCACATCTGTTCTTTGCATTTATTTTTTCCTATGTCCTCAGAGATCTTCATTTACCTTGACCTCTTACACTTTCAATTTTTCCCTTCTTTTGAACTCATGTTCTATTTTTTTATCATCTGTTCTTTCTTTTCTTATTCAAACTTCTTGAAAAACTTGGGATTAATTATTGATTAATAGCATGGGCTTTAAATCTTGCCTGAATGGTATCAAAACCCAGCTCTCTTACTGCACCACTTTGCTATCTTAAGTCTTTTTGACAATGGTGTATTAATGTCTCCCGTTACAATTGTGCTACTACTTATTTGACTTTTTATGTCTATTAATAGTCGTCTTATATAGTAGGGTGCTCCTATATTTGGTGCATACATATTTATGATTGTTCTCTCTTTCTTTTGAAGTTTTTTCCCCTAAGAATTATGTAGTTACCCCTTTTTTCTCTTTTGATCACTCTTGGTTTGCAGTTCACGTTGTCTGCAAACAGAGTAGCTACCCCTGCTTTTTTCTGGGTTTCTGTTGCATGGAAGATTGTTTTGCATCCTTTGCCTTTCAGTCTATGAGTTTCTTTTGTAGTTAAATGTGTTTCTTATGCACAACATATTGCTGGATCTTGTTTCTTTAGCCATTCTGCTAATCTGTTTGTTTTCGCTGGTTAATTGAGGCCATTTACTTTGATGGTTATTACTAGTATGTATTGGCTTATCTTTGTTATGTTATTTTCCTTCTGTTGGTTCCTTGCTTTTTCCCTCTATTTAATTGCTTGACCTGCATGGTGGTTTCTTTCTGTTGTTGTTCTTGGAATTGTGGTCATTTTTATCTATGTCTAGAGGATATTTCAGTACTCTTTGTAGGGTTGGTTTGGAATTTCTTCAGTTGTTCTTTGTTATGGAAGTATCTTATTTCTCCACTAATTTTGAAAAAGAGTTTTGCAGGGTACATCAATCTGGGTTGGAAGTTGTTTTCTTTCAGGACTTGAAATAATTCAGTGCAAGCTCTTCTTGATTTGAGGGTTTGTGCTGAGAAGTCTGCCATGATTCTTATGGGCTTTCCTTTATAGGTGATGTGTTTCCTTTCTCTAACAGCTTCTAATGTTCTGTTTTTGTGCTGAATTTCCAGGATCTTGATTATTATATGTCTGGGTGTAGATTTATTTTTGTTATAGCTAATTGGAGTTCTATATGCTTCACTTATCTGTATGTCTGTTTCTGTCCACATGCTCAGGAAATTTTCTACTATTTCTTCTGCAAATAGTTTTTCTTTATGTCATTTGTTTTGGATCCTGCTGTTTCATTGACACCAATTATTCTTATGTTATTTATCTTTGCATCATCTTGCAGTGTTGAATTGTGATTTCCTGCTCTTTTGTTATTTTCAAGAGATCTTTCCTTTCGTGATTGCTAGCCACAATCCTGTCTTCAAGGTCTGAAAGTCTGTCTTCAGTTTCATTCAAGCTGTTTTGTCAGCTTTCAATGGAATTTGTAATTTCCTGGATACTTGTTTGAATCCATTTCATGCATTCTATTTCTTTCCTATATTGGTCATTCCTGGTTTCCATCCTCTTCCTCTCACCATATTTTTTTTTATCTATCTCTACTCTAGATTGGCTGAGGAATTCCTTTATAAATTTTGACTTTTTTACCTGAGAGATTATTTCTGATTTGATTTCCTCTATAGCCTCACAGACTTGTTTCTTTGCTTTGGTTGCTATCATTGCAGAAATGTCAGGTGTGTGTCTTCCATTTTCCTCTATTTTGCTGTCTCCTGGACTTGTTTTGTGTGGGCTGGTGGTCTGAGGTTTCATTTTGCTTCTGCATCTTGTCATTTTCTATTTCAGAAGTTTTTATTTTGTTTTCTGTGTTGATCCTTGTAAGTTTTTGTAGTAGATAGCTTTATCAATAGTATCAAGGCCTCTCTAGGAAGGTTTGTTGTCAGAATGTCTTCTGTGTGTAGGAGGTTCTTGGTTTGTGTCTGTCCCAAGATCCTACCTTTCCAATTAATTAAGAGTGAGATGTTGGTATCTGTTTGCCTCATACCCAGTGATTTGGTGCTGGGTTACAGTCAGTTTATTAGCCCAGAACTTCCCAGTACTTTTACAGAAGTGAGAACAACTGATTAAAAAGGATATGATATGCTAGCTAAAGCAGTATAATTAGCACTGACAATAGCATCAAGCACAGTTTAGAAACTGACAAACTATGGTAGGTATTAATTTTGTACCTTTAACCGTAGAAGGAAAATCTACCATTATATAACAGAACTGATCACAAATTGGGAGCCTCTATGCAAAGTGTTTCCCCTTAGTAGAGTGGTTTTACTCTGTGGTGGGGAAATTTAAGGATAGCAGATAGAACAGAGATAACTGAAAAGAAATAAAGTAGAAGCCAGGCTGGAGGATGAAGGATGATTACACAATCTTTGGGAAACTAGAGAAGAGGGAAGAAGAGAAAGAGTGAAGGAGTAAGCAAGGGATTATTGAAGTTGACCTGAAAATTTTGAGAGACTACTCACTCATATGACAATGTGATTATGTCTAGAGAGGTAATTTGAGAAAAGGGGACAGAAGATGAATAGCTGAGAACAAATTTGTAGGTAAAAGACAAAAAAAGGAGAAGGAAAAGGCATGGGAAAGAAACCACAAACCAGCAAAAAAAGAAGTAATGTAAAATAAAATAAAAAACAAAATTCCTGTGGTGTCCCCCAAGAGTCCAAAACTACTGGATAACACTGCCAAGCCTGCAGTATGGTTTGTGCTGGATTTGACACTGATCTTGTCCTCCAGATATGGTTGTCTGGGGTCAGAGTCTTCAGCCAGTACTTCTTTATGTCCCTTAGCAGTCTCCCTCCCCTTACCCTGTTTCTTTTGGCTGTGTCATCTCTCTCCCAGTTGCTGTGCTGTTTTCACACAGAGACTGGGGGCTGTTCCCTGTCCTATGCACATTTTGCTCCTCTTGGTCCTTGCTTAGCCTTCTGTGTTCCTCTCCCACTGGCGAGTCTCTGTCCTCTCAGGTCATTTGTTGCAGGGTGGGGTGATCTGTTGTGATATTGTCTGGTCCTCTGCTCCTGCTGTTGCAGTCAAAGGCTGCTCAGTCCCAATTCTTACTCTTCTCCCTAGGTGGGGTCCTAACTTCCCATTCATTGCTTTACAAGTTTCATTGCCACCATCACCCACCTCTGCTGTAGTCTGTAAGTTCCTTGGGTGAGATGGGGGTGCTTTGGGGTTCTTTTCTGCTCCCACCCCTGGCAGCCTGGGGACAGCCCAGAACTGCATAGTACTGAGATGCAAGGCTGTTTTATTTCCATGCCTCTTTAACCACAGGTCACAGGGTAGGGGTTTGCAGTTTCATTTACTATTCATGCATCCCTGTAATCTGTAATCTTGTTCCTCCTGGTTCCACTTAGCGCTCTTGAGCACAAAAGGAACGGGAAGAAAAGAAAGAAGAAATGGAAATGAAAAGAGGAAAAAAAGGAAAGAAAAAAAGGAAAGAAAAACAGGAAAGAAAAAAAGGAAATCTGGTCGATCATCAGGGAGGGAGCAGTTCCTGTCAGCAGAATTTACTGCTGGACTGTATCATCTTCTGTTTGGAGGAAGGCAGAAGAAACAGGGAACCTTATATCCCAAGTCTACCCTGTATGACTTGATTTAACAACTCTATTTTAGTGTATCCTTTTTTTTTCCTTCTTCTTTTAAGGTTCCAAGTATGGCAGACTGTCATCCCGATCTGGTGACCCACTGACTGCTGGATGGGCTGGCTGGCATTTTATTAAGTCCTTTATCTATGTTTGGCTTGATCTATTAGTCTCTTATGTCAGATTGATTTTCATTTCAGGGTGTATGTCCCTCCCCTTTTTTCCAATTACCTGTATTTTAGTTGAATTTCTCTGAGTACCTCTGAATGAGGCTCCTCCTCTATTCAGCCATGTTGAACTCCCCCTCTTTTTAAATTTTATCTCAGCTTTATTCATAATTGTCAAACTTTTTTAAATTAAATAAGTTTATTGGTACATTTTAAATATATATAAAGATAACTTTCATCATAGAGACTTTGTATGTGTACATGACATATCTCAATTCCTCTTTTTTCCCATTCCCTTATACTCCCTTCAGTCACTCTTCCCCTCTTTATTTACAAAAGCTTGTTTCCACTTTTTCTTCTTTTCTTGTTTTTTTTCCCTTCCTTCATTACCCCCTCCCTATTCCCCTTCCCAATTGAGCATTTTCTTCCTATTTCATATCTAGTGTATCTTCTGGTCCTTATTCACCCTTTCAGTTTCTCACACCAGAGAAATTATGCGATATTTATGTATGTGTGTTTGATTTATTTCACTTGAGTATGGTCAGAAGGTCCATCTATTTACCTACACATATCTCAAGTTTACCCTTCTTTATGGCATAGGAGTACTCCATTGTATTGAAAAACCACATCTTTATCCATTCATCAGTTGATGGGCATTTGGGCTGTTCACAAGATTTAGCTATTACAAAATGTACTGCTATAAAAATGGGTGTGCATCCATGGCTATGGTATGATGTTTTTAATTCTTTGGGGAAGATACCAAGAGGGGCAAAGCTGGATCAAATTAAACCTCTAGTTTTAGTTTTTTGAGGAATCTCTACACTGATTTCCACAGTGCTTGTAGCAGTCTACATTCCCACTAACAGTGGAGAAGGTTTCTTATCCACATAGCCCTGCCATCATTTGTTATTGGTTGATTTCTTGATAATTGTTATTTTTTTTCCGTAGTGAGATGGAATCTCAGTCTTGTTTTAATTTTCATCTGTTGAATGACAGATGATGTTGACGTTGAACATTTTTTCATATATTTATTTAGCATTTCTACTTTATCTGAGAAGTGTCTACTCATTTCAGGTGCCCATTTTTTATTGGGTCTTTAAATTTGGCAGGTCTGTTTATTATATTTTTTAGTTCTTTACATATTCTAGATATTAGTCCCTTGTCTGGTGAACAACTGGCAAAATTATCTTTCCCACTCTTTGGGTTGTCTCTTCATTCTGCTGACTATTTTCCTGTGCAAAATTTTTTAATAAGATGCAAAATGAATCTTTTTGCTGATTCTTTGTAATAATTCCCTTTCCATCTGGCTTTATTTCATAAAGTCTTTGCCTACACCTATGTCTTCAAGATTTCTACCTATTCTATCTTCCAGCAAACTTAATGTTTCTGTTTCAATGTTTAGATGTTTAACCCATTTTGATTTTAGTTTAGCATATGGTGAGAGACATGGGTCGAATTTCTGTGTCTGGTATATGGAAAGCCAGTTTTTTCAGCATCATTTTTTTTTCATGTTTTTGAGACAGGGTTTCACTATGTAGTTCAGGCTGGCCTCAAACTCACAGCAATGCTGCTGCCTCAGCCTCCAGAGTCCTGGGATTACAGGGGTGTGCCACCAGGCCCAGCCTTAAAGAGGGTGTCTTTCTTCCAGTGTGGGTGTTTGACCCCTTTGTCAGATATAAGGTGGCTGAGTGTGTTTGGAGTTGTTTCTACACCTAATCTGCTCCATCGATCCTTGGGTCTTTTTTTTTTTGTCAGTACCATGCTGTTTATTTTTTTTAATCAATGTAGCTTTGCAGTATGATTTAAAGTCAGGGATTGTGATGCCTCCTGACTTGCCTTTGTTGTCCAGAATTCTTTTTGCGATTTTAGGTCTCTTCTGGTTCCAAATAAATTTTAGGATTCTTTTCTCTAATTCTGTGAAGTATGCTATTAGTATTTTGATGGTACTGCATTAAATCTGTATAACAATTTTGGGAGTATGGCCATTTTCACTGTGTTGATTTCTTCCTACCCAAGAACAACGGATATCTTTCCATTTTCTGATATCCTCTTTGATCTCCTTTTCCAGAGTTCCACAGTTTTAAGTATAAAGATCTTTAAATTCTTTTTTTAGATTGATTCATACCTATTTCATTTATTCGATGCCATTGTGAAAGATGTAGTTTCCTTAAATTCTCTCTCAGTGTGCTTGTTGTTTGTGTACAGGAATGCTACTGATTTTTGAATCTTGTCATTTTATCCACCTGTGTTCCTGAATTTGGTTATTAAATCTCAAAGTCTTTCTGTTGAGATTTTGGGGTCTTCTGTGTAGATTATCATGTCTTCCTCAAATATAATAATTTGACTTCTTCCTTTCCTGTCTTTATTCCCTTTATTTCTTTTATCTAATTGCCCTGGCTAATGTTTCCAGAAATATATTGAAATAGGGCTGCTGATGCTGGACACCCTTGTCTTGTTACTGATTTTAGAGTGAAAACTTTCAGTTTTTGACCAATAAGTATGATGTTTGTTGTTGGTTTGTCACAGATGACTTTTAACAGACCGAGATAAAGATCATCTATTCCAAGTTTCTGTATGGTTTTTATCATGAGTTGGTGTTGCACTTTGTCAAATGCTTTTTCTGCATTTTTTGAAATGATCATGTGATTTTTATGTTTGGCTCTGTTGATATGGTGTATTACATTTATTTATTCATGTATGTTGAACCATCCATGCATCCGTGGGACGAATCTTACTTGGTCATTGTGTATAATCTTCTTGATGATTTGGTGCATTCTGTTTGCTAGTATCTTATTGAGGATTTTTGCATCTATGTTCGTTACGTTGATTTTCCTGTAGTTCTCTTTTTTGGTTGGACCCTTCTCTGGTTTTGGTTATCAGGGTAATACTTGCTTCCAGAAATGACTTTGGGAGCCTTGCTTCCCTTTCAATTACATTAAAGAGTTTGAGGAGTAATGCCATTTGATCTTCTCTAAATTTCTTGTAGAGTTCAGCAGTGAATCTACCAAGACCTGGGTTTTCTTTTTTGGTAATTTTTCAGTTACACCTTCAATGTCATTGACTGATATTGGGTTATTTAGAATTTTTATATTTTCTTGATTTAGCTTTTGTAGTTCATATGTACCTATGGTTCTTTGAATAAAACCCTTCAATGATTTCTTATGGCCTTCAGGGTAATATTCATATTTCCCTGCTAGGTATTAATAAAAAGCATCTATTCTTGTGTTATATTGTGGCCCCATTGATTTATAATTTAAATAGCACCTCTTCCAGAAAGCTTGTTCTGACTACCCCAATATTCAAATGTTACATACCAGAGCTTCTGTAAAACCTAAACTTTTTGAAGTGTGTTGACAAGTAAATTAGAATATCAAAAGTTTGAGAAACCATTCTACTATCCTCTGCACTGATAGATGCCTAACAAGAGTATTTGCTGTATTTCATATCACATAGAGAAATAAATGGCATTAGTTAGGTAATTGTGGTTACCTATACATTAAGGAAGTATACAAGCACTCTCTTCAATATAGCAAAGATGTCATTAGAACAAGATTTATTTACTTGGAATAGACTTTTCCTGTGTTATCTAAAAAGGTGCAATGAAGGACAATTTCAAAAAGGCAGAAAGAAGCACAACCTCATATACCAGTTGTCATGGATTTGCAAACAAAAACTAGCAGAAAAATAATAACAAATAAATTCTATAAACCATAAAGAAAAATTGAGATTTAAGAGTCAATATTGGAATAATAATAACTTTTGCCCACACTGCCACAGATCATTTTATGTACCAAAGGCTTACACACACAGCTTTGGAAACCACTGAATGATATCAGAGTTTTCTGATTACATCTAACACTTTCTCCTGGTTAAACAGAAAACACTGAGTCAGGGTCGAATGCTTAAAGGATTGAGATAGCACTAAGAAAAAATCTGGATCAGATGGTTTCACTGCTAAAATACACCAAACATTTAAAGAATATTTAACATTAATCTGTGTCAAAATTTCCCCAAAACATTAAAGAGGAAGAAAGAATGCTTAGGTCTTGTATGAGGCTGGGATTACCCTGACGCCAAAGCCTGAAACAATATTAAAGATAACAAAATGGTATTACTAGAGATCTCAAAAGAATTAGTACCAATATGAAATATGTATGTGTATACACACACAAACACACACATATATGGCTATATATAGGCACATATGTATGTATACATATATATATATACATAATATATGTAAATATATCTAAATATATACATAATATATCTATAAATACCGCATGTGATTATGGAAGATGTTAAGTCACATTATTTGCCATCTACAAGCAGGGAACCAAGAAAAACTAGTAGAGTACTAAGTTTTAGGAGAAGGCTTAGTTACCATAGTAACCATGGTGTAAGTCTTAGTCAAAGGGCAAAAAAACCCTTCATGTCCCAGCTTAAGCAGTCAAGCAGAAAAGGAAAATCTTCCCTTTGCCTTTTTGTTCTATTCAGTCTTAAAATGGATTGACTGATGTGCACCCACATTGGAGAAGGCAGTAAGTTTTCCTTAGCTACTAATTCAAATGGTATTCTCATCTGGAAATACTTCCAGAGGCATACACACAAGCAGTATTTGGCCAACTATCTTGGCATTCCATAAATATTACTCAGCAATGAAGAAGAATGAAAGCATAATATTTTCAGGAAAAATGGATAGAACTAGAAACCAGAATGTTAAATGAAATTAGCCAGATTTCATCATGGCTAACTAGATCACTGGTGGTGCTCATAGAACACTCAAAAAACAAGCACTAAGAAACAGAAACTCAGAAATGGGGGTGGGGCAAGCAAAGAGCCAAATATGAGAAAATAACCTGAAAGAAAAGTCCACCAGGTGAATTCCAATATCAGAGGTATTCAGAAAGGGAAAGTGAGCTGCTGCTTAATGCCTGTATGGCTTATACCCCAGGTCCCATGAACAGACCATCTTGGGAGAGTATCTAACCCACTGAAGGAGGAAGTTGAGTACTGCAACCGTAGCTGGGTTGCTGCGATCAGTGCCTAGCCCAACAACTGCAATTGCCTACCTGTGCTAACTCCCTTTTTACATGGAGAGGGAGCCTGGAAAATGAGATATTCTTAGACCAGGGCACTAGAGAAAAATTTGGAGGGCAGTGACTAAGTCAGAACAGACAGGCCCTTGGGAAAGAAAGAAACAAGGGGAAGGTTCTGCTTAGGGACCAAGAGTCATACACTGAGAGAGCAGTGGCTCAATGATTTGCAGGCAAGGGCAGTGGTTGAGAACAGTGTGATCCAGGGGAGGAGAAAAGACACTTGAGCAGTACCGAAGTAGGTACTCTCCCATTGCTTCCCCAAACACTGGAAAATTTTGTGCCTACCCACTGCCTGCTCATCAGATGCAGTAGAACTCAGTGCAGGAAACTTCCCACCACCAGCCAGAAGGTGCTGAGCTCTACAAGCTCTAGACATCACTGAATTTGTGGGCTGGATAGTGACTCTTTCTGAGGTTCAGACTGAGATTTGGGGGAATGTTGAGCGCTGGGGAGGAGCAGTATAGGCAAAGGGGGTTGTAGGGCACACTACCCAGAGTGGTATAGAAAAGCAGATAAGGTAGCTGCAAGGATTATCATGGAAGGAAGGAGGAAGAGATCAATACTGAGAAGTCCCCTTTAGAAATAAAAAAAATGTAAGGAAAGAAAGAAAGAAAGAAAGAAAGAAAGAAAGAAAGAAAGAAAAGAAAAGAAAAGAAAAGAAAAGAAAAGAAAAGAAGAAAAAGAAAGAAGGAAAGAAAGAAAGAAAGAAAGAAAGAGAAAGAAAGAAAGAAAGAAAGAAAGAAAGAAAGAAAGAAAGAAAGAAAGAAAGAAAGAAAGAAAGAGAAAGAAAGAAAGAGAAAGAAAGAAAGAGAAAGATTGGGAACTTTACCATTCACATTGTGCCCCCCTCCAAGACAATTGAGGATATTTGATCTTAAGATAGAGGCAAAACAAAACACCTGAAAAATTACACACACAGAAGCACAACTAAAAACATGTACAGCACTTCTTGTAGAGGGAAGGAGAAGCAGGGTCAACAGTCTGTCAAGACAGCAAAGCCCTTCCACTCCCCGGCAGGAAAAAAATATACAGGAAGGGAGCCAGTTCAAGCACCCATAGATATATGCAATCTCCTAGACTCTACCACAGAGGTTTGGAGCTCAGCCCCTGACAATTGCTGCAAGTCCAAATTTCTCCATTTGTGAACATAGGAGAAGAGCAAACTGGTTGAATTCTGACTGTAGTATAAATAGGACTGAGAAACACTTTTTTTTTTCTTTTTAATTTTTTGTGTATATGAGATTTTTTTTTCCTTTTTCTCCTTTCATATATTTGGGGTGTTTGTATATGTGAAAAGGAGAATAAAAGTTAATTAGAGCTTTAGTTTAAGTAGTATCTCTCATGGGCATGTCAGATTAACCTTCATCAAAATTGTGTATTGAGAATTCAAATGTCAACTTTAAATCAGCACATTAATTGGTTCCAAGCTTCTCATAGCTTCCCTCAACCCCCAATTATATTTCCCTCATTCTTATTCCTTTTTCATGCCTCCCAAAATAACCACTCAGACCCTCACTCCACCTCCCTCCACTACATATTTAAAATAATATCAACAAAGTTCTATACCTTTTCTTTCTTTCATTTGTTGTTATGCGTTGAGGACCATGAATTATAATTCGAGTCTAGGGGATGTCCACACTTGTTCTTGTCCTGCCCTGGAGCCAGATTGGAACTTAAAAACTCCCTACTCTTTTCTGGTCACAGCTGGAAGCCCTAGGGCTAATAACTGCTGTGGTGCTCACAGGGAAAGATAAGACCTGCTGGAGAGGATAGGCATCTGGGGAAACTACAGTTTCCTTATTGTCTCCCTGTCTTGTCCTTGTCCTTGTCCTTGCAAGAATACTTTGATCTTCCTAGTCCATGTAGTCACCATTACTGTTCCTAGAAACACCCACCTGTACCTCTTCTCAATATCTTCTGAGAGTTAAAGACATCATATTTTAATGATACATGCATACCCATATTTATACCTGCTCACCATGCAATAGGTAAATTATGAAAGTGGCCTTGATACCCATCAACAGATGATTGGATAATGTGTTATTAATATACAATGGAGTACTATTCAGTCATAAAAAAGATAAATTTGAGTCATGTGTAGAAAAATTCATGGATTTTATGATCATAATACTAAGGAAAATGAATCAGTCATAGAAGGTTAAATATTTCACGGTTTCCTTAAAATATGAGACCCAATGTATAAATAAAGAGCAAAATTAAAAGGAGATAATAAGAAACAACAAGGTAGACTTTGTGTAGTTGGTAATTGAATCCAGAGAAGGCAGAGATGGGAGGGCTGGGTAGAAAAAGGTAAGTAAAAGTGAGCAAGATGCCATATACATATGTACCAATTACCCAAGATAAATGTAATTATTATGCATCGCAATTACGTACTAATAAAAAAATGAAATTAGCCAGAATATTGCACGTTTTCTCTTATATGAGAAACATAAAAATATGTAAATTAATTATTAAATAATTAAAATAAGGGATAGAGGACAGGAAAGTAGATGGTGGACTTCTGGAGTGGCATGTCAAACAGCTAGTAAAAATTATAACAATAACAACATTTTTATGTGATTTTAGCTATTTTTTAATTACTTAAATGTGGTGCTGGGGTGTGGACTGTGCAGGAGACAATGGAATGCTGTATGGGAAAAGAGCACTGCAGTGCAAACTGTGCTTCCTACATCTACTACACACAGTCACTCCAAAGGAAATCTGCATGTGTCAGATGTTAGGCAGATTACCTCTATCCCAGAAAAGCAGAGAAGGAGGATAGGATGTAAAACAATTGCTGGGGGATCTCTGCGGGTGATAAATGAGCAGTGCCATTCCCATTTCCACCTCTTGATTCTCAGAGTCACAAATCCTGGCTCTGGGAGGGACAACATACTATGTTGAATGCAAATTGAGAGCACATACATCTTCATAGAGAAGTTTGCTCCAGCCTTACAAGGTATTGCCACCTAGATGGTGCTGTACTTAGGATTAAAAAGGCCATTCCTATCACAAATAAAATTTACCAAGCAGATAAAGGACATCTATAATAAAATTATAGTACTGTGAAAAATGAGATTGAAGAAGACATTAGAAAATGGAAAGACATTCAGTCTTCCTAAATATGTAGAATCAATATTATCAAAATTGCCATTTTACCAAAAATGGTATATAGTTTTAATGTTAACTCAATCAAAATATCAACAGCATTCTTCACAGAACTAGAAAAAATAACTCAAAATGTTTATGGAATCAGAAGATAGCCAAAATAGCTAAAGTAATCCTAAGCAAAAAGAGCAAAGTGGGAGGCATTATTATCGTGGATTTCAAGGCATACTACAAAGCCATAGTAATAAAATATATACGCTACTGGCACAAAACTAGACATGTAGATCAGTGAGAAGACACAGAAAGAATCCCATTTAGCTATATGATGTTTGACAAAGGAGACAATAATATATAATGAAGAAATTTAACCTCTTTAACAACTGGTGCCAGGGAAACTTGTTATCTAGTTCAGAAGAATGAACTTAGATCCATATATTTCATACTGTATTAAAATCAAATCAAAATGGGTCAAAGATCTACAGGGTTGGGAGTTTGGAGAATACATGCAAAGAACTAAAGGAGAACTATGTAAGATGACTTAAGAATCATCCCATACAAATATATTGATTTGTCCAAATAAAATATTCACAAAATCAGAAACAGTGCATCTACTGCAATATAAAATTTATAAAATTCTTAAAGATATAGGCATATATAAGGACTTTCTGAATGGAACTCTTATAGCACAAAAAATAACACCAGGAATCAAAAAATGGGATTATGTCAAATTAAGACATTTCTGCACAGCAAAGGAAACAACCATAGAGTAAAAAGACAACCTACAGAATGAGAAAAAATTTTGCCAGCTGTTCTTTAGATGGAGGAATAATATCTAGAATATATAAAGAACTTAAAAAATTAGGCCTCAAAAAACAAAGGACTCAACCAAAAATTGGGCAAATGAAATGAAAAGATACTTTTCAAAGAAGTATACATGGGCAACAAATACAAGAAAAAAATGTTCAGCATCTTTAGCCATTAGGAAATTACAAATAAAAAATTTGACATTTCATCTTAATGCAGTCAGAATGACTATCATCAAGAACTCAAACAGCAACAAATGTTCTCAAAAATGCAGGAGGAGGGCCAGTGATATAGCTCATCGGCATAAGCGCCTGCCTGTCAAGCGCAAGGTCCTGAGTTCGACTCCCGGTACCTGCATATTAAAAAAAATGCAGGAGGAAAAAGAATATTTCTATGTTGTTAGGGGAATGTAAACTAGTACAATCACTATGGAAATTGGTATGGAGATTCCTCAAAGAGCTAAAAATATAAATTCCATTTGATCCAGCTATACCTCTTTCTAGTATCTCCTCAAAAGAGTTTAAAAAATCGTACTGTAGTGACATATGTATACTCATGTTCATATCAGCACAATTAACAATAGCTAATCTAAGGTAATAGCCTAGGTGCCCATCACAAGCAATGGATAAAGAAAAAGCATTATGCAGTCACAAAGAAGGTTGAATTCAAGTTATTTGTAGGAAAATGGATGGATCTTAAGGCTATAATATTATGTGAATTAAATCAGACATAGAATGTTAAGTTTTGCATGGCTTCACTTATTTGAGAAACCCAGGATATAAATAAATTCAAAATACAATAAAGGAGAGATGACGGAAAAGAGAGGCAGACTTTTGATAGTTAGAGAAGGGGAACAGGGAAGGAAGAAGGGGGAGGGAAAGGGGAAGAGAATCAAAATGTATTATATTTGTGTGTGTGTGTGGTGTATTCCAATTTCCTAAAACAAATGTAATTATTATGTATCATTAACATATACCAAAAAAATTAAACAATTAAAAAAATTGAAGGCCATGTCGTTCCTGTATCATTATAGATGCTTCAGAATGGTAGGGAAAATAATAACAGCAATAAATTCCATGAGCATTAACTGATTGCCACACTTTTTTGCTGTAACATGAGTCCCTTAACTAAAATCAAAGTTATAGGGAAAGCATGGTGGATAAGGCCATCTGTAATGTGCTATTCTGTAAATGGGGAAACAAAATAGCCTCTTCCCTCTTAAAAAGCTTTAACATATGGTCAGTCTAGAAATTTGCAAATCATGTCATGGTTTATAGAGAGATAAGGCCAGAAGTAAGGAAATAATAATAATGATTAGTGAAAGACCTTTGTCTCTACATTATAGGAAGAACTCTGGATACTTTGCTAATTGCTGTTAAATACAAAGAAAAAAACAGCACTTTAACCTCACTCTTCAAGTCTAATATTTTTCCAGTGAAACTTAAAGCTGGGAAAGTCACCATTGGCATTTTCAAATCTAACATGTTTGAATGTCTGCAAACTCTAACACATGTAATTCCAAATTACGTTGCAGCAGAATGACATCTGTTAGTAGTGTACCATGACAAGTACTCAGTATGAGTAAGCCTGAGTGAATGTTGTTTACTACACTGTGTGGCATTGTTCTTATTTTATTCACATTATATCCTCTCAGCAGCTTGCCTCTGAAATAGTAATTACATGCATTTTATAGATTAAAAATTCATGAAATTTGGGATATGTACAAATACGAGTATTTGAAAAAGTTTCAAAATATATTCTTCCTGATTTTGGACCCAACTACAGAAACAACCTTAATTATAATAAAAGCTAATAATTGTAGATATCCTATTTGCCATCTGGGCTATGTGGTTTATATGTGTTCATTTATTCCTTACAACTAGTAAATGAGATAGGAATTATTACATACCCTTATATATACATTTTTTATTGATAAACATATTCATTTTTTAAAATCTCATTTTGAATGTCATCACCATCTCCCATGGCAGAGAAGAGTACTTGTTAAGGTTGAGGAAAGAAAAGCCAGGCACTAGGATCAAAGAGGGCAAAGACACACTGTTTCAAAACAGAAATGTCTTTCATGGTACTTTTTAAGAAACATACAGTTATTTCTTCTGTCTGGAGTTTAGGCTACAGGGGAAAGCTGGGAAATAGATTTGAGGTCTTGGCACATGCCCTAGTAACAGAGTGATGGTGGTGGCTTTTACCAGGATCATATAAGTAGGAATCAAAAAGGAAACCTAGATAGCAAAAATATTATGGAGTGAAGCCAACAGAACTTGCTCATTGACAGAATGTAAGAGGTCGGAGGGAGGAGGCAGGAGATGCTTAGATCTACGGTTAGGTAAATTGGGGAATGGCAGGTTCATATAGGGATTCTTTTTTTTTTTTTGTGGGTACCGGGGCGGCGACCTCAGGACCTCGCGCGCCAACAGGCACCTGTGCCGCTGAGCGATATCACTGGCCCCTTTTTCGTATGTGGGTTCCGGGAGTCGAACTCGGGCCCTCGCGCTTGCAAGGCAGGCGTGTACGCCGCTGAGCCATCTCACCGGCCCCTCATATAGGGATTCTGAGCTCAGGCAAAACATTTGTCCAGAAAATATAGATTTAGGAGTAAAGAACATCAAGAAAAGCCTAATTGAAACATGGAACTGAGTGATATTATCAAGGGCAGAAGTATAAAACACACATTACTCCTCAAAGACAAATAAAACCGCCAAACCTGTTACACAGACCACTTTATCCTGGTGATTTTTAGCAAGTTAGTAACCTTTCTAAATCACAGTTTCCACATAGCTACAGTAAGGATGATAAGCCTATCCTTTGTATTCAAGGGATGCATTACTAAGGATATTGCATAATTTAAGACTAACATTATCATAGGTAAATTAGAAGCAATGCACCCTTGGGTTCTATAAATCTATAACCATTTATACACAGTGGAGTACTGCTCTGCCATAAAGGATAAACTTCAGTCATTTATAGGAAAATGGATACACCTTGAGACCATAATATTAAGTAAAATAAATCAGACACACAAGTTTAAATATTGCATGCTTTCTCTTATATGATAATAAAAAATACAAGTAAGGAACAAACTAAAAGATAGATGATAGGAAAAAGGGAGATAGATCTTTTGCAAATGGGAATGAGACCAAGAGATGGAGAGAAGGAGGAGGTATAGGAGGGGAAGGTGATGAAAAATGAACTGAGGTGTGTTACGTACCTGTACCAACTCCCCATGAAGAATGTGATCATTAAGTACCATAAACATGGACTAGTAAAAAGTAAAAATTGAAAAAAAAGTATTTTTGCTTTAATGTTGCTTTTGCTTTTCTCAACATTGGTTGTGATGTTTCACAAGACATTTATTGAGAGCATAGCCTATTATGGTGATTATTTGCCCTTCTTCATAGCTTTTAATTTCTATTCAGTTCTGGCCTCCACTGTAAAGTTACTGATTTCAAGGTACATTTTCTTTAGCACAAACACATGATGAACACTTGGATGACATTGTTTAAAATATTTCAATAATAATCATAACACTGTAAAGTAGCACCAAGATCATTCCCAGAAGTTCCAAGGCACACAAATCACAGGAGGATGACAAAAGCATAAAACAATATTCACATTTACCAGCCAAAGTTAAGTTACCATGTAGAATAGTTTACAGTTCCTTTAGCCCTGGTTTTTAGATTAAACTCCTCTTTTTTCTGGTTTTTATAAAAGTTTTTTATTGGGGAGGTTTATATTTTGTCAAATTTTGTGCATATCAACATTTTATATGCAGTATGACCCTTATATGAATCAAATCTGCATCCAGTACAACTACAATTTTGTGTTATAATAGCTTTGCCACAAGATCTTCTTGACAATGAATATTCAGTAAAAGATTGTTAAAAGGTGCCTCATTTCTGTATACAGCACATAATAAATATTTGGCAAATGTTACATCACTTCCCTCTTCTTTCAAACATTGTAGAAACTAGTAGTTGCTTGGGCAGAAAAGTTATAATACTTCTCATACGTTTTAGAAGATCTAGCATGTAAAATTGTCATCATTCATAAACGCTTTATTTGAAATGAATTCTATTAAGTGAATTAACTGAATTTCCATTGTACTTTTATTTACAGATATATCTCTCTGTTCCATGAGCTATATTTCCACCTAGTGGCCCATAGAGGAAACTGCTTTTATTTTCAACTAATAAAATTTGGGGGCTCTTTTTCAAATGGATGGGGGAATAAGAGATTAAGGGGGGGAAGAGGATGAAAACAAAGAATTGAAAAACTGATTATGGAAATAGAACTTTTGCAAATGGGAAGGGGACCAAGAGTTGGAGGAAGTGGGGAGGGAGGTGAGGGGTAAGGAATGAAAATAAAAGAATTAAGATGTATTACATGCATTTACCACTCACCACAATAAATAGAATCATGTACTGCAAACATGTAATAATAAATATTTTTAAAATTTGGAAAATAGAAAAGTATAAAGAGCTGAAAAAATTGCATACAATCTCACCATCCAGAGGAAACTACTAAGCCTTGGGCATGTTTTCTTCATTTTTCTATGTATTTTTCTTTACATTAGAGAATGGAGATCAGACCACATATGTAATTGTGTAACTGGAGTTTTGATTTATCATTGTGCCAGTAAATCTTAATTGCCAGCTTGACAGATTTATGAGACTCCTGGAGAGGTGACTGGAATCATGGGAATGCTGTACTCATACTGCTGTTCATAGCTGAATGTGCTGTCAGAAGGGGGAGTCGAGTTGGAGGTGGATCAGTGGTGGCATCCCTTTGGGGAATATATCTCTGGAGTGCACTTCTCCTGTGGTCTGCTTCCTGGCTCCATGAATTGAACAGCTTTGTTCCACCACACCTTTCCACCATCATGCTTCTGCTTTGTGACCAAAAGACCCTGGACTAAACCATCTAAAACCATGGCCAAATTAAACATTTCCTCCTTTGAGCTTTGGGTATTGGGTATTTTGTCCCAACAATGAGAAAGCTGACAAATAAAAGCATTATATGTGAAGAGATTTTCTGTCATCAAAACATCTTTTAAATCATCATTCCAAATTTTGTAAAATATGCTCTTCTCAAATTTTTACACTCATTGCATCATTGTACATTATACATTAATCTTTGCCCATGTTTTTCCTGCTCCTTGAATTTGAATCCTAAAGTAAAAATAACTAAGTCAAAGTGAGTTTGTTTAAAAAAAAAATAAGGTTTTCTTGATTTTATAATAACACATGTTAATATTTTAAAAAATATTAACAAATCTAAAAAAAAATAAAAATCATCATCACCCCATCACCAAATAAAACTGTTAGTAAAATTCTGATATATGGTTTTTAAGTTTTTATTTTCCCCTCTAGATTGTTTCTGACAGTTTAATTGCTTACACTAATAAGATAACTGGATGCATTTTAAAACTTCCTCCAATACTTACAATCACCTACAGTTTGTAGAAAAATTCAAAAAATACTCTTCAATGCATACCTAAGATTACAATTATGTGAAAGAAATAGTGTTTTGGGGACCACAAATTATAAATTGACATAGTGTCTGTCCTAGGCTCTCCTTACCCTGCCTCTCTTGAGGGCCCGTTTTGAAATGTGGAAATCCCGATTCCTCTAGGTCAATGAGATTAGCACCCATGTGTG
Source organism: Erethizon dorsatum (assembly GCA_028451465.1). NCBI lineage: Eukaryota > Metazoa > Chordata > Mammalia > Rodentia > Erethizontidae > Erethizon > Erethizon dorsatum. The sequence continues at coordinate 47,567,845 of CM051842.1, forward strand.
GGGATGGATCTTGGCTTGTTTCCTTTATGATGTTAAGCTTGCTCATTCTACCACAGCCTCTACCCTGTTCCAGGAAAAGCACCCTACCGTCTCCACTATACTGGCTAATAAAATGGTGGCTAGCTGGAGATTGGGGCCTTTTCTTCCTAGAGAGCAACTGGTGGTCCCAGATCCCTGCTGTGCACCCCTCTACTTTGTCTCTTGCTCTTTCTTTCCTTTCCTGCTGTGTGTAGTAACCCAGGTAGGAGATTGGAACCCACCGTAGGAGTCCTGGATAACTGACACCATGAAAAGTATCTCCAATAATAGTGAATAAAAAAAAAATCACCGAAAACATAATTATTAGGGAGTGCCGAAGTTATAGCTCCCCTGAGGCATCTGTTGATATCCGGGACCATGAATATGCTTGGAAATTGTGTTATAATTGGAATCCATTAAAAATTTCTGAGTGGAATGGGACAATTCGAGTTGTCATTTGGAATGAACTAGGCGAAAGAAAATCATGCCTTGTCACGAAAAGACTTGGGAGGAATGCAGGCTGAAGGCCGGTAAGGTAATAATAGATGCAATATATATTCAAATATACAGTTTTTTCTAAGATCTGGGAAGTGGAAAAGTACATGGGCATCATTGCCATGTGATAATACACTTTGGTTATCCACTAAAGCTGCAGAAATATTAGTCCAGCGGTAAAGTTGAGTAAGAAACCCAAACAGTAGTAAGGCATCAAGATAAGGACATGCACAGGTTGCCTGTGAGAAATTCTAAGTTATCTGAACTGGTATATAGCATTTCTATTAAAGGGATACAGATGTGACAAAGACTTGGTTATGGGACTATACTAAACTTTCTGGCCCTATAATATTTGACTCCTCTCCCATGAAGGTGAATCACAGCAGGATTTCAGGTCTCATGCCAAATAGACTATTATAGGACCTCCAGTTTTGTCGACATGTCTAAATCACAGCTATATTGTAATTCTAGAAAATAAGAGTGGTATATTGTATGCATAAGATATTTAGCTATTCTAGAAGCACCAAAAAGGGAGTATTTAGATAAGAGGGAAACAACACTTCAATGATGTTTTAATGAATGAGTAATCATCAGGCAAATAAAGTATAAATAGAGCTATTCCTGCCCTCTTTTGGCTTTCATTTGAATGGAGTATCTTTTTCAGTCCTTTCACTTTCAATTTACAGTTTATTCTTATTTTTAATCCATTTAGCCACCCCTGTCCTTTTTGGCTGGATAATTTAATCCACTTAAATTCAAGGTAATTATTCATAGGTGTAGACTTCTTACTGTGGTTTTGTTAAAAGTTTTCCAGACCTTTTATTTCTTTCTTCCTCTCTTGCTGTCAGCTTTTGTGGTTAAATGACTCTCCTTAGTGCTATATTTTGTTTTCTCTTTTTATTTTTGTGTACCTACTATAGATTTTTGCTTTGTAGTTACAATAAAACTTACAACATTTTATAGTTATAAAAAGTGATTTTAAACTGATAACAACCTTATTCTTCTACAATTCCACTCACAATTTGAGTTTCAATGTCACCACACATATATTTTTATATTGCACTTTCATTAACAAATAATCATAGCTACAACACAATTATTTTTAATATTTTTTACTTACACTCTTCATACTAAAGATATAATTGCTTTACACACCACTATTATAATATTCTAAATTTGACTGTATACTTCCTTTTACCAGTGAGTTATATACTTTCAGATATTTTTCATGTTATTCATTAGTATTCTTTCAGCTTGAAGAGCTACCTTTAGCATTTCTATAAAATAGGTACGGTGGTTACGAGCTTTCTTGGGTTTACTTTGGAAAATTCTTTTTTTCTTTTTTTTTTTCTTTTGTGGGTACTGAGGGTCGAACTCAGGACCTCACGCACCAGCAGGCGCCCATGCTGCTGAGCGATATCACTGGCCCTTTATTCGTATGCGGGTACCAGGAATCGAACTCAGGACCTTGCACTTGCCAGGCAGGCGCTTATGCCGCTGAGCTATCTCACTGGCCCGGGAAATTCTTTATCTCACCTTTATTTCTAAAAGATAGGTTTGTGGATTATATTGGTCTTGGTTGACAGTTTAATTTCCTTTAGTACTTTCAAAATATCTCCCACTTTCTCTTGATTTGTATATGTATAATCTGACTCCAAACCAAGAAACATATTTAGAAACAAAGATCTTATGATCCTATTAATTCAAATGATCTAGGGCCCCAAGAACTGTTGACCAAACTAAGAACATTTAATTCAGTCATCAGCTATAAACTGTATATTATAAAACACAAACTAGGGGCCGGTGAGATAGCTCATCGGCATAAGTGCCTGCCTGGAAAGTGCGAGGTTCTTAGTTTGACTCCTGGTACCCACATACGAAAAAAAAAAAGGGCCGGTGATATTGCTCAGCGGCATGGGTGCCTGCTGGCGCATGAGATCCTGAGTTCAACCCCCGGTACCCACAAAAAAAAAAAAAAAAAGACAAACTGCTAGCATGCTCCCACTAGGTAACTGCTTAATCATGTTGCCAACTTAGCTCAAGAGCACGTTATCTACAAAAATATTCTAAAGGAGAATAAATAGGGTAAGTGGTTTTAATAGGTCTGTATCTCTTTGCTGCTTTCTTTTTCTTTCTTTCTTTCTGTGCTTCTTTTCTTTTTCTTTCTTTCTTTTTTTTTTTTTTTTGGCTTGTGGTTTAGAAATAGATTACTAAAGATGGTGCCTTCAATTGTTGTTTCACCATATACTTATTGAGTTGCTACTACATGGCAGCCACTGTTCAGTATGAGAACAGTGAACAAATAGATTATGTCCTTGCAATTACTGAGCTTATACTCTAGTGAGAAACATACTTTATCACAGAAGGAAACACACATATAAGACTGAACTTATGATCAGTGTCGTGATAAAAATAAAATGAGACAAGGTCCCACTTTATTATCCTGGAGCGTGGGAGTTACTTTAATCTTGGTGATTAGCAAAAGCTTGCTTGAGATCTATAGGATATTGGAGCTCACCACAAGTAGAATGGAACAGAAACAAAAGGAAGTGTTAAGTCCCTGAAGTGAGACAGATCTTAGCATTTAGCAATGCAAAGGTTAGTATGGCTACAGAAAGGTAAATAAATAATTTACAAATTAAGTCAAAGAGGTAGAAAGTGGCTGGATCTTGAAGCCCAGTGGGTAATAAAATCTAGATTCCAAATGCAATGGGAGGGCCCGTGAGATAGCTCAAGGGCATAAGCGCCTGCCTGGCAAGTGTGAGGTCCTGAGTTCAACTCCCAGTAACCACATACGATAAAAGGGCCAGTGATATCGCTCAGCGGCACGGGCGACTGCTGCCACACGAGGCCCTGAGGTTGAGCCCCGGTACCCATACAAAAAAACCCAAAAAACCAACAAAAATAAAACAAAACAAAAAAAAATGCAATGGGAAGTGATTGAATAATTTTAAACAGAGATATGACCTGGTCAAGTTTGCCTTTTAATGTTGCCTTTTATAAAAGATGGTTTGATGACTACAGAATGGATTTTTAAGGGAAAAGATAGGAAAGAAAGGAGAACAGTGAGGAGACTTTTCTAGTCATCTAGTTGAGTGGTGGTGGTGGCCAGGGCCCCAGGAGTAGAAGTAGAAATGGTGAGAAGTGGTGAGCTTGTGGACATATTTTTAAGATTTCCTGAAGAACTGGATGTGACCTGTGAGTGAAAAGGAGTCAAGGATGGCTCCAAGATTTTTTTTTTTTTTTTGTGGGTACCGGGGGTTCGACCTCAGGACCTCGCGCGCCAACAGGCACCCATGCCGCTGAGCGATATCACTGGCCCCTTTTTCGTATGTGGGATCCGGGAGTCGAACTTGGGCCCTCGCGCTTGCAAGGCAGGCGCTTATGCCGCTGAGCCATCTCACCGGCCCCATGGCTCCAAGATTTTTGTCCTGAGCAATCAGGTGTTGTCATTAACTTGAATGGAGAATGGCATCTGTGTTAGTCAACTTTCTATTGCTGTGATAAAATACCTAAAAGAAACAACCTAAAATGAGGAAACATTAATTTTGGCTTACAGTTTTAGAGCCCATGGTCAGTGGTCACTTGGCTCCATTTTTTTGGGCCCCTGATGATACAACCATCCTGGCAGGGAGCATGAGGTGGACAAGGGGCAGGAAAAGAGCCAGAGAGGAAGAGGCCAGGGACAAAATATAGTCCCCAGGGTCATACTCCCGTGACCCACTCCCTTCAGCTAGGTGCCATGCCCCAATAATAGCATTAAATTATGAATCCATTAATGAATTAGTCCACTGATGAGGTCAAAGTCATTATGCTCTAATCACTTTCCAAAACCTTTTAGCGTTATGGCCCTTGAGGGACATTATAGATCCAAAACATAGCAACATCAAACATGATTTTGGATGGGTAATTCTGGAGTTCTACTTATACCTGTGGGATGGGACCTCAGGGAGCTTTTCTGAAATTGACTTGCCTTTTCACTGAGTGGGATGACGGTATGAGACTGGTGTTTAGGTTGAATTAGAGGCTTCAAACACGTGGCTTAGAATCACTATCCTCTCTCTCCTTATTTTAGTCAGAAATTGGAGACTCACACAGATGAAAGATGAAGACTGAGCATCCCTTGCCGTGGAGAACAGAGAGGCCCCACAGACAGGTGAGCTGGTGTAGCCACTTCACTCCAGAAACTGCACAGGAGTGGGTGGTGCTAAAGAGGGTGACCCAGTAGCTTTCTTGGAGTTCAAGCAAGCTAGAGAAATAAAGTTTACCGGAAACAAAGTGAAGCAAAGAGATGGGATTGGGGTATGATACTATCTGGCCTGACCTAGAAAGGGTTTTGTGAAGTGTGCAAGCTTTGCAATACTGGGGGTGGGGAGGCCACTAAAAACTAACCTCAAATTAATAAATACAGCATAAAAGTCTAGGTGTTGTAGGAAGGCCAGAGGCCCTGTGATTCTGTCAGCCAGCCAAAGAGGAAGGGACACAGGAGTTGTATAATGCAGCTTTAAAAGGGCTGGTGATTGACACAATGTGTAGCAACGGATGGGGTGGAGCCGCTGGGTGGGGTCTGGGACAAGGCTGGGAGAAACAAAAAAGAAGAAAAAAGGAAAAAAATTCCCTTCATATCACCAATGCCCTGCGAAGCAAGCTAGCTAAAAAAGGGTGGAGGGTAGGACTCGTTTTCACTCCTACCATTGGCTAACTCTCTTACACCCGTCTATATTCTTTTAAGATAATAAAATCTAACGCGCACTGGCACTAGTCGGTTTCCATTCCCCTTAACTCTCTACAGAACTGGGTTTGTAGTCTGAAGCAGTGCAGGTTCCGTGTACACAGCTCGTTCCCGACCCCGCCCCATTGGCCAGGGCACTGTGCTGGGAGGAGAAGATGCCTTTGGAGGCGAAGGCGCAGAATTCTAAAGTAAGTTCCTTTCATTTTGGCTAACCCACGCTCCCCTCCCCCTTTGTTTTGCACCTTCCTTGGGGTCTCCACTGGGCGGCTGAGTAGCTGCTTTACGGAAGACTCTTTCAAGGAATACCTTACGGTGGAGCCGGGCTGGGTGGGATGAAAAGGAGAGGGGAGGAGAAGAAGGGTGGTGCTTTAGAGCCTAGAGGAGCTGCCATCCAGCTGGATAGGCACGCTCAATTGGAAGGCTGTACTGTTACTGCCTTGATTTCTTTTCCAGGTATTAGACCTTTACTTCCTTGCTCCTGCAGTTATTTCTTTTTGTCGCACTCCAGCATCACTTTTAGGTTAATAGAAGCCAGTAGCTGGGAGCTGGGAGGGCTCCATCTTGCCTGGCTTCTTAAAGGGACAGCACATGATTTCAACTAAGGAAGTCTGTATTTTAGAAATCAGATTTCAAGGAGCATGGCCTTGCTGTAACACTAATTGTATGTTGGGAGGAATTTGTGTGAAGAGAATAGTTGTTTTTTTTTTTTTTTTTTTCCTTCAGACCAGCCTTCAAATTTGGTTTTAACATCCAGTTGATTTTTAGGAAATGTACTGTGGGCAATGATGCCAAGATGCCCATTGGTTAACTGCAGAGTCAATTAGCTCTGAAGTTTAAACTAAAGGGAATATTTCAGTTTACTGAGAGGTAGCATGGCAGTGTAGATGACTTGAATAAATCCATTCATTCCACAAATATTTATTGAATGACAAGTGAATTGCCTGTGGCTTATTACATGGATGCTTGGTGTGTATTAAAAAAAGCCAAGTCCATGCAGCGTGTTGTTACTGACTCCTTTCTTAACTGATTTATAGGTAAGGCTTCTTTCCAGGATATGCAGACAAATGTTAAATTTGATTCCAACGTTAGGCAGGCATCTCAAACATGAGTAGCTTCCTGGTTGATATTTATTGCCTCTCCCTTAGTGCCAGACATCCATATTCTCTAATCAAAATGGCTGGGAGGTTCAGCTAGACACGTAGGAATTCAAGTCAAAGTGACATGCAAAGGGAAGAGAGCAGGATGCTTCAACCGAAAAGTTAAAGCTACGTTAGCTGATTGGTCATTCTTGTGTCCATGTCCTGTCAGAGAGATTATGTTGGGTTTCATGGCATCCTCAGTGTCAGTTCCTATCAAAAGACATTTGCCCTTTCGAATATCTTTGAGTGTTTTCCCTATATTCTCTTTTATAGATTTTTAGTTTGTAATCTCACATTTAAGTCTTCAACGAAGTTTGAATTGATCTTTGTAATTGGTGAAAAATAGGGGTCTAACATCATTCTGCTGTATATAGATATCCAACTTTCCAGCACTATGTATTGAAGAGGATGCTCCTTCTCTAATACATGTTCTTAGAACTTTTGTTGAGAGTCAGTTGGGTGTAGATGGCTTTACCTCTAGGATCTCTGTTTTATTCCATTGGTTTAAGTGTTTGTTTTTATTCCCATGCCAAGTTGTTTTGATTACTACAGCTTTATAGTATATTTTGAGGTTAGGTAGTGTGATCCTTCCAGCTTTGGTCTTTTTGCTTAAGATATCTTTCAGTATTTAAGGGTTTTCTGGTTCCATACAAAATTTAGGGTTATTTTACTAGTTGTGTGAAGAATGTCAATGGACTCTTGATAGGGATCAAATTCAATCTGTGGATGACTTTGGATAGTATAGGCATTTTAACATTGCTGATTTTTCCAATCCATGAATATGAGATATTTTGTGTCCTCTTCAATTTCTTTCATCATTTTTATAATTTTATTGTAAAGAACTTTCACCTCTGTTGTTAAATCTGTTCCTAGTTATTTTGGTAGCTTTTGTAAATGGGATTGTGGAAATCTCTATGTTCTAATAACTCCTTGAGTTGAAGTCATTGATAGTATGCTATATTTGTAATACAGCAGAACAGATTGAAAGCAGTTCAATGTTCTTATTTTAGTGCAGATTTAAAAAAAATAAAGAGTCATTTTTATTAACCATTTCCACTTATATAAGACAGATCATTTTGAAAGGAGGAAGCAACATTTAATCCTTTATCTCATCCTTTCATTTGTTCAGTGTATATTTCCTAAAAATATTATATAGGGTGAACTCTTCGCTACAGCCTGGGATTCAAAAATACAAGATTTCAGTTTTAACATTGGAGCTCAGCTGGGAGACAAATAAAACTTCAGTTAACATCTAGTATTTCTTGATCACTTACTGTACACCAGGGACTGTGCTAAGCCCTATGCATGCTTTTCAGTTAAATTTACAATAGCGATAGACCTATTTTTTAGACAGGGATACTGGTAGTTAGAGCAAAGTTGAGTCATCTTAAGAGGGGGTATTAGCGAACTTGGAAAATTCGTGAATCATTGATATGAGCAGGTAAGATATGGGTGTAATTGGGAACAAGGAGGTAAGAGAAGACTTGCTACCAGAGATGACACTCAAGGTATGTAAGATAAGTTGAGAAATGAAATAAATGGCATTGCAGATGAAAGAGACATCATGTGTGAATGAAAGGATGCACCAGAGAGGTGCAGGGAATAGTGTTTGATTATGGCACATGAGTTTATAGGAGGAAGAAAGGCTAGGAAGATAGGAAGAATCCAGGATGTAACCAAAATGAAAGGAACTGCTTTCTTTTTACAGAGTATTAGAAGGACTTTTTCCAGAAGCTATACTTTACTGATTTAAAACTTTAAGAATTATGCAAGTAGCAGCTGTTAGTACTGAAGAGAGAGATTAGAGGGATTTTTGTGACTGAGCATCAATTAACACATAGCAGAAACATTATTGAGGTCAGAAGGTAGACAGAAATCTGAAGACTCATTGGGCCCCCAACATTATTACAGATAAAGGAGAAGAGGTGAAACTACTACTTGTGGGAGGTCAGATGGTAGAAATGGCTACTATTCAGGTTGGTCAAAGTGATAATAATAATGATAATAACACAATAATAAATATGCCAGGTACTCTATAATCATTGAATTTATTATCCCAATTTTATAAATAAGGAAACTCCAGCAGCCCAAAACTCTAATAGTACTTGTAATAATTGGCAGAAGAATCAAGATAGAATCAAGATAGATCACTAACTTGGGTTTCAGTAGTACTATAATGCAATGCACAAGTGGTTACATAATGAAAATGTAAAAATAGATGAAATATTTAAGAAATAAGGAAGCACTAGGTAAGACAAAAACTTGCAGACTGAAGTTACAATTCAAAGGTCCACATATCACAGTCAGGCCACAGATTTACATTGTCTTAAGCCATGTTTTTCAAAATTCGAACTCATTATCAATGTATAAAAGGAAGAAGATTTCACATAAGATATGTTTGTAACTTACTTGAAAATATTGAAATATATGGCATCACTGGGTCTATACCTCTACATGGTGCTAGTCACCAGCAGCTGAGTGGAAGCTTCCCCTTTAGATATTTCATTTATTAGTTAAAGTTAATGACATCTATTTGCAATGGACAGAAACCAGCTGGAGCTAGCTTCATCACAAGGGCAATGTGACTGGATCTTAAATATGGATCGGGTTTTAGAAATAGGTAGTCATCAGGGACACAATGTTGCAGATTTTTCTTCTGCATTTCTCCTTATTTTTTCTGCCTCAGACCTGGCTGTTCATCAGTTATAATCATGAGCAAAAATAAACCTCTCCTCTTTTAAGTTACAGTTGTTGGGTATTGTGTCTCAGTGTCCACAAAGTAACTGAGACACACTTCTAAATCCACATTTGAAAACAATATAACCAATGGAAACTTTGGAAAAAGTTATAGGTACCATTGCCATTACTAACATGGTTACTAGTACATTCATAGCACAGCTGCAAAGGAAGAATTCCAATGGTGCTTAAAAGACTTCTGCTGCAAATTCTCAACTTTCATAAAGTATTTTTCTCTTAGAAAACTACAGCCCATAGTGAACAAGAGATGGCTCCTTCATCTTCTGAGTTCATAAGTGACCATTCAGTCACATGGAAAGGTACTGGATCTCTTCATTCCAATCCCAAAATCACAGAGAATTAGATTCTGATAGGCCTTCCTGGACATAGTACAGGAAAAGGTGCTCAACACATGGCATCAGGACACAGAGCAAGGGGAGGACCCAGAGAAATACATATACCCTTCAAAATCATGCCCCCAGTGACCTGCCCCCTCTGATTAGGCCCTTACTCCCAACAGCACATTTAGCTATCCAGTCACCTTCTCTCTAGTCACCTACTCATACACATGAGAATTTGAGAGATATTTTAGACCCAAACCATACAAATATATTAAATTTGTCCTATTTTCTTTCAAAATAAAGTCAGGGAATTCCATCCTCTTAAAATGGGGATGACTTGGGAATCTCGAATTTGTGTTTCAGACACTGTTACCTAAGTACATTTCTGCTAGCCAGAAATAGTATGCCCATCTAGTTGAAAAAGTACCCAAGCAAAACAGCCTCTTCTTGAGTATTCAAAGGACAGAACAGAGCTGGCTTCTGAGTGCCCAGAACTATATTTACTCTATATAAACATTATTCTGTTGAATCTATATAATATAACTGTATGGAATATTATTGCCCCTCTATTTTATAAATAAGGAAATACTGATTCAGAGAAGTTAATCTGAAAAATTTCTCATAGTCACATAGCTAAGCATTTGATATCTTGGATTTCAACCCAAGTGTAAATACCAGAGCCCTCTTTGATAAATATTCCCTGTTGCTTACTCATTACCTTTTCACTATCTTGCATTGCATGAAATTAAGATCATAGAAATAGTAGGAGCCTTAGAACATAAACAAGTGGGTAATGGAGTTTGCTCCTGTTTCTGGGCTCCAATAATAGTAGGTTCAACAATCTGAGGATATCTTAGTCATGTCCATCCCCAGTACCTACAACACTGAAGGACCCCGATGAATACTTGTTGAATGGAATGAGTGAATGAGTAAATCAACATGTTTTGAGGAATTATCTACCTAGTTTGAAACATCCTTGGAGACTATACATCTTTATGGATGTTCTTGGTCAACTGTATATAAATTATGTATATATTTACAGAGACAGAAATATACATACTTGTTCATAATTTACCATCCTGATATACACAGACTTATAAAAATATATCCTCATGTAAATAAATAGATATATTCGTTATTTATTATGTATTAGTTTTCTGCTGCTGTGACAAAGGACCATAAAGTGGGTAGTTTAAAACAGCAGTAATTTATCTTTATCTCAAAATAAAAATCTTAAGTAAAAAAACATTACAAATTTATTCTTTTTTTTTTTTTTTTTGTACCAGGAATCAAACTCATGACCTCGCGCTTGCCAGGCAAGTGCTGTGCCGCTGAGCTATATCCTCAGCCCCTACAAATTTATTCTTTCATAACTCCAGAGGCTAGAAATATGAAATCAACATGTTGGCAAGGCCAGGATCTGACCAAAACCTTTAGGGTAGGATCTTTAGCTGGTTTCCTTCAACTTCTGGTTACACAACACCCTTCTTGGTGTTAAGGCTTGTATCTAGATGTCCTCCCAAAGGCTCATGTGGTCATAGGTGGGGATTTTCAGAGGTAGCTGAATAAATTAGGGTGTGTGATGCTGGGATCAAGGATGTGATACTGGGATTGACTTATGGTGTAATGCTAGGATTAAGGTTTCCCCACACTGTGTGAGCACTACTGTCCTAAAGATGAGTAGCCTGGATAGGATATAAGGGACAGAAAGAGGGTCACTGCTTGTCATTTGTCACTTGCCTCTGCTTCCTGCTTTGCTATCTCCTAACTGCTTGCCATGTACTGTTTCTCATCTGTGATACCCTCTCTGCCATGCCACCCTGCTTTGGAGCCAGCCAATTATGGACTGAAACCACTACAAACTGTGAGCCAAAATAAACCTCCTGTAAATTTGGGTGTTGGGTATTTTGTTTTAGCAATGAGAAAGGCAAGTGAGACCCTTGGCTTATGGCAGTTTAACTCTAATTTCTGCCTCCGGCTTCACCTGGCTGTCTCCCTTTCTGTGTGTATCCCTCTCATGTCACATGGTGTTTTCTTCTTTATAAGGATACCAGTCATATTGAATTAAGGTGCCCCTACTGACCTCATCTTGATTATATCCTCAGAAACATTACAGTTGACCCTCCAGTTTTCAACCGGCCTCACATACGAACAACTTAGGTTATGACCAGAATTTTAGGTTTAATTTACAACCAAAATCTTGAATTATGTATGACCTGAATGCCGGCCACTTGTGCGGTTGTAAACGAAGACACACGGTGCCAGAAGTGTATGTAAGTATACATAAGCATCAGTCTGAGCCCATATTCCTGATGTTCTTATGGAAGGGGACTCTCTTTCCAAACAATAACCACCTTCCATTTCATCCTCCCCTCCTGCAAGCTGAAGATGTCAACTTGAATTTGAGTACAGTATGAAATTGTTGTTTCTGGTAAACTAGGCACATTTTATAACTTTTTGGTGAATACACTAGGAAAATTATTGGTGTTTCTGGTAAATTACACACATTTATACAACCTTTTTTTAATATGAAAGAGTTAATTAAGGGGTGCTTTGGGAGGTTCAGAATGCATTATGGGTATTTCCATTATTTCATATAGGAAAAATAGTCTTGACTTACAATCAACTTGAGTACTGATGACTAAGACTTCAGCATATCATTTTGAAAGACACAATTCAATTCGTCCTCTAGCTCTTTAAAATTTATGCCCTTTCCATGGGTAAAATAGATATAACCTAGCCTAATATCCACATTTGGTCTTAACCCATTTGAACATCAGTTCTAAGCCCGATACCTCAAATAGATATAATTAATTCAAAAGATCCTAAATATCACCTTCTAATTCATCTAAAAGAGATATGATCCTGGGGCAGACCTATGAAACCTAAAGGAAAAAAAAATAACAGCTTCCAAAATACAAGGGTGGGGCAGGTGCAGGTTAGGCATTCTCATTCAAACCTGAAAAATATTGGAATGATAATAGAAATCATGGTTCCCAAGCAAGTCCAAAAAACAGTAGTGGGCATTCTACTAGATTTTAAGACCTGAGAATATGGCCTATGATATCATGCTGTCCTCTGGGTATGATGTCCTTGCTCTCACAACCACTTAGGACAATGACTCTGCCTTCTGTGTCTAAGGAGCTTATATTTCTGAGCCAGACCTTGGTATCCATGACTTTGCCCTTGAGATAATTTGTCCTTCATTTTGTCCCATTTCTGCCTTTTACTCCAGACTAGTCATATTTCTTCTAGTATAAAATTCTTATAAAATTTTTGATCACCTTAGTCACACATGTCAAGGTTTGGGCTTAACATATCTTTTGGGAGCACACAATTCAATCCATAACACTTACATGCTTACAAAGAGTTAGACAGTCAGACAACTAGATCTGTCTATCATGAAACATCCATTTATAGTGCAAAATGGGTTAGGGATCAGTAAATACTTGTAGTATGATATACAAAGCACCTTCTGGTTTATTGTTCCTTAATTGTGCTAAACACACCCCTGCCTTGAGACTTGCATTTACTTTTCCTTTACCTAACATCTCCCCTTTTCCCTAGGTAATTGGATGGCTTACTTGCTTTCTTTATTCAGATCTCTGTTTAAATATTATCCCCTCAGAGAAGCCTTTCTTGACTCATGTACCAAAAACAGTCCAGACCCACCTAACCCTAGTATTCTTAATCTTCTTTTCCTGCTTTGTTTGTGCTGATAACATTTAATACTGACCATTTGTTATGGTCTGTATCTAGACGTCCCCCCAAAACCTCATGAACTCATAGGTGGTGCTTTTTGGAGGTGGATGGATCTAGAGTGATCAAGATAGATCACTAACTTGGGTTTCAGTAGTACTATAATGCAATGCACACTATAATGCAATGTACTATAATGCAATACCCACCCAAAGGGCAATTAGCCTGGATGGAATATAAGGTATAGAAGGCTGCTGCTGCTTCACTACTTCCCTGCTTTGCTGCCTTCTGCCTGCCCTGCTTTGCCATGGACTATATCTCCTCTGTGATGCCCCTCTGCCATGCCGCCTGTCTTGGAGCCAGCTGACTGTTGACTGAAGCCTCTACAAACTTTGAGCTGAGATAAGCTTTTTATTATGGCTTGTATCTAAATGGCCCCTCAAAACCTCATGTAGTCATAAGTGGGGCTTTACAGAGGTGGCTGGATCTAGAGTGTGTGATGCTGAGGTCAAGGGTTTGTGATTACTAAAGTAGTCCACTGATTGGTTTGGCATAGTTCTGGGTAGGACTAAGGGTGCCCCACCCTGGGTGTGGGTGCTACTTGCCCTAAGAGCTGGTAGCTTGGATGAATTATAAAGGACAGAAAGGATGCTTGCTGCCTGCTGCCTTCTGCCTGCTAAGAACTGTTTCTCCTCTGTGATGTCCCTCTGCCATACCACCCTGCCTTGGACCCAGCTGCCTATGAACAGAAACCTCTACAAATTGTGAACTACAATAAACTTTTCCTCTTTACACTTTGGGTGTTGAGTATTTTGTCTCAGCAATGAGAATGATATCTAAGACACCTTTCCACCTTTAATTTTGGGTTTTGGGTATTTTGCCTGAGCAATGAGAAAAGTAACTAAGACACTGTTATTCATTTATTTTATTTATTGTCGATCACACATTACTGGAATGTAAGCTTTATGACGGGTGGGAATTTTGTTACTGTTCAGTGCTGTTTTTCCCAGGGCCCAAAATATTGTGTGGCACGTTGTGTGAACTCAATATTTGCTCATGAAGAGGGCTTTTATGGAATAGCTACTTGGTACCAGGTGCTTTCATATTTTACCTCATTTAATGCTCAAATGCATGGAGATTTATAACACGAATAAACTGATGAGAATCATATGAAAGCACATGTTAAAATCAGTGTCTGAAAATTCTTTAGTGGAGTAAAGTGACTTAGACCTCTCCTACTGTTATGTGGATATTAGTGTTTACATTTAGTTTAGTAATGCTATTCTCTAAGGGTTCTAATATAAATAAACTAAGGGCTCTGACCTCAAGGACCTAACATTTTCTTTCAGAAGGTGATATTTCTTTTATTTCTGAAAGAGGTGTGACTATTAATTAGACAAAAGGGTGAGGGGCAGTATACATAAGCGTATAAATGCATGAAAAGCAATGGCATTTCTATCACTACACATACCTCCCATGCTACATACCAAACAGAAGCAACAGCAACAGCAACATCTGTTGCATTTACTACATGCCAGGCACTGTGCCGGGCACTAGGGTAAGGGATGAGTATGGCTTAGTCTGTGCTGTAAGAATATTTATAGTCCAATTGGGTGGATGAAGCCTATAAGAAAATAGTTAAGGCAAGTAAAGAATGTCTCACATGAAGGGAACAAACAGCTGGTACTCCTGAAATCCTGGTTGAAAATCAGTAATAGGAGGAGGACAAGATGCTAGGGAAAAATACAAGGCAGTCCATAAGATTGAACTAAGTTTCAAAGGTGAAATTTTTTTTAAAGACATAAATGGGAGTGAAGGAATTTTTTGGGGATAAAGGGTAATCCAACTTTACTAAGAATGGGTTTCCACAGTATATATTAATTTACAGCTTAACTCCCTATTCCCTACCTCATCCATTAGCAATGTATGTATTTTTTTTTGGCTGTATCTTCTGTTATTTGAAGTTAACAGACTTTAGACTTACTAATTTTCCAAACTGTGGGGTATAAAATGGTGACTCATTTTTTTTATAAAAGTTTGTGCATCCTTTCAAATGTCAATTTGCCACTCAGATTTCTTCTCTGTAAAAAACTTTTTCATTCATTTACTTTTTTCCTTAGTTATTCTTCTTTATTGTGGATTTGGAATTTTTATATTTTTGCATACTAGTTATGTCATGATTGTATGTTGTAAATATTTTCCAGCCTGTTTATTGGCTTTTTTGAGAAAAACTGCAAAGGTAGTAGAGAGTGTTTCCATATATCTTTCACCCAACTTCCCTAAACATAGTACATTTGTCAAAACTAAAAATTGAACATTGACATGATATGGTACTACTAACTAAACTAGATTTAACTTGAATTTCCCCAATTTTTGCACTAATTCCCTCTCTTTTGTTCCAGGATTCAATCCAAGATGCACGTTTCATTTGCTTTTCATATTTCCTTTGTTTCTACTCTATGACAATTGTTCCAACTTTCATGATATTGATATTTCTGAATGGTAATGGTCTTTATTTTAAAGCATATCTGGGATTGCATGATGTTTTCTCATGGTTAGACTGAGGTTATTGCTTGTAGAGGAGAATAACACAGAAATGATATGCCCTTCTCATCACATCCTGTTAGAAAGTACATAATATGGTATGATTTTAGCTGGAAATGCTAACTAACCCTGATCATTTCATTAAGGTTGTCTCTGCATTGCAGTGTCATCATATTCCCCTTTCCAATAATTTCGCTAAGTTCACCATACATTCAAGTAAAAGGAATTAGCTTTACCTCCTAGAAGAGGACATAAAAAGGAATGTGTGGCTGTATGTTAAAACTACCACAGTAATTAACAAATAGTTGTGGGAGATAATCTGAGAATATATAAATATTCCACTTCCTCTTAAAATTGTACCCACTTATTTAAATATTGATTTATAGATCTTGCCTGCAGCAATGATTACTGTGGTGTTCTAATGGTGATTTTTTATTTTCTTATTTTTATATATTTATTCATTGGAATTATTCTGTTAGAAATATTTTCCCTTTGTCCCTGTACATTTATTTATTCAACAATTTATGAATATCAGTGTGGATTAATGGAGATTTTATTCTTTCATTTACAATCTAATATTATCATTTATTTTGTTGCTCCAATTCCTCGCTTTGCCCATTGGGAACTCTTTCATGTTGGCTCCTATGTCCTTTTGACATACCTATGTCCTTTTTGTAGTGAGTTTTTCTTAATTCTGTTTTTTTTAATATTTAAAGATTTTAACTTTTGATGTAGTCAAATTGGTTGAGTTTTTTTATAGTTCATGCATTTTGTCTTTTTAAAAACATCTTTCCTTGCTTTGATTGTTTTTTGTAACAAAATCACTGTGTTTTCCTCTAAACCTTATAGAGTTTTGCTCTCATGCTTAGGTTTTTAATACATCGATGCTTTGTTTGTGTGCAGCTTAAGGTAGGATTCTAATTTTACTTTATTACATGTAACTATATGGTTATCCAATCATCATTTAAGAAAAGCATTCCTTAGTAGACTTTACACTCAACCAAGAGGGTCCAGTCTTCTTAGAACAAATGATATATACAGCAGCATGATTTTCCAGATCTGCCTAGACAGATGAGTGGTTGTCCATGTTATGAAAGCTTTCTTTTCCTGGTTTTTTTTTTTTAAATAAAGTTGTATTTTCCGTGACAAAAGTAGAAAAAATGATAAAGAGAATGCCCCTCTTATGTCATTGAAAAATGTTCATTTATTAAAAAATTAGCTTAAGGGAAGTAATAGAGCTTCCATGATCCACTAATCTTACAAAACTTCAGAATATTTTGACTTGGAGTCATTGCCCAAGAAAATGTGGGCTACTGGAACTTCTGTTGAAGATTTTACATTTCCTATCAAGTGCTTTCTACAGCACAGTATTTTGTTTTCACTAATGATTATGTGCATGTAGCATTTTGCTTTCACATGGTTTTCTGTGTTTGGAAGATAAAGAGACTAGATAGCCATGGCTTGCCTGTACTTACCTCTCTAACGTGGAACTTTCTTCTTTCTATTTATGAAAAATGGTTGGTCTTAAGATTACCACTCAGTGCATACCAGATTATTTCTACTTATCAAGAACTCTAGTAAGGTTTACTATATTACCTTAATTTAAAGACACTCTCATTTGTTAATTGCAGCATCAATTGATACTAGCTTTCAAGGGAAAACATTTCATAGTATGAGTTTACATCAATATTAAGATGGATATGGAAGTAGTGAAAATAATGTTTGTACTAAAATTGAAGAAATATGGTATTGCTTAATCTATTCATTTAGAAATTATATACTTTTTTTTTTTTTTGTGGGTACCGGGGGGACGACCTCAGGACCTCGCGCGCCAACAGGCACCCGTGCCGCTGAGCGATATCACCGGCCCCTTTTTCGTATGTGGGATCCGGGAGTCGAACTCGGGCCTTCGCGCTTGCAAGGCAGGCGCTTAAGCCGCTGAGCCATCTCACCGGCCCAGAAATTATATACTTTTTAATCCTCTAACATTGTTTAGCTTTGTGACTTACCTCATCTACATGTAACTTTTGCCTTAAGTCTGTGAATTATTTGAAAGCAGAAACCATTCTCAATAATACAGTATTTCTGTTCCTAGCACAGTTGTGGTATATAAAAGGTACACAGTAAATGTTTTTGAGTGGAAATCAACTGAGATTTTTGAAGACTCATTATACTTTTCCTAGGGATTGCACTGTTTTACCAATGCACTGATAATACACAAAGGTCCAAATTTCTGTACATAATGCCCAACATTTGTTGTTGTTCTTGTTGTTTGTAGTGACTATCCTAACAGTTGAAGTGATATCTCATTTGGTTTCCAAATTTATTTTTCCTTTATCTTTTATGAAGTTTTTATTAGTATACATATGTAGTACATACTGCTTACATTCATTGTGGGCAGTTAGTACATGTACATAACACATTTTAATTCATTTTTACTTCCCCTTTCCCTCCCCTTCCTTTTGTGATGAGAATATTGAAAAATCTGTTTTAGCAATTTTGAAATGGACAATATGTTATTTTCTACTCTGCACAAAATACTACCATAAATCAAGAAAATATTTCTTAAAAAATTTCTCTAGTCTAACTGAAATTTCATACTCTTTGATTAACATCTTTCATTTTCCCATACCTTCCCCTACCTAGTTTCTGATTTCTACTAGTTCTGATTTCCACTTTTCTACTCCCTATTTCTTTTTTAAAAAAAAAAATTATTGGTACAATTTAGATATACGTAATGATCACATTCTTCATATGGAATTTGTACCTGTACATGATATATCTTGATTTCTCTTTTTCTCCCATTCCACTCCTCTTCCTTCAACCTCCTTCACCCCTTTATTTACAAAAGCTTCATTTCCATTTTATCCTTCCTGTCTCATTTTTTTCTTTTCCCTTCTTTCTTTTTCCCCTTCCTCCTCCTTAGTTCCCCTCCCCATTTGAACCATTTCTTCCAATTTCATAATATCTACTATACATTTTGGCCCTTAATTACACTTTCAGTTTCTCACAACAATGGTTTCAAGGTGAATCCACTTACCTAGAAGTGTTTCAAGTTTATCCTTCTTTATGGCTACTACTCCATTGTATAAAAGTACCCACATCTTCTTTGTCCATTCATTGGTTGATGGGCGTTTGGGCTTTTCCCAAGATTTAGCTATTACAAGCTGTGCTGTTGTAAACATGGGTGTGCATATATCACTGTGGTATGATGCTTTTAATTCTTTCAGGAAGATACCAAGAAAGGCAATAGCTGGATCAAATAGGACCTTTAGTCCTAATTTTTTGAGGAATGTCTACACTGATTTCCACAGTGGTTGCACCAGTCTACACTCCCACCAACAATGGAGAAGGGTTCCTTTTTCCCCACAGTCCCTCCTGCAGTTGTTATTGGTTGATTTCTTGGTCATTGCCATTCTTTCTGGAGTGAGATTAAAATTCAGCATTGGTTTAATTTGCATCTCTCGCTACTCTATTTCTATAAGATCTACTTTTTTATGTTCTGCCTAAAAGTGACATCATTTAGTATTTGTCTTTCTGGTTTGTTTATTTGTTTGTTTGTCTTTTTGAGACAGAGTTTCACTATGAAGCTCAGGCTGGCTTTGAACTCTCTTTGTAGCCCAGGCTGGCCTAGAACTTGCAGCAATCTTCCTGCCTCAGCCTCCTGAATGCTGGGATTATAGTTTGTACCACCACACCTGGCAGTATTTGTCTTTCTGTACTTGGCTTAATTTACTTGTCCTAATTTCTTCTAATTCCATCCATTCATTGCAAATGAAAGAATTTCCTAATTTTTAAAGGCTATACAATATTCCATTGTGGATGTATGATATATTTTATCCATTCATCCTTGTTGTATACCTAGATTGATTTCTTATCTTGGCTATTGTGAATAGTGCTAAAGTGAACATGAGAATGTAGATATCTCCTTAACATACAGTTTTCAATTCCTTGAGTATATACCTAGAACTGTGATGGCTGGAATGCATTGTACTTCTTTTTCTAGTTTTTCTTAGGAACTTTTCCACTATTTTCCAAAATGGCTATACTAATTAACATACCCACCAATAGTGTACAAAATTCTCCCTACTCCACATTCTCAACAGCATTTATCATTCCTGGTTTTTAAAAACATATTCTTTTTGTAGCTGTGATATTTTTATAATAGCCTTTCTAACAAGTGTGAGGTAATAACTTAGTGGGGATTTAATTTGCATTTCCCTGATGTTTAGAGATGTTGAAATTTTTTCACATATATATTGGCTGTTAGTATCTCTTCTTTTGTAAAATGTCTGTTCGTATCCTTTACCCATTCAAAAATTTGTATTCTTTTCTTGTTATTCATTTGTTTGAATTGCTTGTATATTTTGTATATTAGCCATTTATCATGTGCATGGTTTGCAAATGTTTTCTCCCAATCTGTGGGAGAACTCTTCACTCAGTTGTTTCCTTTGATGTGGAGAAGCTTTGCAGTTTGGTGTAATACCATTTTTACACTTTAGTTTTAATTCATGTTCTTTCATATCACCTTAATATTTTATCATTTCTTTATGGTGAGTACGTATAAAATCCTCCCTTCTAAGCATGTGGAAATATACATCCCATTGTCATTAACTGTATTTACCCTACTGTGCCATAGAACACCATCAATTATCCCTACTAAGTGATATAACACTTTATCTTTTTCATTAGTACATGTTTATAGTACATGAAGTTGACATTCATCTTGGGAAGTAGGTACAGGCATAAAACATAGTTGTTTCATTTTTTGATTCTCATCCCCTTCCCATCCATCTCCCTCCCTCCATCTCAAATTTCCTTTCCCCATTTTCATCCTTGTTATTATTAGCTCATGTTTATGACTCATAATGTAAATGTTATCAATAGTGTTTACATTCATTGTGGTTACTAGGTTCCTATACATGGTATATCTTAATTCTTCTTACTTCCTATTCCCGTTCCCTCTCTCCTCTTGCCCTTGGTCTCCTGGACTCCTTCCCATTTCCATGAAATCTATCCCTTTGTTTCCTTCTATCCATCCTCTGTTTTAATCTTTGTTTGCACTTTGCCTTACACAAAAGAGAGACACCATACAGTATTTAAGTTTGTGTGTCTGATACATTTCACTCAATATTGTATTTTCCAGGTGTATTCATTTTCCTACAAATGTCTCCAGTTAATCCTTCTTTATAGCTGCATAGTAGTCCATTATTTATAGATACCATATTTTCTTTTTCCATTATTCTGTTAATGAGCATACAGACTGTTTCCTGGATTTAGCTAGTATGAATTGTACTGGTATAAAAACTGGTATGCATGAATCACTATTATATGATGTCTTTAGCTCTTTAGGGAAGAAACCTAGAAATATAGGTTGGGTCATATGGAATTTATAATTTTAGTTCTTTGAGAAATTATCATAATGGTTGTACTAGTTTACATTCCCACCAACAATTAGGATGTTTCTTTTTTCACTGCAGCCATGCCAGCCTTTGTTATTCTTTGACTTCTACAGGATTTCCATTCTTTCTGGTGTAAGATGAAGTTTTAGCATTGTTATAATTTGCCTTTCTTTAATGGCCAAAGATATTGAATATATTTTTTATATGTTTGTTGGCCATTTGTACTTCCTTTTCTGAGAAGTGTCTATTTAATTCATTTGCCCATTTCCTTATTGGCTTTTATCTTAAGTGATCTAATATTTTTGAGTTCTTTATATATCCTAGGTGGTAGTCTTCTGTCTTAGCAATAGCTGGTAAAAACTTTCCCCCCCTGCAGGTTTTCTATTCATTCTACTAATTGGTTTCTTTGCTGTACAGACACTTTAAATTTAATATAACCTCATTTGTTGATTCTTGCTGTTATTTCTTCTGCAACTGTAGTTCTGTTTAGAAAGTCCTTGCTTACACCAATGACTTCAAGTGTTTTACCTATTTTATCTTCCAGTAGGTTCAGTGTTTCTATTTTAATGTTAACATTAGAAAGAAAAATTAGCCAAGAGAAAGAAAGAAAAGATATACATATAGGAAAGGGAGAACTCAAGTTATTATTCATGAATACCATTGTACTCTACATAGAAGACCCAAAGAATCCCACCAAAAGCTTTTAGAATTAATACTGAATTTCAGCAATGTGGCCAGATACAAAATCAACACACAAAAATCAATAGCTTTTGTGTACACCAATAATGAACTCAATGAGAAAAAAATTATGAAAGCAATGCTATTCACAGTAGTGGCGACAAAAATGAAATGCCTAGAAATTAACCTAATCAAGGATGTAGAAGACCTCTACCAAAAACAAACAAACAAACAAAAGAATACTACAATACTCTGAAATAGGAGATTGAAGATTGAATTAGAAAGCGGGAAGATGTCCCCTGCTCCTGGATAGGTAGAACCAATATAGTCAAAATGACCCTAGTCACAAAACTATTATAAAGATTCAGTGCAGCCCCAATCAAAATACCAACATCATTCTTTACAGATCTAGAGAAAACTCATAAAATTGATAGGGAGCCAAAAGGGACCCAGAATAGCAAAAGCAATCTTGGGGAGCAAGAGCAAAGCAGGAGACATGACAATATCTGACTTCAAGCTATACTATGAAGCAGCAGTGATAAAACATTATGGCACTGCACAAAAACAAATACATGGATAAATGGAACAGAATAGAGGACACAGAAACATCTTCTGACATATTCAGCTATTTAATCTTTGACAAAGGGGCCAAAGCTTACACTGAAGGAAAGATATTCTACTCAACAAATTGTTGAAGATTGAAGCTGGACCTTTATCTCTCACCATGTACTAAACTAAAATCAAAGTGAATTGAAGATCTAAACACTATATCTTTTGAACAACCTCTCATATTTGCACCACTTCTTTTCCCTCTCCAGTCTCTGGTAATAATTACTCTATGCAAATTTATGTGAAATAAACATTTTTAGATTCCACATACAAGTGAAATCGTGTTGTCTCTGCTTTTTCTCTGTGTTACTCATTTCACTTAACACAATATTCTCCAAGTTGAGCCATATTTTTGCAAATGGCAGGACTTTATACTTTTTATGACTGAATAGTAATTCATTTTGTATGCATTCTTCATTTTCCTGAAGATTAATGATTTTGAGCATTTTTAATATGTCTATTGGCCATTTTTATGTCGTATTTTGAGAAATATCAGTACCATCCTCTTTTAATTATAGTAGTTTTATAATATATTTTGAAATCATGTAGTGTGATACTTTCAACTTTATTCTTTTCCTCAAGATTGCTTTGGCTGTTTAGCATCTTTTCTGTTTTGTGTGAATTTTAGTTTTTTTATTATTTCTGTGAAAAATGATTTGGTAATGTTATAGGAATTGAAATGAATCTAGAGATTGATTTGGGTAGTATTGATATTTTTACAATATTAAATCTTCAAACAATAAACATATGATACCATTTTATTTTTTGTCTTCAATTTCTATTATAGCTGTGTTATAGTTTTTGGTGTACATATTTTCATCTTGTTTAAAGTACTCCCAAATATTTTATTGTTTCTGTTGTAAAATAAAGGCTAGTGAGTTTTGTATGGTAATTTTGTACACTCGTATTTTACTAATTTTATCAAATTTAACAGTTTTGTGATAGAATCTTTAGTGTTCCTATATGAAAGGTCATATTATCAGCAGAGACAACCTAAATTCCTCCTCAACTCTGTTGTTACCTTTTGCTGAACGGTTTTGTCTATCACTTCTAGTAGTGTATTGAATAGAAATGGTGACAGGCATTCTTGTGTTGTTCCCGACCTTAGAGGAATATATACTAACTTTTTGCCATTGTGTATGATGTTAGCTATGTAGCCTTTATTATGTTGTAATGTATTCATCCATGCACAGTTTTGATAGGTTTTACCACTAATGTATGTTAAATTTATTCAAATGCTTTCTTTGCATCTATGAAATGATCACCTATTACTTGTTCTTCATTCTCTTAATATGATTTATAACATTTACTGATTTGTGTCCATTGAACATCCTTGCACACCTAGGCTAAATCCCATTTGATTTTGGCAAATGACCTTATTATCATGTTTCTGATTTTGATGAGCTAGCATTTTGTTCAGGATTTTTGCATGTGGATTCATTAGGGAAATTGGTCTGTAGTTAGTGTGTAGTATTCGTGTCTGGCTTTGGTATCAGGGTAATACTTAGCTCATAACAGGAATTTAAGTGTTCCTTCATCCTCAATTTGGAAGATTTTGAAAAGGATTATATTAGTTCTTATTAAAATGTTTAATAGAGGGCCAGTGAGATGGCTCAGCGGCGTAAGCACCT
Source organism: Erethizon dorsatum (assembly GCA_028451465.1). NCBI lineage: Eukaryota > Metazoa > Chordata > Mammalia > Rodentia > Erethizontidae > Erethizon > Erethizon dorsatum. Next base: position 47,591,869 of record CM051842.1, read on the forward strand.
GCCTGGCAAGCGCGAGGGCGTGAGTTCAACTCCTGGAACCCACATACAAAAAACGGACCAGTGATATCGCTCAGCGGCACGGGCACCTGCTGGTGCGCGAGGTCCTGAGGTCGACCGCACAAAAAAAAAAAAAAATTAATAGAATTCAGTAATGAAGCCATGAGGTTCTGGGTTTTACTGTGATGAAAAATTTATCACTGAATCAATCTCTTTATTCATCTTTTCAGTCTTTTCAGATTTTATATTTTTTCATGATTCAGTTTTGACATTTTGCATGTTTCTAGGAACTCACTTATTTTTTATTAATTATTATTTTAATAGTAAAATCTTTTTCTGGGTTATCAAATTTAACGGTGTATAGTTTTTCATAGTGGCATCTTACTGATGCTTTATGCTCAAAGAATACCACTACAGAAAATCATCAAGCCACAAGTAAAGAAAGAGAGAGAACAACAAACTATCTACAGATCATCAAGAAAACAATGAACAAAATGGCAACAGTAAGTTGTTACTTATTGATAATTACTTTGAGTTCATAAGGGTTGTTTATATAATCAAAAGTCTTCAAGTGGCTGAATGAGTTAAAGAAACAAGACCAAACTATATGCTCTCTACAAGAGATTTATCTCATCTGTAAGGACACACACTCATCTATTGATTCAAGGTGAAGGGATCAAAAAAGATATTCCATACAAATGGCAACCTATTCTTTGTGTATTGTAGATTAAATGCTTATATGACATATGATATACAAATTTTTTTCCATTTCATAGTTATCTTTTCACTTTGTTGACAGTGTCATGTTTTGGCCAGCATCAGATTCATTTATTTATCTTATAAGTCTTTTTTATTTTTTTTTTTTTTGGGTACCGGGGGTCGAACTCTGGACCTCTCGCGCCAGCAGGCGCCTGTGCTGCTGAGCGATATCACCGGCCCTTTTTTCGTATGTGGGTACCAGGAGTCGAACTCAGGACCTCACACTTGCCAGGCAGACACTTATGCCTCTGAGCTATATCACCAGCCATCTTATAAGTCTTTAGAAAGGTAATTATCATACATAAACAGTTTAACAACCATATGAATACATACAAAATAAATAAGACAGTGATGCTAAATCAAGGTACACTTTTAGATACATTATCCATGCTGGATTATAATAATTTCTCTCTATCTCTCTTTTTTAATCTATATTTTATTTTGCACTTTTTTTGTTTGTTTTTTATATGCAGGTACTGGGAGTTGAATTCAGGACCTTGCGCTTGGCAGGCAGGCACTTATGCCGCTGAGGTGTATCACCGGCCCTATTTTTTTTTTTTATGCAGGTACTGGGAGTCAAACTCAGGACCTTACGCTTGCCAGACAGGCACTTATGCCTCTGAGCTATATCACTGGCCCTGCACTTTATTTTTATATTGACTTTCTCATATAAAAGAAAACATGCGATATTTAAGCTTGTGTGTCTGATTTACGTCACTTAACACTATGGTCTCAAGGTGCATCCATTTTCTCACAGATGACTCAAGTTTACCATTCTTTATAGGAGAGTAGTACCCAGTTGTGTATAAATACCACATTGTCTTTATCCATTCATCTGCTAACGGACATATAGGGTCCATCCAAGATTTAGCTATTATGAATTGTGTTGTTATTAAGATGTGTATGCATACATCACAGAGGTATGATGTCTTTTAACTCTTTCAGGAAGATACCAAGAAGGGGAATAGCTGAATCAAATGGAATTTCTATTTTGAATTTTTAAAGGAATCTCTATACTGATTTCCATACTGGTTATACTAGTTTACACTCCCACCAACAGTGAATAAGGGTTCCTCCCCTCACCCCCCTACAGCTTTGCCAGCATTTGTTACTGGTTGATTTCTTGATGCTAGCCATTCTTTCCGGAGTGAGGTGAAATATCAGTGTTACTTTAATCTGCATTTCTCCAATGGTCAACAATATTGAACAGTTTTTCATGTATCTATTGGCCATTTGTACTTCTTCATCTGTGAAGTGTCTTCACTCAAGATGCTCATTTTTTGAGTGGGTCTTTAAATTTTGGGGGTTAATTTCTTTGAGTCTTTCTAATATTCTAGATATTAGTCCTTTGAAGAGTAGCTGGCAAAATGTTTTTCCCATTCTGTACATTGTCTCTTCATTGTGTTTTTTTTTCCTGTGCAGAAGCTTTTTAATTTGATGTGACCTCATTTATTGATTCTTGGTGTTATTTCTTCTGCAACTGAGGTTCTGTTCAGAATGTCTTTACCTATACCTGTGTCTTCACGCATTTTACCTGATTTGTCTTCCAGCAAATTAAGTGTTTCTGTTCTAATGTTCAGATCTTCGATCCATTTTGACTTTAGTTTAGTGCATGGTGAGAGATGTGGGTCTAGGTTCAATTTTGGCATGTGGATAGCCAGTTTTCCCAGGACCTTTTGGTAAAAAGGCTATCTTTCATCAAATGAAAGGATTTGGTCCCTTTGTCAAAGATAATGTAGCTCACTGTGCCTGGAGTTCTTTCTTCATCTTCTATTCTGTTCCTTTGGTTCACAAGTCTGGTGTGTGTGTGTGTGTGTGTGTGTGTGTGTGTGTGTGTGTGTGAATATATGCTATTTTTTAATTGCTGTAGATTTGTAGCATAATTTGAAGTCTATAATCATGTTGCCCCCTGCCTTGCCCTTGTTGCCTAAAATACCTATTGCAATTCTAGGTCTCTTCTGGCTGCATATGAATTTTAGGATTGCTTTATCTAGTTTTGTAAGGAATGCTACTGGTATTTTGGTTATGATTGCATTCAATCTGCATAAAGCTTTGGAAATGTGGCTATTTGGACCATACTGGTTCTGCCTCTCCAGGAACTGGGGTATCTTTTTATTTTCTGATCTCTTCTCTGATTTCCTTAACAGAATGCTATAGGTTTCATTGTAGAAGAATTTCACTTCATGGATTAGGTTAACTCCTATGCATTTAATTTTTCTTGTTCCTATTGGGAAAGATATTGTTTCCCTAATTTCTCCCTCCATGAGTTTGCTACTGGTGTATAGGAACACTTGATTTTTGATTGCTGACTGTGTATCCTGCTACACTTCTGAAATTGGTTATTCATTTTTGGTGTCTTTTGGTGAAGTTTTTGGGTCTTTTGTGTAGAGGGTCATGTTATCTACAAATAATGATAGTTTAACTTCTTCCTTTCCTATCCGTATACCTTTTTTGGGTGACTAATTGCTCTATGTAATGGTTCAAAAACTATATTAAATAGGATTTGTGATAGTGGACATCCTTGTCTTGTTCCTGATTTTGGAATTTTCAGCTTCTCTCCATTTAGTATGAGATTGGCTGTTGGTTTATCATAGGTGGCTTTTACCAGATTGAGATAAAGACCTTCTATTCCTTTTTTGTTCAAGTTTTATCATGAATGAATGATGGATTTTGTCAAATGCTTTTTCTGAACCTACTGAAATGATCATGTGATTTTTGTCCTTGCTTCTGTTTGTGTGGTGTATTGCACTTATTGACTTGCGTATGTTAAATCATCTGTCTGCCCTAGAATGAATCCTTCTTAGTCATGATATATGATCTTTTTGATGATTTGCTGCATCTATGTTTATTAGAGTTTGGCCTGTAGTTCTCTTTTTTGGTGAGACCATTTCTGGTTTTGGAATCAAGGTAATGCTTGATTTTATGAATGACTTTAGAAGTACTGTTTCCCTTTCAATTTTATTAAAGAATTTGAGGAGTATTGGCATTGAATCTCTAAAATTGTTGTAGAATTTGTCAGTGATTATGTTGGGATGTGTTTTTTTGTTCATTGATAGTTTTCTTGTTATTCTTCAATTTCACTGACTTATATTGGATTATTCAGTAACTTTGTATCTGTTGGTTTAGCTCTGGTAGTTCATATGTATCTAAGAATGTATCCATTTCTTCTGAATTTTCCATTTTATTAGAGTAGAGGTTTTCAAAGTAGCTACCCATAGTCTTCTGGATTTCAGCAGAATCCATTGTGGTTCCCATTTTTCATTTCTAATTGCATGGACTTGGGTCTTCTTTCCTTATTTTGGTAACATTGGCTAGGGATTTTTAAATTTTGTTTAATGGTTCAAAGAATCAGCTTTTCAAGTCATTGTATTGTTTTTAAGTCTCAATTTCATTAATTTCTGTTCTGATCTTTATAATGTCCTTCCTTGTACTATCTTTGGGTTTGAATTCTTCTTGCTTTTCTAGGACTTCATTATACTCCATTATTTATTTGAGCTTGCTGTGGGTTTCATTTTTTTTTTTTATGTGTGAATTCAGTGCTATAATCTTTCCTTTTAGGATTTCCTCCATCATGTCCCATTCATTCTGGTGTGTTTTACTAGCATTACAGTTTATTGTAGGAAATGCTTTATTGCTTTTTTTGTGTGTGGGTACCGGGGGTCTACCTCAGGACCTCATGCGCCAGCAGGTGCCCATGCTGCTGAGCTATCTCACCGGCCCTATTGCTTCTTTAATTCTATCTGTGACCCATTTATTACTCAACAGGGTATTATTTCATTTCCATGTGTTTGCATACTTTCTGTGGTATCTTTTGTCATTAATTTCTAGTTTCATTGCACTATGATCCAATAATGTGCATGAAATCAATTCTATTACATTTACTTAAGCATGCATTATGAGATAGTAAGTGGTTTATTTTGGAGAAAGTTCTATGTGCTGCTGAGAAGAATGTATATTCTGTTCTTTTTGATGAAACACTGTAGGTACCTATAAAGTCCATTTGTTGAAAGGTTTGGTTCAACTCTGATATTTCTTTGTTGATTTTTTTGTCTAGTTGATTTGACATATGGGGAATTGAGGTCGTCCATTAAAATTGTATTGTTTATCTATTTTTAATGTTTATTAGTGTTTTTTATGAAGTTGTGTTCAATGATATTTGATGTTTATATGTTTATAATTGTTAAATGTTCCTATTGAATTTTTGTCTTAACCAATATTTAGTGATTCTCTTTGTCTCTTCTGATCATTCTTGGCCTGAAATCCACATTGTCTGAAATTAGGATAATTATTCCTGCTTTTCTATGTGTTGTAATTTCATGGAATATTGTTTTCCATTTTTTGATTTTTAATCTGTAAGCTTTTTATTTTTATTAAATGCATTTTTGTATAATGTATATTATTGGTTTTTGTTCCTTGATCCATTCTGTCAATTTGTCTTTTGGCTGAGGATTGAGACCATTCGCATTGAGAAATACTACTGAGAAGTATTGATTTATTCCTGTAATTGCATTATGTTTCTGTTGCTGATGTCATTACTTTTCCATTTTACTTAGCTGCTCATCTCACCAGGTATATTAATTCTTTTTGATCTACTGACATTTTTTCTTCATTGTCTCTTTTCAGGATATTCTTGAGAACTTTTTGTAATGCTGGTTTGGCAGTAATGAATTTCTTGAGGTGCCCCTTGTCATGGAAATACCTTATATCTCCAGCAATTTTAAAGGAAAATTTTGTGACATACATGAGTCAGGGTTGGAAGTTGTTAACTTTTAGGGCTTAAAACACTTCAATCCAATCCCTTCTGTCCTTTAAGGTGTGTGTAAAGAATTCTTCTGTGATTCCAATAGATTTATATTTGTATGTGATTCATTGTCTTTCTCAAAGGTTTTTTTTTTGTCATGGCTATTTGTTGTTATAAATGCTTCACTTATCTCTATGTGCATTTTCCCATTATTTCTCTGAACAGCTTTTTAAATTAAGTTTGTTGGTACAATTTAGATGTACATAATGATCACATTCATCATAGGGAATTTGTACCTGTACGTGATATATTTGATTCCTCTTTTTTTCCTATTCCCCTCCCCTCCCTTCCACCCTCTTCCCCTCCTTATTTACAAAGTTTTTTTTCCATTTTATCCTTCTTTTCTCATTTTTTCCTTCCTTCTTTTCCCCCTTCTCCCTCCCTATATACCTTCCCTACTTGAACCATTTTATTTTCCAATTTTACAATATCACTTTCACTTTCTCACACCAGACAGACAATGCAGTATTTACAAATGTGTGTCTGATTTATTTTACTTAAGCATATGGTCTCAAGGTGCATCCATTTACCTAGAAATATTTCAAGTTTATCCTTCTTTATGACTTAGTTTTACTCCATTGTATAAAAAATCCACATCTTCTTTATCCATTCATAGGTTGATGGGTATTTGGGCTGTTTCCAAGATTTAGCTATTGCATATTGTTTTGCTATAAACATGGGTGCATGTGTATCACTGTGGTATGATGCTTTTCATTATTTCAGAAAGATACCAAGAAAAGGAAGAGCTGGATCAAATGGAACTTTTAGTCCTAGGTTTTTGAGGAATCTCCACACTGATTTCCACAGTGATTGCACCGTACTACACTCCCACCTACAGTGGAGAACGGTTCCTTTTTTCCCACAGCCCCACCAGCATTTGTTACTGTTTGCTTTCTTGATAATTACCATTCTTTCTGGAGTGAGGTGGAATCTCAGGGTCGTTTTAAGTTGCAACTCTCGAATGACCAGTGATGTTGAACATTTGCTGACATATTTACTTGCAGATTCTACTTCTTTATCTGAAAAGTCTGTATTCATCTCAGAAGCCCATTTTTAGATTGAGTCTTTAAATTTGGGGGTTCTGATTTTTTCAATTCTTTATGTGTTCTAGATATTGGTACTTTGAAGAACAAGTGGCTAAAATGTTTTCCCACTCTGTGGGTTGTTTATTCACTCTATCAGTGATTTCTTTGACTGTGCAAGGCTTTTTAATAAGATGAGATCCCAGTTGGTCTTTGTAGTATTATTACCCATTCAGTCAGGTTTTGTTCATGAAGTCTTTGCCTATACCTATGTCTTCCAGTTCTACCTATTCTGTCTTCTAGCAGATTTAGTGTTTTCTCTTTTAATATGATCTTTGATCCATGCATGGTGAGAGGCATGGGTCCAGTTTTTTGTCTTTGCCATGTGGAAAGCCAGTTTTCCTGACACCGTCTTTCTTCCAGTGGGTGTGTTTTAACTCTTTGTTAAATATAACGTTGCCGAGTGTGTTTGGATTTGTTTCTGCATCTGTTCCATTGGTCCTCAGGTCTGCTTTTTGGCAGTAGTATGCCTTTTTTTTTAATCACAGTAGCTCTATAGTATAATTTCAAGGCAGGAATCATGATGCCCCATGCTTTGCATTTGTTGCCAGAATTGTTTTTGCTATTCTAGTTCTCTTCTTGTTCCAAATGAATTTTAGGAACATTTTCTCTAGTTCTGTGTGGTATGCTAATACTGTTTTCATTGGGATTATATTAAATCTGTATAAGAATTTTTGGAGTATGGTGATTTTCACTATGTTCATTCTTCCTATCCAAGAGCAAGGGATATATTTTCAGTTTCTGATATCCCTCTTCAATCTCTTTTCTCAGAGTACTGTAGTTTTCAATGTAGAAATCGTTTACCTGCTTTTTAGATTGATTCTTTATTTCATTTTTTCATACTATTGTGAAAGATGTTTCCCAAATTTCTGAAATGAGTTTGTCATTTGTGTACAGGAATGCTATTGATTTTATTTTTTAATGTTGGCTTCATATACAGCAACATGACTGAATTTAGTCTTAAATCTAGAAATCTCTGTGGAGTTTTTGGAATCTTCTATGAAGAGTATCATGTCATTTGCAAATAATGATAATTTAACTTGTTCCTTTCCTATCTTTATCACTTTTCTTTCTTTCACTTGTCTAATTTCTCTTTCTAATGTTTCCAGAACTATATTAAATAGGAGTGATAATAGTGGACATCCTCATATTGTTCCTGATTTTAGAGTGAAAGCTTTCAGTTTTTGACCAATTAGTGTGATGTTGGCTGTTGTTTTGTCATAGATGGGTTTATCAGATTGAGATAAATTATAAATTATCTGTAGGGTTTTATCATGAATTGGTTTTGGACATTGACAAATGCTTTTTCTGCATCTATTTTTGTATTTGGCTCTGTTGATATAGTGTAGTATATTAATTACTTTGCATGTTAAAACATCATTGCATCCCTGGGATGAATTCTACTTGGTCATGGTGTATAATCTTCTTGATGTTTTGCTGCATTCTGTTTGCCAGTATCTTATTGTGAATTTTTGTGTCTATGCTCATTAGCAAGACTGGCCTATAGTTCTTTTTTTGCGGGGGGCTCCTTCTCTGGTTTTTGTATCAGGGTAATTACTTGCTTCCAGGAATGACTTTGGTAGTATTACTTCCCTTTCAATATCATTAAGGAGTTTGATGATTAATGGCATTGGATTATCTCTAAGTTTCATGTAGAATGAAGCAGTGAATCCGTCAGACCCTAGGCTTTTCTTTGTTGGTAAGATTTAATTACACCTTCTATTTCATTGACTGATATTGGGCTATTTAGAATTTTTATATCTTCTCTATTCAACTTTAGTAATTCATATGCATATAGAAATCTGTCCATTTCTTCTGTGTTTTCCATTTCATTAGAGCAAAGGTTCTCAAAGTAGGTATTGATGAACTTTTGGATTTCCACAGGATTTGTTGTGATATCACCATTTTCAGTCCTAATTGCATGAATTTGAGCCTTGTCTCCCTTTTGATTAAGTTTTCTAAGGATTTATCAATTTTATTTATTTATTCATTTATTTATTTACTCATTTCTTTATAATTACATTTATTGATATAATTTAGATATACATAATGATCACATTCATCATAGGAAATTTGTACCTGTGCATGATATAGCTTGGTTCCACTTTTGTTCCCATTCCCCTCCCCTCTTTTCATCCCCCTCCACTCCTTATTTACAAAGCATTTTTTTCATTTTATCATTTTTTTCTCATTTTTTCTTTTCCTTTCAATCCTCCCTCCCCCAGTTCCCTGTTCCTTTTCAGCAATTACTTCCTATTACACAATATCTATTGTACATTTTGGTTCTTAATGGCACTTTCAGTTTCTCACACCAGAAAAATATTTGTTATTAGTTGATTGGTTGATAATAGCCATTTTTTTCTGGAGTGATTGGAATATAAGCATTGTTTTAACTTGCATCAGTTGAATGATCGTTGATGTCGAACTTTTTTATGTATTTATTTGCTGTTTTTACTTCTTCTGAGAAGTGTCTATTCATTTCAGATTCCCAGTTTTGGACTGGTTCTTTAAATTTTGGGGCTCTGATTTTTTTCAGTTCTTTTGTGTAGTAGATATTAGTCCTTTGTCTGAAGAACACCTGGCAAAGATTTTTTCACACTCTGTGGGTTGTCTTTTCACTATGTTGATATTTTTACTGTGCAAAAGCTTTTTAATAAGATGAGATCCCAGTTGTTGATTCTTTGTAGTATTTCCTGTGTAATTGGGGTTTTGTTCTTGTAGTCTCTCCCTACACCTATGTCTTCTAGAGTTCTACGTATTATCTCTTCTAGCAGATTTAATGTTTCTGTTTTAATAGTATGTCTTTGATTTATTTTGATTGTAGTTTACTTCACAGTGATATACATGGGTCTAGTTTTAGTTTTTGGCATGTGGAAAACCAGTTTTTCCAGCCAAATTTATTAAAAAGAGTACCTTTCTTCCAGTGATGGTGTTTGGCCCCTTTGTCAGAGGTAAGGTGGCTGAGTGTGTTTAGCATAGTTTCTGCCTCTTCTAATGTGTTCCACTGATCCTCTGGTCTGTTTTTTTGCCAATGCCATGCTGTTTTTATCACAGTGGCTCTGTAGTATAATTTCAAGTCAGTGGTTGTGATTCACCCTGCTTTGCCTTTGTTGCTCAAAATTGTTTTTGGTATTCTTGGTCTCTTCTGGTTCCAAACGAATTTTAGGAATATTTTCTCTAGCTCTGTGAGGTAATCTGATGGCATTTTGACTAAGATTTCATGAATTCTGTATAACAATATTGGGAGTATGGTTATTTTTACTGTGTTTGTACTTCCTACCAAAGAGAAAGGAATATCTTTTTATTTTCTGATATACTTTTTAACTCCTTTTTCAGAGTACTGTAGTTTTCACTATCGAGATCTTTTACTTCCTTTCTTAGTTTGCCTCCTAAGTATTTCATTTTTTTATTATGCTATTGTGAAAGAAGTGTTTTCCCTAATTTCTCTCTCAGTATGTTATTCATATACAGGAATGCTATTGATTTTTGAGTGTTGACTTTGTAGCAAGTTATGCAATTGAATCTGGTTATTAAATCTTGAAGTCTTTTGCTGGAGTTTTTGTGGTCTTTTATATAGAGTATCTTGTAATCTGCAAATAATGATAACTTCTTCCTTTTCTATCTTTATTTCTTTTGTTTCTTTCTCTTGTCTAATTGCTCTAGGTAATGTTTCCAGAACTATCTTAAATAGGAGTCGTGTTAGTGGACATCCTTATCTTTTTCCTGATTTTAGAAAGCTTTCAGTTTTTAACTATTTATCATGATGTTGACTATTGTTTTGTCATCGATGGCTTTTTTCAGATTGAGATAAAGACCATCTATTCCTATTTTCCATGTTTTTTTAAATCATAAATGGGTATTGGACTTTGCAAATGCTTTTTCTGCATCTATTAAGACTATCATATGGATTTTGTGCTTGGTTCTGTTAATGTGATGTATTACATTTACTGATTTGTGTATGTTGAAATATCCCTGAATCCCTGGGATGAATTCTACTTGATCATGGTGTATAATCCTGATGATTTGCTGCATTATCTTTTCCAGTATCTTATTGAGAATTTTTGCATCTCTTTTTATTTGGGAGATTAGCCTGCAGTACTTTTTTGTTTGGATCCTTCTCTGGTTTTGGTATCAGGGTAATATTTGCTTCCAGGAATGAGTTTGGTAGCATAGTTTCACTTTCAACTACTTTAAAGGTTTGGACAAATAATGGCAATAGATTTTCTGTAAACTCCCTATAGAGTTCAGCAGTGAATCCATCAGGACCTGGGCTTTACTTTGTTGTTAAGTATTTAATTATAACTTTGATTTCATTAAAGGATATTGGATTATTCTGAATTTTTATATCTTCTTGATTCAACTTTGGTAATTCGTATGTATCTAGGAATCTGTATGTTTCTTCTGTGTTTACTATCTTATTAGAGTAAATTTTCTCTAAGTAGGTCTTCATGATCTTCTGAATTTCTGCAGGATCTGTTGTGATTTCACATTTTTCATTCCTAGTTGCATGAATTTGAGTCTTTTTTTAATAAGTTTGGCTAAAGTTTTTATCAATTTTATTCAATCATTCAAATAACCAACTCTTTAATTCATTTATTTTTTGTATTGTTTTCTTAGTCTTAGTTGCATTAATTTCTGCTCTGATCTTTATAATTTTCTCGGTTGTACAAGCTTTGGGCTTGACTTGTTCTTTTTCTAGAAATTTGAGGTCAACATTAGGTTATGTAGTTGTGCTCATTCTGTTTTCTCAATGTGAGACTTCACTATTAATTTTCCTCTTATGACTGCCTTCATTGTATCTCATTAGTTCCACTCTGTTGTATCGGTATTATCATTTAATTGTAGATACTATTTAATTTCTTCTTTAATTTCAGGTGTGACTCATTGGTTGTTCAGTAGGGTGTTATTTAATTTTCATATGTTTGTGAAGTTTTTGTAGTTTCTTTTGCCATTGATTTCCAATTTCATTGCACAATGGTCTAATAACATGCATGTGATAATTTCAATTATGTTGCTTTTTGTTAAGCATGTTCTATGGTCTAGTATGTGGTCTATTTTAGAGAACATCACATGTGCAGCTGGAAAGAATGTGTCTTCTGATGTTGTGGGGTAGAACACTCTGAAGACATCTATAGATGTCTTCAGTGGAAATCTCTATGCCTTACTCTGCATGTCAAATTCTTTTTCCATTTGTTCATATGTTTGGTTAAATTCTGATATTTGTTGATATTTTGTCTAGTTGATCTATCTATTTGTGAGAGTGAGGCATTAAGTTCCCCCATTGCAACTGCATTAGCACTTATTTGATTTTTCATATCTGTTAATATTTGTTATGTAGTTGTGTGTACCAGTATTTGGTGCATATATATTTATGATTATTATCTCTTCTGTTTGTAGTTTTTCCTTAAGAAGTATACAGTGCCCTTCTGTATCTCTTTTGATTAGTTTTGGCTTGAAGTTCACATTGTCTGTGAATAGAATAGCTTCTCCTTTTTTTCTGGGCTCCTGTTTCATAGAGTACTGTTTTTCATTCTTGCTTTTCTATGAATTTCTTTTTTAGAAAAATGTGTTTCGTGAATGCAGCATATTTTGGATCTTGTTTCTTGATCCATTCTGCCAGTCTATTTCTTTTGATTGGTGAGTTGAGACCATTTGCATTGATGGCTATAATTCATATGTATTGGCTTGTTTTTGTCATATCATTTTCCTGTTGTTTGTTCCCTATCTTTCCCCTTTAATTGCTTTCCCTGCCTGGTGGCTTCTTTCTGTTTGTACCTTTGGAAATGTGGGCTTTGTTTTCTCTTTCTAAAATATCTTTCAGAATTCTTTGTACAACTGGTTTGGTTGTCATGAATTTCTTCAGTTTTTCTTTGTCCTGCAAGAATTTTGTTTCTTCATAAATTCTGAAAGATAATTTTGCAGGATACATCAATCTGGGTTGTAAGTTGTTTTCTTTTGGGACTTGAAATACTTCACTCCAAGCTGTCTTTGACTTAAGGGTTTGTGTTCAGAAGTGCGCTGATTCTGATGGGCTCTCCTTTATAAGTGATTTGTTTCTTCTCTGTAACATCATTTAATATTCTGTTCTTGTGAATTTCTGGAATCTTAATTTTTGTGTGCCTTGTTGTACAGTTTTTTTGTCGTGAATAACTGGAAATCTCTATGCCTTACTTATCTGCATGTCAAATTCTTTTGCCATGCTTTGCAAGTTATCTGCTATTAGTTTTCTGAACAACTTTTTTATGTCACTTGTGCTGACTCATGCATTTTCATTGACTCCAATCAGTCTTCTGTTGCCCTTTTTTACATTGTCTTGCAGTTGTTGGACTGTTTTTTCATGATCCCTTGCTCTTTTCAAGAGATCTTTCTTTCCATGATCACTTACCACAATCTTGTCTTTTAGGCCTTATAGTCTATCTTCACTTTCTTTCATTCGATTTTGCAAACTTTCAATGGAATTTTTAATTTCCTGGATATCTACTTGAATCTTTTTCATGGATTCCATTTCTTTCCTAAGTTGGAAATTCTTAGTTTCCATTATTTTTGTATACTTCTCTATGTTTTTTTAAATCTATATCTACTCCAGGTTTCCTGAGCAAGTCCTTCCTTATGGTCATCATCTTTTTTTTTTTCTTTCAGCTGTGAGATTATTTCTGTTTAATATGCTCTATAGACTCTTGTATACATATATTTTCTATTTCTTCTACTGTCATTCAGGTAAATTCAGGTGAACAGCTTCTGATTTCCTTTAGCTGGTTGTCTCCTGCATTTGTCTAGAGTGGGCTGGAACTCTGGGGTTACATTTTGCTTCTGAGTCATCATTTTCAATTTTTTTTATTTTAATTTGTTTTCTGTATTTGTTGTATTTTTTATGTTAGGTAGTTTATCATTTGTTTCAGAGGTTCCCTCAGAAATGTTTATTCCTTTGAGATGTCTTCTAGGTGTAGCTGGGTGTTGATCTTTGCATCTGTCCCAAGTTCCTATCTTCCCACTTTATTAGGGTCCCAGTCCTTTGGTACTGAGCTATGGGGAAGATTATGACCCCAGATCTTCACAGTTTTATCATATGAATGTGAACAACTGATTATAACAAGTATGGCATCTTGACTGAAGTAGCACAATTAGAAATAACAATATCTTCAGTCTCAAACTAGAAACTGGTAGTCTGATGTAACTAGTATTTTGGTATCTCTAACAATAGAAGCAAGATCAAAAATTGTATTGTTATGGCAGAAGTGAGGTATACATGCACAGGAGACCAAGAATTGAGAAACAAGTGAATTTATTGGAGAAGCTGGCAGCCAGCAGGTCACTCATAGGAGTTGAGTCTTCTGACCCCGAGCCTTTGTTTTACAGTTCCTTAAAAACACTTTCGGGGGTTTTACAAAAACCCCTTGGTGCCCACATCTTTACTACATCATTTCTTTGGAAATTCACAAGGTCCTTCTCAAAACATCAAGTTAATTGACACACAGGATGTGGGCAGTGGTCAGCCTCACCATTGGTTACTGTAACTGTTTCTCCTTTTATGGGTTTTATGGTTAACTGGGAAGGAGTCTGAGGAGTTAATCTATGGGTTAGTGCCTTAATATCTAACAGAGTTGGGGAGTGAATGCATCCAGGGGTTAAGTGAAGACAAACTGGAGTCTAAAAAGAAAATGGAGTCACTTTAGCCATGTCAATATAATAACAACCAACATAGACCGGGAATTTGTATGCAGTGGGTTATTCCTTGGTAGAATGATTATATCCTGTGGGGTAGGGGCATTTAAAAGGGATAGAGAACAAATCAGAGTGATAGGTGAAGTGAAATATAGTAGAAGCAAGCCTGAAGGACTAAAGATGATCACTCAAACTTTGGGAAGCTGGAGAAGAGGACAAGAAAGAAAGAATGAAGGAGAAAGCAAAAGAATATTGAGGCAAAAGAGAAAGATTAGAGACAGTGTTCATTACCTGTAAATATCACAGAATTTAGAAAGACCATTGAGGCAAGAGAATGGCATGACAGGGAAAACAAACCAAACAGTAAAAGTGAAAAACTAAACAGCCCCCCTCATATAAAATAAATAAAATAAATAAAAATAGAAAAAAATGTGAAAAACTTCCTCTGGTATCATTTCAGTGTTATTTCCCTAGTCAAAGCCAGAATCTGTATTGAGTAATTCCACCAAGTTTGCAGTGGGATTAGTGCTGATCTTGGCCACACTGCTGACTCCTCTGACAGGAGTTGGTTGTAGGGCAAAGGGAGTGAGTGCCCTTGTACACAGCTAGCCAAGGCTGTTTGCCTGCTGGTTGCGGGGCAGGTGGTAGTGTCCTTGTCCCACCCAAGGCCATTTGCCTGCCTGCACTACTTGTCACAATGCAGGGTTTGGGGAGTGCCCTTGTCATGTTACCAGCTAAGGCCTCCTGCCTGCTAGTGCCCCTGGACCAAGGGTGGGGGGTCAGTGCCCTTGTCCCACTGCAGGCCAAGGCCACTTGCCTGCTTGTGCCACCAGTTGCAGAGCAGGAGGCTTATTCTAGTCCTTTGTAGCTAGGGCTAAAACTGGCTTTTGGCATTCACCAGAATGGAGTCTTGGTTCCAGCTCCTACTTCTCAGCTGACTTACTGCAGTCTGCTGTCCAACTGCCAGTTGTCTACTGTGACTGGATGACCCTTCCCTCATTCTACTCCCAGACATTGATGCTGAAGCAACCCTGGGGCTATTCTGCTGCTGGAGTTCAAATTCTGAGCACTTTGAGATAAAATTGCAGTCCTACCCACCAGCTGTTCCATGAACTGTGTGCAGGGCACTGATCTGGTTCACTCGCCAAGCAATGACAGTAGGGTGGAGTGCTTGGGAAAGTGTCTTGTGTTCTCACTACTGCTTCCAACTGCACAAGACTCTCCTGGTCTGGGTCAGATCTCAATCTCCCAGTGAGGATCCAAGTTGCTTTCACTGACTCCCTGCCCACCAGGTCAGCTACCTATCAATTTTATTTAATCTCTCAATGAACCAACTCTTTGATTCATTGTTTCTTTGTATTTTCTTTATCTCAAGTGCATTAATTTCTGCTTTGTTCTTTATAATTCCCTCCCTTGTACAAGCTTTGGGCTTGACTTGTTTTTTTTTTCTAGAAGTTAGAGGTTCAACATTAGGTTGTTTATTTGAACTTTTCTGTTTTCCTGATATGGTAGTTCAATTACCAATTATATTTCACTGTTAGGACTGCTTTCATTGTTTCCCATAATATCTGGTATGTTGTATCAACATTAACATTTAATTGTAGATACTGTTCAATTTCCTCTTTAATTTCATCTGTGGCCCATTGTTTTTTCAGAAGGTGTTATTTAATTTCCATGTGTTTTTGGAGTTTTTGTGATTTGCCATTGATTTCCTATTCCATTTCAATATGTTCAGATAATATAATTTAATTTCTTTGCATTCACTTAAGCATATTCTATGGGCTAGTATGTGGTCTATTTTGGGGAAAGTCCCATGAACAGCTGAGAAGCATGTGTATACTGATGTTGGTTGGAATACTCTGCAGACATCTACTAAGTCCATTTGTTCACAGGATTGGGTCAGTTCTAATATTTCTTTGTTGATTTTTTTGTCTAGTTGATCTATTTGTGATAGTGGGATATTAATGTTCCCCATTACAATTGTGTTAGTGCTTATTTGATTTTTCATGTCCACTAATATTTCTTTTATATATTTGTGTGCATCAGTATTTGGTGCATATATGTTTATGATTGTTATTTCTTCTTTCATAGTTTTCCCTTAACAAGTATGTAGTGATCTTCTTTATGTTGATCAGTCTTGGCTTGAAGTTCACATTGTCTGCAAATAGAATACCTACCCCTGGTTCTTTTCCAGTTTCTATCGCATGGAGTATTGTTTTCCATCCTTTGCCTTCCTCTCTCTGAAGTTCTTCTTGAGTTAAATATGTTTATTGTTTGCAGCATATCGTTGGATCTTGTTTCTTGATCCTGTCTTCCAGTCTATTTGTCTTGGTGAATTGAGACCATTTACTTTGATGCTTATAACTGGTATGTGTTGGCTTATCCTTGTTATATTATTTTCCTGCTATTGGTTCCCTTCCTTATTTCTTTCTAAAATATCCTTCACAGTATTTTGTAGAGCTGGTTTGGTGGTCATGAATTTCTTCAGTTGTTTTGTCATGGAAATATTTTATTTCTGCATTGATTTTTGAAAGATAGTTTTGAAGGGTTCTTCAGTCTGGGTTGGAGGTTCTTGAAGGACCTGAAATACTTCACTCCAAGCTCTCCTTGACTTAAAGGTTTGTGTTGAGAAGTGTGCTGTGATTATGATGGGCTTTCTTTTATGGGTGATTTGTTTCTTTTCTCTAACAGTTTTTAATATTCTGTTCTTTTGCCAAATTTCTTGAATCTTGATTATTATATGTCTTGGTGCAGATTTATTTTTGTCATGGGCAATTAAAGTTTTATATGCCTCACTTATTTGTATGTGAAATTCTTTCTCCATGTTTGAGAAGTTTTCTGCAATTTCTTCTGTTAACAGGTTTTTATGGCATTTAATCTGTCTCTGGCTTTCTCATTGACTCTGATCAATTTTGTTATTCTGCTTTGCAATATGTTGTAGGTGTTAGATTGATTTTTCATGGTCTCTTGCTCCTTTTAAGATATATTCCTTTTTGTGGACACTAACTGCATTCCTGTCTTCTCTATCTGATATTCTGTTATCACGTTCATTGGATAGGTTGAGTATACTTTCAGTGGAATTTTTAATCTGTTGGATATCTGACTGTATTTCTTGGATTCCTTTTTTTTTTTTGTATGTTGGGCATGCATGACTTTTACCATTTTCCTAAGCTCTTTTTTTGTTTGTTTGTTTATCTGTGTCAACTCCAGATTCATTGAGCAAGTCCTTCATCTTGATCTTCATTTCTTTTTTTCTACCTGAGAGATAATTTTTTCTGTAGCCTCATTGATTTTTTTTAACTTCTGCTGCTATCATTTCAGAAAATTCAGGTGGGTGGCTTTTGATTTCCTGTACCTCATTGTCCCCTGGACTTGTTTTGGATGGGCTCAGGTCTGAGGTTGTATTTTGTTCATGTGTCTTGTCATTTTCTATTTATTTTGTTTCATTTTGTTTTCTGTGTTGATTCTTGTAAATTATCTATGGTAAATAGCTTTATCACTAGTACTGAGGCTTCCCTAGGAATTTTCTGTTCTTCAGAGACATTTTCTAAGTTTAGGTGGTACTTGGACTTTGTGTCTGCCCCAAGATCTTACCTTCCCAATTTATTAAGGATGAGATATGGCTATTTAATTTGCTCAACACCCAGTTCTTTGGTACTGAACAAAGGTGATGGCTATGAACCCAGGCAAGCACAGTGTTGTCATACAAGGGAAAACAACTGATCACAAGGGTTGTAGCATACTGCCTAAATTAGTACATTTAGCAATAACAATAGCATCAAGCATGGCCTAGAAAATGACAAACTGGTTGCTATTAACTTGGTTACTTTAAACATAGGAGCAAAATCTACAATTATATGTTTTGTAGGCTTTGCATGGCTTCCTTTCTTCTACCCCCAGTGACACATCTCTACCCTGCACACACCATTTTTCACAAGGTGGAGGTGGTGCTGTTGCCACTGCAGAGATAGCCCAAAGCTGCTCCATCTCCCTTGTTGAGTGCCAACCTCCCAAGGCTGTTTAAATCTGACACATCTGTGTCCCTGTGTCAAGGCACTGGCTGAAGGGTAGCAAGGGTCGTGCATCCTCTCCACTGTGGTCCTTAACCTTGTTGACACTAGGGGTTCCAGTTAGCTGCTAGGGTGGCTGACAAAACAGCTGGCAGCCCATCAACTGGGAACAGTTTTCAGGTCACTTGCACCTGTGCATGCCAGTGAAATTTTCTGCCAGCCTGCTGCATCTTTTGTGTTTAGGAAGGCAAAATAGACAATGGAGCTCATATCCCAAATATATCCTATGTGGCTTGAGTTAGCCACACCTTTGCAGTCAATCATTTTCTTGGAGCCTTCGCAGTATGGTGATTCTTCCTTTGAATGCAGACAGCAGTATCACTGGGAGCCCTGTGGGCTGGTTTGTGATTTTATAAAGTTCTCTGTCTATGTTTTGTTTTATCTACAAGTCTCTTATTTCATGCTTTTGGCATTAGGATGCATGTCCCTCCCTTTCTTCCAATTACCTGTGTTTTTAGTTGGTATTCTCTGAGTAGCTCCAACATGGCTCCTCACTTAGTCAGCCATGTTGAGTTCCACCTGAACAGTGTTTTTATGCCATCTGTGTTGTCTTTTAATTTTTTACTTATTCATATTATTCTTAGGTTAGTCTTATTTGCACTATCTAGTAGTGGATTTTCCTGATCTTTTGTTTTTTTATGATGTCTTTGATTAGTTGGTCCTTGAAGGTATCATTATCTTGTAGTTCTGAAATTCTGTCCTCACATTGGTTGGTTTTACTGTCCATATATTTGATATGGTTTTTATTCTCCTGGATTTCTGAAGTAATTTTGTGGACTGTAATTCTTTAGTATACTGGTGATTCATCTTTGGTATCATTTTGTTTAGCTCACCTAGCTTTTTATTAATATCTTCTGAAAGCTCCTGCATATTTTTGGCTAATAGTCTTTTATCTGTTTAGTGATATGCTGTCTAATACCACTGAGTACCACTTTGAACTGTTTTCTAAAGTCCACTGTTGTTCTTTCAAATAATACAGATGCTCCCTGTATAGGCTTCATGGGAGTTGGGAGTTTTAGGACATATTTTCTTACTCTGTTTTCTCATGTATCTGTTTACTTGTTTTTTTTTTTTTGTTTTCTTTGTTTCATTTTGTCTCATGCTGAATTTTGTGGATGCTTCTAGTCTAAAGACTTTGTTGCTAGTATAGCGATCTCTTTAGTTGCTTTTTAGTGATGTATTTTGGGTATGATTCACTATAATCCTTTGCCATATCCCCAAGATTCAATCACTTTCATTAATTTGGGAGAGGAGGATGCAATGCAGTTAGCTCAGCAAACAAATTCTTTGGGAGTGTACTCTAGTACTCTTAATGTCACAAAGGTAATCAGACTGTTGGCTTACAGAGGAATAGTGACAATTATGCAACCTTCTTAATATCAAGCAAATCAGTAGTATTGTCCAAGATAAATGAATTATTAGCATACCATAAAAATCAATTATGTACCACCTTGTGTCCTAGAGAACAAATCTGCCATTTTTGTGTGAATGTTGATACAACTTAGGTATTGACTTACAGCTAATATGTACTAAATCCAACAGCTGTAACTCCATTGATGATAGAAAATAATTCAAAATTAAGTTTACAGAGTTGAGTAACTATTGAAAGATTCACAAAGCTTTATCATTATACTGGAAAGATATAGGGGTTTAGAATGGGGGAATGCAAAAGGATAACTTTGAACTTCAAGGTCTTATATGGGGAGGACGCAGAAGTGGTTCAAAGGATCTTATTGGGGAGTAGATGGATGTTTATAGAATAGGTAAAGATAGGAAAAAAATTTGTGGGAAATAGAAGATAAAAAAAGAGAAAAAAGGATGAAATTATGTAGAGAGTAAAAGAAAGAATTAAAGGAAGAAAATTAAAAGGAAGAAAAAAAATTAAGTAAAAATCCAAGAAAAATAGATAAGAGGCAATGTAGAACAAAGGACAATTTCCCAATCCCTGGGAACTGGTGAAGAAGAAAGGAGGGAAGCAAAGAAGAAGGAAAACAAAACAAAACAAAGAAACAAAAAAAATTAAACAAAAAATTAAAAACTATACACACACAAAGACAAAACAAACAAACAAAAAAAGTAAAGAAAAAGAAAAAAAATTATCTGTGATTTCTTACAGGATCTATAATTTTGGGGCAGTGTTCAAGTTAAAGTGTGTCCTTTCTCATGCTGATATTTGAAGAAAGCAGCCAGATACCAGATCGTTGCTGAAAGCATGCACCAGCAGGCATTAGGATTAAGGTGAGGTTGCTATTTCTGCTACTTTCAAATCCACAGCAATTCAGGCTAAGCCCAGTCTCTGTCCACAGGAGATTAAACTCCTCAAGGGGTCCCTCACTGACTGGACCATGGCTCCCTGACCCTGGCTGTCTCCCTGACTTTCACTTACCCTATCACTGTGGGAGCATGACACCAAAAGCCCTGAAATGAAACCAACTCATTACTGCTCTGATTCAGGTACATCTATGTCTACATTTGTGAAGAGGATTTTCTGAGTAGACAGGAGAATGGTGTTTAACAACTCTATCCAGGGGATATGGCAAGCTCTTAGACTAGAATCACTCACCAGCTGTAGAAGGAGACAGCATCTGCTGGACCATTTTTGTGCTGTGTTTCTCCCTAAAGGACTCTGGAGCCCCCACTTTCAGTTTTTCTTGATAGATTTGTTCTTTCTTTCTCACCAGCCATGATCCAGGAGCTGGGGAGAAAGTGCAGATTTTTTTTTAAATATGCAGGTACCGGGAGTCAAAATCAGGACCTCGCGCGTGCCAGGTGGGCGCTTATGCCGCTGAGCTCTATCACTGGCCCGAATGTGCAGATTTTTCCTTCCTTATTTTCATGTTGTGTTTTGTATCTTCAAATTCTCTGTAGGCTCCAATTTTCCCATCAGAGTCTTATTTGATAGTATTTTATGTATATCATTTTATGTTTGATGCTTGTCATTGAAATAGGAGAAATTTAGGTTTCTTTCTGATAAAGGCAATTAACTAGCACAGATGGTTACTCAAAATGCCAAATGAATTTAGGATGAACATGAAAATTGCATAGCAAACAATGTCACATCCTTTTACAAGTGGGAGAATTACCATTAATGTCAAGAATCTGTTCGCAATGTATTGTATCTGCTTAACTACATGAAAAGTGAAATTTCTTTGTATCATTGAAATTTCATCAGCATATTACTTATGATGTGCTTGACAGTCTGTTTGAATACTATTCAATAATAAAATTGTTTCCTAGCTGGGTGTAGTGGTTCATGCTTATAATCTGAGCACTTGGGAGGATGAGGCAGGAGCATGGTCAGTTTTAGGCCAGCCTGGGTTACAGAGGAAGTTTGAGGTCAGCTTGGACGATGTAAAGTGACCCTATCTGAAAAAATAGTTGTTTTTTTTTCTTTTCTGCATTTGTGAAGATGATTTTCTGTGTTGGCAGATCATTACAAAATTTTGTCCATCATTCTTTTTCCACCCCATATTTCTATTTACATTTCATGTATCAGTATGCTATATCACTGTTTTACAGTACTCAGGAAATAAGAAACAATCCTTGTTCACTTTAAATTGAGAGAGAGAGAGAGAGAGAGAGAGAGAGAGAGAGAGAGAGAGACATTCCCTTTTCCTGTCTTGAAGTCTACCATGTTAGTATTGGGCAGAATTCAGCCCTGCATCAAGGAGCCCTCCTTCACTATCACTCTGTACTTTGCTACACATCATGTGAAAAGCACGCATGGTACAATTTAAAGAAAAATACAAAGAACACAAAAATTTAATTTTGACGTAGTCCCATTTCTCCATTTTTATTTTGTTTGCCAGTGCCTTTGGTGTTATACTCAAAAAATTATTGTCAAGTTTGATATTGTGAATCTTTTTACCTATGTTATATTTTAGGGGCCTTGTGATTTTAGGTCTTATTTTAGGTTTTTGCTTTATATTGAGTTAGTTTTCATACATGGTGAAAGAGAAAGTTTGTTTCATTGTCACATATGGATATTCAGTCTTCCCAACACTATTGCAGAGACAACAAATTCTTCACTGAATTGTCATGACAACCTGGTTGAGGTTAATTTGATAGTATAGGCAACAATTTATTTTAGGGCCTTCTATTCCACTGGTATATTGGTCTGTTTTTATACCAGTACCATAGTGTTTTGATTACCATAATTCATTTTAAATTTTGAAATCATGAAATATAGGCTCACTAAAATTGTTCTTTTTCAAAATAATTTGGGCTATTTAGGTTCTATTGAGATATTGTGCTAATTTTAGTATGAAATTTTCTATTCCTGGAAAAAGTGCTGTTTTGCAATTGTATTAAAATTTTTATTAAAAGTTTGTTAAAATTTCTATTAAAAGTTAAAGATTACTTTTGGTAGTATTGACATCTTGTAATTTTAATCTATCATTATGTGAACACTCGATGTCTTACTGTTTGTGTCTTCTTTATTTTTCAGCAATGTCTTTCAGTTTTCATTACATATGTCCTTCACTTCCTAAATTAGGTTTATTAAGTATGTTATTTTTTTGATGCTATTAGAAATGGATTTGTTTTCTTGATGTTCTTTTCATGTTGTTCATTGTTATATTGTTGGGAATATTTTTAATGTTTGTTTTATGCTTATCTGACCTTGGATGTTGAGAATGAGTAAATCACAAAATGTTTCTGTGCACAACACAAAAACTTATCTATTTATGGAATAATAATGGCCTAAAATGAGCACTTACTGTGTACCAGGCATTAAATGTTTCACATCAACTCATTTAATTTATAGCAACCCAATAATGTGTGTACTATTACTACTCTAATTTAACAAAAGAAAAATTTTGACATGGACAGTTTAAGTAAATTGTACAATATTACACAGCCAGAAGATAAAGATGTAGAAATAGGAAAAGAGAAAATCATATTTTTGCATTACTCAGAAAAAGCAATATAGATAGTGGAAATTACAATCTTGCGCCTTTTACCGGGTTTAGGAATAAATACTGTCTAATTCTTTTAGGTGCTGGGGATTGAACCTAGGGCTTAATGCATGCTAGGCTTGTGCTGTACCACCAAATCACACTCCAAACTCCTTCAATTTCTCTTCTATCATAACATATGGGAAAAAAGGATCAGCCAAGATATAGTTTTTTTTTCTATTTTTTTCTATCTGTCTTTTTTTTTTTTTTTGATGAAAAGACATTGAATATCGATTAAGGAATGGGGTTGCTTAAAAGCAAATTTTGTGAACAATACTGCAATAAACATAAGAATACATGTTCAAAATACCCAAGATATGAGACAATTTCAGTACCGATCTACTGATAAATGGATAAATAGAATCCAGTGAATATATATTGCAGAATACTATTCAGCAGTAAAAACAGGAAATCCTGCCATCTGTGACAATATGGGTACAACTGGAGATCATTATGTAAAATGAAAAAAGTCAGCCATGTAAAAGATGAGGAGCTGCATAATCTCACCCATATGTGGAATCTTAAAAGGTTGATTTCACAGAAGTTAATAATAGAATAGTTGTTGCCAAAAACTGAGGAGTGAAGGAAAATGAGACGAAGAAAGATTGACTCATGAGTACTAAGTTAAATTTATTTACTTTATTATTTTAAAGAGGAAAGCAAAAATAGAACAGACTTTCAAAACAGGCTAATAGAAGAGTAACAATAAGTAGTGCATTGCATATTGTTATCTTCATAGTAATTACTCAGAGTACAAGATATAGGCATGACATATTGTCCAAAAAATATTAGCACAAATATTTTTCAATGAACTAAGAGAACCTAGCTGTATAACTATCTTAACTATTTTGTGTATATGTATATATTTTTTTCTCTTCCCTTCCTTCCTTTCCACTTTACCCCATCACAGTTTCACTTTACTTTTGAATAGATTCTTACCATTTCAGAATATCTATTATACATGTTGGATCTTATATACTCGTTTACTTTCTCATACTAGTGGGACAATATGATGTTTACACATGTGGCTCTGATTTATTTCACTTATGAGTATGGTCGACAGTTGCATCCATTTACATATAAAAGTTTCAAGTTTATCTTTCTTTTTGGCTGAGTAGTACTCCATTACATTAAAAAACCACAACTTATTTTATCAATTCCTTGGTTGATGGGCATTTCTGTTGTTTCCAAGATTTAGCTATTACAAATTGTCCTACTAAAAACATGGGTGCACATATAGCTTTGTGGTATGATGTTTTTAATTCTTCTGGGAAGATACCAGAATGGGAATAGCTGCATCAAAAGGTACCTCTAATCCTAGTTTTTCAAGGAATCTCCACACTGATTTCCACAGTGGTTGCACCAGGGCACCTTTTCCCCTAAAGCCTTGCTAGAATTTGTTATTGGTTGCTTTCTTCATGATAGCCATTCTTTCTGGAGTGAGATGGACCTCAGTATTGTGTCAATTTGCATCTCTCAAATGACCGATGATGTTAACCATTTTTTATATATTTATTTACTGCTTGTACTTCCTCATCTGAGAAGTGAGCTTTCATCTCAGATGCCCATTTTTGGATTGAATCTTTGAATTTGGGGGGGTCTGATTTTTTTCAATTCTTTATATGTTCTAGATATAAGTCCTTTGAGGGAAAACTGGCTACAATTTTTCCCATTCTGTGGGTTGTTTACTCTGTTCATGATTTCTTTTGCTGTGCAAAAGCTTTTTAATAAGATGAGATTTCATTTGTTGATTCTTTGTAGTTTTTCCCTTGTGGTCTGGGTTTTGTCCCTGGAGTCTCTGCCTACATCTGTGTCTTCAAGATTTCTACCTATTTTCTCTTCCAGTAAAGTTAGTGTTTCCATTTTAATATTTAGATCTTTGGTGTATTTTGACTTTAGTGCATGGTGATAGACATGAGTATAGTTTTAGTCTTTGGCATATGGAGAGCCAGTTTTTCCAGCACCATTTATTAAAGAGGCTATCTTTCTTCCAGTGAACATGTTTGGCCCCTTTGTCAAAAATAAGGTGGTTGAGTGTGTCAGGAGTTGTATCTGCACCTTCTATTCCATTCCACTGATCCTCAGGTCTGTTGTTTTGTCAACACCATACTGGCTTTATCACTGTAGCTTTGTAGTATAACTTCAGTTCAGAGATTGTGATGACCCCTGATTGCCTTTGTTGCCCAGAACTGCTTTCACTATTCTAGATCTTTTCTGATTCCAAGTGAATTTTGGGAATGTTTTACCTAGTTCTGTGAGGTATTGTAATGTTATTTTGATTGGTGTTGCATTAAATCTGTATGACAGTTTTGTGAGTAGGGCCATTTTCACTATGTTGGTTCTTTGTATCTATGAGCAATGGATATCTTTCCATTTTCTGATATCCTCTTCAATCTCCTTTTTCAGAGTGTTTTAATTTTCATTTTATAGATCTTTTACAGCATTTGTTAGATTGATTCTTGAGTATTTTATTTTTCTGGATGCTATTGTAAAGGGTGTTGTTTCCTTAATTTCTCTATCAGTGAGTTTTTTGCTAGTGTACATGAATGCTATTGATTTTTGAACGTTGACATTGTATCCAGCTACACTACTGAATTTGATTATTAATCTACAAGTCTTTTGGTGCAGTTTTTGGGATCTTCTATGTATAGTATCATGTCTTCTACCAATAATGATAAGTTATCATCTTTCTTTTCTTTCCTTATTGCTTTTATTTCTTTCTCTTGTCTAATTGCTCTGGCTAATGTTTCTAGAACTATGTTGAATAGTTGTGGTGATAGTGGACATCCTTGTCTTGTTCCTAATTTTAGAGTGAAGGCTTTCAGTTTTTGACCATTTAAATGATGTTAGATGTTATTCTCATAGATGGCTTTTATCAGATTGGGGAAAAGATCACCCATTCCAATTATCTGTAGTCCTTTTTCACGAATGAGTGTTGGACTTTGTCAAATGCTTTTTCTGCACCTATTGACATGATTATGTGATTTTGTCTTTGGTTCTATTAATGTGGTGTATTACATTTATTGTTGTGCCTATGTTGAACAGTCCCTGTATTCCTGGGATGAATCTTTCATGTTCATGATGGGTAATCTTGATGATTTGCTGCATTTGTTTTGCAAATATCTTATTGAGGATTTTTGCATCTATGTTTATTGGAGTGTTTGGCCTGTAGTTTTCTTTTTTTGGTTTGGTATTTCTCTTGTTTTGGATTCAGGGTAATTCTTGCTTCCCAGAATGATTTTGGAAGTATTGCTTCCCTTTCAATTTCCTTAAGGAGTTTCAGCATTAGTGGCATTAGTTCTTCTCTAAGTTTCTTATAGAATTCAACAATGAATTCGTAAGTACCTGGGCTTTTCTTTGTTGTTAAGCTTTTAATTATATTTTCCATTTCATTGACTGACGTTGGATTATTTATATTGATGTCTTGATTTAGTTTTAGCAATTCGATTGTGTCTAGGAATCTATCCATTTTTCTGTGTTTTCCTTTTTATTAAAATATAGGTTCTCATTGTAGGTGTTGATGAACTTCTGGATTTCTGTAGGATCTGTTGTCATTTCACCCTTTTCATTTCTAATTGCTTGAATTTGTGGGCATTTTTTCCTCTTTTTGATAAGGTTGGCCTATGGTTTATCAATTTTATTTATTTCAAAGAATCAACTATTCAATTCATTGATTCTTTGTATTGTTTTCTTAGTCTCAATTGCATTAATTTTTGCTCTGTTTATAATTTCCTCCCTCATATGAACTTTGGGTTTGATCTTTTCCTCTTTTTATAGAAGTTTGAGGTCCAACTGCAGGTTGTTTATTTGAGCTCATTCTGTTTTCCTGATGTGAGTGCTCATCGCAATAAATTTCCCTTGTAGGACTGCTTTCATCGCATCCCATAAGTTCCAGTGTGTTTTATCAGCATTATCATTTAATCATATATACTGTTTCATGTTCTTCTTATTTTCCTCTGTGACCCATTGGTTGTTTAGAAAAGTGTTATTTAATTTCCATATGATTATGTAACTTTTGTGATTTATTTTATCATTGATTTCCAGTTTCATTGCACTATGGTCAGATAGTATGCATGGGATGATTTCAATTCCTCTACATATACTTAAGCATGTTTTGTTGGCTAACATGTGGTCTATTTTGGAGAACATCCCATGTGCAGCTGAGAAGAATGTGTATTCTGATGTTTTGGGGTGGAACACTCAGTGGAACTCTACCAAGTCTATTTGTTCATGTGCTTGGTTTAATGCTGTTATTTCTTTGTTGATTTTTTCTCTAGGTCATCTATGTATTTGTTAAAGTGGTGTATTAAGGTTCCCCACTACAATAGTGATTACTTGGGTTATGTCCGTTAATATTTGTTTGATATTGTTGGGTGCACTGGTGTTTGGTGCATATATATTTGTCATCGTTATCTCTTCTTGGAATTTCCCCTTAAGAAATATGTAGTGACCTTTTTTGTCTGTTTTGATCAGTTTTGGCTTAAAGTGTACATTGTTTGCAAATAGAATAGGTACTCCTGTTTTCTGGTTTCCTGTGATGTGTAGAATTGTTTTCAACCCTTTGACTTTTAAGTCTATGAATTTCTTTTTTGCTTATATATGTTCTTGATTGCAGCATATTGTTGGATCTTGTTTCTTGATACATTCTGCCAGTGTCTTTCTTTTTGGTGAATTGAGTGCATTTACATTGACGGTTATGACTGATTTGTATGGGCTTATCTTTTTCATGTTATTTTCCTTTTGTTGGTTTCCTGTCTTTTTCCTCTGTTTAATTGTTTCCCCTGTATGGCAGCTTCATTCTATTGATATACTTGTGTGTTTGGTCTTCCTTATCTAATATATCCATCAGAGCATTATGAAGAGCTGGTTTGGTGGTCATAAATTTCATCAGTTGTTCATTGTCATAGAAATATTTTATTTCCCCATTGATTTTGAAAGATATTCTTGCAGGGTGCAACAACGTGGTTTGAAGATTGTTTTCTTATAGGTCTTGAAATACCTCATTCCAAGCTTTCCTTGATTTGATGGTTTGTGTTGAGAAGTCTGCTGTGACTCTGATGGACTTTCCTTCCTAGGTGATTTGTTTATTTTCTTTAGCTACTTTTACTACTGTGTGCTTGTGTCCTGACTATTTTATGCCTTCATGTATATTTATTTTGGTCATGACTATTTGGAGTTCTATATGCTTCGTTCTTTTGTATGTCAAATTCTTTATCCATGTTTGGTAAATTTTCTGCCAGTATTTCTGTGAAGATATTTTTAATGGATTTTCAGCTGTCTCCAGCTTTCTCACTGACTCCAATAAAACTTATGTTGTTCTTCTTTGCTTCATCTTATAGCTGTTGGATTGATTTTTTTGTAGTCTCTTGCTATTTTTAAAATATATTTCTTTTCCTGATTGCTAGTCTAAATCCTGTCTTGTAGATCTGATATTCTTTCCTCCCCTTCATTCAATCAGTTTTATATACTTTCAATTGAGATTTTAATGTTCTGGATTTCTTTTTGGATCTGTTTCACAAATTCCATTTCTTTTCTATGTTGGGCATTCACAATTTCCATTTTTTTCTTGAGCTCCTCTCTATATATTTTTCTGTGTCTGCTTTAATGTCTTTCATTTTGATCTTCATTTCTTTTTGCTTCTTAAAGATTATATTTTCTATGGCCTCTTCCATTTGATTTTTTCACTTCTGCTGCTATCATTTCAGAAAGTTTCAGTGGTTGGCTTCTGGTTTCCTCTATCTCTTTGTGCTCTGCCCTTGTTCTGTGTGGGCTGGACCTTTGGGGTTTCATTTTGTTTCTTCAGCTTGTCATTTTCTAATTTCTTTTTTTATTTTACTTTTTTTTCTGTGTTGATGCTTGTAGATTTCTTATGTTAGGTAGCTTTATCCCTGGTATTGAGGCTTTCATAGGAAATGTCTTTTTCTCAGGATGCCTACTAAATGTAGGTGGTTCCTGGTATTTATATCTGTCCTAAGAACCTACCTTCCCAATATATTTAGAATGTAATGTTGCTATCTATTTGATTCAGGGCACATTACTTTGGTACAGGACTATTGTGATGGTTATGACCCTTTACATTCACAGTGTTGTCATACAGGGGAGATAAACTGATAGCAACAGGTATGATATTGTGGTTAACGTAGTTCAGTTAGCAATAAGAATAGACTCAAGCACAGCCTGGCTATGGAGAAACTCTGGTAACTATTAACCTGATATCTTTAACCATAGAAGCAATATCTGCAGTTATATAATACAATCCAACTTATACCAAGAACATGTGTGCAGTGATTAACCACTTAATAAAGTGATTTTACACTCTTGTTGGGAGGGATTTAAGAGGGATAGAACATAGGATGGAGAGATGAATAAGGTTAAACATAGTAGGAGCAAGGCTGGAGGGGAAAGGATGATCATCCAAGTTTTGGGTAATTGGAGGTCACAAGATGGAAGAGATAGGTGAAAGCCTAGGAGTATTTAGGTGAACCAGAAATATAAGAGACAATGATTCCTCACATAGAAGTATCAAAAAATCAAACAAGATAATTGACAAAAGTGTGGAAGAGGATGAACAGAATAAAACAATAAGAAAGTTCAAAGATCTAGGTTGTGGAAGAAAAAAAGGAAATAATAAAAAATAGGAAACAAAAATAACCACACACAGAAAAAACAGCAAAAATATTAAAATAAAAATAGAACAGGACAAAACAGAACAGACAGAAAAAAACCCACCTGAATACAAAAAGGAAAACCAATCAGACAGAGAAAAATAAAAGTAAGGAAATTCCTCTAGTGTCTACAGTTCCTTGGGAGGTCCAAGTCAGATCCCAGAAATGTGTCTGCCAAATTGCAGGTGGATTTGTGCTGGTTATGGGTCTGATCTTGGTCTCTGAGTTGCAGGGATGGGATTATTTTTCTGTGACTGGAGTTCTCCCCTCCATTTAGACAAGGAATAAAGAGAGGGTAGCCCTACCCAACCATTTCTATTCCATCTGTCTTTGTCCCCAAGCACAATGCTAGTTCACCTAACTTACCACCTGCTGGCTCAAATTGTTACTGTTGCTTTGGACTCTGCCATGCCACTAGAACCACCTGTCCATTGTGTGCACCCTAGCCAGGGCCCTACTGTGTTGCTGGCATTCCACCTGGTCTCTGGGGCCCTGCTCATGTAGGGAGAGAGGAGTCCCTGGCCTTCCTGCTGTTTTCTGGTCACTTAGGCCCTTCCCACCAGTCTCTGGGTCCCGCTGATGGAGGGAAGAAGGAGGCTTTCAACAGGGCCCTCCCTGCCAGTCCCTGGGGTCCCACCAATGGAGGGAGAGAGGAACAGGTCACCAGGTCCTACCAAGGACTGAGGAAGGAGCCATTTGCTGGGGCCTTTCTGCCCAGTCGCCCCCCAGGTCCCACCAGTGGAGGGAGGGGTAACTTACATTTAGATAGGAACAAAAAGTTTTGGTGTTCTCTTGTACAGTATAATGATTATAGCAAGCGAGAATAAACTATACATGTTAAAAAGTTAGAAAAAATATTTTGAAAGTATTCATTGTGAGGAAATGATTTATTTTTATTTTTTAATTTTAAAGAAGAAAAAGATAAACATAGCAATGAAACCGAGTTTCAAAACAGGTTAGTAGGACAGTTGCAATAGTTGATATATTGTACAGTGTTGTCTTCATAGTAGTTATTCAGAGTACAAGATATAGGCATGATATCTTGTCCAAACAATATTAACACAAAACCTTTTTGAGGAACTAAGAGAAGCTAGCTGTATAACTATCTTAACTATGTTGTGTGTATATATATATATTTTTTTTCCCCTTTCTTTCTTTCCCCTTCCCCATCAGTTTGTCTTTTCTTTTGAACAATTTCTTCCCAATTTATAATATCTAGTCTACACTTCAGATCCTATTTGTTCAGTTTCTCACACTAGTGACACAATACAATGTTTACAAATACAGGTCTGATTTATTTCACTTAAAAGTATGGTCTCAAGTTGCATCCGTTTACCTATAAAAATCTCCAGTTTATCCTTCTTTATAGTTGAGTAGTACTCCATTATATAAAAAAAAAGCACTTTTAAAACCCATTCCTCAGTTGATGGGCATGTGGGTTGTTTCTGAGATGTAACTTACAAATTGTGCTGCTATAAATGTAGGTACGCATATATTGCTGTGGTATAATGTTTTTAATTATTCTGAGAAGATACCCAGAAGGGGAATACCTGGTTTGAATAGGACCTCTACTCCTAGTTATTAAGGAATCTCCACATTTATTTCCACAGTGGTTGCACCAGTCTACATTCCCACCAACAATGGAGAAGGGTTCCTTTTCCCTCATAGCCCCTCCAGCATTTGTTATCAGTTGACTTTTTTGATGATATCCATGCTTACTGGGGTGAGATAGAATCTCAGTGTTGTTTCAATTTACATCTCTTGAATATCCAATGATGTTGAACATTTTTTCATGTATTAGCCATTTGTATTTATTCATCTTAGAAGTGCATATTCATCTCACATGCCCATTTTTGGATTGGGTCTTTGAATTTGGTGGGGTCTGATTTTTTTCAACTCTTTATATGTTCTAGGTATAAGTCCTTTGTCTATAGGACAAGTGGCTAGAATTTTTTCCCTTTTGTGGGTTGCCTTTTCACTCTGTTGGTGATTTGTTTTGATGTGCAAAAACCTTTTAGTAAGAGATCCCACTTGATACATTGAAGTACTTCCCTCGCAGTTTGGGATTTTTTCATGAACTCTCTGCCTACCCCTATGTCTTCAAGATTTCTACCTATTGTGTCTTCTAGTGGATGTGTTTTTGTTTTAATATTTAGACCTTTGATCCATTTTGACTTTAGTTTTAGTACATGGTGATAGACATGGGTCTAGTTTTAGTCTTCAGCATGTAGACAGACAGGTTTGCCAGTAACATTTATTAAAGACACTATCTTTTTTCCAGTGAACATGTTTGGTTCCATTGTCAAAGATAAGGTGGCTCAAAAAAAGGGGGGGGGCGGTGAGATGGCTAAGTGGCATAAGCACCTACCTGGCAAGCGCGAGGTGCTGAGGTTGACCCCTGGTACCCACAAAAAAAAAAGGTGGCTGAGTGTGTTTCGAGATGTGTCTGCATCTTCTATTCTGTTCCACTGATCCTTAGGTTTGTTTTTTTCCCAGTACCATGCTGATTTTATCACAGTAGCTTTGTAGTATAATTTCAAGTCAGGGATTGTGATGCCCCATGCCTTGCCTTTATTACCCAGAATTGCTTTTGCATCCTAGGTCACTTCTGTTTCCCTATGAATTTTAGAAATGTTTTTTCTAGATCTGTGAGTTATTTTAATGGCATTTTGATTGGGATTGCATTAAATCTGTAATGCAGTTTTGGGAGTTTGGCCATTTTCACTATGTTTATTTCTTCCCATGCAAGAGCAAGGGATATCTTTCGATTTTCTGATACTCTCTTTGGTCTCCTTTTTTAGAGTACTGTTATTTTCATTGTACAGATCTTTTACATCCTTTGTTACATTTATTCCTAAATATTTCATTTTTTAGGATGTTATTGTGAATGGTGTGCTTTCCCTAATTTCTCTCTTTCTGTGTTTTTTTGCTTGTGTGCAAGAATGCTAGTGACATTTGAGTGCTGGCTTTGTATCCCGCTACACTAATGAATTTATTTTTTAAATCTAAAAGTGTTTTGGTGGAGTTTTGGGGGTTTTCTACAGACTATCATCTCATCTGCAAATAATGATAATTTCACTTCTTCTTTTCCTATCCTTATTCCTTTTATTTTTTTCTCTTGTCTAATTGCTTTGGCTAATGTTTCCAGAACTATATTAAATAGGAGTGGTGATAATGGACATCCTTCTCTTGTTCATGATTCCGGAATTAAAGCTTTCTCTTTTTACCATTTAGTATGATATTAGCTGTTGGTTTGTCATAGATGGTTTGTATAAGATTGAGGCAATGGCCATCTATTCCAATTCTCTGTATTCATCATGAATGGGTGTTGGACTTTGTCAAATGCTTTTTCTGTATCTATTGGGATGATCACATGAGTTTTTTCTTTGTTCTGTTAATATGGTGTATTACATTTATTGATTTGCATATGTTGAACCATCCCTGCATTCCTGGGATGAATCCTACTTGCTCATGATGTATAATCTTCTGGATGATTTGCTGCATTCTGTTTGCCAGTGTATTAGTGAGGATTTTTGTATCTATGTTCATTAGGGAGATTGGCCTGTAGTTTTCTTGGTTGGTTTCTTCTCTGGTTTTGGAATCAGTGTAATACTTGCTTCCAGGAATGACATTGAAAGTACTGCTTCCCTTTCAATTTGTTTTACGAGTTTCAGTATTAGTGGCATTAGTTCTTCTCTAATCTTGTAGAATTCAACTGAATTTGTCAGGGCCTGGGCTTTGCTTTGTTGTTAAATTTTTAATTACTTTTTCTTTTCTTTTCTTTTTTGTGGGTACCAGGGGTCAACCTCAGGACCTTGTGTGCCAGCAGGTGCCCATGCTGCTGAGCGATATCACCGGCCCTTTTTTCATATATGGGTACCCAGAGTCTAACTCAGGAACTCGTGCTTGCCAGGCAGGTGCTTATGCCACCGAGCTATCTCACCAGCCCCTTAGTTACTTTTTCAACTTCATTGGCTGATATTGGGTTATTTAGAATTTTTGTATTTTCTTGAACTAGTTTTGGCAATTTGATAAGAATTGTCTAAAAATTTGTCCA
Source organism: Erethizon dorsatum (assembly GCA_028451465.1). NCBI lineage: Eukaryota > Metazoa > Chordata > Mammalia > Rodentia > Erethizontidae > Erethizon > Erethizon dorsatum. Next base: position 47,625,917 of record CM051842.1, read on the forward strand.
TTTCTTCTGTATTTTCCTTCTAATTAGAATATTGGTTTTTATAGTAGGTATTTTTGTTCTCTTGGATTTCTGTGGTATCTGTTGTGATTTTCCCCATTTCATTCCTAATTGCTTGAATTCGTGTTTTTCCTGTCCTCTTTTAATGTGGTTGCATAATGGTTTATCAATTTTACTTATTCCTTCAAAGAACCGACTTTTCAATTTATTGATTGTTCGTATTGTTTTCTTAGTCTCTATTGCACTAATTTCTGGTGTTATCTGTAATTTCCTCCCTCATATGAGCTTTGGGTTTGGTTTATTCTTTTTCTACAAGTTTGAGGTTCAATATTAGTTTGTGTATTTGAGCTCATTCTGGTTTCCTAAAGTGTGGGTTCATTGCTATAAATTTCCCTTGTAGGACTGTTTTAATTGTATCCCATAAGTTTCAGTACGTTTTATTGGCATTATCGTTTACTTGTATATACTGTTTAATTTCATCTTTAATTTCCTCTGTGACACATTGGTTGTTCAGTAGGTTGCTGTTTAATTTCCATGTATTAATGTAGTTTTTGTTGTTTCCTTTTTGTTGATTTCCAGTTTCATTGTGCTATGGTCAGATAGTATACCTGGGTCTTTTTCCATTCCTCTACATTTACTGAAACACATTTTGTCAGCTAATATATAATCTGTTTTGGAGAACATCCCACGTGCAGCTGAGAATAATTTGTATTCTAATGCTTTGTGGTGGAACACTCTGTAGATATCTATCTACCAAGCTCATTTGTTCATATGTTTGATTTATTATTTTATTTTATTTATTTTTTTTGTGGGTACCAGGGGTCGAACCCAGGACCTCGCATGCCAGCAGGTGCCCATGCTGCTGAGCGATATCACTGGCTCTTTTTTCATATATGGGTACCGCGAGTCAAACTCAGGACCTTGCCCTTGCCAGGCAGGCACTTATGCCGCTGAGCTATCTCACCGGCCCCCATATGTTTGCTTTAATTCTATTTTTTTTTCTCTAGTTGATCTATCTACTTGTGAGAGTGAGGTAGTAAGTTCCCTTACTATAATTTTGTTAGTGCTTATTTGGTTTTTCATGTCTGTTAGTATTTGTTTCATGTAGTTGAGTGAACCTATGTTTGCTGCATATTTATGATTGTTATCTCTTCTTCTTGGAGTTTTCCCTTAGTGAGTATGCAGTGACCTTCTTTGTCTCTTTTGATCAGTTATGGCTTAAAGTTTACATTGTTTGCAAATAGAATAGCTACCCCTGCTTTTTTCTGGGTTCCTGTGGCATAGAGAATTGTTTTCCATTATTTGACTTTATGAATTTATTTTACAGTTAAATGTGTTTCTTGCATGCAGCATATTGTTGGATCTTGCTTCTTGATCCATTCTCCCAGTTTCTTTTTTCTTTAATGTGGGTACTAGGAGTCAAACTCAGGACCTCGTGCTTGCCAGCAGATGCTTGTGCCATGGAGCGATATCATCAGCCCTTTTTTTTTCCTCTTATGTGGGTATCTAGAGTCAAACTCATGACCTCACGCTTGCCAGGCAGGCTCTTATGCCACTGAGCTATCTCACTCGCCCCAGTCTGTTTCTTTTGATTGGTGAGTTGAGACCATTTATGTTGATGGTAATACCTGATCTGTATTCGCTCTTTTTTTTCATGTTGTTTCCATATTGTTTATTCCCTGTCTTTCTGTTCTGTTTAATTTTGTTTTTGTGTTGATGCCCTGCCTGGTGGCTTCTTTCTTTTGGTGTTCCTGTATTTGTGGTCTTCCTTATCTCTTTCTAATATGTCTTTCAGAGCATTCTGTGGAGCTGGTTTGGTGGTCATAAATTTGTTCAGTTGTTCTTTGTCATGGAAGTATGTTATTTCTTCATCATTTTTGAAAGACAGTTTTGCAAGGTACATCAATCTGGGTTGAAGATTGTTTTATTTATAGCTTGAAATACTTCACTCCAAACTTTTCTTGACTTTAGGGTTTGTGTTCAGAAGTCTGCTAGATGCTTTCAGTATTTTATTCTTGTGCTGAATTTCTGGAATGTTGATTATTGTATACCTTGGTGTAGATTTATTTTGGTTATGGGTATTTGCAGTTCTATATGTTTCATTTATTTGGTTGTCAAATTATTTATCCATGGTATGGAAGTTTTCCACCATTATTTCTGTGAAGAGGTTTTTAATGGTTTTTGCACTGTTTCCCACTTTTTCACTGTTTCCAATCTTATGTTGTTCTTTCCTTCCTTTTGTAGCTGTTGTCTTGATTGTTCATGGTCTCTTGTAATTTTTAAGATAGCTTTCTTTTCCTTGTTGCTGTTTACGTTCCTGTCTTCTAGATCTGATATTCTATCCTATCTTCATTCAGTCTGCTGCATATACTTTCAGTGGAGTTTCTAATCTGCATTTCTGTTTTAATCTGTTTCTTTGATTTCATTTCTCTTCTATGTTTAGAATTCATGGTTTTCATTGTTTTCCTGAGGTCCTGTATTTCTTTATCTGTGTCTGATTTAATGTCTTTTATTTTGATAGTCATTTCCTTTTTGCACGTTAGAGATGTTTTCTATGGCCTCTTCCATTTATTTTTTCACTTTTGCTGCTATCATTTCACAAAGTTCCAGTGGTTGGCTTCCAATTTCCTCTATCTCTTTGTGTTTTGGGCTTGCCTTGGGTGGGCTGGGCATTTGGGATTGCATTTTGCTTTTTCATCTTGTCATTTTCTATTTTCTATTTTATTTTGTTTATGTGTTGATGCTTTTAGATTTCTAATCTAATCACTGATGTTGAGGCTTTCCTAGGAGGTTTGTGTTCCTCAGGATATCTCCAGCCAGCACTGCTGGGGCAATAGAGGAAGGCTCTCTCCAACACCACCATCCCAGTTCAATGGAGGTAGGAAGGAGTGTGAATTTACACTCCTCTCATTGGGCACCACTGTACTCCTCTCACCAGCACCTCCATACTCTTCCCAGCACACTGTCCTGAGGCAGTGGACAAAGCACAGACTGAGGACTTACAATCCTTTCACTGGCATCACTGTCCCGGGGACAATCGAGGAAGGGCAGAGTGCAAACTTACACTGCACTCACTGGCACCACCATGCTGCGGCAATAGAGGAAGTGCAGAGCGTGGACTTTCACTCCTCTTGCTGGCACCACCATCCCAGGAACAATGGAAGAAGGGCAGAGTGTTTACTTACACTCCACTCGACTCCACTCAGTGGCACCACTGTCCCAGGGCAATGGAGGAAGTGTATAGTGTGGACTCATCCTCTTCTCACTGACACCACTATCCTGGGGCAATGGAGGAAGTGCAGAGTAGGGACTTTCACTCCACTTGCTGGCACTGCTTTCCCAGGGACAATGGAGGAAGGGCAGAGTGTGGACTTACAATCCAATCACCTGAACCACCCTCCCGTAGACAATGGGGGAAGGGCAGAGTGCAGGTTTACACTCCACTCACTGGCACTGCCATTTCAGGGCAATGGAAGAAGTGCAGAGTGACGACTTATACCCCACTCACTGGCACCACCATCCCAGGGACAATCAATATATTCTTAAGATGATAGATATTTTAACCTGTTTTAAATATTATACAGTTTATACATGTATTGAAACATCACATTTCCCCATTAGTAGATATAATTTTTTTATGTTTTTATATATCAGTTAAAATTTTTAATTTAAATTTTTAAAAAGTATTTTGCTTTGGATGTGATAATACTGAGCCAGCTTTCTCTTTAGATGTATGAAATTGTTATCACTTGTGTCTTGGTGTCACACCAAAGCTTCATGCAGTCTTAGGTGTGGCTTTTTAGAGGTGGCTGAATCAAGGATGTGTGATTACTAAATTAGTCACCTTATTGGTTTGGTGTAGTTCTTGGTGTACATAATGGGAAGACCCATCCTAGGTGTGAGTGCTACTGCCCTTAAGGGCATGTAGCCTGGATAGAATATAAGGGACAGAAAGCGGGCTGCTGTCATTGCTTGCTCTTTTGCTGTCTTCTGCACACCATGACCTGTTTCCTCCCTGTGATACCCTTCTCTCATGCCACCCTGCCTTGGAGTCAGGCAATTATTATCTGAAACCTCTACAATCTGTGAGCTAAATAAACCTTCCTTCCTTTAACTTTGGGTGTCAGAAATTTTGTCTCAGCAATGAGAAAATGTAACTAAGACAGAAGTCAAGTAATAGAAATTGAGTTGGGAGGAATGAGATATTGTTATATCATCAATGAAGGCCAGCAACAAGAGATATATATTCAGACATTTCATCTAAAGAAAGGCCCTGAGGCTGGGAGAATCTCATTCTTTAGCATCAGAAATAAGAGAATGGAGCAAGGGTAATTTGCTCAATTTTGTTTCATTTTCATTTCAGTTCTCCATATCCAAATAGGTTTCAATTTCCTAGTTAAATATGCTTTTTGTTTTATAAGTGCATGGAAATGCTCTTGACTCAATAGAAACATGCAAGTAGGCTAGAGAGAACAGCAATGGACTATATAAAAGTTATTCAAACTACTCTAGAAATATTTTTTAAAATCAGGCAAATCACTTGTTATGACTATGAGAGAGGATTTATGCATTGATTTAAGAGTAGATTCTTGTCAACTGTAAAATTTGATCACTAGGTGCAATTACAGAAAATTAGATGGTGTTAAGGTGTGCATGGCTAAAACACCCAAAGAATTGTTGGGGTTCATTTCCTCCAAAGAATATTGAATGCATTGCCCATTTATTGTTCATTTCCCCCAAAGAATATTGAATGCATTGTTCTTTTTTAAAAATATAAGTTAATATAAAACATAAGGTTGAAAGGCATTCTTGTGAGTAGTATTCATATACATATCCACTTAACACTAAGTGTATACAAAATGCTCAACTAGGTGTTGGGATAGTGCAATGAACAAGTCATACTTGGTCTTTGCCCAAATGGATCTTATGGTCTACTGAGGAAAGACAAAAAACAAAAAAGATAGATACAAAATTACTGTTATCAACTTAATATACATTGAAATGTGTAAAAAAAAAATTAAAATCTACCGAAAGAGGATGGTTGGGGGCACTTAAGATGGTCATACATCTGTGAGCTTTCATTTGAGGTGAGATTTGAAAGTGAAAATGAAATGCAAAATGACCAATGTTGAGAGGGAAGATATGATTCCAGGAAGGGAAATAAGTGCGTGGCTCTGAGGAAAGCATACATTTAATGTATTGAATAATTTAAGTGTGGTGAAGAAGCGGTGAAATAGGAGATGAGGTCACAAATATGGAGATAAGGAAGAAGTTTGTAATAAAATTTGCATTTAGTAATATTTTTGAAAAATTTAAGTCTCTCATATTCATCCCACCTCCTTTCAGACTTTTTGTGTATGACGTGTGTTTGTGTGTGTGTGTGTCTGTGTATCTGTATCAAATGTTGTCTTGAATAGACCTATGTTTCATGGTATGGAAAATACACATGTGTGTATGTGTTTGAAGCTTTATTTATGGACACTGATATATTAATTTCATATAATTCTCATGTCTCACAAAGTTGCATTCTCCTTTTCAGTTTTTCAAACATTAAAAAATGTAAAAACCACAATTAGCTTGCAGGCAATACAACAGAATATAGGTCAAGCATTAGTGCATGAAAAACCCATTGTGCTATAATTTGTTATTTATCTGTCTCATTGGGGAGGGGAGCTTAATTTATTTTTATTGAGCTATAAATGACATATAAAATTAGTATATATTTATGGTGTACAACATGGTGTTTCGATACATGTATATTTTGGAAATCACTGCCACAATCAATTAATTAAAATATCTATTATATCATAGTTACCATTTTTATAAGAATATTTAAAATCTCTCGGCAAGTTTCAATTATACAATACAGTATAACAGTCACAATGTTGTACATTATACCTTCAGAAGTTTTCATCCTAAATAAGTAAAACTTTGTACCATTTGAACAATATTTCCCTGTTTTACCATATTTCTGTGAATTCACCATTACAGGCTCTGCATGTAATTGAGATAATGAAGAATTTGTATTTTTGAGCCTGACCTTTCTCACTTATCATCTTAACATTAAGTCGACCATATTAATCTATTTTGTAGTAAATGACAGAATTTCCTTCTTTCTGAAAGTGCATAATATTTCATTATGTCTGTCTCTCTACCTATCATCTAACTATCATCTATCTAATCTAGCTATCTAATGTCTACCTATCTAATCTATTTGTGTATTTAGGTTGATTCTCTAGCTTAGGTATTGGGAATAATGCTGCAATGAACAAAGGAATGCAGATGTCTCTTCATGATACTGATTTCAGTTTCTCAAGATGTATAGTCAGAAGTGAGTTTGCTGGATCTTACGGTAGTTTCATTTTTATTAGTTTGAGAAGAATCCAAACTATTTTTAATAAGGGCTGTACTGTTTATATTTCTAAGAATTGGGTTCTTTTTCTCCATGTCATGCTGACATTTACCTTTCTCTTTTGATAATAGACATTTTAAAAATTGTGAGGTTACTTCTTCTGCTTTGATTTACATTTCTCTAATGTCTAATGAAGTAGAACATTTTTTCTTGTATCTGTTAACCATTGTATTTTTTTGAGAAATATCTTTTAGATCTTTTGTCCATTTTTATCAGGTTATTTGATATTTGATACTTAGTTGATTGAGTTCTTCATATATTTTAAATATTGACTACTTGTCAGATGTTTGGTTTGCAAATAATTTCTCCCACTCCAAAAGTTGTCTTTTCACTGTTTTTCTTTTTGGTGAAAAAGTTTGTTTTTGTTTTATGCAATACAATCTATATTTTTGTTGTTGGCACTTTGGAGGTCATATCAAAAAAAAATCATTTGCTTTACCAATTTGAGAAAGGCTGTTTGCTATTTCTTTTAGTGGTTTTATAATTTCACATCTCTAATCCATTATGAGTGGATTTGTGCATGTGATATGAAATGTCCAGTTTCATTCTTCTGTATGTAGATATCCACTTTGCCCAATACTATTTATTGAAGAAGTTGTTCTTTTCCTGTTGTGTTCTTGATGACTTAATTAAAGTTCAATTGACCATGAATGTGCAGATTCATTACTGGGCAATTTTGTCGCATTGGTCTATATGTTTACTTTTATGCCAGTACTGTTACTGGACAGTCTCTGTCTCACCAAATATCCACTTTTTTGTATCCAGAACACAGAACGGAACAGGATACACAGAAGTAGTTTTTAAAAAGGAGAGATTTTATTCAAGGGAAAGCTGCCATCTGCAGTCTGCAGATCAGGAGCAGGCCAATGAGATAGTTTAAGAGCAAATGTGACTCGGAACAGCCTCCTCTGTTTTAGGTTTAAGGTTAAAGTACACTTGGGGGCCAGTGAGATGGCTCAGCGGTGTAAGCGCCTGCACCTGCCTGGCAAGCACGAGGGCCCGAGTTCAACTCCTGGAACCCACATATGAAATAAGGGCCGGTGATATCGCTCAGCGGCATGGGCGCCTGCTGGCGTGCAAGGTTCTGAGGTTGACCCCTCGTACCCACAAAAAATAAAAATAAATAATAAAGTACACTTGAGAGAATTCCAAGAATGCAAAGGTCATTGGCAGCTGCAGTGAGTTACATGGTTGGCTTCTCTTATTTTCCCTAGAATTTGGGAAGTGGCCAGGGGAGGTAACTCACTGGGCTTATTTCCAATCAGCTGTGAGTCTCCACCTTCACACAGGGGAATTATCAAACCTATATTTATCTACACAGAAGCCTCATGGCTGCCAAAGCCAATCAGGGGTCAAAACCACAATGCTAATGGTAATATAATGACTGCAGTGGGGAGGGGAGGCTTACTCTCATTTACTCTAAAGCAGTTAGAGCATGCTTTGCTTCATGCCAGCCTACAAGGAAGTGTGATAAGGACAGGAATATATCTCTTAGGTTTACACCAGGATATCAAAGAAATATTGTTAGTACAGAATGCTCTTGTGGTCTCTAAAAACCAGAACACACCCTGCCTCCTGTGATCTTAAGGCCTGGATATTTCCCACACTATCTCCTGCTTTATAGTATCATGTGATTTTGTTCATTACAACTTTTTAGTATATTTGAAATCATGTACTACTATGTATTAGTCTTTGTGTTCCTATTGAAAATAGTTTTGAAAATAGCATTATATGAATGTCTTAGAGAATGCAGAATAAAGGTTGGTTTGAGAGAGACATTTTGAAATCGATACAATCGAAACAAATATTCAAAGTATACAAGTATATAAGAATTTATGTGATTGGCTTATGGTGACCACCCAAAAAGTTGGATGTGGAAGAGTGCAGAGGGTCTTTCTGCACCCTGGAGAATGAAGGATCCAGTCAAAGGTCTGGAGCTCACTGCAGTGTCCCATGGGACGCCGTATCAGGAGGCCAGTGGGTCTGCAATGGAAGGCTGAAGAGTCTATGCCAGAAGGCTGAAGGATCTATCTGCGCTGTGATCTGGGAGATGTCACCAAAGGTGAAGGTGAAGACTAGAGCTCTTCCAAAGAAACAGAAGCAGATCTGTTCTTCATTTCCCCTTTATACTATCCAGGTGATGAGCCACTGTAGGGTGGGTTGTCCACACCCTAGGGTGTGGAATTGCAGATCCAATTTAGTTGAGCTTCTCTTATTCAAGTTGACACAATCAACAATTATAGTCTGAATTTGGGATATAAGGGAGACAGAAGAATAAAAATGGCTCTGAGAGTTTTGACTGTGAGTATAGGATGACATTGCCTGAAATGGGATGAATACGAGAAAGAGTATGTTTTAGTGGTGCCTCTGTAGAAATACGCATTATATTAGAAATAATAGATGCTGCCAGGTGTTATTTAGAGATTGTTGTTACCTAAGGCAGAAAATATTATATAGTGAAGTTAGCATATCATTGGAATATCTAACCACAGGGCAGGAAGGAAGCAATTGAGACTTCTAAAGAGTTGGTGGACCTAGAGAACAACTATTGGCTGGTGGACTGCAAATCAGAATAAGGATGTAAAGATGGTTCCTGGGAAAGAGCAAAAGTCACAAGAATTGAACTATGTAAGAATATTTTCAGGAAATACAGAGAAATTAACACTGAGTGACTGTTAATGAGTAAGTTGTCATGTGTTAGCTCATTTATTCTTCAGGACAGATAACTTTTCAGAGCATGAGGCAATTAATTATCTTAAATGAGGACATTATCACATATAGGCAACATAGAAAGAGAGAATGTAGCTATAATGGGAGAAACAATGAATTTAACTTGGGCCATATTGTATTTGAAGGGCATGTGTGCACTGACACAGGTCAATGTAAACTGATATAAGCAGTTACATCTATTCTGATTGATCAATGTCCCTAGCTTATCAATTAAATATTTTGAATTTCACTTCTTTCCCAGGTACTCTTCACGTTGAATAACTGGATGCCATTAGGGGAAAGGACAGATGACTATAGGATCCTGCATATTGGGTTTGGTTTAATGATATTTGATCTAAAAGCCATGGTTGAACTAATTGTCTTTAATGCTATAGGCTTGTTTCCTATTTGGGGATCTAAAAGGAGGAAGTAGTGTATGGGGATAGACTGGACTTTGAGGAAAGATTGTAAAACTAGTAAGTGTACGAGCAGTATTTTGCATTCAAACCTCAGCCTTTTTCCCCCATAACAAATGACCTCCACTTACAGTTTGAGTTCTTGATTGAAAATATAAATAATTCCAAGAATCAAAGTAAGTGGCTTGAGGTATATTGTAATCCACTTTAGTTCTCTGGAGAAGAAAATATATTCTCAATAGCAACAGAAATTTTGGGGGCAAGAGTTTGGGAATAGAAGTGTTGAATTAATAATATAGTACAGCAACAGTTTATACTTGCCCACATGTCACAGCTTTTATGTAATTTTAAATTCTTAGCACAGTGTTTTATTCATATCTTTTCTATTTTGAAAATATTAAAAAATTAAACATATAAGTAAAACCTATCCTTCTGTGGTATGAAACTTTACTTCTAGGGCAAGGATCTTGAATAATAATTTTCAACTAGATGCTGGGAAAACTGACTTTCTACATGGCAAAGATTGAACCTACACCCATATCTGTAACCATGCACTAAACTAAAAGCTAATGGATCAAATATAAAAACAGACACAATCTGCTGGAACACAGAACAGGTAAAACTCTTGAAGAGATAGGTATAAGCAAAGACTTTATGAACAAAACACCTATTGTACAGGAAATAATACAAAGAATCAACAACCGGGATCACATAAAGTTAAAAAGCTTCTGCACAGCAAAAGAAACCACCAGGAGACTGAAAGACAACCTACAGAATAGGGAAAAAAAAAGTACCAGTTACTATTCATATAGAGGACTAATATTAGAATACATAACTCAAGAAGAGTCCCCAAATTTAAAGTCCCAGTCCAAATTGGGCATCTGACTTGAATAACCACTTCTCAGATAAAGAAGTACAAGTAGCAAATAGATATATGAAAAAATGTTCAACATCACTGGTCATTTGAGAAATGCAAATTAAAACAATACTGAGAGTCCATCTCACTCAAGGAAGAATGGCTATCATCAAGAAATCAACCAATAACAAATGCTGGCAGAGTTGTCAGGGAAAACCAACTTTTGGTAGGAGTACGAATTTGTACAACACTGTGGAAAACAATATGGAGATGCCTCAAAAAACTAAAACTAGAGGTTCCATTAGTCTCATTTCTTCCTCTTCTAGGTACTTTCTTGAAAGAGTTAAAAGCACCATTCCACAGTAATATATGTACACCCATGTTTTTAACAGCACAATTTATAATTCCTAAATATTGTAAACAGCCAATATTCCCATCAACAAATGAATGGATAAAGAAAATATGGTATTTAAATACATTGGAGTACCACTCTGCCATAAAAATGATAAGCAAATCATTTTTAGGTAAATACATGCATCTTGAGACCATTATTTTAAGTGAAATAAATCAGACACACTAGTTTATCTATCATATTGTATCTCTTGTGTGAGAAACCCAAAGGGTAAGTGAGGAGCAAAATGGAGGATAGGCATTAGGAATTAGGAAGAATATGTTCAAATGGGAAGGAGGACAAGTGAGGGGGAAAGGGGAGAGGAGGAAGGGAAAATGGATTTTAAAAAATAATGGAAGAAAAAATGGAAAGAGCTTTTGTAAATGGGGAGCAGAAGGGTTGAATGGAGGGGAGGGGAATGGGAAGAAAAGAAGAATTAAGATATATTATGTATACACACAAATTTCCTACAGTGAATGTGACAATTATGTAGGACAAATATGTACTAATAAAATAATTTAAAAAATAATTTTTACCTAGATTACAATTGGAAATGAAGTCAGAATAAGATAAAAAGGGTATTTTTAAGGAGTTATTACAGGGGATGGAATGAGTTAACCACAAAGTCTCTATCCTTCCCACAGCCTCTCCTGGGAGGAGAATTGGAAAGCAAAAAAGAGCACACTATGGAGAATTCATGGAAAGACAAAGGCTATGGAGCAGTCTGAACAAAAGGAATGACAAAATTGTTAGGAACAGGAAATGACTGGGAAAATGCAAAACATTGTACCCTGAGGTATACATTTTCTCCTTTGCTGCTTCCATCAATTCAGGTGAAAGCAATTTAGCTAAGTTCACAAGTAGTGGAGTTTTGCATACCTTGGGAGCTTCTGGTATCTGTAGCTCTTTTCCTTGCATTGTTATTTGCATGGGAATGAATGCTGGACCCAGAATGGAATCCAGAGGATGGGAAGTAAGACCTGGCTTATTTTACAATGGTGAAGTCTTACAAACTCATAGGGACATCCCTTACAATCTAGGATGTTTTAGCATAAATACCAGGGAAGCAAAATGCATTTTCAAGTATTTCCTTCAACATGATATTAAAATAACTGAAGCATGACAGAAAGGTGCAAAAACCTAATGAGGATGCATTTTATTTTTTCATATTAGTTGATACATAAGTTATACTGATTAATGATGTTCAGTGTGATACTTCAGACCATGAATACTGAAAGCAGTGATCAAATCTAGCCTCCATGTCTCCACTCTCCTTCCACTTTGCAACATCTGGTAATCACTATTCTATATTCAGGTTTACCTTTTTAAAACAACTACATGTGAGAGAAACATTCAGAACTTGTTTTCATGTGTCTGTATTCTTCAAACACTTATATGTTCTCTAGTTTCATTAATTTTCCTTTAAATAACAGGATTTTATTCTTTATGTCTTAATATTCATTCATCAGTGAGCATCAGAGTTGATTATATATGTTAGCTATTTTGAAAAGTGGCATAATGAACAGGCATGCATGTATATTTTTGATACACTGATATCATATTTTTGGATATATACTAAGAAGTAAGACAGCTAAATCATATAATAGATCTATTATATTTTTTGAGGAATTTCCATAGTGTTCTTCATAATGGTTGTAATTTACATTTTCAAAAACAGCCTATTAGAGACTTTTTCTCCACATCCTTGGCAATATTTGCTATTTTTTGTTTTCTAAGTAGGGCAAGTTTGTATATTCTTCTAGTATTGATTTTTATTTTCTAGATGCCTAATGATATCAAAAGATTTTTTACTGCCCACTTCTATTTTTTAAATGAATTTTTATTAAGATTATTTGCACAATTTAAAATTTGATTATTTGATTTTTCTGTGAATTTTTAAGTTCCTTATATATTCTGGATATTAATCCTTTGATAGATATATGACAAATTTTACTTCTCATTCTGTAGCTGTCTTTTCACTCTGATGATGGTTTCCTCTATGTTGCAAAATTTTTTAGTTTGATATAATCCCATAAGTCTAGTTTTTCTTATGTTTCCTTTGCTTTTGGGCTCTTATTAAAAATTATTGACTGCATCAATGTCTTGGGATGTTTCCTTTAGGTTTGGTTCTAGTAGTTTCAAAGTTTCAGTTATTGTTTATGCCTTTGATCTGTTTTAAATAGATTACTGAACAGGGAGAGATCAAGGACAAGTTTCAATGTTTTGCTTATGTATATCTAGTTTTCTCAATACCGCATATTGAAGAAGCTGTTTTTTTCCCAATATATGTTTTAGGTGCCTTTGTTCAGAATTAGTTGGCCATAGATGTATGTGCTTACTTATGAGATATCAAAGAATGTAAACATATCCCCTGTTCTTATATAGGCAGACCCAATTTGATCAAAATGGCCATACTTCCTAAATAGTTATTGAGATTTAATGCAATCTCAACCCAAATACCAATAACATTCCTTATAGAGCTAGAGAAAGCAATCCTAAAATTCATATGGAACAAGAAATGACTTACAAGAGCAAAATCCATTCTGGGCTACAAATGCAAGCCGTGGAGCATTACAAACCTGGACTTCATAGAATACTACAAATCTACTAAAAAAAAAGCATGATATTTGCAGAAAAACAGATTTGTGGATCAATGGAACAGAATTGAAGATTAAAAAAAACCTCTAAGCATACTCAGCTGTGTTGTTTTTGACAAAAGTCCCAAATTACTGTGATGGAAGAAAGATAACCTATTTAATAAATGGTCCTGAGAAAACTAGCACCCCACTTGTTGAAGGTTGAACCTAAACCTGTATCTCTCACCATGCACTAAACTTAAATCAAAATGGATCAAAATCTACACATTAGAACATAAACACTTAATCTGCTGGAAGAGAAAATAGGCAAAACTGTTGAAGATATAGGCATATGCAATGATTTGCTGAACAAAATCCTGGTTGCACAATAAAAGTACCAAGTATCAACAAATGGTATCATATGAAATTGAAAATATTTTCCCAGCATAGGAAACCATTAGCAGAGTGAAGAGACAACCTACACAATGGGAAAAAATTTTGCCAGCTATTCCTCAAAGGATTAATATCTAGAATATATACATAAATAAAAAAATTAGGCCCCCCATATCTAAAGACCCAATAAAAATGGGCATCTGAAATGAATAGACACTTCTTAGATGAAGAAATATAAATTACCAATAAATACATGAAAAATGTTCAACATCACTGGCCTTTTGAGAAATGCAAATTAAAATGACACTGCAGAAAGAATAGCTACCACTAAGAAATCAACTAATATCAAATGCTTGCGGGGCTCTGGAGAGAAAATAAGCCTTCTCCCCATTGATGGGACTCTAAACTGATATAACCACTATGGAAATCAGTGTGGAGATTCCTCAAAAAACTAAAAGTACAAATTCCATTTAACCCAGCTATTCCATTTCTAAGTATCTTCCAAACGAAGTTAAAGACAGCATAACGCAGTGATGTATGCATATCCATGTTTATAGCACCTCAATTCATGATAGATAACTCTTCACAACAGCGTACATGTCCATCAGCAAATGAATGGATAAAAACAAAGTGTGGTAAAAATCATAAAAAACGTATACACAAGGGAGTACTACCCTGCCATAAAAAGGATAATCTTGAGTAATTTAAAGGAAAATGGATGCATCTCAAGACCATAATGTTTTTTTATTTTTATTTTAAAGAGAAAAATATATAGAACAAAATTTCAAAACAACATAATAGGAGGGTAACAATGGCTAATGTATTACATATTATTTTTAAATTAGTTACTCAGGGAACAAGATATCAGTATTCAACTGAAGCAATATTAGCACAAGCCTTCTCAATGAACTAAATAAAATTAGTAGTGTTTCTATCTTAACTATTATATATATATATATATGTATATATATATATATATATATATATAACTTTTTTCTTTTCCCTTCTTTTCCCCATTCCCCCATCCCAGTTTCTCTTTCCTTTTGACCAGTTTCTTCCTGTTTCACCATATCTATTGCACATTTTGGATCTTATTTACTCTCAGTTTCTCTAGGGAGACAATACGATGTTTACACATGTGCATCTGGTTAATTTCACTTATGAGTATTTTCTCAAGTTGCATCCACTTACCTATAAAAGTCTCCAGTTTATCCTTTGTGGGTGAATAGTACTCCATTGTATAAAAATACCATATCTTTTTTATCCATTCCTTGGTTGAAGGGCATTTCAGTTGTTTCCAAGATCTGGCTAGTACAAATTGTGCTGCTATAAACATGGGTGGACATATATCGCTGTGGTACGATGTTTTTAAATCTTCTGGGAAGATACCCAGAAAGGGAATAGCTGGGTCAAATGAGACCTCTAATCCTAGTATTTTTAGGAATCTCCACACTGATTTCCACAGTGGCTGTACCAGTTGACACTCCCACCAACAGTGGAGAAGTGCTCATTTTTCCCCACAGTCCCTCCAGCATCTGTTATTAGTTGATTTCTTAATAATAGCCATTCTTTCTAGGGTGAGGTGGAATCTCAGTGTTGTTTTAATTTGCATCTCTCGAATGACTAGTGATGTTGCACATTTTTTCATATATTTATTTGCCATTTGTATTTCTTCATCTGAGAAGTGTATATTCATCTCAGATGCCCATTTTTGGATTGGGTCTTTAAATTTGGGAGGTCTGATTTTTTTGAGTTCTTTGTATGTTCTCCATAGTAATCCTTCATCTTAGGAACAGCTGGCAAACATTTTTTTCCCATGTCGTGGGTTGTCTCTTTACTCTGTTGGTGGTTTTTCTTGCTGTGCAAAAGCTTTTTAATAAGATGAGGTCCCAGTTTATTCTTTGTGATAGTGTGCAATTGGGGTTTTATTCATAAAGTCTTTGCCTACACAAGTGTTTTCAAGAGTTTTACCTATCCTACCTTCCAGCAGATTTAATGTTTGTGTGCTAATATTTAGATCTTTGATCCATTTTGAATTTAGTTTAGTGCATGGTGAAAGATATGGGTCTAGGTTTAATCTTTGGCATGCACAGAGCCAGTTTTTCCATCACCATTTATTAAAGAGGCTATCTTTCTTCCAGTGAATGTGTTTCACACCTTTGTTGAAGATAAGGTGGCTTAGTATGTGGAGATGTTTCAGCATCTTCTAATCTGTTCCATTGATCTTCAGGTCTGTTTTTTTTTTTTCCAATGCCACACTTTTTTATCATGGTAGCTTTATAGTATAATTTCAAATTAGGGATTGTGATGCCCCCTGTCTTGCTTTTGTTGCCCAGAATTGCCTTTGCTATTCTATGTCTCTTCTGGTTCCAAATGCATTTTAGGATTGTTTTCTCTAATTCTGTGAGATATGCTGTTGGAATTTTGATCAGAATTGCATTAAATCTGTATAACAATTTTGGAAGTACAGCCATTTTCACTATATTGGTTCTTCCTATCCATGAGCAAGGGATACGTTTCCATTTTCTGATATCCTCTTCAATCTCCTTTCTCAGAGTACTGTAGTTTTCAGGGTAGAGGTCTTTTATATCCTTTGTGAGGTTGATTCCTAAGTATTTCTTTTTTTTTGGATGTTATTATGAAAGGTGTTTTTTCCCTAATTTCTCTTTCAGTGAGTTTGTTACTCATGTACAGGAAGGCTATTGATTTTTGAGCCTTGACTTTGTATGCAGCTACACTACTGAATTTGCTTATTAAATCTAGCAATTTTTTAGTGGAGTTTTTGGGGTCTTCTATGTAGAGTATCATGTTGTCTGCAAATAATGATAATTTAACTTCTTCCTTTCCAATCATTATTCTTTTTATTTCTTGTTCTTGTCTAATTGCTCTGGCTAAAGTTTCTAGCACTATGTTGAATAACAGTGGGGACAGTGGACATCCTTGTCTTGTTCCTGATTTTAGAGAGAAAGCTTTCAGTTTTTGTCCATTTAGTATGATATTGGCTGTTGGTTTGTCACAGATAGCTTTTATCAGATTGAGATAAAGACAATCTATTCCAATTTTCTGTAGGGTTTTTATCATGAATTGGTGCTGGACTTTTCAAAAGCTTTTTCTGCATCTATTGAGATGATCATGTGAATTTTGTCTTTGGTTCTGTTAATATGGTGTATTACCTTTATTGATTTACATATATTGAACCATCCCTGCCTCCCTGGGATGAATCCAACTTGGTCATGGTTTATAATCTTCTTGATTATTTGCTGGATTCTATTTGCCAGTAACTTATTGAGGATTTTTGCATCAATTTTCATTAGGAAATTGGCCTGTAGGTCTCTTTCTTAGTTGGGTCCTTCTCTGGTTTTGGTATCAGGGTAATGCTTGCTTCCAGGAATGAATTTGGGAGTATTGCTTCCCTTTAAATTTCATTAAAATGTTTGAGAAGTAGTGGCGTTAGGTCTTCTCTAAATTTCTTGTAGAATTCGGCAGTGAATCCATCAAGACCTGGGCTTTTCTTTGTTGGAAGATTTTTAATTACATCTTCAATTTCATTGGTTGATACTGATTTATTTAGGATTTTTATATCTTTGATTCAGCTTTGGTAATTCATACGTATCTAGGAATCTGTCCATTTCTTCTGCATTTTCCATCTTATTAGAATACAAGTTTTCTAAATAGGTATAGATGATCTTCTGGATTTCTGCAGTGTCTGTCGTGATATCACCCTTTTCATTCTTAATTGCACGGATTTAAGCCTTTTCTTTTCTTGTTTTAATAAGGTTGGATAAGAGTTTGTTGAGAATGTAATGTTAAGTGAAGTCACTCAGACACACAAGCTTAAATATCTCATGGTTTGTCTCATGTGAAAATAAGCATATATGGATAATAGGAAAAGAAAATATTTTAATCTAGTGCAGACAATGTATCTAAAATTATGTGTTGTTGTTCTGCAATTGTCTTACGTGGTTTTTATGTTCTTTGCCCTATCAGTCTGGTTGTCAATCTGTATATATGATACTTAAATTTGATATGGTTTTATAGGATAAATAAATGAATCTGATGAGGTTAAAATAAAATGGGGATGAAGGGATGGGGGAATAGAAGGGGATTGTGGTGTGTTATGTACATGTGCCAATCTCCTACAGTGAATGTAATCATTATGTACTGGAAACATGTACTAATAAAATTAAAAGGTAAAAATAAAGAAAAACGATTTGATTATCAGTTTGCTGTATGCACAGTGGATTAAGCAATCCATTGGTGGTTCATGTGCTGTTAAGAGGTGTGGCCTGTCTTGAAGGGTGGGTCACTGGACATATGACCTGGAAGGGTGTATTCTTATGCCTGGATTCTCCCTTCTTTGCCACCTGGCTGCTCTGATGTGAGCAGCTGTCCTCTACCATGCCCTTCCACTGTGCCATTTCTGCCTTGGAATCAGCTGACTGTAGACTAAACTTTCAGCCAAAACAAACCTATCCTCCTTTAAGCTGTTTGTGTCAGGTATTATGTCTTATGCATGGGAACATGACTAGTACACCTTTATTATGTTGAGAAGTTATCTTTCTGTATCATATTTTTTCAGGTTTTTCCATAATGAAGGAATATTGAATTTTGTCAAGTGTTTTCTTTATCAAGATAATCATATGCTTATCTTTCATCTTTCATTTTATTGTGATTGATTACATTTACATATTTGTATATTTTGAACTGTACTTATATCCTTAGGATAAAACCAACTTGAACTTGGTGAATAATTTTGATATGCTGTTTGGTTCCATTTGCTAGTATTCTGTTGAGAACTTGTTCATCTATATCCCTCATGAATATTTGAGTATAGTTTTCTTTTTTTATTATTTTTTGTCATTGTCTGATTTTTATATCAGGGTACTGCTGGTCTTATAAAATAAGTTTGGAAGTATTTCCTTTTGGGGAGCAGCTGAAGCTGAAGATTGATCATGTGCAGGGCTGGAGCAAGTGGAGACTCAAGAACACAGAGAGTCTGAGGCAAGACACATCAATAGGCAGCTCTAGTCTCAAGAACACTAGGTGCCTGAGACAAGCCACATGGACAAACTATTAGGTGGAGAGGTTTCACATGATATTCAACCTCCCAAGTGTATAATGAATGCTTTGCATCCGTTGAAGCTCTCTCCTCCTCCTCCTTCCTTCCTTACTTCCCATCAGGAGAGTGCTCCATACAACCTCAGTTTTCTGTATTCTGACTCTTGTCCTTTTCCATCCTCTCACAGTCCTCTTCCTGGGAACACCAACAGCTGCATGGGATGCAGCATTTTTTCCCTTTCAATTCTTTGAAATAGTTTGAGAAGAATTGGTGTATATTCTTCAAAATATTGATGTAATGGGATCAGGGAAGGAGAAGAGAGTAACAGGGATGAATATAATCATAAGTGCATATATCAACATAACAAATAAATCTTATTGGTCTTTATTAGTATGTGCCCATGAAAATTTTATGGAATTCAACATTGAAGCCATCCCATCATAGACTTTTGTTAGAAGATTTTTTATTCCCAATTATATTTCACTACTTGTTAATCTTCTGTTTAGGTTATGTATGTCTCCAGGGTTCAGTTCATGAGTTCAAAATTATCCATTTTTGGTTTTCCTGTTTGTTGCATATACTTGTTTGGAATAGACTCTAATGATCCTTTGTATTTCTGTGTTATCAGTTCTATTTCCTTTTCACATTTAATTATCATTTGGACTTTCTGTTTTTTATAGTCTAGCTAAAAGTTTGTCAATTGTGTTTATATATCTAAAAACCTATTGTGATTAATTGATTTTTTTGTTGATATTTTAATCTCTATTTTATTTATTTCTGCTCTGATGCTTGTTATTTTTGTCCTATCTTTTATTTGGTTTGCTCTTGCTTTTCTGAGTTGTTGAGTTAGGTTGCATATTTAATTGCTTATTTGAAATCTTTCTGTTTTTGATATAAGCACTCACTGCTTTACATTTCCTTCTTAGCACTGCTTTTGCTGAATCCTATAAGTCTTAGTACACTGTGTTTCTTTTTCATTACTTTTAAGAAATTTTTTTATTTTAAAGAGAAAAAATAGAACAAAATTTCAACACAACATAATAGGATGGTAACAATGGTTAATACATTCCATATTGTTATTTAAGAAATTTTTAAATTTCCATTTTGATTTATTCAATGACCAATGTTTTCCTTCATTATTTTATTTGCAAACTTTCATGCAGTTGGGGCCTAATCCTTACTACTCTTTTGAACTATGAAGATAGGGGAAGCTCTAGATTCTTTTCACAATGAAAACCAAGAAAAAATCTGGATCAGAGGTAGAACAGGGATGAAGTAATTCATAGGGAATAAAACAATATTTACCTATAGTTACTGTGAAAGTGACTCATTCAAGTCTACATGCATCAAGTGTTTGAAATAATGCCTAGCATTTAGTAAATTCTCAATAAGTGCTGGCCATTTCTACTTGTATGATGATGCTGATGGCTGTGTCAATGAAGTCTAGCAGAAAACAGATGCCCTGATTATATTGAATAATTTTGGTAGTGTTTAATACTGGAAATACTTACAAAGTTATGAGCAAGAGATAAGAAAACAATAAATAGGGCCGGTGAGATGGCTCAGCAGCATAAGCGCCTGCCTGGCAAGCGCGAGGGCCCGAGTTCGACTCCCGGAACCCACATATGAAAAAAAGGGCCGGTGATATCGCTCAGTGGCACGGGCGCCTGCTGGCATACGAGGTCCTGAGGTCGACCCCCAGTACCCACAAAAAAAAAAAAAGAAAACAATAAATAGTAACATTCTAATAAAATAATAGCAAGTACTTGTAGCAATCCTAGGCCTGAAATGGTGTAAGTAGGAAGTGTGACTCCTGGAAATATAATGTGTTGCTGCAGCTATTAAAGAGGGACACTCAGCAGGAGCTATAATGTAAGGAAGGAGCCAGCCTCTAGCGATCTCATAGTGTGGGAGCTTAGAGAATAAATAGTGCAACCTCTCTCATCCAAACTCTCCTGCTAGTAATTTTCCCCCTTAAACACCAACAAAAAATGAGAGGAGAGGAATATTCATCCAGAGACACAAAGCACATTGGAGAAGGTTGAGGAACGGGTTTAATAGACAAATTAAAAGATACTGTATTGACACAATCCTGATTCTGTATATAGAAGACAAATCGTGAGGCATTTGTGATGTGACTAAGTTACTTATGGGCACAAATGGGGATTTCTTATGTGAAGGCATGTATGTGACTTAACAAATTAAAGTAATCCACTTTGCTTTGGGTTTAAAATCAGTTATCTCACAATGTATTAACAATTGTAACCCTCCTGTTATGTTGTTTTGAAATTTTGTTCTATTTTTTTTCTTTTCTTTAAAATAAAAAAAAGAAAAAAAATCAGTGACCTCAACCAAGGATGTTGCCATAATATAAGCTTATTTCTACCTATACTGCCTTTATACTTGTCTTTAGATATTTTCAGTTACAAACATCTTTTGAAAGCTTTTATGTCATTTTAAGTGAGCAGATATGTTGTCATTTAAGAAATGACTGAGAAAGGAAAATAGACAAAAGAAGAAAAGAAGTTTATTTCACTAGTTGGTAATTAAAGAAAAAGACCTTAAGCTTAAACAATGAATCTTACACACCTCACTTCTTCCACCACTATTTCTGGCACTTCACTTCTCTATCACCAATGGACATTGCTTTCTGCTCTTATGTTTGTCATTTTTCTCCTATTTTGTATTTGGTTTGTTCCTGCTCTTCTGAGTCATTGAGATATATGATTAGGTTGTTTATTTGAAATCTTCTTATGTTTTGATGTAAGTATTTATTGCTTTACATTTCCTTCTTAGTACTGCTTTGGCTGGTATTCAGTTACGATTGTGTTGTATTTCAGTTATTCTCCTGTCGATGGATATTAAATTGTTTTCCAATTTTCACTATTATGGAAAATGCCAGTTTTTAAAAGTTTGAATGTGTACTAAATGCATTAGAAATGCAAATTAAAACCAAAATGAGATATCACTTCACACCTGTTAAATTGGTATTCACCAAAAAGACAAAATATATCAAGTTTTGGTGAGGATGTAGAGAAAAAGAAACCTTGTTTTCTGGTGTCATAAATTAGTACTGTTTATAAAACTTATAAAAATAAAGCCACATTGTATGTATACATTTATACTTTATTTCACTCATCTTTATGATTTTGACATTCATTAATGCCTTTGTATGCAAAAATGGTTTGTACTTTACTCTTTTCAAGATTTTTGGAAATTTGACTTGTGTTCAGGTCTACATTATTATTAATGCTGTATGAACTTATATTACTTTATAATTTTTTTCATACTTTTGTATTACTGTATATTTGCAATACATTATAGTTACATTTTGGGGTGAATTGATATATGTATATTGCACACCTTGATCATTTTCACTCTCTATATCCCCCATCTCTCCCCATCCCTTCTCCCATCTCCAACAAGTCTGCTTTTTTGTTTCCGACCATTTCTCATTTATTTTACTCTTTTATTGTTTTAGGTTTCTCATATAAGAGAAACCATGAGATATTTTATTTTGTGTCTAATTTATTTCTCTTAACTTCATGGTCTCAATTTCCATCTGTTTTACTGCAAATTACATGGTTTCATTCTCTGTGAAAGATTGAAATATATATATATCACATTATATGTCATATTTGCTCCATCTATTAGTCTATTGATTGCATTTAGGCTTTGTCCAGAGCTTAGCTATTGTGAATTATGCTGCTATACACATGGGTATGCATGTATCACCATAGTATGATATCTTTAACTCTTTCAGGAATATATGCAACAGAGGTATGGCTGAGTCAAATGGATTTTTTTAGTTTTAGTTTCTTGAGAAATCTTCATAGTGATTTCCCTAGTGTTTGTACTAGTTTACATTTCCACCAACAATGTATAAGGGTTCACTTTTGCCACATCTCTGCTAGCATTTGTTGACAGGAATGAGTGTGCATATGTAGCCAAAAGCTATGGCATAAATGTTCTTGGGATCCCAAGGCTGAGGCACCAAAGGCTCTGATGTACACTGTATTTTGCTATATGTGCACACTCATTTTTGTAGGTTTTAAGTAAAGGAGTTTAATTGAAGTGCAATAGATTATGTATATGATTAATATTAGTCAAGACTAACAATACAACACAAAGTTGTTACAATGACCTTTTCTTTTTCCCCTAACTCCAAAATTTCTGTTACTTTGATTTAAGCTTTGGGCAACTGAGTAGCAGAGATGTCAGAATTGTTTTATGTCAGGAAATAAAGTTCAGAAATATTATTTAATAAACAAGTGAGATGTAAGATTGATATCTTCTAATGGCATGTATGGAGAGGTGTTGGTCAAAGGATATATATAGTTACATAGGGAAAATGTCCAAACTGGAAATTGCTAAGCAGAAACAGATTTATGACTAGGTACACTAATAAATATTATCCCTCTACTTAATTCCTATCCCGCAGTTCAGTTTCCAGTTCAGCCTCAGATATTTCTTCCTGCTAGTTCCATAGTGACTCCATCTTCAAGTGACTGGTTTCCTTCCCCAGAGTTTTCTTGGCCCTGTTAACTCCTGATCCCATAAAAGATGCATGAACATAGGTGCTAGGATAGGCTCTCTAAAAGATAGAGCCAAGAAGAGTCACTCCCAAGTTTGGCTAATATTGAGTATTGCCATGTGCATTTCTAAACAGGAATTTAAGTGACAACTTTTTGCAAATAAGTTTTAGGGAACTTGTCTTAAACTTTGTATATTACAAAGTGATTAATGGAAAATTTATCAAATATTTATTGATACTTTCCATATAATTTAGAAGGTAAATGTATATATTTACTATGATGATATCAACCATGATTAGTAGTAGTTAAGGAACTGGTTAGAATAAAGCCTCCTTAACTCAACCTCTGGAGATTCAAAATGTATTTAGTAATTTAAATGGTTTAATATTGTTCAAGCATTCAGCCTCTGTATTTAACAGTACATTCACAAAACCTGAACTAGATATCTGGAATTATTCAGGAATTCAGTGTTCAGTGATACATGCATACCTATTTTTATAGCAACACAATTCACAATAACTAAATTATGGAAGTGGCATATGTGCCCATCAACAGATGAATGGATAAAGTATGATATACCTACACAATGGTATATTACTCAGCCATAAAGAAGGATAAATTCATGTCATTTGTAGGAAACTACTATATATATATATATATATATATATATATATATTCTAAGCAGTTGTTTTGCATTAGAATCCCTGGGCTTTTTAAAGAAGAAAAATAGCTTTGTTTGAGTCTCAGACAGTGATTATTTACTTTGTAAGCCAAGGTCTTTTTCTCTTTTCTGCAGTCTGCACACAGTTATGGCTTAATAAAAAATTATTCAGGGCCGGTGAGACGGCTCAGCGGCTTAAGCGCCTGCCTTGCAAGCGCGAGGGTCTGAGTTCGACTCCCGGAACCCACATACGAAAAAGGGGCCGGTGATATCGCTCAGTGGCACGGGTGCCTGTTGGCGCGTGAGGTCATGAGGTCGTTCCCCCGGTACCCACAAAAAAAAAAAAAAAAAGAATAAAAAATTATTCAATGGATAGATCACAGTCTTAGGTCATTTTATTTATCATTAGTGATATTGATCAGTGATTAGACAGAGGAAACATCAAACTATTTACAATCATATAGCTGTAGATGTGCATATGCCTAGATAGCATTTATTCTCTAAAACTCTAATCCCTATACAATTGTTGTGTTTAAATGATGCTTTGGGAAAATCAAAGGAAATGTGCTCCTTTGGGGGGAAGTTACAGATGAGTAAGAAAAAATGTTTTAGGATGCAAATAAGATTAATTCATCAGGGCCGGTGAGATGGCTCAGTGGCATAAGTGCCTGCCTGGCAAGCGCGAGGTCCTGAGTTTGACTCCTGGAAGCCACATATGAAAAAAGAGCCAGTGATATCACTCAGTGGCATGGATATCTGCTGGCATGTGAGGTCCTGAGGTCTTGAGGTCGATCCCTGGTACCCACAAAAAAAAAGATTAATTCATCACAGGCTATGATCAGAGAAAAGCATGACAACAAAACACAAAAAAAGCACATTAAATCCTCAATGGCATTAGAAGGAATCTAACTTTCCACTGTACATGGAATTAGAGGTAGCAAATACTATGTAATTTTTTAAGGAGCAATTAATGTAACTACTCTTATAATGCAGAAATTAGAAATACCTAAATGTATTAATATATTTGTTCCAGAGATATTAAATGTATACACACTATCTTTTGTTTCTATTTTTCCACTATGAATCTCTCACCTAACCAACCAACAAACCTAATTAAGAATGGTAAAATTTGGGCTGGAGATATAGCTCAGCTGCACAAGTCCCTGCCCGGCAAGCGCGAGGTTGAGTTCGATTCCTGGTACCAAAAAAACAAAAAGCAAAACAAGAATGTTAAAATTATATACGCCACCTTATTAAAAAATATTATATATGATGAGCTACTAAAGCTGTATGTCTTTCAAGTAGTAGTATATTTCAGACCAACTGCTCTTCCTTTGTCTTTATCATGATTCTAATCCATTATCTTTAATCAATTATTACTTTCTTGGTCAAATTCCAGAAGTGGCTATTCTAATAGATCTCACTTATTACTATTATATTTATTAATTAGAGCCTTTCTCATTGGGTCGTATTATGGTTTTCCATGAGTCAATGTATATTACCTTGAAATTGACTAGGAATCCAGGTTCAAACTGAGGACATCATTTCAAAACTTCACCCTGATTTTCCAAGCAAGAAAGTAGGGCAGAGAAGCTTTAGTTACAAAGGGGATTAGATATGGCTGACTGTGGTCTGAAATAACAATTTTGCCTTAGCTATGTGAACAAACACAGAATGAAGGGGCTGGTAAGAGGGCTCAGCAGCATAAGCGCCTGCCTGGCAAGCGCGAGGGCCCAAGTTCGACTCCCGGAATCCACATATGAAAAAATGGCTGGTGATATTGCTCAGCGGCATGGGCGCCTGCTGGCGCGCGAGGTCCTGAGGTCAACACCCGGTACCCGAAAAAAGAAAAAAAAACACACACAGAATAAAAACTTTTTTCTTTTGGTTGTTGTTTTTTCTGATCCATGAGCAAGGGATAACTTTCCATTTTCTGATATCGTCAACAGTCTCCTTTTTCAGAGTACTGTCATTTACCATGTATAGATTTTTTACTTCCTTTGCCAGATTGATTCCTAAGTATTTCATTATTTTGAATGCTATTGTGAAGGGTGTTGTTTCCCTAATTTCTCTCTCGGTGAGTTTGTTTTTTTTGTACAGGAATGCTACTGATTTTTGAGTGTTGACTTTGTATCCACCTATGCTACTGAATTTGTTTATTAAATTTAGAAGTCTTTTGGTGGAGTTTTTGGGGTCTTCTGTGTGGAAAAATTCCCTTGATTTACAACCAGTTTGAGTTACAACCAGCCCTTGCAAATGAATTGTGTTCATAAGTAAAGGGTCCATTTTATTCCATGTCCTCTTTTATCCCCCTAGGTTCCACATATGAGAGAACATATATGATAACCATCTTTTTGAATCTGGCTTATTTTGCTTAGTATGATCATCAGTTGCACCAATGATAAACATGGGCATGGAGGTTTCTCAAAATACTAAAAGTAGAAATACCATATTATTCATCTATACCACTTTTTGGTATATTTGAAGGAGTTAAAGTCAGTATACTAATTGTTATGTGCACACTCATGTTCATTGCTGATCAATTCTCAATAGCCAAGATATAAAACCAGACTAAGTGACCATTAATATAAGAATGCATAAAAGAAATATACACAATAGATTATTATTCATCCATAAAAAGTGGATTATTATTATGTCACTTTCAGGAAAATGGACAGAAGCAGAGATCATCATGTTGAATGAAATAAGCTTAGACTCAGAAAGGCAAGTGTAACATGTTTCCCTAATATGTGGAATCTAAGAACAAGATGACATGAACGTAGAAGGGAGAAAAATATTAAACAAGAGGAAGGAACTCAGCAGTAGGGGAAAGTATGTAAGGAGAAGTAATAAGGGGCATGGATATGATCAAAGTATGTTATATCTGTGTATAAAAAGTCACAATTAAGCTAAATATTTTGTGAAATTAATTTTGGCAATAAAATATAGAAAATAAACTAATAAAAGAAAAATTAAATTCACAATAAGAAAAAGATAATAAATAATAAGTACTATAAAAGAAGTGAATGCAATTGAAACTATGAGAAAATTGAAATTATGAAATTATGAAAGTTGAAAATATGAGAATATATGAGAAAAACAAAACCAAAAGCTGTATCTTTGAGAAACATCAGTAAAGTTGATAAAATATAGTCAGACTATCTAAAAAAAAAGAAATGGTGCAGATTTCTAATATCAGAAATAAGATGAGACACATTGTTACTGAATCATTAGACATTTAGATAATACTAATATCATGGTATGAAGAACTTTGTGCCTACAGGTTTGATAACCTAGATGAAATAGAACAACCTTGAAAGATACAAACTAAAAACATAAACAAGGACAAATAAAGAATGTGAGGAGGCTTATATCTATTAAAAACATTGAATTAATTATCAGTTACCTTCCAAAACAGAAGCACTGGACTGAGGTGGGTTTGGTGATAAATACTGCTAAAATTCTAATGGATAAATGAAAATTCTCTACAATGCCTTCCAGATAATACAAGCAGAAGTATTGCATAATTCACTCTGTGAAAGACAAAGACTACCAAAATCAAAGATATTACAAGAAAATGACTAATCATTATCTTTTGCAGCCATAGAAGCAAAACTCAACAAAATATTAGTAAATCGGGCCGGTGAGATGGCTCAGCGGCATAAGCGCCTGCCTTGCAAGCGCGAGGGCCCGAGTTCGACTCCCGGATCCCACATACGAAAAAGGGGCCGGTGATATCGCTCAGCGGCACAGGTGCCTGTTGGCGCGCGAGGTCCTGAGGTCGACCCCCCGGTACCCACAAAAAAAAAAAAATATTAGTAAATCAAGTCTATGTGTGAAAGAACTTATATACCTCAAATGAGCAGGGTTGATTTCAGGTATGTAGTTTTGTATTCAAAAATCAATAAATGAAATACATCACAGTAACAGGCTAAAGAAGAAAAAGCATTACCATCTCAATAGATTTAGAGAAAACATTTGAAAAATGTAATATTCTTACTCTCTCCTTCCCAGGTATGGAAGAGTTTAAGTCAGTGGATGTGAGATATTTCGGTCCCTGGTTAACAAATGTTCCCATCCCCAAACTGAGAGAAACGGAGCTGAGCCTCTTGCATGCTCTATATGGCCTCTCTTATTTGGGTAGAGGCAGAAGAGAGCTCTGGACTTATTTGGATTCCAGGATAAATACCACCACAGCAAGGACTATTGAGCCTGGTTGTTTTTATTTATTTTATTTCTTATGGTGTTCCTCCTCATAAGTGCCCAGGTGTGTATCTCTACATGTAAGTATTCACTAGCAGTAGATATTTATTCTATAACATCTTACCATGTTACATTATATTCTCCCCACCAAAGATTGTTTCATAGGGATCACTAAATTTGTGTTTCTGTTTACTCATTAACTGGATTCAGTCTCCTTATATCTTTTCTCACTTTTCATTATATACCCTCCTTGACTATTATTTCTTTCACATTCACACCCTCTAAAATATTCCCTACCTCCCCCTTCTTTTCTCATATATAAGCATTATCAATAAAACCTATTTTTCTTTCTTTAGTTGTGTGTGTCTCTCTCTCAGGGGGATATGTGTGTATGTAATTGCATATGAGTTATCATTGCACTTCTATAATGTTTTACCTTGTTTTATCATGTTCTCCTTTAATCAAGTGTTAGTTCTTGGGTTTTCTAATTTTGTGTTTCTGCTTATGAATAAATTGGTTCCAGTATTCCCATATATTTCTCTCTCTATTTCTATTTTTTTCCTTTTTCTTCTTTCTTTCCTTCCCCTGATTGATCAAGCCAACCATCTCTCTCTTCTCCATTACCACTATAATAATGCAATCATCAAAACCTATTTTTTTATTTCTCCATTTTTTCTTTTTTCTTCCAGTAAATATACTAGCCTATTCTTCATTATTATTATCCCTTTGTCTTCCTGGGTTAGTGAAAGAATAGAGAACTTATAATATAAATTTTCAATTATATTTTGGGATTTTTTCCTTTGGATGTTGCTATTGCTAGTAGCTATCTCACAATGCCGTGCTAAAGATTGAACCTAGTAGTGTAAAATATTTGAATGCATGTTTTCTTGCCACCCAACACACCTGTTGACAAGGACCCCTCACAAGAAGAAAGCCACTTACTAAAGAGATCTCTAAAATAGTGGAAGAGCTCTCTAAACCTATTAATCTATAAATTCAACCACAAAGCCCCACAAGAATCATGAAAAGAAAGGGTAACAAGATCCCTTCCATAATTCATTATCCTCCAAAATCTGACTCTACAGGAATAAGGTATAATGCATATATAATATTTTATATTTCCAGGTAAAAATTCATTTTTAACCAATGCATAAAAATATATAAACATACATATTAATGGGGTACCATGAAAGGTTGGGATTCATGTGTACACTTTATAATGTTTAAATCAGGTAAAACATCTATCCCTTAGAATATTTATCATTTCTAGATGAAAACTTTCAAAATGCTTTTTTCTAGTTTTTTCAAATGTACAGTGCATTATCGTTATCTATAGTCACCATACTATGCAAGAGTACATCAAAACTTTTTGCTTATTAATATCCACTGAACAATCTTTCCCTATCACTCCCCAGCTAGTCTCCTCAGCCTCTAATAACCACCATTCTAATCTGTCTATGCAATCAAAATTCTTTAGATTCCACATGAGTAAAATATGTAGTACTTGTGTCTTGTTTATTTCATTCAACATAAAGACCTTGAGTTCCAACCATGTTGCTCCAAAGGACAGGGTTTCATCTTTTTTATGGATAAACAGTATTAAATTGTGAATATATACCATATTTTCATTGTTGATGGAAGGCTATGTTGCTTCCATATCTTGCCTATAATAAATTGTAGTGCTATAAACATGGAAATGCAGATGTCACATTGACTGCATTTCCTGTGTATATATAACCAGTAGTGAGACTGTTGAATCCTACTGTAGTTCTATCACTCATTTTTGAGAAACTTCCGCATGGTTTTCGATAATGTTTGTCTTGGTTACACTAAGTTACATTCTTACCAACACAATGCAGTATTTTTATTTTCTCCACATTCTCTGCAGCTCTTGGTAGGTTTTATATTATTGGTAATAGTCATTCTTATTGGGTTCAAGTGATATATAATTGTGGTTTTGATTTGCTATTCCATGATAATCAGAGATATTGAACATTTTTCAAATGCCTGTTGGACATTTGTATATACTCTCTTGAGAAATGTCTATTTAGGTTTATTGCTTATTTTTAAATATATATACTTTTTTTTTAAAAGAAAAAAACAAAAATGATGATACAGAATTTTAAAACAAGATGACGGGAGATTAACAATGGTTACTATATTGTGTACTGTTATCTTCAAAATAGTTGCTCAAATTACAAGATATAGGCATGAAAAAATAATTAAATAATATAAACACAAATCATTCTTTTCAATGAACAAATAGAGATTAGTAATATAAATATTTATCTTGTGTGTGTATATATATATATATATATATATATATATATATATATATATATTCCCTTCTCTTTTCTCCTTTCCCTCATCCCAGTTCTTTCCTTTTGAGCAGTTTCTTCTCCTTTCATTTTCACAGTATTTATTCTATATTTTGGGTCTTATTTACTGTTTCATTTTTTTACACTAGGGAGACAATACAATGTTTACACATGCAAGTGTGATTTATTTCAATTGTGAGTATGGTCTCAAGTTGCACCCATTTATTTATAAAAGTCTCCAGTTTATCCTTCTTTATAGCTGAGTAGTACTCCATTGTATAAAAATACCACATCTTTTTTATCCATTATTCTGTTGATGGGCATTTGGGTTGTTTCCAAGATTTAGCTATTACAAATTTTGCTGCTGTAAACATGAGTGGACATATGTTGCTGTGGTAGGATGCTTTCAATTCTGGGAAATACCCAGAAGGGGAATAGCTGCATTGAATGGGACATCCAATCCTAGTTTTTTGAGGAATCTCCACACTGATTTCCACAGTGGTTGTACCAGTCTACACTCCCACCAAGAGTGGAGAAGTTTGTCTTCTTCCCCACTACAGTGCCAGCATTTGATATTGGTTGATTTCTTGATGATAGCCATTCTTTCTGAAGTGCGATGGAATCTCAGTGCTGTTTTAATTTGCATTTCTGGAATGATCAATGATGTCAAACTTTTCATATATTTATTTGCTATTTGCATTTCTTCATCTGAGAAGTGCATATTCATCTCAGATTTTGGTGCATATTTTACAAAATTCTGGGTTATAATGTGGCATTTCTATACATGCATATATCTCTATTGCTTATTTTTTATTGGATTATGTTTTAATGGTGGGTTTCGGTATTTAATTATATATACTGTATATCAACCTTTCACCAGATATATAATTTGTGAATATTTTCCTTATACTTTGGGTTTTTTGTACACTCTCCTTTCTTTCTTGTGCAGAAGCTTTTTAGTTTGATTAATCCCATTTATCTATGTTTTCTTTTCTTATTCTTTTGTGGTCTTGTCCAAAAATATTTGCCCGTTTCAATGTCCTGAGTCATTTCTCTAATTTTATTCTAATATTTTTATAGTTTCTATTATAACATTTAGGCTTTTGATTAATTTTTTATTTATTTTTGAATAGGATAAGCTTCAATCTTGTTCATGTAGATATTCAGCTTTACTGTTTCTTTAATATGAAGAATAAAATTTAAAATTTTTATAATCCTGCATTTCAACCCATTTAAGATAAAAGTGGAAATGTGCCATTTGCTCAAGTAAATTAATTTAATATGTATCATCTTACTCATGTTAATCATCATTTTCCACTGTGTGTTCCTTTACCAACAGACATGTAAATGCCTTTCTTGTTCCATATACCCACTTTCCTGAGAGTGATCCTTGAAGGAATAACTTTGAAGTTGCTCTTACCATATGTAAATGAGATTAATCTGACGATACAGAGAATTCAAGAATTCCTAAACCTCTGCCCTTATCAAAATTTTGTAAAATTTTTTAGACACCAATATCAATCTCTAAACCTTTGCCCTGAAATAATGTTTCAGTTGTGATGGAATCTGAAGTACAGTCTTTATATGCTTCATTTTTGGCTTTTTACAATTGTTAATAATTTCCTCTAGATAAATATTTCATGTAGCATTCATTGTGGTTTTCTGTTATCAGGTTTCTACATGTGGAATATCAAGTTGATCTGATAGTTTACTGATGTATTCTTTGTATATTAGATGACAGCTTACCTTCTCTATTTCTTGCTGTCACTACTGATTTGAAGTCATCTCTTTCATATTTACAATGGTGTCATAAGTTTTCAAAGGAGCAAGTGCTTTGGCATCCAGACTTTTGAATTCTGGCTGTTGATAATCTTGAAATTTATTAAACTCCTGAACAATATTTTACAGGCTCTGATTTTTAAAAAAAATTTCCTCACTGTATTTTTTAAATTAAGCTTATTGATACATTTTAGATACACATAATGATCATATTTGTCACAGGAAATTTATATCTGTACATGATATATTTTGATTGCTCTTTTTGTTCCAGTTCCCCCTTCCTCACGTCATCTCCTCTTTCTCTCTCTATTTACAAAGCTTTATTTCAATTTTATCTTTTTTAATGAAGTTTATTGGTAAATTATAGCTATACATAATGATCACATTCATCATAGAGAATTTGTACCTGTACATGATGTATTTTGATTTCTCTATTTTTCCAAATCCCTTCTCCTCCCTTCAACCCATCTATCCCTCCCTATGTACAAAGCTTTGCTTTGATTTTTTTCCTTTTCTTTAATCATTTTTTCCCTTTCCCCTCCCTTCCTTTTCCCATTCCCCCACCCTAATTCTTCTTTCCTTTTGAACAATTTCTTCCCATTTCACAATATCTATAGTATATTTTGGTCCTTATTTACTCTTTCAGTTTCTCACACCAAGGAGACAATGCAATATTTACTCATGTGTGTCCGATTTATTTCACTTAAGAGTATGGTCTCAAGTTGCATCTGTTTACTTAGAAATGCCTCAAATTTTCCCCTCATATGGCCAAGTAGTACTCCATTATATAAAAAACACAAACTTTCTTTATTCATTCTTCAGTTGATGGGCATTTGCGTTATTTCCATGATTTAGCTATTACAAACTGCCTCTATAAACATGGGTGTGCATATATCGCTGCGGTATGAGGTTTTTTCATTTTTTGAGGAAGATACCCAGAAGGGGAATGGCTTGGTGAAGTGGGACCTCTAATCCTAGTTTTCTGAGGAATCTACATAGTTATCTCCACAGTGGTTGCAGCAGTCTACACTCCCAACAATAATGGAGAAGGATTCATTTTTCCCCACAGCGCTTCCAGCATTTGCTATTTTCTGATATCTTGATTATAGGCATTTTTTTGGAGTAAGATGAAATCTCAGCATTTTTTAAATTTACATCTCTAATAACCAGTGATGTTGAAAAAATTTTAACATATTTATTTGCCTTTTGTATTTCTTCATTAGAGAAGTGTGTATTCATGGGTTGGGTTTTGTCTAGTTTTGTTTTATATTTTGTGGTTAATTTTGGTTTTGGTGGGGGGTTTTTGTCTTTTTTCCTCTTCCCTCATTCTTTCATTGTTTAGGTTTCTTACCTTTCTTTCTGTTTTCTTCTACTGATCTTCTTTCTCTCTTTCCTCAACTACCTCTTGAATTTATGATACTTTCATGAGACTAAACACTGTCTCCTCTCTTTCTGGGTCACTTCGATACTCCTTTGCTTTCTCTTTCATTCTTTCTCTCTTATGTCCCCCAGTTTCCCAAAACTTGGGTGATTATCCCTTGCCCTCCAGCCATGATTCTACTGTATTTGACAGCATTCATCACTTTATCTTGTCTGCTACCCCTCAATACCTCCCTCTGCAACAAGGTAAAATCACTCCACTAAGGGAAAAATCACTGCATACAAGTACATGTCGTACATTGAATTTTGTTATGTGACCGTAGAATTCACTCCAGTGGTTAAAGGTATCAGGTTAATATTTACCACACTTTGTCAACTGTACTTGAAGCTATTGTTATTTCTAACTGTACCAATTAAGCCAGGATGTCATACATTTTATAATCAGGTTTTCTCCATTAGATAACACTGTGATTGTATGACATCATACTCATCACCATAGTCCAGTACCAAAGGACAGGGTGCTGAGCAAAATAGCAATATTTTCATCCTTAACAAATTGGGAATGTAGGTTCCTGGGACAGACATTAAAAAAAACACCTATATCTAGAAGATATCCTTGTAGGGAAGCCTCAATATGCATGATAAAGGTATCTACCATAAGAAATAGGCAAGCATCAACAGAGAAAACAAAATAAAATAGAAAGTGACAAGATGCAGAAGCAAAATGCAACCCCAGACCCCCAGCCCACCCAGGAAAAGCCCAGAGCACAATGAGATAGATGAAATTGGAAGTCAAACAGTGGAACTTTCTGAAATGATAGCAACAGAAGTGAAAAAATAGTGGAAAAGATTATAGAAAAAGTAACCTCTCAGGTACAAAAAGAAATGATGCTCAAAATTAAAAATATAGTAGGCACAGATAAAAAAAATAGAAGAGCTTAGGAAAATGATGGAAACCATAAATGCCCAACATAGGAAAGAAATGGAGTCCATGAAACAGATCCAAGCAGAAATCCAAGAGATTAAAACATCCACTGAAAGTATATATGACAGATTGAATGAAGGTGAGGATAGAATACCAGATCTTAATGATAGAATTGCAGCTAGTGACCATGAAAAGAAAGATATTTGAAAAATAGTGAGACCATGAAAAAGCAATTCAACAGCTGCAAGATGAAGCAAAGAAGAATGACATAAGATTTATTGGGGTCAATGAGAAAGCTGGAGTTAGCACAAATGCCATAAAAAAAAAACTCTTCACAGAAATAATGGCAGAAAAATTCCCAAGCATGAATAAGGAAGTTGACATACATATAAATGAAGCACATAGAACTGCAGTCATGACCAAAATAAATCTACACCAAGGCATATAATTGTCTTTTTTAGAATCATTTTTTTCATTCCTTCCTTTCCCCTTCTGCACCTTAGTTCCTCTTTCCTTTTAGACAATTTCTTCCCATTTCACAATATCTATTGTGCATTTTGTTACGTATTTACTCTTTCAGTTTCTCACACCAGGGAAACAATTTGATGTTTATACATGTGAGTCTGATTTATTTCACTTATGAGTATGTTCTCAAGTTGCATCCATTTACCTATAAATGTCTGATGTTTATTCTTCTTTATGGCAGAATACCACTCCATTGCATATAAAAAAAGCACATCTCTATCCATTCCTTGGTTGATGGGCATTTAGGTTGTTGCCAAGATTTAGCTATTACAAACTGCCTCTATAAACATGGTGTGCATACATCGCTGTGATATGATGTTTTTAATTATTCCTGGAAGATACCAAGGAGGGGAACAGCTGGGTCAAATGGGCCCTCTATTCCTAGATTTTTGAGGAATCTCCATACTGATTCCCACAGTGGTTGCCACAGTCTACACTCCCTCCAACAGTGGAGAATGGTTCCTTTTTACCCACAGGCTTTCCAGCATTTGTTCTTGGTTGATTTTTTGATATTACCATTCTTTCTGGAGTGAGATAGAATCTCAGCATGGTTTTAATTTATCTCTCTAATAACCAGTGATGTTGAACATTTTTTCATATATTTATTTGCCACTTGTATTTCTTCATCTGAGAAGTGTATACTCATCCCAGATGCCCGATTTAGGATTGGGTCTTTCAACTTGAGTGGGTTCTGATTTTTTTTTTCTATTCTTTATATACTCTAGATATAAGTCTTTTCCCTTAATGACAGCTTGCTAAAACATTTTCCCACTCTCTGGGTTGTCTTTTCACTCAGTGATTTATTTTGCTGTGCGAAAGCTTTTTAATAGTATGAGATCCCAGTTACTGATTCTTTGTATTGTTTCTTGTGCAATTGGGGTTTCCATCATTTCCCTAAGCTCTTTTATCTTTTTAACCTGAGTCTGCTCTAATGTCTTTCATTATGATATTTTTTTTGTCCCTGAGGTTTTTTTCTCTATAGCTTTTTCCATTTGTTTTTTCACTTCTGTTGCTATCATTTCAGAAAGTTCCAGTGCTTGGCTTCTGGTTTCCTTTATCCCATTGTGCTCTGCACTTTTCCTGGGTGGGTTGGGGGTCTGGGGTTGCATTTTGCTTTTGTATCTTGTCATTTCCTATTTTCTATTTTTTATTGTGTTTTCTTCTCTGGCTTGATGCTTGCCAGTTTCTCAGGGTAAAAAATTTTATCACTAGTATTGAGGCTTCTGTAGGAAATGTCTGTTCTTCAGGGATGCCTTCTAAATCTATGTGGTTCTTAGTCTTTATGTCTATCACAAGAATCTACCTTCACAATTTATTAAGAATGAGAATTTACTATTTGGCTTAGCTACCAGTTCTTTGGTACTGGAGTATGGTGATGGTTATAATCCATACAATCCCAGTTCTATCATACAAGTGAGAAAAACTGATTAGAACATGTGTGACATGCTGGCTAAATTAGTACAGTTAGCAGTGACAATAGCTTCAAGTACAGCCTAGCTACTGAAAAACTGTGGTATTTACCTATACCTCTTACCACAGGAGCTATTTCTACAGTTATATAACAAAATCCAGCACATACCAGTAAATTTTATGCAATGATTTCCTTCTTAGTGGTGTGATTTTTACCCTGTTGCATGGAGGGGGATATTTAAGAAGTATAAGGTACAAGATAGTGGGATGAATGAGGTAAAATATAGTGGAAGTAAGGTTGTAGGGCAAAGGATGATCACCCACGCTTTGGGAAACTGGAGGACACAGGAGAGAAAGACGAAAGAGAAAGTGAAGGAGTATTGAAGTGAACAAGAAAGAGAAGAGACAATGTTTTCTCACATGAAATTATCATAATTTAAGAGGTAGTTGAGGAAAGAGAGAAAGATGATCAGTAGAAGACAAAAAGAAAGATAAGAAACCTAAACAGTGAAAAAAGAAAGAAGAAAAAAAAACAAAAGGAAAAAACAAAAATAACCATTTAAAACAAGATGAAACAAAATAACAAAAACCCTAACCAAACAGAAAAAGGATATCCAATCAGACAAAGAAAAATGAAATTAGTAAAATTCTTCTGGTATCCACATTTTCTTTGTCCATTTTTCTGTTGATTGGCATATAGGCTGCTTCCAGGATATAGCTGTTATAATTTGTGCTGTTATAAACATGGGTATGCATGTAACCTTGTGGTATATCTTTAGTTCTTTGGGAATATACCTAGAAGTGGAATAGCTGAGTCATATGAAATTTTAATTTTAGTTCTTTGAGAAATCTCCATACTGATTCCATAATGGTCATACCATTTTACATTCCAACCAAAAATGTAGGAGAGTGTTTTTTTTTTTCTTCTTCTTCACTGCAGCCACACCCAGGATTTGTTATTCTTTGACTTCTTGGGAATTGCTATTTTTTGGTATAAGATGAAAGTTTAGTGTTGTTTTAATTTGAATTTCTCTAATGGCTAGAAATACTGAACATTTTTCCATATGTTTGTTGGTCACTTGTACTTCTTCTAAGAAGTATCTGTTCATCTCACTTGTCCATTTATTAATTGGGATTTTATTTTTGTTGATCTATTTTTTGAAATTTTATATATTCTGGATATTATTCCTCTGTCTGAGGAATAGCTGGCAAATATTTTTCATTCTGTAGTTTTTCTATTCACTCTACTAACTGATTCCTTTCCTGTGCAGAAGCTTTTCAATTTAATGTAATCCCTCTAGTTGATTCCTGCAATTTCTTGGGCAATTAGGGTTCTGTTCAAAATATCTTTCCCCCATTACCCCCAGGATGGAGGTGTCTGTGAGAAAAGTGTAAGTCTGCGCTCTGCAGGTACTTCCTCCATTGCACACGTAAGTCTGTGCGTGCTTCCTCCATTGCCTCCAGGATGGTGGGTCCTGCGAGAAAAGTGTGGGTCTGTGCTCTACACGAGCTTCCTCCATTACCCCCAGGACAGAGGTGCCTGCGATAAGAGTGTAAGTCTGCATTCTGCACATATTTCCTCCATTGCTCCGGGAAGGTGGGACCTGTGAGAAGAGTGTAAATCCACGCTTTGCACATGCTTCCTTCATTGCCCCTGGGATGGAGGTGCCTGTGAGAAGAGTGTAAGTCTAGACTCTGCAGGTACTTCCTCCTTTGCACTGGGGTCGGCGAGAAGAGTGTAAATATGTGCTTTGCACCTCCTCTATTATGCTGTAAAGGCAGTGTCTGCAAAAGGAGTGTAAGGATATGGGCTTTTGATGGGTGGAACAACCAGAACCCAAGAACCAGGAAAACAGCTGGGCCCCAGGAACACAGGCACACACACGCCTTTGGAGGGCAGAGTAATCAGCAAGACCAGCAATGTGGAAGCATCCAAAGCAGCAGGGAGGAGCCAGCAGATGGAGTCTGGAGAACTCCACCAACAGAAGACCAGTCCCAGCCCCCATGTCCACAGGTCAAGATCAGTTCCATACCCAGCACATTTCTGGGATTAAACATGGACATGATCACAGAACTGTAAACAACAGAGGTATTTTACAACTTTTATTATCCCTTGATTGAGTGGCTATCCCTTTCCTGTCTGAATGGATGTCATCTTATTTTTTGTATTCTGTGGTTATTTTTGTATTTGGGTTTCTTCTTTTTCTCTCCTCTCTTTTTCTGGTCTCATTTTTCTTTCTTTTGCTTTTTGTTATCTTTCTCTTCCTTTTTTACTCACTGTTTAGGTTTCTTTCCTTTCTTTTTCATTTTCTTCTATTGATCTTCTTTCCTTCCTCAACTACTTGAAATTAAACGTTCAGGTGAGTAAACATTGTCTCTGCCCTTTCTGATTATTTCTTCACATTCTATTTCATTCTTTCCCTCCTGTGTCCTCTGGGTTCCCAAAACATGGGTGATCATCCTTTGACCTCAAGCCTTAACTCTACTGTATTTGACCTCATTCATCACTCCAGACTGTCCACTACCCATCTTAATCCTCCTTTCTCCACAGAAGGGTAAAATCACTCCACCAAGGGGAAAATCACTACATACAAGTGCATGGTATATATTTTTGTTATATAACTTTAGAGTTTGCTCCTGTGGTTGGAAGTAGCAGGTTAATGGTTGCCATAGTTTGTCAGTAGTTAAGCTGTACTTGAAACTATTGTTATTACTAACTGTACTAATTTAACCAGGATGTCACACATGACATGATCAGTTTTTTCTTCCCCTGTATAACATTATGATTGTACGGGACCA
The DNA here is from genome assembly GCA_028451465.1 of Erethizon dorsatum. Taxonomy (NCBI): domain Eukaryota; kingdom Metazoa; phylum Chordata; class Mammalia; order Rodentia; family Erethizontidae; genus Erethizon; species Erethizon dorsatum. Next base: position 47,665,261 of record CM051842.1, read on the forward strand.
TAATCATTATCACAGCCCAGTACAAATGGATTGGGAGCTGAGCCAAATAGTAATTTTGCATCCTTTACAAATTGGGAAGGTACGTTCTTGTGAGAAATATAAAGAACCACCTACATCTAAGAGGACATACCTGAAGAACAGACATGTCCTAGGGAAGCCTTAATACTAGTGGTAAAGGTATCATTAGAAATCAGCAAGCATCAACACAGAAAACAGAATAAAATAAAAAAACAGAAAATAGAAAATGAAAAGATGCAGAAGCAAAATGCAACCCCAGACACCCAGCCCACCCAGGACAAGCCTGAAACTCAATGAGATAGATGAAATAGGAAGGTAAACACTGCAGCTTCCTGAAATGATAGCAACAGAAGTGAAAAAAAAAGTAGAAAAGTCCATAGAGAAAACATTCTCTCAGGTACAAAATGAAATGATGCTTAAAATCAAAAATATTAGAGAAGACACAGAAAAAAGAATAGATGACCTGAGAAAAATGATGGAAACAAAAAATATCCAACATAGGAAAGAAATGGAATCCATGAAGCATATTCAAACAGAAATCCAAGAGATTAAAAAGATTGAAGAGATTAGTAAAAACCTCCATTGAAAGTATATAGAATAAATTTAATGGAAAGTATAGAATTTCATATCTTGAAGACAGAATTGAAGCTAGTGATCATGAAAAGAAAGATATCTTGAAAATAGCAAGAGACCATGAAAAATCAATCCAATAGTTACAAGATGAAGCAAAATAATGATAATGTAAAATTGATTGGGGACAATGAGAAAGGTGGAGACAGCACAAATGCCATAAAAAATTCTTCACAGAAATACTGGCAGAACACTTCCCAAGTGTGGATAAAGAATTTGACATACAAATCAATGAAACATATACAACTTCAAACAGCCATGACCAAAATGAAACTACACTGAGACATATAATAATCAAGATTCCAGAAATTCAGTACAACAGAATATTAAAATCTATTAGAAAAAAGAAACACATCACCTATAAAGGAAAGCCCATCAGAATCATGGCAAACTTCTCAACACAAACCCTCAAGTCAAGAAGAGCTTGGACTCAAGTATTTCAAGTCCTGACACAAAATAACTTCCAACCCAGACTGATGTACCCTGCAAAACTATCTTTCAAAATTAATGGAGAAATAAGATACTTCCATGACAAAGAACAACTGAAGAAATTCATGAGCACAAAACCAACCCTAGCAAGAGTACTGAAAGATATTCTAGACAGAGAAAAAATGACAATTCCAAAAACAACAGAAACCACAACGTACAGCAAGCAATTAAACAGAGGGAAAAATGCAGGGAACCAACAGCAAGAAAATACCATGTCAAAGATAAGCCAATACATATCAGTTATAACCATCAATGTAAAAGTCGTCAATTAACCAATCAAAAGAAACAGACTGGCAGAATGGATCAAAAAACAAGATCCAACAATATGCTATATACAAGAAACACATTTAACTCAAAAAGAAATTCACACATTGACAGTTAAAGGATGGAAAAGAATCTTCCATGCAACAGGAACCCAGAAAAAAGCAGGGATAGCTGTTCTATTTGCAGACAATGTGAAATTCAAAGCAAGAATGATAAAAAGAGATAAAGAAGGTCACTACATACTTCTTAGGGCAAAAGTACAAGAGGAAGAGATAATCATAAATATGTATGCACCAAATATGGGAGCACACAACTATATAAGACAATTATTAATAGACATGAGAGGTCAAATAAGCAATAAGCCTATTTTAACGGGAGACTAATACCCCACTGTCAAAAAGAGATAGATCAGGGCCGGTGAGATGGCTCAGTGGCATAAGCGCCTGCCTCGCAAGCGCGAGGGCCCGAGTTCGACTCCCGGATCCCACATACGGAAAAGGGGCCGGTGATATCGCTCAGCGGCACGGGCGCCTGTTGGCGCGCGAGGTCCTGAGGTCGACCCCCCGGTACCCACAAAAAAAAAAAAAAAAAAAATAGATCAACTTGACAAAAAATTCAGCAAAGAAATATCAGAAATGAACCAAACCTGTGAACAAATGGACGTAGTAGATGTTTTCAGAGTGTTCCAACCAACATCATAAGAATACACATTCTTCTCAACTGCACATGGGATGTTCACTAAAATAGACAATATACTTGTCCACAGAACATGCTTAAGTAAATTCAAAGAAATTGAAATTATCCCATGTATATATTCTGAAATAGTGCAATAAAATTGGAAATTAATGGCAAAAGAAACTGCAAAATCTCCATACATGCATGGAAATTAAATAACAGCCTCCTAAGCAACCAATGAGTCACAGACAAAATTAAAGAAGAAATTAAACAACATCTACAATCAAACAAAAATACAAATAAAACATACCAGAACCAGTGCGATGCAATGAAAACAGTCCTAAGAGGGCAATATATAATGGTGAAGTCTCACATCACAAAAACAGAATGAGCACAAATAAACAACATAATGATACAATTCAAAATTCTGGAAAAAGAAGAGCAAGACAAACCCAAATCCCATATAAGGGAGCAAATTATAAAATCAGAGAACATTTTAATGCAGTGGAGACTAATAAAACAATACAAAGAATTAATGAATCAAAGTGTTGGTTCTTTGAAAGAATAAATAAAATTGATAAAACCCTAGCCAACCTTATAAAAAAAGTAAAAAAAAATCTCAAATTCATGCATTGAGGCAAAAAGGTGAAATCACTACAGATCCCATGAAAATTCAGAAGATCATCAATACCTACTTCAAAAATCTTTACTCACATGCAATCAAAAACAGAGAAGAAATGGACAGATTCCACATACCTATGAATTACCAAAGGTGAATCAAGAATATATAAAATTCTGAATAAGCAAATATAAGTTAATGAGATTAAAAATTTAATTAAAACTTATCAACAAGGAAAAACTCAGACCCTGAAGGATTCACTGCTGAATTCTACAAGAAATTTAGGGAAGATTTAATGCCAATCTCATTCAATTTCATTGTTAATGAAATTGAAAGGGAAGCAACATGCCCTAACACATTCCTGGAGGCAAGTATTACCCTGATATCAAAACCAGAGAAAGATGCAACCAAAAAAAGAGAACTGTAAGCCAATCTCCCTAATGAACATAAATGTAATAATCCTCAATAAGATACTAGCAAACAGAATGCAGCAAATCAAGAAGATTATGCAGGATGACCAAGTGGGATTCATCAAAGGAATGCAGCGATGGTTCAACATATGCAAATCAATAAATGTAGTACATCATGTCAACAGAGCCAAACAGAAGAATCACATGATCATCTCACTACATGCAGAAAAAGCTTTTGATAAAATCTCACACTCATTCATAATAAAAAACCCCACAGAAAATCAGAACAAATGATGTTTACTTCTTTCTGATAAAAGCCATCTATGACAAATCAACAGCCAACATCATATTAAATGGATGAAAACTGAAAACTGTCTAAAACCAGGAACAAGACAGGATGTCCACTATCACCTCTCCTATTCAATATAATTTTGGAAACATTAGCCAGAGCAATTAGACAAGAGAAAGAAATAAAAAGAATAAGGACAGGAAAGGAAGAAGTTAAATAATCTTTATTCAAAAATGGCATGGTACTCTACATAGAAGACCCAAAAAACTCCACCAAAAGACTCCTAGAGTTAATACCCAAATTCAGTAGCATAGCTGGATACAAAGTAAACACACAAAAATCAATAGCATTCCTGTACACAAACAACAAAAGCACAGAGAAAAATTAGGGAAGGCACACCCTTCACATTAGCATCCAAAAAAATGAAATACGAATCAATCTAACAAAGTAAGAAAGGAATCTATATATTGAAAATTGCAGTACTCTGAAAAAGGGGATTGAAGAGGATGTCAGAAAAGGGAAAGATATCACTTGCTCTTGGATAAGAACCAAACTTGTGAAAAGGGCCATAATTCCAAAATTGTTATACAGATTTAATGCAATGCTGATCAAAATAGCATCAGCATACCTCATAGATCTAGAGAAAAATTCCTATAATTCATCCGGAAGCAGAAGAGATTTAGAATAGCAAAGGCAATCCTGGAAACCAAAGGCAAGGCATGGGGCATCACAATCCCTGACTTGAAATTATACTACAAACTTCTGTAATCAAATCAACATGATACTGGCAATAAAACAGACCTGGCAATCAGTGGAACAGATTAGATGCAGACACAACTACAAAAATACTCAGCCACCTTATTTTTGAGAAAGGGCCAAATATGTTCACTGGAAGAAAGATAGTCTCTTCAATAAATTGTGCTGGAAAAACTGGCACTCTACTTGCTGAAGACTAAAATTAGACTCATGTCTATTACTGTTCACTAAACCAATGTGAAAATGGATCAAAGATCTAAATATTAAAACAGAAACACTAAATCTACTGGAAGCGAAAGTAGGTAGAAATCTTGAAGACATAGAGGTAAGCAGAGACTTCATGAACAAAACCCAAACTGCAAGGGAAATACTTCAAAGAATCAATAATTGAGATCTCATCTTATTTAAATCTTTTGCACATCAAAAGAAATCACCAACTGTTGAAAAGTCAACCCACACAGTTGTTAAAAATTTTAGTCAACTGTCCCTCAAAGAAAGGACTTCTATCTAGAACATGTAAGGAATTGAAAAATCAGACCCCCCAAATTCAAAAATCCAATTAAAAAATGGGCATCTGATAAACACATACTTCTCAGATGAAGAAATACAGATGGCAAATAAATGTATGAAAAAATGTTCCACATCACTGGTCATTCATGAGATGCAAATTGAAAGAACACTGAGATTGCATTTCACCCCAGAAAGAATGGCTATTAATAAGAAATCAACTAATATCAGATGCTGGAGGGGCTGTGGGGAAAAAGGAACCCTTCTCCACTGTTGGTGGGAGTTTTGACTGGTACAGCCACTGTGGAAACCAGTGTGGAGATTCCTAAAAAAAACTAGGATTGGAGGTCCCATTTGACCCAGCTCTTCCCCTTCTGGGTATCTTCCCAGAAGAATAAAAACATCTTATCACAGCGATATATGTGCACCCATGTTTATAGCAGCACAGTTTGTACTAACCAGATCTTGAAAACAACCCAAATGCCCATCAAACAAAGAATGCATAAAAACAGATGTGGTATTTTTGTACAATGGCATACTACTTCACTATAAAGAAGGATAAACTTGAGACATTTATAGGGAAATGGATGTAACTTGAGACCATACTTATAAGTGAAATAAATCAGACTTGCATGTGTAAACATCGTATTGTCCTCTTGTGTAGGAATCCCAAAGAGGGCCGGTGAGATAGCTCAGCAGCATAAGCACCTGCCTGGCAAGCGTGAGGTCCTGAGTTTGACTCCCGGTACCCACATATGAAAAAGGGGCCAGTGATATCACTCAGCAGCACAGGCACCTGCTGGCACGCGAGGTCTTGAGTTTGATTCCCGGTACCCATAAAAATAATAAATAAATAAAAAAGAAACTCAAAGAGTAAATAAGATAAAAAATGTACCACAAATATTGTGTAATGGGAAGAAACTGTTCAAAAGGAAAGTGGAATGGGGGAATGGAGGAAAAAGAAAGAGAAGAGGAAAAATCTATCTATCTATCTATCTATCTATCTATCTATATATAAGCAAAGTAGTTAAGATAGTTATACTACTAATTTCTATTACTTCATTGAAAATAAAATTTTGTGCCTATTTTGTTTGATCAATTTTTCATGCCTATATCTTTTAATATGAGCAACTACTTTGAACATCACAATATGCTATGTAGTAACCATTGTTACTGTCATACCATTTTGCTTTGAAATTTTGTACCTTTTTCTTGTATTGTTTTTTTCTCTTTCAAATATAAAAACAAAATCCTTCCCAACACCTATGAATTTAAGTGTTTTACCCATTTTATCTTCTAGTAGGTTCAGTTTCCATTTTGATATTTAGATCTCTGGTCCAGTTTGATTTTAGCTTAGTACATTGTTGCAGTAATAGGTCCAGCTTCAAACTGCTCCAAACAGACATACAGTTTTCCCAGTATCACTTGTTGTATAGCCTTTCTTCCAACATATGTTTTTTGGCCTCTTTGTCAAATAGCTGAGTATTTCTAGGGATATTTCTGTAGCCTGTATTTGTTGCATTGATCCACATATCTGTTTTTGTGACAGTACCATACCCTTTTTAAATCACTGTTGTTTTGTAGTTTAGCTTGAATTCAGATATTTTGTGATGTTGCAAACTTTGCTCTTGTTGCCCAAGATTGCTGTGTTATTCTGGGTCTTTTCTTGTTCTATATGAATTTTAAGAATTTTTTTCTCTAGATCTGTGATGAATGGTGTTGGTATTTTGGGATTTCATTGAATCTCTGTAACAGTTTTATTAGTATGGCCATTTGGACAATACTGATTTTGCTTATCCTCGAACAGAGAACATTTTTCTAATTTCTGATGCCCTCTTCAATCTCCTTTTTCAGAGTACTGTAGTTTTCTTTGTAGAATTCTTTCACTTCTTTGGTTAGGTTTATTCCTCGACATTTAATTTTTCTTGCAGCTACTGTGAATGTATTCTTTGCATATTTTCTTTTTCATTGAGTTCATTATTGGAATACAAAAATGGTATAGATTTTTGTGTGTTGATTTTTTATCCTGTTGCATTCTTGAAGTTGGTCAAATCAGTAGCACTTCCTGCCAAGTGTGGTGGTGGACACCTCTAATCCCAGCACTCAGGAGGCTGAGGCAGGAAGGTCGCCATGAGTTTACAGCCAGTTTGGGCTGCATACTGAGTTCAAGGTCAGCCTGAATGACAATATGAGATCCTGTCTCAGCAAAAGAAACAAAGAAACAAATAAAACAACACACAAATCAATAGCATTTCTAATAATGCTAGTGTTAATAATATACTTCTTCCAGTAGAAATCAAGTAAAGAATCCCATTGTCAATAAATAAAAGTAATAAAATAAGTAAAAAAATAAAATGTATATGTTTATGTGATTGTAAATCGACAGAAATATGACTGGAATAACAAAACCCAAACTATTAACAATGATATATCTTGAGATAAGAGTGGAATGAAGGTGGTAGTGAGGAACAATTTCACTTTCTACTGTAGTTGTATATTTTTGAATTATTTTATTTGTATTTATTTTGTAATTTAGAAAGTAGTGTGGGTCATGCATATTGTATTTAAAATGAAAGTAAGATATCCAGAGGTTTTCATAGAATTGAGTAATATTTCCCCTACAGGAGGGATTGAATTCTTGTTATACTTATCCTAATGTACAGTTTTTCCTACAGATCTTACTCCACCTTAGCTCAGCTTACCTTTGGATCTATTGATATGATAACACAACTGCCTATGGCTGCTGCTGTGGGACCATCTGTATAAGTATGCTGCTCTTTTCATTAGGTCATCCAGATAGATATGGAAACAGCCTAAAAATTATATGTTTGTGGAAATTTGGCTTATTTAATTTTAGCTTTCTTCCCATTACCTGTGGATTGACAAAGAAGATAGCCATCTTATGTAATTTTTTGTTACTGAAGAAATATATCCAATATCCAAAGTTAAAGGAAGAAAGATTTATTTCAGCTCACAGTTTATAGAGGTTTCAGTCCATAGTTGGCTAGCTCCAACACAGAGTGGCATGGCAAAGGAGCACAGAAGAGAAATAATCCATGGCAAGCAGACAGGAGAATGAAATGCAACAAGTAGCAGCAGCAGGACTTCCTTCCCTCTCTCTCTTTATATTCCATCCAAACCGTAAGCCTATTGATTGATGCTACTCACACCCAGGGTGGGGCTTCCATTATCCACACTCTTAATCCCAGTATCACACTCAATCCACATTCACACACCTTAACCCAGAAACCTTCAAAACTCGCCACCAATGACCACATGAGACTTTGGGAGGACTACTAGATACAAGCTATACAAATAGTTAAGTCCCTGCTCCTGTGGAGTTTAAAGTGTAGTTATACTATTCAAGGTTAGGATCATACTCATGGGATGGCACAGCATTAGTTTGTGTGATCCCTACTATATATGATGTATTTATAAGAAAAATTATGCAGATAGTTAATCTCCTTCCAAAATTCAGAGGTGCCTCCTTCTGAAGACTGCTTAAAATGTCTCCAATTTCAACATTGAAAGCTTCCAGCTTGTTAATGACAGCAATTTTGTAGGATAACACCAACATGTGACATATCAATGAAAAGGTCTGCTAGCAGGGGATTCACAAAACTTTCCATGGAGTTATCAAATCTAATTGTCATATCTTCAGCCCAAACATCCTGTGAGCCTGCTACTATATATAGGACATGGGTGACAATTTAAAAAGTATCAGCAATGATTTCCAACCTAGGGCCACACCTGGCAAAAGGCCTTTCCCCTGTCAACAAAAGGCAGTCATACTGGCTGGCAGCATGACATTACTGACTGCAGGAAAGAGAGTGTTGTTGGCTCTTCACAGGAAAGAATAAACTGAATAAAGGAAAGGACAGAGGGAAGTGACTTAGAATTTACAGGAGGCACTTAAAATGGAAGTCAGAAGCATTTCATTCCCTACCAAATATATTTCTGAATTTCCACTCTCATATTTTTTAATTGACTGCATTTAATCCATTATGACACCGTTGAGAGATTAATCCACAGAAGAATTTTCATTAAATAACAGTTAATTTTATATGTTCTATGAGAGAAAAGATGATGCTCCATCTTTGTAGGAAAAAAATAAACGAAGTTTTAAATTTTTCCATGTATACGAGGTAGAGAAAGATTATTTTTCTTTTATAGATAAGGCCTCAGGAAGATTGAATATTTTCCCTAAGATCATACAGCTTTCTTTTGGTGACAAAGAGTATTGCTTTTTGGAAACTACAACTCCTATTCTTATATTTCCTTCAATCATAGCATAATTTTGTAAATACCCTTATGCTAGTTGTATTACAATATTTTTATCGTGTAAAAGATTTCCAATCATTGTTGCAAAACCTTAAAGTTCTATTTAATTACTTCCTTTCCTTCAATCCAGTAAGCTACATTTATTTATTTACATGGTTTTTCTTTATGGCTTATTTCCTATTTAATTCCAGAAAGGATTTGATATAATTTATAAAAGCTATGCTATTTATACCAGGTAAGATTAGATTAGCCCATGTATATAACAATAATATTCAAGTGACAGTTGCTTAAAAATAGTTTTATTTCTCTTTTTATTTTATGAAAAAACAAAATTTTAAAACCAATAAAAAAGAATAAAAATAGTTATTACACTGTGTATTATTATTTTCAATGTAGTTACTCAGTATAAGACATAAACCAAAAAGATTATTTAAAAAATCAAGCAGATAACACAAACTTTCTTTTCAACAAAATAAGATTAACTATTAGTATAAATGAAACAAATTAGAATATGTATTGAAATATTTTTAAAACAGTGGAATATGGAATTTGGGGAAGTATTTGAACTTCTCCCTTCTTTCTATTTATTTACCTTCTATTTTGACCTTTATTTGCATCTTATATAAACCAAACCTGAGGAAGACAATTTCAAGACTGTTTATAGCATTATGTGGATAAGAGACTCTGGTTCCTATCTTTCTGTACTATTATATCACATAAACCCCATCTTTAGAGTGTCTTTAGATGATAGAACTTTTCAAGGCATTGAGCAGGAGCAAGGGAAGAAAGGGCAAGAAAAATAAGAGTACATTTTTCAGCAGTTCCATGCAATACCTTTAACATCTCATCTTACTTTAGTCACACACCAACACTTGACAAAGGAATGTGAGGATTTTTATAATTACCTTATCATATTTCCAACATGAATAAAATTGGTGTTTGTTATAAGGAATATTGGGTATTTTGCTACAATCCTGTGATACAAAGCTTAACAAAATGAAATATAAATGATGGATTCTAAGTAAACAAAAGTTAAGGATAAAAATCTAAGAAAAATGTTCTATGAACTAATTAAGTGGAATAGCTAGATATTGATAGCTAATTGAAATTTGAATTTATCAAATACATTGAAGTTTTCTTCACTTTTTTACAAATCTCCCTTTTTTCATTTCTACTGCTATTTCTCATGCCATCATAACAAGATCTTGGACAATTGCAATGACAGTAGTCTTTTAAGTAGTCTTCTAATCTGTAGTTTCTTTGACATATTATACACTAATATTGAAGGGTAGCTTTCCCAAAACCAGTTCTGATCATAATATTCCTCATTCAAAATAACTACTAATACATTAATTTCTCCTATACTATGCTTCTTCCTATCAAACCTGTAACTTTACTTATATATTCTCTTCTCCACATATGATAGGATGTGCTTGAGAAAAAGCCAACCCCAGACCTGGTTGGAATAGGTGAATACTGGTCAGTATAAGTTAATTATAGTTGTCCCAATCTCCTTGCCAGTAATTAGTATAGAGGGCAGTGGGTGTGCAACACAATGGTAGGAAATGAGCCTTAAGGGAGGACATCTGGGAAAGCATGTGTGAAAATATTCCTGACTCTTAAATAAAGATGATACTAGAGGATATGATAATTTGGTGTATTTCTAATGTTACTGTGGATAAAGTATCTGAAGCTGGAGAAGCTGTTTTATTGCCAGAGAATGATTCTAATCAATGAGAGGAGAGAACCAAGAAAATCATAGAGAAGTAGAACAAAATCCTTGAAATATTCCTAGAGTTTTCTAACCTCTAATCTTAGTGTTATAAGTGAAAATAAATTCTTTTACTGCTTGAGTTAATGTGAACATTTTCTATTTATTTCCAGTGAAGAGCTGATATACAAACAATAATAGACCCCAATAAGCTCCAGAGTGGAGTTCAAAATCATTTGCATAGCTCCCCAAAGTTTCTTTATCTAGATCTAACTAGTGTAATTAACAGCAATTAGAAACCAGAACTAGAATTAATGTTTTCTGGTATGGCATGGAAAGAAATTGGATATTGTCACTGTATCCTAACAAGAAGTAAAAATCAGAACAACCTGAAAATCAGTATCTCTTCTTAGATACACCAAAGATTTCAGATCACAAGGCAAAATGCTGAACCCAAATGTGAAGACACAGACAGGCAGATATAAATTATCACAATTTAAAGGAGCAGAAACTCACAAACAGAAACACCTGTAGGAATCAGTACCAGGGCAAGAAAACCTAAACTGTACATGAATAATTGATTAAAATTCAGAGCAGACATGTTTGAGAATTAAATAGCCTGTGGGGGTTAGTTTTAGAGTGTTGAACTCATACTATTATGAGTTTTATGCCTAGGTTTGACTAACAGGTTTTCATATCAATGATTTCCAAACAAAACAAAACAAAACAAAAAAAAACCACATGTGTTCTGGAAGAGAAGAAAAAAATATAACTTTGAAATACTGCAGAACATTCAATTCATATTAAGACCTGCTCAAAAGAAACTGTTTTATAAGATCTGAACCTATTAAAATTTTATCAGAACCTAACAGGCTGAGGCAAAAGAAATATTCAACTCCAGCCTGCTCTTGACTTTCATGTGAGAGATGGGAACTAAGAAAATCCAGCCTCCTATAATTATCCTGTCTCACCTAAGGATGTGGAAACTGAGAAACACTGGTGAAGTTCAACAGTTCAGAACCGTGACCTCACTCAAAGATTGAGACCTAAATATAGGACGTTAAACACTTCCCCGAGACAACACATACTCTAGTACTATGTCACTAAAGGCCTAAAGTCCTATTTAAACTTGTTCAAGTACCTCATGTCTCACTCTCAACAAAAATTAAAATGTGTATTGAAACACACAAAAACAGTTTAAAGAAACAGAGCAAGCATCAGAACTGAACTTCAGTTATGGCAGTGATGTTGGTATTATCAGACAAGGAATGTAAAATAACTATGATTAATATGCTATGGCTGGGTAGCAGCCCAAGCAGCACAGTGCCTGCTTGGCAAGCATAAGGTCATGGTCCTGAGTTTGATTCTAAGTAACCCCCGCAAAAATGATAAGGGCTATAATGAGAAACATACAGAAACAGATCGGTAATACAAATAGAAATATGGAAATTCCAAGAAATAGTAAAATGATAAAGACAACAAACATACAACAGAATTTTTTTTGAAAATTCTATTAGTTGACTGGACATAGCTGAGTAAAGAATCTCTTAACTTAAGGATACTGCAGTAAAATTTTCTGATACTAAAAAATCAGACAAGACTAAACAAAATTGAACAGAATATCCAAGAACTATGTGACACAACAAAAGCTGTAAAATACATATAAGATGTAGTGAAAATATCAGAAACAGAAGAAAGGAAAATAGTCTTTGAAATGAAAAATTACATGAATTTCCTGAAATTAATGTCAAGAACAAAAACACAGATCCAAGAATTTCAGAGCATCAAATATGATAAATTTGTTTTAAAAAAATTAAATGTATTTTATAAAAACAAAAGCAAAACAAATGCACACTTATCTATATCTTACTCAAGGTACATAAAATCAAGTGTAAAGTAAAATATGCAATGTATTAACAATTGTTGCCCTCCTATTATGCTGTTTTGAAATTTTGTTCTATTTTTTTTCTCTTTAAAATAAAATTTTAAAACAAGTAAAGTAAAATCTTGGGGGAAAAAACAGAGAAAAGACACCTTTCGGGGGCCAGTGAGATGGCTCAGCAGCTGAAGCACCTGCCCGGCAAGCGCAAGGGCCTGAGTTCGACTCCTGGAACCCACATAGGAAAAAGGGGCCGGTGATATCGCTCAGTGTCACGGGCACCTGCTGGTGCGCGAGGTCCTGAGGCTGACCCCCTGGTACCCAAAAAAAAAAAAAAGACACCTTTCATATCAAGGAGAAAAAGCAAAAATGTTATCCAACTCCTCAGAAACCATGGAAGAGAGTAGAATAAAATATGAATGGCGTTAATAGAAAAAAGAGCAATCAGGCTAGAATTCTGCATCCAGTGATGTTATCCTTCAAATATGTAGGGTAAATTGACTTTAAAAAAAATTTAGAGAGAAGTAGTGGCTGTGAAGGACACACTGACTGGCGTTGAGTGCTGATGCCCAGCCATCCTGTGAGAGAGCAATTAGCCAGGCGCCATTGTGGGAGGGGCAGGAGCTGAACTTGGAACACAAGGTGGAGCTGCTCCATCCATGGCACACCCAGGGGCCTCCACAGAGGAATGCAAAACGCAGCAGTACAGAGAAACACAGGCGTGAAAGACACACTGGTGGTGAGTGTAGATGCCTAGCCTTCCCACTAGAGAGTGAATAGCCAGGCCCCATTGTGGGAGGGGCAGGAGCTGAACTCAGAACTCAGAACAGCGCCGCTCCATCCATGGCGCCCCAGGGGCCTCCGCAGAGGAACACAAAATGCGGCAATACAGAGAAACACAGGTGTGAAGGACACAATGACTGGCGGTGAGTGCTGATGCCCAGCCATCCGGTATGAGAGAGCGATTAGCCAGGCACCACTGTGGGAGGGGCAGGAGCTGAACTCGGAACTCAGGACAGCACAGCTCCATCCACAGCTACAGTGGGACACAGGCAACAGAAAGTGTCCTGACAGCCTCAGGTGAATGAGACTGATCTCCACCAGAGTACAGGCTACTACCAGGGTCCTGCCAAGGGGCTGCTGCTGGCTTGTTGGGACTGATCTGCATGGAACAGGACTCTGTCACCACAAGGTGCCTGTCTACAGCAGAGTCAAAACCTGGAAGTGCACTGTTTTTTTCCTCTTGTTTGTTTTTTGTTCTCATGGTGGTGTTGGGTTTTTTTTGTTTTTTGTTTTGTCTTTTGGGTTTTGTTTGTCTGTTCATTCTTTCCTTCATTGTTTGATCTTGTTTTTATATGAGTGTAAACAGAGCCTCTAACCTCTTTGTGACTGTGGTTCTCATCTCTTCTTCCATTTATCCCTTCCTTCTCTTTTTCCCACCAGTCTTCTGCACCAGTTTCCCAATATTAGTGGGATCCCTCTTTGTCCTCCAGCCTTACATCTAATTCCTTCCTCTAATTCCAATTCTCTATTTCTTCCTTAACTCATTCTAAGTTTAAACTCCTGAGGGCAAAATTGACATATTAAGGACTTGTATACTGCATATGATTTTCTGGTTTATTTTAGATTTTGTTATGTAACCACAAATCTAGTTTATATGGTTAAAAGTGGCAAATAACTGATTAACTCAGACTGTCATTTTCTAGGCTGTGTTTGATGCTTTTGGTACCACTATAGCCAAAAGTGGCATGAATGCACTAAACAGCTTTTCTTCCTGGTATTCCATGACTGAGATTGTCTAAGGACCACAGAAAATACTGTGGCATAGTATGAAAGAAACAAGGACTGGGCCAAACAGGCAGCAACTTTTTATCTCAAACAAATTGAATACGTAGGATCTTGCAGCAGGCTCAAAACCAAAAAATAAGCTACACATGGAAGAAACCTTGGAGAAGTAGTCAACCCCTAAGGGTTTTAAATACTAGAAATAAAACAACCTACCATTGGCAATTTACAAATATCACCCCGGGAATTAAACTAAAGAAAGAAAAGAAAATGAGAAGACACTTAAACAAGATGCAATCCCACACATCCAGTTCACCAAAGGCAAATCCAGGGGTCAATGAGGTGGGACAATCTGAAAGCCACCCTCCTGGAATCTCTGAAGCAGTTACAACAAAGCAGTTGAATGAGGCTCTGGAAAAATTTAAATCAGAAATAATTTCTCAGATAACTGCAGAGATAATGTCCACAATGAAGACCATGCTTAAGTATGCTAGAGAAGATACAAAAAAAAAGAGCTCAAAAAATTATTGAGGGGGCCAGTAAGATGGCTCAGCAGCGTAAGCACATGCATGGCAAGTGTGAGGGCCCGAGTTTGACTCCCAGAACCCACATATGAAAAAAGGGCCAGTGATATCACTCAGTGGCACGGGAGCCTGCTGGTGCGTGAGGTCCTGAGGTCAAACCCTGGTATCCACAAAAAAAAAAAAAAAAAAAAAAAAAACAGAAAAAAAAGAAAATTACTGAAGCCATGAATGCTCAGTATAAAAAAGAAATGGAATCCATTAGGCAGATTGAAGCAGATATCTAGAACAAAAATTCCATTGAAAGTATTTGTAGCAGATTAAGACCATGTGAGGACAGGATCTCAGATATAGAAGACAGGCTTGCAACTAGTGATCATGGAAAGAAAGAATTCTTAAAAAAGCAAGGGACAATGAAAAACCAATCCATCAGCTGCTACATGATGCAAAGAACAACTTAACATTACTTGGAGTCAATGAAAAAGCAGGAGATAGCATAAATGACATCAGAACACTGTTCGCAGACATTATCACAGAGAATTTCCCCGGTAGAGAAAAATTTGATGTTCAGATAAATGAGGCTTGTAGAACTCCAACTAGCCACAGTAAAAAAAAAAAATCTTCAGCCAGACATATCATAGTCAAGATTCCAGAAATTCAACACAAGAGCCGAATCTTAAAAGCTGTTAAGGAAAAGAGACAAATCACCTATAAAGGAGAACCCATCAGAATCACAGCTGACTTTTCAGCACAAAAGCTCAAGTGAAGAAGAGCTTGGAATGACATATTTCAAGCTCTAAAGAAAAATAACTTTCAACCCAGATTGATGTACCCCACAAAACTATCTATCTAAACTGATGGAGAAATAAAATACTTCCATGACAAAGAACACCTGAGAAAATTTATGACCACCAAAACGCCGCTCCAAAATGTTCTGAAGGACATTCTAGAAAGAGATAACAAGGACTAAAACTCCAGCAACCCCAACAGGAGGAATCCACCAGGCAGGGCAAACAATTAAACAGAGGGAGGGAAGCCAACAACAGGAAAATAACATGACAAGTATAAGTCAATACATATCAGTTTTAACCATCAATGTTAATGGTCTCAATTCACCAATCAAAAGGCACAGACTGGCAAAATGGATCAAGAAACAAGATCCAACAATATGCTGCATACAAGAAACACACTTAATTCAGAAAGAAATTCACAGACTGAAAGTCAAAGGATGGAAAACAATACTCCATGTGACAAGAACCCAGAAAAAAGCAGGGGTAGCTATTCTTTTTGCAGACAAAGTGAATTTCAAGCCAAGAATGATTCAGAGAGATAAAGAAGGTCACAACATCCTTGTAAAGAGAACGATCCAACAGTAAGAGATAACGATAATAAATATATATGCAACCACTACCAGTGCACCCAATTATATAAAACAAACATTAAAGGACAGGAAAAATCAAATAAGCACTAATACAATTGTATTGGGGGCCTCAATCCTCTTCTGTCACAAAAAGACAGATCAACTAGACAAAAAATCAACAATGAAATATTAGAACTGAATGAAACTTTTGAGCAAATGGACTTAGTAGATGTCTACAGAGTGTTCCACCCCACAACATCAGAATACATATTCTTCTCAGCTGCACACAGGATGTTCTCCAAAATAGACCACATACTAACTCATAAAACCTGTGTAAGTAAATGCAAAGGGACTGAAATTATCCCATGCATATTATCAGACCATACTGCAATGAAATTGGAACTCAATGGCAAAAGAAACCAAGAGAATTTCCTAAACACATGGAAATTAAACAGCACCCTCCTGAACAACCAATGGGTGACATGAAATTAAGAAATTAGACAGTTTTTACAACCGAATGATAATGACAGTACAACTTACTAGAACTTATGGGACACAATGAAAGCAGTCTTAAGAGAGAAATTTATAGCATTAAATACCTATTTCAGGAAAATAGAGCAAGCACAAATAAACAAATTAATGGTGAACCTCAAACTTCTAGAAAAAGAAGAGCAGCCTAAGCCAAAAGGTCATACAAAGGAGGAAATTATAAATATCAGAGCAAAAAATGTATTGGAGACTAAAAAACAATACAAAGTATCAATGAATCAAAGAGTTGGTTCTTTGAAAGAATAAATAAAATTGACAAACCTTTGTCCAACCTTATAAAAAAGTAAAGAAAACACTCAAATCCACCCAATTAAGAATGAATACAGTGATATCTCAACAGACCCTGCAGAAAACCAGAAGATCATCTATACCTACTTTGAAAATTTGTATTCTAATAAGATGGAAAATGCAGAAGAAATGGACAGATTCCTAGATACATATGAATTACCAAAGTTCAATCAAGAAGATATAAAAATCCTAAATAAACTAATAAAAATCAACAACATCAAAGATGTAACTAAAAACCTCCCAGCAAACTAAACCCAAGCCCTGATTGATTCACTCCTGAATTCTACAAGAAATTTAGAGAAGACCTAAAACCAATACTTTTTAAACTTTTTAATGAAATTGAAAGGGAAGCAATATTCCCAAATTCATTCCTGGAAGCAAGCATTACTCTGATACCAAAACCAGAGAAGGATGCAATTAAGAAAAAGAACTACAGGCTGATCTCTCTAATGAACATAGATGCAAAAATCCTCAATAAGATACTGGCAAACAGAATGTAGAAAATAATCAAGAAGATTATATGCCAAGATCAACTTGGATTCATCCCAGGGATGCAGGGTTGGTTCAACGTACACAAATCAATAAATATAGTACACCATGTTAACAGAACCAAGGACAAAAATCATATGATCATCTCAATAGATGCAGAAAAAGCTTTTCACAAAGTCCAGCACCCATTCATGATAAAAATCCTACAGAAAATTGGAATAGATGGTCTTTATTTCAATCTGATAAAAGCTATCTATGACAAACCAACAGCCAATATCATACTAAATGGTCAAAAACTGAAAGCTTTTTCTCTAAAATCAGGAACAAAACAGGGATGTTCACTGT
Organism: Erethizon dorsatum; assembly: GCA_028451465.1. Classification (NCBI taxonomy): domain Eukaryota; kingdom Metazoa; phylum Chordata; class Mammalia; order Rodentia; family Erethizontidae; genus Erethizon; species Erethizon dorsatum. Next base: position 47,683,126 of record CM051842.1, read on the forward strand.
CACTACTCTTATTTAACATAGTCCTGGAAACGTTAGGGAGAGCAATTAGACAAGAGAAAGAAATAAAAGGAATAATGACTGGAAAGGAAGAAGTTAAAATATCATTATTTGCAGATGAAATGGTACTCTACGTAGAAAACCCCAAAAACTCCACTAAAAAATTGCTAGATTTAATAAGCAAATTCAGTAGGGTAGCTGGATAGAAAGTAAACACACAAAAATGAAAAGCCTGCCTGTACACAAATAACAAACTCACTGAAAGAGAAATTAGGGAAACAACAACTTTCACAATAACAACCAAAAAAAAAAAAAAAAAAAAAAAAAGAAATACCTAGAATTCGATCTCACAAAGGTTGTAAAAACCTCTACACTGAAAACTACAGTACTCTGTAAAAGGAGATTGAAGAGGATATCAGAAAATGGAAAGATATCCCTTGCTCTTGTGTTGGAAGAACCAATATAATAAAAATGGCCATACTTCTAAAATTGTTATACAGATTTAATGCAATTCCGATCAAAATTCCAACAGCATATCTCACAGTATTAGAGAAAACAATCCTAAATTCATTTGGAACCAGAAGAGACCTAGAGTAGCAAAGGCAATTCTGGGCAACAAAAGCAAGGCAGAGGGCATCACAACCCCTGATTTGAAATTTTACTATTAAGCTACTGTGATAAAAACAGTGTGGTATTGGCAAAAAAACATACCCAGAGATCAATGGAACAGATTAGAAGATGCTGAAACAACTTCAGACATACTAAGACACCTTATCTTTGACAAAGGTGCCAAACACATTCACTGGAAGAAAGATAGCCTCTTTAATAAATGATGCTGGAAAAATTGGCTTGGCACATGCAGATTAACATTAGACCCATACCTTTCACCATGCACTAAACTAAATTCAAAATGGATCAAAGATCTAAATATTAAAAGAGAAACATAAAATCTGCTGGAAGTTAATATAGGTAAAACTCTTGAAGACATTGGTGTAGAAAAGACTTTATGAATAAAACCCCAAGGGCACAGGAACTATCACAAAGATTCAACAATTGGGATCACATCTTATTAAAAAGCTTTTGCACAGCAAGAGAAACCACCAACAGAGTGAAGAGACAAGCCACAACGTGGAAAAAAATGTTTGCCAGCTGTTCCTCAGACAAAGGATTACAATCAAGAACATACAAAGAACTCAAGAAAATCAGACCTTCCTTATTTAAAGACCCAAACCAAAAATGGGCATCTGAGATGAATAAATACTTCTCAGATGAAAAAATAGAAATGGCAAATAAACATATGAAAACATGTTTGATATCACTAGTCCTTCGAGAGATGCAAATTAAAAGAACACTGAGATTCCACCTCACCCCACAAAGAATGGATATTATCAAGAAATCAACTAATAACAGACACTGGAGTGGCTGTGGTGAAAAAGGAACCCTTCTTCACTGTTGGTGGGAGTGTCAACTGGTACAGCCACTGTGTAAATCATTTTGGAGATTCCTCAAAATACTAAGATTGGAGGTCACATTTGACCCAGCTCTTCCCCTTCTGGGTATCTTCCCAGAAGAATTAAAAACATCGTACCACAGCGATATATGTGCACCCATGTTTATAGCAGCACAATTTGTGCTAGCCATATCCTGGAAACAACCAAAATGCCCATCAACCAAGGAATGGATAAAAATGATGTGGTATTTTTATACAATGGAGTACTACTCAGCCGTAAAGAAAGATAAACTGGAAACCTTTATAGGTAAATGGATGCAACTCGAGAAAGTACTCATAAGTGAAATAAACTGGACACACATATGTAAACATCGTGTTGTCTCCCTAGTATGAGAAACTGGAAAAGTAAATAAAATCCAACATGTACAAGAGATCTATCTGGTAAAATAGGAAGAAACTGTTCAAAAGGAAAGAGAAATTGGGATGGGGGAATGGAGAAAAGAAAGAAGGGGAAAGAAAAATATTATATATATATATATATATATACATATATATACATATGATATTTAATATAGAAACACTACTAATTTCACTTAGTTCTTTAAAAAAAGGTTTGTGCTAATACTGTTTGGACAATTGAGTGCTGATATCTTGTACCCTGGTTAACTAATTTAAAGATAACTATATGGAATGTATTAACCATTGTTACTCTCCTATTATGTTGTTTTTAAATTTTGTCCTTTTTCTCTTTAAAATAAAAAAAAATTTATTAGTATGTTTGCTGTACATACATTTGGAAATCATATTGGTGAGTGGATACATGTGCATACTGCATGTGTTGTTTGTTTTTTTATTTCCCCTTCTCCTTCATTTTTTCTTTCTCCCTCTTCTGCTAATTTCCCTATCCTGATTTTCATTTTTGTTCATAGTATTAATCTTACCTCATGTTATGGCATATAATGTTTACATTTATTCGGGTTATTTGGTACCTTGCTCTACATGATATATGTTTAGTCTAGTTATTTCTCCTTCCCCTCATCCTCATCACTCGACATTTTTTCATTGAACCCCTTCACTATTGCAAGTAATCCATACCCTTCTCTCCTACTCATTCTGTATTATTCTCTTTAATTGTAGTTTGCCTCACTCAAATATAGTTTCTCATACTAGGGAGACAACATGATGTTTACATATGTGTGTCCAGTTTATTTCACTTATGAGTATTTTCTCGAGTTGCATCCATTTACCTATAAAGGTTTCCAGTTTATCTTTCTTTACGGCTGAGTAGTACTCCATTGTATAAAAATACCACATCATTTTTATCCATTCCTTGGTTGATGGGCATTTTGGTTGTTTCCAGGATATGGCTAGCACAAATTGTGCTGCTATAAACATGGGTGCACATATATCGCTGTGAGAGATATGTAGTATTTCAGGTTGTGTGTCTGGTTTATTTTAGTGAACATTATATTTTCCAGGTGCATACATTTTCCTACAAATGTCTCAAAATTTGACATTGTTTTTAACTGAGTAGTATTCCATTATATATAGATACTATATTTTCTTTACCCAGTTGTCCTTTGATGGGTACATAGGCTGGTTCCAGGATTTAGCTTTTATGAATTGTGCTTCTATAAGTATTGGTATGCATGTATTGCTGTAGTTTGATGTCTTAAGCTCTTTAGGGAAGATGGGGGATGGCTGGGTCATATAGAATATCTAATTTCATTTCTTTGAGAAATCTCCATGCTTATTTCCATAATTGTTGTGATAAATTACATTTCCACTAAAAATGTAGGAGGGTTTCTTTTCCACCACAGGAACACCAGCGTTTGTTATTTTTGATTTGGTAATGATTGTCATTCTTTGCAGAGTAAGATGGCATTAGCATTATTTTAATTGGCATACCTCTAATGTCCAGAGATGTTGAACAGTTTTTCATATATTTGTTGACCATTTGTCTTTCTTCCTCTGTGAAATGTTTGTTCATTTCTCTTGCCCATTACTTGATTCAGTCTTTCATTTTAGGTCATTTAATTTTTTGAGTTTTTGTATATTCTAAACATGAGTCCTTTGACTAAGGAATTGTTGGCACATTATTTTTACCATTTTGTAGGTTGTGTTTTCACTCTATTGATTCTTTTGCTATACAGAAGCCTTTTAGTTTGATATAATCCCATTTGTTGACTCTTGCTGTTATTTTTTGTGCAATTGAGGTTTGTTTAGAAAATCTATTCCTGGGGCCAGTGAGATGGCTCAGCGGCTTAAGCGCCTGCCCGGCAAGCACGAGGGCCTGAGTTCAACTCCCGGAACCCACATACGAAATAGGGGCCAGTGATATCGCTCAGCAGCACGGGTGCCTGCTGGCGCGTGAGGTCCTGGGGTCGACCCCCTGGTACGCACAAAAAAAAAAAAAGAAAATCTATTCCTACACCTATGTCATCAAGTGGTTTACCTATTTTATCTTCTGGGATGTTTAATGTTTCTGTTTTAATGTTTGTATCTGTAAGTTATTTTGATTTCAATTCAGTATATGGAGAAATAAGGGTCTAGTTTCAATCTTCTGGAGACAGATAAACAGTTTTCCCAGCAACACTTGTTGAATAGTCTACCTTTCCTTCAATATATGGTTTTGGCCTCTTTGTCAAAGATCAAGTAGCTGAATATATATAGAGATATTTCTGTATCCTCTGTTCTTTTCCATTGATCCATATATCTGCCACTTTTATCACTGTTGCTTTGTAGTATAGCTTGAATTCAGGTAATGCAAGGCATCCTGCTTTGCTCTTGTTGCCCAAATTTGCTTTTGTCATTCTGGGTCTATTCTGTGCCATATGAATTTTAGGATTATTTTATCTGGTTCTGTAAAGTATGCTCTTGGTATTTTGATTGGGCTACATTGACTCTGTATAACAGTCTTGAAAATATGTCCATTTTGACAATATTGGTCTGTCTATCCAGAAGCAGTGGCTGTCTTTATATTTTCTGATGTCGTCTTCAATCCCATTTTTTAGAGTACTGTGGTTTTCTTTATAAAGGCCTTTCATGTCATTGGTTAGGTTAATTTCTAGGTATTTCATTTTTATTGAAGCTACTTCAAATGTTATTGTTTTAATAATTTCCTTCTCATTGAGTGCATTATTGGTGAACACAAATGTTAGTGATATTTTGTGTTGATCTTGTATGTGGGTAAAGTTGGTCATTAATTCTAAGTGTTTCTGGTGGAGTTTTTGGGTCCTTTATATAAAGTATCATGTCATTTGCAAATAATGATAAGTTCAGTTCCTCCTTTATATGCATCCCTTTTATTTCTTTCTCTTGCCTGATTGCTTTGGCTAATATTTCAAGTACTGTGCTAAATACAGGTGGTAATAGTAGATGTCTCTGCCTTGTTTTTGAATTTGGGGGGTATACTTTTAGTTTTTCCCCAATTAATATAATGATGGCTGTTGGTTTTATTATATTCAGGTATAGTTGTTCTAAACCTGTTTTCTGTAGGTTTTTTCTTTAATCATGAAGGATTGTTGGATATTTTGAAAGAATATTCTGGATCTATTGATAAAATCATGTGGTTTTTGATATTGCTTCTTTTTATGTGATGTACTACACTTGACTCACATATGTTGAAATATCCTTTCATCTCTATGATGAAACCTATTTTATCATGAGGTATAATATGATTTTTTGATGATGTGCTTCATTCTATTTGCTAATATCTTCTTCAGGATTTTTGTATCTATATTAACTAAGGCAATTGGCCTATAGTTTCCATTATAGTTGGGTCTCTATCCAATTTTTTGATCAAGGTGATACTGGCTTCCTTAAATGAATTTGGAAGCACTCTATCACTTTCAATTTATTTTATTAAAAATTGAGGGAAGATTTTTGCCAGTAGATGTCACTTCCAAGAATATTGAAATAATTTATTCAGAAAAAAGTAAAATTTACAAGCCACAAAATTGAATTTTCATTAAGGAGGAGCACTAGAAATAAATAAAAATAAAATAAAATAAAATAAATTCTTAATTGATTAAGCATAACATTTTTTCAAAATAATATTAGCAATTATCCATTTGCTGCTTATACATTAAGCATAAATTTAAATGAGTGACAGAATGATAAAAGGGGGGAGGAATTAGGAATACATTGTTATTACAAGAGACTTGCACTATCATTAAGTGGTATGGTATAATAAATGTTTTTAATTAAGATTTTTTACTGGTGTATGTATTATAGAATAGTGATGTTTATTTTGTGGAGTTGGTACATGCATGCAACCTATCTTGCTCATTTCCAATCCCTTTACTTCTTTATCCTTTCTTCCCCACTATGGTGATCCCATTCTTAGTATCCAAGGATCAATATTACAGTTTCCTATTGCCTCTCCTTCACTTTATTCTTTATATTTTAGGGTTTACATATGAGAAACTTTTTGATATTTAATTTTCTGAGTCTGGCTTATTTTGCTTAGCACAGTGGTCTCAAGCTCCATCCATTTTCCTGCAAATGACATTCCATTCTTCTTTATGGCTGAATAATATTCAACTGTGTATATTATACCACATTTTCTTTATCCATTCAAATGTTGATGAGCACGTAGGCTGTTTCAAAGGTTTATTGTGAATTGCCCTTTTACAAATATGGATATGTATCTATCACTACTTTATGATGTCTTTAATTCTTACAAGAATATACTTAGGAGATGTATACATGGGTCATGTGGAATTGCTATTTTTAGCTTTTATTCAGGGGTGAGTACACAAGCTTGTATTCCCATCAACAATGTAGAAGAATTTTTTTTTCTTTTCCTACATTTTCACCAACATTACTTTCTGTGTTCTTCATATCCATTCTGACTGCAGTAAGAAGAAATCTCAAACTTGTTTGGATTTGAATTTCCCTAATGACAAAATATGTTCAACTTTATTTCATGTATTTATTGGCCATTTCTACTTTCTCTTTGAGAAGTGTCTATTTAGTTTATTTGCCCATTTTCAATTGCATTATTTTTTCATCGATGATAAATTTTTGAGTCACTGAATATTTTAGATATTAGTCCTTTATCAGAAGAGTAGCTAGCAAAATTTTTCTCCTATTCTGTAGATTATCTTTTTCACTCAGCTGATTGTGTCCTTTGCCTTGCTGAAGCTTTTTTTTTTTTTTTTTTTTTTTTTTTTTTTATTTTAAAGAGAAGAAAAAACAAAACAAATCAAAAGAAGAACAAATTTTCAAACAAACATAATAGGAGGGTAACAATGGTTAATACATTACGTATTACTATCTTTAAGTTAGTTATTCAGGACACCAGACATTAGCATTCAATTGTCCAAACATTATTGGCACAAACCTTACTCTTCAATGAACTAAGTAAAAATGGTAGTGTATCTATCTTAACCATCTTATATATATATATATACAATTTTTTTCCCTTTCCCTTCTTTCTTTTCCCTATTCCAGTCTCTCTTTCCTTTTCACCAGTTTCTTTTTGATTCACCATGTCTATTGTACATTTTGGATCTTATTTACTCTTTCAGTTTCTCATACCAGAGAGATAATACGATGCTTACACATGTGCTTCTGGTTTATTTCACTTATGAGTATTTTCTCGAGTTGCATCCATTTACCTATAAAAGTCTCCAGTTTATCCTTCTTTATGGCTGAATAGTACTCCATTGTATAAAAATACCACATCTTTCTTATCCATTCCTCAGTTGATGGGCATTTGGGTTGTTTCCAAGATCTGGCTATTACAAATTGTGCTGCTATAAACATGGGTGCACATATATCGCTGTGGTACGATGTTTTTAATTCTTCTGGGAAGATGCCCAGAAGGGGAATAGCTGGGTCAAATGGGACCTCCAACCCTAGTTTTCTGAGGAATCTCCACACTGACTTCCACAGTGGCTGTACCAGTCGACACTCCCACCAACAGTGAAGAAGGGTTCCTTTTTCCCCACAGCCCCTCCAGCATTTGTTATTAGTTGATTTCTTAATAGTAGCCATTCTTTCTGGGGTGAGATGGTATCTCAGTGTTGTTTTAATTTGCATCTCTCGAATGACTAGTGATGTTGCACATTTTTTTGTATATTTATTTGCCATTAGTATTTCTTCATCTGAGAAATGTGTATTCATCTCAGATGCCCATTTTTGGAGTGGGTCTTTAAATTTGGGAGGTCTGATTTTTTTGAGTTCTTTATATGTTCTCGATAGTAATCCTTTGTCTGAGGAACAGCTGGCAAACATTTTTTCCCACATTGTGGGTTGTCTCTTCACTCTGTTGGTGGTTTCTCTTGCTGTGCAAAAGCTTTTTAATAAGATGAGATCCCAGTTATTGATTCTTTGGGATAGTTCCCGTGCGGTTGAGTTTTTATTCATAAAGTCTTTGCCTACACCAATGTCTCCAAGGGTTTTACCTATCCTACCTTCCAGCAGATTTAATGTTTCTGTTTTAATATTTAGATCTCTGATCCATTTTGAATTTAGTTTAGTGCATGGTGAAAGATATGGATCTAGTTTTAATCTTCGGCATGTGTAGAGCCAGTTTTTCCAGCACCATTTATTAAAGAGGCTATCTTTCTTCCAGCGAATGTGTTTGGCACCTTTGTCAAAGATAAGGTGGCTTAGTATGTCTGGGGTTGTTTCAGCATCTTCTAATCTGTTCCATTGATCTTCAGGTCTGTTTTTTTGCCAGTACCACACTGTTTTTATCACAGTAGCTTTATAGTATAATTTCAAGTCGGGGATAGTGATGCCCCCTGCCTTGCCTTTGTTGCCCAGAATTGCCTTTGCTATTCTAGGTCTCTTTTGATTCCAAATGAATTTTAGGATTGTTTTCTCTAATTCTGTGAGATATGCTGTTGGAATTTTGATTGGAATTGCATTAAATCTGTATAACAATTTTGGAAGTATGGCCATTTTCACTATATTGGTTCTTCCTATCCAGGAGCAAGGGATATCTTTCCATTTTCTGATATCCTCTTCAATCTCCTTTTTCAGAGTACTGTAGTTTTCAGTATAGAGGTCTTTTACATCCTTCGTGAGGTTGATTCCTAGGTATTTCATTTTTTTGGATGTTATTGTGAAAGGTATTGTTTCCCTAATTTCTCTTTCAGTAAGTTTGTTATTTGTGTACAGGAAGGCTATTGACTTTTGAGTATTGACTTTGTATCCAGCTACACTACTGAATTTGCTTATTAAATCTAGCAGTTTTTTAGTGGAGTTTTTGGGGTCTTCTGTGTAGAGTATCATGTCATCTGCAAATAATGATAATTTAACTTCTTCCTTTCCAATCATTATTCCTTTTATTTCTTTCTCTTGTCTAATCGCTCTGGCTAAAGTTTCCAGAACTATGTTGAATAAGAGTGGGGACAGTGGACATCCTTGTCTTGTTCCTGATTTTAGAGGGAAGGCTTTCAGTTTTTGGCCATTTAGTATAATATTGGCTGTTGGTTTGTCATAGATAGCTTTTACCAGATTGAGATAAAGACCCTCTATTCCAATTTTCTGTAGGGTTTTTATCATGAAAAGGTGCTGGACTTTGTCAAAAGCTTTTTCTGCATCTATTGAGATGATCATGTGATTTTTGTCTTTGGTTCTGTTAATATGCTGTATTACATTTATTGATTTACGTATGTTGAACCATCCCTGCATCCCTGGGATGAATCCAACTTGGTCATGGTGTATAATCTTCTTGATGATTTGTTGGATTCTGTTTGCCAGTATCTTATTAAGGATTTTTGCATCTATGTTCATTAGGGAGATTGGCCTGTAGTTCTCTTTCTTAGTTGGGTCCTTCTCTGGTTTTGGTATCAGGGTAATGCTTGCTTCCAGGAATGAATTTGGGAGTATTGCTTCCCTTTCAATTTCATTGAAAAGTTTGAGAAGTAGGGGCGTTAGGTCTTCTCTAAATTTCTTGTAGAATTCGGCAGTGAATCCATCAGGGCCTGGGCTTTTCTTTGTTGGGAGGTTTTTAATTACATCTTCAATTTCATTGGCTGATATTGGTTTATTTAGGATTTTTAAATCTTCTTGATTCAGCTTTGGTAATTCATACGAATCTAGGAATCTGTCCATTTCTTCTGCATTTTCCATCTTAGTAGAATATAAATTTTCAAAATAGGTATAGATGATCTTCTGGATTTCTGCAGGGTCTGTCGTGATATCACCCTTTTCATTTTCAATTGCATGGATTTGAGTCTTTTCTTTTCTTTTTTTAATAAGGTTGGATAAGGGTTTGTCAATCTTATTTATTCTTTCAAAGAACCAACTTTTTGCTTCATTGATTCTTTGTATTGTTTTTTTATTCTCCAACACGTTAATTTCTGCTCTGATCTTTATAATTTCCTCCCTTGTACGGGCTTTTGGCTTAACCTGCTCTTCTTTTTCTAGAAGCTCGAGGTTCACCCTTAAGTTGTTTATTTGCGCTTGCTCTATTTTCCTGATATAAGTGTTTAATGCTATAAATTTCCCTCTTAGGACTGCTTTCATTGTATCCCATAAGTTCCGGTATGTTGTACTGTCATTATCATTCAGTTGTAGAAAGTGACTAATTTCTTCTTTAATTTCATCTGTGACCCATTGGTTGTTTAGGAGGATGCTGTTTAATTTCCATGTGTTTAGGGAGTTTTTGTGGGATCTTTTGCCATTGATTTCCAATTTCATTGCACTATGGTCTGATAATATGCATGGGATAATTTCAATTCCTTTGCATTTACTTAAGCAGGTTTTATGAGCTAGTATGTGGTCTATTTTGGAGAACGTCCCATGTGCAGCTGAGAAAAATGTGTATTCTGATGTTGTGGGATGGAACACTCTGTAGACATCTACTAAGTCCATTTGTTCAAAAGTTTGGTTCAGTTCTACTATTTCATTATTGATTTTCTGTCCAGTTGATCTATCTTTTTGTGACAGTGGAGTATTGAGATCTCCCAATATAATTGTATTAGTGCTTATTTGATTTTTCATGTCCTTTAGTACTTGTTTTATATAGCTGGGTGCATTGGTATTTGATGCATATATATTTATGATCGTTATCTCTTCCTCTCGGATTGTTCCCTTTACAAGGATGTAATGACCGTCTTTATCTCTCTGAATCCTTCTTGGCTTGAAGTTCACTTTGTCTGCAAAAAGAATAGCTACCCCTGCTTTTTTCTGGGTTCCTGTGGCATGGAGTATTGTTTTCCATCCTTTGACTTTCAGTCTATGAATTTCTTTCTGAATTAAATGTGTTTCTTGTATACAGCATATTGTTGGATCTTGCTTCTTGATCCATTTCGCCAGTCTGTGCCTTTTGATTGGTGAATTGAGACCGTTAACATTGATGGTTAAAACTGATATGTATTGACTTGTCATGATATTTTCCTGTTGTTGGTTCCCACTCTTTGTTTTTCCGCTTTCCGGCTATTTAATTATTTGCCCTGCCTGGTGGATTCCTTCTGTTGGGGTTCCTATCTCTTTCTAGAATGTCCTTCAGAACGTTTTGGAGTGCTGGTTTGGTGGTCATAAATTTTCTCAGATGTTCTTTGTCATGAAAGTATTTTATTTCTCCATCAATTTTGAAAGATAGTTTTGCAGGGTACATCAATCTGGGCTGAAAATTATTTTCCTTTAGAGCTTGCAATACATCATTCCAAGCTCTTCTTGAATTGAGGGTTTGTGCTGAAAAGTCAGCTGTGATTCTGATGGGTTTTCCTTCATAGGTGATTTGTCTCTTCTCCCTAACAGCTTTTAAGATTCTGCCCTTCTGTTGAATTTCTGGGATCTTGACTATAATATGTCTGGCTGAAGTTTTTTTTTGATCATGTCTAGTTGGTGTTCTAAAAGCTTCACTTATAGGGGTGTCAAATTCCTTTTCTCTTCCAGGAAAGTTCTCCCTGATTATGTCTTTGAACAAGGTTTTAATGTCGTTGATGCTATCTCCTGCTTTTTCATTTATTCCAATTATTCTTAAGTTGTTTATCTTTGAGTCATCTAGCAGCTGCTGAATTGATTTTTCATGGTCCCTTGCTATTTTTAAGAATTTTTCCATTTCATGATCACGAATTGCAAGCCTGTCTTCTATATCTGAGATCCTGTCCTCGCATTGGCTTATTCTGCTACAAATACTTTCAATGGAATTTTTTATCTCTTGGATATCTGCTTGAATCTGCCTTATAGATTCCATTTCTTTCCTATGCTGAGCATTCATGGTTTCTATAGTTTTCTTAAGTTCATCTATTTTTTTGTCTGTATCAGCTATAGTGTCCTTAAGCATGGTCTTCATTGTAGACATTATCTCTGCAGTTATCTGTGAGATTATTTCTGTTTTAATTTTTTCCAGAACCTCATTCAGTTGCTTTGTTGTTACCACTTCAGATAGGCCAGGTGGGTGGCTTTCGGATTGTCCCACCTCGTTGCTCCCTAGGTTTGCCTTTGGTGAATTGGATGTGTGGGGTTGCATCTTGTTTAAGTGTCGTCTCATTTTTTCTTTCTTTAATTCCTGGGGTGATGTTTGCAAATTACCTATAGTAGGTTACTTTATTGCTAGTGTTTAAGATCTTTAGAAGATGACTACTTCTCTGCAGTATCTTCCAAGTGGAGCTTGCTTTTAGGTTTTGAGCTTTCTGCCAGATCCTACCTCTTCAATTCGTTGGGTATGTGAAGTTGCTACCTGTTTGGCCCAGTCCTTGATTCTTTGGTACTGTGCCACTGTATTTTCTGTGTCCCTTAGTCAATCTCAATCATGAAATATCAGGAAGGAAAGATGTTTAGAACAATTATTTCACATTTGGCTATAATGTTAACTAAAGCATCAAACACAGCCTAAAAAATGACAGACTGAGCTAACCAGTTATTTACCACTTTTAGCTGTATAGAGTTGCGGTTATATAACAAAATCTAAAACACACCAGAAAAATTATATGCAGTATACAAGTCCTATGTATGTCAATTTTTCCTTGAGGAGTTTAAATTTAAGATGAGTTAAGGAGGAAATAGAGTATTGGGAGAAGAGGAAGGAATTAGATGTAAGGTTAGAGGACCAAGAGGGATCCCACTAAAATTGGGACACTAGTGCAGAGGACAGGTGGTAAAAAGAGAAGGAAGGGATAAAAGGAAGAACAGATCACAACCACAATCACAAAGAAGTTAGAGGCGCTGTTTACACTCATATAAAAAACCAGAGAGAATAATGAAGGAAAGAGCAAATACACATACAGAAACAAAAACAAAGATAAAAACAATAAAACAGACAGATCAAAAATAAAACCCCACCAAAAAACAAAACAAAACAAAACAAAAACAAAAAAAACCCTTCGCCAGAACAAAAAAACAAATCAGTGAGAAAAAAAATAAAAATAAAAATAAAAATAAAAAATAAAAATAAAAATAAAAAATATAAAAAGAATCAGTTCCAGGTGTTGACTCTGTTGTAGGCAGGTACCTTGTGACAAAGTCCTGTTCTGTGCAGGTCCGTCCCAGTAAGCCAGGAGCGCCCTCTGGCGGGTGGTGAGCAGAGGCGCGTACTTTCAGGCAGAGACCAGTCTAGCTCGCCTCCGCTCTCGCCGCCCTTTCACGATCCCTGGGCCTGAGAGGCTCAGCGTGCTGTCCGGAGCGCGGGTTCCCTGCACTGGTTCCCACCGCTCTGGTTTTTCGCCACGCCCCCCCACAATGGCGCCGGGCCAGTCGCTCTCTGGCGCGGGACAGGTGTGGCTGAGAGTCCAGTCTCGTTCGCCTGCTGACCTCAGCACACTTTTGTGGGCTCAATTGAGAGGCCCCGTGCTGCCCTGTCCGGAGCACAAGTTCCCAGAGCAGTTTCCCAGCCGCTCTGAGTTTCGCCACACCCCCCACAATGGCGCCCGGCCGGTCTCTCTCTGGCGCGGGACAGGTGTGGCTGAGAGTCCAGTCTCGTTCACCTGCTGACCTCAGCACACTTTCGTGGGCTCAATTGAGAGGCCCTGTGCTGCCCTGTCCGGAGCACAAGTTCCCAGAGCAGTTTCCGAGCCGCTCTGAGTTTCGCCACACCCCCCACAATGGCGCCTGGCCGGTCGCTCTCTGGCGCGGGGCAGCTGTGGCTGAGAGACACTCACCGCCGGTCAGCGCCGTTCTCTGCCGCTCCCCTGCCCCGCCGCTGTCTCAGGATCCTCCGTGGGGGCTCCCTGGGCGCCAGCTGCCACCGTGGGTCCGTAGAATTGAGCCTCCGCCGGCGCTCCAACTCCCGGGATATTAGAAGGTGCACGCGCGCGGTCTGCTCCTTCTTTCCTTCTTCTTTGTTGGAAGTCACCCGTCACTGGTGCCGGGGGTCCCAGATTGCGCTTCAGAACTTTTCTGGGTTTCGGGGAGGCATCTCCCCCCCTCCTGCGCTTTCTGGGTCGCTATATTCCCGTGTTCCAATGGTAACTTTTAGAGAGAGTTTTGCTGCCTGCTTCTTACTCATCCGCCATCTTGAGGTCTCTGCTGAAGCTTTTAAAATTAGATATAATCCAAATTTCTGATTCTGGATATTATTACCTGTGATATGTGGCTATATACAGAAAGTCTTTCATTTTGCCTATTGCTTAAAATTTTCTGGTTTTACATCTAGGTCTTTGACCTATTTTGATTTGATTTCAATACAGGGAAGTGTGTAGTGATGTAGCTTTCATCTTCTGCAAGTGATATACGCTTTTTCCCTGGAGGATATGTTAAGGAGACTATCTCTAAACCAGTGCATGCTTTTGACCCCTTTGTCAAAATGAGTGCATGGGGTTATAGCTTTCTCTTCCTTTCTACTCCATTGGTCAACATGCCTGTCATTCTGACAGTGTCATATTGACTCTGTTACTACATCTTTGTAGTATAACTTGAAATCCACTATTGTGATGGCTTCAGGTTTACTCATTTTGCTCAGAATTGCTTTGTCTGCTCTCAGTTATTTCTGATTCCATATAAATTTTAACACTTTTTTCTACTTCGAAGAAGAAAGTTATTGGTGATTTTACTTTTGGTAATACACCATTTTAAAAGTTTTAACTCTGCTGATTTAAGAACAAGTGATGTCTTTGTACATTCTGCTGTCCTCTTCAGTTACTTTCTTCAGAGTTCTGTAATTTTCATTAAAGTGGACTTACACTTTTTTGGTTAGGTCGATTCTTAGGTATTTAAATTTTTGAAGTTATTGGAATTGGATAAAGTTTTTCTTTATTTCTCAGTTTCTTTATTATTTATACAAGAATAACATTTATTTCTGCATGCTGATTTTGTATCCTATCACTGTACTGAATATTAGTCCAAAAAGAATAAAATAAAAGAAAGATGCTAGGAATTGAAAAGACAGAAACATTGGAGATGGGGAAGGGAATAAGTAGGAAAGGGAGAGTAAAAGAACAAAAAATGATCAAGATATGTTATATATATGTACCAATTTTCCAAAACAAACATAGCTATTATGTATTGTAAATATACATTATATTAATAAAACTATTGTGGTGGAATTTTTTGGGGATTCCTATTTAAAGAATCACATGATCTGCAAGTAGGGATAATTTAAATTCTTTCTTTCATATTTGTACAAATTTTCTTACTACTACCTGATTACTCTTGCTAAAGTTTTCGGTACTATATTGAATAGGAGTGCTAAGAGTTGGCATCTTTTTCTCATGGTTTTAGAAGAAGTGCTATTAGTTTTTCCCTTTCCATATGATTTTGTTTCCTGTTCATCAGCTTGAGGTGGGAACCATCTATCCCTATTTTTATAATAAAGAGTTGTTGAGTTTTGTCAAAGGCTTTTTTTCTGTCTCTTGAGAAATGATAATGTGTTTTTTTATCCTTGTGGATTACATTTTTTAATTTTTTTATTTTAAAGAGAAAAAAATAACAATAATACATATCAAAACAAGGTAATAGGAAATTAACAATGGTTGATATGTTGCATATTGTTACCTTCAATATAGTTGCTCATATTACAAGTTTACAAGCATGTAAAATTGATCAAACAATATCAGCACAAACTATTCTTTTCAATGAACTAAAATAAATTAGTACTATAATTATCTTAGTTGTCTTGTGTGCATATGTATATATATTTTTTATTTTCCCCTTCCTTCTTTTCCCCTTTCCCCCATCCCAGGTGTTCTTTCCTTTTGAGCAGAATCTATCCCTCACACGATATCTATTGTACATCCTGGATCTTATTTACTCTTTCAGCTTCTTACACTAAGGAACAATATGATACTTACACATGTGAGTTTGATTTATTTCACTTATGAGTATAGTCTCTAGTTGCATCCAATTACTTATAAAAGACTAGAATTTATGCTTCTTTATACCTGACTAATACACAATTATGTACAAAGAGCAAATCTTTTTATCCATTTCTTGGTTGACGAGCATTTGGGTTGTTTCCAAGATTTAGCTATTATCAATTGTACTGCTATAAACATGGGTGCACATATATCACTGAGGTATGATGTTTTTAATGCTTCTGGGAAGATACCTGAAAGGAGAGTAGCTGGGTCGAATGGGACCTCTAATCCTAGTTTTTTGAGGAATCTCCACACTGATTTCCACAGTGGTTGTAACAATCTACACCCCAACCAACAATGGAGAAAGGTTCCTTTTTTCCCACAGCCCCACAAGTATTTCTTATTGGTTGATTTCTTGGTAATAGCTATTCTTTCTAGAGTGAGATGGAATCTCAGTGTTTTAAATTACATTTCTTGAATGACCAATGATGTTCAACATTCTTTCATATATTTCTTGCCTTTGGTATTTCTTCATCTCAGAAGTGTGCATTCATCTCAGATGCCCATTTTTGGATTGGGTCTTTCAATTTAGGGGGCCTGATTTTCTTCAATTATTTATATGTTCTAGATAGAAGTCCTTTGTATGAGGGACAACTGGCTAAAAGTTTTTCCCACTCTGTGAGTTGTCTTTTCACTCCATTGGTGATTTCCTTTGATGTGCAAAAACTTTTTAATAAGATGAGATCCCAGGTGTTGATTGTTTGATGTATTTCCCATGCAGTTTGGATTTTGTTCATGAATTCACTGCCTACCTGTATGTCTTCAAGATTTCAACCTAGTTTCTCTTCCATTGGAATTAGTGTTTCTTTTTTAACATATAGATCTTTGCTCCATTTTGACTTTAGTTTAGTGCATGGTGATAGACATGGGTCTAGTTTTAGTCTTCAGCATGTGGAAAGCCAGTTTTTCCAGCACCTTTTATTAAAGAGGCTATAGTTCTTCCATTGAACATGTTTAGCCCCTTTGTCAAAGATAAGGTGGGTGAATGTGTTTGGATTTGTGTCTGTATCTTCTATTCTGTTCCACTGATCCTAAGGTCTATTTTATCGCCAGTACCATGCTGATTTTATCACAGTAGCTTCATAGTATAATTTCAAGTAAGGGATTGTGATGCCTCCTGCCTTGCTTTTGTTGCTTAGGTATGCATTTGCTATTCAAGATCTCTTCCACTTCCAGATGAATTTCAGGAAAGTTTTCTCTAGGTCTGTGATTTATGCTAATGGTGTTTTGATTGAGATTGCATTAAATCTGTATAACAGTTTTGGGAATATGGCCATTTTCACAATTTGATTCTTCCTATCCATGAGCAAGGGATATCTTTCCATTTTCTTATATCCTCTTCAATCTCTTTTCAGAGTGCAGTAATTTTCAACATATAGATATTTTATTTCCTTTGTTAGATTGATTTCTAAGTATTTAATTATTTTTATTTTATTTTGCAGGGTGTGCTTCCCTAATTTCTCTCACTGATTTTGTTGTTTGTGTACAGAAATGCTATTGATTCTTGAGTGTTGACTTTGTATCCAGCTTTGCTACTGAATTTGGTTTCTAATTCTAGAAATCTTTTGGTGGAATTTTTGGGGTATTTGATGTAAGGTATAATAACATCTGTGAATAATGATAATTTAAATTCTTCCTTTCCTACCTTTATTCCTTTTATTTCTCTCAGTTGTCTAATTGCTCTGGCTAATGTTTCCAGAACTATAGTGAATAAGAGTGGTGATAGTGGACATCCTTGTCTTGTTCCTGACTTCACAGTGAAAGCTTTCAGTTTTTGTCCATTTAGTATGATGTTGGCTGTTGGTTTGTCATAGACAGCTTTTTTCAGTTTGAGGTAAAGACCATCTCTTCTGATTGTCTGTAGGGTTTTTATCGTGAATGAGTGTTGGACATTATCAAAAGCTTTTTTTGCATCTATTGAGATGATTATGCGATTTTTGTCTTTGACTCTGTTGATATTCTGTTTAATGTTTATTGATTTGTATATGTTGAAACATCACTGCATTCCTGGAACTATTCCCACTTGGTCGTGGTGTATAATTTTCTTTATGCTTTGCTGCATTCTGTTTGCTAGTATTTTATTGAGGATTTTTGTATCTATGTTTATTTAGGCAGATTGGCCTGTAGTTCTCTTATGGTTGGTTCTTTTTCTGATTTTTGTACAAGAGTAATACTTTGTTCCAGGAATGAGTTATGCAGAATTGCTTCCCTTTGAGTTTCATTAAAGAATTTGAAGAGAATTGGCATTAAATATTTCTAAATTTCTTGTAGAATTCAGCAATGAATTCATCAGAACTTGGTATTTTCTTCATTGGTAAGTTTTAAATTACATTTTAAATTTCATTAATTGTTATTGGGTTTTTCAGTATTTTTATATCTTCTTGATTCAGTTTTGTTAGTTCATACATTTCTAGGAATCTGTTCATTTTTTTGTGTGTTTTCCATTGCATGCATGTGAAGATTTTTGAAGGAGGTATTCATGATCTTCTGAATTTTCATAGGACCTGTAGTGATTTCACTCTTTTCATCCCTTATTGCATGAATTTGAGATTTTTTTCCCTTTTTTTGATAAGATTTGCTAGGGGTTTATCAATTTTACTTATTCCTTAAAAGAACCAACTCTTTGATTCTTTGTATTGCTTTCTTCATCTCAATTACATTAATTTGTGCTCTTATCTTTATCATTTCCTCCCTTATACGCACTTTGTGCTTGTCTTATTCTTCTTTTTCTAGAAATTATGGGTACAGCATCAGGTTGTGCTTATTCTGTTTTCCTGATGTGAGAATCACCACTGTAAATTTCGCTCTTAGGACTGCTTTCATTGCATCCCACAGGTTCCGTTAAGATGTATTTGCTTTTTCATTTGAGTGTAGATATTTTTTAATTTTTCTTTAATTTCATCTGTGACCCATTGTTTGACCAGGAGAGTGTTACTTAATTTTCATGTGTTTATGGAGTTTTTGCAGTTTCTTTTGTCATTATTTTCCAATTTTTTGCACTATGATCAGATAATATGCATTAGATAACTTCTATTCCTTTGCATTTACTTAAGCATGTGCTGTAGGCTAATATATGGTCTATATTAGAGAACACCCCACGTGCTGCTGCAAAGAATGTGTATTCTGATGGTGGGTGGAAAACTCTTTAAATGTGTATTAAGACCATTTTTTCTCAGGTTTCATTCATTTGTGATATTTCTTTGCTGATTTTTTGTCTAGTTGATATATCTCTTTATGACAATGGGTTTCTAAGGTCCCCCATTACAATTGTGTTCCTGCTTATTTGATTTTACATATCTATTTTTATTTGCCTAATATAGTTGTATGCTCCCGTATTTGGTGCATACATATTTATGATTGTTATCTCTCCCTCTTTAATTTTTCCTATAACAAGTATATAGTGACCTTCTTTATCTCTTTTGATCATTCTTGGTTTGAAGTTCACATTGTCTGCAAACAGAATAGCTAACCCTGCTTTTTTCTGGCTTCCTGTTGCATGGAAGATAGTTTTCCATCTTTTGGCTTTCAGTCTAAGAATTTCTTTTTGACTTAAATGTGTTTCATTTATACAGCATATTGTTGGATCTTGTTTCTTGATCCAGTCTGCCAATGTTTTTCTTTTGACTGTGAATTGAGGCCATTTACTTTGATGGTTATATCTGAAATGTATTGGCTTGTATTTGTCATTTTTTCTGCTGTTTGTTCCCTACTTTTCCCCTCTGTTTAATTGCTTAACTTGACTTGTGGTTTCTTTCTGTTTTTGTTCTTGTAATTGTGGTCATTTTTCTCTTTGTCTACAATATCTCTCAGTACCCTTTGTAGGATTGCTTTGGTGATCATGAATTCCTTCAATTTTTCTTTGTCATGGAAACATCTTACATCTCCATTAATTTTGAAATATAGTTTTGCAGGGTACATCAATCTTGCTTTGAAGTTGTTTTTTTAGGGCTTGGCATACTTCACTCCAGGGTCTTCTTGCCTTGTGATTTTGTGTTGAAAAGTCTGCCATGATTCTGATGGGCATTCCTTTATCAGTGATCCATTTCTTTCTCTAACAGCTTTTAATATTCTGTTCTTGTGCTGAATTTCTGGGATCTTATTATATGTCTGGGTGTGGATTTATTTTGGTTATGTCTAAATGGAGTTCTATATGCCTCACTTCTGTATGTCAGGTTCTTTTCACATGCTTGGGAAATTTTCTGCTATTACTACTGTAAATATATTATTTATGTCATGGGTGTTGACTCCTGCTTTTTACTTACACCAATTATTGTTTTTTTTTTTCTTTATATGCAGGAACTGGGAGTTGAACTCAGGACCTTGCACTTGCCAGACAGGTGCTTATGCTGCTGAGCTATATCACCGGCCCACCAATTATTCTTATATTGTTTTTCTTTGCATCATCTTACAGCTGTTGAATTGTTTCCTGATCATTGGTTATTTTCAAGAGGTATTTCCTTTCATGATTGCTAGCCATGATCCACTCTTCAAGGCCTGAAAGTCTGTCTTTGCTTTTATTCAAGTGGTTTTTCCAGCTTTCAATGGAATTTTTAATTTTCTGCATCTCTGTTTGAATCCATTTCATGCATTCTATTTCTTTCCTACATTTATCATTCATGGTTTCCATCCTCTTCCTATCATCATTTTTTTAATCTCTCTCTACTGTAGATTGGCTAAGCAATTTCTTTACAAATGTTGAAATTTCTCTTTTTACCTGAGAGATTATTTCTATTCTTATATCGTCTATAGCCTCATGGATTTGTTTCTTTTCTTTGGTTGCTATATTTTGAGAAATTTGAGGTGCGAGTCTTTGAATTTCTTCTATGTCAGTGTTTCCTATACTTCTGTGTGAGCTGGAGGACTGAGATTGAATTTTGCTTCTGTACCTTGTCATTTTCTATTCCAAAATTTTTAAATTTTGTGTTCTGTAATGATTCTTGTGAGTTTTTGTAGTAGGTATCTATATCACTAGTATCAATGCTTCTCTAGGAAATATCTGTTCTTCAGGGATATCTTCTGTGTGTAGGAGATTTTTGGTATGTGTCTGTCACAAGATCTTATCTTCTCAATTAATTAAGTGTGGGATGTTGGTATCAATTTGGCTCAGTCCACAGTCCTTTGGTGTAGGGTTGCAGTGAGTTTACTAGCCTAGAGCTTCCCAGTATTGTTACAGAATGGAGAAAAACTGATATGTCATGCTAGCTGTACTAGTAATATTAGCAATAACAATAGCATCAAGCAGAAATTAGAAACTGACAAACTGTGATAATTATTGATTTTGTACTTTAGACCATAGGAGCAGAGTCTAGTTATAAAACAGAATCATTTGTAAATTAGGAGATTTAATGCAAAGTGTTTCCCCTTGGTACAGTGGTATAAACCTGTGGTGGGGAGATTTAGGGAGAATAGTGTATAAAACACAGATAATTTGAAAGGAAGTAGAAGCAAAGCTGGAGGACAAAGGATGATCATGCAAGGATTGGGAATCAAGACAAGTGCATAGGAAAGAAAAAAATAGGTGTATTCAAGGGATTATCTGAGCTTTGTTTTGGGTTTGGGGGATGGGATTAGTTTTCCATGGCTGGAGTTCTCCCCAGCCATTTAGAAAAAGAGACAAAAAGAAAAAAGAGAAAAGGGAAGAAGGAGAAGAAAAAGAGAAGAGAAAGAAAAAAAAGAAAAGAAAGATTTTGTTAAAAATGTAAATAATTGTGTGCAAAGGGCAAGTTACTGAGAGTCCTGTGTTCCTCCAGAACTGGTTCTCAGTCCTACAGAGGCCTCAGTCACCTGTTGGCATGTATTGTTATTGTCACTTTGTACTTTTCATGCCACTAATCTCACCTGTCCATCACGTGTGCCTTTATTGGGAGCCTACTGTGTTGCTGGTGTTCCCTCTGGTCTCTGTGCCTCTAGGCACAGTTCCCCCAGGATCCTGTGCTGAAAAGATGGTGATGGGATGGTTCACCCACTTCTGTGGAGCTCACCTGTGTTCCTGTGGCTAAGAAGGTGGCAAAGGGAGGTCGCCTTCCTCCATAGAGTCCACTTGCATTGCTGTGCTGAGAAGATGGCAATGGGAGGTTTGATGGCCTCTGTGGTGCTCACCTGGCTTCCCAAAGCTGAGAAAATGTCAATCTACATTTATTGATTTACATATGTTGAACCATCCTTACAACCCCTAGGATGAAACCAATTTAGTCATGGTGAATAATCTTTTTAATGGTTAATTGAACTCTGTTTGCAAGCATCTTATTAATGACTACTGCATCTTTGTTCATCAAGTATATTGGCCTGTGATTTTCTTTTGCTGTTGAGCTCTTATCTGTTTTTGTTATCAGAGTAATGCTGGCTTCATGCAATTATTTTGGGAGCAATTGTTCCCTTTCAATTACATTAAAAAATATAAAAACACTGGTGTTAGTTCTCTAAAAGTTTGATAAAATTCACTGGTACATCCATTAGGTCCTGAACTTTTCTGTTTTGTAGTTTTTATTAATACATTAATTTCTTTGCTTATAAATCTATACTGGTTTTCTATATTATCTTGGTTTGATTTTGGTAAGTCATATATCTGGGAATTTATCCATTTCTTCTACATTCATTATATTCAATTCATTGAGAATAAGTTTCCAAGTTTTTCTAATAATTCTCTGGATTTTAGTGTTGTTGCTAATATAATAAGTATATATGTGAATATATATATATATATACACACACACACATATATATCTTAATTATTTTTCTCAGATCCTTGTATTACTTATAACTTTATTTTCTTAATGGCTTTGTTTATATCTATTCTTGTTTTCACTTGGCTTTTGTTAAGTAATGATATCTCTATATATAAACTTATAGATTTAATATGCTAATATTCTTGTGGGAAATATTGAAATGAAAGTATAAGTATTAAATTTAAAAATTTGTCTGCATAATAAATAAAATTGCCCCATGTGCCATCAATGATGTACATGTCAGGCTTTGAGAATCCTTAAGGAACTTTGACTTTTGATTTTGCCTGATTAGTTCAGTTTGAACTTATACATTTATTTTTAATTAATATTATTGGTGCAATTTAGTTATACAAAATGATCACTTTCATTATAGGGAACTTGTACCTGTACATACTATATCTTAGTTCCTCTTCATTCCCATTCCCCTCCTCTCTTTCAACCCTTCCTCTCCTCCTTATTTACAAAGCTTTGCTTTCATTTTATCCTTTTATTCTTTTTTTTTTTTATGTGGGTACCGGGAGTCGAACTCAGGACTTCATGCTTGCAAGCAGGCACGAGTGCTGCTAAGCGATATCACCGGCCCTTTTTTCCTTTATGTGGGTACCGGGAGTTGAACTCAAGACCTCACACTTGCCAGGCAAGCGCTTATGCTGCTGAGCTATCTCACCAGCCCTATCCTTTTATTCTTATGTTTTCCTTTTCCCTTCCCTCTTGTTCCCCTTTCTTTTTGAACAATAACTTCCTATTTCAAATTATCTATTTTTTCCTTTTGGTTCTTATTTACACTTTCAGTTTCTCACACAATAGACACAATGTGATATTTACACATATGTGTCTGACATTTATTAAACCCACTCTGTCCTATGCACTGTTGTAATGCTAGGTATACAGCACACAGAAATCCTATCCCTTATAGTGTCTAGTGCATGAGAAGACATGTAATTTTTTTTACATTTTAATAAAGAATTTAAAACATACCATAGTATGTTTAAAAGTAATGACAAGGGACATACCTTAGTAATTATGATAATTATGAAAAAACTAGAAAGAGGATATTCCAAGAAGAATAGTAGATACAAGGTCGTGGCATGAAAATGAAGTGAGATGTTTGAGTAAAAACCAAAAATCTCACGTAGCTAGAGGATAGTGAAAGAACATTTCAGTAGGAAGTAACTTTGGAGAGATAGAGTATGTCATATCATGTTTGACCTCAATAAGCATGGTCAAATTTTTAATTTTATTCTTATTTTAATTGGAAGTATTGGAAATCATTAAAGAGAGAGATGGCATAATTTGATTTGATTTTTAAAGATGACTGAGGCTGCTAGCAGAGAATGGAATGTAGTGGAAGCAGGAATTAGGTTTTTGTTAGGTGAGAAAGAGTACCCTAGAGTAACCTGGTAACAGTGAACATCAGATATAGAAAGTTTAAGAGATAGGATTGACAACTGTCTTAGTTACGTCTCTCATTGGTGAGACAAAATATACAACACCCACAAGTTAAGGGAGGAAAGGTTTATTTTGTCTCACAGTCCTTGAGGTTTCAGTTCATAGCCAGCTCCAAGGCAGAGTGGCATGGCAGAGAGGAATTGCAGAAGAGAAACTGGTCATGGCAGGCAGAAGATAGCAAAAACAGGCAAGCAACAAGCCACAAACAATGACCACAGCTTTTTCTGTCCCTTATGTGTTACCCAGGCTACCCTTAGGGTGGGTAGCACTCACACCATTAATCCTAGAATTAGACTCTGAATCAATTCCGGCATCACATAATGATCCCAGCAGCTGAAACCCTAGATTCAAAAAGCCCCACATATGACCACATGAAGTTTGGGGGGGCAACTAAATACAAACCATAACAACAACATTTCATGATTGACTGAATATGAAGGAATGGGAGGGAGAAGAATCAATTAACAAGATGATTTTATTTTTTTGATGTTTTTACTGAGATAGAGAAAAATAGGGAAATAGGTTTGTGGGGTAAATTAATGCTTCTATTTTAGGCATGCTAAATGTGAAATGCTAATTAAACATCCACATTAAGCTATAAAGTAGTTAAAAGTGTATACAAATCTTATTGTCAAGGAAAGGGTCCAGGATAAATGTAAGTATTTAAATTATAATATTATCATCTAAACAGATTTACAAAGTCAAAAGCCTCATCTGAGAAGACCATGGGAGATATCACAGGCTATATTTAAGCCTTGAAATTCTTAAATATAGTGGGAAAAAACTAAAACTAATAACACAAATATGAAATTGTAAACCATGATATTTCATGCTGTACAATGATTCCAAGAGCCTTTGAAGACCTAACAAGCAACAATGAGGGTAATATTCAGCTTTAAGTTTTGTCTTGCTCTGCCACTAATTAACATGACCTTGCACAAGTGCTTGTCACTTTTGAAACTTCAGTGACCTCTATCATTAAATAATGCTAGTTTACAAATACACTCAGTCACCTTATCTTTGACAAAGGAGCCAAAAATGTTCATTGGAAGACAGATAGTCTCTTTAATAAATGGTGCTGGATAAACTGGCTCTCTACATGCCAGACTAAAACTAGACCCATGTCTATTGCCACAGACTAAAATAAAATCAAAATAGATCCAAGGTATAAATATTAAAACAGAAACACTTAATATACTGGAAGACAAACTAGGTAGATATCTTGAAGACATAGGTGTAGGCAAAGAGTTAATGAATAAAACCAAAGCTGCTTGGGAAATATTTCGAAGAATCAACAACTGGGATCTCATCGTATTAAAAAGCTTTTGCACATGAAAAGAAATCACTGAGTGAAAAACAACCCAAAGAGTGGGAAAATAATTAGGCTACTGTCCCTCAATGGACTTCTATCTAGAACATATAAAAAAATCAGACCCCACCAAATTAAAATACCCAGCCCAAAAATGTGCAGCTCAGATGAATATGTACTTCTCAGATGAGCATATACAAGCAGCAATGAAATATATGAAAAAATGTTCAACATCATTGGTCATTTGAGAGATACAAATTAAAACAACACTGAGATTTTATCTCACCCCAGTAAGAATGGCTGCAATCAACAAATCAACCAATAACAAAAGCTGGTGGGCTGTGGGGAAAAAGGAATACTTCACTACCATTGGTGGGAGTGCATACTGGTGCAACCACTGTGGAAATCAGTTTGGAGTGTCCTCAAAAATCTGTGATTAGAGGTCCTGTTTGATCTAGATATTCCCTTTCTGGATATCTTCCCAGAAGACATAAAAACATCATACCACAGCGATATATGTGCACCCATGTTTATAGCAGCAAATTTGTAATAGTTATATCTTGGAAACAACCCAAATTCCCATAAACTGTAGAAGGGATAAAAGAAATGTGGTATTTTTATACAACAGAGTACTACTCAGATATATAGAAGGATAAACTTGAGACTTTTTTTAGGTAAATGGATGCAACTTGAGACAATAGTTATTAGCGAAATAAATCAGACTCACATGTGTAAACACTGTATTGTCTCCCTAGTGTAAGAAGCTAAAAGAGTAAATAATATCCAAAATGCACAAAATATATTGTGAATTTGGAAGACACTACTCAAAAGAAAAGACAAGCTGTGATGAGGGAAAGGGGAAAGGAAGGAGGGGAAATATATACTACGCAATATAATTAAGATAGTTATACAGCTAGTTTCTCTTAGTTCATTGAAAGAAAGTTTGGTGTTAACATTGTTGGACAAGATGTCATGTCTATATCTTGTACTCTGAATAACTACTGTGAAGGCAACAATAAGCACTTTATTAATTATTGTAACTCTGCTACTAACCTGTTTTGAAATGCTGTTTTATAATTTTTTCTCTGTAAAATTAAAAATAATGAGCGTTTCTAAATAAATGATCTCTAAAATCTCTTGCAACTTGGATTTGTAGGACTGAATTATCTAGCAGACAATATAATAAACTTTTGTGTATTTGTGTCAAGAAAAATAAAAGTGGAATGACTGCCTTTGTATTTCATGATAGGTATAGATATAATATTTTATGTAGTATGCCTGGGCCATAACAAATAATTTCCCTGTGCCTTCATATGCTTATGATGTAAGTGAGCAAGATCATGGACTAATAAAGTTTTGATCTACCAAATGCCCATCAACCGAGGAATGGATAAAAATGATGTTTTCTTACACAATGGAGTACTATTCAGCCATAAAGAAGGATAAACCAGAGACTTTTATAGGTTAATGGTGCAAGTTGAGGCCATAATCATAAGTGAAGTAAACCAGACACACATGTAAAAACATATTTTCTCCATAGTGTGAGAAGCTGAAGAGTAAATATGATTCAAAATGTACACTGAATATTGTAAAATGGGAAGAAACTTCAATCAGAAAGAGAAACTGTGATGGGGGAATGGAGAAAGAAGGAAGGGAAAAGCCAAAATTATATATATATATATGTATGTATATATATATATATATATATATATATATGACAGTTAAGATAGTTATTCACTTAATTTCTCTTAGTTCATTGAAAAGAAAGGTTTGTGCTAATATTGTTTGGACAATGAAATGCTGATATCTTGTACTCTTTGTAACTAATTTGGAGATGGCAATATGCAATTTATTAACCATTGTTACCCTCCTTTTATCTTCGCTTGAAATTTTGTTTTATTATTTCTCTTTAAAATAAAAAAAATTGATTTATATTTCTAGAAATCACTTATTTTCCCTTGTTCTTTGAAGTAAAAGTGAGGGATATATGGAGTGGAGAGAGGAGTTATTAAAAATTTTATGCAACCCAAAAGTTGCATGGTATAAAGTGTATTCAATTCGGCTTTAGGAAACTTGGAGTTTCTTTTTCTCTTTTTACTCATTAGACTAGCTTATTTTGTATTGTGTGTTTTTCTCCACACTTCCGATCTTCTCATTTGTAAACAAAGAGGTTTTGCAGCACACTATTTCAGGGTAAACTTCAATAATTTTGAGGAGTTATACTTTGAATGTATACTAACATATATGTCCCTAGATTATATTTGCACATTTACTGTAATGTTGTATTTTCTTTTTAAAAACTATTTCATTTTTACAGGAGTCAGTTAAAAACTTAAGTAATAAATCAGCCAGAGTCATAAAAAAGAGTACATAATATCTCAGGTGTCTTCTGCAACTCAACAAGACTTGATTTTTCTTATTTTCAATATAGAAGTAGACAAATATGGAAGGCTGCTTAGAAATTTTATTACTGGATCTAGGTTTGGGAATCAATACAATTTCTTCAACATTTTGGAATTCAAAATTAAAAGAATCTTTATTTCTCATAAATTGTGGAGTTATCCTTTTCCCAATTAATGAGGGGTTAAGTGGACATTACCATTCTCAGAAGTGGAATAATTAAGCTAGGAGTGTCCTCAAGACATAAACTTAATTATTATGTTTAAACTATATTTCACTGCACCAACTAATACCTCTAGTGAACTGAAATGGTTGCCAGGTGATCACAGTCCAAAACATATTTCCATAATAATAATACCACATATTGAGTTCTTACCTTGCATCAAACAAAAAACTTATCATTGATTTTATCAAATGAGAAAACTGAGACACAGAACACTCAAGTCCCATACATAAGGTCACACAACTTAGAAGGGTTAAAAATGGAACATCTGTTCTTTTCTGTCCTTTTAAAGAGCTGTTTCACCACAGAATAACCCTCTGAATTTATCAAACCCACTTGATTTAATATGAACCTATATAACTGATAGTGAGCTTATATCTAGAGCAGCATTTCTTTCCTAATCTGACTATTGTTATTTCCAAGCTCTTTTCCTTGAGGTTGAAACTTTGTCTGCTTTAAATTGGCAGTCCTAGGGTTAGTGTGTGACAAAAGGAGTCCTAGCTGCACAACTGAGTGCTTATGTGGAGTGGAGCCTTGCAGAAGTGGGTGTGAGCAGGTGGAGCCAGAGATTCTGAGTGGAAGTTTGGCTGTGTATTTTTTGAGTGAGGAAGTGCCCTGATGGGGCAGAACTGATGAAAGTGCTAAGGAAAAATAACTGACTTCATCTCCACTCATTTGGGAGGTGATTCTGGCCATCTGCACCTCCCTGGTCATCTTTCTTTTCAGCAAAAAAGTCTGCATTGTAGCTAGAGGTTTAAAAATTGCAAGTTATGGAAAACAGACTGGAAAGTTGGGATAGGTGACCATAAGTTTGATGTAGGACCTTCCCCAGCTTTATTAGGTATAATTGAGAAATGAAGGTTTTATGTACATATGGTTGTACCCTGTTAAATTATGACATATGTATACATTGTGAAATTATTCTCACAATCAATCTAATTAAAATATTAATCATCTCATTTAGAAACAATTTGTGTGTGTGTTGCAAATATTTAAGATCTCTCTGTTATGCACATGCAGAAAACTGAATCTAGATGCACTTCTCTCATGATGTGCCAAAATAAAATGAAAATGTATCAAAGATCTAAATATTAAAACAGAAACAATCAGGTGCTGGGGATGCAGCTCAGAAGTAGCACATTTGCCTAGCATATGAGAGACTCTGGGTATGATCCGTGGCACTGCAAAAAATAAAACAAATAAACAAAAAACCTGAAACAAAATACTAGAAGATAAAATATGTAAAATTCTTGAAAATATTGGCAGAGGCAAGGACTTTCTGAACAGAACACCACCAGAACAAGAAATAACATCAAGAATCAACAAGTGGGATGATATCAAATTAAATTTTTTCTGTACAGCAAAGGAAACAACCAGCAGAATAAAGAGTACAGAATGGCAAAATACTTGGCAAAGTACAACTAAGATGAAGGACGAATATCTAGAATATATAAAGAAATCAAAAAATTAGACCACCCAAATTATAAATCCAATAAAAAATGGGCAACTGAAAAGAATACACCCAGAAGAAAAAATACAAATGACCACTAAATACATGAAAATTATTCACCATATCTGATTATTAGAGAAATGCAATTGAAACACCACTGAGATTCCATCTTACTCCACAAAGAATGGGTATTATTGACAACTTAATAAATGCTGGCAAAGCTACAGGGGTGGGAGGGGAATGAACCTAACACATTGTTGGTGGGAATGTAAACCAGTACAACCATTAAGGAAATCACTGTGGAGATGCTTGAAAAATGTAAAAAATATTTAAAAGTAGAAATTCTATTCAATCCAGCCACACCCTAAGTATCTTCCCAAAAGAGTTAAAGATATCACATTAGAGCGATATATGTATATCCATATTTATAACATCACAACTCATAATAGCTAAATTATAGAAGTGGCCTATATGTCCATCAACAGATAAATGGATTAAAAATGTGACATTTGTATAAAATGGAGGACTACTGAGCCTTAAAGAAGTACAAATTAGAGTCATTGGTAGGAAACTAGATGCAATTTGAGACCATAAGGGGCCTGGCATCCAGCTCAGGCAATACCTGGGACTCAGTAAACAGCTCTGCCAGAAGAATCCAAGTGTCTGGCCCATCCCACTACACTGTGGGACAAGAAACCAGCTTGAGAAATATCCAGGACTTGGTATGTGGCTTCACAAGAGGAATCCAGGTATCTGGCCCCTCCCACGACACCATGGGACAGGCAACCAGCACAGGAAAAATCCAGGACTTGATAACCAGCCCTTTTGTCTCAATTTTTCTTTTTTCTTTTTTCATTATCTCTTATTTTCTTTTTCTTTTTCATCTTTTGTTCTCCTTCCTTCCTTCCTTTCTTTCTTTTGTTCTTTCTTTATTTTCCTTTTTTATCTCTTTTCTAAATGGCTTGACAGAACTCCAGCCACAGAAAACTAAACCCATCCCCCAAGCCCAGAGACCAAGTTCAGAAATGACTCGAATACTCCTTCATTCTTTTCTACCCTCTTCTCTAGTTTCCAAAACCTTGTGTGACTATCCTTTTTCCTCCAGCCCTGCTTCTACTTCCTTTCCAGTTATCTTTGCTTTATGCACTATCCTACCTAAATCTCCCCACCACAGGGAAAAACCACACTACCAAGGGGAAACAATTTGCATAAATCTCCTAATTTATGCCCAGTTCTGTTATATAACTGGAATTTCCTCATATGGACTAAAGCAAAAAAAGACTGGGGACTGAGCCAAACAGCAACATCACAATCTTAACTGGGAGTGTACAATCTTGGGACAGACACAAACCAAGAATCTCCTACACACAGAAGACAACCATGAAGAACAGACTTTTCCTAGAGAAGCCTTAATACTACTAATATACTTACTGCAAAAACCCACAAGTATCATCACAGAAAAGCAAAAAAAAATTAAATAGAAAATGACAAAACAAAAATGCATAATGCAATCTCAGACCTCCACCTCACAAAGAACAAGTCCAGGAGATATTGACATAGAAGAAATTGGAAGACACACCCCTGAGATTTCTTAAATGATAGCAACCAAAGTAAACAAACAAGTCCATGAGGATATAGAGGAAATGAGATCAGAAATCTCTCAGTAAAAAAAAAGAAATAAGAGCATGTATAAAGAAATTACTCAGCCAATCTAGAATAGAGATAGATATAAATATAGATAGGAAGAGGATGGAAACCACGAATGATAAATATAGGAAAGAAACAGAATGCATGAGACAGATTCAAACAGATACCCAGTAATTTAAAAATTCCAGTAAAAGCTAGCAATACCGCTTGAACTCACCTGGAAAGGCTTTCAGACCTTGAAGACAAGATCCTGGCTAGCAATCATGAAAGGAAATATCTCTTGAAAAGAATAACAGGGGCTGGTGAGATGGCTCAGCGTCCTAAGCGCCTGCCTGGCAAGCGCAAGGGCCCGAGTTTGATTCCTGGAACCCACATATGGAAAAAGGGCCAGTGATATCGCTCAGCAGCACAGGTGCCTGCTGACACACGAGGTCCTGAGGTCGACCCCCGGTACCCACAAAAAAAGAAAAGAACAACATATCAGGAAATAACAATTCAGCAGCTGCAAGATGACACAGAGAAAAATAATATCAGAACAACTAGGGTCAATGAAAAAGCAGGAGTCAACACAATGACATAAAAAAAACTATTTGCAGAAGTAATAGCAGAAAATTTCCCAAGCATGTGAAAAGAACTTGATATACAGATAATTGAGGCATGTAGAACTCCAATTAGCCATAATCAAAATAAATCTACACCAAGACATATAATCAAGATCCTACAAATTTAGCACAAAAACAGAACATTAAAAGCTGTTAGAGAAAAGAAAAAGAACAACTATGAAAAAAAGCCCATCAGTATCATGGCAGACATCTCAACACAAACTCTCAAGAAGAGTTTGAATTATTTCAAGTCCTGAAAGAAAACAACTTCCAACCCATATTAATATAACCTGCAAAACTATCTTTCAAAATTAATGGAGAAATAAGATACTTCCATGACAAAGAACAACTGAAAAAATTCTAAACCAACCCTACAAAAAATACTGAAATATATTCTAGACAGAGATAAAAATGACCACAGTTTCAAGAACAATAGAAAAACCACCAGACAAGGCCAGCAATTAAACAGAGGGGAAAAGCAGGGAACCAACAAAAGGAAAATACCATAACAAAGATCAATGGAGAAGTAAGATACTTCCATGAAAAAGAACAACTGAAGAAATTCATGACCAGCAATAAAAATCTCACAATGTATACTGAAAGATATTCTAGACAGAGATAAAAATGACCACAATTCCAAGAGCAACTGAAGGAAACCACCAGGTAGGGCAAGCAATTAAGCAGAGGGGGAAAATAGGGAACCAACAGCAAGAAAATAACATGACAAAGACAAGCCAATGCATATCAGAAATAATTATCAATGTAAAGGGCCTTATTTCACCATTCAAAAGAAACAGACTGGCAGACTGAATCAAGAAATAAGAACAAACAATAAGCTGTATACTAGAAATACATTTAAGTCAAAAAGAAATTTATAGACTGAAAGTCAAAGGATGCAAAATAATACTTCATGCAACAGGAACCCTGAAAAAAGCAGGGGTAGCTATTCTGTTTGCAGACAATGTGAACTTCAAGCCAAGAATGATCAAAAAAGATAAAGAAGACCACTAGATACTTTTGAGGGGAACAATTCAATAGGAAGTGATAACAACCATAAGTATGTATGCACCAAATATGGGAGCACAAAAGTATATGAGAGAAATAATAATAGATTTGAAAAATCAAATAAGCAATAACACAATTGCAACTGGGGACATTAATATCCCATTGTCACAGAGTGAACAACTAGAGAAAAAATCAAGGAAATATCAGAACTGAATCAAACCTTTGAACAAATGGACTTAGTAAATGTTTTCAAAGCATTCCATCCAACATCAGAATACACATTCTTCACAGCTGCACATGGGATGTTCGCTAGAATATACCATATATTAGACCATAGAACATAGTTAAGTAAATGCAAAAGAATTGAAATTATACCACTCATATTATCTAACCAGAGTGCAATAAAATTTGAAATTAATGATAAAAGAAATCACAAAATGTCCAGAAACACTTGCATATTAAATGACACCCTCCTGAACCACCGATGGGTCACAGATCAAATTAGAGAAGAAATTAAAGAATATATACAATCAAACAAATAAGCAAATACAAGTTACCAGAACCTATGGGCTGAAATGAAAGCAGTCTTAAGAGGCAAATATTTAGCAGTGAATTCTCACATCAGGAAAATAGAAGGAGCACAAATAAACAACCTATTATGGCACCTCAAATCTCTAGAAAAAGAAGATCAGGTCAAACCCAAAACCTGTACACAGGAGGAAATTAGAAAAATCAGAGCAGAAATTAATGCAATGGAGACTAAGACAACAATACAAAGAATTAATTAATTGACGAGTTGGTTCTTTGAAACAATAAGTAAAATTGATAAACCCCTAGCAAATCTTATAAAAAAGAAAGAAAATAACTCAAAATCATGCATTGAGGAATGAAAAGGGTGAAAACACTACAGATCTTGTGGAAATTCAGAAGATTATCAATACCTACTTCAAAAGTATTTACTGGTGTAAGATGGATGAAAGAATAAGTAAAATTGATAAACCACTAGCCAATCTTATCAAAAAAAGTAAGAAAAACTCAAATTCACACATTGAGGAAGGAAGAGGGTGAAATCACTACAGATCCTGTGGAAATGCAAAAGATCATCAATAACTACTTCGAAAATATTTACTGGCATAGATGGAAAACACAGAAGAAATGGACAGTTTCCTTGAAACCTGTGAATTACCAAAGCCGAATCAAGAAGACATAAAAATTCTGAATAATACAGTATCAGTTAATGAAATTGAAAACATAATAAAAATCTTACCAGCAAAGAAAAGCCCAGGACCTGATGGAGTCACTACTGAATTCTAGAAGAAATTTAGAAAAGATTTAATGCCAATACTCCTAAAACTTTTTAGTGAAATTGAAAGGGAAGCAATTCTCCCAAACTCATTTCTGGAGGCAAGTATTACCCGATACCAAAACCAGAGAAAGACCCAACCAAAAAAGAGAACCACAGGCCTATCTGCCTCATGAACATAGATGCAAACATCCTCAATAAAATACTAGCAAACAGAATGCAGCAAATAATCCGGATTATACACCGTGACCAAATGGGATTCATCCTAGGAATGTGGGGATAGTTCAACATATGCAAATCCTTTTTTTGTGTGTGTGGGTACCAGTGGTCAACCTCAGGACCTCCCATGCCTACCAGCAGGCACCTGTGCCACTGAGCGATATCACCAGCCCTTTTTTTGTATGTGGGTACTGGAAGTCGAACTCGGGACCTCGCGCTTGCCAGGCAGGTGCTTATGCTGCTGAGCTATCTCACCGACCCAACATATGCAAATCAATAGATGTAATGCACCATATCAACAGAGCCAATGACAAAATTCACATGATCATCTTAATAGATGCAGAAAAAGATTTGATAAAGTCCAACACTCATTATGATAAAAACCCTATGGAAATCAGAGTAGATGGTCTTTACCTCAATCTGATAAAAGCCATCTATGACAAACCAACAGCCAACAATCTTACTAATTGGACAAAAACTGGAAGCTTTCACTCTAATTTCCAGAACAAGACAAGGATGTCCAACATCACAACTCCTATTCAATATAATTCTGGAAATATTAGCCAGAGAAAGTAGATAAGAGAGTGGAATAAAAGGATTAAGGATAGGAAAGGAAGAAGTTAAATTGTCATTATTCACCGATGACATGATACTTTACATAGAAGATCCCAAAACTTACATCAGATAATTCTAGAATTGAAAATCTAATTCAGTAGCTTAGCTGGATACAATGTCAACAGCCTAAAATTAATATTATTCCTGTACACAAACAATAAACTCAGAGAGAAATTAGGGAACCACAACATTCACAATAGCATTCAAAAAAATGAAATTCTTAGGAATCAATCTAAGGAAAGAAGGAAAAGATTTATGCATTGAAAATTACAGTACTCTGAAAAAGGAGATTGAAGAGGATATCAGAAAATGTAAAGATGTTCCTTGCTCATGGATAGGAGGAATCAACTTTTTGCAAATGGCCATAAACCCAAAACTGTTATACAGATTTAATTCAATCCTGATTAAATAACACTAGCATACCTCATGGATCTAGAGAAGACATTCCTAAAATTCATTTGGAAACAGAAGAAACCTAGAATAGCAAAGGCAATACTGGGCAAGAAATGCAAGGCAGGCCTGGTGATATAGTTCAGCAGCATAAGTGCCTACCTGGCAAGTGCGAGGTCCTGAGTTCGACTCCCAGTACCCGCATATTAAAAAAAAAAATGAAAGGCAAGGCAGGAGGCATCACAATCCCTGACTTGAAATTATACTACAAAGGTGCTGTGTTCAAATCAGCAAGGTACTGGCACAAAGCAGATCTGAGGAACAATGGAACAGATTAGAAGATGCAGACAGAACTCCAAACACATTCAGCCATGTTTTCTTTGAAAATGGGGCCAAATATTCACAGGATGAAAAATAGCATCTTTAATAAATGGTGCTGGATACACTTGCTTTACATGTGCTGATGACTAAAACTAGACCTATGTCTATTACCATGCACTAAACCAAAGTCAAAATGGATCAAAGATCTAAATGTTAATAAAGAAACACTAAGTCTACTGGAAAAGAAAATAAGCAGAAATCTTGAAGACATAGGGGTAGGCAGAAAGTACATGAAGAAAACCCAAGTGCATGGTAATTACTTCAAAGAATCAAAAGCTGGGGCCTCATCTTATTGAAAACTTTTTACACATCAAATGAAATCACCCACAGTGTGAAAGGAAAAACCATAGATTGGGAAAAATTTTAGCCAGCCTTCCCTTAGACAAAAGACTTCTATCTAGGACATATAAAGAATTGATAAAAATCAGTCCCTCCATATTTAAATATCCAATCCAAAAATGGGCATCTGAGATGAATATGCACTTCTCACATGATGAAATACGAATGGCAAATAAAAATATGTAAAATTGTTAAACATCATTATTCATTTGAGAAATGCAAATTAAAAGAACACTGAGATTCCATCTCCAGAAAAAATGGCTATCATCAAGAAATCAACCAATAACAAATGCTAGTGGGCTGTGGGGAAAGGAACGCTTCTTCACCATTGGTGGGAGCATAGACTGGTACAACCACTGTGGAAATCAGTGTGGAAATTCCTCAGAAAACTAGGATTAGATGTCCCATTTGACCCAGCTATTTGCCTTCTTTGTGTTTTCCCAGAAGATTTAAACACCTCATACCACAATGATATATGTGCACCCTTGTTTATAGCAGCAATTTTTAACAGCTAAATCTTGAATACAACCCAAATGCCTATCAACTGAGGAATGGATATAAAAGATGTGGTATTTTTATAGAATGGATTACTACTCAGCTATAACGAATGATAAACTCTAGGCTTTCTTATGTAAATGGATGCAACTAGAGACCATAATCATAAGTGAAAGAAATCAGACTTGCATGTGTAAACATCGTATTGTCTCCCAAATATAAGAAATTGAAGTAGTAAATAAGATCCAAAATGTACAGTAGATATCGTGAAAGGAAAAGAAACTTCTCAAAAGGAAAGAACTGGGGTGGGGAAAGGAGAAAAGGAAGGGAAAATAATTTATATATGTATGTGTGTGTGTGTGTGTGTGTGTGTGTGTGTGTGTGTATATGACAGCTAAGATAATTATATTACTAATTTCTTTTTGTTCATGGAATAGTACAGTTTGTAATTATAATGTTTGATCAATTTTGCATGCCTATATATTGTAATCTGAGCAACTACTTTGAAGATAACAATATATGATATATTAACAATTGTTAATTTCCTATTACATTGTTTTTAAATGCTGTATTATTGTTTTTGTTTTTTCTCTTTAAAATAGAAATATATTAAATGAAATAAATCAGACATTAAATAAGTATAAATAAAAATAAAAGAAATAAAAGAAATCAGACATAAAATAAGCATAAATAAATCAGACATAAGAATAAATTTTGCCTGGTTTCTCATGTGAGAAACCCCAAATATAAATAAATTAAAGAGCATAAAAGATAGATAAATATAAACAGAGAGATAGACCTTTTTCAAAAGTGAAAAGGACAAAGAGATGGAGGAAAATGGGAGGGAAAGAAAGGAAAAGAGGCGAATAAAATTTAAGATGTGCTTTTTACATGTACCAATCACTGTGATGAATATAATCATTAGGTACAGAAAACATGTATTAATAAAAATACAAAGAAACCCATTTATGTAAATAATAATACTATTAACAGTAGTCTCCATTCTGTACATTAGCTGAAGAAAACTTTTGAGAATTTAATTGGATCTGACTGTCTTGTGCTAAAATCTTTGGGTATTTGCCATTGTAAAATGAGTTTTATTAGGCATTATTAGTCTTTTCTGGACAAAAATGTCATTTGGGCAGAAACTTAAATTTCTCTGAGAACTCGATGTGTTTCTGTCAAAAGGTATAAGAATGAAGAAGGCTCATGGGACAGTAGAGAGTTGAAGATCTTCGCACACTCTGAGTCTCATTCTGCCTCCTGATATTCTCATTATTTCTTTCATTTGGGCTTAACGCAATGAACTGGGACATATGGTATACTTGGATAGGATATTGGCACAGTTTGTTTAAGCATTTGAGATTTTTTGCATTGAAAATATTTTAGCATTTCAAAACATAATATTTTAAAACTGCTGTCTTCTGTGCTTTGTCATGCTCGAGTAAATAAATATAATAGATTTTTAAGTGATAAACGACAACTCTCTAAGCCCTAAAACTCCTTCTAACTGTCCTAGCTTGTTGAAGTAAAAGTAACCATCCTCATACTTTAACTTCACACTCTCCTATATTGGAGACACCTATGGAACATTTACATTCTTCTACTTGAAGAAAAATTCATCCAACAAACAATTCATGATCATCCACTGTATTGCAAAATTGTGCTGAGCGATAAGTAGAAGGTGTAAATATCTTAGAAAGAACTGGGCTTTTAAGTTAGCCAATATTTTGCATTCTGTCACAAAAGCTTTATTTGCAGCCAGGTGTGGTGGCACACACCTGTAATTCCAGCACTCTAGGGGCTAAGGCAGGAGGATTGCTTCCAGTTTGAGCACAGCATAGGCTACAAAGAGAGTTCAAGTCCAGCCTCAACTGCATAGTGAAACCCTTTCTCAAAAAGACAAAAAGTTTCATTTACTCTCCTTACATGACTTCTCCTTTACCTTGGCCAATTCTAAGAACTTGGTTTACTAAGATACATCCAATCTCAGCTTACCATTGATTTCAGCCTTTTCCTCAATCAGTACTGCTAATTATGATTAGTAAGAAAATATTTTTACATTCTTGTTAAATATGTCACTTTCAGATTGTCATATTTAAAAGTAACATTGTCTAAAAGCAAGATATCTACACAACAGACACATTGAAAAATCTTTTTTTTTTTAATGTGTAATGGAGATTGAACGTAAGGCCTTCACACTGAGCTACATCCCTCGGCCTTTCTGTATTTTATTTTGATGCAGTGTCTCACCAACTTTGCTAAGCTATCCAGGCTGAGATCAAACTTGCAGTACTCATGCCTCAGCCTCCCAGAATGTTGCAATTACAGTTCATACAAAGCTATCTTTTGTCTGTATCTTGACAGGACAAGGGTAAAGGTATCTCTTTTTGTCAGTTTTTTTATTGTAAAGGCACTAATTCCCTTGATGAGCCTTTTGACTTGATCACCTCAAAAATAATCTTCCTAGTAACATCACTTTGTGAATTAGGATTTTGATATATAAATTGAGAGGATAAGGACAGAAATATTTGGTGTATAGCAATTTTATAATTATATGTCATTAGACAAGTTACTTGGATTTTCTTAGTACTCAGTTTACCTACCCAGTAAGGCTATTGGCAGTTACAAATGAGCGAAAATATGTAAAGCACTTAATGTAGTACTTCATACCGAGTGTTCAGTATCAGTTAGATATTACTATCACTATCTGCTATGCAAAGGAAGCTGTTGAATTCTATTACCTCACAAAGGAGTTGGAAATTTAGATATAATGTAAATATTTTGAAATATAAGGTATAAATATTATTACTATTTCTATTCTTACAAAATATTGCATTTATTTTTCCTAATACTCTGACAGTGATTTCACTTATCATTATCAAACTTGTGTAAGATAGGTAAAGTGGAGATTTTGACCTGAAGCTTCTCAGGGTCACACTTGATAGCCCAAATCTCCTAACTCAATTTTAGAACCTTCTACTACACAGCGATCTATTGCTTTCTGCTAGCTGTTAGTGCAAATGTTATTGTCATTTTTAACATCAAACAGCTATAGTGGGAAAACTTCTTTTGAGTTATGAGATTTCAGCAACGATAATTTTCTTCTTCTTGAATAGAATGCAAGAGTTTTTTAAAGAAGTACATAACTATGCCAGTCTGTTTTCACATACTGTCACCTTTGACCTCTGATAAAGGCTGTATTTATGAAGGAGGTCTGGGTAAGTGAATGGAGTTTATGGCACTGTACCAGGAGTTCTAATTTACATTGTTTTATTTTGTGTAGATTTATTCGCTGTGTATATATATTTCTCAGTCATATTATTTATATATTTAACATATGCTCATGGGCTTATAGAAGGTTGAAGGAAAGTAAGAGACATGCATAGTCTAGATAGAAGGAAATTCCTTGAGAAAATATGGATATAAAGCAGATTGGGTGTAACCCTCTTTTGCAGGACCGATACTAGCTTTACTTAAATCTCTGAGGTTTCTTCCCATTTGAGTTCTAAAATCAAGAGGTATTTGTCATAGTTTGAAGAAAGAAGACTTTTGTATGACAGAGAGGAGGAGGAGTTATTTGAGAGTAATCTTTTTCCCTCAAATCCTCTTCCCTCCTGCTCTGTTCATCTTTGACGGAAGAGAGCCTTGATTTTTTTTAACTTCTTAAAAACTTTTGTCTTTTATTTTATTTTTAATGTTCACAGTTCGTGCAGTTTATGATCATCTTAGGGAGTGAGTACATGTACATACTACAGCTTGTTTCTTTTTCTAAAATTGCTTTTCCTTTCCCTCCCCCTACTCCTCCAATTCCCCTATCCCATTTTTCATTATTGTTAAAAATGTCTCAGCTCATGTTAATAATATCTTATCTCATGTTATGGCATATAATGTTTACATTCATTGAGCTTATTAAGTTCCTGTACATAGCATATATTTATTCTACTTATTTACCCTTCCCCTCCTCCTTGCCCATCACACCTGTTCCCTTGGACAATTTCCCTATTTCAAGAGATCCATCCCCTTCTCCCCTTCTATCCATCCTTTATTTTTCTCTTTGTACTTTGCCTTATTCAAATGAGAATACCATATGGTATTTCAGCTTGTGTGTCTTGTTTATTTCAGTCAACATTATACTTTCCAGGTTTATTCATTTTTCTACAAATATCTGAAATTTCAGATTCTTTATAGCAGAGTAGTATTCCATGATCTATAGGTACCACATTTTCTTTGTGCGATTGTCTATTCATGGGTAGGGCTGCTTTCAGGAATTGGCTATTAAGAATTGTGTGGCTGTAAACATTGGTATACATATACTGCTGTAGTATGATTTCTTAAGGTCTTTGAGGAATATACCTAGAAGAGGGATAGCTGGGTCATATGGAATTTATAATTTCAGTTCTTTGAAAACTCTCCATAGTGGTTTCCATAATGATTGTACTAGTTTACATTCCTAGCAACAGTGAAGGATTTTTTTACCATAGCCACAAAAACATTTGTTATTTTTTTTAATAATTGCGATGCATTCCAGAGTATGATGAAATCTTAGTGTTGTTTTCATTTGCATGTCTCTAATGTCCAGAGATGTTGAACATTTTTTCATGTATTTGTTGACCATTTGAATTTCTTTCCCAGTGAAGTGTGTTAATTTCTCTTGACTGTTACTTGACTGGTTCTTTCTTTTTAGGTGGTTTAATGTTTTGATTTCTTTGCATATTCTAGATATTAGTCCTCTGGGGAGTAGCTGGCAAAAGTTTTATTTTCCATTCTGTAGTTTGCCTTATTGCTCTACTAATTGGTTCTTTTGCTGTACAGGAGGTTTTAATTCTGATATAATCTCATCTGTTGATATTTTGCTGCTATTTCTTGTGCAACAAGTGTTTGTTTAGAAAATCCATTCCTACACTTATGTCTTCAAGTGTTTTACCTATTTTATCTTCTAGTATGTTTAAGGTTTCTGCTTTAATGTTTAGATCTTTGATCCATTTTGATTTTTATTTAATATATCGTGAGGGATAAGGATCCAGTTTCAAACTTCAGGAAAGAGATAACAAGTTTTCATAGCAACACTTGTTGAATAAGCTATGTTTCATACAACAAATGCTTTTGGTTCCTTTTTCAGAGATCAAATAACTGAATGTATTTGGGGAAGTATCTGTATCCAGAATTCCATTCAATTGAGCTACATATCTGTTTTTGTTCCAGTATTATGCCATTTTTACCACTATTGCTTTGTAGTATAGCTTGAATTCAGGTAACTAAAGGTTTCCTGCTTTGCTCTTCTTCCCCAAAATTGCTTTTGCTATGCTGGGTCTCTTCTGGCTCTGTATGAATTTTAGGATTATTTTCACTGGCTCTTTAAAGTATGGTTTTGGTATTTTGTTTGGGACAACATTGAATCTCTATAATGGTTTTGGGAGTATGGCTCTTTTGAAAATATTGGTTCTGCCTATTCAAGAGCAGTGAACATCTTTCCACTTTCTTATGTC
Source organism: Erethizon dorsatum (assembly GCA_028451465.1). NCBI lineage: Eukaryota > Metazoa > Chordata > Mammalia > Rodentia > Erethizontidae > Erethizon > Erethizon dorsatum. Next base: position 47,724,872 of record CM051842.1, read on the forward strand.
CTCTTAATCTCGTTTTTCAAAGTACTGCAGTATTCATTGTAGAGGTCTTTCACTTACTTGGTTAGTTTAATTCCTAGCTATTTTATTTTTCTTGAAGCTATTGTAAGTGGCATTGTTTTTATAATTTCCTTCTGATCATGTTCATTGTAGGTTACACAAATGTTAATTGGTTTTTTTGGTTGAACTTGTACCCTGCTACTTTGCTGAATTTGATTATTAGTTATAAAACTTTTGGTGGAATGCTTTGCATCTTCTATGTAGAATATCATGCCATCTGCAAAAGATGATAATTTGAGTCCTTCCTTTCCTATATGTATCCTTTTCATTTCTTTCTCTTGCCTGACTGCTCTTGCTAATATTTCATGTTCTATGTTGAATAGAAAAGGTGATAGTGGGCATCCTCATCTCGTTCCTCATTTTGAGGGGGATGCTTTTAGTTTTTCCCCATTTAGATTTCCCTGGCTATTAGTTGTCATAAGTAGCTTTTAACATATTCTTGTTTGGTCCTTCTATGCCTGTTTTCTTTAGGGTTATTATAATGAAGCACAGTTGGATTTTGTCAAGAGGCTTTTCTGCATGTATTAGTTTGATCACATGATTTTTGACCTTACTTCTATTAATGTGATTTATGTATGGTAAACCATGCGTGCATCTTTAGATTACATTTATTGATTAATGTATGGTTAGACATCCTTGCATCTCTATGATGAAACATATTTGATTGTGATGTATGATCTTTTTGATAATGTGCTGCATTCTTTTAGCTAATATCTTGTTGAAAATTTTTGCATCTATGTTCATTAGGGAGATTGCCCTATAGTTTTCTTTTTAGTTGGATATTTATCTGGTTTTGGGATCTGTGATGACTTCTGTAAATTAATTTGGGAGCACTCCAGTGCTTCCAATTTCTTTGAAGAGCCAGAGGAGTATTACATAATATAACAACCTTAAAGATTTCATAGAATTCAGAACTGAATCCATCAGATCTTGGCCTTTTTAGATTGATACATTCTTTATTACTGTGTCATTTCAATGCTTGTTATAGAGTTGTCAAGCATATATCTGTCTTCTTGCATTAGTTTTGATACTTCGTATGTGTATAAGAATCATTTTATTTCTATAAAATTTGCGAATTTTCTTGAAATATATTATTTCAAAGCAGTAACTATCTTTATATTTTGACAGTGTCTCTTGTGATTTCAACTTTTTGATTTCTAATTGCATTATGTGAGTCATTTCTCCCTTTCCCTTCATGAGTCTAGCTACAGGGTTATCTTTTTTATTTACACTTTCAAAGATTCAGCTTTTTGATTTATAGATTTTTTACTTTTTTTCTTGGTCTCAATTTCATTGATATCTGCTGTCATTTATATACTTTCCTTAATTTTGTTTTGGGTATGGTCTGTTGTTGTTTCTCCACTATCTTAAGGTTCTTCATAAAGTTATCTACTTGATCTTGCTCTGTTTTCTTAATGTGAGCACAGATTGAGATGAATTTTCATCTTAAAATGACTTTCAAAATCATTGCATACCAATTCCTAGTATAAGATGGATTATATTATATAACAGTAGAACTCTCTCCTATGGTTAAATATATCAGGCTAATATTTACCACAGTTTCTCAGTAGCCAGGCTGTGCTTGAGTCTATTGTTATTGCTAACTGTACTACTTTAACCATCATGTCATATCTGGTATAATCAGTTTTTCTACCTTGTATGACAACATGGCAACTGTAAGGGGTCATAACTCTCACGATATTAGAGTACCAAAGGAATGGGCCCTGAATCAATTAGATAGCTACTTCACATTTTAATTATATTGGGAATGTATGTTCTTGGGACAGACATAAAGACCAAAAACCACCTACATCTAGAAGGCATCCTGAGAAACAGACATTTCCTAGGGAAGCCTCAATATCAGGGATAAATCTATATAACATAAGAAATCTACAATCATCAAAAAAACATAAAATAAAAAATAGAAATTCAAAAATGATAAGAAGAAGCAAAATGCAACCCCAGATGCACAGCCCACCCAGGACAAGTGCAGAGCACAAAGAGATAGAGGAAATCAGAAGCCAACAACTGGAGCTCTCTGAGAAGATAGCAGCAGAAGTGAAAAAATAAATGGAAGAGGGCATAGAAAAAATAATCTCTAAGGTAGAAAAAGAAATGATGATCAAATTAAAGACATTAAAGCAGAAATAAATTACTAGAGGAGCCCAGAAAAATGATGGAATCCATAAATGTCCAACATAGACAAGAAATGGAATCAATGAAATAGATCCAAACAGAAATCCAGGAGATGAAAAGCTCCACTGAAGGTATTTACATCAGATTGAATGAAAGCAAGGAAAAATATCAGTTATAGGATACAGGATAGTGAGCAGCAACCAGGAAAAGAAAGATATCTTAAAAACAGCAAGACACCATGAAAAATCAATACAAAAGTTACAAGATGAAGCAAAGAAGAAAAATATAAGATTCATTGGACTCAGTGAGAAAGGTGGAGACTGCACAAATGCCATTAAATACCTCTTCATAGAAATACTGAGAGAAAAATTCCCAAACAAGGATAAAGAATATGACATATAAAAATTTAAGCATACAAAATTCCAAATAGCTGTGACCAAAAAAAAAAACCACACCAAGGCATATAATAATCAACATTCCAGAAATTCAACACAAGGAAAAAATATTAAAAACAGCTTGACAAAAGAAAGAAATCACTAATAAAGGAAAGCCCATTAGAAAAACAGCAGACTTCTTAACACAAAACGTCAAATAATGGAGAGCTTGGACTGATGTATTTCAATCCCTAAAAGAAAACAATCTTCAACCCAGATTCATGCACCTCACAAAACTATCTTTCAAAATAAATGGAGAAATAAGATACTTCCATGACAAAGAACATCTGGACAAATTCATCACCACCAAACCAGTTCTTCAGAATGCACTGTAGGATATGTTATAAGAGATAGTGAAGACCACAAATACATGAAAACAAATAGAAAAAGCTTCCAGGCGGGCGTGCAATTAAACAGAGAGGAAAGACAGGGAAACAACAGGAAAATAACATAAAAGATAAGCCCATACATATCAGATATAGCCATCAGTGTCAATGCTTTCAATTAATCAATCAAAATAAACAGAGTGGCAGAATGGATCAAGAAACAAGATCCAACAATATACTGCTTTCTAGAAACACAAAAAGAAATTCATAGACTAAATCTCAAGGGATGGGAAATAATTCTCCATGCCACAAGAGCCCAGAAAAAAGCAAGGGTAGTTATTCAATTTGCAAAGAATGTAAACTTTAAGCCAAAACAGATCAAAAGCATCAAAGAAGATCACTACATAATTATTAAGGGAAAACTCCAAAAAGAGATAACAATCATAAATATATATTCACCAAACACCGGTGCACCAAACTTCATAAAACAAATATTAACAGACATGAAAAACCAACTAAGCACTAACACAGTTAAAGTGGGAGACCTAAATACTTCACTCTAATAGATAGATCAACAAGACAAAAAAAAAATCAACAAAGAAATAGCAGAATTATACCAGGCATGTGAACAAATGGACTTGGTAGATGTCTACAGAGTGTTCCACCCCAAAACATCAGAATACACACTCTTGTCAGCTGCACATGAGATGTTCTCCAAAATAGACCACATAATATCCCACAAAACATGCTTTAGTAAATGTAGAGGAATGGAAAACAACCCATGCATACTATCTGACCATAGCACAATGTAACGAGAAATCAATGACAATATAAATCACACAAACTACATAAAAACATGGAAATTAAATAACAGCCTTCTGAACAACCAGTGGGTCACAGAGGAAAATAAAGATGAAATTAAACAGTATGTATAATTAAATAATGCTGATATGACATAATGCTGATATGACATACCAACACTTATGGGACACAATGAAAGCAGTTCTATGAGGGAAAATTATAGTGATGAAATCTCACATCAAGAATACAGAATGAGGGGCCGGTGAGACGGCTCAGTGGCGTAAGTGCCTGCCTTGCAAGCACGAAGGCCTGAGTTCAACTCCCGGAACCCACATACGAAAAAGGGGCCAGTGATATCGCTCAGCGGCATGGGTGCCTGTTGGCGCACGAGGTCCTGAGGTTGACCCCCTGGTACCCACAAAAAAAGAATACAGAATGAGCTCAAATAAAGTACCTCATGTTGTACCTCAAACATCTACAAAAAGAAGAAATCAAACACAAAGCTCATACAACACAGAAAATTATAAACACAAGAGAAGAAATTAATGTAATTTAGACTAAGGAAACAATACAAAGAATCAATCAATTGAAAATTTGGTTCTTTGAAAGAATAAATATAATTGATAAACCATTAGCCATCTTCATCAAAAAGAGGAATAAAACACAAATTCAAGCAATTATAAATGAAATTGGAGAAATCACAATGGGCCCTACAGAAATCCACAATATCATCAATAACTACTATGAGAAAATGTGTTATAATAAGATGGAAAACACAGAAAAAATGTACAGACTTCTAGACACAACTGAATTTGCAAAACTAAATCAAAAGCTGGGCATGGTGGTGCATGCCTGTAATCCCAGAACTCATGAGGCTGAAGGAGGAGCATTACTGTTAGTTTGAAGCCAGCCTGGGCTATGTAGTGAGTTCAAGGCCAGCCTGAGCTACATAACGAGACTCTGTCTCAAGACGCAAAACAAAACAAAACAAAACAAAACAAAAAACAGCAATCAAAAAACTGAATCAAGAAGATATAATAATTCTAAATAACCCAATATCCCCCAATGTATTTGAAAATGTAATTAAAAATTTACCAATGAAAAAAGCCCAGTCCCTAACAGGTAAAATGTTGAATTGTATGAGAAAATTTTGAAAAGAAATAATGCCACTAATACTGAAACTCTTTTAAAAAATTGAAGGGGAAGCAGTTCTTCCCAAGTCATTCCTGGAAGCAAGTATTACTCTAAAACTAGAGAAGAACCCAGTTGAAAAACAAAGCTACAGGCCAATCACCCTAAAGAACATAGATTCAAAAATTCTCAGTAAGTTACTGGCCAGAAAAACCCAGCAAATAATCGAGAAGACTACACAAAATGACCAAGGAGTATTCATCCCAGGGATCTAGGGATGGTTCAACATATGCAAATCAATAAATGTAATACACTATATTAACAAAACCAATGACAAAAATCACATGATTATCTCAAGAGATGTAGAAAAAGCATTTGACAAAGTCCAACACCCATTCATGATTAGAAAAAAAACCCTACAGAAATTGTAATAAATGGTCTTTACCTGAATCTCCTAAAAGACATCTGTGACAAATAAACAGCTAACATCATACTAAAAGGTCAAAAATTTAAGATTTCACTCTAAAATCATAAACAAGATGAGGATGTCCAGTATCACTACTCCTATTCAATATTGTTCTGGAAATATTAGCCAGAACAATTAGACAAGATGGAGAAATCAAAGGAATAAGGACAGCAAAGGAAAAATTTATCTTATCATTATTGGTGGATGACATGATACTTTACTTAAAAGACCCCAAAAATTCCATCAAAAGACCTTTAGAATTAATAACCTAATTCAGTTGTGTAGCTGGATACAATTCAACACTCAAAAATCGATAATATTCCTGTATAGGAGCAACAAACTCACAGAGAGAGAAATTAGGGAAACCATAACCTTCATTATCACATCCAAATAAATGAAATACTTAGAAATCAATCTAACAAAGGAAATAAAAGATCTATACTTTGAAAATTACAGTACTCTGCAAAAAGAGATTGAATAATATAAGTAAATCAAAATATATTCCTTGATCTTGGATAGGAAGAACCAACATAGTGAAAATGGCCATACTCCCGAAAACGTTATGCAGATTGAAAGCACTCCCAATCAAAATACCATTAGTTTACCTTACAGAACTACTGAACACATTCCTAAAATTTATTTGGAACCAGAAGAGACCTAGAACATCAAAAGCAATTCTGGGCAAAAAAGGCAAGTCAGGGGTCCTCACAATCCCTGACTTGAAATTATACTACAAAGCAACTGTGATAAAGTCAGCATGGTATTGGCCAAAAATGAAAAATACTTGTGGATCAGTAGGACAGAAAAAAGGTGCAGAGACACCTCCAGACACACTCAACCACCTTATCTTTTATGGAGGAGCCAAAAATATTCACTGGAAGATAGTCTCTTTAATCAATGATGCTTGAAAAAGTGGCTTTTCACATGCTGAAGACTATAACTAGACACATGTCTATCACCATGCACTAAACTAAAGTCAAAATGGATCAAAGATCTAAATATTAAAACAGAAACACTAAATCTATTGGAAGAAAAAATAGGTAGAAATCTTGAAGACATAGGTGTAGGCAGAGATTTAACCCAGACTGCATAGGAAATACTACAGAGTCAACAAATGGGATCTCACCTTATTAAATCATTTTTGCACAGCAAAAGAAATCACCAACAGAGTGAAAAGGCAACCCACAGAGAGGGAAAAAAATTACAGCCATTTGTCCCTCAGACAAAGTACTTATATCTAGAACATATAAAGAATTGAAAAAATCAGGTCTCAAAAATTCAAATACACAATCCAAAAATGGGCATCAGAGATGAATACACACTTCTCAGATGAAGAAATGCAAACATCAAATAAATATATGAAAAAATGTACATCTTTTTTCATTCAAGAGATACAAGTTGAAACAACACTGAGAGTCCATCTCACTCCAGAAACAATGACTGTCATCCAGAAATCAACCAATAACAAGTGCTAGAGAGGTTTTGGGGAAAAGAAACCTTTCCCCACTTTTGGTGGGAGGGCAGGTTGATGCAACCATTGTGCAAATCACTATGGAGATTCCTCAAAAAGCTAGGATTAGAGGGCCTATTAAACCCCGCTATTCCCCTTCTGGGTATCTTCCCAGAATAATTTGAACATCATACCACAGTGATATATGTGCACCCATGTTTATATGAACACAATTTGTAAAAGCTAAATCTTGGAAACAACCCAAATATCCATCAACTGAGGAATGAATAAAAAAATGTGGTTTTCTAATATAGTGGAGTACTACTTAGCTATATAGAATGATAAACTTCAGACTCTTATAGGTAAATGGATTCTTGAAACCATATTCATAAGTGAAATAAATCAGACTCACATGTGTAAACATCGTATCATCTTACTTATGTGAGAAACTGAAAAGTAAATAAGATCCAATATGTACAATAGATATTGTAATTTGGGAAGAAACTTTTGAAAAGAAAACAAAAGCTGTGATGGGGAAAAGGGAAAGGAAAGAAAGGAAGAAGAAATATATATATATATATATATATATATATATATATATATAGAAAATAGGAGAGTTATACATCTAGTTTCTCTTATTTCATTGAAAAGAAAGGTTTTTGCCCACATTCTTTAGACAATTTTTTATGACTATATCTTGGACTGAATAATTACTATGAAGATAACAATATGCAATGTATTACTTATTGTTACTCTCCTACTAGCTTGTTTTGAAACTCTTTTTTATTGTGATTTTTATTTTTATTTTTTTCTCTTTAAAAAAGAAGAGCCTGGTAAGTGCAATGTCCTGACTTCGATCCTCGTACAAAAAAAAAAAAAAAAAAAAAAAAAAAAAAAAAAAAAAGAATTGTTTTCATACTGTTCTAGGAATTTCCTTGTGTTGTATGGTCATTGACATTATCTTTTTAATTTCTTCTTTGATTTCTTCTGTGACCCTTTGTTTGTTTAGTAGTATGTTGTCAATTTTCATGGAGCTTTTGAATATGTAAAATTTCTTCTGTCATTGCTTTCTATTTTCATTGAACCCTGGTGTGATTTATGCGTGGGGTGATTTCATTTATTATGTATTTACTTAAGCAGGCTTTGTGGAGCAATATGTGATCTATTTTGGAAAAAGTGCTATGTGCTGCTGAGAAGAATATATATATACTCTGTGGTAGAGTGGTGGAATACTCTGTATATTTGTATTAATTCCATATGTTCAAAGGTGTGGTTCAGCTTTGATATTACCTTATTGGTTTTTGTTTGTTATTCTATCTCTTTGTGAAAGTAGGGTGTTGCAATCCCCTACTATGATTGTGTTAGTGTTTATTTGACTTTCTAATTTTACCAGTTTTTGTTTTATGAAGATAGGTTCTCCAGTATTTGATGCACATATGTTTATCAATGTGATCTCTTCTTTTTGGATTGTTCTCTTACCTACTATATAGTGACCATCTTTGTTTCTGCTAATCAATTTTAGCTGGAATTTTACCATTTCAGATATTATAGTTGTTACTCTTGCTTGTTTTAGGAGTCCTGGTGCATGAAATATTGTTTCCCACCCTTTAACTTTTAGTCTATGAATATCTTTTGGGATTAGATGAGTTTCTTGAATGCAACAAACCATTGGATTCTGTTTTTTGATCCAGTCTGCCAACCTGTGTCTTTTATTTGGAGAGTTGAGGCTGATAATGTTGAGAGCTATTACTGAGATGTGTTGGCTATGTACTAATATTGCCTTCTTTGTGGGTGAAGCCTGCATTTTTCTTTTCCTGATGATTTTGTTGCTGTTTTTCCATTGACTTTGCTAGGTTCCTCTGTGCTTTTAGCTGTGTTCATTTTGTTTTTTCTGCTGAGAATATTCTTAAATATTTTCTCAAGAGCTGATTTTGCACTCACATATCTTCTGTGCTGTTGTATTTCATGGCAATACCTTATTTCTCCATTTTGAATGAAAGCTTTGCTGGATAAGTTAATCCTGGTTAAAACTTGTTTGGTCTTATGGTGTGAAATACTTCACTTCCAGATCTTCTGGCTTTTCTGGTTTGTGTTGAGAAGTCTGCTATTTTTCTAAATGGTTTACTTTTATACAGATTTTTTTGTTTTGTTTTGTTTTTCTCTGGTTCCTTTTAAAATTCTGTGTTTTTTGCTGAGTATCTGGTAATTTAATAAGGATATGCCTTGTTGAGCTTTATTGTCATTATTATTTTTTTTTTGGTGTTCTGTAAGCTCTGGTTTTTTGTATTTTAACCTTGTTTCTTATATTTGGAAACTTTCCTTCTATGGTTTTTGTAAACACGTTATTAAATCCATCTGTGCTCTTTTATTTTTCTCTAAATCTAGTTAGCCTTAGATTTGTCTTCTTATACTTGTCTGGTACCTGCTGGTTAATCTTCTCTTCTTCTGTTATTTTCTTTTTGGGTTCATTGAGCTCTTCATCATAATTCACTGTTTTGTCCTCGATATGAGATAGTCTACCTTCACATTTGTCATTTCTGCAATTTATGAATTCTACACTGTTTTTTTTTTTTGTAATTTTAGGAATTTGTGTCTGACATCTTTTTGGAAATTCCATATCCTTGCTGAATTTGTCATTCAAATTTTGAACTCTTTTGCTTAGTTCATCCAGTTTTTTACCTATTTCCCCAAAATTTACTGTGGACATATTAAGTGAAATTATTCTGAACTTTTACTTAATTTTCTCTTTGAACTATTTTCTTCATCTCTTCTATGAACTTTTCATAGTTTTCGGCTCCTAGGCACTTGTTTCCTACTCCCTTTGTGATCTCTTCCTCTGCCTTGAGAGAGTTGGCAGAATTCTGCCATCTTCTGTTTCCTTGCTTGCCCATGCTCCTATTTTTTTTTTTTTTTTGCGTGTGTGTGTGGGGGGTGTTCTGCAGGTTGAGAACTCAGGAGAATTTGTCTCTTATATAGAGATTTTTAGAAGTATGTTGCCTCCCTGTGAATAATTTTCAGCTTTGTATGTTTAGTGCTAGTATTTACTCCCATTATTTAGTTTAAATTATTTGTACTCTGTCTCTACATTTTCCTGAAAGAATTACTTCTAGTTATAACAGCATCCACAGATAAATCCTTACAACACATCTATATGATAGTTCCAGTGGTTATATTTCCCCCCTTTGTTTATCCTGTGTGCACATTATGATAGATTATTATTTGCGGTTGTTCTGCAGTGAGATAGATGAGGTGGGTTAGGGAGAATGGGAAGCGTTTGGATGAGCAGTGTTAAACACTAATGGTGAGGTTTCAGTGGGGAAGAGTGGTAGATTGGAAGAAATTTGATGTGGAATCTGATTATATAAGAACACTTTTAGCTGAATTGAGGTTAGTACTCAGAGTGTTCACAAGAGATTAGTGGGGGCAAGGACAAGGTATGGGAGAAAGTGGTTTCATTTTGTGATTGAGGAAAGGTACATGGTTGTCAGAACCTGCAGATAGGAGGAAAATAAGTTAGGTAAGACATGGAAGAGCCAAAATCTTAAGATAAGGAGTATCAAGGGTTTATACTAGAGAAGATAGGAGTTACTGAGAGGGAGCCACATATGGGAAATTGAAAAACTTGGGAGGAGGAGTTATGTTTTTGGAAAAAAATAAGAAAATATGTTAATAATATTGCTTCAAAGGTTTGAGGTGAAAAAATTAAATAGGTAGTTGAGAACATAGATACCTATTAAATCAGTGCTAATGAACAACAAACAAAAGTTACAACTTAATAAACACAAAAAACCATGAAAGAACATAACATAATACCACAATAATAAATAAATTAAGAAACATACAAGAATGTAATCTTATAAATGTCCCATGGGAACACAGATTTAATATTCCAATGAGACTTTCTGTATGTGATACCAAAGTAGCTTTTTAGCCAGAGAGTTTGAGTGCTCACACCACAATAATTCCTCTGATGCTTCCATAATACTGAAGCTAACTTAGGCTCAAGAGTTCTTCCTGTCAGGTTGCAGGATTCTTGCAGAGTGTGATATAGTCCAAGTTCTTAGGTTAGGAACTCTTGCTGACCCTCTCCCTGGGTGTGATGGTAGAATTGGCCGATAGAGTCACTACCTTTACATTGCCCACTGAGTCAGGATTATTCCTATTTGAATAAATCAGCTACTGTAGTAACATGCTAATCCATTATAGTTATATCTATCAGGGTTACTTGAGAAATAATGTACCATGAGACTGTTTTTGGTCTCCCTTTAGCCTAGTGAAGAAATTCAGTTATAGCATAAGCATCATAATAGTCCAAGTATTGATCCACAGTTAATATTCACTAAATGTGATGGTTATGCCTTCTCTCATGGTGAAAAAGAGCATTTAATAGTAATTTTATGGAATCAGCTAAAGCCCAATGGGTTTGGGACCACATATTGCTGGGGGGATGGAAAAGAAAAAAAGTTATTTAAAAAAATAAGTCTTCTGCTATGTGGAAGGGGAAGGAGGAAATAGGAGGGGGCAAAAGATCCTAATGATAATGAAAGTATGTTATATATTTAGATGGGGATAACAGGGAATACAAGCCACAAAATTGGTAGTGAGAAATGGGGATTGGAAAAGATTCTATGCTTGATATAAATATTGAGAAAATGTTAAAGGGAGACAAATGAAAAAGGGGAGAAGAAAGTAAAGAAAAATTGAGAAAGAATGAATGAAAAACATGAGAAAGAAGTCAGGTGAAAAGATATGGATAAAAGTAGGAGTGATATAAAGGGACAAAGGAGAATCCCCTTGCATTCTATAAGCTATATTGAAAGAAAAAGGCCACAGGAAGAGAAGCACACACAAAGAAACAGACATGTTTATAAAAGGAAAAGGAGCCAGGCGTGGTGGCATGTGCTTGTAATCCCAGTACCCAGGAGGCTGAGGCAGACAGATTACCACAAGACTGATGCAAGCCTGAGCTACACAGTGAGTCCAATGCCACCTGAACTTCATAGTGACACCCTGTCTAAAAAATGGGGGATAATGGAATAACAATGGGGGAAAATGAACAGAAAGGAAAACAGAAAAAAATATGAAAATTAAAAATACAGTAAAATAAAAAAAGGAAAATTTTCTATTGGTTTGAATGTGTGGCTCTTTTTCTCAGCCTAGGATTAAGGAGCACAGCTCAATGCAGGATATATCTCTGTTTATGCTGGAAGTCTAAGGAAGCAGTCTGCCCTCAGAATGCTGCTGGATGCAGACCTCTGCATACAGTGATAACAGGGTAGCAATATGAGGTTTCAGTGCTGTGTAATTCAGGCCTAATCTGGCTTCTGACCACAGGAGCTGGGTCAATATTCCCTAGCCTCAGCCCCTCATCAGGACTCCCTCCAACCTGCTGTCCAACTATTGCTGTATCCCATGGCTATCCTTCCCTCATCCACTCTGGGAATTTGACATTGTGGAGCGTGGATCTGAGCCAAGGGGTTCTGGGATTCAGCTTCAAATACTCACCTCTTCCCTACAATGGAATCCCTGCCCTGCTCTTGTTCTGTGACTGTGGTGGTGGTTGTTATACCATGGTCCCTCACTAACTCTTGATAGTGGAAGACAATTAGGAAGCAGTATCCCATGTTTTCCTTGCTGGTTCCAACTGCAGCTGATTCTCTCAGTCCCAAAGCAGTTTTCTGATTTTCTGTGAGAAAAAGATTTTTATTTTCACTTTGTCTCCTGGCCGGTTAGCGGCCTGGTGCTGTCAGTAGTGACATGATTTGCAAATGTTCTCCTTTATCTTCTGTGTTGTGATCTATTTCTTCTGTGTCACTTAATCCTATTTTCTTCTCCTTTCTCAGTTCCCTCCTGGTTCCCAGGTAACCTCCTCTCACTTTGATTCCTCTCCAAGCTACTGTTCTCTAGAAAGTAGACTATTTGTCCTAGAGAAGGTGAGTTGCTAGCACTCACTGCTCCACCAATTTTTCCCCTCCTCAGACCTTCTTAAGCTTTGATATCTTTTTCTGAAGAGTCAGGAGAGGGGGATCACTTAGAAGAGTGAAGAAGTTTCCTTTTCTTAGCTTCCCAATGCCCAGAGAGCCTAATGAGAGGGCTGAGAGCTGAGGAAGCAGCCCAAGAGAGGCTAGCTTATGTAACCTACAAAAGAGCAATTTCATTATCACAAGTTCCACTTCTAGTTTTTTTGTTTTGTTTTGTTTTTCTTTTTTTGAGTCAGGATCTCACTATATAGTTCAGGCTGGCCTGGACTCACTATGTAGCCCAGGCTGACCTTGAATTTGCATCCTGCCTTAGCCCCCAAGTGCTGGGATTACAGGCATGCACCACCATGCCCAGCATACTTCTAGTTTTGTAAAAGCCTTTGGATTTTGATTTTTATTTGGGCTCACTACAATTTAGTTTCTCCATTCCAAAAGTGTTAGCTTTTTCACTGTGTCTGTAAACAGAAGAGTGGGTTGTGGCAATTCAGGTATAGGGCTGCATAAGGTAATATCCATGTTCTTTGGCTATCAGGGTACTGGAAAGCACACATGTGATCACCTCAAACTTGATAGTTACTCCATTTATACATTTATACTCTAGTGAGGTGTGTTTAGAAAGGCATTTAGATAGAGTGTACGTGTGTTCTTATCTGTTCAAATTTATCTATGTGCATATTTCACCAGCCTCACTTTCTGAGTGGTCCATCCCCAGTATTTCTACTTGCATTCTAGATGTTCCCATTTGCATTCTTAATCTTATGGTTGCACAGGAGGCCATTGGAAGACCTTAGTCTCCATTCCACATCTCACTTAAGCTGCACATCTCCACCAGATGGTGGTTTGTGGAATAGGAGTTACCATCATAATTTCCATGTTTGCCCCCAACCAGAGAAGATAAAAATAATCTTGATAACATAATTTTATGTGCCTAATTAACATTCTGTCTATATTATGTCAAGTGCAAATGAAAACATCTTTTTATTTTATGTACTATACTCAAGTACTAATAAACTAAAATAAAAATAGAAAGAAAACCATCTTTAAAAATTTTATATTTAACTAATCTGTAATCTACAATATAAGCCCAAAAACCTCATACTCTCAATGATAATAGAACTTCAAATATCTTAGTCTTCCTTTTGACCTACCTTGTTTCCAAACCAGCTTATTATCCTAAGAACCTCTGATGTGTGAATCCTAGATACCACCAGTGCCTGGGCTCCCTTTTCTCCTATTGCACTATCAATCCCAATGTTTATGCCAATATTGCCTGGCTTTTGGTAGAATGTCAAGCAATGGTTGACTGCCAGCTATGTCCCTCTTGAAGGCTCAGAATATCATTTTTCAGTCTTGGTAATATATGAGCTTTTCATTGAGACCTTTCTATATTTTACTTTGAAATAAACACTATTGCCCACTACCCAAGTGATCTTTGTGTAACAACTGATCTATAGGGAGAGTGCATTCTAGGCAGTTGACCAGGTGTCTGACCAATTTACTGTATTCCTGGTGACTGCAAGAAGGCCTGGGGAGTGGGAAGAAAGAAAAAAAAATGTCCCCAACCTGAATAAACTTAATTCAGTCCCTCCATTTGTACTAGCTCTGTGAAAATTTCTGTGGTATTCTAGATCTAGGTCTTGGGATGAGAGATATTACCAGCTTTGGTAACATGTTTTTGGTCATTCCTTACTGTCTCTATCTACTAGCCCACAGCCCAAGGTCTTCCCATACTAATTTTTATGAAATCAGGAGAAAAAGTGAATGTGCCTAACCTCCTGCCCTTTGAGGCCCAAGGAAGAATAAACACTGGTCTTTCAAAGGCATCTTTCCAAGTGAGGTTGAGAGATTAACTTTGTTATATTTACTAAGGAATGCTGCTTGTTTCTGAACAATATGACTGTAGCATGCTCTGGACCTAAATAAAATATTATTTTCAAACCCCAAACACATATTGCTTTCTGCTCATAACTTTGAAAAGGATATTTAAGAAAGGAAAGAATAAAGGGGAAAGGGGGCAGAAGGGCTGAGAGGAAAGAAGCCTGAGGGAGAATAGGCTGAATTCATAAAAAAAAAAAGATAAAAGTGAAAAAAAAATGTCAGATACAAAGAAAAGAGTTCTCTGAGTGATTAGGATTGATTTGTGTTATTTATTGCTTTTGGACATCTATACTGAATCCTTTAGTTTTTATGTGGCTGTAATTCTTTTAGCTTGCCCTGTAATCTTGGTTCTTTGTGATCTGCAAATCCTTTTCCCAAATACAAAGAAGCAGAGTTATGATTTATATTGTAATGTTTGTGTCTCCTTTAGTTTTGTTAAAGGCTGTCCAGAAGAGTTATTATGGGAGAAGAGACACATTGTCTAGGTCAGCTGAACTCTAATATCAGAAAAAGACTACTTCTCCAGCCTTGGTCTGATGGCTTACAAAATTGCAGAAGCATCTATATCATTTTGGTGTGATTCGTAGCACACTTCAGAAAGCAGTTGATGGTGCTTAATAAACTATGGTTTAATATGGAAGAGTCCTCACTTACGGGAACTATCCCATTTAATAAATCCCTTAAAAAAATCACTTTCAGGGCTGGTGAGATGGCTCAGCGGTGTAAGCGCCTGCCTGGCAAGCACGAGGACCCGAGTTTGACTCCCGGAACCCACATACGAATAAAGGGTCAGTGATATCGCTCAGTGGCATGGGCGCCTGCTGGCGCATGAGGTCCTGAGGTCGACCCCCGGTACCCACACAAAAAAAATCACTTTCAACTATATGGGACCTAAGAGAAATATCTTGTTGAGAGCCTTTTCTATGCAATTCCTTGCACTCAATAGATGGTCAATGCACATTTAAATATTTTATTTTATATTTTTTCAATTTTTATTTCTTATTAGCACATGTTTACAGTACATAATGATTATATTCCCCATGGGAAATTCATACATGTACATAACACATCTTAATATTTTTCTTCTGCTTCCCTTCTTCTCCCTCTCCTGACCTCCATCTCTTATCCCTTTCCCATTTGCAAAAGACCCAAAATTTAAATGTCTAATATAAATAAACATTTAAATTTTAAAAATTTATTACACTAAGATACACATTGCCATTAATGTCCCTCAATTCAAACGCACTTGTCATTTTTGCCAATTTCTGAAGTACTTCTGGAAATCCTTTTGTGATACTGTTTGGAAGATGTGATCAAAATGTGGTGAATGGTGCCACCAACTGCTATCCAATGGAAAGGCAGTTTTGTAAAAATATTATAGTGTGAGCTGGATGTGGTGGCACATGCCTGTAATCCCACCAGTGTGAGGCTGAGACAGGAGGATTGCCATGAGTTCAAGGGTAGCCTGGATTACATAGTGACTTCAAGGCCAGCCTGAACTATATAGAAAGACCCTGTCTCAATAAACAATCATATATATAAATTTAAAACAGTGTTCCCTTATCCACCAGATCTGGCACCAGACAACTTCTGGCTTGTCCCCAAAGTCAAGAGGACCATGAAAGTTAAACATTTTGAATCACTTAAGGACCTCAAGACATGCACAACTGTGCAACTAAAACATTCATAAAAAAAGATTTCCAGAACTACTTCAGAAACTGGCAAGAACTATGAAATAAGTGTAATTGAAGTGAGGGTGTGTTTTTTGAGTCTTTTAGTGGCAGTGTGTCTTTTATTGTAATAATTTTTAAAATTTAAACGTTATTTTTGGATCACACCTCTATGTCTACAGAAACTTTTACCTGATTATGTTTTGATAAAATTTGGTAATTTTTATTCCTTTTAAGGTTGTAACTATTTGATTATTTTCTGTTTCTTGTCAACTAAAATATTGGTGAAACTTCAAAGTTTATGAACCACTCAGCATGACAATATTAAAGGCTGTTGTATATCCTGTTTTGTGCTATAGGCTGCAGATGAGAAAAGAAAGAAAACTCAGTGATGGTACCTGGTCTTCTTGAGGAGGTAAGACTCACAAAATGTTCAAAATATGAAAAAGTTATTCTTGAAAGTCAACATGCTAAAGTAAAAATGTCTAGGATTCAGTCAAATCTGAATTCCAAACCTGACTGTATATTGGACATAGTTTTAAGTTTTCTCTACAGGGAAAAAGAGAGATCAAGTTCAATATTCTGCACTTGGGTATTAAATTTAATCATCACCATTTATTGAACATGCTCCCTTTCAGTATATGTTTTCAGCGCCTTTGTTGAGAAACAGTTGACTATAAATGTATGGGTTTATTTGTGGAAATTCTAGTCAATTCCAATAACAGTATTTGTGTTTTATATCCTTATCATACTGCTTATTTTACTATGGCTTTATAGTATGTCTTAATTTTGGATTTTTTGTGCCTGCACCTTTGCTTTTTTGTTCAAGATCGTTTTTCCTATTTAGCATAGTTTATGCTTTCATATGAATTTTGAGATTTTTTCTAGTTCTGTGAAGAATATCATTGGTATTTTAAATGGAAATTGCATTAAATCTGTAAATAACTTTTTTCAGCATGAACGTTTTCATCTATGTTCACCAGGAATATTGCTCTAAAGTTTTCTTTCTTTGTCTTATCCTTGTCTGGCTTTGGAATCAATGTAGTGCTGGACTGAGCTCAACACAATGTGGATCAAAGACCTAAAAATGTATGTGTGGAATCTATGAAACTATTCATAACAAACACAGCAGAAACACTTCAAGACATTGATATAGTCAATAATATTTGGTATAATACCCAAAATATAATAAACAACTGCGATTACATGAAATTAAAAAGTTTCTGTATAAAAAAGGAAATAATCAAAAGAATGAAGGAAAAATACACAGATTTTCAGAAAATATTTGCCATCTATACATCTGGCAAAGAATTAATATACAGAATATATAAGGAACTAAAAAACTTAAGAACATAACAAATATCGCCTTAAAAACGATCAACTGATCTGATAGGTCCTCCTCAAAAGAAGAATTTAAAATGGCCAGCAAATATATGAAAAAATTTTTCAACATCATTAGGCATCAAGAAAATGCAAATCAAAACTCCAATGAAATATCATCTCACTCCCATTATAATTGCTATTAATAAAAATAATAAAACAATAAAAATGGCAGCAAGAATGTGGAGAAAAATGAATTTTCAGGTAATGTTGATGGGAATGTAAATTAATACAATCATGAAGAACAATATGAAAGTCCTCAAAAAACTAAAAATAGATCTACTTGTGATCACAGAATTGTACTTTGGGTATATATTCAAAGGAAGTTGAATCCTTATGTCAAGGAAATACTTGAAACACCATGTTTGTTGCAAATAATATACACAATAGGTAAGATATGAAATTGACTGTACCCATCAACAAATAAATGAATAAGGAAAATGTGGTATATATACACAATGAATATTATCCACCCTAAAAAGAATGAAATCTCATCTTTTTCAACAAAATGGATTTAAATGGATGGCACTATGTTAAATGAAGTGATGCAGACACAGAATGATAAATACTGCATGTATATTATATGTGGAAGTTTGAAAAACAAAAGACATGGGAAGAGGGAAGGGGAAAATAAATAAAGGTGGGATTTGATCAATGTATATTGTATGCCTGTATTGAAATATCACATTTCAATATAATTAATAGATGTTATTGTTTAAATATGAAGTGCTATAGTTTAGACCTTAAATATCCCCCAAAATTCTCATGTGTATGGAAGGTGGTTATATCATAGGGGCATTATACTAATCAGTGGAGTAATCCATTGATTAACTCATAGCTAAATGTGTTGTTAAGAGTGAAGCCTGGTCAGAAGAGGCAGGTTGCTGGAGGTGTTTGTTTGGGAAGTGTGTATCTTCCTCGCCAACTCCCCCTTCTCTCTGCTTCCTCGTTCCTATGAGTTGAGCACTGTTTCCTCCACTGTGGCTGTCTGCCATTCTGTTTCTGCTTTAGAGTCAGCCAGTCATGGACTGACACTGTGAGACAAAATGAGCCTCTCCTCCTTTAAATTTTCTGTGTTATGTATCTTGTTCTAGTGACAGAAAAGTAACCGTGAAGTGCCCTTCAAAGGCACACATATTGAGGGCTTGATCCTCATCATAGCAATGCCCAGAGGTGGGACTCATGATTGTTGCATGAGGGCACTAATAACTTCATCAGTGAACTAAACCACTGATTATGAAATAACTTATCTATAGAAAAAGTTTCTTCCCTCACTGAGTTAAATTCATCACTACTCTACTCAGCAATAATCCTCTTTATTTATTCTTTCCATTAACCAACTCTCATTTCTACATTCAGTCTCATTTCTACATTTGTTCTATGCACCATGGTAATATTTTGCACAGATAGCAGTAATGGGACCCCTTCCCAACCATTCCTTAAATCTACCTAAATCAGGAATGGGATGCTATAACTATCCGCATAAAAAAGATATACAGAATTAATTTTCCAATGTATTAATGACATTTTGATAAGAAACAATCTTTGACCAAATGACATCATGGCACAGAAATAATAGTTAAAATTAACGAGTCATTTCTATGTGCCAAACACTAGTTCAGTAGTTTACATTTATAAATTCCTTAATACACCCATTTTCAAGTGAGGAAACTGAGCCCAGGGAGGTTATTTATTTAACCCTCTTTCTCTTCCTCACAGCTTTGTATGATTTGCTTATCTTGCTTTAGTTTACATTTCACTTTTCAGAATTTTCACTCTTTTATATAATATAAAATGTGTTACATTTTAAAGAAGGGTGATACCATAAGTATTTGTGCATTTTTATGAGCTTTGGCTATGGCTGAATTCAGAGAAAATGATGACTTTTTTTGTGGGTACCGGGGTCAACCTCAGGACCTCATGTGCCAGCAGGCACGCAAGTTGCTAAGCGATATCACTGGCCCTTTTTACGTATGTGGGTACTGGGAGTCGAACTCAAGACCTCACCCTTGCCAGGCAGGCACTTATGCTGCTGAGCTATCTCACCGGCCCAATGATGCTTTTTTTGATGTAACTGTGACCTTTTGGTGTCTATACTGAAGTATCCCTCTTGAGGGAGAGGTAAACATCTGTCCATATGACAATTTTTAAGACCCTAGAAAGTATCATGTGTCCTAGATTGATGGTAGAATAGAATATTTTGACAAAGAATGATAAGTCTACATGAAACAGGGCATGGGCAATGCAGCCTACATAACAGATTTCAATGCCCTCAAGTCACATTTGCATTCTCTATCATTGTCTGGTACCTCTTCTATTTTTTTCTAATTTTTTTTTATTTTAAAGAGAAGAAAAAAACAAAACAAATAAAAAAAATTTTTCAAAACGACATAATATGAGGGTAACAATGGTCAATGCATTATGTATTATTATATTTAAGTTAGTTATTCAGGATACCAGACATTAGCATTCAATTGTCCAAACATTATTGGCTCAAACCTTACTCTTCAATGAACTAAGTAAAATTGGTAGTGTATCTATCTTAACCATCTTATATATATATACAATTTTTTTCCCTTTCCCTTCTTTCTTTTCCCTATTGAAGTCTCTCTTTCCTATTGACCAGTTTATTTTTGATTCACCGTGTCTATTGTACATTTTGTATCTTATTTACTCTTTCAGTTTCTCATACTAGAGAGACAATACGATGCTTACACATGTACGTCCGGTTTATTTCACTTATGAGTATTTTCTCGAGTTGCATCCATTTACCTATAAAAGTCTCCAGTTTATCCTTCTTTATGGCTGAATAGTACTCCATTGTATAAAAATACCACAGCTTTCTTATCCATTCCTCAGTTGATGGGCATTTGGGTTGTTTCCAAGATCTGGCTATTACAAATTGTGCTGCTATAAACATGGGTGCACATATATCACTGTGGTACGATGTTTTTAATTCTTCTGGGAAGATGCCCAGAAGGGGAATAGCTGGTTCAAATGGAACCTCCAACCCTAGTTTTTCGAGGAATCTCCACACTGACTTCCACAGTGGCTGTACCAGTCGGCACTCCCACCAACAGTGAAGAAGGGTTCCTTTTTCCCCACAGCCCCTCCAGCATTTGTTATTAGTTGATTTCTTTATAGTAGCCATTCTTTCTAGGGTGAGATGGTATCTCAGTGTTGTTTTAATTTGCATCTCTCGAATGACTAGTGATGTTGCGCATTTTTTTATATTTATTTGCCATTAGTATTTCTTCATCTGAGAAATGTGTATTCATCTCAGATGCCCATTTTTGGAGTGGGTCTTTAAATTTGGGAGGTCTGATTTTTTTGAGTTCTTTATATGTTCTCGATAGTAATCCTTTGTCTGAAGAACAGCTGTCAAACATTTTTTCCCACGTTGTGGGTTGTCTTTTCACTCTGTTGGTGGTTTCTCTTGCTCTACAAAAGCTTTTTAATAAGATGAGATCGCAGTTATTGATTCTTTGGGATAGTTCCCGTGCGGTTGAGTTTTTATTCATAAAGTCTTTGCCTACACCAATGTCTTCAAGGGATTTACCTATCCTACCTTCCAGCAGATTTAATGATTCTGTTTTAATATTTAGATCTCTGATCCATTTTGAATTTAGTTTAGTGCATGGTGAAAAATATGGGTCTAGCTTTAATCTTCGGCATGTGTAGAGCCAGTTTTTCCAGCACCATTTATTAAAGAGGCTATCTTTCTTCCAGTGAATGTGTTTGGCAACTTTGTCAAAGATAACGTGGCTTAGTATGTCTGGGGTTGTTTCAGCATCTTCTAATCTGTTCCATTGATCTTCAGGTCTGTTTTTTTGCCAGTACCACACTGTTTTTATCACAGTAGCTTTATAGTATAATTTCAAGTCGGGGATTGTGATGCCCCCTGCCTTGCCTTTGTTGCCCAGAATTGCCTTTGCTATTCTAGGTCTCTTCTGATTCCAAATGAATTTTAGGATTGTTTTCTCTAATTCTGTGAGATATGCTGTTGGAATTTTGATTGGAATTGCATTAAATCTGTATAACAGTTTTGAAAGTATGGCCATTTTCACTATATTGGTACTTCCTATCCAGGAGCAAGGGATATCTTTCCATTTTCTGATGTCCTCTTCAATCTCCTTTTACAGAGTACTGTAGTTTTCAGTGTATAGGTCTTTTACATCCTTTGTGAGGTTGATTCCTAGGTATTCCATTTTTTTGGATGTTATTGTGAAAGGTATTGTTTCCCTAATTTCTCTTTCAGTAAGTTTGTTATTTGTGTACAGGAAGGCTATTGACTTTTGAGTATTGACTTTGTATCCAGCTACACTACTGAATTTGCTTATTAAATCTAGCAGTTTTTTAGTGGACTTTTTGGGGTCTTCTATGTAGAGTATCATGTCATCTGCAAATAATGATAATTTAACTTCTTCCTTTCCAATCATTACTCCCTTTATTTCTTTCTCTTGTCTAATTGCTCTGGCTAAAGTTTCCAGAACTATGTTGAATAAGAGTGGGGACAGTGGACATCCTTGTCTTGTTCCTGATTTTAGAGGGAAGGCTTTCAGTTTTTGGCCATTTAGTGTAATATTAGCTGTTGGTTTGTCATAGATAGCTTTTACCAGGTTGAGATAAAGACCCTCTATTCCAATTTTCTGTAGGGTTTTTATCATGAAAAGGTGCTGGACTTTGTCAAAAGCTTTTTCTGCATCCATTGAGATGATCTTGTGATTTTTGTCTTTGGTTCTGTTAATATGGTATATTACATTTATTGATTTACGTATGTTGAAACATCCCTGCATCCCAGGGATGAATCCAACTTGGTCATGGTGTATAATCTTCTTGATGATTTGTTGGATTCTGTTTGCCAGTATCTTATTAAGGATTTTTGCATCTATATTCATTAGGGAGATTGGCCTATAGTTCTCTTTCTTAGTTGGGTCCTTCTCTGGTTATGGTATCAGGGTAATGCTTGCTTCCAGGGATGAATTTGGGAGTATTGCTTCCCTTTCAATTTCATTAAAAAGTTTGAGAAGTACTGGCATTAGGTCTTCTTTAAATTTCTTGTAGAATTCGGCAGTGAATCCATCAAGGCCTGGGCTTTTCTTTGTTGGGAGACAACATCTTCAATTTCATTGGTTGATATTGGTTTATTTAGGATTTTTAAATCTTCTTCTTTCAGCTTTGGTAATTCATACGTATCTAGGAATCTGTCCATTTCTTCTGCATTTTCCATCTTAGAAGAATATATATTTTTAAAATAGGTATAGATGATCTTCTGGATTTCTGCAGGGTCCGTCGTGATATCACCCTTTTCATTTTCAATTGCATGGATTTGAGTCTTTTCTTTTCTTTTTTTAATAAGGTTGGATAAGGGTTTGTCAATCTTATTTATTCTTTCAAAGAACCAACGTTTTGCTTCATTGATACTTTGTATTGTTTTTTTTAGTCTACAATACATTAATTTCTGCTCTGATCTTTATAATTTCCTCCCTTGTACGGGCTTTTGGCTTAACCTGCTCTTCTTTTTCTAGAAGTTCAAGGTTCACCATTAAGTTGTTTATTTGCGCTTTCTCTATTTTCCTAATATAAGTATTTAATGCTATAAATTTCCCTCTTAGGACTGCTTTCATTGTATCCCATAAGTTGCGGTATGTTGTACTGTCATTATCATTCAGTTGTAGAAATTGTCTAATTTCTTCTTTAATTTCATCTGTGACCCATTGGTTGTTCAGGAGGGTGCTGTTTAATTTCCACGTGTTTAGGGAGTTTTTGTGATTTCTTTTGCCATTGATTTCCAATTTAATTGCACTATGGTCTGACAATATGCATGGAATAATTTCAATTCCTTTGCATTTACTTAAGCAGGTTTTATGAGCTAGTATGTGGTCTATTTTGGAGAACGTCCCATGTGCAGCTGAGAAGAATGTGTATTCTGATGTTGTGGGGTGGAACACTCTGTAGACATCAACTAAGTCCACTTGTTCAAAAGTTCTATTATTTCATTATTGATTTTCTGTCCAGTTGATCTGTCTTTTTGTGACAGTGGAGTATTGAGATCTCCCAATATAATTGTATTAGTGCTTATTTGATTTTTCATGTCCTTTAGTACTTGTTTTGTATAGTTAGGTACATTGGTATTTGACACATATATATTTATGATCGTTATCTCTTCCTCTTGGATTGTTCCCTTTACAAGGATGTAATGACCGTCTTTATCTCTCTGAATCATTCTTGGCTTGAAATTCACTTTGTCTGCAAAGAGAATAGCTACCCCTGCTTTTTTCTGGGTTCCTGTTGCATGGAGTATTGTTTTCCATCCTTTGACTTTCAGTCTATGAATTTCTTTCTGAATTAAATGTGTTTCTTGTATACAACATATTGTTGGATCTTGCTTCTTGATCCATATTGCCAGTCTGTGCCTTTTGATTGGTGAATTGAGACCGTTAACATTGATGGTTAAAACTGATATGTATTGACTTATACTTGTCATGATATGTTCCTGTTGTTGGTTCCCACTCTTTGTTTGTTTTTCCCCTTTGCTGCTATTTAATTATCTTCCCTTCCTGGTGGATCCCTTCTGTTGGGGTTCCTATCTCTTTCTAGAATGTCCTTCAGAACATTTTGGAGTGCTGGTTTGGTGGTCGTAAATTTTCTCAGATGTTCTTTGTCATGGAAGTATTTTATTTCTCCATCAATTTGAAAGATAGTTTTATGGGGTACATCAATCTGGGTTGAAAATTATTTTCCTTTAGAGCTTGAAATACGTCATTCCAAGCTCTTCTTGACTTGAGAGTTTGTGCTGAAAAGTCAGCTGTGATTCTGATGGGTTTTCCTTTATAGGTGATTTGTCTCTTCTCCCTAACAGCTTTTAAGATTCTGCCCTTCTGTTGAATTTCTGGGATCTTGACTATGATATGTCTGGCTGAAGTTTTTTTTTGGTCATGTCTAGTTGGTGTTCTGAAAGCTTCCTTTATGTTGGGGTCAAATTCTTTTTCTCTTCCAGGAAAGTTCTCTGTAATAATGTCTTTGAAGAAGGTTTTAATGTCATTGATGCTATCTCTTGCTTTTTCATTTATTCCAATTATTCTTTTTTTGTGTGTGTGGGTACCGGGGGGTCGACCTCAGGAACTCGCGCACCAGCAGGCGCCCGTGCCGCTGAGTGATATCACCGGCCCCTTTTCCGTATGTGGTATCCGGGAGTCGAACTCGGGCCCTCGCGCTTGCCGGGCAGGCACTTAAGCCGCTGAGCCATCTCACTGGCCCGATTCCAATTATTCTTAAGTTGTTTATCTTTGAGTCATCTAGCAGCTCCTGAATTGATTTTTCATGGTCCCTTGCTGTTTTTAAGAATTCTTTCTTTTCATGATCACTAACCACAAGCCTGCCTTCTATATCTGAGATCCTGTCCTCACATTGGCTTAATCTGCTACAAATACTTTCAATGGAATTTTTGTTCTCTTGGATATCTGCTTGAATCTGCCTTATGGATTCCATTTCTTTCCTATGCTGAGCATTCATGGTTTCTATAGTTTTCTTAAGCTCATCTATTTTTTGTCTGTATCACCTATAGTGTCCTTAAGCATGGTCTTCATTGTGGACATTATCTCTGCAGTTATTTGTGAAATTATTTCTGTTTTAATTTTTTCCAGAGCCTCATTCAGTTGTTTTGTTGTTACCCCTTCACATAGGCCAGGTGGGTGGCTTTTGGATTGTCCCACCTCATTGCCCCCTAGGTTTGCCTTTGGTGAATTGGATGTGTGGGGTTGCATCTTGTTTAAGTGTCATCTAATTTTTTCTTTCTTTAATTCCTGGGGTAATGTTTGTAAATTACCTATGACAGGTTACTTTATTGCTAGTGTTCAAGATCCTTAGAAGATGACCACTTCTCTGAAGTATCTTCCAAGTGGAGCTTGCTTTTGGGTTTTGAGCTTTCTGCCAGATCCTACCTCTTCAATTCATTGGATGTGAGAAGTTGCTACCTGTTTGGCCCAGTCCTTGATTCTTTGGTACTGTGCCACTGTATTTTCTGTGTCCCTTAGTCAATATCAATCATGAAATATCATGAAGGAAAGCTGTTTAGAACAATTATTTTACATTTGGCTATAATAGTAACTGAAGCATCAAACACAGCCTAGAAAATGACAGACTGAGCTAACCAGTTATTTACCACTTTTAGCCATATAAAGTAGAGTTGCAGTTATATAACAAAATCTAAAACACACCAGAAAAATTATATGCAGTATACAAGTCCTTAGTGTGTCAATTTTTCCCCTCAGGATTTTAAATTTAAAATGATTTAAGGAGGAAATAGGGTATTCAGAGAAGAGGCAGGAATTAGATGTAAGGTTAGAGGACCAAGAGGGATCCCACTAACATTGGGACACTGGTGCAGAGAACTGGTGGGAAAAAGAGAAGGAAAGGATAAAAGGAAGAACAGATCACAACCACAATCACAAAGAGGTTAGAGGCGCTGTTTACACTCATGTAAAAACCAGAGAGAATAATGAAGGAAAGAGCAAATAGACAAACAGAAACAAAAATGGAGACAAAAACAACAAAGCAAACAGACAAAACAGAAATAAAACCCCACGAAAGAAAAAACAAACAAACAAACAAACAAAAAAACAAAAACCTTCACCAGAACAAAAAACTAATGAGAGAGAAAAAAATAAATAAAATAAAATAAAAATAAAAAGAATCAGTTCCAGGTGTTGACTCTGCTGTAGGCAGGCACCGTGTGATGACAGAGTCTTGTTCCGTGCAGGTCCATCCCAGCAAGCCAAGAGCGGCCCTCTGGTGGGGCGGTGAGCAGAAGCGTGGACGTTCAGGCAGAGACCAGTCTCCTTCGCCTGCCACTGTCATTGAACTGCTTTCATGCCGCTCTGATTTTCGCCACGCCCCCCACAATGGCGCTGGGCCAGTCACTCTCTGGTGCGGGACAGGTGTGGCTGAGAGACCAGTCTCGTTCACCCGCTGCCCTCAGCGCACTTTCGTGGGGCTGAGAGGCACTGCGCTGCCCTGTCCGGAGCATGAGTTCCCAGCGCTGTTTTCACATCGCTCTGATTTTCGCCGCACCCCCCACAATGGCGCCTGGCCAGTCGCTCTCTGGCATGGGACAGCTGTGGCTGAGAGACACTCACCGCCAGCCAGCGCAGTTCTGCGCTGCTCCCCTGCCCCACCACTGTCTCATGATCCTCCGTGGGGGCTCCCTGGGTGCTAGCTGTCACCGTGTGTCCGCAGCTTTGAGCTTCTGATGCACCGTGATTCCTGGGATGGTAGAAGGTGTGCACATGGGGTCTGTTCCTTCTTTGTTGGAAATCACCCTTAACTGGTGCTGGGGGTCCCAAGCTGCGCTTCAGAACTTTTCTGGGTCCCGGGGAGGCATCTCCCCCCCTCTTGCGCTCTCCCGGTCACTATATTCCCGTAGTCCAACGGCAACTTTTAGATAGTTTCGCTGCGTGTTTCTTACTCATCCACCATCTTTTTTCCTCCCCCTCTCTTCTATTGTTTAGGAAGTGTTCTTTAAATGTAGATATATTCCCCTGGACTGTTAGGTCTTTCTTTCTGCATCACCACTAATAATAAGGTCTTAAGTGTGTACTTTCTATGCACTCCATCATATTCATTTTTCTAATTGTGAAACTGGACAAAGGATATAATAACTGATAACTGTGTTCTATTTTATGAATTAAAGTATAGACAGCAAATATATAAAAGACTTGAAGTGTGATATATTTTCTGGAACTCACCAGTGTAGTATCATCATTCCTTGCACTGAATGCTTAATCTTTTCTGATATTCAGCTATTATAATTTGAAAAATAGAAAAAAATAATTTATACTTTCTAGAGTTTGGTGAATAATGAGACAAGACTATAGATATTGTTATACTTACTTTTCTCATTGCTGAGACAGAATTTGGTACCAGGAATAAGGCCATTACTGTGACACTTCCTGACCATGTAGTTCAGGAGCCTTTGGAACAGGCTTATGGGAAGAATTTGGATAGATTTGTAGATGACAGCTGAAGAAGCAGCTCTGCAATGACTTAAGCTTCACTTGATGGAAGATTCTGGTCAGAGCTCAAAAGACCAGAATGGTGATAGAAATGCTGCCTGTAAAATCCAAGTTCAGGAGGTTTCCACTGGGAAGAAGGATTGCATTAGCCACTTGATTCCAGATGATGTATGTTATTCCTTAGAAGAAAGATTCTCTGCATTTTGCTGACTCCACTTTGCCTGAGATTGAGATTAATAGTGGCAGACAGATTAATCTTGCAGAAGCAATGTAAAGATAGTCTAATGTTGAGGCCATGGCTACTGTTGAGGGCTTTTAGCCAGAGCTATTTGAGAATCAAAAACAGAGTCCAGTAGCATGATTTAAAACTTGGTGAGTTTGGCCAGGAAGGAAAGTCCATTAAAGCTGTGGATTGCAATGATAGAGAAGAGAAGAACTTGGATGATAAGAAACTGATGATAAGGAACAAGACAATGGAAAAGATGGCCTGAGGTGATTATAAGACACAGCAGGACTGCCGCCCTTGCAGCCTCAGAATTGCAAAGGTAAAAGAATTTGCTCTGAGAAGACAGCTCCAGAGCACTATGCTCCAGAATGACAGAGGCATGGAGAATTTGTTCCTTGGGATTGAGGTCAGAGTGCCCAGCAATGCAGGCACTCACCACCTACAGCCAAGAGAAAAGAAAGCCTGTCTACAGCTACAGCTAGTGTCAGACCTTGATATCATCCATGTGGTACTGCTTTTAGGTACACGCAGAATGCAAGAGTTGTTGGTTCAAGAAGGCTTCCACCCAGATTTCAGAAAAAGATCTGGGAGGCCAAGCAGTGTGCTCCTGAGAGGGCAATGTGTGAAGCTGTTAGTATGAAGCTGAACAGGCAGTGGACGTCCTAGAAGGTTGGAGAAGCCAGGAACGTGGTTTTTCTGAGGAAAACCAAGGAATGAACAAAGCTGGCCCAAGAGAGAAGCTGTGAGAGCTACAACCACCCACAGTGCTATAGGGTCAGAGCCACATGAACACTTTGGTGTTCACATCTGGACACAGAATACCTCAGGTGCTGGACATGTAACTAAAGAACTTAATGCTTGCCCTACTGGATTGTGGACTTTGTTGGTCAAATTCCTTTCTATCCCATTATTTGGAATTGGAATGTTTATCTTGTGCCATTGTATGATGGAATTTAACTTTCTTTTCATTTCTTTTCTAAAATTTTACTTGTTTATTCAATTTTATTTTTTGGAAAAAATAAAATAAAGTTTCATAACAAAATAATAGGAGAATAAAAATAGGTAATACACTGTGTATTGTTATCTTAAAAGTAGTTACTCAGAATACAAGGTATGGGCATAAAAAATTCTCCAAATGATATTAGCACAAAAGATTCTTTTCAATGAACTAAGAGAAACTAGTAGTGTAACTATCTTGTATGCTTTTTTTTCCTTTACCCTTCCTTCTTTTCCCATTTCCCCCATACTAGCCTCTCAAGTGCTGAGATTACTGGCATGTGCCACCATTTTTAATTAGATATAATCCCACTTGTTCATTCTATATTTTATTTCTTGTATAGTTAGGTTTCTGTTCAAAAGTTCTTCACCTATGCTTATCATTCAAAGTTTGACCTATTTTTTCTTCCAGCAGATTTTGATTTATTTTCTTGTTTAATACTTCAATCTTGGATTCATTTTGATTTTATTTTAGTACATGGTAAAAGATATGGTTCTAGATTCAATTTGCTGCATGTGTGTAGTCAGCTTTCCCAGCACCATTTACTAAAGAGGATATCTTCCCTTCAGTGTATATTTTTTGCCCCTTTGTTGAAGTTCAAATGGCTGAATCTTATTGGATTTGATTCTGCATCCACTATTCTGTTCCATTGACTTACATATCTTTTTTATGCCAGTATCATGTAGTTTTATCACTGTAGGTTTGTAACATAACTTGGAATATTGGATTGTATGACTCCTGCTTTGCTCTGGTGGCCCAGGAATGCTTTTGCTATTCTGGGTCTCTTCTGGTGTCATATAAATATTATATAGTTCTGTGAGGAATGCTCTTGGGATTTTGACTGAGATTGCATTAAATCTAAATATCAGTATAAGCAATATGGCCATTTAGACAATATTGGATTTGCCTATCCAGGAACAAAGGGTATCTTTCCATTTTCTGGTGTCCTCTTTGATTTTTGAGAACAATAATATTTTGTTATAGATGTCTTTCACTTCTTTGGTTATGCTAATTATATGAGTATTTAAGTATTTGAGGCTTTTGTGAGTACTATTCTGTGTTCATTATTGGTGTACAGGAATGCTATTGATTTTTGTGTGTTGACTTTGTATCCTGTTATATTACTAGTGTTAGTTATTAGTTCTTGGAGTGTTATGGTAGAATTTTTATGCCTTCTATGCAAAGGATCATGTCATCTTGTTATTAAGGTTTTTCTGAGTATAGTCTTGTGCATCAGGCTTATGTTTTTAGTTCTGACACTCTTTCCTCACATTGTTCACTTTTGTAGTCCATACTATCAATAAAATTCATGATCTCCTGGATTTCTATTTGACACATTTTCATGGACTCCAATTCTTTTCTAAATTGGTCATTCATGTTGTGAATCATATTGGTTAACTCTGCTAAATTTTTATTTGAATCTTCTTTGAGGCCTCAGATCAATTTGTTCATTGTCTATTTAGTTATAGCATCTCTGAGCTTCTTCAATTTTTTTGTTTCTTCTTTGATCATTTTTTATAATTTGGCCATTTGAGTTTTGATACCCCTTGGATATATTGTGAAGAAGTTTGGTGTTTTTAGAGGCATTATGTTGTCTTGATTATCGTGCTTTTATTTGTGTGTGTGTATGATTGTGTACATGTGCATCCTGAGGGTTGAGGATCAACTCTTAAGAAAGACTCTTTTGCTACTGTGGAGAACTCTTTAGCTTTCCAGGGATGAGACCGTGGCTTTATTTGTGCCTTTGTATTATCTACACCTGTGACATAATAATTTTAACAACAAACCGCCTTGTCAGTATGTTGGAAGGACAGCAGTCTTACCACTTTTAACAAACATCTAGTTTCAACAGTATGTCAATTTTCTGCATTAAACTTGTTTCAAAAATTTCACCCTTTTATCAGGGCCCCATCAGACTGTACTCTACTGTCACTGACAGGCTGGGATGTAGAGTGGAGAGGGAGACAAAAGAGGAGGAAAGGGATGGAGCTGAGTCAGGAAGATGGGAGGGAGGGAAAAGAAATATCAATAGGTGAAAAGTAGACAGGAAATCAGACTGTTGGAATTATTTTTATAGCTGGATTAAAGGGCTAGTGTTGAAGGGATTTGTGGGAAAATTTGTGGGAGTACGAGGAGTGATGTAGAAGGAAGGAAGTGCAGCTAGGCAGCAAGGGAAGCTGTGAGATTTTTGGGACTTACTGATATGTTGGTAGTTGGTTTATGTTGAAATCTGTGTTTATAATTGTATAGGCTTACACAGACATGCCCTTGAAATTTAAAGTATTGGTTAATTTTTATTGTCTTTTTCACATATACAGGTGCCTCCTATGTATATGCCAGCTAAAAGCTGGAAAGGAAGAGAGAGAATATTAGAGTATAGGAAAAACAGTAAGAGATAGAAAAGAAATGAGAAGGAAAAGGGATAAAGACAAAGGAGAGGAAAGAAAAAGAAACCAACAATCCCAAAAACCCTCACAAATTTGCAAAAACACAAAATTAAAATATCCTCAAAATTCCATTGAAATTAGTCTGAGTTCAATTGCAGGTCCTATTTTGTGGTTTGCTTAATTTTCTGCTGTAATTAATTAGGCCTGCTCATCAATTGGGCTGTCTGTCTGGGTCAGCCTCCTGGCTACACTCAGTTCTCTGGGCATGGTTGACTACAGGCCTTTGGGCTCTGTCCCAAGATCCCAGTACCTAACTTTATTTGAGGAGGGAACGATACAGTGTAATTGGCCATGCACACAGTTTTCTGACAACTCCCTCCAGGGCCTACTCACCTGCACTCCTTTCTCTGCAGGGCAATGCCTGCTGTCATCTATATTTTTTTTTGTGGGTACCGGGGGATCGACCTCAGGACCTCATGCACCAACAGGCACCCATGCCACTGAGCAATATCACCAGCCCCTTTTTCTTATGTGGGATCCGGGAGTCAAACTCGGGCCCTCAGCAGGCGCTTATGCCGCTGAGCCATCTCACCGGCCCTATATGTTTTACTTCCACAAAAATTTACCTAGCACATTGCTGGACATCCTGTGACCCGAGCTCCATCTCTGTGCATCTACCCCCTGGGCCCTTTTCAATCACTCTCTCTCTGTAACCCGCAAACTTTATGAAGCCCAGGTCTCCCTCTTTTCTAGTTCTTGGCACAGTGTGTTGGGTATTGGGGACCTGGCCAAAATAGACAACTGCCTGCATGAGGGGTATGGCAAAAGGATGAAATGAGAAACAGAGTCAAATTTAGTAATGCATGACAGGGGAGCTGGGAGGTCAATGCCTTAGGATGGGCAGAGACAAAGACACTTGGAGTTAGCCACTATTGGGTGTACACAATAATTGGCAGTAGTGACCTTATGCTAATGAGGATTTTTATGTTGATGGAGACTGTGGGGAGAGATGGCAGGTTAAGAATGAATTTGTCCTTTCCCCAAGGTGAAACTCTTTTTATTACTACTGATGTCTCAAGTAACCAGGATGTCTTCAGCTGGTGCAGTCTTGCCCTGGAGCATCACAGCATCACAGTACCATTGTGGCTTTTACTGTGACTATGACCGGAGGTGCATGGAATTATGTTCACACACACCATGGCTATCCCACATGGCAAGGCACTAAGCCTTGAACAAGCCCTAATCAAATTTAGTTATGAAATGATTTTCCCACAAAATGATATAGAATGGTCCTCAACAGTTGGGAGCTCCCCTGCAGGTGCCTGTGGTATCTTGGAGTAAGTGTACAGTATGTCTGGTAAGCACTGCACCCAAGTGTAAGTGAAAGGAATGTGTAATTATTTCTGGGTCACTCTAGCCTCTTATCTCACAGCTCCCACACACTGATCACATGTGCAGCCCCAAGACTGAAGTTTATTCTAAACTCAGATTTGGGTTTCTAATCCATCTTGCTGCTTCCAGATGATGCTTCCTTATGCAACCCCCAGGCTGCAGTCCTCTTTGCACTTTGATTCAGGTCCTTAATCTAAGCAATGTACTTGCTTTTGAATTCCTGAATGCCCACCTTTACTTTCTTATACACTGCTCTCCAAATTACAGTCTCTTTGAAACCTTGTTTTATAACTATCTCTCTTGTAATGTTGTTCTTTGCAATGTGTAGGGTAGAGTTATTGGAAGCCTATTCCATCAGCCAGGCTGCCACTAAAATGCCAGGTTACTCCCTTAAGGAGCTTGATCTTCTCTCAAAATGGTGTGTATACAAGACATGACGTGTAAGGGATGCTCTGACCCAGGGGAGTTCTGGCTTTCTAAACACTCATGATACTCAGTTTTGGATCAGTGAGTTTCTCCTTCCAATTACCTTTCACTATCTGGCTTTCTCTATTGTCCCTGGCTCATTGTATCTGCTTTTCTCTGGCATGTGATTCAGAATGTCCCTCCCTTGTTGTCATCACCTAGATAGCCATCTTGCTTTTTTCCTATAGCATTTCTTACAAATGAAAATGCTTTCTGATTTTAAAACAAAGTATTTCCAGAAGGTTTTTCTAGAGAAATATACCACTAATTTTCTATATACTTTCTATAGAGTAAAATAGCAAGTTGGAAACCTCATAATGGCTCTATGACTTTGGTAATAATTTGGGAATTTATAAAACTTAAAAATTGATTTACCCCAGGGCTACAATCACAGCAGAATCCATAAGCCCAGATCAGGTAGGGTTTTATAGGCAGTATAAAAGATTCAGATTTAATAAAAGTAAAAGAAAGGATTCTGCTAGTTGAAAAGTGGATTGTTGGCAGCAAGAATAGGTTCAGGGAGGTGTTTTCATTAGCATAGACAATAGAATCTGAGTGCTGTAATTAGGGTGTTTGTGATAAAAGTGAATGGAGACATTTGACAGAAATTTAGATGTAAAAGTCTGGAAGTCAGGAAAGAGGTCAGGTCAACAAACATAGATTTGGAGCTTCTGTAAATGTAATTATTAATGAAAGTAAAAGGAAGAGAGTACACAGAAAAGGGCTTAAAAATGGGTGGTACAGAAATTCAAAATATCTCAAATATGTACATCAAAACTATTTACCATGACTAGACATTATCAGACTTTCCACAAAGTCAAGATTTCTGGTTTCTCCAAAAATACAAAGATCTGACATTATTAGGGCTCTTATCCTCTGAATTGCAGCCATCTCTTTTAGATTTAGCATGCACAGTTAAATTTTTCAAAGTCTTCATTCAGATGTTTTCACTTCTTTGTATTTCTTTGTCGGACCACTAGGTATTTGAATTTGCCCCAGTTCTAATGTGGTAAGATATGTGCACTTTGGGAGAAGTTTACAATTAGTGGGCAAGGTGAAGGAAGAAAGTTAATAAAAGAAGAGAAGAGCTTAGAATTGGAGAAGAAAACTGAGTATATAGTGATAAAAAAGACAGTAGGAGAGAGTTGCAGGAAGGACATCAATGATATGAAATGCCCCCAAGACAGAGCAAACAGAAAGATGTCTGAGAAAAAGTTCTTACTGGTGGTGATTTAAAAATCTTTTAGAAGGGCCGGTGAGATAGTTCAGTGGCATAAGCACCTGTCTGGCAAGCGCGAGGGCCCGAGTTTGACTCCCAGTACCCACATACGAAAAAAGGGCCAGTGATATCGCTCAGCAGCATGGTGCCTGCTGGCACATGAGGTCCTGAGATCGACCCCTGGTACACACACACACAAAAAAAAACTTTTAGAGGAAGTAATTTCAGTGGATTAACTGAGAGAAGCCAGATTTGAGAGTATTACTAACCATTGTGCCCGGTCCTTTAAAGTGTGGTTGATTTTCCTTGGGCTGCTGAAGCTATTTTTGTCCTTCTTGGGTTGTAGCAGCATAATTCAAATCTCTGCCTTCATCTTCACATGGTGGACTTTCATTGTACGTATCTAGTCCAAATTTCCTTTTTTGTGTGTGTATATATATATGTGTATATATATATGTGTGTGTGTATATATATGTGTGTATATATATGTAACTAGTCATATTGGATTAGGGCTCAACACTAATATGAATTCATCTTAACTAATTACATTTTCAATGACTGTTTCCAAGTAAGGTTACAGTCTCAGTTACTAAAGGTTAGGAATTCAAAATATGAATTTGAAGAGAACATATTTGAACCAATAACAATTGATAGATGTCCTGGAGCTGTCTGAGCATGTTAAAATCTCAAAAGCAAATAGCACCTAACTTCCCAATATTGGGACAATTTCACACTGCTTGTGAACTTTACTGCATCTTGCCTCCCACTAATTCATAAAGCCCAAGTTTTGTTTGGTCAGTTCTTGAGAATTAAATGACTTTTTGTTATGGAATTAAGCCTAACTCTCATCTTTAATGTCATTTTAGCCCTGGCCACACACACATAAAAGGCACTGCTTTCTTTCCTGTTGCCAGACATATTACCTAATTGAAAATATTGTTCAATTCTCATCAACAAATTACCCCATTTGGCCTTGTTGTGACTAACTTCTCTGGTAACTAGCAATGTGTTCCTCCTGACTTTGTGGCAGTGGTATCTCTTGCTGCAGTTCTTTGGTTGTTGTTTAGTGAACTTTAGCCATCAGCTATACTACCTCAGAATAATCTCATGAGAAAAGAAAGATGTCTTTACAGAATGTGCATGAAGTAGTGGCAATGAAAATGGACATCAATTTCTAAAAATTATGCTGTGGGAAAGGGCAGTGAAGAAATGGTGCAGGTAATTGAAATCAAGGAAAATATGAGATTTTTGATGTTATTTGAATGTCATTTTAGTATGTAATTGACATGCCTGATTACAGATTTAGTAG
This sequence comes from Erethizon dorsatum, assembly GCA_028451465.1. Taxonomy (NCBI): domain Eukaryota; kingdom Metazoa; phylum Chordata; class Mammalia; order Rodentia; family Erethizontidae; genus Erethizon; species Erethizon dorsatum. The sequence goes on from CM051842.1 coordinate 47,760,590, forward strand.
AAGGAGAGAATGGAGAAGTAAAGATAGAAGATATGAGAAAGGAAATGCAAATGTCAGCCAAGAAATTTCCCAAGAAGAGGATGGTCCTGTGCCAGATTTGAATGGATGAAAGTAAAATATCTTGGGAAGAATGATACAATAAAATGACAGGAGGGAGACCCAACATGGTTGAATAGAGAACTCATTGGAGAGACTCACAGAAGGTCAACTAAAAATGGGTAATTGGAAGAAGGGGAGAGACATATATGCTGATGCAAAAAGTCAATTTGAAAGAAGACACTTGTCGAACAAACAAAAAATATGCATAGGAGTTTAAAACAGGCAAAGCAGACTGACAGACTGCAGACCCCCACAGGGCCTCAGCCTATACCCAACACAGGAATTGTTGTTTTGAGAAGTTCCTAAATAGCTCATGGGATACAAGTATAGCAGCAGAGTCAAGCCACACTTTGATTTATTTGTTTAAATAGGCCTTCTTTTTACTCTCTTGCTCTTTCATTCCATTCTTCTCTCACTTTCTCTCTTTCAACTTGTTCCCTTAGTATATTTCCTTTTCCTCTAGTTTATTCTCCATTCCCTATTATTTATACTTCTAGGTTGCTCTATTTGTTACTGTTGTCTAATTCAAATAATATCCATTTACTCCTAAACAGGACCTCCTACAATACCACACCCTTCATATCTACCATTACTTTAATTTCATAATCTGTTTCTTTTTTTTTTTTTTGTGGGTACCGGGGGGTCGACCTCAGGACCTCGCGCACCAGCAGGCGCCCATGCCGCTGAGCGATATCACCAGCCCCTTTTTTCGTATGTGGGTTCCGGGAGTCGAACTCGGGCCCTCGCGCTTGCCGGGCAGGAGCTTAAGCCACTGAGCCATCTCACCGGCCCTCTTTTGATCATTTTTCTTTGTACTACCACATTCATGCCACCCACTCTTATGCATGTACAGGTAGTTAATTATATCTTACTATGGCTGAATATTGATTTATGATGAAAGGGGTAAACTGATCTATCAAGGGGATGTTTACTGTATATAATCTTTTGATTTGTTTTAGATCTGTTATATAACTATGAATCACATACCTAGGGTTAAAGATAACAGTGTTAGCTATTATTTTTTTTCATTTTCTAGTTTGTATTTGATACTATACATATTACTGATTGTACTAAGTCAGCTAAGATTACTTTGCTGTTGTGATTAATTGATCTCCATTATATGATAATATCTAGATTGTCTGGGGACCATAAATACTACCACAGTCTAGTACTAAAGACCTGGATGATAGGCAAAACAGGCTGCAAAATTTCATAACTAATAAACAGAAGAGATAGAATCCAGGTACAGAATCAAAGGCTAGAAGGTAGCTATCCCTGGAAGACAGGTCTGAAAACTAGTCATTACTGAATAAGTCTTGATAATAGTAATAAAATAGCAACCATAAGCAATTTATAAGCCTCAATGCAGGAAAAAAATTAAAAATGGAATATGAGAATAAATGGAAGCAAGATGGAATCCAACACACCCAATTTGCCCAAAGCAAGCCCAGAGGGAATTAGGGTGGAAGAAGTGAAAAGTTCCCAGCTGACTTTTATAAAACGGTATCATCAAAAGTAACAAAGTAGATAAGTCCCTAGACAAAATCAAAACAGAAACAATCACACAGGTAACTAAAGAGATGATGATCATAATGAAGGAAATGTTTAGTGAAACTAGAATAGATAAGATTAAAAAAAACAGAGAAGGTTAGGATATCAAAATGCTCAATGTAGAAAAGAACTGCATGCCATAAAAAGATCTAGACATATACCCATGAGATTATAATTTTTACTGAAAACATACACAACAGCAATGACAAATGTGAAGATAGAATATCAAATTTAGAAACAGGCTTTCCTGGGTGATCAATAAATATAAATTTTTAAAAAAATACAAAGGACCAAGAAAAATCAATCCAAGTGCTGCTAGATGATGCAAAGAAGAATAACATAAGATTAATTGGAATCAATGAAAAATCAGAAGATAGAAAAGAGGGCCCAAAAAAGTGTTCTCAGAAGAAATAGCACAAAACTTCCAAGAATGGAAACAGAATTCGACATGTAGATAAGTGAGGCCTACAGAACTCCTTTTAGCCATAATCAGAAAATAAAACTACACTACACATGTAATATATAAGATACCAGAATTTAAATGCAAGAATGTAATATTAAAAGCTGTTAGAGAAAAGAAACAAAACATGTACAAAGCAAAGCCCATCAGATTCACAGGAGGCTTCTCAACACATACCCATAATTCACAAAGAGCTTGGAGTGCAGTATTTCAAACCCTAAAACAAAACAACCTCCAACCCAGATTCTTGTACACTGCAAAATTATCTTTCATATTTGATGGAGAAATAAAACACTTTCATGATAAAGAACACATGAAGAAATTCATGACCACCAAAACAGCACTCTAAAATGTTCCAGAGGATATTCTAGAAAGAGACAATGAATGCAACAATCCAATAATCATTTTAGAATGAATCCATCAGGCAAGGAGACCAATTATACTGAAGGGAAAGTGGACAAACAACAGAAAATATTGTATGACAAGAATAAGACAATACCTATCAATTATAAACATCAGTGTGAGTGGTCTCAATTCACCAATCAAAAGAAACATTGTCAGAATGAATCAAGAACAAGATCCAAAAAATATGCTGCATTCAAGAAGTATATTTAACTCAAAAATAAATTTATAAAATGAATGTCAAAGCATGGAAAACAATACTCCATGCAGCGGGAAACCAGAAAAAAGCAGGATAGGTATTTTATTTCCAAAGTGTATTTCAAGCCAAGAATAATCAGAAGAGATGAAGAAGGTCACTACATACTTGGTAAGGGAACAATCCAAAAGGAAGAGTTAACTATCATAAATGTACATACTCCAAATACTAGCACACCCAAATGTATGAAACAAACATTAAAGGATAAAAAGAATCACATAAGGACTACTATAATTGTAGTGGGGAAAGTCAATGATCTGCTGTCACAAATAGGTCAACAAGACAAAAATTCAACAAAGAAAATTCAGAGCTGAACCAAACCTTTTAACAAATGGTCTTGGTAGATATGTACAGAGTGTTCCACCCAACAACAGAATACTCATCATTCTTAGCAGCATATGGGATGTTCTCCAAAATAGGGCATGTACTAGCTGATAGAGCACCTATCAGCTCATAGATCATGCTTACGTAAATGCAAAGGAATTAATATAATCCCGTGCATATTATAGAGCAATGAAATTGGAAATCAGTGGCAAAATAAACCACAAAAAATACATAAACACACGGAAATTAAATAACACCCTCCCGAACAACCAGTGGGTCACAGATAAAATTAAAAAATAAATTAGACAGTTTCTACAATTAAATGATAATGGCAATACAACATACTGGAACTTAAGGGAAATTTATACCAGTGAATACCCACGACACAGCAAGCACAAATAAACAACATAATGTTGAACCTCAAGCTTCTAGAAAAAAGAGCAAGTCAGGCTAGTGAGATAGCCCAGCAGTGTAAGCACCTTCCTGGCAAGCATGAGGTCCTGAGTTTGACTCCTGGTACCCACATATGAAAAAAGGGCTGATGATATCGCTCAGCGGCACGGGCACCTGTTGGCACATGAGGTCCTGAGTTTGACCCCCGGTACCCACACACACACACAAAAAGAGCAAGTCAAGCCTGAAGAGAGGGTTACAAGAGGGCTTCCTCTCTTGTACAAGAGAGGACATTATGAAAACCAGAGCAGAAATTAATCCAATAGACAGTAAACAATACGAAGAATTGTTTACAATACAATTTGTTACAATACAAAGAACTTGTATTGTAAGTAAACAATACAAAGAATCAATAAATTCAGGAGTTATTTCTTTGACAGATTAAAAGACATAAAAGTCCTTAGATAAACTTATAAAAAAGGACAAGAAAGAACTCAAATCCATGCAATTAGGAATGAAAAAGGCAAAATCACAATGGATTTGGCAGAAATAGAGAATATTTAATATTTAATATTTAATACCCAGTTTGAGAACTCTAATAAGATGGAAAACTCAGAAGAAATGGACAGGTTTCTACATATATATTTATAAATTATCAAGTCTGAATCAAGATATACAAATTCTAAATAACAATACTGGTGAATGAAATTGAAGAAAAAATTAAAGATGTAAAAAATAAATAAAGGAAGAAAAAAAGCAAGCAAGCAAGCAAGCAAGCCTAGTTCCTGATAGAGTCACTGCTGAAATTTACAGGAACTTTAGAGAAAATATAATGCCACTATTCCTCAAAATCTTTAATGAAATTGAAAGGGAAGAAAAGCCCTCAAAGTCATTCCTGGAGGCACATGTTATTCTGATACCAAAGCCAGAGAAGCATTCAACCAATAAATAGAACCACAGGCAAATCTCCTTAACAAACATAGCTGCAAAAATACTCTACGATGCTGCCAAACAGTATGCAGCAAATCATCAGGAAGATTCTACAACATGATGAAGTATAAACCATCCTAGTGATGCAGGAACTGTTCAACACATGAAAATCAATGAATGTAATACACCACATTAATAGATGCAAGGATGAAAACCATTTCATCATCTCAACAGATGTAGAAAAAGCATTGGACAAAGTCCAACACCCATTCATGATTAAAAAAATAATAACCCTATGGAAAATTGGAATAGAAGATCTTTATCAAAATCTGATAAAAGCCATTTATGACAAACCAGCTGCCAACATCATAGTAAATGGTCAAAAACTGAAAGGTTTCACTATACAATCCAGAACAATGAAATGATGCCTGCTATCACTACTTCTATGCAATTTACTTCTGGAAATATTAGCCAGACACATTAGAGAAGAGAAAGTAATACATGAAAACAGGAAAGGAGAAAGATAAATTATTACTACTTGCAGATGTCATGATACTTTACATAGAAGACCCCAAAAATCCACCAAAAGACTCTTAGATTTAACAAACAAGTAAATAGGGTGGCAAGATACAAGTCAACACTAAAAGATCAATAGAATTCCTGTACATGAATATCAAACTCACTGAGAGAGAAATTACAGAAACAACACCTTTCAGAATAGCATCAAGAAAAATAAAATACTTAGGAATCAATCTAATGAAGGAAGTAAAAGATCTTTAAAGTAAAAACTACAGTTCTCTGAGAAAATTGAAGAGGATATGAGAAAATGGAAAGATACCCCTTGTTCTTGGAGAGACAGAGCCAATATAGTGAAAATGGCCCACTTCCAAAACTTTTATACAGATGTCATGCAATCTGGATCAAACTATAAATATCATACCTCACAGAAATAGAAAAAATAATAATAAAATTCATTTGGAACAAGGCATCTAGAGTAGCAAAAGCAATTCTAGGCAACAAAAGCAAGGCAACAGATATCACAGTTCCTAACTTGAAATTATACTACAAAGTTATTGAGATAAAAAGAAAATCACACTACTGGCAAAAAATAGATATGAGGATTAATGGAACAGAACTGAAGATGCACAAACTACTCCAAACACACTCAGCCACCTTATCTTTGACGAAGGTGCCAAATGCTCATCGGAAAGAAGATAGCCTGTGTAAGAAATAGTACCATGAAAACTGGCTCTCTACATTGTAAAGCTAAAACCTACACCCATATCTCTCACCATTTATTTAACTAAAATGGATCAAAGATCTAAATATTAAAACAGAAATAGTTAATCTGCTGCAAAATAGAATAGGTAAAACTTTTAAAGACAGGTGTAGGCAAAGACTTTAGGAACAAAACACCAATTGCACAGAAAATATTACAATGAATCAACAACTGGGATCACATAATAGTAAAAAGCTTTTGTACAGCAAAGCAAACCACCAACAGAGTTGATACACACCCCCAGAATGTGAAAAAATATTTTACCAGCTCTTCCTGAAAGAACTAATATCTAGTGTATATAAATAACTAAAAAAAAAAAAAATCACACCCAACAAAAACTAAAGACCCTATCCAAAAATTGGCATCTGAAATGAATAGACACTTCTAAGTTGAAGAAGTACAAGCAGCATATAAATATATGAAAAATGTTCAATATCACTGGCCATATGATGAAGGCAAATTGAAACAACACTGAGATTCCATCTCACTCCAGAATGAATGGTTATCATCAAGAAGTCAACCAGTACCAAATGTTGGTGAGGTTCTGGGATAAAAGGAACTTTTCTCACCTGTTGGTGGAAATGTAAATTGGTACAACCAGTGTGGACATCAGTAAAGACATTCCTTGAAAAACTCAAACTAGAGGTTCCATTAGAATCAGATATTTCCTTCTAGGTATCTTCCAGAAAGTGTTAAAACCATCATATCACAGTGACCTATGCACACACATGTTTATAGCAGCATAATTTATAATAGTTATATATTCAAAATATCCCATATGCCCATCAACAGATGAATGGATAAAGAAAATGTGGGTTTTTAATACAATGGAGTACTCCTCTACTATAAAGAAGGATAAACTTGAAAATTTTTAGACAAATGGATGAACCTTAAGAATATAAACTTAAGTGAAATAAATTGGATACATATGTTTAAATATTGCATTGTTTCTCTTGTCTGAGAAACCCAAATGGTAAATAAGGACCAAAACACACAATAGATATTGGGAAGTAGGAACAAAATATTCAAACAGCAAGGGGAAAAATGGAGGGAAGTTGGAGGGAAAAGGAAGGAATAGGTATAAAATAATATAAAAAGAATCAATGAAATGAGGAACAATGGAAATGGAGTTTTGTAGATGGAGAAGGGAAGAAGGATTGAAGATAGGAGAGGGTAATGGGAAAAAAGAATTAAGATATATTCTGCACAGGTACAACTTTCTTATGATGAATGTGATTATTATGTATGTGAAAAATGTACCAATAAAATTAATTTAATTTTTTTAAAAGTACAGAAAATAAATTGATGTATTGCCAAGATAGGAAGTTATGAAAAATTTCATAACTATCTTAATCTTTATATTACAAACAAGTAGAAGTAGCTATCTATAGATAGTGTAGGGAACAGAACTGGGACTAATGAGCTAAGGTTGATGGAGAAGATATACAATTTCCTCTATAGGTGTTATGATTTTCAGTCAGTATGAGTAAAACAATTCTCAAGCCCTTGGGGATGGAGAGCCCCCTTGACACATTTGTAATGAAATTAATCTGCTGGATTTTTCACCCTTCTCCAGCAAGCCTTCTAGGTCAGGCATAGTAGCAAACATCAAAGATAATGGGTTTACCCCAGATTAACAGTTGTCAAAGCAGAAAAGTGCAGAAGCAAAATAACTGAAAGTTTTATGTATAGCACCATTAAAATTGCTGGGCAAAATCAAAGTAAAGGACAATGGAGATGGATTGATAGCCTGGAAGAATAGAGGGATCCAAGGACTAGAGATAAGTGTGCTGAACAGATTCAGTAGAAGAATGGAAATGGAAGATATTGGAATGATAATAAAGTGTGGCAGTTGGTCTTAACTGTCAATTTGACTGGATAAAGAGATTCCTAGAGAGGTGATTGGATCTTGGGAGTGTTATAATCACACATAGATTAATCTATTGATGTTAATAGCTGAAGGTGTTTTTAGGAGCTGGGGCTCAGTTGGAGGTGGGTCACTGGTAGAATGTTCTTATAGTGAATATCTCTCCCTTGACTTTTTCCACTCTTCTCTGTGTCCCTGCAATCATGAAGTCAGCAACTTTTGTCCATCATGACCTGCCGTGATGTTTCTCTCTTACAGCCTGCTGACCATGGGCTGAACCCTCTGATATTGTCAGCTAAAATAAACCTCTATTCTTTAACTTGCAGTTTCAAGGATTTTTTCTCCATAATGAGAAAGTTGGCCAATACATAGAGGATAATCACAGAAAAGAATTACAGAGTTGAAGATCTAGAAGGTGAAGTAGATTTGAGTGGCTATACTCACTGAAGTGGGGTTATGAGAGGTTCCTTCGCTACTGCCCCCTTGGATAGGTCCAAGAGTTAGACATTAAGGTACATCTCTTAAGGTTCTAAGAAGGACCACAGAAAATAAGTGAGATGAAGTTTATTAAGAAAGCGCTGGTGGGTAAGTTCTTTGAAGTTGAGATATAAAAACAACTGATTTTAGAGGGTGGTAAAAATGAACTTCAAAAGAAGTAATAGTAGCTTGGCATGGTGGCACATGCCTCTAATCGCAGCACTGGGGAGGCTGAAGCAGGAGGATCACCATGAGTTCAAGGCCTGCCTGGACTACAGAGTGAGACACTGTCTAAAAAAAAAAAAAGCAAAAATGTAGAGACATGACACAGACTGGTGTGGATGATTGTCATTAAGCATTAGGATGTGAATTTTCCCTGTACTGTACATCTTAAATATGCCTTGGAAAGTTAGATTAATCTATTCTCTGAGTTATGGGTTAATATTTTTCTTTATGTATTCTATATATTAACTTCACCTCTGAGATCCCTTAAGTAGCTTTTAGTGATATCATGTGATGAGCTTAGTTCTCAGCTCTAAAATGCCTGAGTTTGCATTTCAGCTGTGGGGTTTAGTACCTGTGTCTCTTTTACATAATAACCATTCTTTGGGTTTTTGTGGATGTGGAATTAGGCCATAAAGAATATTGGTCTCCATCCCTTCCTTAAATGTGAAAAACCTGTAAAATGATCATGCTTCAAATACTTTTAAACCAACATGACAATGAAGAAAAAAGTCATCTGCAAGTAGGGTCTTTCAGTTTTCAATTTTGTTATGGAAAATTTAGCAGGTTTATGTATTCTAATTGTTTGACATTTTGTTTTTCAAAATTATTTTACCTCATACAAATCAGTATACCATAATAGTGAAAAATGTATATTCTGGATTCAGGCTGACTACATTCAAAGTAGAACCCTGTTACTCATTATATAGTAATGGACAAATGAGTATTATTAAAATTATTCTCCAAGTCCTTCATTGCTAAACTTAGTATATTAATATAAGCCCCAAAGGACTATTGCACATATTAAATTAATTAATATATGCAGATTGTCTAGAATTACTATATAATAGTAAAATGCTGCTTATTATTTTATAAAAATTTATTTTTATTAGTACATATTTGCAATTCATGCAGTTTACAATCACCTTGGGAGTGGTTACACACACATATTACAGCTCATTTTTTTTTTCTAAATCCCCTTCCCTTTCACAATTCCTTTCCTCTCCCATACCAGTTGCCCTGTCCTCCTCTTCATACTTGCTGGTATTATTTGTCTTAGATCATGTTATGGCTATTGTGTTTAATTGGGGTTATTAGGTTCATGTATATTGTATATGTTTCTTCTTATCATTTCCCCTTCCCCTCCACACCAACCCTTGTCCTAGTTCCCTTGGACCACTTCCCTATTGAAAAAGATCTGTCCCCTTGTCCCTTTCTATCCATCCTATATCATTTTCTTTGTTTGTACAATGCCTCACTCAGATGACATATCATACAGTATTTAAGGTTGTGTTTCTGATATATTTCACTTAACATCATATTTTCCAGGGGTGTCCATTTGCCTAAAAGTGTCTCAAATTTATCATTCCTTATAGCTGTATAGTATTTCATTACATATAGATACATTTTCTTTATGAAATTGTCTGTTGATGGGTATGGAGGTTGCTTTGAGGATTTTGTTCTTATGGATTTTGCTGCTATAAACATTGGTATGCAAGTACTGTAGTACGATGACCTAAGCTCTTTGAGTCAGATACCTATAAGGGAGATAGCTAGGTTGTATGGAATTTCTAATTTAAGTTTTTAGAAATCTCCATACTGATTTCCATAATGGTTATACTAGTTTGCATTCCCATCAACAATGTAGGAGGGTCCATATTTCACCACAGCCACAGCAGCATCTGTTATTTTTTGACTTCTTAATGATTGCCATTCTTTCTGGAGTATAATGGAATCTTAGATTTGTTTTAATTTGCATTTCAATAATGGTCAGAGGTGCTGAACACTTTTTCACATATCTGTTAGCCATTTGTATTTTTTCCCCTGTGAGGTGTGTTCATATCTCTTGCCCATTATTTGACTGGGTCTTTCTTTTTAGGTTGTTTAATGCTTTTGAGTTCTTTATATATTCTAGAAATTAGTCCTCTGCCTGAGAAGTAGCTGGCAATTTTTTTCCCATTGTGTAGGTTGTCTCTTCACTCTACCGATTGATTCTTTTGCTCTACGGAAGCGTTTTAGACTGATATAATCCCATCCATAGATTCTACCTGCTATTTCTTGTATAATTAAGTTTCTGTTTAAAAAATCCATTCCTACACCTATGTTTTTAAGTGTTTTACCTATTTTTCTTCCAGTATGCTTAATGTTTCTGCTTTAATGTTTATATTTTTGATCCATTTTTATTTCAATTTAGTATATGGTGAGAGATACAGGTCCAGTTTTATTCTTCTGCAAAGAGATAACAAGTTTTTTTCCAGCAATACTTATTGAATAGGCTATCTTTCCTCCCACACATGCTTTTGGCCCCTTCATCAATGATCAGGTAGTTGAATGTGTCTGGTGAGGTTTCTGCATCCTTAATTCTGCTCCATTGATTAACATGTCTGTTTTTGTCCCAGTACCACACCATTTTTATCAATAGTGCTTTATACTATAGCTTGGAGTTAAGTATTACTGTGCTGCCTGCTTTGCTCTTATTGTCCAGAGTTACTTTTACTGTTATGGATCTCTGTTGGTTCCATGTAAATTTTAGGATTTTTTCCCTAGATCTGTAGAATATGCTGTTCATATTTTGTTTGGGACTGCACTGAAGCTGTATGTGTGTTTTGGAAATATGGTCATTTTGACAATATTTGTTATGCATATCCAGGAGCAGGAGACATCTTTCCATTTTCTGACAGCCTCTTCAATCTCCTTCATCAAGGAACTGTAGTTTTCTTTGTAGAGTTCTTTCAAATTCTTGGTTAGATTAATTCTGAGATTTTTCATTTTTCTTGAAGCTACTGTGAATCATATTTTTTCTTAATATCCTTTTCATTTTGTTAATTCTTAGTGTACACAAATGTTAATGAATTTTGTATGTTGATCTTGTATCCTGCTAATCTGAAGTTATTTATGTCTTCTAAGGGTTTTTTGGTTGAATTCTCTTCATCACCCATGTATTTCCTTTCTTATATGTATTGCTTTTATTTCTTTCTCTCGCTGAATTGGTCTGACTAATGTTTTGAGTACTATGTTGAATAGAAGAGGAGATAGTGGACATTCTTGTCTTGTTCCTGATTTTAGGGATAGTCCTTTTAATTTGTCCCCATTTAGTATGATGCTGGCTATTGTTTTGTCATTAACAGCCTTTGTCATAGTCAGGTATGTTCTTTCCATACCTATTTCTTCAGGCCTTTTATCATGAATGGGTGTTGGATTATGTGAAAATCTTCTGCATTTTTTACATGATCATGTGGTTTTTGAGCTTGTTCTTGTTTATGTGATTACTATATTTATTGACTTATATATGTGGTGCCATCCCTACATCTCTGGGATAAAATCTATTTGATCATGATATATGCTCATTTTGATAATGTGCATAATACCTTTTGAGGATATTCATTAATATCTTCTTGAGGACATTTACAGTTGTGTTCATTATAGAGATTGGCCTATAGTTCTTTTTTTACTTGAGTCTTTATCTGGTTTTGAGATCAGGGTGATACTGGCTTCCTTCAGTTAACTTGGCAGCATGCCATCTCTTTCAATTTCTTTGAAGAGTTTGAGGAGTGATGATAGTAATAAGTCCTTAAAGGTTTTGTAGAATTCAGCATTGAATCCTTCATTTCCTTGGCTTTCTTTAGTTGGTAAATTCTTTATTACTGAGTCAATCCTATTGCTTGTTAATGGATTGTTAAACATATTTATGTCTTCTTGCATTGATTTTGGTAGTTTTTACGTGTTTAGGAATCTGTCCCTTTCTTCAAAATTTGATAAGTTTTGGAATGTAACTTTTCAAAGTAGTTATTATCTTCTAGATTCCAACAGTGTCTGTTGTGATTTCACGTTTTTCATTTCTAATTGTACTGATTTGAGTCTTTTCTCTCTTTCTTTTGGTGAATCTCACTAAGGGCTTATATATTTTATTTATTTGTTCAATGAACCAGGTCTTCAATTTGTTGATTATTTTTCTACATCTTTTAGTCTCAACCTAGGATGAATTGTACTCTTAGAACTGCCTTCATAGTGTCCCAGAGATTACAGTAATTTGTACCTCCATTGTCATTCACTTTCAGAAATGATTAAATTTCTTCTTTGATTTCTTCTGTGACCCATTTATTGTTTAGGAGTATATTGTTAATTTTCCAGGAGATACGGCCTCTTCTAAAATTTCTTCTGTCATTGATTTTTATTATCATTGCACACTGGCCTGATAGTATGCACGGGGTGATTTCATTCCTTTTATATTTACTTAAGCAAGCTTTGTGGACTAGTATGTGTTCTATTTTAGAAAAAGTACCATGTGCTGCTGAAAAGAATGTATACTCTATTGTAGACCAGAGGAAAACCCTGTATATATCTATTAAGATCATATGTTCAAGAGTGTGGTTCAGTTCAGAAATTACTTTTTTTTTTGTTTAGTTAATCTCTGTTTTTGTGAGAGTGGTGTGTTAATATCCCCCATTATGGTTGTGTTTGTGTTTATTTAATCTTTTAACTTCAGTGGCTTTTGTTTTATGAAGGTAGGTGCTCTAGTATTTGGTGCATATATTTTTATCAATGTTATACTTCTTGTTAGATTATTTCTTTAACTAGTATGTAGTGACCTTCTTTTTCTCTTCTAATAATTTTAACTTGTACCTTACCATTTCTGATATTAGAATTGCTACCACTGCTTGCTTTTGAGGTCCTGGAGCACAGAAATGTTGTTTTCAGTTGCAGACTGTGCTATATAGGGTTAAGTTGCTGAATGCAGAGACCTCTGGCTGTGTTGGAAAAGAGCATATGCATGGTACTCAGAGGTCAAGATAACACCACAGCTGAGGCAGCCAAGGACATGGGCTGCTGACACCCCCTATTCCAGAGCAATAAAGCTGCCAAACTTATAGATCAAACAGTCCTCTTAATTGGCAAAATGTACTGCTTGGAGAAGTCTGAATTAATTTCCAAGGTCCTGCTCAGTTCCCATGCTTGCCTCAGTATCCCCTTCATTTGGAAACCAAATATATATGGGCTATCCAGCGGAGCAGTTTGTCTTTACTCCAGTGAGAGATAATTCATTCTGACTTTTCTGGATGCTCCAAAACTCATACTACTGGTCTCTTTTATTTAAGGCTTTCACTGTCCACTTGTTTAGGAGATTGGGAGTAGGTCAAGGCCCTGATAGTTTTCCATCCTTTAAGTTTTGGTCTATATTTTTTGGATTAGATGACTTTCTTTTTTTTTTTTTTTTTTTTTTTTTTTTTTGTGGGTACCGGGGGGACGACCTCAGGACCTCGCGCGCCAACAGGCACCCGTGCCGCTGAGCGATATCACCGGCCCCTTTTTCGTATGTGGGATCCGGGAGTCGAACTCGGGCCTTCGCGCTTGCAAGGCAGGCGCTTAAGCCGCTGAGCCGTCTCACCGGCCCTGACTTTCTTGAATCCAAAAAATTGTTGGATTCTGTTTTTAAATTCAGTCTGACAATGTGTGCCTTTTGATGGGAGAGTTGAGTCCACTAACATTAAGAGATATTACTGGGATATGGTGGTCAGTCATTATCATTTTTTTCTTTATTTGTTGGTAAGTCCTTTATTTTTCTCTTCCTGATATTTTTGTTGCTGTTTATCCATTGACTTCATTATTTTCAGCCATGTCCAATTCATATTTTCTGTCAAGAATATTTTTTGAGTTTTTCTCTAGAGCTGGCTTAGCACTCATATATATTCTGAGCTGGTCTTTTTCATGGAAATTCCTTATGTCTGCATCTATTTTGAAGAATAGCTTTTCTAGGTAAGTTAATCTGGGTTGGAAGTTATTTGTTTTTAAAGCTGGAGATACTTCACTTCAGGCTGATCTGGCATTCAAGGTTGAAGTCTGCTGTGATTCTAATTGGTTAATTCTAAAATTGATTATTTGTTTTTCTCTGGCTGCCTTTAAAATTCTGTTTTCATGCTGAATGCCTGTGAATTTAATGAGGCTATTCCTTGGTGAATTTCTCCTTATATCATGTGTTTGGTGTTTTCTAATATCACTTATTTGTATTATAAAATATTTTCTTATATTTGGAAATTTTTCTTCCATAATTACTGCAAAACCATGTTAGTGAATCCATGTTTGCAATCTTCTGGATTTTCTCTAACTCCAGTTAGCCTCAGATTGTTCTTGTTATCATTTAGTAGCTACTGCTTAATTTTCTCTTCATCTCTTATTTTCTTTTTGGTGTCTTTGAGCTCTTTGTATTAATTCACTATTTCTTCCTCAGTATCAGATGCTCTGTCTTCATATTGGTCATTTCTGCAATGTATGAATTCTATATTGTTTTTCACTTCAGGTATTTCTGTCTGACAATTTTTCAATGATTCGATATCCTTGTTGAATCTGTCATTAAAGTTTTGAACTGTTTTGTTTTGTGCAGCCATTTTTTTACCTATTTCCCCAAATTCACTATGAGCAGATTGAACATAATTGCTGTGAACTTTTGATTATTTTCCTCTTTTAACTCATCTATTTTCATCATACCTTCAAAGAATTTTTCATTGATTACAGCTACCTAGTATTTGTTTTCTTCTCCTATTTTGGCCCATTGATCTGCCTTGGGAGAGTTGGGGAGTTCAGAGGTCTATTTTCTTTCTTCTCTATTTGCCTACTTATATATGTGTTATTTGTTTATTTATATATCTATCTATCTATATCTATCTATCTATCTATATATATATATATTTATATTATATGTGGCTTCTGGTTTTTCTTTCTTTTTTTTTAGGGGCAAATTGGTTATTCCAGATTGATGACTAGAGATATAAATACTTTTTGGATTAGAGTCTGTGACATATATCAAGATTTTTAGGGTGTTGACTCCCTGTTAACAATTTTTAGTTTTGTATGTCCAGTGCTAGTATTTACTCCTGTTAATTACTTTAAGCGATTTCACCTCTGTTCCTAAGTTTGCCTTCAGAAATATTTCTATTTATTACAGAATCCACAGATTCTATGTTACAATACTTCTAAATGATAATTCTTGCAGTTATTCTCCCCCTTTGTCTATTCTCTATACACATTATGACATTTTATTATTTGTATTTGCTCTACATTGTGGTAGGTGAGCTGATGTGGGGAGAATGGGAGGTGGTTGGATGAGAAGTGTTAGGCACTAAAGGGAAGTCTTGAAAGGAAGAATGGGGTAGATGAGAAGAAAAGATTGATGTGGGTTCCCATTTTACTGAAATGCTTTAATTGAGTTAGAGGTTCAGTATTGAGGGTTTTCAGAGGATATTTTGTGGGTGAAAGGGCAAGTTATGGGAGATAGGGGTTTATCTTGTATTTAAGAAAAGTGATGTGGTTATCAGAACTTGTTTATAGGGAGCACAGTATGATTGGAAAGATATAGACAAACCAAAGGCTTAGGATGGGGAGGATCAAGGAATTACATTAGTGAGGATAAGAGTGACTGCGTATATGTGATGCTAAAGTAAGCACAAGAGTGACTGTGAAGAAGCTAAGTATGGTGGATTTAAGAAACCAGGAAGAGGAGTTTACATGTTTGGAAAAAGAATAAAGAAATATATTAATAGCATTGTTTGTGGTTTGAGGACAAGAAACTAGATAAAGAGCTCAGGTAAGCAGTGTGCCACAGTCCAGAATGGGCCACCTGCATGCAGCACACCACAGTGTGTGTGTGCAGTGATGTGCAGTGATGGTGGAACACTGTATTCCGAGGCACTGGACAAAGCCAGCAGTTCATGAGTGTGGTGAATTGTTGCTGTGCTTCATGACACAGACATGCATAATGGAAGTGGGTGGGAGTGACTGACATTTTAATTTAAAGGGATCAGGGTGAACCCCTGCAACAGAACAGTCCCTAACCCCTTCAATGCCAAAGTCCCAGAGTGGAATAAGGAAAGAGCTATCCAGTCACAGTGGACTGCTGGCAGTTGGGAAGCAGGCTAGGGGGAATTCTGCTGAGAGGTCGGAGCTGGGACCACCCAGACTCCACACAGGTTGTCACCAAAAGCCACTCTTAGCTCTAATTACAAAGGAGAGTGTTCCCCTGGTCTAGGAGTAGCAGAGCAGCCTTGACACAGAGGAACAACCAGGCAAGCAGCCTTGTCCTATGCGAGGACAGGGCATTCCTCTTGCCCTATGATCAGTGGGTAAGAGGAGCTAGTGGTGTGAAACAGAGGAAACTGTGCAAGGTCCAGAAGGAGACAACTATACATAGATCTGGGAGCAACCACCGGCTTTCCCTACCTGAGGGCACCACAGCAATTGGTGTAGCACCATAGAGATAAACATGGTAAGGAGAGGAAATCCAACATGTTGTCAGCTGAAAACCAGTCCCAGCCCCCATACTGAGGACAAGGTCAGCCCCTCACCAAGCACAACCTACTGCAAACTTGGGTGATGTACTTGGATGATGGGACCCCAACTTGGACACTTCCACTGAACTGTGCACAAAAGAGGAATTTTATATTTTTTTCTTTTTCTTTCTTTGATTGATTATCCTTTTTCAGGCTGAATAGGGCTGGATTTTTGTTGCTTGTTTCTTTTTTTATTTTCACTAAGTAGGTTTAATACCTCTATTTTTATTCTACTTGTCTTTCTTTCTTCCCTCTACTATCTCTCATGATTTTATGATACTTTCATTTGAACAAATGTTGTCTCTTCTTTTTCTGGTTCCTTCAATATTATTTTGTTTCTCTTTCATTGTTTCTATTCTGCACTGTTCTCCAGCCTCCCAAAACTGGTTGATCATCCTTAGCCTTACATCCTTGCTTCTACTATATTTCTCCTCCTTCATCTCTCTGTTTTATCCCCTGTCCCACTTAAATACCACCCAAACAGATTGATTGGTTAATCTACGAAGTGTAAACTCATTGCATACAAGCTCCTGGTATATGTTGGATTTTATTTTATGATTGTAGAGCTTACTCCTATGGTTAAATGTGCCAAATTAATACTTACCACAGTGTGCTAGTTGCTAGGGTGTCCTTGATGCTATTGTTATTTCTAATTGCATTACTTTAGACAGGATATCATACATGTTGTATTTAGATTTTCTCCATCATATAACAACATGGTGATTGTCTGGGGTATTAACCATCACCATAATCCAATACCAAAGGATTGGCTGATAAGCCAAATAAACGTCAAATTTTCATCCTTAATAAATTGGGAAGGTAGGCTCTTGGGATAGACACAAAGACTAAGAACCAACTACACCTAGAAGACATCTCTGAGGAATACAATTACTAGAGAAGCCTCAATACTAGTGAAAAAGCTAGCTGCCATAAGAAACCTACAAGCACCAACACAGAAAATAAAAAAATAGAAAATAGAAAATAGAAAATAAGACACAGAAACAAAATACAACCACAAACTTCCAGCCCACCCAGAAAAAGTCCAGAGCACCATAAGATAGAAGAAATCAGAATTCATACACTGGGTGTTTCTGAAATGATAGTAATAGAAGTGAAAAAAATCCTGATGAGGCTATAGAAAAAACAATCACTCAGGCAAAGAAAAAAATAAAAAGAAATGATCAAATGAAAGACAGGCCAAACAAATCTAGAGTAGACACAATAAAAAAAATTAGAGAAGCTTAGGAAAACGACGGAAATCATGAATGCCCAACAGTGGAAAGAAATTGCTTTCCTCCCGTTTACAGACACCTGGGTTCAATCCACAGTACCCAAAACAACAAGGCAGATGTCTTTTTGTTTTTGACAACATGGATGAACCTAGAAGGCAAGATGCTATGTGAAATAAGGAAAGTACAGAAAGACCAACACTGATCTCACTTACATGTGGAAACTAAAACAATCAAAATTAGAGGAGCAGAAACTACAATGTGAATTGGGGATGAGAGAAAGGGGCGATGATCATCAAAAAGCATAAAATTTCAGTTATTTGTGGATATTATTTGGTTAAGAAAAATAAGTCAGGCATGGAAAGACAAGTATTGCATGGAACAATATGTGTAATCTAACACGTTGACCTCAAAGAGAAAAAAAATTCAGAGTGATGAGTTACAACTCAGCCTCTGAGATATGGTATCCAGACTCTGGAAAACAACTTGGAGAAGAAACAGAGAAGTTTAAATCAATTTAAACATTACAGACTATATAAATGTATCAGAACAGTATATATTACCCCATGAATATGTACCATCTTTTTTATCAGTTAAAATTAAATTTGAAAAAATTTCAGTTATGTAGGATGAATAAAATTTGAAGATATAATATATAGCATAGTACCTATAGCTAACAAGATAGTATTGTATACTTAAATTTTGCTAAGAGGATAGACGTTTTAAAATTTGGGTTTTGTAGGTATGGTCTTGCTATGTAGAACAGGCTGGCCTTGAAATCATGACCCTTCTTCCTCAGCCTCCTGAGACCTGGGTATATAGGTATGTCACCATACCAAGCAAAAGAGGATAGGTATCATGTTGTGTTCTTAAACCCATAATAGGAAAAATTGGAAGAAAAATTGATAGGTGATGGATATGTCTATGGCTTTGATGGTGACAATGGCTTCAGATGTATATGCTTAGCTTCAAACTGAGTTGCATTCATTATATATGTAAAGCTTTTTGCATGCCAATAATACAGCAAAACAGTGTTTTTAATTATGTGAATTGAAGCCCTTCAGAAACCCAGCAGGCTGAATGTGGCATATCCTATGTAATTTCTTAAGAAATTTTGGCATTTTTTGTAGTTAAATTAGATATATGTTTAAAGAATTTTGAACTGAAACAAAATGAAGCCATGCAAATATTGATCATTGGCATGTGGTTGATACTCTACCAAATATCAAGAATTAAGAATCTTCCTGAGCACTGGGAATAAGCTCAACTGGTAGAGTGCTTGCTTAGAATGCATAAATCCCTGGGTATGGGGTCCCCAGTATATCTTTTTTTTTTTTTTTTTTTTGGTACTGGGAATCAAATTCAGGACCTTGCGCTTTCCAAGCAGGCGCTTGTGCTGCTGAGCTATATCCCCAGCCACACCTAGTATATCTCAAATGAGAAACATTTTTTTAAAGCTGGTCATGGTGTCTGTAATTGGGAGGCTGAGGCAAGAGGATCACTACAAGTGTGTGTATGTGTGTGTGTGTGTGCATGTGTGTGATTCTGGAATGAAATACAGGGCTTCATACATTCTAAGCAAGCTCTCTGCCGTGGAACTAGCCCTTTCATTAATTTTTATGGCAGGACAGTAGTTAATTATGTATGTGCACCACATTTTCTTCATCCACTCATCAAATGATGGACACTTGGGTAGTTCCCAATTCTTGGCCATTGTAAATAATGTTGCAATTTATATGGAATTTATATGGAAGTATTCACATATTGAATCCATTTCTTTTGGATGTATACCAAGTGTAGGATTGCTGCATCATATGACACTTCTATTTATAATATTTTTTAGCTTAGTTTTACAATTTAGGTATATACAATGATCAAATTCATCATAAGGAATTTGTACACGTACATAATATATCTTGATTTGTATTTTTCCCTCCCATTCCTCTTCTTTCCCTTCAAGCCCTCTTTCCCTCCTTATTTAAAAGCTTTGTTTCCATTTTATCCTTCTTTTCTCATTATCTCTTTTCCCTTCCTTCCTTTCCCCTCCCCTTCCCTAGTTCCATTTTCATTTTGAACATTTTCTTCCCATTTCACCATATCTCTTATAAAATTTGGTGATTTACACTTTCAGTTCCTCACACTAGTAAGAAAATGCGATATTTATACATGTGTATTCAATTTATTTTACTTAAGAGTAGAGTCTCAAGGTCCAATCTTTTACCAATAAATGTCTCAAGTTTATCCTTCTTTATGGTAGAATAGTACTCCATCATATAAAAAAAAGTCCACAATTTTTGTATCCGTTAATCTGTTAACAGGCATTTGTGTTGTTTCCAAGATTTAGCTATTACAAATTGTGCTGCTATAAACATGGGTGCATATATATCACTGTGGTAAGATGCTTTTAGTTCTTTTGGGAAAATACCAAGAAGGGCAATAATGGGGTGAAATGCGACCCCTAGTCCTAGTTTTCTGAGGAACCTACACACTGATTTCCACAGTGGTTGTACCATTCTAAACTCCCACCAACAGTGGCGTATTCCCTTTTCTCCACAGCCCCACTAGCATTTGTTATTGATTGATATTTTTGTAACAGCCATTCTTTCTGGAGAGAGATGGAATTTCAGTGTTGTTTTAATTTGTATCTCGCAAATGATCACTGATGTCGAACATTTTTTCATGTATTTATTTGCCAGTCCTGCTTCTTGATCTGAGTAGTGAGTATTCATCTCAGATGCCCATTTTTGGATTGTGTCTTTGAATTTAGTGTGTCTGATATTTTTCTGCTCTTTTTATGTTCTAGATATAAAGTCCTTTGAGGAGCAACTGGTTAAAAATTTTCCCCACTCTGTGGTTATCTTTTTACTCTGTAGTTGATTTATTTTGATGTGCAAAAGCTTTTTAATAAAATGAGATCCAAGTTGTTGATTATAGTATTTCCTGTGTGATCTTGGTTTTGTTCATGAACTCTTTGTCTACACCTGTCTTCAAGAGTTTTACCTATGTCTTCTTACAGCAGATTTACTGTTTGTGTTTCAATATTAAGATCTTTGATCCATTTTGATTTTAGTTTATTGTATGGTGATATACATGGATCTAGTTTCAGTCTTAGGCATGGGGAGAGCCTGTTTTACCTGCACCATTTATTAAAAAAGGCAATCTTTCTTCCAGTGAAAGTGTTCAGCCACTTTGTCAAAGATAAGTAGCCTGAGTATTTTTGGAGTTGTTTCTGCATCTTTTAGTCTATTCCTTTGATCCTCACGTCTGATTTTTTTCCAGTACCATTCTTTCTTTTTATCACAGTGACTCTGTAATATAACTTGTAGTCAGGGATTGTGATGCCCCCTAAATTGCCTTTGTTGCCCAGAATTGCTTTTGCTATTCTATGTCTTTTCTGGTTCCAAATGAATTTTAGAACTGTTTTCTTTAGTTCTGTGATGTATGCTAATGGTATTTTGACTCAGATGGCATTAAATCTGTGTAATAATTTTGGGAGTACAGCTATTTTCACTATGTTGGTTCTTTTTACCCAAGAGCAAGGGATACTTTTCCATTTTCTGATAACCTTTTCACTCTTCTTTTTCATAGTGCTGTAATTTTCAAAGTATAAATAATTTACTTCCCTTGTTAGATTGATTCCTAATTATTTCATTTTTTTGGATTCTATTACAAAAGGTGTTGTTTCCCTAATTTCTCTCAGTGCATTTGTTAGTGTACATGAATACTATTAATTTTTGTTTTTTGACTTCACATCCAGCTATGCTACTGAATTTGCTTATTAAGTCTAGAAATCTTTTGGTGGAGTTTTTCAGGTCTTCTATGAACAGTATAATGTCAACTGCAAATAATGATAATTTGACTTCTTTTCCCATCTTTATTTCTTTTATTTCTTTCCTTGTCTAACTGCTCTGGCTAATGTTTCCAGAACTGTATTAAATAGGAGTGGTGATAGTGGACATCCTCATCTTGTTCCTGATTTTAGAGTGAAAGCTTTCAGCTTTTGGCCATTCAGTATGATGTTGGCTCTTGGTTTGTCAGTGATGACATTTTTTCAGATTAAAAAGACCTATTACAATTTTCTATAGAGTTTTTGTCATTTAGAACTTTTATATCTCCTTGATTCAGTTTTGGCAATTCACATAATTATATAGGAATCTGTGCATTTCTTCTTTGATTTCCCTATGAGTGTCAACACTGTTTTTAGTGGTTTTTGTTATTTTTGTTCTTACATTTACTCCTGTCTTCTTCAGCAGTTTTCTGAATTTTGGGTAATCTTCCTTTGTCCTTCAGCCTTGTTTCTAATATATTTTTCTTCTTTTATTTATCTATTTTTTCCTCCTATCCCTTTTACATTTTCTCACCTTACAGTAAAATTGCTCTACTCTTTGGATGTTTACTGTTTATAATTTTCTTATTATTTTGATTTTTTTATATAACTATAAATCTTGTACATATGGTTAAAGGTGGCAAATTAAAAGCTATCACAGTTTGTCATTTTCTAGACTATGCTTAATGCTATTATTATTACTGATTGCACTACCTTAGCCAAGGTGTCATAGCTGTTGTGATCAGTTGTTTTTCCATATATGACAGTACTGAAATAATCTGGGGGTCAAAAACAATACCCTAGTCTGGAACCAAAGAACTGGGTGCTAGGCCAGTCAGCAATCATCCCTAATAAATTAAAGAGAAAGGATCTTGGGACAGCCTTAAAAGCCAAAAGCCAATTACACCTAGAGGACTTCTTTGAAAGGTAGTCATTTCCTATGGAGATCTTGATACTAGTAATAAATCCACCTACCATAAACAATTTACAAGCATCCATGCAGAAAACAAAATTTTTTATACGGGTACTGGGAGTCGAACTCAGGACCTTGCACTTGCCAGCAGGCGCTTATGCTGCTGAGCCATATCACCGGCCCAGAAAACAAATTTTTAAAAAATAGAAAATGAGAAAACATGGAAGCAAAATGCAACTCCAGATCTTGAGCTTGCCCAAGGAAAGCCAGTGACCACTGAGGTGGAAGAAATCAAGTCAACAGTTGAACTTTATGAAATGATACCAATGGAAGTAACAAACCAGATTAATGTGTCTCTAGTATAAATAAACCCAGAAATAGCTACACAGATAACTAAAGAGATGGTATACATAATGAAGGATATTTTAGTGAATCTAGACTAGTACAGATTTAAAAGAAAGTGTGAGAGCTTAGTACAGTGTTGGAAACCATGAATGCCCAACATAGGAAAACACAAGATTCCATAAGATTCAGACAATATCAGGAGAATCAAAATTCTATTGAATGTATATGCAGCAGAATCTACCAATGTGAAGCAAGCATAGTAGATCAAGAAGACAATTTTATGACTAGTGATCATCAAATGAAAGTTTTCTTAAAAACAGGAAGTGACCACAAAAATAATCCAACAACTGCTGGATTATGCAAAAGAAAGATTAATTGGAATCAGCAAAAAAAAATCAGAAAATAGAACAAAAGATGTAAAAAACCTGTTCACAGAAGTAGTAGCAGAAAATGTCCCAAGCACAGAAAAATAATATGACACACAGATTGGTGATGTAGGAGAAAATGGCCCTCCCAGCCAATATACTTCAGTTGCACAAGTGATAGTTTCTGTTACAATTCTGGCTGTTTGTCTCTTCAAAATGGCTGGTCACTGTGATGCATAGCTGGTCACTATGATGCATATTGTAAGAATCAAAGATAGTCAAGTACTCTACCTCTGTACTATCCCCCACTTTGCAACCCCATAAAAACGTCCCACTCTAGGCCTTCAAGCCCTGACATTTTGAGGAACAATTGATTCCTAGTCAGTGCCCATCCAATGTTAAACAAATCTGCCTCCAAATCCTGGGTGTCATTTCAGTGTTTCTGTTTGCCATTTCATCTGGTGTGTTGGATGGGAAGACCGACCATGCTGACCTCTTTGGTCACTGGTCGTGGCCCTTGCCAATGGAACAAGGACCTCTCCAGGTCCTGATGGGAAGGCCCACCCTTGAGATTTCTCAAGACCCCTTGGAGGTCTGGAGGAGGATTCCTGGCTCTCCACTCAAGCAGCTCACATTGGACCCCAAAGGGAGGAGGATGCTGCCTGTCTGTCTGCCTGTCTACTTGTCTGCCTGTTTGATTCTGGTAAGACCTCCAGGGGTACCGCATTTATTCTTTCAGTCCTGCTCAGCTTGAGCAGAAGGAGAAATTGATCACCTCTCATTGGTCAGGACCACCCTTGAGGGAAGGGGATTGGAATGTTTTAATCTATGAGTGCCTGTTGAATGAATGTGTGACTGAGTGGAAGGGACAGCATAAGCAATAGTCTGTTCCATCTGTGCACCAAGACTGGGAAGCACTGGTCTAGGTGGCTGATTGGACCCTCACCTGCAGCTCCATGGTTATCAACATATGGCATAATGGAGGCCTCAAACCCTCCTTAGCTAAGTCATGCCTAAGTCCCTGTGATGGGTGCAGCAAAGCAGGCATCAGAATGGTCTCTCTCTGAAGCACACCCACCCTTTTTCTTTTGCACCATTGTTCAAGGGTACACAACATACACTTAGGAAGTCAGAGATGGGAATTTTTTAGTCAAAATCTACAGTCCCAGACTGCAGGAAAAAGGGCTTTTATGGAGTTAAAAATGAAACCAAACCACTCCCTGCATCTCAAAGGAAAAAAAGAGGAAAAAAGAAGCCCATTCTTCCTGAGAATTCTGCCTTGGCACCCTTGTCAGCCACCACAATTGCTGCCATCACCTATACTTCCAGCCAGTTGAACTGGTAGCCATTGCCTGCATTTGGCCACAGAGGCCCTTCCTCTGGAAGCTTCTGCTTCCCATCCTGGTTAGATGGCATCATCCGATGCCCACCTGAGATGACTGTTAGCAATTCCTGCTCAGTTCAACATTTTGCCTGACATTTGGACTGTTAGCCCTGACAAATGGTTTGCCATGGACTTTCCCAAAGGTCTCCTCACCTAGAAACAACCCAGTAGAGCACTTTTCAAAGACATCAAAGGAGGTGGGCAAAAAGCCCATCAATATGTCAAAAGTTACTACTGTTACCCAGAAGCCTGATATAAGGACTATAGACACTAAAAAGTAAATGCCCATTTCAGATAAAAAGATAAGAACTCTCAAAAGCTTAACCTAGATCAGATGATAACACTTTTATTGGTCTGACAGGCTCAGACTAGGCCAGACCAGGTTCTCTTTTACAACTGAGCCACCAGGAGTCCATAGTACCATCACTGGGGCAACTAGGACTCTTTGCCTCTTGCCCCATCTGCCAGGTACAAACTTGCAGCCTGGGAGGCCATCTCCTGTGTAAGCCAGTCCCCATACTGCTTCTGGGGAGGGACCTTCTCTTCAAGTTAGAAGCAACGGTCTCCTTTGCACCAAGCCAGTCAGCCTCCCTTTCATTTAATCTTGCACTTTTCCCAAGAAGATGACACTTGCATCAGCCTGAGACAGATAACCACAATCCTGAAATTCTGAAAGCTCTCCTCCCAGAGGTATGAGCGATGACTCACCTCCAGGCCTGACTACTAAACATGCTCCAGGCACACCTCAGCTGTCTAAAGCAGTTTGAGATCCTGATAGACTGTTAATCACCTTGCACTCTGTGGTTCCCAACGCATACACCCTTCTTGGACTGCTACCTTCGGATGCCACCTGGTTCACTTGCCTGTATTTAAAAGATGCCTTTTGTAATAAAAAATTGCCCCTGTTTACCAACCCCTGTTTGCTTTCAATTGAAAAGATCTAGAGATGGGATAAAAAGGGCCAATTCACTTGGACTATTGCTACAAGTGTTTGGGAACTCTCCACTATTTGGGGGGAGGCTCTAACAACAGATTTGGCCAAATGTCCATCACCTTCTCTCTAGGACAACCTGTTTCTCTGTCCCATCTGGGGCAACCCCCACCTGCATTATAGACTGTCAAACTGCTAAAATACACCTCTCCTGTCTGAGAAGCCGGTTCAAGATCTCTGAGCTGCCAATGCCACTGCAGTTGACCTCCACATACATTGCCTCAGTCTTCTGCCACCCACAGCCTGCTGGTACACCTGCCTGGACCTAAATAATGCCTTCTTCTGCCTTCAGTTGTCTCCTGTCAGCCAGTCCCTCTTTGCAAAGACCCAGGTTCTGAACTCAAAGGTTATCTGACCTGGACTCAACCTCCCAGAGGTTAAAAAACTTGTTTACCCTCTTTGGAGATCACTGCATTTCTGGTTAATGACACCCAAGCTGCCTGCTGGAAAGGCACAAAAACTCTGCTGCAATATCTGGCAGAAAATGGTTACAAGAAAAAAAACCTGCAAATTTCTTGGAGCCGATGGGTTCTTTAGAATCTGGATCCTTGAGTTCAATAATACTTACTCAGTCTTTCAGCCCCTGCTAGCACCTGGTGGCCTATCTGTGCAAATACTTGGATCTGGTCACCATGGGCTGCCTCCCTCTTTTCCTCCTTGCTCTAAAAGACACTGTTCTTCTGATCAAAAAACTGACAAGCTCACCTTAGGCCAAGATCTTACTGTCCAGGTGCTGCATACTGTACTGGACATCATGAATAACTGTCGACCACACAATCTTGCCATGTATCTGCCCACCAAGCTGGGCCCACCAGATCATGACTGAAAAATAAACCCTCTGACAGATGCTGAGTACACCCCGTTTACAGATGGAAGTAGCTCTGTTAGGAATGGAGTCTGACAGGCTAGATATGCAATGGTCACCTTGGACAAAGCTATTTTGGCCAAAGCTTTCCTGCTACTGCTTCCTGCTGTTGTTTGGAAAACTGCCAACAATGCAAAATAATTTGATCCAGAGGCCTAAGCCCCCTCTGGGGATCCGATTGACTGAAACATCAACCCCAGCCAGAAAACCTTTACCCAGTACTCCTGGAAGATCAGAGCCAGACCTGCCGCCACCATTTTTTCCTGCAAACTCAAGCCACAGCACTGGTACCCATACCCCTGCAGCCAGCTCAGGCTTCAGCATCTATGTCACTGTCCCTTACCTAATGCAATAGAGTGGATTCTCTCCATTTAAATATACATAGATAGACTTCACAGAAGTAAAGTCTTACAGGGGTTACAAATATCCATTAGTACTCATCTACACCTTCTCAGGTTGATCCAAGATACTCCCTACCCACATTAAGAAGACAACAAAAGTTTGCAGGGTCTTGCTGTGAAAGATCATCCCTAGATATGGCCTACCCTTGACCATTGGCAGTGAAAATGGGCCTGCATTTGTAGCAGAGATAACTAAATAAAAGTTATGTACAGCATACAGTCCACAAGCTCTAAAAAAACTGAGAAAATAAAACATAACCCAACAGAAATAGCTTATAACTAGCTCCATAAAAGTTTAGCTTAAAGACCAGCTATACCTGTAGACATTACAGCACAAACATATAACTCAGGTGCATATTAACTACCTGTACCTGTACAAGTTTCAAAAATCCAACCTTAGATCTGCTCGAGAATTTACCTGGGCCAGATAGCTCCTTTGAAGCGCACTCTGAAAAGAAAATGAACTCAAACCACTGCTCTGGTCACTCCAGACTGACCAGTCCATGCACAGCTTAAGACTGAGGACACTGTTTACAGGATTGCTACATACTCTGCCCTTGGATTTTTGTTCTGCTTAAGCCAATCCTTGCCTCCCACCCTCTGCTAGCTGCAGTTTCTGCTTTAAAATCTGTAGACAGTTGCCCTAAGAGAATAGAACAATTAATGAAACACTTGACCAAGATTTGATGAGCATATAAACCACATTGGACACTTTCCCAGAGCAGATTAACTCCCTCACTACCTTGCCAGAGCAATGTTACATAACACACAGGCCTAAATTATGTCTCTTCCTGAAGGAAACTTAGGGAAATATTCTGTAATAAGACAAACATGGGGACCTTGGCTAGGGCCCATCCTAGGATCATTGACAATCATAATGCTACTGCTTCTAGTTGGGCCTTGTCTCAGAAGATCACATGTAATATGTCTAGCAAAGATTTGTTGGGGAAACTAAAAGAGGGAGGAAATGTAGAAGAAAACGCCCCTCTGATTCAGTATACTTCAGTTGCCCTGGTGATGGTTCCTATTTCAGTTCCAGTTGCTTCTGTCTCTTAGAATTGGCTGGTCACTGCGATGCACAGCTGGTAACTATGATGCATATTGTAAGAACAAAAGACAGCCAAGTATTCTACCTCTGTAACCCCTCTTTGCAACCACATAAAAACCTTACTCCCTGGGCCTTCGAAGCCTCACACTTTCAGGAACAATTGATTGATAGTCTGGCATTGAATGAACCTGCCTCCAAATCCTGGGAGTAATTTTGGTGTTTCTGCTTGCCATTGCAGTGAGTCATAGAGAACTCCAATTATCCATGATCAGAGAAAACTACATCAAGGCATAAAATAGTCAAGATTCCAGAAATTTAACACAAGAACAAAGTATTAAAAGTTGTTAGAGAAAAGACACAGTTCGCTGATAAAGGAAACCCATCAGAATCACAGCAAATTTCTCAACAAAACAATTTACTCAAGGAGATCATGGAGTTAAGTGTTTCAAACCCTAAAGGAAAATAACTTTTAACACAGATTCTTGTACTCTGAAAAATTATCTTTCAAAATTGATGGAAAATTAAGAGAATTCCATGATAGAGAACACCTGAAAAAATGGATGATGACTGCATGAGCACCCCACAAATTTCTGGAAATATTCTATCAAGAGGTAACGAAGACACCAACTTCAACAATTCCAATAGAATCAACCCACAAGCAAAGAAGCAATTAAACAGAATGGAAAGAAAAGGGACCAACAATAGGTAACACAACACTTATCAATAACAATCATCAATGTAAATGATTTCAATTCATGAATCAAAAGAAACAGATTGGCAGAATAGAGCAGGAAACATGAGCCAATTCAGTCATCCTGTGGGAGAGAGCAATTTCCCAGGAGCCATCTTGGAGAGTGTCCAACTGAGGATAAAACTCAGAAAAACTGCTAGGACCATATGGCGGGTCCTAGCTGAGTTCAAGCCTGCATAAGGTGCACTGACTGCTCCAGACTGAATGTGTCTGCTCTAGGCCCCAATGAGCAGAAACCAGTTTGAAATTCAGGTGAAATAAAGGTGCAGGCTCATTGAGATTATCCACTACCCCACCATAAAGCTACTGCTGGCTTGCTGGCATAAATGAACACAGATCTGGACTCTGTCTCCACAAGCAGTCTAGAAGTGACAGCAGAGACAAACCCGGAAGTGGACTTTTTTATTTCTTTTCTCTCATTCTTGTTTTCTCAGTCTCTCTCATTTTTTTGCTGTTATTTTGTTTTTGTTTTTGTTTTTCTTTTCTCCTTCATTGTTTGATCATGTATTTACATCAGTGCGAATGTGGTTTCTAGCCTCCTTGTGTTTGTTGTTCTGGTCTGGTCTTCCCTTTATTTCTTCCTTTTCTCTTTCCCTCCTGTCTTCTGCTCCAGTTTCCCAAAGTTAGTGTGATCTCCCTTTGTCCTCCAACCTCACATCTAATATCTTTCTCTTCTTCTACCTCACTATTTTTTCCCTAACCCCTTTTAAATTTTAACCCTTATGGGTAAAATCGACCTATTAAGGACTTATATACTGCATATATTTTTCTGGCTTGTTTTAGATATTGTTATCTAAATTAATGTTTACCCAAGTTTATCATTTTCCAGGCTGTGTTTGATGCAATTGTTATTGTTCATGGTAGCACTTTAACCAAAAGTGATATAATTGTTCTAACCAGCACTTTTTCCTGGTACTCCAAGACTGAGACTAAGGGTCATAGAAAATACTGTGGTCCAGTGCCAAAGAACCAAGGGCTGGGCCAATCAGGCAGCGACTTCTCATCCCCAACAAATTGAGGAGGTAAGGTCTTGCAACAGACTCAAAACCCAATAACCAGCCACATCTGGAAGATTCCTTGGAGAAGTAGTAATTTCCTAAGGGTTCTAAATACCAGCAATAAAGCATCTCATCATAGGTAATTTGCAAGCATCAACCAACAAATTAAACTAAAAAAAGAAAAGAAGAAGACACTTAAACAATATGCAACCCCTGACATACAGTTCACCAAAGGCAAACCCAGGGGTCAATGAGGTGAGTCAATCAGAAAGCCACCCACCTGGGCTGTCTGAATTGGTAGCAACAAAGCAGTTGAATGAGTTTCTAGAAAAAAATCAGAAATAAATTCTCAGATCACTGCAGAAATGGTGTCCTCATGATTAGAGACTCTAGAGCAGATACCGATAAAAAGGAGCTTAAGAAATGATGGAAGCCATGCCCCACATAGGAAAGAAATGGAATCCATAAGACAGATTCAAGCAGATATCCAAGAGATTAAAAATTCCATTGAAAGTATCCACAGGAGAATCAGCAAATGTAAGGACAGAATCTCATATATAGAAGACAGACTTGCTCTTAGTGATCATGAAAAGAAAGATTTCTTAAAAACAGCAAGTGACCATGAGAAATCTGTCCAGGAGCTGCTAGATGATGCAAAGAAGAATAACATAAGGTTGATTGGAGTCCATGGAAAAGCAGGAAATTACACAAATGATATTTTAAAAAACTGTTCACAGATGTCATGGCAGAAAACTTCACTGGTAGGGAAAAAGAATTTGATGTACAGATAAGTGAGGTGTATAGATCTCCAATTAGCCATGATCAAAAAAACTGCAGCCAAGCATAACATAGTCATGATTCCAGAAATTCAATACAAGAATAGAATCTTAAAACCTGTTAGGGAAAAGAAACAAATCACCGACAAAGGAAAGCCCATCAGAATCACTCCTGCCTTCACAATATAAACTCTCAAGTCAAGGAGAGCTTGGAGTGAGGTATTTCAAGTTCTCAAAAGAAAAACAACTTCCAACCCAGATTACTGTACCACACAAAACTATCTTTCAAAATTTATGGAGAGATTAGACACTTCCATGACAAAGAACACACAAGGAAACTTATGACCACCAAAGCAGCAATCTAAAATGTTCTTAGGGACAATGTAGAAAGACATAACAAGGGCTACAACTCCATGAACCCCAACAGAAACAATCCAACATACAAGACAAACAATTAAAAATAGGGGGAGAAAGAGGGAAGCCTACAAGAGAAAAATAATGTCAGAAGAATCAGTGAATACATATCAATTATAAATATCAATGTTAATCATCTCAATTCACTAATGAAAAAACACAGACTGGCAGAATGGATCAAGAAGCAAGATCCAACAATATGCTGTATACCAGAAACACATTTAATTAAAAAAGAAATTCATAGACTGAAAGTCAAAGGGTAGAAAACAATATTCCACGACAGGGGGAGCCAGAAAAAAGTAGGAGTAACTATTCTATTTGCAGACAAAGTGAATTTCAAGCCAAGACTGATTAAGAGAGACAAAGAAGGTCACTACATCCTCATAAAAGGAACTTTTCAAGAGGAAGAGATAACAATCATAAATATATATGCAACAAATACCAGTGTATCCAACTATGTAAAACAAATATTAATGGACATGAAAAATCATATAAGCACTTATACAATTATATTAGATGGATCCCAATACCTACTGTCACAAAAAGACAAATAACTAGACAAAAAAATCAACAATGAAATATTAGAACTGAACCAAACTTTTGAACAAATGGGCTTAGTAGATGTCTATAGACTGTTCCACCCCACATCAGAATACACATTATTAGCTGCACATGGTATGTTCTCCAAAATAGACCACATACTAGCTCATAGAATATGCTTAAGTAAATGCAAAGTAATAGAAATTATCCCACACATATTATCTGACCTTAGTGCAAAGAATTTGGAAATCGATGGCAAAAGAAACCACAAGAACTTCATAAACACATGGAAGTTAAATGACACTCTCCTAATGAACCAATGGGTCACAGATGAAATTAAGAAATTAGACAGTTTCTACAATGAAAATATAATGACAATGCAACACACCAAATTTCTGGAAAAAAAGAACGAACAAAAAAGAATCAGACCTGATGATCAGTTCAGCAGAACAGAAGATACACAAACAACTACAAACACACTCAGCCACTTTGACAAAGATGCCAATCAACTTCACTAGAAGAAATATAGCCTCTATAATAAATGGTACTGGGAAACTTGGCATTCCACATGCCAAAGTTTAAACACAGACACTTATCTCTCACCACACACTAAACTACAATTGAAATGGATCAATGATCTAAATATTAAAACAGAAACACATGATTTGCTGGAAGATAGAATAGATAGAACACCTGAAGATATAAATGTAGGCAAATACTTTAGAAATAAATCCCCATCACATGGGAAATATTAGAGAGGATCAACAACTGGGATCATATCATATTTTTAAAAAAAGCTTTTGCACAGCAAAGGAAACTACCAACACAGTGAAGAGACAACCCACAGAATATGAAAAAATGTTTACCAGCTATTCCTTAGACAAAGAGCTAATGTCAAAAATATATAAAGAACTGAAATAAATTAAACCCTGTCAATTTAAAGGACCAGTCCTATAATGGGCATCTGATATGAATAGACACTTCTCAGATTAAGAAATATAAGCAGCATATAAATATATGGAATATTGTTCAAAATCACTGGCCAAGGCATGCAAAGTAAAACAACACTGAGATTGCATCTCACTCTAGAATGAATGCCTATCATCAAGAAATCAATGTATAACAAATGCTGATGAGGCTGTGTGGAAAACAGAACACTTGTACAATGTTGGTGAAAGTGTAAATTTTTACAACCACTGTGGAAATCGGTATGAACGTTCCTCAAAAAAAAGCAAACAAGAGGTTCCACTTGACTAAGGTATTTCCTTTCTAAGAAACTTCCCTGAAGATTTAAAAGCATCATATCACAGCGATATATTCACACCCATTAGTATAGCAGCACAATTTATAATAGCCAAATTTTGGAAACAGCCCAGATGCCCATCAACAGAGGAACTCATAAAGAAAACATTGTCTTCATGCACAATGGAGTTCTACACTTCCATAAAGGATAAACTTGAGACATTTTTAGGTAAATGAATGGACATTGAGCACATATTTTTAAGTGAAATAAATGGAATAAACATGTTTAAATATTGCTTTGTTTCTTTTGTGTGAGAAACCCAAAGAGTAAATAAGGTCCAAAATGGATGATAGATATTGGGAAGTAAGAAGAAAATGTCCAAATGGACAGGGAAAGATGGGAGGGGGGAAGGAGAGATATGGAATAGGGATAAAAATAGAAAAGAATGAAAAATATAGAAACGAATGTTGTTAAAAGAAGAGGGGAAGAAGGATTGAAGTGAAGAGAGGGGAAAGGAAAAAAAGAGTGTAGTTAGTTTATGTACAATTACAAATTCCCTATTATGAATATTATAATTACATATGTCTAAAGTATAACAATAAAAGTAATTAAAAATCTTTTCTCACATTCTGTATGTTGTTTCTGGACTCTTTTAGTTATTTATGTTGCTAAGCAGAAGCTTTTGAATTTTATGACATTCTACTTTTGTAGCTTTTTTTTCTTTCTTGTGCTCCTGTGGTCTCATTCAAAAAATGTATTGACTATTTTAATGTCCTGAGTCGTTTCCACTATTTCTCCTAATAGTTTTATATTTTCAGATATTACATTTAAGTCTCTAGCCCATTTGGACTTATTTTTTGTAAATGATGAATGAAAGGGATCTAGCTTCTTTCTTCTGAATGTAGATATTCAGATTTCTCAAGACCATTTATCGAAAGCACTGTCCTGTGTTTAGTGCATGTTTCTAGCACCCTTGTTAAAAATGAGTTATCTGTTGGATATCTGTTTACTTTTAGGATCTCTATTTTGTTCTGTTGACATATGTGCCTTTTGTATGTCAGCACTATTTGGCTTTGATTACTATAGATTTTTTCTTTTTTATTTTAAAGAGAAAACAAAACAAAACAAAAAAGAACAAAATTTCAAAACAACATAATAGGAGAGTAACAATGGTTAATACATTATGTATTGTTATATTTAAATTAGTTACTCTGGGTACAAGATATCAGCATTCAATTGTCTAAACATTACTGGCATAAGCCTTTCTCTTCAATGAACTAACAAAATTAGTAGTGCATCTATCTTAACCATCTTAAATATAAATACAATTTTTTTCTTTTCCCCATTCCCCCATCCGATTCTCTCTTTCCTTTTGACCAGTTTCTTTCTGATTCATCGTATCTATTATACACTTTGGATCTTATTTACTCTTTCAGTTTCTCACACTAGGGAGACAATACGATATTTGCACATGTGCATCTGGTTAATTTCACTTATGAGTATTTTCTCGAGTTGCAACCATTTACCTATAAAAGTATCCAGTTTATCATTCTTTATGGCTGAGTAGTACTCCATTGTATAAAAATACTACATCGTTTTTATCCATTCCTTGGCTGTTGGGCATTTGGGTTGTTTCCAAGATCTGGCTATTACAAATTGTGCTGCTATAAACATGGGTGTGGTATGATGTTTTTAATTCTTCTGGAAAGATACCCAGAAGGGGAATAGCTGGGTCAAATGGGATTTAGAATCCTAGTTTTTTGAGGAATCTCCACACTGATTTCCACAGTGGCTGTACCAGTCTACAATCCCACCAACAGTGGAGAAGTGTTCTTTTTCCCCACAAACCCTCCAGCATTTGTTATTAGTTCATTTCTTGATAATAGCCATTCTTTCTGGGGTGAGATGTTATCTCAGTGTTGTTTTAATTTGCATCTCTCGAATGACTAATGATGTTGCACTTTTTTTCTATATTTACTTGCCATTTGTATTTCTTCATCTGAGAAATGTGTATTCATCTCAGATGGCCATTTTGGGATTGGGTCTTTAAATTTGGGAGATCTGAATTTTTTGAGTTCTTTGTATGTTCTCGATAGTAATCCTGTGTCTGAGGAACAGCTGGCAAACATTTTTCCCACGTTGTGGGTTGTCTTTTTACTCTGTTGGTGGTTTCTCTTGCTATGCAAAAGCTTTTCAATAAGATGAGATCCCAGTTGTTGATTCTTTGTGATAGTTCCTGTGCGGTTGAGGTTTTATTCATAAAGTCTTTGCCTACACCAATGTCTTCAAGGGTTTTACCTATCCTACATTCCAGTAGCTTTAATGTTTCTGTTTCAATATTTAGGTCTCTGATCCATTTTGAATTTAGTTTAGTGCATGGTGAAAGATATGGGTCTTGTTTTAATCTTCAGCATGTACAGAGCCAATTTTTCCAGCACCATTTATTAAAGAGGCTATCTTTCTTCCAGTGAATGTGTTTGGCACTTCTTTCAAAAATAAGGTGGCTTAGTATGTCTGGAGTTGTTTCAGCATCTTCTAATCTGTTCCATTAATCTTCAGGTCTGTATTTTTGTCAATACCACACTGTTTTTATGAAAGTAGGTTTATAGTATAATTTCAAGTCGGGGATTGTGATGCCCCCTGCCTTGCCTTTGTTGCCCAGAATTGCCTTTGCTATTCTAGGTCTCTTCTGATTCCAAATGAATTTTAGGATTGTTTTCTCTAATTCTGTGAGATATGCTGTTGGAATTTTGATTGGAATTGCATTAAATCTGTACAACAATTTTGGAAGTATGGCCATTATCACTATATTGTTTCTTCCTATCCAGGAGCAAGGGATATCTTTCCATTTTCTGATATCCTCTTCATTCTCCTTTTTCCAAATACTGTAGTTTACAGTGTAGAGATCTTTTATATCCTTTGTGAAGTTGATTCATAGGTATTTCATTTTTTTGGATGTTATCTTGAAAGGTATTGTTTCCCTAATTTCTCTTTCAGTAAGTTTGTTATTTGTGTACAGAAAGGCTATTGATGTTTGAGTATTGACTTTGTATCCAGCTACACTACTGAATTTGCTTATTAACTCTAGCATTTTTTTAGTGGAGGTTTTGGTGTCTTCTATGTAGAGTATCATGTCATCTGCAAATAATGATATTTTAACTTCTTCCTTTCCCAACATTATTCCTTTTACTTCTTTCTCTTGTCTAATTGCTCTGGCTAAAGTTTCCAGGACTATGTTGAATAAGAGTGGGGACAGTGGACATCCCTGTCTTGTTCCTGATTTTAGAGAGAGAGCTTTCAGTTTTTGTCCATTTAGTATGATATTGGCTGTTGGTTTGTCATAGATAGATTTATCAGATTGAGATAAAGACCATCTATTCCAATTTTATGTAGGGTTTTTATCATGAAAATGTGCTGGACTTTGTCAAAAGCTTTTTCTGCATCTATTGAGATGATCATGTGATTTTTGTATTTGGTTCTGTTAATATGGTGTATTACATTTATTGATTTATGTATGTTGAACCATCCCTGCCTCCCTGGGATGAATCCAACTTGGTCATGGTGTATAATCTTCTTGATGATTTGCTAGATTCTGTTTGCTAGTAACTTATTGAGGATTTTTGTATCTATGTTCATTAGGGAGATTGGCCTGTAGTTCTTTCTCTTAGTTGGGTCCTTCTCTGGTTTTGGTATCACGGTAATGCTTGCTTCCAGGAATGAATTTGGAAGTATTGCTTCTCTTTTAATTTCATTAAAAGTTTGAGAAGTAGTTGTGTTAGTTCTGCTCTAAATTTCTTGTAGAATTTGGCAGTGGATCCATCAGGGCCTGGGCTTTTCTTTGTTGGGAGGTTTTTAATTACATCTTCAATTTCATTGGTTAATATTGGTTTATTTAGGATTTTTATATCTTCTTGATTCAGTTTTGGTAATTCATATGAATCTAGGAATCTGTCCATTTCTTCTGCATTTTCCATCTTAGTAGAATACAAATTTTCAAAATAGGTATAGATGATCTTCTGGATTTCTGTAGGGTCCATCATGGTATTGCCCTTTTCATTTTCAATTGCATGGATTTGAGTCTTTTCTTTTCCTTTTTTAATAAGGTTGGATAAAGTTTTGTCAATTTTATTTATTCTTTCAAAGAACCAACTCTTTGATTCATTGATTCTTTGTATTTTTTTTTAGTCTCCAATACGTTAATTTCTGCTCTGATCTTTATAATTTCCTCCCTTGTATGAGCTTTTGGCTTAGCTTGCTCTTCTTTTTTGGAAGTTTGAGGTTCACCATTAAGTTGTTTATTTGCACTTGCTCTATTTTCCTGATATAGGAATTTAATGCTATAAATTTCCCTCTTAAGACTGCTTTCATTATATCGCATAAGTTCCGGTATGTTGTACTGTCATTATCATTCAGTTGTAGAAAGTGTCTAATTTCTTCTTTAATGTCATCTGTGACGCATTGGTTGTTCAGGAGGGTGCTGTTTTGAATAATACAACTTTAAACAATCAATGGTTTATTAAAGATATCTGAGCAGAAAATTTTAATTACTAGAATAAAATGATAATGCAAACACTACTTGCCAAATTTTGTGTGGTAAAATAAAAGCAACTGTAAGCATGAAAATTTATAACAACTATATATATATGGAAAAACTGAGAAAGATAAATAAATAACCTAATGATGCAGTTCAAGGTACTGTAAAAAGAAGACCAAACCAAACTGAAATCAGTAAAATGAAAAAGGAACAAGAAAATTAGAGTTTAAATTAAAGATATTATGACTTAAAAATCAATACAAATCAATAATTGAGATTGTCTTTCAAAATGCATATAACATTGACAAACCCTTAGCCATATTTACCAAAAGAAAGGGAGTGAAGGCCCAAATTAATAAAATCAAAGATAAAAAAGGAAAACGTACAGCAAACATCACTGAAATTACCAGAAGGATGAGAAATTATTTTCAAAGTTAATATCCTCAAAATTGCAGAATTTAGAAAAATGGATAAATTCCTAAATTTCAAAACCTAAACTGATACAACAAGGCATAAGAAATTTAAATAAACTATCTTAGTTACTTTTGCATATTGCATTCACCTAAAATGAGTACCACATGGATGATGCTAGGGTCTGCCAACAGCTGTAGTTGTAGCCAGGCTTCCTTCTCTTTGTTGTAGGGATAAAGTGCCTATGAATCAAATCCTGAGAAACAACTTCCCTAGGCCAACACCATTTTGAAACATGGTGCCCTAGGGCCCTCTTCTCAAAGTCTTTTACTTTTGCAATTTTGGGGCTGCACAGGGTAGAGTATTGCTGGTTTTTGTAATGTCCTCAGGCCATCTTTTCTGTGGCCTTTTCATCTTCTGAAATACATGTCTTTTTCTTGCTAGTCTTTCCAGCATCCAATTTCTCCTGTGTTCCATCTTTGCAGGCCAAATATTTACTGGAACATTCTTTCTGGCTAAACTCAAAACATTTTAAAGGGGGAGGACCATGATTGCAGAGTGGTGAGCAACAGAGAAAGAGCCTCTCTGAGAGTCGCCATCAAAATACTGGAATATAGCAACTCGAGGAAGACAAGAAGTGGGTCCCCCAGACCCAGGAAGGATCTGAAGTGCAATTTGAAGCCCACAGAGAGAGTAAAGAGAGAAACTTCAACAAAGAAATACGTAGCCATGGGGGCGTTCTCCCTGAGTTGGGATTCGCTGCACTACAGGATGGTTCAAACCTGTGGAGGCTCAGTGACTGCTGGTGAGCCTGGGGGCCTCCACAGAGAGATATGGCAGTGCAGGGGAGCAGCAGACCTGAAGAACTTCACTGGCTGTCGGTGAGTGCTGAGGGCTCAGTTGTCCTGCATGACACAGCAATTGCCTGGGAGCCATTTTGGGGGGTGTGGCTGAGCTCACAACTCAGGGGACCTGCCAGCTCCATCTATGGCTCCCACATTGGCTCAGGCCCAAGGAAGGTGCACTGACAGCTACAGGCTGAATGAGTCTGGTCTTGGCCAGAAAGTGCAGGCTCACTGAGATTACCCACTACCTCGCCAAAAAGCTACTGCTGGCTTTCTGGGACAGATCAGCATGGAACAGGACTTTGTCTCCACATGCTGTCTACCAGTGACAGCAGAGACAAACCTGGAAGTGAATTTTTTTCTCTCTCTTGTTTGTTTTTGTTGTGGTGGTGGTGTTTTGTTTTCTGTTTGTTTGTTTGTTTTTCCTTTATTGTTAGATCTTGTTTTTATATGAGTGTAAATGGAGTTTCTAGCCTCTTTGTGGTTGTGGTTCTGTTCTATTCTTCCACCTACACCTTCTCTCTTTCCCTCCAGTATTCTGCACCAGTTTCCCAAAGTTAGCACGATCTTTGTCCTCCACCCTTACTTCTAATTCCTTCTTCTTCCACTTCTCTATTTTGTCCTTAACTCATTTTAAATCTTAACCCCTGAGGGCAAAATTGACATATTAAAGACTTGTATACTGCATATTACTTTTTGCTTTGTTTTAGATATTTTTTCATAACCACAAATTGAGTTTATATGGTTAAAAGTGACAAATAATGGGTTAGCTCAGTCTGTCATTTTCTAGGCTGTGTTTAATGATTTTGGTACCACTATAGCCAAAAGTGACATAATTGTTCTAAACAGCTGTTCTTCCTGGTATTCCATGACTGAGATTGACTAAGGGTCACAGAAAATACTGTGGCACAGTGACAAAGAACCAAGGACTGGGCCAAACAGGCAGCAACTTCTTATCTCCAACAAATTGAAGAGGTAGAATCTTGGAACAGACTCAAAACCCAGAAACAAGCTACACTTGGAAGATACCTCAGACAAGTAGTCATCTAAGGGTTTTAAATACTAGTGATAAAGCAACCTACCATAGGCCATTTACAAGCATCACCCCAGGAATTCAACTAAAGAAAGAAAAGAAAATGAGAAGACACTTAAACAAGATGCAACCTCACACATCCAATTCACCAAAGGCAAGCCCAGGGGGCAATGAGGTGGGACAATCCAAAAGCCACCCACCTGGCATCTCTGAAATGGTAACAACAAAGTAATTGAATGAGGCTCTGGAAAAAATCAAATCAGAAATAGTTTCTCAGATAATTACAGAAATGATGTCCACAATGAAGACCATGCTTAGGAACTCTAGAGCATATACAAACAAAAAAAAAAAAATGTTGAGCTTAAGAAAATTATGGAAGCCATGAATGCTCAGCATAGGAAAGAAATGGAATCCATAAGGCAGATTCAAGCAGATATCCAGGAGAAAAAAAATTCCATTGAAAGTATTCAAAGCAGATTAAGCCAATGTGAGGACAGAATCTCAGATATAGAAGACAGGCTTGTGGTTAGTGATCATGAAGAAAAAAGAATTCTGTAAAATAGCGAGACTATGAGAAATCACTCCAGCAGCTGCTAGATGAGACGAAGAATAACCTAAGACTCCAATCTAAAACAATTGATTGGAGTCAATGAAAAAGCAGGAGATAGCATAAATGATATAAGAAACTGTTCACAGACATCATGGCAGAAACCTTCCCTGGTGGAGAAAAATAATTTGATGTACAGATATGTGAGATGTACAGAACTCCAAATAGCCATGATCAAAAAATATCTGCAGAGCAGGCTAGTCCAAAAGCTCATACAAGGGAGGAAATTATAAAGATCAGAGAAGAAATTAATGCATTGGAGACTAAAACAAAATACAAAGAATCAATGAATCAAAGAGTTGATTCTTTGAATGATTAAATAAAATCAAGAAGCCCTTATCCAACCTTATTAAAAAACAGGAAAGGAAATACTCAAATACACACAATTTGGAATGAAAAGACTAAAATCACAATGGACCCTGCAGAAATCCAGAATATCATCTACACCTACTTTGAAAACTTGTATTCTAATAAGATGGAAATTACAGAAGAAATGGACAGCTTCCTAGATATATATGGATTACCAAAGATGAATCAAGAAGATATAAAAATCCTAAAACTAGACCCATATCTTTCACCATGCACTAAACTAAATTTGAAATGGTTCAAAGATCTAAATATTAAAACTGAAACATTAAATCTGCTGGAAGATATAATAGGTAAAACTGTTGAAGACATTGGTGTAGGCAAAGACTATGAATAAAACCCCAGTCACACATGAACTATCACAAAGAATCAACAGCTGGGATCTCATCTTATTAAAAAGCTTTTGCACAGCAAGAGAAACCACCAACAGAGTGAAGAGATAAACCATAATGTAGGAAATATGTTAGCCAGCTGTTCCTCAGACAAAGGATTACTATTGAGAACATAAAAATAACTAGAAAAAATCAGACTTCCCAAATTTAAAGACCCAATCCAAAAATGGTCATCTGAGATGAGTACACAATTCTCAGATGAAGAAATACAAACAGCAAATAAATATAAGAAAAAATGTTCAACATCACTGGTCATTCGAGAGATGCAAATTAAAACAACACTGATATTCCATCTCATCACAGAAAGAATGGCTATTATCAAGAAATCAAGTAATAACAAATGCTGGTGGGGCTGTGGGGAAAAAGGAACCCTTCACTCTTGCTAGGAGTATAGACTGGTGTAACCACTGTGGAAATCAGTGTGAAGATTCCTCAAAATACTAGAATTGGAGATTCCATTTGACCCAGCTCTTCCCCTTCTGGGTATCCTCCCAGAAGAATTAAAAGCATTGTACCACAGCAATATATGTGCACTTGTGTTTATAGCAGCAAAATTTTTTAATAAGTAAACCTTGGAAACAACCTGAATGCCTATCATCTGAGGAATGGTTAAAAAGATGTGATATTTTTATAGAATAGAGTACTCCTCAGCTATAAAGAAGGATAAACTGGAGACTTTTATAGATAGATGGATACAACTAAAGATCATACTCATAAGTGAAATAAACCAGATGCACATGTGTAAACATCGTATTGTTTCCTTAGTTCAAAAAAGTAAAAGAGTACATAAGATCCAAAATATACAATAGTTATTGTAAAGTTATTGTAAAACAGGAATAAACTGTTCAAAAGTTGGGACAAACTGGGATAGGAAACTGAGAAAAGAAGGAAGGGAAAAGCAAAAAAAATATATATATATATATGTATTTATTTATTTATAAAAGATAGTTCATATAGATATACTACTAATTTCCCTTAGTTCATTGAAAAGAAATGTTTGTGCTATTATTTGGACAATTGAATGCCAATATCTTGTACTCTGAGTAATTAATTTAAAGATAACCATATGAAATGTATTAACCCTTGCTACCCTCCTATTATATTGTTTGGAAATTTTGTTCAATTTTTTTCTCCTTAAAATAAAAATTGAAACACATTTTAAATCTTTTTGGTGGGCTCTTTGCTCTTTATTCTCAACATTAATCTGTCTGAAAACCACCAATAGTAGCCTTCCCACAGCCTCAATATCAGACTGCCTTGAAATTTCTTCTACCAAATTAGTTAGTGTCCTTCCCTTAGTCTCAGACTGAGAGAAAGTTCTTGGATATGAGAAAAATGCAGACAAATTTTCTGCCGAGTTATAACACCCATCATCTGGAGTCCAACATCCAGTGCAGTCTTTCTGCCCAGCAGAAACTGCCCGAGATTGGTCTTTACCAACAGCGTTTCTATCAACATTCTGGTCTTCTGAACTCTGATCAAAATCTCCTACTGAGTTCACCTTAAGGCATTCCAGTGATGCTTATTCAGCTTGCATCTCCAGACCTTTTGAAACACTTCCCACAAGCCAGCTTCAAAGGTTTCTGAACCACATGGTTTCAGGTACAGTAATAGCAATGCTCCTATTTCTCTGGTACCAAATTCTGTCTTTGTTATGTTTCTCATCGCTGAGACAAAGTACCTGACAACCAAAGTTAAAGTTGAAAATGTTTATTTGGCTCACAGTTTGTAGATGTTTTAGTTCATAGTTGGTTGGCTCCAAGGCAGGGTGGCATGGAAGAAAGGCATTGCACAGGAGAAACAGTTCATCCCAGGCAGAAGGCAGCAAGCAGTAAGTGACAAATGACAACAGGTCAGATGTGGTGATGCATGCGTGTAATCAGAGCACGTGGGAGGCTGAAGCAGGAGGGTCACCATGAGTTTGAGGCCAGCCTATGATACATAGTGAGTTCAGGGCCGCCCTGAACTACCTAGCGAGACCTGTCTCAACAAGCAAACAAGCAAACAAACACCAGACAAGTGACCACAGCAGCCCTTTTTCTGTTAAACATATTCTATCCAGGCTACTTGCCCTTAGAGAGTTTAGCACTCACATCCAGGATGGGTCTTCCCATTATCTACATTGAGAACTATACTAACCCAATCAATGTACTAATTTGTAATCACACAACCTTAATCCCAACATCACATACTCCAGATCATCCCACTTCTGAAAAGCCCCACCTATAACCACATGAGTCTTTGGGAGAACCTCTAGATTAAAACAATAACACAGTCCAATAAAAATTAAGATTGGAGCAGTAATTAAAACTCTACCAACTAGGATAAATGCATGACCAGATGGATGTGCTCCAGAACTTTAGAGAAGAACTAATTCCAATGCTCCTCATATTTTTCCATGAAATAGAATGTGAAGGTATACTGTCAGATTTATACTATGAAGCCAGAAGTAGCCTGATAATAAAACCAAAAGACACTTCCAAAAAAAAAAAAAAAAAAACTAGAGACCAATATCCTTGATGAATATCAAAACACAGTCTCTCAACAAGATATTTACAAACAGAATTCAACATTGAATTAAGAAGACTATACACTGTGACCCACTTGGTTCCATCCCAAAGATGCAAAGATGTTTCAGCATATGTAAATTGATAAATGAAACACACCACAGAAAAACTGAAAGAAACTGAAAGAAAAAATCACATAACTATCTCAATAGATGCAGAAAAAGCCTTTGACAAAATAAAACATCACATTATGGTGAAAACCCTGATGAAAATTGCTATAAAAGACCTAACCTCAAAATGATAAATGTCATTTATGGCAAACTTATGACAGTCA
The DNA here is from genome assembly GCA_028451465.1 of Erethizon dorsatum. NCBI lineage: Eukaryota > Metazoa > Chordata > Mammalia > Rodentia > Erethizontidae > Erethizon > Erethizon dorsatum. The sequence goes on from CM051842.1 coordinate 47,804,289, forward strand.
ATATCATGTGGAATGATTTAAATTTGAAAGAATTCTATCTAAGCTCATGAACAAGACAAAGGTGTGCACTCTCACCACTTTTGTTCAATGTAATAATCAAAATTTCATACAGATCAAGCAAGGAAGAAGAAAAAATAAAAGGAATATGAATAGGAAGGGAAAAGTTAATTATCCCTATTGTCAGACTACATGATACTGTACTTTATGTATAGCCTTCTCCAAAAAAATAATACATCACCAGGAAACTTTCAGAACTGATAAATTCAGCAATGTGGCAGGATAGAAAATCAGCACACAGAAGTCAATAGCATTCTTGTCCACCAATAATTAACCCAGTCAAGAAGAAACAAGGAAATCAATTCCATTTACAACAATTTCCAAACAATTTGAGTACCTATGAATCAACCTAACCAAGGGGCTAAATTAATTTACAAAAATAATTTTATCAAACATGTAAAAGGCATTCAAAGATAGAAATACAATGACAAATATTGTGAAAATGAGCATATTACTAAAAGCAATCTATAGATTGAATACAATCCTATTAAAATACCAACAACATTCTTCACAGAACTAGAAAAAAGTTGTAAATTTCATATGGAATCATAAAAGTCCAAGAATAGCTAAAGCAACTTTCAACAAAAAGCACAGTGTTTCAGGCATCACAATAATGGACTTCAAGCCATAGTACAAAGTCATAGTAACAAAAACAACATGTTATTGGCATATAAACAAATACGTTGACCAATAGAATAGAAAACGCATAATTCAACTCATGCACCTACAGCCATCTAATTTTTAACTAAATGGACAAAAACATATGCTTTAAAAAAGACAACCTATTAGGACCTCCAAAGCATAGGAAATAATATCAAGAATAAACACCAAATTAAAAACTTCTCAAAAACAAAAGCTATAATTAAAAGTGAAGTGAAAACTTATGGAATGGGAAAAAATCCATGCTAGCTACTCTTCTGATGGAAAAGTAATCTAAAATATACAAATAATTACAAATTAAGTGCTATAAAACAAATAACTCAATCAAAATATAGGCAAATGAACTGAACAGATATTTCTCAAAAGAAAAATTTCATATGAAAAAAGTTCAGCATCTCTAGCCATCAGAAAAATGCAGATCAAAATTTAAAATTCCATCTCACCCCAATCTGAATGGCTATTATGAAGAACACAAAAATAATGAATGCTGGTGAGGATACAGGGAAAAAAATGAATTCTCATAAATTGTTGGTAGGAATATAAACTAGTGCAGCCACTATGGAAATCAGCATGGACATTACTCAAAAGGCTAAATATAGAATACCATTTGACCCAGTTTCAGGCTTATTGCCAAAGTGTTAAAAACTGCATACTATAGTGATACATGCATATCCATGTCTACTGTAGTGCAATTCAAAATACCTAAGGTCCATAAACAGGTGAATGGATAAAGATGTGGTATATAAACCAGTGGAATGTTAGCCAAAAAGAAAAATGAAATCATGTCACTCGCAGAAAAAATGGATGGAAATCGAACCTATTATTTTAAGTGAAATTAGCAAGACTTGTAAGTTAAATATTGCACCTTCTCTCTTATATGTGAAACAAAATTAATTGATTAATTAAAAGAGAGTTAACAGGAAATACTTTTGGAGATGGGGAAATGCACCAGCAGAAGTGGAGAGAACAGGGAGGAGGCACTAATGTGATTGAAAACAATTTAGATATGAGATGTGATCAAAATGTAGAATAAATTTTAAATTAAAATTTTTTAAATTAAAAACTTGTCACAATAAATGACAGAGGTATTAATCCCTTGGAAAATATGCCGCACTTTGACACACTTATTCCAGCAGTTGTGGAAATCATCTTTTGTAAGTATTTTTATTTGTACTGTTGTGGCTATCTTCATATCCTGAATCAATTCAAAATGCTTACAACTGATGGTCATTTTGTCTTTGTGGAAGAATCAAAACTCACGTGGCTCCATATCTGATGAATACAGTCGATGACAACATACCATATATTTATTTGACAAAATTACCTGCATCAGAAGCAATGTGTGACACAACATTGTCATGCTGAAAGATGAAACTTTTTTCCTATCTCTCAGACTGTTTTCTACACATGCCATTTCTGAAATGCTTTCATAAACCTTTATAATATTCATAGTTGAATATATTGTTTCTGTGTACAAACTCAGCTTGCAAAATTATATCAAAGTCACAAAACAAATCAACCTCAACTTATGCTTCATCTTGATAGACTTGATTTTTGCTTCTTTTTTATTGTTTATTGGTACAATTTAGATATACACAATGATCACATTCATCGTAGGGAGCTTGTATCTGTACATGATATATCTTAGTTCCTCTTTTTTCTCTTTCCCTTACTGTCCCTTCAACTTCTCTTCACCTCCTTATTTACATAAGCTTTTGTTTCCATTTTTTGTTCTTTTCTTGATTTTTTCCCTTCCTTCCTTTCTTCCTTCCCATCCCTAGTTCCCCTTCTCAATTGAGCATTTTCTTCCTATTTCATAATGTCTAGTATACATTCTCATCCTCATTTACACTTTTGGTTTCTCACACCAGAGAAACAATGCAATATTTACACATGTGTGTTCGATTTATTTCACTTAAGAGTATGGTCTCAAGGTCCATTCATTTAGCTATAAATGTCTCAGGTTTATCCTTTATGGCTGAGTAGAATGCCATTGTATTAAAAAAATCTTTTTTACCCATTCAGTGCTTGATGGGCAATTGGGTTGTTTCCAAGATTTAGCTACTACAAACTGTGCTTTTATAAACATGGGTGCACATATATTGCTGTGGTATGATGCTTTTTATTCTTTTGGGAAGACGTCAAGAGGGGAATAGCTGGGCCAAATGGGACCTCTAGTACTAGATTTTTGAGGAATCTCCATATTGATTTCCACAGTGGTTGCATCAGTCTGCACTCCCACCAACAGTGGAGAAGTGTTTCTTATTCCCTACAGCCCCACCAGCATTTGTTATTGGTGGATTTCTTGGTAATAGCCATTCTTTCTAGAGTGAGATGGAATCTCAGCGTTATTTTCATTTGCATCTCTCTAATGATCAGTGATGTTGAACATTTTTTCATATATTTACTTGCTGTTTATACTTCTTCTGAGAAGTGTCTATTCATTGCAGATGCCCATTTTTTGATTGGGTCTTTAAATTTGGGAGGTCTGATTTTTTTTTCAATTTTTTATATGTACTAGATATCAGTCCTTTGTCTGAAGAACAACTGGCTAAAATTTTTCCCACTCTGGGTTGTCTTTTCATTCTGTTGGTGATTTATTTTCTATGCAAAAGCTTTTTGTTTGTTTGTTTGTTTTTTGTGGGCACCAGGGGGGCGACCTCAGGACCTCACGCACCAACAGGCACCCGTGCTGCTGAGCGATATCACCGGCCCCTTTTTCGTATGTGGGTTCCAGGAGTCGAACTTGGGCCCTTGTGCTTGCAAGGCAAGGTGCTTATGCCGCTGAGCCATCTCACCGGCCCACAAAAGCTTTTTAATAAGATGAAATCCCAGTTGTTGATTCTTTGTAGTATTTTCTTTGTAGTATTTCCATCGGGGTTTTCACCATGCTAATAACTAATATCAAAATTGATCAAACAACTAAATATTAAAACAGAAACATTAAATCTGCTGGAGAGAATAGGTGGAACTCTTGAAGATGTAGTTGTAGGCAGACTCCATGACCAGCTTTTTTTACACAAAAAGTACTTCTTTTTACACAAAGAGGTCATTTCTTTTGAGCACTTTGAATCTTGGTCTCTGCATTATATCCATAGGCTCAATTTTTACCTTTTGTGAGGATATTTCTTAAAAAGCTGGAATATGTAGCAGCAGGATAGCACAACTACAATGAAATATGTTGTTCATAATCCATAATTTGTAGCACCCTTTAAAACACACATTCTTGGGGTTAGTGAGATGGCTCAGCGGCATAAGTGCCTGCCTGGCAAGCGCGAGGGCCCGAGTTCGACTCCCGGAACCCACATAAGAAGAAAGGGCTGGTGATACCACTCAGCGGCACGGGTGCCTGCTGGCGCGTGAGGTCCTGAGGTTGACCTCCGGTACCCACAAAAAAAAATTAAAAAAACAAAAAAAAATAAAACACACATTCTTTCAACCATAGCTCACACTGACTATACCAAACAGGGTGAAACATTTTATACACTGTTAATAAAGTCCTTCATGCTGCATCTTGTATTGAAGTTTGCTGTTTCAGTTGGATGGCTCCCAGCAGTCACATTCAACATATTTTTTACACCACATATTTTAATGCGTGCACTAATTTCCTGAAGCAAATCCATCATTATATAACATTAACATGTGCTAATAATATATAATAAAATTTTGAAGAAAAATTGAGACTGAGTCAATATTGAGAGGAAGTAAATAAGTACTTATATAATATTTTATGTACTTGGTTATAAAAATAGGGATAATATCTCTGAGGGTGGTTGTATAGATTAAATAATGCCAACATTTTGCTTATCATAACATTTCACTAATATTAGCTCATTACCATTATTGTTATTCTACAACTATATATTTGGAGTCACCCTTACCATCAGTCATGTACCACTGGACTTTAAAAAATTATTTTCTTTAAATATATATATATTATTTTCTTAAATATATATATTATTTTCTTTAAATATATATATTCATATTTATATTTATATTTATTTATATATATTATATATATTATATAAATATATATATGTACATTATATATATATCTGGTATATCAGGTATATATAGTAATATATATATATATATATATATTAGTACATGATTGAAGTACATAATTATACTATTCATTTTGGGAAATAGGTACATGTACATAACATATTAATTGTTTTTCCATTTCCCCTGCACCTACATTTTAAAAAAAATTGCCAGAATCAAATTTACTTTTTTATTTCATAATTCTTTATTAAAGTAATTATCATAAACACAGATTAACAGGCAGACTAATGGGGAAAAGCATATAAAACACGTACAACAGTTATACCATATCAAGATACAGTTTTTGATGCATTGACCATGATGTATTACAATTTTTTCCACTCTCTTTTTTCAAATTATCTGTCCTTTACAGTGCACTTTATTTATATACTGAGTTTCTCATATAAGAGAAAACGTGGTATTTAAGCTTGTGTGTCTGATTTACTTCACTTAACATGGTCTCAAAGTTCATCCACTTTCCTATAAATGACTCAAGTTTTTCTTCTTTATGACTGAGTAGTACTCCATTCTGTAAAAATAACATGTTTTGTTTATCCATTGATCTGTTGATGGACATATAGGTTACTGTCAAGATTTAGTTATTATGAATTGTGCTACTGTAAATATGGATATGCTTACATCACTGTGATATAGTGTCTTTAACTCTTAAAGGAAAATACCTATAAGGGGCATAGCTGGGTCAAATGGAATTTCTAGTTTTAGTTTATTGAGGAACCTCCATAGTGAGTTCCATAGTGGTTGTACAGTATTACACTCCCACCAATGATGAAGGTTTCTTTCCTGCCACAGACTTTCAAGCATTTACTATTGATTGATTTCTTGAAGATAGACATTTTTTCTTGACTGAGATCAAATTTTGATGTGATTTTAATTTGTATTTCTTGGATGTTCAGTGATGTTGTACTTTTGACATGTATTTATTAGTAACTGGTACTTCCTCTCTGAGAGGTATATATTCATTTAAGATGCCCATTTTTTCATTGGATCTTTTATTTTTGCGGTCTAATCTTTAAATTTTTTAATATATTCTATATATTAATCCTTTGTCTGAAGTATAGCTGGCAAATATTTATTTTTCATTCTGTAGGTTTTCTGTTCACTGTCTTGTTTATTTCCTTTGCTGTGCAGAAACTTTTTAATTTGAAGTGATCTCATTTGTCGAGTCTAGGTATAATTTCTTGCACAACTGGGGCTCTGTTTAATAAGTCTTTGCCTACAACAGTGTCTTCAAGAATATTAATTATTTTGGCTTCCAACTGGTTGTTTCTGCTTTAATATTTATTTATCTGTTCCATTTTTATTTTAGTTTAGTGCACTTTGAAAAATATGGCTCTTGGTTCAGTCTTCAGCAGGTGAATAGCCAGTTTTCCTTGCACATTTTGTTAGAGTCTATCTTGCCTCCAGTGAAAGTATTTTGCAACTTTGTCAAAGATAAGGTAGCTGAGTGTGCCTGGAGTTATTCCTGCAGTCTCTATTTTGTTCCATTTTCCACAAGTCTGTTTTTTGCCAATATCATGCTGTTTTTATCACTGTAGCTTTTCAGTATAACTTCAAGTCTGGGATTTTGCTGCCCCCTGCCTTGCCCTCATTGCCAGAATTGTTTTTGTTATTCTAGTTCTCTTCTGGAAGCTTATAAATTTTCAGATTGTGTTTTCTACTTCAGTGAGGAATGTTATTAGTATTTTGATTAGGATTGCATTACACCCATATAATAGTTTTGAAAGGATAGCCATTTAGACTATTTTAGTTCTGCCTATTCAGGGGCAAAGGTTATTTCTCTATGTTCTTCTGCCCTCTAGATCTCTTTTTTTCAGAGTACTATAGCATTTATTTTAAATGTCTCTCAGGTAATTGGTTAGGTTAATTTCAAAGTATTTTATTGTTCTTGATGCGATAGCTAAAATTATTTTTTCCTAATTTATCTCAGTGAATTTATTACTGGTGTACAGGAACACTATTGATTTTTTAGTGTGGACTTTGTATCCTGCTACACTACTGAATTTGGCTATTATTTCTAGGAGTCTTTGGAATTTTTATGGTCTTTTAAGTAGATGATAATGTCATATGAAAAAGATAATTTATTTTTTTTTCTTTCCTATCCTTGTCCCTTTTATTTATTTCTCCACAGTAATTATTCTGGCTAATGTTTCAAGAATGATATTGAACAGATGTGGTAATAGCAGACATCCTTGTGTTATTGATTTCAGAGAAAAGCTATTCACTTCTGTCCATTTAATATGATGTTTCAGTTGGATTGTCATAGATGGCTTTTATCAGATTGAGATAAAAATTCTATACCTACTTTCTTCAGGGTTTTTGCTATGAATGGATTTTGTCAACTGTTTTTCTGCATCTATTGAGATTATAATGTAATTTTTGTCCTTCCTTCTTTTGTGTTTTGTATTATATTTATTTGTGTATGTTGAATCATCTCTCCATCCCTGGAATGAATCCTACTTGGTCATGGTGCATGATATTTTTTATTAGTACATGTTTGCCATACATAATGATCACATTCATTATGGGGAATTTCTACAAGTATATAATATACTATAATTCTTTCTTCTCCCATTCCCTTTTTTCCTCTTCAACCTTTCTTCCCCTCCCAATTTATAAAATAATTTGTTTCCACATTTTCCTTCAATTTTCTCTTTTTAAAATTCCTTTTCTTTTTCCCTTCCTGCTTCTCCTGTTCCCTTTCACATTTGAACAAGTTCTTCCTACTTCCCAATATCTGTCCTATATTTTGCTCCCTATTTACAATTCAGATTTCTCACATAAGAGAAACAATGCAGTATTTAAAATTGTGAATCTGATTTTGTTTATTTCAGTTATGATTATGGTCACCATATGCATACATTTTCCTAAAAATATCTCTAGTTTATCCTTCATTAAGGCAAAGGAGTACTCCATTGTATATAAACGCATTTTATTCATCCATTCTTCTGTTGATGAACTTATGGGCTGTTTCCAAGATTTAGTTTTGTTAATTGTGCAGATAAAAACATGGGTATGAATATATCTCTGCAATATGATGACTTTAATTCCTTCGGGAAGATACCTAGAAGGGGAATAGCTGGGTCAAATGGAACCTATAATTTTAGTTCATTGAAGAATCTCCATCTTGACTTCCATAACTGGTTTTACCAATTTAAGCTCCCACCAACAATGTAGAAGGTTTCCTTTTCCCCCATAGTGTCACCAGATTTTGTCATTGGTTGATTTCTTGATGATAGTCATTCTTTCTAAAGTGAGATGGAATCTCAGTAATGTTTTAATTTGCATCTGTCAAATGATCAGTGATGTTGAACATTTTATCATATATTTACTTGCAGTTCATAGTTTATCTGAGAATTGTGCATTCATTTTAGGAGCCCATTTTTGGATTGGGTCTTTAAATATGTTGAGTATGAATATTTTATTTCTTTATATATTCTAGATATTAGTCTTCTTTCTGAGGTATAGCTGGCAAAATTTTTCACACTTTGTAAGTTGTTCTTTCAGTATGTTGCTAGTTTCCTTTGCTATTCAAAAGCTTTTTTTTGTGGGTACCGGGGGTAGACCTCAGGACCTCACGCACCAGCAGGCGCCCGTGCCGCTGAGCGATATCACCGGCCCTTTTTTTGTATGTGGGTTCCAGGAGTTGAACTCAGGCCCTCACGCTTGCCAGGCAGGCACTTAAGCCACTGAGCAATCTCACCGGCCCCTCAAGAGCTTTTTAATTTGATGTGAACCTACTTGTTGATTCTAATATTTCCTGTGCAATAAGTGTTTTATTCCTAAAGTCAGCCTACACCTATATCTTCAAGAATTTTACCTATTCTATCTTCCAGCACATCAAGTGTTTCTGTTTTAAATTTAGATCTTTGATCTGTATAGATTTTAGTTTAGTGCATGGTGACATGTACATTTCTAAGTTTATTCTTAAACATGTGGAAATCCAGTTTTTCCAGCACCATTTATTGAAGAGGCTATCTTTCTTCCAGTGAAGTTGTTTGGCCACTTAATCAAACATAAGTTAGCTGTAGCTGGCTGTGGTTGCACATACCCATAAATCCAGGACTCGGGAGGCTGAAGCAGTAGGATCACCATGAGTTTGAGCTACATGTTGAATTCAAAGCCAGCCTGAACTACATAGTGAGACTCTGTCTTAAAAAACAAAACAACAAAAATGAAAAGAAAAAAGATAAAGTAGCTGAGTTTGTTTGGAGCTCTTTCTTCATTTTCTGTTCTGTTCCATTCATCTTTGAGTCTGGTGTTTTGTTTTGTTTGGTATTGGGTTTTTTTGCCAATACCTTGCTGTTTTTATCATGGTAGATTTGTAGTATAATTTAAGTCAGGGATTCTGATGCTCTCTGCCTTGCACTTGTTGTTCAGTATTGCTTTTGCTATTGTGAGTCTCTTCTGGATCCATATAAATTGTAGGATAATTTCCTCTAGTTCTGTGAGGAATGCTATTGGCATTTTGTTTGGAATTGCATTCAATCTGTACAACAGTTTTGAAAGTATGGCCATTTTTACTATGTTGGTTCTTCCTATCCAAGAGCAAGCGATATCTGATTTTCTGATCTCCTCTTTGATCTCCTTTTTTTAGACTACTGTAGTTTTCAATATAGAGGTCTTTCTTTTCCTTGGCTAGAGTGATTCCTAAGTATTTCATTTTTCTTAATGCTATTGTAAAAGTTGTTGTTACTCTAAATTCTCTCTCAGTGAGTTTGTTATTTTTGTACAGGAACAACATTGATTTTTGAGTGTTGACTTGCATCCTGTTGTCCTTCCAAATTTCACTACTAATTCTGAGTCTTTTGGTGGAGTATTGGGGTCTTCCATGTAGGGGATCATGTCATCAGCAAATAATGATAATTCAACTTTTTCCTTTCCTATCTCTATTCCTTTTATTTCTTTCTTTTGTCTAATTGCTCTGGTTAATGTTTTGAGGACTGTATTAAACAGGAGTGGAGATAGTGGGTGTCTTAGTTACTTTTCTCATTGCTAAGACAAAACACCCAACAAGCAAAGTTAAAGGAGGAAAGCTTTATTTAGCTCACAGTTTGTAGAGGTTCCAGTCCATAATTGGTTGGCTCCAAGGTAGAGAATCAACTGTTCATAGTGGCAGAAGACAGCAAAAGCAATAAGAGAGAACAAGATAAGACTCTTTTAGTCTCTTATATTGTTTCCAATCTATCGGGATTTGGGCAGTGCCAATCCAATCACTGGACTGATCCAGCAATCACCCACCCTTAATTTCAGCACCCTTGATCCCAGCACCCTTAATCTCAGTATTGCACTACAAATCAATCACATACTCTAGATTCAGCCACTTAAAAAAAAAACCTGACTGCATGGGGCTTTGATTTGATATGTAGACACAAGCCATAACAGTGGGGATCCTTGTCTTATTCCTGACTTTTGAGTAAAAGTTTCCATTTTTGAGCATTTAGTATGATGTTGGCCATTGGTTTATTATGGATGGCTCTTATCAGATTGAGATAAAGACCTTCCATTCCAATTATCTTTCAGATTTTATCATGAATGAGTGTTGTCTTTTGTCAAATTCTTTTTCTGCATCTGTTAAGATGATTATGTGGTTATTGTTCTTGCATCTCTCAATGTGGTATATGATATTTATTGATTTGCATATGTTAAACCATCCCTGCATCCCTGGGATGACTCCTACTTGGTCATGTTTTATAATCTTTTTCATGATTTGCTGCATTCTGTTTGCCAGTACCTTTTTGAGGATATTTATATCTATGACCATTAAAGAGATTGGCCTTTAGTTGTCTTTATTGGTTGGGTCTCTTTCTGTCTTTGGAGCTAGAAATAACATTGGGAATATTGTTTCACTTTTAATTTTATTACAGAGCTTGAGGCATATTGATATTAGACCTTCTCTAACATTCTTGTAGAATTCAGCAGTGAATCCATCAGGACCTGAACTTTTCATTGTTGGTAGACTATTTTTATCACTGATATGGGATTGTTAAAATTTTTATATCTTCTTGGTTCAGTTTTTCAAAATCATAGGTATCTACGTATCTGTCCATTTTTTCTGTGTTTTCCATTTTATTAAAGTACAGGTACTCTAAGTAGGTATTGATGATCTTCTAAATTACTATAGGATCCATTGTTATCTTGCCCTTTTCATGCCTAATTGCATACATTTGGGTCTTTACTTTCCTTGTTTTGATAAGGTTCACTATGGATTTGTTTATTTAATATTTCAAAGAACAAACTCTTAATTTCATTTATTTTTTGTATTTATTTTTTGGACTCAATTGCATTAATTTCTGCTCAGATCATTAAAATTTGCTTCCTCATACCAGTTTTGGGTGTAGATTGCTCTTCTTTTTCTAGAAACTTGAGGTTCAACATTAGGTTATTTATTTCAGATTATTCATTTTTTTCTTTGATGTGGAATTCACCACTATAAACTTCTCCTGCAGAACTGCTTTCAGTGCATCCCACAGCTTGTTCTATGCCATATTTGCATTGTCATTTAATTGTAGAAAGTGTCTAATTTTTATTTGATTTCATCCATGAACCATTGGTTATTCAAGAGGGTATGATTAAATTTCCATGTATTTATGTAATTTTTGTGATTTCCTTTGGCATTAATTTCCCTTCCTTTGCATCTACTTAGGCATGCTCTATGAGATAGTATGTGGTCTATTTTGGAGAAATTCTCATGTGCTGCTGAGAAGAATGTGTATCCTGTTGTGGCTGGAATACTCTGTAAATATCTATTAAGTCCATTTATTCCAAGGTTTGGATGAACTCTGAAATATTTTTGTTGATTTTTTGTTTAGTTGATCTATTTGTTACAGTGGGGGGGCTGATATTACTATTACAATTGTATTGGTTCTTATCTGACTTTTCATGTTCATTAGTTTTTTTTTAATGCAGTTGGGTGTACCAGAATTTGGTGTGTATATATTTATGATTGTTATCTCTCGCTGTCAGATGTTTTCCCTTAACAAGTATGTAGTGACTTTGTCTCTTCTGATCAGTCTTGGCTTGAGATTCACTTTGTCTGGAAGTAGAATCTCTATAGCTGCTTTTTTCCAGATTCCTGTTGCATGAAATATAGTTTTCCATACTTTGACTTTGAGTCTATTAATTTCTTTTTGAGTTTAATGTATTTCTTGTATGCAGAATATTATTGGATCTTGTTTCTTGATCCATTCAGCTAACCTGTATCTTTTAATTGGTGAGTGAAGTCAATTCAAATTGATGGTTATAACAAATAGATATTGAATTATCCTTGTTGTTATATTATTTTCCTATTGTTGGTTCACTTTCTTTTCCTTCTATTTAATTACTGGCCTTGCCTGACTGTTTCTCTCTATTGGGATTTCTGGAATTGTTAATTTTTTTGTCTTTTTCTAGGATGTCCTCAGAATTTTTTGGAGTGCTGTTTCAGTGGTCAAGAATTTCTTCAGGTGCTCTTTATGCCAGAAGAATCTTACTTTTCCATCAATTTTGAAACATAGTTTGGAGGGATACATCAGTCTTGGGTAAAAATTGATTTTTATTGGGCTTGACATACTTAACTCCAAGCTCTCCTTTCCTTTTTGGTTTGTGCTGAGAATTCTGCTGTGATTCTGATGCATTTTCTTTTATACTTGATTTGTTTCTTTTTTCTCTAACAGTATCTACGATTATGTTCTTATGCCAAATTTCTGGAATCTTGACTATTATATGCCTTGGTGTAATTTTTTTCTGATCATGGCTATTTGGAGTTTTACATGCCTCACTTATCCGTAAGTCAAATTCTTTTTCCATGCTTAGAAAAATTTATTGCTCCTTTAAACAAGTTTAATTTATGGCCTTTGCCCTACCTTCTGATTTTTCATTGAATCTAATTTGTCTTAGATTAGACTTCTTTGCATCGTTTAGCAGCTGTTGCATTGATTTTTCATAGGCCTCCTCTATTTTTAAGGAGCCTATTATTTGTTGATCATCAACCACAGCACTGTCTTCTAGTTTTGATATTCTATATTCACATTGATTGACTGTGATTGGTATACTTTCCATAGAATTTTTCAACACCTGGATTTCTGTTTAATACTGTTTTATGGAATCCAGTTCTTGTCTAATTTGGGCATTCATGCTTTCCATGTCTTTCCTTGGATCCTTCTTTTTTTTATCTGTATCTAATTTAGATTCACTAATCATTTCCTTCATTTTGATCATCTCTTTAATCATATTTGTAACTACATCTGCTTTTATTCATCAATAATTTTATTCACTTGCTTTGTTACTTCCACTACTACCACTTCAGAAATTTCACTTGTATGGCTTTTGATTGCTTCCTGTTGATGCACACTGGATTTGCTTGGAGGAGTTGGGAGATTTTGGTGAATCTTGCTACAGTGTCTTCTCACTTTCTATTATTTGTTTGCTTTCTGCTTTGAGCCTTGAATATTGCTTATGATGAGCAGCTATGTTGCTAGTATTAAGACCTCTTTTTTTAATTTTTATTTTAAAGATAAAAGGAATAAATTTTCAAAACATCATAATAGGAGGGTAACAATGGTTACTACATTGCATATTGTTATCTTTAATATAGTTACTCAAGGTACAAGATATTGGCATTCAGTAGTTCAAACAATATTAGCAAAAAACTTTCATTGCAATGAAGTGAGTATCTCTTAAGTATCATATATATATATATATGTGTGTATATATATATATATATATATATATATATATATATATATAATTATTTTGGTTTTCCCTTCCTTATTTTCTCCATTCTCCCATTCCAGTTTCTCTTTCATTTGAACAGTTTCTTCCATTGTACAATATCTATTGTACATTTTGAATCTTATTTACTCTTTCAGCCTCTCATACAAGGGAGACAATATGATGTTTCCACATTTGCATCTGGTTTATTTCACTTACTAGTATGGTCTTAAGTTGCATCCATTTACCTATAAAAGTATCCAGTTTATCCTTCTTTATGGCTGAGTAGTACTCCATTCTATAAAAATACCGCATCTTTTTTATCTATTCCTCGGTTGATGGGCATTTGGGTTGTATCCAAGATCTACATATTACATATTGTGCTGCAATAAACATGGATGTGCATATATTTCTGTGGTACAATGATTTTCATTATTCTGGGAAGGCACCCAGAAGGGGTATAGCTGGGTCAAATGGGACATCCAATCCTAGCTTTTTGAGGAATCTCCACACTGATTTCCACGATGGTTGCACCAGTCTACACTCCCACCAACAGCGGAGAAGTGTTCCTTTTTCCCCACAGCCCCGCTACCATTTGTTATTGGTTGATTTCCTGAAAATAGCCATTTTTTCTGGGGTGAGATGGAATTTCAGTGTGGTTTTACTTTGCATTTCTCAAATGACCAGTGATGTTGAACATTTTTTCTTATATTTATTTGCTGTTTATATTTCTTCATCTGAGAAGTGTGTATTTATCTCAGATGCCTATTTTTGGATTGGGTCTTTAAATTTGGGAGGTCTGATTTTTTTAAATTCTTTTTGTGTTCTCAATAGTAATCCTTTGTCTGAGGAACAGGTGGCTAACATTTTTTCCCACGTTATGGTTTGTCTCTTCACTCTGTTGGTGGTTTCCTTTGTTGTGCAAAAGCTTTTTAATAAGATGAGATCCCAGTTGTTAATTCATTGTGATAATTCCTGCATAATTGGAGTTTTATTCATAAAGTCATTGCCTACACCAATGTCTTCAACAGTTTTACCTATTCTATCTTCCAGCAGATTTAATGTTCTGTTTTACTATTTAGATCTTTGATCCATTTCGAATTCAGTTTAGTGCATGGTGAAAGATATGGATCTAGCTTTAGGATTTTTAAATCTTCTTGATTCATCTTTGGTAATTCATATGTATCTGGGAATCTGTCCATTTCTTCTGTATTTTCCATCTTATTAGAATACAAGTTTTCAAAGTAGGTGTAGATGATCTTCTGGATTTCTGCAGGGTCCGTTGTGATCTCACCCTTTTCATTCCTAATTGTGTAGATTTGAGTATTTCATTTCCTTTTTTAAATAAATTTGAATAAGAGTTCCTCGTTTTTATTTAATCTTTCAAAGAACCAAGTCTTTGATTCATTGATTCTTTGCATTATTTTTTTAGCCTCCAATGCATTAATTTCTGCTCTGATCTTTATAATTTCCTTCCTTGTACAAGATTTTGGCTTTGCCTGCTCTTCTTTTTCTAGAAGTTTGAGGTTCATCATTAATTTGTTTGTTTGCACTTGCTCTGTTTTCATGATATGGGTATTTACTGGTATAAATTTCCCTCTTAGGACTGCTTTCATTGTGTCCCATAAGCTCCCCTATGTTGTATTGTCATTATCATTCAATTGTAGAAACTGTCAAATTTCTTCTTTAATTTCATCTGTGACCCATTGATTGTTCAGGAGAGTGCTATTTAATTTCCATGTGTTTAGGCAGTTCTTGTAGTTTCTTCTGCTATTGATTTCCCATTTCATTGTGCTATGGTCTGATAACATGCATGAGATAATTTCAATTCCTTTGAATTTACTTAAGCAGGTTTTATGAGCTAGTATGTGGTCTATTTTGGAGAACATCCCTTATGCAGCTGAGAAGAAAGTGTATTCTGATGTTGTGGGGTGCAACACTTTGTAGACATCTACTAAGTCCATTTATTCAAAAGTTTCATTCAGTTCTAACATTTCATTATTGATATTTTGTCTAGTTGATCTCTTTTTGTGATGGTGGAGTATTGAGATCCCCCAATACAATTATATTAGTGCTTATTTGATTTTTCATGTCCACTAATATTTGTTTTATATAGTTGGGTGCACTTGTATTTGTTGCATATATTTTTGTGATTGTTATCTCTTCCTCTTAGGTCTTTCCCTTTACAAGGATGTAGTGACCTTGTTTGTCTCTCTTAACCAATCTTGGTTTGAAATTCATTTTGTCTGCAAATAGAATAACTACTCCTGCTTTTTTTTAGGTTCCTGTTGCATGGAGTATTGTTTTCCATCCTTTTAGTTTCAGTTTATGAATTTTTTTTAATTAAATGTGTTTGTTGTACGCAGCATATTGTTGGATCTTGCTTCTTGATCCATTCTGCCAGTCTGTGTCTTTTGATTGGCAAACTGAGACCATTAACATTGATGGCTAAACCTGATACATATTGACTCATTCTTGTCATGTTATTTTCCTGTTTTTGGCTCCCCCTCTTTTTTCCCCTCCCCCATTTAATTGTTTGCCTTGCCTGGTAGATTCTTTCTGTTGGTTTTCATGGGGTTGTAGTCTTTGTTATCTCCTTTTGGAATGTCCTTCAAAACATTTTGGTGTGGTGGTTTGGTTGTCATAAATTTCCTCAGATGTTCTTTGTCATGGAAGTATTTTATTTCTCCATCAGTTTTGAAAGAGAGTTTTACAAAGTAAATCAATCTGGGTTGAAGGATATTTTTCTTTAGAACTTGAAATACTTCACTCCAAGCTCTTCTTGACTTGAGGGTTTGTGTTGAAAAGTCAGCTGTGATTCTGATGGGCTTTCCTTTACAGGTGATTTGTTTTTTTCTTTTTTTTCCATAACAGCTTTTAAGATTCTACTCTTGTGTTGAATTCTGGAATCTTGACTATGATATGCCTGGCTGAATATTTTTTTTTATTTTTGATCATGGCTAAATGGAGTTCTATATGCCTCACTTACCTGTACATCAAGTTCTTTTACTCTACCAGGGAAGTTTTCTGCCATCACATCTGTGAACAGATTTTTAATATCATTTATGCTATCTCCTGCTTTTTCATTGACTCCAATCAATCTTAAGTTATTCTTCTTTGCCTCATCTAGCAGCTGCTGGATTGATTTTTCATTGTCGCTTGCTGTTAGTAAGAATTCTTTCTTTTCATGATCACTAATCACAAGCCTGTCTTCTATATCTGAGATCCTGTCTTCACATTGGCTTAATCTGCTGTGAATACTTTCAATGGAATTTTTGTTCTCCTGGCAATCTGCTTGAATCTGCCTTATGGATTCCATTTCTTTCCTATGCTGAACATTCATGGCTTCCCTAATTTTCTTAAGCTCATCATTTTTTTTTCTGTATCTGCTCTAGAGTCCCTAAGTATGGTGTTCGTTATGGACATCATCTATGCAGTTATCTGAGAAATTATTTCTGATTTGATTTTTTCCAGAGCCTCACTCAATTGCTTTGTTGTTACCACTTCAGAGATGCCAGGTGGGTGGCTTTTGGATTGTCCTACCTCATTGCCCCCTGGGTTTGCCTTTGGTGAACTGGATGTGTGAGGTTGTATCTTGTTTAAGTGTCTTCTCATTTTCTTTTCTTTCTTCAGTTGAATTCCTGGGGTGATGCTTGTAAATTGCCTATGGTATGTTGCCTTATTGCTAGTATTTAAAACCCTTAGGAGATGGCTACTTCTCCGAGGTATCTTCCAGGTGTAGCTTGCTTTTGGGTTTTGAGTCTGTTTCAAGATTCTACCTCTTCAATTTGTTGAAAATGAGAAGTTGCTGCCTGTTTGCCCCAGTCCTTGGTTCTTTGTCACTGTGGCACAGTATTTTCTGTGACCCTTTGTCAATCTCAGTCACGCAATACCTGGAAGAACAGCTGTTTAGAATATTTAGGTCACTTTTGGATATACTGGTACAAAAAGCATCAAACACAGCCTTGAAAATGACAGACAGCTAACCAGTTATTTGTCCCTTTTAACCATACAAACTAGATTTGTGGTTATATAACAATATCTAAAACAAAGCAGAAAATTATATGCAGTATGCAAGTCCTTCATATGTCAATTTTACCCTCAGGGGTTAAGATTTAAAATGAGTTAAGGAGAAAGTAGAGAAGTGGAAGAAGAGGAAGAAATTAGAAATAAGGCTGGAGGACAAAGAGGGATCACACTAACTTTGGGAAACTGTTGCAGATGACTGGAGTGAAAGAGAGAAGGAAGGGATAAAAGGAAGAACAGAACAGAACTGCAACCCCAAAGAGGCTAGAATCTTCATTTACACTCATATAAAAACAAGATCAAACAATGAAAGAGAAAGAAAAAACACATCAAAAAACAAACGAGAGAAGAAAAATAGAACTTCACTTCCAGGATTATCTCTGCTGTTGCTGGTAGACAACATGTAGAGACAGAGTCCTGTTCTGTTCTAATCTGTCCCAGCAAGCCAGGAGTAGCTTTTGTGCAGGGTAGTGGATAACCTCAGAGAGCCTGCACTTTCTGGCTGAGAGAAGACTCATTCAGCCTGCAGCCATCAGTGCACCTTCTGTGGGCCTGAGCCCAGCTGGGAGCCATAGATAGAGCCAGGAGCTGCCCTGAGTTCCAAGCTCAGCTGCCCCAATGGATGGCTTCCAGCCAATTGCTCTCTCATGCAGGACGGCTGAGTCCTTAGCACTCACCACAAACCAGTGTAGTCCTTCACATCTCCTGCTCCCCTGCACCACCACATCTCTCCAAGGAGGCCCCTGTGGCCACCAGCAGTCACGTGTGTCTGCAGGTTTGAACTGCTCCTGTCATATGCCACAAGTCCCGACTCAGGGAGAAGGCACTGGTGGCCACCTCCTTCTTCTTTGTTGAAGTTTCTCTCTGCACTCTCTCCATGGGCCCCAAACTGTGCTTCAGAGCCTTCCTGGGTCCAGGGGAACCACTTCCCTCCTTCTTGTCCTCCCCAAGCCACTATATTCCAGCATCTGGATGGCGACTCTCAGAGAGGCTCTCTCTCTGCTGCTCACCACTCCACCATCCTCCCTCTCCCTCCCAAGACCTCTTTATTTAATGATTGATTTTCACAGATGTCTTCTAGGCATAGCTATTGGTCATTGGGTCTGTTCTAGGATCCTATGACCTCTGTTTATTGGAGATGAAAGGTAGCAGCCCATTTGGCCTAGTACTCAATTCTTTGGTAATGGACTGTAGTATTGTTTGTGACCCCCAGGCAATCTTGGTATTGACATACAGGGAAAATCATTGATTATAACAACTGTAACTATAGCTAAAGTAGTACAATCAGCAATAACAATAGCATTGAGCACAACTGAATAATGACAAAGTATAATAACTAAGACTTTGCTACCTTTAACCATACATACAAGATCTGTACTTATGGAACAACTTCTAATACAATTCAGATAACCATATATAATACATATTTACTCAATGGAGCAATTTTACTCCCTTTCACCATAGGCCAGTATTCAGCCATAATAAGATATAGTTAACACATACGGATTTATAAGCATAAATATTATGGGTAATGAAGCATGAAGAAAAAAGAAATTTATGAAAATTAAACAGTGGAAAATGTGAAGAATGTGGTAAGGTTTATGTAAAAGTTCCTATTAAGGAGTGAAGGGAAATTAGTGGTATTAAATAACAATAAAAGAGAAAACCAACTAGGAGAATGATAAATAAAAGTAAGTAGAGATTAAACTAGAGGAAAAGAAAAGAAGAAAAAACACTAGGTGAACAATTTGAAATAGAGAACACAAGAATAGAAATAGAGAGAAAAAAAGATCTATTAAAACATATGAAACAAAGTAATATTTAAAAAGTGGATCAGGAAAGTGGGTGGAAATCTCCAAACTCTATCAAAAGAAAAATAATAGTGAGAAATCAAAAGCACACCAATGAAGAAACAAAGAAAAACATGAATTAAAAGAATGGAGAAGAAAAAAAAAACAAAAAGTGAGAAAAAAGCTTTTACATCTTTCCAGAACAGTGCTTTCTTCCAGGGCCTGAAGTCTTTAATCTTACAAGTCACATTTTTAGTTGCCTCTCTGTGAAGTCTGTGAGTCTGTGTGGAGGTTACTCAGTTCAAGGGAACCCCTCTCTATTATCCCCTGTTTGTAGCAACTGTTCAAACTGGGGCATTTAGACCTGCAAAGGTGTGGGGCATTGGGTTCTGAGGCTCCTGGATTTCTGCTAGTTGGAGACCAATGCTGGGCACCTGATGTATATTCTGTTGTTAGTGGAACCAACTCCAAACATCAGGTGGAGTCTTGTGTCACCCAGAGCATACCCAGGAGCACCCAAAACTAACATGGGAGATTTTGACAGGCCCGATGTGTGTATAGGACGCTAGGTGGAGCCTCATGGGTGTCTGGAGCAGAGGGGAAGTCAGCAGACCTTTAGCAATTGCCAGCAACCAGGCAGAGGACAACCATAATGCACTTGGTAGAGACTATGCCCAGTTTCTATAGATGTACAGTGTGGAGACTCCAAATCACCTAGTGTGGAGGCCGTGCACCTGGTGCTAAATAGGTCCTCACAGAGGTCAAGTGCAGTGAGTGGAGACTCAGGCTAGATTGGAGCTACCCATGGAAATTCAGGCTGCCATGAACTGCCAAGAGACACTCTGCATAGTCTTTGGCCAGCCTACAAGCAGTGAGGGGCCATGGGAACTTGTTGTGGACTCAAATGAGTCTGGGGTGCCAGATATGGTCTCAAACCAGACCAGTGTTAGCTCTGTGTTGGGTGAATGTCCTAGTTGGTGTAGGACAAACTTGAATTTCTCTACAGTGATATGGGTGTGCTCAGGGTCCAATATTGATAACTCTAGACACAGGTTGCATTTACTTGTTTATACTCTTGGAATCTGAGATCTGACAGGTGGGGAGGGAGCCTGTCTTGCCCCTGACCTCTTGCCCCTGCTGTGCCAGTGAAAATGCTACTATGCAGTAGCCTGCTTAGTATTTGGAGAGAGGCCAATGGGATGAAGGGGCTCATGTACCCCAGTCTATCTTGTGAATCTAGATTCGGCCACGCTGCTTGGATCCCTCCAGCAGCACAAAATGGCTGTTCCCAGGGTATGTGAGAGTGGCAGCACAGCAGACTGGCCCTTGCAGACTCCTTCTATTCTTTTTAATCCCCATATATATGTTTTGTTTGATCTACAAGAATCTTGTTTCAAATTGATTCTTTGTATAAGAGTGTATGTCTGTCCCCTGCTTAAGATACCTGTGTTTCTATTTGATGTTCTCTGAGTCTTTTCAACGTGGCTCCTCCTCTACTCAGCCATGTTGGATCTTCCTTCTGTGGTGTATGATCTTTTGATGATTTGCTACATTGTTTGACAGTATCTTACTGAGAATTTCTGCATCTATGTTCATTAAAGGGATTGGCCTGTGGTTTTCTATGTTGATTTGGTCTTTGTCTAGTTTTGGAGTCAGGGTAATGCTTGCTTTTATGAATGATTTTGGGAGTACTGCTTCTCTCTCAATTTCCTTAAAGAGCTTGTGGATTACTGGCATTATATCATCTCTAAAGTTCTTGTAGAATTCAGAAATGAATCCATTGGAACCTGGGATATTTCTTAATTTTTAAAATTACTTCTTCAATTTCTTTGACTGATATTGGGTTATTCAGGATTTTTATATCTTCTTGGTTTAGATTTGGTAGTTCTTATGTATTTAAGAACTTATCCATTTCTTCTGAATTTTCCATTTTATCAAATTACAGGTTCTTAAATTAGTTACCAATGATCTTCTGGATATTTGTAGAATCTATTGTGATTTCATTTTTTATTTCTAATTTCATGGATTTGTGTCTTTTCTTTCCTCATTTTGCTAAAATTAGCTTAGGGTTTCTCTATTTTCTTGGTTCTTTCAAATAACCAACTCTTCAATTCATTGATTATTTTGTATTTTTTTTATATCTCAATTTCATTTATTTCTTCTTCAGTATTTCTAATTTTATTCTTCATACCAGCTTTGTATTTGGATTGTTCTTGTTTTTCTAAGACCTTAAAGTGTTTCCTTTGGTTATTTATTTGGCTTGCACTATTTTTCTGATGTGGGGATTTGTCACTACAAACTTTCTTAAGACTGATTCATTGTTTCCCATTGGTTTCAGTGTGGTGTATTGGCATTGCCACTTGATTAAAAGAACTGTGTATTGTCTTTCTCAATTTGGTCCATTACTCATTGCTTATTTTAGAGTCTATTTGCATACTTTCTGTGTTTTCTTTTGCCATTGATTTCTAGTTTTATTGTATTATGATCTGATAATATGAATGGGATACTTTCAATTATTTTACATTTACTGCAGCATGTTTAAATGCCTAGCATGTGCTGCCAAGAAGAATGTCTATTCTGTCATTGTTGGATGGATCACTCTGTAATTACCTGTTAAGTATACTTGTTTGAAGGTTTGTTTCAACTGTCATATTTCTTTGTCGATTTTTGTGTTGTTCATCTGTCCTTTGTCAAAGTCAGCTAGTGAGGTCCCCAATTACAGTTGATTGGTGTTTATCTGATTTTTCATGTCTCTTTGTGTTTGTTTTATGAAGTTGGATGTGTCAGTATTTGGTGCTTATATGTTTATAATTGTTATCTCTTCCTGTTGAATTGTTTCCTTAATCAATATGTAGTAACCTTTTCACTTATGATCAGTTTTAGCTTAAAATTTATTATTATTCATTAGGGTAGCAAGTCCTGCTTTTATCCGTGTTCCCATTGTGTGCAATATTGTTTTTCACCCTTTGATTTTTTAATCCGTGAATTTATTTTTGAGTTAAATGTGCTTCTTCTATACTGCATATCACTGTTTTGTTTCTTCATCCATTCACAGATTAGTATCTCTGTCTTTTAACTCAGGACTCAAAACCATACACATTGAGAGTTATCATTGAAGATTATTGACTTATTCCTATCATTGCATTATATTCTTGTTGCTGGTTACCTTATTATTTTCCTTTTGGTTAGCTGCTCATCCTAAAAGGTGTGCTCATTTTTCTGCCTTATTGGCATTGTTGACTTCATTTTCTGTTTCTAGGATATCCTTGTGAACTTTTTGTAACGCTAGATTGGTTGACAAACTTATTCAGGTGCTCCTTTTTATGGAAATGTCTTATTTCTCTATCAATTTTGAAGGAAAGTTTTCAAGATACATAAGTTGGGGCTGGAAGTTTGTATCTTTTAGGGCTTGAAACACTTTGTTCCAAGCCCTCTTGACCTTTAAGCTTTGTGTAGAGAAGTCTGCTATAATTCTATGGTTTGCTTTTATACATGATTCGCTTTCTCTAACAGCTTTTAAGATTTTGTCCCTGTGTTGAACTTCTCGAAATTTGAGTATAACATGGCATTGAGATGTTCTCTTTTGTTTTTGCCTATTTGGAGTTCTATATGCCTCATTTATCTGTATGTTTATTTCTTGTCCTGTATTTGGGAGGTTTTCTGCCATTATTTTTTTTTTTTTTAATTTTATTTTAAAGAGAAGAAAAAACAAAACAAATCAAAAGAAGAACAAATTTTCAAAACAACATAATAGGAGGGTAAGAATGGTTAATACATTGCGTATTACTATCTTTAAGTTAGTTATTCAGGACACCAGACATTAGCATTTAATTATCCAAACATTATTGGCACAAACCTTACTCTTCAATGAACTAAGTAAAAATCGTACTGTATCTATCTTAACCATCTTATATATATATATATATATACAATTTTTTTCCCTTTCCCTTCTTTCTTTTCCTTATTCCAGTCTCTCTTTCCTTTTGACCAGTTTCTTTTTGATTCACCATGTCTATTGTACATTTTGGATCTTATTTACTCTTTCAGTTTCTCATACTAGAGAGACAATACGATGCTTACACATGTGCTTCTGGTTTATTTCACTTATGAGTATTTTCTCGAGTTGCATCCATTTACCTATAAAAGTCTCCAGTTTATCCTTCTTAATGGCTGAATAGTACTCCATTGTATAAAAATACCACATCTTTCTTATCCATTCCTCAGTTGATGGGCATTTGGGTTGTTTCCAAGATCTGGCTATTACAAATTGTGCTGCTATAAACATGGGTGCACATATATCGCTGTGGTATGATGTTTTTAATTCTTCTGGGAAGATGCCCAGAAGGGGAATAGCTGGGTCAAATGGGACTGCCAACCCTAGCTTTTTGAGGAATCTCCACACTGACTTCCACAGTGGCTGTACCAGTCGACACTCCCACCAACAGTGGAGAAGGGTTCCTTTTTCCCCACAGCCCCTCCAGCATTTGTTATTAGTTGGTTTCTTTATAGTAGCCATTCTTTCTGGGGTGAGATGGTATCTCAGTGTTGTTTTAATTTGCATCTCTCGAATGACTAGTGATGTTGCACATTTTTTTGTATATTTATTTGCCATTAGTATTTCTTCATCTGAGAAATGTGTATTCATCTCAGATGCCCATTTTTGGAGTGGGTCTTTAAATTTGGGAGGTCTGATTTTTTTTAGTTCTTTATATGTTCTCGATAGTAATCCTTTGTCTGAGGAACAGCTGGCAAACATTTTTTCCCACATTGTGGGTTGTCTCTTCACTCTGTTGGTGGTTTCTCTTGCTGTGCAAAAGCTTTTTAATAAGATGAGATCCCAGTTATTGATTCTTTGGGATAGTTCCCGTGCGGTTGAGTTTTTATTCATAAAGTCTTTGCCTACACCAATGTCTCCAAGGGTTTTACCTATCCTACCTTCCAGCAGATTTAATGTTTCTGTTTTAATATTTAGATCTCTGATCCATTTTGAATTTAGTTTAGTGCATGGTGAAAGATATGGGTCTAGTTTTAATCTTTGGCATGTGTAGAGCCAGTTTTTCCAGCACCATTTATTAAAGATTCTGCCATTATTTTTGTGAATAAGTGTTTTATGCCATTTGTTTTTCTTTCTGATGTTTTATTTATTTCAATTACTCTTAGATTCACTTTCATTGCATCATATAGCATCTGTTGGATGCATTTTTCATGTTTTCTTGTTTTTTAAGGTGTATTTGAGTAGTTGGTCTTTGAAGGTATCATTGTCTAGTTCTGAAATTCTGTTCTCACATTAGTTGCTTCTGCCGACCATACTTTCATTATAATTTTTAATCTCCTGAATTTCTGGTTGAAATATTTTCATGGACTCTAATTCATTGGTAAATTGGTTATTAATATTTTGTGCCATTTTCTTTCACTGATATGGATTTTATTAGTGACCTCTGAAATCTCCTGGACCATTTTGGTTACTTCTTCCATTATCTGTTTAGTTGTATCTTCTATGATACCACTGAGTACTTCTTTGATCAGTTTTCTTTTTTTATTTTATTTTGTGGGTACTGGGGGTCAAACTCAGGACCTTGCCAGGCAGGCGCTTACACTGCTGAGCTATCTCACCAGCCCTTTGATCAGTTTTCTAATCTCCTATGTTATCCTTTTGAGTAATTTGGGTGTGTGATTTATGGCATTCTCCTCACTGTCTCCTTGCATTGTCTTTGGAGGAGTTGGAAGTTTTCAGAGGCATTTTGTTGCCTTGTCTTTTCTCGTTTCTATTGTTTTTCTTTCTTTTGTTTTTATTGAAGTTTTGGGACTTTATAATGTAGAGACATTGTATCTAATGTAGAGATCTTTTTAGTTATTGCTTTACAGTGATATAAATTGGGTTAAGTATAGAGGCCTCTTTAGTTATTGCTTTATAGTGATATATTTTATGGCACAGTCTAAGTATTGTCATTTGCCTTAGCTCTAAGATCCAATCACCTTGGTTAATTTCTGGAGGAGATGATGCGGCTTAATTGTCTTAACACTGAGTTCTGTGGGAATGTACTCTAGTACTGTTAATGTCACAAAGGTAACCTGGCTGTTGGCTTACAGAGAAAACCCATTAATAGCAAGAATTTTGCAACCCTGGTAATATCAAGCATAACAGCTACACAGGATCATCCAAGACAAACTGGATATAGACATACTGTAAGAAGTAATTATGTGCCAACTTTAATCATAGAGAGAAAATCCACAATTATCATGTAAACCTTAAGGCAACCCAGGTATTAGAGCTAATAATACTAATTGTGGCAGCTACATCTCTGCTAATGGTAAAAAATAATTCAACAGTAATTGTATAAATTTAACTATATAAAAACTAATAAAACTTTATCATTATGCTATTAAAGATATAGGATGTTGGAAACAGGGGAATGAAAGAGAAAAATTTAAACCTTAAGCTATACAATGTGAAAATGAGGAGAAGTAGTACAATGGTTGCTATTTGGGAGTAGAAGGACATTTATAGAATGTGGTAAACGTAAGAGAAAAAAACCTCATTATATTGATAATATATAAAAAAGAGAGAGAAAAAGAAATTAAATGGGAGGTAAATAAAGAGAAAGGTTAAAGGAAGAAAAATTAAAAGAGAAAATAGGAAGGATAGAAAGAAAGAAAAAAAAAGAAAGAAAGAGAAGAAGGAAGGAAAAAGAAGAAAGGAAAATTCCCCAATCTCCAGTAAGCTTGTAAAGAAGAAAGGAGAAAAGGAAAGAAGAAAAAAGACAGAATAAAAAATGCACACGTGAACAAAAAAGAAATTTCTATCACTGTACTTTTAGGGTAAAATGGGAATCTCATTTTTATTGAGGAACAAATGAATTAATTTACATCAGGTTTTTAATATGGTAGCCATTAGTATTTGTTGCTCCCATATTTTTCAAATTAGTGATAGCATCCCTTGTTCTGAAGAGTGCCAAATAGTACTTGCTGCAGATTTGTAAACAATTGGTTTCTAACGCTTGCAGAGCAATAGCAAAGCAGTAAGATGTGTGCTCCTATTCCTAAAGAGCAAAACCTGAACTGTTAGGTCTCCAAGTTTGGTCCCTGGAATTACATCAGCATCACCTGGGAAATTGTTAAGAGTTTCAAATACTGGGGCCCAATCTATGACCTCCTATGTCAGAAACTGGGGGTATGACCCTGCAATCTGTTTTAGCAAGATCTCCTGGTGACTCTGATTTGTGCTATGATGTTTGCTAAAGTATGGTACCCATAGTATACTGGACTTTTTTTTTTGTGGGTACCGGGGGTCGACCTCAGGGCCTCGTGTGCCAGCAGGCGCCTGTGCCGCTGAGCAATATCACCGGCCCTTTTTTCATATGTGGGTTCCAGGAGTTGAACTCGGGCCCTCGCACTTATGCTGCTGAGCTATCTCACCGGGCCCATGGGCTTTTAAGTGCTGTCATGAAGTCTTAGATTTGGTAAGGCACTTTTTCAGAAAAAAATGCTATTTACATAACTCTTTTACCTTATTTAATTTTTCTCATATTTCTCTCATGAAAGTGTACAAAAAACTCTTATGTTTCTGTTCTGTACTTTTTTTTACAGTTCATATAATTATTTAAATAAGAGCATGAAATTCTGTGTTAACATTTTTATATAATTTGTATTTTTGACAAAATAATGTAAGTTAACATACATTTTTACACAAAATAAATCATATTGATTATTTTATATACCAAAAACTTATTCCTTTCTGACATGCTAAAATACAGGCTGAAAATTTCAGGACTAGTTCTAAAGCAAACTCTAAATGCAAAAATTATTCTGTAGCAAATAGCCTTTTTGGTCACCATGGAAAAAGTACCTCCTGCTTCATTCCTACTTGGGTCATGACTAGAGGAAATTCCCCTGTTCTTGTTCCAGCACAGCATGACAAAGGGCAGATATGCACGCTCAAAAAGAATTGCCACTTAGAGTAATTCATATAAATTTAAAAGAGCCCCTTATCTAGACCACAAAGATCTATTTTGAGGATTCTGGAGTATGTTCTACATTCTTTGAATCAAGATATAATCAGGACAACTGAAATGTGTGATTCTCTATATGACCTTGGCAGAGTTATTTGGCAATTTTCTCAGATTTCTCCTTTGTAAAATGATAATGGTGGCACGTAAAAGATTGTGGTAGGAATTACATATCTTACTGTGAGTAAAGTGCTTAGAATAGTGGCAGCCACATAGCAAGCACCTCATTCCTGTTTTTTATTATTATTATAGAAACATAGACTAAATTCTGCCCCATTTTCCCCCAGTTCTCATTCATGAGGGGAAGGATCACTACAACCTAACCTACCCTATTCCCATTATTTTGATCCCTTGCCATTGAGACACCCTGAAGAGATTTTTAGATCAAGAAATCAAAGATTAATGCTGCATGAAAATAGCAAATGAGAAGTATTATTCAATCAGCCAGTCAGTACAGCTTACAAATGGTTATTGAGCAACTATATTCTTTCAAGCACGAGGCTGTATCTATGAGTAAACTTGGCCTGTATTATACCTTCACAGAAAGAGATCTAAAACTACAGCATATATAATTACAAATTATGATTATTACTACTAAGGAAAATTGTCTGGACAAATGTACAAGTGAGGAGGAGCATTTATCAGGATTTATATACTTTGACATGCAAAGCATTGTCCTGATCAGGTGGAAAATTCTAATTGGTACAAGGAGACTAATTGAGAATTATTTATGGAGACCTTGCTCATAGGTTTCATTAAGACATTTAAATTTTTACCTTAAGGGCAATGAGATTCCTTGAAAATTTTCTGATTTTGAAATGGTTAATCCTAGCTGCAGTTCAAAAGGACAAATATTATAAGGGAGACCAATTAGGAGATTATTTTGATAGACTATGTAAGAAATTATATGTTTGTTCTTGTTATATGTCCATTAACATTGAGTACCCTTGCCTGAAGTTGATATGATTCAGGCAAGTGAGAATTATGATAAGATATATTTATGAACAACTCTTCTTATTTGTTTTATTCTGATTTTATAAGTACTACAAATCTTCTATGGAAATTTAGAAAATCTGGAAGAGTAATGAAGGAAATAAATTTTCCATAATTTTAAGTTTGCCCCAAACTATAATCCTAGGTCCAATTCAAATAGTTTACCAATTACAAAAATAATGCAAAATTTTCATAGAAAGTGTTTGAAATAAACTTCTCATATACTTCTGCTGCTCATCCGTTTTTAGTGTTAAAATATGTTTGTTTCTATAGTAAAAAAAAATGTGGCATTTGTGCATGTCTAGCACAAAATATATAATAATGTAACTTTACTTGTGTGTACTGTTTTTGCACTTGATATTACATAAATAATTTCAATGGTTATGAGAGTACTTGAAAAATTTAAATTTTAATATTTCTTTAACATCATGTCTTAGTCTGTTCCTGCTGCTATAACAAAATAACACAGCCTGAATAAATTACAAATAATGGAAATTTATTTCTCACGTTTCTGGAGACCAGTAGGTCCAAGATTAAGGTGCTGGAATATTGGGGGTGGTGTTAGAGATGCTTTCTGCTTCCACAATGGTGCCTTGATGACGCATTCTCAAGAAAGGATGAACACTATCTTCACATGGCAGAACAGATGGGGGAGAAGATAGTGTGAAATTTTCTTCCCTAAGCACATTTATAAGGGTACTATTCATAAGTGTGGAACCCTCATGTCTTTATCATCTGCTAAAAGGTTTCACCTCTTAATAGTATCACTTTGGAAATTAAAATTTCAACACATGAATTTGAGAGAGGGGTCACATATATGGAGACCACAACCATATTTTCTGGATGTAATGTAATTTAGCAACTCAGTATACAAGTTTTGAACATTTAGTTTTTTTTTTCATTTTTCATTATAATATTTAAATATAGAGTTATCTTCCTTTGTTTTTATTTTGGTAATAGAGACATTTATTCTCACTATTGTACTTGTTTACCTGGTAAACAATATGGTAAAACACCTTGGTCTCCATGCAGTGGCATCCTGGCCCAGGTATTTTTTATGAAAAAATAAAACAAAATTTTGTAACAAAATAATAGGAGAATAACAATAGTTAATGCACTGCATATTGTTATCTTCAAAGTAGTTAATCAGAGTACAAGATATGGGCATAAAAATTCTTTAAGTCATATTAGCACAAACCTTACTTTTCAGTGAACTAAGAGAAACTAGTAGAATAACTATCCTGTATTTTTTTTTTCTTTTCACTTCCTTCCTTTCCCCTTTCCCCCAAACTAGTTCCTTTTCCCTTTCGAACAATTTCTTACCATTTCACAATATCTATTGTACATTTTGGACCTTATTTCCTCTTTCAGATTCTCATATCAGGGAGACAATACAATGTTTACACATGTGAGTCTGATTTATTTTGCTTATGAGTATGGTCTCAAGTTGCATTCGTATACCTATAAATGTCTCAAGTTTATCCTTCTTTGTGGCTGAGTAGTACTCCATTGTAAAAAAAAAGACCACATCTTTTTTATCCATTCCTTGGTTGATGGACATTTGGTTTGTTTCCAAGATTTAGCTATTATTGTGTTGCTATAAACATGGATGCACATATATTGCTGTGGTATGATGTTTTTAATTCTTCTGGGAAGATACCCAGAAGGGGCATAGCTGGGTCAAATGGGACCTCTAATCCTAGTTTTTTGAGGAATCTCCATACAGATTTCTACAATGGTTGCACCAGTCTACTTTCCACCAACAGTGGAGAAGCGTTCCTTTTTCCCCACAGGCCCTCCAGCATTTGTTATTGGTTGATTTCTTGCCATTGCTAATAATAATAGTCTTTATTAGAGCTTCCTTCATATATAGCAGGCACTGTGATTTGTAAGCTCAAATCTCATCGGAGACTGATGTAGGTTTTGTAGAGATTGAAGCTTTAACCTATGGGGACCCTCTCTAAGAAAAACACATTTTTTGATTCTTTCCAAAGTCTTAGAAAGGAGACCTAAAGCTTTTCATTAATATCACTGTAAAGGCATCTCTGCACCTTACTTTCTGTTTTTGACAATTCTGTGAAGTACTATCAGTATTTCTGAAAAGGAAACAGGTGAGAAAATTGGTGTTTAGAGATGTGAAGGCATATCTAAATATGTCCAGTATTGCATAGTTTGTAAAGTAAGTCTATTCTCACAATCTCTTTTCAGCTAGATTTCCTTTACCAGTGTATCATTATCCCCTTCTGGCAGTAAACTTAGTGCTCTCCTCTGAAAGAGGTACAGAACTTAGAACTGGTACAATATTAGCAGAGGGGCAAGAGGTCTGATTCTAGCTGAGCTCCTACAGGGAATATGGCCTCTGGGGAACAGCAAAGCAAGGAGAAAAAGGATGAAGATGACAATTTTGTTTCTTCCAGGCTAGAGCAATGCATTGAGTTCAGAAACATGACTTAAACATGCAGGTATTTATTGTTTATAGTGCTTGACTTCTCTGCCCTTCCCAGTCCTGCAAGGGCATTTAACTCTCCTCTATTCTTCCCACTCTTCTTCACTTTATGCTATTCTGCCCCACATTCCCTTCAGATCAAGCTCCTCAAGCCTTCTTATAAAAAATAATTTTTGCTTTTATACTGGGTGCTGGACTCAGGACTGGGCTCCACTCTGGCAGTTTGTGAGTAGGTTTATAGGAGGAAAAGAAGAAGCATAAGGATGAAGAGGAAGAAGGAAACAGAAGAGCTGCACTTTATGAGCTTTGACACTTACAGTGTCTGCATATTTCTCAGCTGTATATCATTGGGTTTGACACATAATTTGACTCTTATCTTCAACCGATTTTTGAGGTATATAGAGGAAAGTATAGGCTACTGCTTCAAGCAGTCAGTCATTCTTCCTTGGGCTTAAGGTGGAATGGAAGGGGTTGAAGATACTGCTGTCTGCTCTTTGGCTTTTAGTTCTTAAACCAGCTAACAACAGGAGAGCTTGTGGTGCTTCCTAGTTGAACACAACTTCCAGTTCTCAATATGTGCCCCCTTGCAACCTTTCATCTGACATAACTTAACCACATACTGATTATAAAAGACAAAAAGAAATATGAATATTCCTGCCTTTGGGCCGGTGAGATGGCTCAGCGGCTTAAGCGCCTGCCCGGCAAGCGCGAGGGCCTGAGTTCGACTCCCGGAACCCACATATGAAAAAGGGGCCGGTGATATCACTCAGCGGCACGGGTACCTGCTGGTGCACGAGGTCCTGAGGTCGACCCCCCGGTACCCACACACACACAAAAAAATTCCTGCCTTTGCCACTCACTGTGGTCAGGAAGGTCCATCATTCCCTGAGTTATTTTGAGTCCTAATTTGAGTGAGACAGAGGACATCTCTAAAAGACTCAGACAAAATGTAGTCTATTAACATAGGCTGAGTATTATGAAACTAAAGGCTTCCACACTGGAGCCTCTTGGAAAGAATTGATGTTTTCATTTGTCCCCCTAACACCTACCATGGGTCTTGAAATTGACAAAATGGATGGAAGATTGGATGAGAAAGAACTTCAAATTTGTTTTTGCTGAGGTTCAGTAATTTATGTTTCAAAACCTGAATTTGCTATCTGAGATTGTTTTCTACACAAAAAAGTTGGGTCAGACAAAAAATTAGGGGTTAAAATAAATTACTTAACCAGAAAAACTTTTAAAATAATATGAAATGTTTAGCTACCTGCAAATGAACAGATTTTCTTTTTTTTTTTTTGTGGGTACCGGGGGGTCGACCTCAGGACCTCGCGCGCCAGCAGGCGCCCGTGCCACTGAGCGATATCACCGGCCCCTTTTTCGTATGTGGGTTCCGGGAGTCGAACTCGGGCCCTCGCGCTTGCCAGGCAGGCGCTTAAGCCGCTGAGCCATCTCACCGGCCCTGAACAGGTTTTCTTGAGAAACCTTTCGAGATTGAAGGAACTCATGACACATGACACACTCAGCCTAGATAGGGAATTGTAGTGTCTACTCTAAATTTTACTAGTTATCTAGACATCCTCATTTGTACATCACAAACATGCATTTATTTTTGATATAAACAATCCAATGACTTTCACACACTTGAATCTAAAAACTTCTAGTGTTACTGAAAATAACCTTGGTTGGAGTAGTGAAAATTTTGTATTGAGTAGTATTCCCCAAATTTTATACATTAAGAAACTGAAGGGGCCGGTGAGATGGCTCAGTGGCATAAGCACCTGCTGGCAAGCACGAGGTCCTGAGTTCAACCCCCGGTACCCACATAAAAAAAAAAAAAAAAAAAAAAGAAACTGAAGTTCCAAGGGATAAAGTGATTCTTTTTAAAGAAATATGTAGAGAGTTGTGTACACTTATCTATATGGTTCCCATGTTAATATATCTTACTTTGTAAGCCGAGCATGGGTGAGGCAGTGATTGGAGAGGGATATGGTATTGGGAAATAGGAAGTTATTTGTAGAACTCCTGCTCCAGGAACATTCTTTCATGCAACACATACATAAGGATGCAATTTTATCTCTGTACCTTGGTTTCCTCATTTGTAAAATGATGATAGCAATAACACCTGCCCATAAAATTTTCAGAAAGAGTCAATAATATATATGAGATTGAGAACAGAGCTTGGCATATAGTTAATGTATAACAACTATTATTGTTCTTAACAGTAATAATATCTGGCATCCAAATTACAGAAATTATAACACTTAATACCTAACCTAGGGACTTTGTAGTCTAATAAGGGAAGGCAATTATATCAACAACCATGTGCCCTGAGGTGGAGAAAGAACAGAGGAAGTAGTGGTCAGTTTTGCCTGAAGGAATTAAGTAAGGGGAGGGGGTATGACTTTGAGTTAATCCTTTCAAGGTGAACAAAGTATTTAGGCCATTTCAGATGGAGAAAGTAGTTATTAGGGCATAGAAACAGCCTAGGATTCTCAGGGGTTTGCTCAGGAATTTGCTGAGGTAAAACGTAAGAAAGCAGCAAAAGCTTTGTGGCTGGAGGGGTAGATAGGGGCCAGATCATAGCAGGTTGGTGGTGCCATTTAGGTGGTTGATGAACTATCAGAAGAGGAAGAAAAGGGTGTGTTTGTGGGAAAAATAAGATACTTAGAAGGCATTCAGGCAGAAATACTAACTAGGTAACTGTACATACCTATTGGGAAATACTGGTTAATGACCCTCAATTTTTTATTTAAAAAAAGGGGCACAGAGAGTATAATAATACATACTTTCCAGAGTTGTTACTAGGAATAAACAGAGAAATGATGAATGGAAAAACACCTGGTCCACTGACTTGCCCATATTAGGTGGCGGATATTATTATTATTATTTTATTATTTTATTTTAATTATTATTATTTTATTATTATTAGTACTATTATTATTTCTCCTACCTCCCTGCTCCCTCCCTTCTACTGTTTTGTTTCTCCTCTCTCTTCTATTTCCTCCCCTTTAAAAGAGTTGTACTAAGGAAAAGTCACTGAAAAGGAGCCTTGGTTGGGAGTGACTTTCGGACCTCCCATTAAAATGAACTAGACATGGGCAAGAAATCCCTGGTACATGGCTATCACCCTGTGGATTCAGCTCTACGGGTATCTTAGCCAATACCTGGCTGAGAGGCTATCTCAAGGGGTTGATAACTGTATTCTTAGAGCTATGGTATCTGGAAGACTGAGAAAGCCTTTCTTAAATCTCCCCGCTGTGTCACATAATACAGTATTTGCAATTCATCTTCAATTCCTCCTTATCCACCCATTTCTTCACCTTCACCTCCTTCCCTTATCTCTTGCTAGAAAAAGTACCCAGCTCCAATATTTTCCTCTTAACCTCCTCCCTGAGAACACACCGAGTCCTTAATGTCTTTGCTGGTGTCATATGTTACTATGGAAAGCTAGGAGGAGAAATAGTGCTTCTAGTTGCCAGCTTTATCCTTTCCCCTTTTCTCATCCCTTTTTTCCTGTATACCCCCAGCCCCAATCCTCACACCACTTTCATCCTCCCCTAGAGAGTTGGCATAACCCGCATAGATAGGTGATGAAGCCTTTTTCTGGGACGGTTAAGGAACCGAAATTGATTGCAATTGTGCCTGCCGCTGCTGGAGACAGAGGGAGACCGCCGCCAGGGGCGAGGCCAGCTCTCTCTGCCCAGGGCCCCGCCCTACTCCCTTTCTTCTCCCTCCCCCTTCTTAGCCCCACCCTTCTCCACCACTTCCTAGTTTGCTTTTTCCGTCAGCGGCCCCAGGTGCCTTTTAAGGAACTCCACCCTAGGTGGAGTCCTTACCATAGTTACACCTCTCTTCTGGCCCGGCCAGGGCGGAGAAAGACGAAATCACCCCACCCACTCAGGTTGCCTAGAGAGCACCTTACGTTCTGACCTGTGTGGGTCTTGAGGCCCCAGTGGGACGGCTAGCAGCCTCCAAGAAACCCCGCCCCAGAGGACGCGCAAAGAGTTGCTGCTGTTTTTCCTTGAAGCTCTTGCCCTGGGCTGGTGTTCTCCTAAGTGTATCGACCAATGATCGGCATTTTCTCCTCCCTCCTTTCCTTTTAGGAAGGAGCTGGGGTGTGGGGCTGCAACCGCGGCTTTGAAGGGATCCTCCTGATATCTCGTCCTGCGTTCCTGTCTTGAATGATTTCTTCTCTGCCTCAACTTTGTACTCAATAATGTTTTCAGGTTCTGGGAGGTGTTCTCAGCCCCCGCCACCGTCCTTCTTTTCAAGGGTGTGTGGAGTTAAGAGGCTGGGTGGAGAGTGGGCTTGGCCGGAACTGAATTGGTGAAGGTAAAAGGGGAACGGAGGATCTTCAGCGTTGGCCTCTTAAGCCAGGCGAACCCACTTCATTTTTAGCTGAGGAAAGACTTCAGGGGGAGGTTTCCTTTTAGGAAGTCGTCTTTGCGGGCCCTAATTTTTGGATTGGATGCTAGAGAGCTTTGTTTTCCTGATCTGAGGGTGGGCCAGCTGAGTCTGAAGAGACTCTCTCTCTTTTCTCCTTCTTCCCCATTTTCCAGCCGGAAGAAAAAGGAAAGGTGGGGGGCCGCGAAACAGAAAGCCAGAGAACGTAGCCTGGCACGCTGTCAAGACAGGGGCGGGTGTGAGTGGAACAGCTGTCTAGCGATCAGCTCAGGAGTATGAGCCTACAGGAGGACGGCATGAGCTTCAGACACTTCAGGAGTCCTCAGCTAGAGACAAGGGCGGTAAGTGACACCGAGATTAGAACCCACCCACTCTCATCTCGCCCTAGGTTACCCCCACACACACCCACACCACACCCACCCACTTATTTTTGGGTTTTAGAAGGGGAGGAGAGGAAGGATAAAAACACTGAAATAAAATGAAACTCAAGGGAAAATGACTTCGTTAAAGATTGATCCAAAAGGGACTAAGAAGGGGGAGGGGCTACATTTTGGGAGGTTTCTTGAAGAAGTGAAAGAGGTTAAAAAAAAATAGATGGATTTGTCTAGTTTAGTCCGCCCTGGCTCAGCGCTCTCTATCCTCCTTAAGCAGTGAGGTTTGTCTCTGACTTAACCCCACACAGTCAAAGTCGCAGCCAGAAAACAAGATTCAGAAGGCCAGCCACCCCACATAACGTCCCTAAACAGTAGCGGGTATTTAGAGATGCTTCTAGAAAGGGGGAGGAGGGACAGGTGGGAGCCTAGGTTATTGGAAATTAGGATCGTGAGATCCTGGAAGGAGTCGCGGGGAGGAACTGCTCTGGGCTTACCAATTATTTAAGGAGGAGCTTAGCTTGGTTGGAGGAGGAAGCCCAATCCTAGGCCCTGCACAGGCCCTTAAAGACCTGTCCAAGGCGGTCAGTTCTCTATGTAAGGAAAGATTGGGCAGAATTACTGTGATTGCTGGAGCTAGTGGACTTGCTCAACCTCTTGGTGGAGCCGTCTTTTGTGGACCTTAAGAATTTTGGGGAAAATAAATCACATCCAAACAGGTGGCAAAAGGAATATCTTATGTCCTTTGGTATTGTATTCATTGTGAAGAAAAACAATTATTAAGCACCTTCCTGTCATCCAGTGTAATAAAGACTGGGCAAAAAGAATAATCTTCAAGTTTGGATTTTAAACTGGTAGAGACTGTGATGATTTGGGGTAACACAAAGATCTGCTTTGAAACCATATTGCTATCAATATTTACCCTGGGCATTGCCTTTCTCCATCTATGGAATGCAGATTAATAATTGTATCTTAAAAGATATTTGGGTAGCTGAAATACGATAATGTATTTGACAGAGGCTGCTTCTCATAATCTTAGTTTCACTTCCTTTTCCTACTCAGTTTGGAACTGTTTCTCTGGAACACTGCTGATAGAATTAGTACTTTGATGCCCTTAAAATGCCTTCCAGATGAAGTGAAAGGAGACCTGAATGGATCAAATTAGCTTGTCTAAAGGCTGAGAGGCTACAGCATATGTTTTATTTGCTTCTAATTTAACATTGTTCCCAGTGGACTTAATCACCTCTAATAAAAAAAGCTACTAACCTGCTTTTCCTCTAGTTATTTGGACAACTTAACCAGAAGGATGTAACTGACAGAACCTTTGTACAACAGAAACCAGTGATTCATAAATGACCTCATCCCAATCTTCAGAGTATTGGGAGAACCTTTATGAGAGAAATACTAATCTTTGATAACTGTTGAGGACCCAGAGAATGGGCTGGAAACAGTGTCTCCAGATTAGCTGAGAGGGCAGACAGGCAGAAAACATAAGAAGAGCAGAAATATAACTTCAAAATAGAAATGACAAATATGGCTATATAGTCCATTCTCAAGATTAAGTAAGTTAAAGGCTCTACTTTCAGAGCCCTAGGGGGCTACAGATATTTCTTGCTTATGCTTTCAGCATACATTGGAAAGAAAAGTTGGGGGACGGGGAATGAACTAGATCACCATCACCACCCTCATTGTTGTAGTATATGCATTTCCAAGATGGGATTCTTAGTGGTTTAGCTGTCTGAATTCCACAACTCAACGTATCAAGCCTAGTCAAGTTATCAATTATCTTTTAAGATTGTGTCTGGTGGTGGGAGTCATCAACCACTCATCCTTTCTCATTTGGGCAGGGATATTATCATTATTTGATACATTTATATATTTGCCTTTGTCCTGAGTCATTTGTACTTTATGATTTTGCTTAATTGGTTAAGTGAAGAGAAGATGGCCTTTGGATATATAATTCATTTAGCAAATATATGTTGACATATGTGTCAGGCATAAGACATATTTAAAATGTAATTTTCTATTTAAGTATCTTCTTTATCGTCCCGTCCAAATGCTAATCTTCCTTTAAGACCTAATTTTGTCTCTTACCTCCACAGCAAGTCTTTCTTATCACTTCAGCTCTTTAGAAATCATTGTATGGTCTGCTTAGTTGATACCATGAATAAACTATCTTATAATATGCTTATTTTCATGATTTTTCATGAACAGTATTTTTAGTATTCCTTCCATCCTTAGTCCCAACTTAAATGTCACTTTTATAAAACCGTCCCTGATCCTTGGATTTAGAAATGCACTTTTCAGTATATAAGTTTTCCTGTATTTTCTGAAAATTGTGTTGCTCTGTGTCCTGCATATACTGTATCTAAGTCTTTACTCTTTTTCAGACTGAGAGGTTCTTCATGATATCTAATGCCATTGTATCTTCATAATACTGACTGATTGCTTTTCCAAATAAACAGTTGGTACACATTTTGTAGACTATCTTCTAGGGTCTAGTTCTATAATACCATGTCTTTGTAAATAAAGGAAAATTTTATTGGGATGATTGACCTAAATGATCATCTAGTAAGGTTGACATCTAATTCCTAAGTAGATTTTGAATAAGTAAATAGCTTTGTAGTGTTGAGTTCATTTGTTGACTGAAGAACATGTGTGACTATGTTTGGTTTTATTTCTGATTTTTATATACTAATATGTTTTGATTACATTTTATACCTAGAAATCAGATTTCTAATCATTTATTATCCTCAACTCAGCTTTGTTGTATAGCTTCTATTTCCTCATCTCCAGAATAATATGATGATTTTGGAAAGTAAAGCATTGGACCCAGTGTTTGACACATTAATTTGTATCAGAGGTGCAAACAGCCTACAGAATAAATTAAGCCCATGTTTGTATTTTGTTCCTTCTAAAATTTTTCTTGTTTGTTTTTTTGACACAAGGTCTCACTATGTAGCCCAGGCTGGCCATGAACTCATGGTGATCCTCCTTCCTCAGCCTCCCAAGTGCTGGGATTACAGGCGTACACCATCATGCCTGGCTGTTTCCTCTAAAATTTTAGAACTCATTGTTTCTGGTTTTTTGAGACAGTATCTCACTGTATAGTTCAGGATGGCCTTGAACTAACTATGTATACCAGGCTGGCCTCCAAATTGTGGGTATTCTCCTGCCTCACCACCTCACCCCCACCCATTGCTGGGATTACAGATGTGTGCTACAATGCCTGGCTAAAACTCATTTTAAAATGTATTTTAAATTAGTAAAACGCGGCCGGTGAGATGGCTCAGCGGCATAAGCGCCTGCCTGGCAAGCGCGAGGGCCTGAGTTCGACTCCCGGAACCCACATACGAAAAAAGGGCTGGTGATATTGCTCAGTGGCACGGGCGCCTGCTGGCGCGCGAGGTCCTGAGGTCTACCCCCAGTACCCACAAAAAAAAAAAATTAGTAATATATTCCATATGGCTCAAATCCATCATATATGAAAGGGTATATAGTGAAAACTCTCCCACCTGTTTCTGTCTCCTAGCCACCCGTTTTGTTTCACGAATAGCAACTAAAGTTATGAGTTTATTAGGAATCTTTCCAGGGATATGCAATGTATATCAGTCAATAAATACTATATTTTTCTGCCTCTTTTATGCACAAATGCTAACACCTTTTGCACATTGTTCTACAATTGCTTTATCTACTTAAAAATATATTTTGGAGATATTTCCATACACACACTGATCGAAAACTATGGTATATGTTTAAATGTTTAAAACTTTTTTGCAATAAAAGACACATTACCCTTAACCCCCCTCAAAATACTCTCTTTTGCTTTGAGTGCACTTATCCCCTTGTTCTTGCCACTTTCTGAAGTTCGTGGCTGTCTGAATTGATTCAAAATGTTAATGGAAATTTCTATCAAATAAAAACATTACAGTATGTCCTCACCGCCTGATTCCCCAGATTGTGTACCATGCAACTTCTACTTGTAACCCAAAGTAAAAATCACCATGAAACATAAACATTTTGAAATGATTCAGGACATGGAGGCTGGCACAACAGCTCAACTAAAGATACTTACAAAGGAGGACTTCCAGAACTACTTCAGAAAGTGCCAAGAATGATGGAATGGGTGTGTTCAAAGCCAGGCACAGTATTTTGAGGCAGATTAATGGCATTGTGGCTTTTACCGTAACACTTTAAAAAAATTTAAACATTCACCCTATTTTTCTATCATACACCACATGTTAAAAAATGCCTCATTCTTCTGTGCGATTGTATAAACTTTCACTATATGGATAAGCCATGAATTTTTAAGTTAGTGTTCTGCTGATTGTAATTTAAAATATTTCCTAACTCTGGCGGTGTTGTTTGTAATGGCAATAAAAACTTCGTAAATAATTTACTGAAAGAATCTTGCTGTCATACCAAAATATTGCTGAGTTTCTTTCTTTTTTTTTTG
Organism: Erethizon dorsatum; assembly: GCA_028451465.1. Lineage (NCBI taxonomy): Eukaryota > Metazoa > Chordata > Mammalia > Rodentia > Erethizontidae > Erethizon > Erethizon dorsatum. The sequence goes on from CM051842.1 coordinate 47,844,251, forward strand.
AGATAGGGCCTTACTATGTATTTCAGGCTGGCCTTCAACTCTCTATGTAGCCCAAGCTGGCCTCAAATTCAGTTCTCCCCAATGAGATTACAGATATGCATTACCATATGTGGCTCATGATTGGGTTCCTTAAACAACAGAAAGTTATTTATTTGCAGTTCTGAAGGCTGGAAGACTAAGATCAGGGTGCAAGCATAGCCAGATTTTTGTAAGGGCTTGTTACGGTTTGTGTCTGAATGTCCCCCCAAAGCCTTATGCAGTCGTAGGTGGGGTTTTTCAGAGGTGGCTGGATCTAGAGTGTGTGGTTCTGGGATCAAGGGTGTGTGATTACTAAATCAGTCCACTGATTTGTTTGGCATAATTCTAGCTAGAATTAAGGGTGTGAGTGCTACACCCACCCTAGGGCAGGTAGCCTGTATAAAATATAAGGGAAAAAAAGATGGCTAATGTGTCCTGACCTGCCTGTTTGCCATGGACTGTTTCTCCTCTGTGATGCCCCTCTACCATGCCACCTTGCCTTGGAGCCAGCTATGGACTGAAACCTCTACAAACTGTAAGCCAAAATAAACTTTTCCTCCCTTAACTTTGGGCATTGGGTATTTTGTCTCAGCAAGGAGAAAAGTAACTAAGACAAGTCTCTTTTCCTGACTTCCAGATGGCTACCTTCTTGATACATACTCACATGATCTTCTTTGCATAACTGGAGAGAGACAGAGACAGAGACAGCAAGCCAGCTATGATGTTTCCTCTTACAAAGACACTAATTCTATCAGATCAGAACCCTACCCTTATGGTTTCATTTAACCTAATTATGCTTCCGTAAAGGCCCTTTTGCCAAATACTATCTGAGGGGAAGGCTTCCACATATAGAATTTGGGGGAGCACAGCTCAGTCCATAGCAGTATGTCAGTTTGCCCAGTCTTTTACTTTTAAAAACTGATTGATTGTCAACATTTCAAAATCAGGTTTTAGTTAAAACTCTAAAATTCCAGTTTCTTTTGAATAGTCAGAAGATACAGTGTCAACATTCCTTTCTGAGGACAATTGCCTGGAGTTAATGAACTATTCTCTCTCTCCTTTAAAGAGAACATGCATTGTCTGTTCACTGTGTTCCTTATCTGGCCTAGGTAAAACTAACTTGTCTTGCCCTTCTACATATTGAGTTTTGGCATAGTAAGTTCTTACCAAATACACACAGTATTCTAATAGCTTCTAGTTCTGCCTTGGTTATTTTTGCTTGCACTTTTTGGAGGCCCAGTACCACGATATCATCCTTAGGATGCATTTTTTATTACTTTACTCTCCTTTGCAAAATCTTTTACTGGTTATCTTCGAAATTCTAGGAATCATGATAGAAGCTAAGATTATAATGGTTAGTAGTTTAGGTAGGACTCTTCACGTTCGTAGTCTACTATTCCTGTCACCTGGATTTCCTTTCTGTCTCTTCTTGAAAGATTGCACTTCCTAAAGGTCCACCTCAGGACAAAAAAATTCTTTTGAAGTTTTTTTTACTACCTCACTCTCAGTGACCTCCTCTCACATCCTCAACATCATCGGTTATCTTATACTGTTTTATTTCTAATGTTTTATGGATGGTTTTTCTCTCACCACGTGGACCTGGAATCTCAAACTCAAATCTCTGCAGGACTCTTAGTAAAATGAGAGATGCATGCCTTCTAAAGGGGGTAACCACTAACCATCTCTAGCTAAATTTTCTCTTGTGCTAATGTCAGTTCTATTTTGTAAAAGATTTTTTTCAGAAAAAATAGAATTTTTTAAAAAAGTGAAATCTCTTACTTTAAAAAACTTGTTTCTGCATCTTCTAATCTGTTCCATTGATCTTCTTTTTTTTTTTTGCCAGTGCCATGCTGTTTTTATCACAGTAACTCTGTAGTATATCTTCAAGTCAGGAATTGTGATGCCCCTTACCTTGCATTTGTTGCCCAGTATTGATTTTGCTATTCTAGGTCTCTTCTGGTTCCAAATGAATTTCAGGATTGTTTTCTCAAATTCTGTGAGGTATGGTAATGGTATTTTGACTGGGATTGCATTAAATCTGTATAAGTTTGGGAGTGTGGACATTTTTACTATGTTTGTTCTTCCTACCCAAGAGCAAGGGGTATCTTTGCATTTTCTGATCTCTTCTATCTCCTTCTTCAGAGTACTGTAGTTTTCAATGTAGAGATCTTTTACTTCCATTGTTAGATTGATTCCTAAGTATTTCCTATTTCTCCATGCTATTGTCAAAGGTGTTGTTTCCCTAATTTATCTCTCAGTGAATTTGTTGTTTGTGTACAGGAATGCTATTGATTTTTGAGTGTTGACTTCATATTCAGCTACACAAGTGAATTTGATTATTAAATATATAAGTCTTGGAAGTTTTGGGGTCTTCTATATAGAGTATCATGTCATCTGCAAATAATGATAATTTAACTTCTTCCTTTAATATCTTCATTCCTTTTATTTATTTCTCTTGTCTAATTACTCTGGCTAATGTTTCCAGAACTATACTAAATGGTATTGGTGATAGTGGACATCCTTGTCTTCTTGCTGATATTAGAGTGAAAGCTTTCAGTTTTTGACAGTTTAGTATGATATTGGCTGTTGGTTTGTCATAGATGGCTTTTATCAGATTGAGATGAAGACCAGCTATTCCAATTTTCTGTAGGGTTTTTTTTTTTTTTTGACTGAGTATGGGCATCTGAGATGAATATACACTTCTCAGGTGAAGAAGTAGAAATGGCAAATAAATACATGAAAAAATGTTCAACATCATTGGTCATTTGAGAGATGCAAATTAAAATAACACTAAGATTCCATCTTACTCCAGAAAGAATGGCTATTATCAAAAATCAACCAATAACAAATGCTGGCAGCAGGACTGTGAGGAAAAGGGAATACTTCTTCACTGTTAGTGGGAGTGTAGACTGGTGCAACCACTGTGGAAATCAGCATGAAGATTCCTCAGAAAACTAGGACTAGGGGTCCCATGTCACCCTTCTTGGTATTTTCCCAAAAGAATTAAATGTATCTTACCACAGTGATATATATGCACCCATGTTTATAGCAGCACAGTTTGTAATAGTTAAATCTTGGAAACAGCACAAATGCCTGTGAACTGATTAATGGATGTGGTCTTTTTTTACAATGGAGCACTACTCAGCCTTAAAGAAGGATAAGCTTGAGATATTTCTAAGTAAATGGATACACCTGGAGACCATACTCTTAAGTAAAATAAATCAAATACACATGTATAAATATCACATTGTCTCTATGGTGTGAGAAATTGAAAGTGTAAATAAGATCCAAATTGTACAATAGATATTGTGAAATAAGCAGTAATTGTTAAAAAGGAAAAGGGAACTAAGGAGGGGGGAGGGGGAAAGGAAGGAAGGGAAAAGGAAAAATGAGAAAAGAAGGATAAAATGGAAACAAATCTTTGTAAATAAGGAGGGGAAGAGGGGTTGAAGGGAGGGGAGGGGAATGGGAGGGGAAAAAAGACAAATCCAGGTATATCATGTACAGGTACAAATTCCCTGTGATGAGTGTGATCATTGTATATACCTAAATTATACCAATATACTTAATTAAATTAAAAAAATAAACCACAGGTCCTAATGTAGTAAAAAAAAAATCTTGTTGTATAGCTGCATTTCAAATTTTAACATCACTGTTGAACCAGGCCAGTGTCTGTCAGGGGCTGTCAGTTTTCTTTACTTGACCTAGACTGAAAATTCCTTAAGGATAGATACTGAGAATTTTGTTTTCTGAATGGTATTATCTGCTTCCCCTACAGATTATCTACTACAGTGTTGGTTATTTAATAGATCCTTTGGAAAGTCTTAATTATCATCGGAAATTTAAGTTGACCCCAATTTCCATAGATAATACAGCAGTTCTGCTTTGTACAAACACCTAACTTGTACTTTAGGAGACAATTATCCAATCGCTCTTCTCTTTCCCTACCCTCTATTTGCCAAAGTAACCATTCAAATTCCTCAGTCTAGCTTCACTTTCTCTTTAAAAAATCTGATCCTTTATTTCTATCATTTCTGTTTTTCGTTTATTTCTCATTTATCTCGAAATAGAAACTCACAAAAAGGTGTATTATTCTCAGAAGAGCCTCCAGAATGCTGAGCACATATTTCAATTGTATTATCTGAGATTACCCATTCCATTTCTTTAGTTTTTTGTATACTGTCAATGATGTAGTTGTTTCATGTTTAGAATGAGGTTTTTCATGTGAATCTATTAGTTTTCTTGTTTTTTAAAAACAGTTCTGATAAATATACATACTAGTTGGTGCTAAAAGAATAATAACATGCCTTCTTCATTCCTTGTTCTTAGATTCAAGAATTGATGTATAGCACTGAATTTGTCATTGCATTAATGGGGCATTTTGGGATAATACAAACTGATATGGCCCAGGATTCTCCTAGGATTTCTTGACTTAGTGCTTCTGAGCTATGTAGCTCAATTAGTAAGTGGAAAGGCTGCTCAAGAGACAAGGTCTCTGCCCTTAAGCAATCATTGCACTAAAGATGGATGAGTATGATTGTGTTATTTAAAATTGTTGACTGTTCCATGGAATAATGATATAAAGTGTTAAAGATGTTTGCATGAGATTTTACATTATGTTAAAAAGCAATGAGTCTTTGCTTCTTAGGTCTTTTGCCCTTTTCTTAATTGATGCCTAAGTGCCATGCTCAAATTGTGATTCCTGGAGGTTTTCTCTTATGATGGACATCACAATTATTGGGAATCCTTTAATGCTCTGCCAATATTCAATAACAAAGCTTAATGTGAAGGTATAAGATTACCTCTGTTACCATTATTTTCAGCTTTACCAAACTATTCCAAATCCACTGTCATAAAAGGTATTTTTAAAGGAGAAATGGAGCTATGGTATTGAAAAACAAACTTGCATTTGAATCACATCAGTCACCAGTTTTATGTGATTTTGGGATTACTTAATCACTCTGAGCCTGTATTTCCTCATGTGTATAATGGCATTATTAGTATTATCCATTTTATAGGATGATTGTAAAGATTAAATATGTCCTATTATAAATGCAGAGGAATGATATGATATGGTTTCTGGGATTCACCTAAGATTAATTCATTGAGATGGAGTGAAGGAGTTGGGGTACAAATAAAACATGTTTTTTGTTAGTTTGTTTGTTTTATGTGGGTACCGGGAGTCGACCTCAGGACCTCGCGCTTGCCAGCAAGCGCTTGTGCCACTGAGTGATATTACCGGCCCTTTTTTTTCCTTTATGTGGGTTCCAGGAGTTGAACTCAGGACCTCACGCTTGCGAGGCAGGCACTTATGACACTGAGCCATCTCACTGGCCCTAAAACATGGTTTTCCATTAGCTGAAAATCATCGAAGCTAGGAATAGGCACATTGATCTTGTCTCTACTTTTGTGTGGATTTTAAATTATGCATACTAATTTTTAAAGGCCATTGGAGTGAGACTCATGTTTACCTCATGATTTGTGAAGAACTTAATTGTTCCTCTTGACATCAACCTCGCATGTTAAGCAGACACTTGGAATAATTATTGTGGATTTTCCATCTGTGCTCTTATTGTTGAACCATATAATGTTAATCCAGAGGGGAATTTAGAAAAGCTAACTAGTTTGAGTAACATTTTGAGTAATAGATAACAGTGGAGCCTGGTCTAGAATCCAGGTCTCTCTGTCCCTACTTAAATGATTTTCCCATTGTTTCATATATTTTCCCATTGTTTAAACATAGCACTTTTACTATAATTTCTACTAGTTTATTGCATATAAGATTAATTATTGCTTAAAATAAGTCTATCTCTTTGATGGGATCTATGAAAAAAGGGTAGTTCTAGAAATATGAACTTGTATTTGTCCAATACTTTCAAGTTTGTTCTTTCAGTTGATCCTCACAAGAATTCTGTGATGTAAATGAGGAATTATTTCATTTCTACCCTAAGTGATAGAACTTGCCCAAGGTCAGCCAATAATTTGGTGGTTAAACTAGAACTAAAACTCAGGCCTGGAGTTTTTCAAGCCTGAACTCCACTTCTATTACTAGTTCTAGAAGTTTATCATGATTAACCTTAGCTTTTATGTTTTCCAGAATGAGGCCTCTTAATATCTAGCATATTCCAAGGTGATTTTTCATTCATACATATTTTTTGTGGAAAAGAAAATAAGGCTCAATATTAGCATCTGAGGAGAGGACAAGTGTATGAAAGCACTAGAGGCTGTGCAGATGACACTGTAGAATATAAATTCATAGGATAATAGTAATAAATATGTCAAAAATAATAAAATAGGTACTGATACTCTATCCAACATGTTTAACCTGAGGCCCGCAGTTTTCTTGCCCCCTTTTTATTTTAATATTTTAATAAAAATATAAAAGTTGGAAGTCTTGCAATTTAAAAGCATTAACTACATTATATTTTTATATATGGCTCAAGGCAATTCCTCTTCATTCATTATGGCCCAGGCAAGCAAAAATGAACATATCTTCAAATGGTTTTGGATCTTAAAGATATGACTATGTTAATATTTGTACTTTATTTTGTGATTTTTCTGACAGGAATAATACTAAACACTTACATAAAGATTTTACAATTATATCTTACAAAAAAATTTTACATGTGTTTTCATGATTGATCTTTTTGACAATCATTTAAAAAGGCAGGGCCAGACTGATATATCTCCATTTTGGAAATGAGGAAACTAAGGCATAGAAAAGTTAAAGAACTTTCCCAAAGTCATGTAGCTCTTTTTCTGGTGTATCTTATCACCTTGTCTTTTCATTAACACACACTCCTTCACTAGTTCAAGTTTAGCTAACTGTTGTATTAATGATGTAATACATTAGTTCTTTCATTGACATGCACGCGTAGTGTGTGATGCCGGCCTTCATTTATTTTTGTGGTAATATGCACTCTCCTCTTAAATTTCTGTTCTTTTTAGGATTCCAGATGGTCTCCACTTTCTTTTATCTTGTTCCAGGTAAGCCAAAAATGCAAGCTGCAGCAGTTTTCTGTCTTGGGCCACTTCTGCCAGTGTCTGCTGTGGGTGTTAGAGTAGTTGCCTCAGTCACCTACAGTCTTTTGTATATGTTGAGACGCTTGAATAGGAAAGTCATAAGTAGCTGCCTGCTGATATGCCATAACTGGTATTTGAGACTGGGTCTTCCAATGATGTCTATCGTGATAGGTGTGAGCCTGTTTGGTAGAAATGGGAAAAATTGGAGGATCTAACAATATCCCTTTATTAGGTAGTTTGTCTCTAGCAACCTTTTAGTCAGTTCTATAGAATTAGCTTCAAGTAAAAGTTGGGGATCCCACTGGCATCCAGGTTAAGGAGCACTATAACTTCATTATAGCAATATTATAATTCCAAACTGCTGAGGTTCAAATCTCTTATTTACTAGCTGAGTGATTTAAGCATAAACTTCTTTATCTCTCTGCCTGTTTCCTCATATTTAACATGGAGAAAAATGGGGGTGTTTTTAGTGGTATAGCACTGGCCTTCAATATATGAGGTCCTCTTGGGTTCAATGCCAAGGACTGTGAAAAATAATTAAAATAAAATAAAGGCATTAATAATAGTACTTACTACTAAGGTTGTGAGGATTAAAGGAGATCACTTTTCTTTGAAAAGGTCTATAATCTCAAAACCCTATAACATTGGTTTTCATTTTATAATAGTTTTAAAATCTCTTATTGACCAGAGGATGTAGGTGGATTATACCTGTTTGGGATCTTCCTAAATGATTATTTTGCCATCTTTTTTTTTTTTTTTTTTTTGTGGGTACCGGGGGGTCGACCTCAGGACCTCGCGCGCCAGCAGGCGCCCGTGCCGCTGAGCGATATCACCGGCCCCTTTTTCGTATGTGGGATCCGGGAGTCGAACTCGGGCCCTCGCGCTTGCCAGGCAGGCGCTTAAGCCGCTGAGCCATCTCACCGGCCTATTTTGCCATCTTTAAACGTGTTCTTTCAGCAGTTTTCCAGAAAAACGTTTACCATATTTGGATTATTAAAATGGAGTAAGAAGGCATTATAGTTTGAGTCAGAGGACAGAAATTCCAGTACTGATTCTAGCATTTCTAAATTGTGTGATCTTGAGCCTCAAAATGAGTGATCTGTGAAATGGGAATTATATGAAAGCTGTCTCCTTCCTTATTGTAATGCTATGTAGATGCCCATGAAGGATTATTATTTGCATTGCCCAAATACTCTATCATTTTAGGGCACTAGGTCCCTTCTTAAGTCTGTGTCACCATTTCCAATGTCCTTCCTTCTTTTGGGTTGTGGGCTCTAATAACTCTGCTTTGCTTCACTCCTTAAAGATCTCACTTCATCTCTAGGCATGTTTTTTTTTTTTTCCCTTTCCAAAACTGGCGAAAGGATACAATGTGGTCATCTTAGTGAGCCACTTCCTGTTGTACCTTGGAAACACTATTCACTTTCATGATTTCAAGGAAATCATGATTTCAAGGAAATGGCACTTGGTTAACAAGATAAATGTAGGGACATGACACAAACATATTCTCTGGAATATGTTTTTTTTTAATATATTCTGCATGTATGAGACATTGACCAACTGGAGGTGGTGTTCAGTCCTCCTCTTATATTTCCTTTTCTAATAATCCTTCCCTTACGGAAGGATCAGAAATTCCAGCTTCCAGACACAAAGTCTTGAAGAGCCAATCCAAGCAGAATTATGGTTACTACCCTAAGTAGGTAATTTTCATTTCTGATGCCTTCCTGCCTGGGTGATTCACATCTCAATGGCCCAGGCCATTCCTACTGTAACCTTCTTTTGTATATTCTTCTCTACTTACCTCATTGACAGCTGCTGTGCATCTGTCTGGTCTCAGACACTTACAGCAGCAATTCTAACTCTGGAAACATAAAGCCTACTTTTTTAAAAAGCTGAACCTTAAGTGGGCTCTAAGTCTCTTTAATTTTCAATTTTGCTTAAGTATTAATATTATAAAATTTTAGTTGTCAGCTATTCCTTTATATCAATAGACTAAAATATTTGTGTTATGGATAGAGTAAGAAGTATTTTTCAGGCTCCTTTATTATTGCCATTAAAGCTTTTGATTATAGACATCTGTGGTTCTGAATATGGCTCTAACCGTCCTTATTCCCATTATACTGCATTCATTCATTGATTGAAAATTAGGACATAGCATATAGGACATACTCTATTAAACATGGGGATACAGAAAAGAACAAGACTAGACAATTGTTGAGGAACCCAACTGATTGTGAGGGAGACAATGCCTCTTTGTGCCACATACTGTTATAAATACTTGAACACGTATTAACTTAGTAAATCCTCACAATAACTCTGTGAGGTGGTACTAATATTATTTCTATTTCTACAGATGAGAAAACAGACACAGGCAGCTAGAAAAAAATGTTTTACTGTAAAGAAAGTGTAGACAAGATGTGACCCCAGGCACATATCAAGAACCCACACTTTGATAGCAATATGTAGTACACTAAAAGGAAAGGTGACTGGGAGATGACAAATGGCTAAGTTTAAGAGGTATTTCTGGGGCATAACTTGTTATAGGTGATAACCAATTGGACAAAGATGGAGAAGAGTCAAAGGTGAATGACCCATACATTTTAAGCTTGACAGACTGAGTTGATGGTGATGCTAGAAATAAGATTGGAAATACGAGATGCTAGAAATTAAGATTGGAGCAGATTTAGGAACTCATTGAGTATAAAGGATCTGTTTGATACTCAGGAAATATTCTTCTGAGTCAGAGCTCAAGATTCTGGCCATCAAAAATAATGAGGACTGTGGATGCAGTGGTGATAGAGCATTTGCATGGCATGCATGAGGTCCTGGGTTCAATCCTCAGCACTGCAATAATAATAATCATGGTAATTATGATAATAATTTTAATTGATAACTTTTTATATGCTGAGAATTTCTTTGAGTGCATTTATATGTATATACATGGAATCTACATTGACTTTTTAAAGACAATAGAATTTTTCTGCTTTCTTGACAGGTAAAGAAATAGATTCATGCAGGCTAAATATGCCTTCTCTTAATTCATAGGCATTGAAGAAGAACACATAGAAAATAGCTTTTGTAAAATGTTTTGGCTAGAAATAATGACTCCCACTTGAAGGTGCTTTGAATACAGAGAGAAAACTGAATTCTCTCCACACTCATCTGTAGATTTTTCTGGCAGGAATGAAGCAAGTTCTGCAAACTTTTTGGTGCCCCCTTGTGGACTACACTAGAGTCATCTGACCCAACATTGTTTTCTAGCATCACACCTCATTTTCTCAACCTTGGAATCGGAAAACGTCTGTCCTCTCAGGAACCTCTCACTTCATAGTTAATTTACACCTCAGGCCTCTCTCATACATAGCATCTTGAATTTTCTTTCATTATTTCCCACACTTTACCAATTCTTGTGCTGGAAAAATATATTTCCTTGTTCTTTTTCTTTCAGTGGGAGCTTCTATAACAAGGAGCTTAAATTTATTGGAAATCAGAGTTTTATGAGTTCCTGCCTCTACTGTTCTTATTCATTGCTATACTTCTTCCTCCATTACCACATCCCTGACAAGCTCCATAGAACCCTTAGTATTATGCAGAGGATAATCTGAACTTCTTTAGTTCTACATGGACAAGTTGAATCTTGCAAATAAAATATCCTGACAAAAATAAAATGTGATTCTGGGCATCTAACTCTGTGATAGGTTTGGGTGTTAATTTAATTGGCTTTGGGATTTGCCTGGAAGACTGGAGGAACAAATTTCTAGGTGTATCTGGGTAGGTCATGGAGGCCTGGCCTTGAGGTCTATTTCTGGTCCCTTGATGTTTCTTCTCTGACACTACTTCCCCTGCTCTGCTTTCTGGCTGCCATGAGCTAAGTAGCTGTGCTCCACTATGTCCTTATGCCATGATGTTTCTGCCATGGAGCCAAGTGACAATGGACTGAATCCCCCAAAACTGTAAGCCAAGTTAAACCCCTCCTCCCTTAAGTTGTGGGTGTCAGGTGTTATGTCAGTAATGAGAAAGTTGACTAGAACAGAAAATTGGTATATGACTATAAGTGACAAAATGGTTTAGAAGCATTTGGAATTGGTTTTCAGGAGGAATTTGGAAAGGTTTGGAGATGTGGCCCAGAGAAGTCCTAGAACGTTGTAAACAGAGTATGATAGGTGATTTTGGTTAGAGCTCAGAAGACCAGAATGCTGATAGGAATGCAAAAATAAAGACCAGGTTCAAGAGGTTTCAGTTGTGAACAAGAACTCCATTAGCAGTTGGACTAGGAATTGTGCATGTTATACCCTGACAGAAAAATATTGTCCACATTTTGCCTATGTCCTGAGACTTCACAAGAGACTGAGATTAAGGGTGGTGGACTAATTTATATGGCAGAGGAAATTTCAAGACAGCCTGGAGTTTAGGTTGTGGCATGGGTACTGCTGGCTGCTTTTAGCCAGATTTATGTAGTGAGAGTTGTAGGCAAATGGCAGAGCATAAAAATTTGAAAATCTCAAATGGTGTCTCAGAAGAAACCACATGTAAAGTTGAGACCAAAAGTGATGTGACTGATGAAGTGATTAGTGTCTTTAAGAAGAAACCAAGTGCTTTTTACAAGGATAAGAAAAAAGATGCTTTGAGGTCATCTCAGAAATCAGTAAAAGTTCACCCATTGCAGGCTCAAGAGTGCAAAGTATAGACATTTCATATGAGAAGTGAGTACCTGTAACCCTTGCTGAAGAAAAGCCTCTTAGGGAATTCATTCATTATGATTCATTTCACTGTGCTCAGCCATCCAGACACTCAGAGGTAACTGCTGACAAGGTCCAAGGAGCCCTGGCTACTGCTCCCTCAGACAGCAGTCATTGAAATTGTCTATGTGATGCTAGTTTGCCAGAGGCAGAATGCAAGAGTTGTAGGGTCACAGAGGCTTCCACTCAGATATCAAAAGAGGGCATGGGAAGCTAGCCAAGGAGTCCCTGAGAGGAAAATGTGTGAAGCCATGAGAATGAAGGTGAAGGTCCAGTGAAGACTCAGGAATTTGGAGAATCCAGGGTGGAATTTCTTTTCTTTTTTTTTTTTTTTTTTTTTTTTTGTGGGTATCAGGGGTCGACCTCAGGACCTTGCGTGCCAGCAGGCACCCTTGCTGCAGAGCGATATCACCAGCCCTTTTTTCGTATGTGGGTTCCGGGAGTCGAACTCAGGCCCTCGCGCTTGCCAGGCAGGCGCTTATGCCGCTGAGCTATCTCACCGGCCCCAGGGTGGAATTTCTGCTGAGGAAAGTTATAGTCCATGAATGGAGCTAGCCCAAGAGAGAAGCCATGTGGTCTGTAATTGATAAGCCCATGGGGGGAGGTGTCTGCCTAAGCCTTTTGGAAGTACACTTTATCAAGTGTGTGCCCCAGAAGATGGACATAGAACTACTGGACTTAATGTTTCCTGTGATGGATTTCATTTGGTCTTGCTTTGTTCTGATTATTTTCTATCCCCCTGTTCCTCCCTTTTGGAATGGGGATATTTACCCAGTGCCACTGGGATTAACTTGTTTTGATTTTTATGGAAGCTCACAGCAGAGAGTTTGCTTTGAGGCTCAGAGGAAACTTGGACTTAAACATTCAAAAAATGCTGGAACTGTTGAGATTTTGGTCAAATGAATTGTGTTTTCAGTTGTACATAGAATAGTTTTATTATATTAGGCAGAATGATGAACTCGCTATTGTATTTATTTGAAGATTGAGTATGGTTTCAGGAGATATGTTTGAGTATGAAGTTGACAGGGTTTGGGATGTGACAGGGTGGAGCATCAACTTGACAGATGTTGAGATTTGCTTGTGGCATTGGTGGAACACACTTCTGGGTAGGTGATGGAGGCCTGGCCTTGGGGTCTGTGTCTGGTCTCTTGCCCTTTCCTCTCAGGCACTCTTCTCTGGCTCTGCTTTCCTGGTCACCATGAACTAAAGAGCTTTGCTCCACCATGCCCTTCTGCAATGTTTCTGCCTTACAGCCAGGTAACCATTAACTGAATCCCTTAAAGCTATGAGCCAAATTAAACCTCTCCTCCTTTAAGTTGTGACAGGTAGCATGTCTCAGTGATAAGAAAGATTACCAATATAAAACCAGTGCTCTCTGATACATTTTCTGGTTCCACATGTCTGGTTGGCCCAGAACCGAAACTCATAGGAATGTACCTATTAAAACCTCTGGTAAATAATAATTATGCAACAAATATTTGGTGAGAACTGTTCTATTTATACCTGAATCAAGGAAAAGAAAAGTCATGAATTTTGAATTAAATTGGAGATGTAATACTTAAAGCGTCAAAATTCTGTAAACTCTCATAGTGGCTCAAAAGTTTTCCTCTTATTTTACATGGAAGTTTCTTTGTCACTATTCTTTAATTAAGAATGATTTTCTCAATTGCTGACATTCAATGAATGAAAGAATCATTTTGGTGTTCATCTTTTATTTTTATGTTGCTATATTATAATTTTATATCCTTGCTGATTGTGCATTCACTGTATATTAACTGCATTATGTCTTAAATGCCTATTGTGATGTGGTCTTTAAAACTAATACTTTTTATGGGTAAATGCAGTTGACTACCCAACAAGTAAGATTTGTAGACTGACTATCTTTTGAAATGCAACCAGGCCATTGGTGTGGGAACTAACTGTAATTGACTGGATGACACTTAACATAATCTGAAATCAGAGAAGTCAAGTTATAACTAAATGTGGTTTTGGCTTTCTTGCCCTATATTTTGCTGTATAGTCAGATTGGGATATAAATGGATTATAGGGTATCTAGCTGAAGAGGTAACTTGGTATGTGCTTTTAGGAGGAATGACTGTGATGGCACAAGACAGTTGAATGAGGCTACCAAATCTCTACTTTCATAGAAGGAATAAATATCTGAAGAGGAAAGAAAAGACTTTATGTTAACTTCACCTGGCTTGTAGATTTAAGAGAGGTAGACAGATGAAATGCTTCTCTGGAGAGGCTTGGCTCTAATGTATAAACATGTTTACTGGGATAAATAGTCATACAAAGGCTTAGAAATCCTTAAAGCAAGAACTAGACCAAATAGAAAGGATTCTGGAAACTATGTAAATATGCTGATATGCCTATGGATGTAGGGAAGTCTGGAGAAGTTGGAAGAAACTGATATACCTGCATGTACAGTTTTGAGGAAATGGGTAGATAAATCAGGACCATTTTGATATATGGAATAAATCAGAATGTTTCAGTGATTTCTCAGCACCTAGTAATTCCTGCAAAACTATGTTGATAGAGTATATACAGGTGTAACCAAACACAGATGGAAGACTTATGCATACAGTGGATTAGACCTTGTTCTAAAAGTTATCTTTCCCTTTTATCTCTTCCAGATATGGATCAACTCATAAACAACTTGGAAGTCCAATTTAATGCAGAAAGTTGCTCAATGCAGGCATTCAAACAGGTCAGTTATCAGGAAAATGAAGTACCAATATTGAACAATAACAGTGGTGTGTACTTGGTAATTATTGCATAGATGAAGCTTATTTTTTTTTCCTAACAACATGTTTTGGGATTGAGAATAGATGAAGGAAATTAGATTTCCAGGAAGTATCTGAGTGCCTGACTTTCAGATTCAGTGAAGGACTAGATCTGATCTAAAAGAAATAGCCTGTAGGATCAAGGATATATGGGCAATATTAGACCCTTGGAAGACAATAGCAGCTATTTATATAGCACTATCTCATACCTCAGGTACTATAAAGATTAAATGCATTATCTATTTAATCTCCACAATAACCCTGTTGAACAGTGTATTTATTATTTGGGTTCTCCAGGGAAACAGCCGAGATGTATATGTATATATATCTATATCTATATCTATATCTATATCTATATCTATATCTATTTCTCTCTATATATATAGATAGATATCTAATAAATATAGATATATAGAGAGACTTTATAGAATTGAGTCACGTGATTATGGAAGCATGCAAAGCCCAAGATCTGATGGAGTAGTCCAGCAGATTGGACACTGGAGTAGTAGCAGTTTGACTCCAAATGTAGACTGCAGGTAGAATTCTCTCTTTTACTAGTGGAAGTCAGGCTTCATTTTTTTAAGACCTTCATCTTACTGGTTGAAGATCATACACATTATGGAGGTAACATCCTTTACTCAGGGTCCAGTGATTTAAATGTTAGTCTCATCTAAATGAAAATACCCAGAAAAAAACCCACAAACACAGACGCACAGAGGGCAGGAGAGGTGAAGGCAGGATGAGAGAGAGAAAGAGAGAGGGAGAGGGGACAGGGAGAGAGGAAGACAGGGAAAGAGAGAGAGAGGAAGAGAGGGAGGGAGGGAGAGAGATAGAGAGTTCTAGAATAATTTTTAACCACATATCTGGCACTGTAGCTGAGCTAAATTGTCATATAAATTTAATCACTGCTATTCTCAGTCTTCTTATTTTATAGGGAATGAACTGGCTTTGAGAAAATCTGAGCAAGCATTTAAAACAGATTATTTGGCTTACACAGCCAGGAACTCTATGCTAGATATTAAAGTCTTATCTTTCTGAGTCTGGAGTGAAACCCAAATATAGCCAAATTTCCCTGGAAAATCCTTTAAATTGCCTACAATTTTGAGTATCTAGCTTTGTTTATATAGCACTTACCTGTTCTTTTACATATTTCCAGATAAAATATCTGGTTTACAATTAGGAGTCATATTTTAATTGTTTTGGGTCATTAAGTATTTGGCCCATGATGTATAATTGAATTTAAGTTACGTGGGTATAATGAATGAGACTCCTTTCTAATGTCTTAAGGATATCAAACCCAATTAGATGTTTTGTTTACCTTATGTATAGCTATTACCATTATTTGCACATTAAAACTTGCTAATTGTTATAAAAGGTGTATTGGTTGTTGGAGCTTAGTCATAGCTGATACCAAGAAGGAGCTCAGCTTAAGTAGCTTTAGATAAAAATTTATTGTACATATAATAAAAAATAATTGGTGAAATGTTGTCAAGCCTACATAGCTACTTTGTTTTGTGTTCTCCTAGTGTACCTAAGTACAGGTATAATTCCAGAAATGTTTTCCCATATATTATTTAAGTATCCAAATTTCCAGAAGCTGAAGTCAGTCTGTAAATGGTTTTGTATAGAAAATTCTGTATAGTAGATGATCTAAGCACCTTTTTTTGTTTCTTACCATTTCTAGGATTTCTGCACTTAGTAAAGTTAGGGTGGTTATAGTACATGGCCACAAACACTTGTTATGTCTCAGGGGACAGAGACGGGGAGTTTGTGCTTTATAGCCACTCAATACTGGCATCATCCCAGAGCAAAGAATCCTCTTGATTTGTTTCCTTTTGTGACTTTTTTAATATCACAAGTTAGGACTGGTGGGTGGCTATCTTGCTCAGGACACACATACAACTCGCCCTTCTCTGAATTGCTATCTCACCATGCCATACAAATGAGCACTTCACATTATAACCCATCTTTTGTTTCTGGTTCCTGATTATTTCTTAGAAGTAAATTTCCTTTTTGAAATACATGAACAGTTTTAGGGTTATTGTATCATGCATGTCTCCCACAAGCATTTACTGCTAATATTTTGGCACATATTTTCTCAGTCTCATATTTTTTTCTCTCTCTCTCACTCTCACACACACATGCACACATATTTTCTTTTGAAAGTAAGCTATATCAAGAAATTTCATCCCTAAATAACTCAGCATGAATCACCTGCAAGTGACATTTTCCTCCATAACAACATCAGTACTATCACACTCAACAGAATAAACAGTATTTTCATAATAATATCTGATTGAGTCTTACATTTCTACAAGGTTCTCAGAGTCACCATTTCTCACACTTTTTTCTATCTAAAGTATGCCTCAGTCAGTCAGTTACCCCAAAGCCCCCCCACCTCTGCTTTCCTTTGGGTCTAAATTCCTATTTCCCAATGCTGTTGAGATGATTGTGAGAACAGATTAAAAATTTATCTAGGTTTATACAAAGTCTGACTTTCTAATAATATTCATATCCATTCACCTTTCCTTTGTTTAACACTCAGGCACAGGTGTCCTTATTAGAGAAAGACTAGTTTCAGAAGGTTAACCTTAGTTTTTTACCTAAATAATAAATGTGCAAAACACATGTGCCTATATGCACACCATGTGAACCCCAGCATGAAAATTGATCAGCCTAAACAGAGACTAGTGTACAAAACCAGATTTCATCTTTCTGTTAGGGAGAAGCCTGGGGTTTATTTTGTTACCATGACAACATCCCTTTCTTTCCTTTCCAGCTACTCTGCTGTTTGGCATATTTTTTTCCTTTCATTTTCCTTCTAGTCTTGCCTTCCCACTTTTTTGTGTGTGTGGGGGGGTCTTTTTGAGATATCGTTTCACTATACAGTTCAGGCTGGCCTTGAACTCACTTTGTATCCCAGGCTGGCCTCGAACTCTCAGTGATCATCCTGCCTCAACCTCCCAAGTGCTGAGATTACAGGCATGCACCACCACACCCAGCCTGCCTTCCCACCTTTAAGCTGTATGTCAGAGCTGTTTCATACAAATGAAAAGTGGAAACGTTGTTTTGAGCAGCTAATTTCCTGGACTCTGCTTATCTTCATCAAATACTTAAGAACATAAATATATGTGAAATTGATCACTTTTTTTCTGTATTTCTTTCTAGAATTGGGGAGATCCTAAGTGCCTTTCTCATTCATGTTTTATAATACATCAATAAAGAGGATTTGAAGATTTTTTTCCCAAATTGAATTCACTTCAAAAATTCTGATTAGGGCAGGTGAGATGGCTCAGCGGCGTATGCACCTGCCTGGCAAGCGCAAGGGCCCGAGTTCGACTCCCGGAACCCACATACAGAAAAAGGGGCCGGTGATATCGCTCAGCGGCACGGGCGCCTACTGGCGCACGAGGTCCTGAGGTCGACCCTTGGTACCCACACACACAAAAAAAAAAATTCTGATTAGGATTTTGGAGTTAGAGAGGGACAATGGAAACTAAAGCCATCTTCCAATTCACTCCCAAATTTCTGTGTTTGTGTGTGTGTGTGTGTGTGTCTTTTCATCCATAATCTTCTTCATACTTAGTAACCTAGAAAGCTGAAGTTTGAAGTTTTTCAATAAAAAATGGGAAAAGTAGCTATTCTCTTTCTAGTTATTGGCTAGTGAACACGTATAAACTGAAGTCATCCCACAACACTGAAGATGAATAAAGGTGAATTAGAGAGAGAAATCTTTATGGTTGAGCTTTCAAACAATCCTTAGATGACCTTTCAAAGTTCTGGTGATATTCAATAAAGAGTGGAATAGGGAGCCAACATGAGTCATATCATGAGAATTTGTAAAATCACCAAAATTCTATATTTCATTATATTTTCTTCACAGCCCTGATGTATAACGTTCTATGTGGAGAGAGAAAGTAAAGCAGGGAGCATGTTATATAGCCATAGAAATCATTATATTTAAAATATAGAATAAAATATACTATAAATCAGGATTCTTACTAAAGTTGTTTTGATCTTATTAAAACAAAAATATCCAGTGCACACAAAAATTATTTGCTATACTAGTCTATAGATATGGAGTGCTATTATTTGGCCACATAAAAGAACAGTAAGATCAATATTGAGAGCTGCTTACAAGTGAGGTCTATTTTTCAAAATATATTTTATTAGTGCCTGTTTTATAAAATATTGGGTTTTGATCTGATATTTTCAGCCGTGCATGTAACATATTTTGATTATATCTTTCCCCCCATTACCCCCTTATCCTCCTCCCCTCCCCTTATTTCCTTCTTCTTATCTAATAATAGTCTCACTTCTACTTTCATGTGTTCTTTTTGTTTTTAGACTCCACATGTTAGGAGAAATATACAATATTTGTCTTTGTGAGTTTGGCTTATTTTTCTTAACAGGATGATCTCCAGTTACATACATTCATGCATCCATTTCCTGCAAATGACATAATTTCTTTCTTTTTTCTGTGTGCTATTGCACATTGAACCAAGGGCCTTCAGACATGGGAGGTCTTTCCATCTTCTAGTGTCTTCTTAATTTCTTTCTTGGTGTTCTCTAATTTTCATTGTAGAGAGCTTTTACCTCCTTAGTTAGATTGATTTCTAGGTATTTTTTATGCTATTGTATATGGAATTGTTTTTCTCGTTTCTTAACTATTTTATTATTAGTATATAGAAAAACTGTTGATTTTTTTTAATGGTGATGCTATATCATGCAACTCTGCTGACTTTTTAAAACCAGTTGTAACAATCTTTTTTGGAGTCCCTACTGTCTTCTATATAAAGGCTCTCATCATCTACAAATAAGGATAATTTTACTTCTTCCTTTCCTACTTGTATTCCTTTTATTTCCCCCTCTCACATAATTGCTCTAGCTAAAATTTCTGTATTGAATAGTAGTGGTAAGAATGGAAATCCTTGTCTTGTTCCTGATTTTAGAGGAAATGCTTTCAGTTATTCCCAGTTCAGTATGATGTTGGATATGGGTGTGTCATATATAAATAATTTGTTATATTGAAGTGTGATCCCTCCACAACTAGTTTTTTCAGGACTTTTATTGTGAAAGAAGCTGAAAAGTTTTCAGGCTTTTTTGTGTCAAATGAAATGGTCATATGATTTTTATATAATTTATTGTATTTGTGTGTTGTATTTCATACATCAATTTGTGGATATTGAACCATTGTTTTATCCCTGGAATGAAATGAATTCAATCATACCATATAATTTTTTTAACATATTGTTGAATTCAGTTTGCAAGTATTTTATTTAAGATTTGTGCATCTATGTTAAGCAAGTTCCGTTATCACAGTGATAACAGCCTTGTAGAATGAGTTTGGAAGCATTTGTTCCATTTTTATTTCATGAAATAGTGTGGGGAGCCTTGGTATTAATTCTTCCTATAGGTCTGATAAAATTCAGCAGAGAAACTATCAAGTCCTGGGCTTTTCCTTGTTAGGAGACTTTTTATTATTTCTTCAGTATCCTTGCTTGCTACTGATCTGTTTATGTTTTTATATCCTATTGGTTTAATTTTGGTAGGTCATATGTGGTCCACAAATATTTTTAGTTTTCTAATTCTCCTATTGATTAGAGAATAGGTTTTCAAACTAATCCTTAATGATCCTCTGGATATCACTGGCATCTGTTGTAATATCCCCTCTTTCATCTATAATTGTATTGATTCAAGTCTTTTCTTTTGGTTAGTTTGGTTAAAGTTTAATCAATCTTGTTTAACACTTGAAAGATTCAACTCTTTGTTTCATTGCTCCTGCTTATTATTCTTTCAGTCTCTATTTCATTGATTTCAGCTCTAAGCTTTTATTATTTCCTTTTGTTTGGCTTGATTTTGGTTTGTTCTTGTCTTTCTAAGATTTTGAGATGTAGCATTAATTTTTTTTATTTGTGATCTTTCTGATTTTTTGATGTTGGCACTCATAGCTACAAACTTCCTTCTTAGAATTGCCTTCACTTTATCCTGTAGATTCTGGTACGTTTTGTTGCTATTTTCATTTGATTTTAGGAGCTTTATGGTTTGTCTCTCAATTTCTTCAATGACACACCAATGTGCAAAAGTGAATTATTCCATCTCTATATATTTGTAAAAATTCTGTAATTTCTCATTTCATTCCATTATGATTTGATACATTTTCAGAAATTTTTAATTTTAATTTTAATTTTATTTTAATTTTTTATATTTGTTTAGACTTGCTTTATGGCCTAAAAAGTTATTCATTTTGGAGAAACAGAACTGCTGAAAAAAAAATGTGTATGTTCCAGTTTTTTAATTGAATGATCTGTAGACATTTGTTAATTCCTTTGATCTATGGTGTAATTTAACTCTGATGTTTCTCTGTTAATGTTTTGGCTGGATGCCCTACCTATTGGTGAGACTGGAATATTAAAGTCAACCACTACTATTATATTGGGACCTACAGATTCCTTTATGTTGTAATGTGTTTGTATTCTGAAATTGGATGCACCAATATTCAGTGCATATATATTTATAAAGGTTATATCTTGTTGGTGGTTTTCTCCCTTTTCCATTGTAGTGGTCTTCTTTGTCTCCTAATTTTTTCTTAAAGTCCGCTTTGTCATGTGTGAGTATAGCTAATTCCGCTTGCTTTTAGATTTCATTTCTGTGGGGTATTATTTTCCTTCCTTTCATTTTCAGTCTATGTATGTCTTTGCCAGTGAGTTGTGTTTCTTGAAGGCAGAAGAGTTGGTTCTTTTTTTAATCCAGTCTACCAGTCTGTCTTTTTATTGGGGAATTAATTCCATTTATATTACAAAAAATGTATTACAAAAAGATATATAGTGATTTCTGTCATTTTGTTCTTTTTCTAATTTTTGATTATTTCTTACTTCTCAGTATTTTATCTACTCTTCCTCTTCTATGCATAGTATTCATTCAAGTATCTTCTGCAGAGTCTGCTTACAGGTTATAAATTTCTTTATGCTAATATTGGAATATCTTTACATGTATTTTGATTTTGAATGATAGATTTGCTACATATAGCCATCTACATTGGCACTTATTTTATTTCAAGCCTTAAATACATCTTTCACTGCCCTCTCTGCCTTTAGCATTTCTACAGATAATTCTATTATTATTCTAATGATTTCACCTGTATAAGTGACTCAGCTTTCTCTCTCACAGCTTTCCATATTATTTCTTTGTTCTCTATTCTTAACACTTTAACTATAATTTTTCATAGGGGATTCTTTTCTGGTTAAGCTTCTTTGGGGTTCTAAATACCTCCTATACCAGGATGTCCATATCTTTCCCAAGATTTGTTATTAATTTATTAAAGACATTTCTATATCTTCTATGGCACTCTCTTTTACATCAAAAATTCCTAGATTTGTTCTCCTAATTGTATACCAGGGTTCTTGGAACTTTCTTCAAAATTTCTTATTTTTTCTTTATTAGTTTCTGGGTATGATAATTCATCAGCCATTCGAGACCTGGTATTCTGTCTTCTGCTTGATCCAAGCTATTGGTGCACCGAGTATTTAGTATGACTTATGAGTATTTCATTTCCAATATTTTTTCAGAATTTATTTTTTATTAGTACATGTTTCTAGTACCTAATATTATATTCCTTGTGGTGAGTTGATACATGTACATGGCATATCTTAATTTTAACCTCTTCTCCTCTCCTTTTATGATCCTTAATTGCTTAATCTCCTTCCCATTGGAGAAGGATTTATCTCCCTGCATCTTATTATCCATCATTTATTTTACTCTAAATTATATTTTCAGTTTCTCATAAATATCTCATATGAGATATTTAAACTTGTGGATCTGATTTATTTCACTTAATGTTATAGTCTCAAGGTGCATCCATTTTCTTACAAATGATTCAAATGTATCCTTTCTTATGGAAGAATAGTACTCCATTTTGTATAAATATCACACTTTCTTTATCCATTCATCTGTTGAGCACACAGGCCACTCCCAAGATTTAGCTATTATGAATTGTGCTGCAAATGGGTATGTATGTGTCACTGTAATATGATAAATGTAACCCTTTTGGGAAGATAGCTGGAAGGTAAATACCTGGCTCAAAGGGAATTTTCTTTTTTTGAGTTTTTTGAGGGATCTCCATACTTCTTTCAATAGCGGTCATACAAGTTTAAACTCTCACCAACAATGTAGAGTGTTCTTTTACCCCACTGCCTCTCCATCATTTGTTATTATTTGATTTCTTAATGAAAGCCATTCATTCGGGAGTAGGATAGAATCTCAGTGTGGTTTTAATTTTCACTCCCTAATGGCCAGAGATTATGAACCCTTTTTCATGTGTTTAGTGGCCCTTTGTAATTCTTCCTGAGTTGTATCTAATCATTTCACTTGCCCAATTTTTCATTGGGTCTTTTATGTTGGGGGGGTCTCTAATTTTTTTGAGTACTTTATATATTCTACATATTAGTCCTCTGTCTGAGGAATACCTGACAAAAATTGTTTTCGCATTACTTGGGTTGTCTCTTCACTCTGTTGATTTCTTCTTTTGTTGTGCAGAAGCTTTTTAATTTGATATGATCCTATTTGTTGACTCTTGGTACTATTTCTTGTGTAATTAGTGTTCTGTTCAGAATGTCCTTGCCTACACCTATTACTTCAAGAGTTTTACCTAATTTATCATCCAGCAGATTGTTTCTGTTCTAACATTTAGATCTTTGATACATTTTGATTTTAGTTTATTAATTGGTGAGAGATATGGATCTAGATGAAATCTTATATATCACTTTTGGAAGTATGTCCATTTTGACTATATTGATTTTGACTATCCAGGATTAGGGGATATCCTTCAATTTTCTGATGTTCTTTTTGTTTTTTTTCTTTTATTAGTACATGTTTGCAGCACATAATGTTTAAATTCATCTTGGGTAGTGGGTACATGCACATAGTACAGTTTCTTTTTTTCTTTTAGTCCCCTTCCCCTTCCCATCCACCTCCTTCCCTCCAGTTCTAACTCACTTTTCTGCATTTTTGTTCTTGTTATTTTAATTTTAAAATCACGTTTATGATGCATATTTACATTCATTGAGGTTATTAGGTTCCGGTATCTAGTATATCTTAATTCTGCTTACTTACCCTTCTACTCCCTGTATCTCCTTGCCTTCAATCTCCTGGATCCCTTTGCATTTGCAATAGGTCTATCCTCTTATTTCTTCTATCCATCCTTTATTATCCTCTTTGTTTGCCCTTTGTCTTCCACAAATGAGAGACGCAATACAGTATTTAAGCTTGTGTGACTGACTTACTTCACTTAACAATGTATTTTCCAGTTACATTCATTTTCCTACAAATGTCTCAAATTAACCCTCTTTATAGCCAAGTAGTATTCCATTATAAATTGCCATAGTTCATGACCATGGTGTGGCATAAAGATGAGTGGTTACTTGGAGTTAGTGTCCAGTTTAACCTCCATGAATGTCCAGAGGGACTGCCTTTTATCTAGCACTGCTCAGCATGAATCTCAGGGAAAAACAGCCCTGATCTGAAGTTTATGTGACTTTTTATTGATAGATCTAAGAAGAAAGGATAAAGGACCAAAGAAGGCCACCTGTGCAGGAATTCATGTAGGGGACAGGCGAGGGTCAGGGGAAGGTCAGTGTGGTCTGTTACATGACTGACCTTAGGGCTAATCTAAATAATTAATTGAAGTATGGGGAGAACAAAGAAAACAGCATACATTCCTTAAGGCAATGTATTTTGAGCCTACTTAGACTTGTGGCCCCATAGGCTATCTTTTTATCTTCAACCATGCATTCCAGGAGGTTTTGGGCTTATGTCCCCCAAAGTCCCTTTATCTCTGCATATCCTTCTCATACATACCTCTGGCCAATGTCCCCACAATGTATAAATAACACATTTTCTTTATCCATTCATCTGTTGATTGGCATACAGGCTGGTTCCAGGATTTAGCTATTAGAAATTGTGCTGATATAAACATTGGTATGCCTGCATTGCTATAGTATGATGTCTTTAGCTCTTTGGGGAAGATACCTAAAAGGGGAATAGCTGAGTTATATGGAATTTCTAATTTTAGTTCTTTGTGAAATCTCCATACTGATTTCCGTGTTGGTTGTGTTAGTTTGCAACAATGTAGGAGAGTCCCTTTCCCACCATAGCCACACTAACATTTGTTACTCTTTGACTTCTTGATAATTTCCATTCTTTCTGGTATACACAGAATCTTAGAATTGTTTTAATTTTAATTTCTCTAATGGCCAGAGGTGGTGAAAAGTTTTTCATAGATTCATTGTCCATTTATTCTTCTGGGAAGTATCTTTCATTTCACCTGCCTATTTCTTGATTCAGTCTTTTTCTTGGATGCTCTATTTTTTGAGTTCTTTATATATTTTAAATATTTGTCCTCCATCTGAGGAATAGCTGGCAAATACTTTTTCCCATACTGTAGGTTGTTTCTTTACTCTACTAATTGATTCCTTTGCTGTGCGAAAGCTTTTAAATTTGATGTAATCCCATTTGTTGATTCTTGTTATATCTTGTGCAGTTAGGTTTCTGTTTTAAAAATCCTTATTCCTCCGATGACTTCAAATGTTCTACCTATCTCATTTTCCAGTAGGTTTAGTGTTTTTGTTTTAATGTATATGTCTTTGATCCAGCTTGCTTTTAGTTTAGTATGTGGTGAGAGATATAGGTCCTGCAAGAATCTTCTGCAAACACATACCTGCTTTTCCCAGCACCATTTGTTGAATAGGCTATCTTTCCTCCATTGTATGCTTTTCCCCCCTTCGTTAAAGATCAAACAGCTGAATGTGTCTGGCGATGTTTTTGTGTACTCAATTCTGTTCCACTGATCCGCATGTGTTTTTGTGCCTGTACCATGCCTTTTTTTTTTTTCACTGTCACTTTGCAGCATGGCTTGAAGTCTGGTATTTTGATGCCTCTTACTTTGCTCTTGTTTCCCAAGATTCCTTATGCTATTCTGGGTCTCTCCTGGTTCCATATGAATTTTAGTATTGTTTTCTCTAGATCTGTGAGTTACGCTGTTGGCACTTTGGGATTGCATTAAATCTGTATAACAGTTTTGGGATTATGGCCATTTTGACTATACTGGTTCTGCCTATGCTGGAGTAGGGGACATCTTCCCATTTTCTTATGTCCTCTTCAATCCCCTTTTTCAGGACACCGTAATTTTCTTTGTAGAGGTTTTTCACTTATTTTGTTAGGTTAATATCTTTTATTTAGGTTTATTCTTGATGCTAAAGCAAATAGTATTATTTTCATAAATTCCTTTTCATTGAGTTCACTTTTGGTGCACACGCTATTGATTTTTGTGTAATTTTGTATCCTGCTATGTTGCTGAAGTTGGTTGTTAATTCTGAGTGGGTTTTTGTTGCAGTACTTTGGTCTTTGTAGAGTATCATAATGATAAATTTGAATTCTTCCTTTCTTATAAGTATCCCTTTTATTTTTTTCTGTTGCCTGATTGCTCTGGATAGTGTCCCAATTACTATGTTGGATAGAAATGATGATAGTGGGCATCCTTGTATGTGATGTTAGAAGGAATGCTTTCAGTGTTTTTTTTTTCTGTTTAATATGATTTTAGCCATTGGTTTGTAGATTTTTATCAAATTCAGGAATGATCCTTCTGTGACATTTTTCTTCAGGGTTCTTATCTTGAAAGAATGTTATATTTTGTCAAAAGACTTTTCTGCATCTTTTGATATGATTATGTGGTTTTTGTCCTTGCTTTTGTTTATGCATTGTATTACATTTATTGATTTGTGTATGTTGAATTATCCTTCCATTTCTGGAATGAAACCTACTTGTTCATGATGTATAATCTTTTTGATGATATGTTGTATTCTATTCACTAATATATTTTTTAAGATTTTTGCATCAATGTTCATTAAGAAGATTGGCCTATCCTTTTTGGTCCTTTGTTCAAAGTAATGTAGTTTTCTTTGTGATGTCTTTCATTTCCTTGGTTAGATTAATTCCTTAGTACAGTAAAACCATGGATTGTGACTAACTTGTTCTGTGAGTGTTCTTCAAGATAAGCAAACAATTCTAATAAATTTTAAATTGATAAACAAGTGACTTCTTGTAATATGAATACTATATGATGCCAAATATCACATGATCACAACTGAGCCAATGTTTCTTCTCTGTCTCTGTCATTATCTCTATTTTTGTCTGTCTCTGTCTCTCTCTCTTTCTCTGTGGAATTGTGGGAGATCCTTTTCAAACAGCAAGGGTTTATGGAGGAGATCTTGTTGTTGTACTCAATGAATGAGACTACAAAGGGAAGATGTCCAAAAATAAAAATTGAGCTCTTTATTTTAGCTGGTACCCAGCGGCGTCCTCTATGCCAGAACAAAGAGGAGCCCCGGGGGCAGGTAGAGTGTAGTTTTTATAGTAGCAAGCAGTTGTACAGAAGCCAATAGCGACGGTTAATAAAGTAATTTTACAAACTTATTGGTTAGGCTTTTAGGCGCGGGGTATTTGGCATTATTTCATTGGGCAAAAGGAACATCTTATTATGGGTTGCCAGAGGCGGGAAGGTGCATTTCATCACTATGGGGGAATCTCAACTTAAACAGAAAGGAATTTATCTAGCCTAAACAAAGGAGAGGCTTATCTAATGGTATTTGGCGGGAAGCAGGAGCCGGACAGGCGAAATGGTGATTTGTTCATAAGATGGCATTAGCCTTGTCAGGTCACAACATTCCCCACTGATTTTATGTGCACGAGTCAAATCATTGACTCGTTTGGTTGGTCAGTTATGGGGAGTTGCTCCCATCCTTGAGATCTGAGCACCATGAGCTTAATGGACTGAACTCTGGAATTAACATATTTAATTAGACTGTTGACAACACATGGTCCTATGGTAAGGAGGACTTGTAATATAATCAGGGGTCCAATCATAGGCAAGAGGTAGGGAAGCATTTTATTCCATGCTCCCAAAGAGGGCTATCGAATAGCTCCTTTTTTTTTTTTTTTTTTTTTGGTAATAGGTCTTCTTGTAATTTTTAATCTTATCTCTTATAATACCTGACTTATTGGCATAAAAGCAACAACATTCTTGTAATGCTAAACAGATTTCCCCTTGTTTTGCTGTCAGCAGGTCTAATTCTCTTCTGTTTTGAAGGACCACCTCTGCTAGGGAGTCTATCTGGTCTTGAATGTCTTGGATGGTTCCAGATAAAGCCTGAACATCTTTAATCAACTGGTTGGAAAGCTTTGCATAAGAATGTACAGCAATCCTCAGGCCTGCGGAGCCCGTGACCATGGCTCCTGTGACACCTAGTCCCACCAATATAGGAATGAGTTCAATTGCTCTTTTATGCCATTTGGCTATATATTCGAAGCTAGGAATAGGTACGGGTTTATCTCCTGAAGTAATGTCTAAATCAGGCAAAAGGGAAGCTAAGACACATAACCCAGTCCAGTTTACAGGTAGGAGAGTGAAAGCCAGATTTTCCCCACAAATGAATACATCACCTCTGGGGAGGGCAGAGAGGGTCAGAGCGATTCTGTATGTGGCTTATTTACAGGGCTTCCAGGCCACTCATCATAGGTGGGGGCAGCAATATTAATAACATCAGTGACATTAACACATACGTGGTCAAGCAGAACAATTTTTAGCTTAATCTTTAGGGTGTTGGTTCCCCTTTTCACCGTCCACTTATCTGGTTCTGTGGGTGGAGAGACTGAGGTCGACAGCACTTTGAAGTGGCTATGGTGGATCCAGGCAGTCTTTCCAGCAACCTTGATAGCGGTTGGTGTGCTGAGAACGACGGTTTATGGCCCTTCCCACCTGGGTTCGAGTCCGGCTTGGTGAAATCACCTGGAGTACCTGGGTACCTGGCTCCACCGCTTGAGCGGGTTCTGTGGTCGGTGGGTCAGGTGGTGGGTGTTTTTGGTGGAACACCCGATGGATGGAGGAGAGCACGCGCTGTAGAGCCTGAAGGGACTTAATGAGATCCTGATTAGTAAGTTCTGCAATCTTTTTTTTTTTTTTCAGCTAGTTTAGGTAACGGAGGGGGAGGTCAGCCAAACATGGTTTTAAAGGGGAAATTCCTGATACATAGGGGGTGCATCTGGCCTGGAGGAGGGCAAAGGGGAGGAGGCTACACAGGGTGAGGGTGGTGACCAGAGTCATGTTGGTGTTTAGCTGCAGCAGCTTTTGCTGAAGTCTCTTGGTGCATCAAGGTCTGAAGGTCTCTGGGGCGGACAGTCACATTTCTGCAAGCTCAGGTGTCCATGTCTTGATTCGGGAGCATTGGATCCATGGAGCACAGCCTGTAACTTTAAGAGCAGTGAGCAGGATCACCTCGTGGGGTCCCTCCCACTTTGGTTGGAGAGGCTCTTCTTTTAGGCTCTAATCAGGACTTGGTCTCCCAGATTTGAAGGAGTGGACTGGCGTGGGCACGGGGCTCAGATGTCTCCATAACAGTCTGTTGAAGTTTTTGAAGCATCTGGTGCAGCGCCTTCATCTGTTGGTGCAAGTTCAAAGTTTCTATCTCCTGTAATCTATTTAAAACAGGTGTCAGTGGGGGAGGCTCCCAAACATTATCTCAAATGGAGTTAGTCCACCTCGGTACAGTGTGCACCACAGCTGTAAGAGGGCCGCTGGGAGCACAGTAACCCAGTTAGCCCCAGTCTCTTGGCATAACTTTGTCAGGGTAGTTTTAAAGTACAGTTTTGTCCTTTTATTTGACTTGAGCTTTGTGGCCAATATATAGTATGGAGTTTTTATTTTAGCCCCAGCACTGCTGTAAGGCTTTTGACCATTTTACCCACAAAAGCAGGTCCATTATCTGAACCTACCGTTATGGGTAGCCCATACCATAGAATGATCAGCTCCATCAAAGCTTTTATCCCCCTCTCGATGTTTCAGTCTTAGAGGGGAGGCCTCTATCCATCCTGAATAGGTACAAATCAAAACTTATTTCCGCTGGTGGGTTTAATTTTAGTAAAATCCACTTTAACATCTTTAGATGGCACAGTTCCTTGTCTCCAGACACCTAGTCGTTGTGTTGCCAGGAGACAGGGTTGTTGTGGGATCAGTTAGTGCACCTCTTAGCCACTGAAGCACATAAGGTCCATATCACAAACTGTCTCAGGAAGCAGAGCCTCTGTCTGGATGGTTCGCTCTAAGGTGACAACCGTTGCTCTCACCCACCAAACCGCATCGATTACCATGTTGTTGCCATCTGAAAAGAGGGTCAGGTCTGGGTCCTGAAGGGGCACATCCTGCAAGTCTGGTCGGGCTGAGTACACCATCTCAATGGCTTCAGCACAGTCATGTTCAGGTGGCTCCAGGGAAGTGGGCAAAAGAGAGGCAGGATTAATAGCTTGCACAGTCTTGATAATTAACCTGGGGTCTTCTAATAAGGTTCCTTGGTACTGGGCCAACCTGGTTCCTGAGAGCCATTTACCTCCAGGTCCTCTCAATAAAGTCTCTACTGCATGGGGCACAAACACACTTAGCTTTTGTTCCAAAGTCAATTTGTCAGCTTCTTTTACTAGAATGGCTGTGGCGGCAGTCGAACGCAGGCAGGAAGGCCATCCTGCTGCCACGGAGTCCAGTCTCTTAGATAAATATGCCATGGGGCGTTTTCAGGGTCCCAGTGTTTGTGTAAGAACACCCCGAGCAATGTTGTCCTTTTCATGGACAAACAGCTGGAAGGATTTCGTGATGTCAGGTAGTGCCAAGGTGGGGGCGCTTACCAGTCTCTCTTTTAAATCCTCAAAAGCAGCCTGTCGTTTAGGATTCAACTCCAACAGAGGGCTATTTCCTCTTTTAAAGCCTCATAGAGGGGCTTCGCTATTGCTGCAAAATTAGGGACCCAAAGGCGACAGTACCCAACGGTTCCCAGAAATTTCCTCAACTCCTTTCTGGTCACCGGCACTCAGAGGCCCTGAATGGCCTGAGTGCATGAGATTGGCAGAGAGCATGTTCCATCCTTTAATATAAATCCTAGAAACTTAGCAATCTGCACGCAAATTTGAGCTTTTTAGTCAATTATCTCTATCTAGTACATAAGATGCTTTTATCTAATTTGTCTTTTAATAGGACATCATTGAAGAAATTTTATGACATTATCTGGACTGTTTAATATTTAGGCATCTCTAAATACTGTGGCACGTATATAGCATATACATCACATAGGTTTTTGTTAAAAATTATCATTTGACTGGTGATCTTATATTAGCATGAACCTCTTATCATAAATATCTGGAACACAAGCAAAGTCAGGTGTCTGAATCTGAAAGAAAGAAAGAAAATGTTATCTCTGTAAACAATCCCAGTTTTTATATTTTAGAAGACCTGTACATCTGGAAGATATGAATACACTTAATATACTATGAGATCAGCAACACTGAATTGTCATAGCCATATGAAAGCTTTTGTTTTTTTAATTTAGTTTTTTACCAGAACATCTTTAAATCAGAAAACCTCATTGTCCTGTTTTAGAAAATTTAACCTGTTGATGATGACCAATGTAAACATATCACAATAATACATTTTGTCTAACAATTTTTGATGACTTATGAAAACCAGATCACTTGGGCCGGTGAGATGGCTCAGCGGCTTAAGCGCCTGCCTTGCAAGCGCGAAGGCCCGAGTTCGACTCCCGGAACCCACATACGAAAAAGGGGCCGGTGATATCGCTCAGCGGCACGGGTGCCTGTTGGCACATGAGGTCCTGAGGTCGTCCCCCCGGTACCCACAAAAAAAAAAAAAAAAAAACCAGATCACTTAACACATTATTTTGAACAACAAGAAACTCTCAAATCATAATATAACAATAAACAATAAACAAAACATGTATTACATTTATAGATCCAATTTTAACATCATTTTGGCCAGCTGGCAACTTTTGGTGGAAGCATAGCAGACAAACGTTTCAAAAATCCAAAAATGCAAAAAGAAAATTTGTTGAGCTCAAATAAAACAGCTGTTTACATGTTGGGCACACACACACACACACACACACACACACACACACAAAAACATAGACAAATTTATTTAAAAAAATCAGAGTGCATATATATATATATATATATATATATATATAGGCCAAATTAAATTATAGTAACTCTTATAATTTTAGAAGTTTGTAATTACAAATAGACTAGTCAGAATTATTTGTAGGTCAATAGCAGAGATCTCATAAGAATTTGGAAGAAGCAAAAATAAATTCTTTTATAAAAATACTGACAACTTTCATGTTTTCCTTTTATGTAGCTTCCAGCTCAGTCATCTCTATACCCTCTGTCACATACTCAAATCTTTTTTACTCTATTAGCATTCTCTCTGTAAGAATATCATTTATATAAATTTCCTTTGATATATCTTTGTCAAAACTTATTTTGACCCCTTGTTCCTGGGTTGTTACAATTACACCCAGTTTCCCGTCAGGTGCAAATGCTGCAGCCATTTGTGATTTAAGAGCAGAGACCCTCTTTGTGTGCGGAGAAAAAGAAAAGCATGCTTCAGGATAAGGTTTTTGTCCCAGGTGTTTTGAGCCAGGGCACCCAGCTTGTGTTTCCCACTGTGGCTTACTCAGCTCTCTCCATGTTTTGACAAAGCAGGCATTTACATTTCTCCTGTAAAACTTTCCTAGATGCTTGCAGGCAGCGCCAGGCTGGTGACATCCAGGCTGGCCATTGGGGCAGCATTCGCACCGCATAGAACCAGGAGTTTATATATGGAAACTAATTTGGGTGCTCAGGCTTTCCGGTGACAATATTTTATACTTTATTGATTATCTGGGGGTGGAGCGACCCTTTAGCTAATCATCCCACATTGAATTCATCAAAATTGTTAAGCATATATTTTAAAACAGTTGACTTACTGCCAGCACAACCCATTATGTCAATGACTTGGACAATATAGTAACCCACAGTTACAATTTATCTAAGCAAGTCCTGTCTCCCCCACTCAATTTGAAATGCAAACGAAATTTGAGACTAACAAATGGTCTCCCGCTGGCAGGTTGAATTCCTCTGGTAACAGTGACTTGGAAGCGCAGGTGCAAGGGGGGGGGTGACATAGATGTAACACGGGAGAAACACAAACAATAACCACACCGCTCCCGACCTCAAATTTAGAGCCTTGCATCCTGCCTTGCAGCCGATCTGGGGGGGCCAGCTGAAAATCAGCTTTTTGGCGCCTCGGCCCCCCAAGGGTTAGCTGCCAGGCAAGGAGGCACTGAGGCCCCCTCCTTAAATACACTTTTGGAGGCCTTACAAAGTCCTTGGTTGCCATGGAAACTGCATTCTTTACCTTATCACCTCTCTGGAAGTTTTACAAGGTTCTTTTTTTTTTTTAAAAATCTGGCCAATTAACATGGGGGTCGGCAGCGTGGAAGGTCCTTGCCCCATGCTATGTAGAGAAACAGAGAAAGGCGGACGAACAAAGACAAAAGTACAAAAGAAACAACACAGATTACTCGGCGATCCGAATTTTCCTGAAACCAAATTTATAGCAATTTAAAACACAAATTATCCTTAGGAAAACCAAAGCCTAAAAGGCCTAAAACCAACGACCGAAGTCCAAAATCCCTAAGGCAAATAAACGGAGGGCGTCCCACTCTGCCGGCTCAGGGAAGCGCGTTCCCGTCGCCCCAACTGGTGCGCACCATCCAAATTGGAACAAAATTTAGAGTGTCTTACCTTTTAGATGCCGAGGAAAAAATTGAGAGGCCAAAATAAGGAATCCTGGGATGAGCCCCCAAATGTTGTACTCAATGAATGAGACTACAAAGGGAAGATGTCCAAAAATAAAAATTGAGCTCTTTATTTTAGCTGGTACCCAGCGGCGTCCTCTATGCCAGAACAAAGAGGAGCCCCGGGGGCAGGTAGAGTGTAGTTTTTATAGTAGCAAGCAGTTGTACAGAAGCCAATAGCGACGGTTAATAAAGTAATTTTACAAACTTATTGGTTAGGCTTTTAGGCGCGGGGTATTTGGCATTATTTCATTGGGCAAAAGGAACATCTTATTATGGGTTGCCAGAGGCGGGAAGGTGCATTTCATCACTATGGGGGAATCTCAACTTAAACAGAAAGGAATTTATCTAGCCTAAACAAAGGAGAGGCTTATCTAATGGTATTTGGCGGGAAGCAGGAGCCGGACAGGCGAAATGGTGATTTGTTCATAAGATGGCATTAGCCTTGTCAGGTCACAACACTTGTCAGCAGAGGAGGAGAAAAAGGCATAGGAATCCCACACTTGAAATGACATTAGAGAGATGTATAAAATGTAGGAAACTGCAAAATTTTGTAGAAGAGCACCAACCAAGTAAGGCTGTAGCAGTGCAAGCAGTGAATCTGTTCAATGACAGTGCAATGTCACATTTCTGTGAAATCCTCAATGGGAGGCAAATGCAAGTGTCATTGAATAGGTTCTTTGTTAAATTTGCATGAAAAGACAGAGTCTATTGACCCAGTACAGTAGATAGCAGTGATTCTTTTAGTGATATTGAGTCATCCTACACAATAACCCTCCTCTCTTCTGTCTCCCTCACACCAATCATGGAGGTTTTCAAAGATAAGTCCAGGTTGTTTATTTTTCTTTCCATTTGGTATTTTCTTTATTATTTTGTATTATATTTCAGTATTGTAATCATTTTATATGAATATTTCTGGGTTGTGGAATGCAACATCTGATTTTCCATTATTTCTTATGGGGAAATTCACTTTAATATGCAAGTGCCTTGGGTTACAAGCCTATTTCCTGAAAGAATTATGCTTGCAAACCAAGGCTTTACTGTATTTAAATTTTCTTGATGCTATTGTTGATGGTATTCTTTTCCTAATTTCTATGTGAGTTTTTATTGGTGTACTGCAACAGTATTGATTTTTGAATGTTGCTTTTGTATCCTGCTACATTGTTCCATTTCATTATTAATTCTGGGAGTCTTTTGGTGGAATATTTGGTATCTTCTGTGTAGATAATCACGTTTTCTACAAATAATGACAACTTGAGTTTTTGTTTTTCTATATGTATCCCTTTTATTTATTTTTCTTACCTGATCTTGCTAATTTCAGTACTTTGCTAAATGAGAGTGGTAATAGTAGGCATCCCTTCTTTGTTTCTGATTTTAGAGGAAAACTTCAGTTTTTCTTCATTTGATATGTTAGCTGTAGGTTTTTCATAAATGCCTTTTTTTCAGATTGAGATAAAGTCCTTCTATGCCTATTTTCTCCAGTGATTTTTTATCATGAATGCATGTTGGATTTTTGTCAAAGGCTTTTTGTGCATTGAGATAATCATTTTGTTGTTGTTGTTGTTTCTGTTTATGTGATGCACTACTTTTATTGATTTACATATATTTAACGATCCCTACATTCCTGGGATGAAACCTGCTTGGTCACAATGTAGGATCCTTTTGATGATTTGTTGCATTCTGTTTGCCAGTATCTTGTTGAAGACTTTTGGATCTATATTCCTTAAGGAGATTTTCTTATACTTCTCTTTTTGGTTAGATTCTTGTCTGGTTTTGGAATCAGGGTGATGCTAGCTTCCAGGAATGACTTTGGGAGTAGTCCTTTCCTTTCAATTTCATTAAAGAGCTTGAGGAGTATTGGTGTTACATCGTATCTGAAGTTCTTGTAGAATTCAACAGTGAATCCATCAATACCTGGGACTTTCTAAATTGGAAGATTTTTTTTACTACTGTTTCAATTTCATTGCCTTTTTTGGATTATTCAGGGTTTTTCTATCTTCTTGGTTCAGTTTTGATAGTTCATATGCATCTACTATCTAATCTTCTGAATTCTCCGATTTATTGGCATACAGGTTTGTGAAGTATTTATTAATAATCTTTGGTATATCTGTAGTGTCTGTTTTGATTTCAACCTTTTAACTTCTAATGCCCTTGATTTTGGTCTGTTCTTTTTTGTTAAGATTAGCTAAGGGCTTGCCCATTTTGTTTATTCTTTCAAAGAACTAGCTCTTCAACTCCTTGATTCTTTGTAATGTTTATTTTTGTTTTTTTAACTATTCCATTGTTTACTGCATTGATATTCATAATATTTTCTCCTGTTCAGGCTTTGTATTTGGATTGTCTTTGTTTTTCTGGGACATTGAGGTGTAACATCAGGTCATTTATTTGAGTTTACTCTGTTTTTTTGATGTGGGCATTCACAGCTGTGTATTTACTTATTAGATCTTCTTTCGATTTGTCCCATAACTTCCGGTATGTTTTCCTGGTATTATCATTTAATATTAGGAACTGCATTATTTCTTCCTTGATTTTATCTGCAATCTACTGAGTGTTTAAGATGGTGTTGTTTAATTTCTATGTATTTGCATAATTTATGTGGTGCTTTTGCCACTGATTTCTAGTTTCATTGTACTATGATGTGATTATATACATGGTATAATAGTCTTTTGAACTTATTTAAGCATGCTTTAATGCCTAGTAAGTGGTCTATCTTGAAGAATGTTCCGTGTACTTCTGAGAAGGATGTATATCCTGTTATTGGTGTGTTGAGCATTCTGTAGATATCTATTAAACCTATTTGTTGAGAACTTTTGTTCTATTCTCTACTTGTTTGTTGATTTTTTGTCTAGTTGGTCTGTCCATTTGTGACAGTGGCATGGTGAGGTCCACCCACATAATTGTGCTGGTGTGTATCTGATCTTTTATTTCCAGTAGTACTTGTTTTATAAAGATGGCTGTGTCATAATTCAATGCATATTTGTTAATAATTGTTTTTTTTGGGGGTACAGGAATCGAACTCAGGACCTCACACTTGCTAGGCAGGTGCTGTGCCACTGAGATAAATCCCTGGCTGCTATGAGAATAATTGTTATCTCTTCATTTTGTTATTTTATTTTAAAGAGAAAAAAATAAAACAATGATATAGAATTTCAAAACAAGATAGAGGATTAATATATTGAATATTGCTATCTTTGAAGTAATTGCTCAGATTACAGGATATAGGCATGAAAATTTGGTCAATGTAAGCACAAACTGTTCTTTTCAATGAACTAATAGAAATTAGTAGTATAATTATCTTAGCTATCATGTATACATATATATATATTTTCTTTCTTTTCCCTTCCTTCTTTTCTCCTTTCCCTCATCCTAGTTGTTCTTTCCTTTTGAGCAGTCCCTTCCCCAGTCACAATATCTATTGTACATTTTGGATTTTATTTATTCTTTCAGTTTCTTACACTAGGGAGGCAATATGATGTTGACACATGCAAGTCTGATTTATTTCACTTATGAGTATGGTCTCAAGTTGCATCCATATACCTATAAAAGCATTGAGTTTATCCTTCTTTATAGCTGAGTAGTACTCCATTGTATAAAAATACCACATCTTTTTCATCCATTGCTTGGTTGATGGCATTTGGGCTGCTTCCAAGATTTAGCTATTATAAATTGTGCTGCTATAAACATAGGTGCTCATATATAGCTGTGGTAGGACGTTTTTAATTCTCCTCAGAAAATACCCAGAAGGGGAAGAGCTGGTTCGAATGGGACCTCTAATCCTAGTTTTTTGAGGAATCTCTACACTGATTTCCACAGTGGTTGTACCAGTCTACACACCTACCAACAGCAGAGAAAGTTTCATTTTTCCCCACAACCCTGCCATCATTTGTTATTCGTTGATTTCATCATGATAGTCATCCTTTCTGTGGTGAGATGGAATCACTGTGTTATTTTAATTTGCATTTCTTGAATGACCAATGATGTTGAACATTTTTTCATATATTTATTTGCCATTTGTATTTCTTCTTCTGAGAAATATATATTCATCTCAGATGCCCAGTTTTGTATTAGGTCTTTGATTTTGGGGGGCCTGATATTTTTCAGTTATTTATATGCTCTAGATAGAAGTCCTTTGAGGGACTCTTGGCTAAAATTTTTCCCACTCTGTGGGTTTACTTTTCACTCTGTAGGTGATTTATTTTGATGTGCAAAGACATTTTAATAAGATGAGATCCCAGCTGTTGTTTCTTTGAAGTAATTCCTGTGCAGTTTTTTTGGTTCATGAACTCTCTGCCTACCTGAATGTCTTCAAGATTTCTACCTACATTCTCTTCCAGTAGATTTTGTGTTTCTGTTTTAATATTTAGAACTTTCACCCATTTTGACTTAGTTTAGTGCCTGGTGTTAGACATAGTTCTAGTTTTAGTCTTAGGCATGTGGAAATCCAGTTTTTCCAGCACCATTTATTAAAGAAGCTATCTTTCTTCCAGTGAACATGTTTGGCCCCTTTGTTGAAGATAAGATGACTGAGTGTGTTCGTAGTTATGTTTTGCATCTTTTAATCTGTTCCACTGATCCACAGGTCTGTTTTTTGCCAGTACCATGCTGATTTTATCACAGTAGCTTTGTAGTATAATTTCAAGTCAGAGATTGTGATGCCTCCTGCCTTGCTTTTGTTGCCCAGTACTGTCTTTGCTATTCTAGTACTCTTCTGTTTCCAAATGAATTTTAGGAATGTTTTCTCCAAATTGGTGAGCTGTGCTAATGGTATTTTCATCAGGATTGCATTAAATCTGTATAACAGTTTTGAGAATAGGGCCATTTTTGCAATGTTAGTTCTTCCTATTCATGAACAAGGGATATCTTTCCATTTTCTGATATCCACTTCAATCTCTTTTTTCAGGGTGCTGTAATTTTCAATGTATAGATATTTTATTTCCTTTGTTAGATTGATTCCTAAGTATTTCATTTTTTTGGATACTATTGTGAAGTGTGTGGTTCCTTAATTTCTCTCTTTGTGAATTTACTGCTTGTGTACAGGAGTGCTATTGATTTTTAAGTATTGACTTTGTATCCAGCTATGCTACTGAATTTGGATATTAATTCTAGAAGTCTTTTGGTGGAGTTTTGGGGTCTTCTATGTAGAGTATTATGTCATCTGAAAATAATTAAAATTTAACTTCTTCCTTTCTTATCCTTATTCCTTTTATTTCTGTCTTTTGTCTAATAGCTCTGGAACTATATTGACTAAGAGTGGTGATGGTGGACATCCTTGTATTGTTCCTCATTTGAGTGAAAGCTTTCAGTTTTTATCCATTTACTATGATGTTGACTGTTGCTTTGTCATAGATGGCTTTTATCAGGTTGAGGCAAAGACCATCTATTCCAATTTTCTGTACTGTTTTTCTCATGAGTGAGTGTTGAACATTATCAAAAGCTTTTCCTGCAACTATTGAGGTGATCATGTGATGTTTGTCTTTGCCTCTGTTGATATGGTATATTACATTTATTGATTTGTGTATGTTGAAATATTCCTACATTCCTGGAATGAATCACACTTAGTCATGGTGCATAATCTTGCTGATTTGCTACATTCTGTTTGCTAGTATCTTTTTGAGGATTTTTGCATCTATGTTCATTAGGGAGATTGGCCTGTAGTTTTCTTTTATGGCTGCGTCTTTTTCTGGTTTTGGTATCAGTTTAATCCTTGACTCCAGGAATGAGTTAGAGAGTATTGTTTCCTTTCAATTTCATTAAAGAGTTTGAGGAGTCTTCTTTTTTTTTTTTGTGGGTACCGGGGGGTCAACCTCAGGACCTCGCGCGCCAGCAGGTGCCCGTGCTGCTGAGCGATATCACCGGCCCTTTTTTGTATGTGGGTTCCGGGAGTCGAACTCGGGCCCTCGTGCTTGCCAGGCAGGCGCTTAAGCCACTGAGCCATCTCACCAGCCCGAGTTTGAGGAGTCTTGGCATTAAATCTCCTCTAAATTTCTTGTAGAATTCATTAGTGAATGCATTAAGAACTGGGGTTTTCTTTGTTGGTAAATTTTTAATTACATTTTCAATCTCATTAACTGATATTGGGTTATGCAGAATTTTCATATCTTCTTGATTTGGGTTTAGTAATTCATAGGTATCTAGGAATCTGTCCCTTTCTTCTGTGTTTTCCATCTTATGAGAGTAAAGATTTTCAAAGTAAGTGTTGATGATCTTCTGAATTTCCACAGGATCTGTAGTGATTTCACCCTTTTCATTCCTGAATACATGAATTTGAGTCTTTTCTTTCCATTTTTTTGGTAAGGTTGGTGAAGTGTTTCTTAATTTTATTCTTTCAAGTAACCAACTCTTCGATGTATTAATTCTTTTTATTTTTTTCTTAGTCTCCATTGTGTTGATTTCTCCTCTGATCTTTATAATTTCCTCCTTTGTTTTGGCTTTGGGCTTGTCTTGCTCTTCTTTTTCTAGAAGCTTGAGGTGCAACATGAGGTTCTTTATTTGTGCTCGTTGTATTTTCCTAATGTGAAAATTCACCACTACAAATTTCCCCCTTGGGACTGCTTTCTTTGCATCCCATAAGTTCTGGTATGTTGTATCTGCATTCTTGTTTAGTTGTAGATATCGTTTAGTTTCTTCCTTAATTTCATCTGTAACCTATTGGTTGATTAGGAGGGTATTATTTAATTTCCATGTGTTTATGGAGTTTTTGTTGTTTATTTTTCCATTAATTTCCAATTTCACTGCACTGTGGTCAGATAATATGCATGGGACAATTTCAATTCCTTTGCATTTACTTAAACATGTTTTGTGGGCTAGTATGTGGTCTATTTTAGAGACTGTCCCATGTGCAGCTGAGAAGAACGTGTATTCTGACGATGTGTGGAACACTCTGTAAACATCTCTGTAAGACCATTTGTTTACAGGTTTGGTTCAGTTCTGATATTCCTTTGTTGATTTATTGTCTGGTTGATCTATCTTTTTGTTACAATGTGGTATTAAGTTTTTCTGTTAAAATTGTGTTAGTGCTTATTTGATTTTTCATGTCTATTAATATATGTCTTGTATAGTTTGGTGCTCCTGCATTTGGTGCATACATATTTATGATTGTTATCTCTTCCTCTTGAGGTTTTCCCCTAACAAGTATGTAGTGACCTTTTTTATCTCTTTTGATAATTCTTGTTTTGAAGTTTACATTGTCTGGAAATAGAATAGCTACCCCTGCTTTTTTCTGTGTTCCTGTTTCATAGAAGATTGTTTTCCATCCTTTAACTGTCAGTGTGTGAATTTCTTTTTGAGTTAAATGTGTTTCTTTTACACAGCATATTGTTGAATCTTGTTTCTTGATCCATTCTGCTAGTCTGTTTCTTTTGATTGGTGAATTCAGGCCATTTACTTTGATGGTTATAACTGATATGTATTGGCTTGTCTTTGTGATGTTATTTTCCCACTTTTGGTTCCCTGAATTTTCCCTCTATTTAATTGCTTGCCTTTCCTTGTGGTTTCTTTCTGTTGTTCTTGGAATTATGGTCATTTTTATGTCTGTGCAGAATATCTTATCTCTTCCTTTTGAATTGTTCTTCTAACCAGTGCATAGTGAACGTCTCTGCATCTTCTAAACAGTTTGTCTTTAAGTTCACTTCGCCTGAAAATAGGATAACTACTTCTGCAGTTTTCAGGTTCCCATGGCATGTGACATTGTTTTCCTTCTTTTAGTTTTTAACCTATTTCTTTTTAAGTTAAACATGTTTCTTGTATACAACATATCATTAAGTTTTGTTTCTTGTTTCATTTTGCCAATATGTTTTTGGATTGTGGAATTAAGACCATTCACATTGTTACTGAAATTTTTTGGACTTATTTTTGTCATTTCATTATTTTCCTGTTGTTGATTTTCTTTCTTTTCCTTGTATTTAACTGCTCACTCTACCTGGTGATTTTCCAATATTTTTTTTTTTATCTTTGAATTCTTTACTTTTTTGTTGAGTTGCTCCTTTATATCTTATACTGTCTTCCTGTGTTCTTTAAGCTGTTTATATGCAACATGTTAATTTTATTATTTTATTATTTTATTAATTTTATTTATTTATTTATTTATTTATTTATTTATTTTTGGTACCAGGAATTGAACTCCAGACCTTGCACTTGCCAGGCAGGGACTGTGCTGCTGAGTCACTTTTAATTTTAAATAGTAATCTTTTGAATTCTTTATGCAGCATTTTATCCATTTCCATATGTATTTCTGTGTTGAGATTTTGGGATCTGTTTGGTTGGATAGCTACCTAATTTTGCTTGGCATTGTCATTTTTGTGAGTTCAAGTCCAGCCTGTGATGCATAGTGAGTTCAAGGGCAGTGCAAACTGTACAGTGAGACCCTGTCTGAAAAAAACGAGTTCAAAAAATTCTTCCATTTTGAAATGTTTTGGTGAGTAATGTTTCTTTCCAGGACCTTTATTGTTGGAATTCACTAAGTATAGGGGAGAAGATGTGAGCAGCAACTGGGGCCTGTTGGGCTTCCATAACAACTTAAGAGGCTGTTGTTTTGTTAGTGCTGAGCCTTGTCCTTTCTTTTTTCTGCTGGCAGGACTAGTCAATGGTATGTTTTTTACCTCAAGGTTCCATTAACTTCAGAGTCTTTGTGTTTATTTGTGTCTTTCTGTGCTACCTGAGCCACTGTAATCCCCAAATAGTTTTGCACACTTCAGTTCCATGAGTTGCTGCAGTTGCTCCAGAGGACCTCCTGTCAATCCATCCAGGGACTTGGTAAAGTTTCAGGCTAAGGCATATCTCCAAACATGTTTTGACTGATGGGGAAAGTAAACAGACTACTGAGTTTTGTGCTGGAGGTGGATAATTAGGGAAAACAAGGAATACATTGAGTTCCATCTCCAGTGCTTTCATATCTAGCCCCCTCAGAAAATCACATGTGATGGCCTCACTTCTCACCACAGAGGGTGTTGCTGCTGACAGTTATGCCCTCCATAGCCTGAGTTTCCTGCTACTTAAACTTCTCAGAGTTTCTGTGACTAATTCTTCCCCTCTTCTTGACTGCTTCTTACAGCTGCCTCCCACCAAGTCCCTGCTAAGAATGTCTCCTGATGTGTGATTTTTCTATGACATCTGATTCGCAGAGTAGCTCACTCTCAAACACTAATCCTCTCTTAAAATCACTCATTTTTATACCACTCCATGATATGGCAAGTGCTGCCATGGATTTCCTTTTTAAAGCTAGCCCACCATGTGAGAGAAATCACTTACAGAGTAAATCTCCACATTGGATTCATGGCTCACAATAACTATGCCATTTTCCTTTGGCTTGTTCTGCCTGTCCATATTTTATCACTGGGGCTGTGGCCCCTCCCCAGGTGTACCTTGTATTTGTTGTGTTGTGTCCACCATGGGAACTTAGGAATCAGGATTTGTGTTGCATACCAATTACTTTGCTCTACATCACCTTTCTGTTTCTGTGTGATTTTTAGCTTTCATGTTACCTGTTTCTTGATTCCCAGAGATCTTATTCCCTTTCAATATGAGTATTTGTTTTCTAGGTGTTTCCATTTCAGGTCATGGAAAGCCTGTAAACTGCAACTTGTACCTATTTTGCCAGCTCTCACTCCAGTGTAGTCTGTTTTCTTGTATAAACTTGCTTACAGAAGATAGCAGGAAAACCCAGAAAATACTTGTTATAGGCTGAATACATTTAGTTATAACAGGCACATTGGAAAGTAATATATACAGGAAGAAAATGTGATACTGTTCTTTAAGGAAGTTACTATTAAAACACTAAAGCCCAAAACATCTAGCCTTCTAACATTTCTATCAAAGCCACGTGATGAAGGTAGGGCAGATAAGTGATACAGCCCTATTGCATAAATGTTTTTTTTTAGAGAATTGACAGATGACAAGGCAGACTTAGTCTACAAAAGACAGCTATGGATGTCTTGTTGGAGAAAGGCTCTGTAACATCATATCTTATCAAGGCAGTAAGAAAAATCTGGGGCCGGTGAGATGGCTCAGCGGCGTAAGCGCCTGCCTTACAAGCGCGAGGGCCCGAGTTCGACTCCCGGAACCCACATACGAAAAAGGGGCCGGTGATATCGCTCAGTGGCACGGGTGCCTGTTGGTGCGCGAGGTCCTGAGGTCGACCCCCCGGTACCCACAAAAAAAAAAAAAAAAAAAAAGAAAAATCTGTATGTTCTTTAGTTTGTATACTTTCATCAGTGCCATTTTGGATATTCCTAAATAATATATTTGCAGTAAAATGTATAACTGCAAGTCAGGTATCAGCTAAGCAAAAGACCTTGAGCTAATAGTGTTACTTTAGGCAGCACTCAGCATCTTGGAAATGGCCTTTGTTTTGCAAAAGAGTAAGTTTACTAAAAAAAGTCTCCACTTTATGTTTATAATTCAGAGCTTCTACTTCTTTAGGATTCTGGCCTTAAAAAGCATAGATTCCAGAAAGTTCCTAAAAATTATCTAAACATGCCTTTCATGTATATTGGCACATTGTGTTTATACATCTGCACCCACACTCTACATTCTTCTAGAAAATAATGTTATACCTAACTCCTTCTTATGCTATTTTACCTCCATTTCTCAATGTCATTGGCAACTACGACAAACAGACAATGGAAACACATTTCCTACTTTTCCTTAGAGATTACTTGGATTCTAATTTATTTTTAATATGCAGATACCGGGAGTCGAACTCAGGACCTCATGCTTGCCAGGCACTTATTGCTGCTGAGCTATATCACCAGCCCTGGATTCTACTTTTTAATATGGGAATGGAGATAGTAGGCAAAGAGACAAGAGGGAAATATGAGTTTAAATTCATATGGGGGATTCAGAGGACAGGGATTTTTATGTTGAGCAAAACTATTCTTCACATTTTCCATCTATTACACCC
This sequence comes from Erethizon dorsatum, assembly GCA_028451465.1. Lineage (NCBI taxonomy): Eukaryota > Metazoa > Chordata > Mammalia > Rodentia > Erethizontidae > Erethizon > Erethizon dorsatum. Next base: position 47,888,445 of record CM051842.1, read on the forward strand.
ATCACTCCACACCCACCCTTGCCAACAGGATTGTACTTACCCTGCTTCCACAGATGAATTTAATCTGCTCATGAGGGATGAATTACATTAGAAGTATGTGAAACAATAGGAAAAATCACAGAAATAATGTTCCAGGGGAGAATATTGAATCATTATTTGGACCACATGCAAGACCTGAGTTGGGATGGAGAGTGGCAAATCAAGAAAACCGTTGTCTGTGTTTGGAGGAAGAAAGCAGGCAGATAGTTATCTGTCTAAATTCTGAAATTAAATCCTGAATGCTTGTTTGGTGCCTTTACTTGTCTGCATCATCCTCTGGGAGTTTTATAAATAAACTCAGAGCAAGAAGATACTACCTTTCCATATCATCCCTCTCTGAGTTCAAGACCTATTATCTGTCACATAATTTTTTAAAAATGTGGTTATAACCATATATTATTACCACATGTTGAATTTAACACTTCCTTAGTATCATCCAATATCCATTCCATGTTAATATTTTTTTCTAAATGTCCCATAAATATCTCACCAAGTTCTTTTTTCTTTTTCTTTTTTTTTTTTTTTGGCACCAGGAATTGAACTCACGACCTCACACTTGCCAAGCAGGCTCTGTAGCACTGAGCTTTATCCCAGGCCCTCACCAAGATCTTTTCTAACTCACTTCCTTTCTGGTCTCCTTGAATCCAGGCTTACTCCATTTTTCCTCTATCTTCACTGAGAGCTAGTTAAATCATATAAAAATAGTTTGGCCCTTGTCATTCCACTCTTCCAAATAATTATCTTTTACCACCCAACCTTTCCTTAAAATACATCTTCCCTCATCTTCCAAATATGTAAAACTAGAGGATGTTTCTATTGCATATGATTGAAGCTTTCCTGAATATCTCATAATTTAAAACTACCATGACTCAAATATCATGCTGATAGAAAATGGAGGCCTGTTTTGCTTATTGGCTAAAGTAGCACTGCCACTTTGAAGGCCTTCTTCAAGATCCAAAGTGTTCGCATCACAGTTCAAAACAGCCTTGACATTTGAGTTCATAGAATTCCTAGAAAGCTTTTAATTAGATAGTTACTGTACATTATTTTATGAATTACATATATAATAGTCATTTATTAGTATTTTAAAATTTTGTTTAAAGTGACATATAAACAAAAGTTGTACATACTAATAAGTTACCACATAATGTTTCAATACACGTATATATTGAAAAATGTTCAAATCAAGTTAAATATACCAATCTCCTCATTTATGATTCCTGCGTGGTGAAAACTTCCAAAATCTTCCAGTTTTTGAGCTGTAGAGTACATTATTGTACCCCACAGCTTCCTGTTCCTGTTTAATTTTAACTTAGTACCCATTGACCAAACTTTCCCAATCCCTATCCCGACCACTGTCCCAGTTTTTGGTAGCTAACATTCTACTCTCTTCTATGAGATCACCACTTTTATTTGGGTTATTTTTGGCAACAGGAACTAGATTCAGGTCCTTGCACTTGCTAGGCAGGTGCTGCACTGCTGAGCTACATCCCCTGCCGAGATCAACATTTTTAGGTTCCACTTATGAGTGATGCCATGTAGTATTTGTCTTTCTACACCGGGTTTGTTTCTGTTAATATAATGGTCTCCAGTTCCATCCATGTTGACACAAATGACAGAGTGTTATTTTATATGGCTATATATATATATATATATATATATTCTTGTCTATTATGCATAGTTGCTGAAAGGAACTATGGGAGTAGAGATATCTCTTTGACATACTTATTTCTTTTTCTTTGGATATATGCCCAGTACTGAGTAGTTGTATTTTTTTAAATGTCTCACAATTTACAAGTTTTATGGTTCAATTTTACAAGTAATTCAACTAAATATTGCATCATTATTCTCTAAGCATATTTTCTGTTTTTATATCTCTGCAGGTTGAGATTTCTTTCTTATCTTTCCTCTGCCTGGAGAAATCCTATTAATTCTTTAAGACCAATTTGAAACACTACTTCTTCCTTGAAACCATGACTGTCTAGATGCAATGATTCATTCTCTTTTTCTAAAGAACCTCCTTTATATGTCACATATTATAGTATGATTTGAAAGCTACTTAAATTATTCTATCGTTAGTATGTCAGCATGTAATTCTTAGCAGTACTTTATGTGTACTGTCACTAGGCTTGACACAATGATTACAGAGAATGCTCAGAAAATGTTGACTTTAATTAATACTAAAAGTTATTGTGAGAAATAAATGAAATGCTTTTTATCAATTACCTGGAATAGTGCCAGTAATATTTCCCTTCCCCTTTTTTCTTTAGTATATTCCTATCTCATTCTTCCAATCCTATGTATTCTTTCCACGAGAAAAGAATACTGATTTCATTATTTCTTTAAATTTTACATATCACTTTAGGGTAGTAATAGTTGCTGTTTTAGCTTCTCATTTGTTTATTTTAGGTGACTGGCACTATTCATACCAGAGATACCCCTGAGCCAACAGACAGAAGTAATACTGCATCTCCACCACTCCTGGATGACAACCCTATGGAGAACCCAGCACTGTTTAATGACATCAAGATTGAGCCCCCAGAAGAACTTCTGGATAATGATTTCAACCTGCCCCAAGTGGAACCAGTTGACCTCTCCTTTCACAAGCCTAAAGCACCTCTCCAGCCTGCTAGCATGCTTCAAGCTCCCATATGTCATCCCAAACCACAGTCTTCTCCCCAGGCCCCTGTGGTGTCCACTTCAACATCTGACATGAGCACTCCAGCTAACATTCCTACTGTTCTTGCTCCAAGCTCTATCCTTCCCACCTCTCAGAGAACTGGTGGCCAGCAGATCTTACATGTGATACACACTATCCCCTCAGTCAGTCTGCCAAATAAGATAGGTGGACTGAAGGCCATCCCAGTGGTGGTGCAGTCTCTACCCATGGTGTATACCAGTTTGCCTGCAGATGGGAGCCCTGCAGCCATTACAGTTCCACTTATTGGAGGAGACGGCAAAAATGCTGGATCGGGTGAGCATCAATATTTCCTTTTTCTTGGACCATACTCTTCATTCTAATCCATTTATGAGTAAACTTACCTCCATTCTCTATTCACTTCTCGCCAATTATTTTTCACACTATTATGAGGATAATCTTTTATACTGATTTTATCCAGGCTCCTTAATACTTAAAAATGTATAATGAGTCTTTTTTGCTTAGATTATCCTTTTGAGAAAGGCAAACATATCCACGAAGGATATATTATGCATCTTCATATAAACTTTATACTATTTGATAGTAAATAATGTAAAACATTATATATTTAAAATGTGACTTCAATATAGAGAAAAATGCAAAATTTTTGTAACATTTTAAGATAAATCACAAACTGAAAATAGTTTAAATTTACTAAGGAACCCACCTGGGGATTTTCTCCTTTTGTTTCTTTTTTTACTAGCATAAGTTTGTGACACGTAATCGTAATCACCTTGTGGAATTGGTACATATACATATTGCATCCTAATAATATTTATTTCAATTTTCCTTCCCCATCCTCCCATCTCCACACAGTTCTAGATCCCCTTCTCAACTCCACAAGTCTACCTGCCTCTTTCTAATCATCTATCTTTTATTTTGCACTTTAAATTATTTATATTTTTCATTTCTGACATACGTAAACTATGCACTATTTAATCTTCTTTCTGGTTTATTTTATTTAGGATTATGGTCTGTTATTGTTTAAAACTAAAATGTTCCCTATAGACTGATGTGTTCAGAGGTGGGGTTTTTGGAGGGTGATTGGATCATGGGGCCACTATAGCTGACTTGCTTTTAGGAGGTGAAGCCTGGTTGGGAAAGTCAGGTCACTGGATTTGTAACCTGGAAAGATACATCTCCCTCCCTGGCTCATTTCCTCTTTCTTGAATTTTTGGCTGCCATGGAATGAGCAGCTGTCCCATACTCAAGTCCTTTTGCCTTGTTGCTTCTGACTTGGAGACAGCTGACCATGGAATGAAAATGTGAGCAACAATAATCCTCTCCTCCTTCAAGTTATCAGTGTTGGGTATTGTGTCTCAGAAATGAGAAAAGTGATTAAGACAGATTTTGGTGCCACAATAGTGTCCCTGCTGTAACTGTACATGACCATATGGTTTAGTAGCCTTTATAAAGGGTTTATGGGAGAAGTTTAAAAAGGTTTGGAAATGCCTGCTAGAGAAAACCTAGAATGTTATAAGCCAAGATTGGGGAGAGATTTCAGTCAGAGTTCTGGAACTCATGATGCTGACAGAAATAAAGATGGTAATGGCCAGGTGCAAGAGGATGCAGTTGGGAACAAAAACTGTTGTGTACACTTGGCCCATGTCCTGAGAACTTGTTGGAGACAGAGATGCAAGCTGGTTTACTAATTTATCTGGAGAGGAAATTTCAAGGACCCCCAAGTGCAGAATATGTATTAGGTACTGTCTTAGTTCCTTTTCTTTCATTGCTGAGAGTTAGCTCACAGTTTGTGGATGTTTCAGTCCATAATCAGCTGGCTTCAAGGCAGGGTGGCATGGCACAAGGGCAACCATTGATGGTGGCAGAAGAAAGCAAAAGCAACAAGAGCAAAAAGTGAGGAAAGAGAGAGCAAGACTCTTTCCCTCCCTTATACTGTACGCGGGCTATCTGCCCCAGGGCAGATGTAGCACTCACACCCATAATTCCAGCATTGGACCATGAATCAATCACAAAATCTAGAAGCCCACCCCCATGACTACCTGAGGCTTTGGGGGGACACCTATAAACAAACCATAACATGTACTGCTGGTGGTTTTTAGCAAGATCTATCTTGAGAGTGAAGAGAAAAGACAGGACCCAAGGGTATGAAGAATTTCCAGTTTTTTCAGGAAGTACACACATAAAAAATTAGGGCTAAGGGAGGTATGGGTATCTACAAGATTAACACTAAAAAAAATCAAGTACTTTTAACAAAGACAATAGGAAAGGTTGTTTGAGGGTATCTCAGGAATCAACAAGACCTCTCTTTGCAAGTTCAAAGGTGCAAATGTGAAAGACTTTGCTTTAAGAATGGAGTCCCACGGAGCTCAATTCATTTGTGTCCAATTAGGAAAGAGTTTTCTAGAGATCAGCCATTCAGGCACTCATATACCTCTGTAGCCATAATTTAAGGGGGTCTAGAGACAGCTTGACCTGGTAGCATACCCTGACATTGATCATGTGGAGCTGGCTTTATGTGCTTGTAGAGTGCAAGAGTTGCGGTACAGGGAAGCTTTCACCAGATTTCAGAAGAAAGCTTGGAATTCCAAGCAGTGTGTTTTGAGAGGTAGTACATGAAATGATGAGAATGAAGCCAAAAGTGCAGTGGAGAGTCCAGGAAGTTAGACATGCCAGATACATGGAATGTGGCTAAGGAAAGCATCAGTCAGCAAGCAAAGCCGTGAGGCCTGCACCCTGCAATTTCTAGGGACAGGACTGCCCAAGCCCTTTGTAGCTTATATCTTGCCACAACTTGCACTTCATGCTAGACATTAAACTACAGAATTTAAGAGCATAACACATTTTATGTCATAGAGGCCCATAAACGTGGATGTGTCAAATCCACATTTAATCTTTAGAATATTTCTATTGATGAATTATTAATTTTAATTTTGAGTTATATTAAACAATGAGTACTTAACAGGAAAAATCAGAAAAATGAAGTATTGCAATTTTATTATTTATTGTTTATACAAAATATCAATTTTCAACATCAACAGGTTTTTTGGTGTACAAAGTCTAAAAATACACAACAGAAATAAGTTATATAAACTACAATGAAAATACTAATAGCACTCTCCAAAAATGTCTTTACTTCAATTATCACACATAAGACTGTCTTCATACATGAAAACACCTTCCATTCACACTTATAGCTTACACTGAAAACACATGTATTTTCCTTTCCTGGCCTTTTTGTAGAACATAGTTGACATCTATCTGGTCTCGTTGTTTTGCCAGGAGGTTTTTATTATATTATGCAATGTATACTTAACAGAAACATAAAATATCAATAGCAAAAAGTATTAAATTCTTCATATGTATTGCACATTTAGAATAAACATCAACATTTTCACTTCAGCTGTTTAATTGCTTAGAAAACCTAAGAGATAATATTCAGAAATAAAAAACTATGTGAGCTACAATGTAAACTCAAGTCTACCACAGAAATCTTTGCTTCAACCGTCACACCCAAGACAGTCTTCATACATGACAACTGCATGTTCTATGCCCACATGTCACTTTCAATGACAGCAATGTGCTTAGCTTTCCTTTCCTATGTGGTAGGCAATTGTTGTCACCTCTTTTCCTATTTTGTTAGGAGATTCATAGTATGGTGTACAAAATTCATTTAAGAGGAAAATAAGATATCAATAAAATAAAATATCAAATATTTAATGAGTGCTTAGAATAGACATCAACATTTTCACATCAGCTGTTTATTTGCTTATAAAACCTAAGAGATAACATCATAAATAAAACCTATGTTAACTACAATGAAAATACCAATAGAACTCTACAACAAATGTAATCTTTAGTTCAATTGTCACACCCCAGGCAGTCTTCACATATGAAAATTGCATGTTCCCTGCAAAAGGATCACTTACACTGATAGTATATCTTTTGTTCTCCTGTAATTTCTTGTAGGGCACAGTTGACAACTTTTTGGTTTTCCTCTTGTCATAGTAGGTCTTTGGGAAGCTACACATGCCTGTTCACTTCTAAGCTCACCAGTGTGTGACACAATATTTTTGTGTAGTTCCTGGGGCAGAAACATTTTGCTTTTCCTCTGCTGTAAATGACTTCCTATGAGTTCCAGTCCCTCTCCTCTAAGAAAATTTCTCTGTGGTATTTTGCCTTTGTTATTTTCTTTGGAAACTATCAAACTATGCTATGCATGTTTAAGATCAAGTAAAACACAATCATTGGCCAATGCTTTGTGTTTCATGTGACATCATAGTTGCTGCATAACTCATCAACAGCATCTACTCCATTTTTGGTTTTGTTTTAGAAAGTTTCCATCTCATGCTCCCATTTTGTCAAGGTTTCCCTATCAATATTTCCATCATGGTGAAATGTTGATATCAGCAATACCAGTTTATATTTTTTGCCATATACAAGGCCAATGTAAATCTTTCTGTAAGCCAAAAATTGTACTATACAATTCTATTTTGAAATTGGAGCATTTCCTTTGGAATTTCTGCTTTGTTCCTGCATACAGTTCCTGCACTGATCAAGTTGTGCTGTTAGCAAATGTAACGTTGATTGGAAACTGGAAAAACAATTGTCAAATGTGACATTCTGCTTAGTTTGGGATATGGGAGCAACAAATCTGTTAACATCATTTGGTTTACTACTATATGAATAAGGACCTGATGGCTGAGTTCCAGGATGTCTAAATTGAAAGCATAATAATTCTTTGCACCTACAAGGGAATACATTTTTATATCATATTTTGACCCATCACTTTTCCATAAGTCTTTTACATTCCTGCAATTACCATGAGAAATCACTGCTGACTATAGCAGACCTATGAATGCTTTCAGTTCAGTTAGTGAGGTGTAATAATACATTTTTAAAATTAAGTTTATGGGTACATTTTAGGTATACATAAAGATCATATTCATCATAAGGAATTTGTACCTGTACATGATATATTTTGACATCATATTGTCTTCCTGGTGTGATAAACTGAAAGAGGAAATAAGGACCCAAATGTACAATAGATATTGTGAAATGGGAACAAATTGTTCAGAAGGAAAGTGATACTATGGTGGGGGAAGGGGGAAGGAAGGAAGGGAAAAGGGAAAAAATGTTTAAAAAGGATAAAATGGAAACAAAACTTTGTAAATAGGGAGGGAAAGAGGAATTGAAGGGAGGAGAGGGGATTGGTAATAAAATAGGAATACATACATTTTTAAATATTGCTATTGGTGCATACAGAATTTTTTACTTGCATTTCTGCCTTTGTATATTTCACAGCATCTTGTAGCATTTCATCTGTTACAATTTGCAACACTGAATGGCAGTGCTGGCATTCTGCTAAATATGTTTCACCCCTACCAGGACCCTCACTATATTTCTGGACCTAGTTCTAACTGGATCATTTCATTTGGTTGTGTGACCATTTCACAACATTTTGACTAGTCAAATATGTACTCACATTGCTGTTTTCTTTGTCATCTGAATCAAGAATTTTGGCATTTTCTGTGTCTGTATCAGTTGATTCTTGCTCCATTTCACTGACACATGAACTTTGGCTCACATGACCAACATCAAAGTCGTCTTCATCACCATCATCATCATCCACCCACACCACTCTTCTGTTATGAAAACATGTATTTTATGATAATGGATCATATTAATTATCAATGCATGAGTATTCTGATGATTCACAATTGACCTCCTCCAAAACTTGCAAAATAGGTTTTTCATGTGTACTGAATTGGGCTACAGAAAAATCAAAAGAAAAAAAATTAAACAGGGCCGGTGAGATGGCTCAGCGGCTTAAGTGCCTGCCCGGCAAGCGCGAGGGCCCGAGTTCAACTCCCGGAACCCACATACGAAAAAGGGGCCGGTGATATCGCTCAGCGGCACGGGCGCCTGTTGGCGCGCAAGGTCCTGAGGTCAACCCCCGGTACCCACAAAAAAAAAAAAAAATTAAATCCTAGAGTGATGTGGGTGTATTGCACCCTGTTATGCTCAGGTAAACATACGCCAAACCTGTTGGATAGAGCATAATGCTATTGAAAATCCTGGTTTATTTTTGCACACATGCACACACCTTACCTTTCATCATACCAAGTGGTCAAACACAAAGATTGCTTCCTGTTGCCCTCAGACAAAGGTACTGAGACTCGAAGCCAGCTATTGCACTAAAGTAAAAATTTACAGTAGAAAAGTAAGGAACGTGTTTGTGAAACCCAGTGTTACACTCTTTTTATTAATGTTTGCCCTGCAACTTTTGGTTTTGCTTTAAAATCTTTCCTTTCTATTTCCCTATATATTCATTTTGGATCAAAAATATTTACACTAGGGGCCGGTGAGATGGCTCAGCGGTTTAAGCGCCTGCCTTGCAAGCGCGAGGGCCCGAGTTCGACTCCCGGAACCCACATACAAAAAAGGGGCCGGTGATATCGCTCAGCGGCACGGGCGCCTGCTGGCGCACGAGGTCCTGAGGTCGACCCCCCGGTACCCACAAAAAAAAAAAAAAAAAAAAAAATTTACACTATGCCATTATATGTTGGAAGTGTTTAAATTTCCTTTTGATTTTATAGGGATTTACAGCTAAGAGTTTGCAATGAATGTTAAAGGAGGCTTAGATCCAATGCTGAACATATTAAAATTTGGTGACTCTTAGAGATGAACTATAAGTGAATTTTGCATAAAGGCATGGACATAAGTCTTCTTGGGTCCAGGGGTGGAATGTTATGACTGAGGTCTAGAATGTTCCTCAAAAGACTCAAGTGTTCAGGGGTGAAGCTGTTGGAAGATGATAGAATCATGGGGGCCCTGTCACTGACTAGAAGGCAGGGCCTGGTTGGAAGAACAGATCACTAGGGATGTGACCTGGAAAAGTGCATCACCCTCCCTGGGTTCTTCCTTCCCTCTCTGCTTCCTGGATGACAGGAAGAGCACCTGTCCTCTGCTTAGGCCCTTTCATTATGCCTTTTCTGCCTTAGAGCCAGCCAAACCTGGACTGAAAATGTGAGCTAAAATAAACCTCTCCTCCTTTAAGTTGTGGGTATTGGGTATTGTGCCTCAGTGACAAGAAAAGTGACTAAAACAGTCTCAAGGTGCATCAATCTTCCTACAAATGACTAAAATTTATCTTTTTATGGATGACATCTACTCCATTGTGTATATGTATACCATATTTTCTTTTTTATTTTCAAGAGAAAAAAATAGAACAAAATTTCAAAACAACATAAAAGGAGGGTGACATTGTGTATTATCTTTAAATTAGTTACTTAGGGTACAAGATATTGGCATTCAGTTGTCCAAACAAAATTAGCACAAACCTTTCTTTTCAATGAACTGAGTGAGATGAGTAGTGTATCTAACTTAACTATCTTGTATATATCTATCTTTTTTCCCTTCTTTTCTCCATTCCCCATCCCAGTTTCACTTTCCCTTTGAACAGTTTCTTCCTATTTTACAATATCTATTGTACATTTTGCATCTTATTTACTCTTTCAGCTTCTCACACTAGAGAGGCAATACGATGTTTACACATGTGTGTCTGGTTTATTTCACTTATAAGTGTGGTCTCAAGTTGCATCCATTTACCTATAAAAGTTTATCTTTCTTTATGGCTGAGTAGTACTCCATTGTATAAAAATACCACATCTTTTTTATCCATTCCTTGGTTGATGGGCATTTGGGTTGTTTCCAAGATCTACCTATTACAAATTGTGCTGCTATAAACATGGGTGCACATGTGTTGCTGTACCACATTTTCATTATCTTTTCATTTATATATGGACCTTTAATCTGCTTCCAAGATTTAAATGTTGTCAACTGCATCTATAAATATGTATGCATATATCACTGTAATATGTCAGCAACTACTTCAGGAAAATATCAAAAAGAGTTATACCTGGTTCAACTGGAAATTCTTTTAGTTTTTTGAGGAATCTCTATGCTGAATTCCATATTGATTGTACTAGTTTACATTCCAACCAACAATATAGGATACCTTTTCCCCAATAACCTTGCCAATGTTTGTTTTTTGACATGTTGATGACATCCATTTTTGTGGAGTAAGATGGAATCTCAATGTTGCTTTGATTTTCATTTGTCTAATGGCCAAAGATGTTTAACTTTTTTTCATGTGTTTGTCTATTCATTTCAAGTGCCAATTTTTTATTGGCTCTTGTATTTTTTTAAGTTTCTTTTTAATATATTCTGGACATTAGTCCTCTGTTGAGGTGTAGCTTGCAAAATTTTTTCACATTCTGTAGAATGTCTCTTCACTTTCTTGCTTGTTTTCTTTTTCTGTGCAGTTTTTATTAGATATAATCCCATTTGTAGATTTTTTTTTGTATTATACCTTTTACAATTGGGATTTTGTCCAGAAAGTCCACGCCTTTGACTGTATCTAAAAGAGTTATGGCTATATTACCTTCCACTAGATTCACTGTTTATATTTTAATATCTAGGTATTTTTATCCAGTTTGATTTGATGTTAGGACAAGGTGTGAAATATGGGTCTAGATTCATTCTTCTGCATGTGGATAATTCAAATTCCCAGTACCATCTGTTAAAGAGGCTATTAGTTTTCCAGCACCTTTGTGAAAGATAGCATAGCTAAATGATCCTGGGATTGTTTCTGCAACATCACTTCTGTTCCACTGATCCCTGTCTGTTTTTGTCCTTTTATCATGCTGTTATTACTGTAACTTTGTGATATAACTTTAAATCGGAGATTATGATGCCTCCTGCTTTGCTTTTTTTAGTTGGGATTGCTTTGGCTATTCTGCTTCTCTTCTGCTTCCATTTAAATTTTAGGAATTTTTTATAGTCTTATAAATAATTCTGATGGTATTTTATTGGAAGTTTATTAAATCTAAATCTATGTGTCATTTTTGGTAGTATGACCACTTTGACAATATAGATTTTCTCTATCCAAGAACAAGGGATATTTTTGCATTTTTAATAACTTTTTTCAAAATTTTATTTTTGTGTAATACAAGTAGATATTAATAAAGAAAACAAAATAAATCTCTTCCTACTTCTGTGAAAAATAAAACAAAATTTCATAGCAAAATAATTAGAAAGCAATGGTTAATATACTGTGTAGCATGATCTTTAAAGAATGGCCAATATGTTACCCCAAGTACAAGTCATAAACAAAAGAATTCTCTCTTACAAAGAAGAAACAAACAAATAAAAGAATAAAACTTTTTTAATGAATAAAAGAAAGTATAAATGAAACAAATTAGAATTTATGTAAAAATATTTTTAAATGTTTTTCTACAGACTAATATAGTTTTGATTGAAGAGGTCTTTTACTTCATCAGTTAGGATAATTACTAATTATTTAATTTTTTTGAACCTGCTGTGAATGGAATTTTTCCCCTTATTTCTTTTTGATATATCCATTGTACAGAAATGCTAGATTTTTTTATGGATTTTGTATCCTGCTGCTTGCTGAATTTATTAATTCTGAGAGTCTTTTGGTGGAGTTATTTTGTTCTTCAATGTAACAGATTCTATCATTTGGAAATAATATATTTTGATTTCTTTTCCTATAGGTATTGCTTTTATTTTTATCCCTTGCCTGTCGCTAAAGTTTAGAGTACTATATTGAACAGGAGGTTTTAGAGTAGACACATATATCTTGTTCTTGATTTTAGAAGAAATGCTTGCAGTTTCCCCCCAGTTAGTGTGATGCTGGCAGCGGTTTGTCCTAAAGGGATTTTATCAGCTTGAAGTACATCATTCTATACCTATTTTCATCAGGTTTTTTTTTTTTTTATCATGAGTGAATATTGGATTTTTGTCAAAGGCTTTTTTTTGTCTGTTGAGATGATCATGTGATTTTTCTCCTTGCTTATGTTGATATTATGCATTACATTTATTTATTTACCTATGCTGAACCATTCTTACATCCCTCTGAATAAGCCAACTTGATCATGATATATGATCTTTTCAATGATTTATTGCATTCTAATTGGAAGTGTCTCATTGAGAATTTTTGGATCTCTTGTCATTAAGGATCTTGGTACATAGTTTCTTTCATTCATTCATTCATTCATTCATTCATTCTTTCTTTCTTTCTTTCTTTTGGTTGTTGTTGTTGTTGTTAGGTGCTTTTTCAGTTTTGGTACCAGGGTAATGCAAGCTTCCAGGAAAGATTTTGTTGCTGCTCCTTCCCCTTCTGATTTCATTAGGGTGTTTGAGAAATATTGGTGTTAGATCGTCCCTGAAGTTCTTGTGAACTTCTACATTGAATCAATCATATCCTGGGCTTTCATTAATAAGTTTTTATTACTTCTTCTATTTCATTGACTGTTATTGGTATATTTAGATATTTTTATATATTTTGGTTCAATTTTAGTAACTCATGATTCCATAAATTTTTCAATATTTTCAGGTTCTCCAATTTACTGGAATATAATTTTTCAAAACTTTTAAGTTCCTCTGGATTTTAACAATGTCCATTGTTATTTCATGCTTTTATTTCTAATTGTATTGATTTTTTTTCTTTCCTTTTGGTAAGATTAGCTTAAAGTTTATCAATCTTATTTATCCTCTCAAAGAACCAATTCATTTATTTATTGATTGATCCTTTGTATTCTTTTAGTCTAAATTTCATTACTTTTGCTCTGATTTTTATATTTTGTTTCTATTAATTTTATACATGTTTAAATACCACATTGTTTCTCTGGTGTGAGAAAGTGAAAGTGTAAATAAGAACCAAAGTATATAAAAATATTGGGAAATGGGAAGAAAATGCTCAAATGAGAAGGAGAAAAGGGAGGGGACAGGGACTAAAGAAAGAAGGGACTAGAAAAAAAAGAATAGAAAGAAAAAAACAGAAACAAAGCTTTAGTAAATAAGGAGAGGAAGAGGTGTTGAAGGGAGGGCAGGGTAATGAGAAAAAAAGAAGAATCAAGGTAAATCATGTACAGGTACAAATCCCCTATAATGAGTGTTATCATTATGTATATCTAAAATGTACCAATAAAATAAAAAAGCTAAGAATTTGCATTTGTATTGTTCTTGTTTTTCTAGGATCTTGATTTGCCTCATTAGCTATTTTATTTGGGATGGTTCTATTCTTTTAATGTCTATGTTCACATCTATAAACTTCCCACTGAGAATTGCTTTTGTTCTATTCTACATATTTTGGGATGTTGTTCTTCCAATATCATTTGATTCTAGGATATTTTTTACATACATCCTTGATTTCTTCTATGATCCATTGATTATTCAATAATGTATTATTTAATCTGCCTGAGTTTCCATAGTTTCTGTGATTTCTTTGATTTTGATTTCTAACTTCATTTTGCTATGATCCAACAGTATGCAGAAGATTATTTCCATTATTTTATATTTATTTAACCATGCTTTATGGTCTATTATATGATGTACTTTGGAAATAATTTCATGTGCTAATGAGAGAAATGTGCATTCTGCTGTTGTTAGATGAAACATTCTGTAAATATCTGTTAAGTCTATTTGTTAAATAGTGTAGTTGATCCCTAATATTTCTTTGTTGACTTTTGTCTGGTTGATCTGTCTGTGTGTGATTGTGGGGAATTGAACCCCCCACTATGACTGTTTTGGGGATCATCTTTTCTTTCATTTCCAGTAGTTTTTGCTTTATGAAGTTGGATATGCCATCATAGAGTGCACATATATTTATAATTGTTATCTCTTCTTGAATTTTTCCTTCTACCAGTATGTAGTGGCCATCTTTGTCTCTTCTGATCAGTTTTGACTTAATGTATGTTGTGTTTGAAAATATCATAGCTGTTCTTGTGCTTGCTCTCTAGTTGTACGGAATATTTTTTCTCCATCCTTTCACTTGCACTCTATACAGTATATTTTGGGGGAATGAGGTATTTCCCTCACAGAGAGCACATGGTTACATTTGTTTTTTGATCCAATCTGGCTGTCATTTATTGAAGATTTAAAACCATTAACATTAAGTGTTATTATTGTAGGTTATTTACTAAATCCTGTCATTGCATTACTTATTTTTTCAATCTTATTTGGTCGCTCCTTTAGATGTATAATTTCCTTTGTACTCCATGGTGCTGAGGACCTTCATCTCTATGTAGTATTCCCTTAAGTATTTTCTGCAATGTTAATCTGGTGGTCATGAATTTCTTTGTCACAGAGGCTCTTTAGTTCTCCATTAAATCAGTAAGCTAATTTTGTAGAATATAGAATTCTGCATTGACAATTATTTTCTTTTAGTGATTGAAAAATTTTATTCCAAGCCACCCTGGACTTTAAATTCTGTGCTGAAAAATCCACCATTACTCTGATAGACTTATACTGATAGGTTACTTGCTGCTTATGTCTTATACCTCTTAGCAACTACTTCTTGTGTTGAATGTTTGGAATTTTGATTATGATGTGTGGGGAGAGGTCCATTTCTAGGCATGGCTATTTGGGGTAGAAAAGGGAATGCGTCACAAATTTGCATGTTGTCCTTGTACAAGAGACATGCTAATCTCTATATCATTCCAGTTTTATTATACACTCTGCCAAAGTAAGCACCAGTCTTAGATTTTCCAGGAGAATGTGTTTATTCTTCTATTCCAATAGTAATGTTATGGTGAAAAATTTGCAAACATTTCTATCCCTACCATAACTAGCCAATCTTAGCTCCTGTCTCTCCCAACACCTTTATTTTACCTCTTCCCTTCAAAACAATCTTTTTGCTAAATCTCTGTGCCATCTTTCTTGTGTTCCTCTTCATTTGGCATTTACTTCTCTTTTAAACTGTTTACTTGCCTGTATTCAAGTATATACACTTTATTTCCAACTAAATTTTAAAGTTCTAAAGAATAAGACTATCTCATATTTTTGTTGATGACTTCCTAGAAAGCCTAACATGGTGTTGCATGGTAGTTGTCTTTCAACAAATAATTTGATGTCTAAATATTTAGAAAAATTTTCCAGGAGAATATTCATTAGCTTTAATATTTCATTTCATTTCATTTTTAAAGTAGTTTCAGAAATCAGAAAGATATAAAATGAGTCTCCTTTCCACCCCTATCACCCAGCAACCAAGTTCCCCTTCCAGAAGGATATCTATTTAATTTTGTAATCAAGAATGAATGAAGAAATTTATGTGGCCTGTGAAGTGGTTCAATAATTTTTTTCACTATATCTGTAGTATTTTAATCAGTTTTGTGTGCTGTGCCTTAGGAAAGACATTGAGAAATTGGAGTATAATCAAGGAGATGATGGTAAGGTGATTAAAACCCATGTCAAATGAGGAGATGAGAATGTTTTACCATGAATTTTAAAAGCCAAAGGGGAGATATATAGGTGGAAATGACTAGGAAGCATATTTCAAGTTATTATATTATAGAATACCATAAGAATCCTGTGCCTTTAAATTCAAACTCTGGTGATCATTCTAACGTTAATTGT
Organism: Erethizon dorsatum; assembly: GCA_028451465.1. Lineage (NCBI taxonomy): Eukaryota > Metazoa > Chordata > Mammalia > Rodentia > Erethizontidae > Erethizon > Erethizon dorsatum. The sequence goes on from CM051842.1 coordinate 47,904,583, forward strand.
AGGAAGCTGAAAAAGAACACCAGAAGCATCAAAATGCAGAGAATCTGTAATGGTTTATTGAATAAAAATGTTATAGAGTAGTATTTAATTGTGGTAATGATAAATACTTGTATTCACAAGAATCTTGTTTTACAGATTGTATCAATTCTCATATAGAAAAGGAAAGCCAAACAAAAAGGAAACAAACAAAAAGTGAAAATAAAATTCCTTGTGTGACAGTTCGCTGAGATAAAGGTAGTAGGAGCATGGAGGGATGGTTTGTAAAAGCTCTTTATTTCTGCCTCCACCCACCCATGATATGAATTATTCCACCATAGTCCCTCTGAAAAAGAAAAATAATTTTTAAAAAATTAATTAAGTTTATTGGTACATTTTAGATATACATAATGATCACATTCATCATAGGGAATTTGTACATGTATATGATATATCTTTAGTCTTCTTTTTTTGCCCTTCCCCTACCCTCCCTTCAACACCTCTTTTCCTCCTTATTTAGAAAAGGTTTGTTTGCAGTTCTTTCTTTTTTCATTTTTTCTTTTCCCTGCCTTCCTTTCACCCTCCACCTTCCCTAGTTCTCCTTCCCATTTGAACATTTTCTTCTCATTTCTCAGTATCTATTATACATTTTGGTTTTATTTACACTTTCAGTTTCTCATGCTAGAGAAAAAATTGCAATATTTACACATGTGTGTCAAATTTATTTCACTTAAGAGTATGGTCTCCAGGTGCATCCATTTACTTAGAAATATCTCAAGTTTATCCTTCTTTAAGGCTGAGTAGTACTTCATTGTATAAAAAATACATCTTCTTTATTCATTTATCAGTTGATGAGCATTTAAGCTGTATCCAAGACTTTGCTGTCACAAATTGTGTTGCTATAAACATGGTTGTGCATATATTGCTGTGCTATGATGCTTTTAATACTTTTGGGAGGATACCAAGAAGGGGAATAGCTGAGTTAAATGGAATCTCTAGTTTTAGTTTTCTGAGGAATCTCCACACTGATTTCCAAAGTGGTTGCACCAGTCTACACTTCTGCCAACAGTGGAGAAACATTCCTTTTTCCCTACATCCACACCAGCATTTGGTATTGGTTGATTTCTTGATAATAGCCATTCTTTCCAGAGTGAGATGGAATCTCAGCTTTGCTTTAAATTGCATCTCTCAAATGACCATTGATGTTGAACATTTTTTCATATATTAATTTGCCATTTCTTCTTCTGAGAAGTGTATATTCATTTCAGATGCCCATTTTTGGTATGGGTCTTTAAACTTGGATGGTTGATGGAGACCACTATGAAGTGGCTCTGAGCAGGATTTAAAATTAATCAATTTGCTTTCTATGTTTACTTTTGAGTCTGTCCCAGGCTTAGGCTCCTTGTCTGGAGATGGGCAGCTGATCCACTGTAAGTCAACCTCTATGAATCACTGGTCTTGGCTGAGGCCTATAGTGGCCTGTGATGTTGTGATGCCTCAAGGACAAGATAAAGCCATAGCTGAGGATGCCTGGCTCCAAACTTAATTAACTAGAGACTGTAACTGCAGGTTACACACTCCTGCAATAAATGTCAACCTACAGATGAGATATTTCTCCTGACTGGCATAATTTACTACTTGGGAAAGTCTTCAAACTGATGACCAAGGTCCTGCTTAGTTTCCCATGCTTTCCACTCTGTCCCCTTCATTTGTTTGAAAACTAAATAAATATGGGCTACCCAGAGAAATTTTTTTTCATCCCCCAGAGAATCTCAAATTCTGCTGGAGGTTTTTGATTCTCCTTGAGCCCTAAAATCATATCACTTCTCTCTTTATTTAAGTCTTCACCATCTACTCATTTGGGAGGTTGCAGGCCTGATCAGTCCATGATAGGTGGTCTGAATTTTTTAGTTCTTTATATATTCTAGTTGTAAGTTTTTTGTCTGTGGAACAGATGGCAAAGAGTTTTTCTAATCTGTGGGTTGTCTCTTAACTCTGTTGGTGAATTCTTTTGCTGTCCAAAAGCCTTTTAACAAGAAAAGGTCTCAGCTGTTGATTCTGTGTAATATTTCCCATGCATTGGGGTTTTGTTCATAAAGTCTTTTCCTATACCTATGTCTTCAAGAGTTCTACCTATTCTCTCTTCCAGCAAATTTAGTGTTTCTGTTTTAATATTTAGATCTTGATCAATTTAAGCAAAATAAACTTTAAATATGTTCATTATAGGTCCAAGCTAAGGACATTAACTCAGTAGTCTCCAAAATGAAATCCTTACACCTTAATAGGGGACAGACAAAGAATTGGACTGCAAGGACTGAGGATCAAAAATTGTTTCACCTTTTACATGCCACCTTTTGTCTTTTACAATGTACACAAACTTTTAAGATACTAATATATTTATGTCACATACAGACATGTACCCATAGTGAGAGGTACGTTTAATACTTTTTAGTGAATGATACAAAATCAAAGTATCTAGCACCCAGTAGTTGCTTGATACATGTTAGCACTCTTCTCATTCAGCTATGTTGGGAAAATCCTTCAAAAACATTGTATTAATAACATTGATGTGTTACACATATATACATGTATGTACATGTTATGGTTGAGTTATTTTCTAATTGCAGATCATCAATTTTTTGCTTGAAAAATCTTCAAATTTCTCATAAAGTCACCTAATATTTTCTATTAAATGTATAACAGCCATAATTTCCAATGTTGAAATTAAATTTGCACTAGCCAAATATTATCACTCACCTTACACTTACCCTTTCTTTCATATAGAAAATTTGTAGATTATACTAAGTATGGGAGTGTGCTCACTACCTGATTGAGTTTTGTTAAGATTTAACAACATAAAGTTTTTTGGTACTGTGGGTTGAACCCAGGGTCTTTGCACATCATTGTTATTAATACAAAGTATTTAAAAGCTTTTTCCATCATAGCTGTATGGGAAGAGTGCTAGCATATATCAAGTAACTACTGGGTGCTAGGTACATGTTTCCCCTCATTGATTTATTTTAGCTTTGAAAGACAAAATCCAAAGATGATGTTCTACTATATTCAATAGTAGTAGAAATTATTTTAGAACAGCCAGGGAACTATTGAAAGAGTTCAACAAAGAACACATTGAACCCAACTTTTCAGGAGATGTTTCCTTGGCAGCTGGAGATAGAGAAATGGATCATACCCAAATTATATCCTAGGAAATTCACATTCTTGTGATACCAAATTGATTACTCTAATCCTACCTTCAAGGCATTTCTCTTCCTTGCTGTGCTAAATTTTTTAAAGTATTTTTTTCATTTCATGCAATTACACTTCTATCTTTCTTTTTATTTTCTCTATTTCTCTATCTTGCTCCCACTTCTCAATGTGGGCCGAACTGGAAATCCAGAAAATTATTGCAAAGGCACATACATTCTGGCCCATACTGCTCCCTTTTTTGTTCATAGTGAAAGTTGACCCCACATCCATGTCTCCACTGGAGATTCCAAGTGACAGTGAGGAGAATTTAATTGAGAGTGGATCCTCAGCCTTACAGAGTCTACAAGGACTGCAGCAAGAGTGAGTACTTTTTTCTAAGTCTGTGTGTGTGTGTGTGTGCATGCATGTTTCTGCATGCATAGAGATGGAACTAATTATCAGAAATTAAAGGAAAATTTAAAAAAACAACAAAATATAGATAAATTGTCTTCCTGTACATTTGTGTGGATATATGTGCATCTATGTTCATATTATGGTTGAGATATTTTCTAATTGTAGATCATAAATTTTATTGATAAATCTTCAAAATTTTCATCAATTACAGTCATCTACTATATCTCTATGTAAATGTAAAACAGCTGTAACTTCCAATGTTGAAATTAAATGGATGTATTTTGCTCATGTTTAGCAAGCATTTTGTATGAAACGTGCATTCATTTAAGCACAAGAGTGACACTAATTGAAGTGGAACTCTTGCCCTGTTTTAGAACATAATCACTTATGGGAACATTGCCACCTCCCATGCTTTCTCAGGGACCTGCAGCTAACAGAATGGCATAGTTGAGATAATCATTTGTATTATTTCAATTATTTCCTCTTTTGTGGGCTTAGCAATTAATAACATAAAATAAAAACTGGTATGAAGTTGTGCCACTGTATTTGAGTCAATTTCTTTATGCTCCACTTTAAAGTCATTCTTTGGCCTTATTGCTCTCTCTCTCTCTTTTTTTTTTTTTTTTTTGCTTAGATCAAGAATAATGGCCCAAATGCAGGGAGAAGAATCACTTGATTTGAAGAGAAGACGGATTCACCAGTGTGACTTTGCAGGATGCAACAAAGTATACACCAAAAGCTCTCACCTGAAAGCTCACCGCAGAGTCCATACAGGTCTGCCAACTCCCACCATCTTACACCACACACACAGACATCCACACACAGACACAAACACACACACACATACACATACAAAGAGAGGGGAGTATCTGAATGCTAGAAAGAGAAGAAAATCTTGAAACAAAGACAGCTTTATTTATACTCTGGTACAGGTCCCATTCATAGTTTTTACCTCCATGTCTTATTCCTACTCTAAGGCAACTCTTACAAAAACTGGTCCAAAAATACCATGAAACCTGATGTCTTTTGAGTAGTCGTCATCACTAGTGAATACCTAAAGATCTTTCTAATTGGGAAGCCATAACACTGAAGCAAAAATTAAGGCAGCTAAGACATTATACCCTCCTATAACCCTAGGGTCCCAAAGGTTTTGCTGAGTATGGAGAAGCACAAAAGAAATTAAGTGAAATTAAAGCAAATTTTTGAAGCTCAGCACCATCCAGTAACCTACAATGTGCCTTTGTTTACATTAAAAGAAAGGTAAATATAAATTAGTAAAGCAGACCTTGGAAGATTTTGTCTTTGACAACATGGAGAGCACATGCCCCATTTGAAAACAGAGAGCTGCTACCCAACTCCAGCTGAATATTATGAGATCAATTTTTTAAAATCAGAAAATTAAGGTTTTTGTGAGAAATATCTTAAATTTTGGATGTTAGCTTGTTCAACTTTTTAATAACACCAGGTATTCAAAGAAACATGCCTAGAAGACAGATGCAACTCAATGACCATCATTTTGTGCCTTTGACTTGGTAACTCCTTCCCAGTGATCTCCAATTTAGAATTGGAGGCTAAATACAGGTGATTGATTTCCAGGCTGCATTTTGTTGCAAAATTCCCATGACACTATTTTTATTTAAAAATATTTTGTTTGCCTCTTCTCCATGCATATGACTGCTGATTTCATGACTATATATGTCATTAAGCACTTAAACTTAAATTTTCATGATGAGAATGCAGGTTAATTTACTGCACTTTAATATACTCATAGTCCAGTTTCAAGAATTATATTAGTACGTGGACAATTTTGTTTTGTCTACATTTCCACCAATTTTCCACTCTCCATTGTATTATTTTGAAGCAGATTCTAAAAATTTTACAATTTTAGTCACAAATACTTCAGAATACATGTTAACACTTTCAAAAATAACCACAATAACATTAGCACATAAAATTACTTAATATCAAATCTCCTAAAATGTCTAATAATTTTTACAAAAGTTGTTCAAATCAGTACTAAAAAAGGATAATTCATTGAATTTGGTTAATATCTGTTTTAGTTATCTTTTTAATCTTTATTTTTCTCTCTTTCAATTTGTTTTCATTTTATTTGTTGAACAGCTTGAGTAATATGTCCAGTCCAGTTTACCATGTTTTGAATTTCCCTGATTACATCTTCATTGTGTAAATGTAATATATTTGATGCCCTCCAATTCCTGTAAAAAGATAACTGTGTCTGGAAGATTAATCAGATTCAAGTTCAGTTTTGAGCAACAAACAACATATCACAAAGGATGGTGTATACTTTCTATTTCATGACATTAGCAAACATGCTATTTGGTTGTCTCCATGTGATGTTGAGATTGGTAAGTTTCAAACTTTTACTTATACTTTCCAAATGTTTATAAAGCTTGAAAGCAGATCTGAAGGCAGTTGAATGAACTCATTTAATGAGAGGCAATGTGTATAATTTTAGCATACATATATCATAGATTTATCCACATAGTTTGAATTTAGATGTTCTTTCCATACTAAACTCTGTTCCTCTCACATTCACAAAGACATCAGGTCATATTAGCTCACATATCCCTTTCTAGGTTTTAAAATTATGCTTCTTTAAAGTATTGAGACAAAAACAATGAACAATGAGCTTAGAACACCTGAGTTCTAATTACAGATCTCTTGACTAAGTTATTGTGTTCTCTGATACAAGTTTTCCTATCTCTTTGATCCCAGGTTTCCCCAGCTCTAAAATGAGGGGATTGGACTAGGAGATTCCATGTGACTTTTTTTAGTCTGGAAACCTATGGCCTGAATTCCAATGTATCCTAGCATTTATCCTTCTAAAAGATCCCAAATGTATACAGGTTGGAAATTGCTTCACAATAGTAAAGGTCTGGCTGTCTTTCCTATGTCACCCCTATATTCTTTTCAAATTAGTGTATGTTTGCAACACATACTTTTTTTTCCTTCATTTTGGGGAATTGGTTCATGTATATAACATGTCTTGATCATTTTCAAAACCTTTACTCGCCAACACATCCTCACTGCCTCCCCTACCATTTATTGAACTGATATAACAAGAGGTACCATTTACTTTTATTTATAAAATGTGATAAAAATATGGTGTCTGTTTCAATTTTTTAATGTATTACAGTAAAACACACATTGTCATTAATGCCCCTCAAAAGGCTCCCCTTTATTTGGAACACATTTACACACTGTTCTTTCTACTCTCTGAACCTGTTCTAGAAGTCCTCCTTTGTGGAAAGATGTTGACCTTTCATAGTCATTTTGAGTTTAAGAAGAGCCAGAAGTCCCAGAGTGCCAAATCCAGTGAATAAGATAGATGAAAATATACCGTAATATTTCTATGAGCCTACACTTTTGCAGCATGGTAGTAGCAACTCACCATATTTTTTATCACACCTTGTAGAGATACAAAACAGGACACCCAAAACTGCTTCAGAAAGTGACAAGAACCATTGGATAACTGTGTTCAAAGTGAAGGGAAGTATTTTGAGAATTAATGGCATTGTGCATTTACTGTAATAATTTTTTATTTGAACATACATCGTATTTTTATTAGCCCTTATAATTCTCATGTTTCAGTTGTATTTCTCCCCATAGTGGTTTCAGGTTCTTTTATACTGGGAGAAAACGAGGCCTAAAATATAGACAGGTTTTAGCTTTGAGCTGTATAAGTGAATGGCTTATTTAATGAATGGTTATGAGAGTAGATGCATTGTCAATGGCGGCACCTGATATCCAAATGAATTTTACCTTGTTTAGATTCAGGATTGTTCTTATCTTACTCAGTTCTTAGGATTGACTTGGTCTTTGCCATGGATATGTGATCTCAGGGGGTAGTCTTGAAAGCACTTCAAAGAAGCAAGTTAACTTGCTTCTTTGAGTTACAGTAGGGTTACAGTAGGGTTAGTTAGTTTGTGGCAGTTCTGTATGCAAACCCCTTCATGGACTATTGTAGTACCCTAATTGATCTTCTAATTCTCTCCTGACCAAAATTCATTCTTCAGACAAATCAGATTTTCATCTTTTTTATTTTTCTTTTGTTTAAATATAAATCAGATCACATAACTATTACAAGTTAAAATACTCCATTGGCTTTCCATAATACTCTGAATGAAATTAAAAGTCCTTACAATATCCTAAAAGACTTATGGAATGGAGATTCTGATTAGTTTTATTTTATAACACTTATTCTTCAGCTCTCAGTTTAAATGTCTTCTGTCCAGTTAAATTCTTCCCTAAGCCTATCTTTGGCAATACCCCTCCCAATTATTTACATAAAACCCTATTTAATTCTTTGATAAGAGAAGTTTTTAAGTTAGGACCATAACATAAGCAATATGAGAAGGAACCAGCTATGCACAAAGTTTAGAGAAAGTGTTATTAGCTAGACAAAGTACAATGGCTGCAACATGGGAATAAGCTTGCCTTGTTAAATCCAGCATAGCTAGATTGCATTTAGTACAATGGTTGGTGGGTTAAGTACTGAGGTGCCAGTGTGGAAGAGGGGAAGTCATTTAAGAAACCAATATAGTGATCCAGCAAAAGTGATGACAATCTGACTAGGATGTTGTCAACAGAGGGCAATACAATATATATTGATGACTGAGTAGATTCTGATGATTTTTGGCTTTCTGTTTTGGGGAGCTGGATGGACAGAAGTGTCATTTATAGTTGGGGAGTTTGCCAATAATCACAAATTAAGTATGTGGGAAAATCCCCTTAAAATGAAACCTTGGTACACAATCTAGGTATACTTTTCCTTATTGTTAGTATTTCACAGGTACCTTGAGACTAAGGAAATTGCCTTATCCACTGCCCTCCATATATTGTAGTCCATTGCCAAGGGGTCCTAGAGTGTGATACACCTGTTTTTCGTATATATTCTTTTTTTTTTTTTTTTTACATTTTTTGGTACCGGAAATTGAACTCAGGACATTTCGCTTGCCAGATAGGCGCTGTGCTACTAAGCTATATCACTGGCCCTGGTATATATTATTTTAGCAGACAGCCATGAAGCTCTTACTTATCTGGAAAACACCTCTAGTGTGCAGTACAGCACTTTAATGTCTTTAAACTTGCAATCATGCAAAGCAGGAAATACAGATGCCACAGTTCTCTTTAAGTATACACTCAAGTCCCAGGTTTTTTAATAGCATCATCCATTCATCCAGGCTCAAACTTTATTGATTCCTAATATTCTCATATTCACAAAGTTATTTTTCTAAAGTTGTATTATTTCTCTCTTATTTTGAATAGATATTTTATTGAGAGATGTAAATATATTGTGAAGCTACACTGTTATATTTGACATCTCTATCTACCACTGATTGTCAAAAGTTAGTTTACATCTCACTACCCTGTTTACTTATGTGTGAGTAGTAAGCGTGTAAGACATTTAGAATAATATCTAACATATAGTAAGCACACAGTAAATTTTAGTCATTATTACGATCTGTTCAATTCTAGTCTTATTCTCTTAGGTTTTTTCTTACATTTATTATTGAGTCTTCTATCAATTCAACAAATAATTGACCTCATGACATATTTTATGTGTCATGACCTCTTAATCATTATAATCCACATTATACATTATAGCCAGATAATTTTCATGTGCAACTTTGAGCAAGGAATCCCCAGGTTAAAGAAATGTTCAGTGTTAACCTAACATACACTCCATTGTCTTCATGAAGTAGTGTAACATGAAAGAGAGAAAGTGCCACATCTAGCACAGATCTCGAAGTTGGGGGGGAGGAATGAGAGGATGGAGAAATAAAGATAAGAGACAAAAGCTGAGGTCATATGGAGCCCTCTTTCCTGATGGGAGGAAAGAAAGTGTTCAACCAAAGCAGTGCATTTATTTATACATTTACCAAGTTAATGTCATATGACACCCCTTTGCCTAGCAACCCATTGCTTGGATTGCCTTGGGGGTAGGTGTTCTCTGGGCTGGAGCAGCTTGTTTACATAGCCCACCTTGGCTGTTCTCTACATTTTCCAGCCAGCCTTGCCTCGCACACTCACGTGTAATCACTTTCCAGGTTTAGTCACTCCCCACAAGGAAGGACAGTAGAGGCTTTCTCCCTGGATGGGGAGGTATCCTTGGCATGGATTAAAGTTGACATGAATGTACATGAATAACAAACTCACTGAGAGAGAAATTAGGGTAACAGCACCTTTCACAATAGCATCCAAAAAAATGAAGTACCAAGGAATCAATCTAACAAAGGATGTAAAAGACCTCTACATTGAAAACTACAGAGCTCTGAAAAAGATTGAAGAGGATATCAGAAAGTGGAAAGATAGCCAGGGATATAGCTCAGTGGCACAGCACCTGCCTGGCAAGCATGAGGTCATGAATTTGATTCTTGGTACCAAAAAATAAAGAAAGAAAGAAAGAAAGAAAGAAAGAAAGAAAGAAAGAAAGAAAGGGAAAGAAAAGAAAAAGAAAAAGGAAGAAAATGGAGAGATATCCCTTGCTCTTGTGTAGGAAGTACTAATATAGTGAAAATGGCCATATTGCCAAGATTGTTATACTGATTTAATGCAATTCCAATCAAAATTCCAACACCATATCTCAAAGAATTAGAGAAAACAATCCTAAAATTCATTTGGAACCAGAAGAGACCTAGAATAGCAAATGCAATTGCTATTGCATTTGCAAATGCAAAGTAAAGCTACTGTGATAAAAACAGCATGGTACTGGAAAAAAAAACAGACCGGAAGATCAATGGAAAAGATTAGAAAATGCAGAAACATAAGCTACCTTATCTTTGACAAGGGTGCCAAACACATTCACTGGAAGAAAGATAGCCTTTTTAATAAATGGTGCTGGAAAAACTGGCTCTGCACATCCTGAAGATTAAAATTAGACCCATATCTTTCACCATGCACTAAACTAAATTCAAAATGGATCAAAGATCTAAATATTAAAACAGAAACATTAAAACTGCTGGAAGATAGAATAGGTAAAACTCTTGAAGACACTGGTGTAGGCAAAGACTTTATGAATAAAACCCCAGTTGCACAGTAACTATCACAAAGAATCAAAAACTGGGATCTCATCTAATTAAAAAGCACTTGCACAGCAAGAGAAACCACCAACAGAGTGAACAGACAACCCACAGTGTGGGAAAAAAATGTTTGCCAGCTGTTCCTCAGACAAAGGATTACTATCAAGAACATATTAAGAACTCAAAAAAATCAGCCATCCCAAATTTAAAGACCAAATCCAAAAATGGGCATCTGAGATGAATACACACTTCTCAGATGAAGAAATACAAACAGCAAATAAATGTATGAAAAAATGTTGAACATCACTGGTCATTCGAGAGATGCAAATTAAAACAACACTGAGATTCCACCTCACTCCAGAAAGAATGGCTATTATCAAGAAATCAACTAATGACAAATGCTGGTGGGGAGGTGGGGAAAAAGGAACACTTCACTGTTGGTGGGAGTGTAGACTGGTACAACCACTGTGGAAATCAGTGTGGAGATTCCTCAAAAAGCTAGGATTGGAGGTCCCATTTGACCCAGCTATTCCCCTTCTGGGTATCTTCCCAAAAGAATTAAAAACATCGAACCACAGCAATATGTGTGCACCCATGTTTCTAGCAGCACAATTAGTGATAACTAGATCTTGGAAACAACCCAAATGCCCATCAACCAAGGAATGGATAAAAAAGATGTAGTATTTTTATACAATAGAGTACTACTCAGCCATAAAGAAGGATAAACTGGAGACTTTTATAGGTAAATGGATGCAACTTGAGACCATACTCATAAGTGAAATAAACCAGATGCACATGTATAAAAAATCATATTGTCTCCCTAGTGTGAGAAGCTGAAAGAGTAAATAAGATCCAAAATGTACACTAGATATTGCAAAGTGGGAAGAAACTGTTCAAAAGGAAAGAGAACCTGGGATGGGGAAATGGAGAAAAGAAGGAAGGGAAAAGCAAACAAATACATATATAATAATAATTATACATTATATAATATATATATTATATATTATATTACATAATATATATTATATCTATATTAAAGGTAGTTAAGATAGATACACTACTAATTCCTCTTAGTTCATTGAAAAAAAGTTTTGTGCTAATATTGTTTGGACAATTGAATGCTGATATCTTGTACTCTGAGTAACTAATTTAAAGATAACAATACACAATGTATTAACAATTGTTAACCCCCTATTATGTTGTTTTGAAATTTTGTTCTATTTTTTCTCTTTAAAAACAAAAATTGAAATTAAAAAATTAAAACAAATAAAGTTGACATGAAGATAATGAAACAAACTTAGTATACTTTAGTATTCTTTTAAAATTTTCTATTGTCAGTGTGTCTCAGTTATAATCTATATATAGGGCAAACAGCTCCCAGTGCCCACCTCCATTTGTTGTATTAGTACCTATAATGTTTAATTCTAAATTATCTTTTTTAATGAATCCAAAAATTTAACCTAGCTTTTATAATATGGATCATCTCATAGTACTCTTTCAAAGATGGCCCATTTGCAAAGGTGGCTAATATTATATACCATTCACTGCATTGCCTTACCAAAACTTGCCCCTAGTTGATTGGATTACTTTATGTCTTCTGCTCTACTCACCTAAACATACCCATGTCTCCATCTCAATGCTTTTACACTACCTTGAAGATCTAGCTATGGACTCTCTTTGTCACATAGCGTATATGTTTTATATTGTAATTTTTTTTTCTGTTTATATATTTTGTTCTTTAATTTAGTTGATGAGTTGATGAACATTATGGGTTGTGTCATACGAAGTTAGCTAAAAGAGAAGCTTGTTCAATGATAATAAAAGTTAATTCCATTTTACATAGGAAGATGGGTCTCTGCTGAGTTGTTACAATTTGTGTATTGTAGCAAATGGGCCCTGTTCACCACAGGGTGTGACTGCTTTACAAGTCAGTTTTATTTCATTTATGTGTAGTGAAGATAGGAATTCTCAGGACAAATTCTTGAGAGACCACAAAATTATAGATATCTATGTGAATGTTGTGTGGAGATAGTATAAAATTATAGACAACAAAATGTGAAAATCCCATTTACATACTCTCTAACACTGAAATCTCATTCTTCTTCCCACTGTTAATAAATTTCTATTTAGCTATCAAAATCTCCATTTATCTGGGGTGTGTGTATGTGTATGTGTTTAGTCATTTAGTGGATTTTTCTTATTTGATAACATTTCATTGACCATCTTTTGGTCTCAAAACATCCAGCTCTATCTCATTCTTAGCAGCAAATGTACTAATTTCTGAATATTAAAGTGACCAGTAACTAATAAAATTAATCATCAAAATTATTGTCTAAGTATGATCCAAAGCTCTGATTTAAGCTGGATTCCATTCTGCTATTCATTATATGAAAGTTATACAGTTAATGAACACTTGGTAGGATTAGTCAGTGGTCTACTAAATTGAAAAACAGTATGTGCAAACCAGGTTACCACTAGACTTTAAAGTAGCAAAAAATTAAATGTCCTCAGAAATTTATGAGAAGGAAACAGAGTAAGAGCCAGAAGACAGAGCATTAGAATACCAATGTATTTTGTGTCCTCATTATTGCTTGTTTCTGAAATAAAATAATACATACTCATTGCAGTAGATTGAAAACAGAGAACTATATTAAGAAAACAAATATGACCCTAATCATACAACACAGACTAAATTAATATTTATTTGTATTCATAGTTTCTTCCATTTCTATTTTAAATTTTTATAGAACATAATTTTAATGCATTCAAACCATACCAGAAGATGTAAACTAAAAAGGAAAAGTCTTCCTCTCACCAACCCTCATCTTCTCTTTGCTGAATGTTAACAATTTCTCTAATAATTTACATTTATGTGTATTGATATTGTCTTTATTCTGAGTACACAAATAAGTAATATGATCTATAGATAGAGAGAGAGAGGTCATAAATTGCTAAAGATTTTTATACTATTTTTTCCATGTAGCTTTCTAATTTGAACATACATATCCCATATATAACCCAGATGCAAAGTGAAGTTTCTGAACACTGCATTATTTTTTTTAAAATTTGGCCTGGCATCTCTCTCCATGCTATTCCATACACTTGAGTTTCTGACATTACATGGAAAAAGGCCTGTAGCTTTAGCTGAAGAGACCTTTTTCACTGAATCACACTTTTTTGTGTATGACTGCATTTTAGGCTGTTCTATAGGAGGTATTAGAGAAAAAGATATTACTACAATGTAGTACAGTGGAAAAGTTTCAAAAGACTTGGGTTTTAGATCTCAGTTCTATTGCTCGATAACTATATTTTTAACAAGAAAACATTTTTAACAACCTTGGGAGATATTTTTACAACCCCCATCAGAATTGAGGGAACAAATACTCAGCCATGGAAAAATGATTATTTAAGATCACACAACTAGTGTGGTACAGCCTGGATTCAAATACAGGCCTATTTGAGCAATAGCATATGTTTTCACTCTACTGTCTTGGGCTCTGCCTTAACTACTTTTCTCTTTGCTGAGACAAATTACCAGGCACCCAAAGTTAAAGAAGGAAAGGTTTATTTTCACTTACAGTTTCTGTCCATAGTTGACTGGCTGTAAGGCAGGATGGCATGGCAGAGGGTCATTGCAAAAAAGAAGCAGTCCATGGCAGGGCAGACAGGCAGTGAAGCAGCGAGCCTGCCTTTCCCTTTTATTCCATCTAGGCTATATGCCTTTTGGGTGGTGCCACTCACACCAAGGGTGAGGCTTCTGTCTTCATTAAATCCACACACAGAACTATGCTAATTCCAATCAGTGGAATAATTTAGTACCACACACCCTTAATCCTAGTATCACACACCCTAGAGCTAGCCAGCTCCAAAAAGCCCCACCTATGACAGCATAAGGCTTTTTTTTTTGTGGGTACTGGGGGTCGACCTCAGGACCATGCGTGCCAGCAGGAGCCCATGCTGCTGAGCAATATCACCAGCCCTTTTTTCATATGTGGGTTCTGGGAGTTGAACTCAGGACCTCGTGCTTGCCAGGCAGGTGCTTATGCCGCTGAGCCATCTCACCGGCCCTGATAGCATAAGGCTTTGAGGGGACATCTAGATACAAGCCACAATAGCCTCTCTTTAGGACTTCTGTGAGTAGCAACACATTGTACTGTTGAAAATCTGTAAGAGAGTAGTTTTTAAGTGTTCTTACTTCCAAAAACATATATAAGGTAATGTATATGTAAAGTACCCTGATTTACCCAATCCACAATGTACATATATTTCAGAATATCATGTGATACTATATATATATATATATATATATATATATATATATACTAAATAATTAAAAAGCATGCCCTCAATGTGACTGTTGCTCCTACTCCACTTTGTGGTACTAAGGAATGAACCCAGAGCCTCATGCATGATAAACAATCACTTTGTCAATGAGCTATATCCCCAACCATCTTTATGTATGTATTTATTTATTTTTTCATCTTTTAAGACAGTGTATCCCAACGTGGTTCAGGTTGGCCTTGAAATCACTCTATACCCCAAACTGGCTTCAAACTCATGGTGATCTTCCTACTTCAGCCTCCAGAATGTTGGGATTACAGACATGCACCACCACACCTGACCAATTTTTTTTTTTTTTTTTGAAACAGAGCCTCCCTAAAGTGTACAGCCTGGCCTAGAACTTGCAATCCTCCTTCTTCAGTCTCTGGAATAGATAGGATTACAGGCTTGTACCATTATGCCTGGCTTGCCTCCACCTTTGGACTAAAGTTTTGATAAAAGTTATGTATGTATTCTGTTATCTTCCTTGGAGCCAAGCATCTCCTCTCTGATTTCCTTCATTTGTTCATTTTCCCTTTTTAGGAGAGAAACCTTATAAATGCACCTGGGATGGCTGCTCCTGGAAATTTGCTCGCTCAGATGAGCTCACACGCCATTTCCGTAAACACACAGGCATCAAACCCTTCCGGTGCACAGACTGCAACCGCAGCTTTTCTCGTTCTGACCACCTGTCCCTGCACCGCCGACGCCATGACACCATGTGAGCACCACAGGCCACTCCACAGGAGCTATGCTTCTTTGTTTCCAGTGCATGTGATGAGGTCACCACCATATTTTGGTCTTTGACTTTGACTTGCCTCTGGAATGGGGTTGGAGCAGCCTACTGAGCCAGGTTGAGGAGACTGGAGAAAATGTAGCTGGCTTTCCATGGGACCCTTTATATTCTACCTTCACCTCTACTCTATCAAGACTTAATTTTTTTCAACCTCTGCATGGGTTGAATTCTAGTGTGGCACCCATGGCTGCCCCCAACCCCAATCTCTCCTCCTCTGAAAGACATTCTTCCTACAATAACAAAACAGGAATCAAACTCAAGGCTGTGAACAAACATATGCTGCTTCCTTCTCCCTTTATTTTACCCTTGTTTTCTAGAATATATGTATATATATATGATGGTGTCCTAATATGATTTTTTCGATTCCTGGATGGAGGAAGGATAACTACGTAGTTGATCAGTATACTATTTACTAAGATTTGCAACCTAATGATAGGGCACATTCTCAGTAAATAAGATGAGCCTTATATCAAACTTAAAAGTTTTGTAAGTTCAATATTACTTCTAATTATGGTTTGGTTTTCAGGCAGTGCTGGTGCTTCTTTTCAAGTCCATCAAAAGGAATAGACAAATCTTATCCTCCTCTTCCTCCTCCAGCTCCTTTATGAGTAAAGATTTTGTGGCACAGTTACATTCTTTGTTAGGTTAAATTTGGGCAGATATTCAAAGTACACAAAGACAGTTATGGGAGAGACAAAAGTGTTTGAGAAAAATATGTCAGGCAGTGACAAGAACAAGTAGACCTGGAATGATCTTGATAACAGATAAAAGATGAGTTTCATTTAGAAAGTATATCAAAAATGATGTTAGTCACAAACCTCATTCAAATGTCAGTATTTTGAGACATTGTCTTGAGGAATTGCACTTTACTGTTTATTACTTTGTTTACATAAGGCAACTTTGGTCTATTATATAATGAGGAATCACACACAGAGTCCACATCATATAGAGGTGAGGGGTTTGGAGAAAGGAACTGTGTTCACTCCATGACATTATTGGCACTCATTTCTGTCTTTTAAAATGAATATAAGTGGCTTTTGGTAAAAATTAACTTACAGAAAGCAGTTTGAAGTTTTATAACTACAATGAACACCTAAGCCATTTCTTTTAGCTAATACAACAGGTTGCATAATGTACACATTTGGTTGCCCAATCAGACTGTTTCACAATATTCTCTGGGCCATAAACCCTGTTTCTCTCCCTGAACCTCAGATCTACCTCCACAAGACATATTTCCTCTTCCAGGATAAAGGGAGTGGAGCACTGTAACAATTAGAGTAAACTCAGCCTATCTCCTAAATGTTGTCTTCTTATTGAACCTTTTTCCTTGGCAGATATTTAACTAAAATCCCTGCCTGAATACTTTAGGTTATTACCTCTTGAGGATGTCCATACTAACTAAACCACAGAATCCTAGCATCAAAAAAGGGATTTTATTATGTCCAATCCTACCCATCTCTCATATTTAACAGATGTGACAAATACAGGTCAGATTCTTCAAGTGTTTTCTTGAGTCCTACAGACCTGCACACTCATTCTCCTAGGGATGACACAATTAAAACAAAGAAAAAAAAATTTATGTGATCGGATGTAATATTTATCCAATTTTATGTTATCTTTCAAAAAACTTTACTACTCAAAAATCATTTACAGTTGATGACATAGTAAGAAAAATGTGTTTGTAGTTATTGCCATATAACATTAGACACACAGGTTTTCAATTCTAACACTTTTGTCATACCTAGATTTTATTTACCTCATTTCAATTTGTAATGTCTTTCCATACTATAAACCCTCTATAAACATAAGGACTACTTGCATTTTTTGAAATCACATGTAGGATTTTACTATTATCATTATTATTTTGATATGGGCTTTTTCCTGACTTTTGATGTGCAAGTCCAAAGCTATGTACTATTTACTAAAGCATTGGGAAATATTTAGGGCCAATGTACTATAGGGAACCTCTGGGTATTTATAAAACAGATAGGAAAATGTAGATTACTATCATACGTGCATTCAAGCTTTATAATTGAGTAGCTGGTACAGTATTTCAAAGTAGAGCTCAAAGGCTTAACTTTTTCTCCATGGTTTGGATACTAAGATTCCTTTTCTAGAGCTCATACCTGATCTGTGACACTCAGATCTCAAGATAATTTGCATTGAGCATATGCTCTTTTCATAAGTAATTAAGATGATTAAATAAGTAGCCCAAATATTGGTGTCCTTGACCTCCCTGAAGATTTATTTAAGAAATTTTCTGCAAGGTAATGAAGGACTGCTTTGGTAATTAGCTTTAGTCAAGAAGCAATTCTTACTCTATTTTCATTTTCCTCTTTTCCTGCCCACCCCCAAAATAAAAACATTTAAATGATTTAATATACTTTAAGAAATGTGTCAGTATTCATTAAAGGAATTTCAGAGAGTATATGGATTCAAATACAGTGCTACTGAAGTGTTACAGCACCAAAAGCATGTAAAAATTTTACTAGATAGATGGTGAGGTACTAAAATGTATCTCACTTAGGTAGCATTTTGGGTTTCATTGACTGGTGTATTTGTACCAACAAAGCACAGTTAGTGTGACAGTTGCCTAGCAATGGCCTTATTTAATAGGGTTGGATAATATCCTGGAAATTGTTGCAGTGGAATATCTCCATCTGTAGATTATTGGCAGTTGAACATAACTATTTTATAATTGTGATTGTAAAATTTAAGAAAAACTATAAGGAATGTGAACTTGTAGGGTAGATTATGTGGAGTGTTTTGTGGTCAAAATACAAAGGTTGGTAACATGAAGGTCTTTTAAAATAAACTTTGCATTTGAAACATTTTCAGATTTATGGAAAAATTGTGAAGATAATACAGAAAATTCCCATATGCTCTGCATCTTGTTTCCTGTTTTATTAACATTGTACACTATTATTGTACATTTGTTAGAATTAATGAAACAACACTGATATATTAATATTAATTGAAGTCCATACTTTATGCAGATTGACTTAGTTTTTACATAATATCCTTTTTTTAGCATCCTACCAATATTCAAGATATCATATTACATATAGTAATCATATGTTCTTAGGCTCCTTTTGGTTATGACAGTTTCTCACACTAATTTTGTTTTCAATTACCTTGGAAGTATTGAAGAGTATGCTGTTCAATTTGGATTTACCTAATGTTTTTCCCATGAAGAGACTGGGGCTTTGGGGAAGAAGAACACAGGATAAAGTGTTATATTTTCATTATATGATATTTACATGGCATCACTCTTGTTAACCTTAAGCACTTGGCAAAGTTAGAATTTATCAGCTTTTTTATATGTACTCTTTTTCTCCCTTCCATACTACTTTGAAAATAAGTCACTATGTACAATCCACATTTACAGTGTAGTGAGTTATTCTCCACATTGTAAATTGCAAATATCTCTATAAGCTATTTGTAATTATTCTAAATAGCAGAATTGTCTCTTATTCATATATTTATTCATACAATCATTTATTTATATAAACATGGACTCATGGGTATTTATTTTATTTTTAGATTACAATTTCATGCTACTTTAATTATTTTGCTGCCCAAATTGTTCTTGACTTGGTCATTGAGAGCCCTTTTGTGTTGACTCCCAAGTCTTTTTGACATACCATCATTATTTATTAGTATGTTCTTATATTCTGGGACTACAAGATGTCCAGGATCATTTTGCATCCCTATAGTAAGCCCTTTTTAGAGGAGTCCTGGTTACATTTACTAGTGAATTTTACTAGAAACCAAAATCTGGGCACCAGGTAGGATTGTTGTTATTGAGGTATTGTTTGAAGACCTTCTCAGCTAACAGGACAAGGAAATATATGTTTGTATACTAACTTATGTGATCATCCATATATTTTAGCTGTATATGTGTGCATATTGATGTCTTCAACTCTAATCTACATGAATCAGTCTATCTTGTTCCTCTTACATATCTATAGCCTCTGATTCCAATGGTGAGAAATATGGGTCCCACTTGTTTTCATCTATTTGATTAATATTTTGACTATAGCATATACACATACAACAATATCTGACTTGTCTATCTATACACTCGTGGTAAACATCTTTGCAAACAAGAACCCAGTATTTATGTATATGACAGTAATATTTTTAGAACTCCAAAAGCTCTTGAAACAAAGTGTCAGCAAAATTCTGGAATCAGATTTCTGTGATCTTGATACAAAAAATCTGGGATTTACCTTGTCCTAAAAAAATTTTCATTGCCAAATTATTAGCAATTTGCTAAACTTGAATAAACCAAGGGAATGCATTGATATTCCACAGTGTGCTAATTCCTATATGAGGTAATAGGGAGGAATGGGCACAAAAGAAAGTAAATGGGCCCAACTTAAAGAAATCTTGGCACTACCATTTTTCACTACTGAATATGGCTTTTGACAACAGGAGTGTTATCCTGAGTTACTTCTTTTCTACATTTTCCTCAGTCCTCTACATGGTTGAATTTAGGTAAATCATATCAGTTCTTTGTGTCTCAGTTAAGCCATCTAAAAATTGGGATTCAAATATCTACCTCATAAGAATGTCATGAGAGTCTTCATTATACATCTTGGCAAAAATAATAAAATATCTTTAAATCAACAATGAATTATAATCTTTACTATCATGATAATTTTATATTTACCCTATGAAAAGGAGAGAATTAGGCCTTCCAGGTAATAAGAGCTTTATTTGAATCAGTAACAAAAGTAATTGAGGGGCTGGTGAGATAGCTCAGTGGCATAAGCACCTGCCTGGCAAGCACGAGGTCCTGAGTTTGACTCCCGGGGCTCACATACGAAAAAAGGGCCAGTGATATCACTCAGTGGCATGGGTGCCTGCTGGCACATGAGGTCCTGAGTTTGACCCCCAATACCCACAAAAAAAAGTAATTGAATCCAAGACTTGTGGTACAGGTGATAATCCTAGAACTCTGAGATACTGAGCTAGGTGGATCATAAGCATGAGCCCAGCCTGGGCAAGTTGGCAAGATCCCATCTCAGAAAAAGAAAAAAAATTAAAAATGAGCTGGGAATGCAGTGAAGGTGCTGCATTCAATGCCCAGTACTTAAAAAAAAATAAAGAAAAAAAAAAAAAAAAGAAAGAAAGGTGACTGAAAGTATTGTTTCTTCTCTTAATCTCACCTCTCCTACATTCTCTTTGTTATTAAATGTTGGATTATCATATTTCCCCACTTTCAATACCTAAAGGAATAGCTGTGCAAAATCCATTGTTGTAAAACTATTTCTCCCCTTTATCTTGCTACCTGGACCACATTACATCCCATCTTGTCAGAAGCACCAAGCCAGTTTCTCAAAGTCTTTCAGCATTTGGCAAGTTCATATTCATCCATTATATTTTCTCCACTTACTGTACTCTGAACAGTAGGAAGAAAGTGGGATTAAGTGTGTTTGGGGTTGGAGTGTGTTGGAAGAGGATAGAATTTATAGCAGTGGCAGGATATTTCTTCATTTTTCAAACACTACTTTCAGTTTCCATTTCTTTTTCTGGTTGTGGACTGAGGGCAGAGGAAGAGTTAACATTTTGTTAACTTTTTAACTCCCCATCTAGTAGATGTCTGCTAGGGTCAGTACAAGTAACTGTGTTGGAAATTACTTTATACCTATGTTGTATGCAGTGCTGTTTTTGTTGTATAAAATGAAATAAAAAAGAAGATAATTCCTAGTTGTATTTGTGCCCTTTTTTTGTTTTGTTTTGTTTTATTTATTTATTTTTATGAGAGTTTACCATAAGAGAGCAGTGCAAGAGGCTGATTTGATCTCTCTTGTTTTGGGAAAAGAAGCTTGCAATGAAGGAATTGATTCAGTTTTTGACATTGTTAATTATAAAACAGTATAGTAAACTTTATTCTATATGACTCATATTTGTGCCTCATTGTTTTAATGCCTTAGAGTGGCACTCTTTATTTCCTCTATTTTATACTAATTCCTGCTCCAGGGGCATGGCTTTGAGCAAATTCATGTAAATGTCTGTCTTCCACCTGAAGAGCTTCAAGAATTGCTTCAAGAATTGCTTCAGTTAGCATGACCACTTAGAGGTTACCTAGCTCAAAGGAACTCTCCCAATGTAGCATCCAGGCAGAGTGTGTGCTTGGGTACTAAGATATTTGTTCAGTTTGATTATTGTAATTTTTTCTTAATAAAATATTTTTAACTTCAGAAACTATGGCTATTATCTTAAATTTGTCTCCAAATTGTGTTTCAACATAGCACTAATCATTTTCTTTCCCTTTAGCTAGGTAAAGTTGTGATGAAATTACTGTATAATGTCATGGGGCAACAAAAGAAGTTGGGCTGTTTCAAACAATAATTTCTCTGTTTAAGCATGTTGGGCACTCTCCATTCTTGGTAATATATTCAGCCATGTCTGTGAATGAGGCTCCATGAAGACCATATGCTCCTTTGTGTATTTCTGTAAATGATCCCACAGAAGTTTGTAGGATATAGACTCAGTTGGCTAGGTTTCTCTATCAAGCCCTCTTTTCCTCACTATTTTAGTCTTAAGAAGTAAGGAGAGAGATGAGGGTACGGTGGCAGCTTTAAACTCCAAGGACATTCCAATACAAACAACAGTCTCAAGTGGGGCTGTGGAAAGTTGTCTTATCTGAAGATTTGGTCTATCAAAGAAATACTGGGACTGTAACAGAAAGAGAGGAATTCTGTGAAGGAGTTTGAGGCTGACAGCTGGAAGGACTACCAGAATGAAATTTTCATTACAAATGATCAAAATGAATCTCAGAGTCTGTGGATTTCTGAGCAATATCCATTTATTCATTTTTTGTTTGAAAATAAAAGGAAAATTATGATGAAACCAACATTAGTTTTTTCAAAATGATGCTGGGAGAACATTGAAGAAGCAAGACTTATGCACAATTCAAACTGTTGCCTAAAAATGTGAACTTGGTCAAATAGAAACTTTGACCACAGGCATCTGGAAAGACTAGACTGACTGAACAATTATGTTGGGCTCAGTGGCTCAAGATGCATATTAAGAAATTATTGGTCTTTCATTTTTGGACATTTCCATTCCATATATATGTATATTCTTTACCTTTTATCAGTTATGTATGCCCTGTTGCTTTTCAATATCCAATAGTCCAGATAAGTTCTCACTTTTTCTGCCTTGTAGTAGACACTAATTCATTGCTTTCTGAGCCTGTGTCTCCCATATTTCAATTTCTAAGACCCCATATAAATTATTTTTTACTTCTGAAATTTTTGAGTTTAGATTAATTGTCATTACATTGGGTCAGAGAGAGCTAAAGTAACTCATCTGTACCTGTGGAACTGTCACAGACCTGAATAAAGGTACCTACAGTGGCCCTTTGGCACCCCATCATTTCCCTGTCAATTTCAGATAATAAGGGTAAGTCCTCAGTTTCTTAACCTCCTATGTCTTTGTTTGAGGTTTCAAATTTTTATTTAAGTGTCCTTTGTTGCTGGCTGTCTAGGAGTGATATTCCTCATTTAGTTACATAGAAGGAATATTTTCATCTCAGATTTTTGGGAGGAATGAATAAAGCATACATTAAATGTTGAAAAAATAATGACAGTATATATGTCCATATACCCACTGCTCTGATTGAGAATAGGACATTTATTGCTCAGACCTTGAGAAATATCAAGGTACCAATCCGTTATCACATTCTCCTTGTTCTCCCTAAAGATAACTTCTATCCTATTTTCAGTGATGATCATTTTCTTTCTTTCTTTTAAAACTATTTGTCATAGATAAATACAAACCTAAATTACAGTTTATTTTACCTGCTTTTGAACTTTATATGAATAGGATCTTATATTTATTAATTTGTGCCTTATTTACCCAGAATTGTATCTATGAGTTCATCCATGTGAATATTTGCAACTACAGTACTTCTGTTTCCATTGCTCTGATATACTCCACTATATAAATAAATATACTTTTATTAAAGAAATAAGTATATTTATCCATTTGAACTTTAAAATTCCCCTATATTGCTACAGATTAGGATGTAATATTTAGAGAAGCAAAACTCTGATGAGTGTTCTTTTAAATATCTCATGTATATGTGTAAGAATTTACTTAAGGAAAATACCTAGGGATGGAATTCCTGGTACATAGAGCATATACTTTTAAAATATAGCTAGATAAAACAATTTTTTTCTGTGCAGTTCTTCCAATTTATGTTTTCATCAGTAATGTATGAGTATTTAAATTACCCTACATTTGTGGTAACATAATAGTCTTGATTTTTTGAAATTCTGGAGAAGTAACCCAGGGACTCATATATGCTAGGCAAGGTCTACCACTGAGCTATACCTACAGCACAGTGGACTTTTTAAAAATACCAATTTATTGGTGTATAGGATATTTTATGGCTTTCATCAGAATTTTCTTCATTACCAATGAAATGAGATATTTTTTCACATATTTATTGACCTTTTAGATATATTCTACTGAAGTGTGTAATGAAGTCAATAGTAAATGCTGTTACATGCCTCCCAGACACCACATTTGGGGAAAGAGGCACTCATTTTCAAGTTATTGGGAATGTTTGAAGCATACATATCTCAGCTTAATTGCTCCCCAGAATAGACTTACCGAAATTTAAAAACCCATTTTAGGGTCAGCGTGAATTCAGTAGCTACTTGATATGGGTTTATAAAGGCTTAAACTATGGCCCCATTTTGGGACAACTTTGAAAGGTCATTGGATCTTCAGAACACTCATGATCTGAAGTGTTGTAACTGTATTGCAGTTTCACATTTCCTTCTGCATCCTACAGCTTCCTTCATGTCCTTATATGTTTTGATCCAGACAGCATGTGCTAATACATTCCATAGAATTTTATCTAAGATAAATACTATTCTATCCCTTAATGTCAGACATTAATTCCACCTGAAACTAATTTTTATAAGTTATGAGAGGTAATAGTCTTATATTATTTCTTCACATGTATAAAATGAATTTTTAAGCATGATTATGTAAACATCCATCATTTTCTCACCAACAATACCATTTCCGTGATATAAAATATTGCAAGTATCTATTTTGGCACCTCAGTTTCTGTTCCAATGTCACATGCCCTATTACTTGTAATAACTTTATGAAAAGTCTTGATACTTTTTGGGAAAATACCAATCATTTATTTTATTATTTAAATCATTAATTGGGTGGGTTGCAATTTTTATTTTCTCATGTTAAACCACATTTTCATGTGTTGAATGAACTCAACTTGATCAAAGTATGTTAGCCTTTATAAACATTGTAATATTGATGAATCTGTAATTTTCTTCCAGTTTGACACCTCCGTTATTGATTTGATTTCTTTTTACTTCCACTAGTGAGACATATTAGTATATCTTCAGGGGGTACATTATTTTAATTCAATACATGTGTAGAATGAGTAATAAATCAGAGTAATAAGAATTTCTATATTTTCAAACATTAATCAACTTTGTGTTTTGGAAATTTTCTAGTCACTTGGAAATATATCATAGATAAATATATCATAGAATTTTTTTCTATAAAATATTTTTTCTAATTTATAGAATTATAAAATTCTAGTTATCTATAATTACCCTAATGTTCTAAAAATAACCAGGGTAATTCTTCTACTCCCACTGGTTTTGTTGCCACTTTTGAAAGTTTTTCCCCTAACACTGAATGTAAATTACTGAAATTCTCCAAATAAAAGACACAAATTGGCATATTGGATTAAAAAATTCAACTATATGTTGACCACAGGAAACACCTCTCCGGCAAAAACATACAGACAGAAAGTGAAATGTTGGAAAAGTTGTTCCATTCCAATGGAATATGAAATCAAGCAAGGATAGCTTCAATCATATCTAGCAAAGCATACTTTAAACCAGTGTTCAGGTACCGTTTAGATACTAGTACACAAAGTGCAACCCAAAACTCACTTATTTATCACAACATACTAACACAGAAATTAAACCTGAATACTGGGGTTTTAGTTCAGAAAAAAAAAGAACTCATATATTAACATTTTTGTATTAAAAGAAAAACAGCATTCATGCAATAGATGTGCCACCATTGCAAAGTTAAAGCTAAAATTATAAAGAGAATGATCTACTAAGAAGATATATTGACAATGTACCCAAGTGTAGTGCAACCAAATTCATAAAATGAACACTGCTCAACATAAAGGGACAGATATAAAACCAAGACTAGTGAGTGAATTAAATACCTCATTCTCAAAATTAGATCAACAAGGAAAAAAGCAAGAGTTAAACTACATTATAGATCAAATGGACTTATGGAAATATACAGACTGTTCTATCTAATAGAATATTCGTTCTGTTCATCAACTCATGGCACTTTCTCCAAAATAGGTCATATTTTAAGACATATAGCATATTTTACCAAATAGAAAAAATAATTTTCTGTACCTGATCAAATCATAATGGAATGAAACTAAAATAAAAATAAAACTATGGCAACTATACAAACACATACAGATTAAATAATACAGTTCTGACCATTTTTGGGTCACTGAAGAAATCAACGGAGAACCTTAAAAATCCTAAAATCAATGAAAGTAAGAACCCAACATACCAGAATCTATGGGAACTGGAAACAACAGTTATAATAAGAAGGTTAATAATTATGAAAACCTACATTAAAATTCAGAATAGCTGGTTTTATTCAAGGCATAGTACAATGGTTTAACATACATATATCAATGCATTTATATACCACATAAGTAGAATTATGCAAAAAAACATATGATCATCTTAATAGACAGTGTTCATGGAAGAATGGTCTATGAGAAGTTGGAATACAGTTAGAGGAAGTAGGTCACTGGGGGTGTGCCTTTGAAGGGTAGTTATAGTCCCCAGCTGTCTCCTCTTATTCTGATTCTATCTCATTCTGCTTCTTATCTGCCATGAGGTGAGCAGATTTCCTCAGTGATGGCCTTCCACAATGGCATTTCCTTTTTGCAACTATTAAACCATGGACCAAAACCTCTGAAACTATGAAAAACTTTTTCTTCTTCATGTTGTGTATTCCATGTATTTTCACCCAAAAATGGAAATAAGCCTAATAAAACTCTTATGGAGCCTCTGTTTTCTTTTTCTATTATGTAATGTATACATGTATGAATATGTTTTATTTGTTATCTACAACATACCAGCTGACTTGAAAATACATGAGTCTTGAAAAGAGCATTAGGCAGATTTTAAATAAGACTTGACAAGGTCAACTGTCACCAAAATTCCCAGAAATGACAGTGACTACAGTATTTGCAGCCATTTACTTCTATCCTTTTTTCTTTTTTGTTGTTTTTGTTGTTAATGTTTTGTTTCTAACTGATTAATTTATACTTTTTATTACATGTTTTTAGCTTTCTATCTATATACTTTGTTGTTTTCTACTAAGATAATCATTTATTCATGGGTACTTTGTGTTTTAGTGATTTTTCTCATTTCTGAGACAAAATACCCAACACTCAAAAGTTAAGGGAGGAAAGGTTTATTTAGCTCACAATTTGTACAGGTTTCTGTCCATAATTGACTAGCTCTAGTCAGGGTGGCACAGCAGAGAGGAATCACAGAGGAAAAACTGTTCATATTGGGTAGAAGGTAGCAAAGCAAAAAGGGACCACCACAGCTTTTTCTATTCCTTATATCTTATCCAGGCTACTTAGTGTGAGGAGCGCTCATACCCTTATTCCTAGTGCCCTTGATCTTAGCATTGCACCATGAATTAATCCTAGCATCACACACTCTAGATCAAGCCACCTCTGAAAAAGCCCCACCTATGACTCCATGAGGTTTTGGGGGGCATCTAGACACAAGCCATAACACTTGGGGAATTTTTAGCTCAGGCATTCCTAGCTGGAAAGCAGACATCAAAAGAATTAACTCTTGGGCCGGTGACATGGCTCAGCGGCTTAAGCGCCTGCCCGGCAAGTGCGAGGGCCCAAGTTCAACTCCCGGAACCCACATACAAAAAAGGGGCCGGTGATATCGCTCAGTGGCACGGGCACCTGCTGGCATGCGAGGTCCTGAGGTCGACCCCCAGGTACCCACAAAAAAAAAAAGAATTAACTCTTGATAAACATGGTTGTGCTCACCTGTGATCCCAGCCATTATTTGGAAAGCACATGCAGGAGAATTGCAAGTTAGAGACTTCTGGGGCTATTTAAGAGAAATGTTTTATCAAAAAAATTAAAAAGAGCTCAAAGGCTCAAATTCTTTAGGACTAAAGAAAATGGAAGTAAAAGTTTCTTAAAAACCAAATTATGACTATATAACAATTTGATTCAAGGCTAATATAAGACTTGTAAATCTTTTGTTTGTAGATTACAAACAGGGTTTTACTATGTACTTCACAGTGACCTTGAACTCAGGCACTGAGGTTGGCCTTGAACTTGCAGGGATCCTCTGATATCAGCCTCTGAAGTGCTGGGATTACAGGTGTGCAACATTATGCCCATCTAAGATTTGCAAATTGTAATGTTCAACCATGTTATGAGTTGGCCACAATTTGTTTCAATTTGGCATAAATATAATCTTGATTGGACAGTTTATAAACATGAAAAATTTACAAACCATGTTGCTTTATCTTATGACTAAAATTTTAAAATAAGTAAAAATTAGTTAAAATGAGTTAATTTAAAATTTTTGTACAATAAAACAGATGTATATTAGATGTTTAAAATGCAGTGACTATTGATTTCTGTCTCAAATACAGCAATTTTTAGGATTTTTCTTTGAAAAAAGTAAAAACATATTAGCTATGTGTTTAATGTCTTGATCTTCATAGGTACTTTAGAAATAACAATTAAAATGAATTGGATAAATATAAAGAGAATAAATATTTATAATTCTACACAATACAGCTAAAATCTGTGACATTTGTAAATAAGTTAAAATACTGAAACACTGTCAGACATAAATTCATTCACACTTGTCTTCTTAAAATAGAGTATAGTTAATTCTAAATTTGTTCTATAAGTTTTTGTTATATATAAACAGTTTATAATGTGAAGAAATATATCATTCTTTAGTAAGTTTGAGAATGGCTATTTTAGAGAGATGATAAAGATATAGAAATAAAGTGTTTATGTAAAAAAATTTCCATCCAGTTGCTTCTTGGCCTTTTGGTGAAGATCAAGTGTAAAATACATTTCCATCTGTTAAAGAACAACAATATATGAAGTTGGATTCTAAACAATAAATTTTAAGATGATTAAGGATCTTAATTGTTCATTTTAAGCTATCATAAAATCATTAATTTGTATAAGGGTATCCCATGTAATATTTAAATAATAAAAAATCTATCCCATGAATTTTATGTACCACTTTTGTGAAAATATCTTTTGTTTAGCTGTAAAGACCCATTAATATGTGTTATTTCAAGTACAATTAATACCTGTGACTCATATAATCTGTTAATGAATTGTGTTCATTTATGTGACCTCATACCAATACTCACAATATAGACAAGAGAGGTTTGTCAAATTTTATGTAATGGGTGAGTTGCTGCAGTTTTCCTGCTTAGCCATTGCTTAGATTAGAGACTTTGATATTTAGTTTTTAAATCTTTTTTCCCCTATAGAAATCTTGAACACACCTCAAATATTAGTGCTTTCAATGAGTGCTTACATCTATATGTGGCATTCATAATATTCTACAT
The DNA here is from genome assembly GCA_028451465.1 of Erethizon dorsatum. Classification (NCBI taxonomy): domain Eukaryota; kingdom Metazoa; phylum Chordata; class Mammalia; order Rodentia; family Erethizontidae; genus Erethizon; species Erethizon dorsatum. The sequence continues at coordinate 47,934,016 of CM051842.1, forward strand.
ATTGATATGATTATGTAAACATCTATTGTTTGACAAAAATTTGTTAATCTATAGTGTGGCTATACATTATGTGTAGATAAACTGTCTTGAACTTCAAGGATGATGGCAGAGCAGTGAGCAGCAACAAATCAATCTCTACACAATACAGAATCCACACACTGGAAAATAACAACTTGGGGAAGAAAAGAAGGAAGGTGGATCCTGGGGACCCAGGAAGGATCTGAAAGGAAAATTGGAGCCTACAGAGAAAATGAAGAGACAGGCTTCAATGCAGAAAAAGGAAGGTGCAGTCTGCACCTCCTCCCCAGCTCCTGGCTCTTGGCATGACAAAGGAAGATTGAATCTATACAGACACAGTGAAATTGAGTGGCTCCAGAGGCCTCCAGAGAGAACGACACACCAATGAAATGGAGAATGGATGTTGTGTGTTACAACACAAGTGGTGAGTGACTACCTACAGTCCAAGGAACTGCAGTGCTCCCTGGAGACAGTGTTTGAATGGACAGCATTTTAGGGAGGGGCCAACTGAACTCAGGACTCAGAGAATCCATCAGTTGGCTTCAACTCAGGGTTCCCAGTGTTAAAAACCCACAGTAATTGATGGACAACCACAGGAGATATCCAGGGTCAGGAAGCTGTGGTCAGGCTGGCAAGAAAAATCAGAGTGTTATAAGCTAAATGACTCAGGCCACAACCCCATTACCAGATGCCAGAATTAGGCTGAACTTCTGTGGATTTGAAAGTATCAGAACTGATACCCAGTCATAATCTAATTTCAGGCTTGCTGGGACTATCAAGCACCCCACTCTAATCCTACTGCAGGTTTGCTGTGATTATCCAGCGTGGATCTGGGCTCTGACTGCTTCCATTGTCTACCAGGAGGAGGAGCATCATTCCTGAATTGAGCAAAACTACAAATCTGTAGACTCCAAAAGATAACTATAGGCTTGAAATCTCAGACAGAAAAACTTCTTATGGTATTTTTTTCTTTTATTGATTTTGGCTTTTGATATTAATTTTGGATTCTTTTATTGTTCGTGTTATTGTGAATGTGAACATTGTTTTCATTTTTTTGTTTTGTTTTCTATTTGGTTTTGTTTTTTCTTCTTTCTTTCTCTACTGTCTTTTTCAACAATTTCCTGAAGCCTGGATAATCCTCCCTTGTCCTTAGTTTTGCTTTCAATCTGTTTCTCTTCTGTTTATCTATTTTCCCTCTTATCTCTTTTACATCTTCTCCCCTTAGGGTAAATTTGCTCTACTGAGTGAATATTTACTGTATTTAACTTTTATGATTTATATTAGTTTTTTTATATAACTATAAATCTTGTAACTATACAGGGGCAAATTATTCCCAGTTTGTCATTTTCCAGTCTGTGTTTGGTGCTTTTGTTATTACTGATTGTACAACTTTAGCCAAGGTGGCATAGTCATGATCAATTGATCTTCCTTATATGCAAATACCTAGACTGTCAGGGGTCATAAACAATACTATAGTCCAGCATGAAAGAACTGGATGCTAGGCCAACAGGTGGTAATGATTTATCCTTAATAAATTGAAGAGGCAGGATCCTAGAACATACTCAAAAATGAAAAGCCAGCTTTGCCTAAAAGACATCTCTGAAAAGTAGCCTTTTCCTAAAGAGGTCTTGATACTAGTAAGAAAGCTAGCAACCATAAGCAATTTGCAAGCCTCAGTGCAGAAAACAAATAATGAAAATGAGAAAACATGAGACCAAATGAAACCCATAACCCCCAACTCACCCAAGGTAAATCAAATGAGCATTGAGGTGGAAGAAATCAAAAGCCACCCAGCTAAAATTTATGAAAGAGTGGCAGTGGAAGCAGCAAGAGACACAAAATTATCTTGTCAAAACCAAAACATTGATAATTAAATAGATGATGACAAACATGAAGGAAATTGTTAGTGAATCTCAATTAGATACAGATTATAAAAGAAGGGTGTAGGAAAGACATGTAAACTATGATTGCACAACATAGAAAAGAGCTGCTTGAACTGGATGCCATAAAACAGACTCAAGTATAAATTCAGGAGATTAAGAATTCTACTGAAATTATATGCAGCGTAGTCAACCACTGTGAAGATAGAATATCAGATCAGGAAAAGAGTGTTGTTGTTGATGAACAACAAAAGGGAGAACTTTTAAATATAGCAAGGGACCATGGAAACTCAATAGAACTACTTCTAGATGATACTAAATAGACTAATACAAGATTAATTGGAATCAATGAAGAATCAGAAGATGACACAAAGGGCATTAAATACTTATTCACAGGAGTAATAGCAGAAAGCTTTCCAAGCACGGAAAAAAAATTTTACATACATTTAAGTGAGGCATATAGAACTCCAAATAGTCATGATGAGGAAAAATATGCCAAGGTATATAATAGTCAAGATTCCAGAAATTCAAAACAAGAACAAAATACTAAAAGCTGTTAGAGAGAAGAAACAAATCATCTAAAAGGAAAACCCATCAAAATCACAGTGCACTTCTCAATGCAGACACTTATGTCAAGGAAATCTTGGAGTGAAGTATTTCAAGCTCTAAAAGAAAATAACCTGCAACCCAAAATGATTTACCCCACAAAATTATCTTCCAAATTTAACGGAGAAATAATCTACTTCCATGATAAAGAACAGCTGAAGAAATCCATGACCACCAAAACAAAACTCCAAAGTATCTGAAGGATATTCCAGAAAAAGACAATGATGATTTTCAATTCCAGGAACACCAAAAGAATGAATCCACCAGGCAAAACAAGCAATTGAACAGAAGGGAAAGAAAGGAAGCCAAAAACAGGAAAATAATATGTCAAGAATGAGTCAATACTTACTGGTTATAACCATCAATGTGAGTGATCTCAATTCACCAATCAAATGAAATAGATTGGTATAATGGATTAAGAAGATCCAAGCCTGGTGTGGTGGCTCACACCTATAATCCCAGCACTTGGGAGGATGAGGTAGGAGGATTGCTGTGAGTTTGAGGCCAGCCTGGGCTACATAAGTGAGTTCAAGGCCAGTCTGCACTTCACAGTGAGATACTGTTTTAAAAAAATCCAAAAATATGCCGAATACAAGAAACACATATTACCCAAAAAGAAATTAATAGACTGGAAGTCAAAGGATAAAAATAACTCCATGAGACATGAAGCAGGAGTAGCTATTCTATTTGGAGACAAAGTGTATTTCAAGTGAATACTAATCAGATGATACGAAGCATATCACTATATTACTTGGTAAAGGATAAATACTAGAGGAAGTGATAACAATAAATACATGAAAAATCAGATAATCACTAATACAATTGTAATGGAGGACTTCAATACCTCATTGTCACAAATTGATCAACTAGACAAAGAAATATCAGAACTGAAGAAAACTTTTGAACAAATGGGCTTAGTAGATATCTACAGTGTTCAACTACACAATAACAGAATAAACATTCTCAGAAGGGCACAGAACTTTCTCCAAAATACACATACTAGCTCATAGAACAAACTTAAGTAAGTGCAAATGTATTGAAATTACTTCATACATATTATGAGTTCGTACTGCAATGAAAGTGGAAATCAATGGCAAAAGAAACCACAAAAATTGCATAAATATGTGGAAATTAAATAGCACCCTCCTGAACAGCCAATGGGTCACATATAAAATTTAAAAATTAGACATTTTCTAAAATTAAACAATAACACCAATATGACACACCAGAACTTACATAACACAAAGAAATCAGTCCTATGAGGAAAATTTATAGCAGCGAATTCTCACATCAGAACAACAAAGCAAACTCAAATAAATAATGTGATATTTAACCTCACAGTTCTACAAAAGAGCAAGTTAAACCCAAAGCATGAACAAGGGAGGAAATTATGAAGATTGGACAAAGTCTAATGCAATTGAGACTAAGAAACCAATACAAAGAATCAGTAAATCAAAGAATTTGTTTCTTTGTAAGATTAAATAAAATAGACAAAACCTTAGCCAACCTTATCAAAAAAAGACAAGACTGAATTACATGCAACAAGGAATGAAAAGAGCAAAATAAAAAGAAATCCTTCAGAAATCCACAAGATCATCAATAATTACTATGAGAACCTATACTCTAATATGATACAAAACACAGAATAAGCACAGATTCATAAATAATATGAATTACCAAAACTGAATCAAGAAAATATAAAAATTCTACATAACCCAGTATCAGCCAATGAAATTGAAGAAGCAATTAAAAAAAAACTATCAACAAGTTATGGCCCAGTGAGATACAGGGCATGATGGATTCACTGCTGAATTCTGCACGTACTTTTGAGACTAATGCCACTACACTTCAAACTCTTTAATAAAATTGAAAGAAAAGCAATACTCCCAAAGTCATTCCTGGAAGTAAACATTTCCCTGATACCAAAACCAGGGAAGGACCCAACCAAAAAAAGACAATTACAGGCCAAACTCTTTAATAAACATAGATGTAAAAATCCTCAGTAAGATATTGGCAAACAGAATGCATCATAATATCATAAAGTTTATACCCTGTGGCCAAGTAAGATACATCCCAAGGATGCTGGGATGGTTCAACATACAGAAATCAATAAATGCAATACACCACATTAATAGAACCAAGAAAAAAAAAAAGATGATCATCTCAGTAGACCCAGAAAAAGCATTTGATAAAGTCCAACATCCATTCATGATAAAAAAATAACCCTACTCGAAATTGCAATAGAAGTTATTTATCTCAATCTGATAAAAGTCTATCTTTGACAAACCAACAGCCAACATCACACTAAATGGTCAAAACCAGAAAGCTTTCACACTAAAATCTGGAGCAAAACAAGGATGCCCACTATCACCATTCCTGTTCTATTGTTCTGAAAATATTAGCCAGAGCAATTAGACAAGAGAAAGTGCATAAAGGAATATGGATCGGAAAGGAAGATGTTAAATTATCATTATTTTCTGATGTAATGATACTCTACATAGGAGAACCAAAAGACACCTAGATTTAATAACCAAATTCAGTAGCATGGAAGGATGCAAAGCCAACACTCAAAAATCAATTGAATTCTTGTACATAAATAAACTCATTGAGAAAGTAATTAGGAAAAAACACCTTCCACAATAGCATGAAGAAAAATGATATACTTAGGCATCAAGCTAACAAAGGAAGTGAAAAACTTCACATTGAGAACTATCTTACTCTGTAAAAAGAGATCAAAGAGGATATCAAAAAATGGAAAGACATCCCCTGTTCTCGTATTTACAGAACAAATGTAGTGAAAATGGCCAAATTTCCAAAACTGTTATAAACATTTAATGCAGTCCCTATGAAAACACCAATAGCATATCTCATAGAAGTAGGGGGGAAAATCTTAAAATTTTATGTGAAGCCACGAGAGACTTAACATATAAAAAGCAATTCTGGGTATCAAGGGCAAGGCAGGGGGCATCACAATTCTCAATGTGAAGTTATACCTCAAAGATACCATGAAAATAACAGCATGATACTGGCAAGGATCATTGGAACAGTAGATGAAGAAACTTCAAAGACACTCAGCTACCTTATCATTGACAAGATCACCAAACACCTTCACTGGAAGAAAAATAGCCTCTTTAATAAATGGTGCTGGAAAAACTGGCTTTCCACATGCCAAAAGTAGAAATTGGAATCATATCTCTCAGACATGCACTAAACTGACAAAGTGGATCATATTAGTACAATGGAAACACTAAATCTGTTGGAATATTGAAAAAGTAAAACTCATAGACATGGGTGTAGCTGAAGATTTATGAGCAAAACTCCAAAAACAGAGGAAAAATTATGAAGAATTAGCAACTTGGATTACAATAAATTAAAAAGATTTTGCACAGCAAAACAAACCACCAACAGAGTGAATAGACAACCCACAGAATGGTAAAATTTTTACCAGCTACTCTTCAGAGATCTAAAATCTAGAATATATGAAGACCCCAAAAACTAAGACCACCCCTCAATTTAAGGGCCCCATCCAAAATTTGGCATCTGGGATGAATAGACATTGCTCTGTTGAAGAAGTACAGAGAGCAAATAAACTAATGAAAAAATGTTCAACATCACTGCTCTTTCAAAAAATGCAAATTTAAACAATGCTGTGATTTCACCTCACTTTATAAAGAATTGCTATCGTAAAGAAAGCAATTTAAAACAAATGCTGGAAAGAGAGTTGGGAAAAATGAACCTTTCTCCATTGCTGGTGGGAGTGTAAACTGGTACATTGACTTCCACAATGGAAATCAATATGGAGATTCTTCATAAAACTAAAAGCAGGATGATTTGACATTTCTGAATAGAGGAGGAGCCACTTTGGAGTTACTCAGAGAAAATTAAGAACATGTAATTGGGAAGAAAGGGAAGGACATACATCTTGATGTATCAAATCAATCTCAATTAAGAGACTTGTAGATAAAATAAAACATAAGCATAGGACTTTATAAATTGGCAAAAGAGCCCACAGAGCTGCCTGTGAGTGGAACAAGAACCACCATTCTGGGAAGTTCCCAAAAAACTTATGAACTGCAGTAGTGTTGCAAACTGAAGTCACTCAGGATAAATTTGGGATATAAGATGCCTCGTTTATTTTGCCTTCCTCCAAACAGAGGGTATTGCATCCTAGTAGCAATTTTTGCTGGCATAACAAGGGGAAAGTAACCATGAAGCTGCTCCTTCCCTGATATGCTGTCAGTTTTTCCTTTTTACTCGGGTGACATAGCACCTAACTGAACTCTCTAGTGACAAAAAGGCTAGGGACTGCAGTGGTGGTGGTGAAGGTAGTAAGAGGAACAGCACCACTCCTCATGTCCTGCTCCCAGCTGTGTGGGAGAGTAGAGGGATTTGGGACTTAAGCAACCATAGGTCACGGTGGGACAATGAGTTGGAAGTCAACACTCTACTTACCCTGCTCTCAACAATGTGAGAGAGGAGAGAGAGACATGGTATCTGAGCAGTCTTGGGCTGTCTCTGAAACAATGGCACTGCCACCTCCCTGCTCACAGTGTCATAGGAGAAGATAGAGATGTGCCACTGGAGTGGAACAGAGGAAGCCATGCTAGGGCCAAGAGGGGCCTAATGTACACTGGACTGGGAGCAGCCTTGGGCTGTCTCTGCCTGAGGGTGCCACAGCAAATAAGAGTGTGATGCAGAGACAAACAGGGTAAGGAGTAAAAAGAGTGGTCCACCAAAGGATATCCAGAAAATTGTTGGCTGAAGACTCTGGCCTCAGGCCCTAGAGCTGGAGGCCAAGATAAGCACCAAAACCAGCATTAATCCTACTGCAGTATTGGCAGGATTACCCAGTACAGATCTGGGCTCTGACTTGGACATTACCACAGAACTGTGGACACCAGAGGAATTTTATTATTTTTTGTTTGCTTCTTTATTTGTTTTGCATTCATTATTCTGTCGTTTTTAGTTGTTTGGGATTTTACTTTTATTGTTTGTTATGTTTCATTGGACTTTTTCTCTCTTTCCTCAAATATCTTTCTTGATACTTTCATACCTTTTTTTTTCATACTTTCATGTGAGTGAACATTCTCCCTAGGCTTTCTGTTTTGCTTCAATATTCCTTTGCTTTCTCCTTCATTCTTTCTTTCCTGTCCTTTTCTCCAGATTCCCAAAGACTGGGTGATCATCTCTTGTCCTTCATCCTTGCTTCTACTGTATTTCTCTTCATTTATTTCTCTATTTTTTCCACTATCCCCCTTAAATGCCACTCCCAGGAAAAGCAATCTACTAAGGGGAAACTCAGTGCATACAAGTTCCTGGTTAATGTTGGATTATGTCATGTAACTGTGGTTCTTACCCCTATGGTTAAAAGTACCAAATTATTAGTACCATATTTTGTCAGTTTCTAGGCTGTGCTTGATGCTATTGTTACTACTTTAGCCAGGGTATCATACCTTTTGTAATCAATTATTCCCCCTTTTATTACAACACTGTAATTATATGGGGTTATAATCATTACCATAGTTCAGTACCAAAAACCTGGGTGCTTGGTCAAACAGACAGCAACTTCTCATCCCTGATAAACTGGGAAAGTAGGATCTTAGCACTGACAAAGGCCAAGATCCAGCTACAACAAGAAGACATCTCTGAGGAATAGACACTTCCTAGGGAAACCTCAATACTAGTGACAAAGCTAACTACCATAAGCAATTTACAAGCATCAACAAAGGAAATGAATTGAAACAAAAAACAGAAAGTGACAAAATGCAGAAACAAAATGAAAGCACAGTCATACAGCCCACCCAGGACATGTCCAGGGGACAAGAAGATAGAAGAAACTGGACACCACCCACTTGAATTTTGTGAAATAGTAGCAGTAGTAAAAAACAGATGAATGAGGCTATATAGAATATCAGATCAGAAATAATCTCCCACATAAAAGTGATGAAGATCATAATAAAGTACTTACTCAGTCAATCTAGAGTAGACACACATAAAAAAAGAAAGAACTTAGGGAAATGATGGAAACCAGGAATGCCCCACATAGGAAAATATTGGAATACATGAAACAGATTCAAACATACATCCAGGAGATTATACATTCCAATGAAAGTGTAAGCAGTTGAATGAACAAAGGTGAGGACAGAATATCAGATCTAGAACACTGGACTGTGGTTAGTGATCATGAAGAGAAAGTTTACTTGAAAATAGCAAGGGACAATGAAAAAATCAATCCAACACCTGCAAGGTGATGGGAGGAAGAGCAATATAATATTGATCAGATTCAATGAAAAAGCAGGAGACAGCACAAATGACATAAGAAAAAAAACTTCACAGAATAATGGCCAAAAGCTTCCCAAGCATGGTGAAAAAATTTGACATAGAGATAAGTGAAGCATTAGCTAAATAGACATGACCAAAATAAAACTACACCATGGCATATAATATTCAAGATTCAAAAAATTCAACACAAGAGCAGAATATTAAAGGTATTAGAGAAAAGAAACAAACTGCCTATAAAGAAAAGCCCATCAGGATCACAGCAGATTTCTCAACACAAACACTTAACTCACAGAACTTGGAGGGAAGTATTTCAAGTTTTGAAAGAAAACTTTGAACACAGACTGATGTACCCTGCTAAACTGTATTTCAAAATCAGTGGAGAAACAAGATACTTCCATGACAAAGAACACCCAAAGAAATTCATGGCCACAAAACAAGCTCTCCAAAGATTTCTGAGGGATATTTTAGAAAGAGATAATGAACACCAAGAAACAATAGTGTAGATACACATAAAAGAATAACACCATGCAAGGGAAGCAACTATACAGAGGAGAAAGAGAGGAACCAACAGCAGGAAAATAATATGTCAATGATAAGCCAATACATATCAGTTATAACCATGAATGTAAATGGTCTCAATTCATCAACAGAAAGAAGGAGACCAGCATAAAGGATCAAGAAGCAAGATCCAAAAATATGCTACATACAAGAAACACATTTAGCTGAAAATAATTCATAGACTGAAAGTCAAAGGATGGAAAACAATAGTCCATGTGACAGAAACCTGGAAAAAAGCAGAATAGCTATTCTATTCAGAGACAATGTGAAGTTCATGCCAAGACTGATCAAGAGATAAAGAAAGTGATGACGTACTTGTTAAAGTACAATTCCAAGGGAAAAGATAACAATCAAAAATAAATATGCATGAAAAACCGATGCAACTACATAAAACAAATATTAACAAACATGAAAAATCTAATAATGAACAAGGCAATTGTAATATGGAAATTCAATGCCCCACTGTTACAAATAGATCAACTAGATGAAAAAATCAAAAAAGAAATATCACAACTGAAAAACCTGTGAACAAATGGTCTTAGTAGATGTCTACAGAGTGTTTCACCCCACAATATCAAAATACATAATCTCAACTGTGCATGGGACATTCTCTAAAAGAGACCACATACTAGTTCATAGAACACACTTAAGTAAATCCAAAGGAATTGAAATTATCCCATGCATATTAACAGGCCAGAGTGAAATCAAATCAGAAATCAATGGGAAAAACTATGTAAACTACATAAATACATGAAAATTAAGTAACTCCCGCTTGAATAACAAATGGATCACAGCTGAAATTAAAGAAGAAATTATTCAGTTTCTACAGTTGAATCATAATGGTGATTCAACATACCACAAATTATGGGACTCAATGAAAGCAGTCCTATGATGGAAATTTATAGTAGTGAATTCCCACATTAAAGCACACAAAGCAAGCCAAAGAAATAACCTAATGTTGAACCTCTTGTTTCTAGAAAAGAAGAGCAAGTTAAACCCAAAGCACGTGCAAGGTTGTAAGATACAAAGATCACACCAGGTGAGGAGAACCTCAAGATGGCGGATGAGTAAGAAGCAGGCAGCGAAACTCTCTCTAAAAGTTACCATTGGAACACGGGAATATAGCGACCCGGAAAGCGCAGGAGGGGGGGGAGATGCCTCCCCGAAACCCAGAAAAGTTCTGAAGCGCAATCTGGGACCCCCTGGCACCAGTGACGGGTGACTTCCAACAAAGAAGAAGGAAAGAAGGAGCAGACCGCACGCGCGCACCTTCTACTATCCCGGGAGTTGCAGCGCCGCGGAGGCTCAATTCTACGGACACACGGTGGCAGCTGGCGCCCAGGGAGCCCCCACGGAGGATCCTGAGACAGCGGTGGGGCAGGGGAGCGGCGGAGAACGGCGCTGACCGGCGGTGAGTGTCTCTCAGCCACAGCTGCCCCACGCCAGAGAGCGACCGGCCGGGCGCCATTGTGGGGGGTGTGGCGAAACTCAGAGCGGCTCGAAAACTGCTCTGGGAACTTGTGCTCTGGACAGGGCAGCACGGGGCCTCTCAGGCCCACGAAAGTGTGCTGAGGTCAGCAGGCGAACGAGACTGGACTCTCAGCCACACCTGTCCCGCGCCAGAGAGCGACTGGCCCGGCGCCATTGTGGGGGGCGTGGTGAAAAACCAGAGCAGCGGGAACCAGTGCAGGGAACCCACGCTCCGGACTGCGCACTGAGCCTCTCAGGCCCAGGGATCATGAAAGGGCACTGAGAGCGGAGGCGAGCTAGACTGGTCTCTGCCTGAAAGTACGCGCCTCTGCTCACCGCCCGCCAGAAGGCGCTCCTGGCTTACTGGGACAGACCTGCACAGAACAGGACTCTGTCACCACAAGGTACCTGCCTACAACAGAGTCAACACCTGGAACTGATTCTTTTTATTTTTTTTTTTCATTTTTTGTTTTATTTATTTATTTATTTATTTATTTTCTCACTGATTTGTTTTTTGTTCTGGCGAAGGGTTTTTTTTGTTTTTGTTTTGTTTTGTTTTGTTTATTGGTGGGGTTTTATTTTTGATCTGTCTGTTTTATTGTTTTTATCTTCGTTTTTGTTTCTGTATGTGTATTTGCTCTTTCCTTCATTATTCTCTCTGGTTTTTTATATGAGTGTAAACAGCGCCTCTAACTTCTTTGTGATTGTGGTTGTGATCTGTTCTTCCTTTTATCCCTTCCTTCTCTTTTTACCACCTGTCCTCTGCACTAGTGTCCCAATTTTAGTGGGATCCCTCTTGGTCCTCTAACCTTACATCTAATTCCTTCCTCTTCTCCCAATACTCTATTTCCTCCTTAACTCATTTTAAATTTAAACTCCTCAGGGAAAAATTGACATACATAGGACTTGTATACTGCATATAATTTTTCTGGTGTGTTTTAGATTTTGTTATATAACCGCAACTCTATACAGCTAAAAGTGGTAAATAACTGGTTAGCTCAGTCTGTCATTTTCTAGGCTGTGTTTGATGCTTTAGTTAACATTATAGCCAAATGTGAAATAATTGTTCTAAACATCTTTCCTTCCTGATATTTCATGATTGAGATTGACTAAGGGACACAGAAAATACAGTGGCACAGTACCAAAGAATCAAGGACTGGGCCAAACAGGTAGCAACTTCGCATACCCAACGAATTGAAGAGGTAGGATCTGGCAGAAAGCTCAAAACCTAAAAGCAAGCTCCACTTGGAAGATACTGCAGAGAAGTAGTCATCTTCTAAAGATCTTAAACACTAGCAATAAAGTAACCTACTATAGGTAATTTGCAAACATCACCCCAGGAATTAAAGAAAGAAAACATGAGACGACACTTAAACAAGATGCAACCCCACACATCCAATTCACCAAAGGCAAACCTAGGGAGCAACGAGGTGGGACAATCCGAAAGCCACCCACCTGGCCTATCTGAAGTGGTAACAACAAAGCAACTGAATGAGGTTCTGGAAAAAATTAAAACAGAAATAATCTCACAGATAACTGCAGAGATAATGTCTACAATGAAGACCATGCTTAAGGACACTATAGCTGATACAGACAAAAAAATAGATGAACTTAAGAAAACTATAGAAACCATGAATGCTCAGCATAGGAAAGAAATGGAATCCATAAGGCAGATTCAAGCAGATATCCAAGAGATAAAAAATTCCATTGAAAGTATTTGTAGCAGAATAAGCCAATGCGAGGACAGGATCTCAGATATAGAAGACAGGCTTGCAATTAGTGATCATGAAATGGAAAAATTCTTAAAAATAGCAAGGGACCATGAAAAATCAATTCAGCAGCTGCTAGATGACTCAAAGATAAACAACTTAAGAATAATTGGAATAAATGAAAAAGCAGGAGATAGCATCAACGACATTAAAACCTTGTTCAAAGACATAATCAGTGAGAACTTTCCTGGAAGAGAAAAGGAATTTGACACCCCTATAAGTGAAGCTTTTAGAACACCAACTAGACATGATCAAAAAAAAACTTCAGCCAGACATATTATAGTCAAGATCCCAGAAATTCAACAGAAGGGCAGAATCTTAAAAGCTGTTAGGGAGAAGAGACAAATCACCTATGAAGGAAAACCCATCAGAATCACAGCTGACTTTTCAGCACAAACCCTCAATTCAAGAAGAGCTTGGAATGATGTATTGCAAGCTCTAAAGGAAAATAATTTTCAGCCCAGATTGATGTACCCTGCAAAACTATCTTTCAAAATTGATGGAGAAATAAAATACTTTCATGACAAAGAACATCTGAGAAAATTTATGACCACCAAACCAGCACTCCAAAACGTTCTGAAGGACATTCTAGAAAGAGATAGGAACCCCAACAGAAGGAATCCACCAGGCAGGGCAAATAATTAAATAGCCGGAAAGCGGAAAAACAAAGAGTGGGAACCAACAACAGGAAAATATCATGACAAGTCAATACATATCAGTTTTAACCATCAATGTTAACGGTCTCAATTCACCAATCAAAAGGCACAGACTGGCGAAATGGATCAAGAAGCAAGATCCAACAATATGCTGTATACAAGAAACACATTTAATTCAGAAAGAAATTCATAGACTGAAAGTCAAAGGATGGAAAACAATACTCCATGCCACAGGAACCCAGAAAAAAGCAGGGGTAGCTATTCTTTTTGCAGACAAAGTGAACTTCAAGCCAAGAAGGATTCAGAGAGATAAAGACGGTCATTACATCCTTGTAAAGGGAACACTCCAAGAGGAAGAGATAACGATCATAAATATATATGCGTCAAATAACAATGCACACAGCTATATAAAACAAGTACTAAAGGACATGAAAAATCAAATAAGCACTAATACAATTATATTGGGAGATCTCAATACTCCACTGTCACAAAAAGATAGATCAACTGGACAGAAAATCAATAATGAAATAGTAGAACTGAACCAAACTTTTGAACAAATGGACTTAGTAGATGTCTACAGAGTGTTCCATCCCACAACATCAGAATACACATTTTTCTCAGCTGCACATGGGACGTTCTCCAAAATAGACCACATACTAGCTCATAAAACCTGCTTAAGTAAATGCAAAGGAATTGAAATTATCCCATGCATATTATCAGACCATAGTGCAATGAAATTGGAAATCAATGGCAAAAGAAATTACAAAAACTCCCTAAACACATGGAAATTAAACAGCATCCTCCTGAACAACCAATGGGTCACAGATGAAATTAAAGAAGAAATTAGTCACTTTCTACAACTGAATGATAATGACAGTACAACATACCAGATCTTATGGGATACAATGAAAGCAGTCCTAAGAGGGAAATTTATAGCATTAAATACTTATATCAGGAAAATAGAGCAAGCGCAAATAAACAACTTAAGGGTGAACCTCGAGCTTCTAGAAAAAGAAGAGCAGGTTAAGCCAAAAGCCCGTACAAGGGAGGAAATTATAAAGATCAGAGCAGAAATTAACGTATTGGAGAATTAAAAAACAATACAAAGAATCAATGAAGCAAAAAGTTGGTTCTTTGAAAGAATAAATAAGATTGACAAACCCTTATCCAACCTTATTAAAAAAAGAAAAGAAAAGACTCAAATCCATGCAATTGAAAATGGAAAGGGTGATATCACGACGGACCCTGCAGAAATCCAGAAGATCATCTATACCTATTTTGAAAATTTATATTCTACTAAGATGGAAAATACAGAAGAAATGGACAGATTCCTAGATTTGTATGAATTACCAAAGCTATATCAAGAAGATTTAAAAATCCTAAATAAACCAATATCAACAAATGATATTGAAGATGTAATTAAAAACCTCCCAACAAAGAAGAGTCCAGTCCCTGATGGATTCACTGCCGAATTCTACAAGAAATTTAGAGAAGACCTAACGCCCCTACTTCTCAAACTTTTCAATGAAATAGAAAGGGAAGCAATACTCCCAAATTCATTCCTGGAAGCAAGCATTACCCTGATACCAAAACCAGAGAAGGACCCAACTAAGAAAGAGAACTACAGGCCAATCTCCCTAATGAACATAGATGCAAAAATCCTTAATAAGATACTGGCAAACAGAATCCAACAAATCATCAAGAAGATTATACACCATGACCAAGTTGGATTCATCCCAGGGATGCAGGGATGGTTCAACATACGTAAATCAATAAATGTAATACAGCATATTAACAGAACCAAAGACAAAAATCACATGATCATCTCAATAGATGCAGAAAAAGCTTTTGACAAAGTCCAGCACCTTTTCATGATAAAAACCCTACAGAAAATTGGAATAGAGGGTCTTTATCTCAATCTGGTAAAAGCTATCTATGACAAACCAACAGCCAATATTATACTAAATGGCCAAAAACTGAAAGCCTTCCCTCTAAAATCAGGAACAAGACAAGGATGTCCACTGTCCCCACTCTTATTCAACATAGTTCTGGAAACTTTAGCCAGAGCGATTAGACAAGAGAAAGAAATAAAAGGAATAATGATTGGAAAGGAAGAAGTTAAATTATCATTATTTGCAGATGACATGATACTCTACACAGAAGACCCCAAAAACTCCACTAAAAAACTGCTAGATTTAATAAGCAAATTCAGTAGTGTAGCTGGATACAAAGTCAATACTCAAAAGTCAATAGCCTTCCTGTACACAAATAACAAACTTAGTGAAAGAGAAATTAGGGAAACAATACCTTTCACAATAACATCCAAAAAAATGAAATACCTGGGAATCAACCTCACGAAGGATGTAAAAGACCTCTATACTGAAAACTACAGTACTCTGAAAAAGGAGATTGAAGAGGACATCAGAAAATGGAAAGATATCCCTTGCTCCTGGATAGGAAGAACCAATATAGTGAAAATGGCCATACTTCCAAAATTGTTATACAGATTTAATGCAATTCCAATCAAAATTCCAACAGCATATCTCACAGAATTAGAGAAAACAATCCTAAAATTCATTTGGAATCAGAAGAGACCTAGAATAGCAAAGGCAATTCTGGGCAACAAAGGCAAGGCAGGGGGCATCACTATACCCGACTTGAAATTATACTATAAAGCTACTGTGATAAAAACAGTGTGGTACTGGTGAAAAAACAGACCTGAAGATCAATGGAACAGATTAGAAGATGCTGAAACAACCCCAGACATACTAAGCCACCTTATCTTTGACAAAGGTGCCAAACACATTCGCTGGAAGAAAGATAGCCTCTTTAATAAATGGTGCTGGAAAAACTGGCTCTACACATGCCGAAGATTAAAACTAGATCCATATCTTTCACCATGCACTAAACTAAATTCAAAATGGATCAGAGATCTAAATATTAAAACAGAAACATTAAATCTGCTGGAAGGTAGCATAGGTAAAACCCTTGGAGACATTGGTGTAGGCAAAGACTTTATGAATAAAAACTCAACCGCATGGGAACTATCCCAAAGAATCAATAACTGGGATCTCATCTTATTAAAAAGCTTTTGCACAGCAAGAGAAACCACCAACAGAGTGAAGAGACAGCCCACAATGTGGGAAAAAATGTTTGCCAGCTGTTCCTCAGACAAAGGATTACTATCGAGAACATATAAAGAACTCAAAAAAATCAGACCTCCCAAATTTAAAGACCCACTCCAAAAATGGGCAACTGAGATGAATACACATTTCTCAGATGAAGAAATACTAATGGCAAACAAATATACAAAAAAATGTGCAACATCACTAGTCATTCGAGAGATGCAAATTAAAACAACACTGAGATACCATCTCACCCCAGAAAGAATGGCTACTATTAAGAAATCAACTAATAACAAATGCTGGAGGGGCTGTGGGGAAAAAGGAACCCTTCTTCACTGTTGGTGGGAGTGTCGACTGGTACAGCCACTGTGGAAGTCAGTGTGGAGATTCCTCAGAAAACTATGGTTGGAGGTCCCATTTGACCCAGCTATTCCCCTTCTGGGCATCTTGCCAGAAGAATTAAAAACATCGTACCACAGCGATATATGTGCACCCATGTTTATAGCAGCACAATTTGTAATAGCCAGATCTTGGAAACAACCCAAATGCCCATCAACTGAGGAATGGATAAGAAAGCTGTGGTATTTTTATACAATGGAGTACTATTCAGCCATAAAGAAGGATAAACTGGAGACTTTTATAGGTAAATGGATGCAACTCGAGAAAATACTCATAAGTGAAATAAACCAGAAGCACATGTGTAAGCATCGTATTATCTCTCTAGTATGAGAAACTGAAAGAGTAAATAAGATCCAAAATGTACAATAGATATGGTGAATCAAAAAGAAACTGGTAAAAAGGAAAGAGAGACTGGAATAGGGAAAAGAAAGAAGGGAAAGGGAAAAAAATTGTATATATGTATATAAGATGGTTAAGATAGATGCACTACCATTTTTACTTAGTTCATTGAAGAGTAAGGTTTGTGCCAATAATGTTTGGACAATTGAATGCTAATGTCTGGTGTCCTGAATAACTAACTTAAAGATAGTAATACGTAATGTATTAACCATTGTTACCCTCCTATTATGTTGTTTTGAAAATTTGTTCTTCTTTTGATTTGTTTTTTTTTTTCTTCTCTTTAAAATAAAAAAAAAAAGATCACACCAAAAATTAATGCATTTGATACTGAGAAATCTATACAAAGACTCAATGAATTGAAGAGATAGTTCTGCGAACAATTAAATAAATTTGACAAATTCCTAGCCAATCTTATTAAAAAAAAGGAAAGAAAAGATGCAAATCAATGAATTAAGAATGAAAAGGGTGAAACCAAGAGAGATTCTGCAGAAATCCAGAAGATGCTCAATACCTACTTCAAGAATCTGTACTCATATAAGATGGAAAGCACAGAAGAAATGGTTGTATTCCTACATACTTACGAAATACCAAAGCTGAATCAGGAAGATACAAAAATTCCAAATAATACAGTAGCAGCCAATGAAATTGAAGAGGTAATTAAAAACCTACAAAGAAAAGCTCAGGTTCTGATGGGATTCACTACTGAATTCTGAACGAAATTTAGAGAAGATCTAATGCCACTATTCCTCAACCTCTAATGAAATTTAAAGGGAAGTAATACTCCCAAATTCATTCCTAGAGCAAGCATTACCCTAACACCCACCAAAGAGTCTAAACAGAAAAACAATTACTTAATGTACAGGCCAATTTCCCTGATGAACATAATACCACAAATCATCAAAATTGTACACCATGACTCAGTATGATTCATCCCAGGTATGCAGGGATGGTTCAACATATTAAAACAAATAGAATCAATATACCATATCAATAGGGCCATGACAGAAACCACCAAATACCCTCAATAGACTCCACAAGTCTAACATCCATTCATCATAAAAACCCTACAGGAAAATGCAATAAAAATCTTTATCTCAATCTGATAAAAGCCATTTATGACAAACCAATAGCCAACATCATACTAAATGGTCAACAACTAGAAGCTTTCATTCTAAAATCAAGAACAAGTCCAGGATGTCCACCATCATCACCCATATAGTTCTGAGAATATCAGCCAGAGGTATTAGAAAAGAGAAATAAAAGAATTAAGGATAGCAAAGAAACAAGTTAAATTATCATTATTTGCAAATGATAAGATGTTCCTCATAGAAGACACCAAAAACAACCAAAAGACTTCTAGATTAAATAATTAAATTCAGTAGCATAGCTGAATACAAACTCAACACTCAAAAATTAATAGCATACCTGTACAAAAAGAACAAACTGACTGAGAGAGAAGTTAAGAAAACTCCACATTTCACAATAGCTTTGAAAAAATGAAATACTTAGGAATAAGCCTAACAAAGGAGGAAAAGTTCTTTACATTCAAAACTACACTTCTATGAAAAAGGATATGGAAGAAGATATCAGAAAATGGAAAATATCTCTTGCTTTTGGGTAGGAAAAACCAACATAGTGAAAATGGCCATACTCCCAAAATTGTTATTCTTATTTTTTGATCCATTTTAATTTTAATTTTAATTTTTTATTTATATTTCATTTTAAAGAGAAAAAATTAAAAAATTCAAAAAAATAGGAGAGTAACAATGGTTAATATACTGTGTATTGTTATCTTTAAATTAGTTATTCAGAGTACAAGATATAGGCATTTAATTGTCCAATCAATATTAGTACAGACATGTATTTTCAAGGAATAAAGAGAAACAAATAGTATAATTATCAAAACTACCTTGTGTACATACATATATATATATTTGCTTTTCCCTTCCTTTTTTCTCCTTTCCCCCATCCCAGTTTCTCTTTACTTTTGAGCAGTTTCTTCCCAATTAATAATATCTATTGTACCTTTCAGATCTTATTTACACTTTCAGCTTCTCACATTAAGGAAACAATATGATAATTACACATTTGAGTCTGAATTATTTCACTTAAGAGTACGGTCTCTAGTTGCATCCATTTACCTATAAAAGTCTCCAGTTTATCCTTCTTTGTACCTGAGTAATAGTCCATTGTATAAAAAGACAACATCTTTTTATACATTCCTTATATGATGGGCATTTGGGTTGTTTCCAAGATCTAGCTATTACAAATTGTGCTACTGTAAATAAGGGTACACATACAATGTTGTGGTATGATGTTTTTAATTCTTCCTGGAAGATATCCAGAAGGGGAATAGCTGGGGCAAAAGGGACCTCTAATCATAGTTTCTTCAGAAATCTCCACACAGATGTCCACAGTGTTGGCACCAGTCTACACTCTCACCAAAAGTGGAGAAGGGTACCTTTTTCCCCACAGCCCTGCCAGCATTTGTTACTGGTTGATTTTTTTGATAATAGCCATTCCTTCTGGGGTGAGATGGAATATCAATGTTGTTTTAATTTGCATCTCTCAAATGATCAGTGATATTGAACACTTTTTCATATATATACTTCCTTTATGTACTTCTTCATCTGAGAAATTTGTATTCATCGCAGATGCCCATTTTTGGATTTGGCCCTTAAATTTGGGAGGTCTGATTTTTCTGAGTTCTTTATATGTTCTCAATAGTAATTTTTTTGTCTGAGGAAGAGCTTTCAAACATTTTTTTCAGATATTGTGGGTTGTCTCTTCACTCTGTTGTGGTTTCTCTTGCTGTGAAAATACTTTTTAATAAGATGAGATCCTAGTTGTTCTTTGTGATAGTTCCTGTGCAATCAGAGTTTTATACATAAAGTCTGCCTAGATCAATGCCTTTAAGAGTATTACCTATTCTGCCCTAGAGCAGATTTAATGTTTCTGTTTTAATGTTTAGATCTTTGATTCTTTTTGAATTTAGTTTAGTGCATGGTGAAAGGTATGGGTCTAATTTTAATATTTAGCATGTGCAAAACCAATTTTTCCAGCACCATTTATTAAAGATGCCATCTTTCTTGCAGAGAAAGTGTTTGGCACCTTTGTCAAAGATAAGGTGGTTGAGTACATCTGGAGTTTTCTGTGTCTTCTGTTCCATTGATCTTTGGGTCTATTTTTTGACAGTACTACACAGTATTTATCACAGTAGCTTTAAACTATAATTTCAATTGGGGATTGTGATGCCCCCTGCCTTTCCTTTGATGCCCAGAATTGCCTTTGTTATAATAGATCTCTTCTGGTTCCAAATGAATTTTACGATTGTTTTCTCTAATTCTGTGAGACATGCTGTTGGAGTATAGATTGAAATTGAATTGAATCTGTATAACAGTTTTAGAAGTATGGCCATTTTCACCATATTGGTTCTTCCCATCTGAGAGTAAGGGATATCTTTCAATTTTCTGGTATCCTTTTCAATCTTCTTTTCCAGAGTACTGTAGATTTCAACGTAGAGTTATTTTACTTCCTTCATTGGATTTATTCATATTTATTAATTTTTTGGATGCTATTGTGAAAGGTGTTATTTCTCTAATTTTTTCTCAGTGAGTTTATTAGTTGTATACAGGAAGGTTATTGACTTTTTAGTGTTGACTTTGTATCAAGCTATGTTACTGAATTTCCTTAACTTATGTCATTAGTGTTGGCTCCTGCTTTTTCATTGAGAACAATTATTCTTACATTATTTTTCTTTTCATCGTCTTGCAGATATTGAATTGTTACTTCCTGGTCTTTTGTTATTTTCAAGAGATCTTTCCTTTTATGATTGCTAGCAGAGATCCTGTCTTCAAGGTCTGAAAGTCTGTCTTCAGTTTCTGAATTTACTTATTAAATCTAGAAGTTTTCAATGTAGAGTACCATGTCATCTGCAAATAACTATAATTTAAATTGTTCCTTTCCTATCATTATTCCTTTTATTTCTTTCTCTTTTCCAATTGTTCTGGCTAAGGATTACAGACAAGACATCCTTGTCTTGTTCCTGATTTTAGAGTGAAAGCTTTTGATTTTTTTCCATGCAGTATGATGTTGGCTGTTGGTTTGTTATAAGTGGCTTTTATCAAATTGAGATAAAGACTATCTATTCCAATTTTCTGTAGGGTTTTCAACATGAATGCGTGCTGAGCTTTGTCAAAAGCTTTTTCTGCATCTATTGAGATGATGATATGGTTTTCGTATTTGGCTCTGTTAATCTGGTGTATTACATTTATTGATATAAATATGTTGAACCATTCCTACATGCCTGGGATGAATCCAACTTGGTCATGGTGTATAATCTTGATGATTTCTTGCACTCTTTTTGCCTGTATCTTATTGAGGATTTTTGTGTCTATATTCATTAGGGAGACTGGCCTATAGTTCTCTTTCTTGGTTGGGCCCTTCTCCAGTTTTGGTATCAGGGTAATGGTTGCTTCCAGCAAAGAAGTTGGGAATATTTCTTCCCTTTAAATTTCATTAAAGAGTTTGAAAAGTAGTGGTAATAGGTCTTCTCTCAATTTCTTTTAGAATTCAGCAGTGAATCCATCAGGGCCTAGGCTTTACTTTCTTGGTAGGTTTTTAATTACATCTTCAATTACATTGATTGATATTGGTTTATTTAAGATTTTTATATCTTCTTGATTCAGCTTTGATAATTCATGTGTATCTAGGAATCTGTCCATTTCTTCTGCATTTTCCATCTTATTAGAATACAAGTTCTCAAAGTAGGTATAGATGATCTTCTGTATTTCTGCAGGGTCCACTGTGATTTCACCCTTTTAATTCCTAATTACATTCATTTGAGTCTTTGCTTTCCATTTTTTGATAAGGTTGGCTAAGGATTTTTGGATTTTATTTAATCTTACATAAAACCAACTCTTTGATTCATTGATTCTTTTTATTGTTCTCTTTGTCTCCCATGCATTAATTTCAGTTCTGATCTTTATAATTTCCTCCGTTTTATGAGCTTTGGGCTTGGCCTGCTCTTCTTTTTCTAGAAGTTTGAAACTCAGCATTAAGTTGTTTATTTGCACTAGCTCTGTTTTCCTGTTATGGGTATTCACTGCTATAAATGTCCCTCTTAGGACTGCTTTCATTGTGTCACATAAGTTCTGGTATGTTGTATTGTCATTATCATTTAATTGCAGAATCTGTATAATTTCTTATTTAATTTCATCTGTGACCCATTGGTAGTTCAGGGGGATGCTATTTAATTTCCATATGTTTATGAAGTTCATTTGGTTTCTTTTGCCATTGATTTCCAATTTCATTGCACTATGGCCTGATAATATGCATGGGATAATTTCAATTCCTTTGCATTTACTTAAGCACGTCATGTGAGCCAGAATGTGGTCTATATATGAGAACATCCCATATGCAGCTGAGAAGAATGTGTATTCTGACGTTGTGGGGTGGAACAGTCTTGTAGATGTCTACTACATCCATTTGTTCAAAAGTTTGTTTCAGTTCTAATATTTCATTGTTGAATTTTTTGTCTAGTTGATCTATTTGTGATAGTAGTGTATTGAGATCCTGAATATAATTGTATAAGTGCTTATTCGAATTTTTATGTCCATTAATATTTGTTTTACATAGTTGGGTACACTGGTATTTGTTGCATATATATTTATGATTGTTATCTCTTTCTCTTGGATTGTTCCCTTTACAAGGGTGTAGTGAATTTCATTGTCTCTCTTAATTAGTCATGGCTTGAAATCCACTTTGTCTGCAAATAGAATTGCTACCCCTGCTTTTTTCTGGGTTCCTTTGGCATGGAGCATTATTTTCCATCCTTTGACTTTCAGTCTATGAATTTCTTTTTGAATTAAATGTGTTTCTTGTATGCAGAATATTGTTGCATCTTGCTTCTTGATCCATTCTGCCATACTGTGTCTTTTTATTGGTGAATTGAGACCATTAACATTGACGGTTAAAACTGATATGTATTGACTTATCCTTGTCATGTTATTTTTCTGTTGTTGGCGTCCCCCCTTCCCACCCTCTGTTTAGTTTTATGCCTTGCCTTGTGGATCCCTTCTGTTGAGGTTCATGGAGTTGTAGTCCTTGTTATCTCTTTCTAGAATGTTCTTCAAAACATTTTGTAGTGCTGGTTTCATGGTCATGAATTTCCTTAGTTGTTCTTTGCCTTGGAAGTATCTTATTTCTCCATCAGTTTTGATAGTTTTGTGATGTACATCAAGCTGGGTTGGAGGTTGTTTTCCTTTAGGGATTGAAATATTTCACTCCAAGCTCTCCTTGACTCAAGGGTTTGTGCTGAGAACTCAGCTGTGATCCTGAGAGTCTTTCCTTCATAGGTGATTTGTTTCCTTTTCCTAACACCTTTTAATGTTCTATTCTTCTGTTGAATTTCTGGAATCTTGACTGTGATCTGCCTGGCTGTAGATTTGGTTTATTATTTATTTATTTATTTATTTATTTATTTATTTATTTATTTTGATCATGGCTAATTGGAGTTCTATATGCCTCACTTACTTGTATGTGAAATTCTTTTTCCCTACCAGGGAAGTTTCCAGTCATGACATCTATGAACATTTTTTAAATATATATTTATATATATATCATTTGTGCTGTCTCCTGCTTTTTCATGGACCTCAATTTTAAGTTATTATTCATTGCAACGTGTAGCAGCTACTGGATTGATTTCTCATGGTCCCTTGACATTTTTAAGGAATCTTTTTCATAATCTCTAATTGCAAACCTGTCTTCTTTACCTGAGATTCTGTCCTCACAATGGCTGATTCTTGTGTGGATAATTTCTTTTTTTTTTTTTTTTTGTGGGTACCGGGGGGTCGACCTCAGGACCTCGTGCGCCAGCAGGTGCCCGTGCCGCTGAGCGACATCACCGGCCCCTTTTTTGTATGTGGGTTCCGGGAGTCGAACTCGGGCCCTCACGCTTGCAAGGCAGGCGCTTAAACCGCTGAGCCATCTCACCGGCCCGGATAATTTCAATGGAATTTTCATCCTCCTGGATATCTGCTTGCCTGTCTTATGGATTGCATTTCTATGTTGGACCTTCATGGATTCCACCATATTCTTAAGCCCCTCTATTTTTTTTATCTGTATCTGCTCTAGAGTCTCTAAGCATGGGTTTCATTGAGGACATCATCTCTGCAGTTACCTGAGAAATTATTCCTGTTTTGATTTTTTTCTAGATCCTGGTTCAATTGCTTTGTGGATATCACTTCAGAGAAGCCAGGTGGGTGGCTTTTGGATTTGCCTGAAAGGGAAAAACTGTTCCAGAAAATTTGTTCTTTTTAAAAACTCTGTTCTATTAAAACTGCCTAGCTCTGTTACAGTTTCATGGCTCTGTAATTATGTTCTTGACCCCTGTAAACACAAGCGAATAACCAAACATGCGGGATGTCTGATTGTACCAAGCTTCATGATCATTAATCTGGTCTTGGAACTAATGATCATTAATCTACCCTTGTATTTGATGTCACACTGCTAGGTAATCAGAACTGCCAGGCTGTTCTGTCTCATATTTGTACCTCCTGCTTATGCCTCATATACATGGACTAGCTCACAAGCACTGAGCACCTGGCTTTGTTGTGGGAACTGATCCCAGCCAGGACCACCAGTGTAAAATAAAGTTGTTCACTGCCTCTAACTTCTGGGTGTAATTTCAGTGTTTCTGCTTGCCGTAGCAGTTCCACCTCATTGTCTCCTGGGTTTGCCTTTGGTGACCTGGATGTCTTGGGTTGCATTTTGTTTAAGTGTCCTCCCATGTTTTTTTCCTTTTTTGTAGTTTAATTCCTGGGTTGATGTTTGTAAATTGCCTATGATGACTTGTTTTATTGCTATTATTTAGAACCTAAGGAGATGACTATTTCTCACAGGTGTCTTCCAGATGTAGCTGGTTTTTTCGGTTTTGATTCTGTTGCAAGATCCTACCTCTTCAATTTGTTGGGGATGAAAAGTTGCTGCTTGCTTTGCCCAGGCCCGGGTTCTTTGGCACTGTGCCTCCACATTTTCTATGATGCTTAGTCAATCTCAGGCTTTGAATACCAGGAAGAAAACCTGGTTAGAACAATTATGTCACTTTTGGCTAATGTGGTACCATCAGCAACAACAATTGCATCAAATACAGCCTGGAAAATAACAAACTGAAGTAACCATTAATTTGCACCTTTAAGTGTATGAACTAGATTTATGGTTATATAACTAAAACAAACCAGAAAAATCATATGCAGTATATAAGTCCTTAATATGTCAATTTTACTCTCAGCGGGTTGAAATTAAAAGGGGTTAGGGAAAAATAGAGAAGTAGAAGAGAATAAGATATTAGAAATAAGGCTGGAGGAGATGTGGGATCATGCTATCTTTGTGAAACTGGTGCAGAAGGTACAAGGGAAAGACAGAAGGAAGAAATAAAAGGAAGAACAGAACAAAACCAGAACCTCAAAGAGTCTAGAAACTATGTTCTCACTCATATAAAAGCAAGATCAAACAAACAAACAAAACAAAACCACCACTGCACAACAAAAAACAAATAGAGAGAGAGAAAAAAAAAAAGAAAGAAAAATTTCCACTTCCAGGTTTCTCTCTGCTGTCACTGGTAGACAACCTGTAATGATGGAGGAGTCCAGATCTGTGTTGATTTATCCCAGCAAGCCAGCGGTAGCTTCATGGTGGGGTGGTGAATAACCTCAGTGAGCCTGAGACCCAACCCTTTCAGCCTGCAGCAGTCAGTACACCTTCTGTGGGCTTGGACTCAGCTGGGAGCCACTAGATGGACCCAGCAATTTTTCTGAGTTCTGAGCTCAGTTTGCCCCTCGCCAAGGTGGCTTCTGGTCAATTGCTTTCTCTCGCAGGATGATCGAATCCTCAGCACTCACCCCCAGATAGTGCAGTCCGTCATGTCCAATGCTCCTTTCCACTGTTGTATCCCTCCATGGAGGCCTCTTGTGTTGCCAGCAGTCAGCGTGTGTCCACAGGTTTGAACCACCTCTCTCATGCAGTGAGTTTTGACTCAGGGAGAAGGCTTTGCCAGTTGCCTACTTCTTTACTGAAGTTTCTCTCTTTACTATCTCCCTGGGCTTTATTTCTTGCTTTAGATCCTTCCTGGGTCCAGGGGACCCACCGCACTCCTTCTTGTCTTCCTCACATTGCTATATTCCAGTGTCTGGACAGCAACTCTCAGAGAGTCTCTTTCTCTGCTGCTTACCACTCCACCATCTTGGTGCTCCTCCCGTTATGCAGATTTAATCTAATGCTAATAAAAATATCATTAACAATGTCACAAAATTAGAGAAAATTTTCCTAAAATTGATTTGGAACCAGATGAGACATAGAATAGCAAAAACAATTCTGGGCAACAAAAGAAAGGCAGGGGGCATCACAATTCCTGATGTCAAATTATACTACAGAGCTACTTTGATACAAACAGAATGGTACTGTCAATTAAACAGACCTGAGGATCAGTGGAGCATATTAGAAGATGCAGAAATGACTGCAAATATACTAATCCATCTTGTCTTTGATAAAGGGGCCCAACACATTTACTGGAAGGAAGATGGCCTCTTTAAAAACTGATGCTGGGGGGCCGGTGAGATGGCTCAGCGGCTTAAGTGACTGCCTGGCAAGCGCGAGGGCCCGAGTTCTACTCCCAGAACCCACATATGAAAAATGGGCTGGTGATATCGCTCAGTGGCACGGGCGCCTCCTGGCGCATGAGGTCCTGAGGTTGACCACCCGGTACCCACAAAAACAAAAAAGCAAAAAAACAAAAACAAAAACAAAAAAAAAAACCCGATGCTGGAAAAACTGGCTTTCCACATGCCAAAGACTGAAATTAGACCCATCTCTCTCACCATGCACTAAACTAAAATAAAAATGGATCAAAGACCTAATTATAAAAAAGAAACACTAAATCTGATGGAAGAGAGAATAGGTAAATGCTTGAAAATGTAAGAGTAAGCAAAAGCTTTATGAACAAAACCATTACCACATGGGAAATATTACAATAAATAAACAACTGAGACCTCTTCTTGAAAAGCTTTTACACAGCAAAAGAAATCATCTACAGAGAGGAGATAACCCACAGAGTGGTGAAAATGATTTTCTAGCTGTTCCTCAAAGGACTAACATCTAAATTACACAAATAACTGAAATATCACACCCCCCAAGTTTAATGAACCAATCCAAAAATGAGTATCTGAAATGAATACACAGTTCTCAGATGAAGATATATGAATGACAAATAAATATATGAAAAAATGTTCAATATCAATGGTCATTCAAGAGATGCAAATTAAAACACATCTGAGATTCTATCTCACTACAGAAAGAATGGCCATTATCAAGAAATCCACCAATATCAAATGCTTGTGCTGCCATGGTGAAACAGGAACACTTCTCCACTGTTGGGTGGAGTATAGACTGTTACAACCACTGTGGAAATAAGTGTGGAGATTCCTCAAAAAGCTAAAACTAGGGGTTCAATTTGACCCAGCAATTCCCCTTTCTTGTACCTTCCCAAAATAATTGAAAGCATTATAGCACATCTACATATGTACACCTTTTTATTGCAACATATTTTGTAATAGCTGAATCTTGGTACAGCCCAAATGTCAATCAACTGATAAATAGAGAAGGTGTGGTTTTTTTATACAATGGAATACTGCTCAGCCATAAAGAATGATAAACGAGACATTTCTAAATAAATGATTGCACTTTGAGAGCATACTCTTAAGTGAAA
The DNA here is from genome assembly GCA_028451465.1 of Erethizon dorsatum. Lineage (NCBI taxonomy): Eukaryota > Metazoa > Chordata > Mammalia > Rodentia > Erethizontidae > Erethizon > Erethizon dorsatum. Next base: position 47,961,940 of record CM051842.1, read on the forward strand.
TATGTCAGATACTCATGTGTAAATGTTGCATTGTTTCCCTGGTCTGAGAAAGCAAAAGCATAAATAAGGACCAAAATATGTAATAGATATTGTGAAATAGGAAGAAAATGTTCAAATGGGAAGGGGAACAAAGGAGGGAGGAGTGTGAAAGGCCGGGAAAAAGAAAAAAATGAGAAATGAAAAAATTGAAACAAAGCTTTTGTAAATAAGGAGGGGAAAAGTGTTTGAAAGGAGTGTAGAGACATGCGAAAAAAGAGGAATCAAGATGTATATGTACTGGTACAAATTCCATATGATGAATGTGATTCTTATGTATTTCTAAAATATACCAATAAATTCAATTAATTAAAAAACTAAAAGAGGAGTTTCCATTTGACCCAGCTGTTCAACTTCTAGTTATATTCCAGAAAGAGTTAAAAGAATCATACTTCAGTGATACATGCATACCCACGTTTATAGCACCAAAATTTATAATAGCTAAATATTGGAAATAGCCCATATGCCAATCAGCAGATGAATGCATAAAGAAAATGTGGTATTTATGTACAATGGAGTACTACTCTGCCATAATGAAAGACATATTTGAGTCATTTGTAGGAGAATGGACAAACCTTGAGACCATAACCTTAAGTGAAATACATTTGACACACAACTTTAAATATCACCCTGTTTGTCTTCTGAGAGAAACCCAAAGTTTATATATGGAGCATAATGGAGGAGAGATATTGCTAGTTAGGAAGAACATGTTCAAATGGGAACGCTAACAAGGGGTATCAGGGGAGGGGGTGGAAGGGAAAAGGAAAAAAGAATAGAAGGAAAAATGGAAATACATCTTTTGTAAATGGGGAGGTGAAGTAGTTTTGAAGGGTGTAGAGGGGAATGAGAAAAAAAGAACAATCGTGTTATGTACAGGTACAAATACTTTATGACGAATTTGATCAGCATGAATGACAAATATGTACAAATAAAAATATATAAAAATAAATTGAGTCAGAGAATCTAATGATTTCAGTCCAATGGGCAGGTAGCTCCAAGGAAGAAATGACATGGCAAAATAGACTAGGCAGAGAATAACTGGTTATCCCACATCAGTCAGAAAACAGAGAGAGAAGAGAGAGGAAGGTGAAGAAGATATAATCTTCCATGTTGTCCCCCCAGTCATTCCCATCTTCAGAACCAGAGCCTTCCTCCTAACCACATATTTAGCTATAAACCACTGATGAATATAGAATCGCTATGATACAATCTTTTGCTAAAAGCCCCACCTCTAAACACATAAGGCTTTAGAGGGATATTTTAGACCCAAACCACATTTCCATTTACAGATAGTTAGATGTTATGCATTACACCATATATGGTCGTATATGTATTATATGTTATATATTATAATAATTATGTATTATTATATGAGGAATTAAAATTAAGGAAAAATAAAAAAGAAATTGCCAAGAAGTAATATGAAAGTTAAGTAAGACTAAAGGATATAATATCAAAAGAAAAATCAATTACTTATTTGTGTATTCACAATGAAGAAATGAAAACCAAAAATATGTATTGACAAAATACAATATTTATATAGAAATCTTTTTTTTTGTGGGTACCAGGGGTCGACCTCAGGACCTCGTGCGCCACAAGGTGCCCATGCCGCTGAGCGATATCACTGGCCCTTTTTTCATATGTGGGTTCTGGGAGTCAAACTCGGGCCCTCGCGCTTGCCAGGCAGGCGCATACACTGCTGAGCCATCTCACCAGCCCTATATAGTAATCTTAAAAACGCTAACATTTTAAAATTGAAAATTATAAAATGTTGTTGAAAGAAATACATGTTCATAATACATAAAAAGACAACTTGGGTTCATGGATTGATTAAATCAGAATTGTAAATATTTTAAATAGTTAAATTCTCTCCAACTTTAATGTAATTGCTACCAAAATGCTGCCAAATTTTTTATGTATACTGGTAAGTTTTTACTAAAATTTCATGGAATGGCAGAGAAACAATATTTGATAAGATATTCTGCTAAGATTCATGAGGACAAAACTCATTACCTGATTTTTAAATAGCTACAGTAAATCAACATTGTGTTCTATCAGAAAAGCCACAGACATAGATCAGTGAATTAGAGGAGCCAGAAGTACACCTTCATAAATATGTCTAGCTTGTTTTTGACAAAAGTTTAAAGTATTTTATTTGAGGAAAGATAGTCTTCCTCCATAATTGTTCCTAGAACTTGTGGATATCAATCATAAACAACAAAAAAAGAAACTCATTCTAAACTTCACATCTTACCTAGAAATTAACACAAAATGCATTTTTGACTTAAATACAAACTGTAAAGTTACACATCTTTTAGGAGAAAATATGGGCAAAAACATTAGAGCATATGTCTTGGTTAAGAATTCTTCACAATAACACCAAAATGACAATCCATAAAAGAAAAATAAAGGATGAATTAAACTTCATTAAAATAATTTTACTCAGTGAGAGGCCTGTTAAAACATTTATGTGACAAGCTGCTGAACTTGGGGTGGCAGTGCCTGTCTAATGCCAGCACTCTGGGAGGCTGAGGCAGCAAGATCACGGATTTGGGCCCCACGTGGGCAACTTAGCAAGATAGTAAGGCCCTGACTCACAAAACAAGGATAAAAAGGTGTGGGGTTCTATCTTATTGTGAAGACACCCACTTCAATCTAAAGTACAGCCAAAAATAATTATAATAATAATAAATAAAAAATAAAGAAAATAAATGCTACTGACAATGAAAAAAGCATTACAGATCACATATTTGACAAGACTGGTGAATATATATATAGTGTATTATATATAAATGTACCCTCAAAACTCTACAGCAATAGAAAACACAAGTCACTTAGAAAGTGTACAAAAAATATAGTTTTTATTAGATTGAATATACACATAATAAAATAGTATATAAAAGTTGTTAAATATTATTGGCCATTACAAAATTGCAAAAAAAATCACTATGAGATAAAACCAGTTCCGTTAAGGTGACCAGAATAAAATATACTGACTGAACCATATGCTGATGACAGTGTGAAGAAACTGAACTGTGTAAAAATATTTTTCAGTTTCCTATAAAACTAAACATAAAATTACCATAAAATACAGCAATCACATTCTTTCATATGTAGTCCTCAGACATAAAACTTTGTCACAGAAAAATATGTGCAAAAATATACATAATAGTTTCATTCATAATCCCAAAAACTGGAAAATTCCTGATCTTTTTCAAAGGGTGGATGACTCACCAGAAATGGTTTTTAAAAAATGCTAAAGGGAGTTTGTCAAGTTGAAACAAAATGGCAATAATAAACAAAATATAAACATATAAATGTATAAAATTCACTAACAACTTGAGGATACTGATACCTCTAATCCAAACTATTTAGGAGTATGAATTAGGAAGATCACAAGCTGGAGGCCAGACAGTCTAATTTAGGAGGACTGTCTAATTTTTTTGTAATGCAAGTGGTATATATGGAGTTCACTGGTATGGTGTCCCCGGTTTTTATCCTCAGTATGGCAAAAAATTAAAGATTAAAAATCTAATAGCAAAGATATAGTCAAATGCAGAGAACTTTAATACTTTAGTGGTGTTTTGTGTATAAGTTTTATTCTTGCTTAAAACTAAAATATGAAATTAAAATAACTATATAAACACAAATTTAAAGTATACACAATATAAATAACATAACCTGTGACAGGAAAAGTGAAATATTTTAGAGGGAGCAGAAGGAAAGCCCTAGTAGTTTTGTACCCAAGTGCAGTTTTTATATCATAAAATACTGTTGGAACTATAAAATGTTTTATGTAAGCCTCTTAGTAGCTCTTAAACAAAAGATGCAGAAAAGAGAACAAAGTAAAATCAAAGTATACTACTGCAAGAAATCACATAATCCCTAAGGAAGGCAACAACAGATAAATAGATCAAAAGTTTATATTTCAAAAAAAACCTCTTCATTTCTTGCTCTGCTACCTTCTGCCTGCCATGAACTGTTTCTCCTCTTTGATGCCTGTCTGTCATTACACCTTGGCTTGGAGTCAGCCGATTATGGAATGAAGCCTCTACAAACTGTGAATGAAATAAACTTTTCTTCCTTTTACTTTGCAAAAGTGTCAGGTATTGTGTCTATTTAATGAGAAAGGTAACTAAGACAGAATTTGGTAGAAGACAAGTGGCATTGTTGCTATGACTATACCTAACCATGTGATTCAAGAGCCTTTGGGACTGGCTTGTGGAAAAACTGTGGAAAGGTTCAGAAATACCCGCTGAAAAAGCAGCTGTATTTGATGGCCGATTCTGGTCAGTGCTTATAAAACAAGGCTTATAGTAATCCTGCCAGCAAAGACCAAGCATGGGAGATTTCTCTTGGAAAGAGGGACTGCACTGGTTGTTGGACTCCAGAACATGTGTGTTATACATTGGCAGAAAGTTTGTCTGCATTTTGCTCCTGTCTGGAGACTGCCTGAGACTAAAACTAAGGCCAGTGGACTAACTAATCTTGCAGAAGAAATTTCAAGGAAGTCTAATGTTGATGCAGTGGCATGGCTGTTGTTGGGGGCTTTTAGCCAGATCGATGCTGAGAATCAGGAGCAAATATCCCAGAAGAATGATGTAAAATGTTGTAAATTTAGCCAGAAAGAAGCACCAGTAAAGTTTGGAGTGCAAAGGTAGAGCAGAGGAGATCTTCATTGCTGAGAAGAAACAGGAGAATAGAAAAGATGGCCTGGGGACATCACATGAACAGAAGAACTCCAGGCTTTGCAACCTCAAATTGCAAATGTTAAAGACTTTGCTTTGAGAAGAGAGGCCAGAGCACCATGTTCCAGAATGGCAGTGGCTTAGGGAAATTTTTCCTGAGGATTTGGTTCATGGGCACTAGGCCCCTACAGTGAAGAGAGAAGTAAGAGTAGCTACTGCTCCAGCTGTTTGCAGACCTTGGCATCGTATACATGGTACTGGTTTTAAGTGCATGAAGAATGCAAGAGCTGTGGGGTCAGGAAAGATTCCAACCAGATTTCAGAAAAAGTTATGGGAGGCCAGGCTGTGTGCCCCTGAGAGGGCAGTGTGTGAAGCTGTGAGTATGAAACTGAAGGTACAGTGGATAAACCAGAAGTTTGGAAAAGCCAGGAAAATGGGTCATCTGAAGAAAACTTCAAGGAGGGAGCATAGCCAACACAAGAGATAAGCTATGGGAGCTAAAATCGCTGGCAGTACCATAGGGGCAGGGCCAACAAAGCCCTTTGTAGTTCACACCTTGCCACAGATTGTGTGAGTTGCTGGACATGAAAATACAGGATGTACTGTTTGGCCTGCTGGATTTTGGTCTTGCTTTGTTCCCATTACTTTCTAACCTCTTCTTTATAACTTTTGGAATAGAAATGTGTGTCTTGTTCCATTGAATGTTAGAAGTGTTTAAATTTATTTTCCTTTGTACAAAGACTAACAGCTAAGAATTTGCCTTAAATCTCTAAGGAGATTTTGGACTTGGACTTTTCAGTAATGCTGAAAGTTCAGACTTTGGCAACACTTGGAAATGGACTAAGTGTCTTTTGCATAAAGGGATGTCCATGAGTCTCTGGGGCACCAGGGACAGAATGATACAGTTTGTGTCTTGATGTCCCACCAAAGCCTCATCCAGTCATAGGTGGGGATTTTCAGAGGTGGCTGGATCTAGGGTGTGTGCTTGATTAATGGTGCAATGCTAGGATTAAGAGTGGATGAGTACTAAATCAGTCCACTGAATTGTTTGGCATTGCCTTAATCTCCTTAGATTTGATACAATATAAGGGATAGAAAGAGACTTGTCTTGTCCCTTCCTTGCTTGCTTTGCTACCTTCTGCCTACTATGAACTGTTTCTTCTCTGCAATGCCTCTCTGCTATGGCACCCTGCTTTGGAGCCAGCCAATTATGGATTAAAAACTCTACAAACTGTGAGCTAAGTAAAGCTTGCTCCCTCGCCAAAAAAGTTTATACTAATATATATAGTAAACAACTTAAAAAAATATCAGGAATGAAGTCTTTACCTGTCACTAAGAACTGTAAATATAAATAGATTAAATTAATAAAAAAATACTGGTTGAGTGAATTAAGAATAAAACACAACACTAGGGCACTGACAAAAGACTCAATTCAGCTTTCGATAAACATATGGATGTAACTGAATGGATGGGAGAAAATATTTCCTGCAAAGAAAACCAAATGAGACCAAGGGTAGCTATACTCAGCTTCATGGTGTTTGAGTAAATAACTATTTAAAAAATGAAAGGTCATTATATAATGAAAGAGGGGTCAATTCATCAAGAGGATATAACAAAAAATGTAAGCACCTAAAACTGGAGCATCTAGATATATAAAACAAATATAAATAAATACAAATGGAGAAAGAAACATAGGGCAATAATAGGGGGCTTCAATGATGAATTTTCAACAAGGTAGAGATAATCCACACAGAAATTCAATAAAGAAGTTTTGGATTTCAGCAACACTGTAGATTAAATGATCATAACGCATAAAAATTATATCTAATAGCAGCAGAATGCACACTCTTCTCAGAGCATTATTCAGGATAAATCATGCTTAAACCCTCAAAATAAGTCTTAAATTAAAGGAGATAAAAATCATATCAACTATCTGTTCTGAGCACAGCGTAATGAAACTAGAAATCCACAGCAGGAAGAAAATTAGAAAAATCACAAATATGTGGAAAATAACACTATTGAAAAAGCAATGAGTCATAGGAGATATCCAGAGGGTAATCAAAAGAACCTGGAGACAAACAGAAATGGGAAAAAAAAACCAAAGTTTACGGAAGTAGTAAGAGTTCTGAACAGGCAATTTATACCAATAGATGTTAATTAAAAAATACAATTCTCAAACACCTAACACACCTCAAAAATCTTGAAAAAAAAGTAAATGTTAAACCACATGTTCGTGGAAGGAAGATAATAAAATTCAGAAAAGAAATACATGAAATAAGGAAAGATAGAAATATCACCAAAAGAAATCAGTTTTTTAAAAAGATGAAAACTATCAACCAACATTTAGCTGAGTTAGTAAAAAAAAAGAAGATGAGAACTCAGGTAAGTGAAGTTATAAATTATAGAGGTGATATTACAAAGGTTCCACAGAAGTGCCAGCATTCATAAGAAATAATTATAAGTTATTATATACCAACAATGTATGTAATATAGAATAAATTAATAAATATTTAGAGACATACAACCTATCAACATTGAATTTTAAGAAATTAATAATATGAACAAACTAAAATCAAGCAGTTCAATTGAATAAGTATTAGATTGCTCTCATCAAATACAAGTAGAGAGGAGGAGGGGGAAAAGATGGTGGATGTGTAAGAAGCAGGCAGCAAAACTCTCCAAAAGTAGCCATTGGACCACAGGAATAAAGTGACTGGGAGAGTGCACGAGGGAGGGAGATGCCTCACTTGGACCCAGGAAAGTTCTGAAGTGCAACTTGGGATGCCCGGTGCCAGTGAAGGGTACTTTGCAACAAAGAAGAAGGAGCAGACTGCACACAACTTCTCTCTGTCCCCAGAACCGTGGCACGACAGAAGTTCAATTTTGCAGATGCATGGTGACAGCTGGCGCCCCATGAGTCCCCACGGAGGATCGCAAGACAGTGGCGGGACAGGGGAGTGGCAGAGGACTACGCTGGCCAGTGGTGAGTGTCTCAGCCAGAGCTGTCCCGTGCCAGAGAACAACTGGCTGGGCGTCATTGTGAGGGGTGCGGTGAAAATCAGAGTGGCATGAAAACACAGCACTTGGGACTCGTGCTCGGGACAGCATAAGACTGCGCCTAGCTCTCAGGCCTAGGGAAAGTGCACTGACGGTGGCAGGCAAAGGAGACTGGTCTCCACCTGAAAGTACATGCTTCTGCTCACTACCCAGCCAAAGGGCCTCCTGGCTTACTGGGACCGACCTGCACGGAACAGGACTCTGTCACCACACGGTGCCTGCCTACAGCAGAGTAAACACCTGGAACTGATTCTTTTTAATTTTATTATATTTTAATTTTTAATTTTTTTTCTTTCTCTCTTTTTTTTGTTTGTTTGTTCTGGTAAAGGATTTTTTTCTTTTTTTGGTGGGGATTTATTTTTGTTTTGTCTGTTTGTTTTGTTGTTTTTGTCTTCATTTTTGTTTCTGTTTGTCTATTTGCTCTTCCTTTCATTATTCTCTATGGTTTTTATATGAGTGTAAAGAGCACCACTAACCTCTTTGTGATTGTGGTTGTGATCTGTTCTTCCTTTCATCCCTTCCTTCTCTTTCTCCCACCAGTCCTCTGCACCAGTTTCCCAATGTTAGTGGGATATCTCTTGGCCCTCTAACCTTACATCTAATCCTTTCCTCTTCTCCCAATACTCTATTTCCTCTTTAACTAATTTTAAATTTAAACTCCTGAGGGGAAAATAGACATATTAAGGACCTGTATACTGCATGTAATTTTTCTGGTGTGTTTTAGATTTTGTTATATAATCACAACTCTATACAGTTAAAAGTAGCAAATAACTGGTTAGCTCAGTCTGTCATTTTCTAGGCTGTGTTTGATGCTTTAGGTACCATTATAGCCACATGTGAAATAACAGCTTTCCTTCCTGATATTTCATGATTGAAATTGACTAAGGGACAAAGAAAATACAGTGGCACAGTACCAAAGAGCCAAGGACTGGGCCAAACAGGTAGCAACTTCACATATCCAACAAATTGAAGAGGTAGGATCTGGCAGAAAGCTCAAAATCCAAAAACAAGCTCCACTTGGAAGATACTGCAGAGAAGTAGTCATCTCCTAAGGATCTTGAACACTAGCACTAAAGTAAACTACCATAGGTAATTTACAAACATCACCCCAGGAATTAAGCTAAAGAAAGAAAAGAAAATGAGAAGACACTTAAACAAGATGCAACCGCACACATCCAATTCACCAAAGGCAAACCTAGGGGCAATGAGGTGGGACAATCTGAAAGCCACCAACCTGGCCTACCTGAAGTGGTAAACAACAAAGCAACTGAATGAGGCTCTGGAAAAAATTAAAACAGAAATAATTTCTCAGGTAACTGCAGAGATAATGTCCACAATGAAGACCATGCTTAACAACACTATAGCTGATACAGACAAAAAAAGATGAGCTTAAGAAAATTATACAAAACATGAATGCTCAGCATAGGAAAGAAATGAAATCCATCAGGCAGATTCCAGCAGATATCCAAGAGAACCAAAATTCCATTGAAAGTATTTATAGCAGATTAAGCCAATGAGAGGACAGGATCTCAGATATAGAAGACAGGCTTGCAATTAGTGATCATGAAAAGGAAGAATTCTTAAAAACAGCAAGGGACCATCAAAAATCAATTCAGGAGCTGCTAGATGACTCAAAGATAAACAACTTAAGAATAATTGGAATAAATGAAAAAGCAGGAGATAGCATCAATGACATTAGAACATTGTTCACAAACATTATCATGGAGAACTTCCCTGGAAGAGAAAAAGAATTTGACCCCCATATAAAAGAGGCTTTTAGAACTCCAACTAGACATGATCAAAAAAAAAAAAAACTTCAGCCAGACATATCATAGTCAAGATCCCAGAAATTCAACATAAGGGCAGAATCTTAAAAGGTGTTAGGGAGAAGAGACAAATCACCTATAATGAAAACCCATCAGAATCACAGCTGACTTTTCAGCAGAAAACCTCAAGGCAAGAAGAGATTAGAATGATGCATTTCAAGCTCTAAAGGAAAATAATTTTCAACCCAGATTGATGTACCCCGCAAAACTATCTTTCAAAATTGATGGAGAAATAAAATACTTTCATGACAAAGAACATCTGAGAAAATTTATGACCACCAAACCAGCACTCCAGAATGTTCTGAAGAATATTCTAGAAAGAAATAACAAGGACTACAACACCAGGAACCCCAACAGAAGGAATCCACCAGGCAGGGCAGATAATTAAATAGAGGGAAAGGAGAAAAACAAACAAAGAGTGGGAACCAACATCAGGAAAATATCATGAAAAGTATAAGTCAATTCATATCAGTTTTAACCATCAATGTTAATGGTCTCAATTCACCAATCAAAAGGCACAGACTGGCAAAATGTGTCAAGAAGCAAGATCCAACAATATGCTGTATACAAGAAACACATTTAATTCAGAAAGAAATTCATAGACTGAAAGTCAAAGGATGGAAAACAATACTCCATGCAACAGGAACCCAGAAAAAAAGCAGGGGTAGCTATTCTTTTTGCAGACAAAGTGAATTTCAAGCCAAGAATGATTCAGAGAGATAAAGACAGTCATTACATCCTTGTAAAGGGAACAATCCAAGAGGAAGAGATAATGATCATAAATATATATGCGTCAAATACCAGTGCACCCAGCTATATAAAACAAGTACTAAAGGACATGAAAAATCAAATAAGCACTAATACAGTGATATTGGGGTATCTCAATACTCCACTGCCACAAAAAGACAGATCAACTAGACAAAAAATCAATGAAATAGTAGAACTTAACCAAATTTTGGAACAAATGGACTTAGTAGATGTCTACAGAGTGTTCCACCCCACAACATCAGAATACACATTCTTCTCAGCTGCACATGGGATCTTCTCCAAAATAGACCACATACTAGTTCATAAAATCTTATTAAGTAAATGCAAAGGAACTGAATCTATCCCATGGATATTATCAGAGCATAGTGCAATGAAATTGGAAATCAATGGCAAAAGAAATCACAAAAACTCTCTAAACACATGGAAATTAAACAGCACCCTCCTGAACAACCAATGGGTCACAGAAGAAATTGAAGAAGAAACAAGACACTTTCTGCAACTGAATGATAATGACAGTACAACATAAAGGAACTTATGGGATACAATGAAAGCAGTCCTAAGAGAGAAATTTATAGCATTAAATACCTATATCAGAAAAATAGAGCAAGTGCAAATAAACAACTTAATGGCAAACCTCAAACTTCTAGAAAAAGAAGAGCAAGCTAAGTCAAAAGCCCGTACAAGGGAGGAAATTATAAAGATCAGAGCAGAAATTAACGTATTGGAGAATAAAAATCAGTACAAAGAATCAATGAATCAAAGAGTTGGTTCTTTGAAAGAATAAATAAGGTTGACAAACCCTTATCCAACCTTATTAAAAAAAGAAAGGAAAAGACTCAAATCCATGCAATTGAAAATGAAAAGGATGATATCAGGACAGACCATGCAGAAATCCAGAAGATCATCTATACCTATTTTGAAAACTTATATTCTACTAAGATGGAAAATGCAGAAGAAATGGACAGATTCCTAGATACGTATGAATTACCAAAGCTGAATCAAGAAGATTTAAATATCCTAAATAAACCAATATCAACCAATGAAATTGAAGATGTAATTAAAAACCTCCCAACAAAGAAAAGCCCAGGCCCTGATGGATTCACTGCTGAATTCTACAAGAAATTTAGAGAAGACCTAACACCACAACTTCTCAAACTTTTTAATGAAATTGAAAGGGAAGCAATACTCCCAAATTCATTCCTGATATGAAAGCATGCATGACCCTGATACAAAAACCAGAGAAGGACCCAACTAAGAAAGAGAACTACAGGCCAATCTCCTTAATGAACATAGATGCAAAAATCCTTAATAAGATACTGGCAAACAGAATCCAACAGATCATCAAGAAGATTATACACCGTGACCAAATTGGATTCATCCCAGGGAGGCAGGGATGGTTCAACATACGTAAATCAATAAATGTAATACACCACATTAACAGAACCAAAGACAAAAACCACATGATCATCTCAATAGATGCAGAAAAAGCTTTTGACAAAGTCCAGCACATTTTCATGATAAAAACTCTGCAGAGAATTGAAATAGATGGTCTTTATCTCAATCTGGTAACAGCTATCTATGACAAACCAACAGTGAATATTATACTAAATGGCCAAAAACTGAAAGCCTTCCCTCTAAAATCAGGAACAAGATAAGGATGTCCACTGTCCCCACTCTTACTCAACATAGTTCTGGAAACTTTAGCCAGAGCAATTAGACAAGAGAAAGAAATAAAAGGAATAATGATTGGAAAGGAAGAAGTTAAATTATCATTATTTGCAAATGAGATAATAGTCTACACAGAAGACCCCAAAAACTCAACTAAAATACTGCTAGATTTAATAAGCAAATTCAGGAGTGTAGCTAGATGCAAAGCCAATACTCAAAAATCAATAGCCTTTCTGTACACAAATAACAAACTTACTGAAAGAGAAATTAGGGAAACAATACCTTTCTCAATAACAGCCAAAAAAATGAAATTCCTAGGTATCAAACTCACAAAGGATGTAAAAGACCTCTACACTGAAAACTACAGTACTCTGAAAAAGGAGATTGAAGAAGATATCATAAAATTGAAAGATATCCCTTGATCCTGGATAGGAAGAACCAATATAGTGAAAATGGCTATACTTCCAAAATTGTTATACAGATTTAATGCAATTCCAATCAAAATTCCAACAGCATATCTCACAGAAATTGAGAAAACAATCCTAAAATTCATTTGGAATCAGAAGAGACCTAGAATAGCAAAGGCAATTCTGGGCAACAAAGGCAAGGCAGGGGGCATCAAAATCCCTGACTTGAAATTATATTTTAAAGCTACTGTGATAAAAACAATGTGGTACTGGCAAAAAAAATACAGACCTGAAGATCAATGGAACAGATTAGAAGATGCTGAAACAACCCCAGACATACTAAGCCACCTTATCTTTGACAAAGGTGCCAAACACATTCACTGGAAGAAAGATAGCCTCTTTAATAAATGGTGCTGGAAAAACTGGCTCTACACACGCCAAAGATTAAAACTAGACCCATATCTTTCACCATGCACTAAACTAAATTCAAAATGGATCAGAGATCTAAACATTAAAACAGAAACATTAAATCTGCTAGAAGGTAGGATAGGTAAAACCCTTGAAGACATTGATGTAGGCAAAGACTATGAATAAAACCTCAACCTCACAGGAATTATTCCAAAGAATCAACAACTGGGATCTTATATTATTAAAAAGCTTTTGCACAGCAAGAGAAATCACCAACAGAGGGAAGAGACAACCCACAATGAGGGAAAAAATGTTTGCCAGCTTTTCCTCAGACAAAGGATTACTATCTAGAACATATAAAGAACACAAATAAATCAGACCTCCCAAATTTAAAGACGCAATCCAAAAATGGGCATCTGAGATGAATACACATTTCTCCCATGAAAGAAATACAAATGGCAAATAAATATACAAAAAATGTGCAACATTAGTAGTCATTCGAGAGATGCAAAGTAAAACAACACTGAGATACCATCTCACCCTAGAAAGAATGGCTATTATTAAGAAATCAACTAATAACAAATGCTGGAGGGGCTGTGGGGAAAAAGGAACCCTTCTTCACTGTTGGTGGGAGTGTCGACTGGTACAGCCACTGTGGAAATCAGTGTGGAGATTCCTCAAAAAACTAGGGTTGGAGGTCCCATTTGACCCAGCTATTCCCCTTCTGGGCATCTTCCCAGAAGAATTAAAAACATCGTACCACAGCGATTTATGTGCACCCATGTTTATAGCAGCACAATTTGTAATAGCTAGATCTTGGAAACAACCCAAATGCCCATCAACTGAGGAATGGATAAGAAAGCTGTGGTATTTTTATACAATGGAGTACTATTCAGCCTTAAAGAAGGATAAACTGGAGACTTTTGTAAGTAAATGGATGCAACTCAAAAAATACTCATAAGTGAAATAAACCGGATGCACATGTGTAAGCATCGTATTCTCTCCCTAGTGTGAGAAACTGAAAGAGTAAATACGATCCAGTAGGTACAATAGACATGGTGAATCGAAAAGTAACTGGTCAAAAAGAAAGAGAGACTCTAACAGGGGAATAGGGATAAGAAAGTAGGGAAAGGAAAAAATGTATATATATATATATATATGATTAAGATAGATACACTACCAATTTTACTTAGTTCATGGAAGAGTAAGGTTTGTGCCAATAATATTTGGACCATTGAATGCTAATATCTGGTATCCTGAATAACTAACTTAAAGATAATAATTGGTAATGCATTAACCATTGTTACCCTCCTATTATGTTGTTTTGAAAATTTGTTTCTTTTTATTTGTTTTGTTTTTTCTTCTCTTTAAAAAAAATACAAGTAGAGCATCCAGTGGCTTAACAGCTAAATTCTACCGATCATTAAAAAACCCTAAGAATTCTTCTCAGTTTTTCAATAAATTGAAAAAAATTTAAAGCTTCCAAACTCATTTTAAGACCAGTATTACTCTGATTCCATTGCCAGACAACACGCTACATGAAAATGAAATTACAAGCCAATATTTCTAATTGACATAAATAAAAAAATTTTACAACCAATCAATGGAAAATCAAATTCACAAAGGATATTAAAATGATAATTGTGTAGAATCAAGGGTATTTTATATTAGAGATGCAAGGGTGGTCAATATATGCAAACCAGTAAATGTGATTAGGCCACATTAACAGTGTGTAGAACAAGTTATAGTAATTTCAAGTCTCATAAAAATTTGAGAGAATCTAATACACCTTCATCATGAAAACTCTCTAAAATTAAGTACAAAAAGAACATGTCTCAGCACAATAAAATGCATATGTGAAAATGTTGCAGTTAATATCATATCTAATGGTGAAAAGATGAAAACTTTCCCCTAGCATCAGAAACATGTATTCTCACTCTCACCTCTTCTACACAATATAGTACTGGTATTTCTAGCCATATAATTTAAACAATAGAAAGAAATAAAATGCATCCACAGTATAAAGTAAGAAGTTAAATTGTCCCTGTGTGCAGATAACATGATCTGACATATAGAAAACACTAAATGCTACAAGAAACTGAACTGAAAAACAAATTTATCAAGGTTGCTTCATACCAAGTACACATTAAAAATTATCAGTATTTCCCTATACTAAACTGAGTATCTGAAAAATAAATTAAGCAAACTTTTCATTGTATATCTTAAAAACAACAAAAATACTCTATATTAGCCCTTTTTTGTTACTATAATGAAATACCTGGAGCAGGGTTATTTTATAAATCAAAGAGGTTTATTTATCTCATAGGTTTGGTGAGTGAAATTCCAAGAGGCACAACATTGGCTCTAGCTCGGACCCCATGGTTATGGCAGTTGGAAGGAACATGTACAAGTGAAAGCATCATATCTTAAAATACGAATCCAAAAGGACAAGGGTCATTCAATCCTATTTAATATCTTGCCTCAATTTACCTAAAGAACTCCCACTAAGCTGCATCTTTCTTTTTCTATGTATGTGTGATGGTGATCAAAGAGTCACATGCATGCTAAACATGTTGACTACCACAGAATTATATCCTCATCTTTAGGCTCCAACTTTTAAAGATCTACCATATCTCATCAACAGTGATAATAAAGTTTCTCACACATGAACTTCTGATGAATATACTAGTCACCTTTTCATTACTAAAACACATGTTATACAAATTACTTATGAACTAAGGAGAAGTTTATTTATTTCACAGTTTTGCGGTTTAAGTGTATGACAGGACTCAATACTTGGTGTATGATATTATGGCATTGAGCAATGGTGGAAGTGCATGAAGGAGCAAGCAAGCGATTATATGTCTAACCAGGAAAACAGCACTGCTTGAAGCCAATCTCATACCTTTATAACTCTCCTGTGAGAACTTCCAAGGAATTACATGGTTAATACCAAGGGGTTACACAAGAAATATCTCATATCTCCAATATCTTTCCACTAGGCTCGACCTCCCCGTTTCCACTGTTTTCCAAAAGAACCTTAAGTGTTGAGCCTTTATTAAAAATGAACACTAGGAAAACACAAGTTTTTCCACTTTATGGAAGGTAGGAAGCAAAGAAAGAGAGAGAAAAGTGTCAGAAACAAAATTCAACATTAAAGGACATACCCCCAATGATCTAACTTCCTTTGACTAGCTTCCATATTCTAAAGGTTCCATCATCTCACAATTGCACCACAGGATTGTAACTAATCCCTTAACACATGGACATTTGGGAGATGTTCCGGATCCAAGTGATGGCCCATTCCATCCCCAAAAGTTCAAAAGAACTATTCCACCATTAGTCAAAAGTTGAAGTCCAAAATCTCTTCTGAAACTCAAAGTAAGTTTTTTTTAAAGCTGTGAGTCCCTGTAAAATAAAAAATATAAATAAAAACAACAAATTATACATTTCTAAAATAGGATATTGAGACATGAATAGAATAAAATTCCTATTACAAAAATGAAGAAGGGAAGTAGAAAGAAGTAATCATCCCAAAGCAAGTCTGAAACCCAGAAAGATAGACAATAAATTTAGAAGTTAAAAGTCCAGAATCTTATACACATTGTGCTAAGATATGAGCCTCCAAGGGCTAAGGTTTCCATGTCTTGTGGCTTTGATGGTCTATATCACTACTCTCATGGGAGGAATGTTGTTACCTGAATCTTTCCAGTGTTTGTATATACACTGCTGTTTTCTCTACCAAGTAGGATCCCATTCCAACATCTCCATTAGGCATTGCCCACTGAGAGATACAAATAGTAGCTTCAATGCAGCATCAAAATCTTTTCAAGTTTCCCAGGCTTTCCTTTCAAACATTTTTGGAAGCCACCTGGACTCCATCACTCTTTTCATTGTGTACACTGATAACCAGCATCTCATGAATACCACAAGGGTCTGCCAACTTTATGAGCCACACTTGGACTTACCTAAACAACAGCTGCACCCATGGGGTGCTACCTCTGAACTTAGAATTCCAAGCCTGGTAGAGATCTCCCCAGTGTAGGTCTCTGAAACAATTCTGCTCTGGAAGATCTCTTGACCTGTGATGAATTAGTGTCCAAGAATTCTGAGATGTCTACAAAGCCTCTTAACAATTATCCTAATGCAAAGCACTGTTTTTTTTTATTCCACATTAATTACTTAGCAAATGGCTTGGCTGTACCTTTGCCTCCTGAACATATTTTTTTCACTCTTTCTATGGAGAGGCTGCAAATTTTCCAAGCCCAACTAAATTTTTCTCATATTTATATTCTTTTTGTTTCTAAGTCTCACTGTAAGTACAATTAAGTTTCCAATAATATCCCTGCTATGACCTGAATGCTTTGGGGTTTCAATTTCCTCTGCCAAATAAATTATTCCACCATATTAAAATTCAGCTTTCAAAGGTTTAAGGTATGAATACTGTGTAGCAAGATTCATTAACATAATGGAAGAAGAATGGCCTCAATCAAATTTCCAATATAATTCTCATTTCTATTTGAGACCTCATAATCATGGACATTTCTGTTCATGTATCTATCAACATTCTGATCACAACCACTTATCCAATCTCTATGACATTTCTGAACTTTCCTAGACACATCTTCTGAGCCTTCTCCATAACCACCCATAATTCTCTGCTAACAGCATGACAGCTTTAGTCTAGTACGTGCCTCTAAACTCTTCCAACATCTACCCATCACAAAATTATACATTTTTAGTCACAGTTATACTAATTGCCACTCACCACAGTGACAATTTTCTGTTACTCCATTTCTCATTACTATAGGAAATACCATAAGCAGGCTAGCTTTATAAATAACAAAGATTTATTTAATTCATAGATCTGAACTCTGAAATAGTGCAAGCTCTAATAAGGACCAAATGGCACCTGGTTGTGTTATGGCAAAATCATGAGAGTCACTCACGGAGGCCAAGCCCAAAGGCAAAGACTAGAATAAGAATTATTATTGGCCCTACACGTCCAGTGATGAGGGAAGTTAGCCAAAGAATCCAATTGAATAACTATCCATACCTCCTTGAATATTCTGATGAGATGTAGCTCACTCATCTAATCTCTGTTTTATCTTGTCTAGAGTATCTATTATAATCCCAAAGTTGTTTGTATAAAAACAACATTTTTCCCCAAGGCTGTGCATAACCTTCCTCGTCCTGGAGGATGCTACACAGGATGAGGTCCATGACTGGAGTCATGTTGATGTTTTGCCACAGCATCTTTTGTTGAAGTCTCGTGGTGCATCGAGGTCTGAAGATCTCTGTGGTAGACGGTCGCACTTTTGTGAGCTCAGGCATCCACTTCTTGACTTTGGAGTGATGGATCCACAGAGCACAACCTGTAACTTTAAGAGCAGTGGGTGTATTTAGGATTATCTCATGGGGCCCCTCCCAATTTGGTTTGATGGGCTCCTCTTTCTAGGCTTTAATCAGGACTTGGTCTCCCAGTTTGAAGGAGTGGACTGGCATGGGTATGGGGATTGGCTGTCTCTGAAACATGGTGCTGACATTTTTGAAGCATCTGGTGCAGTGCCTTTATGTTGGTGCAAGTCCAAAGTTCCCATCTCCTGGAATCTATCCAAAACAGGTATCAGTGGGGGAGGCCTACCAAACATTATCTCAAAAGGAGTTAGTCCATCTCAGTATGGTGTGCACCGCAAATACAAGAGGGCCACTGAGAGCATAGTAACTCAGTTGGCACCAGTCTCTTGGCATAACTTTGCCAGGGTGATTTACAAAGTACTGTTTTGTCTTTTTACTTGACCTGAGCTTTGTGGTCGATATGTGGTATGGAGTTTCCATTTTAGCCCCAGCACTGTAGCAAGGCTTTTGACCACTCTAACCACAAAAGCGGGTCCATTACCTGAATGTACCATTATGGGGAGTCCATACTGTAGAAAAATCAACTCCATCAAAGCTTTCACCACCTCTCTGGATGTTTCAGACTTAGTGGGGAGGGCGTCCACCCATCCTGAATAGGCACAAATCAAAATTAATAAGTATCTTTTATTTCTGCTGGTGGGTTTAATTTTAATAAAGTCTACTTTAACATCTTCAAATGGCAGTTTCTTGTCTCTGGACACCTGGTTTTTGTCATGGCCAGGAGACAGGGTTGTTGTGGGTGAAAGTTGTGCACATTTCAGTCACTGAAGCACATAAAGTCCATAGTCTAGGAATAAAGAAATAACAGCCAAACAACATTACCATAGCAGTCTTTCCCAAATGGGTGGGGCAATGTAAATCTTGCATTACAAAATGTCCCAGGGCCTCAGGAAGTACTATCTTCCCTTCCAGCAGCACCAGCTGTCTTTCTCAGTGGCCTCTTATGCTCATGCCCATTTCAATTCTGTTTCTGAATATTTGGGTGGCTTAAGAAGAGGTGCCACTAGTACATGGCTATGAGACATAGCTCCCACATGGCATCATGTTTAGCTGCCAAGTCTGCTGCCTGGTTTTCTCTAGCCTCCAAAGAATTGTCCTTCTGGTGCCTAGGGCAGTGAATTACAGCCACTTTGGTGGGTAGCCAAACAGCCTGTAATAAGTTTAACATCTCTTGGAAGTTTTAAAAGTTCTTTCCTATTTTCAGAGCCCAGGTGAGGGCAATCAGCTCAGCTCTCTGAGCGGATGTCCCAGAAGGCAAACCTGCAGATCAGATGGTTTGTTTGAGGGTGACAACTATTGCTCCCACCCTCCAAATCCCATTGATTACCATGCTGTTGCCATCCAAAAACAGGGTAAAGTCAAGGTTTTGGAGGGGAGTTTCCAGTAAATCCGGTTGAGCTGAATAGACCATCTTGATTGCCTCTGCACAGTAATGTTCAGGTGGCTCCAAGGATGTGGATAAAAGGGAGGCTGGGTTGAGAGCCTGAATGGTTTTAGTAGTTAGTCTGGGATCTTCCAAAAGAACACCTCAATACTGAGCCAGTCTAGTTCCTGACAGTTATTGACAATCAGGTCCTCTCAACAATGTCTCTAAAGCATGAGAAAAAAACACATTTCATTTTTATCCCAGAGTCAGCTTATCAGCTTCTTTCACCAGGATTACAGTTGCTGAAGTAGTCTGAAAGCAAGGGGGTTACCCAGTTGTCACCAGGTCTAGTTTCTTTGACAAATATACCATGGAGCACCTCCAAGGCTCCAATGTCTGAGTCAAATACCCCAGGCAGTGCCTTTTTTATGTACAAACAACTGGAAAGGTTTGGTAACATCAGGAAGTGCCAAGGTGGGGCCACTCAAACATTTTTCTTTTAAAGTCTTGAAGGATACCTGGCATTTGGGGGGCTCCACTCAAATGAGGGATTGTTTTCTTCCTTTAAGGCCTCATATGGGGTTTTGCAATGGCTGCAAAATTTGGAACACAGAGATGGCAGTACCCAAACATTCCCAGGAATTCCCTTAAGTCCTTTCTAGTCGCAGACTCCTTTAGGCCCTGAAGGGCCTGGTTATGAAAGACTGACTGCATGTGTGTCCCATCTTGTAACGCAAACCCCAAAACTTTAGTCAGTATACAAATTTGAGCCTTTTAGTCAATCATTTCTATTTAGTACATAAGAAACTTTTATCTAATGTGCCCTTTAATAGGATGTCATTGAAGAAATTTATGACATTGTTTGGACTGTTTAATATCTAGGCATCTCTAAGTACTGTGGCATGTATATAGCATGTACATCACATAGGATTTTGTTTTAAAAAGTATAATTAGACTGGTGACCTAAATATCTGGAGCACAAGAGAGAGGCAGATGTCTGAATCTGAAAGAAAATGTTTATCTCCATAAATAATTCCAGTTTTACATTTTAGAAGACCTGTACTTCTGGAAGATATGAACACATTTAATACACTATGAGATTAGCAATAATGAATGGTCATAGCCATATGAAAACCTTTGTTTCTTAATTTATTTTTGAACCAGACCATCTTTAAATCAGTAAACCTCATTGTCCTATTTCTAGAAAATTTAACCTGTTGAGGATGATCAATGTAAACATATCATAATACTATATTTTGCTTAAGAATTTTTGATGACTTATGAAAACCAGACTACATCACTTAACACATTATTTTTGAACAATGAAAATACTCTCAAATCATAATACAACAATAAACAACAAACAAAACATGCACTACATTTATAAAACCAATTTTAAGATCATTTTGGCCAGCTGGGAACTTTGGTAGAAGTATATTAGACAAATGCTTTAAAAATCCAAAAGTGCAAGAAGAAGAAAAATTTGTTGAGCTCAAATAAGACAGCTGTTTACAGATTGGGCACACAAACAAGAAAAATACACAGGACAAATATGTTTATAAAATCATTATATAATTTTGGCCAAATTGAATTATACTAATGCTTTTACAATTTTAGAAATTTATAATTATAAGGAAACTAGTCAGAATTATTTGTAGGTCAATAGCAGATATCTCTTATAAGAAGAATTTGGAAGAAACAAAAATAAATACCCTCACAAGAATACTGACAACTTTCATGTTCTTATTTCATGTAGCTTTCAGCTCATTCATCTCCACACCCTCTGTCACATACTCAGAGCTTCCTTTTATTCTACTAGCATTCTCTCTGTAAGAATATCATTTATGTGAATTTCCTTTGATATATCTTTTCCAAGGCTCGCCCCAACACCTTGCTCCTGGGTTGCTATGACTACAACCAGTTTCCTGCTGGCTGCAAATGCTGCAGCCTTTTGTGATTTGAGAGCATAGAACCTGTGTGTGTGCAGAGAATTTTGGGTTCTGGTGCACTCCGGGCTGACCGAGGCTCAGAAAAGATGAGCCATGGCTCTCAATTGGCTCCAGCACAAAGTTGTAGTCACCAGGTGCCCTGAGCCAGGGATCACAGCTTGTGTTTCCTGCTGCAGATAACTCGATGTTTTGACAAAGCAGGCATTTATGTTCCTCCCACCTCCCTTGTCCCTGCCTGGCTGTGGGCTTGGCCAAGCTCCTTGGTTCCTGTTGTATGCTGCTGGCTTGTACCCACTGGCCCTGCTCCCTCCCTTGCCCAGGGGGTCTATGAGAAGTGGAGAGGAGTGGAAAGCAGTGGTTTCTCCCTTTTTTCACATTTTTGGCTTTCAGTTATCCCTTTAGAAGCCTGTAGAGGTCTCGACAGATTTGTGTTGTTTTTTTTTATTCCTCAGCCTTGCAGATCAAATTGGTCTCTCCCCAAACACCTCTGGCAGTGGTGACAGACTGCTTTGTAAAAACTCTTGTGCCTGGGAAGTTAGCTCTTCTGCAGAGCCTCCTCAACCTCCACATCTACTTGACTTCTATTTGGAAGCAAGCAGGGGTTCCAATGTTTTCCCCTTTTGTGGCTGTTTGTCCCCTTAAAACCTGTAAGTTTCTTGATAGAGTCATATGGGATGTTATTTCTAAAAGCTCTGGCTCCTACTGAGGCAGTACCTTTAAGGACTCTGCTTTGGTGGCAGACACCTGGGCTGTGAGCTCTTTAGCAGGAGAAGAATTTTATCATACAGGATCCTCTTATATCAAAAGCATATCTCTGACATTCATAGCCTTCTTAATATTTTTCCTTTCTAACTTACTATATAACCATTTACAACAAACATGACTATAGCTGCTTGGATTTTTTTATTTTTTATTTTTATTTATTTATTTTTTTGTGGGTACCAGGGGTTGACCTCAGGACCTCGTGCTTACCAGGCAGGCGCTTATGCCACTGAGCTATCTCACCGGCTCCTCTGCTTGGATTTTAAAGTGTACCCTATTTTCTCTTTTTTTTCTCAACTAGTAATTTGACTAATTGTCAACAGACCTCTGAGTAAACTTGAATCAGTGTTTCAATTTTAAAACAAAAGAGTGGAAAGAAAGTTAATCTTATAATTGCCATTTAGGAGTTTGTAGTGCACAAAAAATTTTTTATGCACAAAAATTCAAACTGAAAACCAAAAGTATAATTACCAATTAGTTAAAATTTGTTGTTTTATTTCTCCTGTAGAACTCTTTCAGATGTTTATAGGCAGTGCCAGGCTGGTGACATTTGGGCGTATCGCTCTTATTGCATGCAACCAGGACTTTATATATGGGAACTCCTCCTGGTGTCTGGGCTTCCTGATGACAATATTTCATATTCTACTTGTTGCCTGGGTATCAAGCATCCCACCTGCTGACCAACCTATGCCAAAAGAGGGCCATTTTAATTTACATAGAGTGCAGAGCCTCTTTGGCTTCATCTTTACACTACTGTCTCCCTTAAACTTATCAAAATTCTTAATCATGCATTCCAAAACCATTGGTTTACTGCCAGCTGAGCTCATTTTAGCTTGATTTAGAACAAAAGAGCAGCTTACCTCGCCAAACCGTCCCTTACCTACTCTCCCAGCAGTACGAACAAAAGTCAAAAGAGTTTTCATCAAAAGAGTTTGATGAAATTCAAGAAGACAGCCGTTACTGTGATGGCATGTGGTAGATGATATGGGTACCCGGAGTTTCCATTTAGAGGAGTGCTAGGGACAGAAAAGGCAGAAGCAGAGTGGCCACTAATCCTTCAAAACAAATGACAGATTCAACTGTGACCTGAAATAGTGGGCACATTTGGGGCAACACAAACACACAAAAGAACAACCCAGGAAAAATATTCACCCTTCCCAACCTAACAATTTGGAACAAATTCAGAGACAACTCTGACCAAATTCTCAGGTACATTGGGAAAACAAATTCAGAGGTAAACTCACTGTGACCAAATTCAGGGACAAGCCCTGACCAAATTCAAACACTGCAAGCTCTGACCAAACTCCTAGCTTACACAGAGACCAAATGACCACTACGTCCAGGGTCAGGGCCCTTCACAAACATTTCACAAATTTAACCAAATGCCAGTCCAAAGAAAACAAGTCCCTGTATGAGCCCAAAAGTGACATTAAAAACCAAATCTTAATTTTTACCTTGGTCGGGAGGTTGTGCTCAGTTGTTCCCTCTCATAACCATGGCATCCTGCCTTAGAGTCATTTTACGTGGTGAGCTGAAATCAGCCAGTGTGTGCTGCCACCAGGGGACCTACCACCAGAGGAGAAGGCACGGGGCCCCCTCAAATAAGGATATTCCTGTGAGGTATCTCGCTGGGGCTTCCAAAATATTATGGCAAAATCATGAGAGTCACTCAGAGGCGAAGCACAGGTTCAAGCAAGCCAGCTTTATTCAGCCAGTGGATGGTGGTCAGTAAGAAACTGAGGCACCAACCACAAGCCTTTGTTCTCAGGGGTTTTTATATGTTACTATTTCCTCACAAGTTCCCCCCCATAACCACAGCAACCACATTACACCACATCATCATTTGGAATTTTACAGGAACATCATGAGACCCTCTCCAAACATCTGGTCTGTTTGTCACCCAGGATGTGGTCAACCATCAGCCTTACCATTGTTTGCTGTAACTGTTTGTTTCTCCCTTTATAGGTTTTATAGTTAACTGGGAGGGGGTCTGAGGAGTGAGTTTATCTATGGGTTAGTGCCTTAATATCTAACAGAATTGGGAGTGAGTTCATCTAGGGGTTAAGTGAAGAAAAAATGAAGTCTAAAAAGAGTCACTTTAGCCATAACAGTTGTAGAACATGTGGGATGAAAAACCACATATCAATCAGGAAGACAGAAATACTGAAATCCCCTTGCCTCTATTGACCCAAGGAGCACCCACTTGTCCTCCTATCTTAAAGACCACAACCACACTGAACAGTAAGTTTCCAGCAGATTAAACTTTAGAGAACCTAATATATTCAAACAATGTCATTTAGGAATAAACTTAACCAAACAGGCAAAAACCTCTCTATTAAAAATTAAAACATGGGGGCTGGTGAGATGGCTCAGCAGTGTAAGCACCTGCCTGGCAAGTGCGAGGGCCCGAGTTCGAATCCTGGAACCCACATATGAAAAAAGGGCCGGTGATATTGCTCAGTGGCACGGGTGCCTGCTGGTGCGTGAGGTCCTGAGGTCAACCCCCAGTACCCACAAAAATAAATAAATAAATAAATAATAAAAATTAAAAATTAAAATTAAAACATTAAAGAAACTGAAGGACACTCACAAAAAGAAAAGTATTCTGTGTTTATGGATTGGAAGAGGTAATATTGCTAAAATGTCCATACTACTGAAAGTTATCTGTGGAATCAATGTAATCTCTGACCAATTCATCTGAAAACACAAAAACTCCAAATAGCAGAAGCAATCAATATTACTGTACATATAAAGAAGGAGGAATGATGCTACTTAACTTAGAAGTCTACACCACCAATGGAGTGAAGAGACAATCTATAGAGTGGGAAAATTTTTGGCAGCTACTCTAGGACTAATATCTAGAATATATAAAGAACTGAAAAAAAAAAACCAGACTCATCAAATTTAAAGACCAAAACATAAAATAGCCATCTGAAATGAATAGTTCTCAGGTGAAGAAATAAAAATTGTCAATAAATACACACACAAATTATGTTCAACATAATTGGCCATTGAGAAATCCAAATTAAAACAACCCTGAATTTCCATCTCACTCCTGAAAGAATAGCTACCATCAAGAAATTAACCAATGCCGGGGCCGGTGAGACGGCTCAGCGGCTTAAGCGCCTGCCTTGCAAGCGCGAAGGCCCGAGTTCGACTCCCGGAACCCACATACGAAAAAGGGGCCGGTGATATCGCTCAGAGGCACGGGCGCCTGCTGGCGCGCGAGGTCCTGAGGTCGTCCCCCCGGTACCCACAAAAAAAAAAAAAAATAAATAAATAAGAAATTAACCAATGCCATATGCTGGTGAGGCTGTGGAGAAAGGTCAGTGGGAGTGTAAACTAATACAATATTTTGGAAATCAGTGTGAATATTCTCCAAAAAAAACCTAAAAATAGAAATTTCATGTGACCCAGCTATTCCCCTTCTAGGCATCTTCCTAAAATAATTAAAGTTATCATATCACAGTAATGTATGCTTACCCATGTTTATAGCAGCACAATTCACAATAGCTAAATCTTGGAAACAGCCTATATGTCTTTCAACTGATGAATGGATAAAAAACTTGTCATTTATACACAATGGAGTGTATTCTGCAATAAAAAAGGATAAACATGAGTCATTTTTATGAAAATGGTTGCAAATTGACACCATATTAAGTGAAGTAACTCAGATATACAATCTTAAATGTAGCATGATTTCTCTTTTATGAAAAACTTAATAAAATACAATATTTTTAAGCAATCATCTATTGATGGGTAAACAGGCAGCTTTCAGGATTTAGCTATTATGAATTGTGCTGCTATAAACATTGATATGTATATATTGCTGTGTATGATGTCTTAAGCCCTTCGGGGACAATACCTAGAAGGGGGTCAGCTGTATCTATATATAATGGATATTAGTCAGCTGAAAAATGACAAATTTGAGACATTTGTAAGAAAAGGGACACATAAGGAAAATATAATGTTGAGTAAAATAAACCAGACACACAAGCTTAAACACTGTATGCTATCTCTTATTTCAGTGAAGCAAAGTACAAAGAGAATAACAAAGGATGGATAGAAGGGGACAAAAAGATGGATCTCTTGCCATATGGAACAAGGGGACAAGGGAGAGGAGTGAAGAGGAAGGGAATGGGAAGTAAGTAGAATGCCATGTAGATGAACCTAATAACCTCAATGAATGTAAATATTATATGCTATAACATCAACTCACATATCCACAAAAATGAAAATTGGGATAGAGGAACTTGAGGGGGAGGAAATGAGAGGGGAATTAAAAAAGAAACAAGCGGCGGTATGTGTATGTACCCACTCCCTAAGGTGATCGTAAACTGCATGTACTGCAAAGAGGTACTAATAAAATTTAGAAGTTTAAATATTATATATATATATATATATATGAAATGTGAAACAAAAGACAGATAACAAGAAAATATAGATAAAAAATTATTATAATCTAGTGCAGAAAATGTATCTAAAATTGAACCTTGACTTAGTACAACTGTCTTATTGGTATTATATCATTTTTGGCTTATTAGTCTGGTTTTTATTCTATATCTATGATAATTAAATTTATAAGGTCCTAAAAGATAAATGAATCTGATACTGACAAAATAAAAGGGGGATGGAGCAAAGGGGAAAAAAGAATTGAAATATGTTATGTACATATACCCACTCCTCATAATGAAAGTAATAATTATGTGCTGTAAACATGTACTAATAATAGTCAAAAAATAAAAAAGCTATATAATCAAAACAGCATAGTACTAGTGTTGGGGAAAAAATTGAATCAACAATAGCCAGGAGCTCAGGATAAGAAAGGAAAATTTATTGATGCTAGCAGTCCTCAGAGAAGTAATCTCCAAAGCCTGAGGTGAGGTTTACAGGAAGTTTGTCTTGGGCTGGTGAGATGGCTCAGTGGCATAAGCACCTGCCTGGCAAGCACGAGGGCCTGAGTTCGACTCCCGGAACCCACATATGAAAAAAGGCCGGTGATATTGCTCAGTGGCATGGGTGCCTGCTGGCACACGAGGTCCTGAGGTCGACCCCTGGTACCCAAACACAAAACAAGAAAGTTTGTCTTTTTATAATTTTTTGAACATAAATTGCAAGAACAAAATAAGCTTCTTACTGAAGGCTATGGCACAATGAGTATCTTGTGGTTAGCACAGCTGTATGTAGCAAAGTTGTTGGCAGCACATTCACAGAAATTTCAATTTGATGACAAATCATATGATTTAGCTGAGTTCATTGGAAGAGAACAGAATGACTGCAACTTTGTTAAACAAAATGGCTGCAGCTAGGTCAGGATTTCTGCTTCATTCTCCCCTCTTTATGTGCTTCATGGACTTTGAGAGGCATCACCATCTGAGTCTATTTGGGACAGTTGAGTATAGACAGGGCTTATGTACATCAAATTTGGATAACCTGGAGGTTTCTCTTTGTGGAGAGCTGTCTCAGTTAACCTTTGAGTTAAGCTACATGCACAGGGGATTATACAGCAACCCATAGGAGTAACAATTCCAATAGTAATGATCAGGGAATTAAGTATGGAGGCCATCAAGCTCTTTTATTTATCGAACCATTGCTTCAGTAACCTTGTAAAAGGGTTCATTAACTCTAGCATTTTTGGCTAGTTCTTTTGACAGTGTTATTAGGACATGGAGGGCCTTGGTAATTGTGCCATCAGGGGCAGTGTTGTTTGGGAAAAATGTACCGCATTGGGTTGATGGTCCCGGATTAGGCACCCAGGTTCAGGATTGGAAAACAAGGTAATAAGTCAAGTCATCCCTTTAGGGTTAGGTGTTTCCCTATTGCCCCTAGAAACAGCTGAGTGTAACCAATCTCAAGAGTGACAATAAGTATAGGAGTAAAAACATGCATTTTTTTGTTTTCCCAGTTGGCAGGTGTGACAGTCCAGAGTCCTATAGCAAAAATCAAGATTAGAGTTTTAAAGAGTCCTAGGAAGAAGGGGGCAGCCAGTATAACATTCCAAGGTTGGTATCCTCAGGCTTTGGCCGTGTGTAGACCTGTCAGCTTCCTGGTGTGACAAGAGCAGAGCTTGGAATTCTCTGGCAATGGATGGTCATCTTCAAGTGGTTATCTGGATAAGATGATGCCTCTCAGCCCTCAGTGATAGCAGGGTGGGATCTCTTGATGCAGGTGTGATGTATCCAAGGCTGGATCTCTGTAACTTTAACAGCTGTGGGGGTGAATCCAGTGGGCCCAGGGAACATCAAACACAAATAAGGGCCATAGGGAGAAGGTCAGTCCATCGGGCTTTGGTTTCATGGTAGAACTTGGCTAGGGTTGTCTTCTAGGTCTGGTTTATCCATTTTATCTTTCCAGAGCTCTGAGGTTGATATGCAGTATGCAGGTTTTGTTTTATTTGGAGCAGTTTAGTGAGGTTTTGAATTATTTTTCCCAAAAAGACTGGGCCATTGTCATTTCCTATGGACAGAGAGAGTCTATATCTGGGAATAATTTCTTGGAGCAATGCTTGATTGACCTTGGAGGAATTTTCTGTTCAGGTGGGGAAAGCTTTTACTCAACCAGAGAAAGTACAGATGAAGATGAGAAGATATCTGTATCCTTTCTTGGTTTGACTTCTGTGAAGTCTATTTGTGTATCATCAAAAGGTGATTTTCTAGTCAGTTGGATTCCCTGGAGGGGGCTTAGGCCTCTGAACAAGATTATTTTGAACACAGGTTTGGCATTATTGGCAGACAGTGGAGCAGATGTTGCCCAGGTATGGGATGTAATAGTAGCATCTTAGGAGCTCTTCCATGGTTGTTTTTCCTCCATGGGTTAGATAGTGGTGTTTTTGAACCCAGACATAAGTCATCTTTGTGGGACAATAGTTTGTCCATCTGGGAGTGTCAACCAGGGGCTGGGTTCCTTAGTGGCTTGCTCTTGTTTTGCCCAGTTATCTTCTTCCTTTGTATATGCAGGGAATTCATTTCTGATTACCATCACGGTGTCAGGAGGAATGTCCATTAGAAGATCTAGGTTTGCTTGTACTGTGCTTTTGTTCCAGGACATTCCTTCAGCAGCTGCTTTTGTAATTTAATGTTTTATTGTTTTCTGAGCAGATGAGACTTTTGAGCTTTTGATGTCCCTGGCAGTGGATGCTTGCCACTTTGGTAGGTTTTCAAACAGCAGCAAGAATTAGAATTTTTTCTTTTTAATGATTTTCCTTCTGTTGTGAGTAATTTTCTCTCTGTCTCTGTTACTCTCTCTCTCTCTCTCTCTATATATATATATATATATATATATATATATAAATATATATATATATATATATATATATAATTTTTTAAACATGAAATGTGGCAAAGGCATATCTAGAGTTCGTATAGATGTTGACCTTTTAGTTTTCAGACCAATTGAGGGCCTGTATGAGGGCCCATAGTTCAGCTCTCTGTGCAGACCATCCTTGTGGGAGAGCTTTGGCCAAAATAATTTTGTCCAAGGTGACCATAGCATATCCAGCCTGTCAGACTCCATTCCTAACAGAGCTACCTCCATCCATAAATAGGATGTACTCAGCATCTGTCAGGGGTTCAATTTTTTAGTCTAGTAGGCTGAAGAATAGCTTGTCAGTTAGTGCCAGGCAGTCATGGTCTGTTGGGCCCAGCTCTGTGAGCAGGTACATGGCAGGATTGAGTGGTTTTGTTGCCAAAAGAGTCAGGTGAAGATTTTTGCATAAGAGCCCTTGATACTGGATGGCCCAGCAGTTGGAGAGCCAGTAATGTCCATGGTTATTCAGGAGGTCCAGTACAGCATGCTTCTAGGGACCGACAATTCAATAAGCATCTTTGAAGCCAAATGTCATTATTTATCAACAAACAAGTTTAATAGGAGAGTTACATCTGGATTTCCAAACACTGTGGCTGTAGAGAAGACCTTTTTAATGTCATTGAAGGTTTTTTTTTCTTATTCTGGGTTACAGTCAAAAGCATCAGAGTCTTTTCCAGACAAGGCGTTGCATAGGGACCTTCCTTTTTCTGTGAACCCAGGGATCTAGATTCTGCAGAAGCCATTAGCTCCGAGGAATTTGCTGTTTCATTCTTGTGGTTGGGACTGGGATGGAGCAGAAGACCCTTTTTTTCCAGTCCAAGAGCACATTGTCCCTGATTTAAGTCAACTCCCAGATATCTGACTTTTTGTTTGCAGATTTGTGCCTTTTTCCAAGATACCTTGTAGCCAGTTTCTGTCAGATGATGTAGCAGCAGAACAGCTGCTACCAGCAGGCAGGTTGGGTGTCATTAGCCAGAAGAAGATCATCAACTTATTGGAGGATGGTGCAGTGATATTCTGTCCTGGGGAATCTAGCAAGGTCAGCTGCGAGGGCTTCTCCAAAGAGGGTAGGCAAGTTTTTTAATATTTCAGAAGTTGAGCTCAGAACTAGCACATTGCCATTTAAAGGTGAAGAGGGGCTGGCTGACAGGAGTCAACTGAAAGCAGAAGAAGGTATCCTTTACGTCCAGTCAGGTGTATCAGCAGGCTGTGTGTGGCAGAAGGCTGAGGAGAATATAAGGGTTTGGGACTGCAAGATGGAGTATAACCATGGTGGCATTGATGGCTCAGAGATCTTGGAGAAGTTTATTCCAAGATGATTGACAGTCTATGAGTGTTCCATAGTTTTGAAGCCTCTTAATGTGTGGTTTAATTTCTAATTGGGCCTCTCATGGCATGGGGTACTATTTGCTGCATGTGGGGGTTGCCTTAGGATGGAGTTACACAATCAGAGGCAGTGGTTGATGGCCAGTCCAGGAGGAGAGTCTTCAGCCCAAACTCAGGGAAAGAGAGTCTTGAGAACTTCTGGGTTGGTTTCATCTTTGTATGCCCATCAGTGCCATTCTTCTTCTTGGGGGACCCTGACAGCAAGGAGGAAATGTTGTTGTGCAGCTGGAAGGGACAGAGTTGTAAACTATCACAGAGAGAAGGTGATGGTGACCCCTAACTTAGATAAGGTGTTTCTCCCCAGGAGTGGGATTGGGCACTACAGTAAGTAGAGGAACTCATGTGTGATTTGATATCTTCTCAGGTGGCAAGTACATGCCTGGCAGAAGGGGTGAGACCCAAGAGTCCCAGTTGCCATGGTGATGGTAAGCTTTTTTTCTGACAGAGGAGCAATAGCTTGGGTAACTGCAGAGTATTTTGTTACACTGTCTACCAAGAAAGTAATAGGTTGGCCCCCAATATGTACATGGATCATGGGCTCCCGATGACCCAACTGAAGAAGGGAGCCTAGTCTGGCCTAGTCTGAGCTGGTCAGACTGATGAAAGTGTTGCCATCTGATCCAGGTTTAAGCTTTTGAGTATTCTTACATTTTCATCTGAGTGAACATTTATTTTTCCAGTGTCCATTGTCCTTATATCTTGAACATTGGTCTTAGGTCAGAGGGTATGGTTGTCCATCAGAATGGATTTTCTTGTAGATATCAGGGGCTGTTTGTGCAATGAAAGCTTTATCTACCATATGTAGATGTTTTGGGGACCTCAGGGTAAAAAGGAGTGTAGACACTTCAGGCTTAGAGTCTCTCATGAATGTCTGAAAGGCTTTTAACGGGCTTCTGGGTAACAGTAGTAATTTTTTACATATTGATGGGCTTTTTGCCCCCCTCTTTGATGCCTTTGAGAAGGGCTCAATGGTATCTCTGGATTGCTTCTATTTTGTATGCTTTTTGCTGGGGTGTTGTAATCCTAGGTGGGACCATCCTTGGGAAAGGCCATGGCAACCCATCCATCAGGGCTGATTGTCCATGGAGGCACTTCTCCCTTTAACTAGTTTTATAATTCAGTTAAAATCTGGTGATGTTTCTGTGTTGAGCAGAGTCAGGAGTTGGTGACAGAACTCTCAAGTGGGTGTTAGATCATGCCATCTGACCAGGATAGGCGTGTAAATGCAGATGTAAAGCAGAAGGCTTGGAGGGGCCTCTTTGGCTGAACACAGGCAATGACTGATCAGATTCTCTGGAGTTGGAGGTGGAGTGACAGAGCAGCGTGGTATCAGAAGAACTGGCAGGGGGCCTGGCCAGTGGAGCTATAGGTGCTGGCAGCAGATGCAATGGCCAATAAGGAGTGATAAATCTGCCATGGAGGAATCCTCAGAAAGAATGGGTTTTTGTGCAGGTGCAGGATGGTTTGGTTTCATTTTAACAATGTAATCATCAGAAAAGCCCTTTTTGAAAAATCATCTTTAGGATACATTTCAGAATTGTAAGCTTTGACTAATTAGATCCCATTCTGAGTCCCCACATGTATGTGGTGTTCCTTTGTCCATTGATGCAAGAGACAGACAAAGATGGAGTGCTCTCTTTGACAGAGGACCAGTCAGATGCTTGCCTGGCTGCTCCCCTCTCAGGGACAGAGGTCTACCTTAGCAATAGGAGCACCTGTATCCCCAGGCCAGGTCACTGACCCCCATTACAGAGGTGTATCCAAATTAAATTTGTGGGCTTCTATGGGGAGTACCACACCCTGCTGATGCACTACTTAATTTCACCAGGATGCTCTTCCCCCTGGAGCTCTGCCTCTCGTACCTCAATATCAAAGAGCAAATCTGACTCAGAAGAAAAAGATGGTGTCACCACACACAGAATCCAGAAATCATTTTTTACTTTAAAGAGATAAAACAATAAAAACAAAGATACAGAATTTCAAAACAAGCTAATAAGGGATTAACAAAGGTTAAAACACTGTGTATTGTTATCTTCAAAGTAGTTGCTCAGATTACAGTACAGGCAATGAAAGTTGATCAAACAATATAAGCACAAACTGTTCTTTTCAATGAAATAATACAAATTAGTAATGTAATTAAGCAATCATATTTATATATTTATTTATTTATTTTTCTTTTCCTTTCCTTCTTTTCTACTATCCACTATCCCAGTAGTTCTTTTCTTTTGAGCAGATTTGTCCCCTTCACAATATCTATTGTACATTTTGGGTTGTATTTACTCTTTCAGTTTCTTACACTAGAGAGACAACACAATGTATACACATGCGATTTTAGTTTTGTGTAATAATTTCAGTTCAGGGATTGTGATGCCTCCTGCCTTGCCTTTGTGGCACAGAATTGCCTCTGCTATTCTAGGTCTCTTCTTATTCCTAATGAATTTTACGAATATTTTCTATAGATCTGTGAGCTGTGCTGATGTTATTTTGATCGGGATTGCATTAAATCTGCATAACAGTTTTGGGAGTACAGCCACTTTCACAATTTTGGTTCTTCCTATCCATGAGCAAGGGATATCTTTCCATTTTCTGATATCCTCTTCAATCTCCTTTTTCAGAGCACTGTAATTTTCAATGTATACATCGTTTAATTCCTTTGTTAGACAGATGCCTATGTATTTCATTTTTTGGATGTTATTGTGAAGGATGTTATTTCCCTAATTTCTCTCTCAGTGAGTTTGTTGTTTGTGTACAGGAATGCTATTGATTTTTGAGTGTTGACTTTGTATTCAGCTATGATACTGAATTTGTTAATTAATTCTAGAAGTCTTTTGGTGGAGATTTTGGGGTCTTTTATGTAGAGTATCATGTCATTTGTGAATAATAATTTAACTTCTTACTTTTCTTTACTTATTTCTTTTATTTCTTTCTTTTGTCTAATTGCTCTGGCTAATATTTCTAGAACTATATTGAATAGGAGTGATGATAGTGGACATCCTTGTCTTGTACATGATTTTAGAGTGAAGGCTTTAAACTTTTGTCCATTTGGTATGATTTTGGCTGTGTGTTTGTCATAGATGGCTTTTATCAGATTGAGGTAAATTCCATCTATTCCAATTTACTGTAGGGTATTTATCATGAATGAGTGTTGGACATTATCAAAAGTTTTTCTGCATCTATAGAGATGATCATGTGATTATGTGATTTCTTTCTTAGACTCTGTTGATATGGTGTATTACATTTATTGATTTGAATATGCAGAACAATCCCTGCTTTCTTCAGATGATTCCCACTTGGTTATGGTGTATAATCTTCTTGATGATTTGCTGCATTCTGTTTGCTAGTATCTTATTGAGGATTTTTGCATCTATTTTCATTAGGGAGGTTGGTTTGTAGTTATCTTAATTGGTTGGGTTACACTCTGGTTTTGGTATCAGGGTAATACTTGCCTCCAGGAATTATTTAGGGAATATTGCTTCCCTTTCAATTTCATTAAATAGTTTGAGGAGCATTGACATTAAGTCTTCTCTAAATTTCTTGTGGAATTCAGCAGTGAATCCATCAGAGCCTGGGCTTTTCTTTGTTGGTAGGTTTTTAATTACATTTTCATTCTCATTAATTGATATTGGGGTTTTCAGAGATTTTATATCTTCTTGATTCAGTTTTGGTAATTCATACATATCTAGGAATCTGTCCATTTCTTCTGTGTTCTCCATCCTATGAGAGTAAAGATTTTTGAAGTAGGTATTAATGATCTTCTGAATTTCCACAGGATTTGTGATGATTTCACACTTTTCATTCCTCAGTGCATGACACTGAGTCTATACTTTCCTTTTTTTATAAGGTAAGCTAAAGGTTGATCAATTTTGTTTATTCTGTCATAGAAACAACTCTTTAGTTTATTAACTCTTTGCACTGTTTTTTTAGTCTCCTTAGCATTAAATTTTGCTCTGATCTTTTTAATTTCCTCCCTTGTATGTGCTTTGGGCTTGTCTTCCTCTTCTTTTTTTAGAAGCTTGAGGTGCAACATTATTTTGTTTATTTGTACTCGTTCTGTTTTCCTGATGTGAAAATTCACTGGTTTAAATTTCCCTCTTAGGACTGCTTTCATTGCAGCTCATAAGTTCCAGTATGTCGTATCTGCATTCTCATTCAGTTGTACATATTGTTTAATTTCTTCCTTAAATTCATCTGTTACCCATTGGTTGTATAGGAGGGTTTTATTTTATTTGCAAGGGTTTAAAGAGTTTTTGTGGTTTCTTTTGTTACTAATTTCTACTGTCATTGCACTATGGTCTGATAATATGCATGTGATAATTTCAAATGTTTTGCATTTACTTAAGCATGTTCTGGGGGCTGGTATGTGGCCTATTTTAGAGAACGTCCTGTGTGCAGCTGAGAAGAATGTGTATTCTGATGATGTTGGGTGAAACACTCTGAAAACATCTACTAAGTCCATTTTTTCACAGGTTTGTTTTTCTGATATTTCTTTGCTGATTTTTTGTCTAGTTGATCTATCTCTTTGTGACAAAGGAGTATTACATTCTCCCATTACAATTGTGTTATTGCTTATTTGATTTTTAGTGTCTATTAATAATTGTTTTATACAGCTGGGTTCTCCTGAATTGGGTGTATACATATTTATTATTGTTATCCCTTCATCTTGAAGTATTCCCTGAACAAGTATATAGTGACCTTTTATATTTCTTTTTCATCATTCTTGGTTTGAAGTTGACATTTTCTGCAAACAGAATAGCTACCCCTGCTTTTTTCTGGATTCTTGTTGCATAAAAGATTGTTTTCCATCCTTTGACTTTTAGTCTATGAATTCCTTTTTGAGTTATTTGTGTTTCTTGTATACAACATATTGTTGGATTTTGTTTCTTGATCATTCTGCCAGTCTGTTTCTTTTGATTGTTGAATTGTGGCCATTTACATCGATTCTTTTCCCATGCTTGGAAAATTTTCTGTTATTACTTTTGCAAATAGTTTTTTTTAATGACAGTTGAGTTGTTTCCTGCTTTTTCATTGACACCAGTTATTCTTATATTATTTTTATTTGCAGCTGTTGGATTGTTATTTCCTAATTTTTTGTTATTTTCAATAGATCTTTCCTTTCATGATTACTAGCAGAGATCCTGTCTTCAATGTCTGAAAGTCTTTCTTCAGTTTTTTTCCCACAGTTTTGCCAGCTTTCCAAGAATTTTCTAATTTCCTGGATATCTTTTTGAGTCCACTTCATGCATTCCATTTATTTCCTACATTGATCATTCACAGTTTCCACTCTCTTCCTATCTTCAACTTTTTTATCTATCTCTACTCTTGATTAGGTGAGCAATTCCTTTATAAATGTTGACATTTCTTTTTATACCTTAGAGGTTATTTCTGATCTGATTTCCTCTCTAGCCTCATGGATTTGTTTCTTTACTTTGGTTGCTATCATTTCAGAAATGTCAGGTGTGTGTCTTCCATTTTCCTCTATCTCATCTCCTTGACTTGTTCTGGATGAGATGGGGGGCTGAGGTTGCATTTCGATTCTGTGTCTTGTCATTTTCTATTTTGAAAGTTTTTATTTTATTTTCTGTATTGATCCTTGTAAGTTTTGTAGTAGGTAGCTTTATCACTAGTACCAAGGCCTCTCTGAGCAAGGTTTGTTCTTCAGGATGTCTTCTGTGTGTAGGACGTCCTTGGTTTGTGTCTGTCCCAAGATCTTAACTTTCCAATTAATTA
The DNA here is from genome assembly GCA_028451465.1 of Erethizon dorsatum. Taxonomy (NCBI): domain Eukaryota; kingdom Metazoa; phylum Chordata; class Mammalia; order Rodentia; family Erethizontidae; genus Erethizon; species Erethizon dorsatum. Next base: position 47,998,711 of record CM051842.1, read on the forward strand.
AGAGTGAGATTTTCATATGTTTGTCTCAGTCCCCTGTCCTTTGGTGCTGGGGTGTGGTGAGGTTATTACCCCAGACCTGCCCAGTATTGTTACAGAAGTGAGAACAACTAATTAAAACAGATATGACATCCTAGCTAAAGTAGTAAAATTATCTTTGCCAACAGCACCAAGCACAGTTTAGAAACTGACAAACAGTGTTAACTATTAATTTTGTACCTTTAACAATAGAAGCAAAATCTATCATTATATAACAGAACTGATCATAAATTGGGAGCTTGTATGCAAAGTGTTTCCCCTTGGTAGAGTGGTTTTACCCTGTGATGGGGAAATTTAAGAAGGATACTGGATAGAAAAGAGACAACTGAGAACAAATAAAGTAGAATCCACGCTGGAGGACAAAGGATGATCATGCAAGATTTGGGAAACTAGAGAAGAGTGCAAAAGAAAAAGAATGAAGAGGTAAGCAAGGGATTATTGAAGTTGACCTGAAAAATTAGAGAGACTATTCACTCATGAAAATACAATTAAGTTTAAAGAGGGAAATTGAGGAAAAGGAGAAAGAAGATGAATAGATTAGAACAAAAATATAAGTAAAAGCCACAAAATGGAAAAAGAATGAGAAACAAGCCACAAACCAGTTTAAAAAAAAGAAGAAAAATAAAATAAAACAAAATTCCTCTGGTGTCCACTGAGAGTCCAAAAATACTGGATAACACTGCCAAGCCTGCAGTAGAGTTTGTGCTGGATTTGAGGCTGATCTTGGCCTCCAAATGTGGGGGCTATTGTCAGAGTTTTCAGCCAGTACTTTCTGTATGTCCCTTAGTGACATCCCTCTTACCCTATTTCTCTTGGTGGTGTCTCTTTCCTAGTTTCTGTGCTATTTTCTGACAGAAACAGGGTTCTGTTTCCAGTCCCATGCACCTTTGGCTCCTCCTGGTCCTTGCTCAGGATTCTGTGTTCCTTTTTCACTGACAAGTCCCTGTACCTTAAGGTCATTTGTTGCAGTTTGGGGTGAAATATTGTGGTATGGTTCGTTCCTCTACTCCTGCTGTTGCAGCCCAAGGCTGCTCAGTTCCAGTTCTTACTCCTTTCCTGAAGTGGTGTGCTAACTTCCTATTTGTTGCTTTACAAGTTCCACTGCCATCATCACCCGCCTCTGCTGTAGTCTGTAACTTCCTTGGATGAGATGATAGTGTGCCGTGGGGTGCCTTTCTGCTCCGGCCCCTAGCAGCATTGGGACAGCCCTGGGCTGCACAGTCCTGCATTGCAATGCTGTTTAATTCCCTGTACCTCTCTAACCACAGGTCGAGGGAGAGTGGCTAGCTGTACCATCTACTACTCATGCACCCTAATAATCTTTAATCTCATTCCTGGCAGTTCCAGTGAGTGCTCTAGTGCACAAAAGGAACAGGAATGAAAAAAGAGGAAAAGAAAAGGAAGAAAAAAGGAAAGAAGAAGAAACAAAAAAATGAAAACTGGCCAATCATAAGGGAGGTAGAAGTTTGTGTCAGCAGAATTTACTGCTGGACAGTAGTGTCTTCTGTTTGGAGAAAGACAGAAGAGGCAGGAGACTTTATATCCCAAGTCTATCCTGTACAGCTTGATTTAACCACATTGTTTTAGTATATTCTTTTTCTCTTCTTTTAAGACTCCAAATATGTTGGGCAGTTGACATTATCTGGTGACCCACTGACAGCCGGGTGGGCCAGGTGACCATTTTTTAAATTCCTTTATCTTTCTTTGGCTTTGTCTATTATTCTCTTATGTCAGATTGATTTTAGTTTCATGGTGTATGTCCCTCCCCTTTCTTCCAATTACCTGCATTTTAGGTGAATTCTCTGAGTAGCTATGAACGAGGCTCCTCCTCTCTTCAGCCTTGTTGAACTCCAGAATCTAGAAATCTTAATAGTCAGTGCAGGTAATTCCAGGAGAGTTGGAGGGTTATAGGTTAAATCTTTAACAAAATGAATAACCAGTGTATTTCTTTGTAAGTTAAATTTTTCCAAATGAAGAAGGCTGAGGATCTCTTCGTGTAAGTATCTCAAAAAGTTATGGTAGAGACTGAAGGAAATAAATGAGTGCAACTGTAAAAGCTGAGGGGCACACATTATATTTTATTGTCCCATACTATCAAGTAATTCAGAGTAATTTTTCTTGTTCTAACAGAAATGCAGGGTGTTGTGAAGTACTAAAAAAACTAAGTAGAGGTGATTATAAAAAGACCAAAATGTATAATAGATATTGTGAAACATGAAGAAAATGTTGAAATAGGAAGTGGAACTAGGGAGAGGTGACGCAGAAAGTAAAGAAGGGAAAGGAAAAAAGACTAGGAAGAAAAAGAGGAAATGAAGCTATTGTAAATTAGGAGGCAAAGGGGTTGAAGGGAGAGGAGGAAAAGGGGAAAAAAGAAGAATCGAGATATATCATGTATAGTTACAAATTCCATATGATGAATATTATATACATGTATATATAATTTAGCAATAAAATTAATTTAAAAAAGAGTGCAGACATTGAAGTTGGTCAGAAACCTATTATCTTTATTTTAAGCATCCCTGAAAGAGTTGGTGATGTTAAGTTTCATCTACTCATTCAGCAGGAATGAGTTTATTTCCATGTTTGGATTCTTTTAATGTAATTTGCTCTGAATGCTCATTCCAAGTTTTGTCATTTGTTGGCAGTTTCACTCCAGTTTTGCATGAATCACCCAGGAGAATGGTACATTCTGAACAGTGATGTACTAGACCACAATTACGGTAAGTTGTGGTAGTTGAAATGAAGAAATTATCAAAGCTATAATTATTAACAGGGCTATCATTGGGTTTAGATTGAGCACTATACTGTACTGATTAACTCTCTCCTTATATTGCCCATAGGTTTAGACTAGAGACATCTTCATATATGCTTACAGTAGTTACATAGGACCTAAACCTTTTTGACCAACTAAATGGAAAAGTGAGGAGTGTAACTTTTAAATGAGATATTTGAAGTCTTCTATTCTCCTTTGTTTTATATGATAGTTATTAACTTTAATCCAGCAATAACAGTAGCACTATCTTAATGCTAGCAATAACATGGGAGCTTATTCAAGAAGTGTCAGAGCAGTGTACAAACTGACATATTAATCAGAATGCTTTAAATATACTTTAACAGAACTAGGTTAACAATTGTATATCTAATGATTGAGCTTATCGCCATCATAACTTCCCTTTTTTGCTTAAACTTACAAAGATCCTTTGTAAACAAATTAATTTTACACTTAATTGGAGGCTACAATCTTGTGCGATCTGTTCATTATAAAATTGGATGATAATGTTTAACTAAATATAAACTCTAGAGTATATATAAGCTAGGAAAGCTTGTTTATGTTTTGCATTAAAAAATTGGGAAAAGTTGCAATTTTTAATAATCAAATATGATTCCTTTTTGTTGCATAGTAAATGTAACTTTTCCTACAGTTAAGAAAAAAATTAACTAGAAAAACATGACAGTGGAACAAGTAAAGTTGAAGTCAGAGGTTATGATATTCATGTACAATAGACCAGTTTCCAAAATTAGTTTACTCATGCAAGATTTTTTGAAAATAAAGTATTGATAAAATAGAAAAATTTGGGCCGGTGAGATGGCTCAGCGGCTTAAGCGCCTGCCCGGCAAGCGCGAGGGCCCGAGTTCGACTCCCGGAACCCACATACGAAAAAGGGGCCGGTGATATCGCTCAGCGGCATGGGCTCCTGCTGGCGCACAAGGTCCTGAGGTCGACCCCCCGGTACCCACAAAAAAAAAAAATAGAAAAATTTAAATATGTTGTACCCATAGAAGAAACATTTCACAAATTTTTGCAATTAAGAATCATGAATTTTTATGAACTTATTTAATACAATTAAAATTTAATAATAATGCAAATATAAATTGCTATTATAAAATACATGTTGGTAATCACCACATAATAATGTGATAGCTAGTTGATAAATGTTAAATATAAGGTCCATATTGCATTAGAGAATCAGATAATATCTTAAAAGGTACAATTTCTTTAAAGTCAATTGTATAATAATGATATATATGCATGTTAAGTTTATATATGTATATATATATATATTATTTTTTGTTCCAGAAGAAAATATAATATAGGATAATTCAAGATTTATGTGTTTATTTGTGTGTTAACTCATGAAACATCATGAGAGTTTCATGATTGCCATTGTGAAATGCTGCTATAGTGATTCCCTTCACCTCTGCCTTGTTATACTGCAGCATGATTTTTTTTTAATTCAAAAAATTTCTGCCCGTATTTATAGTAGTCTAATACACTTCTGATGCTTAACAAATTAATTCATGGTTTTTATTATAAAATAGATGTAACGAAATTTTTGCTTCTTCAGTTGAGCTAAAGCAAGCTCCAGACTACAAAATTATGAAAGGTACAGATGACTTAGGCAGTGCCTAAGTGACAATCCTAAAACGTTTCATACCTGAGCTACTTAGTTAAGGTACATAAAATGTCTTCATGGAAAATAATTCATAGGAAAATAATGTATTGGACCAAATTTTTTGGCTTACATGTGCCTCTACATTATTGGTCATCAGCATAACCTAAGTAACAGCTTGAGTGGTCTTCTAAGAGTTAGTCTTTATAGAATAATAAGTGTGTAAATATAACACAATCTTACATAGCCTTTCCAGCTTCCTAGAAAAATGGTGCACTGCTTGATCTTTTACAGATGTAAATAATTCCAACCAGAAGTAGTTTCTAGCCTGTGCCATATAGTGTAGATACATACTATATATTCAACAAAATGTTTGTTATAGTTGAAAAGTCTACAATCAGTGTGCAACTATCTCTGGTAATTTATAGTGAAATATCCATCTCAGCTGCTTTAACTTATTTTTTAATCTTTGACCTTCTGCTTTACAAAAGCTGCTAACAATTTCTAAGGTTTTCCTTGTTTCTTTTCCCAACCTTCCCTTTTTTCATAAACGATTATAGAAATTTACTAGAAGAGGAGATACAAGGGAGTTTATCCTCTAGAAACAAGATAACCAGCTTCCAAGACATACAGCAGACTGTGTATTTAAAATAGTAGTGTATCTCTTTAACTGCAGCTAATAAACTTTAATTGGTTTTTTTAAAAGGGATTTGCAAAATCAGTAAAGATTTAATGAAAATTTTGAAATTGCTTCAGTTGGATAATTTTAGTGAACAAAACTTCTATAGAAAAATCTACTAAAGTAGATAATTAATATACATAAAAAGGAATTCTTCAGCACTAGTATTTGAAACTGAAATGGGTATATTGTACATTCTTAATAGACTTTATTACTAGAACCCATTTTGCTCAGCATCATCAAACTGAGTCAGACAGTCCCAGGACTTAGGAAATAGGAAGATTAGTTAATATGGAATTTTTATTCCATAATATCAGGGACTGACAGACATAAAGATCACCTGGCTAAGGTTCTCAGTATGTCTTATATTTGAGTAGCAAAAGTGGATCTAATGGTGACTGTTTACATTTTACTTCTAAATGTATGCTGAAGGTGTACCTTGTTCAAATATTTTGTTTTTTTTTTGTTTGTTTTTTTTGTTTTTTTTTTTTGAGACAGGGTCTCACTGTGTAATTCAGGCTGGCCTTGAATTCTCTATGTAGCCTAGGTTGGCCTTGAACTTGTGGTATTCATTCTGCATCAGCCTCCTATGTGCTGGAATTACCGGCATGATCCAACACACTTGGATTAAAATTATTGATATTTAGATTTTAAGTCACTAAATTTGAAAGTAAGGGTTTGCATTGTAAACTTCACCTCAAATTTGAGAAAATTTTATTGGTGTAAATAAAAGGCAGCCCACCATATTATAGCTTAATACTGCAAACTAATTCTATCAGATATTATAAATATCATGTTCAAAAAAAAAAAGAGAAGGAAGAGGCTCATTACTGGTGTGTTAAAAAATGAAATTGTTAAAAGCAATAAAAATGGAAATAAATAAGTCATCACCAACACCAAGTCAAGAAAGCCCTTTATAGTAATATGAAATTTTTAAAAATGCAGTTATTAAATGACTTACTAGCACCCAAAAAACTTTATCGCTAAATGTATTCTATGTTTGCTACTGGGAGAGTGACCACATCCTTCCATAATTAAAGGCCAGCAAGTAATAGGTTTTTCTTACAGCCAAACTTACTCTTCCAAAAGGGAGAAAATAGTACCTAATTAACCAGAAAATTATGGTTAATCAAGTAGCCTTTGTTAATGTTTACCTGTATTTTATGTTTAAAAAAACTAACAAATATTGCAAATAAAATTTTATCTATAGAAGTATATAGAAGTAGCTATTTACATATAAAAATAATGGTAATTTTATTTAATTTTTAGTCATTTTTATTAGCACATATTTGCCATACATGATCACATTCATGATAGGGAATTTGTACCTGTACTTAGATCTTTTTCTTCCATTCCCCTCCCTTCCCTTCAATCCTTTTTCTCATTCCCATTTACAAAGTTTTTTCCCATGTTTTCCTTCCATTCTCTTTTTGAAATCCAATTTCCCATCCTTCTCTTCCCCCTCATTCATCCCTTATTCCCATTCCCATTTGAATATATTCTTCCTACTTCCAGATATTTATTCTCCATTTTGCACTTTTGGGTTTCTCACACAAAAGAAACACTGTGATAGTTAAATTTATGTCTGATTTATGTCACTCAAAATTATGGTCTTGAGGTACATATCCTACTTTATGGAAGAGTGGTACTTCATTGTACATAAATACCACATTTTCTTTATCCATTTTTTGATAAGCATATGGGCTAATTCCAAGATTTAACTATTATACTTGTGCTACAACAGTTATACATAAAAAATTGTGGTATGATGGTTTTAACTCTTTTGGGAAGATACCCAGAAGGAGAACAGCTCAGCCAAACAGAACTTCTAGTTTTAGTTTTTTGAAGAATCTCCACACTGATTTCCATAGCGGTTGTACCAATTTATATCCCCACCAATAGTGGAGAAGTGTTTCTTTCTCAACACACCTCTCTAGCATTTGTTATTTATTGCTTTCTAGATGATCACCATTCTTTCTGGAGTTAGATGGAAATTCAGTGTTGTTTTAATTTGCGTCTCTTCAATGACAAGTGATATACAATTTTTTCACATATTTATTTATTGTTTGTAATTCTTCATCCAAGAAATAGCTATTCCTTGCAGATGCCAATTTTTGGATTGGGTCTTCACATTTAGGTCTGATATTTTAAAAATTCTTTATAAATTCTATATATTATTCCTTTTTATGAGTTGTAGCTGGTAAATTTTCCCCCCATCTGTGGGTTTTCTCTTCATTCTGTTGGTTGGTGGTTTCCTTTGCTGTGCAAAAGCTTTTTAATTGGATGAGATCCCAGTTGTCAATTCTTTGTAATATTTCCTGTGCAATCAGGGTTTTGTTCATAAAGCCTTTGTCTACACCTATATCTGCAAGAGTTTTACCTAAATTATCATCCAGCAGATTGTTTCTGTTTCAATATTTACATCTTTGATTTATTTCAGTTTTAGTTTAGTGTATGGTGAGAGATATAGGTCTAGCTTCAATTTTTAAAATGTGTAAAACCAGTTTTATCAGCACCACATATTAAATAAGCTTCACCTTCCAGTGAAGGTGTTTGGCCTCTTTGTCAAATACAAGGTAGCTGAGTGTGTTTGGAGGTGTTTATGCATCTTCTATTCTGTTCCATTCATTCTTGGGTCTGTTTTACTTTTTTTTTTTTTAATTGGGGATTGTGATGCCCCCTGCCTTGTATTTGTTCACCAGAATTTCTTTCACTCTTCTGGGTCTTTTCTGATTACATACAAATTTTAGGATTATTTTCTCTATTTCTCTGAGGTATGCTATTGCTATTTTCATCAGGATTGCATTAAACCTGTATAACAGTTTTGGAATTATGGCCATTTTCACTGTATTGCTTCTGCCTATCCAAGAACAAGGTATATCTTTCCATTTCCTGATATCCTCTTTGATTTCCTTTTTCAGAGTAGTGTAGTTTTAAATAGAGAAGTCTTTACTGCCTTTGTTAAATTGACTCCTAAATATTTCATTTTTTGTGATGCAATTGTGAGAGATGTTGTTTCACTAATTTTTTTCTCAGTGAGTTTATTTGTATACAAGAATGCTATTGATTTTGACTCCTGACTTTGTATCCTGCTATGCTGCTGAATTTGGTTATTAAATCTAGGAGTATTTCAGTAGAGTTTTTCTTTTGGGTCTTCTATGTAGCATATCATGTCATCCACAAATAATGATAATTTAACTTCTTCCTTTCCTATCATTTTTTTCTTTTATTTCTCTTTTCTAATTGCTCTTGCTAATATTTTCAGAACTCCATTTCATAGGAGTGATGATAGTAGGCATTCTTGCCTTGTTCATGATTTCAGAGTAAAAGATTCCAGAATTTTAGTATGATGTTGGTGGTTGTTTTGTCATAGATGGCTTTTATCAGATTGAGATAAAGACCTTCCATTCCAATTTCCCTTAAGGTTTTTATCATGAATGTGTGTTGTCCCTTATCAAATGCTTTTTCTGCTTCTATTTTGATGGTCATGTGTTTTTTGTCCTTGGTTCTGTAAATGTGGTGTATTACATTTATTGACTTGAATATATTGAACCATCCCTGCATCTCTGGGATAAATCCTACTTGGTAATAGTATATAATCTTCTTGATAATTTGTTGCATTCTGTTTCCCAGTATCTTATTGGAGATATTTGTATCAATCTTCATTAAAGAGGTTAGCCTGTAGTTCTCTTTTTGTTTGGGTCCTTCTCTAGTTTTGGTATCAGGGTAAGTCTTGCTTCCAGGAATGAGTTTGGGAGTATTGTTTCCATTTCTGTTTCATTAAAATGTTTCAGGAGTAATGGCAATAGTTCTGTAAAGTGCTTTTAGAATTCAACAATGAATTCACCAGGTCCTGCTCACATTTTCTTGTTGGTAGTGTTTTTGTTTTGTTTTGCATTGTTTTTTACTTAGTCAATTTCATTGACTCATAGTGGATAGTTTACAATTTTTATAGCTTCTTGATTCAGATTTTGTAGCTCATACACATCTAGGAATCTGTCTTTTTCTTTTGAATTTTCTATCTCATTTGAGTACAGCTTATCAAACTAGGTACTAATGATACTCTTGATTTCTGCAGGCTCCATTGTGATTTTTCCCTTTTCATTCCTATTCCATGAATTTGAGTCTTTTTTTCCTTGTTTGGGTAAGGTTTGTCTGTTTTATTTAATCCTTCAGTGAACAAGCTTTTCAATTCATTGATTATTTGTATTGTCCTTTTCATCTCAATAGCATTAACTTCTGCTCTGACTTTTATTATTTTCTTCCTCATATAAGCTTTGGGCTTAATTGCTCTTCTCTTTCTTGCACCTTGAGGTGTTATTAAGATTATGTGTTTGAGCTAACTCTGTTTATCTGAAATGGGAATTCACCACTATAAATTTCCCTTCAAGAACCACTTTCATTGCATTCCATATGTTCTTGTATGTTGTATTGGCATAATAATTTAATTTCAGAAATTGTAATTTCTTCTTTAATTCCATCTGTGATTGCTAGTTTTTCAGGAGGGCTTTATTTAATTGCTATGTGTTTATGTAGATTTTGTGATTTCTTTTGCCTTTAATTTCCAATTAACCCAGGAAAAATATCTCTATAGTGAAAACAATATTTGTCTATAAAATGTCAGATGACAAGAGAAAATAGAAACATATCCCATAGTATTTAATAACCATAACCTATATTGTCAAAATGGCCATACTCTCAAAACTATTATATAGACTGTGTGCAGTGTGAATCAAAATACCAGCAGCAGATCAGGAGGTCTCAATCTTAAGCTGTATTACTGAGTGATATTGGTAGACACAACATGGTAGTGGCACAAAACATACATGTGGATCAAGAAAACTGAATCAAAGATGTAGAAACACCCATAGGCACATTCAACTGTCTCATCATTTTTTTCAGGATCAGGATTAAAAACCAGTAAGTTTGGTCATAGGGACTGCTCTTCATAATAACACAGGGCCTATACTACAAGAGGGTATGTCAGGGTAAATCAGCAAAAATATGTAACCAGTAAATTAGTGCACAGCTTCAGACACTCTCCCCTTGCTTCCATTTTGTGATATTAAGCATACAAATCTATGATATAAACCCTGTATATGACCTTTCTCCTGCAGGAGACAAAGAACAAGGAGAAGAGAATGGGGAAGGGGATGAATAAGCCCAAGGTGATGCTGTTTGTGAGTCATTCCAAAACTGTGTTCTGAAGGAAAAGTTATGTGTGGTTGAGATCCCTTTTAAAGTCATTATTTTAGTTGGATATTTCTGACTTGTTCATGACTGTCCTTAGATGCTCAGATACCATTTATGGTTGTGGGTTCCTTTGTTTGTTAGTCCAGTAGATACTCCTGGTGCCCATTCCTCATGATCAGAAGGGGATGTAGGAGAGGAAGACTATCTGTCAGTTTCCATAGGCACCATGAGACTCCTTAGTGTCAAGAGGTGATGATCCATATCTTGAAATGCTGCTGTAGATAAGCTTTTTTTTTTTAACTAAGTGGATTTTATAAGTTATTTTCTTTAGGCCTGCATAGATTTTAAATGTAGACTAAGGGATTTGTCTCTAGAGGAAGTAGTTATAGTAAAAATAACCATTCTGCAAACTGTGAAATGAATGAAAGCAGAGTAGAACATCAAGGTAACCTAGAAAAGGTTTTTGGAGTCAAATACAATTATAAGCAAATTTTCCACTTAGCACCAATACTTCTCTTTTCAATGTGGACATGTTTCAGTTTGAAGCTTCATAAATTGTGTTTGATTTAAAACTGTATAAAATAGGGAGTGACATAAATCTAATGGTCTGGGAACTCTCCCATTGCCTTATGAATAGAAAATGAACAATTCTATAATTGTGGTGAAGTTCTAGGATTTAGTGGGTGTTGGAACCCTTGCTTAGCATGCACCAGATCATGGGTTTGATCCATAGCACTAGAAAAACATAATTAAGTGATGGACAAGATCTTTGGTAGATATATGTCTGTGTAATATTTAACTGTACAATTTTTCTAATTTGGCTGTGCAATTTCACCCTCCCACCCAAAATGAAAGTTCAGGTTGCTAAAAGTGGGTTGCACCTTCTGTCCCCTCAGTGTGGTGAGTCTTCAACTGCCTCATCTTTTACAAAAGGGCCAGAAATATATGCTGGAGGTAAGTTAGCCTCATTAACAAATTCTGCTGGAAAGACTGTTTATGCATATGCAGAGGATTGAATCTACACCCATAACTCTCAGAATGTACTAAACTAAAATCAAAATAGATCAGAAACACTTGATATGGTGGAAAGTAAATTAAGTAAAATGCTCAAAAATGTAAGTGTGGACAAAGACTTTCTCAAGAGTAGCCCTATTACACAAAAAAAATCACATCAAGTCTCAACAAATGGAATCATATCAAATTAAAAATCTTTCTTTAAAAAAGAAAACAACCAACAGATTGAAGAGATGACTTAGGGACTGGGAAAAATTTTGCCAGCTATTCCTTGGATGAAATACTAATAATTGGAATGTAAGTAGTACGTTGGTTCATGAACTCAATTCTATCCATGATTCTGATTGCAATCTGAACTGGACAAGAACTTAATTAAATTTCACCATAAGGTCAACATTGAACTTAACCATTGAATTTGATTAGGTTCTCATCCAACTCAGTTCGCAGTCATAGAAAGAATAAAGTTCATGAACCAAGGTACCACTGTATAAAGTAATGAAAAATTAGGCTCTCCAAAATAAAAGATACACTCAAAAAATGAGCAACTGAAATGAATGGATGATTCCCAGAAGAAGAATTTGAAATGGCTAATAAATACATGAAAAAAAATTCAAAATCTCTGGCCATTAGAGAATGCAAATTAAAACAACACTGGAGATTCTATCTTACTCCAGAAAGAATGGCTATCATCAAGAAACCAAATAGTATTAACAAGTGCTGGCAAGGTTACCAGGAAGAAGAAACACTTCTGTATTTTTGTGGGAATGTAAGCTAGTATAACCACTATAGGAATAAGTATGGAAATTCCTCTGAAAACTAAAAGTAGAAATTCTATTTAACCCAGCTATTTCCATTCAGGATTCTTCCCAAAAGAGTTAAAGATGTTATATTTAACTGTTAAGCACATACCCATGTTTATAGCACCACAATTCATAATAATTAAATAATTGAAGTAGCCTATAAGTCCATCAACAGATGAATGGATAAAGAAAATGTGGTATTTATATTCAATGGAGTACTACACTGCCATGAAGAAGTATAAACTTGAGTAATTTATAGAAAAATGGATGCAGCTTGTGACCATAATATTAAGTGAAATAAATCAAACACACAAGCTTAAATATTATGTAGTTTTTCACATGAGAAACCCAAAGCACAAGTGAATTAGCAAAATAGAAGATAATAAGAAATAGGGAGATAGATTCTTTGCAAAAGGGAAGAGGAATAAGAAATAGAGAGAGGGAGGAAGGAGAGGAGGTGAAAGAGATGAAAAAAAGATTTAAATTGTGTTTGTACATGTATCAACTCCCCAGTGGGAATGTAATCATCATTTACTGCAAGCACATGCAAACATGTATTTAATAAAAAATACATAAATGTGTTAATTTGTGTGGGCACATGCATGTACACAGATTTTCATTGGAACTTTCCTCATTTTTAAATGTTCACAATTAATTTGAATTATAAGCATCCTGCAAGCCACACAAAACACAATGTCCAGTCAAAAGCACTTCACCCAACTCTGGGATAAAGTACAGAGACCTGAAATAATGAAAATCCATAAAGTATGACATACAAATAAAAAAAGTTCCTAGAAAAATATGAAACACAAACTGCATGTTTCATAAAACTAGGCATTTTTAAATTACAGCTTTGCCTAAGGAGATCCCCACATATACAAAAATGTTTTATGTCATTTTTACATATACATACACCAGCTCCAGACTAAAATTTTCTCTTGTCTACCTTGAATTAATTCCAAGAATTTGTCAGGTCATCCTTACTACAGGATACTGTGTTTCCCTTGAACATTTGTTTTCTGTGAATGTTGATTTTTCAAAACTCTGCTTAAGATATACCAGACTTGGGCCGGTGAGATGGCTCCGCGGTGTAAGTGCCTGTTTGGCAAGCACGAGGCCCCAAGTTCGATTCCTGGAACCCACATATGAAAAAAGGGCTGGTGATATCACTCTGCAGCATGGGTGCCTGCTGGCACGTGAGCAATGAAGCACTACTTTAAATGAAATTAATAATGTCTAGGTATTTTTGACATTTGCATTTATTGTATAACATGATTTCAATTCCATTGAACACATCTACTGTTGTCATTCACATTGCCCTGCTAAGGTGGGTGGTCATCACTTTGTAGTACGTAGGGGTATAGGAGGAGATATTAGATACTGTCCCTATACTTGCAAGGGATGACTTGATTACAAAGTACCAAACAAACAAGATTAATTCATTACCATCTACCACTGATGTGTGGTTAGCTAGATTAAATCCACCATAGAAAGAACTAGAAATTGCTGAAGAAATATTTTAGTGCAGGATGCTAGATAGTTATATTGTTAATAATGGCTCTGATAGAGAAATGCGTCTTTTCTCAAAAATCATTTTCCTTATAACCATCCTAGGACTATTGTTTCTCCCAAAATATAAATAGGCTTCATTTCACTGTACTGAAGCACTTGCTAAAAAATGTTACAGTAAAGGTGAGGTTTATTTCTAAAATATTTCAAACATATGACATACCAACATTTGCCAACAATTAATGAGTATAATGTACTAAAGTTACTAGAAAAACTATGACTGGAGAAGTGAGATTTTCTAGTTAAAGAGCAAAACGTCAAGTATAAAGTAGTAAAATTAGTTTTGATTTTTAACAAAATTCTGTTACACAGATCTCTTGAACCCAAAATAGCAGAAATGAGACTGGACCCAGAGGGATGTAAGCATAGGTGAAGCTTTTCTTTGGACTTTTTATTAGAGAAGAGACTCTCAAACCTGACAAAAGTCAAGTCAGGCCAACAGCTTTCTGAACAAAAGAAAAGAGGTACCTAATACAGGAAAAATTCCCACTAAAATTTCCCCTTTTGTCCTTCATGCAAATAAATTCTCAGTCTTGCAGAGAGTATCCCACTTCTGAATGGTCACTATTGGGTCCTCTATGTAAACATTTTAAAGTTGAAGAGAGTGTTTCATCCTGACTGGTCTATGTCTGAGCTCAGCCTTAGGCACCTCAAAGGTCTGCTTTGACTGTGGGGATAAAGCAAAATTTTAGGAGACTTACCTTGTTAGTATGTGTTTGTAGCAGTTTTATTTTTAACAACACTTCATGTGGACCCTTGGTTCCCATTTATTTCCTTACTTGATACTGCTGTGAAGGAACAAAACAGGCATAATCCCTGCATTTAATTGTTCTGTCCTCTTTTAGGTGATCCTCAACTCTCTCATCCCCTCCCTCAGGTTTTCTGTTCCCTTAACATGAAAGGATGCTAAGAGTTGAAGATTAATCTTTTATAACTTCTTCAGATTGTTAGGATGTAGGCTCTACCTGCTGAAGAAAGTAGAGATTTCTAGATGCTGCTTTAAGTATCCCAAGGACGGAGCACTAATATATTGAAATTCTCTATCAGTTGATGGGATGGGATGGAATCCCTACAAGGCCATTAATTTGAAAAGTATATATTGTAGCCTAGAAGAGATAAATTTGACCAAGAGGTTGAACAAGCCTGAAGCAAATATCAGAAGCAAAATTATGGTGACTAAATGTCCAATTAAAGGCATGAGCCAAGTAACATAAGCAAAACTGACTTCATGGGACCAAATAGTATTTGTGTTAGAACTTTGATTATAATTATGTATCCACATGGACTGCTTTAAATGTCATAAATATCTTATTCTACATGTTATGAGACATTAACATAGATACAACCAGTTTTATTAATGACTGCTCAAAATCCTTGTTCTTCCAAGTGATAGACCAGGGCAAGTCTGCTGTTTAGGATTACATTGGTCAGGAAGTCTAAAGAACACTATCACCCAGAGAGGGCAATGTTTCCAAGACTTTCAGGGTAGATTTAGGTTTATGAAGGTGGCCTCATGGTAAATAAATGTACCTTATGGTGTTGCCAGACCAATGGCAGTTTTTATACCAATCAATATTTGCCCAGTAGCCATGTGTCACATTATATATAGTTACCTCAATTTATTTAGGGTTTAGATACCTGAAAATACATTTTTGGGAAGGCTCAGTAGTGGCACCCAAGCATTAGCATGCCAAAATCACGTTGTGAAGACAATATATGAATATGTATAAACACAGAACATATATATACTGGTTATCTTTCTTTTTAACCATGTTTCTAAATGATGACTCAAGGTGGTAAATGGGTATATCCAGACTATGACACTCCTGAGAGTGTGGAGCCATTCCAAGGGAGGCACCTTCTATCTGCATGTGGACTACTGGGACATCAGTGCATTAGATTATGAGAACCAGATTCGTGATTAAACAAGGGGATAACCATGAAGACATTTATTGATCCTATCCTTTGATATCATTGGTTGTACTAGCTTTTATTCTGGAACATTGACAACAGGATGAGCTGTTCTTTTGATATCTATGGAGGATGGTAACACTGGAAATTAAGGGTGGTGTGTTGGTTACAAAGTGAGGGTTAGTTGTATGCAAAAGTGGGAGGTGTCGTATGGAATGTTAACTAAAAGAGGATCACTTTTTTCGGGACCCTATATCCTGAATAGTGTTAGGGTCAGCTTTCTTTTGAAAGGGGTGAATTGTAGTTGGGAATGGTTAGTAATTGGGTTGAGGTGGTAAACCAACAGGTAGAAAGAATTTTTGCCCTGTGTATAATCTGTGATATATTGATAATTATATTTGTTTTCTGGTCTACCTGAGTTGTGGCCAATATGAATATGAGTAGAATAATAACCTCTATTCTGGGAGGCTTAAACTTATGAAGCAATGAAAAATTAAAGTACATTGTGGAATTCATATAGTTATTACCAATACTTCCAGAAGTGAGCAACATGCAGCTTTCATGTGTTGAGGGTTGCATATGGGCTGTCATTTCCTTAAATAGGTATTTGAGGGCTAGTAGTGGCTCACGGACATATTTAATTGACTTTTAAAAAATTTCCTATATGAGTTCTTAAAGAACAGGCCTAATTTTGAAAAGATGTACTTAACCAGGGATGCTTAATGGGAATACATAAGTACCCTTCATGGGGTTCTCATGTTGTAGCTAATCCTCTGTGATGTTTATTTTTCCATATTTTAACTACTACTTCATTCCTGAGCTGTATAGGAGACTAACTCTGATGGGGAAAGTACAAATAACTTGTTTCCAAGTTCCCATACTGCCTTCTGAACCTGTCCTAAATTAATGATATGGGCTGATAGGTCATTGGTAGCTTCATCCACATCAGAGTCAGTGGTAAAGGGTCTTGAAGTTAAAAAGACTAGATGTGTTGTTTACTTGTACCAATTCACCATCATGAATGTTATCATTATGTGCTGTGTGCATAACTTTTTATTATGGAATAATAAAATATTTTTAAAAATAAAATTCAAAGCAGATTAAAATTATCTGGGAACAAAAACATGGCTATGTTGAGCTTTACTTTGGGAGCCACCTGACTCATAGCAGAGCAACAAGCAAGAAAAAGCTAGAGCTCTAAAGCTCTTGACAAAGTTTGGTTATGATTCCTTTGAGAGTCTGGTCTACTCTTTCTGTTTTCCAGAGGATTTTGACCTTCAGGAAGACTGGAGGTAGCATTTATGCTTAGGTCAACTGAGAACTGTTAGGTTATTTTTGCCAAACAAGACACATTGTCACTTTGATAGATCCCAGAACATCAAAATCTCAAAATTATTTATTTGAGGAGTATTTTGCACTCCTCTGCAACCTTTTCTGTACTGGTAGGAAAGGGCTCTATCCATCCTGTAAGATAAAAATAAATACTATTAAAGATTTATATCCTCAGGCTATCTCTTGCATAAAATCAATTTGCTGTTCTTCTCCTGGTGAGTTTCCCTGTGATAGTTAGGCTTCACAAAAGTTGGAGGTATCAGATGATTTTTAGTGTTATTGACAGCACTGGGGTAGCAGGGCTGGGTGACAGCTTTTGTGTTTGGTACATAACTTTTCCTGAAAAGATTTCAGAAACAAATTTGAATAAGGCATTCCAACACCCAAGGATTATATCATGAAGGGGTTTGATTATTCCTCACTGGTGGGATTTAGGAAAGAATAGTTTATCCCATTCTTTCCACTACCCTGCAGGGTCCTATGGAAACTACTTATGTGTTACCCCTTCCTATTTCCCCTGGGTATACAGAGGATTAGTTTGCAGAGTGAGAGAAGATATTAGGGCCATTTGGATTTAGTACCCCCTGGTTTGGTACAGCCTTAACAGTTTGAACATCCAGATTGTTACTCTTGACAATATAGGGTCCTAGTTTTGTTGCCATCTATAATGTGTATGGCCACTAAAGAAGTGGCTTCTAAAGAGGTAGTTGGATCACCTCTAAGAGTTCCATTTTTTCAGACCTGTAATTTACAAGGGGGTCATAAGCCATTATTAGTCCTTTTTCCTTCCAAATTGCTGCATGGGTATGGAGTGTCAAAGAAGCATATTTAGAATCAGTATATACCTTAGTACTCAATTTCTTTCCTAGCTGGAACACTTGAGTCAGGGACATCAGTTCCATTATGGGGGTTGAGGTGTTAGGAGATAGGACTCAGCTTCCATTGTCTGATTCTGGCTAATGATTGCATGCCCACCCTTCTGTTCTTTGCTGGACAAAATATTCCTATCCATGAATCATTTGTCCTCTAGCCAATTATGCTGGAATACACCCTGTTTATGACTTCTACACAGGAATGAAGGAGCAGTGTCTATCTCTTCTGATAACAGGCCAGGTAATAAAGTAGAAGAGTGTAGAAGAGTTTGACAAGCCTTAATGATGACTTCAGGGATTTTAACAAGGAAACCTCATATTTAAGGATGTGGTTGTCTATTAACTATTGACATCTCTTAGTTTCCAATATTTAACTTACCTGTGAGGGGTCAGGAGAGTTAGTTGTCCTAAGGTAAGTTTGCTTGCTTCAACAGGCTGTTAGCTGTTACCAACCTTAAACACTCTGATCATTCTCCCACTACCAGATCTAGGTAGTTAGAAAAATATAACAGTGGTCTATGAATATCTCCCAGGTTCTGGGTGAGTAACAGATTCAGCCCCTGTACAGGGGTTGAAAAAGTTTTTAAGTTTTCAAGTCCCAGGACAGGGATGGTCTCTAATATTTTTATTTAAAGTGAGGAAAGCCTGGTGGTGGTAGTTCTTATTTCAAATTAAGTGTTCTTTGTCTTCATCCTTTAGGGCTTCTTGGCGAGTTTTGGATATGAATCCATAACCCAAAATCCAAATCCATCACAATCCATTCACTCTTAAGAAGGCCAATAACTGCTTTATTTAATGAAAGTTGAAGAGCCAGGATTGTCTCACTGAGAAGGAGCCAGAGCCATTCCCCAGGTATAAGGTCATAACCCAAGTAAGTAATCTTTTTACTAAGAAATGAACCTTTTGAGGCAATATAAAATAGCTCCTTCCTCTTAGATGGTTGAACAACTGGATGGTATTTTGGTATGATTTCTCTTTACTAGGGCTACAGGTCAACAAATCATCTGTGTACTGGGAATGGTGCTTTGAGCTATTTTTAATGCTGTAAATTCTTTATTTAAAGCACTTGTGATGAACTTATGGTACACTGCTGCAGCACGCATGCAGAACAGAGCCCTCTTTGTCTGCATGCAAGCCAAGTTGTCCCTCAGCAGCCAAGAATCATATAACACCATACATAAGGGCCATATGCATGTTTGGAAATGAGTACCAGTACCAGGCAATGACATCATGAGCCATGACTCATTAGACACAACTTGTATGAACTTTCACATGGTGAGTCAGTGAACTACCAGAGATAGATAGATGATAGATAGATAGATAGATATTTGCATGGATTGGATGTGAGTTTTAATACATTCATTTATATTATACAGGGTTTTATTTTGAGCTTGAGTTTTCTTGTGAAAAATGGAAATTTATTATTTAAGATTTAGCAAAGAGATATTCTAATTAAGAGACTGACATTTTTTAATGTTGTGTTGTTCCCTTGGCATATTTGAATCTGCATCATATTTACCTGATTGTGAAGAATTTATGAAAACAAGAACAAGGAAATATATATTAGATTGGACTGGCTATGATTTTAGCAGAAGTCCCCATAGGGTAGGAAATACACTCAGATGCCTTCTTCAGAGAAGGCAAAATGCTTTTGGTCAATAGATTATTACCCTCTTGGCCTGGTGGTCAGCAAATTCAAGAGCAACCCCAGCTGAGAATCACTGCCATAGATTGTTGAATCAGGGAATATTCAATTATTTAGTGTAAACAAATAGTTTCAGTTATTTTTAGAATAGGGATAAATTTGTATTTGGTGCTTCATTTTTAAAAGAAATTTGTGTTATTGTATAGTCCAAGTCTTGAACACCAAAAAATGACTACAGCAGAAAAAGCAAAACTGAAAACAGGTAGTGAAATATCATTCTAAGAGGCTGGGTCAAAGTCTTTTGGAGTGATTGAATGCAACGGGAATGTATTGTGTATTCTGTGTAGAGAAAGCATTGTGTGTAACACATCAAGTGTTAGATGGCACTTTGACACCAACCTCAAAAGTGTTAATGAACTTGGTGAAATTGAAAGGAAATTGTTTCTTGAAGGAAAGTTGAGGAAATATTATTCCCTATATCTTCATTTTTGCAACTATCTTCCTAAAATAAATCCTGACAGCTGCCAACTTTGAAATTTCACTGTGCATAGCAAAACAAGGTAAGCCCCTCTCTGATGGGGATTTTATCAAAATGGCCATGTTGTCTGGGTGTAATTCTCTTTTTCATGATTTCCCAAACAAGGATAAAATTATGCAGTGCATCTCTGAGATTCCACTTAGCAGAAATACTGTTAAATCAAGTCCTGTGCATGAAAAGTGATGTTAGTCTGCAGCTCACCACTGACTTACAAAAGGCAGCCTGTTATTACATGTGCTTGGATTAAAGCCCAGAAATAAATAATCATGCAATACTGGAAGTAATTTTAAATTATGCTGCTGGTGACATCATGAGAGAAGAGCTGGTGAAATTGTTGTCTGCCTGGAAGAACACGAGGGATAGATATCTACAATGCTGTAATTAAGGCTTCTTTGTCCCAAGACATAGACCATAAAAAGTTGTTTCAATTCTAGTGATGGGGCACCTTGCATTGTGGGAAAAACATCTGGTTTCATACAGTTCTTTGTTAAAGAAGCAAAATATTCAGCCATTGAATTTCATTGTATTATGCATAAAGCAGCTCTTTTTGCCAGGGAAACAAGCAACAAATTAGACAATATCATCAAAGGTGTCAAAAAATGGTGAAATACACATGGGTTGTGCTCTTAAATTTGACAGTTTCCAACAATTCTTGATGAGATTCAGGCACAGTATAATGCTTTACTTATGTACAATAATGTCCAGTGGCTGAGCAGAACACAAGCCCTGGAGAAACATGTAGCCTGCTTGGATGAATTTAGGCTGTTTATGAATAATAAATGGCAGGAGTATCCACAGCTCACTGATATGGCCTGGCTTAACAACCTCAAGTTTTTTTTTTTTTTTTTACATATCTTATACTACATTTCAACATACTGAACAAAAAAGTACAAGGTGTAAGGAAAACAGCATAAAGGATGTTTTGTGGTATCAAAACATTTGAGACAAAACTGCAGGTTTTTGTAAGAGACCTTGAAAGCAGGCAGCTGAAATATTTTCCAAATATAAAAATGCATTTAGAAAATTATACATTTGCAGACAATCCTGCAAGCCATCAAGAAATTTCTAAGGAATCTTTTAGCATTGTAGCAGCTGCATGGGAGAATTTTATTAACAGATTTTTACAGTTCTGTAAATTGGAGACAACCCATTATTTTCTTACTTTTCCAGTTTAAGTCAAATTTGAAGAACTTGTTATTTCTTGCTTACACAGTTAGATTTTGGAAATCTGGAATTGGAGCTATTGGAATTTCAAGAAAGCTCTATCTGAAAAATAAATTCTATGACCTGTGTACAAAACTTGAGAAAATATAGAAGACAGAGTGTGAAGGGATGACAAAGGACAGCACAGTTGGTAGTACTGAAAATGAAATCCATAAAGTGTGGGATTTTTGCCAAATAATTTCAATTCAATAAAAGCACTTGGGATTACATTTCTTTGGATCATCTTATGTTTGCGAGCAGCTGTTTTCAGCTTTGTATTATATCAAATCTCATGCAAGAAACAAACTAACAGATGACCTGTGTGCTGCATGTGTTGCTCTCAAACTAACAAAGAATGAGCCAAGGTTTGACAAATTATCAGCATGTATACAAAAGCAAAGATCACATTATAATTAATTGTGCAAAAGCACACCAAATGCAAGTTTTACCTCAATAAAAAGTTACTTGTATCATTGAAATCTTTGTTATTGTGTTTTTCTTTTAAGATAAAAGATGTTAATGTATGTGTTGGTTTTTCTAAGGTAAAACTTCAGTATTCAGGTTTAATTTCAGTTTTGGTACTTTGCAATGAATGAGTGGATTTTGAGTTTTGGGTTGCATTTTTGGTACTCATCCTCTAAAAGTTTCACCATAACTATATAGAGTGTAAAAACAAGTGGGAGCTCTCTTTAAATCCCTGGTGCAGGACTGTCCATGTAAGTTATGAAGTAAAACAAGTCTCATGATCTACTCATTCAAAGGCAAAATGATACTGTGAATCAAGTGGTGGGGTATACTAAGAAAAAGCATTCATCTATTCAAGGTTGTAAATCACTCAGTTCTTTCCAGAATCTGAGGTTGTATATTATATGGGTTTGGAACTACAAGGTGGATGGGGACCACTGCTTTGTTATTGCTCTTTTAGTCTTAGACAAATTTGTATCTCTCACTGGGTTTCTTGACAAGTAAAATAGGAGTACTAATAGGGTACTGAAATAGTTCTAATAGTCTGCACTACAGGAATTTGAAAATAAGGGGTTGAATTTCCCTCTGCATTTCAGGTTTAGGGAATACTGTTTCCTCCCATGGATAAGCAATAGTGCTTTAGCATTATATAAAATGGCTCAGCCTTTAGGGCTTGCCCCAGTGTACTTCATTATTCCACATTACTGGGTATACCTGAGATAGTATAAAGATTATAAAGAAATATCTTTCATACAGGCTTTAAACAAGCATAAAAAGTTAAAATCACTGAGGTATCTTGGTCTGAAAATCCCTTTGAAGATGCTGTGATTTGAATAGTGGCTTCAAGATAAGAGAGATTCCTTCCTAATAAATGGACAGGACCATCAGCTATAAGTAAAAACTAATGGGAAAGGACATAAGGCATAAAGGGGAGTAAATTTTCACACTTTGGCTGGCCATCAAATTTGGTCACGTATATGACCGAGAGGATAATGGCCCAGAGAAATGTGTCAGAAAAGGATAAACAGCCCTCAGTTTTGAGTAGGAGAGAAACATTCTTACTAGTTATTTCCAAAATGGTTGTACCAGAAAATGGAAAGATAGAACTTGCTCTAGGGTAGGAAGAACTAATATAGTGAAAAAGGCCATACTTCAAAAATTGTTATGCAGATTTAATGCAATTCAGGTCAAAATTCCAACAACATAGAGAAGACAATTCTAAAATTCATTTAGAACCAGAAGAGACCTACAATAGCAAAGCAAATTCTGGGCAACAAAGGCAAGGCAGGGGGCATCACAATCCCTGACTTGAAATTATACTGTAAAGCTACTGTGATAAAAACAGCATGGTACTGGCAAAAAGCAGACCTGAAGATCAATGGAACAGATTAGAAGATGCAGAAACAACTCCAGACATATTAAAAAACCTGAACTTTGACAAAGGTGCCAAACACATTCACTGGAAGAAAGATAACCTCTTTAATAAATGGTGCTGGAAAAACTGGCTCTGCACATCCCAAAGATTAAAATTAGACCCATATCTTTCACCATGAACTAAAATAAACCCAAAATGGATCAAAGATCTAAATATTAAAACAGAAATATTAAACCTGCTGGAAGGTAGAATACTAAAACACTTGAAGACATTGGTGTAGGCAAAGATTTTATGAATAAAACCCCAATCACACAGGAACTATCACAAAGAATCAACAACTGGGATCTCATCTTATTAAAATGCTTTTGCACAGCAAGAGAAATCACCAACAGACTGAAGAGACAACTCATAACATGGGAAAAAATGTTTGCCAGCTGTTCCTCAGACAAAGGATTACTACCAAGAACATATAAAGAACTCAAAAAAATCAGACCTCCCAAATTTAAAGACTCAAACCAAAAATGGGCATCTGAGATGAATACAGACTTATCAGATGAAGAAATACAAACAGCAAATAAATATATGAAAAAACATTCAACATCACTAGTCATTTGAGAGATGCACATTAAAACAACACTGACCCAAATGCTGAGATCATCCCACCCCAAAAAGAATGGCTATTATCGTGAAAGCACTTGGAGGGGCTGTGAGGGAAAAGGAACCATTCTCCATTGTTGGTGGGAGTGTAGACTGATGCAACCACTGCAGAAATCAGTGTGCAGAGTCCTCAAAAAGCTAGGATTGGAGTCCCATTTGACCCAGCTCTTCCCCTTCTGGGTATCTTCCCAGAAGAATTAAAAACATAATACCACAGTGATATATGTGCACCCATGTTTATAGCAGCACAATTTGTAATAGCTAGATCTTGGAAACAACCCATATGCCCATCAACTGAGGAATGGATAAAGAGATGTATTTTTATACAATAGACTACTACTTAGCTATAAAGAGGGATAGACTGGAGACTTTTATAGGTAAATGGATGCAACTCGAGACCATACTCTGAAGTGAAATAAGCCAGACACACATGTATAAACATCATATTGTCTCCCTAGTGTGAGAAGCTGAAAGAGTAAATAAGATCCAAAATGTACAATAGATATTGTAAAATGGGAAGAAACTGTTCAAAAGGAAAGAGAAATGGATGGGAGAATGAAGAAAAGGGAAAAGCCTATATATATATATATATATATATATATATATATATATATATATATATGATAGTTAAGATAGACACATTACTAATTTCTCTTAGTTAATTGAAAAGAAATGTTTGTGTTAATATTGTTTGGACGATTGAATGACGGTACCTTGTACCCTGAGTGACTAATTTAACTATAACAATATGCAATGTATTAACCATTGTTACCCTTCTATTATGTTGTTTTGAAATTTTGTTCTATTTTTTCTCTTTAAAATAAAAATTAAGAAAATATTGTCCAAGGTTCCATGATTGTAATGACAAGCTGTTCTTTATGGGCCAGAGAGAATCAAGCCTCTTCAGATATCCTGAAGCCACCACAATTTTAGGTGAATCTACATCCTCTGGAACTGAAAGCAATCATTTTTCCAGTGTCCCACTTCTTTCTCAGGGAGGGCAAGTAGTTGTTTGCTTCTTTCCTGTAAGAAGACACTCTGTTTTCCAATGTCACTTGCGCTTGCACTGATGACATTGTTCCAGTCCATGCATTTGTGAGGTAGTGACTCTAGCTAGGGATTTTTGACTGCCCTTGTGCTATTACCCTTTGTGGGCTATTACATTCTGGGGGTGGCATAGAGCTCAAAACAGTAGTTAACCTTTGAGCCTTTTGTTTATTTCTGTAGCATTTTTCTTCTTCTTTTGTTTATTTCTGTAGTATTTTTCTTCTTCTTTCCTGACACTGTTATTAAAGACCCAAAAAGGCATATCTTTGTTTTGTTTGGTTTGGTTTTGATTTGAGAAAGGGTCTCCCAAAGTAGTTCAAGCTGGACTTGACCTCATTATATAGTCCAGGCTGGCCTCGGACTTGAGATTATTCTCTTGCCTCAGCCTCATGAGTGCTTGGATTACAGGTATGTGCCACCACACCTCGCTTCAAAGTGCCATATGTATCAGTTCATTTATATGTGTTTGAAGTCCCATGGTGGCCTTTTGAAACTTCCACTTAATATCCAGAAGAGACTGAATTATAAAATGCATGCCCAGGAGGTCCATCCTTCCAGCAACTCAGGGTTAATTTTAATATACATTTTAAGGACTTCAACCAGTTGTCCATGGAGGAGGGCAGGATTTTTATCTTATTTTCACAGATATAATCATAATTAAGAGAATTGTTTACACATTTCAAATCCCTTTTGTAAGGAAAATAATTAGATGATCCCTCCTCTCTTGATCTTAGGTGCCCATCTGGTAGTTCCAGTTAGGTTCATGACCTGGGGTTGAGTTTCACTCACCTTGATGGATATCATGATCCAAAGCACACACGATCATGGCATCCATGTTCTGCAGAGCTGCCCACATGATCTTTTATTTTACATCTACTGTACAAAAATTGAACAATAAGGTACGCAAATTTCCCCAAGTTAAATTGAAGGAGGCAATTCCTTTTTAAAATTCCTCAGTAAATTTGTCTGTGTACTGAGTCTTTCAAATTTCTCCCTGCATATAGCTCTCTCTGTCATAGAGAAGGTTACACATATCCTGATGATTACTCTAAACCAATCTTCTATCTCTTGCAATTGGTACAGGTTTCCTTCCTACAACAGATAAGCATCCTTTTCTGGATGGTAATAGTATAGCTTCAATTTTCTGGATTTTCTAGCAGGGAGGGATATAAGTTGAGGGTACTCTGATAAGGAGGTCATATGCCTGTGTCTCCAAATTGGAAACAGGTGACAAAATTCCAGAGGCTGCCACTCAGAGCTTGAGGATTGAGACAGGTCCTGTGTGGTGTTGATTTGAGGGGACCATCTACAATTTCCTTCAGCTTCTGGAGGAATCTGAGCTAATCCATACTCAGTAATGGCTTCTCAGCTTTGGTTCATGCTAAAGGACCATGAAGATTTGAACATATGGGACCTCACCCCATCTCTGCAAACTTTTACAAAACAGATCTGGAGCAACATAGTTCTTTAGTGTAATGAGATATTAAGGGGACAGGTTTCCCATTCTTCTAGTTTGTATTCTTGCCAGGCCATACTACAGAAGAAAATAAGATTTTTCTAGTGTTACATCCAATTTAAAATTATCCAAATTATTTAGAATGCATCCTACTAGGTAATCTGTTGGAATGCAGCATATTACTATAGTTGTTAGTTCAGATTATGGGAAAAGACCACTTAAATTGCCAATTTCTCCTGTCCCTCAAGTAGTGGAGCAATGGAAGTGTTGTCTATCCCTGAAAACTAGAAAGGGACTTTTAGGTCTGAACTTGTTAGAAGTTTAGGACTTAAAATAGTTAGCTGAAACTATGAGGCAACCTATCATCCATATACTGTCTGTGACCAAAAAAGGTTTACATAAGCAAGATATCCTAAAGGAAGTGAAGACAGAGTTATCCCAGTGGTGGTCCTCTAGGCAGATACAAGTGTGGAGACTCCCAAGACAACCAAAACCTGTGTTTTTTATGAACCAGGTAAGGGGTTTAGAGCTTGGGCAAAATATCAGAGGAAGAAGTGTCCTGAATACTAGGCACCATCTACCTCTTGAAGGCAAAGAGGAATTCAACTCCCCAAACATGACATCCAAATCATGACAGTTCACTGAAGGAATGAGGCATAGGAATACAGTCTAAGTCTGATCTAAAATCTCCAGTGAAATATATAGTACAAAGGTAAAATTCTTTTGACAGTAATTCTTCCATCGTTTGCCCTGACAATGTCTAAACAGGCAAGCTAAGGGCCTAAAATCAGATTTTTCCAGGTAAATGGTATGTATAAACCTCCAGGCAGACCAAGATTGGCCAGCAGAAGGCAGCAGTGTAGCATAAACAAGTTTGTCATCTACAGCGACCACAAGGTGGTTCTCTAGATAAGAGAAAGAAGATAAAATGGAGAAAGGAGAGTGTTGCATGCTGCTGCTTTAATGCATATTGGGAATTCAAAAGAAGTCTGAATAGAGCCAAAGCTAGGAATTAGGGAAAACAGAATAAAGGAAGGGGCACAGATAAGGAAGATAAAGGCAATAACAGATCCCAAGGCTAAATAAAGGCCCAGGATATTGACTGCTTTTACAGACATAGACATCTATTATGAAAAGAAAACAAGCTGTCAATTAGAAGAAACTAGAGAAAGCCTGAGTGACAAAAAAGGGCAGTGCCTGATCATCTACATGGTTACCTCTACTGCTACATAGCAGCCCTAAGTGCTGCCCCTACAGCAAGCAGGCACAGCCAATTGCACATGACAAAACCTCCTCACTGAAACAGCTGCATCCTGGATTCAGGGTGCCAAAGCTCTCAGCCTGCATTGAGCTTCTTAAAATGGACACATTTGTGAGGGAGAGAAAAAGGAACAGGACAGAACATTAACGAGTATGTGACTCAGAAGTAAGTGGGTAGAAAACTCTTTAATCTCAGGCAGGCAATTCAGACACTCTAATCTCAAGCTGGTCTGATGGCCAGGCACATGGAGCATCTGAGTGCAGTCATTTCATTTTTTTTATTATTTGGGAGTCTAACCTCATGACTCTAACATCATAAATGTACTAAAGTGGAAAAAAGTAAAGATTTTTCTGAGAAGAAGACTAAAGCTTGATTGACTTACTCTTCAGTACTCCAGGATACCCAGGCTATGCAAGAAGACAAACTACCTGGTCAGAGATTCTGTCTCCACTTAATGAACTAAAAATGAAAAAGAAAGAAAGAACACAGAATTAAAAGAAAAAGTAGCCAATGAAAGACCAGAGGCAAAAAGACAAAAAGATTCAGTGTTGCCTATGAGATGGAAATATTCAGCAAATACACTGGAGAATTTATAGACTCAACCAACTGTGCAATTCAGGAACAAAGATATTTGAGTAGCTGTCTTGTAACCAATTAAGAGCTTGGGTCTGGAGTTCTAGGCCCTATAGATTCCAATGTCAATCAAATTCCCATAAATAGCACCAAAATATAGTGCCATGGCCTGATTTTTTGGTCCAGAGATAGAGAATATAAGACTGGGCCCAGAGGAACACAGACACCAGCTAAACTTTTATTGGACTTCTGCTGCAAGCAAGAAGGGAGTCACAGCTCTGACAAAGGTCAAGTCATGTCACTGGCTCTCAACACATGGAAAACAAGGCAGATAATGCAGGCAAAGTTCCCACCAGAAGTTCACATCCATGTCCTCTAAAGGATTAAAACTTGCAGAGAGTGTCCACTCCCAACTATCTGTCTGAACTCAGCTGTAGACAGCTCATCAGTCAGCTTTGTCTACAGGGGTAAAGCTCAGTTTCAGGAGGCTGATTCTAAGTTCTAGAGTACAATATTATAGAGATATTTTGCAACTGTATGTAAGAGTAGTGGGAATCTGTAAGCAGTAACTTCATTTGATTAGTAAGGTAAAGTAATCCACAAGTGAATATATTTTATGACAATATGATGAAATTAAGCATGGGCAGAGTCATGTACATTCTAAGTAAAACTAGAAATAGCACACAAAAAAGGAAAGAAATCTCACCATTTTATATATCCAAACAAATATAATGCATTATACACAATATGAAAAACTTAACTTGTCCTCACTTAAGATGATTTGAAAGCATCATTTGCATATAATTTCTTTCATAATTTATACCATGTTCATCCAAAAATAGGGAAGCCATTTACAATAACTAATTGCTTTATCTGAAAGAAAAATAGATAAAACATTGTTGTGTGTGGTACAGGGATTTAATCACATTGAGCTTCATCCCCAGGCTTTTTATATATATTTTTTAAAGTTTTAAATAATCTCACCTAGTAAGAAAGTTGTCAAGGCTGGCCTCCAACTTGCCATACTTCTACCTCAGCCTCTCAGAGTGTTAGGATTATAGGTGTGCACTACCATGCCTGGCAGAAAAAATAATTTTCATTTTTATTACAAACAGCTTGCTACAACTTAAACCAAGATCTATAGGCTAAACTTCTAGGGTAACAAAAAGCAGTTTTATTTTCCTTGATATTTATGTTTCAAAGATATGGCTCTTGGTCTCTTAATAAAAACATTCTTAAATTGTAAGACTGGCAAGAAAAATGTTGACATATACACCAAAAGGACAGAGGAATATTTTACAAACACTAGGAAAATATCTCAAGTAAATGCTCTAAAAACAAGAAGTAGCAACTTTATCTTTTGTCAAAATATATTGTTCTAAATTTTTAAATTTATTCTTGCAATAATCACTTATAAATATGAAAAATTATATTATGCAAATTAAACTGCTAAAGAAGAGTAAAAGAAAAAAACAGAAATTTTATAAGGGGGCAATAGTCAGCTATTTATTCCAAAATTACAAAACTTCACCACAATCAGAGGGAGTATAAAAGTAATGCCTACAAATTTTCAACCACAGCATGGCCTGACTAGTGAAATTGTTGTTTGTGTTTCTGCATTTATGGAGTGATTTTAACCCCTGTGCAATGTTTTTGATTAATTTGAACCTAAGAAGCTTATGAAGTGATGTCGACATAAAGGAGTATTCTCTTTTCACAGAAAATGATACTGGAGCTTGGTATTCCACTTCAGTCAATGGCTCTTTCCCATATGTGGCATCATCAGTAATTTATTGCAAAACTACAGGGACAAATAAAAATATTTATTTGAAACATCATGTCAATAGCCAGCTCAGGTCCTTGCTTTTAATAATAATATAAATTAGGGCCGGTGATATGGCTCAGTGGCATAAGCACCTGCCTGGCAAGCGTGAGGTCCTGAGTTCGACTCCCAGTACCCACATAAAAAATAATATAAATTAAAAATAAAGCAAAAATTTACAGAAAAAGGTTTTAATTTGAAAATTAAGGAGAAGACATGAAAGAGTTCCAGCTTAGGTACCTGGAAGGTGCACATATACATGGGTTCAAACTGGCCCACCTGCAAAGACAGTAGGCAAGCTTTTAATGATTAGCTCATGGCTTGGGTTCTGATTGATCATTATCTCAGTCCTGGTGTCATAGTTTTGGACTCTTTATGGCTGAGGGATTGTTTTATTCCTAGGTGATAGCAGTTTCAGGAAAATTGAGGAAGAATTCTCAAACATATTTGGATGTCCTTGGAAATCACTCATTCTGGTGTCTTCATTCTTGAAGGGGTGAGATTATGTAAATTTAGGGCTGGACAGTTTTGTTTTGCCAGTTGTACAGACAATCCCTAAAATCATTAACATATCTCTATGTAAATTTGAGAAGATATTTGACCCAAGTTTTAGAGTATTAAAGTATACAAAATGAAATTCAAACTTTATTCTGCTTCAGAACTATTAGGCATCTATAGGCCCCAGTGAAGAGTTAAGATTCACAGCAAAAATGGCTTTTAAGTCCCTGGCTGTCTCTGGAGAAAACACAAATCATGTCTGTATTGGACAACAGGCAAGGGCCCAGGAATCTGTCCTTTTCCCTATCCCTGTAGTGATTCCTGACTGTGTCATTTTTATTGTAAAATAGAATGAACTGGTTTACTTATGGTGCGTTAGAGAGAAATAGGTGCCTATTTACACTTTATGTGGATGTTTAGTTTGTTTTGAGACCTTGAGTCTTTTTCAACCCCTCACCAATAGTCTAAACTTTATATGTACCCTGGACCTTATCACCACACTTAGAGATGTTACTTTCTCTTGAGATAATGTTTAAAACCAACTCTCATGGGGATCTTATCTATAGTTAATCATTAAGAAAGTGAATAAAAAATCACTTTTTAAAAATGTTCACGTAGCCTTCTAACCACCTATCTAGTCCAGCAATGGCTTTCTGTCTAAAATTTGATGGTCAATTACCTGAAATTTGTAGATTCCTTTCTTCTTTCAGAGATTTAATATATACTTATCCCTAATCAACTCATCCTCAGAATGAGGTCTTGGAGGTTCATGAAGCTGAGATGAAGAAGAACATAACCCACCACATAATCCTGGTGAGGAGACAATATTAGCTCTTGAGATTCCCCATTCTCATCTTTCCAGGCTGAGAGTGATGACTCATGGGCAAGTTGTTTTAATAACTCACCATGAGTGTGAAAATACTTCCTTTCTCTGATCTTATCTCGGATCTTTCCCTGCCATTTTATATTTTCCTTTTTTTGAGGCATGTAAGATTAGAGAGAGAACTCTAAACTGCCTCAATCTTTTTCTTCTACCCAACAACTAAATTAAGCTTACAGAAAATGAGCATTTGCTAACACTAAAGACAGAAATGTCATCTTAAATGAGCAATACATACCTTGCCTCTTGGTAAGATGAAATTTCTGAATTTTGCCCATCTAGGATAACACACATAAAACAGTCTTCCTTGGGAAAACTGAACCTGAGACACAGTGGAAAGAACCAATTTCTGGGTGAAAAAAGAAGGAGCTATTTCCAAAGCACCACACTTAAGAGACCAAAACACATTTAGCCTAAGGTAGGATTGCTAACCTTCTCTCTCCCCTCCAGGGTGTAATTATCATTTATGTGTATAGGAGAAAATATACTTTGGTAATAAGTTTTGGACTTTGAAACTTTTATGGTAAACTTATAAAGTGCTAGGTAATGATTTTTCTCAGGCTTTTACCTATCACTTATAGAACTTTGACAAACAATGGTTCCTCTGCCAGCTAGTTAAACACTCTTAGAGCAGCTGCCACTCATAAAGCAGAGGAGTGATTTCCCCAGCACCTTCTGGTGAATCCCCACTGAAGCCAATGGAATGTTGACCAGACAGGCAGCTGGATTCCTTCCTGGAGATAGGTCTCTGTTGTGTGGAAAAATGGAAACAGAGGTGTAATGGCGAGGGCTGCTGTCTGGCAGATACCTAAAGGTTCCTAAGTAGAAACAGGCTCCTGAATACAGAAAAAGCTCCACTTATCTATCCTACTTATCTCTCTCTGCTAGTAAATTAGAAATTCCCCCTAAGCTTTTGAGTTCAATTTAGAACCTCTTTGTTGTTATACTGCCCCTCCAGAAATCAGGCTGAATCAGCTTACAAGGACAGTTTGCCTTTCAGAGCAGCTATCAGGAAAATGATTTGCATTTGTGCCTTGCATGTGCTAACTAGGAATAAGAAAGAGAGCTTTAGTCAGCCTTTTCTTTCATGTGTGCATAAAAGAATAATAAATGTGCCTTTAGTAGCATGTAAGTTGTGATTGCTAGATGATAAATATAAGTTTAACCTCTGAGCTTCAAAGATATAAAAATTTAAAGCATAGCCTTGTCTCACTAAGAAAAGTTGTCTAGGTAATTAGATAGATAACACAAGTGTATTGGAGACTTCTTTGCCCTATGGCCCAGGGTGGAATTCCTCAAGTCAATTGTTGCTTCTATTTCTAGAAATGATCCCCTTTACAGTTGATTGTTATGACTCCAAACAATCACAGTATTGTCATATAAGGGAGAACAACTGATTACCACAGATATGACACCTGGCTAAATTATTACATTTAGCAATAATGGTAACATCAAGCACAGCCTAGAAAATGACAAATTTTGGTAACTATTAATTTGGTACCTTTAATCATAGCAGAAAGATCTACAGTTATATAACAAAATTCATCATATGCAATGTCTTTGGGACTTGTTCTGGGTGGGCCAGAAGTCTAGGGTTGAATTTTGCTTCCATGTCTTGTCATTTTCTATTTTCTAATTTTAATTTGTTTTCTGTGTTGACGCTTGTAAATTGCCTATGCTAGATAGCTTTATCACTAGTACATGCAACTTTTATGCAATGTGTTTCCCCTTAGTTGAGTGATTTTACCCTTTGGGGGAAAATTTAAGAGGGATGGGGAATAAAGCAGATAGATCAATGAAGAGAAATATAGAAGAAGCAAGGCTGGAGGACAAAGGATGATCAATCAAGTTTTGGGAAACTGGAGAAGAGGACAGGAGATAAAGAAAGAAGGAGAAAGTAAAAGCTATCAAAGTGAACTAGAAAGACTAGAAACACTTTTTACTTGCTTGAAAATATAAAAATATCAATAAAAAAAGTTGAGGGAAGAGTAAGCAGAGGTGAGCAAGCAAACAGTAAAAAGAGAAAAAAAATACCCAACAAGACAGAAAAAGGGAAATGAAAAAAAAAAGAGAAAAAGAAAAAAATAAGAAAGTTCCTCTTGTGTCTACAGGTCTGTTGTGTCCAAGTCAGATCCCAGATCTGTGATGGGATACCCCACCAAGCCTACAGTGGCATTAATGCTGGATGTGGTGCTGATATTAGCCCCTGGATGTTGTGGGTGGGAACAGTCTTCAGACAGTTACTTCATGTATGTTCTTTAGCGGCCTACCCAATCCTTCCCATTTGTCTCTGCATTGCTCTCCCAGTTGCTGTGGCACCCTCCACAGAGACAGACTGAGGTTGATCCCAGTCCCATGTACAGTGGACTCTTCCTTGTCCTTGCACAGCCTCCTCTCTTCCACTTCCAGTGGCATGTCTCTGTCCTCTTGTGCCACTTGTTGCAGGGTAGGATGTGGTTGGGTGCTGTGGGCTGCCTCTGTGCTCCCACTGCAACTATGGAGATAGCCCAAGGATGCCTGGTCCTAATTCGTACTCCTCTCCTGCGAAGGAAGTGCCAACCTCCCAATCATTGTTGTGCCAGGGTGCAAGACTGCTTAAATACTATGCATTGGCATCCCTCTCTCATTCCACTGGTTGCAGGATGGGAGGTGTAGTGTTGTTCCATTCACTACCTTGACAACTGCTGTCACTGCAGTTCCTAACGTTATAATCCCTAGAGGTTCCAGTTATCTAGTTTGGTGCATGATAAAAAACAAAACAAAAAACAAAAACCTGGCAGCCCTTCAGGGAAGAAACAGTTCCCTGTTTTCTCACCACTGTGTGCTGGTGCAATTTACTTCCAGCCTGCAGCATTCTTTCTTTAGTTGAAGTCAAAAGAGACAGAGGACTTTATATCCCAAGTCTACACTATGTGGCTTGAGTTAGCTGCACTATTTCAGTCTACCTGTTTTGTTTTTCTTAAAACAAGTATGGCAGTCTTTTCTTTCCAAGTATGGCAGTCCTGCTCCAACCTCAAATGGGAGGCACAATGGCAGCCCTGCGGTCTGGATCACCATTTTATTAAGTCCTACATCTATGTTTCTTTTGATCTTCAAATATCTTATTTCAGATTGATTTTTGCATCAGGATGTATATTCCTTCATTTCTTCCAATTATCTCTATTTTTAGTTATTTTTTCTGAGTAACTCTAACATGGCTCCTCCTCTATTCAGCCATGTTGAATTTCCTCAAGGCGAGACAATACTTAGAAACAAAACTTGCAAAAATAGACCTCAGACACCAGAGGGAGTGTGGGATTCTAAGCCATCATTTCTACGCGCCATGGCTCACTGCAATCGCCCAAGCTGTTTGTGAGCAATGCCCAACCTGTGCTCAAAACAACCTGAGATAAGAGTCCACTCAGCCCCTGTGTATTCAAGAAATTGGTGCAGGGCCGGTGAGATAGCTCAGTGGCAGAAGCGCCTGCCTGGCAAGCACGAGGTCCTGAGTTCAACTCCTGGTACCCACATACGAAAAAAGGGCCAGTGATATCATTCAGTGGCACAGGCACCTGCTGGCACATGAGGTCCTGAGTTTGACCCCCGGTACCCCCCAAAAAAAGAAACTGGTGCAACCCCTTGTGAAAAGTTGCTTTTGGGCTTTACTGAACTGCCTTGAGTGGGATGCTATCAATCTACGTTGGTATTTATCTGCACCTTTTCAAGATGGGCTGAAGCTTTCCCCACTTGAACAGCAAAAGCACAAGAAGTGACAAAGGTGATTTAAGGGACATCAACACAAGATTTGGACTACCCCTGACCTTGGGGTCAGAAAAGCAACCAGCATTCATAGCCAGGGTAGTCCAGTGACTCTCACAGATGTTAAAAATGAAATAGAAAGTACACAAGCCTACCAGCCACAGAACTTAGGAAAATTAGAGCGCATGAACCAGACACTCAAACAACTGTTGAAAAAATATTGCCAAGAAACTCACTTGAGAAGGGATCAGGTTCTGCCCTTGTTCATCATCTGAGTCAGGTGCACCCCCACCAAACAAACTGGGTATTTCCCTTGAGAAAATGTTCATTTGGTTACCCACAATCATAGGTCAAATTAAGATTGATCTCTGCAATCTAGAGGAATTAACCCTAAGAAGGCAGATGCAGGCTTTGGAAATAGTCCTGCAAGATATCCATGGTTGGGTACTGGATCCATGGTTGCCCATAAGCCTGACAGACTCAATCACCACTTCAAACCTAGGGATTTTGTTTGGGTCAAGAAATGGAATCCAATCACCCTGCCTTACATATGGGATGGGCCCCATACTATATAATCTTGTCTATCCCCACTGCTGTTAAAATTACAGGAACTGTGCCTGGGATGCCCCACAGTAGCTAAAACTGACAGCCCAAGGCCAAAGGATCCAGGCCATTCAAAATGGCTAATCCTACATTGAAACCAAGCTGCCACTGGAAACAGCAGCCCTGCTCTAGTCACCCAAGAAGCTGACTAGTTGATGCATGGCGGAAGCCTGAGGAAACAGTAGCCCTGCTCTGGTCACTCCAGAAGCTGATGAGTCCACACAGAGCCAAAGCTTCAGGATTAACTTGGAGTTACAACAACAGTATAAGTCTTTTTTCTATTTTGTTATAATACTCCCTGTGCCCCTGCTAAGGAAAAGTTCCCAGAGGAATGCTCCTCTTGCATCTACACCATACAGTCTCAGATCATATATGATATATGATTATATATCATACCTATTTCAAATGTACAGGGACACACCAGGGGAAATTATACTCATAATCAAACAACCCACTCAATTTGTGACCCAGAAAACAACCAGCCTTATGTCTGTTATGACTTCAAATTTCCTCCTTATAAAACCTGTTTCGAGGTCTGAGCTGGGAAGGAAGGAAAAAAAAGGATGGTGGTGGCTTTTTAAACAGAACAAACTTCCTTCCAAATCATAAAGAGACCATTTCTTTATACTTTGATACTACCTCCTAACCCAGAAAGAAGGGGTATGTGGGAAGTTCAGTGCAACTAATTGTTGCCTAGAAATTGATGACAGTGGAAGGGTTATCAAAGACATTACTGCCAGAATTAGAAATTTAGCCCATGTCCTAGGCAAAAAGTGGAAAGGATGATCTGCATAGTCTCTCTTTGGAGGCTGGTTTTCATTCTTTAGAAGATTCAAGACCTTGATAGGAGTGGTTCTTTGTGTCTTGGGAGTTTCTGTCATTCTCCTTTGCCTCTTATCCCTACTTGTCAAAACATTCAATTAGCCATAGAGACCCTGGTGGACAAGTACACCACCACTCACCTAATGGCTCTAACCAAGTACAAACATCTGTCCAGTAGGATAAATGATAATGATGATAATAATGATCATGCTCTCTATTGAACCTTGTTCATAGAAAACATCAAAGGGGGTATGAAGCAAAAGTTCTCCCTTAGACTTTCCACTCCCTATGGCTATTGATAAGTTACAAAACAGTCACACTTGACTAACTGCCTTTGTTATGCTTCTTTAAACTCACTTGCCTTTCCACAAGTTTCATGCCACTAAGTAGACCAACCCACTCAACAACATGTATAAAACTAGAGCCTTTCCTTTGTTTGGGGCTCAGCCCTTGGACATGAGTTTGCTGGGCTGGTGCTCACATAAAATAAATCTTCCTGTTTCACCCATTGGTCTTTCTAATCTCTCAAATTCCCACAAGGCAGTTGGGGATCTGAGGACATGATACTCAAATATATATCTCTCTTTCATGGGTGCCACTCTAAATATAATAGTTTCTGGACTTTTCCTGAGCTGAAGCATCACAAAAGTCTGAATATAGGGGTTTCATTCAACCTTCTGTATTTTAAAAAATGATTTAACTGATAGTGCCATAATTTAAACTGCTGTTCCTTACCCATCTTTTGCTATTTTGTAGTTCACATGGAAACCAAACCTTATTGCAAAAGTGGATAACCTTTTTTTTTTAATTGATGAGGTGAACCCTTTCCCACTGATCAATGATATGGCCTAGTGGTGAAGTTGATGGAATCTGCAGGTCACAGTTCATGAGTGTTCCCATGGCTTATCTTGGGCTGATAGAGAGAACCTAGGTCTTGGCTCCTTAAGATGGCATGCCATCCAGGAGGAGGGCATTCATTTTGAGCCCACAAAGTGTCCCTTGTTATACTCAAGTACTGATTTTCATAATGGCTGCACTGATTTACATTCCTACCAGCACTCTAGAAGGGTTCATTTTCCTTCACATTCTCAGCAGCATTTGTTGTTTTAATATTCTTCTTGATAGCCATTCTGACTAAGTTGAAGACATAAACTTCTTGAATAGGATTTTAATTGCACAAGGTAGGATAGCGAGATGGGTTGAGATGGAATTACAATGTAGTTTTTATTTGGATTTCCTTAATGCTGTTGAGCATTTCTTTTTTCATATACTTAATGACCATCTCTACTTTTGAGATATATTTTTCAGTTTTTTTCTCAGTTATTTATTCAGTTATTTGATATTTTGGTGTTTTTTAGTTCTTTATGTATTCTAGGAGGTAATGCTCTGTCAGAAATATAACTGGCAATGATTTTCTCTGATACTATATATTGTTTTTATACCCTCTTGGTTTCTTTGCTTTGCAGAAACATGCTAATTTGATGAAGTTTCATTTGTGAAATCTTGCTATCCTATACTTGGCTATCGAAATACTATTCAAGAAATCTTTTGCTCTGCCTATGTCTTTAATTGCAACCAATATATTTTCTTTTAGCAATTTCAGTGTGTTGGCTCTTACACCTAGAACTTTGATAAATTTTGAATTGATTCTACCTGGTGGGTGACAGGTATCTAGTTACAATTTTCTACAGGTGAATATTTAGTTTTCCCAGCACTATTTGTTAAAGAGGCTTTCTTTTTCTCCAACACATATTTTTGGCTCCTTTGTCTGGAATCAGATGGCTGTAGTTTTGCAGGTTTATTTCTATGTCCTCTAATATATTCAGTTGTTTTATCTTTCATTTTTTGTGCCAGTAATATGCTGTTCTGTTGTTTTATTTATTTATTTTGTGTGTGTGTTTGTGTGAGAGAGACAGTGTCTTGACTTCTGCCTTGAACTTACTGTGCAGCCCAGGCTTGCTTTGGACTCCTGGCAATCCTCTTGTCTCAGAATCTGTAGTGCTGGGATTACAGGCATGTGCCACCATGCCTGGCTCAACACGCTGTTTTTATGACTATGAATTTGAATTGTAATTAGAAGGGAAATATTCTGATAACCTCCACTCTTGGTCATGTTGGTGAGAATTATTTTGGCTCTCCTGGCTGGGAATTCTGTTTCCAAATGCATTTTAGAAATTTTTTATACTATGTCACTGATATTTTGATGGATATTACACTGAATATGTAAATCATGTGGGCAGTATATCCATTTTAGCAATATCAATTCTGCCATCCATAAACATAGGAGATCCTTCTATCCTTTAGTGTCTTCTTCAATTACTTTCTTCAGCATTCTTAAATTTTCATTGTAGATGTCTTTTACCTCCTTGGTTATATTGATCCCTGTGTTTTAATTCTTTGAATTTATTGTTAATGAAATTGTTTTTCTGATTCCTTTCTCTGCTAGTTACTTTATGTATAGAAAAGCTATTAATTTAAAATGTTCATATTGTATTCTGCTATTTTTCTAAATTTGTCAGTCAGCTTTAAAAATCTTTAGGTGAAATACTTAGGGTCTAATTGTAAGAGCATATGATCTATAAGTTAGGATAATTTGACTTTTTCTCTTTGTATTATTTTTATTGATTTCTCTTGTCTAATTGCTCTAGCTCAAATTCCAAGAACTGTGTTAAATAAGAGTGTTGAGAGTGCATATCCTTGCCACATCCTTTTATTTTAAAAAGAGTATATTTAGTTGTTCCTTCAGAATAATGTTTACTGTGTGTTTGTCATACATGTAGTTTAGTACACTGAGGAATGACCTTTCAATACCCAGTTTCTTCAGGACTTTTATCATGAAAGGATATTGAATTTTTTCTTTCTTTTATTTTGTGGGTACCAGGGGTTGGCCTCAGGACCTCATGTGCCAGAAGGCACCCTTGCCCTTTTTTCATATGTGGGTACCGGGAGTTGAACTCAAGACCTCGCACTTGCTGGGCAGGAGCTTATGCCGCTGAGCCATCTCACCAGCCCAGGATATGGAATTTTGACAAAGGCTTTTTATGCACAATTAGGATGAACAAGTGATTATATCCTTGATTATATTAATATGGTGGATTATGCTTATTGATTTGCATGTGCTGTGGTATCATTGTAACCCTGGAATGAAGTCAAATTGGTCAAGGTTTAAGATTTTTTAAAACATGTGGATAAATTCTCTTTCCAAGTATTTTATTAAAGATTTTTGGGGGCCAGCTGGATCTACAAGTTCCACCTCATTGTGATTGTGGACTCCACAGTGGGC
Organism: Erethizon dorsatum; assembly: GCA_028451465.1. Classification (NCBI taxonomy): domain Eukaryota; kingdom Metazoa; phylum Chordata; class Mammalia; order Rodentia; family Erethizontidae; genus Erethizon; species Erethizon dorsatum. Next base: position 48,038,374 of record CM051842.1, read on the forward strand.
AAGCCATTTCCCCAGGGTGCACTCCCCCACCTTCAACCCCTCCAATTGGCATGAACTTCTTCTCCCACCACCTGGAGATCAGGCCGGGCAAGAGGATCATGTTTCAACTCTGGCACAGGACAGGGCAGGAGTGGTTCAGGTCTTTGGTTGCAAGCAACAAAACAGACTTGAGGACTTTAATTAAAAATGAAACTTATGAGTCCTTTCAGGAAGATGGTAGAGTGCTAAGCAGCAGAGAAACAACCTCTCTGACAGTTGCCATACAAACACTGGAATACAGCAACACAAGGAAGACAAGAAGGAGAGAACTAGATCAATGGACACAGGATGACCTGAAGTGAGAACTGAATCCCACAAGGACAGCCAAAAGAGAAAATTCAATGAAGAAGAAGGAGGTAGCTGGCAGAGCCTTCTCCCTGAGTTGGAACTCACTATTTGGGAGGAGGAGTTCAAGCCTTCAGACACATGGTGACACCTCACAACACTGGAGGCCTTCATGGAGAGATGCAGCAGTGGAAGGGAACAGTGGACATGAAGGACTGCACTAGATGGGGGTGAGTGCTGAAGGCTTAGTCATCCTGTGAGAGAGAGCAATTGGCCAGGAGCCAACTTGGTGATGGGCCAAAAGAGCTCAGAAATCAGAAAAAACTTCTGGGTCCATCTAGAGGCTCCCAGCTGAGTTCAAACCCACAGAAGCTGCACTGACTGCTGCAGGCTGAATGGCTCTTGCCTCAGGCTCACTGAGATTATCCACTACCCCACCATAAAGTTACTGATGGCTTGCTGGGATAAATCAGCACAGATCTGGACTCTGTCTCCAGACATTGTCTAACAGTGACAGCAGAGACAAACCTGGAAGTGGAATATTTTTCACTGTCTCTCTCTTTTGTTTTAGTTTTTATTTTTATTTTGTTTTTTTTCGCCATTGTTTGTTCTTGTCTTTATGAGTGTAAACATTGTTTCTAGCTTCTTTGTGGTTGTTTTTCTTTTCTTTTTTTTTTTTTTGTGGGTACCAGGGGTTGACCTCAGGACCTCACGTGCCAGCAGGCGCCCGTGCTGCTGAGCGATATCACTGGCCCTTTATTCGTATGTGGGTTCCGGGAGTCGAACTTGGGCTGTCGCGCTTGCCAGGCAGGTGCTTACACCACTGAGCCATCTCACCGGCCCTGTGGTTGTTTTTCTGTTCTGTTCTTCCTTTTATTTCTTCCTTCTCTCTTTGTCTCTTATCTTTTGCACTAGTTTTCCAGTTTCTGAGATCCACCTTTGCCCTGCAGCTTTGCCTCTGATCTCTTCCTCTTCTTCTATTTCTCTATGTTTTCCACAACCCTGTTTAGAGTTTATTCCCTGATGGTAAAATTCACATATTAAGGACCTTTTAACTGCATATAATTTTCTGAATTGTTTTAGATTTTGCTATAAAACCAAAACTCTAGCACATACAGTTAAAGGTGGTAAATTAATGGTTCCTCTGTTTGTCATTTTCTAGGCTGTTTGTTGCTATTGTTATTGCCAATTGTACTACTTTAGCCAAAGTGATGTAATTGTTCTAATCAGCTGTTCTTCCTGATACTTGAATAATTAGCTTGCCAAACTGTCGTAGAAAAATACTGTGGGCCAGTGCAAAAACCAGGGGCTGGGGCCGGTGAGATGGCTCAGCGGCTTAAGCGCCTGCCCGGCAAGCGCAAGGGCCTGAGTTCGACTCCCGGAACCCACATACGAAAAAGGGGCCGGTGATATCGCTCAGTGGCATGGGCGCCTGCTGGCGCGCGAGGTCCTGAGGTCGACCCCCTGGTACCCACAAAAAAAAAAAAAAAAAAAAACAGGGGCTGAGACAAGCAGGCAGCAACTTCTTATCCACCCAAAATTGAAGAGGTAGGATTTGCAACACACTCAAAACCCAAAAACCAGCTACACCTGGAATACACCACTGAGAAGTAGTCATTTCCTATGGGTTCTAAATATTACTAATAAAACAACACATCATAGACAATTTACAAGCATCAAACCAGGAATTAAACTAAAATAAGAAAATGAGAGACACTTCAACATGATGCAATCCCAGACCTCCAGTTCACCAAAGGAAAACCCAGGGGGCAAGGAGGTGGGACAGTCAGACAGCCACCCACCTGGCCTCTCTGAAGTGGTAAAACAAAGCAAATGAATGAGGATCTAGAAAAAAATCAAATCAGAAATTAATTCTCAGATAACTGCAGAGATGATGTCCACAATGAAAACCATGCTTAGTGACTCTAGAGCAAATACAGATAAAAAAAAATAGAGGAGTTAAAGGTAATGAAGGAAGCCATAAATAAATATATGAAAAAATGTTCAATATAATTGGTCATTTGAGAGATGCAAATTAAAACAACACTGAGATTCCATCTCACTCCACAAAGAATGCCTATCATCAAGAAGTCAAAAAATAACAAATGCTGGAAGGGCTGTGTGGTACAAGGAACCCTTATGCACTGTTGCTGGGAGTGCAGATTGGTGCAACCAGTGTGGAAATTGGTATGGAGATTCTGGAAAAAGCAAGGTTTAGAGGTCATATTCCACCCAGCTATTCCCCTTCTGAGTATATTCCCAAAAGAATTAAAAACATCATACCACAGTGATATGTATGCACCTGCTTTTATAGCAGCACAATTTGTAATAGCTAAACCTTAGAAACAACTCAAATGCCATCAACTGAGGAATGGATAAAAAAGATGTGGTCTTCTTATACAGTGGAGTACTAGTCAGGCATAAAGAAGAATAAACTTTTATAGGTAAGTGGATGCAACCTGAGACCATACTCATAAGTAAAATAAGGGCCGGTGATATAGCTCAGCAGCATAAGCACATGCCTGGCAATCATGAGGTCCTGAGTTCGACTCTCGGTACCTGCATATTAAAAAAAAAATAAGCACAATAAATCAGACTCACATGTGTACACATGGTATTGTCTCCCTGGTGTGAGAAACTGAAAGAGTAAATAAAGTCTTAAATGCACAATAGGTATTGTGAAATCAGAAGAAATTGTTCAAAAGGAAAGAGAAACTGGGATGGGGAAAGGTGAAAGGAAGGAAGGGAAAAGGAAAAAAATTCCAATTTAGTTATACTATTAGTTTGTCTTAGTTCATTGAAAAGGAGGTTTGTGCTTATACTGATGGAGAATTTTTACAGCCATATCTTGTACTCTGAGTAACTAGTTTAAATATAACAATACACAATGTATTAACTATTATTCTTCTATTACTTTATTGTGAAATTTGTTTTACTTTTTCCCATAAAATAAAAAAAAATATGATGGAAACCAAGAATGGCCAACATAAGAAAGAAAGGGAATCCATAAAACATATTCAAGCAGATATCCAGAGGATAAAAATTTCATTGAAAGTAGCCACAGCAGAATGAGCTAATGTAGGACAGAATTTCAGAACTAGAAGACAGGCTTGTGTTTAGTGATCATGAAAAGAAAGATTGATAAAAATAGCAATGTACCATGAGAAATCAATCCACCAGCTGCTAGATGATTGAAAGAAGAATAAAATAAGATTGATTGGAGCCAATGAAAAAGCAGGAGATAGTACAAATGATATAAGAAAAACTGTTCACAGACAGCAGAAAAATTTCCTGCCATGTAAAAGTATTTGTATACAGATAAGTGAGGCATATAGAACTCCAATTAGTCATAATATTAATAGAAAAAATTATAGCCAGGCATATCATAGTCAACTTTCCAGAAATTCAACATGAGAAGAGAATATTAAAAGCTATTTGGGAAAAGAAACCAATCATCTATAAATGAAAGCCCATTAGAATCACAGCTGACTTCTCAACAGAAACCCTCAAGTCAAGGATCGCTTGGAGTGATGTATTTCAATCCTGAAAGGAAAACAATCTCCAACTCAGACTGATTTACCCTGCAAAATTATCTTTCCAAATTGATACAGAATAAAGAAAATTCCACGGCAAAGAACAACTGAGGAAATTCATGAACAACAAACCAGCACTCAAAAATGTTCTGAAGGACATACTAGAAAAACATAACAAGGACTACAACTCAATGGACCCCAACAGAAGGCATCCACCAGGCAAGGCAAACAATTAAACAGAGGGGGGAAAGGGGGTGCAATCAACAGGAAAATAACATCAGAAGGATAAATCAATGCATATTAGTTATTACCATCAGTGTTAATGTTCCCAACTCACCAATCAAAAGAAACTCACTGATAGAACAAATCAAGTATCAAGATCCAAAACCATGCTGCATAAAAGAAACACATTTAATTCAAAAAGAAATTCATAGACTGAAAGTCAAATGACGGAAAACAATACTCTGTGTGACAGGAACCAAGAAAAAAGCACAGGTGGGTATTCTATTTGTAGACAAAGTGAATTTCAAGCCAAGACTGATTAAGAGAGACAAAGAAGATTGCTACATTCTTGAAAAGGGAACAATCAGAGAGGAAGAGATAACCATCATAAATATATATGCAACAACTATATAAAACAAATATTAATGAACATGAAAAATCATATAAACAGTAATACGATTGCATTGGGGGATCTCAATACCCCACTGTCACAAATAGATAGACTAGAGGAAAATTCAACAAAGAAATGTTAGAACTGAACCAAACTTTTGAACAAATGGACTTAGATGATGTCTACAGACTGTTCCACCTCATGACATCAGCATACACATTCTTCTCAGCTGCACACAAGACATTCTCTAAAAAGGACCACATATCATCTCATAGAACATGCTTAAGTAAATGGAAAGCAATTGAAATTATCCCATGCATATTATCAGACCATAGTGCAATGAAATTGGAAATCAATGGCAAAAGAAACCACAAGAACTACATAAACACATGGAAATTAAAGAACACTCTCCTTTATAGCAAATGGGTCATAGATGAAAATAAAGTAGAAATTAAGCAGTTTCTAAAATTAAAAAATAATGAAGATACAACATACCAGAATTTATCAAACATAATCAAATCAGCCCTATGAGGGAAATTTATAGCACTGAATACACATATCTGGAAATCAGAGCAAGCTCAAATAAACAACCTAAAGTTGCAAATCCTCTTCAGGAAAAAAAGAGCAAGCCACCCCCAAAGTTAATATGAAGGAGGAAATTATAAATATCAAAGCAGAAATTAATGTATTGGTGATTAAGAATACAACAAAAAAATCAATGACATAAAGAGATGGTTCTTTGAAAGATTAAATAAAATGGAGATACCCTTAGCCAAATTTATGAAGAAAGAAAAGAAAAGACTCAAATCCATGCAATTAGGAATGAAAAGGTTGAAATCATAATGGATCCTGCAGAAATGGTGAAGATCATCTATACCTACTTTGAGAACTTGTATTCTAATAAGATGGAAAATACAGAAGAAATGGATAGATTCTCAGATACATAGGAATTACCAAAGCTGAATCAAGAAGTTATAAAGGTCTTAAACCTATATCAGTCAATGAAATTGAAGATATGTTAAAAATCTACCAACAAAGAAAAGCCCAGGCGCTGATGGATTTATTGCTGAATTCTACAAGAAATTTAGAGAAGAACTAACACCACTACTTCTCAAACATTTTAATGAAATTGAAAGTGAAGCATACTCCCAAATTCATTCCTGGAAGCAAGCATTACCCTGATACCAAAACCAGAGAATGACCCAACTAAGAAGGAGAGCTACAGACCAATCTCCCCAGTGAACATAGATGCAGAAATCCTCAATAAGTTATTGACAAACAGAATATACTCAATCATCAATAAGATTATACAACAGGACCAAGTTGGATTCAATCAGGGATGCAGGAAAGATTCAACATATGTAAATCAATAAATGTAATAAACCATATCAATAGAGCCAAGGACAAAAAACCTATGATCATTTCAATAGATGCAGAAAAAACTTTTGACAATGTCCAGCATCCATTCATGATAAAAACACGACAGAAAATTTGAATAGATGTTCCTTATCTCAATCTTATAAAAGTCATGTATAACAAACCAACAGCCGACATTATACTACAAGGACAGAAACTGAAAGCTTTCATTCTAAAATCAGTAACATCACAAGAATGTCCACTTTCTCCACTCTTATTCAACATATTTCAGGAATCCTTAGCCAAAACAATTAGAAAAGAGAAATAAATGAAATGAATGACAATAGGAAAGCAACAACTTAAATTAGCATTATTTGCAGATGACATGATACTCTGTATTGAAGATCCCAAAAATTCCTCCAAAAGACTTTGAGATTTAATAAGTAAATTCAGTAATATAGCTGAATACAAAGTCAACAGTCAAAATATTGGCCTTCTTTTATAGGAATAACAAACTCACTGTGTTGGTTCCTTTTATCTCATTGCTGAGACAAAGTACCCAATGCCCAAAATTAGGGAATGAAAGTTTTATTTAGCTTTCAGTTTGTGAAGGTTTCACTCCATAATCATCTGGCTCCAAAGCAGGGTGGTGTGGCAGGGGAGCAACAGTTCACGGTGGCAGAAGACAGCAAAAACAACAAGAGCAAAAGTGGAGGAGAGAGAGAGCAAGCCTCTTTCCCTCCTTTATATTGTATGCAGGCTACCCACCCAAGGGCATGTGTAGCACTCACACCCATAATCTCAGCATTGGACCATGAATCAACCGCAAACTCTAGAAGCTCACCCTCATGACTCTATGAGGCTTTGGGGGGACATCTAAACACAAGCCATCGCATTCTGCCCCTGGTCTCCCAAAGACTCATACACATCCTTTTATGCAAAAGGCATTTTAGTCCATCTCTAAGAGTTGCCAAAGTCCTAACAGTTTCAGCATTGCTGAAAAGTCCAAGTCCCAAGTCTCTCCCGATATCTAAGGCAAAATCTTAGCTGTGAGCCCTTCTACAAATGAAAAGTTAAACACTTCCAACACCCAATGGCACAAGATAAACATTACCATTCCAAAAGCTAGAAACAGGGGAATACAAAGAAATGGAATGAAAGCAAGTCCAAAATCCAGGAGGGCAAAAATTAAGTCCTGTAGTTCCAAGTGCAGCATCTGAGGCAATCTGTGGCAAGTTGTGAGCTCCAAAGAGCTTGCCTGGCTCCACCCCTATGGCACTTCTGGTGGTTGTATCTCCCATGGCTTCTATCTTAGACCCACTTTTCTCCATCCTAGCAGGTTTCCTTAGATGAATCATGTCTCTGGCTTTTCCAAACTTCCTTCTCCACTGCACCTCTGGCTTCACATTCACAGCTTCACACATTACCCTCCCAAGGGCCCACTGCCTGGCTTTCCAGGCCTTCTGAGATCTAGGTGGAAGCCTTCTTAACCTCATAACTCTCGCATTCTGCATGCACCTAAAACCAGATACACATGGATAAGGCAAAGGTCTGCTGCCACCTGAAGCAGTAGCCAGGCTTCCATCTCTCTTGCCTGTAGGTGTCAAGAGCCTGGATTGCTGAGCACTCTAAATCCAATTCTGAGGAAAAAAAAATTATCTGTACTGCCACCATTCTGGCACATGGTGTAGCCACCACCATTCTGGCACATGGCTTTCTCCTCAAAGCAAAGTCTTTCAACTTTGTGGTTTTGAGGCTGCAAAGGGTGCACACTTGCTGTTCATGTGATGACATCAGTCAATCTTTTCTATTGTCCTGTTCTTTCTCAGCAATCAAAATCTCCTCTGCTCTATCTTTGCAGTCCACAGCTTTAAATGTGCTTCCTTTTTGCCAAACTCACAATTTTTTAAACCATTCTGCTGTCCTCTTTGCCCTTTACTCAAAATCTGGCTAAAAGCCCCCAACTGCAGCCATGCCACAACCTCAACATTTGACTGCCTTGAAATTTCTTTTGCCAGATTAATTAGACTGCTGCCTTTAATGTCAGTCTCAGGCAAAGTCTCTGGACATAAGCAAAATGCAGACAAACTTTTTGCCAAGCCATAACATACATCATATGGAGTCCAACAGCCAATGTAGTACTTCTTTCTGGCAGAAACCTCCAGAGCCTGGTCTTTACTGGCAGTATTTCTATCGGCATTCTGGTCTTTTGAGCTCTGACCAGAATCTCCCATACAGAATAGCCTAAGGCATTCCTGCTCTACTCTTTCAGGTGACATCTTAGAACATTTCCAAACTCTTCCCGCAAGACATTCCCAAAGTCTCTTGAACCACTTGGTCAGGTACAGTCACATTAATGACCCCAATTCTCTACTACCAAATTCTGTGTTGGTTACATTCCTCTTGTTGCTGAGACAAAATACCCTACACCCAAAATTAAGGAAGGAAAGGTTTATTTAGCTCACAGTTTGTGGAGGTTTCAGTCCATAATCACCTGGACCCAAGGTAGTGTGGTGTGGCAGAGAAACAACTGTTCATGGTGGTGGAAGACAGTAAAAGCAACAAGAGCAAAAAGAGAGGAGCAAAAAGGGCAAAATGGGAGGAGAGGGAGAGAGCAAACCTCTTTCCCTCCCTTGTATTGTATACAGACTGCCTGCTCCACAGTGGGTGTAGCAGTCACACTCATAATCTCAACATTGGACTATGAATCAATCACATATTCTAGAAGCTCACCTCCATGACTGTGTGAAGCTTTGGGGGGACATCAAGACACAGACCATAACGGTGTTCTAGTCTGATTTTGGTCTCAGGGTAATTTTGACCACATAGAACTTGTATGGAAACATTCCTTCCCTTTTTATTTCATGGAATAGTTTGAGGAGCATTGGAATTTGTGCTTCTTTAAAGGTCTGTTAAAATTCAATAGTGAACTCAGTTGGCCGTGAGTTTTTCTTTGTTGGGAGACATTTTATTACTGTTTTAATCTCATTGCTTGCTGTTGACCTGTTTAGATATTTTTTGTACCCTCTTGGTTCATTTTTTGCACATTGTACGTATCTATAAATTTATACACACCTAGATTCTACAGTTTCTTAGAATATATATTTTCAAATAAGCCCACAACAATCCTCTGCCTTTCTGAACATCATTTGTGTGCATATCTCTTGCAAGGTCCCGCTTTCATCTCTAATTGCACTGACTTAGACCTCTCTTTCTTTTCATTATTTTGGATAAAGATATATACATCTTGTTTATCTTTTCAAGGAAAAATATTTTGTTTTACTGTTCCTGTGTATTGTTCCTTCAGTTTCTGTCTCAGTAATTTCACCTCTGATATTTACAATGTCTTTTCTTTTTGAGTTTGAAATTAGTTACTTTTTTGTTCATCCAGGCATTTGAGATCCATCACTGTTATTTATTTGAGATTTCTGTGATTTTTTGATGTAGGCACTCATATATAAAAACTTCCCCCTTAGAGATGCTGTTGCTATATCTCAGAGATTTTTTTTTTGGTGGGTACCAGGGGTCAAATTCAGGACCTCGCGCGCCAGCAGGCGCCCGTGCCGCTGAGCAATATCACCATCCCCCTTTTTTTTTTTTTTTTGTATGTCGGTTCCGGGAGTCTAAGTCGGGCCCTGGCGCTTGCCGGGCAGGCGCTTAAGCCGCTGAACCATCTCACCAGCCCTATCTCAAAGATCTTGGTATGTTTTATTTCCATTTTTATTTGACTTGTGATATTTTTAAATTTTCCTTTTTAATGTCTTTAATGTCTCACTGATCATTCAAAAGTGAATTGTTCAGTCTCCATGCCTATATATTTTGACTTCTCTTTCTGTTTATTTCTAGTTTCATCTTATTATACTATGATAATATACAATTAATTATTTCATTTTTTTGAATTTTTAAGGCTTGCTTTGTAGCCCAAATATGATATAGTTAAAAGAAACTCCCATGAGCTACTGAAAAGAATGTATATTCTCCAGTTGTTAGATGGAATGTTCTAAAGATATCAGAGTTAAATAGTTTAACTCTGATGTTTCTGTACTAAGATTTTTTGTCTGGGTGATTGATTTGTTGATGAGATTTGAGAATGAAGTTATCCACCATTATGGTGTTGGGTCTATGTGTCCATTTAGGTTGATTAGCATTTGTTTTATGAAGCTGAGCACACAAATATTTGGTACATATATATTTACAATTACTATATTTTGGTGGGATTTTTCCTTTACTACTCTATGGTGATCTTTTTCTTATCTGACTAGTTTTATCTTGAAGCCTGCTTTGTAAGACATGAATATACCTACTACACTTGCTTTTGGGTTCCATTTGCAATGGATATATTTTCATTCTTTCACTTTCAGCCTGTGTGTGTCTTTAGTAAGGATGCATATTTCTTGCAAACAGCAGAGACTTGGGCCATATTTTTAAACCCGATCTGTTAGTCTTTGTCTTTTATTTAAAGAATTAAGACCATTCAAATATTGAGTGATTATGGAAACATATGTACTAATTTCTGTCATTTTGTTGTTTTCCTGATATTTGATTCTTTCCTAATTCTCAATAGCTTGTCTACTCTTCCTCTTCTGTTTGTAGGATACATTCAAGTATATTTTACAATACTGGGTTAGTGGGTATAAATTTCTTTAGTTTATGCTTACCACTGATCATCTTTATTTATTCTTCAATTTTTAAGCATTCCTTGGCTGGTTATAATATTATGCTTAGGTAGTTATTTTATTGCAAGTTTTCAAATGTATCATTTTATGCCCTGTTAGTCTTTAGGGTTTGTTTAAATATGTCTGAATTTATTATCATGTTTTTTCCTTTATAAATGACTTAGTATTTCTCCTTTGCTTCTTTTAATGTTTTTTTCCTTATTCTGTTTTCTTGTAATTTTAACCATAATTTGATAAGTGAGGTTATATTCTGGTCATACCTGTTTGGGGTTCTGTCTGGCTTCTGTGTGGATGACTATGTATTTCTCAGGATTTGGGAAGTTTTCTGTTATTATTCAGCAGATATTTCTGTCATAGGTCTGACTATGACAACTTCTTCTATACTAAATATTTGTAAGTTTGGTCTTTTAACTGTGTACCACAGTTCTTGCATGGTTTGCTAATTTCTTTTCATTTTTTAGAGTCTGTGTCTAATTGTTCCTCAACTCTGTCTTCTAATCATGACATTCTGTCTTCTCTCTGGCCTATTGGCAAAGCTGTCCACTGAGGTTTTGATTTGACTTATTTTGCTTTACACTTACAGGATCTCAGTTTGTTTTTTCTTCAGAACCTCTATGATTTTGTTAAATCATTCTTTAGTATCCTACATTGTCTTCTTTATTTCTCTCAGCTGTTTATTGGTATCTTCTTTGAAATCATTAATCATTTTACAAATCATTCTTTTGTATTCTTTATCTAGTGTTTCACTCACCTTGATATATTTTCATTTGGATGTTAATGAAATATGAAATTTTGGATATGTTGCCATGCTTTTCATACTTCTTGTGTTTCTACTTTAAGATTTAATTACCCGCTAAGTTTGATATATCTTTCAGTTTTATTTGAGAATATTCTTAGTGTCCAGCATTGTTTTAGAGGCTTGATTCCCAGCACTACTCATACAGAGTAAAACAAACCATAGTAATAGCAATGATGCAATAGCAAACCAGCTATTGACATAGAGTAAAAACAATTAAAAGCAATAACTATGCCACCTTTAACAAAAGAAAAGAAATAAACAATTATAATATAGATTCAGAGACTAACCAGAAGTTAAAATACTATAAAAATCAAAGAACAACCATATCACCTATTACAATACAAAAGGGATCAACAAGAAGAGAGATGCAAAAATACATTAGTTATTGACATACAGTAGAGATCTACTAACAGCAGCAAGTATACCAACATTAACTATAGAAAAAAAATCAGCAATAGTAGTGTTGATCAAGCTAAATATACAGTAATTAATGAAGGTTAATAATAATACTAAAATGGAGAGGTTGGAAAAGGGAAATAGTAATAAAAACTAAAACTTGAAAAAGGAAGAAAAGAAAGATGAGGAGACATAAAAAAGATAAACTGCAATTAAAGAATAAGAAGTCGATTAAAAAAAGAAAAAAAAACAAAAACTATCAGAGAAACACAGAAGAGTCAAAAACTTCTCCACATTGAGGTGTTTAGGTGGTTAGTTTCTTTGTAACATCCCTAGTTTTGAAATTTACCAGAAATGATTCAGGGATAGTGAGTTTACAACTGAGGTCTGTTGTATTCCCAAACCCCCTTTTTGTTGTGTGAATGCTGAGTCATACTCTGCCTTTTCATCTGGGCAGTTTCTGCCAATGGCATATTGTTTACCTCAAGGCTATATTCCCTCTAGAGTCTAGAATTTATGCCCTTCTGTGCCCCTTGAGTCACTGCTATTTTCAAGAATCTTTGTGGTCCATTGGCTTGTAATGTGCCCCACTTGCTCCAGAGTTCCTGCTGTCTATACACCTCTGAATGAGGAAAATGTTGAAGCAGAAGCATATCCTTAAGTCATTGTAAAATAGGGAAAAACAGATCATTGAGTTTTGTGCTGATGTAAGCAGAAAAGGGAGACAAGCAGTTAATTGGATTCAATCCCAGTGCCTTGGGACCCAGTGTTATCTGAAGAGCCCACAAAAATGGTCTAGTTTTTATCCACAAAGAGTGGCACCGCTGTTTTAGCTACACCCTGAGCTTTTCAATACTGCAAATTCCCATGGGGTCTGTGACCAATGCTTTTCTTTCTTCAGCTGTCTCTTGTAACCATCTCACAGTCACTGTGGTAAGGTGACCTTAGTGACCCTAAAGTGCTGTTTTTCTGTGAATTCTGGTTCCTGGCAAAGTTCGGTCTTAAACAATAAACACCTTCTCAAACTTACTCCTGTTTATATCACTCCTATGTATGGCAGGCACTCCAGTGGTTTTTTCTCCAAAGCTAGCCTGCCATGCAGAGGGAGTCATTTTCAGCATAAAACCCCACATTATATTTGCAACTTACTATCCCTGACACTCTGTCATCATTATTGCTGCCCACAATCTCTGGTTTTATTTTGCATTTGCAAAAGATACCCCCCTCACCGGGAGGTGAATTTAGCCTTCCAGTCTGCTTGTTATTTTTCCTGCATTGTTTTTAGTTCCACCATGTATTTTAGATTCATAGAACTCTTCTCTTTTTCTTCACTAAGTTGCTGTTTTCTGGTTTAGAAATTACAGAATCCAAAATGGTTATGATTTTCTAATGGTTTCTATTCTGCAATCTTAATCTCTCCTAATCTAAAGATTAAAATTAAAATGTAATGTGCTCTTGAACTTGATTTTTAAAAATTTTGTTGAAGAATTTTTGCATCGATATTAATTGGAAACAAAATACGTCATTTATTTAGTTAATTAGTTGTTTTCAATTTTGTTCTTGTTACTATGCTCCTCTCAGGTTTTGGTAGCAGGGTAATATTGACTTTCTACTATGAGTTCAAAAGGATTACTTCCTTTTCTATTTTATAAAAAAATCATGAGAATTAACAGTTATTTTTAAATGTTTGATAAAATTAAAATGTGTATCCACCTGTTTCCTGGTTATGATTAGTTGACATTTTTTACTATTGCTTCAAACTGCTGCTTATTATTGATTTATTAAGGATTTTATGTCATTTATCTTCCATTTAAGTAAGTCATATATGTCTACAAATTTTTCTATTTCTTCTAGAATTTGTAATTCACTGGTATATAACTCTTAAAATATTACAAAACAATCCCTTCAATTTTACTGCTATTCTTCATATTGCCTTTGTTGTATGTGACCGATATTCATATATATTTCCATTTCATATGTTATTGGAGTTTTTTAATTAACCTCTCTATTCTTCAGGTTTGTAATCTTTGTAAAAGTGTGTTACTCAATGCCCACATGTTTGTATAGTTTCTGCATATTTTTCTTGTTGCTGATTTGTAGTTTCTTTCCATTGTGATCAGATAGAACACAAAAATTATTTCAATTTTTGAAATTGTTAAGATGGCTTGTGTCACATATAGTTTATTTAGGAAAAAGTTCATGTGCTGGTGAAATGAATATTTATTCTGCAGCTGTTATGTGGAATGTTCTATAGAAGTCTCTTAGATCCATTTGACCTTTAGTGTAATACAATATTGAAGGTTTCTGTTGATTTTTGTGTGGAAGATCTACATTTTGGTGAGTGTGTAGCATATAAATTACCTAGTATTATTATTATGTACTACTACTAAGAGACCTATCACACTATTTATGTCAAGTAATATTTGTTTTATAAAATTTGGTGCTCTGATATTTAGTGCATATATGTTTACAGTCATTTTATTTTCTTGTTGCATTTTTCCCATGATCAATATGCATTGATCTTTTGTCTTCTGATTTTTTTCTTAGTATTTATTTTATTTGATGTAAATATAATTACCCCTGCTTGCTTTCAGATTGCTTTTGCTTTGAATACTTTTATGTTTATTTTCACTTTTAGTCTGAATATATCTTTGCAGGCTATGTGACTTTCTTATATGCAGGATATTGTTGAGTCTGTTCATTTATCCATGCAGCGACTCCACTATTTTTTTAAACTTTTATATTGGAGAATTTAGTTGATATACATTCAGAATTATTATTGAAAAATATCCCTTTTTCCTGTCATTCTTTTTGTTTATTCTGGTTGTTTTAATATTCTGTATTAGTTTCTTCCCCTTTCCTTCATCTTAGAAGTTTGATTGTTTATTATATTGGTTTTTTTTTTTTTTTTTTTTTTTTGGTGGGTACCGGGGGGTCGACCTCAGGACCTCGTGCGCCAGTAGTTTTTTAAATATTTTTCCTCTTTTTTTTTTTTTTTTGGTACTGGAAATCAAACTCAGGACCTTGTGTTTGCCAGGCAGGCACTTGTGCCACTGAACTATATCCCTGGCCCCTCTTTCTCATTTTTATTACTGCTTATGTAGTGGAATTTAGCTTTTCACATAAAAGGGGTGATCAAAACAGATGGTAAGTATTTAAAATTTTAAAATATGTTTCCATTCCTTCCATAGCACCAAAATCCACATCCTCAGTACCTTGATTAGAGCTCCCCAGCTGTCTAAACCATCCTCACCTATGATTTCTACTGGCTGAAAGTTGCATTTGAAGCACCCTGAGAGACACTCATGTCATGCAATGGTGATGGTGAATAAAGTGATTGGTGAGCAGAGATTTATGTTCATTGAAATTAATCTGAGGCCAATCTTGAGCATAAAGTGGAGGAGCCACAAAAACACTCCTGGCCTCTTGAGCTGCAGACCTCCTTGTTTTGTGCCCCTAAATGCTCCAAACATCTCCAGAATGAATGTTTACTTTGACTAGGTACAGAGTATTGGAAAGCAGGGACAAAAAATAGGAAGAGCCCACTGCATACAATAAGAAAAAAGGCAGATCTGCAAATCTACTAACACAAGTTGCTGCATTGCACTGATTTAACAGATTGATCAACATCCTTGAGGTAAGCCTGGGCTGGTAAAAGTTTTGGTTAGAGACTAGTATTTAGATATGACTCATCAGGAAGCAGTGATCTTTGGAAACATGGCTGTAAACTTCACCACGGTGGTGAAGGCTTTGTTGAATCCATCTCCTCCAAAAAAACCTTTACAGAGATGTGCTGTGGGAAACTTTCAGGAACATGGCTTTTATAGGAAGAAACTTGTTTGTACCAGCTATTATATTTTATATTTATTTATAATAGTAGACAACTATTTAAGAGTGTTTTAATTAGTGTACAATGTTTTTATTAAGTGTCATTCTTTTCCTAACACAATTTGTGTGGTTGTTTATGTATACATTTTAGTAAATCCAAAGATCCAAGGCAGTTAGTGTACTAAAATGAGCAGGTCTAGGGCCAGTGAGATAGCTCAGCGGTGTAAGTGCCTGCCTGGCAAGCGCGAGGGCCCGAGTTCAACTCCTGGAACCCACATACAAAAAAAGGGCCGGTGATATCGCTCAGTGGCATGGGCACCTGCTGGCACGTGAGGTCCCGAGGTCGACCCCCGGTACCCACAAAAAAAATAAAAAATAAAAAATAAAGTAAAATGAGCGGTTCTAAATCACTGTTCACTTACGTGTTCACTTGAAATGAGAAGTCTCAGATGGTATAATAGCATTTGTTTTTCTCTTCAGCAACAACTTTTCAGTTTTTCTGTCTGAGTCTGCCTTCTGTTTCATTTTAGTTTATTGCTAGTTCTTTGTTTAGCTCTATAAAAATTGGTTCAGCAGCAAACTGTTTGAATTTACCTGCTTTATACAAAGTTAGTAATTTAAGATTTATTTAGAGATGAAAAAAGGCATTGAAACTGAAGTACAACTCTCCCAACAGTGGGCATTTTATCAGTCCAGATATTTACTTCCTGGTTTTTGATTACTATTTCATGTTTGGGTGTTAATCATCACAAAAAAAAGTGTATTTTGGTGCTTTAATGTCTTAAGATGTTGTGCATTGTTATATTTTCCTTTGACCAATGCAGTTACATTTTTTCTAGAAGTAGCATTTGAATTGACCAATAACACTTTATACATTTATGCATGTTTCTTATGGCCTCTTTGGAGGGATGTTTGTAGGCTTTTTTGCAAAGAGGCAGTTATCTTTCTCTTTTCTGCAGTTGTCTTTTTCATGGACTAATAATGTGTGGAATTTTGTGAGCAAAGAAACATGGAGGTTTTGTCCACTGATTTTATTTTCACATATCTATGCCAGAATCTGTATTTCATATCAAGTATTTATTTTTATAAAATCACATGTCTGTTATGATTTTGGTACTAAATAAAACACTAGGTTCCATATTGAACAAATTTTCTTCTCAAATACAAATCATCAGGGTTTTGTTTGGTTTTTGACTGTTTCTGGCAGTCAAACTGTTTCTACTTCTTAACTGAAGTAGAACAGTGTTTGACTGTTTCTACTTTTTAATTGTAGACTGCTAAATCATATCTTTAGGAGAGACTTTACTCAGGAGTGCTTGGTGCCCATGTGGCTCCTCAAGTGAATAAAGTGATATAACTAATATTTAGGGATTACAAAGCTTGAAACAAGGGACATGATTATTTGAGTTTTACAGAGTGTCACATGTGAGAATCCAAAGCCATAACTACTAAGAGGATACATCTGTAAGGAGAGGTTGTATGTGTTTTGGCAAGCCTGCTGTAACTTACTATGATTACAATGAAAATTGTTTTGAATTGAAATACAGCACAGTTTTTAAAAGTTATATTTGATCAGGGACAACCACACACTAGTAGGTGACCTTCCTGTACCTGTGACAGACTCTTTCTACAGATGGGCCCTCAAATGAACTACAACTATCCTGGTGTTTCTATAGGTGCACTTTGTGTGAAAAAGAATATGTACTAAATTTTTTTTGTAAGTTCTTTGGCCAGTTGCTAAAGTGTCTGAAAGAATCCAACATAGAGTTTTCCTTTTCTGTTAGAAGTTGTTCACTGAAGTAAAACACAATATGACTCCAATAGGGAATCTTGAATTCTCACCTCACATGTTCTGAAAGTATCCCTTTACATTTCATTATTTTCCTTTACTTAGTGATCTCTTTGAGTCAGGTTTCTGATACTTGCAGTATAACATGAAGGATTAGGACAAGCATTAATGCATGGGCATAATATGTTAAAAATCTGATGGTGAATTTTCAGTTGAAAGTTATTTAAACTTGGAATTGTCTGGGAGGCTGTTACAGCATATGTGAGGAGTTTCAAAATTGGCTGGATTAGGCTGTGTGGATTTGGATTAATGGTGTGATACTGGGATTAAGGGTGTGGATAATAAAGCCATATCCTGGGTTTTAGTGGCTCCAATCAGAAGGCTTGTAGCCTGTATGGGATATAGAGGGAGAGAGGGAATGCAGGCTTGCTCCTGCTGTTGCTTCCTTTTTCATTGTCTCCTGGTTGCTTTGTCATGTACTATTTCCCCTCTACAATGCCTTTGGGCTATGCCACCCTGCTTTCAAGCCAGCCAGCTATGGAAAGAAACCTGTACAAACTTTGAGCTCAAATAAATATTTCCTCCACTAACTTTGGGTGTCCAGTATTTTGTCTCAGCAACAATAAAAGTAACTAAGACTGAGGCCAAAGAATTAAAAAGGAGAAGACTTTCACAAGATTTGAAGTGTTTTCAGATGCAAATTTGGTGGGTGGACCAACCACTGAGAGCAGGCCTGGTGGACCCCAGTAGCAGATGCACACACACATATGGTGGGAAGTGCAATCAGCAAGCCCTGAAATGTGGAAGTGTTTGAAGCAGCAATGAGGAGCCAGCAGTTGGTAAGTTAAGTAAACCAGGGGAGAGCTTCTGCATACAGACACACAGAAAAGAAGCAGGTGGGTTGGCCATTCTTTATCAAAGGGCTCTGGATAAATCCACCAACAGAAGACCAGACACAAACCCCACATCCAGAGGGCAAGACCAGCTCCATACTCAGCACAAATCCCATGGCAAACTTGGCTGGAGTACACAGCACATTTCTGCGATCTGACTTGGACACTACCAGAGAACTGTGAACACAAGAGGAATTTTACTACTTTTATTCTCCCTTGTTTGTCTTACTGGCTATCTTTTTCCTGTCTGGATGAATTTTGTCTTGTTTTGTTTTGTATTTTGTGGTTATTTTTATTTTTGTGTTTTTTGTGTTTTTTTCACCTTTTTTCTGGTCTTTTTTTCTTTCCTTTTTCTTCCTTCCTTTTTTACTGTTTAGGTTTCTTACCCTTCTTGTTTGTTTTTTTCTACTGTTTCTCTTTCTCTTTTTCCTCAACTACCTCTTGAATTTATACTTTCAAATGAGTAAACATTTTCTCTTCCTTTTCTGATCCACTTCAATACTTGTTTACTTTCTCTTTCATTCTTTCCCTCCCGTGTCCTCCAGTTTCCCAAAACTCTGGTGATCATCCTTTGACCTCCAGCCTTGGTGCTTCTATATCTGAGCTCACTCATCACTTTATCTTGTTCCCTACCCATCGTAAGCAACTTGCTCCTTGCAACATGGTAAAAATATCTCCAGAACAAGGGGAAATGTTTGATCCTGGGGATAAAGGTAAAAGGTTAATAGTTACCTTAATTTGCCAGGAAATAAGATGTACTGGAAAGTTTTGCAATTGCTAACTGTACTACTTTAGCCAGAATGTCATACATGTTATAAACAGTTTTTCTCCCTGTGTGATAACACTGTGATTGTATGGTGTCATAATTATCACCACAATCCAGTACCAAAGGACTAGGTGCTGAGAAAAACAGTAAATTTGCATCCTTTACAAATTGTGAAGGTAGGTTCTTGGGACACATATAAAGAACCATCTACATCAAGAAGACATCCTCAAGAACACACATATGGTGGGAAGCCTTGGTACTAGTGATAAAACTATCTACAATAAGAAATCAGCAAGAACCAACATAGAAAACAAAATAAAATAAAAAAAAGATAGAAAATGAGAAGACCCAGAAAAAATAATGCAACCCCAGACCACCAGCCCACCCAGGACAAGTCCAGAGCACAATGAAGTAGAGGAAATTGGAAGTCAAACACTGGAACTTTCTGAAATGATAGCAACAGAAGTGAAACACAAGGGAAAAGGCTATAGAGAAAATAATCTCTCAGGTACAAAAAGAAATGACGCTTGAAATGAAACATTTTAGAGTAGGCATAGATAAATGTATAGGAGAGCTTAGGAAAATGATGGAAACCACAAATGGCCAAGATATGAAAGAATGGAATCCATGAAACCGATGCAAAAAGAAATACATGAGATTAAAATCTCTGTTGAAAGTGTATGCTACAGATTGAATGAAGGCAAGGATAGAATATCAGATTTTGAAGACAGAATTGCAGCTAGTGATCATGAAAAGAACGATCACTTAAAAATAGCAACAGACCATGAAAAATCAATCCTACAGCTACAAGATGAAGCAAAGAAAAATAACAAAAGATTGATTATGGTCAACGAGAAAGATGGAGACAGTGCAAATGCAATAAAAAAACTCTTCACTGAAATAATGGCAGAAAAATTCTCAAGCATGGATAAAGAATTTGACATAGAAATAAATGAAGCATATAGAACTAAAAAACAGAAATGACCAAAATTAAACTATACCAAGACATATAATAATCAAGATTCCAGAAATTCAGCAGAAAAAGTAAGCATTAAACACAGTAAAGAGAAAAAAATCACCTATAAAGGAAAGCCCATCAGAATCACAGCAGTCTTCTAAACAAACACCATCAAATCGAGGAGAGCTTGGACTGAGGTATTTCAAGCCCTATAAGGAAACAAACTTCAACCCAGATTAATGTACTCCACAAAACTCTCTTTCAAAATGAAAGGAAAAGTAAGATACATCCATGATAAAGAACACCTGAGGAAATTCATGACCACCAAACCAGCTCTTTAGAATGTTCTGAAGCATGTATTAGAAAGTGCAAACTAAGACTACATGTAGAACAACACCAATAGAAAGAAGCCACGAAGCATGGCAAGCAATTAAACAGAGGGAAAAGACAGGGAACCAACAACAGGAAAATAACATGGATAAAATAAGCCAATACAAATCAATTGTAACCATGAATGTAAGTGAACTCAACACACCAATGAAAAGACAGGCAAAATGGATTAAGAAGCAAGATCCAGCAATATGCTGCATTCAAGAAAAACATTTGACTCCAAAAATTGATAGACTGAAAGTAAAATGATGGAAAAAATAATCCATATGACAGGATCCCTGATAAAACAGGGATAGCTATTCTATTTGCTGACAATGTTAAATTCAAACCAGGACTGATCAAAAGAGACAAAGTGGGTCACTACATACTTGTTAATGGAAGGCTCCAAGAAGAAGAAATAACAATCATAAATGTATATGAAACAAACTCTGGCACACACAGCTACTTAAAACAAATATTAATGGACGTGAAAAATCAAATAAGCACTAACACAATTGTAATGGGGGACCATATATACCCCACTATCACAATTATATAGATCAACCAGACAAAAAATAAAAAAAGAAATATCAGAATTAAAACAAAGCTGTGAAAAAATGGATTTAGTAGAGGTCTACATGGTGTTCTACTCCACAACATCAGAATATACATTAATATCAGTTGCACATGGGACATTATTCTCCAGAATAGAGAACACATTATCACATATAATAGGCTTAAGTAAATGCAACGGAACTGAAATTATCCCATGCATATTATATGACCGTAGTGCAATGAAATTAGGAATCAATGGCAAAAGAAACAACAAAAACAACATAAACAATGGAAATTAAACAATACCCTCCTGAGCAACCAATGGGTCACAGAGGAAATTAAAGAAGAAATTATACAGATCTACATTTAAATGAAAATACCAGTATAACATACCAAAATTATAGTATACTATTAAAGCAGTCATATGAGGGAAATTTATTTTGGCAGACTCAAACATCAGGAAAATAGAATGAGCTCAAATAAACAACTTATCCTTGAACCTCAAATTCCTAGAAAAGGAAGAACAAATAAATGTTTGTACGAGAGAGGAAATTATAAAAGTCAGAGCAAAAATTAATGCAGTTGAGAGTAAAAAATATGAAGAATTAATGAATAGAAGAGTTGGTTTTTTGAAAGATTAAATAAAATTGATAAACCTCTAGGTAAACTTATTAAAAGGAAGAAAGTTAAAACTCCAATTCAATCAATGAGGAATGAAAAGTGTGATATCACAACAGAAAGAGTGGAAAACCAGAAGATCATCTATACATACTTCAACAACATGTGCTCTAATAAGATGGAAAACACAGAAGAAATAGACAAATTCTTGCACACATACGAATTACCAAAACTGAATCAAGAAGATATAAATATTCTAAATAACCCAATATCAGTCAAAGAAATTGATAATGTAATTAAAACCTACCAACAAAGAATACCTCAGCCCTGATGGATTCACTGTTAAATCCTCAAATAAATTTAGAAAAGACATAATGACACTAAAGTTGAAACTTTTATTGAAAATGAAAGTAAAGAAATACTTCCAAAATAATTACTGGAAGCAAGTATTACTTTGATACCTAAACCAGAGAAGGACACAATCAGAAAAGACAACAACAGACCAATCTCTCTAATGAACATTGATGCAAAAATACTTACTAAGATACTGGCAAACAGAATGTAGCAAATCATCAAGAAGATTATAATATATGACAAAGTAGGATTCATCCCACATGTCTAGGGATGTTTCAACATACACAAATAATAAAGTTAATACAATGTATTAACAGAGCCACAGACAAAAACCACATGATCATCTCAATAGATGCAGAAAAATCTTTTGACAAATTGTAACTTTCATACATGGCAATACCCTACATAAAATTGAAATAGATTGTCTTTATCTCAATTTGATAAAAACCATCTATGACAAACCAACACTTAATGCCATACTAAATTGTCAAAAACTGAAAGCTTTCCCTCTAAAATGAGGGATAAGGCAAGAATGTACACCATCACCACTCCTGTTCAATATAGTTCTGGAAACGTTGACCAAAGCAATTAGACAAAAGAAAGAAAAAATGTAAGAATGTTAGGAAAAGAAGAAGTTAAATTATCATTATTTGCAGATGTCATAATAGTCTGCATGGAAGGCCCCAAAAACTCTACCAAAAGACTTGTAGATTTAATAAACAAAATCATTAATGTAGCTGGATGCAAAGTAAACACACAAAAATCAATAGTATTCCTGAATACGTACAACACACTCACTGAAAGAGAAATTAAGGAAGTCACTCTCTTCACAATAGCATCCATAAAAAATTAAACACTTAGGAATCAGTCTAACAAAGGAAGAAGAACATCTATACACTGAAAATTACAGTACTTTGGAAAGGAGATAGAAAAGGATGCCAGAAAATGGAAATATATCCCTTGCTCATGGATAGGAAATACCAACATAGAAAATTTGCCATATTCCCCAAATTTTTATATGGATTTAATGCATTCCCAATCAAAATACCATTAGCATACTTCACAAAAATAGAGAAAACATTCCTAAAATTAGTTTAGAAAGAGAACCAAGCTAGAATAGCAAAAGCAATTCTGGACAACAAAGGCAAGGTAAGTGGCATTACAATTCCTTACTTGAAATTATACTACAAAGCTACTGTGATAAAACCAACATGGTGTGGGCAAAAAAGACCTCAATATCAGTGGAACAGTTTAGAAGATGCAGAAACAGGGCCAGTGAGATGGCTCAGCGGTGGAAGTACCTGCCTTGCAAGCGTGAGGGCCCGAGTTCGACTCCCGGATCCCACATATGAAAAAGGGGCCAGTGATATTGCTCAGCAGCACGGGCGCCTGTTGGCACGCGAGGTCCTGAGGTCGACCCCCCGGTACCCACAGAAAAAAAAAAAAAGAAGATGCAGAAACAACTCCAAACACTCAGCCACATGATTTTTGAAAAAGGAGCCAAACACATTCAATGGAAGAAAGATAACCTCTTTAATAAATGGTGCTCGAAAAACTTGCTTTCCACATGTCAAAGACTAAAACTAGACTAATGTCTAACACCATGAACTAAACTAAAATCTAAGTGAATCAAAGACAATATTAAAACAGAAACACTAACTCTGCTGGAAGAAAGAATAGGAAGAACTCAAGAAGACATATATGTAGGCAAAGACTTCATGAAGAAAACTGTGCTGGAACTAATACAAAAAATCAATAACTGATATATCATCCTATTAAAAAGCTTTTGCACAACAAAAAATTACAAAAAGAATGTAAAGAATGTAAAGACAACACACACAGTGGGAAAAATTTTAGCCAGTTGTCCTTCACATTAAGGTCTTATATCTAAAACATATAAAGTACTGAAAAGATCAGACCCCTAAATTTAAAGACCCAACCCAAACATTGGCATCTGAGATGAATACTTACTTCTCAGTTAAAGAATTAAAAATTGCAAATAAATGTATGGAAAAATGTTCAACCTCATTGGTGATTAAAGAGATTCAAATTAAAACAATGGTGAGATTCAGTCTCACTCCAGAAAGAAGAGCTATCATCAAGAAATCAACCAATAATAAATCCTGGAGTTGCTGTGGGGAAAAAGAAACACTTCTCCACTGTTGGTGGGAGTGTAGTCTGGTGCAACCACTTTGGAAATTAATATGGAGATTCCTCAAAATCTAGGATTACGGGTTCCATTTGACACAACTATTCCCCTTATAGATATCTTCCCAAAAGTATTAAAAGTGTCATGCTGTGATGGCATATGCACAGTCATATTTACAGCAGCACAGTTTGTAACAGCTAAATCATGGAAAAAACCCAAATGCCCCTCAACTGAGGAGTGGATAAAAAAGATATATTTTTCTTATTTAATGGAGTACTATTAGGCCATAAAGTAGTAGAAATTTGATGCATTTATATGTAAATGGATGCAACTTGAGACCATACTCTTAAGTGAAATAAATCAGAATCACATGCATAAACATTGTATTGTCTCCCTGGTCTGAGACACCAAAAGAGTAAATAAGGACCAAGATGTACAGTAGATACTGTGAAATGAGAAGAAATTGTTCAAAATGAAAGAAGAACTAGGGTGGGGTAGGGGGAAGGAATGATGGGAAATGGGAAATAATGATTTAAAAAGGATAAAATAGAAACAAAGCTTTGGAAATAGGGAGGGGTTGATGGATGGAAGGGAGAAGTGATTGAGAAAAACAGAGACATGAATATATATCATGTACATGTACAAATTCCCTAAGATGAATATGATCATTATATGTATCTATAATGTATCAATAAACCTAATTATTAAAAATAAATAAAAAATACAACACACTATGCCTTATAACATGCTTAAGCAAATGCAAAATGATTTCAATTATCCCATGGATATTTTCTGACCATAGTGCAATGAAATTGTAAATCAATATGAAAAGAAACCACAAAAACTCCATAAACACATAAACATTTAATAACACCCTACTGAACAATGTCACTGATGAAATTAAAGAGGAACTTAAACAATATCTAGAATTAAATGATACAATATATTCAAACTTATGGGACACAATGAAAGCATTCCTAAGATGCAAATTTATAGCAGTGAAAACTCATATCAGGAAAACAGAACAAGCTCAAATAAATAACTTAATTTTGCACATAAAGCTTCTAGGAAAAAAAGTGAATTCCAAAGCCCATATGAGTCAGGTAATTATAAAAATCAGAGCAGAAATTAATGCAGTTGATACTAAGTAAACAATAGAAAGCATCACTGAATTGAAGTTTGTTCTTTGAAAGATTAAATAAATTTGATAAAACCTTAACAAACCTTATCAAAAAAGAAAGAAAAGATTCAAATTCATGCAATTAGGAATGAAAAATTGAAATCACTATAGATCCTGTGGAAATTCAGATCATCAATACCTACTTCAAGAATCTTTAATAAGTTGGAAAAAACACAGGAAAGGGACAGATTCCTATATACATAAGAATAACCAAACTTGTATGAAAAATAAACAAAAATTCTAAATAACCCAATATCGGGCAATGAAAGTGAAATTATTAGTCAGTAATATAACTCAGCAGCACAGCTGCTACCTGCCAAGCGCAAGGTCCTGAGTTTGATTCCTGGTACAAAAAAATAAAAATAAAAATAAAGAAATAAAGAAATTGAAATTGTAATTAAACCTTACCAACAAAAAAAAATTCCCAGGTCTAGATAGATTCAATGCTGAATTCTACAAGAAATTTAGATTATATCTAAAGTTCATTACTCCTCAAAGTCTTTAATTAAATTTGAAAGGGAAGCAGTACACCCTATCTCATTCCTGGAAACAAGTATTACCCTGATATCAAAACCAAACAAGGTCCCAAGCAAAATGAGAACTACAGGCCAGCATACACTCATGATAAAGAACCATACATAAAATTGGAGTAGATGGTCTTTACCTCAATATGATAGAAGCCAACTACAACAAAGAAACAGCTAACATCATACTAAATGGTCAAAAACTGAAAGATTTCCTTAAAAATCAGGAACAAAACAAGGATATCCACTATCTCCACCCTTCTTTAATATAGTTCTGGAAAGATTAGCCAGAGCAATTAATCAAGAGTAGAATAAAAGGAAGAAGGGTAGGAAAGGAAGAAGTGAAATTATCATAATTTGCAGATGACATGATACCCTACATAGAAAACCCCAAAAACTCCACCAAAAGACTTCTAGATTTAAAAAACAAATTCAGTAGCATAGCTGGATACAGAGTCAACACACAAAAAGCAATAACATTCCTTTACACAAGCAACAAACTCACAGAGTTAGAAATTAGGGAAACCACACACTTCACAATAGAATCCAAAAAAAAAAAAAAAAAAAGAAATACTTAGGAATTAATCTCACAAAAGAAGTAGAGCTATACATTGAAAATTACAGTAACTTGAAAAAGGAGATCAAATAGCATATCAGAAAATGGAAAGATATTCTTGCTCATGAATAGGAAGAAAGAACTTTGTGTAACTGGCCATACTCCCAAAACTGTTATGCAGATTTAATTCAATCCCCATCAAAATACCTCTAGCATACCTCACAGATCTAGAGAAAATATTCCCAAAATTCATTTGGAAACAGAACAGACCTAGTATAGCAAAAGCAATTCTGGGCAACAAAGGCAAGTCAGGGGGCATCACAGTTCCTGACTTGAAATCATAGTATAAATCTACTGTAATAAAATCAGCACGTTATTGTCAAAAATCTGACATGAGGATCATTTGAACAGAATAGATGATACAGATGCAAGCCAAAACACATTTAGCCACCTTATCTTTGACAAAAGGGCCAAACATGTGCACTGAAAGAAAGATAGCATCTTTAATAAATGGAGCTGGGAAGGGTGGCTCTCAACATGCCGAATAATAAAACTAGACCCATGTCTATAACCATGCACTAAACTAAAGTCAAAATGGATCAAAGATCTAAATAATAAAACAGAAACTGTATCTACTGTAAGAGAAAATCAGTAGAAATCTTGCAGACATTATTGTAGGCAGGCCTTCATGAACAAAACCCAGACTGTAAGGGAAACGCTAAAAAGTATCTCACCTTATTAAACTATTTTTCACAGCACAAGAAGTCACCAACAGAGTGAAAAGATAACCCCACAGAGTGGGAAAATATAGCCACCTGTCCCTTGGACAAAGGACATATAAGGAATTGAAAAAAATCAGACCCCCCCATTTATTACTTTTACTATTTTTTAAGAATAGGAAGAATTTATTGAGAAAAATAATGTTTCTGTCTGAGAGGGACAGAAGGTTGCCTCGAAATTTTGTTGCCCACCAATCCCTTCTCTCCAGGGCATTTTATTGTGCAAAACCATGAGGTGAGGAGGGCTTAAGGTGGTACGGAAGTATGAAAAATCAATAAGATTACAAGTATAGTAGCTTAGGTAATATTGATCCAATGGCAAATCATAGAATGGGTGTGAGGTGGGACAAAAGTGTGGTCAACCAATAAGTACATAAGAAGTATAGTATCTTGGGTAATATTGATTAAATGGGGATCAAATGGGGAAACAACTCATGTAGCAAACACACATGGACAGAAAAGAACTTTCCTTCAAGGGGTAGCTTAAGGAAGTTTGATCCTACACTCCAAGGTGATTGATGCCTATTTAGAATATCTATCACTGCTCTTCATCCCAAGGGGCAGTATATAGGTGAATAGATTTTCCTTTTCTTGAAGCCTGGCTTTCAGTGAATGCATTTCCAGCCATAGTTGCCTTCTGTATTGACCTCTTGAGGGCCCAGCCCTGTCTGACCACCTACAATATTCTGACCTATCTTAGCTGCTTATAATAATCCCCCCTCTGAAGAAGAACCCCTAACTGCCATGAGGGGGCAAGGATCAAAGACTGATCTGGCTACTTCCAGCTGAAGAAGATTGTAGTTGTGACCAGTGGTCACAGATACATCACAGAAAGTGTATCTAAAGGTCCTCAATAGGCATCAGGTGTTCTCATCTTGGGTAGATGTACAGCTTTAAGTCTGGAGGAGAAAAAGCCACAGAAACAATTAAGTATGCATGGGCCAAATAATAAAACCCACAGGATACTTATGATTATAGCCAACAAAGTTTTCCAACAGAAGGAGCCAGTAATAGCTTTCCATAAAGAGGATTAAATAGAAGGTCCAGGGAATTTCAGAATCTGACACATCATTAACCTGTCATTTAATGTCTTGAACAGCTATTGAGATATTAGCAGAAGAATCAGGAATGAACACATAGTATTCAGCTTTCATAATTGCACAAGTATCCCCTTGTGCTGCTGTTATAATGTCTAATGCCATCTGATTTTGGAGGACTGCTTGCCTCATTAATTTTACTTCTTCATTCAGGAGAGAGACCAGTCAGTGTCGCTTAAGGTTCTGAGTATAGTTAGTTAAGGCCTTGATGTATTGCATGATATCCTCTAACCCTAGGGAATAGATAAAGATGGAAGCCAAATTATCAGATGAGTGAGACACAATTCTAGACCATCGATGCTGCAGGTGGGGCAAGTTTGCTTGTTTGTCAATACTTTTGACACTTCTGCTTTGTAACCATGCAAATCCCACCATGCATCCTCCTATCCATCCAGGGGTTAGCCAGGGCCAAAAGTTGGTTCCACAAGACCAATGAGTGTCATTGGGGGCTTCCCATGTAATTCAGGGGTGATTAAACCAGTTTGTTGCAAACCAATCTTCAGCTTGTAAAGTTATTGTGTGTATACGTAGTTCAGGGGGTGTCCATCACAAGTATTTAGTAGAGTTAGGCCAATAAGAACAGAGGTGATTTTTCTGTTCCCAATATAGGGAGCCTTTCTACTAAAATGTCCTATAGTGGAGGTTAACCATGGATAGTCATTCCATATCTGAAAATAACCATCTTGATGTCCACAGTAGTTGGCCCTCAGGATAGGATCCTTACTTTATTTAATAGGGGTCCTACTAGAGCCTTTAAAGATGCTTCAGTGGCAGGCCGGTGAGATGGCTCAGTGGCTCAAGCATCTGCCCGGCAAGCACGAGGGCCCGAGTTTGACTCCCGGAACCCACATACGAAAAAGGGGCCGGTGATATCGCTCAGCGGCACGGGTGCCTGCTGGCACGTGAGGTCCTGAGGTCGACCCCCTGGTACCCACAAAAGAAAAAAAGATGCTTCAGTGGCATTGTTAGAAAAAATTCTATTATGTCCAGGATCAATAAGAGTGTAGTTTATAGGCCACTCAGCCTCCGTGTAATGGTGGGCTAAACTATGAACCATTGAACTCTTTTGTAACTCATCAATATACTTTTGTAGTATATTCCAGTCATCTCCTTAGACTGGGGATACCCACCAACAAAATCCAGATGTACTCAACAAGGGAAGCAGGCCACATATCCAGCATGATGTTTGTTGTATGACTCTGCATATTCCTGAGCCAAAATTAGAAAGGAATTGTATTCTCACTTAAGTGGCAAAGTGATTAATAAAAGAGGTAAGAGTAACATCTTAGATTACTTATCTGAAGACTGTTTTTTGAAAAAGCATCTTAAGTCTTCTATTGTACCCCCCAAATTTAAAGACCTAATGCAAAAATGGGCATCTGAGATGAATATGCATTTCGCAGATGAAAAAATACAAATGGCGAATAAATACATGCAAAAACTGTTCAACACCATTGGTCATTTGAGAGATGAAAGTTAAAACAACACCAAGATTCCATTTCACCCCAGAAAGTATAGCTATCATGAAGAAATCAACAAATAACTAATGGTGGAGGGGCTGTGTAGAAAAAAGAACACTTCTCCACTGTTGATGGAATTGTAGACCAGTGCAACCACTATGGAAATCAGTGTGGAGATTCCTAAAAGTATAAGCTTAGAGCTCCCATTTGACCCAGCTATTCTCCTTCATGGTATCTTCCAGAAGAATTAAAAACATAATATATAGTGCAGCCATGTTTATAGCACCAGAATTCATAATAGCTAAATCTTGGAAACAACACAAATGCCCATCTACTGAGGAATGGATAAAATAGATGTTGTTCTTTTATACAATGGAGTACTACTCAACAATAAAGAGGATAAATCTGAGAATTTTATGGGTAAATGGACACAATTTGAGACCATACTCATACGTGAAATAAATCAGACTCGCATGTGTAAACATCATCTCTACTGTGAGAAGTTGAAAGAGGAAATAACATCCAAAATTCACAATAGATATTGTGAAATGGGACAAAACTGTTCAAAAGGAAAAGAAATTGGGATGGGAAAGGTGAAAAGAAGGAAAGGAAAGAAAAAAATACATATACAAGATAATTAAGATAATTATACCTCTAATTTCTCTTAGTTCATTGAAAAGAAAGGTTTGTGCTAATTTTGTTTGGTCAGTTTTTCATGCCTATATCTCATACTCTGAGGAAATATTTTGAAAAGAAAAATACACAGTATATTAACTATTGTTATTCTCCAATTATGTTTTGAAATTTTGTTTCATTGTTTTTATTGCTTTTCTTCTTTAAAGTAAAATCAAAAATAAATAAAATGAATCTAAAACCTCAAAAAAAGTTAAGAGTTGTGTGATGATGGTGTCTGTTTTGTGTGAATGGATGGATATTTGTAAATGTTGATTTATAGGATCTGACATTCATTTTCAGCAGGAGATCAAGCTGCAAATATGTTTTAAATTAAATTTTAGTTAATTTTAGTTAAATTTTAAAATTTAAATTATAAAGCTAGTTAAGTCTTTCTAAAGAATAATGTTGGGGCCAGTGAAATAGCTCAGAGGCATAAGCAACTGCCTGGCAAGCGTGAGGTCCTGAATTCGACTCCCATTACCCACATACAAAAAAAAGGGCCAGTGATATCTCTCAGTAGCACAGGCACATGCTGGCACACGAGGTCCTGAGGTCAGTACCCACAAAAAAATAAAAAATAATAAAAAATTATATTAATGTTCCTGATCACATTTTGCCAAACTGTCCTTTTATATTATATTGAAAAAGATTCATTTTAAGCACAGATTGAACACTGGAAATCTCTTTGAGGAAGAGGTACTTAGATTTTTTCATAATGTAAAGGAAAGTAATTTGTTTTGGATGAATCAAATTCCTAATCTAGTCTTTAATAGTAGAATGTTAAAAACTATGAACAAAGTTGAAACCCCTTAAGATGATCTGTAAAAACATTCTTATTGGAAATTGATTGGGAGTTGAGGTCTTTCTTCCATAAAACAATTTCTTGATTGTCAAAACTGTATTAGGTCCTGAAACTTAGGTCCTGTTTTATATTTGTACTTACTAAAGATTATTTCAACCAAAATTAGATTAGTAACCAAAACTTCTGGTCCTGTTGGGAGTTCTACCATTTGCAAAATATATTTGGTCTGAACTGTTTGAATCTTTTTCATTTTATAGTCCTCCTTCCTGCAATAGAATTGAAGCTAGAATGTCCCTTTTGATAAAGGAAAAAATGAACATTATATTTGTAAGTTAATGTTTAGTAACTAGTGATAAAATTGAAATATTAGAGAATATATTAAAGACTAATTTTAGTTGGTCTTATGAAGAAGTAACTCAATTATTATTTTTTTTTTATTTTAAAGAGAAGAAAAAAACAAAACAAATCAAAAGAAGAACAAATTTTCAAAACAACATAATAGGAGGGTAACAATGGTTAATACATTACGTATTACTATCTTTAAGTTAGTTATTCAGGACACCAGACATTAGCATTCAATTGTCCAAACATTATTGGCACAAACTTTACTCTTCAATGAACTAAGCAAAAATGGTAGTGTATCTATCTTAACCATCTTATATATATATATATATACAACTTATTTCCCTTTCCCTTCTTTCTTTTCCCTATTCCAGTCTCTCTTTCCTTTTGACCAGTTTCTTTTTGATTCACCATATCTATTGTACATTTTGGATCTTATTTACTCTTTCAGTTTCTCATACTAGAGAGATAATACGATGCTTACACATGTGCTTCTGGTTTATTTCACTTATGAGTATTTTCTCGAGTTGCATCCATTTACCTATAAAAGTCTCCAGTTTATCCTTCTTTATGGCTGAATAGTACTCCATTGTATAAAAATACCACATCTTTCTTACCCATTCCTCAGTTGATGGGCATTTGGGTTGTTTCCAAGATCTGGCTATTACAAATTGTGCTGCTATAAACATGGGTGCACATATATCGCTGTGGTATGATGTTTTTAATTCTTCTGGGAAGATGCCCAGAAGGGGAATAGCTGGGTAAAATGGGACCTCCAACCCTAGTTTACTGAGGAATCTCCACACTGACTTCCACAGTGGCTGTACCAGTCGACACTCCCACCAACAGTGAAGAAGGGTTCCTTTTTCCCCACAGCCCCTCCAGCATTTGTTATTAGTTGATTTCTTAATAGTAGCCATTCTTTCTGGCGTGAGATGGTATCTCAGTGTTGTTTTAATTTGCATCTCTCGAATGACTAGTGATGTTGCACATTTTTTTGTATATTTGTTTGCCATTAGTATTTCTTCATCTGAGAAATGTGTATTCATCTCAGATGCCCATTTTTGGAGTGGGTCTTTAAATTTGGGAGGTCTGATTTTTTTGAGTTCTTTATATGTTCTCGATAGTAGTCCTTTGTCTGAGGAACAGCTGGCAAACATTTTTTCCCACATTGTGGGTTGTCTCTTCACTCTGTTGGTGGTTTCTCTTGCTGTGCAAAAGCTTTTTAATAAGATGAGATCCCAGTTATTGATTCTTTGGGATAGTTCCCGTGCGGTTGAGTTTTTATTCATAAAGTCTTTGCCTACACCAATGTCTCCAAGGGTTTTACCTATCCTACTTTCCAGCAGATTTAATGTTTCTGTTTTAATATTTAGATCTCTGATCCATTTTGAATTTAGTTTAGTGCATGGTGAAAGATATGGATCTAGTTTTAATCTTCGGCATGTGTAGAGCCAGTTTTTCCAGCACCATTTATTAAAGAGGCTATCTTTCTTCCAGCGAATGTGTTTGGCACCTTTGTCAAAGATAAGGTGGCTTAGTATGTCTGGGGTTGTTTCAGCATCTTCTAGTCTGTTCCATTGATCTTCAGGTCTGTTTTTTTGCCAGTACCACACTGTTTTTATCACAGTAGCTTTATAGTATAATTTCAAGTCGGGGATTGTGATGCCCCCTGCCTTGCCTTTGTTGCCCAGAATTGCCTTTGCTATTCTAGGTCTCTTCTGATTCCAAATGAATTTTAGGATTGTTTTCTCTAATTCTGTGAGATATGCTGTTGGAATTTTGATTGGAATTGCATTAAATCTGTATAACAATTTTGGGAGTATGGCCATTTTCACTATATTGGTTCTTCCTATCCAGGAGCAAGGGATATCTTTCCATTTTCTGATATCCTCTTCAATCTCCTTTTTCAGAGTACTGTAGTTTTCAGTATAGAGGTCTTTTACATCCTTCGTGAGGTTGATTCCTAGGTATTTCATTTTTTTGGATGTTATTGTGAAAGGTATTGTTTCCCTAATTTCTCTTTCATTAAGTTTGTTATTTGTGTACAGGAAGGCTATTGACTTTTGAGTATTGACTTTGTATCCAGCTACACTACTGAATTTGCTTATTAAATCTAGCAGTTTTTTAGTGGAGTTTTTGGGATCTTCTGTGTAGAGTATCATGTCATCTGCAAATAATGATAATTTAACTTCTTCCTTTCCAATCATTATTCCTTTTATTTCTTTCTCTTGTCTAATCGCTCTGGCTAAAGTTTC
The DNA here is from genome assembly GCA_028451465.1 of Erethizon dorsatum. Taxonomy (NCBI): domain Eukaryota; kingdom Metazoa; phylum Chordata; class Mammalia; order Rodentia; family Erethizontidae; genus Erethizon; species Erethizon dorsatum. The sequence goes on from CM051842.1 coordinate 48,072,023, forward strand.
CAGAACTATGTTGAATAAGAGTGGGGACAGTGGACATCCTTGTCTTGTTCCTGATTTTAGAGGGAAGGCTTTCAGTTTTTGGCCATTTAGTATAATATTGGCTGTTGGTTTGTCATAGATAGCTTTTACCAGATTGAGATAAAGACCCTCTATTCCAATTTTCTGTAGGGTTTTTATCATGAAAAGGTGCTGGACTTTGTCAAAAGCTTTTTCTGCATCTATTGAGATGATCATGTGATTTTTGTCTTTGGTTCTGTTAATATGGTGTATTACATTTATTGATTTACGTATGTTGAACCATCCCTGCATCCCTGGGATGAATCCAACTTGGTCATGGTGTATAATCTTCTTGATGATTTGTTGGATTCTGTTTGCCCGTATCTTATTAAGGATTTTTGCATCTATGTTCATTAGGGAGATTGGCCTGTAGTTCTCTTTCTTAGTTGGGTCCTTCTCTGGTTTTGGTATCAGGGTAATGCTTGCTTCCAGGAATGAATTTGGGAGTATTGCTTCCCTTTCAATTTCATTGAAAAGTTTGAGAAGTAGTGGCGTTAGGTCTTCTCTAAATTTCTTGTAGAATTCGGCAGTGAATCCATCAGGGCCTGGACTTTTCTTTGTTGGGAGGTTTTTAATTACATCTTCAATTTCATTGGTTGATATTGGTTTATTTAGGATTTTTAAATCTTCTTGATTTAGCTTTGGTAATTCATACGAATCTAGAAATCTGTCCATTTCTTCTGCATTTTCCATCTTAGTAGAATATAAATTTTCAAAATAGGTATAGATGATCTTCTGGATTTCTGCAGGGTCCGTCGTGATATCACCCTTTTCATTTTCAATTGCATGGATTTGAGTCTTTTCTTTTCTTTTTTTAATAAGGTTGGATAAGGGTTTGTCAATCTTATTTATTCTTTCAAAGAACCAACTTTTTGCTTCATTGATTCTTTGTATTGTTTTTTTATTCTCCAATACGTTAATTTCTGCTGTGATCTTTATAATTTCCTCCCTTGTACGGGCTTTTGGCTTAACCTGCTCTTCTTTTTCTAGAAGCTCGAGGTTCACCCTTAAGTTGTTTATTTGCGCTTGCTCTATTTTCCTGATATAAGTGTTTAATGCTATAAATTTCCCTCTTAGGACTGCTTTCATTGTATCCCATAAGTTCCGGTATGTTGTACTGTCATTGTCATTCAGTTGTAGAAAGTGACTAATTTCTTCTTTAATTTCATCTGTGACCCATTGGTTGTTCAGGAGGATGCTGTTTAATTTCCATGTGTTTAGGGAGTTTTTGTGGGATCTTTTGCCATTGATTTCCAATTTCATTGCACTATGGTCTGATAATATGCATGGGATAATTTCAATTCCTTTGCATTTACTTAAGCAGGTTTTATGAGCTAGTATGTGGTCTATTTTGGAGAACGTCCCATGTGCAGCTGAGAAAAATGTGTATTCTGATGTTGTGGGATGGAACACTCTGTAGACATCTACTAAGTCCATTTGTTCAAAAGTTTGGTTCAGTTCTACTATTTCATTATTGATTTTCTGTCCAGTTGATCTGTCTTTTTGTGACAGTGGAGTATTGAGATCTCCGAATATAATTGTATTAGTGCTTATTTGATTTTTCATGTCCTTTAGTACTTGTTTTATATAGCTGGGTGCATTGGTATTTGACGCATATATATTTATGATTGTTATCTCTTCCTCTTGGATTGTTCCCTTTACAAGGATGTAATGACCGTCTTTATCTCTCTGAATCCTTCTTGGCTTGAAGTTCACTTTGTCTGCAAAAAGAATAGCTACCCCTGCTTTTTTCTGGGTTCCTGTGGCATGGAGTATTGTTTTCCATCCTTTGACTTTCAGTCTATGAATTTCTTTCTGAATTAAATGTGTTTCTTGTATACAGCATATTGTTGGATCTTGCTTCTTGATCCATTTCGCCAGTCTGTGCCTTTTGATTGGTGAATTGAGACCGTTAACATTGATGGTTAAAACTGATATGTATTGACTTGTCATGATATTTTCCTGTTGTTGTTTCCCACTCTTTGTTTTTCTGCTTTCCGGCTATTTAATTATTTGCCCTGCCTGGTGGATTCCTTCTGTTGGGGTTCCTATCTCTTTCTAGAATGTCCTTCAGAACGTTTTGGAGTGCTGGTTTGGTGGTCATAAATTTTCTCAGATGTTCTTTGTCATGAAAGTATTTTATTTCTCCATCAATTTTGAAAGATAGTTTTGCAGGGTACATCAATCTGGGCTGAAAATTATTTTCCTTTAGAGCTTGCAATACATCATTCCAAGCTCTTCTTGAATTGAGGGTTTGTGCTGAAAAGTCAGCTGTGATTCTGATGGGTTTTCCTTCATAGGTGATTTGTCTCTTCTCCCTAACAGCTTTTAAGATTCTGCCCTTCTGTTGAATTTCTGGGATCTTGACTATAATATGTCTGGCTGAAGTTTTTTTTTGATCATGTCTAGTTGGTGTTCTAAAAGCTTCACTTATAGGGGTGTCAAATTCCTTTTCTCTTCCAGGAAAGTTCTCCCTGATTATGTCTTTGAACAAGGTTTTAATGTCGTTGATGCTATCTCCTGCTTTTTCATTTATTCCAATTATTCTTAAGTTGTTTATCTTTGAGTCATCTAGCAGCTGCTGAATTGATTTTTCATGGTCCCTTGCTATTTTTAAGAATTTTTCCATTTCATTATCACTAATTGCAAGCCTGTCTTCTATATCTGAGATCCTGTCCTCGCATTGGCTTATTCTGCTACAAATACTTTCAATGGAATTTTTTATCTCTTGGGTGTCTGCTTGAATCTGCCTTATGGATTCCATTTCTTTCCTATGCTGAGCATTCATGGTTTCTATAGTTTTCTTAAGTTCATCTATTTTTTTGTCTGTATCAGCTATAGTGTCCTTAAGCATGGTCTTCATTGTAGACATTATCTCTGCAGTTATCTGTGAGATTATTTCTGTTTTAATTTTTTCCAGAACCTCATTCAGTTTCTTTGTTGTTACCACTTCAGATAGGCCAGGTGGGTGGCTTTCGGATTGTCCCACCTCGTTGCTCCCTAGGTTTGCCTTTGGTGAATTGGATGTGTGGGGTTGCATCTTGTTTAAGTGTCGTCTCATTTTTTCTTTCTTTAATTCCTGGGGTGATGTTTGCAAATTACCTATAGTAGGTTACTTTATTGCTAGTGTTTAAGATCTTTAGAAGATGACTACTTCTCTGCAGTATCTTCCAAGTGGAGCTTGCTTTTAGGTTTTGAGCTTTCTGCCAGATCCTACCTCTTCAATTCGTTGGGTATGCGAAGTTGCTACCTGTTTGGCCCAGTCCTTGATTCTTTGGTACTGTGCCACTGTATTTTCTGTGTCCCTTAGTCAATCTCAATCATGAAATATCAGGAAGGAAAGATGTTTAGAACAATTATTTCACATTTGGCTATAATGTTAACTAAAGCATCAAACACAGCCTAGAAAATGACAGACTGAGCTAACCAGTTATTTACCACTTTTAGCTGTATAGAGTTGCGGTTATATAACAAAATCTAAAACACACCAGAAAAATTATATGCAGTATACAAGTCCTGTGTATGGCAATTTTTCCCCTGAGGAGTTTAAATTTAAAATGAGTTAAGGAGGAAATAGAGTATTGGGAGAAGAGGAAGGAATTAGATGTAAGGTTAGAGGACCAAGAGGGATCCCACTAAAATTGGGACACTAGTGCAGAGGACAGGTGGTAGAAAGAGAAGGAAGGGATAAAAGGAAGAACAGATCACAACCACAATCACAAAGAAGTTAGAGGCGCTATTTACACTCATATAAAAAACCAGAGAGAATAATGAAGGAAAGAGCAAATACACATACAGAAACAAAAACGAAGATAAAAACAATAAAACAGACAGATCAAAAATATAACCCCACCAAAAAACAAAACAAAACAAAACAAAAAGAAAAAAAAAACCCTTCGCCAGAACAAAAAACAAATCAGTGAGAAAAAAAATAATAAAAAATAAAAATAAAAATAAAAAAAAATAAAAAGAATCAGTTCCAGGTGTTGACTCTGTTGTAGGCAGGTACCTTGTGACAGAGTCCTGTTCTGTGCAGGTCCGTCCCAGTAAGCCAGGAGTGCCCTCTGGCGGGCGGTGAGCAGAGGCGCGTACTTTCAGGCAGAGACCAGTCTAGCTCGCCTCCGCTCTCAGCGCCCTTTCACGATCCCTGGGCCTGAGAGGCTCAGCGCGCTGTCCGGAGCGTGGGTTCCCTGCACTGGTTCCCGCCGCTGTGGTTTTTCGCCACGCCCCCCACAATGGCGCCGGGCCAGTCGCTCTCTGGCGCGGGACAGGTGTGGCTGAGAGTCCAGTCTCGTTCGCCTGCTGTCCTCAGCACACTTTCGTGGGCCTGAGAGGCCCCGTGCTGTCCTGTCCGGAGCACAAGTTCCCAGAGCAGTTTTCGAGCCGCTCTGAGTTTCACCACACCCCCCACAATGGCGCCTGGCCGGTCGCTCTCTGGCGCGGGGCAGCTGTGGCTGAGAGACACTCACCGCTGGTCAGCGCCGTTCTCCGCCGCTCCCCTGCCCCGCCGCTGTCTCAGGATCCGCCGTGGGGGCTCCCTGGGCACCAGCTGCCACCGTGTGTCCGTAGATTTGAGCTTCCGCGGCGCTGCAACTCCCGGGATAGTAGAAGGTGCACGCGCGCGGTCTGCTCCTTCTTTCCCTCTTCTTTGTTGGAAGTCACCCGTCACTGGTGCCGGGGGTCCCAGATTGCGCTTCAGAACTTCTCTGGGTTTCGGGGAGGCATCTACCCCCCTCCTGCGCTTTCCGGGTCGCTATATTCCCGTGTTCCAATGGTAACTTTTAGAGAGAGTTTCGCTGCCTGCTTCTTACTCATCCGCCATCTTGAGGTCCTCCCTCCTCAATTATTTTTTGAACCTACATTTACTTTGGTTTTCAAGATAATTTAAGTTATATTTAATCCTCTTTTTTCAGTGCTTCTTATTTGGGGGCTACTTTTGTTGTTATTACTGAGGCTTAATTCACAAGGATCTGCATTGTTTCGATAAGGCTTCTTGCAAATACGGTTGAATATTTTGCTTGATTCTTCTAAGAAGGGCAACTTTATTTTTTTAGAGTCATGTGCTCATTAAGTGTGGGTACTGTTTTCTTATGAGTGCTGATACAAATTAAAAACCAACTTGATCTCATTGCATATCACTTCATGAATGTTGAAAATGGAAGAAATACCTTTTCTGTAGTATACTGTCACATCTGGACTGCAAAGCTGGGGATGATACTAAATTTTCTTCTTTAAATAGATCAGCATAATGAAAAAAACTAAAAGTGCTGAGATTTCTTTTTATCCTCAGCAGATGAAGTGTGCTGATAGTGTTAATTCAGATTTAAGAAATTACCTGAATCTTGTTTGTGTATATTAATGATCTGCATGCAATATTAATAAAACTTTTACAATTCCATAAGTGTAAGTAGGCTCCCTTCCACATCCATTTGTTACTGAATTTTGTAAACTGACATTGTGAAATTACACTGTTTTGTTACACTAATTTTATATACTTTACCGTGCAATACCTGTTACTTTTCTCAGGCAAGCCAAAGGTATACTTCTCAACGTTTTGCTCCTTTCTTTAGCAGCATTTGCTGGAGGATATCTTCTACTTTTGTAATAGATCAAAATAAATCAGATTACAAAACCGTTTTATGAACTTATGCTACTTACCAACTTTTTGGTTAAAATTGTGTAAATTAAGTTAAATTGCTTTCTCTAACCAATATGAGTGTGTTTCTATAAGTATAATGACATTGAAATAAAGTTTTGAAAATAAAGAAAACTTGACGAAGAGTCCAAATATTGCTGGAGAAATCTCTGAACTGAAAAAGTAGAAAAATACTGTCAATATCAAGATTGGAATCAACATGAAAAAGTATTCCTTTGGACTCCAGATCCTATTACGAACATGAAACAACTTGGTTTTAAATCTCCCAAAATCCTTGGTTCTAGAAATCCCCTCATTGGCCAATTATGACTAATTGTGCTGATCATAGCTCACACTGGACTCAAACCACTGGATATAAGGAATTTGAAGAAAAACTGTATAAATGTAATGAATATAGGAAAATCTGCATTGATTTCCAGTCCTTTCAGATTCATAAAATATGAACCTTGGAGAGAAACTGTATAAATATAAGCAATGTGTGAATATTTACTGTGGTCACATCGAAATAACTCATGCTGGAGAGAAAATCTTCGAATATAAGAAAAAAATGAATGCCTCCAGTACACCAAATGTTCAAATCCATGAAAAAAATCACAGTGGAGTGAATCCATATGTGTATAAACAATGTGGGAAAGCTCTCTTTTCCACTACACTGAAAACATACATACTGGAATGCAGCCCTACATATGTAAGGAATGTGGGAAATAATTTTGCATAGTAATTCCTTTTACAGACATAAAAAAATTCACACAAGGGAGAAACCCTATGTATGTGAGCAATGTGGGAAAGCTTTCAGTACACAGACTTATTGTCAAATACATGAAAGTGATCACACTGTGAAGAAACCCTGTGAATGTAAGCAATGAGGGAAAGCTTTCAATACACACTGACATTCTCAAAGATATGAAAGGGAAAAACTCTGTGCAGGTAAGCAAAATGGGGAAGCTTTTAGTACACACAGTAAATGTCAAGTACATGAAAAAATTCACACTGGGAAGAAAACACATGTATGTAAGTAATGCAAGAAAGCATTCAGTATACACAAATATTGTCAAATCCATGAAATAAATCACCCTGGGTAGAAACACTTTCTGTGTAATCAATGTGGGAAACCTTTCGGTGCACACAATAATAGTAAAAAAACATGAAAGAAGGTATATTGGGGAGAAACAATATGTTTATAAGCAATGTGGGAAAGCATTCTCTGATAACACTTCATTTTATAGACATAAAATAACTCACAATGGGAAGAAACCCAATGTATGTAAGCAATATGGAAAAGCACTCACTACATAGAGTTATTGTCAAATACATGAAAGTAATCATGCTGGGGAGAAACCCTATGAATGTAAGCAATGTGGGTGAAGCATTCATGATACACAAGTACTGTCAAATACATGAAAGAAGTCACATTGAGAAGAAACTCTATGTATGTGAACCTATTCTGAAAATCCTGTAAAATTTCTCATGTAGTATAGTCCTGTAGAAATAAGTAATATGAAAAGTTTGATGTCAGTTATATCTAGTACATAATTTTGCTTACTTCTTTCCTATGAAAGCCAATATCTTGTGGATAAATTATTTTTTGAGTACTTGGAATCAAACTCAAGACTTTCTGCTTTCCAGGCACTCACTTGTGCAACTGAGCTATATCCCTGCCCCCAAAATTTTATTTTTAACCTTCTAAAATCATATTATAATAAAAGAAAAATTGCCAAGAATGATGGAATATGTGTTCAAAGCAAGGTGGACTATTTTGAGTATTTTGAGAAGGATTAATTGCAGCCTGTTTTGTTCACCATATCTGACACAATGTGACTTCTAGCTCTTCCTGAAATCAAAGTGAACATGAAGAGTAAATATTTCCAATTAATTTAGGTTACCAAGGCAGCCATAGCAGTGCAGCTAAAGACACTTCCAAAAATGCTCACAGAATTTCTTCAGAAAGTGCAAGAATGATGAGATTAGTGTGTTCTTAAGTGTCAAGGAATATTTTTTTTATGCGGGTACTGGTAGTCAAACTCAGGACCTTGCACTTGCCAGGCAGGTGCTTATGCCACTGAGCTATATCACCAACCCCAGGGAATATTTTGAGAGGGATTAATTGTAATAAGTCTTTTACTGTAAATTTCCAAAATATAAATGATTACTGTATGTTTTGACTATACTGCATACATTCGTGATTGTGTTTTGTTTCTCTTCTTGGTGTACAATTCCCTGAAATTTATTCTGTAGTAATGATTAAATGACCATGAATTCCCTTGGTTTATACTTACATTGGATGTTATCCATTTCTTCACTGAAAGAGAACCTTGTTGGTTACAGTAAAGTTGGATAGCATTCATTTTCTTTTAAGATTTTAAACATATTTTCAACTGTTATTTTTGTTAGTACATGTTTGTAGTACATAATGATTATATTCATTGTAGGGAGTTAGTGCATGTACCTAACATCTTAATTCTTTACACCTTCCTGGCCTTTAGAGTTTCTTCTGCAAATTCTGATCTTATTCTAATGTTTGCCTTAAATTTCACTTGATACACTTCTTCCAGCTTTTGATATCCTTTCTTTGATTTATACTTGTTAAAATTTATTTATAATATGCTGTGGAGAGATTATTTTCTGATTCATGTCTATTTGGAGTTCTAAATGACTCCTGTGAATAAATGTGCTATATTTTCCCAATATTTAGGAATTTCTTTCTATTATTTCACTGAAAGTTTTCTGTGCCCTAAGGACATAGTTTTACTTCCTCTAGTAGGCCAATTGTGCTGTCATTTTGTTTTCTAATGGTGTTCTAAAGGTGTTGTATATGCTCTTCATTATTTCTTAGTTTTTTATTTCATTGGTTTCTGATCATAATATCTTTTTTTTTCTGCATACCAGGGGGTCGACCTCAGGACCTCGCGTGCCAGCAGGCACACGTGCCCCTGAGCAATATCACCGGCCCCTTTTTCATATGTGGGTTCTGGGAGTCGAACTCAGGCCCTCGCGCTTGCCGGGCAGGTGCTTAAGCCGCTGAGCCATCTCACTGGCCCTGATCGTAATATCTTAAGAGAGGCATCAATTTCTGTTACTTGAAAGCAATTCTGATACTAGTTGTTTAGTACTGTCTAAGGGCTTGAAGATCTTGTCCCTTGGTTGGATATTTGTATATAACTAGGTGCTTCACAGGGAGTGGTGGAGGCTGGAATCACAGCTCCCCCTCTGTGGGACTGCCCTTTAAATTTATTGGACTTATGAGATTTAACCTGGTGCAGCTTGAAACAGTGCAGAGAAGCATTGCAGAGGTGATTTCATTAACTGTGATGTCATTAATTGCAGATGTGGTGTCATTAATTGTGTTTTTTCACTTGTAAAAGATGTACTTATATCTATGACATAGAATATATAAAGTGCTTTCACATATATTGCTGTATTGATATAGCCATTGACAATTTTTGACATATGCTTGTACTTAAAATGACAAAATCACTTAAATTACTTGTTTATTAAAGTCAGAGTGACTTGACATATGCTTATTTAAAAATTTAAATGCAGTAGTTTTTTACTCTTTAATATATTTTTCAGGAAAAATATGTTTATTCTGCATGCAGAGACAAAAAATGTAAAGACTTGGCAGGCAAAAATATCACCAACAAAATGAAAAGACAGCCCACAGAGTGGGAAAAACTTTTTGCCAGCTGTTGTTCAGGGAAAGGACTAACACCTTGAATATATAAAGAAATGGAAAAACATCAGACCATCCAAATTCAAAGACCCAGTCCAAAAATGGGCACCTGCAATGAATACAAACTTCTCAGAAAAAGTACAAATGGCAAATAAATACATGAAGTAATGTTCAACATCACTGGTATTCGAGAAATGCAAATTAAAACAATGCTGATATTTCATCTCACTCCAGAAAGAATGGTAATTATCAAGAAAACAATAATAAAAATTCTGGCAGGGCTATGGGAAAAAAGGAACATTTCTCCAGTGTTCATGAGCATTCAGGCTGACACAACTGTTGTGGAAATCACTGTGGAGATTCCTCAAAAAACTAGGATTATAAGTCCGATTTGACTCAGATCTTCCCATTCTGGGTATGTTCCTGGAAGAATTAAAAGCATTGTTTACACAGTGATATATGCCAACCCACATTTATAGTGGCACTGTTTGTAATAGCTAAATCTTGGAATCAACCCAAAGGCCCATCAGCAAATGAATGGATAAAAATTTGGGTTTTTTTTTATATAATGAAGTATTACTCGGCCATAAAGAAGAATAAAATTGAGACATTTATAGCTAAATGGATGGACCTTGAGACCATAATCATAAGTGAAATAAATTGGACACATGTTTGTAAATGTCACATTATGTCTTTGATGTAAGAAACTGAAAATGTAGAATGAAAATGTACAATAGATATTGTGTAATAGGAAAAACCTGTTCAAAAGGAAAAGGGAACTGTCTAGAGGGGATGGAGAAAGGAAGGATAGGAAAAAATGAGAAAAGAAGGATAAATTAAAACAGAGGGGACAGAAATGGTAATAAAATATTAATCAATATGTATCGTGTACAGGTACAAAATCACTATAATGAATGTGATAATTATGTATACCTAAACTGTATAAATAAACAATTAAACTAAAAAGTAACATAGGCATACATCATCCTTTTATAATGGCGGTGTAATTTTCCACTGTATAATACACAACAATTTTTATTGAATACTACACATACATAAAAATCTTGCTATTCATGATTCCTTTTTTCTACTTTGTTGTCTCTTGTCCTTTTTATTAATTGGTGTCCTTTTTGGCAGATACACACATAAACATAAAACATTTTGATCATTACCCCTATTCTTTCCCTTTCTCTGCCTCACCATTTCACATTTGAGGAATGAACGTATATAATATATTTGGCTTATATCATCTCTCCATTACCTACACTGGTACCACAGCTCTTCATTTTTATTCCCTTCATCTTGTATAATAGTAGTCTTCCTTTTCCTTTCTTGTCATTGTTTTGAGATTCTATATATTAGGGTGAACATAGTTCTATTTATCTATTTATCTTTCTGAGTATGGTTTATTTCATCTTACATGATGCTCTCCAGATCCATTCATTTCCTTGTAAATGACAAAAGTTTGTTTTCCTCTGCTGCTTCTGTAGATGTATCTAAACAGAAGCCAGTTCTGTGTCACTTCTCCATGCCCACTTGCAGATGAGGCAACAGCTAGGAGATTCTGTCCCCCTTTTCTTTAAATGGATGTGTCTATCAGGGTTTGAATAGAACTTAGTTTTAGCCAGAATTGGGCTTATATTCTCACAGCTGAGAGTGTGGATTAGAAGCATACCACCTTCCCAATATGTCTAATATGAGCAAGATCCTGGAATCAATTTCCAGCACTGAGAGGAGAGAGAGACAGATATGTGTGTGTGTGTGTGTGTGTGTGTGTGTGTGTGTGTGAAAGAGAGAGAGAAAATGAGGATGACAATAAATAAAAATCATGTTGAGCAATAGAAGCCACATTCAGAAGGTTAAATTGTCATGTTTTCTCTTATGTGAGTAAGCTGCAATATAAATAAGTGAATAATAAAGAGGAAATGATAGAAAACTAAAAGATAAAGTGGTATGGATAAATAAAGTGATCAACTGGGAAAAGGAGAAAAGGAAAATGTGGGAAAGGGGATTGAAAAATAATCAAGGTATGTTACATAAATGTATCAATTTTCCCCAAAGAAAATCAATAATCTGTATTAGAAACATGTATGAATAAAATAAAAAATAGATACATGAAACAAAAAAGGAAAAATAACATTTAAAAAGGAAATATGAAAAAGAATAGTCAGTTTGATGGGCCAGTGAGTTGGCTCAGCGGCATAAGCACCTGCCCGGCAAGCGCGAGGTCCTGAGTTCAACTCTTTGAACACACATAAAGAAAAAAAAAAGGGCCAGTGATATCGCTAATCTGCACAAGCTCTTGCTGGCAAGCGTGAGGTCCTGAGGTCGACTCCCGGTACCCACACACACACACACACACAAAAAATAGTCATTTTGAAAATAAAATATAATAATAATATTAATAATAATAGAATACATGGAGAAGGAGCCTAGTAAAAAATTAGTCCTAGCCATTGTGCTCAAAAATGTTTCTAAGTCTTCCAAGGTTAGAATCCACCAAGTATGATGGTGGTTAGAGGATCACGAATGCTGCTTGTTGTAATTCCTCTCAACTCTTTGGAAATATTTTGGAGTAGTATACAGACTGCAGCTCCATATTTGTTATGGAGCATCTTAATGCAAAATGTTTAGAGTGCTGTGTTATATTTTCTGTCTGGTAATTTTTGTCTGTACACCCAGGACCATGGCAAATGTCACATAAGCAAAAAGCTCTAATCACATTTTGGCAGAATATTGACTGCCCTAGACATAATTTTTTCTGGAGGCTTTAGTCTGTACAACCAGGTGTATGGCAAATGTCAAAGCCATGGTGAATCTCTAGAATGGCCCAAAGTTTGGGAGATCAAATGAACCACGGTATTCTGTGAAGGAGTTCAGGATTCAGAAGCTGAGCAGAGAGCTAGCCTCAATCCTGGTGGCTGGAAAACTATTTCATGTGTAAAACTACAAATAACTAGTGTCATATAACATCATAGAAGATAGGATTATGGAATCATGGTGCTCTCCACTTCCTTTCTCATGTTCCCAAGAGCATAAACTGCTCAGAAAGTTTGTGTCAGAGTCACTCCTCCAAGCTACAACTGTCTGCTGTGGCAGCTCACTGCTGCCTGCCAAATCAGAGAGGTGTCCATTGGGATTGTGCAATTTGATTTATTTTACCCTTTTGGGCCCCCAGGGCAGTTTAGTCTCAGACAGTAGGACTCTTCTTAAAATGGCCCCAGGTTATAGCATTCTGAGAGTTTGCAAATAGAGCAAATTTCTTGTCTAAATCTATCTCATACAATCTCCAAGTTACCTATTCACTTAAGCTCTTTGACTGGAGAGGGCAACCTTCTGTGACATAGTGTGATAGTTTCTATTGCACCTTTATTCCTTCAAAGGAAAGACGTCCCCACATACCAGATTCATGAAACCAGGTCCAGGACTGTTCTGTTTCTCTTTTCTGTTATTTTTTCCTAGTATCTGTAATTCACTGAGTTTTGTTTTTCTGTGCTATCAGTTTCCAGTGCTCCCACAGAGACACTCATCTCAACAGGCAAATGCAGAGTTGTTGCTTTCTTTTTATCTGTGGAGGTCAAAACTAGTGATGGTTGTCTGTATTTCACTATCTTCTGTTTTCATTTTTATTTTTATTTTTTATATTTTATTGGTACATAATTGCTACACATAACGGTCATATTCATCAGAGGGTATTTGTACTTGTACATGATATATCTTAGTTTATTTACCCATCAGTTTCCCCTTTCTTCAACAATTCTTCCCCTCACTACTTACAAAAGATTTATTTCCATTTTTTCTTTCCATTCTCTTTATTATCTCTTTTCCCTTCTTTCTCTTCATGTTGTTACCCTATTTTATCTCAGTGTGTTTGTTATTCATGTACACCAATGCTATTGATTTTTGAGTGTTGACTTTGTGTTCTGCTCTGCCACCAAATATGGTCGTTAAATCTAATAACCTTTTGGTGAAGTTTTCATGGTCTTCTATGTAGATTATCATGTCATCAGCAAATAGTGATAATTTCAATTCTTTCTTTCCTATCTATATTCCTTTTAGTTCTTTCTCTTGGCAAATTGCTCTCTCTCTAATATTTCCCAAACTATATCGAACAGGAGTCATATCCTTGTCTTGTTCTTGATTTATTTATTTTTTATTAAGTTTATTTGTACATTTTAGGTATACATAATGATCACTTTCATCATAGTTGTTCCTGATATAGAGTAAGCTTGTCCAGGTTTTTGCTACTCAGTATGAGGTTGGCTGTTGATTCATCATAGATGACTTTTATCAGATTGAGGTCAAGACATGCTAGTCCAATTTTCTTTAGGGTCTTTATAACAAATGTGTGTTGGACATTGTCAAATGCTTTTGAGTCATCTATTGAGATGATCATGTCGTTTTTGTCATTGTTTCTCTTCATGTGGTGTATTACATTTATTGACTTCCATAAGTTAAACCATCCCTGAATCACAGGGATGAATCCTACTTAGTCATGGTATACAATTTTTGATAGTGTGCTGCATTCTGTTTATCTCTATTCTCTTCCTTCTTCTCCCACTTCCCCTTCCTATTTTCCCTTCCCATTTGAACATTTTCTTCCTACTTCCCAATATACATTCTCCATTTGTTCTTTATTCACCTTTTGGGTTTCTTATACAAGAGAAACCATGTGATATTTTAAAATTTGCATCTGATTTAGCTCACTTGAAATTTTGTTATCAAGGTGCATCCATTTACCTAAAAATGTCTCAAATTTATCCATCTTTATGGAAGAGTAGTACTTCACTGCATGTGAAAACCTCATTGTCTGTATCCATTAATCCATTGGTGAGCATATGTGCTGTTTCAAAGATTTAGTTATTAAAAATTGTGCTGCTATAAACATGGATATGGATATATCACTGTGGTATGATGCTTTTAATTCTTTCAGGAAGATACTAGTAGTTGAATAGCTGGGTAAAATGGAACCTCTAGTTTTTGTTTTTTGAGGACTATCCCTACTGACTTCCATAGTGGTTGTAACAATTTTCACTCCCAACAGTGGAGAAGGTTTTCTTTTTCCCCACAGCCTCAGCAGTAAAAGATATTGGTTGATTCCTTCATGATAGCCATTTTTTTCTGGAATAAGATGGAATCTCATTGTTGTATAAATGTGCATTTCTCAAATGACCAAATGTTGAACATTTTTATATGTTTATTTTCCATTTGTACTTCATCTGAGAAGTGTCTGTTCATTTCAGATGCCCAATTTTGTATTGGGTCTTTAATTTTTGGGATTTCTGAATTTGACTTCTTTATATATTCTAGATATTAGTTCTTTGTCAGAGGAACAGCAGTTAAAATATTTTCCCTTTCTGCAGTTGTCTCTTCATTCTTTTGGGTTTTTTTGCTGTGCAAAATCTTTTAAATATATTGTGATCCCAGTTGTTGATACATTGTAATATTTCTTGTATGATTGGGGTTTTGTTCATAAAATCTTTGACTACACTTATGTCTTCAAGGGTGTTGTCTATTTTGTCTTCCAGCAGATTAAGTGTTTCTGTTTAAATATTTAGATCTTCAATCCACTTTCAAATCACTTTAGTTCATGTCGAGAATATGGGTCTAGGTTTAATCTTCAGCATGTGGGAAACCAGTGTTCCTAGCACCACTTACTAAAGATCCTATCTTCTAGTGAAGTCGTTTGCCTCCTTTTTCAAAGATAAGGTAGTTGAGTGTGTTTTGAGGGTTTTTTTTTATCTTCTGTTATACTAAGTTTTGGGTCTGTGTTTTTGCCAGTGTAATGCCGTTTTTATCATGGTAGCTTTGTAGTATAACTTCAAGTCAAGAATAGTGATGATCCCTGCCTTGCCTTGTTGCCTAGAATTGCTTTTGCTATTCTACATCTCTTCTGGTTCCATATGAATTTTAGTATTTCTTTTTCTAATTCCATGAGGTGTCCTATCGGTATTTTGATCAGGTTTGCATTAAATCTTTATTAATCTTCTTTTTCAGACTACTGCAGTTCTGAGTGTAATGGTCTTTTGCTTCCTTTGTTAGGTTGATTCCTAAGTAATTCATTTTTCTTACTGCTATTGTGAAGTGTATCGTTTCCTTAATTTCTCTTTCAGTAACTTTGTCATTTGATTACAGGAATGCTATTGATTTTTGAGTGCTGATTTTGTGTCTTGCAACAATAACAACATTGGTAATTAAATCTGAGTGTCTTTTGTTGGAGGTTTTGAGGTCTTCTATGTAGAGTGTTATATCCTCAGCAAATAATGATAATTTAATTTCTTTCTTATTCTTATTCCTTTTACTACATTTTTTGTCGAATTGATCTAGTTAATGTTTCCAGAACTGTATTGAATAGGAGGGGTGATAGTGGGCATCCATGTCTAATTTTAGAGTGAAAGTTTTCAGTTTTTGACTATTTAGTATGATGTTGGTGTTGGTTTGTCATAGACAGCTTTTATCAGGTTGTGATAAATACATTCTATTCCAAAATTCTTTATCAAGAATGTGGGTAGAACTTTGTCAAATGCTTTTTCTGAATCTATTGAGGTGATCATGTGCTCTTTGTGCTTATTTCTGTTAATATGGTGTATAACCTTTATTAACATGTATGTTGTATCATCTCTGCATCTCTGGGATGTGTCCTACTTGGCCATGGCATGTAACCTTTTTGATGATTTATTGTATTCTCTTTGCCAGTATGTTATTGAGGATTTTTACATCTATATCAGTAGAAGCAATTGGCATTAGTTGTGTATGTTGGTTCCGTCCTTTTCTGATTTTGGTAGCAGGGTAATGCTTCTAGGAATGACTTTGAGAATCTTAGTTCCCTTTTAATTTTATTAAAGTGTTGGAGGAGTAGTGGCAATAAATTTCTAAAGTTCTGTTGAATGCATCAGTGAATCCATTAGAACCTAGACTTTTCTTTGTTGGTAGTTTTATCATATATTTAATTTCATTGGCTGATATTAAATTGCTTAGAATTTTTATAGCTTCTTGGTTCAGCTTTTGTAATTTATTATGTATCTAGGATTATATCCACTTTAATGAATTTTCCATCTTATTAGAGTACAGGTTCTCAAAGTAAGCTTCTGAATTTCTGCATGATCTGTTGACATTTCAATCTTTTCACTCCTAATTACATGGATTTGGGTCTTTCATTTTCTTGTTTTGATGGTGGTGCTAATCTAAGTGTTTGTCTATTTTATTTAACCTTTCAGAGGACCAACTCTTTGATTCTTTGATCATTTTATTGTTTACTTAGTCTTAATCGCATTAATTTCTGCTCTCATTATTAAAATTTCCTTCCTCATGTAAACTTTGGCTTTTACTCATTCTTCTTTGTCTAGAATGTTGAGGTTCAACATTAGCATATAATTTGAACTAGTACTGTTTTTCTGATGTAAGAATTCACTGCTACAAATTTCTCTTATGGAATTGCTTTTATTTTGTCCCATAAGTTCTAGTGTGTTGTACTGACATCATTGTTCAATTTTGGAATCTGTCCATTTTCTACTTAATTTCATCTGTGGCCCATTGTGTGTTCAACAGGGTATTATTATTTAATTTCCTAGTGTTTACATATGTAGCTTTTGTGGTTTATTTTGCCATTGATTTCCAATTTCATTGCACTATGATTTGATAATATGCACGTGGTAGTTTCAGTTTCTTTGCATTTATTTAAGCATATTCTATGAGCTATATGTGTTTTATTTTAGAGAATGACCCATGTGCTGCTGAGAAAAATGTATATTCTCTTATTGTGGGGTGGAATGTCCTGTAGCTATCTACTAAGTCTATTTGTTCAAAGTTTTGCATCAGGTCTGATATTTTTGTTGATTCTCTGTCTGATTTGTCTACTTGTGACAGTGGGGTATTGTGTTCCCCCATTATAATTGTATTAGTGCTTATTTGATTTTTTATATATTTTTGTGTTTGTTTTGTATAGGGTGGCATGCCAGTATTTGAAGTATATGTATTTATAATTGTTTTCTTTTCTTGGGTTGTTTCTATAACAAGTATATAGTAAACTTCTTTGTCTCTTCTCTTTAACCTTGGCTTGAAATCCATTTTGTCTGAAAATAGTTATGCCTCCTTTTCTCCAAGTTTCTGTTGCACGGAGTATTGATTTTCAACTTTTGATTTTTAGTCCATGAATATCTTTTGAAGTTAAATGTGTTTCTTTATGCAGCATATTGTAGGATCTTGCTTCTTGATCCATTCTGCAACTCTTTCTTTTGATTAGTGAATTGAGGCCATTGACTTTAGTGGTTATAAGTGATAGGGATTGACTTATCCTTGTCTTATGCTCTTGTTGTTGGTTCTTTTTTTCCTTCTATTTAATTTGTTGCCTTGCCTGGAGGATTCATTCTGTTGGGATTCTCGGAATTGTCTTAATTTTTGCTTTCTAGAACATCATACAGAACTTTTTGTAGTATTGCTCTTGTGGTCATAAATTTCTTCAGGTGTTCTTTGTCATGGGAGTATCTTATTCCTTCATCAATTTTGAAAGTTAGCTTTGCAGGGTACAATATCTGTTTTGGGTTTTTTTAATTTATGACTTGAAATACTTTTCTCCAAGATCTTCTTAACTTAAGAGATTCTATTGAGTAGTCTGGTATGATTCTGATGAGCTTTCCTTATAGTTGATTTGTGCTTTTGTCTAACAGATTTTAATATTTTGCTCTTGTGATGAGTTTCTGGAATCTTGACTATTACATACATTTGTGTAGTTTTTTTCTGACCATGGCTATATGGAGTTCTTTTTTTTGTGTGGGTACTGGAGATCAACCTTAGGACCTCACGCGCCAGCAGGCGCCTGTGCTGCTGAGCAATATCACTGGCCCTTTTTTGTATGTGGGTTCCAGGAGTCAAACTCAGGCCCTCGCTCTTGCCAGGCAGGTACTTATGCTGCTGAGCCATCTCACTGGCCCTATATGGAGTTCTATATGCCTCAATTACCTGTATGTCAGTTTTTTCTGTGTCTCTGAAATTTTCCCCTTTTAATTTTGTGAACATGTTTTATTTTATGTACTTTTTCATATCTTCTGATTTTTCATTGATTCTTTTTTTTTATGTGTGTACTGGGAGTCGACCTCAGGACCTCGCACTTGCCAGGAAGCACTTGTGCCACTGAGCAATATCACTGGCCCTTTTTTCCTTTATGTGGGTTCCAGGAGTCAAACTCAGGACCTCGTGCTTTCCAGGCAGGTGCTTATGCTGCTGAGTTATCTCACCAGTCCTTTAATTGATTCTAATTAACCTTATATTATTTTTCTTTGCTCCATCTAGCAGCTGTTGGATTGATTTTTCCATGGTCCCTTGCTATTTTTATGTCATTCGATGATTTTGAACCACAGAGTTCTTCTATATTTGATATGGTATCTTCACAATGGTTGTTTCTGTTGAGTATACTTTCAGTAGAATTTTTAATATCCTGTATTATTTGAGTCTGTTTTATGGAATCCAGTTCTTTCCTATGTTGGTCATTCATGGCTTCCATGTATTTCCTGAGCTCTTCTAGTTTTTTTCTGTGTCTACTCTAAATTCACTAAGCATGTCCTTCATTATGGTCATCATTTATTTAGTCATATGTATGATTGTTTTTGTTCTGTTTTTGTCTAGGTGCTTATTCATCTGCTTTGTTTCTTTTGCTGCTACCCATTCAGAAAATTCAGCTGGGTGGCTTTTCATTTCCTCCACCTCAATGCCCTTTGGGCTTACTTTGGTGAAATTGGGTGTTTTGGATTGCATCTTGCTTCTGTTTTTTCATTTATTTTTTGCTTGTTTCCTGCATTGAGATGAGTAAATTACTTATGGTAGGTAGCTTTATTACCAGTATTGAGATCTCTTTAGGTAATGACTACTTTTCGGAGAAATCTTGTAAGTATAGCTGCCTTTTGGCATTTGTGTTTGTCCCAGTATCCTCCCTCTTCTGTTTATTGGGGATGAAAGTTTGTATTTTGTTTGGCCTAGCACCCAGTTGTTTGTTACTGGTCTGTAGTATTGTTTATTGCCACCAGACATTCTAGGAATTGGCATATAATGAATATTGATCACAACAGCTAAGTCACTTTGACTAATGTAGTACAATCAGTAATGACAGTAGTATAAATATAAACCAGAAAATGACACACTGTAATAACTAATTTTTCATCAACTTTAACCACAGGTACAAGATTTATAGTTATATAGCAAGATTTAAGACAAATGACAAAATTACATACAGTATTCACTCAAAAGAGAAATTTTACCCCTTTTCACCATGGATAGCTAACTAACTATTGATTTACAAGTTTAAGTGATACAGGTGTGAAAGTGTGAAGGAAAAACAAGGACATAAATAGATTACAAAAAAATGAAACAGTGGTAGATGTGAAGAATGTGGCAAGATATATTTAGCAGGTCCTGTTAAGGAGTAAAGGAGAATTAGTGGCATTATATAAAAGTAACAAAGGTTACCAACTAGGAAGAGGATAAATAATAGGGAGTGGAGATTATTCCAGAGGAAAATAAAATAGGAAATAAATGAAGGAACAACTTCAAAAGAAAATAGGAAAAAATTCTAAGGGAACAAGTTGAAAAAGAAAAAGCAAGAAAAAAAGGGGAGAGAGAGAAAATAAAAGGAGGGACTATTTAAACAAAAAAAAGAAAGTAATATTAAAAGGGGGATTGGAAGAGGGGTGGTAAAACTCCAGCCTTGAATAAAAGAAAAAAATTTAAAAGTGTATGAATAGAGGGGCAAAAAATATTTCCTATGTATCTTCAGAAGAGTGTTTTTTCCTCTCTCCCCAAGACAATAGTCTTTAACCTTACAAATCACATTCCTCTTTGCCCTCTTCATAGTCTATGAGGTTTTAAGGGAGTCATTCTGTTCAAGGGGACCTTTCTCCATTATCCCATTTGTGGCAGTTGTTTAGGCTCAGGAATCAAACCACAGAAGGTATTGGCTCTTGGTTCTGAGACTCCTGTCATTTGTTCTTGTGATTTCTGACCAATAATAGATACACAATATATATACCAGTGACCATGGCATAAGTTGCCTACACAATGTGGAGGGTCCTGTGCACTCTGTCCACTCAGAGGAGAAACAAATCTGCCCAAGACTAATGTGGGAGGTTTCTGTGGGCCCATTAAGGGTGAAGCACGCTGGGTGGTGTCACATGTGCCCAGAGTACCAGGCAGAAGAGGCAGACCCTTAACCTTTGCTGCTTAAGTAGGCAGAGACTGTATCTTGGTTTCTGGCAGACTGCAGGGTGGAGAATTTGCTGTACCCAGGGTTTGGGCATTATGCTTGGTGCTGAATGTGCACTGCCACAGTCCAGGGGTGCAAAGTGAGAATTTACGTGGGCTTGGAACACACTATGTAAACTCTTGTTACCCATAAACTGATAATAGATTTCGAAGACTGTGGGTCTAGGTTTGGTGCAGAGCAGTGTGAGCTCATTGAAAATTCAAGGGAGCCAAGGGTGCTCCGTAGGGACTGAAACCAGACAACGTTAGCTCCGTGTGCCAGATAAATATCCCAGCTTGAGTAGGATAACTACTGGCTCCTGACAGTAGCTCATGTGTACCTTGGTTCCATTACTGAAGACTCCCAACACAGGGACTGATTGCTTGTTTATCTGGTTGGAGTCTGAGAACTAATGTGTGCCTCTCCCACCCTTGGTCACTTGCCCCTGGTGTGTGCTAGCAAATTGTTGCCAGGCGACAGCCACCTCTGTGTTTGGAGAGGTGATGATGAGGCAAAGGGTCCATATAGTCCAATTCCATCCTGTGCAGCTTGACTGCCACACTGCTTGGATCCTACCAGCTATTTGTGAACTTCTCAAAATCGTGGTTCCTGTGACAGGTATAGGTTGAGTCCCCAGGGACTAGTCCTGTCAGACCACTTTGCCTCTTTTAAATTCCGATGCATATGTTTTGTTTTATATAAAAATCTCTTTCAAATTGATTTTTTTAATCAAGGTTTATGTCTCTCCCCATTTTCTGAATGCCTGTGTTTTTAATTGATCTCTAAGTTACTCAAACGTGACTCCTCCTCTATTCATCAATGTTGGCTCCATTCACTGATATTTTTAAAAACCATTTTTTACATCTTATTGATCTCTTTTGTACATATCATTTTATATAATTTTAATTTATTTAATTTTTTTTACTTCCTTTCTCTTAATTTCTTTGTCCTTAATGCTTAATATGTTGCTAATTCTGAAAGTCTTGAGCTGAACGCTCAGTCGAAGAATGTTTATCTTAATTTTGCGAATACATGCTTTAGAAATATTCATTTTCTTTTGACTGCGTCATAAATATATCTGAAAACTGGATATATACAATATTCAGTTCTAATTTTTGGAAAATAGGTCACTTTTTTGATTTTCCTAATCATATTCCAAACTTAATTGTCCATGATTTCAAAATCTTGCCTATAAATATCATAAATTTGCTGTCATTATGTGTTTAATTTTTAACTTCATTTGTTGGTAATGAATGTGGCCCTCACAATAAATGTATTGAAATATTAGGATATTTTCATTAAGGTTTATTGCATAATCAATATTGATGAACATTCCAAATGTAATTGAGAATATTATGAATTATTTGTCTTGTAGAGGAATAATGAAAAATAACTTATGTTCATACATGTTTATTAAATATTTTTTCTTAATATGTTGTTAAATATTTTTGGTTTTTTATTTATGTGTATATTTCAATTTACCAATTATAAATTGGAAAAATCTTTCAATGTTTAAGACTTCTAAAATACTTGCCTCCTAACCAGTTTTTGCTTAATATTAAAGTCTATTCTTACTTTACATTTACAATATTGTCCCAATATTTCTATTGTCATTTGTTAAATTATTATTAGTACATATTTTCAGTTTGCAATATTCACATACATCATGAAGCATTATTACATATACATAAAACATCTTAAGATTTTACTTCTTCCCTTTCCATCCCTCCATCTCTTGGTCTCATATCCGTTTGCTAAAGATCTATCTCTTTTTTTTGGCTATCAATCTTTTAATTTGTTCTTTGAACCAACTGCAGTTTGCATTTTATAAATAAGCTTGTATGTCTGTATAATTTCATTTAACATTATGGTAGCAAAGTGCAGCCATTTTCATAAAATGACTCAAATTTATCCTTTTTTATGGCTCAGTAGTACTCCATTGTGCATAAATACCACATCTTCTTTCATATTTTGATAGATATATTGACCACTTTCAAGATTTAGCCCTTATGAGTTATGCTGCTATAATCATGTGCATACATGTATTACTGAAAATGACTTTAACTCTTTCAGGATGATACCTAGAAATGAATAGCTAGGTTGAATGAAATTTCTGTGTTTAGTTTTATTTATTCTATATTTAGTTATATTTCTAAATTTAGTTTTTTGAGGAATATCATATTAATTTCCATAGAAGTTGCATTTGTTTTACATTTCCTTGAACAATGAAGAAGTGTTCTTTATTTCATGAAGCCTTGCTAGCATTTATTATAATAAGCTTTCTTGTTTTGATAGCCATTCTTTCTAGACTAAGATGAAATCTCAGTGATGTATTAATTTGTATTTCTCTAATGGCCAGAAATGTCAAACATTTTTTCATGTATTTATTGGCCACATGCATTTTCTCTGAGAGGCCTCTATTCATTTTAATCGCCAATTTTAACAGGGTCTTTTAATTTTGACAGGCTAACTATATGAATTCGGTATATATTTTGGTCAGCCTGAAAAGCAATTAACAATTTTTTCTTCCATTATTCAGATTCTTTCTTCAAGAACTTTGTGCTATCCTTTGCTGTGCAGAAGATTTTGTTTGGTATAATCCAATCCACTGATTCTTTATGTTATTTCTTCTTTTGGCAACTGGTTCAGAAAGACTTTGCCTATGTCTATGTTTTCAAGAGTTTTACCTATTGTAACTTCCAGCAGAGGAACTGTTTCTATTTTAATATCTAGATCTTTTATCCATTTTGGATTTGTTTTAGTATGTGGTATGAGATATAGGTCTAGTTTTAGCCATTTGCATGTATGTAGTCAGTTATCACAGCACCATTTGTTAAAGAGGTTATTTTTCTGCAGTGTATGTTTTTGTCTAAGTTATGTTTTTCATCAATGAGACAAAATACTCAACACCCAAAGTTAAAGTAGGAAAGGTTTATTCTCACAGTCTATAGATTTCAGTTTACTGCTGACTGGCTACAAGGAATAGTTACTTGGCAGAGGGGTATCACAGAGGAGAAAGTTTCCATGGTGTGGGTAGGAAAAAACAGTGAGCAGCAAGCAGCTGCAACAAGCCTGCCTTCCATCTCTCCCTTTACATTCCATTCAAGCTATAAGCCTATTTATTGGTGACATCCATATCCAGGGTGGGCGTCCATTACCATGACAAGAACTGTGCCAATTCCAATCAGTGGAATCATTAATTTAGATGCACACACACTTAATCCTGGTGTCACTTGCCCTAGATCTAGGCAACTCAGAAAACCTCACCTATGAGTATGTGAGACTTTTTAGGTGACATCTAGATGGAAGCCATAACCTTCCACTTCTATCCCCCAAAATATTCTTCAACATTTCTTTATGCAAAAGGTATTTAGTCCATCTCTAAGATTTGCCAAAGTCCTAAAAGTTTTACCATTGCTGATACATCCAAGTCCAAAGCTTCCTCTGAGATTTCAGGCAAACTCTTAGCTGTGAGCCCATATAAAAATGAAAAGAGAGTTAAACACTTCCAACATACAATTGCACAACATAAACATTCCCATCCCAAAAGGTACAAATAGGGAATAGAAAGAAATGAGAAAAAAGCAAGTCTATAATCCAATAATAAAAGCATTAAGTCCTGTAGTTTCATGTCTGGCATCTGAGGCAATCTGTGTTAAGTTGTGAACTTGCAAGGGCTTGGGTGCCTCTGCCCCTATGACACTGCTTTTGGTTGTAACCCCCATGGCTATTTTCCTACCTCAGCCTTTTGAGTGCTGGGATCACACATGTCCACCATTATACCTGGCTAATCTTGGTGACTGTGGATGGTTAATTCATTTTATTGCTGAGTAGTCATTCACAATATAGGTATTCTACAGTATTTTATGCATTCAGTCATTGAAAGTCATTCTACAGTGAGAACATTTAGAACTGAAGAAGTCTCTTAGGAGTATTTTTTGTAGTTTATTACATTGTAACAGAACAATTCACATTATCTATTTTATTTTGGTTGAAGTCTCACAGCTTGTGTTTTGGAGGAATTGGTCCATTTCTCCTAAGTTGTTTAATTTATGAATATAAAAATGTTCAAAATACTCTTTCATTCTCCTTCCAAAGTCTCTCAGATGCTGTTTCTTTAGTGATTTTAGTAATGTGTTTCTTCTTTTTTTATATTTGTCATTCTTGTTAGAAGTCTACCAATTTACTAATTTTTGGAAAATTAACTTTTTCTTTCATATTTCTCTATCAGTTTCCTGTTCAATTTTTTTTATTTCTAGTCATTTTTATTTCATTTTTGCTGTTTGTTGAATTTATTTTGTTCTTTATGTAATTTCTTCAGATGGTAATATAGATTAATTTGAGATCTGTTTTGTTTTCTGGTATAATAGTTTAGTGCTATAAATTTCCCTGTTAGCACTATGGTAGCCACATTCCACACATTTCGTTATGTTGTATTTTAATTTCAATTCAATTTAATGGAATTTTCACTTCCCATGGAACTTCTTTTTAGTATGACCTGAATTTTTCTTTTTATATGACCTGAATGATTGTTCTGTGCAGTGATTAATTCCCAAGCATTTAGATATGTTCCCACAGTCTTTTAAATATTTATTTGCATACTGCCAGAGATTTAGTCACTTTTTTGTTACTGAGACACAATACCTGATACCCACAACTTAAAGGAAGAGAGGTTAATTTTGGCTCATTGTTAGAGTCACACATTGGCTCTCCCTAAGGCAGAAATGTAATGGTGGATGTGTTTGGATGGAAGAAAGTGGCTCACATCATGGTGGCCAAGAAATGGGGAGAAAAGGGTGAAGCTGAGAAAGATATTACCTTTCAAGGCATACCTCTTGTTACCAACTTCCAACCAGGACTCACTTCCTAACAGCAATTTATCTCTAGTACCCCCATAATCCAATCACCTCCCAAGCTCTCCACTTCTGAACACATGAGTATCCATGAGGGGACATTTCAGACATAACAGCCAGAGAGTATAATCTGTATGTTTTCAATTTTCAAATTCCTAAGGTATTTGAAGTTTAAGGAAATGCTCTGTTTTTGCATGTTCTGTGATTTCTTAAAATATTGCATACTTTACTTTTGTTAAACGAAGTTTACTCTGTGTCAGTTAAGTACAACTGGCTGATTGCACTTTCAGATTTTTCTATAGCCTGATTTTCTGTTTAGTGTTTTATCATTTGGAGAGGGGGATATAAAACTACGACCAATTATAATTCTAAACTTGTCAACATTTTTCTCTAGATGCTTCAATTTTTCCTTCATATCTTAAAGCTTTAACCTTTGAGTCCTACCCATTAAGATTTTTATGTTCTCCAGGTAGGGTTTATATGCTATCATAATGTAATTTCCTTGTTTGTCATTAATAATATTTTTCTCTGAAATTCACAATTCACTGAATTAAATAAATGTTAATTTTACTAATAGTTTTTATATAACATATATTTTTAACATTTTACATTCTACTTTGTCAAATGTGTTGTGTTTTATACACAGCATATATTTTGATTATGATTTTTTTTGTGGGTACCGGGGGTCAAACTCAGGACCTCACAGGCCAGCAGGCACCCATGCCACTGAGCGATATTACCAGCCCTTTTTTCGTATGTGGGTACCAGGATTCCAACTCAGGACCTCGCGCTTGCCAGGCAGGTGCTTATGCCATTGAACTATCTTAATGGCCCTTGATTATGATTTTTATCTATTGTGCTAATCTCTGAATTTTGATTGACATATTTGGATTATTTTACATTTAAGATGATTGTTGGTATTTTAGAGTTCAGTCCTACTTTATTATTTGTTTTTAGTTTCCTTGCCATCTCTTTTTCATGCCATTCTTTAGAGACTCCTTCCCAGTACTCCTCACAGTCTGGGAAATTTTTGTTTATAATCCCAAAGAAAAGTTATTGGAATTCTTGCTAGTTAATTCCAATCTACCACTTCCAGTGCAAATCACAGCAAGAATAAAGACACTAGGTCATATTTGTAGTTGTGGGGAGCCAAAGGGGTCCTAAGGCCATCTAGGGTGATGGGTAACCAGAACAAAGTCATCATCCCAGGGCCAAACCCAGGTTTTATTAATTCTTAATGAGGGAAGTGGCTCAGGAATGAGT
Source organism: Erethizon dorsatum (assembly GCA_028451465.1). Classification (NCBI taxonomy): domain Eukaryota; kingdom Metazoa; phylum Chordata; class Mammalia; order Rodentia; family Erethizontidae; genus Erethizon; species Erethizon dorsatum. Next base: position 48,098,752 of record CM051842.1, read on the forward strand.
GACCATGAGAGTGGAGGGAAGTACCTGAGTACTGTGAGCTTCGCTATGTAGGTGGCCTCAAATCACCCCTGAAATATGTAAGAGAGAAGGATATGCATAAAGACAAATCTGCATAACACAATTTGAGGTAGTATTTAATGTTTTGGGGTTGGTGCTTCAGCTCTTATGTGTAATCTTTTATGCCCTGGGGAATCATACCCTCTTATCTCAAGGCTCAGTCCCAGCCAACAGCATGGAGCATGGCTCTCCCTCCTGCCTGGCTCACACATGCTTTTTGGGAGCTAATGGGTGTGTGGTAGCACTGGCCTGTCACATTGCTTCAAAGACCGCATATCAGCAACTCAGCTAGACTGATTTGCATTGCTTAAAGCCAATTGAAGGGATAAGGAAAAATCCTAGCCAGCTCTGTATGTGGAAATAGGGCCAGGTTTAGCCAAAATGGAGATAATTGCTCTTCTTTCAAGCAGAGTGATCCATCTGGTCCTCCACACCATTTTATGAATTACACGGATATTTTTAATAATATCATTTTGATTTACTTATTTTAATGGATATATTATTTTATGTAGTTTTCATAAGAGTTGCTCTAGGAATTACAGTATATATGATTTGTCATGTCTCCTGATATTATCATTTAGTATTACTATGAGTGAATTTAGAAACCTTACTTCAATTTATGTACCATTATATTCCAACTTTTAAATATTTGTCATGTATATCATGTAACAGTTTTGATTCAATCATGATACATAATTTAAATAACACATGAAAACGTAGTTACTCAGTAGTATACCCGTATTTCTATTCTTGCTGTCATTCTGCATTCCTGACAGAAGCTAAATGATTATTTTATTTTTTTCTCTCACATTGAAGAATTTCCTTTACCTATTCTTTAAGAGTAGGTTGGTGAGTGACAAGTTTATTTTAGTTTTCTTCATTGTGAGAATGTTATTAACTTTCTTCATTCTTGAAGGATAATTTCTCCAGGTTTAGAATCACTTGTGGATACTTCTTTTCTTTCAGCATGCCATAGTTACTTTTCTCATCTTTGAGACACAATATCCAACACCCACAAGTTAAGGGAAGAAAGCTTTATTTCAGCTCACATTTATTAGAGGTTTCAGTCAATAGTCAGCTGATTTCAAGGCAGGGCAGTATGGCAGAGAGGTATCACAGAGGTTAAGCAGTCTATGGCATGGCAAGCAGAAGGCAACAAGCACCACAAGGGGCAACTGAGCAAGGGTTGGAGTGGCTTGTTTTTCTCGTCAGAGTATGAGAACAAATGGGTGGGTGGGGAAGGAACCTCCCATTCACAATAGCTTTAAAAAATAAATGCATAGGGATTAATATAAGCAAAGAAGTGAAAATACATATAAAATTGTACTATTGTGGACAAAGAAATTTAAAATGACAAAAAAATGGTAAAAACTTTCCTATTTCTGGATTGGCAAAAATAATATTTTCAAAAGGATGAAGCCAAAACTGATACATATGGGACAAGAAGAGACCCAGAATACCAAAAGCAACCCTGTGTAACAAGAGCAAAGCAGAAGGTATCACAATTCTCGATTTTTAAATTATATTGCAAAGCTACAGTGATAAAAAAGCATGGTAATTCACAAAATTAGAAATATTGATCAGCAAAACAGAATAGATGAAGAAGAAATGGCAGGCACATTTAGCCAATTGATCTTTGACAAAGGAAACAAAAAAAATACACAGGAGATAAAATAACCTCTAACAAATGGCAATGGGAACATACATGCAGAAGAATGATTCTAAATCTATACCTCTCACCCTTTCATAAAATAAAATGAAAATGAATCAAAGACCTATATATTAAAACAAAGAAACCTAATCTTTTAGAAGATAAAATAAGTAAATCTCTTAAAAACATGGACTTAGGCAAGAATTTCTGAACAAATCTGTAACTATACAAGAAATAACAAAGAATCAACAAATTGGATCATATCAAATAAAAAGCTTTTGCATAGCAAATGGTGCAGAGTGGAGACAACCTACAGAATGGAAAGAAATTTTTGTTAGATATTCCTCTGTCAGAAGACTAATTTAGTATATATAATTTAAAACAACACACCCCCAGCTGACACTGCCAGGGCTCACATGTTCAGCTAGAGAGAACCCATTCCAAGACAGACAAATCTGAGTTCCCTGTTCCCAGCTGATGTTACCAGGGCTTGCTCCTGGGGTATCCTCTGTACAAGGCAACAGAGGTGACAACCAACAGACTCACCAGACTGAAAAAGAAACCAACATCTAGGAGGAGAGTTACACTTCAGGACTGAAGTATTACTTTCCCACAGAGACTGGGTGAAAGATAAATCTTAAAATATAGGTTTGGAGAGGGGAAGGGCTAAATAGAAATCTTGTGGGATACATTAGGAGGTCCAGAATCAGAACAGAAGTTCACAGGGCCTGTATACTGTTGAGTGAGGCTATGCTCGGAGGGTGAAATAATTAGAGATAATGGTCCTAAAGGAGAATGTAGTTAGTCAAGTGATATCTTTGAGCTCTGGTACTGCTGCATATTTCCAACAGGAACTAGTAGTCTAAAGTACTATAGGATAGTACACATGGTCTAACTGTGTTCACTAAAATCAAAGTCCTCTTATTTCGGTTAAGGGATGTCCATGTGTGGTACCTAGGGTTTGTGAAAATTCAGTTGACATTGGAAGCCATTAGTGCTACTGAATTTACTACTATATCCAAGGTAACATATTAGTGGATAACAACTGTTTTCCTTTTCATGCCAATATCTGGATATCCTGGGGGAATACAAACAATAAAGAAATGGTACACATACACATAGGAACAATGGAAAGCATGGCAACACAAGACCCCAAAGGTCTCCCAACACTCCTAGGGTAGATTAAGGGTATACAAATACACCCGAAAGCTAATATTAGATAGTGGAACTCTATGAAGAAGTTACAGAAAAGATGAAGAAAGTAGATGAGTTCAAAGAAGAAATGAACCAAAGGGTCACAGAACTATCAAACTATCTAAAGTGTATACAAGGAGAATAAGAAAACATTGGAAGAATTGACGAAATTGGTTCAAATCATGAATGACAAATTCTCCAAAGATTTAGAAACCTTGAAAGATATAAGACAGAAGTACCTGAAATTTAAGGAAAGTATACAATTCATAAATTGCAGAATGGTCAGTGTGAAGACAGAGTGTCTGAAATAGAGGAGAAAAGGGTTAATTATGAAGTACTCACAGAAATTGCAAAAAAAAATAAGAGAACAGGAAAAGACCATCCAATAGCTATTAGATGACACTAAAATTCCTACCTAAGCCAAATTGGAGTTAAAGAAAATCTACACCAATGTAATTATTATGTTTACAGAAATTATAGCAGCAAATTTCCTCAATATGAGAAAAGTGTTCTACATACAAGTTAGTGAAGCTACCAGAACACCAAACAACTATGATTAAAAGAAGCTCACCAAGACTTATCTTTATTAAAGTGCAATGATGGTTAAAAAATAAATAATCATATCTAAATAACTACTCCCAATATTAATGGTCTCAACTTTTCAATAAATGTCAAAGATTGGCAGATTGTGTAAAAAATAGAATACAAAAATTTATTGCATTCAAGAAACTCTTCTAACCCAAAAAGGTATTCATGGACTAAAAATCAAAGGATGGAAAATAATATTTTATGCATTAGGATGCACAAAACAAGCAGGGGTGAAATTTCTAATTTTAGAAGTGATAAAGTTCAAGCTAAGGGCTGGTGAGATGGCTCAGCGGCTTAAGCGCCTGCCCGGCAAGCGCGAGGGCCCAAGTTCAACTCCTGGAACCCACATACGAAAAAGGGGCTGGTGATATCGCTCAGTGGCACGGGTGCCTCCTGGCGCACGAGGTCCTGAGGTCGACCCCCCGGTACCCACAAAAAAAAGTTCAAGCTAAAACTGGTTCAAAGTGACAAAGAAGGTCAGTATATACTAGTTATGGGAACAACCCAACAAGAGATAATACTTATAAACATATATGAACCAAATACTGGAGCACCAGGCTTTATAAAACAAATACTACTGAACAAAAAATATCAAATAAATACTAACATAATCTTAGTAGGAAATGATTATTAGGTAATAAGAATAGCTTCTCACAGGGTGAGCCCTGAAAGTGGGTTGTCCTGAAAAAAGATAGAATGATTAAACAAAAAATCAATAAGGAAATATCAAAGCTGAACCACACTTATGAACATATGTACTTAGTACGTGTCTATAGAATATTCACCCTCAAAAACAGAATATACATTCTTTTCTGAAGCACACAGTGCTTTTCCAAATTGGATAACATTCTAGTCCACAAAGTCTGCTTAAATAAATACAAAAGAAACAAAATGACCCCTTGTGTACTATCATACCACTGTGCAATGAAATTAGAAATCAGTGACAGAAGAAACTACAGAAAAAGTAGAAACACTTGGAAAATTGTTAACACATTACTAAACAGCCAATGGATCTGAGAAGAAATAAAAATTTTTTAAATGTCCGTGAGTTAAAGATAATGACTGTGCAACTTACCAGAGCCTCTGGGACACTATGACAGCACTCCTCAGTTGGAAGTTCTTTGCAATCAATGATTACATTAAGAAAACAGAGGGGGCTCATATAAATAACTCTATGAGGAACCTCAGATACCTGAGAAACAGCAACAATCTAGGTCCAAATCAAAATTAAGAATGAAAATCATGAAGATTAGAGTGAATATTAATGAAATTGAGTTCAACAAACCTGGAAGGACCACAGGGATGGGTCTTCTTGAAAGAAGACCATTTGTCTCCATTTAGGCTAACATTTGCCCTACTTCTGTGTATCGATATGTACAGAGCTGATTAAGAAAATACTCTACCACCTCAATTGTCTTGAAGCAGTGCAAATGGGTCTAGCTGAGGGACTAATGTGTAACCTTTGAAACAATGACACATGACAGAAATTCCCCACCTAGTACTAAGCATGAGCTAAGCCAAGAGATGCCATGCTGTTGGCTGGGACTGAGTCTCAAGAAAGAAGACATAATGTCCCAGGGCAGGAAGGCCAGAGAATCAAACCTGAAGAAGCAGAAGTGGAAGAGACCCAGAATAGCAAAATAATCTTAGGCGACAAAAGTAAAGTTGAGGCATTACATAATCTGACCTCAAGCTATGCTACAAAGCCACAGTAATAAAAATGGTATGATTGTGGAACAACAACAGACATGTAGATCAATGAAACATAATACAGGATGCAGAATCATTCTCAGATACATTCAGTTATTTGGTCTTTGACAAAGCAGCCAGAAACATACATGAGATGAAAGAGAGCCTATTCAACAAATGGTGCTGGGAAAACTGTATATCTGTTTCCAGAAGAAATACTGAACCCATATCTGTCATCATATACCAAACTAAAATAAAAATGGATCAAATACCTAAACATTAAAAAGCAACATTTAACCTAATAGAAGTTAAAATAGTTAAACACTTGAAGTCAAAGTTGTAGGAAAGGATTTCCTAAACAGAATCACAATTGCCCAAGAAATGATAGAAAGAATCAACAAATGGGATAACATCAAATTGAAAAGCTTCTGCACAGCAAAGGAATCAATTAGTAGAGTGAAGAGACACTTCACAGGATGGGAAAATTTTTGACACCTATTCCTTGGATTGAAGACTAATATCTGGAATATATATAGAACTCAAAATATTTAGACCACCTAAAATAAAAGTCCCAATCAAAAAATGGACAAGTGAAATAAATAGACACTTCTCAGAGGAAGAAATGCAAATGACCAATAAATATATGAAAAAAGTGTTCGACCCTCTGGCCATAAATGCAAATTAAAACAGCACTAAGGTTTCATTTTATACTGGAAAGAATAGCGATCACCAAGAAATCAAAAAATAACAAGTGGTGGCATGGCTGTGGTGGAAAGAGAACTCTCCTACATTGTTGGTGGTAATGAAAACTGGTATAACCATTATGGAAATCAGTATGAAAAGTCCTCAAAGTGCTAAAACCAGAAATTCCATATGATCCACCTATCGCTGTTCTTGGTATCTTTCCCAAAGAGCTATGGACATCATACTATCCCAACACATGCATAATAAAGTTCATAGCAGCACAGTTCATACTAGCTAAATCCTGGAAGTAGCCTGTGTGCCCATCAACAGATGATTTGATTTAAAAAGTGCGATATTTTTACAAAATAGATTACTATTCAGTTAGAAAGGAAAAACAAGGCGTTTGTATGACAACACACGCAGCCAGAAAATATAATATTGAGTGAAATAAATAAGACACATAGGCTTAAATACCATATGGTGTTTCTCATTTGAGTAAGGCAAAGTACAAAGTGCACAACATTGGATAGATTGAAGGAGACAAAGGGATAGGTCTGTTGCAAATGAAAAGGGGTCCAATAGTACATGGGGGAAAGGAGAGGGGGAGGGGAATAGGAAATAAGTAGAATAAAGATATGTATAGGAACATAGTAAACTTAATGACTGTAAAAATTATATGTCATAAACATGAGATAGGATTAATGATATCAACAATAATAAAAATGAGGAAAAGGGAAATAGAGCAGGCAGGAGGGAAGGTGAAGGAGAATGAAAAATTGAACCAAGTTGTATTATGTACATGTACCCACTCCCCAAGATGACTGTAAATTGCATATACTGCAAACATGTACTAATAAAAATAAATTAAATAGAAATTTAAAACACAATATCTTTATATTTTGGGTTTCTCAAACTGGATGTGTAATAAAAAAAAAAAAAACTAAATCCCCCCAAGAAAGACCAAATCAAAAATGGGCAATTGAAATGAATAAACACTTCTCAGAAGATTTACAAATGGCCAACATGTATATGAAACCATCTTCAGTATTTTTGGCCATTAGAGAAATGCAAAGGAAAGGAACACTGAGATTTCATCTTACTCCAAAGAGAATGGCTATCATCAGGATCTAAATGAACAACAAATACTGGCCAGGTTGTGGGAAAATTAGTACAACCAATATAGAAATCAGTATGTAGGTTTTTCAAAAAACTAGGAGTAGAATTTTATTCAATACTGCTCTACCTTTTATGTGTATTGTCTGAAAGAGTTAAATATATGGTATCATTTTATAGTGCTATATGCATACTCTTGTTAATATTAGCACAACACATAATAGTTAACAATTGAAAATGGCATCTATGCCCATCACCAGATGAATGGATAAAGAAAATGTGGTGTATATATAGAATGGAGTACTACACAGCCAAAAGGATGGATAAGTTTGAGTCATTTGTAGGAAAATGGATGCAGCTTGAGACTGTATTGTGCACTGTAGTAAATCAGACACAGGTTACATATCCCATAGCTTCTCTTATATGAGGAGCCCAAAGTATGAGTAATTTAAAGAGAAAGTAAAAATTGATGTTAAGAAACAAAGCAAGTTCAATCTATTGCAAATTAAAAAAGGATCTAGAGATTGAGGGAAAGGTGAGGGAGGTGAGGAGGAAGGGAAAGTAAAAAGGAATAAGAGGATACATATATATCAACACCTTATGATGAATGTATTCATTATGTATCACTAATATGTACTAATAAAACCTTTTAAAAAGTGTTGCTTGTTTCTTGTTTTTTCATTGTCAGTGCAAGAATTTGTGGAGAAGTCCTAAAGGATAATTTCTAAAACTTCTCAATGGCAAAGATAAACACTAACATTGGGCATAATGGTGATTGTTTACACAAAAGTAAAATTTCTAAAGCTCTCTCTTTAGGGAGGAGAAGACTATTATTAATGAAACTAGATAAACATGTAGTGGAATAAAAAATAGCATCTGTGATGCATGTTACTACACCCATCATTAAATGAAGAAGCATTTTCTAACCCCAAATACATCCATTATGAATATTCCTTTTTGTTAGTTTTATCTTTTCAATTAGACTGTGAGCTCCTTGGACAGCAAATGTGCAACCTACTTTTTTTCATTTTCTTCTACAGAACTGTGAGTTAAGAGACAGCGTCTCCCTACACTATTAACTGCTACATATACTAACTCAGACTATACGTCAAACAATTTGACCTAGGTGAGTGAAAAAAAGGAAGAAATTAAAGTATCATCAAAGTTATTAAGCTGTGGTAACTGAAATAAATGTTGTTTCTATCCTTTAGAAAAGAGTACAGAGAGGGCCAGTGAGATAGCTCAGCAGCATAAGCACCTGCCTGGCAAGCACGAGATCCTGAGTTTGACTCCTGGTACCCACATACGAAAAAAGGGCCAGTGATATCACTCAGCAGTGTGGGTGCCTGCTGGTGCATGAGGTCCTGAGGTCGACCCCTGGTACCCACAAAAAAAAAAAAAGAAAAGAAAAGAGTACAGTGAGCATGGATGAGACCAGTGGTACTTCCTTCCAAGTAAACCATTTTTTAACAATTGGAACCTAGCTGGAGGAAGGTATATCTATTGCCTCTTATTTTTGTCTCAAATTCTCTTTTTTTACCATCGTGCTCTTCCTTTATTATGCTCTATGGACTAATTATAAAACAATACATAGACTGCAACAATAGCAAAATTTAAAATAAAATGATGTCTTCCACATCACAGTCATAATTTTCATAACTCCTCTTTTGACTTTACTGAGAAAAATTATTTTTTATTGGCTGCTGTTATTGTTAGTGTTCACTTTTCAACTATTAAACATGGTTGAAAGCAACATCAAAGTGAAAGTCCCCTGAAAAGCAATATCATACTGAAGATCTATATATGCTTTTAGTTAGGTTTGCTAAAAGTTAATTTGGAGCACCTTGTTCAGTTTTAACCTCATTTTTTCCTCTCTGCAGTGTAAAGCCTTATAGGATGGATGTGACTGGCATTTTGACCATTCCAATGAACTCATTTGCCTTACCAGAAATACTCTGGAGCTAAATCCTTCAGATTTTCACTGCTTCTTCTGCTCTGATATTTGGCACATCACACGAAAAAACACTCCAAGTAGCCCATCTTCTACTCTACCCACTCATCTTTAGGACAGTGTGTTCTTTTTTTTTTTTTTTGTGGGTACCGGGGGGTCGACCTCGGGACCTCGCGCGCCAACAGGCACCCGTGCCTCTGAGCGATATCACCGGCCCCTTTTTCGTATGTGGGTTCCGGGAGTTGAACTCGGGCCCTCGCGCTTGCAAGGCAGGCGCTTACGCCGCTGAGCCATCTCACCAGCCCCTGGACAGTGTGTTCTTTTTCTCCTTGCTGAGGTAAAATATCCACTACCCACAAGTTAAAGGAGGAAAGATTAATTTAGCTTACAATTTGTATAGGTTTCAGTTCATATCAGCTGGTTCCAGGGCAGGGTGATTTTGCAAAGGAGAATACTTCATGGCAGGCAGAGGACAGCAAAATCAACAAGAGAACCTTAACAGGGTCTTTCTGCCCATTTATACTCTATTTAGTCTGCTGGGTTGAGGGCAATTCCAAACCAACCAGTGAACTAATCACACAGCCTTAATCCCAGAATCACACGCTCTAGATTCAGTTACCCCTGAAAAACCCACCCCTTCATGACTGCATGAGGCTTTGGGGGGGACATCTAGACACAAACCATAACAGACTGCAAATCATACATAAAATCCCACTAGTTAATTGGATAAAACACACAATTTCAGGACTGACCCAAATACTCATGCACCTAAATTACAAATTTTTCTGGGCAGGCTCTATGAAGCATGATTGAAATATTTAAAAAAAATGCTTAAACTTTTAAAATATTTTTACAATGAACACATTATCATTTATCTCCCTTAAAATATTCCCTCACTTTGAACACACTTACCACATCATTCTTGCCACTTTCTGAAGTAGTAGTGGAGGTCCTTTTTTGTGTCATTACAAGGTATGATAAAATATATTGTTAATGTTGTTGCCAAGTGAAACTCAATGGAAAGGCAGGTTTGTAGAAACATTAAGGTGTGTTCTTATCCACCTTTTACACTGCGTCTGTGACCATGCAAATCTGGATATTCCCCAATGTCAAAATAACCATAAAGGTAAACATTTTGACTTGATTCAGGATATCATGGCAGCTAGGAAAAAACACTCATGATAGAGGACTTTCAGAATTGCTTCATAATGAAGCAAAAGTTATGGGATAAGTGTGTTCTAACTGAGTGAATGGGAGTGTTTTGAGTGGGTTGGGGGATTTGTCATAATGTGTATTATACTGGCATAAACTTCTTCAATTTAAACATTCACCGTATCTTCCTATCACAATTTGTATGACTTTATATAATATAAAAATGCTTTTTGTTCATTAGTTCCTTCATATTATTTCCCGTTGTGTGCGAACTTGTGAAAAATCAGTCAAGACATCTGAACAAAAAATAATTCATTTACTATGAGACAAGACATTTTTACTAACAAAATTTTATATCTACAGAGAATCAATGCTTTGTTTCTTCTTTGGAGATCAACTTTTCATTTCACTTTAAACTATTATTTGCAGATTCAATATGGCTGAATAGAGGAGGAGTTGTGTCAGAGAGACTAAGAGAAGATCAACTAAAAAACACAGGTAACTGAAAGAAAGGGAGGGATATCAACCCTGATGCAAAAAAATCAATTTGAAAGAAACTCATATCAAATGAAACATATGCATAGTAGTTTAAAAGAGGTGATGCAGTTCAACAGGACTGTCTGTGAGGCCTCAGCCCACACTCAACCCACTGTCATTTTGACAAGTTCCCAAACAGCTCATGGGATCCAAGTAGCATGGCAAAGTCAAGCCACACAGGATCAATTTGGGGTATATGGGCCCTTCTCATCATCCAAACAGAGAACACTGTAACCTGGCAAAAATTTTCAGCAGCACACCCGGGGGTGGGTATTGAGCAGGGTGCTGCTCTCTCCTCCACCCACCCATTTATTTTCAGAACATAAGCAGATAAACAAAGAACCACTGTCTGTGCCAGGAGTCTTCAATATTGGGCTCTGAGTGCATCTGAGTCACTGATGGGAGCCTGCTCCAATCCTAGAGAGTCTCTATCTGACATCTAACATCTGTACCTGGGGAATTGTGGTTAAATTGGGGTGTTCCAAGCACTCTGGACACAGTCGAGTATCCACTCTGCATCCAGCAAGAGTCCTCGACACAGTCCATGTGTAATCCAATAGGCCAGTTCTCTGCCTGGTTAAACAGTAAGGGTTCCTACTGCCTATTCTGCCTGGTAAGCTGGACACACATGAGATACCACCTAGCATTCTGCACCCTCACTGTGCATGTAGAAACCTGCCCACGTTAGTCCTGGGCAGATTTATTTCTCCTCTGAGAATCCCCAGGACAGAAAGGCAGGTCTGAAAGCCCACACAAGCCTCCATATATTGGAAGCCTGTGCCACAGACACTGGAAAATACACTGGGTAACCAGCTTTGAACTCCAGCTAGAAGGAATCCATGAGAAGAACCTCAGAAACAAGGCCACACACTTTCCCTGGTCCAGTTACCCAGCTTGAACAGATGCCACAAACAGGGAGAGAGGCCCCATTGAACTGAGGAACCTCCAAAATCAAAGACTATAAAGATTGGCAAAGAGGAATATGACTTGAAATATTATATACTATTGAGCTGGGAAGAAAACACTCACTTGGAAATACATAGAAACATTTTTTTTATTTCTTTCTTAATTATTTTTACATTTTTGTTTTGTTCACTTGTTTTTTCTTTTCATAGAGTTTGGAGTTTTCCCACCCATTTTCTTATCACTGTCCCCCTTTTAATATTACTTTGATTTATTTGATTGAACAGGTCCTCTTTTACTATCTCTTCCTCCCCTTTCTTTTCTCACTTTCTCACTTTCAAATTTTTCTTAGTATTTTTTCTCTTACTAGTTTTCCTCTAGTTTAATCCCCACTACCTATTATTTATTCTTCTCCTAGGTCATCATGTCTGTTACTCTTATCTAATACTACTCATTTCCCTTTATGCATTAACAAAACCTCCTACATCAATCTTAACACAATCTTCACATCTATCTTTGTTTAATTTTCAAAAAATATTACTTTTACTCTTTTTTCTTTATACTACCACACACATACTACATACTCTTGTGAATCTATAGATAGTTAACTATATATTGCTATAGCTGGATACTGCTTTATTGTGAAAGGGGGTTGTTTAATTGCTCTGGCCAAGGTGTATTTACTGTGTATAATTTTCTGATTTGTCTTAGATCTTGTTATATAAATATAAATCCTGTACATAGGGTTACAGGTGACAAAGTATTAGTTATTACAGTTTGTCATTTTCCAGTTTGTTTTTGATACTGTATTTCTTACTGATTGTACAAAGTTAACTAAGGTGATATTGCTGTCATGAGCAATTGATACTTCTTGTATGTCAATAGTCGGATTTTCTGGGAGCCATAAATAATACTACAGCCCAGTACCGAAGAACTTGTTGCTAGACCAAACAGGCTGTAGCATTTAATCTCTAATAAAGAGAAGAGATACAATCCTGGGACAGACTCAAAGGCCAAAAGCCAGCTATGCCTAGAACAGAGGTCTGAAAAGTAGTCATTACTTAAAGAGTTCTTAATACTAGTAATAAAAGTATCTACTATAAGCAACCTACAGACTGGAGAGACTAGGGAGATGGCCAAGTGATGAGCAGCAGACAGGGAGACTTTCTCTGAGAGTCACCATCCAGACACTGGAATACAGCACCTTGGGGAGGACAAGAAAGAGGGAAAGTGATTCCCCTGGACCCAGGAAGGATCTGAAGTGTAGTTGGGGGCCCACAGAGAGAGTGATGAGAGAAACTTCAACAAAGAAGAAGGATGTTGCCACCGGTGCCTTCTCCCTGGGTCAGGACTCACAGTACAACAAAAGAGGTGCAAACTTGTGGACACAGAGTGACTGCCAGTGCCCCCAGCAGCCTCAGAGGAGGGACTCAAGAAGCAGTGCTGTGGGGGAGCAGGGGATGTGAAGGACAGCACTGGCTAGCATTGAGTGCTGAGACTCAGCCATCACGCAGAGAGAGTGATTGGCCAGATGCCACTGTGGGGGGGGCAGTGGAACTCAGAACTCAGGGCAGCTATGGCTCCATCTATTGCTCCCAGCCAGGCTCAGGCCCATGGAAGTTGCGCTGATGGACGCAGGTCAAAAGAGTCTGGTTTCCACCAGAAAGTGCAGGCTCACTGAGATTATCCACTACACTGCCAATAAGCTGCTGGCTTGCTGGGACAGATCTGCATGGAACAGGACTCTGTTTCCATACATTGTCAGCCAGCCAAAGCAGAGACAAATCTAGAAGTGAATGCTTATTTTTTTTTCTCTTTTGTTTTTTGCTCTGGTGATGGTGTTTTTTTTGTTGTTGTTGTAGTTTGCTTGCATGTTTGTTTTTACCTTCATGGTTTGACCTTGATTTTATGTGAGTGTAAACAGAGTTTCTAACTTCTTCATGGTTGTGGTTCTGTTCTGTTCTTCCTTTTATGACTTCCTTCCTTTTTACCTGCCAGTCTTCAGGACAAGTTTTCCAATGTTAGCGGAATCCCTCTTTGTCCTCCAGCCTTACCTCTAATTAATTCCTCTTCTTCCAATGCTCTATTATCACAACTCATTTTAAATTTAAATTCCTGAGGGCAAAATTGACATATTAAGGACTTGTATACTGCATATAATTTTCTGGTTTGTTTTAGAAATTGTTATATAACCAAAAATCTATTTTATATGGTTAAAAGTGGCAAATAACTGACTAGCTCAGTCTGTCATTTTCTAGACTGTGTTTGATGCTTTTGGTACCACTATATACAAAAGTGATGTAATTGTTCTAATCATCTGTTCTTCCTGGCATTCCACGACAGAGACTGACTGAGGGTCACAGAAAATACTGTGGCACAGTGCCAAAGAACCAAGGACTGGGCCAAGCAGGCAGCAACTTCTCATATCCAACTAATTGAAGAGTTAGGATCTTCCATCAGTCTCAAAACCCAAAAATAAGCTACACCTGGAAGATACCTTAGAGAAGAAGTCATCTCCTAAGGGTTTTAAATACTAGAAATAAAGCAACCTACCATAGGCAATTTATAAACATAACACCAGGAATACAACTAAAGAAAGAAAACAAAAGGGTCTCATTTTCTTAAATAAGAAACTTACACTTAAACAAGATGCAACTCCACACATCAACTTCACCAAAGGCAAAACCAGGGGGCAATGAGTTGGAACAATCTGAAAGCCACCCACCTGGCATCTCTGAAGTGGTAACAACAAAGCAAATGAATGATGCTCTGGAAAATAGTAAATCTGAAATAATTTCACAGATAACTGCAGAGATAATGTCCACAGTGAAAACTGTGCTTAAGGACGCTAGAGCAGATACAGACAAAAAATAGAGGGGCTTAAGAAAATTATGGAGGGGCTGGTGAGATAGCTCAGCAGCATAAGCGCCTGCCTGGCAAGTGAGAGGTCCTGAGTTTGACTCCCAAAATCCACATACAAATAAAAGGGCCAGTGATATCACTCAGGGACATGGGTGCCTGCAGGCACACGAGGTCATGAGGTCAACCCCCAGTACCCACAAAAAAAAGAAAATTATGTAAACCATGAATGCTCAGCATAGGAAAGAAATGGAATCCATAAGACAGATTCAAGCAGATATCCAAGAGAAAAAAATTCCATTGAAAGTATTTGTAGCAGATTAAGCTAATGTGAAGAGAGGATCTCAGATATAGAAGACAGGTTTGCAATTAGTGATAATGAAAAGAAAGAATTAGAAATAGCAAGGGACAATGAAAAATCAATTCAGCAGCTGCTGGATGAGGCAAAGAAGAATAACTTAAGATTAACTGGAGTCAATGAAAAAGCACAATATAGCATAAATGACATAAGAACACTGTTCACAGACATTATAACAGAAAATTTCCCTGGTAGAGAAAAAGTTTGACATGCAGATAAGGGAGGCTTCTAGAACTCCAATTAGCCACAGTCAAAAATATATTCAGCCAGACATATCATAGTCAAGATTCCAGAAATTCAACCCAAGAGTACACTACTAAAAGCTGTTAGGGAAAAGAGACAAATTACCTATAAAGGAAAGCCCATCAGAATCATAGCTGAATTTTCAGAACAAACCCTCAAGTCAAGAAGAGGTTGGAATGTGTATTTCAAGCTCTAAAGGTAAATAACTTTCAACCCAGATTAATGTACCCCACAAAACTATCTTTCAAAACTTTTGGAGAAATAAAATACTTCCATGACAGAGAACATCTGAGAAAATATATGAACACCAAACCAGCACTCCAAAATGTTTTGAAGGACATTCTAGAAAGACATAACAATGAGTACGACTCCAGGAACCCCAATAGAAGGAATCCAACAGGCAGGGCAAACAAACAGAGAGAGGGAAAAAAAGGGGGGAACCAACAACAGGAAAATACGAAGACAAGGATGTCAATATATATCAATTTTAACCATCAATGTTAACAGTAATGATTCACCAATCAATAGACACAGACTGGCAGCATGGATCCAGAAGCAATATCCAACAATATGCTGCATACAAAAACACATTTAATTCAAAAAGAAATTCATAGAATGAAAGTAAAAGGGTGGAAAACAATACTCCATGTGATCGGAACCCAGAAAAAAAAAAAAAAACAGAGGTAGCTATTCTTTTTGCACACAAAGTGAATTTCAAGCCAATGCTGATGAAGGGGATAAAGAAGGTCACTACATCCTTGTAAAGGGAACGATCCAAGAGGAAGAGATAATGATCATAAATATATATGCAACGTATTATCAGACCATAGTGCAATGAAATTGGAAATCAAAGGCAAAAGAAATCACAAAAACTCCCTAAATACATGGAAATTAAATACACCCTCCTGAACAACCAATGGGTCACAGATGAAATTAAAGAAGAAATTAGACAATTTCTACAACTGAATGATAATGACAGTACAACATATCGCAACTTATGGGATACAATGAAAGCAGTCCAAGAGGGAAATTTATAGCATTAAATACTTATATTAGGAAAATAGAGCAAGTGCAAATAAACAACTTAATGGCGAACTCGAACTTCTAGAAAAAGAAGAGCAGGTTAAGCCAAAAGCCCGTATGAGGGAGGAAATTATAAAGATCAGAGCAGAAAGTAATGTATTGGAAACTAAAAAAAAATACAAAGAATCAATGAAGCAAAAAGTTGGTTCTTTGAAAGAATAAATAAGATTGACAAACCCTTATCCAACCTTATTAAAAAAAGAAAAGACTCAAATCCATGCAATTGAAAATGAAAAGGGTGATATCACAACAGACCCTGCAGAAATCCAGAAGATCATCTATACCTATTTTAAAAATCTATATTCTACTAAGATGGAAAACGCAGAAGAAATGGACAGATTCCTAGATTCGTATGAATTACCAAAGCTGAATCAAGAAGATTTAAAAATTTTAAATAAACCAATATCAACCAATGAAATTGAAGATGTAATTAAAAACCTCCCAACAAAGAAAAGCCCAGGCCCTGATGGATTCACTGCTGAATTCTACAAGAAATTTAGAGAAGACCTAATGCCACTACTTCTCAAACTTTTTAATGAAATTGAAAGGGAAGCAACACTCCCAAATTCATTCCTGAAAGCAAGCATTACCCTGATACCAAAACCAGAGAAGGACCCAACTAAGAAAGAGAACTACAGGCCAATCTCTCTAATGAACATAGATGCAAAAATCCTTAATAAGATACTGGCAAACAGAATTCAACAAATCATCAAGAAGATTATACACCATGACCAAGATGGATTCATCCCTGGGATGCAGGGATGGTTCAACATACATAAATCAATAAATGTAATACAGCATATCAACAGAACCAAAGGCAAAAATCACATGATCATCTCAATAGATGCAGAAAAAGCTTTTCACAAAGTCCAGCACCTTTTCATGATAAAAACCCTACAGAAAATGGGAATAGAGGGTCTTTATCTCAACCTGGTAAAAGCTATCTATGACAAACCAACAGCCAATATTATACTAAATGGCCAAAAACTGAAAGCCTTCCCCCTAAAATCAGGAATAAGACAAGGATGTCCACTGTCCCCACTCTTATTCAACATAGTTCTGGAAATCTTAGCCAGAGCAATTAGACAAGAGAAAGAAATAAAGGGAATAATGATTGGAAAGGAAGAAGTTAAATTATCATTATTTGCAGATGACATGATACTCTACACAGAAGACCCCAAAAACTCCACTATAAAACTGCTAGATTTAATAAGCAAATTCAGGAGTGTAGCTGGATACAAAGTCAATACTCAAAAGTCAATAGCTTTCCTGTACACAAATAATAAACTTACTGAAAGAGAAATTAGGGAAACAATACCATTCACAATAACATCAAAAAAATGAAATACCTAGGAATCAACCTCACAAGGGATGTAAAAGACCTCTACACTGAATACTACAGTACTCTGAAAAAGGAGATTGAAGAGGATATCAGAAAATGGAAAGATATCCCTTGCTCCTGGATAGGAAGAACCAATATATTGAAAATGGCCATACTTCCAAAATTGTTATACAGATTTAATGCAATTCTCATCAAAATTCCAACAGCATATCTTGCAGAATTAGAGAAAACAATCCTAAAATTCATTTGGAATCAGGAGACCTAGAATAGCAAAGGCAATTCTGGGCAACAAAGGCAAGGCAGGGGGCATCACAATCCCCGACTTGAAATTATACTATAAAGTTACTGTGATAAAAACAGTGTGGTACTGGAAAAAAAACAGACCTGAAGATCAATGGAACAGATTAGAAGATGCTGAAACAACTCCAGACATACTAAGCCACCTTATCTTTGACAAAGGTGCCAAACACATTCACTGGAAGAAAGATAATCTCTTTAATAAATGGTGCTGGAAAAACTGGCTCTACACATGCCGAAGATTAAAAAGAGACCCATATCTTTCACCATGCACTAAACTAAATTCAAAATGGGACAGAGATCTAAATATTAAAACAGAAACATTAAATGTGCTGGAACGTAGGATAGGTAAAACCCTTGAAGACATTGGTGTAGGCAAAGACTTTATGAATAAAAACTCAACCGCACGGGAACTATCCCAAAGAATCAATAACTGGGATCTCATCTTATTAAAAAGATTTTGCACAGCAAGAGAAACCACCAACAGAGTGAAAAGACAACCCACAACGTGGGAAAAAATGTTTGCCAGCTGTTCCTCAGACAAAGGATTAGTATCGAGAACATATAAAGAACTCAAAAAATCAAACCTTGCAAATTTAAAGACCCACTCCAAAAATGGGCATCTGAGATGAATACACATTTCTCAGATGAAGGAATACTAATGGCAAATAAATATACAAAAAAAGTGCAACATCACTAGTCATTCGAGAGATGCAAATTAAAACAACACTGAGATATCATCTCACCCCAGAAAGAATGGCTACTATAAAGAAATCAACTAATAACAAATGCTGGAGGGGCTCTGGGGAAAAAGGAACCCTTCTTCACTGTTGGTGGAAGTGTTGACTGGTACAGACTGGAAGTCAGTGTGGAGATTCCTCAAAATACTAGGGTTGGAGGTCCCATTTGACCCAGCTATTCCCCTTCTGGGCATCTTCCCAGAAGAATTAAAAACATCGTACCACAGTGATATATGTGCACCCATGTTTATAGCAGCACAATTTGTAATAGCCAGATCTTGGAAATAACCCAAATGCCCATCAACTGAGGAATGGATAAGAAAGATGTGGTATTTTTATACAATGGAGTACTATTCAGCCATAAAGAAGGATAAACTGGAGACTTTTATAGGTAAATGGATGCAACTCGAGAAAATACTCATAAGTGAAATAAACCGGATGTACATGTGTAAGCATCGTATTGTCTCTCTAGTATGAGAAACTGAAAGAGTAAATAAGATCCAAAATGTACAATAGACACGGTGAGTCAAAAAGAAACTGTTGGATAAGAAAGAGAGACTGGAATAGGGAAAAGAAAGAAGGGAAAGGGAAAAAATTGTATATATATATAAGATGGTTAAGATAGATACACTACCAATTTTACTTAATTCATTGAAGAGTAAGGTTTGAGCCAATAATGTTTGGACAATTGAATGCTAATGTCTGGTATCCTGAATAACTAACTTAAAGATAATAATACATAATGCATTGACCATTGTTACCCTCATATTATGTTGTTTTGAAAATTTGTTCTTTTTTTGATTTGTTTTGTTTTTTCTTCTTTTTAAAAAAAAAGATCAAAAGGACTTTACCAAACCAAAAAAAAAATATATATATATATATGCAACCAATACCAGTACACACAACTACATAAAAAAATATTAAAGGACATGAAAAATCAAATAAGCACTAATACAATTGTATTCAGGGATCTCAATACTCCACTGTCACCAATAAGACTGATCAACTAGAGAAAAAATCAACAATGAAATATTAGAACTGAACCAAACCTTGGAACAACTGGACTTAGTAGATGTGTACAGAGTGTTCCACCCCACAACATCAGAATACACATTCTTTTCAGCTGCATATGGGACTTTCTCTAAAATAGACCAAATACTAGCTCATATAACTGGCTTAAGTAACTGCAAAGGAATTAAAATTATCCCATGCATATTATCAGACCATAGTGAAATGAAATAGGAAATCAATGGCAAAAGAAACCACAATAACTTCCTAAACACATGGAAATTAAACAGCACCCTCCTGAACAATCAATGGGTCCTAGATGAAAATAAGAAGAAATTAGACAGTTTTGACAAATGAATGATAAATACAGTACAACATACCGGAACTTATGGGATACAATGAAAGCAGTCCTAAGAGGGAAATTTATAGCATTAAACACCTATATCAGGAAAATAGAGCAAGCACAAATAAACAACTTAATGCTTAACCTCAAACTTCTAGAAAAAGAAGAGCAGGCTAAGCCAAAAACTCGTACAAGGGAGGACATTATAAAGATCAGAGCAGAAATTAACGTATTGTAGACTAAAAAACAATACAAAAAATCAATGAATCAAAGAGTTGGTTCTTTGAAAGAATAAATAAAATCGACAAAACCTTATCCCATCTTACTAAAAAAAGAAAAGACTCAACTCCATGCAATTAAGAGTGAAAAGGGTGCTATCACGACAGACCCTGCAGAAATCCAGATGATCATCTATAACTACTTTGAAAATTTGTATTCTAATGAGATGGAAAATACAGAAGAAATGGACAGATTCCTAGATATGTATGAATTACCAAAGCTGGTTCAAGAAGATATAAAAATCCTAAATAAACCAATATCAAACAATGAATTCAAAGATATAATTAAAAACTTTCCAATGAAGAAAAGCTCAGACCCTGATGGATTCACTGCTGAATTCTATAATAATTTTAGAGAAGACCTAACACCACAACTTTTCAAACTTTTTAATGAAAATGAGAGGGAAACAATACTCCCAAATTCATTACTGGAAAAAGCATTACCCTGATTCCAAAACCAGAGAAGGACCCAACAAAGAAAGAGAACTACAGGCCAATCTCCCTAATGAACAGAGATTGAAAAGTCCTACATAACATATTGGCAAATGGAATCTAGCAAATAATCAAGATGATTATACACCATGACCAAGTTGGATTCATCCCAAGGGGGCAGGGATATTTCAATATATGTAAATCAATAAATGTAATACATCATATTAACAGAACCAAAATAAAAATCATACGATCATCTGAATATATGCAGAAAAAGCTTTTGACAAAGTTCAGCACCTATTCATGATAAAAAACCTACAGAAAACTGGAATAGATGGTCTTTATCTCAATCTGGTAAAAGCTATCTATGACAAACCAACAGCCCATATCATACTAAATGGACAAAAACTGAAAGCTTTCTCTCTAAAATCAGCAAGAAGACAAGGATGTCTACTGTTCCCACTCTTATTGAACATAGTCCTGGAAAATTTAACCAGAGCAATTAGACAAGAGCAAGAAATAAAAGGAATAATGATAGGAAAGGAAAAAGTTAAATTTTCATTATTTGCAGATGACATGATACTCTACATAGAAGACCTCAAAAACTCCAGTAAAAAATTGCTAGATTTCATAAGCAAATTCAATAGTGTAGCTGGATACATAGTCAACACTCAAAAATCATTAACCTTTCTGTACACGAATAACAAACTCACAGAAAGAGAAATTAGGGAAACAACAACTTTCACAATAACATCCAATAAAATGAAAAACCTAGAAATCAATCTCACAAAGATGTAAAAGACCTCTACACTGAAAACTTCACTCCTCTGAAAAAGGAGATTGAAGAGGATATCAGAAAATAGAAAGATATCCTTTGTTCCTGGATAAGAAGAACCAATATAGTGAAAATGGCCATATTTCCAAAATTGTTATACAGATTTAATGCAATTATGATCAAAATTCCAACAGCATATCTCAGAGAATTAGAGAAAATAATCCTAAAATTCATTTGGAACCAGAAAAGACTGAAAATAGTAAAGGCAATTCTCAGCAACAGAAGCGAGGCAGGGGGCATTACAATCCCTGATTTGAAAGTATACTATAAAGCTACTGTGATAAAAACAGCATGGTACTGACAAAAAAAACAGACCTGAAGACCAGTGGATCACATTAGTAGATGCAGAAACAACTCCAGACATACTAAGCCACCTTATCTTTGACAAAAGTGCTAAACAAGTTCACTGGAAGAAAGATAGCCTCTTTAATAAATAGTGCTGGAATGGCTCTGCACATGCCAAAGATTAAAATTAGACCCATATCATTCACCATGCACTAAACTAAATTCAAAATGGATTAAAGATTTAAATATTTTCTTTTTTTTGTGGGTACCGGGGGGTCGACCTCAGGACCTTGCGCGCCAGCAGGTGCCCGTGTCGCTGAGCGATATCACCGGCCCTTTTTTCGTATGTGGGTTCCAGGAGTTGAACTCAGGCCCTCGTGCTTGCCAGGCAGGCGCTTATGCTGCTGAGCCAACTCACCGGCCCTAAAGATCTAAATATTAAAACAGAAATACTAAATCTGTTGGAAGACAAAATAGGTAAAACTCTTGAAGTCATTGGTGTAGGCAAAGACTTTATGAATAAAACCCCAATGGCACAGGAACTATCACAAAGAATCAACAATTGGAATCTCATTAAAAAGCTTTTGCACAGCAAGAGAAACCTCCAACAGAGTGAAGAGACAACCTACAACGTGGTTAAAAATGTTTGCCAGCTGTTCCTCAGACAAAAGATTACTATCGAGAACATACAAAAAGCTCAAAAAAATCAGACCTCCCAAATTTAAAGACCCAATCCAAAAATGGGCATCTGAGATGAATACCCACTTCTCAGATGAAGAAATCCAAATGGCAAATAAATATATGAAAAAATGTGCAGCATCACTGGTCATTTGAGAGATGCAAAATAAAACAACACTGAGATTCCATCTCACCCCAGAAAGAATGGCTATTATAAAGAAATCAACTAATAACAAATGCTCGAGGTGCTGTGGGAAAAAGGAACCCTTCTCCACTGTTGGTGGGCCTGTTAACTGGTACAGCCACTGTGGAAATCAGTGTGGAGATACCTTAAAAAACTAGGATTCGAGGTCCCATTTGACCCAGCTATTCCCCTTCTGGGTATCTTCCCAGAAGAATTAAAAACATCATACCACAGTGATATATATGCAACCATGTTTATAGCTGCACAATTTGTAGTAGCCAGATCTTGGAAACAACCCAAATGCCAATCAATTGAGGAATGGATAAAAAAGATGTGGTATTTTTATACAATGTGTACTACTCAGCCAAAAAGAAGGATAAACTGGAGACTTTTATAGGTAAATGGATGCAACTCAAGAGAATACTCCTGAGTGAAATAAACCAGACACACATGTGTAAACATCATATTGTCTCCCTAGTGTGTGAAACTGAAAGAGTAAATAAGATCCAAAATGTATAATAGATATGGCAAAACAGGAAGAAACTTGCCAAAAGTAAAGAGAAACTGGGATGGGGGAATGGGGAAATGAAAGAAGGGAAAAGAAAAGTATTATATATATATAATACTTTTATATATATTATAATATATAATACATATATATATATGATATTTAAGATAGATAAACTACTAATTTTGCTTAGTTCCTTGAAAAGTAAGGTTTGTGCTAATATTATTTGGAGAATTGAATGCTGATATCTTGTACCCTGAGTAACTAATTGAAAGATAACAATACATAATGTATTAACAATTGTTACTCTCCTATTATGTTGTTTTAAAATTTTGTTCTATTATTTTCTCTTTAAAATTAAAAAACAAAACAGAAAAGGGCAATGCAACTTACCTTCTTAGTGATAGGATCAGGTATAACAGTAGCGACTGGTGCAGGGATAGTGGGTGTCCCCACATCACTCACCTACTTTAAACAATTCTCTCTTTATTTCACTAAGAGTTTACAACAAATGGAACAGAGCCTCTTCACAGCCCTGCAAAACCAAATAGATTCACTTGTAGTAATGGCCGTACAAAACTAGAGGGAACTAAACTTCCTGACTGCTATAAAAGTAAGGTTATGGCAGTTCCTAGAAGAGAAATGTGGCTTTTATTCTAACCAGTCTGTAATAGTGAAAGATAATTCATTGCAATTAGCCAAATGTGCTTCTAAAATCTGTCAGGAATTATCTGAGTCATGGGGATGCTGGTCAGAGATCTGCAATTGGGGGCCCAGGTTATTCCCCCTAGCAGAGCAATTGTTAATTCTTTTTTTCCTGAATTATTGCCATTTATTATTTTTGAGATAGGCTCAATTTCAACAGTCTAACTTATCTAAGCTGTTAATATTTTATTTCTACAACCACATTCATATTTCTCTGACTACATATCTACTGAATGCATACTCCAAACCAGGGTGTATTTGGTCCATGTTTACTCAAACTCTTAATCAAATTGGTGTCTTTTCCTCTGACAGCTTTAAAGCTGCAAATGGCGATGCAAACAGACTTGCCAACTAGCACTCTTTTTATTCAGGACCCTTAGGACTCACAGTGGGAGGCCCTTACTGCTGCCCTAGCAGAACTTCCTCTCAGCAGAAAGTAGCTCAGTTGACCATCCATCACCCCTTGCCACTAACAGAAGTCAGGGATCCCCAATAGAGAGATAAGGAAACAGACCAGGTGATAGAAGGAAAGATAGGCAGATTAGGATAAAATTTCCTGAAGAGTCTGAGTAAATTAATGGAGCCAACTAAGTAAACTGAAGGCCAAGTCCTAAATGAGCCAAAGATAACTCTTGGGAAATTAGAAGGCAAATGGCATTGAACAAGTCCCTAAATAAGTCTCAGAGGGCTGGAATGTAAAGAACAAAGTACAATGCAGCCTGCTTTCTGGACATCAAAATCCTGGCAGCAGCACACAGTGACAGTTGTGTCACTGGATTCTCTTATATCACCCTGCACCTTTTCACTCCAAAGATTGCATAAAAGTCCCTGGTCTTAAATGTCTATGATGTTTGTCATATGTAACCCCTCCTGAGGGAAGGAGCTTCCCTTTTTGCTTTATCTAATAAACTGCACATCCTGGTCTCCCCTCTTATTTCTTGCTGTTCTGCTGTGTCCTTCTGTGCCACCTCAGAACAAAAGCCCAGAGGGGCAGAAAGCTGGTTACACTGGCTTCTCCAACTTACGGGACTCTCCACTGTACTTTTGGTTTCACTCTTGCAGTTTCACATACTTATCTTTCAGGAGCACTCTGGCTGGCCTCCCAAGCTTTCTTATGAATTCTAAGTGGAAGCCTCCCAGACCCCACAACTCTTGCATTTTGCATGTCTGTAAAACCAGCACCATGTGCATGACACTGTGGTCTTCTTCCAGCTCAAGAAGTAGCCAGGCTTGAATCATGGCTGCAGTAGTCTCTGAGTGACTGGATGGCTGACCACTGTGAAACAATTCCCAGAGAACTAATTCCTTAGTTAGCCTGACTGGAGCTGGTTGCCCTAGGGCTCTTTTCTGAAAGAAAAGACTTTCAAAAGAGTTTACCTTTACCCTTCCCTTGTGCCAGTGAAGGGTAGGTATTTACTGATTTCTGAGATACCCTCAAGGTACCTTTTCCTATTGTCCTGTTGGAAAGTACTTGGCTCCTTTTTTAATGCTAGTATTTTCAGGAACTCTGCCCTCCATGGCCTCAACATTTCATGTTCTTTCTTTTGGTGAAACTGTAAACTTTTCAAATGAGGATTTTGATTCTGATTCTCACTGTAAAACTGCCTGAAAATAGCAAGAAGTATGAGTGTCACGGCCTGAATGTTGGGCTGCTTTGAAATTTCCTTTGCTAGATTTATTAGTCTGCCAATCTTAAAATTAGTCTTCCTCAAAGTCTCAAGATGTGAGCAAAAGGTAGAAAAATTTTCTTTCACAGCACAGCACACATGGTCTGAAGCCCAACTTCTAATGGAGCCCTTATTCCCAGCTCAAACTTCCTAAACCTGGGCTTTACTCTGCATTTTTATCAGCATCTTGGCCTTCTTTTTCTTTTATTAGTACATGTTTGCACTAAATAATGATTACATTTATCATAGAGTGTTTTACATGTACCTAACACATCTTAACTCTTTTTTGTCTCCTACAACTCCTGTCCCTCCTTTTTCCTGCCAATTCTTGGTGCCCTCCCCATTTGCAGAAGCTTTATTTTCATTTTTTCAATTCTTTTTTTCCCATCCTCTTTCCCTTCCCTCTTCTCCCTTCTTCCCTCCCTTCTTCCCCAATCCATTTGAAAAAGATCTCACTACTTCCTATTTCTCCCTTTTACTTTGCAGTTTTATTGGCATTTGTAGGTAAATGGATGCAGCTTGAGACCACAATATTAAGTAAAGTGAGACACACAAGCTTAAATATTTCATTGTTTCTCTTATTTGGAAAACTCAAAAAAATTTAAATAAAGAGCATTCCGGTCTTTTGAGCTCTGACCAGAATCTTCCATCAAGCCTGGTTTATAGCAGTCTAGAATTTCCCTAGTCAACATCACATCTTTCCACATCCCTGTGAACCACTTCCAAAATTTTCTAAACTATATGGTGAAGTACTGTTAAAGCAATGAACCCACTGCTCTGTTACCAAAATCTGTTATTACCTTCCTATCAACAAGACACAATTACAGGCATCCATAACTTAAAGGAGGAGAGGTTTATTTGAGTTAATTGTTTTTATACTGAGCAACATTCCTAGCCCTTTCTTTTTACTTTATTTTGATAGAGTCTTGCTAAGTCACTAAGTTGTTTATGCTGTCTTCAAACTTGCAATCTTCCACCTCAGATTCCCAGAGTGCTAGGTGTGTGTCACCATACCCAGCTTGAATCTTTATCTAATTAAAGATTTTATTTTCAAGATTTCTCTTTGGTTCTTCCTCAGAACTTCTTACTGGGTGTAATTTTTAAACTCATTCAGCTATAAGTTTGTGTCTTTGAGGTCATTGGCCATTTTACTAATCACCTCATTCATATAATTTTTGTATCTTCTTTGATCTCTTTCATCATCTGAACTAGCAATTTTCATATTCCATGCCTAGAATTTTTTCCACTTCAATACCTGTAGGATCAGATATTTGGGAGTTACGAATTTTTGGTGGCATTTTGCTACATAGGCTTCTCATTATTCTTGCAATTTTGCATTAAATTTTGCACATTAGTGAGAAAGAATATGTCTACCTCGATTTTGTGGTGGTCTTTTTAGACAGTGGCTTTCTTTTCATGATGTTTCCAATGTTGTGGATTTGTCTCAGTGTAAATGCACCCACTTAATTTATTCAAACTACCAAGTTCAGTCTGTATAGCTGCTTTGTGAGGAAATAACTTCCATTAATATCAACATCTAAATAACCAACCATACATTATCACATAAATTTCATCCTGTCAAAATGTGTCAACTATTTCACTAACCCAGGAAAGAATGAGGAAGTATTAATATAGGATAGACTAGGAAAAAAAACATAAAAAAAGACTAATGTCAGCATTTCTGTGCAAGAAGGGAAAGAGGAGGACAGGGAGCTTTAAGCAGAGGAAAATGAAAGAGGTGAAGGGAATAGAAAATATAATTGGAAGGTGAGAGATGTAGAGAGAGTGAATCAAATTAATTAGTGACTGGAGACAGAGAAAACTATGAAACAATCTTTGGTGTGGGAAAAAATCACAGAACAAGGTAAGATATTAGACAAACAAAAGCAATAACTAACATTAATACATACTTATTAACACACATACACACACACTACACACATAAAGAGAGCAAAAATAAAAATAAAGAGAAAAACAAATTTTAAAAAAATGTCACCTCCAATATTTCTTTTTGTATTGGAGACATTTAATTATCTCAGAATTTTATTGTTGGATGACACCTGTTAAAATGACTGATGTAATTCTTTCTCTCTCTCTCATTCAACTTCTCTACCTCTGTCCCAGCGGAAGAAACATTTATGGGTGGCTGAAGTTTGAGCTCCACCAACTCTAGTTATAAAGGATTGTCTGCCTGGTCTGACAGTGGTGAGATTGGCCCACACTTGCTGACTCAGTTTTCTTCAATTCCCTCTGGTACTTAAGGGCATCAGAATCACCTGGGCTGTAGTTTTCAAAGAGTGATTTCCAAAGAGCAGCAGCAGTATCTGAAACTATTATAAATGAAAATTCTCAGGAGTTACACCAGATCTACTGAATCTTAAACTCTCACAGGAGAAAATAATTTAAAGTTTTTATTTAACTTTTTAATTTTGATTTAATTGTAATTTCATTTCTAGCTGTGAAAAAACACAAAGATATCCCATGTGCCTTTTATTCTGTTTCCCTCAACTGAGTTATAGCCCTTTCTTTTTAGTTTTTATTTTGAGACAGTTTCTCACTGTGTTGCTTAGGTAGGGCTCAAACTTGTGATATTCTTCCCTCAGCCTTCCAAGTAGCTGGGATTACTGGTGTACCCCACCATACATGACTGAGGCTGGATAATTTATAAGGAACAGAAATTTATTTGGCTCATGGTTCTGGAGGCTGGCATTTGATTTGATGAGGTACTTTATGCTGAGTAATACGTGGTGAAATGCATTATATGGCTAGAAAGAGTAAGAGAGGGGCTCTAAAGATTTCACTCTCAAGCTTACAACCAACCACCTCAATAATGATATTAATTCATTCATGAGTGCAGAACTCTTATGACCTAATAAACTTTTAAAAAATCTTTTATGGTATATGTGTCCACCATTATTTTTATACTATTTTCATTTCATTTTTTTATTTTAGTTTATCAGTACATAAGTGTAGTACATGATGTTTACATTCCTTGTGGGAAGTTGGTACATGTACATAACACATTTTAACTCTTTTTTCAAATTTTTCAGTTACCTCTCTTCCTCTTCACCTGTCCCTTGATCCCTTTCTTTTTCTGGACATGTTTACATGTTCGCAGTACATAGTGTTTTCATTCCTTATGTAAAGTTAGTTAATGTACATAACACACCCCTATTCCTTTTTTATTCCTTATCCCTTCCCTAATAACCTTTTAAAACTCCCTCCAGTCAACATGATTGTATTGACGATTAAGTTTCCAACACATAAACTCTGTGGACACATTCAAATAATAGCACTTAATTTGGCTTTAATTTGAATTTCCTTAATAGTTAATGTGGTGGTTAACCTGGTTTAAAAAAGGCATTTTGGGCCAGTGAGATGGCTCAGTGGCATAAGCACCTGCCTGGCAAGCACAAGGTCCTGAGTTCGACTCCCAAAACCCACATAAAGAAAAAAAAAGGGACAGTGATATCGTTCAGCAGCACCAGTGCCTGCTGGCAAGTGAGGTCCTGATGTCGATCCCCAGTACCCACACACACCAAAAAGAAAGGCGTATTTTAGATGACATTACATTTAAATTAATAGACTTAGTAAAGCAGAATTCCCTACAGAATATGAGTGGGCGTTGTCCAATCAAAATCCTTAAAAGACTGACCTCCTCCTAAAAAGAGAGAATTGTGCCAGCAAACTAACTTCAGACTCAAGCTGCCACACAGGTTTTTACCTGAGTCTATCAGGCTACTCTACAGAGTTTTGATTTTCTACTCTCTAATCATGTGAACCAATTTCTTAAGTATATCTTTCTATATGTAATCATGCATCATGTAATGGTATTTTGGTCAATGATGATCCAAATATACGATTATAATTTCATAAAGTTATAAAGGAATTGAAAAGTTGGTATTACTTTGTGATGTGTAGATGTAAGAATTGTAGCAGAGGGGCTGGTGAGATAGCTCAGCGGAATAAGCACCTGCCTGGCAAGTGCGAGGTCCTGAGTTCGACTCCTGGTACCCACATACAAAAAAAGGGCCAGTGATATCGCTCAGTGGCATGGGCACCTGCTGGAGTGCGATGTCCTGAGGTTGACCCCAGGTACCCACAAAAAAAAAAGAAAAGAATTGTAGCAGAATCCATTACTCATGTTTGTAGTGATGCCAGGATGAACAAAACTACTCTGCTCCAATTGTACAAAAAAATCATATGCAATTATGTACAGTACATAATACTTGATATTGATAATAAACTACTATATTATAGGGTTATTTAGTATACAATATTTTTCATTTCTAGAGTTCACTGTATTTATATAAAAATTACTGTACAATTTTAAGCCATGTTATGCTAGAAGCAGCCTCATATATCTTGTTTTTTTCTTAATGTTTATGGATGACATTAAAAGGTTCTCAGTAGTGAATGACTTATGCCATCTAGGTTCCTGTAAATACACACAGTGATATTCATACAATGACAAAAAATCCCTGATGATGCACATAAGTAAATTGATTTGTAACACTGAAGTTTAGAAGTTTTTATATAATTTTGACAAGATCTTTGTTAGATAAGTAGTTTGCAAACATTTTTTCTTTCTCATTTCATATTATTCACTGGTTCTTATATGGAATGATAGTTCTAAATTTTAGTGAAATTTAATAAATCCATTTTTTCTTTTATGGGTTGCATTGTTAGTGACAATTATAAGAACTCTTTACCCATCTCTAAGTTCTCAAAATGGTTTATTATTTCCCAAGATTTTATAATTTGATATTTTAATTTAATTTTGAGATCCATAGTAAGTTAATTTTTATATGAGTTGTGAGTTTATGTTGAGGTTCTTTTTTTGAGTATGGATTTTTATTAGCTATAGCACCGTTTGCTGAAAAAGCTATACTTCCCCATGGAAATGTTTTATGCTTTTGTAAAAAAATCAGTTTGAGTACTTTTGTATAACTATTTCTGTGTCCTGTAGTCTGCTCAATTGATTTATATATTTATTCCTCTATCAATACTACACTGTTCAAAGTAGTTCTATTGTAGGCCTTAATATCAAGTAAAGTAATTCCTGTCCCTTTATTATATATATATATATATATATATATATATATATATATATATATATGATTTTCTTTGGAGTTGATCAATTTTTCTAAATTGTAGAATTTAAAGCATAAAGCTGTTTGTGTCCTCTTACTTATTCTCTCATCTTTTTAGAGTTCCCATATCCTTTTATAGCTTAAAATATATAGAAACCTCTTTTTCATTCCTTATATTCATAACTTGCCTCCTATTGTTTTAGGTTTATCAGTCTTAGAGTTTTATAAATTACATTGATATTTTTGAAAACTTATCTTTTCATTTTGTTCATTTTTCTAGTGTTCTTTTATTTTCAATTCCACTGAAACATTTTATTTCTTCCTTCAACTTGTATTGGTTATTTTTTGTAGTACTGGGTCTTGAACCCTGGGCCTTTACCCTGAGCTACACCATTTCTTTAATTTTTATTGAGTCATAGTTTCACCAAGTTGACTATTTGCCCAGGGTAGGCTTGAACTTTTGATCTTCCTATCTCAGTCTCCCATAGTACTGTAATTCCAGGCCTGAGTTACTAGGACTGGCTTGTGTAGGTTTTAGTCTGGTCTTCTGGAATTTTTTAAGTAGAAGCATAAACTACCAAGTGACCTTGCTTGTTTTGATATGAGTATTCACAGCAATAAGTGTTTCCTTCATTTTCATTCAATTCTTATTTCATAATCTTATTTCTTTGGAGACATCCTTATCAACTAGTAGATATGTGTTGTTTAGTTACAAAGCATTTGAAATTTTACTGTTTTTTGCTTATTTAGTTCTACTATTATTCACCTGTGGTCAGAGCATATTCTCTGTATGATTTTAAATATTTTAAATTTATTGAAGTTTGTTTTATGACTCAGGACATATTCTGTCTTTTTAAACATTCCATAAGTTCTTGAAGACTTTGCATTCTTCTGTTTTTCAGTGCAGTGCTCTATATATTTCAGCTAGAGCCTGTTGTTTGAGTGTGTTGTTTCAGTTCTTCCTACTTGCTGATTATCTGTATACTAATTCTAACAATTTTTATGAGTAAGGTAGTGCATCCCAAGATGCAAATATATATTTGTCTTTTTGTCCCATCAACTCTACCAAATTTGCTTCATCTATTTGATATTATTTAGTTTTGTGCTATATGTTTATGGTCATTTTGTCCTTCTAGTATATTGATCATTTTGTTGGAAGGTAAAATTTCTCTTTTGCTAGTAATTTTATCTTTATTGAAATCTGTTTTATCTGATATTAATATAGCTTTTTAAAAATAATCTTTGGTATATTTTTCCATTATTTTATTTTCAACCTATATTCTGTATGTATTGTATTGGAAATGAATATCTTATACAATGTATATAGATGAATGCTGTTTTTCAATCCATTCTGTGAATCTGTACTTTGATTTGTTTATGTATGTTGGCTTAAGGGAATTGATATATTAGCCTTTAAGACAGTTATTTGCTTATTTGTCTTCTGACTTCTGATTCTTGTTCTTTGGTTTCATATTTATTACCTTCTCCATGAGCATTTTTATACCATCTTCATTTATAGTCTTATCAAATATATTACTTTGTATTGTTTTATTAGTGGTTTCTTATGTATTAAATAATTATAAAATTTGTAGTCTATTGCTATCAACATTTCACCATTTCTAATGAAGTGTAGGAACTTTACTTCCACTTAAGTCCTTCACCCTCCTCACTATTAAAGATAATGGTCTTAAGTATATATATATCTCCTCTATATTTGTTCAACAAATGCTGGTGTAGTTTTTTCTTCAGTCATTAAATATGATTAAAGAAAGTCAAAAAGTGAACACAAGCCTATTATTTTTCTTATTGTTTACCCATTTTGTTGTTCTCTATTTTCCGAAGGTCTCAGCTTTCTGTTATCATTTGCTTTCTGTTTAGGCACTGACATATTCTCTTAGTATTTCTACATCTGAGAATATTATTTATACTATATTACTGAAGAGTCGTTTATGTCAGATATAGAGTTCATGACAGTTCTTTTCTTTCATCACTTGGCCATGTGTCATTTCTTTGTGTCCTCTGTATTTTCTGATAAGAAATTCACTATCTTTACAATTGATGTTCCTTTATAGGTTCTTTTCTCATTATTTTAAAGATTTTTGCATTTGTCTTTATATTTCAGAATTTTATTAGTTTGTATCTTGGCAGGAATTTAAATTTTTATTTTATTTTGATCAGCTCAGCTTCTTAAACTTTTAGGTACATATCCTTAGCCAAATAGGTGAAGTTTGCAGTCATCAGACCTGCATATTAATACTTTGTCAGTTTTGCTCTATTTTTCCTTTCCTCCTGTGACTCAGATGATATGAATATCAGCTATTTTGTTATTGTCCCATAAGCCCTTGAGTCTTGGTTCAGTTCCTTTATTCTATTTCTCTCTGTTGCTCATGATGGATAACTCTACTGAGGTGGTAAATTCATTTGTTCATCCACCCTAAGATTGAGACCATCCAAAGGGTTTTTGTTAATTTTCTTCTCTATAATTTCTATTTTGAATAATTTATGGATTTTTGCTTAGATTTTCTATTTTTATTTGTTTCAGGAGAATTTTTAATTTATTGTGAAATCATATTTTGATAGCTACTTTAATATTCTTTTTAGATAATTCCAATATCTAATTCATCTCAGGATTGGCACTTGTTTTACTTTTCTTATTCAAGTTGTAATTTTCTTTTATTTTTGTGGGTACCAGGGGTCAACCTCAGGACCTCATGTGCCAGCAGGTGCCCATGCCACTGAGCGATATCACTGGCCCTTTTTTCGTATGTGGGTTCTGGGAGTCAAACTCGGGCCCTCGTGCTTGCTGGGCAGATGCTTACGCTGCTGAGCCATCTCACCGGCCCCCTCAATTGTAATTTTCTTGATTTTTTGTGTAAAAATTATTTTCCATTTTATCCCAGATGTTGTAAATATTATGAGGATCTTTCTTGTAGGCATTCTCTTGGCTTAGGTATATCAAGATAGCTGCATGAAGATGACTCATTGAGTAAAATATATATTCTTTTGGGAATGAGTCCCGTGATTCTATCTTCCAGAGTTAAACTGTAAGAGTTGTGAAAGAATAGTGATATTTGCTTAGCTAACCTTTGAATATAACACTTCACCAGAAAGTAGGATGGATTATTTATTTATTTATATTAGTACAAAATGCTTACATTCCTTGTGTGGAGCTAGTACATGCACATAACACATATTAATTCCTTTTTTAATCCCCTTTTCCTCCCTCCCTCCATCTCTGGATCTCCTTCCAATTTGAGAAATATTTAGCTCCCTACTTCCTATTATCTAATTTTTATTTTCTCTTTTGTTATAATTTGCATTTCTCATGTAAGAGAAACAATGCATTTTTCATATGAGAGAAACCAAGCTTGTGTGTCTGCATCTGAACATTTATGGGGTAAATTCTTTCTCATTTTTTTCCAGGTCTCACAGGTTAATGTAGTCTTTATTTATTATGACCAGAATTGAGGTAAAGTGAGGGAAACTTAGGAGACACTGCAATATTCTGTATACCACCTGAGGAAATATTTTATTTTTCTTCATGGAAATCAAGGTAGGAGTGGAAAATGAGGAGATAAGATTGGCAAAAGAAGATCACATTAGCATTGTTATTAGATATATCATGTCATGTACATATACTCACAATAGCCTCATGAGTTAGGTACTGTTATTGGCCCCAGTTTTTGTAGGTGAAGTTCAGAGGTTCTAAGAAACTTGTCCAGAGTTACAAAGCCACTAAATGACCTGACCAAGCCAGAATTTGAGTTCAGAACTCTGACAGCAAAATCTGTGTTCTTTTTGTTTGTCATCATGACTACTCAGTAGAAAACTCTTTTTTTTCTGTCTACAAGCTTTATTTTTCTTCTCTTTTTCTGTTACCTCCGCAATTCATCCTCTGAAGTTATCTGTGAAAAAAGAATAGAGAAAAAGGTAACAATTTTATAATTTAGGAAAACACTGGAAAATCATAAAAGAACACAAGATCCCTAGAAATCCTTGTAGAAACTACAAAATTACCATGAGGTTTAATAGGATATTAAGTTAGAAAATTGGAAAATACATTATCAGTACAAAGAGTTAGTGAGCTGAGGATAGGGTCCACTTGCAATTTAGTTCATTCATATACTCAACAGTTATTTGGTAAACACCAACTATGTGCTAGGCTCTATTCTATGCACTGCTCATCTAGTAGAGTGCAAAACAGAAAAAGGGCAAGAGAATGAATTTTTTGTTACAATGGGAACCATACACAAGTGGAAAACTAAGCCATGGCATATATTGGTAGTTACTAACAATAAATTGTAAAGTAATTTATGAAGATTGAATGAAAGGATGGGTCCTGGTTTAGCTTGGATGGTCAGAGAAACTTTTCTGAAACAAAACATCTAATAAAAATCTATAAATTATTCAAAATAGGAATTATAGAGCAGAAAAATAATATAACAAACTAAGGCCACTCTTCTGTAATCACTGATGTATTCTTGGAAATTTTCAGGTATGATTCTGAAAACTGAAGTTAAGTGAGTTAGTCTAGTCAAGGTATGAAAGCTAAGAGTGAGAGTGAAAAGAAGTTGTTGAACCTAGGCACAGAAATAATTACAAAATCTATCTCAAAAGAGGGGCAGAAATAAAACTACTGCCTTACCTAGATATCCAAAAGTGTTCTCAGAGACAGATACAACTTGTTTTTGTAGAATTATTCAGTCTGGGGAAAATTAAGTGAGCATGACTTCAAAAATGTAGATTATAAGAATGAGATGTAAGATAAATACATGTCATTCCACAATTTCATTCAAATAAGTGAAAAATAAAGAGGGGTCAAACCTAACCAGTCATGTGACAAACAGGACACGTGAAAACAAAATGACAGTAGGACTTTCAATTGACTAGAGCTTTAAGCACATTTTTTGCTGGATGCAAGTGCACTAGAGAAAAACAGAGAATTACTAAATACATAAGGGAACTGAGAAAAGGGGGCCTAATACACAATTTTATTACCCTTGAGACCTTTGTTGAAGGTTAGGGACATCGCCATTGTGATAATGTTGCAGAAGTCCTTGGGACTCTATCATCAGGAACAAATGCAAAAAATTACTATTTCAACATTCTACTGTCACAGAGAACAAGAACTATGGGTTACCTAGTCCAGCAGCTTTAAGAATTTCTGACTTGTGGCCTTGTCAGACAAACGTAAATCACAATGGATGGCTCAGGCTACTTGAGCTGCCCTAAAATGTTAATGTTTTGTTGAGACAATCAGACACTGGACAAACAGAGCACTGTATAGAAATCAGATTTCTGAGACCAATACCTGCACTGGATTATATTCCAAAAGTGTAAGGTATTAAGGAGTAGTCATTGGGAATGTAGTGAGAGGGAGGTATGCATGAAAAGATGAGCTGGCTATATAGTCTTGTGGAGAAAGCTCACACTTGTATTCCAGTCTTCCTTCAATTTACATGCCAGCATATCTCTCTAAACATTTCTGGTGGCAAGAATGGCTTTCCAAGATGTTTGGTGGACATAGATTTGTCATAATGCCTCCCAAAATACTGTCACTTTCAAGATGTACAGAGGTTAGGGCAGGATGTTTGTGTCCTTGGCTCAAACATATTCACGTGATTACCAGAAAATCCACTGCATCAGGGTAAAAAATCCACTTAATTTCAAGCTTCTTGCTGCCATAGTGATTCAATAATTAATCTTTTTTTCTCAATCTGAAATGTGATCTTGTTTTATTTCTAAATTATGCACACATATACACAAATGCACACGCCAAGAGATATATGCAGTTTAATAAACAAGTTACTCAATTCTTAAGGCAGTTAAATCTTGTTATTTGATAAATACGATATCATGAGGAAAGAGAGTAAATGTGCAGTTTGTTTCTCTCTGCCTGGCCACTCAAAATAGGAGGCCATTTTCAGCTTACTGATTTCATAGTCACTGCCTCACTACTGCCCTCCTGTCTCCTTAACACGACCTTCTCAATCCACCATCGCCAACATGAATAAGCAGGTCAGTGTTTGACATGATGCATTCACTGAGGAAGACACATTTTTCTTCACCTCGGAATCTGTGGGGGAAAGCCACCCAGATAAGATCTGTGATCATATCTTATGCACTCCTTGATGCCCATCTTCTGCAGGACCTGGATGCCAAGTGGATTGTGAAACTGTTGCTAACACTGGAATTATCCTTCTTGTTTGGGGAATTACATCCAGAGCTGTCACTGACTACCAGAAAGTGGTTTGTGAAGCCATTAAGCACTTTGGATACAATGATTCTTCCAAAGGGTTTTAATATAAGACTTCAATGTGTTGGTGGCCTTGGAGCAACAATCACCAGATATTGCTCAAGGTGTTCATCTTGACCAGAATGAAGAGGACTTTGATGCTGGGGACCAGGGCTTAATGTTAGGTTATGTCACTGATGAAACTGAGGAGTGTATGATTTTAACCATTGTCTTAGGTCACAAGCTTAACCATTGGCAAACTGGCTGAGTTATGCCACAGTGGCACTCTGCCTTGGTTACATGCAGATTAAAAAACCCAAGTGACTGTGCAGTATATGCAAGACTGAAATGCTTTGATTCCTATCAGAGCCCACCAAATAGTTATATCTGTTCAACATGATGAGGAAGTTTGTCTTGATGAGATGAGATATTCTGTAAACAAAAAGTTATCAAAGCTGTTGTGCCTACAAAATATCTTGATGAGGATACAATCTACTACCTACAGCCAAATGGCAGATTTGTTATTGGTGGGCCTCGGGTGATGCTGGTTCGACTCGCAGGAAAATCATTAAGGATACTTACAGTGCTTCAGGAACTCATGGAGGAGGTGCCTTTTCAGGAAAGAATTATACCAAGATGGACTTTTCAGATACTTATGTTACTTGTAGGGTGGAAAAATCCCTTGTAAAAGGAAGTCTGTGCAGAAGGGTTCTTGTTCAGGTGTTTTACACTATTGGAGTTTCTCATCCATTGTCGATCTCCATTATCCATTATGGTACTTCTCAGAAGAGTGAGAAACAGCTATTAGTGATTGTGAAGCATTTTGATCTTTGCCTTGGGGTCATTGTCAGGTATCTGGATCTGAAGAAGCAAATTTATCAGAGGACTGCAGCCTATAGTCACCTTGGTAGGAACAGCTTCCCAAGGGAAGTGCCCAGAAAGCTTAAGTATTGAAAGTGTTAGCCTTTTTTCCCCGACTTGTTGGCATAGGCTACAGTAAAGCATTCAAGCTATGACAGAAAGGGCTCTTCTCCCTAGTTTTTGGTGTCTTCTTTCAGCTCCTGATCATTTGGTGTCACTTTTTAGTCAATGACATGAATTTTAGTTTTGTGAGGGACTGTAAGTTGAGATCGCTATTCTGTCTCTAGGTGTTTTTTCACCATTGTAGTGAATTTCGTGAGCACCGGTGATCCATGTAACTGACTAGAGACACACAACACTGTAGTGAATACTGCTTTGTAATTGAAACTTTCTGCCCTATCACCCAAACCTCCCAAGTTGTAAATGTGTTGAATTTTACCACCATGCTGAAAATGTCCTAGTAATGTGTACGAAAAAATCCTGTAGTTCTACTGTAACCTCTGCATGGCAAGGCTACAGTGCTGTCAGCATGAATTTGTAATGTCTTGATCCCTATTATGAATGTGAAGACCTCTTTTAACTCACCATATAACTTGATCCATTTCTAATTATGTAGCTTTGTCAGGAAGTGTTCTCTATCCTACCAGTCTTGCATATAACAGAAGTTCCACTTGGAATTCTAGCTAGACATCAAAAATGGCAGTTACTATTACACCATCTCTTTGGTGCTTATGCTGAAACTGTCACCTGTAACAGCACCAAAATAAAATACCCACTTCAGCTGTCTTTTCGAGGCAAAATCAATGAAGAAAAAAGATACTTGTGTGACAAAGAACACCTGAAGAAATCCATGACCACCAAATCAGCTCTACACAATATTCTGAAGGATATTTTAGAAGAGATAATGAAAACCACAATTCCAAGAAAACCAATAGAAAGAAGACACCAAGCAGAGCAAGCAATTAAACACAGGGGAAAGACAGGGAGCCAACAGCAGGAAAATAATATGACAAGGATAAGCCAATACATATCAGTTATAACCATCAATGTAAATAGCCTCAATACATCAATCAAAAGAAGCAGACCAGGAGAATGGATCAAAAAACAGGATCCAACAACATGCTGCATAAAAGAAGCACATTTAACTCAAAAAGAAATTCATAGACTGAATTCATAGAATGAAAGGATGGAAAACAATACTGCACGATGTAGGAAAGTGGAAAAAAGCAGGAGTAGCTCTTCTATTTGCAGACAATGAGAACTTCAAGGCAAGACTGATCAAAAGAGACAGAGAAGGTCACTACATAGCTGTCAAGGGAAAACTCCAGGATGAAATGATAACAATCATACATATGCAGCAAATACAGGTGCGATCAACTATATAAAACAAATACAAATGGACATGAAAAACCAAATAAGAACTAAAACAAATGTAATGGGGACATTAATACACCACTGTCAACAATAGATAGATCAACTAGACAAATAATCAAAAAAGAAATATCAAAACTAAATCAAACCTGAAAATTGGACTTAGTAAATGTCCACAAATGTTCCAACCTACAACATCAGAATACACATTCTTCTCAGGTGCAGATGGGACAGCCTCCAAAATAGACCACATATTATCCCATAGAACAAGCTTAAGTAAATGCGAAGGAATTGAAATTATCTTATGCATATTATCTTACCATACTGCAATGAACATGGAAAGCAATGGCAAAAGAAATCACAAAAACTCCATAAACACCTGGAAATTAAATGACACCCTACTGAACAACCAATAGGTCACAGAAGAAATTAAACAATATCTACAATTAAATGATAATGCTGACACAACATACTGGAATGTATGGAAAACAATGAAGGCAGGCCTGAGAGGAAAATTTATAGCAGTGAATTCTCATATCAGGAAAACAGAAGCAGCTCAAATAAACAACCTAATGTTGAACCTCAAACATCTAGAAAAAGAACAAGTCAAGCACAAAGCTCATACAAGGGAGGAAATTTTAAAATCAGAGCAGAAATTAGTGTAACTGAGATTAAGAAAACTATTCAGGGGGCTGGTGAGATGGCTCAGTGGCATAAGCACCTGCCTGGCAAGCGTGAGATCCTGAGTTAGACTCCCAATACCCACATACAAAAAAAGGGCTGGTGATATCGCTCAGCAGCACAAGTGCCTGCTGGTGCGTGAGGTCCTGAGTTCAACCACCAGTACCCACAAAAAAAAAAGAAAAGAAAACTATTCAAAGAACCAAGGAATTGAAGTTTTGGTTCTTTGAAAGGTTAAAAACATCTGATAAACCCTGAGCCAACTTTATCAAAAAAAGAAAGGCAAGACTCAAATCCATGCAATTAGGAATAGAAAGGGTGAAATAACAGATCCTGCAGAAATACAGATTATCAATACTTACTTTGGGAAGCTTTATTCTAATAAGATTGAAAACACAGAAGAAATGGACAGATTCGTAGATACATATGAATTACCAAAATCGAATCAAGAAGATACAAAAATTCTAATAACCCAATATCAGTAAATGAAATGAAAAATGTGGTTTAAACTTACCAACAAAGAAAAGCCAAGTCCAGAGGGATTCACTGCTGAATTCTATAAGAAATTTAGAAAAGATTTAATGCCATGACTCTTCAAACTCTTTAAATTTTTAAAGGGAAAAAATAACCACACGGTCATTCCTGGAGCAAGTATTACATTCATAGCAAAACCACATGAGGACCCAACCAAAAAGGAGTACTACAGGCTAATCTCCCTAATGAACATAGCCTCAATAAGATACTAGCAAACAGAATGCAGCAAATTATGAAGAAGATTTTACACCATGGCCAAGTAGGGTTCATCCCAAGGATACAGGGATGAATCAACATATGCAAATCAATAAATATAATACACCATATCAACAGAGTCAAAGACAAAAATCACATGATCATCTCAATAGATGCAGAAAAATATTTGAAAAAGTCCAACAACCATTTATGATACAAACTCTACAGAACATTGGAACAGATTGTCTTTATCTCAATCTGACAAAAGCCATCTATGACAAACAACAGACAACATCATACTAAATGGTCAAAAACTGAAAGGTTTCACTCTAAAATCAGGAACAAGATGAGGATGTCCACTATCACCACTCCTATTCAATAGATGAAAGAAAGAAATAAAAGAAATTATGATAGGAAAGGAAGAATGTAAAGTATCATTATTTGCAGATGCCACGATGTTCTACGTAGATGGTCCCAAAAATTCCACCAAAATACTTCTAGATTTAATAACCAAATTCAGTTGGATAGCTGAATACAAAGTCAACACTGAAAAATCAGTAGCTTTCCTGTACACAAATAACAAACTTGCCCACAAAGAAATTGGAAAAACAACTCCTTTAACAAGAGCATTAAGAAAAAGATATACATAGGAATCAATCTAACAAAGGAGGAAAAAGAGCTGGGCATGACAGTGTAAACCTGCAATCCCAGCACATAGGAAGCTGAGGCAGGAGGTTCACTGCATGTTCGAGGCCAGCTTTGGTTACACAGTGAATTCAAAACTAGCCTGAATTGTATAGTGGGACTTTTCTCAAGAAACCACCTCCCCAAAAGGAAGTAAAAAAAACCTAAACAGTGGAAAATGCAGTGATCTGTAAAATGA
Organism: Erethizon dorsatum; assembly: GCA_028451465.1. Taxonomy (NCBI): domain Eukaryota; kingdom Metazoa; phylum Chordata; class Mammalia; order Rodentia; family Erethizontidae; genus Erethizon; species Erethizon dorsatum. The sequence continues at coordinate 48,139,969 of CM051842.1, forward strand.
GATCAAAGAGGATATCATAAAATTGAAAGATATCACTTCCTCTTGGGTAGGAAGAAGCAACATGGTGAAAATGGCCAAATTCCCAAAATTTTTATACAAATTTAATGTAATCCCAATCAAAATACCATTAGCATATCTCACAGAAGTAGAGAAAACATTCTTAAAATTCATTTGGAACCACAAGATACCTAGAACAGCATAAACAATTCTAGGCAACAAAGGTAAGGCTGGGGGCCTCACAATCCCTGACTTGTAATTATACTACAGAGCTACTGTGATAAAAACAGCATAGTACTGACAAAAAAATTCCTGACCTGAGGATCAATGGAACATATTAGAAGATGCAGAAACAATTCCAAACACATTTAGCCACCTTATCTTTGGCAAAGGAGCCAAACAGGTTCACTAGAAGAAAGTTAGCCTCTTTAATAAGTGGTGCTGCAAGAACTGGCTTCCAACATTCCTAAAACTAAAATAGACCTATGTTTATCACCATGCACTAAACTAAAATAGAAATGGATCAAAGATCTAAATTTTAATAAAGAAACACTTCATGTGCTGGAAGAGACAATAGGTAGATCTCTTGAAGATATAGGTGTCACCAAAGACTTCATGAACATAACCTGCACTGCACGAGAAATACTACAAAAAATCAATAACTGGCATCTGATCGTATTAAAAGCTTTTGGACAGCAAAAGAAATCACCAACAGAGTGAAAATAAAACTCACAGAATGGTAAAATATTTTAGCCAGCTATTCCTCAGACAAAACACTAATATCAAGAACATATAAAAAAAATGAAACAATCAGCCCCCCAATTTTAAAGACCCAATCCAAAAATGGGTAACTCAGATGAATACACACTTCTCAGATGAAGGTGTACAAAAAGCAAATAAGTATGTAAAAAAATGTTCGGCATCACTGGTCATTCAAGGAATGCAAATTAAAACAATGTGAGATTCCATCTCATTATAGAAAGAATGGATATTATCCAGAAATAAACCAGTACAAAATGCTGGCAGTGTTTTGGGGAAAAAGGAACATTTCTTCATTGTTGGTAGGAATGTAGACTGCTGCAAACACTGTGGAAATCAGTTTGGAGATTCCTCAAAAACTTGGACTAGAGGTCCCATTTGACCCAGCTAGTCCCCTTGTTGTTGTTTCCAAAAGAATCAAAAACATCATACCACAACAATATATTCACACCGTGTTAATAGCTGCACAGTTTGTAATAGCCACATCTTGGAAACAGGCGAAATGCCCATCAACTGATGAATGGATTAAAAAGAGATGTTGCTTTTTTATGCAGTGGACTACTACTCAGTCATAAAGAAAGATAAACTTGAGAAACATCTACCTTAATGGATTCACTTTGAGACCATACTCTTAAGTTTAAAAAAAAAATATATATATATATATATGTGTGTGTAAAAGTGTAAAGAAGAACCAAAATGTGGAATAGATATTTTGAAATAGGAAGTAAGTTTTCAAAAGAAAATGGGAACTAGGGAGGGGGAGGGGAAAGGAAGGAAGCAAAAAGAAAAAGGTGAGAAAAGAAGATAAAATAGAAGCAAGGTTTTGCAAATACCGAGGGGAAGAAGGTTTGAAGGGAGGATAGTGGAATGGGAAAAAAAAGAAAAATCATGTTTATCCTTCTTTATGGATGCAAATTGAGACCATACTCTTAAGTGAGATAAATTGGACTCACGTGTGTAAACATTGCATTGTCTCCCTGGTGTGAGAAACTGAAAGACTAAATAAGGACCAAAATTTACAGTAGATATTGTGAAATGGGAAAAAAATTGTTCAAAAAGAAAGTGTAACTAAGGTGGGGGAAGGGTGAAAGGAAGAAAGAGAAAAGGAAAAACATGATAAAACATGATAAAATGCAAATAAAACTTTATAAATAGAGAGGGGAAGAGGGGTTGAAGGGAAGAGAGGAGATGGAGAAAAAAGGAAGAATCAAAATATATCTTGTACAGGTATAAATAGCCTATGATGAATGTGATCATTATGTATATCTGAATTATACCAATAAACTTAGTAAAAAAATTTAAAAAGGAGAATAGATGTGCAATCACTGATCCTAAGACTAGTACAGGATCTCAAATGTGGTGGGCAAAAGACAGAGGCAGTGAAAAACTGTTCAGTTATAGTTATCCTAATTAACAAAACAGGACAATTACCTTTTAACTCTATCCCTCTTTTCCTTATGTTTTATCTTTTGTCACTTTATTGGTAATAGCTTTCATCTGAGCAGGACCAGTTGTTGCATATATGTATATATTAGGAAAGCTGTGAGTATTGATTTTCAGCTCTGACTCCATAATGCTCTAACTTGTTTTTTCATGCATTTCTACACAAACAGTTCTTTCTTATGCATATCTAAATTTGTTTGATATTCTGGATATAGCTCCTTTATAACCTCTCTCAATGCACGTGTGCATTCTTTTCCTACCTCTACTGTCTTTACATTCCTCCACATATTTATTTTTTGTCACTCTACTCTCCTGCCTTTCCTTTATCATTTTTGTATTATATTATTATTTTATTCTCTATTTTTCTTTTTTCTATTCTTTATTCTGCTATCTATTCCTCTCTTTTACTTATATACTATTTGACATTCTGAATATTACCAATGCTTAATATGGACTAGCCTCTTGTACCATCTTGTATGCTGTGTTTTATCCTGAGTTAGTGCAATAGTAGAGAAAGTTTCCTTCAAGTTCTTAAATGTCAGATAATTTATGGTTATATTCTCAAGTTTTGATGTCACCAGTACTTACTCTGTCCTCTCAGTGAGTACTAGGAAATGAATGAAGCACCCAGAGCAGACTGTGTGGGTACTGTCACATGGAGGCATACCCACAATCCAGGACACACCACAATGAAAAAAACACTTATGAAAAAGAACCCTACATAACAGTGGAAGAGACATTTTACTCAACTGTTGTACAATTCTCAATAGTGAAGCACAACAAAAATGAGAAAAGAAGGCAGTATGATGCCTTCAGAAATACATAAATCCCCAAAAGCTGATCCAGCAGATACTCAAATAGATAAAATTCCAAAGTATTTTATTATAGTTTAAATGATCAATATCATCAAAGAAGAGACAAATAAGCAGCTGAACAAATCAATTACTAGAATGACTAATGAGTTAAGAGAAGGTGTAAATAAGCACTTGAGTGGACTAAGAAAGACAGTGCAATACATGAAAGAACACTTCAGTAAAGAGATAGAAATTTGAAAAAACAAACAAACAAACAAAACAACAACAACAAGAAAACAGGAAATAGGGAGTAGAAATCCTGGGAATGAAAACTTCAACAAGTCCAAAATACACAAACTCAAGTGAAAGTCTAGGAATGAGATTAGGTCAGTCAGAAGAATGAGGGTCAGGAATTTAAGATAGGGTGAAAGTACATGAGCATTTAGACAGGTTCAAAGAAAAAAATAAACAACCATAAAGCGACTATCCAAGAGATCTTGGATAAATCTAAAGAAATAGCAAGGAAAATTAGCATAAAAGAAAGCATTGAAAAAGATGCTATTCCCTGACATTATAGCAGAAGTTTTCTCCAGATTGTCCCTAGAATGGCAGTGCCAGCGAGTTGAGCATAAAACTGCACTCAGCCCTTCCTCCATTGTCCCCAGGATGGCAGTGCTGGTGAGTGGAATGTAAGTGATCACTCTGTACTTCTCCATTAGCCCAGGATGGTGGTGCCAGCCAGTGGAGTCCAGTGGGGTGTAAATCCATGCTCTGCCCTTCCTTCATTGTCCAGGGGAAAAGGGTGCCAGAGAGTGGAGTGTAAGTCTGAGCTCTGTGCTTCCTCTCTTGCCCTGGGATGATGGGTCTGATGAGAGGAGTGTAAGTACATGCTCTGCACTTCCACCACTTCCCCAGGTTGACTTGCCAGAAAGAGGAGTATGGGGGTGCTGGCGAGAGGAGTGTAAATTTATGATTCCTCCTTACTCCATTGCCCTGGGATGGCAGTGCCAGTGTAAGGAGTGTAACTTCAAGCTCCTCCCTTCCTCCATTTCCCCAGGACAATGGTGCCAGCTAGAGGAGAAAACCTGAGGAACAGACATCACCTAGGAAAGTCTCAGCATCAGTGATAGGCTATCTACCATTAGAAATATAAAAGCATCAGCACAGAAAACAAAAGAAAATAGAAAATAGGAAATGACAACACGAAAAAGCAAAATGCAATCCCAAACACCCAGCCCACCCAGGGCAAGTCCAGAACACAAAGAAATAGAGGAAATCAGAAGTCAACAAATGGAACTCTCTGAAATGATAGCACTGAAGTGAAAAACAAATGAAAGAGGACATAAAAAATAATCCTAAGGTGCAAAAAGTAATGACTATCAAAATAAAAGACATTAAAGCAGACACTGATAAACAATAGAGGAGCTCAGGAAAATGAAGGAAACCATGAATGCCAAACATTGATAAGAAATGCAATAAATGAATTGGATGCAAACAGAAATGCAGGAGATTAGTATCTCCATTGAAAGTATATGCAGCAGATTGAATGAAGGCATGCATAGAATATCAGATCTAGAAGACAGGAGTGCAACTAGAGACCAGGAAAAGAAAGACAACTTAAAAATTGCAAGAGAACATGAAAAATTAATCCAACAGCTACAGGATGAACCAAAGAAGAGCATAAGATTGATTGGAATCACTGAGAAAGCTGGAGGCAGAGCAAAAGCCATTAAAACCTCTTCAGAGAAATAATGTAAGGGAAATTTTGCCATTCTGAGAACACAAGGATTGTACTGCCCCTTCCCCCCTTTCAGGTGCTCCGGGAATAGAGCTGTTACAATCTAAAGTTGCTAAGTTAGATAAACCCCGGAACAGAGCTGACCACCGACCTGGGGACTAGATTACAAGATAATGGCTATCCCATGGCTAAGGAATTTGCAGAATGTGCTGTTCCGGACCAGCTGCTGTCCAAATTAGGAAACATCCTCCCCCGCTCAGTCAGCCAGCCTAAAAACTCCTGTATGAGTGTCTTCTCCCAATGAATGTAAAAAACTGTTTAAACTAACCAATGCTATCTGCTTCTGTAACTGCGCTTGCAAAGACCCCTCCTCCCTTTGTTCTATAGACATATAAGCCCTACACAGACAAACCTCGTGGCCCACTGTTCCTGCACATTCAGTGAGCCCCTCGCATGCTTGGATAATAAAACCCCTTGCCCATTGCATGAGAGAAAGCTTCTTGGAGTCTTCTTTCACGCGGCAGGCGTCTCGACCCTAACAATAACAGCACAAAACTTCCCAAACATGGATAAAGAATTTTACATATAAATAAATGAAGCATATAGAACTCCAAATAGCCATGACCAAAATAAATCTACACCAAGGAATAAAATAATCAAGATTCCAGAAATTCAACACAAGAACAAAATATTAAAAGCAGCTAGAGAAAAGAAACATATCACTAAAAAGGAAAGCCCATCACAATCACAGCAGACTAATCAACACAAACCCTAAAATGAAGAGCTTGCAGTGAAGAATTTTAAGCCCTAAAGGGAAACAATCTTCAACCCAGACTGATGTACCCTGAAAAACTATCTTTCAAAATTGATGGAGAAAAAAGATACTTCCATGAAAAAGAAAACTGAAGAAATTTATAACCACTAAACCAGCTGTACAGAATGCTTTGAAAGACATATTAGAAAGAGATAACGAAGGCCACAAAAATAGGAACACCAATAGAAATAAGCCACTAGCGGGGAAGGCAATTAAACAGCACGAAAAGACAGAGAACAAATAATAGGAAAACAGCATGTAAAAGAAAAGCCAATGCATATCAGTTATAACTATCAATATAAATGGTCTCAACTCACCTATCAAAAGAAACAGACTGGCAGAATGCATCAAGAAGCAAGATCCTGGGGCTGGTGAGATGGCTCAGTGGTGAAAGCGCCTGCCTGGCAAGCGCAATGTCCTAAGTTCGACTCCCAGTACCCACATAAGAAAAAAGGGCCAGTGATATAGCTCAGCGGCATGGGCGCCTGCTGGTGCACGAGGTCCTGAGGTCAACTCCCGGTACCCACAAAAAAAAGAAGCAAGATCCACCAATATGTTGCATTCAAGAAACATTTAACCACAAAGAAATTCATAGACTAAAAGTCAAAGGATGGAAAACAACTCTTCAGGCCACAGAAACCCAGAAAAAGCAGGGGTAGCTATTCTATTTGCAGACAATTCAAACTTTAAGGCAAAACTGCTCAAAAGGGACAAAGAAGGTCACTACATACTCTTTAAGGGAAAACTCAAAGAAGAGATAAAAATTATAAATAATTATGCACCAAACACAGGTTCACCCAATTACATAAAACAAATATCAACTGACATTAAAAACCGAATAAACTAATGCAGTTGTAGTGGGGGACCTTAATACCCCTTTCTCACAAATGGATAGAACTACTAGACAAAATATCAACAAATAAATATTAGAATTAAACCAAGTCTGTGAACAAATAGACTTGGTAAGTGTCTACAGAGTGTTTTACCTCAGAACATCAGAATACATATTCTTCTCAGCTGCACATGAGACATTCTCAAAATTAAATTGTATATTAGCTAACAAAAGATGTTTAAGTAAATTTAGAGGATGTGAAATCATCACATGCATACTATCTGACTATAGTGCAATGAAACTCGAAGTCAATGACAAAAGAAACCACCACAACTACATTAACACATGGTAATTAAAAAACACCCTTCTGAAAAACCAATGAGTCACACAGGAAATTAAAGATGAAATTAAATAGTATACATAATTTAACAGTAATTCCAATAGAACATACTGAAACTTATGGTATGCAATGAAAGTAGTCCTATGAGCGAATTTATAGTAATGAACTCCCATGTCAGGAAAACAGAATGAGCTCAAATAAACAACCTAATATTGAACCTCAAACTTCTAGAAAAAGAACAAATCAAACCCAAAACTCATATGCGGGAGGAAATTATAAAGATAAGAGCAGAAATTAATGCAATAGAGTCTAAGAAAACATACAAAGAATAAATGAATTGAAAAGTTGGTTCTTTGAAAGAATAAATAAAATAGATAAAACATTAGCCAACCTCATCAAAAAGAGGAAGTAAAAAACACAAATTCAAGCAATTAGGAATAAAAAGGGGGAAATCACAACAGATCCCACATAAATCCAAGAGATCATCGATACCTACAATAAGAACCTGTATTCTAATAAGATGGAGAACAAAGAAAAAATGGACAGATTCCTAGACACAATCGAATTGCCAAAACAAATCAAGAAGATAAAGAAATTTTAAATAACCCAATATCAGCTGATGAAATTGAAAATGTAATTAAAAATTTACCAACAAAGTAAAGACTAGGCCCGGACAGATTCACTATTGAATTCTACAAGAAATTTAGACAAGAACTAATGCCACTAATGCTGAAACTCTTTAAAGAAATTTAAAGGGAAGCAGTACTTCCAAAGTCATTCCTGGAAGCAAGTATTACCCTAATTCCAAACCAGAGAAGAGCTCAACCAAGAAAGAGAACTACAGGCCGATCTCCCTAATGAACATTGATGCAAAAATCCTCAATAATATACTGGCAAACAGAATGCTGCAAATCATCAAGGAGATTATACATCATTACCAAGTAAGATTCACCCCAGGGACGCAGGGATGGCTCAACAAATGCAAATCAATAAATGTATCATACCATATTAACAGAACCAAAGACAAAAATCACATGATCATCTCAGTAGATGCAGAGAAAACTTTTGACCAAGTCCAACACCCATTCATGATTTAAAAAACCCATAGAAAATTGGAATAGATGGTCTTTACCTCAATTTTAAAAAAGCCATGTATGACAAACCAACAGCTAATATCAAATTAAATGGTCAAAAGGTGAAAGCTTTCACTCTATAATCAGGAACAAGACAAGGATATCCATTATCACCACTCCTATTCAGTATAGTTCTGGAAACATTAGCCAGAGAAAGTAGACAAGAGAAAAAAATAAAACCATAAAGATAGGAAAGGAAGAAGTTAAATTATCATTATTTGCCATAGCATGATACTCTCCATAGAAGGCTCCCCAAACTCCACCAAAATACTTGTAGATTTAATATCCAAATTTAGTAGCATAGTAGGATACAAAGTCAACACTGAAAAGTTATTAGCATTCCTGTACACAAGCAACAAATTCACAGAGAGAAAATATGGAAAGCATATCCTTCATGATAACATCCAAAATAATGAAAGGCTTAGGAATAAATCTAACAAAGGATGTAAGAGATGCATACAGTGAAAATTACTGTACTCTAAAAAAGTTGATTGAAGAGGATATCAGAAAATGGAAAGATATCCCTTGCTCTTGGATAGGAAGAACCAACCCAGTGAAAATGGCCATACTCCCAAAACTGCTATACAGATTTAATGCAATTCAAATCAAAATGCCATTCACATACCTCACAGATCTAGAGAAAACATTCCTAAAATTCATTTAGAACCAGAAAAGAACTAGAATAGCAAAAGTAATTCTGGGCAAGTCAGGGTGCATCACAATCCCAGACCCGAAATTATACTACAAAGGTACTGTGATAAAATCAGTATGGTATTGACAAAAAACAGGCCTGAGGATCAGTGGAACAGAGAAGATGCAGATGCAACTACAAATACATTCAGCTACCTTTTCTTTGACAAAGGTGCCCAACATGTTCACTGGAAGAAAGATACTCTCTTTTATAAATGGTGCTGGAAAAACTGGCTATCTATATGCAGAAGACTAAGATTAGACCCATATCTACCACCATGCACTAAACTAAAGTCAAAGATCTAAATGTTATAATAGAAACACTAAATTTACTCAAAGAGAAAATAGATAGAAATTTCAAAGAGATAGGTTTAGACAGAGGCTTCACAATCAAAGCCTCGACTGCAAGGGAAATAGTATGATGAATCAAAAATGGGATGTCATCTTATTTAAAAGCTTTTGTACAACAAAAGAAATCATCCAACACAGTGAAAAGACTATCCACAGAATGAGAAAATATTATCACCAGTTTTCCCACAAAGACTTATATCTAGAATATATAAAGAATTTAAAAAAATCAGACCTTCCAAATTCAAAGTCCCAGTCCAAAAATGGGCATCTGAGATGAATACACACTTCTCAGATGAAGAAATACAAATGGCAAATATATGAAAAACTGTTCAAAATCATTGGTTATTCAAGACATGAAAATTTAAACAACACTGAGATTCCTTCCAGAAAAGAATGACTATCATCAAAAAATCAACAAATAACAAATGCTGGTGTGGCTATGGGGAAAAAGTAATCCTTCTCCACTTTTGGTGGGAGTGTAGACTGGTGCAACCACTGTGGTAATCAGTATGGAGATTATTTTAAAATCTAAGATTAGAGGTCCCATTTGAACCAGCTATTCCACTCTTAGTTATCTTCTCAGAAGAATTAAAAACATTGTACCACAGTAATATATGTGCATCCATATTTATAGCAGGACAGCTTGTAATAGCTAAATTTTGGAAATAACCCAGATGCCCATCCACTGAGAACTGGGTAAAAAAGATTTTTTTTTGTTTTTTTGTTTTGTTTTTAATGTCGTGGAGTACTACTCATAAATAAAGACATTTTTAGGTAAAATGTCCATAGAGACATTTTTAGGTAAAATGTCCATAGAGACATTTTTAAGTAAATGGATACAACTCGAGACCATATTCATAAGTGAAATAAATCAGACTCACATGTGTAAACATCATATTGTCTCACTAATGTGAGAAACTGAACAAGTAAATAGGATCTGAAATGTACAATCGATGTTGTGAATTGGGAAGAAAGTGTTCAAAAGAAAAGACAAAATGTGATGGGGAAAGAGGAAAGGCAGAAAGGGAAAAGAAAAAAATGTATGCATACACTAGTTAAGATAGTTATACAGCTTACTTCTCTTAGTTTCTTGAAAAGAATATTTTGTGCTAATATTGTTTGGACAAGATATTATGCCTATATATTTTACTCTGAATAACCTACTAGGAAAAGAACAATACACAATGTCTCAATTATTGTAACTGTTCTACTAACCTGTTTTGAAGCTCAGTTTCTTTGTTATGTTTATCTTATTTATCTTTAAAATTAAAAAATACAGGAAAGAAATTTTCTCCAAAATTTAGAGTTAGGTACTTAGATAAAAGCAACACTTTGAATCCTAAATAGTTACAAGCAGAAAAGAACCTCCCCACATCTTAGTTACTTTTCTTGTTGCTAAGACAAAATATCCAACACCCAAAATTAAAGGAGGAAAGGTTTGTTCAGCTCACAGTTTGTAGAGATTTCAGTCCATAATGGGCTGGTTCGAATACAGGATGGGAGGCAGACAGGCATCACAGGGGAGAAATAGTTCATGGTGGGCAGAAAGTAGGAAAGTGACAAGGGAAAACCACAGCTCTTTCTATCCCTTGTATATTATCCAGGCTACTTAGGGCAGGTAGCACTCACACCCTTAATCCTAATGCCCTTGTTCTTAGCATTGCACCATGAAACAATCCCAGTGTCACACACTGTAGATCCAGCCACCTCTGAAGAAACCCCACCTATGACTGCATGAGTCTTTTGGAGGACATCTAGGCACAAGCCATAACACCACAACACATTATAATCAAAATATTGGAAATAAACACAAAGAAAAGGAAACATTAAAAGCTGTTAGAAAAGTCAAATCATTTATAAGGTCAAACCTATTCAGAGTAGCATTAGATTTCTGAACTAAAATATTGAAGACCAAGATATCATGGAATGAAATTTTCCAACACTTGAAAGAAAACAATTGGTAACTCAGATTATTATACCTATATGCTGCCAATGAATCCTTCAAAATTGAGGGAGAAATAAAGATCTTCCATGATAAGTAAGAATTAGAGAAATTCATGACAATGAACCCACCATTGCAGAAAATGCTTAAGGGAATCCTAAACATAGACCAAGATGACAACTCTAACACAAAGAGAGATAGTAAGGCTCTCTGGAAGAGAAGATAAATAAACAAAAATATAAATCAAATTCCATAAAAAGAACAAAATAACAGGAATTAGTACCTACCTTCCGATAATAACATAATGTAAAAGTTCTTAACTCTCTAATTAAAAGGCACAGATTGCCAAACTGTATTAAGAAGACCCATCTATATGTTGTCTGCAAGAAGCACACCTCATTTGAAAAGACATATGCAGACTGAAAGTTAAAGAATGACAAAATGATACTCCAAGTAGCAGAAACTGAAAGCAGGAAGAATTACTTTACTAAAATCCCACTAGTTATACTTCAAACCAAAAGTGGTCAGAAAGGAGAAAGAAGGCCATTATATATTGGGAAAGGGAATAATTCACCAAGAAAAGATAACAATCATAAATATATATGCCCTGAACATTGGCAACCCTAGTTTGATAAAACACTACATGAACTAAATGGACAAATAAGCCCCAGTACAATACTAGTGGGGGATTTCAACACCATACTATCACAAATAGGTATGTCAAGTGGACATATCATCAAACATCAGAAATAACTGTACTATAAACCATATGAACTTCATCAATATCTATAGTGTTTCACACAACATCAGCAGAATACATGTTCTTTTCAGCATCCCATATAACTTTCTCCAGAACAGACTCTATTTCAAGCCACTAATGCATATCTCAATAAATATGAAAAGTTGAAATAATCTTATTCATTCTATCATATCATAGTGAAATAAAACTATAAATCAAAAGAAAGGAATCTGCAAAACTACACAAACACATAAAGATCGAATAATACATTTTAAAATGATCAATAAGTCACCAAAGAAATCATGAAAGCAATTAAAAAGTTCCTAGAATAAAGTGCTATTGGAAACAGTATATCAGAATATGTGGGAAATGTTGAAATTTGTTCTAAAAGGGAGGTTTGTAGTGATTAGTGCCTACATTAGAAAAACAGCAAAGCCAAAAAAATAACATAATGATGCATCTCAAGGTCCTGGAAAAGCAAGAACAAACCAATCCAAATGAGTAGAATGAAAGAAATAATAATGATCATGCAGAAATTAATGAATTTGGAAATTAAAATCTTCAAAGGATCAATGAATCAAAAAGCTGGTTCTTTGAAAAGATAATATTGATAAGCCCCTTGCCAAACTTACCAAAAGAAAGAGAAGGCACATAAGACTTACCTAAATTGAGCCAAGAAGATATACAAAGTATAAACAGATCAATAACAAGCAATGATTTTGAAGCAATAATTAAAATTCTACCAATGAGGAAAATTCCTGGACCAGATGGAATAAGAATTGAATTCTATCAGAACTTTAAGGAAAAATTAACAGCAGTGCTTCTCAAAAGTCCATATAATAGAAAGGAAAGGTATCTCCCCAAATTCTTTATATTCTTTAAATGAATTCCTTCAGCATTATCTTGATATTGAAACCATAAGAATGCAACAAATAAACTGTAGAACCTTGATGAAAAGAGATATAAAGTTCTGAATATGATCCTCACTAACAGAATTCAGAAGCACATCAAGATCATACATCATGACCAAGTCAATATTACCCTAGCCAAGCAAACACATAAATCAATAAATGTATTGAAACACATAAATAGAATCTAAAGTAAAATTTTATGATGATAAAGATGCTGAAAAAGAGCAACCATTCATGATTTTAAAAAAACCTTGTTGAAAACAAAAATAGAAGGACATTACCTCAAAATGATAAAGTCATATATGATAAACCCATGGCCAACATCATACATAAAGATGAAAATCCCAGAACTACGAAGAAAAAATTGAAAAAGACATTAGCAAATGGAAAGATAGCCCTTGTTTTTGGATTGGGAGAATCAATATTTTCAAAAGTGCCATATTAACAAATCTAATCTTTACATTCAATGGAATCCCAAATAAAATATCAAATATATTTTTCAGAAGACTAGAAAAAGAAAAATTGAATTTCATCTGAAATCAGAAAAGACCCATCAAAGACAAAACAAACCTGGTGAAAAAGAGCAAAGCTGGAGATATCACTATATCAGACTCGAAGCTATATTAAAAGCCATAGTAACAAAATAAACTTCATACTGGCAAAAAATATATATATAGACCAATGGAATAGAATAGCAAATACAGAAAAAATCCAAACACCTACAACCATCAGATTTTTGACAAAGGAACAAAAGACATGTGTTGGAGGGCTGGTGAGATGGCTCCGCGGTGTAAGCACCTGCCTGGCAAGCACGAGGGCCCGAGTTTGACTCCCGGAACCCACATACGAAAAAGGGCCAGTGATATCACTCAGCGGCATGGGCACCTGCTGGCACGTGAGGTCCTGAGGTCGACTCCCGGTACCCACAAAACAAAAAGACATGTGCTGGATAAAGGACAGATTCTTACCAGGTGTGGTGGCACAAGCCTGTAATCCCAGAACTTGGGAGGTGGAAGCAGGAGGATCACTGTGAGTTAGAAGCCAGCCTGGACTACAGAGTGTGTTCAAGCCCAGCCTGAACTACATAGTGAGACCCTGTCTTAAAAAAAAAAAAAAAAAAAAGAGAAAAAAGGACAGATCCTTTAACAAATCTTGCTGAGTAAACTGGAGATCAACACATGGAAACTTGAAAGTAGATCCTTATTTCTCACCATGTATGAAAAGCAAATCAAAGTTTATCAAAAACCTAGATGTAAAACCAGAAAATTCTATTTGACCCAGCTATTCCCCTTCTGGGCATCTTCCCAGAAGAATTAAAAACATCGTACCACAGCGATATATGTGCACCCATGTTTATAGCAGCACAATTTGTAATAGCCAGATCTTGGAAACAACCCAAATGCCCATCAACTGAGGAATGGGTAAGAAAGATGTGGTATTTTTATACAATGGAGTACTATTCAGCCATAAAGAAGGATAAACTGGAGACTTTTATAGGTAAATGGATGCAACTCGAGAAAATACTCATAAGTGAAATAAACCAGAAGCACATGTGTAAGCATCGTATTATCTCTCTAGTATGAGAAACTGAAAGAGTAAATAAGATCCAAAATGTACAATAGATATGGTGAATCAAAAAGAAACTGGTAAAAAGGAAAGAGAGACTGGAATAGGGAAAAGAAAGAAGGGAAAGGAAAAAAAAATTGTATATATATATAAGATGGTTAAGATAGATACACTACCATTTTTACTTAGTTCATTGAAGAGTAAGGTTTGTGCCAATAATGTTTGGACAATTGAATGCTAATGTCTGGTGTCCTGAATAACTAACTTAAAGATAGTAATACGTAATGTATTAACCATTGTTACCCTCCTATTATGTTGTTTTGAAAATTTGTTCTTCTTTTGATTTGTTTTGTTTTTTCTTCTCTTTAAAATAAAAAAAAAAACAGAAAATTCTGTAAGATAACAAAAGGAAACAGTTCAAATGGACAAGTTAAAATTGCCAAAGAATTCATGAAAGGGCCGGTGAGATGGCTCAGCAGCTTAAGTGCCTGCCCAGCAAGTGCAAGGGCCCGAGTTTGACTCCCAGAACCCACATACAAAAAAGGGGCCGGTGATATCGCTCAGCGGCACGAGTGCCTGCTGGTGCATGAGGTCCTGAGGTCGAGCCCCGGTACCCACAAAAAAAAAAGAATTCATGAAAAAAAGTTCCACATCTCTAGCTATCAGAGAAATGCAAAGTAAAAGTAAATTGAGACTCCATCTCACCCCAGCAAGAATAGCTATCATCAAAATTTAAAAAAGCAATGGATAATGGCAAAAGTGCAGGGAAAAATAACCCTCATATATTGTTGTGGGAATATAAAGTAGTACAACCACTTTGGATATCAATATGGAGATTCTTCAAATAGCTAAACAAAGAAATACCATTTTACCCAGATAGACTACCTTCAGAGTTAAGGACAACATACTATCATAAAATATACATATCCATGTTTACAGTAGCAAAATTCACAATAGCTAAGCTGCAGAAACAGCAAAGATATCCATCAGCAGATGAATGGATTAAGAAAACGTGATATATATGTACAATGGAATAGAACTTAGCCATAAAGAAGAATTAAATTACATCTTTTTTTTGTGGGTACCGGGGGGTCAACCTCAGGACCTCGCGTGCCAGGAGGTGTCCATGCCGCTGAGCAATATCACTGGCCCCTTTTTCATATGTGGGTTCCGGGAGTCAAACTCGGGCCCTCGCGCTTGCCAGGCAGGCACTTAATCCTCTGAGCCATCTCACCGGCCCCTAAATTACATCATTTGCAGGAAATTGGATGGAATTAGAAACCATCCTGTTAAATGAAACTAGCCAGACTCAGAAAATAAAATGTCACATGTTTTTTTATATAAGAAACCTAAAAATATGTAAACTAATAAAGAATTAATATACATGAAAGAAGACAGGAAATCAGAAAGTAGACTTCTGAAGATGGGGAAGAGATAAACAGAAGAGGTAGGAAACGAAGGTGTGAAGTGGGATTGAAATTGATTAAGATATGTTAAGTGCATTTGCCATCTTCCCAAAATAAAAATCATTATCATATAATATTAACATGCTCAAATAAAATTTAAAAATTAATATGAAGTCTATTTTTGCTGTTTATAATGTACTGTTATGTCCAGTGGGTCAGAGGTCTAGGGGTCCCCAGACTCACACTAGCTGGGCTTGTGCCTCTCTCTGAAGTAGAAAGAGGAAGAGGAGGCAGAGAAGACCAGTGCAAAGCAAAAATAATTTTATTGTAGGTATTGCAAGAGGAAGTGATAGAGAGCCACCCCAGAGCAGTGGGAGCACCCAGAGCTGGGACATCCTGAATCTGGTGCTGCAGTCCTGTTTTATGAGAGAAGGGTCCTGTCCCACCCCCTCGAGAGTCGACACTTGATTGGTTGGATATTGGGCTTGTTGTTAAGGATTTGGTCTTGTAGGCTAATAGGTGAATTTAGGTAGGCATGGCAACCTGTCTAGAACAGTATTGCCTGCACTGAGGCAGATCTCAAAAACATAAGCTGTCAGCTTAGCTGCTTGCTGAGATGCAGAGGTTATTTCCTTTCTACTTCTTAAAGGGACCCAATTGCCTAACTGAATCCTACCTAAGGGTCCCAACTCTTCCTGTAATATCATAGGCATATTTGGTCACATGTATATTAGATTAAAGAAAATGTAACAGGCCATGATCCATCTTCCAGGTGGAATGGCCTACCTTAAAGTTTGTATGATTGTCTACACTAATTAAATTTACATAAACTGGCTTTGCAGTTGAGTCAACAAATGACACTTAATGTGACAATTTTTCTTTGTTTTGTAGATTTCTCATTTTTGGAGGGGCTCCCATTTCCAAGCTTGAAAATGGAATTTTTAATACAATCATGTCATTTCTCATGACATTAGTTTTAACTCAATGATGACTTCATCTCTGACCTTCCTGACTATCCATAAGGGTAATTGTTTTTACTCTATATTTTGACCTTTAAAACCTAATTGAAAGGATTAAATATGCAAATGAAAAATGGCCACATCATGGAAAAACAAGTGCTCATTACCTGTATGCCTTTCAGCACATCTCATAACTTCCCTAGCCACATCAAGAAAGTGAATACCTATTAGGTCTATAAATACAAAACAGCAAGGCTATGTGTGTCAGAGAATTAATTCATTGGAAATAATTATTAACGCATGTAATTCTTCAACCAATGCTCATATAGTGCCTAATATATTCTAGATTCTTTGCTAGGTTATGAGAATAGAAAGATAAACTGTATAATACTAGGCTTCAAGAAATCTAGGTTCTAAGAGAGGGAGAAGGTTAAGTCAGTTAAGAGGGGAAATAAAAAGTCATGGGTGCCATTAAAGAAATCTGTATCCAGCAAAAAGAAAATTAATATCTATGATTCATTTACTATAGATAAAATATAGTGTTACATGCTCAGGGTAAAAATGTTAGTAAAACTTATTATGGATTATTTAACCTACATCTCTGAAAGAGATATCATGATCATTACCACTTAAAGTTAGAGAAATTGAATTATAGAAAGTGTGTTGGTTACTTTTCTCTCATGGCTGAGACAAAATACCTGATGCCCAAATTAAAGGAGAAAAGGTTTATTTAGCTCACAGTTTGTGGAGGTTTAAGTCCATATTCAGCTGGCTCCAAGGCAAGATGGCACATGGCAGAGGGCAAGAGTTCATGGCAGCAGAAAACAGCAAAATCAACAAGAGCAAAAAGGGAGGAACATGAGAGAAGACTCATTTTGTCCCTTATATTGTATGTAGGCTACCCAACCTAGGGTGGACATAGCACTCACTCTCATAATCCTAGCACTAGAAAATTAATCAATCACAAACTCTTGATTCAGCTGCCTCTGAAAAGCGACACTTCATGACTGCATGAGGCTTTGGGGAGACATCCAAACACAAACCATAGCATAAAGGTAATATAGTTTTCTAGGTCAGGCAGAAAGAAATGACACAGAAAGGATTTTTACCCAAATACTTGGGCTGTATAGTATGTGCACTTACCAGTACAATATTTAGCCCCAAGACAGAGACCTGACATTTAAACATTTAAGTCTAGTGGAGAGGTATGTACAATCAAGGCAAAGGGCAATGTGATAAGCTGAATTATAAAGGTGTCCTCTCAATCTTCCTACACCCAGGATTTACAGCTAAGCATTAATCTAAGTTCTGTTGTTAAGTCAATCATAAGTAAGGTTATTAATCAGCTGACCTAGAAATACAGATACTATTCTTGATTATTTGGGTGGCACCTATGAGTCCTTAAAAATAGAAGAGAGTTGGACATGGTGTAATCCCAGCACTCAGGAGGCTGAGGCAGGAGGATCACTGCAATTTTGAGGCCATCTTCAGGTACGTGGTGAATTCAAGGCCAGCCTGTACTACATAGCAAGACCCTCTCTCCAAAAAAAAAAAAAAAAAAACAAACAAACAAAAAAACAAAAAAACAAAAGGCAAAGGCCAAATAGAAGAGATTTGGAAATAGATGATGTAGAAGAGGTTGGAGGGACTTAACTGAAAAATAAACTTAATTTGCTGTTGCTGGTTTTGAAAATTGAGAAAGAACCAAAGAATGTGGGAGCTACTCAACCAATTTCTACCAAGAATATCAAGCGTACATGACATCAAATTAGGTCAACTACTTGAATGAGTTTAAAAGGGATTTTTTTTTTGAGACAAGGTCTTTCTATGTAGTTCAGACTGGCCTTGGACTTACTATGTACCCTAGGTTAGCCTCAAAATTGCAGTGATCCTCCTGCCTCAGCCTCCTGAGTTCTGGGATAAATTCTTCAGAGCCTGAAGATAAGAGACCAGGTCATCAAATACCTTGATTATGCACTGTGAATCTGGATCAAAAATGAAACAAAACAAACAAAAATAACAAAACAAAACAGCAGAGCCACACTATGCCCCCTACAGAAACTTTGAAATTAATGAACTGTGCATTTTGACAATGGTATTTTCTAAGATTATGGTAATTTGTTATAGCAGTAATATTAAACTGGCATGAATACTTTTAAGTTTGCCATGAGTGAGACAAAAAGGAAAGAGTGAACATTTTCCCCTAGAGACTTAAGAGGAAATAACAAAACATAAATGATCTCCTCTGAATCTTGAACTTATTAATTTATAAATTAATGGATGTTAGGGTGTGGAAAGACTGTACATTCTGAAAAATCCCTTCTAGATTTAAAATCTCAATGATGCAAGTAATTCAATTTGAAAGCATGTGACATAGACATACCTTTATGTTGTTTTAGGTTATAGAATCAGAATTTCACAGTAAATGAAATCTTACAGTTTGCCTAATTTATCCACAGATCAAATTCTTCAATTCTTACAGCAATTCCATTAGTTCATACATTCACTTTTATTCATTAATTGAATAGTTACTGTCACCAGAATGTGCCTGGCTCTGTAGGTGTTTAAATACTTCCCAACATGATAGTATAGCCTTTGGAGCAAGAGACTGTCATGTTGAAAGAGTCACCAAAGTTAAAATCACTGACATAAGAATTTCTTAATATGAACATATAATATTCTGTTTACCTCCAGGTATACATCAAGAATCACACACTGGGGGTCAGGGAGAAAATGGCAGATTTGTAAGAAGCATGCAGTGAACCTCTCTAAAAGTTGCCATTTGGATACTGGAATATAGTGGCTGAAGGAGGACAAGAAAGAGGTAAGTGTTTTCCCCAGACCCAGGAAAGTTCTGAAGCACATTTTAGGGATCATGGACAGAGTGAAGAGAAATTTCAACAAAGAAGAAGGAGGTGACCATGGGAGTCTTCTCCCTGTGTCAGGAATTGTGGTGCAACAGAAGTTCAAATCTGCGGACACATGGTGACTGCCGGCACCCCCAGTGGCCTCCACAAAGGAACATGAGACAGTGGCGGTGCAGGGGAGCAGCAAAAGACTGCACTGGCTGGCAGTGAGTGCCTCTGGGGCTCAGTCATCCCATGTGAGAGAGCGATTGGCTGGATACCATTGTGGGGGGTCAGCGGAACTGTGCTCCAAATTCAGGGTGGCACCATGGCTCTCGACCCTCAGAAAGTGTGCTGACAGCAGCAGACACATGAGATTGGTGTCCACCAGAGAATACAGACTATTGCCCACTGCCCCGCCAAAGGGCTACTACTGGCTTGCTGGGACAGACCTGCACAGAACAGGACTCTGTCACCACATGGTGCCTGCCTACAGCAGATTCAAAACCTGAAAGTAAACATTTTTTTTCTCTCATTTGATTTTTGCTCTGGTGAAGGTATTTTTTTGTTTGTTTTATTGTTTCTTTGTTTTTTTTTTTTTTTGTCTTTGTTTCTGTTTTTGTTTGTCTGTTCTTTCCTAGATTGTTCTATCTGGTTTTTATATGAGTGTAAACAGAGCCTCTAACCTCCTTGTGATTGTGATTCTGATCTGTTCTTCCTTTTATCCCTTCCTTCTCTTTTTCCCACCAGTCTTCTGCACCAGTTTCCCAGTGTTAGCAGGATCCCTCTTTGTCCTCCTTCCTTACATCTAATTCCTTCCTCTTCTTCCAATTCACTATTTCCTCCTTAATTCATTTTAAATTTAAATTCCTGAGGGCAAAATTGACATATTAAGGACTTGTATACTGCATATAATTTTTCTGGTTTGTTTTAGATTTTGTTATATAATGACAAATCTACTTTATATACTTAAAAGTGGCAAATAACTGGTTAGAGCATTCTGTCATTTTCTAGGCTGTGTTGGATGCTTTTGGTACTATTAAAGCCAAAAGTGACAAAATTGTTCTGAATAGCTTTTCTTCCTGGTATTCCATGACTGAGATTGACTAAAGGTCACAGAAAATACTGTGGCACAGTACCAAAGAACCAAGGCCTGGGCCAAACAGACAGCAACTACTCATCTCCAACAAATTGAAGAGGTAGGATCCTGCAGCAGATTCAAAACCAAAAATAAGCTACACCTGGAAGATACCACAGAGAAGTAGTCATCTCCTAAGGATTTTAAATACTAGAAATAAAGCAACCTACCATAGGCAATTTACAAACATCACCCCAGGAATTAAACTAAAGAAAGAAAAGAAAATGAGATGACACTTAAACATGATGCAACCCCACACATCCAATTCAAAAAAGGCAAACACAAGGGCAATGATGTGGGACAATCTGAAAGGCATCCACCTGGCATCTCTGAAGTGCTAACAACAAAGCAACTGAATGAGGCTCTGGAAAAAATTAAATTGGAAATAATTTCACAGATAACAGCACAGATAATGTGAACAATGAAGACCATGCTTAAGGATGCTAGAGCAGATACAGACAAAAATAGAAAACCTTAAGAAGATTATGGAAGCCATGAATGCTCAGCATAGAAAAGAACTGGAATCCATAAGGCATATTCAAGCAGATATCCAAGAGAAAAAAATTCCATTGAAAGTATTTGTAGCAGATTAAGCCAATGTGAGGACAGAATCTCAGATATAGAAGACAGGCCTGTGATTAGTGATCATGAAAAGAAAGAATTCTTAAAAATAGCAAGGGACAATGAAAAATCAATCCAGCAGCTGTTAGATGATGCAAAGAAGAATAACAAGATTAATTGGAGTCAATGAAAAAACAGGATATAGCATAAATGACATCAGAACACTGTTCACAGACATTGTCACAGAGAATTTCCCTGGTACAGAAAAAATTTGACATACAGATAAGGGAGGCTTCTAACACTTCATTTGGCCATGATCAAAGAAAAATCTTCAGCCAGACATATAGTCAAGATTCCAGAAATTCAACCCAAGAGTACACTCCTAAAAGCTGTTAGGGAAAAGAGACAAATCACCTATAAAGGAAAGCCCATCAGAATCACAGCTGAATTTTCAGCACAAATGCTCAAGTCAAGAAGAGGTTGGAATGGTATATTTCAAGCTCTCAAGGAAAATAACTTTCAACCCAGATTCATGTACCCCACAAAACTATCTTTCAAAACTGATGGGGAAATAAAATTCTTCCACGACAGAGAACATCTGAGAAAATATATGAACACTAAACCAGCACTCCAAAATACATTGAAGGACATTCTAGAAAGAGATAACATAGACTACAGCTTCAGGAACCCCAATAGAAGGAATCCACAAGGCAGGGCAAATGATTAAACAGAGGGAGGGGAAAACAAAAAAAGAGGGGGAGCCAACAACAGGAAAATAACATGACAAATATAAGTCAATACATATCAGTTTTAACCATCAATGTTAATCATCTCAGTTCACCAATCAAAAGACACAGACTGGCAAAATGGATCAAGAAGCAATATCCAACAATATGCTTCATAGAAGAAACACATTTAATTCAGAAAGAAATTTATAGACTGAAAGTCAAAGGATGGAAAACAATACTTCATGTGACAGGAACTCCGTAAAAAGCTGGGGTAGCTATTATTTTTGCAGAAAAAATGAATTTCAAGCCAAGAATGATTCAGAGAGATAAAGAAGGTCACTGCATCCTTGCAATGGGAACAATCCAAGAGAAAGAGATAATGATCATAAATATATATGCAACATATACCAGTGCACCCAACTATATAAAACAAATAATAATGGGCATGAAAAATCAAATAAGCACTAATAAAATAGTATTCAGGGATCTCAATACCCCAATGTCACAAAAAGACAGATCAACTAGACAAAAAATCAACAATGAAATATTAGAATTTAACCAAACTTTTGAACAAATGGACTTAGTAGCTGTCTACAGAGTGTTGCACCCCACAACATTAGAATACACATTCTTCTCAGCTGCACAGGGGATGTTCTCCAAAATAAATCACATACTAGCTCATAAAACATGCATAAATAAATGCAAAGGAATTGAAATTATCCCATGCATATTATCAGACCATAGTGCAATGAAATTGGAAATCAATGGCAAAAGAAACCACAAGAACTTCCTAAACACATGGAAATTAAACAGCACCCTCCTGAACAACCAATGGGTCACAGATGAAATTAAAGAAGAAATTAGACAGTTTCTACAACTGAATGATAATGACAGTACAACAAACTAGAACTTATGGGACACAATGAAAGCAGCCCTAAGAGGGAAATTTATAGCATTAAATACCAGTATCAGGAAAATAGAGCAAGCACAAATAAACAACTTAATGGTGAACCTCAAACTTCTAGAAAAAGAAGAGCTGGCTAAGCCAAAAGCTCATACAAGGGAGGACATTATAAAGATCAGAGCAAAAATTAATGTATTGGAGACTGAAAAACTACAAAAAATCAATGAATCAAAGAGTTGGTTCTTTGAAAGAATAAATAAAATCAACAAACCCTTATTAAACCTTATTTAAAAAAGAAAAGAAAAGACTCAAATCCATGCAATTAAGAATGAAAAGGGTGATATCACGACGGACCCTGCAGAAATCCAGAAGGTCATCTATACCTATTTTGAAAATTTTTATTCTACTAAGATGGAAAATGCAGAAGAAATGGGCAGATTCCTAGATACGTATGAATTACCAAAGCTGAATCAGGAAGATATAAAAATCCTCAATAAACCAATATCAACCAATGAAATCAAAGATGTAATTCAAAACCTACCAACAAAGAAAAGCCCAGGACCTGTTGGGTTCCCTGCCAAATTCTACAAGCAATTCAGAGAAGACCTAATGCCACTACTTCTCAAACATATTAATGAAATTGAAAGTGAAGCAATACTCCCAAATTCATTCCTGGAAGCAAGCATTACCCTGATACCAAAACCAGAGAAGGACCCAACTAAGAAAGAGAACTACAGGCCTGTCTCCCTAATGAACAGAGATGCAAAAATCCTCAATAAGATACTGGCAAATAGAATCCAGCAAATAATCAAGTAGATTATACACCATGACCAAGTGGGATTCATCCCAGTGATGCAGAGATGGTTTAATATACATAAACCAATAAATATAATACACTATATTAACACAACCAAAGACAAAAATCATGTGATCATCTCAATAGATGCAGAAAAAGCTTTTTTGTGTGTGTGTGGGTAGGGGGGGGGGTCGACCTCAGGACCTCACACGCCAGCAGGCGCCCGTGCCACTGAGCGATATCACCGGCCCCTTTTTCATATGTGGGATCCGGGAGTCGAACTCGGGCTCTCGTGCTTGCTGGGCAGGTGCTTAAGCCGCTGAGCCATCTCACCAGCCCAGAAAAAGCTTTTGAAAAAGTCCAGCGCCTATTCATAATTAAGAAAACCTACAGAAATTTGGGATAGATGGTCTTTATCTCAATTTGGTAAAAGCTATCTATGACAAACCAACAGCCCATATCTTACTAAATGGAAAAAAACTGAAAGCTTTCTCTCTAACATCAGCAACAAGACAAGAATATCCACTGTCTCCACTTTTATTCAATGTAGTCCTGGAAACTTTATCCAGAGCAATTAGAAAAGAACAAGAAATAAAAGGAATAATGATTGCAAAGGAAGAAGTTAAATTATCAGTATTTGCAGATGACATGATACTCTACATAGAAGACCCCAAAAACTCCACTAAAAAATGCTAGATTTAATAAGGAAATTCAGTAGTGTAGCTGGATACAAAGTCAACACTCAAAAATCAATAGCCTTCCTGTACATGAATAACAAACTTACTGAAAGAGAAATTAGGGAAACAACACCTTTCAAAATAACATCCAAAAAAATGAAATACTTAGGAATCAATCTCACAAAGGATGTAAAAGATGTCTACAGTGAAAACTACAGTACTCTGAAAAAGGAGATTGAAGAGGTTATCTGAAAATGGAAAGATGCCCGTTGCTCCTGGATAGGAAGAACCAATATAGAGAAAATGGACATACTTCCAAAATTGTTGTACAGATTTAATGCAATTCCAATCAAAATTCCAACAGCATATCTCACAGAATTAGAGAAAACAATCCTAAAATTCATTTGGAACCAGAAGAGACCAAGAATAGCAAAGGCAATTCTGGGTAACAAAAGCAAGGCAGGGGACATCACAATCCCTAATTTGAAATTATACTATAAAGCTACTGTGATAAATAGAGTTTGGTATTGCAAAACAAAAAACAACAACAACAAAAAAAAAACCAGACTCGAACATCAATGGAATAGATTAGAAAATGCAGAAACAACTCCAGACATACTAAGCCACTGTATCTTCGACATAGGTGCCAAACACATTCACTGGAAGAAAGATAGCCTCTTTAATAAATGGTGCTGGAAAAACTGGCTCTGCACATGGTGAAGATTAAAAATAGACCCATATCTTTCACCATGCACTAAACTAAATTCAAAATGGATTAAAGATCTAAATATTAAAACAGAAACATTAAATCTGCTGGAATGTAGGGTAGGTAAAACTCTTGAAGACATTGGTGTAGGCAAAGACTTTATGAACAAAACCCCATTTGCACAGGAGCTATCACAATAATCAACAACTGGGATCTCATCGTATTAAAAATCTTTTGCACAGCAAGAGAAACCACCAACAGAGAGAAGAGACAACCCACAACGTGGGAAAAAATGTTTGCCAGATATTTCTCAGACAAAGAATTACTATCGAGAACATACAAAGAACTCAAAAATCAGACCTCCCAAATATAAAGACCCAGTCACAAAATGGGCATCTGAGATGAATACATACTTCTCCAATGAAGAAATACAAATGGCAAATAAATATATGAAAAAACATGCAACATCACTAGTCATTCAAGAGATGCAAATGAAAACAACACTGAGATTCCACCTCACCCCAGAAAGAATGGCTATTATCAAGAAATCAACTACAAATGCTGGAGGGGCTGTGGGGGAAAAGGAACCCTTCTCCACTGTTGGTGGGCATGTCAACTGGTACAGCCACTGTGAAAATCATTGTGGAGATTCCTCAAAAATGTAGGATTGGAGGCCCCATTTGACCCAGCTATTCCCCTTCTGGGTATCTTCCCAGAAGAATTAAAAACATCATACCACAATGATATATGTGCACCCATGTTTATAGCAGCACAATTTGTAATAGCCAGATCTTGGAAACAACCCAAATGCCCATCAACTGAGGAATGGATAATAAAGATGTGGTATTGTTATACAATGAAGTACTATTCAGCCATAAAGAAGGATAAACTGGAGAGTTTTATAGGTAAATGGATGTAACTTGAGAAAATACTCATAAGTGATATTAACCGGACACACATGTGTAAACATTGTATTGTCTCCCTGGTGTGAGAAACTGAAAGAGTAAATATGATCCAAAATATACAATAGATATGGTAAAACAGGAAGAAACTGGTCAAAAGGACAGAGAAACTGGTATGGGTGAATGGGGAAAAGAAAGAAGGGAAAAGAAAAAAAATTATATATGCATATCTAAAATAGTTAAGATAGAAACAGTACTAATTTTGCTTAGTTCATTGAGAAGAAATGTTTGTGCTAATATTGTTTGGACAATCAAATGCTTATATTTTGTGCCCTGAGTATCTAATTTAAAGATAACAATACGTAATGTAGTAACCATTGTTACCCTCCTGTTATGTTGTTTTGAAATTTTGTTCAATATTTTTTTATCTTTAAAAAAAAGACTCACACACTGAAATTCTTTTAGGAGCCAAGGAGCTAATATAAATGACTGAAGGTCATATACTTAAGGGAAAAATTATGTAGACAAGAGAAAACATCTCCTCAAAAGAGTTGACCACAACTTATGTTAATCCAAATGTTGCCATGCAGAAACTTGAGCCTATAGTTGACCAAAATATGGCACAGTCAACATCCTGGGCTCTGTCAGCATGTATTTTTTGTCCTTTTTGTAATAGCCATTCTACCTGGTATGAGATGATATCTCATGTCATTTTGATTTTTATTTCTCTGGCAGCTAATGATGTTCAGCAATTTGTCATAAATTTATCATCACTTGTATTTATTCTTTTGAGAAGTATCTATGCATAATCCTTACCCATTTATTAATTGAGTTATTTGTTCTTTTCTGATTGTGGTTTAAAAGTTTCTTATATATCCTATATATTAATCTTTTGTCAGACGACTAGTTTGAAATTTTTGTTCCTCACTCCTTAAATGGTTCCTTTGCTTTGAAGAAGTTTCTTAGTTTGATATAATCTTAGTTTACTGTTTCTACCCTTGTTTCCTGTACTTTGGTCAATCCAAAAAATCATTGTCTCTATCAGTGTCTTGTACTGTGCGCCCAGTTTTCTTCTAGTAGTATCATATTTTCAAGTCTCACATTTAGGTCTTCGATCCATTTACAGTACATTTTTGTATAGGGTGAGAGTCCAGGGAAAAGTTTCAGTTTTCTGTGTAGGGATATCTAGTTTCCCCAGCAACTTTTATTAAACACGTTGTCCTTTCTTCAATGTATGTTTTTGGCCCATTTATATAGAATAAGTTGATTGTATATGCATGAGGTTATTTCTGGGAGCTAATCAGTTACATTGGTCTATAGATCTGCTTTTATGGAAATACTCTGCTATTTTAGTTATCATAATTTGTAGTATATTTTGAAGTCAGATAATATTGATGAACCCAGCTCTGTTCTTTCCTAACATTGCTTTGGCTATTCTGGGTCTCTTGTTCCATGTAAAATTTAGAAGTTTTTCTATTTCTGTGAAAAAGGATATTGGGATTTTGATGAGAAAGTCTGTGTTTGCTTTGGGTTATATAAACATTTTAGCAATATTCATAACTATAATCTATAAAAATGAGAGTTCTTTCCATCCTTTTGTGTCTTCTTCAATATCTTTCTTCATTGATTTGTAGTTTTCATTATAAAGCTGTTTCCTTTCCTTAGCTAAATTTATTCCTAGGTATTTTTGTGGGTACTATTAAAGGGATTGCTTTTCTAGTTTCTTTCTCAGCAAATTTATTATTGATGTATTTAAAAGCTACTGACTTTTTTATGTTGGTTTTGTATGCTGTTACTTTACTAAATTAATTTACCAATTCCAACAGCCTTTCATACAGTCTAGGTTTCTTGACATGTAGAATCATATCATCTATAAACAGGAACAATGTGACTTCTGCTCTTCCTATTTGTGTGCCTTTTATTTCTTTTGTGTAATTGTTCTGGCTGAGGCATCTTATTACTATATTGAGTAAGAGTGCTGAGGTAAGTGCTACTTACTTTTTCTAGATATTAAAGGAAAAGCTTTCATCTTTCCTCCACTCAGTATGATTCTGGCTGTGTGTCATAATAGCATTTATTGTGTGTAGGAGGATGTGGAGAAAAGAGAACTCATACACTGTTGGTGGGAATATAAATTAATTCAGCCCCTATGGACAAAATATAAAGTTTCTCCAAAAACTGAAACCACATTTGCCATATGATCCAATAATCTCATTTCTGGTTATATATACCCAAAGGAAATGATAACAACATATAAAAAAGACTACTGTATTCCTATATTTATTGTGGCACCATTTACAGTAGGTAAAATATAGAATAATTCTAAATGTCCATCAGTCAATTAATGCATGGAGAAAATGTGGTACATATATAATGGAATACTATATTGCCATAAGTAATTAAATGCTATAATTTAAGCAAAATGAATAGACCTGGAAGGCATTATCTTAAGTGTAATAAATCACACAATGACAAATACTGTGTGTTCTCTGTCCTATGTGGATACTAAAGAAAATTCAATCTAAATGTGAGATAGTGATTATTAGAGGTTGAGAAGGAGGGTGGGAGGGGATGAAGACAGAACAAGTTTGGATAGCAGATACCAAAACAAAGTTATACTAAAATATTCTATAGCACAGTGGAGTAACTACTATTCACAATAACCTATATTTTATAAAAAATTAAAAGAGAGGAGCTTAAAATCTCCAAACAGAAAGCGGTGATAATGGGCCAGTGAGATAGCTCAGAGGCTTAAGCGCCTGCCTGGCAAGCACAAGGTACTGAATTCGACTCCTGGTATCCACATAAAGGAAAAAAATGGCCAGTGATATTGCTCAGCAGCCCAAGTGCTTGCTGGCAAGCTCGAGGTCCTGAGGTCAACTCCCATTACCCACATTAAAAAAAAAGTGGTGATAATGAGACTGAAACACTAATTATCCTGATTTAATAAGTACATATTGTATGCATGAATTGAAATATCATGATGTGCCTCATGGATACATATAATTGTGACTTGTTAATCAAACATGTAAAATTTGTTTAAGGAGATGGAAATGTCAACTACCCCAACTTGATCATTATACACTGTATGCATACATATAATTATCACACTGTACCTCATAAATTTTGACATTAAAATTATTAATTAATTGTAAAAAGAATGTTGGTTCTGAGCTAGATTATCTGAATTTGAATGTTGTCTCTGTCATTTATTAAATGTGTGACCTAATGCTATCCTCTGCCTCCGTTTCTGTTTCCTCAATTCTAAAATAATAATAATGATGATGGTATGTTCCACATAGAACTTGTATAATGTTTAAATGAGTTTGTGTTAGAGGGCTTAGAAAAGTAGCATAAGAAATGTCTAGCATATTATTTCCACAATTTCTGAGAGAAGCCAAAAGTCCATGTTTTATCAAGAAACTTACCAATTTAAAAATATTTATAAGTACCAATTTTTACCAAATTTGTGCAGGCCTAGATACCTGTCAGATTTATCCCCCTTAGGATTTTATTTTGCATATCATGGCCCTTAGATTTCTCTGTTTAATTTGGATAGTTATCTTAGGATTTTTAAAAATTTTATTTTACTGACACATGCTTACAGTACATAATGATTACATTCATCATGGGAAGGTGGAACATGTATACAGCATATTTCATTTCCTGTTTTATCCCGTTTCCCTCCTCTTCTTCCAAGTTATCCTAGAATCTGAGGCCACTGTGAGCTATTTTTCAATCTCTTTCCCACCATATCTTTTATTTTCCTAAGATGCAACACATTTCTCTTTTCCAACAACAGCCTCCTATACACTGCTCTTTGATTTTTATATCTCACATTTCCATCTCCAACAGTCAGTTCCTCATGTATACATACATAGAATCAAGACACGACATATGCATAACCATCAAGACATTGGTATAGGTGATGATTTCTGATCAGACCCCAAAACAAAGTATTGCAAATTTATTAATTTCAATGGGAAAACTCAAGACCATACTTGTTTATTTCATTGACATCTGCCTGCACAGCATTGTAAGAGGCTATAATACCTTTTGTTTCCACAGCACTCACCTCAAGAAATAGAAAATGAGGGGCCGATTATATAGCTCAGTGGCATAAACACCTGCCTGGCAAGTGCAAGGTCCTGAGTTCAACTCCCAGTACCTATATATATATATATATATATATATATATATATATATAAAGAAAGAAATAGAAAATGAGAGCTATTTGACTGCCTTTTTAGAATTAAATTGTAGGACCAGCACATCATTAATCAAAGAAAATAGAAGCAAAATCATCTGAGCAGACAAATGACCTCCAAGCCTCTAAGGCATAAGTGCACTGTGACCTGACTGACTATATTATAATTTTTAAAATGAATGAGCCACACGCTCATGGGAAAAATTGTATCTCTGAAGTAAAAATTGATTATAGCCAATAAATACAGATAGCCTAGCTGTACAACTTCAAGTTATTCTGTAAGCAAGGAGATCTCCTTTAGAGATAGATGTACAGTGCTAGCATGGATTTATATCATTATGCTTTTAATTTATGATCTTATGAGTCATAGTTTACCTAAGAGTCATTTTAATACATCCCCCCACATATCCTTCTGATGATTTTGCTTATGTTAGCTCTACTCAATGATGTGCTGGGCTTACAATTTACATTCAGTGGACAATCGAATAGCTATAATATTCTAGTTCTAATTTTTATTTGGCTTTCCATTTAGCTTTTTTGGGGAAACTGTTCAGTATGCATAGGCATGACTATCTCTAGTAAGTATTGCTTTTTCATTTATGTGAGTCAGTTTTCCAGGGGCTAAATATTCTGCATACTGGCAAGAATGAACCTTTGGAATTGCAAAGCAGAAGACTGTAGCCAGCATGCAACCCCTGTTTCTGCATATATTTTATATACTCTGTAAAAGAATTTTAAGCAACTACATACTTCCTGATACATTAAGTTTGCATCTAAAGTTCATCATCATGTATTTATCAAATTCCCAGAGTTAGAATTGAAATTATAAAGTTATTTGTGAAGATATGAAATAAAAAGTTATGTCATTCTTCTAAATATATCCAACAGGCTTTAAGTATCATAGCAATTTGAGATATACCTCATTTTCCTTTAAAATACTTCAACAGAATTTTCTTTAACAGTTGGACAATTTACATTGTTCATTGTTTCCTTTGGCATACATTATTTCTTTATTCTCTAGAATTGTTGTACTAATTTTACATTTTTAAGAAGTCTTGGGCCGGTGAGATGGCTCAGCGGCTTAAGCGCCTGCCTGGCAAGTGCAAGGGCCTGATTTCTACTCCCAGAACCCACATACGGAAAAAGGGCTGGTGATATCACTCAGTGGCACGAGCGCCTGCTGGCACGCAAAGTCCTGAGGTTGACCCCCGGTACCCACAAAAAAAAAGAAGTCTTCCATTAATTATTATATTTTTACTTGTACACTATAAAATTATCCAAATTAAAATTAAATTGAAGGGTCAAAATTGTTCTGTATTATCATTGCAATTAGTTCGTAATTGATCAAAAACATAACTATATTACCAACTTTGATGACTATTAAATTTAAAAAGAAAAATTTAATTAGAAATGTATTTGGAAGATTTTTCCTGGTAATTTACCCCAAAATGTATATTGTTCATTGTTATCGAGTATTTTCCTTTTTTATTTTTACAAATATAAACAATGAAAATTTTTTGTAAAGACATTGCTATAAGAATTTCCCTCCATCTTTCAGTTCCTTTAAAAACTATGCCAAAAATCACATAATGATCAAACATTATAAATTATTTTAATGGCCTATCAGTTGACAACTCAGTTAGGTTCTTCTGTTTTGTCCAAGACAAATAATTAGAATTCTCAGATTTACAAAAATATTTATTACCTAGTCATTAGCCATTCAGTTGCCCAATATGGATACCAGTGTATATTTCAAATTGTCTCTTGGCTTGTTACTCTAAGGTTTTTATATCTGAAGTCAATGAGGATTATACCATAGTAAAATCTTCAATGTGTGACAAAAGTATGGCTTTCTTACTTGCCCTGAAACCAGTAGCTTTTGAGGGAGATGCAGATGTGCAGGATATAAACAGCCATGGCACTCCCCCTGTGGGAGAGGAGTTTGAAGTGGGACCAAGCAGACTTGGGCTGTCTCTGAGGTGGTAGTAGAAGCAGGGAGTCAGTAATGCTAGAGGCTATGGCAGCATGAGGTGGCAGAGACAGCTGCAGCAAAGATAGTGGAACAGCACAGGCCCTCCCAGCCTGTGACCAATGGCTTGAGAGAATTTAAGCAACCTTGTGCTGTGGCACAGCAATGAGTGGGAGATTAGCACTAACCCCACAGCAGAGTAGATCAAAGTGTAACAAGCTGTCTCTGCAATGGTGGCAGAAGAAGAGATCTGGCCCACAGCACCCCACCCCACCCTACACTGCAAATAGTGGTGTGAGAGGACAGAGACATGCCAGTGAAAGTGGAAGAGAGAAGGCTGTACAAGGACTGGGAGGAGTCAACTGTACATACTGGAAGCAGCTGCAGGCTATCTCTGTCTGAGTGTGCCATACAGACTGGGAGAGTGACACAGAGACAAACAGGGTAAGGAGTGGGCAGGCTGCTGAGGGACATACAGGAACTTACTGGCTGAAGACTCTGGCCCCACATCTGGAGGCCAAGATCAGCCCTGTACCTAGCACTAATCCTACCAAAGATGTGGCTGGGAACTCAGTAGTTTTGGGATTTGAGGAGGGCACTACCACCGAACTGTGGGCACCAGGAGAATTTTATTATTTTTCTTTGTTTTTTCTGTTTCATTTTCCTTTTTCTGCCTGGTAGTTTCTGTTTGTTTGTCTTTTAGGTTATTTAAGTCTTTAGCTTTATCCGTGTTCTGTTTTATTCATCTTCTTTCTTCCCTCAACTATCTCTCTTGATTTTATGATACTTTCAAGTGAGTGAACATTGTCTCTAGTCTTTCTGGTCCATTTTGTTATTTTTTTTGCTTTCTCCTTCATTTAATCTCTTCTGCCCCCTTGTAAATTTCCCAAAGCTTGGGTGATCATCCTCTGTCCTCCAGTCTTGTTTCTACTATAGTTCTCCTCACTTATCTATCTGTTTTGTCTCCTGTCCCTCTTAAATCTGCCCCCTACAGGGTGAGATCACTCTACTAAGGGGAAACACACTGTGTACAAGTTCCTTGTTTATGTTGGATTTTCTTATATAAATGTAGATGTTGCTCCTATATTTAAAGGTACCAAATTAATAGTTACCACAAATTGTCAGGTTCTAGGCTGTGTTCAATGCTATAGTTATTGCTAACTGTACTACTTTAGTCAGGATGTCCTACCTTTTTTTTTTTTTTGTACTCGGAATCAAACTCACAATTTCACACTTGCCAGGCAGGTGCTGTGCCACTGAGCTATATCCCCAGCCCCATCATACCTGTTGTAATCAATTGTTCTCCCTTGTGTGAAAGCACTGTGATTTGGATCATCAACCAGACTCATCATAATCCCATAATCCTGTACCACCATAATCCAGTACCAAAGGACTAGGTGCTGAGCCAAATAGATAGTAAAATCTCATCCTTAGTAAGTTCAGAAGGTAGGATCTTGGGACAAACACAAAGACCAAGAACCACAGACACCTAGAAGATATCTCTGAGTAACAGACATTCCCTAGGGAAGCCTCAATACTAGTGATAAATCTATCTACTATAAAAATTTAGAAGCATCAACACAGAAAAGGAAATTAAATTAAAAAATAGAAAATGACAAAATGTGGGAAAAAATGCAACCCCAGACCTTCAGCCCACACAGGACAAATCCAGGGAACAAAGAGATAGAAGAAATTGGAAGCCACCCCCTGAATTTTCTGGAATGATAGAAGCAGAATTAAAAAAGCATGAGGCTACAGAGGAAATTAGAGAATAAATAATCTCTCTGGTTTAAAAAATGAGAGATGATGATCATAATGAAGGACTTGCTCAGCAAACCTAGAGTGGACATAAATAAAGAAAATAGAGGTGCATAGGAAAAATGATGGAAACCATGAATGCCCAACAAAGGAAAGAAATAGAATACATTAAACAGATTCAGAAAGACTTCCAAGCAATTAAAAATTCCAGTGAAAGTTCACAAAATTGACCAAACAAAAGTGAAAACAGAATATCAGATGTAGATGACTGGATTGAGGTTAGTGATCATGAAAATAAAAAGATCTCTTAAAAATAGCAAATGAAAAAACAATACAACAGCTGCAAGATAATACTAAGTAAAACAACATAAGATTGATTGGAGTCAATGAAAAAGCAGTAGTCAACACAAACTAAAAAACATGTTCACCAAATTAATGGTAAAAAACTTCACAAGCATGGAGAAATAGTTTGATATACAGAAAAGTGAGGCATATAGAACTCTAATTAGTCACAACCAAAATAAATCTACACAAAGGTATATAATAATCAAAATTCCAGAATTTCATCACAGGAACAGAATATTAAAAGCTGTGAGAGAAAAGAAACAAATCACTTATAAAGGAAAACCCATCAGAATCATAGCAGACATCGCAACACAAACCCTTTAATCAAGAAGAGCTTGGAGCAAAGTATTTCAAATCCCGAAAGAAAACAACTTCCAACCCAGATTGATGTACCTGCAAAACTATCTTTCCAAATCAATGGAGAGGGGCCAGTGAGATAGTTCAGCAGCATAAGCACCTGCCTGGCAAGCGTGAGGTCCTGAGTTAGACTCCTGGTACCCACATACAAAAAAAGGGCCGGTGATATCGCTCAACAGCATGGGCATCTGCTGGCATGCAAGGTCCTGAGTTGAACCCCCAGTACCCACAAAAAAAAAAATCAGTGGAGAAATAAGATACATCCATGACAAAGAACAACTGAAGAAATTCATGACCACTGAACCAGCTCTCCAAAATGCTTTTTTTTTTGTGGGTACCGGGGGGTCGACCTCAGGACCTCACGCGCCAACAGGCACCCGTGCTGCTGAGCGATATCACTGGCCCCTTTTTCGTATGTGGGATCCGGGAGTCGAACTTGGGCCCTCGCGCTTGCAAGGCAGGCGCTTACGCCACTGAGCCATCTCACCGGCCCCTCTCCAAAATGTTTTGAAGGTTATTTTAGAAAGAAATAAAGAAGACTATAATCCAAAAAACACAAACAGAAAGAATCCACCAAACAAGACAAGAAATAAAATAGAGGGGAAAGACAGGGAAACAACAACAGGAAAATAAAATGCCAAGAATATGTCAATACATATCAGTTTTAACCATCAATGTAAATGGTCTCAATACACCAATCAAAAGAAATAGACTTGCAGAATGTATCAAGAAACAAGATCCAACAATATACTTCATACAAGTAACATATTTAACTCAAAAAGAAATTCACAGAGTAAAAGTCAAAGGATGGAAAACAATACTTCATGTGACAGGAAGCTGGATAAAGCAGGGGTAGTTGTTATAATTGCAGACAAAGGGAACATCAAGCCAAGAAAGATCAAAGGGACAGAGAGGGTCATTACATAGTTATTAAGGGAAAACTCTGAGATGAAGAGATAACAATCATAAATATATATACACCAAATTAAACATATGTAAATTAACATGAAAAATCAAATAAGTACTAACACAATTGTAATAGGGGACATTAACACACAACTGCTACAAATAAATCAACCAGAAAAAAATCAACAAAGAAATATCAGAAGTGAACCAAATCTGTGAACAAATGCACTTAGTAGATGTCTGCAGAGGGTTCCATGCCACAACATCAGAATATACATTCTTCTCAGCTGTTCATGGGTCATTTTCCAAAATAGACCACATACTATTGCATAAAACATACTTAAGTAATTGTAAAGGAATTAAAATTATCTCATGCATATTATGTGACCATAGTGCAAGGAAATTGAAAAGCAATGACAAAGAAACCACAAAAACTCCATAAATGCACAGAAATTAAATAACATCCAACTGACCAAGAAAGGCATCACAGATGAAATTAAGGATGAAATTGAACAGTATCTACAACAAACTGATAATGTTGATACAACATACTGGAATCTATGGGAAGCAATAAAGCAGTCCTATGAGGGAAATATATAGCGGTGAATTCTCATACCAGAAAAACAGAAGGAGCTCAAATAAACAACCTAATGTTGAACCTCAAACTTCTAGAAAAAGAAGAAGTCAAGCACAAGCCTCACACAAGGGAGAAAATTATAAAGATCAGAGCAGAAATTAATGCAACCAAGACTAAGAAAACTAGAAAGAATCAATGAATTGAAGAGTAGATTATTTGAAAGACTAAATAAAATTGAAAAAAAAAACCCTTAGCCAACCTTATCAAAAAGGAGAAAGAAAAGAGACAAATTCATACAATTAGGAATGAAAAGGGTGAAATCACAATGGATCCTGCAGAAATCCAGTAGGTCATTGATACCTACCTCAAGAAACTTTACTCTAATAAGATGGAAAACACAGAAGAAATGGACAGATTTCGAGATACATATGAATTACCAAAATTGAATCAAGAAGACACAAAAGTTCTAAATAACCCAATATCAGTCAATGAAATCAAAAAGTGATTTAAACCTACCAACAAAGAAAAACCCAGGTCCTCATGGATTCACTGCTGAATTCTATAAGAAACAAAGAGAAGATAAAATGCCATTACACTTCAACCACTTTAATGAAATTGAAATGGAAATAAAATATCCCAAAGTCATTCCTGCAAACAAGTATTACCTAGACTCCAAAACCAGACAAGAACCCAACCAAAAAAGAGAACTACAGGTCAATCACCCTAATGAACATAGCTGCAAAAATCCTCAGTATGATACTGGCAAACTGAATGCAGCAAATCAACAAAAAGATTATACACAATTACCAATTAGGATTTGTCCTACAGATGCAGGGATGGTTTAACACATGCAAATCAATAAATGTAATAAGCCATATTAACAGAGCCAAAGACAAAAATTACATGATCATCTCAATAGAAGCAAAAAAAAAGCATTTGACAAAAATTGACACGTATTTATGGTAAATACTCTATAGAAAATAGGAATAGATGTTCTTTGTCTCAATCTGATAAAAGTCATCAATGCAAACAGCCAACATAATACTCAGTGGTTAAAAATTGAAAGCTTTTGCTCTAAAATCAGAAATAAGACAAGGATGTCCACTACCACCACTCTATTTAGTATAATTCTGGAAACATTAGCCAGAGCAATTAGACAAGAGAAAGAAATAAAAGGAATAGGGATAGGAAAGACTTCTATTTTAGTATCATTATTTGCAGATAACATGATACTCTACATAGAGAACCTCAAAAACTCCATGAAAAAAACTTGTGGATTTAATAACCAAATTCAGTAATGTAGCTGGATACAAAGTCAACACTCAAAAATCAATAGCATTCCTGTACTCAAACAACAGATCCACTGAGAGAGAAATTACAGAAACCACATAATTCACAATAGCATTAAAAAAATGAGATACTTAGGAATCAATCTAACAGAGGAAGTAAAAGATCTATACATTGAAAATTACAGTACTCTGAAAAAGGAGACCAAAGAGGATATCAGCAAATGGTAACATTTCCCTTGCTAATAGATAGGAAGAACCAACATAGTGAAAATGGATCTACTCCCACAATTGTTATACAGATTTGATGCAATCCTGATGAAAATACAATTTGCATACCTCACAGAACTAGGGAAAACATTCATAAAATTCATTAGGAAACAGAAGAGACCTAGAATAGCAAAAGCAATTCTGGGCAATAAAGGCAAGTCAGGGGGCATAACAATTCCTGACTTGAATTTATACTACAAGGGCCGGTGAGATAGCTCAGCGGCATAAGCGCCTGCCTGGCAAGTGTGAGG
This sequence comes from Erethizon dorsatum, assembly GCA_028451465.1. Lineage (NCBI taxonomy): Eukaryota > Metazoa > Chordata > Mammalia > Rodentia > Erethizontidae > Erethizon > Erethizon dorsatum. The sequence continues at coordinate 48,177,567 of CM051842.1, forward strand.
TCCTGAGTTCGACTCCCGGTACCCACATTAAAAAAAAGAAATTATACTACAAATCTACTGTGATAAGATCAACATTGTATTGTCAAAAAACAAAACAGACCTGAGGGTCTGTGGAATATTACAGAAGATGCAGAAGCAACTCCAAACACACTCAGCCACCTTGCCTTTGACAAAGAGGCCAAACATGTTCACTGGAAGAAAGATAGCCTCTTCAATAAATGGTGCTGGAATACTGGCTTTCCACATGCCAGAGACTAAAACTAGACCCATGTCTAACACGATGCACTAAACTAAAATCAAAATGGGTCAAAGATCTAAATATTAAAACAGAAAAACTAAATCTACTGGAAGAGATAATAGATAGAACTCTTGAAGACAAAGGTGTAGGCAGAGAGTTCACGAGCAAAACCCAGACTGCATCAGAAATACTTCAAAGAAACAGCAACTCAGATTTCATTTTATTGAAAAGATTTTGAATATCAAAAGAAATCACCAACAGAGTGAAAAGAAATCATCCACAGAGTGGGAAAAAATTTAGTTAGTTGTCCCTCAGACAAAGGACTTATATCTAGAACATACAAATAATTAAAAAAATTAGGCTCCCCAAATTCAAAGACTGAATCAAAAAATGGGCATCTAAGATCAATATCCACTTCTCAGATGACAAAATACAAATGGCAAATAAATATATGAAAAAATGTTCAACATGAGATTTAAAACAACACTGAGATTCCATCTCATCCCAGAAAGAATGGCTATCATCAAGAAATCAACCAATAACAAATGCTGGGATGGCTATAGGGAAAAAAGAAACCTCTTCACTGTTGGAGGGAGGCCAGACTGGTGCATCCACTGTGGAAATCAGTCTGGAGATTCCTCAAAATCTAGTATTAGAGGTCCCATTCAACCCAGCTATTCCCCTTCTGGGTATCTTCCCAGAAGAATTAAAAACATCATACCACAGCGATATATGTACACCCATGTTTATAGCAGCACAATTTGTAGTAGCTAAATCTTGGGAACAACCCAAACTCCCATCAACTGAAGAATGGATAAAAAAGATGTGGTCTTTTTATACAATGGAGTACTACTCAGCCATAAAGAAGGATAAATTTAAAACTTAAATGGATGCATTTTGTGACCATACTCATAAGTGAAATAAATCAGACTCACATGTATAAGCATCATATTTTCTCCCTCATGTGAGAAATTGGAAGAGTAAATAAGGTCTAAAATGTATAATAGATATTGTCCAATAGGAAGAAATTCTTCAAAAGGAAAAAAAAGAAATAGGATGGGGTAAAGGGGAAAGGAAGGAAGAGAAAAGGAAAAAAATGCAAGATAGTTATACTACTAGCTTCTCTTAGTTCATTGAAAAGAAAGGTGTGTGCCTATATCATTTGGAGAGTTTTTATGCCCATATCTTGTACTCTGAGTACCTACTTTTAAGATAACTATACTCAATGTATTAACTATTTTTATTTACCTATTATTTTGTATGATTTTTTGTTTTACTTTTTTTTTGTGGGTACTGGGGGCCAAACTCAGGACCTCACACACCAGCAGGCGTCCGTGCCACTGAGCGATATCACCGGCCCTTTTTATGTATGTGGGTTCTGGGAGTAGAACTCGGGCCCTCGCACTTGCCAGGCAGGTGCTTATGCTGCTGAGCTATCTCATGGCCCTGTTTTACTTTTTCCATAAAATAAAAAAGTTAAAAAAACAAAAACTGAAAACTTTCCCTCTAATATCAAGAACAAGAGGATGCCCACGATCACCACTCCTACTCAATATAGTTTTGGAATCATTAGCCAGAGCAATTAGATGAGAGAAAGAAACAAAAGGAATAAAGATAGGAAAGGAAGAGGTAAATTATGATTATTTGCAGATGCCATGATACTCTACATAATAGATACCAAAAACTCTACCAAAATACTTCTTGATTTAATAACTTAATTCAGTCTCATAGCTGGATACAAATTCAACACTCAAAAACAGTAGCATCCCTCTACACAAATAACAAACTCGCTGAGAGAGAAATTGGAAAAACAACCCCTTTTACAATAACATAAAAAAAAGAAATCCTTAGGAATCAATCTAACAAAGGAAGTAAAATATCTATACACTGAAAACTGCAGTGCTCTGAAAAAAGAGATCAAAGAAGATATCAGAAAATGGAAAGATATCCCTTGCTCCTGAGTAGGAAGAACCAACATAGTGAAAATGGCCAAACTCCCAAAATTGTTATGCAGATTTAATGCAACCTCAATCAAAATACCAGTAGCTTTCCTGACAGAGCTAAAGAAAACATTCTTAAAATTCACTTGAAACCAGAAGAGACCTAGAATAGCATAAACAATTTTGGGCAACAAAGGCAAGGCAGGGGACATCACAGTCTCTGACTTGAAATTATACTACAGAGCTACTGAGATAAAAGCAATGTGGTACTGGCAAAGAAAAAAATGACCTGAGGATCAGTGGAACATATTAGAAGATGGAGAAACAACTCCAAACACATTCAGCCACCTTATCCTCGGCAAAGGTGCCAAATACATTCAGTAGGAGAAAGCCTCTTTAATAAATGGTGCTGGAAAAACTGATTCTCCACTTGCTGAAGACTAAAATTAGACCCATGTCTATCACCATGCACTAAACTAAAATCAAAATGGATCAAAGATCTGAATATTAAAACAGAAACACTAAATGTGCTGGAAGAGACCTTATGTAGAACTCTTTAAGATACAGGTGTAGGCAAAGACTTCATGAACAAAACCCACACTGCACGGTAAACACTATAAAGAATCAACCACTGGAATCTCATCTTATTAAAAGTTTTTGTACAGCAAAGTAAATCACCAGCAGAGTGAAAAGACAACCCAAAGAGTGGGAAAAAAATTCAGACAAAGGACTAATATCTAGAACAATAAAAGAACTGAAAAATATCAGACACCCCCTCAATTTAAAGACCCATTCCAAAAAAGGGAATCTGAGATGAATACATGCTTCTCAGATGAAGGTGTACAAATGGCAAATAAATATTTGAAAAGATGTTCAACATCACTTGTCATTTGAGAGATGCAAATTACAACAATACTGAGATTCCATCTCTTTCCAGAAAGAATGGCTAGTATCAAGAAATCAACCAGTAAGAAATGCTGGTGGGGATATGGGGAAAAAGGAACCCTTCTCCACTGCTGATTAGAATGTAGACTGGTGCAACCATTGTGGAAATCAGTGTGGCGATTCCTCAAAAACTAGGACTAGAGGTCCCATTTGACCCAGCTATTCCCCTCTTGGTATCTTCCCAAAGGAATTAAAAGAATCATACCACAGTGATACATGCACATCCATGTTTATAACAGTACATTTTGTAATAGCTAAATCTTGGAAAGAGGCCAAATGCCCACCAATTGATGGATGCATAAATAGGAAGTGGTTGTTTCATACAATGGAGTACTACTCGGCCATAAAGATAAGCTTGAGACATTTATAGCTAAATGGATTCACCTTAAGACCATACTCTTAAGTGAAAAAACTCAGACACACATGTGTTAATATCACATTGTATTTCTGGTGTGAGAAACTGAAAGTGTAAATAAGAACCAAAATGTATAATAGATATCTTGAAATAGGAAGAAATTGTTCAAAAGGAAAGGGGAGCTAAGGAGGTGGAAAGGTATGGGGAGAAAATGAAAAAAAAAAGAAAACATGAGACAAGAAGGATAAAATGGAAACAAATCTTTGTAAGTAAGGAGGGGAAGAGGGGTTGAAGAGAGGGGAGGAGAATGGGAGTAAAAGAGATAACAAGATATATGATGTACTGGTACAAATTCCCTATGATGAATGTGATCTTTATGTATATCTAAATTGTACCCATAAACTTAATTTTAAAAAGTATGGCCTTATTTTGTGAAGCAGGCAAAGTTTTTCTAAGTGAGGATACATTGACTCCCGGGGTATTTTCTAGTAGTTTAGCTTTAGGAAAGAAGAAATGTGAAAGTCAAGTATCTAGATATTGATTCATTTTTGAAGTATTTTATTCTCCTACAGTTTGAAACAATTTGTGTAGACTAATTCAGGCTCGAAGATTACTGCTTTAGATAGTATTGCTATCATTTCCACACGTACTCAACACCAGAGTTTCAACTTTCAATATCTGTTTTACCCTCTACTATCTACAATCCAAAAGGCTTTTACCATAAACATTGCATTCTTCTTAGATTTGTACATGGGTATTTTCAATAGATGAATTTGGACTGCGACATTATAATTTACCAAGATGTTTCATTTGCAGATGCCAAATTAAAGACATTAGGTCACATAAAAATAAATACCAGCCTTCTTATTTACCTCATATGTTGAATTGCCTTCTGAAAGTAGTCACCTTTAAGAGCTTTGCTTTACAATTCAACTCCCTTAATTTATTTTTTGCCTTCCTTTGGGAATTCTCAAATACCTTCTTTTTTATAGCTTTCTCCAGTGACTCTAGCAAGAGAATCTACATGCAATGCCTGTAAAGGAAGCACCTCCTTCAACTGTTGCCACGTGTATTTCTGTTGTTATTGTGTTTGCAACTTGGAATAAGATGTCACATGCAATTTTTCCATAATGACACATTTCCAGTTAGTATAATACAGCTAATGTTAACTTATAACTGTGCTGTATGTTAATGGTTTTACAAGGTTGTCCCAGAAAATGAACATCTGCTTTAAGTAATTATTTATATCAGTCACAGAACATTGTTTTTCATGATGCTGGTAATTATACCCTAGGACTTGTGCACGCTAGGCAAGAACTCTATCACTGAGCTACACCATCAATTCCACAGGTTTTTTAATGGCTACGGAATCCCCTATGACCACCATTTCATCATTGTCTTAGGTACATTTCTCTCATTGCTGAGACAAAATACCGGACACCGAAAGTTAAAGGATGAAATGTTTATTTGGCTCACAGTTTGTAGAGGTTTCAGTCCATAATCGGCTGGTTCCAAGGTAGGGTGTTTTGGCACAGGGGCAACCCAGAGTAGAAACAGCCATGGTGGCATAACACAGCAAAAGCAACAAGGGACCTTAATAGTGTCTTTCTGACCTTTTATACTCTACCTAGGCTGCTGGATTAGGGTGGTGCCAAACCAATCAACGAGCTAATCACACACCCTTAATCCCAGCATATCACACTCTAGATTTAGCCACCTCCAAAAAAGCCTAAGACTGTATGAGGCTTTGGGAGGACATCCAGATACAAACCATAACAGTCATTAAAGATATTAGGCCTTAATGGCCTACAATGATAGCCTCTACCTTCTGACACTTCTCCTTTGTGAAACATTTGTACTTTATTGGTCAGAATTAAACTGAAGATAGCAGTTGCTCCACTCATTTTTACCTTCTCATGAAATGTCTGTTCGCCTGCTTTTCTTTTCCATATCTAGTCCTCCATATCACTTACTTTTGATCATAACTGAACATTTTCCCTCTTACCTCTCATTTTCATTTCAATTGCCTATTGATTTTATAAATCTTGAAGGAATTTAATTCTAAATTCTTTTGAAAGTCACTCATGAAAGAAATTTATGCCATAATTTATAATATCAAATTCTATTATACAATATAACATGGTGAAGTAAACTTTCTTTCTTTTTTTTTTTTTTTTTTTTTGTGGGTACCGGGGGGACGACCTCAGGACCTCGCGCGCCAGCAGGCGCCCGTGCCACTGAGCGATATCACCGGCCCCTTTTTCGTATGTGGGTTCCAGGAGTCGAACTCGGGCCTTCGCGCTTGCAAGGCAGGCGCTTAAGCCGCTGAGCCGTCTCACCGGCCCCAGTAAACTTTCTTTCTCATCTCTTATTTTTTCCAAGTCCCAGTTTTCAGTTGGAACTCCTTCAAAGTCATACCACTCTGGTGAAAAAAGGCATGGAAAGCCATCTGAGCCAAAAGTATTAGCTGCTATTACCATCATCATCATCATCATCATCATCATCATCATCATAACACACAGTGTTTGCCTCAATACAGACATAGTCATACTCCACCTAAAGTGAATATTCCATCCTGGAAGAAAGTGCCCCAATTATGTTCTTGGCCTTTTCCAAATCACCCCAGTGCTTCAGGAAATAGTGTGAAAAAAGGAAAAGCTTAAGCTCCTCCTAAAAGGCTCAACAATTCCAATGGTTAGGGTCAGTTACACAGGAAAATAAATGAAGTAGACCTTGTAGAGACTGAAAAATCAGAATATACATCTTATTTAAGGATGCAGCCACTATTCAATTCCAGTCAAATTATTATTCCTATGGTATGAGCCCAATGTAGCCAGATCATCTGGATATGGAAAAGAAACTTAAAAATCTGGATTTGCATGGGAAACCTGCCATGTTTTAGGAGTCAGGAGCCAAAGCCAACTCATAAGTTGCCAGCTTGTAACTTACATCATAAAGGTTAAAGTGCAAATATAACTCTAGAATTTCTGGGCATTCAAGAAAGACTGACTTACTTGTACAATCATTTTTTATAAAACTAAATGAAAAGACAAAATTATTGTATTATAGGGAGTGTGAAGTTTAAAAAAAAGGAACAATACATAATTTGAAACTTTATCTCCAGAACAGAATACACATGTGCCAACTGGTCTATATCTGAGCTTATCTTTCATAAATTTTTTGGTGTTTTGATATTTTTAGCTTTTTCATTCATAATGTAATTTACCAAGGATAAATATATTTCATTTGGTTTATTTTCATACAGGAGTTCATGTGAGAGCAATTATTGTCTCTCTAGTGTACTTAACTGACTGTAACCATCAAGTCTTAGTTACTTTCTCATTGTTGGGACACAATACCCAAACTCACAATTTAAAGGACAAACAGTTTATTTTGGCTCATGTTTCAGAAGTTTCAGTCCATGCTTAGCAGGTTTAAACACAGAAATGGCCCAGGGAAAAATGTGAACACAGGAAAGCTGCTCACATTATGAAGGGCAAGAAGCAGAGAGAGATGGGAGTATCCTGGGAGGGAGACACAACCTTCTAGGTCATGCCCCCAGTGACCTGTTTCTTCAGAGCAGATCTCATGTCCTAAGAGCATAACACCCTTATGTTCCAGCCCTCTTCTAAAAGCCCTGCCTAATGAGCATAGGAGGCTCTTGAGGACATCCAGATAGAAACCATGACATGCCACAGCCTTGAAAGGTATGCATATTAATATCATTTTGCTGATGAAGAACCAAGACTCAGAGAAATGAATGGACTATTCTAAGGTTATGCAGTCATAAATGACCAAGCTGGAATTGTAGTCCTAGTCTATTTGTGTCAAATTTATGTTCATGTTACTCTTCTTCTTGTTCTGACTATATTATTTGTGCCTGTGTGCATCAACATTAGTGAGGAACAATCATAGGATTTCCCTTAGGATTCTTAGCTAACATTGAAGGAAGATAGCACAACATTTAATTTATGCAAGCACCTCAAGACCTCAGCAATAGAAATTACTTTCTCACGGCAGATTCTTGAAAGTGAATTGCTTAGTAAATATTGTGTGCATGTTTTATCAAACTTTTAGGGTTTATTAGCAAATTGAAATAAAAATTGAATAATAATAATTTAATGCTTACTATTAGCAGTCTTAGGCATTCTGTATTGACTATGTCAAAATTAGATATTATATTGATGTTTTTAATTTTATAGATGAAATATATTTTGGGTATTTTTTATTTAAAGAAGGTAAAATATCCTTTCCTTGCTTCCTTCCTTCCTTCTTTTCCTCCCTCTCTCCCTTCTGTCCTCCTTCCTTCCCGCTTTCCTTCTTTTCTTTTGAAACTTTTTTTTCATTTTGTAAGATAGTAGTTCATAGCTATTTTCCCCTTGTAATATTGATTTTTTACATTGATTTGTGAGAAATGTGTGCATATCATAGAGAGACCTCATGTGTTACATATGTTGTCACTAATTTTAGGTTGCCTTTAAATTTTAATTTTATTGTGTTTTTCATATATAGAAGTTCAATTATTTTATGGTACTTGGAGGATCAAATCCAGGGTAAAATTCTTATTTAATGAAATCTGTCAATATTTCCATTTATAGTTTTCTTTGTTGTTTTAGAAATTGTGTCATCATAGTGAGATTATGTAAAGATTTGTTTAATGTTTTTGCAGATTTTATGATTTCATTTTTCCTCTAAAATTTATTTTGGTATTTCACATGAAAATTCATTGATGGCATTCTTTCTATTTTTCCAACATTCTTAAGGGTTTATTGTTTTTCACATATCATTGCCACTTCAATGGAATTTAGTAGAGAGGAGGTAAAAACATAAGGTCAACTGCAACCTTGAACAATAAAGCTGATTGATTTCTTGTTCATTTTCTTACATGTCTCTTACATGATCTGTTAAGGATTTCTACTCTAATTAAAATTTTGCCACTCTAAGAAAAGTGTTAGTCATTAGTTTTTCTTTGTTATTAGACCAAACTATTTCCTAATAATTGGCACAGATTATTTCCTAATAATTTTCAAAAATATTCCTTTTATCTGTGATTAAATATACTCCCACAATATTAGTTTTTATGTATTTGTCTCATTGCTATTTCTTTGCGTTTCGGTTCATTAATGCTTTCTTCTCACTACTGAATGCATGTAAGTTCAATTGCTGGAATGCTAATATATTTCATTATAAACAACTTAAGATATAATTTTATATTGTGTTTTGAATAAAATGTCAAAAAAATTACATGACATATAAGATAAAGGGATAGAATTCAAATACATGTACTTATAGAAAGCTCCAGAAAAGGGCAAAAGGTAAATGTACTTTTGCTCCTCTCTTGTGTACTTTGGTGAGGGAATTGGAAACTAAGAGAATCGCTGAGCTCATAACAGTTTATCTATTTGGATTACTTCTTATAAAAATATCTTAGGTTTATTTAACAAATTTTACTTTTCTTGTTTGTTCATTGGTATTTGGCTTAATTATTTTGTATCTAACGCCTCATTTCCCTGCTTTTATTTTTTCTGTTTTCCCAACTATTTGAGAGTCTAATTCACTTATTTTCACTCTTTATTTGTTGGTATTTAATTCTTTGAGTGAATAAATTTCACTCTCAATTCATCCACGTAATATTCCATAAATCATGTATTATCGTACTTGATCTTGATAAGAATGCAGATTCGGGCCGGGGATGTAGCTCAGCGGCACAAGGGCCTGAATGGCCAGCACAAGGTCTTGAGTTTGATTCTCAGTACAAAAAAAAAAAGTGCAGATTCTTGTGCACCACTTATTTATGTAGGTTTTTGATATGGGTTAGAAATCTGTATTCTTAGTAAGTTCCTCAGACCACATAAAGGAAAATCTTATGGTAGCTATTGATATATATTTTCCCATTATTTCTGTAAATTCATTCTAGTAAGAATTTCAGTTTGCACTTGGTCTCAAAAATTGTTTTAATTTATAACAAATACGAGTAAGAAGTCCCACAACCTAGCATTAACTTAGTGATATTTTGGCAATTTATTTTTCAGTTTTAAAGATAAAAGTACACTTTTACAGATTTATCTCAAGTTGTACCCTATTTCCTCTTTCTCATGTGTACAAATTTGATATGAATTATTCTATCATTTTAGTATTTTTCTTTCCTTTCCTTTCTCTTCTTTCCTTTCTTCCCTCCCTCATTTTTCCTCTCTCTCTCTCTCTCTTTTTATCTGGTAGGAATTGAACCCAATGCCTCAAACATTCTAGGCAAGTGCTGCACTACCTAGATATATCCCCAGCCCCTTTAGTATATTTCTAATAGAATATTTCACATACATATGAAAGCACCTAAACACCACAGAATGCTGTTTGGCATGTGTTAATTACATTTTTGCGACCTATATGTAGTAATATATTTAAAACAATTTCAATTTTTACCTCTGTATTATATTAATATTAATCATACTATATATTGATGTATTTCTCTACTGAAGTATTAAGTGCCTTTTTTTTATCTTGAGATATACTGAGGTGTTTGTGATCTAATGACTTTGATATGCTGTTTAATAGTCCCTAGAAATTTGAGAGGGAAAATGATTTTCTATGTGGTCTAAATCAATGCTAGAAATATATACATAAATTTGAAATATTTCTTCTATTCACATTCTCTTTATCAGTGCTGCTACATCTTTCTCATTATTAATCTTTAATAAAATAGTTAAACATATTAATGTGTGCCACTACTATCGGGTGACTTTCAATTTCTACCTGTCCTCTCCTCCCAAAATACATTCCTTATTTTTAAAAATTATAATGCAGTGCACACTTTAAAAAGTCATCAGGAAATTCACAATCTTATAAAAATAGAAAATAAGAATTATTCATAGTTTCAGCAGGCACTGGTAACCACCATTATCACACTGCCGTATAGCTTTCCAGAAATTTTTACACATACAGTCTACATATAGAAGTTCCTCAAAAATTAGTTTTAAAATTGTATTTTTATACTGAAAAGTACATGCCTATATAGTTTTTAGTTGTGCAGAAGTATATAAAGTCAAAAGTGAAAATACTGCATGATTTCCTCGTAATTACATTGTACTTCAGGTATTCCTTTAAAGATAATTTATATCACATGAATTAACCACCTATTTTTAAACATAGTACATAGTATTTTATTGTATGCTAATATTCGAGTATGTTTGACATGTAAACACACGTTTAAATATTATTTAAATAATGTGCAGTATGTGTACATTTTATAAACATATATTTTTGCATCCTTACCCGATGAGGTATTTCTAAATAAATGTGGAAATATTTTAAATGTCATATTCCTGTGATTATAACTCACGATTTAGCATGAGAGTGCATTTTCTTAGCTTTCTATCAACAAGGTTTATCATTATTTTCCTCTTTGCCAGTATGATTAGCGAAAAGTAGAATCTTATTTTTTTAATTTGAATTTCTTTGAGTACTCTTGAGTTTAATCATTGTTTTATATATCTATTGGTCATTTGTACTTCTTTTGTAAAACGTGTGCTCCCCCCCAGTCTTCTTTCCTCCCCTTATTTGAGATGGGAAATTCCCTCTTCCCTTTTTGCTTTGTCAGTTATTATTCATTTTTCGTCTTTTACATGGTATCAGTTCCATTCAGGCATTCATTCTTTCAATCTGCCTTGCAGATTGCTAACATATATTCTCCATTTGTCTTTCAATGTCCTTTACAGAAGCTAATTCCCTTTCCCTCCTCCCTCATTTCCTCCCTCCCACCCTGCCTCGCCTCTTTTCTCTTCTCCGGTTTTATCTTCTCTCCTCTTCTAGCCTCGTCCCTTCCCTTCTCTTTGTTTCTCTCCCCCCCACCCCTTACCTCCACTCCTACCCCCATGCAGAAGTTTTTAATTTTGACAGAGTCAAATCTATCAGTCAAGGCCTCTGACGCGTCAGCAGAGCAGGGCGGGGAGGCGAGCACGGAACTGGGGGAGGGGAAAGGGCGGGGAGGAGCGGGCAGAGCAGGAGTTGCTGGGAGTGCGCGCGGTCGGATCACAAGGCAGCGGCGGAGGAGGCCCAGAGCTCTGATCGCCAAGACCTCGGCCCAAAGCCTACGCCGAACCTTCTCGCCACCGGAGTACCAGGGAACCGCAGTCTTCATCACAGAGGTACCGTGCTCCGCGTTCCTCGCCCGGCCCGGCCCAGTCCCCTGCTTCGGCGCCTCCTTCCTTCCCTCGCTGTCTCTCGCTCGCTCGCGGCTTCCCTGCCCGCCTGCGTCACCGCGGCCGCCATGGCTGAGAATGGCGAGAGCAGCGGCCCCCCGCGCCCCTCCCGTGGCCCTGCTGCGGCCCAAGGTTCGGCCACTGCCCCGGCTGAGCCCAAAATCATCAAAGTCACTGTGAAGACCCCCAAAGAGAAAGAGGAGTTCGCGGTGCCCGAGAACAGCTCAGTCCAGCAGTTTAAGGAAGCGATTTCCAAACGCTTCAAATCCCAAACCGATCAGCTAGTGCTGATTTTTGCCGGAAAGATCTTAAAAGATCAAGATACCTTGCTCCAGCATGGCATCCATGATGGGCTGACTGTTCACCTAGTCATCAAAAGCCAGAACAGACCTCAGGGCCAGTCTACCACACAGCCTAGCAATGCCGCGGGAACTAATTCTACCACGGCGTCGACTCCCAGGAGTAACTCCACACCTATTTCCACAAATAGCAACCCATTTGGGTTGGGGAGCCTGGGAGGACTTGCAGGCCTTAGCAGCCTGGGTTTGAGCTCTACCAATTTCTCTGAGCTCCAGAACCAGATGCAGCAGCAGCTCATGGCCAGCCCTGAGATGATGATCCAAATCATGGAAAATCCCTTTGTTCAGAGCATGCTTTCAAATCCTGATCTAATGAGGCAGCTCATTATGGCTAATCCACAAATGCAACAATTGATTCAGAGAAACCCAGAAATCAGTCACCTGCTCAACAACCCAGATATAATGAGGCAGACTCTTGAAATCGCCAGGAACCCAGCCATGATGCAAGAGATGATGAGAAATCAAGACCTGGCTCTCAGCAATCTCGAAAGCATCCCAGGTGGCTACAATGCTCTAAGGCGCATGTACACTGACATTCAAGAACCCATGCTGAATGCTGCACAAGAGCAGTTTGGGGGTAATCCATTTTCCTCAGTGGGGAGCAGTTCCTCCTCTGGGGAAGGTACTCAGCCTTCCCGCACAGAAAATCGGGATCCATTGCCCAATCCATGGGCCCCACCGCCAGCTACCCAGAATTCTGCTACCACCAGCACGACCACAAGCAGTGGCAGTGGATCCGGCGGTAGCTCCAGTAATGCTACTGGAAACACTGTGGCTGCAGCTAATTATGTCGCTAGCATCTTCAGTACCCCAGGAATGCAGAGCCTGCTGCAACAGATAACTGAAAACCCCCAGCTGATTCAGAATATGCTGTCCGCACCCTACATGAGAAGCATGATGCAGTCTCTGAGCCAGAATCCAGATTTGGCTGCACAGATGATGCTGAATAGCCCGCTGTTCACTGCAAATCCTCAGCTGCAGGAGCAGATGCGTCCACAGCTCCCAGCTTTCTTGCAGCAGATGCAGAATCCAGACACACTATCAGCCATGTCAAACCCAAGAGCAATGCAGGCTTTAATGCAGATACAGCAGGGGCTACAGACATTAGCCACTGAAGCACCTGGCCTGATTCCAAGCTTCACTCCAGGTGTGGGTGTGGGGGTGCTGGGAACCGCCATAGGCCCTGTAGGCCCAGTCACTCCCATAGGCCCCATAGGCCCTATAGTCCCTTTTACCCCAATAGGCCCCATTGGGCCCATAGGACCCACTGGCCCTGCAGGCCCTACTGGCTCCACAGGCTCTGGTGGCCCTACTGCACCCACTGTGTCCAGCTCTGCACCCAGTGAAACCACAAGTCCAACATCAGAATCTGGACCCAACCAGCAATTCATTCAGCAGATGGTGCAGGCTCTGGCTGGAGCAAATCCTCCACAGCTGCCGAATCCAGAAGTCAGATTTCAGCAGCAACTGGAACAGCTCAACGCCATGGGGTTCTTAAACCGTGAAGCAAACTTGCAGGCCCTAATAGCAACAGGAGGCGACATCAATGCAGCCATTGAGAGGCTGCTGGGCTCCCAGCCATCGTAATTACATTTCTGTACCTTGAAAAAAATGTATCTTATTTTTGATAATGGCTCTTAAATCTTTAAACACACACACAATGTGATTTACTTTCATTTTAATTATTTTAAATCTGTCTAGTTATAAATCTAATGATGCATTTTAAATTGGAATCCCTCACTCCTTTCCTTCTTTTCTACCCTTTCCTGCCCCTCTCTCCACCCTTCTACCTGCCCTCCCTCTTCCCCACCTGCATTTTCCCCTCCTCCTTTTTTTTTTTTTTTCTTTTCTACCTTTTCATCTTTTGGTTTCCTTCTCTGTTTTGAATGGTGGAAATCTGCTGTTTCACTCAAAGGTGTTGCATGCAAACACTTCTCTTTATTCAGCATTTGTTGTGACTTTTGGATACAGGTATCAGCCTTCACAGTTGGGTGAACAAGTTTTGTGCTACAGATGTCCAATTTATTTGCATTTTAAACATTAGCCTATGATAGTAATTTAATGTAGAATGAAGATACTAAAAACAGAAGCAAATTATTTGAAGTTCTCTAATTTGTGGTACAATACTGCTTATTGTGATTTTGGCATGTATTTTAACTAGCAAAATGCTGTAAGATTTGTACCATTCATTGTTTTGCTATATATGTCACAGTACAGTAAGCACAATTGGAACTGTACATCTAGAAGTATTGCAGTAGAATCTCTGAGCAGAATATGTATACCCAAAATAAGAAAGAATGCAAGAAATATTTCTGGAGCTAGGTATGTCTTCACAATTTTGTAGAATCTTACAGCATATTTGATAAATTACTCAGTGAAAATGTTGGCTAGGCAAGTTAAGTTAAAATATAGTAGAAATGTTTATCCTGGTATCTCTAAGTATACATTTAATTGTACAGAAATCTTACAGTGTAATATTGTGTCAAAATTTGCAGGTTGACTGTATAAGACCTTAATCTTTGTGCAGCCTGAAGGATCAGTGTAGTAATGCCAAGAAAGTGCATTTTACCTAAGACTTCCTTCTCAGCTTCTCTCATAAAGAGACCCTAATATGCATTTTGATTCGTAATTGGAAATGTAACTTTAAATGAAAGTGTCATGTGATGTTTGCATTACTTTTAACTGCTATGTATAAAGAAAAGTGTATCTTTTGATTTTCTCAGTTATTTCTCTTGTGCACAGGGAAAAATGCATTAAAAATGACTAAAAAAATAAAAAATTTAAAAATGGATAAATCTTTTCCTTTTTGCCTTCTGGTCCTAGGATCATGTTTAGATGGGTTATCATACCCCAAGATTATATAAATCTTATCCTGTTTTCCCTTTTATGGTTTTATTTTTAAAAATTTGCCCTATCTGAAATTATTTTGATCTATAGATTTAGGTATCCTAACTTATTTTCCCCAAAGGGTGAGGCAGTTTTTAGTTGGTATTTGTCTCCTGCCTACCTTTGAAATGTACACAGTCATACTTTGTTCTGTGTTTGGATTCTCTTTGGGCCCGCTGAATATTGTAGCCCTAGTATATCAGCCTGCTGTTGTTGAATTAGAAATATAGCTTCCTATCTGTTAGTGAGTCCTTCAAATGATGTTATTATGTTTATTTTTTTACAATTATTTTCTGATGTTTCTGACATGTTTATTTTACCATATGAACATTACAGTTAATAGGTGTCCCCAGAAGAATAAATTGGGAATTGAGCTGGATTGTTTTAAATTAATATAAGGGTGAGTACTTGAGAATTGCATTGCTTTCTAAAAACATGGTATGTTGACTCATTTTATATCCTTTAAGAGTACTTTATTTCAATCCTGTGTAATTTATGATAAATGTATTACTAGATAATACAGACATACAGGAAACACAATGATAATGATAATGGGAGCACCTAATGTGGACCATTGTGGTCATTTTTGCTGTATAGAAGAATTATTTTCATAGATTATTTTAAATTAGCAATTAATCAAAATTTATTAATTTTAGATATATTTAGTTGATTCTTTTGAATTTTTCCTGGTAAGCAATCATATCAATAAGTAATAATTATATATTATTTTCAGAATTTATAGCAGTTTCTGACCACATGGACTAAACATTCTATAGCAGTGCTAATAAAGATAGCTGAGGCATTATTGTGTCGTTTCTCATTTTAACAAGAGTATGTTTGCTGCAGCAATTCTAAATTGTGTTTTGTGGAAAAACATTCTTCTGGGAGACAGGAAAATAAGTTTGCAAAATGCTGTATGCTCTAGTCCTCTTAGAGACTGATTATGCAATAAATGTTGGCCAGTATTTTTTAAATGTGTAAGTTCTTTTAAATATGCCTAATAACATTTGGCCTATTGGTTTTCCTCAGAATAACTTAGGAAATGATGATTTATTATTCCATTGCTATATAATGTTGGAAGTTTGAGATGATCACAGTTGGCCATAATAAATTTAAGAATTTTAATGGCATGAGTGATTTTATACAGAAATAAATGCTAAAACTGAAGGTATAAAGATACCAATATGTGGGCCGGTGAGATGGCTCAGTGGCTTAAGCGCCTGCCCGGCAAGCGCGAGGGCCCGAGTTCGACTCCCGGATCCCACATACGAAAAAAGGGCCGGTGATATCGCTCAGCGGCACGGGCGCCTGCTGGCGCGTGAGGTCCTGAGGTCGACCCCCCGGTACCCACAAAAAAAAAAAAAAAAAAAAGATACCAGTATGTGGTTAACCATAGGAGAAACCCAGACTCTGACAATTTAGCAGACAAATTTCTTCCAAACATTCAAAGCATAGAAAATTCCTTAGCTAGCTTTGTTAAATGTTTATGTATTTTTAATATATTTTGTTTTCTCTCTGAAAAGATCTAAGTTATTAAGTTACACTATGCTGCTTTCTGGTTCATTAATTTTTCAAATAACTTTATTTTGTCTTTCTTTACTTTAGTTTTTCACCTCTTACATGATGTAATTTTCTCCTATTACAGGTTCTTTTTACAGGTTCTATTTTTGTTTTGAGTTTCCTTCATCTACTATTGATCAACGATTTATCTATTTATTCATCATCGAATCAAGAATGTATATCCTGACTTGCTATCCCTCCACCTCCAATAAGAGTGGAGTGATTCTTATATCCTTTTATTGTTTACTGGGTTGTCACTCTCAAACTTTTTATGTGGTGCAAGTTTATATTACAGGTTTTGTGAATCAGTAAGATGACATTGTAGGAGGGAGGTAAGGTCAGAGGTAGTCTAAGCAGGAGAACTTCACCACCAAGATAACTCTTTATTTGCCCCTTTGGTCTTTTACTTTGGCCACAAGCTGGTATCATATATACATTCACCACTTCTGGTGGGTAAGGAATGGCAGTAGAAGACAGATATGCAACATTGAGAGGAACCTTCCTGGTTCATTAAAGGGGACTCTTGCATCAAGTTGAGATCCCAATGTTTGCTGATAAACCATGATCAGGAGACACTATTCGGGTGTAACTGATCTTGTTCTTTGAGAACAGGCAGGCTACTTTAAATTCTATGATACTCAGTGTCAAAATAGGACCAAATGGAATAATTACTGTCAGGATCTAGCCCAGGGATCAAGTTTGTGTTAGAAGAGGCATTTGGCTGGTATCTCACATTCCTGAAGGGACTCAAATTCAGACTTTTGGTATTCTCCTCATATAATTGGTAACTCTAGCCAAAGAGCCAGATTGACCTGATGAAAATGATCATCATATAGCTTAATTTAGTAAACTTAAAAAAATTAAATTCTGGTAAGTTTGATAATTTGGTATTATTTTAAAGATATATTGGGAGGCATAAACAAAATGTAGATTATAAAATACCCCCTCAACTTCTAAGATTTTCACATCCTGTCTTTTCCATTTCATACCCCTATCCTCAGTCTTTATTTTTTTTAACTTGAATGTATTAGTGGGTTTCTGCCATGATTTTCTTGATTTGTCAGGGTATTACAGAACTTCCCTGGGTCATTGATATTCTTCAATATGGCCCTATCAGCATTTTAAGAGTTCTTTCCCTGATCTTACTATAGATTTTGCTCAATTTTTATTTCCCAGTGTTCACATCTGTTGATTCGTGAGTGGAAGGGCAGGAATTAAGAACCTGTTCTCATGATACCATCTTCCCAGTAATCTGTTAGGCTTGAAGGAAAGCAGGTTTGTAAAACTAAAAAGGAAAAACATGATTTGGCAGATACCAGTCTGAATCCACACTAAAGGCCAAGCTTTATCAGGTGATATACATATTTACCTAGGCTTTAGATACTTTGTTGATGGATAAAAAGCCTTGGCAAAAGGTACTTAAAACCAACAAACTCAAAAGTTTGGGAAATCCAACCTTAAAAAGCAGTTATTTCTGCTAGCATACAAGGACAATATTCATCAAATGGGTATGAATTAAGGCATATAACTAGTTCTATTGAGGTTTCTGAGCACAAACTGGGGATCTCTAAAATAACTCTTTTACAGTACAACTTCAGAACTTGGCCTAATTTGTAGATTTGCAAACATAAGCTAATTTTAAGAAAAATTCAGTAATTCATTATTTAAATGATCATTGATGACCATGAAAGAAAGATGATGCTCAGCCCTAGCATGGGCCTCACATGATTGTCAGTCTTGTCATTCTAAATTAATTTCTCTTAGATTAGGATAACAAAAATCACTAGCAGTCACTGTTATGTTCAATTTTTATCAGAGCTTTGTAAGGTAACAATATTATTATCTTCCCTAGTTTACAGATAAGGAAATAAAGTGAACAAAGTTAAGTAACTTCCACAACGTCATACTGTTATTGACAGTCAAGACTTGAAGCCAGTTCTGAGATTCCAAATTGTGTTATTAATATTAACCAGCACACTATACTGCCTCTCCCTAAGTGTATTAAACTGTACTGGTTTTTCTATTAATCTATCATGGAGATTTTATAAGTAGTAATATACTGTCTAGCCCCCTGGGTCTTGTGCAGGAGATACATTAGTTCTTGTTCAATAAATATATCTTTGCTGCTGTTTATCTTGGAGCAGGTTACATAAAAATGCACATATAAAAATCAGCTCTGTCACAAACCAATAATTGAAATTTAGAGGTTTCTCTTTCTGACTTGTAAGTTCTGGCTAATATTTGAAATTCTCCCTCAATACATGTGTTCACAGTGACCTAATATATATGGTGTGTATCCAAATTGATAATCACATGGGTCACTTCAGCTGCTCTGGAGGATGTCTGCTTTTTGTTGAGCTGCTTTCCAGAAATCTCAGGAGGCAACAAACAGTGTGTACCTCACCAAGGCATTTGACAGTTTTTCAAAATGTCCTTGAGAATAAAATGGAGTAGCAAGAGCTAGATGATAATGGCCAGACAGTAGATAGGTTAGTAATTTAAATTAACAGTGTTAAAAAATGTGCTAATCAATGTAGACAGTTTTCTAACTTTAGTTCTGTCCCACTGAAGTTATTTTTTTTTTCTGTGGGTACCGGGGGGTCGACCTCAGGACCTCGCGCGCCAGTAGGCGCCCATGCCGCAGAGCGATATCACCGGCCCCTTTTTTGTATGTGGGTTCCAGGAGTCGAACTTGGGCCCTCGCACTTGCCGGGCAGGCGCTTAAGCCACTGAGCCATCTCACTGGCCCTGAAGTTATTTTTTAATGACTAGCATGACAATATTAAATAACATGCCTATACCATTGCAAATAATATAGAAGTAGAAGGCAGAATATACAGAATGTTATTAGCAAGATTCAAAGTGTCCTTAGAGGTTGGGAAAAAAAATGCTAAATCTAGCAGGATTAAATTGAATAGGATCAAATATAAATTCTTATGTTTTTTTCAAAAATTTAGTTACCAGGGCAAGTGTTTATGTGGTACAACTAACTATCTTATGTGAAGAAGGCTGGTTTTAATTTACTATAAGTTCAGCATGAGCTATTTATGTCAGGTTTCAGTGTACATACATAATGAAACCTTAGGTTTCATTAATATAGTCATGGTGCCCAGAACAAAGAAGGAATGTTTTGTTCTGTATTTGATAGTTCATGTTGGGAGATTCAGTTATACCAGAATGCTGCAATTAGAATGCATACAGATAACCTGGAAACTGACCAAGATGGTGACTGGTTTATAAACAAACACTGAACAATTATTGAAAAGGTCAAGAATGCTTTAGTCTAAAGAAGGAGCTTGTGGGTATTTTCGTCAAGTAATTGAAGGCCTATTAGGCAGAAGAGAAATTAACATTTACTTGGAGTATCTCCAAAGGGCAGATTTGGATGATACAAAAAGCCAGAATTTTGGCACTTTCTAGCAATTAATTGGAGATACCTTCTTTGGAGCTTTTTACGCAAAAGCCCATTTTAACATTAATTTCAAAAATGGTTTTATGCATCTGGTAGAATTTCAGAAAACCTCTAAGGTTTTTGCAAGCCTTGTGGTCTCCAGGTGGACATTTCAACTTCTCACTGAAGTTCCAAGGTCTGGGATCAGAGTTGTTCCTAAAGGAAGTCATGTTACAGACTTCTAACCTACATTTTTTAGTTTAGTAAACAACAATTTAAGAGTAGTTTGCACACCTTTGTTGACATACAAGATCTAGCTAAATTCATTAATTTCATTTTTTAATGGTATACATGAGAAAATTACCCAAACTGTATGACAGAATGTCACAAATTACTGAGAGGAGGAGAAAATAAGGGTCAAAGGTCAAAGGACATGAGTTGGAGGGTGAAGGTTACTGGGGTACTCTGAACTGTTTCTCTTGATAATATTACTATACCCACTGTTATTTACAGTAGTGCTTAATGTCGATGGGAGGAGCCTCAAACTGAGAGTGGTGTGTAAAATGTGACTTTTGAGGGCATTTTAAAATTTCATATGAAGGGGCCGGTGATGTAGCTCAGTGGCACAGCGCCTGCCTGGCAAGTGCAAGGCCCTGAGTTCAATTCCCAGTTCCAAACAAACAAAAAAAATCGTATGTAATCATTTAATTAAAGTCATCGGTTTGGGAAATGAAAAATGTTTGTGAGTTAATTTACATGACACCCAAATGGATGCCATTGCATCAAATAAATTACCTTAAAATTATGAGTCATTATACTTTATGGTCTTTATAAGTTGTCCTCAAATTGCAAAGGGTCTGGAAAAGAACATCCTAGAACTGTGACAGGCTGACATACACATCAGATCCCTTATTTGAGGAATGTGTATTGAATCTCAGATACCTGTGTGTCTATGTGTATGCGTAACTTTGGTTTTGCCAACTAAATCAGAATTCTATACACATACTTTTATATTGATGCACTATCATACACTTCCTCTATAGATATTGGCCTCCTGCATGAGCTTTGACCTAGGTGAACCACATGTCATGTGGCCAGAGTCTATGGGGTAATGGTATTGCCTTCTTACTTCACTCATACCTTGACACATTCCTGTATATGTTCCTATATATAAATGGTTTCAGTTCATTTTATTTATTTTTAAATAAACTTTTTCTTTTAAAATGGTTTTAGACTTACAGACAAATTGTTAATACAATATAAAGTCCCCATATACCCTATATCAACTTTTCCCCTATTACTGACATCTTACATTTGTATGTATATTTGTTATAATTAATGAAGCAGTTGGAACATTTCTGGTATTTTTCTCACGATTTAACCTGAGTTACAGATTTTTTGAAGAACACCACAGAGGTAAAGGGTCATTTGTATCACATCATATCAAGCATACATACTATGAACATGACATTATTGTTGACATTGACCTTTATCACCTAGTTGGAGGTAGGATGGATCAGTTTTATCCACTGTGAAGTTATTTGCTTTTCCTCATTTCAATACTGTACTCTTTTGAAGGAAGTTTGTCTATGTGCAGCCCCCAGTTGGAAAGTAGTATGTTCCATTGAGGGTGGAGTGTCTATATTTTAGAACTGAGAGTTCTTCTGTATAGGAAATTTGTCTCCCTGTTTTATTTATAAATAATCAATGTGGACTCATGGCTGTTTATTTAGTAATTTTATTTAAAACCCAATACCATTTTGTCAGTAAAATTTTCCAGGTTTAGCCATTGAGTGCTTTTTCAGGTTGATTCCTAAAGCCTTTTGACACATCTCTTTTTTGACCAAGAACATCTTGTATATTTTTTGGCCCACTTCTAGGAGCCCTGATTCTGTTTATTAGAGATTTGTATTAGAAGCCAAGATCTGGATGCTGCAAGCTTGTTGCTACTGGGATGTCATTGTTTCTAGGCCTTCTCAGCTGACAGAGGGAGGATATATGTGTGTCCTTGCCTGCGTATATACACATATCTATAAATATTTTCTATACATAATTATCTGTATCTATACTAAGCTAAACATGAAATCTTACTGATGTTTCCAATTGTAATCTATTAGCCAAAGGACCACTAATAATCCATATTGATCATTCAAGCCTCCTCCCTTTACTGATCTGTAATCTCTCACCACAACAGTGAGAGATTTGGGTTCTGCAAACTTCCATCCATTTATTTAATTGTTCAATTCAGTATGCATGTATATCAGTATCATAATTGTTAACCTGTACCCCTATGGGAAGCAACTTTATCAAATATAGTTGAGTGCTCATATACACTATCTTTTGCTTTTAGTGTAACAGACTTCATTTATTTCCCAATTAAATTGTTTCATATATTTTAATATAGTTAACGTTGTTTTGTCACATTCTATATTCCATCTCCCTAAATGATTATTTTCAAATGTGTATACATCAAGATTCAGTCTTCGGGCTATAAAATTTCATTTGGTTTGACAAATGAATAGTCTTATATATTTACCATTACAGTATCATATAGAATAGCTTCACACTCTCCCCACCCCACCAATTTCCCTGTGCTTCACCTATTCAACACTTTGAATCTCTGGAAACCACTGTTTTATCATTACTTTTCACTTTTCCAAGAAATTCATGTAATTACAATCATACAGTATACGTTATAACCTTTTCAGAGTTGGTTCTTTTACTTAACAATTTGCATTTTAGATTCATTCATTTTTTGTAGCTCAATACCTACTTTCTTTTTTATCCCTGGATAGCATTCCATTGATAAACCTCAATTTGTTTATCCATTCACTTAATGGAGGACACTTCCGGTTTTTGTGATTATGAATAAAACTGCTTTAAACACATGCAGGTTACCCCTTTGATTTGATATGCCACTTTTCAAATTCATGCTTATACTTTATTTAAAAAATGACTTTATTATAAAAAGAATATGTACTTATAAAATAAAATTTAAATGTAGGATATAATGAAAATAAAATACATTCATAATCAGAGACGAGCACTATTATAAATTTGGTGTTTTTCCCAGTTTTATGCATTTTAATATATGCATTTAAAAATGTGAGATCATACTTAAAACACAGCATTTTCTCTTTCATTTTAAATTTAATCTTATGTTACAACCACTTTTGAATACCAGATTTTCACTTTTACATTTTTAAAATGGCATACTTTTCAATTATGAAACCATTTCTGAAATATATAAAGATGAAAGCCCTTTCCCCACCCACATAAAGTTCTCAGGACAAAGAGAGGTTGGGGGGAACATGTTAACACTCGTTAATATGTATGTATAATTTTCCAAGTCAGTAAATGGAGATTAGTTTATTCCTTTCAATGGTTGTATAATATTACAATGTTCAAAATATTTCAATATATGAATATATTATTTATTAATCATAATTAATAGAACTTTAGGTCATTCTCAGTTTTTCCTTATAAGTGTTGCATTGGTTGCCATACTTGTGCATTTAACTTTGATCACTTTTTTAGTTACTTTTTTGTTTTGTTTGAGACAGGGTCTCGATATGTAGTCCAGGCTGGACTTGAACTCACTTTGTAGCCCAGGATAGCCTCGAACTCTTGGCAATCCTGCCTCAGCCTCCCCAGTACTTGGACTACAGGTGTGTGCCACCACAGCCGACACTCCATTACCTTTGAAGTTAAATTCATAGAAGTAGAATTGCTGGGTAAAAAAAAAAAATTGCATACATTTAAAATTTAAATAGATAATACTAATTTGCTCCCTGGAAATACTGTATTCCTACCAAAAATGTAACCTTTCTATTTCTTTGTCAATATTGTTTCAGTACCAATTTTTGATATTTAATCAGCAAAAAAATGTATCTTTTGTTTCAGCATGTGTTGATAAAGTGAGAGGTCAATTTTTATGTGTTTATTGGCCAGTTATGTTTCTTCTTATATGCATAAGCTGTTCATCATCATTCCATATTCCTGTTAGGGCATTACTTTTGTTTTTCACTATGATAAATACATCTTATATTAAGTATATTACTTATTGCTTTCTCATTCTGTGTCCATACCTTATTTTCCTCAATTTATCATTTTACTGTTAACTTCATGTAAAGTAGCTGTAAAGTTCATTTTCTGTTGGTATGACAAAATACCAGAGACTGAATAATTTATAAAGAATAGAGATACTTTTATCTTATAGTTCTGGAAATTAAAATTCCAAGATCAGGTAGCCACGACTAACAAGGGCAGATATGTGCACATTGAGAAGACAAAGCACCCTTTATAACAATCCAATTTCATGGTAACTAGTCCTTCAAAAGTGAGAACTGACTCACTCTCATGAGAATTAACCCAGTCCCCTGGGAGCAGCACTAATCATTTCATGCTTGGGTTGTCATCATTTCTCAACACTGTTACACTGAGGAACAAATTCCAATATGAGTTCTGGAGGAAACCAAACACATCCAAACTATCACAATTGCCATTCCATTTTCTGTTTTTTTAATATACAAGAATTTTAGGACCTGCTTTTTTATGTTACACAAAACAAAACCCTTTCCACTCCAACTTGTAGAAATAATCTTCTACAGTTTAATTTAGTATTGTTTTTCACGTTAAAAATTCTATTTCGGGCCGGTGAGATGGCTCAGCGGCTTAAGCGCCTGCCCGGCAAGCGCGAGGGCCTGAGTTCGACTCCCGGATCCCACATACGAAAAAGGGGCCGGTGATATCGCTCAGAGGCACGGGCGCCTGCTGGCACGCGAGGTCCTGAGGTCGACCCCCCGGTACCCACACAAAAAAAATTTATTTCATCTGTATTTATTTTTTGTGTATGGTTAGAGGTGGGAAATAAATTTTTATTCCAAATGGATAGCCAGTTTTCCTAACATCATTTACTGTATAGCCCATCATTCCTGTATTCATCTTATACTAAATTCCTCTATATAAATTTATCTGTTTCTTAAGTCTCTATTTTGCTCCTGTGATGTATTTTTCTATTCTGCTGTTTGCAGATTGTGTTAATTACTGTAGCAATGTTACAATACCTGGTAAGAGAAGTCCCCTCTCAGTGGTGGTTCTTTCATTACGTCTTTGTCTCAGTTTGTTTTATACTGTTGTAGGAGAATACCTGAAACTGAGTAGTTTTTGAAGAACATATGCTTATTTCTTATGGTTCTGGAAGCCGGAAAGTTCAATATCAAGATGCTGGCATCTGCTAAGGGCTGGCTTACTGCTTCATATCATGGAAGAAGGCAAGAACAGAGGAGGAAAACATTCATCTTTTTTTTTTTTTCCTGTGGGTACCGGGGGTCGACCTCAGGACCTCGCGCACCAGCAGGCGCCCGTGCCGCTGAGCGATATCACCGGCCCTTTTTTCGTATGTGAGTTCCGGGAGTCGAACTTGGGCCTTCGTGCTTGCCAGGCAGGCGCTTATGCTGCTGAGCCATCTCACTAGCCCTAATTCGTCTTTTTATCAGGAACCCCCTCCCATAATAACAAATCTGCTTTTCTACAATTATTTTTATAATATGGAAGACAGAGATAGATGATAAAGCAAGAATTGATGGTAGTGTCAGCATGGTGAAAAATGCTCTTGAGTGGGTTGAACTATCATACAATTTTCTTGAGAGGACCAGCAGGCTTCCAAATGAGATATTATCTCTTGTCACCTCTCTGAAAAAAATAGCACTAGTTCTGTATGTTTCTTCTCCTTTGATCAGTTTTCCTGGGTGAGTCTTGACATGCTGGTTTACTGAACCAAAGTGATAATGGCATAATCAGTTCATAAAGACAAAGCCCTTAGGATCCAATCACCTCTTAAATGTCGCTTCTCTTGACTGTTACATTGGTAATTAAATTATTAACACATGAACTGGGGAGCATATTCAAACCACAGCAACCTTCTTGGCCATTCTCTTGCATTTTTTCTTCCAGAAAAAATTTAAAATAAGAAAATACTCCTTCGGCGGCATAAGCACCTGCCTGGCAAGCGCGAGGGCCCAAGTTCGACTCCCGGAACCCACGTAAGAAAAAAATGAGCCGGTGATATCGCTCAGTGGCACGGGCGCCTGCTGGTGCGTGAGGTCCTGAGGTCGACCCCCGGTACCCACAGAAAAAAAAAAAAAGAAAATACTCTTCAAAATTTGACTGGACTTTGAGAGAAGTTTCCTCAAATGTGTATATAAATTTGAAGTTATAAGGGGATTTGAAGTTTTCCAGAATGTAGTTTTCTCATTTCATTTGGAATTCGTGCATTGAAATTTTTGTTTGGTTTCTAATTTTCCTCAAATATCCAGTGGGTTTTTAATCAATTGTTTATATTTATACTTTTAGTCTGATCAGTATATAGCTCATATGAGGGACCCAGAAATCATAAAAGTGAGTATAGTGTACCCTGCTGCTTCCTTCACTAGATTTCAGCCAATTGATCTAGGCAGGAGCCTCATAGACAACAAACATCCCTTAAATAATTGAGGCCAATGGCAGTGTTCCATGATCTACTACACTGTATGTTGTTTTATTTTTGTTTTGTTTTATTATTATTTTTTAATGAGGTCTCACTATATTGCTCAAACTGGTCTTGAACTCATAGGCTGAAGTGACCTCACCTACTTAATTTCCTGTGTAGCTGGGAACGCAGGCACCCACCATCATGCCTGACTTGTATATGGTGTTTTAATGCTGTTATTTAGGTCCTGAGATTTTTCCTAGGCTAGTTTCAGGAAAGAAAAGTATGTCACTACTTAGGGAAGTGCTTTATTTTCCAACCTCTTGTCTACCCTCTATCCCAATTTTTGTTGGAAAATATTATTTGGGCCCAGCATAGGAGAGATGTTAGGTATTAAATCAGGTATTCCTTATTGTACTGGTATTTCATTCATGCTTCTAGTTCTCCCTCCTATCAGGGGAATCAGTAAATGTTTTAATGTAATCTTCATTTATTGCCTTCCACAGTTAAGTGGATGTAATTTTTCTCTTTACTTTGCATTCTTCTGTTTTTGTTTTTGTTTTTTTTTTTTTTTCAGTAGGAATCAAAGGAACAGAGTTTTTATTTTGCCATTTCTGCCTTGTGGAACACTTTTGTTATTGAAAAGTGTACACATCATGATTCTACAAGTCATTGGATTTTTAAGGAATGAGCAGACCCATGTAATTATTACCCAGTTAAAGAAAACATTACTGGTATCCCACAAGCATCTTAATGCTCTTTTCTAGTTATTGTCTCCCAAAAGTAACCAGTATCCTGATTTCTACAAATAGAAGTTTTACATGTTTTTGAGCTTCATATAAACAGAATAATCAGTTGTATATTCTGTGTCTGGTTTCTTTCACTCACCATTATATTTCTGAGATTTGTGCATGTTGTAACTTGCTGCCTTCATTTTTATTGACATGAGATTCATATTTTACGTTAAGTAACAAAACTTCCTCTCTCAAAGTATTAAATCCAGCAGCATTTAATATATTCAGTGTTAAATGATCACCACTTCTATCTATTCCAAAACATTCTTATGATCCCAAAGGGAATCCTGTATCCATGAAACAGTCTCTCTCCATTCCCCACCACTCCACCCCTTTACCTCTGACAGCAATGTATTAATATACATTCTATCTCTAGGGAGTTACTTATTTTGGGTATTTCATATCCATGGAATTATATCTGACTTATTCCACTTAGCATATTTTTGAGATTCATCAGTATTATGTCTGAATAATATTTTTATGTCTGAATAATATTCTGTATATGAATGTATGACATGTTTATAAATTAATAATTTAGTGGCCATTTGGATTTTTCTACTTTTTACTTATTGCAAATAGTGCTGCTATAGCTATTTGTGCAGTTTTTTAAATTATGATTTTAATTCCACATTTAACTATGAAGAACTGCCAAATTATTCCATTGTCTGCACCCTGTTATATTTCCATTAGCAATGAGAGAGCACTTTAATTCTTTCACATTCCTTGCCATTCTATTGCTATTTTTTGCTGTTTCTATATCTTCAGTGTTTGTGACCTGGTAGCTCAGTATGGTTTTGTTTTCGTTATGAGCAATGAATCTTACTTTTGATTGCACATAGGAATCACCTGAAGCACATTTAAAAAATCATAAAACACCTCAGAACAACTAAATCAGACTAATAGAAACAATGCATCATTAATTCCATCAAAGCACTAAATGGGGAAGGGAAATGGAAAGAAGGAAGAGAGAATATCTCAAAATTAAAAGGGAGTTGCTGAGAATGTCACTGTCTGTGAAGGCCCAGGTTTAATCCCAAGTACTGCAAGAAAAAGAAACAGAAGTAAGTAAACAGGATAGAAATACACTGAAGATGACAGATTTAGAAGAAACAGTGAAAGAAACGAATTTACTGAGCCTATACTATAGAAATTTTAACATAGATGTAATACAGACTTCACAAATCAGAAGAACTGCCAGCCAAAGAGAGTCAGATTTATTTTATATGCATAAATAGGAGAAACGGATATATTATGTAAAACTACAAAATCTACTTAAATGTAACCTGAGGAAGAACTTCCTAATAATTAAAGCTGTTTTAAAAGGCAGTGAATCCTAGGGAGTAAAGTCTCTAAAATAGGCAGTGTAGAAAACTAGAGGGCTCTCTTCTTCAGCAATAATTAATAGACCGGGAAAAAACTAGCAGGTTTAACTTTTGCAGAATTGTATAATCTAGTAAAATTTACAACATGCAAGAAAAAGCCTGATGAAGATAAAAGTTGAGTTGCTGCATAGTAACTCTGCATTTTGTCATTTTAGATTGCCTGACAACCATCTTCTATTCTCAGATTGGTGCTAAGAAATTATCAGCTGGTGCAGGTTTGTAGAGCCAAAAAAGCAATATAGACCTCATTCTCAAGAAATTGAGGTTGATGGTTTTGGCTTATTGGGTGGAAATCCCAGCACAGGAGTTTGTCTTTATTTCATCTGCCTCTTGTGTATTCCCAAGGCTGGTGTAAATTCTTAGGCAATAGTTGCTGAAATCATTTAAAGGGAAAATATTTCACCCCAATTGACCCTAGCAAAGTGGGACCAGGGATAACATTCAAGAGAAGAAAATAGTCAAGTTAAAAATATTCCTGGACAATAAGAGATTAGAAGAACACTTTTGTGGGGGAATAGAGATTTTGAAAGCTTCTGTAAACACTAAGAAGTCACAGACATGATCACAGCTGGATACCTGTTCACAAAAAGTCCTGAGAAAACTTAATCTTTTACCTCTAATTGACCTTTAGATCCAGGCATATATGAAGTGAAAGCTGAGGAAGCATTGCAAATGAAGTGACTAAATTGTAAATACACAGCCAATATGCAGACTGGGAGAGTATATATATATATATATATATATATATATATATATATATATTTTTTTTTTTTTTTTTTTGGTGGGTACCGGGGGGTCGACCTCAGAACCTCGTGCGCCAACAGGCACCCGTGCCTCTGAGCGATATCACCGGCCCCTTTTTCGTATGTGGGTTCTGGGAGTCGAACTCGGGCCCTCGCGCTTGCCGGGCAGGCGCTTAAGCCGCTGAGCCATCTCACCGGCCCTGGGAGAGTATATTTTTTAAATCTTTTTATTCTTGCTGCATTTTTGACTCCAGATACTTAAGAAAATGCTGTCAAGATACCAAGTATGACAATGAAACAGATTTCAATGGCCACACAGCACAGAAAATGCACAATTTATGGGGGAATTTTGAAAGACACCTACATGATTAACAAGTTGCATGCTGAGAAAAGTTCTGAAATTACTGTAAGCCTTCACCCCACAATGATCTTTACTCTCAGAGAAAGCAGTGTTAATGAAGGACTATCACAGAACAAAGCCAGTCTTCAAGGACAGAAGAAATTAGTTGTTTTTTCTTCTGTGGGGTATGTGTGTGTGTGTGTGTGTGTGTGTGTGTGTGTGTGTGTGTACAAGTGTATGTGTCCTTTTATTTGCTTATCAGTTTCAACTCTTGGTATTCAAGGAAATTTCTGTCAAAAGATTAAGTGAACATGGCCTGAAGGAATAGATACTTCAGTGAGCACACATAGCAAGAAATAATCTTTGCAAGAATAGTTTGAAAAAGTCTCAAATCTAATAACTATAGCCTTTAACATTAAAAAATAAACAACTGGGCCGGTGAGATGGCTCAGTGGCATAAGCGCCTGCCTGGTAAGCGCGAGGGCCCGAATTTGACTCCCGGAACCTACATACGAGAAAAGGGCCGGCGATATCGCTCAGCGGTACGGGCGCCTGCTGGCACACGAGGTCCTGAGGTCAACCCATGGTACTCACAAAAAAAAAAAAATAAATAAACAAATGAAAAATAAACCAACAATAAAACATGGGAAAGGGGAGAATCATAAAGCATCACAAGACATACAAAATAATAGGAAAATATGCTTTATTCAAGAAAACAATTTAAATCAACAGAAAACATCTCTGAGGAAGCCCATTCTTCACATTTACTAAATAAGTAAAAAACAACTGTCTTAAATATGCTCAAAGAGCTATGGGAAAACAGAAAAAGAACTAGCCAACTCAGGAAATTGATACATAAACAAAATGAGAATATCAACAAAGAGATAGAGATTATTGAAAGAAACCAAAAAGTTGTTGAGCTAAAACTGCAGTTAGTAAAATAAAAATTCAACAGCGTATTTCAGCAGGAACAAGAAAACGAGTAAACGTGAAGATAATTCAGTTAAAATTTTCAAGTCTAAAGAACAGAAAAATAAAAGAATAAGGACAACTATACTTCTTACTCTCTAGTAACCATTATTTAATTCTCCCATGAAATTTTTTTTGCTTGTTTGTTTGTTTTAGTTTCCATAAATGAGTGAGAACTTGTCATATTTATGTTTCTGTGTCTGGCTTATTTCACTCAATACAATAGCTTCCAGTTCCAAACCTGTTGCTGCAAATGACAGAACATTATTATTTTTATGACTGCATAATATTCCATATGCATATATACTACATTTTCTTTAGCAGAGGGAAAGGATAATTTTATTTATTGATTTATTATTGTCACATTTATAATGCATATTTACATTTGGGGGAATTGGTACCTATCTATCATATCTTGATCATTTTTCTTCCCTCTTTCTCTATCCTCCTCCTCCCCATTTCCCACTCCAAAGTCTGCCTTTTTATTTTGTACCATCTCTTTTATTTTATACTTTATTTATATTTTAGATTTTTCATGTGAAAGAAACCATCCAGTGTTTAACATTTTATGTCTGATTTATTTCACTTAACTTTATGGGCTCAAGATCCATCCATTTTCCTACAAATGACATGAAATCATTCTTTAAGGGTGAATAAAATTTCATTGTGTATATATACCACATGATCTTTATCCATTTGTCCATTGCTAAGCATCTATGCTATTTCCAAAGCTTAGTTATTCTGAATTGTGCTGCTGCTGTAAACATAGATATGCATGTATTGCTAGAGTATAACTTGGACCCTTTTGGCAAAATACGAAGGAGAAATATACATTGGTCAAATAGAATTTCTATTTTAGTTTTTTGAGGAATCTCCATACTAATTTCCATAGTTGTACTAGTTTACATTCCCATCAACAAGGTACTAGTGTTTCTTTTTCCTCATGTCCTCACCAGTATTTGCTGTTTTGTGTGTTTTCATTTGATAGTCATTCTGGCTGGAATATGGTGGAATCTGAAAGTTGTCTTGCATTTTCCTAATGGCTGAAGATACTAAACAGAATTTCATATAGTTATTAGCTACTGTACTCCTTTGGAGAAGTGTCTATTCAGTTCACTTCCTAAGCATTTGTCAGCTTATTTGATTTTTATTCTTAGTTTTTTGAATTATTTATATATTCTAAATATTAGCCCTCTACCAGAGACAATTTTTCCCACACTGTAGGTGGTCTCTTTAATGATTTTTTTCCTCTATTGTGCAAAAAATGTTTAATTTAATACTATTTGTTGATTCTTGTTATTATTTCTTGTGCTATGGGAGTTCTGTTGAGAAGTACTTGCCAGTGTTTATGTATTCAAGTGTTTCATCTATCTTATCCTCCAGCAGTTTCAGCATTTCTATTTTTATATCACATTTTCTTTACCCATTCAACTGTTGAAAGACACCTTAGCTGAGTCTGTATCTTGGCTATTGTGACTAGTGCTGCAGCAAACATGGAAGTGCAGGTATCTTTGACATGATTTCATTTCCTTTGGCTATATATCTAGTAGCAAGATTGCAAAATTATTTGATAGTTCTACTTTTAGATTTTAAAGGAATACTCGTAACATTTTCCATAATTGCTGTACTGACTTACATTCCCATTAAGTGTTCTACATTCTGAACAGCATTTGTTACTTTTTTTTTTTTATTTTTTTATAATAGCCATCCTAACTGGAATGAGATGGTATGTCATTATAGTTTTGCATATTATTTTCCTGAAGATTAGTAATATTGTGTATTTTTCAATAAAATTTTGGCCATTTGTCTATATTCTTTTGAGAAACATTTATTCAGATATTATCTCATTTTTAATTAAAGTATTTGTATTTTTGTTTTGATTTTTGTATTGACCTGTATATTCTGGACATTAATTCATTTTCACCAGAATCCTTTGGAGATGTTTTCCCCAGTAGGTGGGTTGTCTCTTCACTCTTGTCTGCTTTGCTGTGCAGAAGCTTCTTAGTTTGATATAATCCCATTTGCCTATTTTTTATTTTGCCTGTCGTTTTGGAGGCCTATCCAAAAAATACTTTTGCCAATAGCAATGTCATGGAAGTGTTTCACCCATGATTTCTTATACTAATTTTATAAGATTGTGTCTTACATGTAAATATTTTATCCATTTTGACTTCATTTTTCAATATTGTGAAATGTAGGAATCTAGTTTCATTCTTATACAGTGATGATTAACTATCCCAGGACCATTTATTGATGTGACTGTTTTCTCTTTAATGTATGATTTTGGAGCTCTTGTCAAAAATCAGTTGGCTGTATATGCATATATTAATTTCTAGAGGTTCTCTTTCATTGGAAGAGACTCACTTTAAATGTAAAGCCCCAAAAAGGTTGAAAGTGAAAAAAAAGAAAAATATGTTGCATGCAAACATAACCACTGAAGAGATACATAGCCATATTAATATCAGACAAAACAGAAGGTAAGGCTAAAACTGTCAAAAGAGGCAAAGTAGAATATTATATGTTGATAAAATGGTTAATTTACCAAAAATATACAAAAATAAAATATTATAATCATCAAATGTTAGAACCTTACATTATGTAAAGAAAGCATTGACAAAATTGTAGGGAGGAATACATAGTTCTAAAACCATAGTCAAAACAATTAAACAGAGGGAAAAAAGGAGGGAGCCAACAATAGGAAAATCACATGACAAAGATAAGTCAATGTGTATCATATATAACCATCAATGTTAATGGTCTCAATTCACCAATCAAAAGAAACAGACTGGGAAGATACACAAATATGCTGATCAAGAAGTAAGATCCAACAATATGCTGCATACAAGAAACACATTTCATTCAAAAAGAAATTCATAAACTGAAAGTCAAAGGGTAAAAAACAATACTCCATGTGACAGGAACCCAGAAAAAAGCAGGGGTAGCTATTCTATGTGCAGATAAAGTGAATTTCAAGCAAAGACATTAAAAGAGAGAAAAAAGGTCATTACATCCTTGTAAAGGGAACAATCCAAGAGGAAGAGAACAAACATATATGCAACAAATACCAGTGCACCCAACTGTATAAAACAAATATTAATGGATATGAAAAATCAAATAAGCACTAATACAATTGGAATGAGGGATCTCAGTACCCCACTGTCACAAATAGATCAACTAGACAAAATTCAACAATGAAATATTAGAACTGAGCCAAACTTTTGAACAAATGTACTTAGTAGGTGTCTACAAAGTGTTCCACCCCATAACATCAGAATACACATTCTTAGCTGCACATGGAATATTCTCCAAAATAGAACATACACTAGCTCAAAGAAATGCTTAAGTAAATGCAAAGGAATTGAAATTATCCCATGCATATTATCAGACTATAGTGCAATGAAATTGGAAATCAATGGCAAAAGAAACCACAACTACATAAACACATGGAAATTAAAGAATACCCTCCTGAACAACTAATGGGTCACAGATGAAATTAAAGAAGAACTTAGACATTTTCTACAATTAAATGATAACAACAATACAACATACCAGGAACTATGGGACACAGTGAAAACAATCCTACAAGGGAAATTTATAGCAGTGAATATCCATATCAGGAAAACAGAATGAGCTCAAATAAACAACTTAATGTTTAACCTAGAGCTTCTAGAAAAAGAAGAGCAGTCCAAGCCCAAAGCTTGTATGAGGGAGGAAATTATAAAGATCAGAGGAGAAATTAAAACCATAGTGGGAGACTTCATTATGTCAGCTGGGTTGAAAACAAAACCCATACAAATAATGAAAATAGGAGACTGAAATGACATAAAAAAGCAATTGAACCTAACAAAAATGTACATAATATTCCACCCAACAGTGTTAGAAAACATTCAATATTCTGCAAGGTACATGCGATGTTAGGCCACAAAACCAGTCTCCATAAATGTTAAAAAGTTTAAAATCATGCAAAGTACATTCTCTAGTCAAAATTGAAGGAAATTATAAATCCATAATAAGAAAAATTGGAAAATCTACAAATTCATGGTTGTTATGCAACACAATCTTAGCTGATGAAGCAAAGACAATATTAGAAGAGAAAATGTCATATTTCTAGATGAAAGAAATACTAGAAAATACTGGAGTGTAACATCAGTGTTCAAAAGAAATCCATAGCTTGAATTGCCTATACAAAAAGATAGTTTGCAAACCAACCTGTGTTATCTCTTAACTATAAAAAAGAGCAAGCTAAATACAAAGTTATCAGGAAAAAAAGAAGTAATAAAGATAAGGGTGAAGATAAATGAAGCTGAATTTAGTGAAATTGAAGAAGTAATAAAAAACTGCAAACAAAGAAAAGCCCAGGTCCTGATGGATTCACTGATGAATTTTACAAGAATTTCAGAGATCTGATGCAACTACTCCTCAAACTCTAATGAAATTAAAAGGGAAGCAATACTCTCAAACTCATTCCTGGAAGCAAGCATTATCCTGATACAAAATGTAGAGAAGTACCCAACCAAAAAAGAGAACAACAGGCCAAATTCTTTAATGAACATAAATGCAAAAATCCAAAATAAGATACTAGCAAACAGAATGCAATATATAATCAAAACGTTTATACACCATGACCTAGTAGAATTCATCCAAGGAAAGCAGGGATGGTTCAAAATATGCAAATCAATAAATGTAATACACCACATTAACAAAACCAAGGACAAAAACCACATGATCATCTCAACAGATGCAGAAAAAACATTTGGCAAAGTTCAGCGCTCATTCATGCTAAAAACCCTAAAGAAAATTGGAATAGAAGGTCTTTATCTTCATCTGATACAAGCCATTTATGACAAACCCACAGCCAACATCATACCAAATGGACAGAAACCGAAAGATTTCACTGTAAAATCAGGAAGAAGAAAAGAATGCCCATTATCACCATTCTTGTTCAATATATTTCTGGAAACATTAACCGAGTAATTAGACAACAGAACAAAATCAAAGGAATATAGATAGGAAAGGAAAAGGTTAAATTATTATTTGGAGATGTCCTGATATTCTACATAGAAGATGTAAAAATCCTCACCAAATGACTCCTAGAATTAATAACCAAATTTGGCAGTGTAGTGTGATACAAAATCAACACTGAAAAATCAATAGCATTTTTTTACACAATAAACTCACTGAGAGAAACTGAGAAACACCTTTCACATTAGAAGCAAGAAAAATGGAATTCTTAGAAATCAGTCTAACATAAGAAGTGAAATACCTTTACATT
Organism: Erethizon dorsatum; assembly: GCA_028451465.1. Classification (NCBI taxonomy): domain Eukaryota; kingdom Metazoa; phylum Chordata; class Mammalia; order Rodentia; family Erethizontidae; genus Erethizon; species Erethizon dorsatum. Next base: position 48,213,405 of record CM051842.1, read on the forward strand.
GCAAACTACAGTACTCTGAAAAAGGATATTGAAGAGGGTATCAGAAAATTGAAAGATATCCCTTGTTCTTCGATAACCAAAAATAATATAGTGGAGATGGCCATACTTCCAAAAGTGTTATACAGATTTAATGCAATCCCAATCAAAATACCAATAGCATTCCTCACAGAACTAGAGAAAACTATCCTAAAATTCTTATGGAAGAGAGCTAGAATAGCAAAAGAAATCCTGGACAAAATGGGTAAGGCAGGGGTATCATAATCCCTGAATAGAAGATGCAGAAGCAACTCCAAGCAAGCTCAGCTACCTTATCCTTGACAAAGCACCCAAACACCTTCACCATTTAAACACTTGAAGGCATAGTCATACGAAAGGCTTTCCGGAGCAGCACAAGTCATAATTCCAAAAATCAACAAATGGGATTATATAATATTTAAAAGCTTGTGTACAGCAAAAGAAACCAAGAGTAAAGAGAAAACGTACAAATCAGAAAAAATAATTCCAGCTACTCCTTGGACAGAGGACTAATACCTAAAATGAATAAAGAACTCAAAAACATTAGACACCCCCCAATTAAGAGTCAATCATAACACGGGCAATTGAAATGAATAGGCACTACTCAGAAGTACAAATGATCAATAAATTCATGAAAAAATCTTCATCCTCATTTGCCATTAGAGAAATAAAAGTCAAAATAATACTGAGGTCCCACATTACTCTAATATGAATGGCTATTATCAACCACTCAAAAAAACAACAAATGCTGGTGAGCATGTGGGGAAAAAGGAATACTTTTTATTCTCAAAACAGTAAAAGTAGCAATTCCATTAGACCCACCTATAGCCCTTCTAGGATTTCCTGGGATAGATTTATCATGTTACAGTGTTATAAGCGTGCCCATGCTTATAGCAGCAAAACTCACAATAGCTAAATTATGCAAGGGTCCCATATGTCCATCAACAGATTGATGAATAAATAAAATGTTTTATATATACACAATTATGTACTACTCACCCAGAAACAAAGATAAATTCACATTGTAGGAAAATGGATGGATCTTGAGACCATAATCTGTGGAGATGTAAAGGGGAAAGAGGAAGGTAGCTAAACACAGAGAGATGGTAGATCTAGGAGAGAAACTCAGAATACCTCAGGACATCACCACTAATAAATTTCACCCAAACTCTTGTCCAATTTTAAAAATCTGGCAGGAAATAATTGCAGTTGCGATATAAATGACCCTGTTTCTTTTCTTTTCTTTTCTGTTCTCTTCTCCTTTCTTTCTTTCTTTCTTTCTTTCTTTCTTTCTTTCTTTCTTTCTTTCTTTCTTTCTTTCTTCTTTCTTCCTTTCTTTCTATTTGTTGTCTTTTTGAGACAGGGATTCACTATGCAGTTCAGGCTGACCTTGAACTCACTTTGTAGCCCAGGCTGGGCTTGAACTCACAGCAATCCTCCTGCCTCAGCCTCCCAAGTGCTGGGATTATGGGTATGCACCACCATGCATAGCCAGAGCCTTGTTTCTGTGGACAATAAAATATTAACATAATTGTTTTGAAATGTAACATGAAGCAAATAACTTGTATTTTTGTTTTAAAACACCTTTTTAAAATAGAGTGATAAAACTTTGCTGAGAAGTATATCTCTGGGAAATAAGAAGGAGCTCATAGGAAAATTGGAAACTGCAGGGAAGCTGGAGAAATTAAACATAACCCAGAAAATGATGAACCTGTCTAGAAAGCTAACCCTGGACACTGAGTAGGGGAAACTGTCTCCACTAACACAAAATATACTTAGAGACAGTGGGCAGCTCCAGTTAGGAACAATGGACCAGGGCTGGCAGTGCTAGCCTGAATAAAAGCCCACAATTATTGTAAACTGCAAAAACAGCATGGGGTTTTACTCTAAAAATGACTTCTTTCACATGGCAATCTAAAGTTGGAAAAGAAATCCAGTGTAGTACTGGCTGTATTTGGGAGTGTTTAATCAGAACACATTCTGGGAAGGACTTAATAGGTTAAGACTGAGCTACAGAACAACTTCACTTCAGGGTTTCTGAGGTCACCATACCACAGTGACTGAGTGGGAGACAATCACAAGAAACAGTCACAGAGAGGGTGTGGGCTGAATGTAGACCCCCTGAGAAGTTTAAGTGTAGGCTGGGAGGAACACAAGAGTCTTGCCCTTAGTTGAGATGCAATGCCAATTGTGGGTGGCTTTTGAAGGGGGCTGGTGTGAAAATGCTGGCATTAAGTCCAGTATACTTCTTGACAACCCCCACCCCAGCTGGATCCAGTGCAGAGCTCAGTGATGTTGGCTTTCCCCATCTATGGGTGACCAGGGATATGCCTAAACTTGGACAGTTGCCACAGCCTGGAGTGTACAAACAGAGGGACCTCTGGAGCAGAGGAAGCATAAACACACAGGTAGTAATACTAGGCAGAGAAAGCCATGACTTGACTCACACGGATACACATAAAAATTGGAATGGGCTAGAATGGATATGTCCCTAGGGCAAAACAACTTATTGATCACACCATGAGGAATGGTGGAGCAAGACTCAGCATTAATATACAAAAATGTGAATATGGAAACAAATCTTAGAAGTGACTAGCCACTCCTCCCTCATATCTTGTGGATTCTAATACTACACAAACATCAAGTGTTCTGTTGCCCTTGGAACTGTTTCCAGACAGATTTGCCATTCATAGTGGAAGTAGCTTAATGCAGCAGTTGGGCACTCATATTTCACACATGGGGCATCTCTGCAATTGGTGCTTCTGGAGAAGGTGGCTTTTTAAGGTGTGCTGGCAGGGTATGTGAGTTCCAGAGCAGATGATTCCATCCCTTGTTCAACTATGTCAACAATTTTCCTTACCTGTTTTCTCCAATTCTCAGCTTTCTCCCTTGCTGTGTTATGGCTTGTATCTAGATGTACACTCATAGGCTCATGCACTCTTAGGTGGGGCTTTTCAGAAATGGTTCGATCTAGGGTGTGTGATGCTACAATTAAGGTTTTGATGTACTAAATTAGTGAACTGATTGGCATAGCATAATTCTGTGTGTGGATAACGGGAAAGCCCACACTGAATGTGGGTGTCACTACCCAAGAGGTTGTAGTCTGGATGCAATAAAAGGAAAAGGGAGTCTTCTTTGCTTCACTGCCTCCAGCCTCCTCTACCATAGACTGTTTCTTCTCTATGATGCCCCTCTTCCATGTCACCCTCCCTTGGAGCCAGATGATTATTGATGGAAATCTCTACAAATTTTGAGACAAAAAGAAACCTTTCCTCCTTTAACTTTGGGTGTTGGGTATTTTGTCTCAGCAACAAGTATCTAAGACACTGCATTTTTATTCCCAGTGCAACTTCCAGTCCCTTGCTCAAAATAATTATAAAGTTCTGCATAGTGTTATGCTTTATTGTGATCAATGTATAATTTTTAAGTAGTCCCCTATTTTTTTAGGGTCAAATAACAGGGAAATAATACAAACTATCACTATTTCTATTTGTTTTACTCTGTGTAACGACTTTAGAATTTGAAACCAGAGGTGGGTCAATTGAGAATTGATTGTAATTGAATACTGGCTAAAGAATTTATAGGAGGAGTGACATATAGCATGGGTTTTCTGATTTTGTAGAATACTTTGAATCTTCATTTGCAGTTCATCTAACAGTTGCATCTTACATCTATGCAATGAAGCAGGCTTTTAAAAATGTTTAAGAAAGTTTGAAACCAAAGATTGGTTTTTTAACAGATTAAAAATTTGAGACACTGTCAGCTATACTGATGCAGTAAAAAGAGAAAATCAGAGTTATTTAAATAAGATGAAAAGGGAGAAATTTCTGTGAGCTGTCCAAAAATAAAGATAATATAAACAATTGTACACCAACATATTAGATACAAAATTAGATGGATATATTCCTTAAAATGCAAGCTGCCAAAACTAACAAAAAAGGAAATAGAAAAATTGGACAGATCTATAACAAGAGCTCAAATGATTAATCAAAAAGATTCAAGAATGAAAATCCTCAGAGCATGTGGCTTCACAGGTGAATTTTACCAAGAAATTTAAAGATGAAATAACATCAATCCTTCTCTAATTCTTTGCAAAAGTAGAAAAGAAGGGAATACTTCCTGAATTATACTGAGTCTACAATTACTATGACACAAAATCCAGATGAGGATATTAGAGTTAAAGAAAAATACACACCAATATTCCTTATGAATACTGATGCAAAAAACTCCCCAAAATAATAGCAGAATTAGTACAACAGCATATTAGCAATATTACATATGACGACCATGCAGGATTTGTTTTGGAATAAATGATGGTTCAAATACAAAAATAAATGTAAACACCACAGTAGTAGAATGATTAAGGTAAAAAAAATTGTGCAGAAAAAACATTTGAAAAAATTTAACACCTTGTCGTGTCATTATAAAAACATGTAATTAACTAAGAAAACAAAGAAACTTAAATATGATGAAAAACAAGAAAGCATCATAGTTAATAATGAAAGACTGTGTGCTTTCCACCCCAAAATTAGGAAGAAGATAAGGACATCTGTTTTTCCCAATTTTTTTCAAGATAATGTTAGGATTTCCAACTAGGACACTTAGATGAGTAAAATTAAAAAGAAGAAAGATTCAAGTAAAAAGGGAAGAAATAAAGCCATCTTTAGTCCCTGAAGTCATAACATTACAAAGAGAAAATCCTACAGAATCTACAAATATTAGCACTAATAAATGATTTCACCATTTCAAAAAAGGTGCAAGATACAATATATATGCTAAAAATTAGCTGTACCTTTTAACTTGAAAAAGTATTGTATACCGCATATTAATCCTATGCAACATTTTCTTTTGAAATGCAAAATACTCTGGAATGGCTAAATACATCCACTTAATATGTACGTACCTCACATACTTGTATTTGTTGTGAGAACACTTTAAATCTATTCTTTTAGCAATTTTCAAGTACATTTTGTTAAGTGAAGTAAAAAAGCACATAAAGAGATGTATCACTTTATTTCTTTCATGGGTGGAAACTTAAAAGGGCTGAAAATAGAGAAGTGTCTATTAGGGAAGGAGGAGGAGACTGAGAGGAAAGGGAAAAAAGGTAGGGTAGGAGAGACTAAAAGGGAGAGTTGACATGATCATAACACAATATATACAAGTATGCAAATGTCACAGTGAATCCTATTTGTACAACTAATGTGTTAATTATCAATAAAATACATTGTTATTACCTATAGTCATCATGTAATACAATAGGTCTTTTGATGTTCTTTCTAAGTAAATGACATTTTGTATACTTTGACTAATATTTTCCTGATCCTGCTCACAACCCAGCATCTGGTAACTACTATTCCACTTTCTACTTTTATAAGTGTAACTATTTTTAGATTCCATATATTAATGTTATTATGCAGCATTTATCTTCCTGTGTGTGGTATTTTTCACTCAACATAATGCACTCCAGCTTATTCCTGTTATCACAAATAACAGAATTTCCTTTTTGAAGGGTCAATAGTCTTCCATTTTGTTTTTGTATGACATTTTCTTGCTCCTCTAATACATTGTTGGACACCAGTTTATAACATATCTTGCTTACTGTACATAATGATGCAATGAATATGGAAGTACAGATGTCTCTTCAGCGTACTTATTTCAGATCTTTTGGGTATATTCCACAGTAGTGAGATTACTGTATTATATGATACTGATATTCACAATTTTTTTCAGTTATTTCCATACTGCTTTTCATAATGGCTGTATTAATTTACCTTTCCATTACCAATGTTCATAAGTTCTCTTTTCTCCATGTCCTGTACAACACTGTTTATCATTCATTTTTTGATGCTAGCCACTGTATGGGTATTATTCAGTCTTTTACCCATTTTGGTTATTTTTAATTTCTTATGTCATACTCTATGGTTTTAATTGACATTTCTTTCATGATTAGTGATTTTAACTATTTTCTTTCTATATTCGTCCATTTGCATATTTCCTTTGAATAAATATCTACTCACATCATAATTTTTTTTAAACAGGTTATTTCCTGCCTTTCCCTAGATTGTCTTCCTAGGTTATCTGTGTTATTTTCTTAGCTATACAGAAGTTTTTCAGTTTGTTGTAATTTATCATTTTTGCTTTTGTGGTCTGTATTTTTGTGTTTTGTACATGATATAATTACAAAGACAAATGACAGAGCATTTCCTCTTTTTTCCCAGTAAGTTCATAATTTTGCATCTTTAAGTCTACTCTGTTTTGCATTGATTTTTATATACAGTGTGAGACAAGTGTCCAATTTCACTTATTCACATGCAGATATAAGGTTGTCACAATACTATTTTTTGCAGACTGTCCTTTTCATATTGTGTGTTCCTGGTACCTTTGTTGAAAATAAATAGTAATGAATGTGTGGATTCATTTATGTGGTCTCTATTCTGTCACATTATTATGTCAATTTTTATTTCACTACAATGCTGTTGTAATTATTATAGCTTTATTGTACATTTTGAAGTCAGATAGTATGATGCCACTGGCTTTGTTATTTAACTGTTGTTTTAGTTATTTTTCTCCTTGCTGAGACAAAATACCTGACACTCAAAGTTAAAGTAAGAAAAATTTATTTTAGATCACAGTTTGTAGAAGTTTTAGTCCATAGTCAGCTGGTTCCAAGGCAGGACAGCATGGCAGAGAGTCATAGCTGAATAGAAACAGTCCATGGCAGAATAGTCAGGAAGCACCAAGCGTGCCTTCTGTCCCTGTATATTCCATCTAGGCTATAATCCTATTGATTGGTGCCACTCACACCCAGGGTGGAACTTCCCTCTTCAGTAAATCGATTCAGCATCACACCATGCTAATCCATCTAGGGGAACTATGCCAATCCATTTAGGGGTCTAATCCAGATATCACACACCCTTAATCCATATTCACACACCAAAGATCCAGCCACCTCCAAAAAGGCCCCTATGAGCACATGAGGCTTTTGGGGTACATCTAGACATAAGCCATAACAACTATTCTGTATATTTCATATAAATATTTCAGATGGTATCACACAGTATGTCAAATTTTAAGTCTGGATTTTTTCACTTAGCATAATATAAATGTTCATGTTTTAGCATGTAGCAGTACTTCATTCAGTTTATAGGTGAAAAATATTCCATCTTATAGATACGCAATATTTTATCTATTTTTCCTTTGTTGGAAATTGGTATTTTCCCATATTTTTGGCTATTAAAAATAGCTTTAAATATTTATGTACAACTATTTTCTATTTTATGAAAAAAAGTAAAATAAAATGTCAAAACAAACTAGTAGCATAACAATAGTTAATACATTGTGTATTATTATCTTCAAATAGTTACTCAGAATGCAAGATATGAGCATAAAAATTCTCTAAGTGATATTAGCACAAACCTTTCTTTTCAATGAACTAAGAAAAATGGTAGTATAACTATCTTCTGGTATTTTTCTTTTTTCCTTCCTTCCTTACCCCTGTCCCCCACCCTACTTCCTCTTCCCTTTTGAACAATTGCTTCCCATTTTACAATATCTATTGTTCATTTTTGACCTTAGTTACTCTTTCAGTTCCTCAAACCAGGGAGAATATATGATATTTACACATGTGAGTCTGATTTGGATCACTTATGAGTATGCTTGCAAGTTACATCCATTTACCTATAAAAGTCTCCAGTTTATCCTTCTTTATGGCTGAGATAAACTACTCCATTGTATAAAAAGACCACATCATTTTTATCCATGCCTCAGTTGGGCATTCGGGTTGTTTCCAATATTTAGCTATTACAAATTGTGCTGCTATAAACATGAGTGTATATATATCACTGTGGTATGATGTTTTTAATTCTTCTGGGAAGATACCAAGAAAGGGAATAGCTGGATTAAATGGGATCTCTAATCCTAGTTCTTTAAGGAATCTCCACACTGATTTCCACAGGGATTGCACAAGTCTACACTCCCACCAACAGTGTAGAAGTGTTCCTATTCCCCCACAGCATTTCCAGCATTTGTTATTGGTTGATTTCTTAATGAAAGCCATTCTTTCTGGAGTGAGATGGAATCTCACTGTTGTTTTAAATTGCATCTCTCAAATAACCAGTGATGTTGAACATTTTTTCATATATTTATTTGCCATTTGTATTTCTTCATCTGAGAAGTGCATATTCATATCTAATGCATATTTTTGGATTAGTTCTTTGAATTTGGAGAGTTCCAATTTGTTTTCAATTATTTATATGTTCTGTATATAAGTCCTTTGTCTAAGTGACAAAAGGCTGAAATTTTTCCCCACTCTGAGGGTTGTGTTTCCACTCTGTTGGTGATTTCTTTTGTTGTGCAAAAGCTTTTTAATAAGATAAGATCTCAGGTTTTGATTCTTTGAAGTACTTTGTGTGTGATCTGGGTTTTGTTTATGATCTTTCTGCCTACACCTATGTCTTCAAGATTTCTATCTAGTTTCTCTTCCAGTAGATTTAGTGTTTCTTTTTTAATAATTAGATCTTTGATCCATTTTTATTTTAGTTTAGTGCATGGTAGTAGACGTGGGTCTAGTTTTAGTCTTCAGCCTGTGGAAAGCCAGCTTTTCCAGCACCATTTGTTATAGAGGTTATCTTTCTTCCAGTGAACAACTTTGGCCCCTTTGTAAAAGATAAGTTGAGAGAGTGTATTTGGAGTTGTGTCTACATCTTCATATCTGTTCCACTGATCCTCAGGCCTGTTTTTTGAAGTACCATGCTGGTTTTATCACAGTAGCTTTGTAGTATAATTTTAAGTCAGGGATTGTGATGTCCCATTACTTGCCTTTGCTGCACAGAATTACTTTTGCTCTTCTAGATCTCTTGTGTTTCCAAGTGAAATTTGGAAGTGTTTTCTTTACTTCTGTGAGGTATGCTAATGGTATTTTTATTGGGATTGCATTAAATCTGTATGACAATTTTGGGAGTATGGCCATTTTCACAATGTTGGTACTTCCTATCCATGAGCAAGGGATATGTTATTATTTTCTGATATCCTCTTCATTATCCTTTTTCAGAGTACTGTAATTTTCAATGTATAGATCTTTTACTTCCTTGGTTAGATTTATTCCTTAATATTTCATTTATTTGAATGCTATTGTGAAGGGTGTGGTTTCTCTAATTTCTCTCTCAATGAATCTGTTTTTTGTGTACAGGAATGCTATTGATTTTTGAGTGTTGACTTTGTATCCAGCTACACTACTGAATTTGGTTGTTAAATCTACAAGACTTTTGGTGGAGTTTCTGGGATCTTCTATGTAGTGTGTCATGTCATCCACAAATAATGATAATTTAAATTCTTCCTTTCCTATCCTTATTCTCTTTTTTCCTTCATCTTTTCTAATTGCTCTGGCTAATGTTTCCAGAACTGTATTACATAGCAGTGGTGCTATGTAATACAAGGATAGTGCATATCCTTGTCTTGTTCCTGATTTTAGAATAAATACTTCCAGGTTTTGAACATTTAGTATGATGTTAGGTGTTAATTGGTCATAAATGGCTTTTATCAGATTGAGGTAAGGACGATCTATTCCAATTTTCTGTGGTTTTTTTTTTCATCATGAATGCGTGTTAGACTTTGTCAAATGCTTTTGCCATATCTATTGAGATGATCATGTGATTTTTGTCTTTGGTTCTGGTACTATGTTGTGTTAATATTTATTGATTTGCATAATTTGAAACATCCTTGCAACTCTGGGATTAATCCTACTTGGTCATGGTGTATAAACTTCTCAATGTATTGCACTCTGTTTGCCAGTATTTATTGAGAATTCATGTGTCTAAGTTCATTAGGGAGATTGGCCTCTAGTTTTCTTTTTTGGTTGGTCCTTCTCTGGTTTTGGTATCAGGGCAATACTTGCTTCCAGGATTTGTTTTGGAAGTATTTCTCCCCATTCAATTTTATTAAAGATTTTCAGCATTAGTGGTATTAGTTATTCTCTATATTTTGTGTAGAATTCAAAAATGAATCCGTCAGGACCTGGGATTTTATTTGTCGGTAAGTTTTTAATAACAGCTTCAATTTCATTGAAAGATTTTGGGTTATTTAGAATTTTTATATCTTCTTGATTCAGTTTTGTCAATTCATATGTGTTTAGGAATCTGTGCATTACTCCTGTGGTTTTCATTTTATTAGAATACAGGTTCTAGAAGCAGGTATTAATGATATTCTAGATTTCTGCACAATCCACTGTAATTTCCCTCTTTTCATTCCTAATCACTTGAATATGAATCTTTTATTTACTTTTTGATGAGGTTGACTAAGGGTTTATTGATTTTATTTAAACTTTCAAAGAATCACCTCTTCAATTCTTTTATTCTTTGTGCTTTTTATTAGTCTCAATTGCATTAATTTCTGCTCTTATCTTTATAATTTCCTCTCTCATATGAACTTTGGGTTGCTTCCAAGATCTGTTCTTCTTTTTATAGAAGTCTAAGATGCAACATTAGGTTGATTATTTGAGCTCATTCTGTTTTTCTAATGTGAGAATTTATTGCTATAAATTTCCATCTTAGGACTACTTTCATTGCTTCCCATAAGTTCCAGTATGTTTTATCAACATTATCATTTAATTGTAAATAAAGTTTATTATCTTCTTTAGTTGCCTCTGTGACCCACTGGTTCTTCAGGAGGGTGTTGTTTAATTTCCATGTGTTTATGTAGTTTTTTGGTTTCTCTTGCCATTGATTTCCGATTTCATTGCACTATGGTCAGATAATAAGCATGGGATAACTTCTGTTTCTCTGCATTTACTTAAGCATGTTTTTTGGGCTAATATGTGATCTCTTTTGGAGGACGTCTCATGTGCAGCTGAGGAAAGTGTGTATTATGATGTCTTGGGGTTGAACCCTCTTTAAATATCTAAGCCCATTTGTTCACAGGTCTGTTTTAATTCTGCTATTTCCTTATTGACTTTTGTCTAGTTGATCTATCTATTTGTGAGAGTTGGGTATTAAAGTCCCCCATAAAAATTCTGTTACTGCTAATTTGATTTTTCATGTCTGTTAATATTTGTTTTCCAAAATTGGGTGCAATGGTATTTGGTGGCTATATATTTATGATTGTTATTTCTTCTTGGAGTTTTCCCTTAACAAGCATGTAGTGAAACTCTATGTCTTTTTTTATCAGCCTTGGCCTGAAATTCACACTATCTAAAAGTAGAATAGCTACCCCTGCTTTTTTCTGTGTTCCTGTGGCATCGAGCATTGTTTTCCATCCTTTGATTTTCAGTTTATGAATTTTTAGTTAAATGTGTTTCTTGAATGCATCATATTGATATATGTTGCTTCTGGATCCACACTGCCAGTCTGTTTCTTTTGATAGGTGAGTTGAGAGCAGATACATTGGTGGCTATAAATGATATGTATTGGCTTAACTTTTTCATATTATTTTACTGTTGTTGGTTCCCTGTCTTTGCACTCTTTTTAATTACTTGCCCTGTCTGGTGGCTTCTTTCTGTTGTTGTTCTTGTTCTTCTGGTCATTATTTTCTCTTTCTAATATATTCTTCAGAGCATTCTGCAGAGCTGGTTTGCTGGTCATAAATTTCTTCAGTTGTTCTTTGTCATGGAAGGATATTATTTCTCCATTTATTTTGAAATATAGCTTTGCGGGATTCATCAATCTGGGTTGAAGGCTGTTTTCTTTTTTCTTTTTTTCTAGTTTTTTTTTATTTTAGAGAAGAAAATACAAAATAAAATGAAAAAGAACAAAATTTCAAAACAATATAATAGGAGGATAACAATGGTTAATACATTATGTATTGTTATCTTTAAATTAGTTACTCAGGGTATGAGATATCAGCATTCAATTTTCTAAATATTACTGGCATAAACCTTTCTCTTCAATGAACTAAGAAAAATTAGTACTGTATCTATCTTAACCATCTTATGTATAAATAAATTTTTTTTATTTTCCCTTGTTTCTTTTCCCCATTCCCTCATCCCAGACTCTTTCCTTTTGACCAGTTTCTTTCTGATTCATCATATCTATTGTACTTTGTTTTTCTTTTTGTGGGTACCGGGGGTCGATCTCAGGACCTTGCGTGCCAACAGGAGCAATGCTGCTAAGCGATATCACTAGCACTTTGTTTGTATGTGGGTTCCAGGAGTCAAACTAAGGCCCTTGTGCTTGCCATGCAGGCGCTTATGCCGCTGAGCCATCTCACTGGCCCACATTTTGGGTCTTATTTACTCTTTCAATTTTTCACACTAGGCAGACAATACAATGTTTGCACATGTGCGTCCAGTTAATTTCACTTATGAGTATTTTCTTGAGTTGCATCCATTTACCTATAAAAGTCTCCAGTTTATCCTTCTTTATGGCTGAGTAGTACTCTATTGTATACAAATACCACATCTTTCTTATCCATTCCTCGGTTGATGGACATTTGGGTTGCTTCCAAGATCTGGCTATTACAAATTGTGTTGCTATAAACATGGGTGTACATATATCAATGTGGTATGATGTTTTTAATTCTTCTGGGAAGATACCCAGAAGGGGAATAGCTGGGTCAAATGGGACCTCCAATCCTAGTTATTTGAGGAATCTCCACACTGATTTCTACAGTGTAAGTAGAAATCGACAATCCCACCAACAGTGGAGAAGGGTTCCTTTTTTCCCACAGCCCCTCCAGCATTTGTTATTAGTTGATTTCTGGATAATAGCCATTCTTTCTGGGGTTAGATGGTATCTCAGCATTGTTTTAATTTGCATCGCTCGAATGACTAGTGATGTTGCACTCATTTTTCATATATTTATTTGCCATTTGTATTTCTTCATCTGAGAAATGTGTATTCATCTCAGATGCCAATTTTGGGATTGGGTCTTTAAATTTGGGAGATCTGAGTTTTTTGAGTTCTTTGTATGTTCTCGATAGTAATCCTTTGTCTGAGGAATAGCTGGCAAACATTTTTCCCACGTTGTGGGTTGTCTCTTCACCCTTTGGTGGTTTGTCTTGCTGTGCAAAATCTTTTTAATAAGATGAGATCCCAGTTGTTGATTCTTTGGGATAGTTCCTGTGCAGTTGAGGTTTTATTCATAAAGTCTTTGCCTGCACCAATGTCTTCAAGGGTTTTACCTATCCTACCTTCCAACAGATTTAATGTTTCTGTTTTAATATTTAGGTCTCTGATCCATTTTGAATTTAGTTTAGTTGATGGTGAAATATATGGGTCTAGTTTTAATCTTTGGCATGTGCAGAGCCAGTTTTTCCAGCACCATTTATTAAAGAGGCTATCTTTTCCAGTGAATGTGTTTGGCACCTTTGTCAAAAATAAGGTGGTGCCATATGTCTGGAGTTGTTTCAGCATCTTCTAATCTGTTCCATTGATCTTCAAGTCTGTTTTTTGTCAGTACCACACTGTTTTTATCACAGTAGCTTTATAGTATAATTTTAAGTCAGGGATGGTGATGCCCCCTGCCTTGCCTTTGTTGCCCAGAATTGCCTTTGCTATTCTAGGTCTCTTCTGATTCCAAATGAATTTTAGGTTTGTTTTCTCTAATTCTGTGGGATAAGCTGTTGGAATTTTGATTGGAATTGCATTAAATCTGTATAACAATTTTGGAAGTACGGCCATTTTCCCTATATTGGTTCTTTCTATCGAGGAGCAAGAGATATCTTTCCATTTTCTGATATCCTCTTCAATCTCCATTTTCAGAGTACTGTATTCTTCAGTGTAGAGTACTTTTACATCCTTTGTGAAGTTGATTCCTAGGTATTTCATTTTTTTGAATGTTAGCGTGAAATGTATTGTTTAACTAATTTCTCTTTCAGTGAGTTTGTTATTCGTATACAGAATGGCTATTGATTTTTGAAAATTGACTTTGTATCTAGCTACACTACTGAATTTGCTTATTAAATTGAACAATTTTTAGTGGAGTTTTTGGGGTCTTCTCTGTAGAGTATCATGTCATCTGCAAATAACGATAATTTAACTTCTTCCTTTCCAATCATTATTCCTTGTATTTCTTTCTCTTGTCTAATTGCTCTGGCTAATGTATCCAGGACTATGTTGAATAAGAGTGGGGACAGTGGACCTCCTTGTCTTGTTCCTGATTTTAGAGAGAAAGCTTTCAGTTTTTGTCCATTTATTATGATATTGGCTGTTGATTTGTCATAGATAGCTTTCATGAGATTGAGATAAAGAACATCTATTCCAATTTTCTGTAGGGTTTTTATCATGAATAGGTGCTGGACTTTGTGGAAAGCTTTTTCTGCATCTATTGAGATGATCATATGATATTTGTCTTTGGTTCTGTTAATATGGTGTATTACATTTATTGATTTACATGTGTTGAAACATCGCTGCATCCCTGGGATGAATCCAACTTGGTCATGGTGTATAATCATTTTGATGATTTGCTGGATTCTGTTTGCCAGTATCTTATTGAGGATTTTTGCATCTATGTTCATTAGGGAGATTGGCCTGTAGTTCTCTTAGTTGGGTCCTTCTCTGGTTTTGGCATCAGGGTAAAGCTTGCTTCCAGGAATGAATTTGGGAGTATTGCTTCCCTTTCAATTTCATTAAAAAGTTTGAGAAGTAGTGGTGTTAGGTGTTCTCTAAATGTCTTGTAGAATTCGGCAGTGAATCCATCAGAGCCTGGGCTTTTCTTTGTTGGGAGGTTTTTAATTACATCCTCCATTTCATTGGTTGATATTGGTTTATTGAGGATTTTTAAATCTTCTTGATTCAGCTTTGGTAATTCATATGTATCTAGGAATCTGTCCATTTCTTCTGCATTTTCCATTTTAGTAGAATATAAATTTTCAAAATAGTTATAGATGATCTTCTGGATTTCTGCAGGATCAGTTGTGATATCACCCTTTTCATTTTCAATTGCATGGATTTGAGGCTTTTCTTTTCTTTATTTAGTAAGGTTGGATAAGGGTTTGTCAGTCTTAATTATTCTTTCAAAGAACCAACTCTTTGATTCATGGATTCTTTGTATTGTTTTTTTTTCTCCAATATGTTAATTTCTGCTCTGATCTGTATAATTTCCTCCCTTGCATGAGCTTTTTGCTTAGCCTGTTCTTCTTTTTCTAGAAGTTTGAGGTTCACCATTAAGTAGTTCATTTGTGCTTGCTCTATTTTCCCGATATAGGAATTTAATGCTATAAATTTCCCTCTTAAGTCTGCTTTCATTATATCCCAGAAGTTCCGGTATGTTGTACTGTCATTATCATTCAGTTGTAGAAACTGTCTAATTTCTTCTTTAATTTCATCTGTGAGCCATTGGTTGTTCATTAGGGTGCTGTTTAATTTCCATGTGTTTAGGGAGTTTTTGTGATTTCTTTTGCCATTGATTTCTAATTTCATTGTACTATGGTCTGATAATATGCATGGCATAATTTCAATTTCTTTGCATTTACTTAAGCATGATTTTTTTTATTTTAAAGAGAAGAAAAAAACAAAACAAATCAAAAAAATAACAAATTTTCAAAACAACATAATATGAGGGTAACTATGGTCAATGCATTACGTGTTATTATCTTTAAGTTAGTTATTCAGGATACCAGACATTAGCATTCAATTGTCCAATCATTATTGGCTCAAATCTTACTCTTCAATGAACTAAGTAAAATTGGTAGTGTATCTATCTTAACCATCATATATATATATATATATATATATATATATATATATATATATACAATTTTTTTCCCTTTACCTTCTTTCTGTTCCCTATTCCAGTCTCTCTTTCCTATTGACCAGTTTATTTTTGATTCACCGTGTTTATTGTAAATTTTGGATCTTATTTACTCTTTCAGTTTCTCATACTAGAGAGACAATACGATGCTTACATATGTGCGTCCGGTTTATTTCACTTATGAGTAGTTTCTCGAGTTGCATCCATTTACCTATAAAAGTCTCCAGTTTATCTTTCTTTATGGCTGAATAGTACTCCATTGTATAAAAATACCACATCTTTCTTATCCATTCCTCAGTTGATGGGCATTTGGGTTATTTCCAAGATCTGGCTATTACAAATTGTGTTGCTATAAACATGGGTGCACGTATATCACTGTGGTACGATGTTTTTAATTATTCTGGGAAGATGCCCAAAAGGGGAAGAGCTGGTTCAAATGGGACCTCCAACCCTAGTTTCTTGAGGAATCTCCACACTGACTTCCACAGTGGCTGTACCAGTCGACACTCCCACCAACAGTGAAGAAGTGTTCCTTTTTTCCCACAGCCCCTCCAGCATTTGTTATTAGTTGATTTCTTTATAGTAGCCATTCTTTCTGGGGTGAGATGGTATCTCAGTGTTGTTTCAATTTGCATCTCTCAAATGACTAGTGATGTTGCACATTTTTTGTATATTTATTTGATATTAGTATATCTTTATCTGAGAAATGTGTATTCATCTCAGATGCCCATTTTTGGAGTGGGTCTTTCAATTTGGGAGGTCTGATTTTTTTGAGTTCTTTATATGTTCTCCATAGTAATGCTTTGTCTGAAGAACAGCTGGCAAACATTTTTTCCCACGTTGTGTGTTGTCTTTTCACTCTGTTGGTGGTTTCTCTTGCTGTGCAAAAGCTTTTTAATAAGATGAGATCCCAGTTATTGATTCTTTGGGATAGTTCCCATGCGGTTGAGTTTTTATTCATAAAGTCTTTGCCTACACCAATGTCTTCACGGGATTTACCTATCCTACCTTCCAGCAGATTTAATGTTTCTGTTTTAATATTTAGATCTCTGATCCATTTTGAATTTAGTTTAGTGCATGGTGAAAGATATGGGTCTAGTTTTAATCTTCGGCATGTGTAGAGCCAGTTTTTCCAGCACCATTTATTAAAGAGGCTATCTTTCTTCCAGTGAATGTGTTTGGCACCTTTGTCAAAGATAACGTGGCTTAGTATGTCTGGGGTTGTTTCAGCATCTTCTAATCTGTTCCATTGATCTTCAGGTCTTTTTTTTTGCCAGTACCACACTGTTTTAATCACAGTAGCTTTATAGTATAATTTCAAGTCGGGGATTGTGATGCCCCCTGCCTTGCCTTTGTTGCCCAGAATTGCCTTTGCTATTCTAGGTCTCTTCTGATTCCAAATGAATTTTAGGATTGTTTTCTCTAATTCTGTGAGATATTCTGTTGGAATTTTGATTGGAATTGCATTAAATCTGTATAACAGTTTTGGAAGTATGGCCATTTCACTCTATTGGTTCTTCCTATCCAGGAGCAAGGGATATCTTTCCATTTTCTGATATCCTCTTCAATCTCCTTTTTCAGAGTACTGTAGTTTTCAGTGTATAGGTCTTTTACAACCTTTGTGAGGTTGATTCCTAGGTATTTCATTTTTTTGGATGTTATTGTGAAAGGTATTGTTTCCCTAATTTCTCTTTCAGTAAGTTTGTTATTTGTGTACAGGAAGGCTATTGACTTTTGAGTATTGACTTTTTATCCAGTTACACTACTGAATTTGCTTATTAAATCTAGCAGTTTTTTAGTGGAGTTTTTGGGGTCTTCTATGTAGAGTATCATGTCATCTGCAAATAATTATATTTTAACTTCTTCCTTTCCAATCATTATTCCCTTTATTTCTTTCTCTTTTCTAATTGCTCTGGCTAAAGTTTCCTAAACTATGTTGCATAACAGTGGGGACAGTGGACATCCTTGTCTTGTTCCTGATTTTAGAGGGAAGGCTTTCAGTTTTTGGTCATTTAGTATAATATTGGCTGTTGGTTTGTCATAGATAACTTTTACCAGGTTGAGATAAAGACCCTCTATTCCAATTTTCTGTAGGGTTTTTATCATGAAAAGGTGCTGGACTTTGTCAAAAGCTCTTTCTGCATCTATTGAGATGATCATGTGATTTTTGTCTTTGGTTCTGTTAATATGGTGTATTACATTGATTGATTTACGTATGTTGAACCATCCCTGCATCCCAGGGATGAATCCAACTTGGTCATGGTGTATAATCTTCTTGATGATTTGTTGGATTCTGTTTGCCAGTATCTTATTAAGAATTTTTGCATCTATCTTCATTAGGGTGATTGGCCTATAGTTCTCTTTCTTAGTAGGATCCTTCTCTGGTTTTGGTATCAGGGTAATGCTTGCTTCCAGTAATGAATTTGGGAGTATTGCTTCCCTTTCAATTTCATTAAAAAGTTTGAGAAGTAGTGGCATTAGGTCTTCTCTAAATTTCTTGTTGAATTCGGCAGTGAATCCATCAGGGCCTGGGCTTTTCTTTGTTGGGAGGTTTTTAATTACATCTTCAATTTCATTGATTGTTATTGGTTTATTTAGGATTTTTAAATCTTCTTGATTCAGCTTTTGTAATTCATATGAATCTAGGAATCTGTCCATTTCTTCTGCGTTTTCCATCTTAGTAGAATATAGATTTTTTAAATAGGTATAGATGATCTTCTGGATTTCTGCAGGGTCCGTCATGATATCACCCTTTTCATTTTCAGTTGCATGGATTTGAGTCTTTTCTTTTCTTTTTCTAATAAGGTTGGATAAGGGTTTGTCAATCTTATTTATTCTTTCAAAGAACCAACTTTTTGCTTCATTGATTCTTTGTATTGTTTTTTTAGTCTCCAATACATTAACTTCTGCTCTGATCTTTATAATTTCCTCCCTTGTACGGGCTTTTGGCTTAACCTGCTCTTCTTTTTCTAGAAGTTCGAGGTTCGCCATTAAGTTGTTTATTTGCGCTTGCGCTATTTTCCTACTATAAGTATTTAATGCTATAAATTTCCCTCTTAGGACTGCTTTCATTGTATCCCATAAGTTCCGGTATGTTGTACTCTCATTATCATTCAGTTGTAGAAATTGTCTAATTTCTTCTTTAATTTCATCTATGATCCATTGGTTGTTCAGGAGGATGCTGTTTAATTTCCATGTGTTTAGGGAGTTTTTGTGATTTCTTTTGCCATTGATTTCCAATTTCATTGCACTATGGTCTGATAATATGCATGGGATAATTTTAATTCCTTTGCATTTACTTAAGCAGGTTTTATGAGGTAGTATGTGGTCTATTTTGCAGAATGTCCCATGTGCAGCTGAGAAGAATGTGTATTCTGATGTTGTGGGGTGGAACACTCTGTAGACATCTACTAAGTCCATTTGTTCAGAAGTTTGGTTCAGTTCTATTATTTCATTATTGATTTTCTGTCCAGTTGATCTGTCTTTTTGTGACAGTGGAGTATTGAGATCTCCCAATATAATAGTATTAGTGCTTATTTGATTTTTCATGTACTTTAGTACTTGTTTTATATAGTTGGGTGCATTGGTATTTGATGCATATATATTTATGATCGTTATCTCTTCCTCTTGGATTGTTCCCTTTACAAGGATGTAATGACTGTCTTTATCTCTCTGAATCATTCTTGGCTTGAAATTCACTTTGTCTGCAAAAAGAATAGCTACCCCTGCTTTTTTCTGGGTTCCTGTTGCATGGAGTATTGTTTTCCATCCTTTGACTTTCAGTCTATGAATTTCTTTCTGAATTAAATGTGTTTCTTGTATACAGCATATTGTTGGACCTTGTTTCTTGATCCATTTTGCCAGTCTGTGCCTTTTGATTGGTGAATTGAGACCGTTAACATTGATGGTTAAAACTGATATGTATTGACTTATACTTGTCATGATATTTTCCTGTTGTTGGTTCCCACTCTTTGTTTGTTTTTTCCCTTTCCTGCTATTTAATTATCTGCCCTTCCTGGTGGATGCCTTCTGTTGGGGTTCCTATCTCTTTCTAGAATGTCCTTCAGAACATTTTGGAGTGCTGGTTTGGTCGTCATAAATTTTCTCAGATGTTCTTTGTCATGGAAGTATTTTATTTCTCCATCAATTTTGAAAGATAGTTTTGTGGGGTACATCAATCTGGGTTGAAAATTATTTTCCTTTAGAGCTTGAAATACGTCATTCCAAGCTCTTCTTGACTTGAGGGTTTGTGCTGAAAAGTCAGCTGTGATTCTGATGGGTTTTCCTTTATAGGTGATTTGTCTCTTCTCCCTAACAGCTTTTAAGATTCTGCCCTTCTGTTGAATTTCTGGGATCTTGACTATGATATGTCTGGCTGAAGTTTTTTTTTTTTTTTGCTCATGTCTAGTTGGTGTTCTGAAAGCTTCCTTTATGTTGGGGTCAAATTCTTTTTCTCTTCCAGGAAAGTTCTCTGTAATAATGTCTTTGAACAAGGTTTTAATGTCATTGATGCTATCTCCTGCGTTTTCATTTATTCCAATTATTCTTAAGTTGCTTATCTTTGAGTCATCTAGCAGCTGCTGAATTGATTTTTCATGGTCCCTTGCTGTTTTTAAGAATTCTTTCTTTTCATGATCACTAATTGTAAGCCTGTCTTCTATATCTGAGATCCTGTCCTCACATTGGCTTAATCTACTACAAATACTTTCAATGGAATTTTTGTTCTCTTGGGTATCTGCTTGAATCTGCCTTATGGATTCCATTTCTTTCCTATGCTGAGCATTCATGGTTTCTATAGTTTTCTTAAGCTCATCTTTTTTTTTGTCTGTATCAGCTATAGTGTCCTTAAGCATGGTCTTCATTGTGTACATTATCTCTGCAGTTATCTGTGAAATTATTTCTGTTTTAATTTTTTCCAGAGCCTCATTCAGTTGTTTTGTTGTTACCCCTTCAGAGATGCCAGGTGGGTGGCTTTTGGATTGTCCCACCTCATTGCCCCCTAGGTTTGCCTTTGATGAATTGGATGTGTGGGGTTGCATCTTGTTTAAGTGTCGTCTCATTTTTTCTTTCTTTAATTCCTGGGGTGATGTTTGTAAATTACCTATGATAGGTTACTTTATTGCTAGTGTTCAAGATCCTTAGAAGATGACTACTTCTCTGCAGTATCTTCCAAGTGGAGCTTGCTTTTGGGTTTTGAGCTTTCTGCCAGATCCTACCTCTTCAATTTGTTGGATGTGAGAAGTTGCTACTTGTTTGTCCCAGTCCTTGATTCTTTGGTACTGTGCCACTGTATTTTCTGTGTCCCTTAGTCAGTATCAATCATGAAATATCAGGAAGGAAAGCTATTTAGAATAATTACTTTACATTTGGCTATTATGGTAACTGAAGCATCAAACACAGCCTAGAAAATGACAGACTGAGCTAACCAGTTATTTACCACTTTTAGCCGTACAAAGTAGAGTTGTGGTTATATAACAAAATCTAAAACACACCAGAAAAATTATATGCAGTATACAAGTACTTAGTGTGTCAATTTTTCCCCTCAGGATTTTAAATTTGAAATGAGTTAAGGAGGAAATAGAGTATTGGGAGGAGAAGAAGGAATTAGATGTAAGGTTAGAGGACCAAGAGGCATCCCACTAACATTGGGAAACTGGTGCAGAGGACTGGTGGGAAAAAGAGAGGGAAAGGATAAAAGGAAGAACAGATCACAACCACAATCACAAAGATGTTAGAGGCGCTGTTTACACTCATGTGAAAACCAGAGAGAATAATGAAGGAAAGAGCAAATAGACAAACAGAAACAAAAATGGAGACAAAAACAACAAAGCAAACAGACAAAACAGAAATAAAACCCCACAAAAGAAATAAAAACCGAAAAAACAAAAAAAAAAACCAAAAACCTTCACCAGAACAAAAAACTAATGAGAGAGCGAAAAAAAATAATAAAATAAAATAAAATAAAAAATAAAATAAAAAGAATCAGTTCCAGGTGTTGACTCTGCTGTAGGCAGGCACCGTGTGATGACAGAATCCTGTTCCATGCAGGTCCGTCACAGTGAGCCAGGAGCGGCCCTTTGGCAGGCAGTGAGCAGAGCGTGCACTTTCAGGCAGAGACTGGTCTCCTTTGCCCGCTGCTGTCAGCGCACTGCTTTTGGGCTGCTCTGATTTTCGCCACGCCCCCCACAATGGCGCTGGGCCAGTCGCTCTCTGGTGCGGGACAGGTGTGGCTGAGAGACCAGTCTCGTTCACCCGCCGCCCTCAGCGCACTTTCGTGGGGCTGAGAGGCACCGCGCTGCCCTGTCCAGAGCACAAGTTCCCAGAGCTGTTTTTGAGCCGCTCTAATTTTCGCCGCACTCCCCACAATGGCGCCGGGCCAGTTGCTCTCTGGAACAGGACAGCTGTGGCTGAGAGACACTCACCGCCTACCAGCACAGTTCTCCACCGCTTTCCTGCCCTGCCACTGTCTCGTGATCCTCCGTGAGGGCTCCCTGGGCGCCAGCTGTCACTGTGTGTCCTCAGCTTTGAGCTTCTGTCGCGCCGTGATTCCTGGGATGGTAGAAGGTGCGCACGTGGGGTCTGTTCCTTCTTTGTTGGAAATCACCCTTCACTGGTGCCGGGGATCCCAAGCTGCGCTTCAGAACTTTTCTGGGTCCTGGGGAGGCATCTGCCCCCCTCCTGCGCTCTCCCGGTCACTATATTCCCATAGTCAAATGGCAACTTTTAGAGAGTTTCGCTGCGTGCTTCTTACTCATCCGCCATCTTTTTTCCCTAGTCTCCCTTAAGCATGTTTTATGAGCTAGTATGTGGTCTATTTTGGAGAACGTCCCGTGTGCAGATGAGAAGAATGTATATTCTGATGTTGTGAGGTGGAACACTGTGTAGATATCTACTAAGTCCTTTTGTTCAAAAGTTTGGTTCAGTTCTAATATTTCATTATTGCTTTTTTGTCCAGTTGATCTGTCTTTTTGTGACAGTGGAGTATTGAGATCCCCCAATATAATTGTATTAGTGCTTATTTGATTTTTCATTTTCTTTATTACTTGTTTTATGTAGTTGTGTGCCCTGGTATTTGTTACATACATATATGTGTTCATTTTCTCTTCCTCTTGTGTTCTTCCCTTTACAGGGATGTAATGACTGTCTTTATCTCTCTGAAGCATTCTTGGCTTGAAATTCACTTTGCCTGTAAAAAGAATAGCTACCCCTGCTGTTTTCTGAGTTCCTGTCGTATGGAGTATTTTTTTCCACCATTGACTTTCAGTCTATGAATTTCTTTCTGAATTAAATGTGTTTCTTGTATACAGCACATTGTTGACTCTTGCTTCTTGATCCATTTTGCCAGACTGTGCCTTTTGATTGGTGAATTGAGACCATTAGCATTGATGTTTAAAACTGGTATGTATTGACTTATTCCTGTCATGTTATTTTCCTGTTGTTGGTTCCCCCTCTCTTTTCCCCCTCCCTCTGTTTAGTTACCTGCCCTGCATAGTGGATTCCTTCTGTTCGGGTTCCTGGAGTTGTAGTCCTTGTTATCTCTTTCTAGAATGTCCTTCAGAACATTTTGTAGTGCTGATTTGGTGGTCATAAATTGTCTCAGATGTTCTTTGTCTTGGAAGTAATTTATTACTCCATCAATTTTGAAAGATAGTTTTGTGGCATACATCAATCTGTGTTGAAAATTATTTTCCTTTGGAGCTTGAAATACATCATTCCAAGCTCTTCTTTACTTGAGGGTTTGTGCTGAAAAGTCAGCTGTGATTTTGATAGGCTTTCCTTTATAGGTTATTTGTCTCTTTTTCCTAATAGCTTTTAAGATTCTGCTCTTGTGTTGAATTTCTGGGATCTTGACTATGATATGTCTGGCTGAAGATATTTTTTTTATTGTGTCTAGTTGGAGTTCTATAAGCCTCATTTGTATAAAGATCAAATTATTTTTCTCTACCGGGGAATTTCTCCGTGATAATGTCTGTGACCAGGGTCCTGATGTCATTTATGCTATCTCCTGCTTTTTCATTGATTCCAATTAATCTTCATTTATTTCTCTTTGCATCATGTAGCAGCTGCTGGATTGATTTTTCATGGTCCCTTGTTATTTTAAAGAATTCTTTCTTTTTATGATCACTAATCACAAGCCTGTCTTTTATATCTGAGATCCTGTCCTCACATTGGCTTAATCTGCTGCAAATACTTTCAATGGAATTTTTGTTCTCCTGGATATCTGCTTGAATCTTCCTTATGGATTCCATTTTTTTCCTATGCTGAGCATTCATGGTTTCCATCATTTTCTTAAACTCATCTAATTTTTTGTCTGTGTCTGCTCTAGCATCCTTAAGCATGGTCTTCATTGTGGACATTATCTCTGCAGTTACCTGAGAAATTATTTCTGATTTAAATTTTTCCAGAGCCTCATTCCTCTGCTTTGTTGTTACCACTTCAGAGATGTCAGGCAGGTGGCTTTTGGTTTGTTGTACCTCATTGCCCCCTGGGTTTGCCTTTGGTGAACTGGATGTGTGGGGTTGCATCTTGTTTAAGTGTCATCTCATTTTCTTTTCTTTCTTTAGTTTAATTCCTGGGGTGATGTTTGTAAATTACCTATGGTAGGTTGCTTTATTTCTAGTGTTTAAAATCCTTAGGAGATGACTACTTCTCTGTGGTATCTTCCAGGTGTAGTTTATTTTTGGCTTTTGAGCCTGTTGCAAAATTCTACCTCTTCAATTTGTTGGGTATGAGAAGTTGCTGCCTGTTTGACCCAGGCCTTTGTTCTTTGGTATTGTGCCACATAATTTTCTGTGACCCTTAGTCAATCTCAGTAATGGAATACCAGAAATAAAATCTGGTTAGAACAATTATGTCACTTTTGGCGGTAATGGTACCTAAAGCATCAAACACAGCCTAGAAAATGACAGTCTGAGCTAATCAGTTATTTGCCACTTTTAACCATATAAAGCAGCATTGTGGTTATATAACAAAATCTAAAACACACCAGAAAATTTAGATGCTGTATAAAAGTCCTTTATATGTCAATTTTGCCCTCAGGAGTTTAAATTTAAAATGAGTTAGGGAGGAAATAAAGAATTGGGAGAAGAGGAAGGAATTAGATGTATGGCAGGAGGACCAGGAGGGATCCCGTTGACATTGGGAAACTGGTGGAGAAGACTGGTGGGAAAAAGAGAAGGAAGAGATAAAAGGAAGAACAGATCAGAACCACAGTCACAAGGAGGTTAGAGACTCTGTTTACACTCATATAAAAACCCAATAGAATAATGAAGGAAAGAGCAAACAGACAAAAAAAGAAAAAATTAAAACAGAAACAGCAAAACAAGCAAACAAACAAACAAAAACCCACGAATAAAAGGACACCTTCACCAGAATAAAAAATGAATGCGAGAAAAAGAGAAAAATCAAAAAGAATCAGTTCCAGGTTTTGACTCTGCTGTAGGCAGGCACCGTGTGGTGACAGATTCGTGTTCCATGCAGGTTTGTCCCTGCAAGCAAGGAGCAGCCCTTTGGCGGGGCAGTGAGCAGTAGCCTGTACTCTCTGGTGGAGACCAGTCTCATTTGCCTGCCACTGTGAGTGCACTTTCTGTGGGCCTGAGAGCCATGGCACTGCGCTGAGTTTTGAGTGCTGTATTCTGGCGCTGTGCCCTCTGCCCCCCCACGATGGCGCCTGGCCTATCACTCTCTCTCACAGGATGGCTGCGCCTCTGATGCACTCACCGCCAGCCAGTGCTGTCCTTCACTGCTCCCCTGCACCGCTACTGTCTCGCATTCCTCTGTGGAGGCCCCTGGGGGCGCTGGCTGTCACCATGTGTCTGCAGATTTGAACTTCTGTCATGCTGCAGTTCCTGGCACAGGGAGAAGTCACCCACGGTCTCCTCCTTCCTCTTCCTCGAAACCACTCTTCACTCACTCCATGGGTCCCAAACTGCATCTCAGAACTTTCCTGGGTCCAGGGGAGCCACCTCCCTCCCTCCTGTGCTCTCCCAGTCGCTATATTCCAGTGGCCGAATGGCAACTTTTAGAGAGTTTCGCTGCCTGCTTCTTACAAATCTGCCATCTTTTTTCAGGACACTTTTAGTTTTTTTGAGACAAGGTCTTGGCTCTGTAGTCCAGGTTGACCTTTCAGGTTGTTTTCTTTTAGTGTGTGAAATAACTCACTCTGAGCTCTCCTTAATTTGAGAGTTTGTATTGAGAAGTTTGCTGTGATTCTCATGGGCTTTCCTTTATTGGTGACTTGTTTCTCTTGTCTAGCCTCTTTTAATATTCTATTCTTGTGCTGAATTTTTGGAATCTTTATTATATGCCTTGCTTTAGTTTGGTCTTGGCTACTTGGAGTTCTATATGCTTCATTTATTTGTATCTCAAATTCTTTATCCATGTTTGGGAAGTATTCTTCCATTAAGTCTCTGAAGATTTTTCTTATGGGTTTTGTGCTGTCTCCAGCTCTCTCACTGACTCCAATCAATATTATTTTGTTCTTCTTTGCTTCATCTTGTAGGTGTTGGATTGATTTTTTATGGTCTCTTCATATTTTCAAGATATCTTTCTTTTAATGGTCGCTAGCCACAATCATGTCCTCTATATCTGGCATTCTATCCTCACCTTCATTCAATGTGCTGCAAATAATTTCAATGGAGTTTTTAATAACCTGGATTTCTGTTAGATCTGTTTCATGAATTCTATTTCTTTCCTATGTTGGGCATTCATGGTTTCAATCATTTTCCTGAGCTCCTCTATTTTTTATGTGTCTCTGCTTTGGTGTTGTTCATTTTGATCATTTTATTTTGCACTTTAGAGATCATTTTTTCTATAGCTTCTTCCATTTTTTTCACCTCTGTTGCTATCATTTCATAAAGTTTCAGTTGGTCACTTCTGATTTCCTCTATCTCATTGTGCTCTGGACTCCTTCTGGGTGGACTTGGGGTATGGAGTTGCATTTTGCTTCTGTGTCTTGTTATTTCCTGTTTTCTATTTTTTATTTTATTTTGTTTTCTGTGTTGATGCTTGTAGATTTCTTATGGTAGATAGTTTTATCGCTACTATGAAGGCTTCCCTAGGAATTATCTGTGCCTAGAGATGTCTTCTAGATGTAGGTGGTTCTTAATCTTTATGTCAATCCCAAGAACATACACTCCCAATGTGTTTGAGAAAATGCTATCTATTTGGCTCAACATGACTACCTTGATGCTTTTGACCCCATAGAATCACACTGTTGTCATGTGGGGGAGAAAAATTGATTATAAATGGTATAACATCCTGGCTAAAGTAGTACAGTTAGCAATAACAATATTCTCAACACAGCCTGGCTACTGACAAAGTGTGGTAACTATTAACCTTATACCTTTATTATTTTTAATTTTTAATTTAAAAAGAGAAAAAACAGAACAAATTTTGAAAACAACATAATAGGAGTGTAACAATGGTTAATATATTGCATACTGTTATCTTTAACTTAGTTACTCAGAGAACAAGATATCAACATTCAATTGTCCAAACAATATTATCACAAACCTTTCTTTTCAATGAACAAAGAGAAATTAGCAGTATATCTATCTTAACTATTATATATATATTATATATAAATATATGATAATTATATGTATAATATATTATTGTGTATTATTAATATATTATTAATTATGCTATTATAGTATGTTATATTATAATAATTATATATATTATTAATATATTATGTATAATAATTATATATAAATATATAAATGTATATATTTGCTTTTCCGTTCCTTCTTTTCTCCATTCCCCCATCCCAGTCTGTCTTTCCTTTTGAAAAGTTTCTTTTCATTTTACAATATCTATTGTACATTTTGGATCTTATTTACTTTTTCAGCTTCTCACACTAAGGAGACAATACGATGTTTACACATGTGCATGGTTTATTTCACTTATGAGTATGATCTGAAGTTGCATGCATTTACCTAGAAAACTCTCCAGTTTACCCTTCTTTATGGCCAAGTAGTACTCCATCATATGTAAATACCATATCTTTTTTTATCCATTCCTCGGATGATGGGCATTTGGGTTGTTTCCATGATCTAGCTATTACAAATTGTGCTGCTATAAACATGGGTTCACGTATATTGCTGTGCTAAGATGATTTAATTCTTCTGGGAAGATACCCAGAAGGGGAAGAGCTGGATCAAATGGGAGCTCCAATCTTAGTTTTTTGAGGAATCTCCACACTGATTTCTGCAGTGATTGCACCCCACTCCCACCAATACTCCCACCAACAGTGGAAAAGTGTTCCTTTTTCCCCACAGCCCCTTGAGTATTTGTTATTGGATGATTTCTTGATAATAGTCATTCATTCTTGGGTGAGATGGAATCTCACTGTTGTTTTACTTTGCATCTCTTGGATGACCATTGATGTTGAACATTTTTTCATATATTTATTTGCTGTTTGTAATTCCTCATCTGAGAAGTGTGTATTCATCTCAGAATCCCATTTTTGGATTGGGTCTTCAAATTTGGGAGGTCTTATTTTTTTGAGCTCTTTATATGTTCTCGATAGTAATCCCTTGTCTGAGGAAAAGCTGGCCAATATATTTTCCCACATTGTGGGTTGTCTCTTCACTCTGTTGTTGGTTTGTCTTGCTGTGCAAAAGCTTTTTAATTAGATGACATCCCAGTTGTTGATTCTTTTTGATAATTGCGATTGGGGTTTTATTCATAAAGTTACCTTATGCCTTTAAACATAGAAGCAAGTCCTACAGTTATATAAGTGCATCCAGCATATACCATTAACTTGTATGCAACGAATTTTCCCTTAGTGGACTGATTTTACCCTGTTGCAGGTGGAGTGTGGGTTAAGAGGACTAGGAGACAAGATAGAGAGGTGAATGTGATCAAATATAATAGGAGCAAGGCTGGAGGTCAAAGCATGATCACCCAAATTTTGGGAAACTGGAGGACACGGGAGAGGGGGAATGGAAGAGAAATCAAGGGTGTATTACTGTGAACCAGAAAGAGAAGAGACAATGTTTACTCACATGAAAGTATCATAAAATCAAGCCAGATAGTTTACAAATGAGAGTAAGATTAGTAGAAGAAAACAAAAAGAAGGTAATAAGTCTGTCATTAAAGAAAGAGAAAAGAGGAAAACCAGAGAGAGAAAAAAGAGATTTAAAAACCCCCCAAAATAACCATAACAAAACAAAACAAAACAAACAACTCCGACCAGGCAGAAAAATGAAAACCAATCAAAGAGAGAAAAATAAAAGTAGTAAAATTCCTCTGTTGTCTACACTTCTGTGGTAGGTCCATGTCGCAACCAAGAAATGTGTTGTGTATTCCAACCATGTTTTCACTGGGA
Source organism: Erethizon dorsatum (assembly GCA_028451465.1). Classification (NCBI taxonomy): domain Eukaryota; kingdom Metazoa; phylum Chordata; class Mammalia; order Rodentia; family Erethizontidae; genus Erethizon; species Erethizon dorsatum. Next base: position 48,242,433 of record CM051842.1, read on the forward strand.
TTTGTGCTTGGTATAGGGCTGATCTTGGCCTCTGGATGTGGGGGCTGGAACTAATCTTCTGTTACTAGAGTTCTCCCAGAGCCCTTTGATAAAAATGGTGGCCCTGCACATCTGCTTCTATTCTGCTTGTCTGTGTGCCCAAAACACAACTCTGGTTCATCTAATTCACCAACTGCTGACTCTTATTCTCAGTCTGGTTTGTATTTTGCACACTTATGTTTCCACATACCTATCATGTGCACACCTACTAGTGACTTGCTAGGTCACTGAGATTCCCACCTGGGCTGGTTTGGTGTCTGTACAATTATTTTTGAATACCTCCTTTGAAATATATATATATTTACTGGATAATATGATAATTCTGTGTTTATTTTAGGAAACACCAAAAATTTCCCTTTATCATTTACAACTTGCAGTGTTCAAGTGTTCAATTTTGTCCACATCTTTCAGCTCAGTTTTCATTTTCTAAATTATAGCACTCCAACTGGCTGTGATGTAGTGTCTGTGGTTTTGGTTTATACTTATCTAATAATGAGTGATATTTAGCATTTTTCATATTGTTTGAAGGCATTTGTATATCTTTGGAGATGTATTTTTCAAATCTTTTGTCCATTTCTTTGGCTTTTAAATTTTTGTTTTTGAATTTTAAGAAATTTTCAAATAAATTCTATACCATAGAGCCTTATGATTTGCAAGTGCTTACATATATTGTATGGGAATTCCCCATTTTCTTGAAAATGTAATGAGGTATAAAACATTTTCATTGTGGTGAAGTCCAATTTATGTATTTTTGCTAATTATGATTCTGATTCATACTTTAAAACTCCTTGGTCAAACTTAAGTCATGGCGATCTATTCCTATGTATTCTGTTAAGAATTTTAAAGTTTTAGCTCTATCATTTAGTCTTTTATCCATTTTAGTTATTTTATTTCTAATGTCATATTCTTCATATATTGATATCCTGTTTTGCAGCATCATTTCTCATTCATTCATTTATATATTTGTTCTCTATTGAATGCTCTTGTTGCTATTAAAAATACCAAATGACCACAGATATTTGAGTTTATTTCCATTCTCTCCTTTTATTTTGTTGATCTATATGTATGTCCTGTGCCTGCACCACACTCATTTGATTAACGTAGCTTTGTAGGAAGTATTGAAAATGGGAAACATCAGTCTTCCAAAATGTTCTTCCTTTCAAGCTTTTTTGTGCTCTTCAGGTTCCACCACAATTTCACATAAAGTTTGGAATCAGCTTTTGCATTTCTGTAAAGGGAACTTGAGATTATGTGCTTTATCCTTTGTGATGATATCACAAACAGAAGTTTTAAATAATTTCCATTTTTGAAATTGTTTATTGCCAATTTAGTACAAAATAAGTGATTATTTTGTTTTTAAAATTTGTGTATGCTTGCAATATGGAATTGAGATGTTAGTTTTGAGAACTGGTGCACGCATATAACATATTTTGATTATTTTTAAACCCTTTACACACTCTCCTTTAATCCAACTTGTGTGAATCTCCTCCCCATTTCCAGAGTCTGCCTTCTTGTTTTGTACCATTTCTCCTTTATATTATTCCCTTATTTATTTTTATTTTAGGTTTCTCATATAACAGAAACCATGTAATATTTAACTTTCTGGACCTGAATTTTCTTTTAGCATTGTGGTCTCCAGTTCCATCCATTTTCATGAAAATAGCATACCTTCATTCTTTGTTATGGCTGAATAATATTTCTTTGTGTAGATATAACACATTTTCTTTATATGTTCATCTGTCAAAGGCATTTATGCTGTTTCTAGAGCTTAAACTTTACAGATTGTGCTGTTATGAATATGTGTATGCATGTATCATTATTGTATGAAGTCTATAATTCTTCCAGGAATATACCCAGGAAGGGTATAATTGGGTCAAATGTAATTTGTCTCTAGTTTTTCAAAGAATCTTAATACCAATATCAATATCCTCACCAGCAAGTGTTCTTTTCTTGATAATAGCCATTCTGAATGGAATCTTAGTCTAGCATATCCCTAATGGCTAAATATGCCAAACATTTTTTCTCATACTTATTGGCCATTTGTACTTCTTATTTGGAGCAGTGTCTATTGTATTCATTTGCTCATGTATTGATTTGGTCATTTGTTTTTTAAGGGGGAGTTAATATTTTGAGTTTTTTTATATATTATAGATATTAATCCTCTACCAGAGACGTAGCTGACAGAATTTTTCACATTTTCTTCATTATCTTTTCACTCAGTTGATAGTTACCTTTGCTATGTAGAAACTCTAATTTGATGCAACCCCATTTGTTGATTATTGGTCTTATTCTGATGTATTGGGTTTCTGATCATGAAGTCTTTGCCTGTGCCTATGGCTTAAAGTGTTTCACTATTTTATATTTCAGAAATTTCTAGGTTTCTTTTCTAATATCTAAGTCTTTGATTCATTTTGATTTGATTTTAATATAGGGTGAGAGATAGGGATCCAGTTTCACTTTTTGCAAGTGGGTATCCAATTTTTCCTGTGACATTTGTTAAAGAGGCTATGCTTTCTCCAAAGTATATTTTTGGCTCCTTTGTCAACAATCAGATGGTTGTAGTGGTAAAGACTTGTTACTGTGTCTTCCATTCTATTTCATTGATCTATGTTTCTATTTTTGTGCTATTACCACCTTATTTTTGTTACTATAGCTTTGTAGTTCTGTACAAATTGAAATCTAGTATTGTGAATACCTTCCAGTTTGCTCTTTTTGCACATGAATTCCTTGGCTATTTTCTGGTTTATGTGAAATTTAGTATTTTTCTATTTGTTGAAAGAAAGGTGTTGGAATTATAAATAGGGATAGCATTGAATCTATAGTTTGCTTCTGCTAATGTTGCCATTTTAACAATATTAATTCTCCTGAATCAACAACAAGGGATGCCTTATGTTTTCTAATGTCCTCTTCAATTTTTTTTCTTCCAAGTCTTAAAATTTTCATTACAGGCATTTCTCCTCCTTTTCTGGGTTGATGTTTAGGCATTTAAGATTTTTGAAGCTATCATATATGGAATTATTTTTCTCAATTATTTTCTTGAAGAGTTCTTTTTTTTTTTTTGGTGCACAGGGTCACTATGATTTTCTGGGTTGATTTTGTGTCCTGCTACATTACATAATTTGTTTATCAGATTCAGAAGTTTTCTAGTGGTCTTCTTTAGGCCTTCCATGTAAGTAAACATATTACCTGCTAATAGGGACAATTTTACTTCTGCCTTTCATACACGTGTCACATTTTTTGCTTTCTTTTCCATGGTTACTCTTGCTAAATTTACAAATATTAGATTAAGCAACAGTGGTGAGAGTGGACACCTTTGTCTCATTCTTCATTTTAGAGGACTTTCAGCTTTCCCCACTCAGTAAGATGTTGCCTTTGGGTTTATGATATCTGCCTTTTATCATTTTGAGGTAAAGTCCTTCTGTATCTATTTTCATCAGGGTTTTTATTGTGAAGAATTTTGGATTTCTTGGAGGACTTTTTCAGTATCTATCAAGATAATCATGTGAGTTTTAAACCTTGATTCTATTTATGTGGTATATTACATTTATTGATTTACATATATTTAATTTTCCTTGCATTCCTGGTATGAAACTGGATTGGTCTTGATATATGATTTTTTTTTATTTTAAAGAGAAGAAAAAAACAAAACAAATCAAAAGAAGAACAAATTTTCAAAACAACATAATAGGAGGGTAACAATGGTTAATACATTACGTATTACTATCTTTAAGTTAGTTATTCAGGACATCAGACATTAGCATTCAATTGTCCAAACATTATTGGCACAAACCTTACTCTTCAATGAACTAAGTAAAAATGGTAGTGTATCTATCTTAACCATCTTATATATATATATACAATTTTTTTCCCTTTCCCTTCTTTCTTTTCCCTATTCCAGTCTCTCTTTCCTTTTGACCAGTTTATTTTTGATTCACCATGTCTATTGTACATTTTGGATCTTATTTACTCTTTCCGTTTCTCATACTAGAGAGACAATACCATGCTTACACATGTGCTTCTGGTTTATTTCACTTATGAGTATTTTCTCGAGTTGCATCCATTTACCTATAAAAGTCTCCAGTTTATCCTTCTTTATGGCTGAATAGTACTCCATTGTATAAAAATACCACATCTTTCTTATCCATTCCTCAGTTGATGGGCATTTGGGTTGTTTCCAAGATCTGGCTATTACAAATCGTGCTGCTATAAACATGGGTGCACATATATCGCTGTGGTACGATGTTTTTAATTCTTCTGGGAAGATGCCCAGAAGGGGAATAGCTGGGTCAAATGGGACCTCCAACCCTAGTTTTTTGAGGAATCTCCACACTGACTTCCACAGTGGCTGTACCAGTCGACACTCCCACCAACAGTGAAGAAGGGTTCCTTTTTCCCCACAGCCCCTCCAGCATTTGTTATTAGTTGATTTCTTAATAGTAGCCATTCTTTCTGGCGTGAGATGGTATCTCAGTGTTGTTTTAATTTAAATCTCTCGAATGACTAGTGATGTTGCACATTTTTTTGTATATTTGTTTGCCATTAGTATTTCTTCATCTGAGAAATGTGTATTCATCTCAGATGCCCATTTTTGGAGTGGGTCTTTAAATTTGGGAGGTCTGATTTTTTTGAGTTCTTTATATGTTCTCGATAGTAATCCTTTGTCTGAGGAACAGCTGGCAAACATTTTTTCCCACATTGTGGGTTGTCTCTTCACTCTGTTGGTGGTTTCTCTTGCTGTGCAAAAGCTTTTTAATAAGATGAGATCCCAGTTATTGATTCTTTGGGATAGTTCCCGTGCGGTTGAGTTTTTATTCATAAAGTCTTTGCCTACACCAATGTCTCCAAGGGTTTTACCTATCCTACTTTCCAGCAGATTTAATGTTTCTGTTTTAATATTTAGATCTCTGATCCATTTTGAATTTAGTTTAGTGCATGGTGAAAGATATGGATCTAGTTTTAATCTTCGGCATGTGTAGAGCCAGTTTTTCCAGCACCATTTATTAAAGAGGCTATCTTTCTTCCAGCGAATGTGTTTGGCACCTTTGTCAAAGATAAGGTGGCTTAGTATGTCTGGGGTTGTTTCAGCATCTTCTAATCTGTTCCATTGATCTTCAGGTCTGTTTTTTTGCCAGTACCACACTGTTTTTATCACAGTAGCTTTATAGTATAATTTCAAGTCGGGGATTGTGATGCCCCCTGCCTTGCCTTTGTTGCCCAGAATTGCCTTTGCTATTCTAGGTCTCTTCTGATTCCAAATGAATTTTAGGATTGTTTTATTTAATTCGGTGAGATATGCTGTTGGAATTTTGATTGGAATTGCATTAAATCTGTATAACAATTTTGGAAGTATGGCCATTTTCACTATATTGGTTCTTCCTATCCAGGAGCAAGGGATATCTTTCCATTTTCTGATATCCTCTTCAATCTCCTTTTTCATAGTACTGTAGTTTTCAGTATAGAGGTCTTTTACATCCTTCGTGAGGTTGATTCCTAGGTATTTCATTTTTTTGGATGTTATTGTGAAAGGTATTGTTTCCCTAATTTCTCTTTCAGTAAGTTTGTTATTTGTGTACAGGAAGGCTATTGACTTTTGAGTATTGACTTTGTATCCAGCTACACTACTGAATTTGCTTATTAAATCTAGCAGTTTTTTAGTGGAGTTTTTGGGATCTTCTGTGTAGAGTATCATGTCATCTGCAAATAATGATAATTTAACTTCTTCCTTTCCGATCATTATTCCTTTTATTTCTTTCTCTTGTCTAATCGCTCTGGCTAAAGTTTCCAGAACTATGTTGAATAAGAGTGGGGACAGTGGACATCCTTGTCTTGTTCCTGATTTTAGAGGGAAGGCTTTCAGTTTTTGGCCATTTAGTATAATATTGGCTGTTGGTTTGTCATAGATAGCTTTTACCAGATTGAGATAAAGACCCTCTATTCCAATTTTCTGTAGGGTTTTTATCATGAAAAGGTGCTGGACTTTGTCAAAAGCTTTTTCTGCATCTATTGAGATGATCATGTGATTTTTGTCTTTGGTTCTGTTAATATGCTGTATTACATTTATTGATTTACGTATGTTGAACCATCCCTGCATCCCTGGGATGAATCCAACTTGGTCATGGTGTATAATCTTCTTGATGATTTGTTGGATTCTGTTTGCCAGTATCTTATTAAGGATTTTTGCATCTATGTTCATTAGGGAGATTGGCCTGTAGTTCTCTTTCTTAGTTGGGTCCTTCTCTGGTTTTGGTATCAGGGTAATGCTTGCTTCCAGGAATGAATTTGGGAGTATTGCTTCCCTTTCAATTTCATTGAAAAGTTTGAGAAGTAGGGGCGTTAGGTCTTCTCTAAATTTCTTGTAGAATTCGGCAGTGAATCCATCAGGGCCTGGACTTTTCTTTGTTGGGAGGTTTTTAATTACATCTTCAATTTCATTGGTTGATATTGGTTTATTTAGGATTTTTAAATCTTCTTGATTTAGCTTTGGTAATTCATACGAATCTAGGAATCTGTCCATTTCTTCTGCATTTTCCATCTTAGTAGAATATAAATTTTCAAAATAGGTATAGATGATCTTCTGGATTTCTGCAGGGTCCGTCGTGATATCACCCTTTTCATTTTCAATTGCATGGATTTGAGTCTTTTCTTTTCTTTTTTTAATAAGGTTGGATAAGGGTTTGTCGATCTTATTTATTCTTTCAAAGAACCAACTTTTTGCTTCATTGATTCTTTGTATTGTTTTTTTATTCTCCAATACGTTAATTTCTGCTCTGATCTTTATAATTTCCTCCCTTGTACGGGCTTTTGGCTTAACCTGCTCTTCTTTTTCTAGAAGCTCGAGGTTCACCCTTAAGTTGCTTGTTTGCGCTTGCTCTATTTTCCTGATATAAGTATTTAATGCTATAAATTTCCCTCTTAGGACTGCTTTCATTGTATCCCATAAGTTCCGGTATGTTGTACTGTCATTGTCATTCAGTTGTAGAAAGTGACTAATTTCTTCTTTAATTTCATCTGTGATCCATTGGTTGTTCAGGAGGATGCTGTTTAATTTCCATGTGTTTAGGGAGTTTTTGTGGGATCTTTTGCCATTGATTTCCAATTTCATTGCACTATGGTCTGATAATATGCATGGGATAATTTCAATTCCTTTGCATTTAGTTAAGCAGGTTTTATGAGCTAGTATGTGGTCTATTTTGGAGAACGTCCTATGTGCAGCTGAGAAAAATGTGTATTCTGATGTTGTGGGATGGAACACTCTGTAGACATCTACTAAGTCCATTTGTTCAAAAGTTTGGTTCAGTTCTACTATTTCATTATTGATTTTCTGTCCAGTTGATCTATCTTTTTGTGACAGTGGAGTATTGAGATCTCCCAATATAATTGTATTAGTGCTTATTTGATTTTTCATGTCCTTTAGTACTTGTTTTATATAGCTGGGTGCATTGGTATTTGACGCATATATATTTATGATCGTTATCTCTTCCTCTTGGATTGTTCCCTTTACAAGGATGTAATGACCGTCTTTATCTCTCTGAATCCTTCTTGGCTTGAAGTTCACTTTGTCTGCAAAAAGAATAGCTACCCCTGCTTTTTTCTGTGTTCCTGTGGCATGGAGTATTGTTTTCCATCCTTTGACTTTCAGTCTATGAATTTCTTTCTGAATTAAATGTGTTTCTTGTATACAGCATATTGTTGGATCTTGCTTCTTGATCCATTTCGCCAGTCTGTGCCTTTTGATTGGTGAATTGAGACCGTTAACATTGATGGTTAAAACTGATATGTATTGACTTGTCATGATATTTTCCTGTTGTTGTTTCCCACTCTTTGTTTTTCTGCTTTCCGGCTATTTAATTATTTGCCCTGCCTGGTGGATTCCTTCTGTTGGGGTTCCTATCTCTTTCTAGAATGTCCTTCAGAACGTTTTGGAGTGCTGGTTTGGTGGTCATAAATTTTCTCAGATGTTCTTTGTCAAGAAAGTATTTTATTTCTCCATCAATTTTGAAAGATAGTTTTGCAGGGTACATCAATCTGGGCTGAAAATTATTTTCCTTTAGAGCTTGCAATACATCATTCCAAGCTCTTCTTGAATTGAGGGTTTGTGCTGAAAAGTCAGCTGTGATTCTGATGGGTTTTCCTTCATAGGTGATTTGTCTCTTCTCCCTAACAGCTTTTAAGATTCTGCCCTTCTGTTGAATTTCTGGGATCTTGACTATAATATGTCTGGCTGAAGTTTTTTTTTGATCATGTCTAGTTGGTGTTCTAAAAGCTTCACTTATAGGGGTGTCAAATTCCTTTTCTCTTCCAGGAAAGTTCTCCCTGATTATGTCTTTGAACAAGGTTTTAATGTCGTTGATGCTATCTCCTGCTTTTTCATTTATTCCAATTATTCTTAAGTTGTTTATCTTTGAGTCATCTAGCAGCTGCTGAATTGATTTTTCATGGTCCCTTGCTATTTTTAAGAATTTTTCCATTTCATGATCACTAATTGCAAGCCTGTCTTCTATATCTGAGATCCTGTCCTCGCATTGGCTTATTCTGCTACAAATACTTTCAATGGAATTTTTTATCTCTTGGGTATCTGCTTGAATCTGCCTTATGGATTCCATTTCTTTCCTATGCTGAGCATTCATGGTTTCTATAGTTTTCTTAAGTTCATCTATTTTTTTGTCTGTATCAACTATAGTGTCCTTAAGCATGGTCTTCATTGTAGACATTATCTCTGCAGTTATCTGTGAGATTATTTCTGTTTTAATTTTTTCCAGAACCTCATTCAGTTGCTTTGTTGTTACCACTTCAGATAGGCCAGGTGGGTGGCTTTCGGATTGTCCCACCTCGTTGCTCCCTAGGTTTGCTTTGGTGAATTGGATGTGTGGGGTTGCATCTTGTTTAAGTGTCGTCTCATTTTTTCTTTCTTTAATTCCTGGGGTGATGTTTGCAAATTACCTATAGTAGGTTACTTTATTGCTAGTGTTTAAGATCTTTAGAAGATGACTACTTCTCTGCAGTATCTTCGAAGTGGAGCTTGCTTTTAGGTTTTGAGCTTTCTGCCAGATCCTACCTCTTCAATTCGTTGGGTATGCGAAGTTGCTACCTGTTTGGCCCAGTCCTTGATTCTTTGGTACTGTGCCACTGTATTTTCTGTGTCCCTTAGTCAATCTCAATCATGAAATATCAGGAAGGAAAGATGTTTAGAACAATTATTTCACATTTGGCTATAATGTTAACTAAAGCATCAAACACAGCCTAGAAAATGACAGACTGAGCTAACCAGTTATTTACCACTTTTAGCTGTATAGAGTTGCGGTTATATAACAAAATCTAAAACACACCAGAAAAATTATATGCAGTATACAAGTCCTGTGTATGGCAATTTTTCCCCTGAGGAGTTTAAATTTAAAATGAGTTAAGGAGGAAATAGAGTATTGGGAGAAGAGGAAGGAATTAGATGTAAGGTTAGAGGACCAAGAGGGATCCCACTAAAATTGGGACACTAGTGCAGAGGACAGGTGGTAGAAAGAGAAGGAAGGGATAAAAAGAAGAACAGATCACAACCACAATCACAAAGAAGTTAGAGGCGCTATTTACACTCATATAAAAAACCAGAGAGAATAATGAAGGAAAGAGCAAATACACATACAGAAACAAAAACGAAGATAAAAACAATAAAACAGACAGATCAAAAATATAACCCCACCAAAAAACAAAACAAAACAAAACAAAAACAAAAAAACCCTTCGCCAGAACAAAAAACAAATCAGTGAGAAAAAAATAATAAAAAATAAAAATAAAAATAAAAATAAAAAAAAATAAAAAGAATCAGTTCCAGGTGTTGACTCTGCTGTAGGCAGTTACCCTGTGGTGACAGAGTCCTGTTCTGTGCAGGTCCGTTCCAGTAAGCCAGGAGCGCCCTCTGGTGGGTGGTGAGCAGAGGCGCGTACTTTCAGGCAGAGACCAGTCTAGCTCGCCTCTGCTCTCAGCGCCCTTTCACGATCCCTGGGCCTGAGAGGCTCAGCGCGCTGTCCGGAGCACGGGTTCCCTGCACTGGTTCCCGCCGCTCTGGTTTTTCGCCATGCCCCCCACAATGGCGCCGGGCCAGTCGCTCTCTGGCGCAGGACAGGTGTGGCTGAGAGTCCAGTCTCGTTCGCCTGCTGACCTGAGCACACTTTCGTGGGCCTGAGAGGCCCCGTGCTGCCCTGTCCGGAGCACAAGTTCCCAGAGCAGTTTTCGAGCCTCTCTGAGTTTCGCCACACCCCCCACAATGGCGCCCGTCCGGCCGCTCTCTGGCGCGGGGCAGCTGTGGCTGAGAGACACTCACCGCTGGTCAGCCCCGTTCTCCGCCGCTCCCCTGCCCCGCCGCTGTCTCAGGATCCTCCGTGGGGGCTCCCTGGGCACCAGCTGCCACCGTGTGTCCGTAGAATTGAGCCTCCGTGGCGCTGCAACTCCCGGGATAGTGGAAGATGCGCGCGCACGGTCTGCTCCTTCTTTCCTTCTTCTTTGTTGGAAGTCACCCATCACTGGTGCCGGGGGTCCCAGATTGCGCTTCAGAACTTCTCTGGGTTTCGGGGAGGCATCTCCCCCCCTCCTGCGCTTTCTGGGTCGCTATATTTCCGTGTTCCAATTGTAACTTTTAGAGAGAGTTTCACTGCCTGCTTCTTACTCATCCGCCATCTTTACTCTCCGGTATATGATTTTTTAAGAGTTCTTAAATTCTTTGTCAAGTATCTTACAGAGGCTCTTTGCATGTCTTTTCATCAAGAATACTGGCCTGTAGCACCTTTCTTTTTTCTTGAATCCTTATCCAGTATCACTATCACAGTAATGCCAAATTAATGGAATGAGTTTTGAAGCATATCTTCTCTTTCAATAACATGGAAAACTTTGAGAAGCATGGACAACAGTACTTCTTTAAAGTGTGGGTATAGTTCAGTGGTAAATCCATCGGGTCTTGGACTTTTCTTCTTTTGGTAGATATTTTTTAACCATATCAATTTCATTTCTTGTTACTGGTGTGTTCAACATAGTTATACCCCTTTGGTTAAATTTTGTTAAGGAATTTATCCATTCCTTTTTTATTCCCCAATTTACTGAAATTAGTTTTCAAAACAGTTTCAAATAATCCTCAGAATTTCAATGGTGTCTATTGTAATTTTGCTTTTTTTATTCTAATTTCATTCTTTTTTTTTTTTTTTGTGGGTACCGGGGGGTCGACCTCAGGACCTCACGCACCAGCAGGCACCCATGCCGCTGAGCGATATCACCGGCCCCTTTTTCGTATGTGGGTTCCGGGAGTCGAACTCGGGCCCTCGCGCTTGCAAGGCAGGCGCTTACGCCGCTGAGCCATCTCACCGGCCCTCTAATTTCACTCTAATTAGAATTTCACTCTAATGGCTCTTCATGTAATTTTGATTATCAATTTATCAAACTTATCTTTTGAAAGAACAAACTTTTGATTCATTAATTATTTGTATTGTTTTTCATTTCAGTTTTGTTAGTTTCTACTCTGATCTTGATAATGTGTTTCCTTCTACTAGTTTTCAGTTTGGATTTTTTCTAGGACCTTGAGGTGCATCGATGGGTTATTCATTTGCATCCTCTTTGATTTTCTAATGTAGGCAATTATAGCTATGAGATTTCTTCTTAAAAAATGCTTTATTTGTGTCCCATAGACTCTGATATATTGTGTTTTCATTGTCATTTGATTCTGGGGATTTTCAAATTTCTTCACTGATTTCTTCTGTGAACCACTGATAAATTATTGTATTTTTTGGGTGGGGGTACCAGGGGTTGACCTCAGGACCTCATGTGCCAGCAGGCGCCCCAGCCACTGAGCCATATCACTGGCCCTTTTTTTTTTTTTTGTATGTGGTTTCCGGGAGTCAAACTCGGGCCCTTGCGCTTGCCAGGCAGGCTCTCATTCCTCTGAGCCATCTCACCGGCCCATCCACTGATAATTTAAGTGTGTATGATTCCATCTCCATGCTTGTGGATTTTCTGTGTTTCTTTTTTTCTGTTGATTTCTAGTTTTATTTTGTTTTGATCTGAAAGTTGTATGTTATTTCAATGTTTATTTTTCTGTTAAAGCATTTTTATGTCCTAAATATGGTTTGTTTTAGAGAAATTTCTACAGGTTGCTGAAAACAATATGTATTCTTTTGTTTTGTGGTTTGATGAAATACTTTGTAGATATCTGTGAAATCCCTTTGTTCTCTGGTGTAGCTGTACTCTGATATTTCATTTTCTTATAAGACAGGGTCTCACTGTGTAATTCAGGCTGGCCTTGAGCTCTCTATGTAGCCCAAGATAGCCTCAAAACCCCCACAATCTTACTGCCTCAGCCTCCCAAGTGCTGGGATTACAGGCACGAACCACCATGCCTGGCTTTACTCTGATATTTCTTTGTTAACAGTTTGTATGGTTGACCTGTCTATTGTAAAAGCGGTGTACTGAAATCTCCCAGTACCCCAATATGAATGTATTGATGTCTATCTCTCCTTTTATGTCAAGTACAAAAACAATCTGATTATTGATTGCTCATCTTCTACTAAGCAATTTTGCTAATTTAGTTTATCAATACTAAGAGCACATGCATATGTGTGTGTGTGTATGTGTGGTTTATCCATGTGTGATGTGTATATACTTTAGGATTTTCTATATATAGCCTTTTGGCCTCTGCTAATATGAGATAGTTATACTTACCACTTTTTAATTTAGTATCTTTTTTCCTTACAAAATTTCCTGCTTCAGCCTTCAATTCAATGTTGACTAGAAATTAAAAAAGTATCAACATGTGATATGCGTATGTTGAAATTTCCTACAATGAATGTATTTATTATGTATTGCAAAAATATACTAATAAAAAAGTAAAAAGGAAGATGCAAGATTAGGGATCATTGTCTTCTCATCTAAGAAAAATAGATTTCAGTCTTTCACCATTAAGTATAATGTTGTCTGTGGATTTTTCACATACAGCATTTATATGTTGAATAAGTTCCTCTCTATTCTTCATTTATTATTTTTATCATCAGCTGATATTGGATATTTTCAAGTGTTTTTCTTTTCCTATCAACTGTCTTTTATTTTCAATCTATCATGGCGTATTTCATTGATTTCTTTGTATTTTGAGCTATATTTGCATTCCTGGAATAAATCATTCAGTCATAAAATATAATGCTTTACTATGTTGCTGAAATTGGTTTGCTAGTACTTCGTTCAATAATTTTGCATGTACATTCATCAGAGATATAAGTGTAGTTTGATATCTTTGTCTGGCATTGGTATCAGAGTAATGTTAGGCCAAGTGTGTTGGTGTCACCTGTAATCCCAGCACTTGGGAGGCTAAGGCAGGAGGATAGCCATCAGTTAAAGGCCAGCCTGGGCTATATAGTGAGACTCTGTCTCAAAAAACAATAACAAAAACGGGTTGGGAAATGGTCTTGCTTCTATTTTTGTAATAGTGAAACCACCTAATTAATAACAGAAAAAAACATTTAGCATAAAAATTTTCCCCAGACATAGATTTGTTTTTATTCTTATTGCCTGATTAAATGATACACCAGGGTTAGCTATTTACATGCTACATTTCTCCTTCCTAATCCTAGGCTACAGGGCTATTCATACCTAGAATTAATTATAAGAAGAGCAAGTTGCATGAATTAGCCATGATAAAAGGCACACACAGTTCTACAAATATTTTAAAATCAGTTATGTTGTCCTTATTAAATTCTTAGGGTGGAGACACTGACCTTCACAAAAGCAAGACCAATAAACAAAACTAGCACCCACCTATCTAGGAACTGAACCCCTTCCCTTGAACAAATTGCATAAAAATATATACTTAAATTTAATAGCATTAAGGTCACCAAGGATGTTGGACATACCATCTACCAAGCTGGATTTTCCTCCCAGCAGTCTGTGCCCTGAGTCATTGTCTTCATTAGATGGTAGAAAACTGGACATTTTATTGGTTATAGTAGTTTAAGATTTGGTATTAATTCTTTTAAAAATGGTTGGTAGAATTTGCTATTGAAGTCATTTGATTCTGGGTATAGGGTTTTTTCCTTTGTTTTGTTGTAAAGGTTTTGATTGCATATTACAGTTTTTAAACCTAAAATTCTTTAATAATGACCTGTAATAAAGTGAAGTTTAAATTGTATTAGTTAAAGGTCTACTTATACCTAATATTTCTTTTTTCATTTTCTATTTCTTTATTAACCAGTTTTGATATGTATTGTGTTTTTAGGAATTTGTTTCATCTTTGTTATCTAATCAAATATTTTGCCAAAAATTACTAATAATCTAAGTATTTTCATTTCTCTAAAATTTGTAGTGATATCGAGTTTCACTTCTGATTTAACAACTTTAGTCTTCTCTCTCATTTCTATTAATCTTTTCAAAGAATCAAACTTTCTATTTATCATCTTTGTATACATTTTCCCTTCTCTCTTTTTTAATCTTTGTTACCTACTTCTTCTTTCTAGTTCCATGAGATGTAAAATTAAGTTATTGACTTAGAATAATTTTTCTTTTTTACTGGAAATATATACTGCTATAAATATAATAAATTCAAAATACAAATACAATAAAGATGCTAGGTGTTATGGTTTATATGTGGATGTCCCCCCACCAACTTCTCATGTGCCCAAAGATGAGGCTATGGAAATGTAATTGGATTATAGGGTGGTATAGTTGATTTGGTGTTAGGTGGGATAGGGTTGGAAGTGGTAGGTCCACAGGGTATGACCTTGTATTGTGTATATTCCTTCCTTGCTCCTTTCTTCCCTGTTTCCTGGTCACTATGACATAAGTAGTTTTCCTCTACCATGGACCTTCCACCATGCCACCAACCATGTAAGGATGGAATCTTCTAAATATGTGAGCCAAAATACACCTCTCCTCCTTTAAATTGTAGATTCCAGGTATTTTGTCAATGAGGAAAGTGACTAAGATAATACAAAACACTGAATTAGACTCTTTGGAGATGGAAAGGGGATCTTTGTAAGAAAAGAGTGTGCAGTACAGGGAGAAAAGTGGTAAATATAATCAAAATACCATTCTACTAATTGCTCAAGATGAATATAATTATTATGTATTACAAACATATATTAATACAAATTAAAAACAAATAAAAGAAGGAAAGATTTATTTAGGATCCAGGTTTCAAAACTTTCAGCCCATGGTGAAGCAGAACATAATGGATTGAACCATGTGGTAGAGCAAACCTGTTCACTTCATGGTTTGGGGGAGGGACAGATGGTGAAGAGAGCAGAGGGTGATAAAAAAATGAAAGGTCCATGTAAAATACATACCTTTTAAAGGCACAACAGCCATCACCCACTTTTTCTAGATAGGCACATTTTTAAAAAATTATTTATATTTTGGGTCTCTCATATAACAAATATTTAACTCTCTGAATCTTAATTATTTCACTTAGCACTATATGTCAGGAGCCATTCACTTTTCCACAAATAACTCGCATCTGTTCTTTATTGTTGACTAGTAATTCATTGTGTATATATAAAGTTTCTTTATCCATTCATATGTTTATGAGCATATAGGCCACTATTATGGTTTAGCTACTGTGAGTTGTGCTGCTACAAACATGACTATGCATGTTTCACTGTAATATGATGACTTTAACACTTTTAGGAAGCTACCCACATAAGGTAGAGTTGGATTAAGTGGAATTTCTACTTTTAGTTTTGTGAGGTATATCCACATAGTGATTTCCATAGTGGCTGAATTAGTTTACTTTCACATTAAAAATGTAGAAGTGCTCTTTTTTCCTCATAAGCTTCCCAGAATTTGTTAGTTTTTTATTTTTTCTAGTACATTAAGGTACACTGTTAAGTTGTTTATTTTGGATAGCTCTATTTTTTGTTTATTTTTTAATTTTTATTTTAAACAGAATAAAATAAAATAAATTTCAAAACAACATAATAGGAGGTTAACAATGGTCAATACATTGAATATTGTTATCTTTAAATTAGTTACTCAGAGTACAGATATTGACATTCAGTTGTCCAAACAATATTACCACAAACCTTTCTTTTCAACGAACAAAGAGAAATTAGTAGTGTATTTATCTTAATTATTATATATATATATATATATATATATATATATATATTTGCTTATCCCTTCCTTCTTTTCTCCATTCCCCCATCCCATTCTCTCTTTCCTTTTGAACAGTTTCTTTCCATTTTACAATATTTATTACACATTTTGGATCTTATTTACTCTTTCAACTTCTCACACTAGGGAGACAATATGATGTTTACACATGTGCATGTGGTTTATTTAACTTATGAGTATGGTCTCAAGTTGCATCCATTTACCTATAAAAGTCTCCAGTTTATACTTCTTAATGGCTGAGTAGTACTCCACTGTATAAAAATACCACTTTTTATCAATTCCTCAGTCGATGGGTATTTGGGTTGTTCCCATGATGTAGCTGTTACAAATTGTGTGTGATAAACATGGGTGCACATATATCGCTGTGGTATGATGTTTTTAATTTTTCTGGGAAGATATCCAGAAGGGGAATAGCTGGGTCAAATGGGACCTCCAATCCTAGATTTCGAGGAATCTCCTTACTGATTTCCACAGTGATTGCACCAGTCGACACTACAAACAACAGTGGAGAAGTGTTCCTTTTTCCCCACAGCCCCTTGAGTATTTGTTATTGGATGATTTCTTGATAATAGCCATTCTTTCTGTGATGAGATGGAATCTCACTGTTTTAATTTGCATCTCTCAAATGACCATTGATGTTGAACATTTTTTTATATATTTATTTGCTGTTTGCAATTCCTCATCTGAGAAGTGTGTATTGATCTCAGAATCCCATTTTTGGATTGGGTCTTCAAATTTGGAAGGTCTGATTTTTTTGAGTTCTTTATATGTTCTCGATAGTAATCCTTTCTCTGAGGAACAGCTGGGCAATATTTTTCCCATGTTGTGGGTTGTCTCTTCACTCTGTTGGTGGTTTTGCTTACAGTGCAAAAGCTTTTAAATAAGATGAGAGTCCAGTGGTTGATTCTTTTGAGTGTTTCCCATGCAGTGCAGGTTTTGTTCATGAATTCTTTGCCTACATATATATCTTCAAGAGTTCTACCTGTTTTCTCTTCCAGCATATTTTAATTTTCTTTTTTAATATTTAGATCTTTGATCCATTTTGATTTTAGTTTAGTGCACAGTGAAAGATATTGGTCCAATTTTAATCTTTGGCATGTGCAGAGCTAGTTTTTCCAGCACCAATTATTAAAGAGATTATCTTCTTTTCAGTGAATGTGTTTGGCACGTTTGTCATGGATAAGGTGGCTTAGTATTTCTGGAGTTGTTTCTGCATCTTCTAACCTGTTCCATTAATCTTCAGAAGGTCTTTTTTTTTTTTTTTGCCAGTACCATGCTGTTTTTATCATAGTAGCTTTATAGCATAATTTCAAGTCAGGGATTGTGATATCCCCTACCTTGCCTTTATTGCCCAGAATTGACTTTGGTATTCTAGGTCTCTTCTGGTTCCAAATGAATTTTAGTTTGTTTGCTCTAATTTTGTGAGGTATGTTGTTGGAATTTTGATCAGAATTGCATTACATCTGTGTAACAATTTTGGAAGTATGAGCATTTTCACTGTATTGGTTCTTCCTACCCAAGAGCAAGCGATATCTTTCCATTTTCTGATAACCTCTTCAATCTCCTTTTTCAGAGTACTGTAGTTTTCAAAGTACAGTTTTTAATATAATTTGTTAGATTGATTCCAAGGTATTTCATTTTTTTGGATGCTATTGTGAAAGGTGTTGTTACCCTAACTTCTCTTTCAGTGAGTTTGTTATTTGTGTACAGGAAGGCTATTGATTTTTGAGTGTTGACTTTGTATGCCGCTATGTTAATGAATTTGCTTATTAAATCTAGCAGTTTTTTAGTGGAGTTCTGTGGTCTTCTATGTAGAGTATCATGTCATCTGCAAGTAATGGTAAATTAATTTCTTCCTTTCCTATCCTTATTCCTTTTATTTCTCTCTCTTGTCTAATTGCTCTGGGTAAAGCTTACAGGACTATGTCAAATAAGAGTGGGAACACCTTTGTTTTGTTCCTGATTTCACAGAGAAAGCTTTTAGTTTTTGTCCTTTTAATATGATATTGGCTGTTGTTTTGTCACAGTTGGCTTTTATCCCATTCAGATAAAGACCATCTATTCAGATTTTTGTAGAGTTTTATCATGAGTGGTTTTGACTTTGTCAAAAGCTTTTTCTGCATCCATTGAGATGCTCATGTGATTTTGTCTATGGGTCTGTTAATGTGTATAGCATTAATTGATTTACATATGTCGAACCATCCCTGCATCACTGGGATAAATCCAAATTTCTCATGGTTTATAATCTTCTTGTTGATTTCCTGCATTCTGTTTGTGAGTATCTTATTGAGGATTTTTGCATCTATGTTCATTAAGGAGATTGGCCTGTAGTTTTCTTTCTTGGTTGGGGCCTTCTCTGGTTTGGTATTAGGGTCATGCTTACTTCCAGGAATGAATTTGAGAGTATTGCTTCTGTTTTAATTTCATTAAAACTTTTGAGAAGTAGTGGTGTTAACTCTTTAAATTTCTTGTAGAATTCAGCAGTGAATCCATCAGGGCTCAGGCTTTTCTTTGTTGGGAAGTTTTAAATTACATCTTCAATTTAATTGATTGATATTGGATTATTTAGGATTTTTATATCTTCTTGGTTCAGTTTTGGTAATTCATATGTATCTAGGAATAAGTCCATTTCTTCTGCATTTTCCATCTTATTAGAATATAAGTTTTCAAAGTAGGTATAGATGATCTCCTGGATTCTTACAGGGTCCATTGTGATTTCACCATTTTTATTCTTAATTGCATGGATTTGAGTTTTTTCTTTCCTTTTTAAAATAAGGATGTTTGTCAGTTTTATTTAATCTTTCAAAGAACCAACTCTTTGATTCATTGATTCTTTGATTTTTTTTTAGTCTCCAGTGAGTTAATTTCTGCTCTGATCTTTATAATTTCCTCCCTTGTACCAGCTCTTGGCTTAGCCTGCTCTTCTTTTTCTAGAAGTTTGAGGTTCAGCATTAAGTTGTTTATTTGCACTTGCTCTGTTTTCCTGATATGGTTATTTACTGCTATAAATTTCCCTCTTAGGACTGCTTTCATTGTGTCCCATAAGTTCCAGTATGTTGTACTGTTGTTATCACTCAATTGTAGAAACTATCTAATTCATTTTTTAATTTCCTCTGAGACCCATTGGTTGTTCAGGATGGTGCTATTTAATTTCCATGTGTTTAGGAATTTCCTGCGGTTTCTTTTGCAATTGATTTCCAATTTCATTGAACTATGGTTTGATAATATCCATGGTTAATGCCAATTGTTTGCATTTACTTAAACAGGTTCTATGAGCTTGTATGTGGTCTATTTTGGAGAACATCTTGTGTGCAGCCGAGAAGAATGTGTATTCTGATGTTGTGAGGTGGAACACTCTGTAGACATCTACTAAGTTCATTTGTTCAAAACTTTGTTTCAGTTCTAATATTTCATTGTTGAATTTTGTTTAGTTTATCTGTCTTTTTGTGACAGTGGTGTACTGAGATTCCCCCAATACAATTGTATTAGTGCTTTTTAGAGTTTTCATGCACGTTAATATTTGATTTAAATAGTTGTGTGCACTGGTATTAGTTGCATATGTATTTATGATCATTATCTCTTCCTCTTGGATTGTTTCCTTTTCAAGGATGTAGTGACCTTCTTTATCTCTCTTGTTCAGTCTTGTCTTGAAATTCACTTTGCAAAATGAATAGCTACCTCTGCTTTTTTCTGGGTTCCTGTCACATGGAGTATTGTTTTCCACCTTTTGGCTTTCAGTCTATGAATTTCTTTTCGAATTCAATGTGTTTTTTTATGTGGGTACCAGGAGTTGAACTCAGGACCTCACGTTTGCCAGCAGGCGCTTGTGCTGCTGAGTGATATCACCGGCCCTTTTTTTCCTTTATATGGGTTCCAGGAGTCTAACTCAGGATCTCACACTTGCCAGCCAGGCTCTTATGCCGCTGAGATATCTCACTGGCCCTCAGTGTGTTTCTTTTATGCAGCATATTGATGGATCTTGCTTCTTGATCCATTCTGCCAGTCTGTGTCTATTTATTGGCAAATCATTACTATTAACATTGATGGTTAAAACTGATATGTATTGACTCATCCATGTCATGTTATTTTCTTGTTGTTGGCTCCCACTTTTTCCCCCTCCCTCTGTTTAATTGTTTGCCTTGCCTGGTAGATTCCTTCTGTTGGTATTCATGGAGTTGTAGCCCTTGTTATCTCTTTCCAGGATGTCCCTGAAAATATTTTGGAGTGCTACTTTGGTGGTCATAAATTTCCTCAGATGTTCTTTGTCATGGAAGTATTTTATTTCTCCATCAGTTTTGAAAGATGGTTTTGCAGGGTATATTAATCTGGGTTGAAGTTTATTTTCTTTTATATCTTGAAATACTTCACTCCAAGCTCTTCTTGACTTGAGGGTTTGTGCTGAAAAGTCAGCTGTGATTCTGATGCGTTTTCCTTTATAGGTGATTTGTTTCTTTTCCCTAACATCTTTTATGATTCTACTCTTGTGTTCAACTTCTGGAATCTTGAGTATGATATACCTGGCTGAAGATTTATTTTTTTATCATGGCTAATTGGAGTTTTATATGCCTCACTTATCTTTATGTCAAGTTCTTTTCGTCTACCAGGGAAGTTTTCTGCCATGAAGTTTGTGAACAGTTTGTTCATGTCATTTATGCTCTCTCCTTCTTCTTCATTGACTCCAATCAATCTTAAGTTATTCTTCTTTGCCTCATCTAGCAGCTGCTGGATTGATTTCTCATGGTCCCTGGTTATTTTTAAGAATTCTTTCTTTTCATGATCACTAACTGCAAGGCTGTCTTCTATATCTGAGATCCTGTTCTCACGTTGACTTAATCTGCTGTGAATACTTTCAATGAAATTTCTGTTCTCCTGGATATCTGCTTGAATATGTCTCATGGATTCCATTTCATCCTACGCTGAGCATTCATGGCTTCCATAATATTTTTACGCTCATCTATTTTTTTGTATGTATCTGCTCTAGAGTCCCTAAGTATGGTCTTCATGTGGACATCATCTCTGCAGTTATTTGAGAAATTATTTCTGATTTGAATTTTTCCAGAGCCTCATTCTATTGCTTTGTTGTTACCACTTCAGAGATGCCAGGTGTGTGGTTGTTGAACTGTCTTACCTCATTGCCCCCTGGGTTTGCCTTTCGTGAACTGGATATGTGGGGTTGCATCTTGTTTAAGTGTCTTCTCATTTTCTTTTCTTTCTTTAGTTTAACTCCATGGGTGATGGTTGTAAATTTTCTATGGTAGGTTGCTTTGTTTCTAGTATTTAAAATCCTTTGGAGATGACTACTTCTCCAAGGTATCTTCCAGGTGTAGCTTGTTTTGGGTTTTTGACAGTTGCAAGATCCTACCTCTTCAATTTGTTGGAGATGAAAAGTTGCTGCCATTTTGGGCAACTCCTTGTTTCTTTGTCACTGTGCCACAGTATTTTCTGTGACCCTTAGTCAATCTCAGTCATAACATAGCAGGAAGAACAGCTGTTTAGAACAATTATGTCACTTTTGGCTATAGTGGTACCTAAAGCATCAAATACAGTGTAGAAAATGACAGACTGAGCTAACTAGTTATTTGCCATTTTTAACCATATAAACTAGGTTAGTTTTTCTATAACAAAATCTAAAACAAACCATAGGGCTGGTGTGATGGCTCAGTGGCATAAGCACCTGCCTGGCAAGTTCGAGGGCCTGAGTTTGACTTCTGAAACCCACATACGAAAAGAGGGCCAGTGATATTGCTCAGCAGCACAGGTGCCTGCTGCCACACGAGGTCCTGAGGTTGACCCCCGGTACCTACAAAAAAATAAAATAATAAAATAAATATAATAAAAGCACAGAAAATTGTATGAAGTATACAAGTCCTTAATATGTCAATTTCCCCCTCAGGGGTTAAAATTTAAAATGAGTTAAGGAGAAAATAGAGAAGTCAAAGAAGAGGAAGGAATTAGAAAATGAAGGAATTAGAAGAGGCAGGCTGGAGGACAAAGAGGGATCACACTAACTTTGGGAAACTGGTGCAGAACACTGCAGGGATAGAGAGAAGGAAGAGATAAAAGGAAGAACAGAACAGAACCACCACAAATAGTCTAGAAACTCCATTTACACTCATAAAAACAAGCTCAAACACTAAAAAAAAAACCTCCACAACAACAAAAAAGTAAACAATATAGAGGAGAAAATTTTTCACTTCCAGGTTTGTCTTTGCTATTGCTGGTAGACAACATGTGGAGACAGAGTCCCATTCCATTCTGATCCCAGCAAGCTACCAATCACTTTTTGGTGGAGTAGTGGATAATCTCAACAAGCCTGCACTTTCTAGCTGAGACCAGACTCGTTTGGCCTGCAGCTGTCAGCAAACCATCTGTGGGCCTGGGCCCAGCTGGGAGCTGTAGATAGAGCTGGCAGCTGCCCTGAGTTCCAAGCTTGGCTGCACCCCCAAGATGGCTCCTGGCCAATCACTCTCTCGCACATGAAGGCTGAACCCTCAGCACTCACCACCAGCCAGTGCAGCCCTTCATGTCCACTGCTCCCCTGCACCACTGCGTCTCTCTACACAGGCCCCCAGGGCCACTGGCAGTCACCATGTGTCCATAGGTTTGAACCGTTCCTGTCATGCACAGCGAACCCTGACCCAGGGAGAAGGCGCCAGCAGCCACCTCCTTCTTCTTTGTTGAAGTTTCCCTCTTCACTCTCTCTGTGGGCCCCAAACTACCCTCCAGATCCCACCTGGGTCCACGGGACCCATTTCCCTCCTTGTCCTCCCCAAGCCACTATAATCCAGCATCTGTACGGCAACCCTCAGAGAGGCTCTCTCTGCTGCTCACCACTCTGCCATCTTCCTCCAAGCCTCTATTTTTCTAATGTGTTAATGCATAACTTTGTTTTTAGAATAGCTTTCATTATGTCCCACAATTTATGGCATGTTGTACTGCTATTGTTGGTTGATTCTAGGAATTTTTAAATTTCCTCCTTGATTTTTTATATGACCCATTGATTACTCAAGGGGTATTAATTAATCTTCATATGTTTGCATACTTTCCATGCTTTCTGTCATTGATTTCTTGTTTCATTCCTCTATGATATGATAGTATTCAAGATATTATTCAATATTTTATACTCAAGCATGCATTATGGCCTAACATATGTTCTGTTAGAGAAAGTTCTATATGCTGTGGAGAAAAATGTATAGTCTCTTATTGTACGAAACAGTAAATATTAGCTAAGTCCATTTGATGGAGTGGTACAAATTTGATATTTCTTTGTTGAATTTTTGTTTAGTTCCCTTATTTGTGAGACCGGGGCATTGAAGTCCTACACTATGATTGTACTGATGTTTATCCAACATTTTTTGTCCAATAGTATTTTTTTTTCATTAAATTGGGTTTGCCCACATTTAGTACATATATATTCACAATTATCGTCCTCCTGTTGAATTATTCTCTTTACTGGTATGTACTTTAAGCCACAGCTGTATGGAAAAGAGTCCTCTAAGTCCTATTTACACTGCAGTCAGAATTACACCACTGTACTCTTTGCCCTACATTCACAAATGGAGAATCTTTGACTTGTTGGTGGAGGCTGGATGGATTGCTGAGGTTGCTTCATCTCTTCTATGACCATTATTCTGCTTTGTTTCAGTTGCACTCCTGTGGGGATGACTAGGCAGAGGATTTTATCCCTCTCTTTGATCAGATACCTTCAATATTGTTGGAATATTGGAGGGCACTGTGTGGCTACTCAGGTATTTAGTGTTCTGATGATTTCTATAGGAGATTTCTTGATCTCAGGCCCCTTCCTTCCATGATATTCCCTGCAGTTGCTTATGTCTACTCTTTCTGTAGGACTCTGGATGAGTACAACATGCAACTGCCTCTAGCCATGACAGTCCTCTCTGTTTCTCTGCTCATACCAAACTCTCTGTCTACCCATCACAAGCAACAACTATACAACCCATGAACTCAGTGGTTCCTAAGGATCTGGACACTCAGCCACTTTTGGTTGGTGGTGGAAGGTTTTCCATTTGGCCAGCAAGTTCTGCAGTGTCTGTAGGGTAATTGAACATCAGTATATCCCAGAAATTGCTGGTGTTTGGGGGAGGGATGGGGGTGGGTGCTTTATTGGTACTGCTTGAATGTCTTTTCTCTTCCTGTGGATCAAAATGGTCACAACAACTGTCCAACCCTATGACTCTCTGAGCCATGGTTGTGCCTGGTTGGGGTCCACAAACCGGAAAATTCATTTGATTTTTTATCTTCCAATGAACTTCTAGTCCTATCACAGTAAGTACCTCCAAATGATTTTCTGGATTTCAGTTTTTCTAGTGCCCTAATCTGCAAATGTCTCACTCACTATACCCCCTCTACCAGTGAGAAGTGAGCCAGGGCAGGAGCACATTGCATAGTGGGGTGGTAGCTTGGCCAGGCACCAATAGCAACAACCCAGCTGACATTGCATTACTCAGTTCTTCCCCTCAGGAAATTAGATCCTTACCCATGTTGGCATATATGTTGGACATGGGATGTAAAAAATACCAAGATGAAGGGGCAGATCAACTTCTCTTTCTAAATACTCTGACACTGGATCCCATCTGGTGAGCTTCTCCTTCAGGTTGCCTTCTGGCATTTAGTTCTATGTTTGCCCTCATTTCTGAGTACCTGTGTTTCCTTCAGCATGTCTTCTGAGATTCTCATGTCTTCTAGTTGAAAACACTACCATGAAACATAAACATACATTATCAGATGATATACTTTCATAAAAATTAGAAAGAAATTGTAAAGAAGTAGGTTTTATGTAGAATCTACAAAGGAATCACTATTAAGAATCTAGGAATAATTGTCCCCCGGATAGCAGTGCCAGTGAGAGGAGTAAAAGTCTGAGCTCTGTGCTTCCTTCATTGCCCCAGAACAGCGGTGCCAGTGAGTGGAGTGTAAGTCCACACTCTACCCTTCCTCAATTGCCCTGGGACAGTTGTGCCAGTAAGAGGAAAGTCCATGCTCTGTACTTCCTCCATTGCCTGGGACAGTGGTGCCAGTGAGTGGAGTCCAGAAAGAGTATAAACCCCACACTCTGCACTTCCTCCACTGCCTCAGGATGGTGATGCCAGAGAGAGAAGTTGACTGGAGTGTAAGTTTGCACTCTTCCCTTCCCTTATTGTCTCTGGGATGGTGGTGCCAGGGAGAGGAGAGTAAGTCCACACTCTGCTTCCTCCATTGCACCGGGGACAGTGGTGCTGGTGAGTGGAGTGTAAGTTTGCACTCCACCCTTCCTCCATTGTCCATGGGATCACATTGCTTGGGAGATGAATGTAAGTCCACACTCTGCACTTCCTCCATTGCCCCAGGATGGCTTGCCTGTGAGGGGAGTGTAAATTTGCAATCCTTCCTTTCTCCATTGCCCCCAGCATGGTGGTGCCAGTGAGAGGAGTTTAAGTTCGAGCTCCAATCTTCCTCCATTGCCCCAGGACAGTGGTGCCAACTAGAGGAGACATCCTGAGGAACTGGCATCTCCTAAGAAAGCCACGACTTCAGTGATAAGTCTATCCAACATTAGAAATTTAAAGCATCAACAAAGAAAACAAAATAAAACAGAAAATATAATGTGACAAGATGAAAAAAGCAAAATGCAATCCCAAATACCCAGCCCACCCAGGGCAAGTCCAGAACACAAAAGATAGAGGAAATCTGAAGCCAACAAATGGAACTCTCTGAAATGATAGCACCAGAAGTGAAAAAAATGGAAGAGGCCATAGAAAAAATAAATTCTAAGGTGCAAAAAGAAATGACTATCAGAACAAAAGACATTAAAACAGAAACTGATTAACCGAGGAGCTCAGGAAAACAATGGAAACCATGAATGCCAAATATAGACAAGAAATAGAATGAATGAAACAGATCCAAACAGAAATATGGGAGATTAGAAACTCCATCGAAAGTATACGCAGGCAGATTTAATGAAGGCAAGGATAGAATATCAGATCTAGAAGACAGGAATGCAAGTAGAGACCAGGAAAAGACAGATATCTTAAAAATTGAAAGAGACCATGAAAAGCCAATCCAAAAGCTACAGGATGAAGCAAACAAAAACAATACAAGATTGATTGGAATCAGTGAGAAAGCTGTAGACAGCAAAAAAGAAAAGAAAACATTAAAAACAACTTCACAGAAATAATGGCAGAAATCTTCCTACACATGGATAAAGAATTTGACATACAAATAAATGAAACATATAGAACTGCAAATAGCCATGACCAAAATAAATCTACAACAAGGAATATAATAATCAAGATTCCAGAAATTGAGCACAACATCTAAATATTAAAAGCTGCTAGAGAATATAAACTTATCAACTATAAAGGAAAGCCCATCACAATCACAGCAGACTTCTCAACACAAACTCTAAAATCAAGAAGAGTTTTGAGTAAAGTATTTCAAGCCTACAGGAAAACAGTGTTCAACCCAGATTGATGTAGCCTCTAAAACTATCTTTCAAAATTGGTGGAGAATTAAGATACTTCCCTAACAAAGAACAACTGAAGAAATTTATGACCACCAAACCAACTCTATAGAATGTTCTGAGAGATATTTTAGAAGGAGATAATGAAGACCACAAACACAAGAACACCAATAGAAAGAAGCCATCCCAAGGGCAATCAATTAAACAGAGCAGAAAGACAGGGAAAAAAATAGGGAAACAACATGAAAAAGAAAAACCAATACATATCAGTTTTACAATCACATAAATGGTCTCAACTCACCAATCAAAAGAAACAGACTGGCAGAATGGATCAAGAAACAAGATACATCAACATGTGGCATTCAAAAAACACATTTGAACCAAAACAAAATTCATAGATTAAAAGTCAAAGGATGGAAAACAATTCTCCACAGAAACCCAGAAAAAAGAAGGGGTAGCCATTCCATTGGCAGACAATGCAAACCTTGAGGCAAAACTGATCAAAAGTGACAAAGAAGCTCACTACATACTCATTCAGGGAAAACTCTAGGAAGAAGAGATAAAAATTATAAATATTTATGCACCAAACACAGGTTCACCCAGCTACATAAAACAAATATTAACTGATATAAAAAACCGAATAAACTAACACAATTTAGTGGGGGACCTTAATACCCCATTCGCACAAATGGATAGATCTACTAGACAAAATATCAATGAAGAAATATTAGAATTAAACCAAGCCTGTGAACAAATGGACTTGGTAAGTGTCTGCAGAGTGTTCCACCTCAGAACATTAGAATACACATTCTTCTCAGCTGCACATGGGACATTCTCAAAATTAAATTGTATATTAGCTAACAAAAGATGTTTAAGTAAATTTAGAAGATGTGAAATCATAACATGCATACTATCTGACCATAGTGCAATGAAACTCGAAGTCAATGACAAAGGAAACTGCAACAACTACATTAACACATGGTAATTAAACAACATCTTTCTGAAAAAACAATGGGTCACAGAGGAAATTAAAGACAGAATTAAACAGTATGTACAATTAAATGATAATGCCGAAACAACATACTGAAACTTATGGCATGCAATGAAAGCAGTCCTATGATGGAAATTTATAGTTATGAACTCCCACATCAGGGAAACAGAATGAGCACAAATAAACAACCTAATATTGAAACTCAAACTTCTAGAAGAAGAACAAATCAAACCCAAAGCTCATATGCGGGAGGAAATTATAAAGATAAGAGCAGAAATTAATGCAATAGTGTCTAAGAAAACATACAAAGAATAAATGAATTGAAAAGTTGGTTCTTTGAAAGAGTAAATAAAATAGATAAACCATTAGCCAACCTCATCAAAAAGAGGAAATAAAAAGCACAAATTCAAGCAATTAGGAATGAAAAGGGGGAAATCACAATGGACCCCACAGAAATCCAAGAGATCAATACCTACTATGAGAACCTGTATTCTAATAAGATGTAAAACATTGAAGAAATAGATTCCTAGACACAATCGAATTGCCAAAACTAAACAAAAAATAAAAAATTCTTAATAACCCAATATCAGCCAATGAAATTGAAAATATAATTAAAAATTTACCAACAAAGAAAAGCTCAGGCCCTGATGGATTCATTGTTGAACTCTACAAGAAATTTAGAGAACTAATGCCACTAACGCTGAAACTCTTTAAAGAAATTGAAAGGGAAGCAGTACTTGCAAAGTCATTCCTGGAAGCAAGTATTACCTTGATTCCAACACCAGAGAAGAACGCAACCAAGAAAGAAAACTACAGGCCCATCTCCCTAATAAACATTGATGCAAAAATCCTTAATAAGATACTGGCAAACAATGCATCATGAACAGGTAGGATTCTTCCCAGGGATGCAGGGATGGTTCAACAAATGAAAATCAATAAATGTAATACAACATACCCACAGAGCCAAAGACAAAATCACATGACCATCTCAATAGATGCAGATAAACCTTTTGACAAAACCCAACACGCATTCATGATAAATATCCTACAGAAAATTGGAATAGATGGTCTTCCCCTCAATCTCATAAAAGCCATCTGTGACAAACCAATAACTAATATCATATTAAATGATCAAAAAATGAAAGCTTTCACTCTAAAATCAGGAACAAGACAAGGAGTTCCATTACCACCATTCTTATTCAATATAGTTCTGGAAACATTAGCCAGAGCAGTTAGAAAAGAGAAAAAATAAAAGGAATAAAGATAGGAGAGAAAAATTAAATTATCTTTATTTGCAGATGACATGAAAATCTACATAGAAGACCCCCAAAACTCCAAGACAAGACTTCTAGAGTTAATATCCAAATTCACTAGTGTAGTGGGATACAATGTCAACACTCAAAAGTCATTAGCATTCCTGTACAGAAGCAACAAACAGAGAGAAAGAGAATAAGGAAAGCACACCTTTCACGATAACAACCAAAAAATGAAATACTTAGGAATAAATCTAACAAAGGATGTATAAGATCTGTACAGTGAAAATTACAGTACCGTAAAAAAAGAGGTTGAAAAGGATATCAGAAAATGGAAAGATATCACTTGCTCATGGATAGAAAGAATCAACATAGTGACAATGGCCCTATTCCCAAAACTGCTATACATATTTAATGTAATCCCAATTAAATAAGATTAACACACCTCACAGATCTGGAAAAAAATTCCTAAAATTCATTTGAAACCAGAAAAGACCTAGAATAGCGATAGTAATTCTGGGCAACAAAGGCAAGTCAGAGGGCATCACAATTCCAGACCTGAAATTATACTACAAAGCTACTGTGATAATATCAATACGTTATTGGCAAATCAAACAAACAAACAAAAAATGGCCTGAGAATCAGTAGAACAAAATAGAAGATGCAGATGCAACCCCAAGCGCATTCAGCTTCTTTATCTTTGACAAAGGAGCCAAACATGCTCACTTGAAGAAAGATAATATCTTTAATAAATAGTATCTGTAATAAGTGGTTCTCCACATGCATAAAGACTAAAACTAGACACTTGTCTATTACCATGCACTAAAGTCAAAATGGGTCAAATATCTAAATATTAAAATAGAAACACTATATTTACTGGAAGAGAAAATAGGCAGAAATCTCAAAGACATAGGTATAGCCAGAGGCTTCATGAACAATACCTAGACTACAAGGGAAATACAAAGAATCAACAAATGTGATCTCACCTTATTAAAAAGCTTTTGCACAACAAAAGAAATCACCAACAGAGTGAAAAGACAACCTACAGTGTGGGAAAATATTATAGTCAGTTGACCCACAGACAAAGGACTTATATTTAGAACATATAAAGAGATGAAAAAATCAGACCCCCCAAATTCAAAGGCCCAATCCAAAATTGGACATCTGAGATGAATACACACTTCTCAGATGAAGAAATACAAATGGCAAATAAATATATGAAAAAATGTTCAACATCATTGGTCATTCGAGAGATGCAAATTAAAAGAACTCAGATTCCATCTCCCCCCAGAAAGAATGGCTATTGCCAAAAAATCAACTGGTAACAAATGCTGGAGGGTCTGTGGGGGAAAAAGGAACCCTCCTCCACTCTTGGCAATGTAGACTGGTACAACCACTTTGGAAATCAGTGTGGAGATTCCTTAAACAACAAGAATTAGAGGTCCCATTCACCCAGCTATTCCCCTCCTGGGTATCTTCCCAGAACAATTATAAACATCATACTACAGTGATATATGTGCACCCATGTTTATAAAAGCACAATTCGTAATAGCCAAATCTTGGAAACACCCAGATGCCCATCAACTGAGGAATGGATAAAAATGATGGGGTTATTCTATATAATGGTGTACTACTCAACCATAAAGAAGGATAAACTGGAGATCTTTATAAGTAAATGGATGCAACTTGAGACCATACTCATAAGTGAAATAAATCAGATCCATATGTGTAAACATTGAATTGTCTCACTGTAAAGATGTTATAAATGTAAAGGAAATCTTAAAACTTTAAAACTTATAAGTCTGCCACTGTATTCAAGGACAGAAAAGGCAGATGCAGACTGCTCCCTTAATTAGAAATTGGCAAAACTCAACTAGCCTTGGCATTCCAACACCAGCTGCATCATAAGATAAATATAGCTGAAACAAAGTGCATCTTGTGTTAACCTGTTCCAAGGTTTCAAGGAGTTATCGCTCTGAGACAGCTCAGCTGTGTCTGAGATAGTGATGGATTCTTCTTGCTCACCCTAGCCTAGACCTCCCTGTTCATAGAAAACCCCCAATTAACTTGCCTGAACCAAACCTGCCTAGTAAGGTATGATAAGACAATATGTAGCCAACTATAGAATATCCTTATATAGGCCTTTTGTATTTACTGCTAACAACATTTATAAGTGACTATTTAACCCCAAGATAAGGCTGGTGATTTGGACCTCAGTTTCCCCTAGTCCCCTGGTGTAAATAAATCTTTGTTGCCTTCTAAGTTTCTCAGTGTTAAGTGTCTTCCATCTTGCTCAGACCCACTTTTTTCCTGCAACATTTCTTGTGGGCTCGTCCAGGATACATCATGCTGACTATTTTGGTCACTGATGGAGGCCTGCTGATTGGGCAGGGACTCATTCTCTGACTTGCAGACTTGAAGGCACTCCCTCCGATTTTTTTCTCTGATTCTCCTCAGCAGTCCAGAGTCAGAGCCCCTGCATTACAGCAGTGACCTCCTCGAACCCTAAGAGGATGTGGAACACAACAAGATTGGGCACAAGGATAAGGTAAGATTGCCCCAGGGAACATTGCTCAGTTAGCCTGTCAGTTCCATCCCCTTGGGGATGAAGCACTGACTTGATCACCCCCTCTGAAGCCTGTGCTAGCATCCTGTGTTAGTCAGAAGAGTCAGCTTCTGTTTCATATTCAGTTAAATTTCATCCCGTGGTTTGGGGGTGGGATTGTATTAACCTCTGAATGCCTGTTGAATGATTGAGTGAGTGTCTAATTGATGATGTAAGCAATAGGTTGTTCCATCTGTTTTCCATGGAGAAGGCCCCCTGAGGGGACCCAGATCTATGGAGTCTGATTAGGTCAGATATCTTCGGTTCAATACTTCTCATCAATTGGGATAAAAGGTGTCTCAACCTCTGTAATGGGGGTCTGACCTGGTGCTGGGATTTTATGCACATGCCTACTGCCTGGATGGACCTGTGTCCCTGCGAAGAGAGCAGCCAGAGGCAATGAGCATGTGGTCTTTCTCTCTGAGAAAGGGACCCCTTCCTTTGTCTGTTGCAACTCCATTCAAGGGCTCACAAACACACACTATAGGGAAACAGTCAGTAAGCATGGGTAAAAGCCAAAGTACAATGAGCCCCCTTAAATGTATGCTGAGGAATTTCAAGAAGAGCTTTCCAGAAGAGTATGGAGTATGCCTGAAGCCAAAAGAACTCAGAACTTCCTGTGAAACTAAATGGCTGCACCTATGTCCTGCTTGGCCACCAGATGGCACACTGAACATAGAAATTGTCCACCAGGTGTGGAACCTGATTGCCAATCCCAATCTGGAAAGCTAATTGAATCAATTCCCCTATAACGAATGCTGGCTGAATTTATGTCAAAATCTACCACCATGGCTCTGAGCCTGTGCCTGCCAGGAAAAGGGAACTCTTTTGGTAATAAAAGCAGAGACTCTAAATCACAAATCCCCTAGACAAACAAAGACCGAAAAGGCTAAAAATATTTATCCAATCCTGCCTGACGATTCTGAGGAGGACTTTCTCCCACCTTATATGAATGACAACCTGAACATGCTGGGGCCTCTGCTGCCCACAGAAGCAGCTCTCAGCCAGCAACCAGCTATCCACCCACACTCTGGGGTTGGCACCATGTCACAGCCACCAACTGTGTCACACTTGATCCCACCTAGTTCACCACTGGCTGCTCTCCCAGACTCTACATCTCTGTCTCTGCCATCTGTACCCCCTGCACTGTAGCCAGTTCCACCTCTGTCATTGGCACTTCCTGTGCTGAAGCCGGCTCTGTCTCTGTCACCTGCATTTCCCAAGCCACAGCCAGCTACACCTCTGTCATCTGCACTCCCTGAACCACAGCCAGCTCCACATCTGTCATTGGCACTTCCTGCACTGCAGCCAGCTCCATCTCTGTTACTGGCAATTCTCATGCCACAGCCAGCTCCATGTCTGTCTACTCTCCCTGCAATGCAACCAGCTCCACCTTTGTCATTAGAACTTCCTACACTGCAGACAGCTCTGTCTCTGTCACCTGCACTTCCTGCACCACAACCAGCTCTGTTGCTGCCACCCACAACTCCACCATCACAGCCTAGCTCCTAAGAGTCACCTGAGCTAAGCCCCATTTGCCACCAGATGCACTCAGCACATCTCCAGATGCCTCTCAGAGGATATCCTAGTGGTCACAGGGGACCAAATCAGCAATCTGCTTTATACTATCAACCTTTCAGCTCCACTGATCTCAACTGGAATCATCACACTCCCTCCTACTCAGAAAAGCCCCAAGCCATGATCGATCTCCTGACTTCAAACTTTCAGACACATCAGCCCACTTGGGAAGATTACCGACAAATTTTCTTGACTCTCTTCAGCACTGAAAAGAGTACTCATATTTTTGAAGGGGGATGAACCTAGCTGAAGGCTAGAATTCCACACACTGTTGATGACCCTGTCTCTTGGGTAAATGCCACCTTCTCTCCCACCTGTTCAGACTGGGACTATAATACTGTGGAGGGCCTCACTGCTTTGAAACTGTATCACAAGGTTCTTCTGGCAGGGATAAAATAGGGAGGAAAAAGCCTATTAACATGTTCAAGGTTGCTGAAATTACCCAATAACCTAAGGAAAGCCCTGCTAAATTTTATGTGAGACTATGTGAAGCATACCAAACCTATTCCCCATTTGACCCTGAGGCCCCAGCAAATCAGCAAATGATAAATAAGTATTTGTGACATAGTGTGCTCCTGACATCTGCAGGAAGATTCAGAAAATTGATGTATTTTCCAGCATGAATGCCTCCCAGCTGCTTCAGATAGCCCAGGTTTTTGTAAATCAAGAAAGAGAAGAAAAAAGAGAGTGTAAATATCACCAGACTGATCTTTTGGTGGCAATTGCAAGAAAGCTGCTCTCAGAGAAATGCCAAGTGCATCAACCTCATTACCGGAATAAAGACAACAAAGCCCCACAGAGTCCCCAATTCCAAACAGGCACTCTTTCCTATACCTTGGCTCCAAAACAGTGTGCCCTATACAAGCAACTGGGACATTGGAAAGACAAATGTTCCCTCTGCCTAAAAGATCAACAAGTTCCCAAAGAACCAAGCCTGCCACAGCCTGACCCCCCTGCTCTCATTTTTCAATGACAACCCACTTTCCAGCCAGTTAAAGCTTTGAAGCCAGCCAACTATTTGCCCACAGAGCTCAGACAGCCAGACCATGACTGCCTTATGCTGACAGATGAGCTCATTGCCAGTTGGTCTGATCTCAAAATGGAGACTTTAACAGATGCTGAGTACACCCTGTTCACAGATGGAAGTAGCTCTTTTAAAATGGACAGAGTAGGGCTGGCTATGCTGTTGTCACCACTGAGGAAGTGCTTGTAGCAGGGCCTCTTCCCAAAACTGGTCTGCTCCATGAGCCACACTCTGGGCACTCATACAGGCCCTCAACTGGGCAAAAGACCAAAAGGTAAATGTATATACAGATTCCAGATATGCCTTTGCCACAATTCATGTTCATGGGATGCTGTACAAGGAGTGAGTCCTGACAGCTGAAGGAAAACAAATCAGAAATGAAGATGAAATCTTACAGCTTCTGGCTGCATATGGAAACCCAAAAAGTTGGCTGTCATACATTACAAGGGACATCAAAAGGTAAATGACACCATCACCTTTGGAAATCAGATTTCAGAAGAGGCAGCCAAACTGGCCACTGAAAGCTCAACATGGGGAGGCAATTATTTAGTTCAAAACTTAGAGGCATAACACAATGTCCTACCAAAGACTGTTCTCAGCCTGCACCGAGGTCCTCTCCATTATACTGGAGAAGAAATAAAATGGGCTCAACAGGAAGGAGCAAGTATAAATCCAAATGGAGTCTGGGCTCTACTGGATGATCAAATGATCATATCAAAGGAGTTAGTCTACTCCTGGGTAAAACATCATCATGACATCACCCACAATGGTAAGACTGCTTCTGAACAACTGCTATTATATCCCAAATTTGACATCAATTTGTGCAGCTGTCAGCCAAAGATGCCAAATTTGTGCAAGGACTGAGGCCTCAATGGGCCCATGGCCACCACCTGGAATTCAACATGCAGGACTCTCTCCTTTTGAGGACCTCCAAGTAGACTTTCCTGAAGTTAAGCCATATCAGGGTTGTAAGTACTTATTGGTCCTTGTTTGTACTTACTCTGGATGTCCAGAGGCATTCCCCACTAGGACTGTAAAGGCCTCTGAAGTATGAAAAATGCTGTTAAGAGAAATTATTCCTAGATATGGGCTTCCCTTGACTACACACAGTGACAATGGGCCATCTTTTGTAGCGTAAATAACTTAGAAACTAGCCAAGGAACTGAAAATCAAATGGAGTCTTCACACTGCTTATAGACCTCAAAATTCTGGTATAGTGGAACAGATGAACCAGAACCTAAGGACTATACTAACTAAATATCACCAAGAGACTCAGGCACCATGGATAGATTTGCTATAAATGGCCCTCCTGAAGTTCAGGACATCACCAGTACCCACTGGATACACCCCTTTTAAAGTCCTGTTTGTCCTTCTAATAAAGGGTCTCCAGGGAGACTTACACCAGTTGGGAAATATCACCTTGCAAGAGCAACTTATTCAGTTCAGAAAAACATTCTCTCAGATACATAAAAACATAGCAGAAAGGGCACATCTCCCACTGGTACTCTGGCTCATATCCATAGCCTGGGAGACATGGTCTGGGTTAAAGATTGGAAAAAAGACCCCCTGTCTTCCAGGTGGAAGGGCCCATATATAATTATGTTCACTACTCCCACTTCAGTAAAAGTAGCAGAGATCCATCCTTGGATTCTTCACTCCAGGTTCAAGAGGGCCCATCAGGATGATTGTTGGAAGGTCTACCCAGACGAGTCAGCCCCCTTGAAGATGAACCTGAAAAGACAACACAATCAAAGCCCTGCTCTCATCACCCTTGCAAGCTGATGAGTCAATTCATGGCTGAAGATTGAAGGGACATCATGCACTGGAATACCTGTAGCCTCAATGTATTGTTATTCTGTTGAATTGTTAGTCTTGTTCCTCCCATTAGTCTTGATATTTGCTGTTGTATTTTGGACTGTGTCTCCAGAAGATTGGGGAATTCCACAAAAGGTTACCTTTGTTCTTTTCTATCTTGTTGTAGTTATTGGACTAAGTACCCTTAACTGTTTAAAATGATTCTCCTATGGATAATATGCCTAAAACATCCTAGGAACATGTGGCAATTCAGGACATTGGGAATTCAAAATTCAAATTTACAGTTTGAGCCCTGTCATAACTCTTAATCAGACAACATGAGACCTCGGTCAGACTAAAGTATACCTTTATTTTGATTCATGCCCAGTTCAGGCTGATACTCCAGGTTGGGAAAACTGATGCTACTCCTCAGGATGTGGAGGATTAAATTGGGAATGAGAATATCGCTCTAATAATAAGTATGTCTGTCCAGAATGGTGACAAGCCCAGAAGTTCTGTAAAACCCCTTTCTCGTCTATGTTCTGTCCAAGATGTATTATAGACTTGGGAGGATCTAAAAATAGCCTCCTAACTCAGCTCCACTCTAGTCCAACCTGTCTACAGGGAACTTGTAACCCATTAGAGCACACTATTCCTGATCCTTCCCATTGAGACTGGCCATCAGGTTGCTGGATAAGAGTCCAAGTGGGTGGGCAGGGACAAAACCCATGGCTTGTTTTAAAAATCATAAAAGTTTGGGTATCCCCATCATCTCAATCTTGCATTAAGATTCCTTCACCCAACCCACCACTGTTCCTATTGGCTCCTGAGCCAGTTACAAATCACATAGGACCTCTGACTCCTGACCTCCTGTGCCTGGTTAATGGCACCCATTGGATCCTCCAACCTGTAAACCCAGAATTGGGTAATGACTGTTGGCTCTGTGTTCCCCTTTCATTCATTTCCTATTAAGCTCTAGGTCTAACCTGGAATGATTCTAAACTCAGTTTTACTGGTGCCCCAGACCACTTACTCCAGTCTCATCCCACGATAGTGTGGGGAAACATCTCTTGCTTCCTGGGTACCCCTAAGTGCCAAAATGTCTCTGCTGACTATGGAGACATTTTAACTGTTACTTCAGCATCCCTGGCGGGCTCCCCATTGAACTTTGTTTGTTTCAGTGGGATTCACCAAATGTTTAACAGTGCTACAATGGGCCTGTGTGCACTTGTTTT
Source organism: Erethizon dorsatum (assembly GCA_028451465.1). Classification (NCBI taxonomy): domain Eukaryota; kingdom Metazoa; phylum Chordata; class Mammalia; order Rodentia; family Erethizontidae; genus Erethizon; species Erethizon dorsatum. The sequence continues at coordinate 48,279,539 of CM051842.1, forward strand.
TGTGGTACCTGGACTCTCTTTTATGGTACCAGGCCAAAGAGGTCCTGCATATATCCATCAGTCACGTCACGTCAAAAGTGTGACCCCATAGTATTGCCTATTCTAGCTGGCATAGCAATAGCAGGAAGTTTAACCCTCAGTGCCATGAACATGGGTGGAGGCCAACAGCAATACTCACAGTTAGATGTCCAGATAGAAGGAGATTTTGCCAACATACAAACCTCAGTAGACATGCTACAAGACCAAATATATTTCTCTGCATTTGTTCTCCAAAATCGCAGAGCATTAGATCTCCTGACAGCCCACTATTGGGGCATTTGTCTTTTACTGGAAGAAGAATGCTGTTACTATGCCAACAAGTCAGGGGTAGTAAGGGAAAACTCCTGTCAGCTGTGGGATCACCTGAAGAACAGAACTCAATATACTATGGGAGGCTCCTCCTGGTGGGGATCCCTGGATTTTCTCCCCTCATGGGCAGGAGCCTGGCTCGGGCCAGTAATAATCCTCCTGTCAGTTCTTCTTTTAGGCCCATGTGTGATTCAATTTCTGACTCATTTTACGTCTAAATGATTTGATGCCATACATCACCAGCTTCTTTTAAAAGCCGCTTTCTCCTATCAGCTTCTAAAACCTGGGGAATAGCAGTCTTCCCTATAAGAAAAGGGGGGTATGCAAAGGAGATTATAAATGTAAAAGAAATCTTAAAACTTTTAAAACTTATAAGTCTGCCATGGTATTCAATGATCGAAAAGACAGACACAGACTATTCCCATAAGTAGAAAGTGGCAAACTCAGCTAGCCTTGGCATTCCAACACCAGCCGCAACATATAAGATAAATGTAGCTGAAACAAAGTGCATCTTGTTGTGTTAACACATTCCAAGGTTTCAAGGAGTTATCACTCTGAGACAGCTCATCTCAGTCTGAGACAGTGATTGGTTCTTCCTGCTCACCCTAGCATTGGCATCCCTGTTCATAGGATAGAAAGTCCCCAATTAGCTTGCCTGAATCAAACCTGCCTAGCAACATATGACAAGACAATATATAGCATACTATAGAATATCCTGTTATCAGCCAATTGCATTTACTGCTAGCAACCTATATAAGTGAATGTTTTACACCAAGACGAGGCTGGTGATTTGGACTGCAGTGTCCCCCAACCTGCTAGCATAAATAAAACTTATTTGTCTTCTAAGTTCCTCAGTGCTAAGTGTCTTCCATCTACCTCAGTCCCATATTTCCACCTATATCTTGTACTCTGAATAACTACTATGAAGACAATAATATGCAATGTATCCACTATTGTAACTGTCCTACTAACCTGTTTTGAAACTCGGTTTCTTTGTTCTGTTTATCTTTTTTGTCTTTAAAATTAAAAAAAATTGAATCTAGGAGAAAATTCTCAGACACTGGAGATGTTATAGCATGGGGTTCAATACTGAAAGCTAATGTAATGCTGTAGGCCTTTGCTCTTGCATACAGGCCTTCTGTATAATAAATAACACCACATTCCCTATTTGTCTTTTCTTTTTTTGTGTGGGTACCGGGGGTTGACCTGAGGACCTCATGTGTCAGCAGGCACCCATGCCACTGAGCGATATCACCGGCCCTTTTTTCATATGTGGGTTCTGGGAGTCGAACTCAGGACCTCGCGCTTGCCAGGCAGGCACTTATGCTGCTGAGCCATCTCACCGGCTCTCTCTTTTCTTTTAAACAATTTCAAAATGTTAATCAAGTGAGAAATATGCATACATAAATAATGCCTTTAAAAATATTCCACTTTTGGGCCGGTGAGATGGCTCAGCGGTGTAAGCACCTGCCTTGCAAGTGCGAGGGCCTGAGTTCGACTCCTGGAACCCACATATGAAAAAGGGGCCGGTGATATCACTCAGTGGCACGGGTGCCTGTTGGCGCACGAGGTCCTGAGGTCGACCCCCCCCAGTACCCACAAAAATAAATAAATAAATAAATAAAAATATTCCACTTTCACATTATTCATTTTCATCTTTTAAGACAACTATCTAAGAAAGGTTAAGAATGGGCTGTCATTCCCAACTTACAGATGATGAAACAAATCGGAGGACATTAATTGTACATGATCACATAAATTTTAAGATATTTATTCATTTGTATATGTACACACTAAGCCGAACCTCACTTAAATCATCTAGTTCTCTCTCCCTATGGAATTAATTGATAAGTAATAATTATTTCAGATAACAATTTAATAAGTGCTCTGTGATAGAACATATGAAAAATTTTGCTAGACTAAGAATAGTGAGAGTTAATGAAGTATAGAGATGTCACCTATTCTCTAGAAACTGAATATTAAAAAAAATGAATACAAAATACCCACAATGTCACAAATTATTATTTACAATATCTGTTATGTTTTATATCTGGAATGACCCCCAAAGTCTCATGAATTCAGATTTGGAGCTTTTGAAAAGTGATTAGATTGTAAGAACTATGGTTGATTTGTTATTAGGCAATGGATCTTGGTTGGAGATGGGTCACTGAGGGCATGATTTAGAAGTGCATATCTCTATGCTTGGCTCCTCACTTCTCTCTCTTCTTTTTGGCTTCCATGACACTACAAAGAATTAATGAATCATAAAGTTGGTCCTTTGAAAAAGTAAATAAAGTTGATAAATCATTAGCCAACCTTATCAAAAAGAGGAAAGAAAAAACACAAAGTCAAGCAAAAAGGAATGAAATGGGGGAAATCACAACAGATCTTACAGAAATTTAGAGAACATCAATACCTACTATGAGAACCTATATTCCAATAAGATGGAAAACACAGAAGAAATTGGCAGATTCCTAGACACAATCCAATTGCCAAACCTAAATCAAGAAAATATAAAAATTCTAAATAATCCAACATTGCCAATGAAATTGAAAATGTATTAAAAATTTACCGGCAAAGTAAATCCCAGGCCCTGATGGATTAACTAGTGAATTTTACAAGAAACAGAGAATAACTCATGCCACTAATGCTGAAAATCTTTAAGGAAATTGAAAGGGAAGCGATACTTCCAAAATCATTTCTGGAAGCAAGTATTACACTGATTCCAAAACCAGAGAAGAACCCAACCAAAAAAGAAAACTACAGGCTGATCTCCCTAATGAACATAGACGCAAAATCCTCAGTAAGATACTGGCAAACAGAATGCAGCAAATCATCAAGAAGATTACACACCATGACCAAGCAAGATTTATCTCAGTGATGCAGGGATGGTTCAATATACACAAATCAAAAAATGTAATACACCATATTAAGAGAACCAAAGACAAAATCACACAATCATCTCAATAGATGCAGAGAAAGCATTTGACAAAGCCCACCACACATTTATGATAAAACCCCACAGAAAATTGAAATAGAGTGTCTTAATCTTAATCTGATAAAAGCCATCTACAACAAACCAACAGCTAACATCATGCTAAATGGTCAAAAACTGAAAGCTTGCACTCTAAAATGAGGAACACAACTACAACATGAACTACCACCACTTCTATTCAATATAGTACTGGAAACACTAGCCAGAACAATTTGACAAGAGAAAGAAATAAAAGTAATAAGGATACGAAAGGCAGAAGTTAAATAATCATTATTTGCAGATGATATGATACTCTACACAGAATACCCCAAAATCTCCACCAAAATACTTGTAGATTTAATAACACAACTCAGTATTGTAGCTGAATACAAAGTCAACACTGAAAAAAATAGCAATCCTATACACAAGCATCAAATTCACAGAGAGAGAAATTAGAGAGATCACACACTTTATGACAGCACCCTAAAAAATGAAATACTTAAGAATCAATCTAACAAAAAAATCTACACATTGAAAACTACAGTACTCTGAAAATGGCGATCAAAAAAGATATCATAAAATGGAAAGATATTACTTTTTCATGGATAGGAAGACCCAACAAGTGAAAATAGCCATACTCCCAAAACTGTTATACAAATTTAATGCAATCCCAATCAAAATACCATGAGCATACCTCACAGAACTAGAGAAAACATTCTTAAAATTCATTTGGAACCAAAACAGACCTAGAACAGCAAAAGCAATTCTGGGCAACAAAGGCAAGATGGGGCATCACAATCCCTGACCAGAAATTATACTACAAAGCTACTGTGATAATATCAACTTGGTATTGGAACAAAACACACGTGAGGATCAGTGGAACAGAATAGAAGATGCATATGCAACTCCAAACACACTCAGCCACCTTATCTTTGATAAAGGGGCCAAACATGTTCACTGGAAGAAAGGTAGTCTCTTTAATAAATGGTGCTGGAATAACTGGCTTTCCACATGCCAAAGACAAAAACTAGGCCCATGTCTGTCACCATGCACTAAATTAAAGTCCAAATGGATCGAAGATCTAAACACTAAAACACAATAAATTTAATGGAAGAGAAAATACGTAGAAATATTGAAGACATAATTATAGGCAGAGACTTCCTGAACAAAACTCATACCACTCAGAAAATACTACAAAGAATCAAAAAAATGAGATCTCACCTTATTAGAAAGCTTTTGCACAACAAAAGAAATCACCAACAAAGTGAAAAGACACCTCACAGAGTGGGGAAAAAAATTATAGCCTGTTGTCCATCAAACAAAGGACTTTTATGTAGAACATATAAAGAATTGAAAAAATAACAGGCCTCCAAAATTCAAAGACCCAATCCAAAAATGTGCATCTGAGATGAATAAGCACTTCTCAGATGAAGAAACACAAATGGCAAATAAATACAAGAGATATTTAATATCACTGGTCATTTGAGAGATGCAAATCAAAGCAACTTTGAGATTCCATTCCATCCCAGAAAGAATGGTTATCATCATGAAATCAACCAATAACAGAAATGGCTATTATCAAGCCATTATGGCTATCATCATAATGGCTATCATCAAGAAATCAACCAATAACAGGTGGGCTATGGAGAAAAAGGAACATTTGTCTACTGCTGGTGGCATTGCAGACTGGTGCAACAACTGTGGAAATCAGCGTGGAGATTCCTAAAAAGATAACTAGGTTTAGAGATCCTATCCAAACCAGGTATTCCCCTTCTGGGTATATTTCTAGAAGTATTAAAAACATCATATCACAGCAATATATTGTGCACCCATGTTTCTAGCAGCACAATTTGTTATAGCTAAATCTTCAAAACAAACCAAATGCCCATCAACCAAGCAATGCATAATAAAGATGTGGTTTTTACATATAATGGAGCACTATTCAACCATCAAGGAGGATAAACTTGAGACTTTTATAGGTAAATGGATGCAACTCGAGACCATAATCATAAGTGAAATAAATCAGACTCCCATGTGTAAAAATCATATTGTCTCACTAGTGTGAGAAACTGAATGAGTAAAAAAGATCCAAAATGCATAATTGATATAGGGAATAGGTAAGAAACTGTCCAAAAGAAAAGAAAACTGTGATTGGAGAAATGGGAGATGAACAAAAGAAAAAAGAAAAAAATTATATATATATAATATATATACACACACACACACAAGGTAGTTAAGATAGTTATATAGCTAGTATCTCTTCATTCATTAAAATGAAAGGTTTGGACAATATTTCATGCCTATATCTTGTACTCTGAACAACTACTATGAATATAACAATACACAACATATTAATTATTGTTACTCTCCTACTAGTGTGTTTTGGAAATCTGTTTTCTTGTTATTTTTATTTTTCTCTTTAAAAATAAACAAAAAACTGAAGCAAATTTTTTCAGGCAGTTGTTTTTTAGCCATGGAGGTGAGTTTCATCCAGTAGTATTTCAGGCCTAAGTGCCTCTGCAATGGCAAACAGAAACACCAAAACAACACCCAGAATTTGGAAGCAGATTTGTTCACATTGATATGTACTGACCAGGATCATTCCCAAAATATAAGGCCCTGATCTCTAGTTGTCTAGTATTTATATGGAGTTTGCAAGCAGGAAGTATACAGAAGCAGAGTACTTGGCTGTGTTTGATTGGTTCTTACAACATGCATCATAGTGACCAGTGGTGTATCACAGTGACCAGCCATTTCTAAGAAACAGAAGTAACAAAACTGTAACAGGAACTGTTTCCTGGGCAACTAACAGATATGAAGTATACTGCTAGTTAGTCATTTTCTGCTACATTTCCCCCCTCTTTTAGTTTCCTTGCAAATCTTTGCTGGGCACATTATATGTGATCTTTTGAGATGAATTGTGTAAGCCAATTAGTTATACAAAGCCCAACTAGAAGCAGTAACATTACAGCTATCGGTGGTCCTCGGATGGGCCCTAGTCAAGGTCCCCAAGTTTGGAAAGTTTTCCCAACAAGAATTTGTTGTTTATTTCCCTTATTATAGGGTCTCTCCCTAAGTTGCTTTTAGGAAATGACATGTTTTCCCCTTATTGGTCGTGATTTACTATTACTCTGGCAAAGGAGGGAGGGAGTTAATCTGATCTAGGAGAATATCCAATGTGCCTTGGATGCTTATCAAATCTTGGTCAAGTTTTTGTCTAATTGTAGAATAAGGGGAAGGATCTTACTGGCTATTTTCTATTCTATTGGGGTAAACATTCATGGAGCTAAGTCTAAAACCACAGCTAGCGGGGAAGCATGGAGCAAAACCCAAGTTGGACAATACAATGTCAAGTTAATACATTGAGGTATGGAGCAATGCTGTGAATGGTGTCCTCAAGCTTCAGCTGTGCATGGACTGGGCACCATCCAGAGTGACCAGAGCAGGGCTTTGAGTGTATCATCTCTTTGGAGTGAGGTTCGGAGGAGTTGTCTGGTCCAGGTAAATTCTCCAGTAATCATCTGGATGGGCTCTTTTAACTCTGGAATGTTGGATCTAAAGCTGGATTTCTGAAACTTTAAGAGCTGTTGAGGTAGTTAGTATGCACCTGGGTTATATGCATGTGCAGGGGTGTCTACAGGTATGGCTGGTCTTTCAGCTAAATCTTTATGGAGCTAGTTACCAGATGTTTCTGTAAGGTTATGTTTTTATTTGATCTTTAATAATTTTGTCAGTTTTTAGTTATCTCTGCTATAAATGCAGCCCTGTTATCGCTGCCAACTATCAAGGGTAGGCCATATTTAGGGATGATTTTTTTTACAGCAGAACCCTATAAACTTCTGTTGTCTTCTTAGTGCAGGTATGGAATGTGTTGGGACAGCCTGAGTAGGTGCATATAAGCATAAATAGATACCTGTAGCCCTTAAAGGATTTATTTCAGTGTTTTTAAAGGGTGATGATTCAGTCAATTGTGTCACCAGCGGGGGCTTAGGCCACTGGACTGGCTGTTTTCAGTACAGGTTTGGCATCATTGGCAGACAGGGGAGCAGGTGCTGGCTGGGCATGGATGTTATGGCATGTTTCTTTGTGGCTCAGGATGATTTATTGTTTTGGTGGGGTTCCAAACAGCAGCAGGAATCAGTAGGCCCTTTTGTTTTCAGAACAATTGAGGTCCTACATGATGGTTCATGGTATAGTTCGTTGTGGAAACCATCCCTGTGGGAAAGCCTCGGCCAAAATAACTTTGTCCAAGGTGACCACAATGTATCTAGCCTGTCAGACTCCATTCCTAACAGAGCTACTTTCATTAGTAAACAGGGTGTACTCAGCATCTGTCAGAGGGTTCGTTTATAAGTCTGGTTGGCTTGAGAACATTTCATCAGTTAGTGCCAGGCAGTCATGGTCTGGTGGGCCCAGCTTGGTGGGCAGGTACATGGCAGGATTGCCAGTACAGTATGTGGCACCTGGACAGTTAAGTCTCAGCCTAAAATAAGCTTGTCAGTTTTCTTGATCAGAAGGACAGTGGGTATTAAAGCATGAAGGCAAAAGGGGAGGCAGCCCTTAGTGACTATATCCAAGTATTTGCACAGGATCCACTGGGTGCTTCCAGGGGCTGACAGTATGATTAAGCATCTTTGAAACCACATGTCATCATTTATCAACAAGTTGAATTTCTGGTACATTTGGAATTCCCAATGTTGGAGCTGTAGAGATGGCTTTTTACTTTTTGTTTGTAGATTTTTCTTTTTCCAAGATACCTTCTAGCCAGTTTCTGCCAGATATTGCAACAGAGCCTTTGTGCATTCCCAGCAGGCAGCTTGGATGTCTTTAATCAGAAGTGCAGTGATATTTTGTGCTGGGGAAACTAGTGAGGTCAGCTGTTAGGGCTTCTCCAAAGAAGGGAAAATGTTTTTGAACCTCTGGGAGGTTGGGTCCAGGTCAGTTGACTTTTGAGTTCATAACTGGGGTCTTTGCAAAGAAGTGCTGGCTGACAGGAGACAACAAAAAGCAGAAGAAGGTATTCTTTAGGTTCAGATAGGTGTACCAGCAGGCTGTGGGTGGTAGAAGACTGTATATATGGAGGGCAATCATGGTGGCATTGACAGCTTGGAGATCTTGAACTGGCTTTACAGGCAGGAAAGATATATTTTATCAGTCCGACAGTCTATAAATATTTTGTGGTTTTGAAGCCTCATTCTTCTCTCGGGGACCATGATGGCAAGGAGGAAATGTGGTTGAGCTGGAAGGAACAGAGAAACAAATGTCCCAAAGAAAAGGTGCTGGTGGCTTGGCCAAATCTGTTGCTAGAGCCTCCCTGAAAATAGTGGGAGAGTTCCAAACCCTTGTGGCAATTGAGTCCAAGTGAACTGGCATTTTATCCTGTCTCAGAATCTTCCCAGGTGAAGGCAAAACCTGAAAACAAAAGAAGGCATCTTTTAAATCTAGACATGTAAACCAGGTGGCAATTGGAAGTAGCAGTCCAAGAAGGGTGTATGGGTTGGGAACCGCAGAGTGCAAGGTGATAGCTGCCAAGGTGATTAACAGTCTATCAGGATCCTGAAATTCTTTAGGCAGCTGATGTGTGGCTGGATGTCTGTTTGTTCTTCCCATGACATAGGATATGGGAGCATGGTTGATGGCCAGGCCCAGAGGCAAGTCTTCAGGCCATACCTCTGTGAGGAGAGTTTTCAGAATTTCAGGACTGTGATTATCTGTCTCAGGCTGATGTAGGCATCACTTTTCTTCTCAGGGAACAGTCAGAAGCAAGGGAATGAGAGTGAGGCTTAGTTTGTGACAGGAATGCATGTTCGGTGAGATGTTCTCCCAGGCTGCAACTTTGTGCCTGACAGAAGGAGTGAGAGGCAAGTGTCCCAGTTGCCCCAGTGATGGTAACCTTTTTGTGACAGAGGGGACTTTTGAAAGTCACAGATTGGCCTCCAATATGGACTGGACTATGGTTTCCTATTGACCCACCTGAAGAAGGGAGGCCTTTTTGGCCAAGTCTGAGCCCATCAGACCATTGAAAAGGTTTTCATCTGATTCAGATTGAAGTTTTTGAGAGTTCTTGTCTTTCAGTCTGAATGGACATTTATTTTTTAGTGTCCACAGCCCTTATCACTCGTATATTCGTCTTTGGCCAGAGGGTATAGTCATCTATCAGACTGGACTTTCTTTCAAATATCAGGTGCTTTTTGTGCAATGAAGGCTGCATTTATCATTTGTGGATTTTTAGAGGCCTTAGGGTCAAAAGGGTGTAGATCCTGTAGACTTCATAGATCCTGTAGACTTCAGCAGACATTCATAGATTCTATCATAAAAGTCTGAAGGTTTTTTATCAGGCTTCTGGGTAACAGTAGTTACTTTTGACATACTGTTGGGCTTTTTGCCCCCCTCTTTGACAACTTTCAAAAGCATTTGACAGGGTTGCTTTGTTTCTTTATGCTGGATTTTGTGCTCCTAGGAGGGGCAACCTTTGGGAAAGGCCATGGCAACCCATTCATCAGAGTTGATAGTCCAGTTTTTCCTACATTAAATGTTGAACATGTCTGTGTTGAATGGAGTCAGAAGGAGTTACTGGTGGTCATCTCGGGTAGGCATTAGATGATGTCATCTGACCAGGATAGGCATATAAAGGTAGCCATGAAGCAGAAAGTTCTGAGGGCCTCTGTGGCCAATCACAGGCAATGACTGGACTCTCAAGTTACACAGAAGGGCTGGTGGCAGGAACAGATTCAATTGGCTGGAAGTAGATGAGTCAGGAGTAAGGGGGTGGGCCAGCATGGTAACAGATGAACTGGCAGAGTGCTGGCAGCAACAACTTCAGCTGACATTGGGTGATTCATCTGCCAAGGCAAAATTTTCAGGAACTGGTGGATTGCTCTTGGAGCAGCAGATTCAGGGAGTCTTGCAGCAGTTTGATTTAAACTCCATAATAACCAGAAAAGACCTTTTAAAATTCTTAGGCCTACAGTCAGGGACCATGGGTTTTGACTAATTAGTTCCCATTTCTGATTCCCTACATGGGTGTTGTGTACCATTCAATGATGGCACCACAGCAAAAGGATGGGTGCCCCTCAGAGAGAGAGACCATTCAGAGGCCTACCTGCCTGCTTGCCTCTTGGCAGTGTTGGGACTGTCCAATCTAAGGAGAAGCATCAGTAAGTTCTCCATTTTGTCCTTTATTAGACATGTCCAAGGAACCTCAGGTTGGGGCCCAATCAAGCTCCGTAGTTTGGAGAGGGAAGTCCAACTTTTCACCATGGAGCACAGGCAGAATGGCCTATTGCGTTTACTGTCCATTATAAACATTCACACAATCATTCAGCAGACATTCAGAGGTTAAACATTCCAAACCATTTCACTTGAAGGTGGCCCTGGCTAACGAGAGTCGATCAGGCTCTACTGCTTGAGCTGAGGAAGACTGAGAGACAGACTAACAGGGGTGCCCCTGGGGGCCTTACCAGAATCTGGCAGGTCAGCAGGCAGACTGCATCCTCCTATCTTTTGGATCTGATGTGAGCCGCTCAAATGGGGAGCTGGGAATCCTCCTCCAGACCTCCAAGAGGATTCGAGAAATCTCAAGGGTGCACCTTACCACTGGGACCTGGAGAGGTCCCCACTCCATCCACAAGGGCTGTGACTGGTGACCAAAGAGGTCAGCATGGTTGGTCTTCCCAGCTGATGCACCAGATGTAATGGCAAATAGAAACACCAAAATGACACCCAGGATTTAGAGGCAGATTTACTTATGTTGACAGGCACAGACCAGGATGATTCCCAAAGTATCAGGCTCTGATCTCTTGTGGTCTAGGGCTTATATGGAGTTTACAAGTGGGAAGCACACAGAAGCAGAGTACTTGGCTGTCTTTGATTGATTCTTACAATATGCATCATAGTGACCAGCAAGTATCTCAGTGGCCACTTGTTTCTAAGAAACAGAAATGACAGGAATTATAACAGGAACTGATACCTGGGCAACTAACAGAAACTGAAGTATACAGGTTGGAGGGGGCATTTTCTGCTACACCTCCATTTAGGGGAAAATGTTTTCAAAAAGTAATATTTTAATATTAGAAATGGAACTCTTGGTCAACTCAAGAAAGAAATCTTAAACCTTTATATAAATAATTTATGAAAACTCATTTAATTTATGAAAACAAACCAAATTTATTTTCTTTTATGCCTTAAGAAGCCAAGAATACTTGAGTTTTCATTTAGCAAATGTTGACTTACATATTGTTAGGAAGCATTGGTATTATTTATATTTAATTGATATTAATGTTAATTCATATTTATATTACTTATATTTACTTATTTGTTCATCTTAACCATTATTTTAGATGAGTCATAACAAACAAAGCATAGTGTATTTACCATTTTCAAGATGTATATATGCTATATATATATAATTTTTAACTTTAACCAAGGAAAATCTCTTAAAAGTTATTGTACATGGAAAAAATGGACATTGTATTTATAAAACCAGTTTTTTGATAAATGTTTTCTTGATTAGCTAACAATCTGGATGAAAAGATGTCACCACATTTAAAGATATTTTTATTTTTATTTTACTAATTCATTGTTAAGCAATTTGAACAAAAATATTTGGCTAATATGAGAGTCTATCTATAAGCCAACTTAATTAGAACTTTTGGAGGATAACATATACCTGAAAGTTAACACACAGATGCATACATATTAACATAAATCATATATAAACTTTATCTTATCAAATTTATTTGTAAGTACAATACCATGTAATCCTTGAGCCTATTAGTCTTCATTGTGTAATGTTTTGAGTTTGGCTATCCCCCAAAATCTGGGAATATGCATAAGAGCAATATGCTTTAAAAAGGGAAGTAAACCCTCTAGGAGGAGCTATACTCCCTTCAACATTATCAAACAGACTATAATACTAGAGGGGGACTAAAAATGATGTAACCTAAAGCTTAAACAAGGAATCATCCTATAGTATGTAGATGATGTTCTGAATTGCAGCCTAACTTGGGAGTTATCCAAATCTAACACTACAGAAATACTCAACTTTCTACCTAAGAAGGGATATAAAGTCTCCAAAGAAAATTCTTAGATATCCTTCCAAAAGTCCAATATGTGGTATATGTTCTTACACCTGGGAAATGATAGATGTATAGGGACTGCATTCATGTTATCTGTGATCTTGGTCCTCCTGCCACCAAACAAAAACTTCATTCATGAAATATATCAGAGCAGTAAACAGCAGCAAAACAATCTCTCTGAGATTTGGAATCTAGACAATGGAATATAACAACTTGTGGAAGAAAAGAAGGAGGGAGGTAGATCCCTGAGACACAGGAAAATTTGAAAGGGATAATTGGAGCCCACAGGAAAAGTGAAGAGGCAGATCTCAAGTCAGAAAAAGGAGATGGCAAACTGCACTTTCTCCCTGGCTCCCAACTCACAGTAAGAGAGTAGAGGCTCTAATCTACAGAGATAAGTGAGGGTAGTTGATTCCAGAGGTCTCCAGAGAGAAATACACCAGTGGAATGAAACAGTAGATTCTGTGAGCTACAACACCTGGTGAGTGACTACACTTCAAATGTCTTCTGGAGAGGGAACCAGACCAGACATCATTTTAGAGAGGGCCAAACTGAACCCAGGATTTGGAACAACTGTGTGTTGGCTTCATCTCAGCGGTGCCAGTGACAGGGTGAGGCAAAAATGCAGGAGACATCCAGGGTCAGTGAGCTGAGATCAGTCCAGCAAATTACTCAGTGTTGTAGGCTGAACAACGCATGTCCCAACTCCACAACCAGAGGCCAGTATCAGCCCAAACTTCTGGGGAGTTGAAAGCAACAGAATTGGCACCCTCTCTTATACCTACTGCAGGCTTGCTGGGATTATAAACCACCCCACCCCAATTCTACTGTAGGGTTGCTGGGATCATCTAGGACAGATGTGGGCTAGGTGTGCCTCTTTTATCTATGAATGACACTGGAGACATGCCCTGAATTGGACACAACCACAAAACTATAAGCCCCAGAAGATAATCACAGGCTCTAAATCGAGAGAAATCTTTTTTCTTTCTTTTGTTAAATTTTATCTTTCTCTTGATTTTTTTTTTGTGGGTACCAGGGGGTCGACCTCAGGGCCTCACATACCAGCAGGCGCCTATGCCACTGAGTGATATCACCGGCCCTTTTTTCATATGTGGGTTCCGGGAGTCAAACTCAGGCCCTCGCGCTTGCCGGGCAGGCGCTTAAGCCGCTGAGCCATCTCACCGGCCCTCTCTTGATTTTTTTTTATGAGTGTCAACATTGTTTTCAGTTCTTATTTTTGTTTATCTTTCATTACCTCCTTTCTTTTTCACATTTTTCCCAAAGCTTGGATAATCTCCTTTGTCCTTCAGCCTTACTTCTAATCTCTTTCTCCTCTTCAATTTCTCTATATTTTACTCTTAGCCTTTTCAGATTTCCTCCCCTGAAGGCAAAATCATTCTATTGAGGAGATTTTTTAATGTATTTAATTTTCTAATTTGTTTTAGATTTTGTTATATAACTATAAACCTAGTACATATGGTTAAAGGTGACAAGCTAATGGTTACCACAGTTTTCATTTTCTAGATTCTGCTTGATGTTATTGTTATTACTGATTGTAGTACTTTAGCCAAGATGACATAGTTTCTATGATCAGTTGTTCTTCCTTCTATGCTAATGCTGTGATTGTCTGGTGTCATAAACAATATCATAGTCCACTACCAAAGAATGGGGTGCTAGGTCAAATAATCAACAACTCAGGTCAGTGATATAGCTCAGTGGCATAAGCACCTGCATGGCAAGCCCTAGGTCCTGAGTTTGACTCCCGGTACCTGCATATAAAGAAAATAATAATCAACAACTCATGCCTAAGAAATTGAAGAGGCAGGATCTTGGGATGGACTCATAAGCCAAAAGCCAGCTACACCTAGAACACATCTCTGAAAAATAGCCATTTTCTAAGGAGGCCTCAATAGTAGCAATAAAGCTAACCACAATAAGCAATTTACAAGCATTAAACCAGAAAACAAATTTGAAAAATAGAAAATGGAAAGACACAGAATCAAGGTGTAACCCCAGACCTCCTGCTTAGTCAAAGCAAAACCTGGGATCATTAAGGTAGAAGAAATCAAAGACACCCAGCTGAACTTTCTGAAATGGTAGCTGTGGAAGTAACAAAGCAGATGAACAAGGCTCTAGAAAAAAATCAGAATTAATTTTTCATATACCTAAAGAGATGATGACCATAACGAAAGATATGGTTAGTGAATCAAGAATAGATATATTCTCATTGCTGAGACAAAGTAGTTGATGCCCAAAATTAAAGGGGGAAGGGTTTATTCAACTCAGTTTGTAGAGGTTTCAGTCCATAACCATCTGGCTCCAAGGCAGGGCAGCATTGCAAAAGGGCACTGCAGAGAAGAAATAATTCAAGGCAAGCAAAAGGCACAAGGCAGCAAGCCACATGTGACATGTCACAGATTCTTTCTGTCTTTATATTTTATATCCAGGCTACCTGCCTTTAGGGCATGTAGAACTCAAACTTAGGGTGAGGCAACATTAATCCTAACCAGAATGGTGCAAATCCAATCAGTGGACTAATTTAGTAATCACACAGCCTTAATCCCAGCATCACACATTCTAGATCCAGCCATGTCTGAAAAAGCCCCAGCTATGACCACATGAGGCTTTGGGGTGACATTTAAACACAAGCCATAACAATATAAATAAGAATAGGGGAACATAGGAATGTGATTGAAACCAAGAATGCCCAACATAAGAAAAAACTGAATTCCATGAAACAGATTCAAACAGATATCCAGGAAATTAAAAATTCTTTTGAAAGTAAATGTAGCGGAATGAACTAAGGTGAAGACAGACTATCCGATCTAGAAGACAGGTGTGTGGTTAGTGATCATCAAATAAAAGAATTCTTAAGTAGAGCAAGGGGCTATGAAAAATAAGTACAACAACTGGTAGATGATTCAAAGAATAACATAAGATTGATCAGAATCAGTGATAAATGTTAAGCTAGCACAGTGGATATAAAAAAAAAAACTATTCAAAGAAGTAATAGCAGAAAACTACCCAAGCATGGAAAAAAAATTTTGACGTACAGATGGGTGAGGCACACAGGATTCCAACTAGCCACGATCAGAAAAATATCTACAGCAACTCATATCATAGTCAAGTTTCCAGAAATTCAACACAAGTACAAAATATTAAAAGCTGTTACAGAATATAAACAAATCAACTATAAAGAAAAGCCCATCAGAATAACAGCAGACTTCTCAATACAAACCCTTAAGTCAAGAAGTGCTTGGGGAGAGGAAAAAGATGGTGGATGTGTAAGAAGCAGGCAGTGAAACTCTCTAAAAGTTGTCATTGGACCACTGGAATACAGGGACCAGGAGAGCGCAGGAGGGAAGGAGGTGCCTCCCTTGGACCCAGGAAATTTCTGAAGCACAGTTTGGGATTCAGGGTGCCAGTAAAGGTACTTACAACAACAAAGAAGGCGGAGACCATGGCACCTTCTCCAGGTCCCGGGAACCGCAGTGCGAAAGAAGCTCAAATCTGCGGACACATGGTGACAGCCGGTGCCCTGGGGAGACCCTGCAGAGGATCGTGAGATAGCGGCCGGGCAGGGGAGCAGCGGAGGACTGCACTGGCCAGTGATGAGTGTCTCTCAGGCACAGCTGTCCCATGCCAGAGAGCGATTGGCTGGGTGCCATTGTGGGGGGTGCGGTGAAACTCAGCGCTGCATGAAAACAGCACTTGGGACTCAGCGTGGCGCCCCAGCTCTCAGGCCCGTGGAAAGTGCGCTGATGGCGGCAGGAGAACGAGACTGGTCTCTGCCTAAAAGTACACCCTTCTGCTCACTGCCCCGCCAAAGGGCCTCCTGGCTTATAGGGATGGACCTGCGCGGAACAGGACTCTATCATCACATGGTGCCTGCCTACAGCAGAGTCAACACCTGCAACTGATTCTTTTTATTTTTTTTCTCTCTCATTTGTTTTTTGTTCTAGTGAAGGGTTTTTTTTTGGTGGGGTTTTATTTTTGTTTTGTTCGTTTGTTTTTTTGTTTTTGTCTTTGCTTTTGTTCTTGTTTGTCTATTTGCTCTTTCCTTCATTATTCTCTCTGGTTTTTATATGAGTGTAAACAGAGCCTCTAACCACTTTGTGATAGTGATTGTGATCTGTTCTTCCTTTTATCCCTTCCTTCTCTTTTTCGCACCAGTCCTCTGTACCAGTTTCCCAATGTTAGTGGGATCCCTCTTGGTCCTCTAACCTTACATCTAACTACTTCTTATCCCAATACTCTATTTCCTCATTAACTCATTTTAAATTTAAACTCCTGAGGGCAAAATTGACATATTAAGGACTTGTATACTGCATATAATTTTTTGGGTGTGTTTTAGATTTTGTTATATAACTGCAACTCTATATGGTTAAAAGTGGCAAATAACTGGTTACCTCAGACTGTCATTTTCTAGGCTGTGTTTCATGCTATAGGTACCATTATAGCCAAAAGTGAAATAATTGTTCTAAACAGCATTCCTTCCTGATATTCCATCATTGAGATTAACTAACGGGCACAGAAAATACAGTGGCACAGTACCAAAGAACCAAGGATTGGGCCAAACGGGTAGCAACTTTTCATATCCAACAAATTGAAGAGGCAGGATCTGGCAGCAAGCTCAAAACCCATAAACAAGCTTCACTTGGAAGATACTGCAGAGAAGTAGTCATCTCCTAAGGATCTTGAACACTAGTAATAAAGTTACCTTCCATAGGTAATTTACAAACATCACCCCAGGAATTGAACTAAAGAAAGAAAAGAAAATGAGACAACACTTAAACAAGATGCAACCCCACACATCCAATTCACCAAAAGCAAACCTAGGGGGCAATGAGGTGGGACAATCCAAAAGCCACCCACCTGGCCTATCTGAAGTGGTAACAACAAAGCAACTGAATGAGGCTCTGGAAAAAATTAAAACAGAAATAATTTCACAGATAACTGCAGAGATAATGTCCACAATGAAGACACTTAAGGACACTATAGCTGATACAGACAAAAAAATAGACAAGTTTATGGAAATTATAGAAACCATGAATGCTCAGCATAGGATAGAAATGTAATCCATAAGGCAGATTCAAGCAGATATCGAGGAGAACAAAAATTCCATTCAAAGTATTTGTAGCAGATTAAGCTAATGTGAGGACAGGATCTCAGATATAGAAGACAGGCTTGCAATTAGTGATCATGAAAAGAAAGTATTCATAAAAACAGCAAGTGACCATGAAAAATCAATTCAGCAGCTGCTTGATGACTCAAAGATAAACAACTTAAGAATAATTGGAATAAATGAAAAAGCAGGAGATAGCATCAATGACGTTAGAACCTTGTTCACAGATATTATCATGTAGAACTTCCCTGGTAGAGAAAAAGAATTTGATCTTTATATAAATGAGGCTTTTAGAACTCCAACTAGACATGATCAAAAAAAACTTCAGCCAGACATATCATATTCAAGATCCCAGAAATTCAACAGAAGGGCAGAATCTTAAAAGCTGTTAGGGAGAAGAGACAAATCACCTATAAAGGAAAACCCATCAGAATCATAGCTGACTTTTCAGCACAAACACTCAAGTGAAGAAGAGCTTGGAATGACGTATTTCAAGCTCTAAAGGAAAATAACTTTCAACCCAGATTGATGTATGCCACAAAATTATCTTTCAAAATTGATGGAGAAATAAAATATTTTCATGACAAAGAACATCTGAGAAAATTTATGACCACCAAACCAGCACTCCAAAATGTTCTGAAGGACATTCTAGAAAGAGATAACAAGGACTACAACTCCAGGAACCCCAACAGAAGGAATCCACCAGGAAGGGCAGATAATTAAATAGAGGGAGAGGGGAAAAACAAACAAAGACTGGGAACCAACAACAGGAAAATATCATGACAAGTATAAGTCAATACATATCAGTTTTAACCATCAATGTTAATGGTCTCAATTCACCAATCAAAAGGCACAGACTGGCAAAATGGATCAAGAAGCAAGATCCAGAGGTGGAAAAAGATGGCGGATGTGTAAGAAGCAGGCAGCAAAACTCTCTAAAAGTTGCCATTGGACCACAGGAATATAGTGACCAGGAGAGCACAGGAGGGAAGGGAGATGACTCTCCTGGACCCAGGAAAGATCTAAAGCACAGTTTGGGATGCCCGGAGCCAGTGAAGTGTACTTTCAATGACAAAGAAGGAGGAGGAGACCGGGGCACCCTCTCCTTGTCCCAGGAACCACGGCACAACAGAAGCTCAAATCTGCAGACACACGGTGACAGCTGGCACCCCAGAAGCCCCCATGGAGGATCACAAGACAGCGGTGAGGCACGGGAGCAGCAGAGGACTGCGCTGGCCAGTGGTGTGTGTCTCTCAGCCACAACTGTCCCGGGCCAGAGAGCAACTGGCTGGGTGCCATTGTGAGGGGTGCGGTGAAACTCAGCGTGGTGGGAAAACACAGGCTGGGGACTCAGCACAGTGCCAAAACACAGTGCTTGGGACTCAGCACGGTGCCGCGCCTCTCAGGCCGAAAGTGTGCTGAGAGTGGCAGGCAAATGAGACTGGTCTCTGCCTGAAAGTACAGGCTTCTGCTCACTGCCCCGCCAAAGGGCCTCCTGGCTTACTGGGACAGATCTGCATGGAACAGGACTCTGTCATCACACGGTGCCTGCCTACAACAGAGTCAACACCTGGAACTGATTCTTTTTAATTTTTTTTAATTTTTATTTTTTTTCTCTCTCATTTGTTTTCTGTTCTGGTGAAGGGTTTTTTCTCTTTTTTTGGTGGGGTTTTATTTTTGTTTTGTCTGTTTGTTTTGTTGTTTTTGTCTTCGTATTTGTTTCTGCTTGTCTATTTGCTCTTCCCTTCATTATTCTCTCTGGTTTTTGTATGAGTGTAAACAGCACCTCTAAACTCTTTGTGATTGTGGTTGTGATCTGTTCTTCCTTTATCCCTTCCTTCTCTTTCTCCTACCAGTCCCCTGCACCAGTTTCCCAATGTTAGTGGGATCCCTCTTGGTCCTCTAATCTTACATCTAATTCCTTCCTCTTCTCCCAATACTCTATTTCCTCCTTAACTCATTTTAAATTTAAACTCCTGAGGGAAAAATTGACATATTAAGGACTTGTATACTGCATATAATTTTTCTGGTGTGTTTTGGATTTTGTTATATAACCGCAACTCTATATGGTTAAAAGTGGCAAATACCTGGTTAGTTCAGTCTGTCATTTTCTGGGCTGTCTTTGATGCTTTAGGTACCATTATAGCCAAATGTGAAACAGGTGCTCTAAACAGCTTTCCTTCCTGATATTTCATGATTGAGATTGGCTAAGGGTCACAGAAAATACAGTGGCACAGTACCAAAGAATCAAGGACTGGGCCAAACAGGTAGCAACCTATCATATCCAAATAATTGAAGAGGTAGGATCTGGCAGCAAGCTCAAAACCCACAAACAAGCTTCACTTGGAAGATACTGCAGAGAAGTAGCCATCTCC
The DNA here is from genome assembly GCA_028451465.1 of Erethizon dorsatum. Classification (NCBI taxonomy): domain Eukaryota; kingdom Metazoa; phylum Chordata; class Mammalia; order Rodentia; family Erethizontidae; genus Erethizon; species Erethizon dorsatum. The sequence goes on from CM051842.1 coordinate 48,299,438, forward strand.
TAAGGATCTTGAACACTAGCAATAAAGTAACCTACCATAGGTAGGTAACCTGCAGAAACACATGGAAATTAAATAACACCCTCCTGCACAACCAATGAGTCACACATAAAATTAAAGAAGAAATTATACAGTTTCTACAATTAATTGTTAATGTTGAAACAACACACTATAACTTATGAGATGCAGTGAATATTGTCCAACAAGGGAAATTTATAGCAATAAGTTGCCATATCAGAAACACAGTGCAAGCTTAGATAAATAACTCAGTGTAGAATGTCAAACTTCTAGAAAATGAAAAACAAGTTAAACACAAGTCATATATGAAATAGGAAATTACAAATATAAGAGCAGAAATTATTGCAATTGAAAATAAGAAAATAATATAAAGAATCAAGTGAAGAGTTCATTCTTTGAAAGATTAAATAAAACAGAAATATCCTTAGCCAACCTTATCACAAGAAAAGGAAAGTCTCAAATGCATAAAATCAGGGCACAATAACAATGGATTCTGCAGAAACCCAGATCATCATTACCTACTTCAAGAAGCTGTACTTTTTTTTGTGGGTACCATGGGTCAAACCCAGGACCTCGCTCTTGCCAGGCAGGTGCTTATGCTGCTGAGCCATCTCACTGGCCCCAAGAAGCTGTACTTCAATAAAATGGAAAATTCAGAAGAAATGGGCAGCTTTCTAGACACATGGAATTACCAGTGCTGAATCAAGAAGATACAAAAGTTCTAAATAACCCATTAGTATTTAAAGTAATTGAAGAAATAATTTAAAAACTACCAAGAAATAAAAGTGCAAGTCCTGATTGATTCATTACTAAATTCTACAAGAAATTTAGAGATGATCTAATGCCACAATTCCTGAAAATAGTTAATGAGATCAAAAGGGATGCAGAACTTCCAAATTCATTCCTGGATGCAAGTATTACACTGATACAAAAAAGAGAGAAGGAGCCAACCAAAAATACAATTACAGACCAATCTGCTTAATGAAGATGGATGTAAAAATCCTCAATAAGATACTGGCAAACAAATTACAGCAAATCATCAAGACAATTATGCACCATGATCAAGTAGGATTCATACTAGGGATGCAGTGATGGTTCAAAATGTGCAAATCACTAAATTTAATACAGTACATAAACAGGACCAAGGACCAAAACCGCATGACCATGTCAATAGACTCGGTGAAAGCATTTGACAATGTTCGCCACCCATTCATGATAATGATCCAGAAAATTGTAATATAAAGTCTTTATCTCAGCCTGTAAGAGGCATCTATGACAAACCAAGAGCTAACATCACACTAAATGGTCAGAAACAGAAAGCTTTCACTCTTAAATCAAGAAAAAGTCTTAAATGAGGAAAAAGTCACTGTCTTCCTTTGCAGATAGTGATACCCACTATCACTGCTCTAATTTAATATAGTTCTGGAAATATTTGACAGAGCTATTAGACAAGAGAAAGAAATAAAAGGAATAAGTATATGAAAGGAAGAAGTTAAATTATCATTTTTTGTGGATGACATGATACTCTGCACACAAGTCCCCAAAAACTTCACCAGAAACTCCTATATTTAATAATCAAATTCAGTTTGTAGAATGATGAAATGTCAACACTCAAAAATCAATAGCATTCTTGTACACAAACAACAAACTCATTGAGAGAGAAATTAGGGAAGCAATGTCTTTCACAATAGCATCAAGGAAAATGAAATATGTATAAAGCAATCCAACAAAGGAAGTAAAAGACCTTTATATTGAAAGCTACAGGGCCAGTGAGATGGCTCTGCAGCATAAGCACCTGCTTGGCAAGCGCGAGGTCCTGAGTTTGAGTCCTGGAACCCCCATAAAGGAAAAAAAGGGCCAGTGATATCATTCAGCAGCACAAGCACTTGCCTGGCAAGCGTGAGGTCCTGAGGTTGACTGCCGGTACCCACATAAAAAAAAAGAAAGCTACAGTAATCTGAAAAATGAAATCAAAGAGGACATCAGGAAATGGAAAGATTTCCCTTGTTCTTCAATAGGCAGAACCAATATAGTGAAAATGGACATATTTTCAAAACGTTTATACATATTTAATGCTAACCTGAAGAAAATACCAATAGCATACCTCATAAAACTAGAGAAAAGTATCCTAAAATTCATTTAAAACCAAAAGAGAGCTAGAATAGTAAAAACGATTCTGGGCAACAAAGGCATCACAATCCCTGACTTGAGATTACAGTACAAAGATACCATGATAATAACAGCATGGTACTGGCCAAAAAAAACAAAAACAAAAGCATAAACAAAAACAAAAAATATCCAAGGATCAATGTAACAGAGTAGAAGATGCAAAAAGTACTCCCAACACACTTCACCATCTTATCTTTTACAAAAGGGCCAAATACCTTTACTGCAAGAAAGATAGGCTCTTTAATAAGTGGTGCTGGGAAAATTGCCTTTCCACATGCTGAAGATTAAATCTAGACCCATGTCTCTCTCTATGCACTAAGCTAAAATTGAAATGGATCAAAGATCTAAATATTAAAACAGAAACACTTAATCTGCTGGAAGATAGAGCACGTAAAATTCTTGAAGACGTAGATGTTGGCAAAGATTTTAGGAACATAAAATTAATTGCACAAGAAATACTACAAACAATCAGCAACTTGGATCTTATCATATTAAAAAAGCTTTTGCACAGGAAAAGAGACCACCAACACAGTGAAGAGACAACCCATTGAATGGGAAAATAATTGTACCAGCTATTTCTCAGACAAAGCACTAAAAACTGGAATATATAAATTACTCAAAAAAATCAGACCCCTCAAATTTAAAGAAAAATTTAAAGACACAATCCAAAAATGGGCATCTGAAATGAATAACACTGCTCAGATTGAAGAAGTATTAAAAGCAAATAAATATATGAAAAAAATTATCAACATCACTATTCTTTGGAGAAATAAAATTATAACAGCACTGAGATTCCACCTCACTGTAGAAAGAATGGCTATCTCAAGAAAACAAGTAAGAACAGATGCTGGCAAGGCTGTGGGGATAAAGGAGCGCTTCTCCACTTTGTTAGAAATATAAAGTGGTGCAATAAATATGGAATTCAGTTTGTTGATTCCTCAAAACTTAAAACTAGAGTGTCTGTTTGCCACAACTATTCCCCTTCTTTGTATCTTCCTGAAAGGGTTGAAAGTACACCACAGTGATATATGCATACCCATGTTTGGAGTGGTTCAATTTGCAATAGCTAAATCTTGAAAACAGCACAGATGCCCATCAGTGGATGAAATGATAAAGAAAATGTGGCTTTTATGTACAATGGAGTACCATTTTGCCATAAAGAGGGATAAAGTTGAGACATTTTTAGGTAAATGGATGCACCTTTGTACCATACTTTTAAGTGAAAAAAAATGAGACTCTCATGTTTAACTATCACATTGTTTCTCTTGTGTGAGAAATTGAAAGGGTAAATAAGGATGAAAATTGATGATGGATATTGGGAAATAGGAAGAAAATATTCAAATGTGAAGGGGAACAGGGAGGGTGGAGGGGAAAGGGAAGAAAAGGGAAAGGATAAAAGAATGGAAGGAAAAAATAGAAACAAAGCTTTTGTAAATGAGGGGCACATAAGTGAAGGGAGAGTAGGGGAATGGAGAGAAAAGATAAATCAAAATATTTTATGTACATGTACAAATTTCCTGTAATGAATGTAATCATTATGTATATCAAAAGTGTACCAATAAAATTAAACTAAGAATTTTTAAAAAGAAAACTGTTAATAAAAGAGCTTCATTCTTTCCTGGGAATGGCTGGCTTCTGTAGGATCTTGTTACCTAATTTTGGACTAATGGCAACTCCTTTATATAAGGCTGTCAAATGCCCTGAGTCTGTGCCCTTTGAATGGGCACAGTTGAGTGACAATGCCCTTAGAAAAATAAAACATGCCCTTACTCAGGCTCCAGCACTGGGTATAACTGACTTAAGAAAACCTTTCTTCTTCTATATACCAGACAAGATGGGAATTATGTTGCGAGTCTTGACCCAAAGGTTAGGACAAGAAACCTACCCAAAGGCACACTTTTCAAAAATGTTAGATGGAGTGGCTGCTGGTTGGATATCCTGCCTAAAATCAGTAGCAACTAAAGCTATGCTAACAGAGCAAGCTGCAAAGTGAACATTAGGACAGATATTAGAAGCTCTGATTCCTCATTAGGTCAGGGCTATTCTGGAGACAAAAGTTTACTGGTGTTAAGGGGGGAATAGCTTACCAAGTATCAGGCCATGCCCTTAGACACACCTGAGGTTATTATAAAAACTTATGCTACTCTTAATCTTGTCTACTTGATGCCTACAGGCCCAGAAGTTAACTACTTTTGTGAGCAAGTAATCTCCCAGATCTTTGCAAGCAAGCAGGACAACAGTGACCTACCCCTCAAAGACCATGAGGATGTTTGGTTAACTAATCGAAGTAGATTGGTCCAAGAAGGACATTAAAAGCAGGTTATGCAGTTGTCATTTTACAACAGGTGATTGAAACCAAACCTCTTTCCCCAAGAGTCTCTGCTCAAAAGGTAGTAGTACCAATAGCTCTTACTCAGGCATTGCTATTAGCAAAAGACAAAGTTAAATATCTATACAGGCACAAGGTATGCCTTTCTGGTGTTACATGCCTATGAAACAATCTGCACAGAATAAGTAAATTATCCATAAAGCACAAGCAGGAAATTTTACAATTCCTAGAGGCAGTCCATCTTCCCAGGTAGATTTCAGTCATGCACTGTAAAGGGCACCAAACAGACAAGTCTGCAGTTTCCTTGGGGAATCAAAAGGCAGACAGTGATGCAAAAAGGGAAGCCTTATGGCTCCTTAAGGCTGTAGCCTCATTTCCAGTTCCTGAGGAGCCACTAAAACTGGTCTATGGTCCCCATGAATATAAATGGGCCTTAGGAAAAGGGGGAATTAAAAAGATACTCTGGTGATATTTAGAAAACAAACTTCTACTTCTTAAAGGGACATGGTAAAAATATTTTATGATTCCTTCCATATGGGAAGAGGTGCTACATTGGATATGGTCACTCGAGTTTTTGCAGTATTAGGAAAAGAAACAAACACTTGACAGGTCTGCAAATCTTGCCCACTCTGTGCCTAAAATAACCTGGGCAAGCCCAAACTACCTCTTTTATTAGACTGTTTACAGAAGAGAGGGACAAACTCTGGGGAGGAATGGCAATAAGACTTTACTGACATGTGAACTTGTGAGGGATTTAAACGATGTTGGACTTTATTGACTCCTTTACAGGCAGGATTGAAGATTTTCTTACCCATATAGAAAAGGTTACAAAGGTAGTCAAGGTACTTTTTAAAGAAGCCATGACCTAGGAGCCATGCACCATGGTGGCCACCAAAAGCCAGTCTTAGCCCTAAATAAAAAAAGACCAGGAACATCACTCTTCCCTGTGAAAGGAGAGCTTGGACTGAGGTATTTCAAGTCCTAAGCCTCCAACCCAGATTAATGTACCTGGCAAAGTTATCATTCAAAATCAATAGAGAAATAAGATACTTCCATAACAAAAAATACCTAAAGAAATTCACGACCACCAAACCAGCTCTCCAAAATGTTCTGAAGGAAATATAGAAATATATAAGGAAGACAGCAATTCCAAGAATGGCAACAGAAAGAAACCACCAGGCATGGCAAAAAATGAAATAGATGGGAAAGACAGGGTACCAACAAAAGGAAAATAATATGAGAATGATAAGCCAACACATATCAGTTATAAGGGCCAAAATATATAAAGGTATTGTGAAATAGGAAGAAAATTTTCAAAAGGAAAATGGACCAGGGTGGGGGGAGGAAGTGAAAAGAAAAAAATGTGAAAAAAGTATAAAACGGAAGCAAAGTTTTGTGAATAAGGAGGAGTAGAGGGTTTCAAGGGAGAGGAGGGGAATGGGAAAGTGAGAGGAACTAAGATATATCATGTACAGTTATTAGTTCCCTATGATGAATGTAATAGTTTTGTATATCTAAATTGTACCAATGAATTTAATTTTTAAAAAAAGAAGCTATGCCCTGATTTGGACTACACCAGTTCCTCCAGAGTGACAATAGTCCTTCTTTTACTTATCAAATAGCACATGGTTTGGCAAAGGCTTTATGAATAAGTTACCACCTACATTTGCTTATGCCTTGTCCTTTTGTAAAAATGATGATAGTTTTAAATTGAGAGGATGGGAAAAATATGATGTTTCTTTGATGGGACATTTCATTTTTTGCAGGCAGGGCCTTATTAAGCAACTGACAAAAAAATGACAGTTTTTGATTACCTGAACAAATCACAATCCCGAATCCAGTCAAACTATTTACGGGTGCCATTAAACAAAAGCAAACTTGTGCCTCCTTATAAAGATCTCAGTGGGACCTCCAAAACGAAATAGGGGAAATATAATTCTCAACTTGCTAGATGTCAGCTGTGCCAAGTTCATGTCCCCTGGAACTGAAGAATGAATTTCATAGGACAAAGGAGGTTAAGAGTAGGAATGCTTTATTGGGGAAAAGGAATAGCTTCTGAGAGACAAGAGGGATTGCAAAAGTGGGTTGTCAAGGAGGCCCTTTGTCAAAGGTAATTTATACAACAAAGTTACAGTGTGGGTACAATGTGGGTCAAGCTATAATCAACCAAAAAGGTTACAAATATAGCCACTTTGCTAATATTGATCCAATAGACAAGTGGGACATGTATCAAGGTTATGTAGCTGACATCGTTAACCTTTGTGTGTCTATGACTTCTAAAACAGGAAGGTTTTGGGGAACGGATGGGCCCAGGTGTTATGGTCACCCACCCAGATGTCTAATATATAACTGGACTGAAAGAAATGGATGGTACTAATCACAATACGATCTCAAGTTTCCATTTATCCCTTAGGGAAGTATGTAAATCTGGTCTTGGTGATTTTAATGTCAAGGATTTGCCTTCTTCTGATGTACCTCCAGCCACAATTCTGATACTCTACCATTCACTAACTCACTTTTGAGCCCAGTACCTTTGTGACTATATATTAATTGCTATCTAACTTAGCTGCCTATAATATTATGAGAACCCAGGGGAGACCCCTATCAGTTTAAGGCCAGAGACCAGATAGAGCTAGGTTTGAATCAGCCCTCTTCTGGTGGTGCCCTATTAACAAGAATGTGATCTGGATAAACTGTATTTACTACAATCAACAAAGATTTATTAATTATGCCAGAGATGTAATTCAGGAAATAGCTAGTCAATTAGATATTACTATCTGGATGGCCCGGGAAAACAGGATTGCTTTGGACATGACATTCGCAAAAAAAATGGTGTGTCTGTATTATGTTAGGAGGAAATTTTTGGATTTTTATCCTCAACACCATTCCAAATGGAACTATTACCAAAGAACTACAAGGACTAATAATCTTAGCTAACAAAGTAACTGAAAACTCAGGAATTGATGATTCTTTCACAGGAAGGCTAGAAAACTGGTTTGGGAATTTGAAAGGTCTGATGATCTTACCTCCAATATCTCTATTGTTGTAGAAGGAGTATTAACTGCGGTAGAATATTTTATCAATCCCTATCTAAGAGGTCTATCCCAGAGACAGATTGACACTGCTGTAAACAAATAAATGCCTATGCTATATTAATAAAATACACTTCTATTTTTAGAAGAACAGATGAGTTTATCATATGATGGAGAAATCCAACTACTAGAAAAATTTGAAAATGAGATTATAAGACATAAAACAAAGAGAGCGAGTAATTGTAAGTGAGAAAGGATTGCCCATTTTCATCCACAGACAGTTAAAACAGTTATTTTGATCAAGAGGTCTTGACCATAAAAGAATGATCCTCACTCAGAAAGCTGCAGAATAAGATGCTAGATCTAGATAATTGATAAGCAAGCAACATTCCATAATCAAAGGAATTAAAGGAGAAGGGTGGTTTTTCCAAGAAACTAAGAGATACCTTGGTTATAATCCCAAAGATTGTGTCTCCTTGACCTCAGCCAGTGAGGGTTGTGGAATGGAACTTGAAAAAGCTGGAGGGTATAATGGTCGCTACTTGTTTGAACTGGGGTGTTCCTGCCTCCAGGCAGACATTTGTTTCTACAGAATTGCCATTAAAATCTTACTCCTGCTGTACTTCACATCTCTGAGTCAATAAATTTGGTGTCTGAACAATCGGCTTCTCCCATATCCACCAAGAGCTTTTTCTTCTTATTATTTCTTACAAACACTCTGCTAAATTCCTCCTTTCATCCTATAATTTATTCTTCTATTTTAGGAGACAAAGAACTGGGTTCATACAAATGTAACTGTGTCAACATCATCAGCCTGAAAAGGGTAAACATCCACATAAAGAGCAAGTGGAGACATCCACATAAATAGTAAACATATCGAAGTTGAATCAAGATATAAAAATTCTAAATAATCCAATATCAATAAATGAAATTGAAGATATAATTAAAAACTTACCAACAAAGAAAAGCCCAGGTCCTGATGGCTTCACTGCTGAATTCTACAAGAAATTTAGAGATCTAGTGCCTGATGAAACTCTTTAATGAAATTGAAACAGAAACAATATTGCCAAAGTCATTCCTGTAAACAAGTATTACCTGATTCCAAAATCACAGAAGGACCCAACCCAAAAAGAGAACTACAGGCCAATCTCCCTAATGAACATAGATGCAAAAATCTTGTAACAGAACTTCAGGTAATTTAACAACATGTATCTGAGAACCTCAGCATAAAAATCAAGCAATGAAGGTCAACCCAGCCAACTGTGAGTATGGGGAAGTACAGCTAGAGTATTTTAGTCAATAGAGAATAGATCAAACTTTCTACTAGACATTTTCTTAAAATGTTGAAAAATGGGCTTCTATTTCTACTGCCTTAATAATAATACAAAAGATATTTTTATTACTGGGGTAAGTGAGAGAAATGCTGTATCTCAAGTAGTTAGAGCTAGCAAAGGAGCTAAACCCTGGTTTTTAAAAATTCATGGTGAGCTATAGATTATGGAGAGGTCTAAAGGAATTAAAAAGGGCATTGGTACCATTTGTTTCACCAGAGAGTTCTGCTAGTGCAATTGGAGTATCATGGGGGATGCAAAAATGGTCTGTCATTCAGTGGGGATGCACTCCAAAGGACCCTAGACATAGTCTTCTCTGTTCATAGGCCCCAAGAGGCATGATAAGTATCAAGCTGCCGATCCCACCGACCTCACCATCAGGCCCCAATATGAATCAGGAAATGGTGAGAAAAGGGTACAGAATGCCAGTCTAAATTACTATGCTGCTCTTCAGTTAGATTTGTACTGGAAGTGGCAAAAAAAAGTGGTCTAAAATCCCTTATGTTGAGGCTTTTATTACTCACTATCAGAAACATCCCTCTGCAAAGGTCCAAGAAATATGGTACTTAAAGAAGCCCTGAAGAGGAGATTGATATAACTGGTGACTTATGTCTCAGACCCCAGCCTGTCTTTCAGGGGTATATGGGTCTCTCCCACATGTCTAATGGAGGAAATCATACCAGGAGGTCACCACAACATCCTCCTTATAATTCTTATGCCAGTAAGTCAGTCCTAACCTCTCCAAGTGACTCATAAACTCCATCAGTGGCTAGTTTCCCAGAGAGACACAGTACTCCTTAGCCAACTCCTCATGCTCCTCAGACAATTTTAAGCCCTGAAAGATATTCTCATAGTAGACTTTCTTATTCCTCCAATTCAAAGCTTATCCTACCCCTAAGAATAATACCAGGAATAGAGGGAACTACTCAAATCCAGGTTCCTTTTCCAGTGACAGATATCCAACAATGCAATGAACACTTGGACCAACTTTCAGAAGATCCTAGTAGGTGTGCAGATGGGTATTAAATTTTGACCCTTGCTTTTGACTTTTATTACTGAGATGTGTACTTTGTCTTGGCCACTTGCAGTACCTTAGATGAAAAAAAGACTCCTGGAAGAGGCTGGAAGATATGCAGATGAACAAGATGCTGCAGAAAGAGAAGGGAATCCTCCAATAAAAATTACATTTAACCAAATTAAACTGGGACTATGATACTGGGGACAGAATAAACAAAAAGTCCAAAATGATTACTGGTTTTATCGTGAAAACCAAAAGATACATTAAGAAACCTGTTAATTATGAAAAGATAAAAGAGTATACACAGGGAAAAGCGGAAAATCCACCTGTCTTTCATAGCCAATTATTAGAAGCTTTCCCTCAATATACAAATTTAGATCCATCTTCTAGAGTGGGACAGGCAATAATGGTACAACAGTCAATCAGCCCTAGGTATTAGGCATATTTTACAAAAACTTTAGACGGGCTCCCAAATCCCTGTGATGCAATTGCTGGACACAGCCTTTTCTGTGTTTAATAATTGGAATATATAGGAAGATAAGATGAAGAACTGAGAACAAAGCGAGCCAAAATTACAGCTGTCTTTTTTTCTGTGGGTACCAGGGGTCAACCTCAGGACCTCGTGTGCCAGCAGGTGCCTGTGCCACTGAGCGATATCACCAGCCCTTTTTTCATATGTGGGTACGGGGAGTCGAACTCCGGACCTCGTGCTTGCCTGGCAAGCGCTTATGCCACTGAGCTATCTCACCAGCCCCCGATTACAACTGTCTTAATCGGTAGTACTTTTAGCACATCCAACTCATCAGTGGGAAAACCCAGGGTCAATGAAGAAAAGAGTTGTTTTTTTAAAATACAGTACAAGGAAACTGGACACATGACTGTGCTAAACTACCAATCAGGATCTGTTCCCTGTGTCAGGTAGCTGATAAACATGATTCATGGCACTGGAAGATTGACTGTCCATCCTCCCAGGGAGGGGTGTGGCCAGCCAAATTCATCACTTCCCAATCTGACAAAGAGGACTACAGGGGCCTAGGGCAAACTACAATGTCTCTGTTAGTAGATATGTCCATCTCCTACTCAGAACCCTGGTTGACCTTGAATTTTATGGCTAAGTAAACTCAATTATTTCATATATAATGGCAGCTTACTCTGTTTTAACTTCTTTCTGTGCAAAACCCTTTTCTAGATCTATAGCAATAATGGGGGCCAAGGAGAGCCCCAGTCAGAGCCTTTTTACTCCTGCTTTGACATGCCAATTCAAAGCTCAAACATTCAACCATGAGTTTTTAATTCTCCTACTCCCTCACTAGGAAGAGATTTACTATTAAAATCGGGGTGATTCTCCAATTCTGGCAAAGGCCAAAGCAGATCTTGTCTGTTTAGTTTACACCAGGTCTCCCTCCTGGCCTAGTCAGTTAGGAGGTTGATTTGGCTGCATAGTATAATATAATACCTGGAAGGGCAAATTCAGCAATACTGGTAGTAACAGAACTAAAAATTCTCAGCCAATTTCCCAACTAAAAACAAGAAACTATCAAAGAAGAAGCCTGTAAAGGCTTCCAGCCTTCTATAGATTTCTCAAACATGGTCTTCTGTGGCCTTGTCAGTCTCCTTGAAATGCTCCAAATTCCCCCTGTTGTAAAAACTTAAGTACAGCATTTTATGGTACAAACTTCCACCTCAGTAATGAAGCTGTAATCCCAATCCATCCTCTAGTAGTAGATCCATATAAAATCTTCTCCCAAATTCCAAGAAATACAAATTTGTTCTCAGTCTTGGACATCAAAGATACTTTCTTTTCTATTTCTTTCCATCCATTCAAGTATATGTTCAAAATACTTAGTTCTCTTGCAGGGTTTTAGAGAGAGTCCCTAACATTTTGCTCAGCACTGGAAGGACCTAAGGAACCTAGAGCTTGACCAGAGAACTGTGATAAGGATGAAGATGATATTCTCATCTGTAGCCCAGCTTGGGAGCTATCCATCCATGCTATTCAAACTCAATTTTTAAAAAAATATTATTAAGTTTATTGGTGCAATTTAGATATACATAATGATCATATTCATCATAGGGAATTTGTACCTGTAAATGATATATTTTGGTTCCTCTTTTTTCCAATCCCTTCCCCTCCCTTCAACCCTTCTTCCCCTCCTTATTTACAAAACTTTGTTTCCATTTTATCCTCCTTTTATCACTTTTTTCTTTTCCCTTCCTGGATTTCCCCCTCCTCCTCCCTAGTTCCACTTTCTTTTGAACAATTTCTTCCTATTTCACAATACCTATTATACACTTTGATCTTTATTTACACTTTAGTTTTCTCACACCAGGAAAACAATGTGATATTTACATATGTGTGACTGATTTACTTCACCTAATAGTATGGTCACAAGGTGCATTCATTTACCTAGAAATGTCTTAAGTTTATTCTTTATGGCAAAGTAGTACTCCACTGTATAAAAAAACTTTTTCATCCATCCTCATTTGATGGGCATTTGGGGTTTTTCCAATATTTAGCTGCTTTAAATTGTGCTGCTAAAAACACGGGTACACATATATTGCTGTGGTATCATGCTTTTAATTCTTCTGGGAAGATACCCAGAAGGGGAATAGCTGGGTCAAATGGGACCTCTAATCCTAGTTTTTGAGATGTCTTCACACTGATTTCTACAGTGCTTGCACCAAACTACATTCCTATCAACAGTGGGGAAGGGTTCCTTTTTCCCCATAGCCCATCCAGCATTTGTTACGGGTTGATTTCTTGATAATAGCCATTCTTTCTGGGGTGAGGTGAAATCTCAGTGTTGTTTTAATCTTCATCTCTCAAATGTCCAGTGATGTTGAACTTTTCTTCATACATTTATTTTTCATTTGTATTTCTTCCTCTGAGAAGTGAGTGGCTCTGTAAATTTGGGGTGTCTGATTTTCTCAAGTTTTATATGTTGTAGATATTAGTTCCTTGTATGAGGGACACCTAGCTAAGTTTTTCCCATGGGTTGTCTTTTCACTCTATTGGTAATGTGCATTGTCTTTTCACTCTATTTGTAATTTCTTTTGCTGTGCAAAAGGTTTTTAATATGATGAGATCCCAGTTGTTGATTCTTTGTATTATTTCCCATGCAACCTGTGTTTTGTTCATGAAATCTTTGCCTACACTTATGTCTTCAAGAGTTCTACCTATTCTGTCCTACAGTAGATTTACTGTTTGTGTTTTAATATTTAGATCTTCGATCAATTTCAATTTTAGTTTACTGCATGGTGAGAGACGTGTGTCCAGTTTTAGTCTTTGGCATGTGGGAAGCAAACTAAATTTTCTAGAAAAAAATAATATAAATTCTCAAAGGAAATGATGATAATTCTCTTCAGAGAGTCCAATACTTGGGGTACATTCTTAAACTTGGAGAATGAAAACTGTCCACAGACCAGACACAGTCTACCTCTGAGCTTGGGTCCCCTGCCACCAAACAGCAGCTTTATTCCTTCCTGCAAATAGCTGGCTTCTGCCAAATGTGGATACCTACTTTTAGACTAATGAGAATGTCTCTGTATGAGGCTGTCAAATGACCTGAGGCTAAGCCCTTAGAACAGACAAAAGTGACTTACATTATTTTGCAAGGAATAAAGCATGCCATAAGTCAGGCTCCAGCACTAGCAATAGTTAGACCAAATTATTCATGGTTATTCCCCTAAAAGAATAAGAAAGTTGAATAATGTATTGGGCAGAAAAAAAGTGTGCCAGCAAATGAGATATACTAATATTAAGGCCACACACACACACATACACACACGGAACCTGCATGGTGAGTAGAAAGTTCTTTGCACCTCTTAGAGCCTAAAATGACCTATTCTGGGATTGGGTTAATGGCAGATGCCCTGGAAGTTCTTAACTTTCTCACTAGTGCCAACAAAGTGTGACAGAAAAAGGGAAAGAGAAGAGAGAAAAGGAAAAGAAAAAATTCTTTCCCTAAAAGGGTCTTACTTCCTGGCTGGGTGTGCAAATAAATTTTACCAGATACAGGGTCCCAGGGAAATTCTTTCCAGGTTCTTGGTGTCTTGAACAAAGAATTCAATGAGACACACAAGAAAAGGTAGCTGAAATGTACATTTATTGAAGTTGTAAAAGAAGTATGCTCTGCTGAGTAAGAGTGGCCCAGTGAACAGACTCGGAGCAGCCACAAGGACAAGGGAAGAGGGTCTTTTGTACCTAAATTCCTACCGTGGCTTCTACCTCATGGAAATAAGGCATTAGGAAGAAAAAAGGTGTTGTCCTACATCTTAGTTACTTTTTCATTGCTAGGGTAACATACCTAACACCTTTAAAGTAGAAAAAGTTTATTTTAGCTCACAGAATGTAGAGATTCCAGTCCATATTCGACAGGCCCCAAAGCAGGGTGGCATAGCAGAGGACAAATAGTCCATGGCAAGGCAGCCAGGAGATAGCAAATCAGTGAGCCTTCTTTTTCCTTTATATTCCACCCAGCCTACAAATGTATAGGTTGGGGACACCCACACCCAATGTGGGGCTTCCTTTTATCCACACCCAGATGGCATGTTAAACCAATTAGTGGACTAATCCAGTTATCACACCCATAATCCAGTATCACACCCATGATCCAGCGACATCCCAAAAGCTCCACCTGTGAGTGCATGAGGCTTTGGGGTATCATCTAGATGCAAACCATAGCATTCTATCAAAAACTCACTTGGCCTGGTGTGAGATTTAAACTGATCTATGGATGTCTCACCTGGTGTTTTGCCAGATGCAAATGAAGAATTAAAAATAGAACTTTTCTTATTGGTCCTGTGTAGAGTGCTCAGGACTGCAGAGTCCTGTAGAATTCAGTCATACTGGATTCAGTGATCTGTGCATGTTCTTTGTGTCTCTATGATTTTGTCAGGCTTGGCCAGCTGTTTGAATGGCTTTGTTTCAGCCCTAATTTTCTACCTCAAAAGCTCTTGCCCTGGATGTTAAGATATTTTTCATTGCATTAAAATTTAGACATAGCTGGGCAGAAGTTTACTCATCTTATCCTGGCTCTATTGCTCAAGTTCTCTATTATGGAAAAAAAGAAACCATTTTAAAAACAATATATCCCACTCAGAGAAACACAAAGGCAAGACATCTCTACTCATTTTGCCTCATTTTTTTTCTAGTTAATGAATGGAGGTGGTAAAAAGCAACATCAATGTTCAGAAAAATATGTTTTGACACATATTTAGAAACACGACCATTTGAGAATGAACCAAGTACTGTTAGCTAAAATGCTGGAAAACTTAAACTCCAATAAACACACCAACATTAGCCAAATAGGTGTATGATTAGTTGGTACAAAGGCTCTTGCTTGTACTTGTTACTAATCCAGAAAAAGAGCAAAGAAAGCAACTATGTATGTTACCATGTTAAAAGTCACTCCAAAGAATATTCTATTTTTTTATTTTATGAAAAAATAAAACAAAATTTCATAACTAAATAATAAAATAATAATAATAGTTAACATACTGTTTATCATTATCTTAATTCCTCAGAGTACAATACACAGAAAAAAAGACTGTCTCTTGCAAACAAGAAACAGATTTTTATGGCATATATCTAGATGTTCCCCCAAACCTGCATGCAATCATAGGTGGTGCTTTTGGGAGGTGACTGGTTCATGGGTGTGTGGTAGTACATTAGTCCACTGATGGGTTTATAGCTGGGTTTGATGTTGGGGGCATGGCCTGGAAGAATATATCCTTCCTGCTCCCTTGATCTCTATCTGCTTCCAGACTTCCATGCCATGAACAGTTTCTCCCCTACCATGTACCTCCACCATGCCACCTACTTAGGAGTCAGCTATGGACTGAAATTTCTACAACCTGTGTGCCCAAACAAACCTCTCCTTCTTTAACCTGTATGTGTGGGGTATATTGTCTCTGTAACAAGAAATTAACTAAGACAAAGATAATAGCACAAAACTTTTTTTTCAATAAAATAAGAGAATCTAATAGTATAAATGAAATTAGAATACATATTAAAATATTTTTTAGAAAACAGAATAGTTAATTTTGGGAATTATTTGAACTTCTCCCTACTCCTTCTTTATCCGTCATAGATAGATAAATGATAGATAGATACATAGAAACATAGATACATAGATAGAGATACAGATACAGATACAAACATAGATATAGATATAATTGAGTTCCTCATATAAGAGAAACCATGCAATATTTAAGCTTGTGTGTCTGACTCATTTCATTTAACACTATGTTCTCAAGTTTCATCCATTTACCTACAGATTCCTCAAGTTTGTCCTTCCTTATGGTGGAGTAGCACTGCTGACAAGTCAGTGTCCTCAAATGGACTACAATAGGTTCAAAATTGCCCCAAATGTTGAAGGCCCTTACATGATCCAAATGGCACTACCTACATGTGTAAGAGATGGTTCAAATAGTGGATAGAGTAAATCCTTGGAGTTCAGGCTTCAGCATGAAAACAGAGAGGGGCCATCAGTTTCCCAACTTTATTTTTTTAGCAATAGAAGCATTTTTTGTTAATTTTATTGGTACATTTTAGATATACATAATGATCACATTCATCATAGGGAATTTGTGCCTGTACATGATATATCTTGATTCTTTTTCCTCCAATCACTTCCCCTCCCTTCAACCCCACTTTCTCTAAATATTTACAAAAGTTTGTTTCCATTTTTCCTTCTACTCTCTTTTTCTTTTCCCTTTCTTCTTTTTCCCCCTCCGCCTCCCTATTCTCTTCCCATTTAAGCATTTGCCGCCCATTTCTCACTGTCTATTATACATTTTGTTCCTTATCTACACTTCCAGATCCTCACACCAGAGAAACAATGTGATATTTAAACTTTTGTGTCTGATTTATTTCCTTTAAGATTATGGCCTCAAGGTGCATCCATTTACATACAAATGCCTCAAGTTTATCCTTCTTTATAGCAGAGTAGTACACCATATACAAATAACACATCTTCTTTATCTATTCATCTGTTGATGGAAATGTGGGCTATTTCCAATATTTAGCTACTACAAATTGTGCTCTATAAACATGGGTATGCATATATAAATGTGATATGATTCTTTTAATTCTTTTGGGGAGATGCCAAGAGGGGGACTAGCTGGATCAAATGGAAGCAGTAGTTTTAGTTTTTGAGAAATCTTCATACTGATTTACATATTGGTTGTACCATTTTACACTCTGAACAACAGTGGAGAAGAATAGGCAGGTGATGCCATGGATAGGAAAGGAAGGGAATTCCAAGGTGTAAAAGTATCCTTGGCAACTCTTGGAATATCCCTGGAGTCCAGACCATGGTTTTAGCAAACCAAAAGTACTCAGGCTCCTTTCCTAAGTGGCTGCTTGAATGCATGCCTCTTAGGAGCCAGAACTTACCTACTGGCTGGCTATGCCAAAACTGTTACTGCCTGTTTAGGTTTGTTTACTCATCACCGACCAAATCAAAGGACACATATTTTAGTAAACAGGAAAAATGTTTTATTCAAAGCTAGTTCAAAGAGGTGAAGGTAAGAGCCATGTTGGAGTTACTCAGAGAAAATCACCTAAACACAAATGTAATTGGAAAAATAGAGGGACATAAATCTGGATGCTGAAATCAATCTGAAATAAGACCTGCATATCCAACAAAACATAGGCATAGGACTTTATAAAATGGTGAAGCAGCCCACGGGGCTGCTTGTGGGAACTCTACCTGGGTGCAGAGCAGGAACCCATTCTGGGAAGTACTCACATAATTTATGGACGGCAACAGTGTTGCAAACACAAACCACACAGGAAAAATTGGGATATAAGGCCTCCCATCTCTTTTGCCTTCCTCCAGAAAGGGCATGTTGCAGCCTGGCAGCAAATCTCACTGGCACACAAAGGAGAGAACAGTAAGGAAGCTGTACCTTCCCTGATGGACCACCAGTTATTTTTCTTTTTCTTTTTTGTCTTTCACCAGAGTGGCTAACTGAACCTTCTAGAGCGACAGAGGGACAACAAGGTCAGGGACCATAGAGGTGGTAGTGAAGGTAGTAAGTGGAATAGAACCACTTCTCCTGCCTTGCCTCCAGCGGTGTGAGAGTGAGATGTGGATTTAAACAGCCTTGAGACGTGGTGGGGAAATGAGTGGGAAGTCATCACTCTCCCTGCCCTGCTGTCAATGGCATGAGACAGAAGAAAGTAAGGGCAGTGAATTACTGACAGCAATCCCACATCCAATCCAAGCAGAATGAGAGGAGAGACACAGCACTGTGGAACAGGGAAGGCTATGTGGGTGCAGGGAGGGGCCAGCTACACAGGACAGGGAGTAGCCTGGGGCAATCTTTATCTGAGGGTACTGCAGCAACTAGGAGAGTGACGCAGAGGCAAACACACTAAGGTGATGTGGGTGGTCTGCCTAGAGACATTCAGAAAGTTGCAGGTTGAAGACTAGACCCAGCCCCCACACCCAGATGTGAATATGAGTCCTACAGGAAGTGCTAACCATACTGTAGACTTGTTTGGGTTACACAGCAGAGATTTGGGCAGTGACATGGATAGTGCCACATGACAGAAGGAACCAGAGGATTTTATTGTTTTTTTTTTTACTTTGTTTATGTTTTTATTTTCACTTTTTATTTGTTTTATTTTTCCTGTCAATCTTTTCTTCTTTTTTTTTTTTTGGTTGTTTAGGTTTTCACTTTATTGTTTGTTTTGTTTTGTTCATCTTTTCTCACTTTCTTCAACACTCTTTCTTGACTTTTTGATATTTTCCTGTGAGTGAACATTGTCTCCACTGCTTCTTGTTTGTTTCAATATTCTTTTGCTAAATCTTTCTTTCTTTCTCTTGTGCTCTACTTTCCAGTTTCCCAAAGCTTGGGTGATCATCTTTTCTCCTTTAGCCCCACTTCTACTACATTTCTCTTCATTTATCTCTATGTTTTGTCCCCAATCCCTCTTAAATTTCTCCGCTACAAGGTAAAATAACTATAACTAAGGAAAAACTCACTGCATACATTTTCCTGGTTTATGTTGGATATGTTTATATAACTGCAGATCTTGTCAGTTTCTAGGCTGTGCTTCATGCAATTGTTTTTGCTAATTTTACTACTTTAGCCAGGATGTCATAGCTGTTGTAATCAGTTGGTTTCTCCTGTATGACAACCCTGTGATAGTCTGGGGTCATAACGATTAGCATAGTCCAGTACCAAAGGAATGGTAGCTGACTAAAATGCATAGCAACTTCTCATCCCTAATGAATTGGGAATGTAGGATCTTGAGAAAAAACAAAGGCCAAGAGCCAGCTACAACTAGAAAACATCCTTGAGGAACAGACATTTTCTAAGGAAGCCTTGATAATAATGATAAAGCTACCTACAAAACAAGCTACAACCACCAGGAAAAAAAAACAAATTAAAATGAAAAATAAAAAAATGACAAGTTGAGGAAGCAAAGTGCAACCCCAGATATCCAGCCTAACCAGCACAAGTCTGGGGACAAGACACAGGAAATCAGAAGCCACCTACGGGAATTTTCTGAAATAGTAGTAGCAGAAGTAAAACAAAAATGAAAACAAAACAAAAACAAAAACAAAAAGCATGAATGAGTCTATAGAGAATATCAGATTGGAAATAATCTGTCATGTTAAAAAAAGAGATAAGGACCAAAATGAAAGACTTGCTCAGTGATGCTAGAGTAGACAGATAAAAAAATACAGGGGCTTAAAAAATGATGAAAAACATGCATGTCCAAATGGTAAAAAAATGGAATCTATGAAATAGATTTAAACAAATATCCAAGAGACTGAAAAGTCCATTGAATATGTATACAACCAAATAAACCAAGGTGAGGACAGAATATCAAATCTAGAAGACAGGACTGTGGTAAAGGATCATGAAAGAAAGGTTTCTAAAAAATAACAAGGGACCATGAAAAATCAACCCAACAGGTGCAAAATTATGCAAAGAAAAACAACAAAAAATTGATCAGTCAGTGACAAAACAGGATACAGTGAAAATGGCACAAAAATATATTCACAGTAGTAATGGCAGAGAAGATACCAAGCAAAGAAAAAGAATAAGACATGGAGATAAGTGATGCATATAGAACTCCAACTAGTCATGACCAAAATAAATCTACATGAAGGCATATAATATTCAACATTCCAAAACTTCAGTACAAGAACAGAATATTAAAAGCTGTTAGAAGAAAAAACTCAACAATAAAGAAAAGCCTATCGCAATCACACTTCTGAACACAAACACTTAAGTCAAGGAGAGCTTAAAGTGAAGCACTACAAGTCCTAAAAGAAAATAACCTCCAATCCAGATTGATAAACTGCAAAACTTTCTTTCAAAAAGAATGCAAAGGGCTGGTGATATGGCTCAGCGGCATAAACACCTGTCTGGCAAGCGTGAAGTCCTGAGTTCAACTCCCGGTACCCCCCTAAAAAAAAAAAGAATGGAGAAATAAGATACTTCCATGATATAGAATACCTGAAGAAATTCATGAACAACAAACCAGCACTACAAAACATCCTGAAGAACATTCTAGACAAAGAAAATGAAAACAACCATCACACCAGTTGCAATAGAAAGAATCCACCAAGCAACGCAAGCAGAGGAGAAATTTTTAAAAAATCAACAACAGAAAAATAATGACTAGGATGAGTCAAAACCTATCTGTTACAAACATCAATGTGAATATTTTCAATTAAACAATCAAAAAATACATCAGAAAAATGGATCAAGAAACAAGATCCAACAATGTGAGGCAAACAAGAAATACATTTAGTTCAAAAAGAAATTCATAGAGTGAAAGTGAAAGGGTGGAAAACAATACTACATGCCACAGGTATCTAGAAAAAAGCAGGGGTAGGTGTTCTATTTGCAAACCAAGTCTGATCAAAAGAGACGAAGGTCACAACATACTTGTTAAAGAAAACTCCCAGATAAAGAGATAACAACCATAAATATATATATGCACCAAACACTGGCACATGCAACTATGTATAACAAATATTAAGAGACATGAAAAATCAAATAACACTGACACACTTGTAATCAGGGAAACCAATAAACCACTGTCACAAATAGATCAATTAGACAAAAAATAAAGAAATAAATTTCAGAACTGAACAAAACCTGTGAACCAATGAACTTAATAGATGTCCATAGGTGTTCCATGGCAGAACATCTGAATACATTTTTCTCAGCTGTGCATGGGGTTTTCTCCAAAGTAGACCACAAAGTAGGAAATGCTTAAGTAAATGAAAAGGAATTGAAATTATCACATAAATATTTTCAGAACAGAGTGCAATGAAATTGGAAAGCAATGGAAAAGAAACCGCAAAACTACTTAAAAACATACAAATAAACACACTCACGAACAACCAATGGGTCACAGATAAGATTAAAGGACCAATTAGACAGTTTCTACAATTAAATGATAATGCCACTACAAAATACTGGAACATATGGGATGTAATTAAAGCAGTCCTATGAGAAAAATTTGTAGTGGTGATCCCTCACATCCAGAAAAGAGGGAGGTCAAATAACCTAATGTTGAACCTCAAACTTCTAGAAAATAAAAACTCAAGGTCCAAGCTTGTATGAGGATAAAGGAAATGATAAAGATCAGAGAATAAATTAATGCAATGGAGACTAAGAAAACAATAAAAAGAATCAATGAAGACTTGGTTCTTTGAAAGATTACAAAAATCGATAAAGCCATAGCAAACATAATAAAAAGAAGAAAAAATAAAGACTCAACTGCATGCAATTAGTGCTAAAAAGGGTGAAACCACAATTGATCCTGCAGAAATCAAGATCATGAATATCTACTTCAAAAATATGCACTCTAATAAAATGGAAAACACAGAAAAAAATGGACAGATTCCTACATACATATAAATTACCAAAGCTGAATCAAGAACATGTAAAAATTCTAAATAACCTAATATCAGTCAATGAAATTGAAGGTGTAATGAAGAAACTTCCAACAAAGAAAAGCCCAGGTGCTGATGGATTCATTGTTGAATTCTACAAGAAATTTAGAGAACATCTAAAGCCACTACTCTAAAACTCTTCAATGCAATTGAAAGGGAAGCAATATTCCCAAATTCATTCCTGGAAGCAAGTATTACCCTGATACCAAAACCAGAGAAAGACCCAACTAAAGAAGAGAAATACAGGCCAATCACCCTAATGAACATAGATCCAAAAATCCTCAATAAGGTACTGGCAAACAATGCAGGAAACCATCAAGAAGATTATACAACATGACCAAGTAGAATTCATCCCAGGGATGAAGGAGTGGTTTAATATATGCAAATCAATAAATGTAATACACCATATCAACAGAGCCAAAACCAAAAATCACATGATCATCTCAATAAATGCAGAAAAAGCATTTGACAATGTCCACCATCCATTCATGATTAAAAACCCCATAGAAAACTGGAATAAAAAGTCTTTCTCAATCTGATAAAAAACATCTATGACAAAGCAACAGCCAATGTCATACTAAATGGTCAGAGAGTGAAAGCTTTCACTTTAACAACAGGAACAAGAGGAAGATATCCACTATCAACACTCCAAATCAATGTGATTTTGGAGACATTAGCCATAACAATTAGACAAGGGAAAGAAATATAAACAGTAAAGATAGAAAAGGAAGAAGCTATTATCATTATTTGCATGACATGACACTCTGCATAAAATATCGCAAAAGTCCACCAAAAGACATGTAGATTTAATAACCCAATTCAGATGTGTAGCTGGATACAAAGTCAGCAGGCAAAAATCAATACTGGATGGTTAGAAAATATAGCGGATGTGTAAGAAGCAGGTGGTGAAACTCTAAAAGTTGCCACTGGACCACGGGTATATAGTGACTGGGAGAGTGCAGGAGGGAGGGAGATTCCTCCCCTGGAACCAGGAATGTTCTGAAGCACAGTTCAGGACTCAGGGAGCCAGTGAAGGGTACTTTCAACAAAGAAGATGGAGGAAACTGCGGTGCCTTCTCCCTGTCCCAGGAACTGCGGAGCGACAGAAGCTCAAATCTGCAGATACACAGTGACAGTCGGCACCTACTGGAGTCCCCGAGGAGGATCGCAAGACAGTGGCGGTGCAGAGGAGCAGTGAAAGACTGCACTGCCAGCAGTGAGGGCCTCTGAGGCCCAGCTGTCCCATGCCTGAGAGCAATTGGCCAGGCACCATTTTGGGGGGTGGGGAGAAACTCAGTGTGGTGAGAAAACACAGTGCTTGGGACTCAGCACGGCACTGCACCTCTCAGGCCAATGGAAAGTGCACTGATGGTGGCACACAAACGAGACTGGTCTCTGCCTGAGAGTACACGCTTCTGCTCACTGACCCACCAAAGGGCTGCTCCTGGCTTACTGGGACAGACCTGCATGGAACAGGACTCTGTCATCACACGGTGCCTGCCTACAGCAGAGTCAACACCTGCAACTGATTCTTTTTATTTTTTTTCTCTCATTTGTTTTTTGTTCTGGTGAAGGGTTTTTTGTGTGTGCAGGGTTTTATTTTTGTTTTATTTTGTTTGTTTTGTTGTTTTTGTCTTCATTTTTGTTTCTGTTTGTCTGTTTGCTCTTCCCTTCATTATTCTATCTGTTTTTTATATGAGTGTAAACAGAGCCTCTAACATTTTTGTGATTGTGGTTTTGATCTGTTCTTCCTTTTATCCCTTGCTTCTCTTTTTCCCACCAGTCCTCTGCACCAGTTTCCCAATGTTAGTGGAATCCCTCTTGGTCCTCCGACCTTATATCTAATTCCTTCCTCTTCTCCCAATACTCTATTTCCTCCTTAACTCATTTTAAATTTAAACTCCTGAGGGCAAAATTGACATATTAAGGACTTGTATACTGCATATAATTTTTTAGTTGTGTTTTAGATTTTGTTATATAACTGCAACTCTACTTTATACGGTTAAAAGTGGCAAATAACTGGTTACCTCAGACTGTCATTTTCTAGGCTGTGTTTGATGCTACAGGTACCATTATAGCCAAAAGTGAAATAATTGTTCTAAATGGCATTCCTTCCTGATATTCCATGATTGAGATTGACTATGGGTCACAGAAATACAGTGGCAGAGTACCGAAGAACCAAGGACTGGGCCAAACAGGTAGCAACTTTTCATATCCAACAAATTGAAGAGGTAGGATCTGGCAGCAAGCTCAAAACCCACAAACAAGCTTCACTTAGAAAATACTGCAGAGAAGCAGTCATCTCCTAAGGATCTTGAACACTAGCAATAAAGTAACCTACCATAGGTAATTTACAAACATCACCCCAAGAATTAAACTAAAGAAAGAAAAGAAAATGAGATGACAGTTTAACAAGATGCAACCCTACACATCCAATTCACCAAAGGCAAACCTAGGGGGCAATGAGGTGGGACAATCCAAAAGCCACCCACCTGGCCTATCTGAAGTGGTAACAACAAAGCAACTGAATGAGGCTATGGAAAAAATTAAATCAGAGATAATTTCACAGATAACTGCAGAGATAATGTCCACAATGAACGCCATGCTTAAGGATACTATAGCTGATACCGACAAAAAAATAGACAACCTTAAGAAAATTATAGAAACCATGAATGCTCAGCATAGGAAAGAAATGGAATCCATAAGGCAGATTTGAGCAGATATCGAGGAGAACAAAAATTCCATTGAAAGTATTTGTAGCAGATTAAGCCAATGTGAGGATAGGATCTCAGATATAGAAGACAGGCTTGAAATTAGTGATCATGAAAAGAAAGAATTCTTAAAAATAGGAAGTGACCATGAAAAATCAATCCAGCAGCTCCTAGATGACTCAAAGAAAAATAGCATGAGAATAATTGGAATAAATGAAAAAGCAGAAGAGAGCATAAATGAAATCAGGACCTTGTTCACAGACATTATCATGGAGAATTCCCCTGGTAGAGAAAAAGAATTTGATCTTCATATAAATTAGGCTTATAGAACTCCAATTAGACATGATCAAAAAAAATTCAGCCAGACATATCATAGTCAAGATCCCAGAAACTTAACAGAAGGGCAGAATCTTAAAAGCTCTTAGGGACAAGAGACACATCACCTATAAAGGAAAGCCCATCAGAATCACAGCTGACTTTTCAGCACAAACCCTCAAGGCAAGAAGAGCCTAGAATGATGTATTTCAAGCTCTAAAGAAAAGTAACTTCAACCCAGATTGATGTACCCCACAAAACTATCTTTCAAAATTGATGGAGAAATAAAGTACTTTCCTGACAAAGAACATCTGAGAAAATTTATGACCACAAAACCATCACTCTAAAATGTTCTGAAGGACATTCTAGAAAGAGATAACAAGGACTACAACTCTAGGAACCCCAACAGAAGGAATGCAAGAGGCAGGGCAGATAATTAAATAGAGGGATGGGGGGAAAATAAGAGGGGGAACCAACAACAGGAAAATAACATGACAAGTATAAGTCAATACATATCAGTTTTAACCATCAATGTTAATGGTCTCAATTCACCAATCAAAAGGCACAGACTGGCAAAATGGATCAAGAAGCAAGATCCAAAAATATGCTGTATACAAGAAACACATTTAATTCAGAAAGAAATTCATAGACTGAAAGTCAAAGGATGGAAAACAATACTCCGTGCAACAGGAACACAGAAAAAAGCAAGTGCAGCTATTCTTTTTGCAGACAAAGTGAATTTCAAGCCAAGAATGATTCAGAGAGATAAAGACAGTCACTGCACCCTCGTAAAGGGAACAATCCAAGAGGAAGAGATAACAATCATAAATATATATGCATCAAATACCAGTGCACGCAACTATATAAAATAACTATTAAAGGACAGGAAAAATCAAATAAGCACTAATACAGTTATATTGGGGGAACTCAATACTCCACTGTCACAAAAAGACAGATCAACTAGACAAAAAAATCAATAATGAAATAGTAGAACTGAAATAAACTTTTGAACAAGTGGACTTAGTAGATGTCTACAGAGTGTTCCACCCCACAACATCAGAATACACATTCTTCTCAACTGCACACAGGACGTTCTCAGAAATAGACCACATACTAGCTCATAAAACATGGTTAAGTAAATGCAGAGGAATTGAAATTATCCTACGCATATTAACAGACCATAGTGCAATGAAATTGGAAATCAATGCAAAAGAAATCACAAAAAATTCCTAAGCACATGGAAATTAAACAGCACCCTCCTGAACAACCAATGGGTCACAGATGAAATTGAAGAAGAAATTAGACACTTTCTGCAACTGAATGATAATGACAGTACAACATACCGGAACTTACGGGATACAATGAAAGCAGTCCTAAGAGGGAAATTTATATCAGGAAAATAGAGCAAGCGCAAATAAACAACTTAATGGCGAACATCGAACTTCTAGAAAATGAAGAGCAGGCTAAGCCAAAAGCCTGTACAAGGGGGAAAATTATAAATATGAGAGCAGAAATTAACATATTGGAGACTAAACAAAAAATACAAGGAATCCATGTATCAAAGAATTGGTTCTTTGAAAGAATAAATAGGATTGAGAAATCTTTATCCAACCTTATTTAAAAAAGGAAAAGAAAAGACTCTAATCCATGCAATTGAAAATGAAAAGGGTGATATCACAATGGACCCTGCAGATATCCAGGAGGTCATCTTACCTATTTAAAAAATCTACATTCTACTAAGATGGAAAATGCAGAAGAAATGGACAGATTCCTAGATAAGTATGAATTACCAAAGCTGAATCAAGAAGATTTAAAAATCCTAAATAAACTGATATCAACCAGTGAAATTGAAGATGGAATTAAAACCTCCCAACAAAGAAAAGCCCAGGCCCTGATGGATTCACTGCCAAATTCTACAAGAAATTCAGAGAAGACCTAACACCACTACTTCTCAAAATTTTTAATGAAATTGGAAGGGAAGCAATACTCCCAAATTCATTCCTGGAACAAGCATTACCCTGATACCAAAACCAGAGAAGAACCCAACTAAGAAAGAGAACTTCAGGCCAATCGGACTAACAAACATAGATGCAAAAATCCTCAATAAGATACTGGCAAACAGAATCCAGCAAATCATCAAGAAGCTTATACACTATGACCAATTTGGATTTATCCATGGGATGCAGGGATGGTTCAACATACGTAAATAAATAAATGTAATACACCATATTAACAGAACCAAAGACAAAAATTCACATGATCATCTCAATAGATGCACAAAAAGCTTTTGACAATGTCCAGCACCTTTTTATGATAAAAACCCTACAGAAAATTGGAATAGATGGTCTTTATCTCGATCTGATAAAAGCTATCTATGACAAACCAACAGCCAATATTATACTAAATGGACAAAAACTGAAAGCCTTCCCTCTAAAATCAGGAACAAGACAAGGATGTTGACTGTCCCCACTCTTATTCAACATAGTCCTGCAATCTTTAGCCAGAGCAATTAGACAAGAGAAAGAAATAAAAGGAATAATGATTGGAAAGGAAGAAGTTAAATTATCATTATTTGCAGATGACATGATACTCTACACAGAAGACTCCAAAAATTCCACTAAAAAACTGCTACATTTAAAAAGCAAATTCAGTAGTGTAGCTGGATACAAAGTCAATACTCAAAAGTCAATAGCCTTCCTGTACACAAATAACAAACTTACTGAAAGAGAAATTAGGGAAAAATCACCTTTTACAATAACATCCAAAAAAATGAAATACCTAGGAATCAAACCCACAAAGGATGTAAAAGACCTATACACTGAAAACTATAGTACTCTGAAAAAGGAGATTGAAGAAGATATCAGAAAATGGAAAGATATCCCTTGCTCCTGGATAGGAAATACGAATATAGTGAAAAAGGCCATACTTTCAAAATTGTTATACAGATTTAATGCAATTCCAATCAAAATTCCAACAGCATATCTCACAGAATTAGAGAAAACAATCCCAAAATTCATTTGGAATCAGAAGAGACCTAGAATAGCAAAGGCAATTCTGGGCAACAAATGCAAGGCAGAGGGCATCACAATCCCTGACTTGAAATTATACTATAAAGCTACTGTGATAAAAACTGTGTGGTACTGGCAAAAAAAAAAAAAAAAAAAAAAAAAACCAGAGCCAAAGATCAATGGAAGAGTTTAGAAGATGCTGAAACACCCCCAGATATACTAAGCCACCTTATTTTTGACAAAGGTGCCAAACACATTCACTGGAAGAAAGATAGCCTCTTTAATAATTGCTGCTTGTAAACCTGGCTCTACACATGCCAAAGACTAAAACTAGACCCATATCTTTCACCATGCACTAAACTAAATTCAAAATGGATCGGAGATCTAAATATTAAAACAGAAACATTAAATCTGCTAGAAGGTAGGATAGGTAAATCCCTTGAAGACATTGGTGTAGGCAAAGACTTTATGAATAAAACCTCAACTGCACAGGAACTATCACAAAGAATCAACAACTGGGATCTCATCTTATTAAAAAGCTTTTGCACAGCAAGAGAAACTACCAACAGAGTGAAGAGACAACCCACAATGTGGGAACAAATGTTTGCCAGCTTTTCCTCAGACAAAGGATTACTATCGAGAACATATAAAGAACTCAAAAAAATCAGACCTCCCAAATTTAAAGACCCACTCCAAAAGTGGGCATCTGAGATGAATACACATTTCTCAGATGAAGAAATAGAAATGGCAATAAATATACAAAAAAAATCTGCAACATCACTAGTCATTTGGGAGATGCAAATTATAATAACAATGAGATACCATCTCACCCCAGAAAGAATGGCTATTCTCAAGAAATCAACCAATAATAAATGCTGGTGAGGGGGCCGGTGAGATGGCTCAGCGGCTTAAGCGCCTGCCTTGCAAGCGCAAAGGCCTGAGTTCGACTCCCGGAACACACATACGAAAAAGGGGCCGGTGATATCGCTCAGCGGCACGGGTGCCTGTTGGCGCGTGAGGTCCTGAGGTCGTCCCCCCGGTACCCACAAAAAAAAAAAAAAAAAAAAATGCTGGTGAGACTGTGGGGAAAAAGGAACTCTTCTTCACTGTTGGTGGGAGTGTCAACTCATACAGCCACTGTGGAAATCAGTGTGGAGATTCTTCCAAAAACTACAGTTTGTGGTCCCATTTGACTCAGCTATTCCCCTTCTGGGTATCTTCCCAGAAGAATTAAAATCATCCTACCACAGCGATGTATGTGCACCCATGTTTATAGCAGCACAATTTGTAATAGCCAGATCTTGGAAACAACCCAAATGTCCATTAACTGAGGAATGGATAAGAAAGATGTGGTATTTTTGTACAATGGAGTACTATTAAGCCATAAAGAAGGATAAACTGGAGACTTTTATAGGTAAATGGATGCAACTCGAGAAAATACTCATAAGTGAAAAAAACTGGATGCACATGTGTAAGCATCGTATTGTCTCTCTAGTATGAGAAACTGAAAGAGTAAATAAGATCCAAAATGTACAATAGACATGGTGAATCAAAAAGCAACTGGTCAAAGGGAAAGAGAGACTGGGATGGGGGAATAGGGAAAAGAAAGAAGGTAAAAGGAAAAAATTATATTTATATATAAGGTGGTTAAGATAGATACACTATTAATTTTACTTCTTTCATTGAAGAGTAAGGTTTTTGTCAGCAATGTTTGGACAATTGAATGCTAATATCTGGTATCCTGAATAACTAACTTAAAGATAACAATGCATACTGTATTAACCATTGTTTCCCTCCTATTATGTTGTTCTGAAATTTTGTTCTTTTTTGTTTTGTTTTGTTTTTACTTTTCTTTAAAATAAATTAAAATCAATAGTATTGTTGTATGCAGATAACAATCTCACAGAGATATTAAGGAAAATATACGTTTCACAATAGTATGAAAAAAATGAAATACTTGGGAATCAATCTAACAAAGGCAGTAAAAGATCTATACATTGAAAACTATAGTACTCTGAAAAAGGAGATTGAAGAGGATATCAGAAAATAGAAATATATCCCTTGCATTTGGGTAGGAAGAACTAACATATTAAAAATATCATACTCCAAATATTGTTACACAAATTTTCATTCAGTTGCAATAAAAATACCATTAGCATTCATCTCACAACTAGAGAGAACTTTCCTAAAATTCATTTGGAACCAGAAGAGACCTAGAATACCACAATTCTGGGTAACAAAGGCAAGGCAGTTGGCTATCACAATCCCTTAATTGAAATTATACTACAGAACTACTGTAATAAAGACATCATGGTACTGGTAAAAAATAAATAAATAAGATAAAATAGAAAGCCCTGAGGATCAGTGGAAAGGATGAGAAGATGCAGAAACAATTCCAACCACATTTGGCCACATTATCTTTGACAAAAGTGCCAAACAAGTTCACTGGAGATAACTTATTTAATTAATTGTGCTGCAAAGCATGGCTTTCCACACGCCAAATATTAAACCTAGACCCGTGTCTCTCACCATGCACTAAACTAATATCAAAATGCATCAAATATCTAAATATGAAAACAGAAACACTATATGTGCTTGATGAGAAAATTGATAAAATTCTTGAAGACAAGCAGACTTCATTAACAAAACCCTGATTGCATGGTAAATAATACAACGAGTCAACAACTCAGATCTCATTTAATTATAAAGGTTTTGCACAGCAAAATTAATCAACAACAGAGTGAGCATATAACCCACAGAGTGGGCAAAAGTTTTTGCCAATGGATCCTCAGTCAAAGAAGTAATATCTAGCATATTTCTGAAAAAAATCACACCACCAAAATTTAAAGACCCAATCCAAAAATGGGCTTGAGATGAATGCACATTTCTCTGATGTAGAAATACAAATTCAAATAAATATAAGAAAAAAAGTGCAATATCACCGGTCAGATGCAAATTAAAGCAATGTTGAGATTCCATCTCACTCTATAAATAATGCCTATTATCAAGAAATCAACCACTAACAAATGATGGAGTGGCTGTGGGGAAAAATGAACACTTCTCCATAGCTGGTGGGAGTGTAGAGTAGTACAGCCACGGTGGATATTAGAGTGGAGATTCCTCAAAAAACTAGTATTAGAAGTCTCATTTGATTCAGCTGCACTCACATGCCAGCAGCAGGACCATGGATGTGCAAATGTCTAAAGTAACAGTGAGAATATGAGCCAGCAGTTGGTAAGTTAGGTAAACCAACATTATGTTCCATCACACAGACACGTGGAAGAAAATTGGGTGGGGCCACCATTCTATATCAAAGGTCTCTTGGAGAATTGGAGCAACACAAGCCCAGTCTTAGGCCCCATATCCAGAGGCCAAGATCAGCCCCACACCCAGCACAAATCCCACAGCAAAGTTGGCTGGATTACACAGCACATTTCTGGGATCTGACTTGGACACTACCACAGAACTGCAAACACCAGAGGAATTTTACTAGTTTTATTTTTCTTTATTTGTCTGATTGGTTATCCTTTTTCTGAATGGTTCAGGATTTTTTTTGTTGTTGTTGTTTAGTTTTTTTTTTGTGGTTATTTCTGTTTTGTTTTTATTTTTTCTTTTTCTTGTTTTTTTTTTTGACTATTTAAGTTTCTTACCTTTCTTGTTTTTTTCTGCTCCTCTTCTTTCTCTCTTCCCTCAAATATCTCTTGATTTTATGATAATTTCATGCGAGTAAACATTGTCTGTTTTCTTTCTGGTTTACTTCAATACTCCTTTGCTTTCTCTTTCACTCTTTTTCTCCTGTATCCTCCAGTTTCCAATAATTGGTTGATCATCCTTTGCCCTCCTACCTTGCTTCTACTATTCTTGACCTTATTCATCTATTTTATGGCCTATCTCTCTTAAATCCCCAGCCACCCATAACAGGGTAAAATCACTCTACTACTGGTAAAATCATTGCATACAATTTCCTGGTACATGTTGGATTTTGTTATATAACTATAGAATTTGCTACTATGGTTAAAGGTATCAGGTTAATTTTTACCACAGTTTGTCAGTATCTATGCTGCACTTGATGCTATTATTGCTTACTTTACTACTTTAGTCAGGATGTCATACATGTTATAATCAGTTTTTCTGACTTGTATGACAAAACTGTGATTTTATGGGGTCATAATCATCACCATAGTCCAGTAGCAAAGAACTGGGTGTTGAGCCAAATAGACAGCAACTTCTCATCCTTAATAAATTGGGAAACTAGATTCTTCAGTTAGATAAAGAGACCAAGAATGAGCAATATATAGAAGACATCCCTGAGGAAGAGACATCTCCTAGGGAAGCCTTGATATTAATGATAAAGCTATCTACCATAAGAAATTGGTAAGCATCTGGGCCGGTGAGATGGCTCAGCGGCATAAGCGCCTGCCTTGCAAGCGCGAGGGCCCGAGTTCGACTCCCGGATCCCACATATGAAAAAGGGGCCGGTGATATCGCTCAGGGGCACGGGTGCCTGTTGGCGCGCGAGGTCCTGAGGTCGACCCCCCGGTACCCACAAAAAAAAAAAGAAATTGGTAAGCATCAACACAGAAAACAAAATAAAATAAAAAAATAGTAAATGAAAAGGCACAGAAGCAAAATGCAACCCCAGGCCCCCAACCCACTGAAGGCAAGTCCAGAGAACAATGAGATAGAGGAAATCGGAAGCCAAGCACTGGAAATTTCTGAAATGATAGCAACAGATGTGAAAAAAAATGGAAAAGGCTATAGAAAATGTAAACTCTCAGGTGCAAAAACAAATGATGATCTAAATGAAAGACATTAGAACAGATACAGATAAAAATACTAGAAATGCTTAGGAAAATGATGGAAACCATGAATCCCCAACATGAGAAGGAATGGAATCCATAAAACAGATGCAAACAGAAATCCAAGAGATTAATATCTACATTGAAAGTATATACAACAGATTTAACAAAGGCAAGGTAGAATCTAGAAGATAGGATTGCAGCTAGTAACAATTAAAAGAAAGATACCTTAAAAATAACAAGAGACCATGAAAAATCAATACAACAGCTGCAAGATGAAGTAAAGAAGAACCACATAACTTTGATTGGAATAAATGAGAAATCTGGAGACAGCACAAATGCCATAAAAAAACCTCTTCACAGAAAAAAAGGCAAAAAACTTCCCAAACATCAATAAAGAATTTGACATACAAATAAATTAAATACACAGAACTCCAAACATCCATGATCGATATAAATCCACAACATGGCATATTGTAATCAATATTTCAGAAATTCAGCACAAGAACAAAATATTAAAAGCATTTAGATAAAATAAATAAATCACCTATAAAGGAAAGACCATCAGATTCACAGCAGAACCCTCAACACACACCCTTACATCAAGGAGAGCTTGGAATGCAGTATTTCAAGTTCTAAAAGAAAAAAGCTGTACTCAGATTGGTGTTACCCTCAAAATTATCTTTCAAAATTAGTGGAAAATAATACTTCCATGACAAAGAACAACTGAAGAAAGTCATGACCACTAAACCAGCTCTTCAGAATGTTTAGAAGTATATATTAGAAAGAGAAAATGAAGAGCACAAGCACAAGAACACCAATAGAAAGAGGCCACTAGGCAGGTTCAGCAATTGAACAGAGGGTAAAGACAGGGAAAAAAACAGGAAAATAATATGAGAAAGATAAGCCAATACATATCTGCTGTAACCATCAATGTAAATGATCTCAATTCAATAAAAAGAAACAGACTGGCAGAATTGATCAAGAAACAAGACCCAACACTATGCTCCATTCAAAAAACACATTTAAGGAAAAAAAATGCTCCATGTGACAGGAACCCAGAAAAAAGCATGGGTAGCTATTCTATTTGCAGACAATGTGAACTTCAAGCCAAGACTGATCAAAAGAGACAAAGATGGTCGCTACATACTTGATAAGGGAAGAGTCCAAGAAGACTAACCATCATAAATATATATGCAACAAATACCAGTGCACACAAGTACATAAAACAAATATTAACTGAAGTGAAAAATCAAATAAGCAGTAACACAATTGTAATGGGACACCTTAATACCCACTGTCACGGTTAGATAGATCAACTAGACAAAAAATTAACAAAGAAATATCAGAATTGAAACAAACCCGTGAACAAATGGACTTAGTAGATGTCTACAGAGTGTTCCACCCCATGACATCAGAGTACACATTCTTGTCAGCTGCACATGGGACATTCAACAAAATAAACTGCATATTACCCCATAAAACATGTTTAAGTAAATGCATAGAAACTGAAATTATCCCATGCATATTATCAGACCATAGTGCAATGAAATTGGAAATCAATGGCAAAAGAAACCATAAAAACTACTTAAAACATGCAAATTAAACAATGCCCTTCTGAACAACCAATGGGTCACAGAGCAAATTAAATAAGAAATTAAACTGTATTGACAATTAAATGATAATGCTGATACAATATACTGGAACTTATGGGAAACAGTGAAATCTGTCCTACAACGGAAATTTCTAGCAGTGAATGCTCACATCAGGTAAACAGAACGAGCTCCAATAAACAACATAATGTTGAACCTCAAATTTCAGGAAAATAAGAACAAATCAAACCCAGAATTTGTACAGGAGAGGAAATTATAAAAATCAGAGCAGGGCTAGTGAAATGGTTCAGCGGCGTAAGCACCTGCCCGGCAAGCGCGAGGGCCTGAGTTCGACTCCCAGATCCCACATACGAAAAAATGGCCAGTGATATCGCTCAGCAGCATGGGCTCCTGCTGGCACGCAAGGTCCTGAGGTCGACCCCCAGTACCCACAAAAAAACATCAGAGCAGAAATTAATGTATTGGAGAATAATAAAACAATACAAAGAATGAATGAATCAAAGACTTGGTTTTTTGAAAGATTAAATAAAATTGATAAACCACTAGGCAACCTTGTCAAAAAGAGAAAGAAAAAGCCCAAATTCAGTCAATTAAAAATAAAAAGTGTGAAATCACAATGGATCCCAAGGAAATCCAGAACATCATCAATACCTACTTTGAGAACATGTACTCCTTTTTTTAATCAATTTTTTTTTGTACATTTTAGGTATACATAATGATCACATTCATCATTGAGAATTTGTACCTGTACATGATATAACTTGTTTTTCTCCCATTCACTTACCCCCCTTCAAATCCTTCTCTCCCTCCCCATTTACAAAACCTGTTTCCCTTTTTTCCTTTTTTTCTCATTTTTTTGATTTTCCCTTCTTTCCTTCCCTGCTCCCCCCTCCCTTGGTCCCCTCCCATTTTGAACATTTTTCTCCTATTTTACAATAGCTACTATACATTTTGGTCCTTATTTGCACTTTTCATTTCTCACACCAGAGACACAATGTTGTATGTACACATGTGTGTCCAATTTATTTCACTTAAGAGTGTGGTATCTAGGTGCATCCATTTACCTAGAGTTTCTCAAGTGTATCCTTCTTTATGACAGAGTAATTATCCATTATATTAAAAAAACTTTTTCCATTCACCAGTTGATGGGCACTTGGACTGTTTCCAAGATTTGGCTTTTACAAATTGTTGTGCTGTAAACATGGGTGTGCATATATCACTGTGGTATGATGTTTTTAATTCTTTTGGGAAGATAACAAGGAAGGGACTAGCTGGGTCAAATGGAACCTCTAATCCTAGTTTTTTGAGCAATCTGCACACTGACTTCCACAGTGATTGCCCAATCTACACTCCCTCCAATGGTGGAGAAGGGTTCCTTTTTCCCACAGCCCTTACATCATTTGTTATTGGTTGATTTCTTGATAATAGCCATTCCTCATGGGGTGAGATGGAATCTCACCATCATTTTAATTTGCTTCTTTCAAATGACCTGTGATGTTGAACACTTTTTGATATATTCATTTGCTGTTTTTACTTATTCATCTGAGACATATGTATTCATGTCAGGTGCCCATTTTTGCATTAGATCTTTAAATTTGGGGTATGTGATTTTTTTTTAGTTCTTTATATATTCTTGATAGTAATCCTTTGTCTGAGGAACATCTGGCAAAATTTTTTCCCACACTGTCGGTTGTCTTTTCACTCTGTTGGTAGTTTCTCTTGCTGTGCAAAATCTTTTTAATAAGAAGAGATCCCAGTTGTTGATTTTTTGTGATATTTTCTGTGCTTTTGTGATTTTGTTCATAAAGTCTTTGCCTATGCCAACATCTTCAATGGTTATACCTATCCTATCTTCCAGCAGATTTAATGTTTCTTTTTCAATATTTAGATCTTTGATCCATTTTGATTTTAGTTCAGTGCATGGTGAAAGATATGGGTCTAATTTAATTTTCAGCATGTGCAAAGCCAGTTTTTCCAGCCCTACTTATTAAAGAGGCTATCTATCTTCCAGTGAGTGTTTGGCACCTTTCACAAAGATGAGGTGGCAAAGCATGACTAGAGCTGTTTCTGCATCTTCTAATCTGTTCCACTGATCCTTGGGCCTTTTTTTGTTGCCAGTACCCTGCTGCTTTTATCACAGTCTTTTTGTGGTATAGATTCAAGTCTGGGATTGTGATGTCTCTCCCTTGCCTTTGTTGCCCAAAATTTCCTTTGCTATTCTAGGTCTCTTCTGGTTCCAAATGTATTATAAGATTTTTTCTCTAATTCTGTGGGATATGCTGTTGGGATTTTGATTGGGATTGCATTTAACCTGTGTAACAATTTTGGAATTATGTTAATTTTCTATATTGGTTCTTCCTACTCATGAACAAGGGGTATATTTCCATTTTCATATATTCTTTTTTTATTCCCCAATTAGTAGTATTGGGGCTGATCTCTGTTGACTCATGTCACATGATGAAAGAAGACTGGTGACACAAGGAGAGGACTTATGGCCACTCTGTTCATTAAAGGGGTATTCTGCCTTAAGTGTATGAAGAATGCAAAGGCTTCTTTAGAGAAATCCAAAAGATAGTTTGAGAAATGTACATGTTACACTTGAGCTGATAACATTGGGAACTGGGAAGATAGGCTAGTGTAGATAGGCTTGGGAACAGCACAGAAAATGTGTTTACATTCAGCGGCTTCAAGGCTATGGCCTCCCTCTATGTTACACCATACTCCATCTGCGGAGTCCTTAGCTGACCTGTTATTATGGCCACATCTACAGCCTAGATGCAAAGTGCTTCATACATGCATTTTCAGTGCTGACTCCCACATTTCCCCACTTTTTTATTATTGTTAACAACAGTGGCTTGGAAAACATTGAGCTGATGCTCAGCCAGAAGTCCCATCATAACATGTGTGTTTTTGAGATGGCATTTGCATAACAAACTTCATAGAACAGTCCCAACAGTGAAGTGAATACATAACAACAGTACTCCAATAATAAATATCACCAGTATTTGAGTATTTTGTCCTAAAACCATTGCAAAGGATTCAGTCTATGGAACCCGTCCTCTAGATCTTTAAATGTGCATTGAGCAAATTGTTGCTGTATGGTATTTATTTGTTGTGTTAGCTTCTTATGTAGGGAATCAGTGTGTTGCTCCAATGAGAGATTAAAAGTACCCTATAGGTGAGATTGTACCCTCTGCCAAGATTTTTTTTTTTGTATAGTTAAATGGAAGGGCTGTTACACAGTGCTTAACATACTGCCAATCACATTTTAACTGCAAATGGGTGGCCATAGTGGCCTGCTGTTCCCCTAACCATTCTACTCTAGCCTCAAAAGCCTGCAATCTAGCCATAATAATTCTGTTAATATCCGTTGTTTTAATTTAGCAGTAAAATTGCTGAGTACAGACTCCACTGTTGTAGTGGTGTTGATGCTGTCATCAAGGGAAACACTAGCCATGGTAATGGATGTAAGTAAAACTACAACTGATATTATGAAGACTATTAGAGTGGTGACAAAACATTTTGGTCTAAACTTTTGTAAAGCCTTAAGTAGCATTTGGACACTATGTTCCTCTGACCAAGTTCTATTTAGATCTACTGACAGCCACACAGCAGCCCCACATTTTAGAACCATAACAAAATTAACATTATGCTGAGCTACATTATTATAAGAAATACATTTGTTTTACCAATAAGAAACACTGATAGTAATATTATACCAAGAATACATAGTTATGGATGGAGGAACATTGCCCCATAGAAAAACATAAGGGTGAGTTGTACAGTTACAAAGTCAGTTATATTTTGATCAAGATGAAGGGAAAATTTGCCAATATTGTTTGAATATTTTCTCTGCTATAGAAAGTGAGGAAAGAAGGGTAATCCAGCCTGCCACCATTGTCCATGCAAGGGGCTTATATGGACATCTTTGTCCATTAATTGTAAAACAGGCCCAGAAAGTCCATGCCCACTCCAACTTATAGTCTGATTGGAGTAAGCACTGAAGTCAAGTGTCTTGTTTCTGCTAGGGAGTGACTCATGTGGCCCCTAATCCAGCACGGTGGTGTTAAAAAAGGACGCTGATACATGGTTGTTCCATATGGCATGGAGACCATAGCACTGAATTCTGTTTGTACCTTTAATTCTTTTATGGTTAGCAAATTGGGAAGGGAGGAGGAAGTATAGTTAATAGTCCTCTTGTTCTTGTGTGGCATCTGCAGTGACTGCCATTATAAAGGTTAGACTCACTGGTTGTGAATCTTTTTTTAGTTTGATAATATAAATATGGCTGGTTGTGAATCTTTTTTAGTTTGATAATATAAATATGGTTGTGACTTGATTGTGACACAGGAAGTGTGATTATGATGCACAGTAAGGCAGAACAGAGGGCTTTCAGTCAGGAGGGTGAGTGTTTCATATCCAGACAACTGATTGTACTCTGGGGGGCTCCCAGTCGGTGGGATCTATACTTTTCCTGTCCAAACTCAATCATTAGAAGTGACAGGGAGGTCTGCATGCCAGCAGGTTAAAGCTGTGAAAAGAGAAGTGGTAAGCACATGAGCCCAATAGATTGTGTTAGCAGATATGACAGGTGCCTTCAAAATTAGGAGTCATATCCCTAAGAGAAAACTTACCCTCTGAGCCTGGCATGATACCACACTCAGATAAGACAAGAAGATGCTCATGGGATAGACTGCTATTCCAGTTTGATGTAATATATCACAAGCCATTTGATTTATCTTTTTTAGTTGGCCCCATGTTGGGGGATTTCCTTGAAGGGACACAGGCCACCTTTGTTGATATGGGTGGATCATCAGGCATTTTATTTGGGCCATCAGATGCTTTACATCCTTTTGCAGTCTATGGCCAAAATTGCCTGGTGGAAACCCA
The DNA here is from genome assembly GCA_028451465.1 of Erethizon dorsatum. Lineage (NCBI taxonomy): Eukaryota > Metazoa > Chordata > Mammalia > Rodentia > Erethizontidae > Erethizon > Erethizon dorsatum. The sequence continues at coordinate 48,338,601 of CM051842.1, forward strand.
TTGGGTTCCATTATCTGTAATCACACAAGCAGATCTCCTCCTCCGGCACTTTGCTGGGTAGGGGTCTTCCCATTGATTAGACATATCTTGTTTAATAAGTACCATATGCTGTGGCACACAGGTGAAGAGGAGAACATGGCATTGATAAGCTGAAACACCTTTAGAGGAAAGATTTTAAAATTTTAATGTGAATAGAGCATGAGAAGAATGTTATGTGGTGATTCGTATAGGGGGCCCTCTCATTTTCTTAATTTATAAGTGGATAAGAAAGAATTGACATGTGTTATGTCCATGTACTAACTCACCACAAGAAATATAATTATGATGACCTCTAAACATGTCTCCATAATAAAAAATATTTTATTAATATTTTAATATTTTTGGAAAAAGAATAGTTTGATATGAATTTTAAAACCCATTTTATTATGCAAAAATTTCTTATTATTTTCAAAAGCATAAAATTAGATAAATAAAATTAAATATGAAATGTACTTGAAGTATAATGTAGCTGTGTGTTTTGGAAATAATTTGATATTTTAGGTAGTCCATGAAAAACAATCCCAATATGATGGTAAAATGCATATACTGTAAACATTTAGTAATAAAATAAAAAAGAATTACCACTGAATTATTTTAGACTAATAATTAACATGGAAATAACTTTTTAAGAGCTTGTATAATTTTATATGTTTTATGGATTTATGTTTTAAATATTAAAAGAATATTAAAATATTAAATATTAAAAAAATAAAAAATAAGTCTAGACTACTAGCCTGTGAAAACCTTAGGAAAATGAATATCTTATATTGAACATAACCTAAAAATCGTCTAATACCTAAAAAAACTGACTTATTTTAGTCTTATGTTTATAATTAACAGAAATGTATGTCCACATGTATGTAGTAATGTTTAACAAGATAGGTTTAAAATCTCCAAACACACCTTCGAGTAATTTAGGGCATGATGTTTTTATGAACATTTTATTTATATATATTTTAAAATTAGGGTGAATTTTGTTTTTAACATTTTGAAAAGCAACAGAATATATTGTATATATGCATCATTATAGTTTGATTTAAGTAACTGATTTTATGACAATTAAAGTACGTGTTTTGATATTTTATTAAAATTTAATTTTTTGTTTTGATTCTTTTTGTTTTTTTGAATAACTAAGGTGAATATTTAAAGGAAATTTTATTTTATAATGTGTCCCTTAATTTATAATTGACACTTATTGTTAATATTCGAAAGGGATTAGGTTATAAATGGATTAATTTATTAATGGGCTATGTGTAGAGTGGTTTTGCTATAAAAAATAGTTTACCTTTGTTTTTTGGATGAGCCGCTTTTAGTATAAGTTGTTTTGTGTTGTGTTAGGACTTTACAGAGCCTCCCTCTATTACATAGGCTACCAGCTATGCACTTCAACTTCTTATCTTCCTATTTTTAGAACCATGAGCTCAATAACCCTGTATTTTTTATAAATTAACCAGTCTGTGTTATTTAAGTATAGTAAAAGATAAAGGACTAAGACAAAACTTTAAAAAGTAACCTTGTGTTAGTTTAGTTATATTTGTAATGTGTGTATAAAAATTATATTAATTTACAGAAAGATCATTAAATATAGCTTTTAAATAAAGGCTTGTACATGATTTTATAAGATGTTATTAATATACTCTTTCAAAATTTTATTTAAATTTATGCTTTTTGTTTGTTAGTTCCTTTCTTGTTATCATTGTTGTGTTTATTAATATAAAATGTAGGAGCATTATTACTTTTTTGGTTGTGGAGAAAAAAAATTCCTATGGTTATCTGTATGAGTAAAATATTTTTATGACATTTTTCTCCCATTAAGTTTTTTTATATATTAGGTATGTATATTTTTATATAAAAAATAACTTACCTAGAGTTTGTGGCAATCATAATGTAAGTTATATATTAGAGATAGCTTAATATATGTTTTTATCTGTAAAGTAGTATAATTATCTTGCGTGAAGATTACAACAGTAAAAAACAAAAAGTAAGTCCTTGGACTTTATAGAGTGTAAAGTATTATAAAACAATCTACATCACAACTAGTAAGTGTTAAGATGCTCTTTTATTGCTTTTGAGGTGTGATTTTTTAAATAATATTTAGATTTAGCACCACTTAGATGCCAAGTATGTTAGTGACATAGTTTGTATAATCAGGAGTAACATTTGGCTTCTTATGAAATAAATATATATATATATATATTTTTTGTGGGTACCAGGGATTGACCTCAGGACCTCATGCACCTACAGGCGCCCTTGCTGCTGAGCGATATCACCGGCCCTTTTTTGTATGTGCGTTCCAGGAGTTGAACTCGGGCCCTCACACTTGCCAGGCAGGCGCTTACGCCGCTGAGCCATCTCACCAGCCCGAAATAAATTTTTTTTTTTTTTGTGGGTACCGGGGGGTCGACCTCAGGACCTCGCGTGCCAACAGGCACCCGTGCCGCTGAGCGATATCACCAGCCCCTTTTTCGTATGTGGGATCCGGGAGTCGAACTCCGGCCGTCGCGCTTGCAAGGCAGGCGCTTACGCCGCTGAGCCATCTCACCGGCCCCCCGAAATAAATATTTTTAAATGTAGATAATTATCTAAAAGTTTTTAAAGGTTTAAAGAGCTTTAAAACGTAGTGTTCTATATAAAACCAACAAACAACAGCAAAGATATGTATTTATAACGTTTTGTTAAGTAACCTGACTCTTTATTATGGAAGAGAAAAGGTGATCTATTTAAATATCTGCCATACAAATAGCTGGCAAGATGCCTGTACAATGACCAAGAATATTTGTATTTGACTCTTTATCATTTCTTTATCTAATAATAACTTGAATAAAGGAGAGAAAAATAGGTCTAGTCTGAGAAGATTAATCATTGCAAAGTATTTTATTATTATATATATATTTTGTGGCAAATGAAAAGTTTTATTTATTTATTTTAGAAGGGAGATACAAAATCTAAAGAGAACCTGTAGGTCTTGAGGTTATACAATTTATCATTACTGAAGTGAAGAATGGAGTCCAAAGATAATAAAAGAACAGTATATTAGATGAATAAAACAAAAAAGAAGAGCAAGAGCACTAAAGAAGGAAATTTCATAAACACAGCATTTTCTCCCAAGCTATTAGTTGAATTTTATTTATTTATTTATTTTTTTTTTTTTTTTTGTGGGTACCGTGGGTCAACCTCAGGACCTAGCCAGCAGGAGCCCATGCCGCTAAGCGATATCACCAGCCACTTTTTTTGTATGTGGGTTCTGGGAGTTGAACTCAGGCCCTTGCGCTTGCCAGGCAGGTGCTTACGCTGCTGAGCCATCTCACCGGCCCCTAGTTGAATTTTAAATACAATTTAAAATATATAAATATCAGGAAAAAATGCTTAGTGACCACAGATTAAGATATTGAAGTTATGTTTTAAATATTTTACTATAAGGTAAATAATACTCTGTTTGTAAAGTGCCTATTGTGAGATGTTTCTTGAGCCATGAAATACTACCTCAAATCTGGAAGTAGCAAAGAAAGACCTTACCTTTTTATCTTTATTTTAATATTAAATTAAAAATGTTTCTAGACTCTATATTAAATAAAAGTCCTTTGTATCTTCCCCGACATCAAAATTTATTATGTAATTTCATTTTTGGTTGGAAAAAGTAATAATTGCTAGATTGACTGTTAGAGTGGAAATTGTAGTTTTAGAGTTGAATTGGCCTCTCTCCTTTTTTTTTTACATTAGAAAGCATGTAATCTCATTTTGTGTAGGATTACAAAATTTCTAAATTTTAATAAAGTATTTGGGCAGCATTTGGATTTGGTATCTGTCATTCTATGGCTGTCTGTGATTTACGAAATCTAAGAAGGATTAATTTGGTCTCTGTCTGATAGCAAAAAAGGATCCTGATGTGGGATTGGCAGTCAGAGGGTTGGCCTTTTAAGCTTTTAAGGCTAATTGTGAGCATTGCCAGGATAACTGGGCTGGTGACTGTGCCTGTTGATCAGGGGTGCTATAATAGTTTTGTCTCCTCTGCAGCCACTCCAGAAGAAGTCAAGAGAGGTAGGAGTACTGTCCTACTCATTACTATCAAAAGAGGATATAGATCCTACTGACAAGACATGTGCAGTGGCAGCAGCCAGTGAAAGCTCACAACAAGTTAGTTTTGGTTTCAATTTGGCAACCTCTGGAGCAGCTGCAGCAGGGCAAGATGAAAAAGCAGGCTGTGGAGAGGGAGAATGAGCTCGCTCAGGGACCCCTCTATCTATCTGATATAAAGTAAACAAGTCAGTCCTCACAATGGCCCAGGTGGTAATTACATGAGGGTCCATAAGCTCGCCTTGTGAAAATCTATGTTTTGAAGTCTGTCCAGCTTGTTCCCATAAGTTAATATCTAATGTGGCTGCCTCTGGAAACCCAGAGCAGCAATTTGAAATAGTTTGAAAGAGTCTGTAATTCTGATGGAGTTACAGTTACATGAATAGCTTGGAGCATTTATTGTAATGTTTTAAAGAAAACTTTTTGCTCCCAGGTCAAATTTTGGCCCATCACTAAGAACACAGATACCCTGTCCAGCAGGGTATTTCCACATACATGGAATTCCCTGAATTTACTCACCTACTTCATTTTCATGTCAAAGATAACATCAGGGTCACTGGATATAGTTCCCAAATTACAAACATTGTGACTGATCTCTGATGACTCATGTCACATTGATGAAAGAAGACTCATGACATGAGGAGAGGGCTGATGAGCACTCTGTTTATTAAAGAGGTATTCTGTCTTAAGTACATGAATAGAAAAAGTCTTTAGAGAAATTCAGAAGATAGTTTGAGAAAAGTATATGTTACACTTGAGCTGATGGAGTTGGGAACTGGCCTGATAGGCTAGAGTAGATAGGCTTGGGAATGCTTGGGAACAGCACAGAAAATGTGCTTACATCAGGTGGCTACAAGGCTATGGCCTCCCTCCAAGTCATGCCATACTCCATCTGCAGAGTCCTTAGCTAACCTGTTAGGATGACCATATCTACAGCCGAGATGCAAAGTGTTTCACACATGCATTTTCAGTGCTGACTCTCACACCTCTTCAATCTTCTTTTTTAGAATACTGTAGTTTCCAATGTAGAGGTCTTTTACTTCCATTGTTAGATTGATTCTTACGTATTTCATTTTTTTGGATGCTATTGTGAAAGGTATTGTTTCACTAAATTTTCTCTCACTGAGTTTATGATTCATGTACAGGAAGGCTATTGATTCTTGAGTATTGCCTTGTCTCCAGCTATGCTACTGAATTTGGTTATTAAATTTAGAAGGATTTTGGTGGAAGTTTCAATGTCTTTTATGTAGAGTATCATGTCATCTGCAAATAATGATAATTTAACTTCTTCCTTTCCTATCCTTATTTCTTTTAGTTCTTTCTCTTGTCTAATAGTTCTGGTTAAATTTTCCAGAATATATTGAATAAGAGTGGTGACAGTGGACATCCTTGTCTTGTTCCTGAATTTAAAGTGAAAGCTTTCATGTTTTGACCATCTAGTAGGATGTTGGCTGTTGGTTAGTCATAGATGGCTTTTATCAGATTGAGGTAAAGACCATCTATTCCAATTTTCCATAGGGTTTTCATCATGAATGTGTGTTGGACTTTGTCAAAAAATTTTCCACATCTATTGAGTTGATCGTATAGTTTTTGTCCTTGGTTCTCTTAATATGGGGTAGTACATTTACTGATTTACATATATTGAACCACCCCTGCATCCCTGGGATGACTTCTACTTGGTCACAGTGTATAGTATTCTTGATGGTTTGCTGCATTGCTTGCCAGTATACTATTGAGGAATTTTGCATCCAAGTTCATTAGGGAGATTGGCCTGCAGTTCTCTTTCTTAGTTGGGTCCTTCTCTGGTTTTCGTATCAGGGTCATGCTTGTTCCAGAAATGAATTTGGGAGTATTGCTTCCCTTTCAATTTCATTAAAGAGTTTGAGAAGTAGCGGTGTAAATTCTCTAAATTTCTAGTAGAACTCACCAGGGAATCCAAAATGGCTTGGGCTTTTCTTTGTGGGTAGCTTTTTAATTACATCTTCAAAAATTTCATTTATTTATATTGGTTTATTTGGCACTTTTATATCTTCTTGATTCAGCTTTGGTAATTCATATGTATCTAAGAATCTGTCCATTTTGTCTGCATTTTCCATCTAATTAGAATACAAGTTCTTGAAGTAGATATAGAGGATCTTCTGGATTTCTGCAGGGTCCATTGTGATTTTACCCTTCTAATTCCTAATTACATAGATATGAATGCTTTTTCCCTTTTTTGATATGGTTCGCTAAGTGTCTGTCAATTTCATTTAATCTTTCAAAGAACCAACTCTTCAATTCATTGATCCTTTGTATTGTTTTCTTTTCTTTTCTGAATCTGAAAGAAAATGTTTATCTCCATAAACAATCCCAGTTTTACATTTTAGAAGACCTGTACATCTGGAAGATATGAATACACTTAATACACTATGAGATTAGCAATAATGAATTGTCATAGCCATATGAAAACCTTTGTTTCTTAATTTAGTTTTGTAACAGAGCATTTTTAAATCAGGAAACCTCATTGTCCTGTTTCTAGAAAATTTAACCTGTTGGCAATGACCAATGAAAACATATCACAATAATATATTTTGCTTAACAATTTTTGATGACTTATGAAAACCAGATTATATCATTTAACACATTATTCTTGAACAATGGGAAACTCTCAAATCATAATACAACAATAAACAAAAACATGCACTACATTTATAAAACCAATTTTTACAACATTTTGGCCAGCTGGTAACATTAATGGAAGCATATCAGACCGATGGTATAAGAATCCAGAAAAGCAAAAAGAAGAAAAATTTGTTGAGCTCAAATAAAACAGCTGTTTTCTAGGTTGGGCACACAGACAAACAAACAAACAAAATATATATGACAAATCTGTTCATAAAATCAGAGTGCACTTATAATTTTGGTCAAATTGAATTATAGTGACTCTTTTACAATTTTAAAAGTTTGTAACTACAAATAGAATTTATAGTCAGAATTATTTGTAGGTCAATAGCAGAGATCTCTTATCAGAAGAATTTGGAAGAAACAAAAATAAATTCCCTCACAAGAATACTGACAACTTTTATGTTTTTCTTTCATGTAACTTCCAGCTCAGTCATCTCCTCACCCTCTGTGACATACTGAAATCTTCCTTTTATTCTATTAGCATTCTCTCTGTAGGGATATTATTTATGTAAATTTCTTTTGATGTATCTTTGCCAAGATTCACCTGGACCCCTTGCTTCTGGGTTGCTGTGACTATGCCCAAACAGTTTCCTGTTGGCTGCAAATGCTGCAGCCATTTGTGATTTAAGAGCAGAGACTGTGTGTGCCTGGGAAGTTAGTTCTTCCCACAAAGCCTCCTCATCTTCTGCACCTCCTTGAATTCCAATTGGGAAGTAAGCAGTAGTGCCAATGATTTCCCCTTTTGTGGCTCCTAGTCCCCTTAAATCCTGTAAGTTTCTGAATAGAGCTGTATGGGATGTTCTATTAAAGGCTCCAGCTCCTGCTGAAGTGGTTCCTTTAAGGACTCTGCTCTGGCAGCAGATATCAGGGCTGTGAGCTCTTTAGCAGAACAGGACTTTTATCATACAGAATCCTCTCATATCAAAAGTTTATCTCTTACATACCAAGAAGATACCCAGAAGGGGAATAGCTGGGTCAATGGGACCTCCAATCCTAGCTTTCTGAGGAATCTCCACACTGATTTCCACAGTGGTTGTACCAGTCTATACTCCCACCAACAGTGGAGAAGGGTTCCTTTTTCCCCACAGCCCCTGCAGCGTTTGTTATTAGTTGATTTCTTCATAATAGGCATTCTTTCTGGGGTGAGACGGAATCTCAGTGTTGTTTCAATTTGCATCTCTCGAATGACTAGTGATGTTGAACCTTTTTTCGTATATTTTTTTGCCATTTGTATTTCTTCATCAGGGAAGTGTTTATTCATCTCAAATGCCCATTTTCGGATTGGGTCTTTAAATTTGGGAGGTCTGATTTTTTTAGTTCTTTGTATGTTCTCGATGGTAATCCTTTGTGTGAGGAATAACTGGCCAACATTTTTTCCCATGTTGTGGTTTGTCTCTTCACTCTGTTGGTGGTTTCTCTTGCTGTGCAAAAGCTTTTTAATAAGATGAGATCCCAGCTGTTGATTCTTTCTGATAGTTCCTGTGCCATTGGGATTTTATTCGTAAAGTCTTTGCCTACATCAATGTCTTCAACAGTTTTTACCTATTTTATCTTCCACCAGATTTAATGTTTCTCTTTTAATATTTAGATCTTTGATCCATTTTAAATTCAGTTTAGTGCATGGTGAAAGCTATGGGTCTAATTTTAATCTTTGGCCTGTTCAGAGCCAGTTTTTCCAGCACCATTTATTAAAGAGGCTATCTTTCTTGCAGTGAATGTATTGGTACATTTGTGGAAGATAAGGCAGCTCAGTATGTCTGGAGTTGTTTCTGCATCTTCTAATCTGTTGCATTGATCTTCGGGTCTGTTTTTTTCTGCCAATGCCATGCTGTTTTTATCACAGTAGCCCTGTAGTATACTTCAGATCAGGGATTGTGTTGCCCCCTGCCTTGCCTTTGTTGCCCAGAATTGCCTTTGCTATTCTAGGTCTCTTCTGATTCCAAATGAATTTTAGGATTGTTTTCTCTAATTCTGTGAGATATGCTATTGGAATTTTGATCAGAATTGCATTAAATCTGTATAACAATTTTGGAAGTATGGCCATTTTCACTATATTGGTTCTTCCAATCCAAGAGCAAGGGATATGTTTCCATTTTCTGATATTCTCTTCAATCTCCATTTTCAGAGTACTGTAGTTTTCAGTGTAGAGGTCTTTTACATCCTTTGTGAGATTAATTCTTAGGTATTTCATTTTTTTTGGATGTTATTGTGCATAGTATTGTTTCTCTAATTTCTCTTTCAGTGAGTTTGTTATTGGTGTACAGGAAGGCTATTGATTTTTGAGTGCTGACTTTGTATCCAGCTACACTACTGAATTTGCTTATTAAATCTAGCAATTTTTTTTTAGTGGAGTTTTTCTGGTCTTCTTCGTAGACTATCATGTCATCTGCAAATAATGATAATTTAACTTCTTCCTTTCCTATCATTATTGCTTTTATTTCTTGCTCTTGTCTAATTGCTCTGGCTAAAGTTTCCAGGGCTATGTTAAATAAGAGTGGGGACAGAGGACATCTTTGTCTTGCTCCTGGTTTTAGACAGAAGGCTTTCAGTTTTTGTCCATTTAGTATGATATTGGCTGTTGGTTTGTCAAAGATAGCTTTTATCAGGTTGAGGTAAAGAACATCTATTCCAATTTTCGGTAGGGTTTTTTATCAGGAATGGGTGCTGGACTTTGTCAAAAGCTTTTTCTGCATCTTTTGAGATGATCATGTGATTTTTGTCTTTGGTTCTGTTAATGTGGTGTATTACATTTATGGATTTACTTATGTTGAACCATCCCTGCATCCCTGGGATGAGTCTAACTTGGTCATTGTGTGTAATCTTGTTGATTATTTGCTGCATTCTGTTTGCCAGTATCTTATTGAGAATTTTGCATCTATGTTCATTAGGGAGATTGGCCTGTAGTTCTCTTTCTTAGTTGGGTCTTTCTCTGGTTTTGATATCAAGGTCATGCTTGCTTCCAGGAATGAATTTGAGACTATTGCTTCCCTTTGAGAAGTAGTGGCATTAGTTCTTCTCTAAATTTCTTGTAGAATTCAGCAGTTTCTCCTTCAGGGCCTGGGCTTTTATTTTTTGGTAGGTTTTTAATTACATCTTCTATTTCATTGATTGATATTAGTTTATTTAGGATTTTTATATTTTCTTGATTCAGCTTTGGCAATTCATATGTATCTAGGAATCTGTCCATTTCTTCTGCATTTTCCATCTTATTAGAATGTAAATTTTCAAAACAGGTATAAATGATCATCTACATTTCTGCAGGGTTTGTTGTGATATCACTGTTTTCATTCTTAATTGCATGGATTTGAGTATTTTCTTTCCTTTTTTTAAGAAGGTTTGATAAGGGTTGGTCGATTTTATTTATTCTTTCAAATAACAAACTCTTTGATTCATTGATTCTTTGTACTGATTTTTTAGGCTCCAATACTTTAAATTCTGCTCTGATCTGTATAATTTCCTCCCTTGTACGAGCTTTTGGCTTAGCCTGCTTTTCTTTTTCTAGAAGTTTGAGGTTCACCATTAAGTTGTTTATTTGTGTTTGCTCTATATTCCTCATATAGGTATTTAATGCTATAAATTTCCCTCTTAGGACTGCTTTCATTGTGTCCCATAAGTTCTGGTTTGTTGTAATGTCAATATCATTCACTTGTAGAAACTGTCTAATTTCTTCTTTAATTTCATCTGTGACCCATTGGTTGCTCAGGAGGGTGCTGTTTAATTTACATGTGTTTAAGAAGTTCTTGTGGCTTCTTTTGCCATTGATTTCCAATTTCATTGCACTATGGTCTAATAATATGCATGGGATAATTTCAATTCTTTGCATTTACTTATGCAGGTTTTATGAGCTAGTATGTGATCTATTTTGGAGAACGTCCCCTGTGAAGCTGAGAAGAATGTGTATTCTGATGTTGTGGGGTGGAACATTCTATAGACATCTACTAAGTTCATTTGTTCAAAAGTTTGGTTCAATTCTAATATTTCATTGTTGATTTTTTTCGAGTTGATCTAGAAAATGATAGTGATAGTGAGAGTGGGGTATTGAGATTCGGAAATATAATTGTATTAGTGCTTATTTGATTTTTCATGTCCTTTAATGTCTGTTTTATATAGTTGGGTGCACTGGTATTTGTTGCATATTTTTTTAAGATCGTTATCACTTCCTCTTGGATTGTTCCCTTTACAAGGGTGTACTGACTTCATCTCTCTGAATCAGTCTTGGCTGGAAATTCACTTTGTCTGCAAAAAAAATAGCTACCCCTGCTTTTTTCTGGGTTCGTGTCACATGAAGTATTGTTTTCCATCCTTTGACTTTCAGTCTGTGAATTTCTTTTTCAATATAATGTGTTTCTTTTATGTAGCATTTTATTGCATCTTGCTTCTTGATCCATTTTGCCAGTCTGTGCCTTTTGATTGGTGAATGGAGATCATTAACATTGATGGTTAAAACTGACATGTTTGAATTATACTTGTCTTGTTATTTTCCTGTTGTTGCCTCCCCCTCTTTTTTCCCCTCCCTGTGTTTAATTGTTTGCCCTGTTTGGTGGATTCCTTCTGTTGGGGTTCCTGGAGTTGTAGCCCTTGCTATCTCTTTCTAGAATGTCCTTCAAAACATTTTGTAGTGCTGGTTTGGTGGTCATAATTTTTCTCAGATGTTCTTTGTCTTGGAAGTATTTACCTCTCCATCAGTTTTGAAAGATAGTTTTGTGGGGTACATCAATCTGGGTTGAAAGGTATTTTACTTTAGAGCTTGAAATATGTCATTCCAAGCTCTTCTTGACTTGAGGGTTTGTGCTGAAAAGTCAGGTGTGATTCTGATGGGCTTTCCTTTATACGTGATTTGTCTCTTTTCCCTAACTGCTTTTAAGATTGTACTGTTGTGTTGAATTTCTGGAATCTTAACTATGACCTGTCTGGCTGAGGATTTGTTTTGATCGTGGCTAATTGGAATTCTATAGGCCTCATTTATCTGTACAACAAATTCTTTTTCTCTACCAGGGAAATTCTCTGTTTTAATGTCTGTGAACAGTGTCTTGATGTCATTTATGCTATCTCCTGCTTTTTTATTTACTCCAATTAATCTTAAATTATTTTTCTTTGCCTCATCCAGCAGCTGCTGGATTGAGGTTTCATTGTCACTTGCTATTTTTAAGAATTCTTTCTTTCATGATCACTAATCGCAAGCCTGTCTTCTCTATCTGAGATCCTGTCCTCACATTGGCTTAATCTGCTACAAATACTTTCAATGGAATTTTTGTTCTCCTGGATATCTGCTCAAATCTGCCCTATGGATTCCATTTCTTTTCTATCCTGAGCATTCATGTCTTCCATAATTTTCTTAAACTCATCTTTTTTTTGTCTGTGTCTGCTCTAGCATCCTTAAGCATGGTTTTCATTGCAACATTATCTCTGAAGATATTTGAGAAATTATTTCTGATTTAATTTTTTCCAGAGCCTCATTTAACTGCTTTGTTGTAACCGCTTCAGAGATGCCATGTGTGTGATTTTGGATTGTCCCACATCATTGCCCCCTGGGTTTGCCTTTGGTGAACTGGATGTGTGGGGTTGTATCTTATTTAAGTGTCTTCTCATTTTCTTTTCTTTCTTTATTTTAATTCCTTGGGTGATATTTGTAAACTTCCTATTGTAGCTTGCTTTATTGGTAGTTCTTAAAACTTTTAGGAGATGACTACTTTTTTGAGGTAACTACCAGGTGTAGCTTATTTTTGGGTTTTGAGCCTGCTGCAAGATCCTATCTCTTCAACTTATTCGAGATAAGAAGTTTCTACCTATTTGGCCCTGTCCTTTGTTCTTTGGTACTGTACCACAGTATTTTCTGTGATCCTTAGTCAATCTCAGTCATGGAATACCAGGAAGAAAAACTGTTTAGTACATTTATGTCACTTTTGGCTATAGTGGTAACAAAAGCATCCAACACATCCTAGAAAATGACAGACTGAGCTAACCAGTTATTTGCCACTTTTAACCATATAAAGTAGATTTGTGGTTATATAACAAAATCTAAAACAAACCAGAAAAATTATATGCAGTATACAAGTCCTTAATATGTCAATTTTGCCCTCAGGAGTTTAAATTTAAAATGGGTTAATGAGGAAATAGAGAATTGGACAAAGAGGAAGTAATTAGATGTAAGGGTGGAGGACAAAGAGAGATCCCACTAACATTGGGAAACTGGTGCAGAAGACTGGTGGGAAAAAGAGAAGGAAGGGATAAAGGGAAGAACAGATCAGAACCACAATCACAAAGAGGTTAGAGGTTCTGTTTACACTCACATAAAAACAAGATCAAACAGTGAAGGAAAGAATGAAGAGACAAACAAAAACCTAAAGACAAAAAAAGGAAAAAAATACACAAAACACCATCACCAGAACAAAAAACAAATGAGAAGAAAAAATGAAAAAAAAAAAAACTTCACTTACAGGTGCTGACTCTGCTGTAGGCTGGCACCCTGTGATGACAGAATCCTCTTCTGTGCAGATCTGTCCCAGCAAGCCAGGAGCAGCCCTTTGGCGGGGCCATGGGCAGTAGTCTGCACTCTTTGGCAGAGACCAGATTCATTCACCTGTTGTCATCAGCGCACTTTCCGCAGCCTGTGCCCTGCTGCAGCCGTGGATGGAGCCACAGCTGCCCTGAGCTCCGAGTTCAGCTCCTGCCCCCCCAAATGGTGCCTGGCTAATTGCTCTCTCAGGCGGTACAGCTGGGCATCAGCATTCACTGCCAGTCTGTGTGTCCTTCACCGCCACTGCTTCTCTGTACTGCAACATCTCATGTTTCTCTGCTGAGGCCCCCAGGAGTGGCAGCAGTCACCATGTGTCCACAGATTTGGACTGCTTCTGTGGCACAGGGATTCCAGACATGGGGAAAAAGCGCCAGTGGCCACCTCCTTCTTCTTTGTTGTAGTGTCTCTCTTCACTTTCTCTGTCTGCCCTGAACTGTGCTTCGGATCTTTCCTGGGTCCAGGGGAGCCACTTCCCTCTTTCTTGCCCTCCTCCAGTCACTATATTCCAGTGTCCAGATGGCAACTTTTGGACAGGTTCACTACCTGCTTCTTAGAAATCGGCCATCTTTTTCCCCCTCTCTCCTGTATTGTTTTCTTAGTCTGCATTGCATCGAATTCTGCTCCGATCTTTATGATTTCCTCCATCTTATGAGCCTTGAGCTTGGCCTGCTCTTCTTTTTCTAGAAACTTGAGGTTCAACCATTAATTTGTTTATTTAAGCTTGGTCTGTTTTCCTGATATGGGTATTCACTGCTACAAATTTCTCCCTTATAGGACTGGTTTCACTGTGTCCCATAAGTTCCAATATGCTGCATTGTCATTATCATTTAATTGTAGAAATTGTGTAATTTATTTAATTTTATCTGTGATCCATTGTTTGTTCAGGAGGGTGTCCTTTAATTTCCATATGTTTAAGAAGTTCTCATGGTTTCTTTTGCCATTGATTTCTAATTTCATTGCACTATGATCTGATAATATGCATGGGATAATTTCAGCTCCCCTGCATTTACATAAGAATATTCTATGAGCTAGTATGTGGTCTATTTTGGGGAATGTCCTGTGTGCAACTGAGAAGAATGTATACTCTGATGTTGTTGGTTGGAACACGCTATAGATATCTACTAAGTTCATTTGTACAAAAGTTTGGATCAGTTCTAATGTTTCATTATTGATTTTTTGTCCAGTTGATCTGCCTGTTTCTGACAGTGGGGTATTGAGATCCCTCAATATATATTAGTACTGTCATGGACTGACAACTGGTGGTCAACTTGTAACACCCAGCTGAACTAAATCAGCATGGTGCTGTGAGTGGAGGGCACACCTAAGGACTGTTGCTAACAACATAAAAAGGAGAAGTGGAGAGGAAGAGGTGGTGCTGTTGTTTCTCCTCGAGGAGCTTGTGCTAGCTTTCATGGTAGGAAATGAGATGTTCACATCGTCAGAGGACCTAGGGACCTCATTGTCACTGAGGGTGGCTCTGGTACTTTTTGGAGGAGCTCTGGTCCTTAGTCTGAGGGTTGCTTCCTTGCTCTGATGCAGATCCCTCAGCCTGCTGGCACAGATCCTTCACCCGCTTGTTCAGACTTTCTAGCTTCCACCACTGACCTTTGGGCCTCCTGGTGCAGATCCCTGACTACAACAAGTACTTATTTGATTTTTCATGTCTGTTATTTGTTTTACATAGTTGGGTGTGTTTGTATTTGTTGCATATATATTTATGATTGTTACCTCTTCCTCTTGTATTGTTCACTTTAAAAGGATGTAGTGACCTTCTTTGTCTCTCTTAATCAGTCTTGACTTGAAATCCACTTTTTCTGCAAATGGAATAGCTACCCCTACTTTTTTCTGGATTCTTATCATATGGAATATTGTTTTCCATCCTTTGACTTTCAGTCTATGAACTTTTTTGAATTAAATGTCTTTCTTGTATGCAGCATATTGTTGGATCTTGCTTCTTGATCCATTCTGCCAATTTGTTTCTTTGATTGGTGAATTGAGATCATTAACTTTGATGGTTATAACAGACATGTACTGATTATCCTTGTCATGGTATTTTACTGTTGTTGGTGCCCTTTTTTTCTCCCTCTGTTTAATTGTTTTCCTTGCGCTCTGTATTCATTCTGTTGGGCTTCATGGAGCTATAGTCCTTTTTATCTGTTTCTAGAATGTCCTTTAGAACATTTTGGAGTGCTGGTTTGGTGTTCATAAATTTCCTCAGGTGTTCTTTTCCCTGGAAGTATCTTATTTCTTCATCAGTTTTGAAAGATAGTTTTGCAGGGTATATCAACCTGGGTTGGAGGTTGTTTCCTTTTAGGGCTTGAAATACCTCAAGCTCTCCTTGACTTGAGGGTTTGTGTTGAGAAGTCAGCTGTGATTCTGATGGGCTTTTTTTTTTCTGGTAGGTGATTTGTTTCTTTTCACTAACAGTTTTTAACAATCTAGTGTTGAATTTCTGGAATCTTGACTATGACATGACTTGCTGTAGATTTGTTTTAGATCATAGCTAATTGGAATTCTATATGCCTCACTTATCTGTATGTCAATTTCTATTTCTCTACCAGGCAAGTTTTCTGTCATGATGTTTGTGAACAGGTTTTTTTTTTATACCATTTGTGTTATCTCCTGCTTTTTAATTGACTCCAATCAATCTTGTTATTCTTTTCTGCATCATCTAGCAGCTGCTGGATTGATCTCTCAGGTTCCTTCTATTTTTAAGAAACCTTTCTTTTCACAATCACTAACCACAATCCTGTCTTCTGTGCCTGAGATTTTGTCCTCACATTTGTTTATTCTGCTGCAGATACTTTCAATGGAATTTTTAGTCTCCTGGATATCTGCTTGAATCTGTTTTATGGATTACATTTCATTCTTATGTTGGGCATTCATGGCTTCCATCATTTTCCTAAGCTCCTCTATTTTTTTTTTTTATTTGTATCTGCTCTAGAGTCACTAAGCATGTTTTACATTGTGGTCACCACCTCTATAGTTATCTGACAAATTATTTCTGATTTGATTTTTTTCTAGAATTTGATTCATTTGCTTTGCCATTACCACTTTGGAAAGGCCAGGTAGGCAGCTTTTGGATTTTCCCCACCTCATTGCCACTTGGGTTTGATTTGGTGTACTGGATTTCTTGAGTTTCATCTTGTTCAAGTGTGTTCTAATTTTTTATTTTATTAAGTTTATTTCCTGGGATGATGATTGTAAATTGTCTATGGTGTGTTCCTTTATTGCCATTATTTAGAACCAATAAGAAATGATTACTTCTCAGAGGTGTCTTCCAGGTGTGGCTGGTTTTGGAGTTTTGAGTCTATTGCAAGATCCTATCTCTTCAATTTGTTGGGGATGATAAGTTGCTGACTGCTTGGCCCAGCCCCTGGTTCTTTGGCACTAGCCCACAGTATTTTCTATGACCATAGGCAATCTTAGTCTTGGTATACCAGGAATAACAGATGGTTAGAACAATTATGTCACTTTGGCCAAAGTGGTATAATCAGCAATAACAATAGCATCAAACACAGCCTAGAAAATGTCAAACTGAAGTAAGCATCAATTTGCCACCTTTAACTGTATGAACTAAATTTCTGGTTATATAACAATATAAACCAGAAAATTATATGCAGTAAATAAGCCTCAATATGTCAATTTTACCCTGAGCCGAGAAAGTTTAAAAGGGGTTATGAGAAAAAGTAGAGAAATAGCAGAAGAAGAAGAGATTAGAAGCAAGGCTGGAGGACAAAGGAATATCATGCAAACTTTGGAAAACTGGTGCAGAAGACAGGAGCAAAAGAGAAAAGGAAGAAATAAAAGGAAGAACACAAAAGAACAACAACCATAAAAAAACTAGAAACCACATTCACACTCATATAAAAACAAGATCAAACAATAAAGGAAAACAAAAGAAAACAAGCAAAGAAAACAAACCAAACAAGAAAGCAGAGAGAAAAAATGTCCATTTCAAGGTTTGTCTCTGCTGTCACTTGTAGACAACTTGTGGAGACAAAGTGCAGATCTGTGTTGATTTATCCCAGCAAACCAGCAGTAACTTTATGGCTGGGTAGTGGATAATCTCAGCAAGCCTGAATCTTTATTTACGCTGAAATTCAGGGTGGTTTCTAGCTGTAGGGCTGAGACCAGACCCGTGCAGCCTTCAGCAGTCAGTGCATCTTCTGTGGGCTTGAACTCAGCTGGAAGCCACTAGATGGACCCTGAAGTTGTTCTGAGTTCTGGGCTCAGCTGGCCCCTCTCCAAGATGGCTCCTGGCCAATCACCCTCTCCCAAGGGACAACCGATCCTGCAGCACTCGGAACCAGCTGGTGCCATCCTTCACATCCACTGTTCCCTTCCACTGCTGTGTCTCTCTGTGGAGGCTTCTGGGGTTTCCAGCAGTCACTGCATGTCCACAGCTTTGAACCACTCCTCTCACACAGTGAGTCCTGACTCAAGGAGAATGCACCACTCACTACCTCATTCTTCTATGTTGATGTTTCTCTCTTCGCTCTTCCCATGGGCTTCAATTCTTGCTTCAGATCCTTTCTGGGTCCAGGGGACCCAATTCCATCCTTCTCTTCCTTACATTGCTATATTTGCAGTGTCTCACCTGTACTCTAATAAGATGGAAAACATGGGAAAAAATGGACAGATTCCTAGACATGTATTAATTTCAAAAACTGAATGAAGATATAAAAATTCTAAATAACCCAATAGCAGTCAATGAAATAGAAAATGTAAAACAAAATCCTTACCGAAAAAGAAAAGCCCATACCCTGTGGATTCATTGTTGAATCTACAAGAAATTTAGAGATCTTATGCCACTAATGCTGAAAAACTTTAACAAAATTGAAAGGAAAGCAATACTCCCAAATTCATTTCTGGAATTCATTCCTGGAGTTCATCCCTGGAAGCAAGCATTACCTGATACCAAAGCCAGAGAATGACCCAACTAAGAAAGAGAACTATAGGCCAATCTTCCCAATGAACATAGATGCAAAAATCCTCAATAACATACTCGCAAACAGAGTGCAGTAAACCATCAAGAATGTTTTTCACCATGGCTAAGTAGGATTCATCCCAGGGGTGCAGGGGTGGTTCAACACATTCAAATCAATAAATGTAATACAGCATATTAAGGGAGCCAAAAACAAAAATCTTAACAGACACAGAAAAATCTTTTGACAAAGTCCAACACAACTTCATGACAAAAGCCCTACAGAAAATTGGAATAAATAGTCTTTACCTCAATCTGAAAAAGGCCATCTATGACTAACCAACAGCCAAAATCATACTAAATGGTCAAGAACTGAAAGCTTTCACTCTAAAATCAGGAACATGGCAGGGATATCCACTATCACTACTCCTGTTCAATTTAGCTCTGGAAAAAATATGTAGTCTCTCTATACAATGGAGTACTCTTCAGCCATGAAGAAGGATCACCATGAGATATTTTTAGGTAAATGGATGCACCTTGAGACCATATTCTTTAGTAAAATAAATCAGACACATGTAAATATCCTATTGTCTCTCTGCTGTTAGAAACTGAATGTGTAAATAAGAACCAAAAGATATAATAGATATTGTGAAATGGGAAGAAATTGTTTAAATGGGAAGGGAAACTAGGGAGGGGGGATGGGGAAAGGAAGGATGCAACAGGAAAAAATGAGAAACAGTGTAAAATGGAAACAAAGCTTTTGTAGGTAAGGAGGGGATGAGGGTTTGAAGGGATGTGAGGGGAATGGAAAAAAGGTAGAATCAAACTATATCATGTATAGGTTCAAATTCCCATGATGAATGTTATCATTATGTATATCTAAACTGTACTAATAAACTTAATAAAAATGGTATGAAAAATAAAAATTAGAGGTGCACATTTGCTTCAAATCACCATCTGATCTTGTACAAATGGTTACATGTCCCTTATAATAAGGAACAGAGGGGAAAGTGAGCACAGAGAGACAATGTAGATCCTTATTTTTGTTCTACCATTTTTAGCCATTTTTAGTTCAGTGGAAGAGTGAGCCCAGAGAGATTATGTAGATCTCCACACCTGCTTTATCACATCCATCCATCTTTTATTCATTGTTCTTTCTTGTGGGAAGAAACTTGAGCTCAAGCCCCCTGGAGCATCTGCATATTCTATCACTTCTTTTAGGCTGAAAGGAAGAAGTGTCTGTTATGTGCTTAGCAGGAGTAAATTTGGAGAAATTGCTTATATTTAAAATAAAATAAAATTAGTAAAATGGAATAAAGAATGCCTAAAACTCAACAACAGTTTAAAGATAGGCAAAGGACTTATACAGATATTTCTCCAAGAAAGATATACAATGCCCCGCCTGGTGGTGCATGCCTGTAATCACAGACTTGGAAGAGAGGCAGGAGGATTGCCATGAGTTCAAGCCCAGCCTTGACTACATAAACAAGTTCCAGGCCAGTCTGCACTATATAGTGAAACCCTGCCTCAAAAACAAAAAATGAAGAAAGGAAGGAAGAAATAAAGAAGAAAGACAGCTAAGCACAAAAATACACACTCAATATCTCTAATCCCTAGGAAAATGCAAACAAAAACCAATATAATGTATGAACTCACACCTAGTAGGATGGCTATCATCAAGAAGAGAGAGAACATGAAGAGGAAGTGTTGATGTAGGACATGTAGAAATTGTAACCTTTGGGTAATGTTAATGGGAAGATGAAATGGTACAGAATAGCCATTAGAGGAAACAATATAGAAGTTCCTCAAAAATTAAAGATAGAATTACTATGTGATGTATCAATTGTACATCTGGACATATAAGCTTTGAAGGCAGACCCTTGAAGAAATATTTGTACATCCATGTCACTGCAGCATTATTCACAATGGCCAAATTTGGAAGCAACATAAATGTCTTTCAATGGATGATGGATAAACAAAATGTGATATATGCACGCAATATATTTAGATTTAAAATGAAAGGAAATTCTGAGACATGCTACAGAAATGCATAAATCTTGAGGGTATTAGTATGCTTGCTGAAATCATTCACTCATGAAAAGAATAATACTGTTACTGTTACAGTTGTCAAATTTCTTAAAGACATTAAATAGAATGGTACTTGCCTGGATGTAGCAAGGAGGATGGAGAGAAAAATGTGGAGCATGCATTTAAAGGGCATAAATTTTTAGTTTTGCAAACTTAAAAGAATTCTGGTGCTGGGGTTATAGCTCAGTGGTAGAAAAGTACTTACTGAACCCAGTGCCTTCACAATGAGTTACATATTCAGTATTTA